>JADMLD010001389.1:2375000-5276909 GCA_017589585.1 Phylloscopus whistleri | reverse complement strand
ACAGAATGAATTGCAAGACTGAAGCCCTAGCATTCCCTTTGTCCCCACCCTGTAACACAATTCCAGATGAACCCAGCTGTTGAATATTTACCAGAAGAATTGGTCAAAGAAAAAATAATAATGAAGAAAAAATGAAGATGAGAATTGAACTAGAATATAGTTTAAAATGTTTCTAATTGTAAGGCTTATTACTCCTGATTGTAGGGCACCTTCTCCTGGCAGGGGATATAATTCTATTTATTAAAACACACATAAAATTCCCAATGAAATTATTGAACATACTCAATTCAAAAGAAAAACACGACAAAGATATAATTTTGTTTCCTTCATATTCAGTCTATCACCCCTGCACAAGGAGTACTAGGTTTGCCCTTCAGCTCCAGGAGTCACCCCATATAAAATGTAGCTCTTTCACTGTGGTTTTTTTTGTGTTGTTTGTTTGTTTTTGGTGTTGGCTTGGGTTTTTTTGTGTGTAAAGGGTGTGTTTGGTTTTATTTGGAGGTGATCTCTGGCTGCACATATTGACCAGAACAGTACAGGTTCTCTTCATTATTTACAAGATATTTTATCTGTTATAGAAAGACCTAATTGCCTCTACATTTTCTTGCCCTGAGGACTTCAGAGTAAGAATTGGAGCACAGTTTTATGGGAAGCCATAGTACAATTGCTCAAAGCCTAATGCTCACTGTCACAGACAATAGCTCCCATGAGGCGGGGCAGCAATCCTTTATAAACAACAGCCTTGTGCTCACAGTACAAATTAATTTCAGCTCTCAGAAGAAACACATTTCAGGAAAGGCAAGGGATGTGAATTTCAATATTGGCAAATGAATTTGTATGGAGAAGTGTACTCCACCTCCCACTCTAAAATCCATTAGGCATAGGTAAATGTCTGTATACAAAAAGAAAAAAGAAGGTAGAAAAGATAAAGAAAGGAGAGAGATGTGCAGCCAAGAGACACACATGAAAAAAATATATATTAGGGAGTACAGAATGAAAAAATATACTCAACGAGTTCAGAATAGTAAATCAATGCCTGCTACTCTGCCTCTACTCTTTGGTTATTTGCACTGATAAAAAAAGTATAAAAACTTTTGAGTAAGAATAAGCATTTTGCACCAGCTTTATATTAAGGGGATGAGACTACTCCTTCAGATTTACTGTTGATCTGTGGCTTTCCTGTTTAATCTATGGGACTTAAAAAGATGTATATATCTGCTATTGGTGTGATTCCACCTCCTGTAATTCCTGATTTATAGACCCTGGCAAAACAAAAGTGGGCTGAATTATTGAATGCTTTATTATGACATAATGTAATACCTTTACTATGCAGTAAATGCTTGTTTAATAGAGGATGTCCTTTATATTTCACTTGTAAAATCAAGAGATCTACTTTTTGAGCTTGGATTTTATGTTAGCACAGAGTGTATAAGGGTCTTTCCCTTAGCTCTGTTGCTTGCAGAATTATGATGCAGAATCATATTTTTCACGTGCTGTGTGACTATAAGAATCCTTTTAGTCCTTCAAATTTTATTGAAGGCTGTGAATCTCCAGAAAAGTGGCGGAAAATTCTGGCAGAGACAGTACCCACCTCTACTTTGCTAGAGGTGTAAAATGGCAATTGAAATTTATTTTCTCTATGTTTTGCCTGACTTATCTTTTGAGTTGCCTATAAGCTCAAGAAAAGTCTGTTTCAGTCAATGGCTTGGGAAATTTGGGAAGAGGAGGGAGAGGGTTAAACTGATACCAGGAAATGTTGTTTAATATCCTTTTAAAATCTGTGGGTATATCAGCCTGTGAAAACTTTTGCTGTCAGGTGCAGCCAGATAAAAATCATCCACAGAGGGAATTTATAATTTATTTTAGCTTGGCTGAATGATGATTTTGTTGTATCACAGTAACTTTTTTTATAATGCATCTCTTCACTGTGAGAAGCAGATATTCTCCCTCTGGTATAAAACTGATAGGCAATAAATCTATTTAATATCTTGTAGTTCTGTGGGACTCCAGCTGAGAATTTTGCCAATACAAATGATGCTCCAGATCACATTCTGTGTTTGCTCATACTCACTGGAACATCAAATTTCAGTGGCAACCATCTTATACACACTATTGGATGAAGGCAGAAATGGAAAATATGATTCAGTGCAAATATAGTGGATTTTTTACACAGCACTATCTCCCTACTTATCCCATATTTTATATTTCTCCTCTTACTATGAGCAATGGTTACTGGTTACTGTCCACTAGGATAAGATTTTACTTTCTAAGATTATTTTAATTACACCTTTGTGGTGTCTGTATTTACAAATATGTGTTTATACACAAATGCTGGCCTTAATTACTCTTTTTTCATGAAAACCCCTTTTTCCCTTTGATGTAAAATTGTTTTTCAATCTGGTTTTGCAAGTGGGTTTAAGATCTCTGATACTATACATCTCTAAATAAAGAGCTTGTTTTATAAAAGGCAGCATGAAGGTATACCAGGGCTGAAGCCTCTACAGTAAAAAAAAAAAATAAAAATAAAAAAAAAAAAAAGAGAGAGAGAAAGTCAGTCTTTTAAACATTCTAGGAGGTTGGGGAGAAATTCAAACTCATAGAATTTATTTAGCTATTGTTTTCTTTCCATTTAGAATTGACTTTAGGGAAGCAAGGATCTCTGCTGTACCATGTCTTTGACATGAACAAAACAGATGAAAGCACTTGTACCCTCCTATCCTTAATGCAGCAACATAAAATCAGGTTAACATTGTACACTGGTAGACTAGAATTTTGGACAGCTGGTTTTTAAATTATTTTTAATTTTTTTTTCTCAGCCAAAGATGCAATTGTGACTTTGGGTAAGCTATTTAGTAGCTTAGGTTTCTGCTTGGAAGGTTTGCATGGCAATGCTTTGACAATGGTGTGGGGGATGCTGTGGGCTGCAGGTGTGGCATCTGTGAGAGGTCACAGCCAGTTCCAGCTGGGTCCAAAACAGACCTGGTGCTGGCCAAAACTGAGCCCAAAAGCGATGTTGAGGGCACCTCTGCGATAACATTTAAGAAGGGGTAAACCCCACAGTAACTACAAGACGAGAATGAGAAAATGTGAGAGAAACAGCTCTGCAGACACTGAGGTCATTGAAGGAGCCGGGGGGGAAAGCAGAGATTCCCCTGCAGCCCATGGCACAGACCATGCTGATGCAGGAGACATCTTTTGGATTTCCTTATATCAATTTTATACTGTAGTGCTTGGTTTTGCACTCAGCATTCACTTGTAATGGGAAAATCTTGGGTTTATTAATTAACATTGAAAAGGAAAGAATAATTTTGCATTGGAAATCAAAATTTGGCAAACTATTCTGAAGATTGCAGTTCCCCAAATGTGTGCTTCCCTTCTACTTTTTACAATGCAGACCAAAAAATTACACTTTTTATATAAGCTCTCTCCATGTTGTTGTATGTACACTCGTCTCAAGGGTCTTAATAGCTTGGTAGGCCAGTGAAGCAGCCTTCAGTGGGTGGCTCCTCTATGGTCAGTTCTTGATTCTTTAAGAGCTGTTCTATATGAACGGAAGGAGGTATTGTAATCTAGAGAAAAATGAAAATCCTTAATTCACATTCAAGTTCAGATCATTTGCTGTTTCCACTCATTTTTCTGAAATTCACTTTAAAAATTATGGAATCTCTAGGATTTATTTATTTATTTATTTATTTATTTTAGGAAAAGAGCACAATGACTGATTGGTCAGATCGTATCAGCTCTGTCAAAGAAGATGTAATCTCAGGTCAAGAAAAACACTTGAGGAAAATAAAAGGAGAGACAAGATTTGGGAACAATTCAGCCTCCCCACGCATATGGCAGTTTCAGCTGTTTATTTACTTTTTTTGGTTTTGTTGTTGTTAATACATCTAAAAGCTGCAGGGAACAATTATGATCATCCTGGCTGAACTGCTTCATAACCCAAACTACACCATTTCACCCAGGGACTCTTGCACATAACGTAACAGCTTGTGATTGAATTACTAGAGCATGTTGAATTGCTGAAAGTCCTTACATGGAAACAACTTGTTTGTTCTTTAGAAGTTTGCTCTCTGTTGCTCCACCAGTGTCAGGTCTGTGGTATCATAAAGGTCTTTAGCAGCAGCTTGCTGTGATCTTGTCCTAAGATGATTATGACTCTAGATGAGCTGTAAAAAAGCAAATAAGTGTTGATTTAAGCCCAGTCAGTCATGGCTGAGCTGAGGTTTTAAAACTTTACAAAAACACTTCTTGGACTCTATTACTTGAAAAAAATAGTAGTGACTATGGTCAAATAAAGCTCGTGTATCTTCTTTTGGGGGTGAAGAAGGCTCATCTGCGAGAAAGGTTTACTATGCAGAGTGCTCAAAGGACAACACAAAGCAAGTTTTCAGGGAAGAATTCTGCCTCAAGTGAACAACTTACAGGTTATTGTCTGCAGAGTGCAGGCTATCTCTCCAGAACACACATTTGGTGTTCTCAGAGAAGGAAGAGTAAGATAAATACTTCACACAGAATGTATCTGTTTACTCAATTATTGTTTTATTTTTGCTTTTTCAGATAGACCCATTTTCTGTAATTGCTTTAGGAGTAAACTACTGCCGAAATAGAAAAAAATAGGTATAAATCCCTCATGATTCATTGGTAACAGCAATTTTTCTCAACCTTTTCCTGTACAAAAGTGTAACAATACAGGACCATTTTGTGATTGATTTGCAGGAATGATCTCTGTCCAGTTATCAGAGATCATCTGTGCCAAAACCCTGGAATATACAGCTTAAAATAAGCAGTAGTGTAACACAATGTCATTGTAACCAGTGATAAGATTCATATTGAGTTTGGCAAGCAGTGTATCAGAAAGAAAATTTGGTAAGTTTAAAACTAAATTAGCCAAATAGGTATATGAACTCAGTTTGAGACTGGGACCTGTGTTCAAATCCTGTGAAGTGCTGAAAACTGTTAGTGTTCTGCATTTCTGAAAATGAAAATGCTGGGATTTCCAGAAAACCACATGGAAGACACCCATAGCCTTTCTGCACAGTATTGTTTTTGGCATACTCTTTCCATAGTTGAGATGATTTTGACTTTTCTTTGACTCTTAAAGGGCTGCTTATTTCTTTTGTCAGAATGAAAGAGAGATCCACGGGTTTTTCTGTCTTTAAGTTGAACTGTTTAGTAGAGACAGTTAATTAATTCTTTCCCAGTGGTTTCATTAAGCCTCTATAGTTATTCTGTGAACTCCTTTGTTTAAGTAGGTTTGTTTCTAGGCTTTTCTCTTATCTACAAAACCAAGACACCGATAGAAACGTATTCTAAAGTCTGTTGGAAAGTAGGCATGAATACATACTGAGGATGCACATTCATACTTGTAAACCAATATATGGATGGGATGTGACAAATAAACAAATATTTATGTATGCTGCTTGTCAAAAAACATCGATTAAATCTCTGAGAAATCTATTCCAGTGATTCAGTCTTTAGGATTAAATCTTTAGGATTTAAAGTGGTGCTCATTTCAACAATCTGAAGTCACTGATGGTTAAGTCAATTATCCTGACATCTTCCAATGTCAATGAAATGAGAGAGAGATACCGGCCTAACAAACTACTACCTTTCAGGTGGTCAAAAGCATGTAAATCACACTTTATCATTCCAGTGTAAGCAGTCATTAAAACACTACCCATTTGTATCTAATGCACTCCATGCTGGGTACAAAATGTACCAGGGGCAGCACTCACAAGCTTTCCATTGTTCATAATTTCACACATCACTCTGTAAAATGGGTATGGCAATAGCTGAAATCAGTCGCTTATTTTGCTGACATGGGGGACATGCAATTGTGGCTTTGAATATGACTTTCTTACATATCTGATATCTACTTCACTATTTTTTTTTTTTTTACATTAGCTTCCAGTTTCTCGTTTTAGAAATAATTTTTAAATTTAAAGCAGGGTAAATGGAGAGTAACACTGATATATGTTGAGTAGAAGGCAGAAAAATACTGAATCTATTTTTAATTGAAAATGATCTAATTGTTCTGGATTGGGGCCTGCTCCTTTTGCAAGTAGTGCTAATTACTCTAAAAAGAGTTCCCTGGAGAATAAACACTAAGTTGTTTTTGGTTTTTTCCTCACCAAAAAATGGCTTTTGCACTTTGAGATGTGAGTCTGCCTAATTTGTCAAGAAAATCCTTAGAAATCTGTAAGATGATACTGCAACAAACCAGGTCCAGCTTGTAGAAATATGTTAAGAAACTGTAATTGCATTTCTACTGTTGTTATTTTTTCATCTGACGTGTCATTCTATAGCAGACTTTATAGAGCAGGAGGTGAATTGATATAATTAGTTTGGTTTTTTGCCATCTTTCCCATAGGTCAAGCCAATTAAAAGACGACTGAGGGAGACAGTACTCCAAACTGTAGCATATGGTACCATGGCATAAAACACACAGTAGATGAAAAACAATTCAGTTGGGATTTTAGCTTTGAAATTTAATTGAATATAAACAACGTTTGTCTCTGGATCACCTTGAAATTTCCTTCCTTCTCTTGGCTTCTTATTTTCATCATGAATCAGAACACTATTCTCTTCTTGGGTCATGTAGTACCATATTTTTTGCTTTTGAATGATTCTCTGCTGCAGCTGTTTCGCTGCTCTGAAAGCCACAGAATTTATGATTTGTGATATATTTGAAAATTCTAGATTTAGTTTTACTAAAGGGTTGCAGAGAGCAACCCTTCTCTTCCCTCACTAACAAAACAAATAAAGCATGTTGTTTTCAAATTTTCTTGCTGTGTAAAAACCAGTAAGGTTAGCAATAAATGAAACTGGTGGTTTGGTGGTTTGGGTTGGGGTTTGTTTTTTTGTTTGTGGTTTTTTTTTTTTTTTTTTTTTTTTTTTTTCTTCAAGTCAAGTTCCACACTACCATTCCCTATTTCACCTGAGTTTGAACTCCAAAGATAGAGAACATGATTTCCCTGGGAGAAGTCTGACAAAACCCAGGTTTTCTAGGAAGCCTCTGTCAATGCTTTATCACAAGCTGTGAGTGCACAGGGTATTTCTCAGTGCTGCCACTCTGCCCTCCATGTCTTGTGAGCTGCTACCAGTCTGCTTGGAATGACTTAAGCTCATACCAACATACTTTACAGACAGTCCCTGGGTGAGACTCAAAAGCTAGAATGGCTTAGAATAGATTCTCCTGAAACAATTTGGAAGTGTTCATCTTCTGGAGGGAAAACCTTGTTAGCAAGAAGAAAACTGTTGGACAGAGTATTTGGAAAAACATTCTTGCTTTAGTTTATTATTTTTTTTTAAATTCTGATTAGATTAGAGCTTTTCAGGTAAACTTTGTTTTTCTGTGAATACAGCTTAGTATACCCCAATCTCTGCTGGGACATCAGGGGTTGCTATTTGATACAAATATACAAAACAGTAACTGAATTTTGAGGTCCAAATCCAGGTCCACTGTATATGGTTTCTTATGTAAAATTTCTTTCTTATTGTTTAGGGATTCTTTCAAACACAGACCTTTTGATTTCTTGTGATTTTTTTTTTCCACAGTATGGTTCAGACAAAGCAATATTTTTTTTATCTGGCATCTATTTCAATTCTAAAACCATGGTTATATAAATAGTTGCTGAGTCTGACTCTGTTGTTCCATTAAGCACCAGCATAGCTCATCTTTCCATAGACAATGGAAATATGCAGACAGCAAAAGTGCAGTTGTTTGCAATCAGTAATGTAGCTGCTTCATAAATATAGTTATCTCACACTACTGGAGAACAGGAAAATGAGATCAAGATCAGAATAAAACTGTTACTCCTGGATTCAAATAATGAATAAATTAATGTCTGTATATACTATTCACTGTGATTCTTGAATGTACATTGGGATACTCTCTGATGAGCATGAGAGAGCAAAGCCTGTCTGCTTAATTTTTAATCTCATCTACAGGTTAGTCCTTGTAAAATAACAATTATCAAGTCAGATTCTCTGAAAGAATGAACTTGTCAAACTCACATACATTATCTGCTGTGGCAATTGATGTCAGTATGATAATGCCATGCCAGCAGTGCTTAAGCTAAGACTTTGTCAGTTGCCCCATGATAAACTCTAGCATTTGAGGGATTTCTTTCATCCCAGTTCATCAAATCACACAGGTCTGACATTCAATATACAGTCCTCAGGGTTTCAAATGTCCTTTTGCTCTTGATTTATGCTAACAATAGAATATTTGAAAGAATGAAGACTAAGTGTCATCTCAGTGCCTAAGTGACTCTGATTAAACAGATTTCAGAAATTGGCTGTGGACAGCTGCACTGAAGTAGGAAGTTTGGATGACTGTGCTGATTTCAGCTGGAGTTGAGTTAATTTTCTTCACAGTGGCTCATGTGGGGCTACATTTTGAATTTGTGCTGAACAGAGAGTTGGTAATATAGAGATGTTTTTGTTATTGCTGAGCAGAGTTTGCACAGAACCAGACTTTTTCGACTTTTTCGACTTTTTCTGCTTTTCCTTCTGCCGCGCTGGCGAGGAAGTTGCAGGTGTGTGTGAGGCTTGCAGGAGACATGTTCAGGATAGGTCACCCAACTGACCAAAGGGATATTCCAGACCCTATGACATCTGCTCAGTATATGAAGTGGGGAGAAGAAGGAGGAGGAGGGGGGACATTTGAAGTGCTGGCATTTATCTTCCCAAATCACTGTGACACGTGGTGGGGCCCTGTTCTCCTGCAGTTAGCTGAACACTGCCTGCCCACGGGAAGTGGGGAATTAATTCCTTGTTTTACTTTGCTTGTGTGTGTGGCTTTTGTTCTTCCTGTCTTCATCTCTGCTCCTGAATTCTCTGGCTTTTACCCATCCCATTCTCTCCCCAGTCTGTCTGTGGGGAAGATCTGCTGAACGAGCAGCTGCATGGGGCTAGCTGAGGTTACATCACAACAAGCAGTAAAGCTGGAAGTAAAAGTAAGCCTGAACTTTGTAGTGGTGCAGAAGAGCAAGGTAAAGAGGGAAACAGCTTATTTCCCAAATTTCTTTGCTCTGAAGACAGTGAAACTTCAACATGTTCTTGATATTTGGAGACCAGGCTCAGGGATCATCTTGTTTGACCTTAGTGGTTTTCAGTATGAAAGTCTACATGTGGGTTCATCACCTTAGGCTCAGGCACAGGCCTTTCTTTGCAGGGTTTGATTCTTTAAGATTTCTTTATAAGTAAGGTACTTTCTAGTACTTAAATGTTTTCACTGACAGCACTGATAATGTGCTTAACCCTGCTGCAAATAATTATGAATGAACTGATAAATCCTACTCCCTGCTCTGAAAAACTTAGTCGGGACTAAGCAGAGAAAATAAGAGTATTAATATTGGCAGGGAAAGCAGAGAGCTTTGCTGCGGGGGGAACAAGCAGTAATTCATAGAAATGGATCTGCAGGTCTCCTTTATTGATACAACCACACGACAGATTATATTTAAGATTAAATGGAGACTGGGCACAATCAAGCCCTTAGCAAGGGAAATGTCTTTTTTTCTGAGCATGTTTTTCCATCCTATCATAAATGTACCAATTATTTCCAACCTCTGTCTCTCATTTTAGGTTGGAGTAATCATAAGATTTTTGTAGGAAATTGCATTAGTAATTTTATTGCTTCTTTAGACATACTTTTATATGTTAAAATTTAAATTTATTGTACTTACAGCAGTATTGCTTCCCTGGATATAAAGCATTTTGGGAACATGGCTCAGAAAAAATATTCTCTCAGATTTATCATTATAGTATTTTACATATCCTGGTATCTAGAGAGCATTCTTTAAATACTTTTAGATAACCTTAAGTGAAAAGAAAAACAAACCCTCAACTCAAACATATATAAAAATTGGCCAGGAGCGTTTGTTATTTTCCTTAAAATAAAAGCTCTTTCCTTAGTCTCTAAATCAAGCTGGAATTATTGTCTTCTGCTGGTGGTGGTGTTTTTTTTTTGTTTTTTTTTTTTTTTTTTTTTTTTTAATAACACTCAGGAAACAATGTATTTGATACCATATGATACAACTAAATTAGAAGACAGAAGGTTTGTGAAAGAAATATTTTCCAAGGAGAATTTTTTTTTTCCCAAAATTCCAGAGGGAGAAGGTATGGAGTATTATCATCACTTTTCCAAACTCCCCTCCTCTCCTTCCCTACACCAGGTTCTCTCAAGGTTAATTTGAAATGGCATAAAATGCTGTATTCATGGAAAGAGCTGTTATCTTTTCGTTTAAAATAAAGAGATGTACTTCGGAATTTTTCCCCTTCATTACTCTGAAGCACCACAAAGGCCAGCCCAGCTTACACCAGAGGGCAATAGTGAGCTGTAAATATTTTCTCTCTCACCCCTGCCTTTTCCATGGAAGCTCTTCTCAGGCGCTTTCAGGCTCCTCTTCTCCCCTAACCATAGGCGGTCCTAACGGTGTAAAATCTTGCACAATAGGACCAGATGCAGTGATGAG
The DNA here is from genome assembly GCA_017589585.1 of Phylloscopus whistleri. Classification (NCBI taxonomy): domain Eukaryota; kingdom Metazoa; phylum Chordata; class Aves; order Passeriformes; family Phylloscopidae; genus Phylloscopus; species Phylloscopus whistleri. The sequence goes on along the minus strand of JADMLD010001389.1, from coordinate 5,266,428 downwards.
CTTTTTCCACTGTTCTCAGAATTTTCTGTATTTATAGCAGATAGATGGAATTGGTGACTTTCATGACTCCATAAAGTTACTCACCGATTAGTCTGAACCCAACATTCAGGCTTCCCTGCAGTGCTAATACTCCTTCCTCTAAATCTGTACTCAGTCAGCTCTTTGGAGTAATGGCTCCTGCCAGTACTGGTAATATCAAACAGAAGGAAACATGTATATAATTTTACACATTTTCTTTGGAATTTTTTTAAAGCAAATTTAAATCCTCCTCTTCAGAGACCAGGGCATTACTACACGCGAATGTTATACCTTGTTTCTGGATGTTACAAGTGCAGTACAAATGGCAGAAAAGGTGAAAAGAAATGACTAAGAAAAAAATTAGGAAAATATAGAAGGGCAAAATTTATGTTTCTTTCTTAAATTGATGTCATAGTTTTCTAAATAAAGAATTTTTGCCTTAGGACTTCTAAAAGAAACTAAGCAGCCCTTTCTGTGTTTTTACCTGTTATGTGTCTTGAATTGAATGAGATTTCTAAATCTAAGTTTCATCTATCCCAGATTTTTAAAAGTATTGTATAACTATCAGGGGACTGCAAGTAGAAACAGACCCTTTATTCATTTGACCTCTGCCTTTTGTCATATGGATTTCTTCTGCTTATGCTGGCTGCTGGAATTAAGTTTTTCTGACAAAGTTAGAATAGAGGAAGACATTTTCCCCATTCATTTTGCATGAGTATAAAGACTTAGGGAACAAGTCATTATTTCCTTATATATGTACATTTTTACATACATCTAGCACAATTTTAAGTGCTAATAAGAAGTGATCTCCAGATCTCCATGAGAAGGGAATACATTGGTATGTTGTTACTGCTTAAGAATGCTTCAGATGCAATTTTTCCTAAGATTTTCTTTGATGTTAGTAAATGTTTGGGGTTGGAGGGTGGTATTTTGGTTTCTTGGTGTTGTTGTTGGGGTTTTTTCCACATAATCAGTGGCATTGCACTTAAAATGAGTTAATAAAGTCATCTCCAAATAGCATTGAGACACTGTTCCCAAACACCAGACCAGGATGCCTGATCTGATGATAGCTACCTTCACTATTTTGTGAGAGTAAGTTCCTACAAATGCCTGCCTAATTGTCCTTTTCTTGGATCTATCTGTGTGACCACAGTTGTTAGAGACAGTCCCTCAGGTTAAGAGACTGTGACAAGGGTCCTAGCTGCCACTGTCTCTTTTGCCTTAATTTTTTGTGGTGGAGGACAGGAGCTCTGAAGTTGTTGCTTAATTGACTTTTATATTTAATAGACTGCCTTCCATTACATCAGTCTGCCCCTCAGGCCCTGCTGAAGTCCTGATTGATTTCTAATACCTTTTAAAGTTAATACTGTAGCCTCCTGCTATTTTTCAGTGCTTTTGATTGGTGTTTTTCTGCATCAGCTTCCAAAGACATACCCAGATAGTGAAATAGTTTGAGTGTTTCTGATTGGGAAACACTGCAGGGAGGGAGAGAAACCCAATATTTTTTTTTCATGCCTTTTAATTGGAAATGTCACAGAAAAACATTCCCACAAAGCTTCCTAGAATAAGTCGTCAGTCCTGAGGACTAGGGACTAAGCCCTAGGATCTCATTAATGGGCTCAGAGGATCCAATGTTTGCAGCTGTGTCCAGAAAAGTCTGCTTTTGCTATTGCTGCTTTTCATTAGTTTGTGAAATCTTTGCAAACCACCTCTGGTCCAGATAAACTTCAACTATATGTCTACTTGTGACTGAAAAAATCTACCCCCAAAATGCCTGCGATGCAGCAGAAGCCTGACAATTCACCTGCTAGTACCTGGATTCTACCCCTACCTGGCCACCTAGAATTATAGAATCATTAATGTTGGAATAGGCCTCTACAATCTCCAACCATTAACCCAAAACTGCCAAATCCACCACTTGACCATGTCTTTAAGCATGTTCCCAAACACCAGATTATGGAGAAGATATTAGCAACACCCATCATGCCTGGGAGCTTATGACTGTGGAGCGGATGTATTTATCCAGCACAGGTGAAGTTTGCTGAGTACTGACAGTCCCAGCAAGAAGAGAGGAGCAAACCTAAAGGGGCTGAGCTCAGGCTTGGTCTGACCCTGACACAGATCCAAACCAATCTGTGGGTTTTGGGCTGATAAACCAGCTCTCCATACAGCCTGGCACCTTTCTGGCTCTGGCAGGAGTGCGGAGCAGATGTCCCTATGGCAGCTGGCAAAGCTGCCTCCAGCTGTTCCTGGCCACGCTGATGCCAGGCTGCCCATGGCAGCGTTTGTGGGCAATGCTTTGCTCTTCAGTGGGGGTCACCCAGCTGCAGCCTCCTGCTCTCAGTGGCTCCCCTCTGGCTCCTGCCCCATCCTGGCCTCCCTGCTGGGCCAGGATTGCCTGCTGTCCCTGGGTAGCTCTCAGCTGCCAGCTGGACACAGTGCTGAATGAGGCAGTGGTGAGGCACATCCTCCTGGGCAGCTCTCCTCTCAGACTGCTGCAATTACCAGTTGTCTCCACCCTGATTAGAAAAGAAAACAGCTTTCCTCAGTCTGGCCCTCAGCCTACAGTTCATACATGCCTCTTCCCTTGGCAACTGGTTTTTCTTCTGCTGATGGCACAGTCTCCAGTGAAATCTGTCTCATAGTAATGAGAGGAAAACTCTGAAAACCTCAGCAACTCCAGCCTCGCTTGGTGGATAGTTTTGCTGCTCTGTGCTTTCAAAACACAGTAAAATGATAATTATCCCTTGCTGCTCTCTTTGTGGTTCTTAAAAAATACTGCCTTCATTTAGGGAAAATGGCATCTGTTGAAGCCAAACCACATAGTGAATTGGCATCAGAGCCAATGTTAGAGCTTGGGAGCTCTGGCTTTTGACCCCATACTCAGTCCATCAGGCCATCTAGCTTCCTTAGGAAGCAGAAAACTACCACTTACAAAGTGTATATATAATGAAATGTAGCAAGATCTTTGAGGGGAAACAGCCAAATTCTCCAAGAAACAAAAACCTCTCTCCTGTAGCTGTGAGAATCAAATATCCAGGCAGTTGCACATCTGTACAGGGTTGGATTCACTATGTAGTTGATAAATGATGATATTGCCAGTTAGCATTTTTTAAAACAAAGTGTTCATTAATGTTTTGGCTGCATTTTATCTGCATTTCTGTGCCTGTTTTCACATATTTTTATGAAAAGTTGTGCCACATTTTTATGCAGCCATATGCAAAATACCACTGAATGACCTGGGGCCATCTGACAGGTGCCATATTTATGACAATGTTATGACAACATTTTTAATAGAGATCACATATTACAGAGGGGGAGTGCTCCAAATATCACAAGTTAGTGTCCTTAAAACAAGGAATAAAATGCATAGTAGCCTTTTGTATACAATAATGCAGTCTGTTAGTTTGTGCTGCTTACTGAATTTTCCCAGGACTGTGATAATAAAAAAGAGAAATAAGAACAAAAAAACCCCCAAAACAAAAACAACAAAAACCACCCCATAAAGCCTCATTTTAGTGCAGCCTTATGTATGAAATTTTAAACCCACTACAGTAAGTAAACATGATTTTGAATCTTCCATGATGCACATAGATCAGTCTATTTCTGAATGCAAAGAGTAAAAGGAAAGTCAAATAAAACAGCAGATCACATAAGTCATAAGCTATTTTTCACTTTAAGCAGCTTCCTAATTTCACTGGTAGCATATTCTTCTGATAGAGAAGAGTAAACTAAATTAATGTATGATAGCAAAATCCCCAAAATGCTTCATGCAAGCTGTTTGTGAAGGGTTCAAGTGTAAGCAGAGCAGTATTTCTAAGCCTGTACATTCACAGGCAGCAGCGTGATCTTCCTTGTAATGACAAATTAGCCTTTAAAAGTCACACAATCAACAGCATGCCACTGAAACCTGGGCAAAGGTCAGCGGGCTCTGAGTGGGAATCCTGCTGTGTTCCTGAAAGCCTGGTTCATTTTCTCCATGACTGTGCTGTAGCATGGACTGTTTGAAAGGATTATCCATTGCTGATGGGGGTGTGTGGCTGTAGGTGAGTGCATTGTGTGTGATAGAAATCTTGAGTGTTGCAAACCATGCATGGATTAAACGTCAAAAGCACTCAATTTAATACTTTTATTTCTTGGAGGCTCTGTTCTTAATCTTAGTAAGAGTGGCCAGCTGCAGTTCTGCAGAGAGAAGCATTATAGACACAGGAAAATAATAAAATAGCACAAGTGTCTTTTCCCCCTTCTCTGGAGACAGTTTTGTATTCTGGGACAGTTGAGAGGCCAGGTTTTAAGAGCATGGATATGCACTATCTTTTGTGGAATGTGCATGTGGTCTTCCTTCCTATGTGTCACTGAGCAGGAGAGGGATGTTTGGCTCTTTCATCTGTGCATAACTTATCACCACTTAAATACAAATTGCAAATATTTTTAAAGACAAATGCATGCCCAAAAGGATTTCTCATCCTTCAAGTTGCCTGTTGTTAATTGACCCAAGTTCACTCTTTCAATTGACAGGAATTTTCTTTTTCTGCTGTGTGAAATATAGATGGTATGCACCACCACAGAGCACATTAGTAATTTAGAACAAATGTTTTTATAAAAATCCAAATAATAAAATCTTATTTGATTGTATGTCTGCTTGTAACTTGTTCACAAATTGGCTGTAATGGTTTAGGTTACAACATAGGGGACAGATAAGGTCTTATGCATGGTTTTTTCTCATTAAATTTCAGCTCTGGATGTTGAAATTATTATTATTATTATTATTGTCATATATGATGATATCAAATCACATGTGTAATTGGAATTGCTGAGCCTGAACTTAGGAGTGACTTAATTGTGCCCTTCCAGCACCTGAAGGTAACCCACAAGAAAGATGGAGACTGTTTGCAAAAGCATGTAGTATCAGGAGAAGAGGGAATTGATTAAAATTTAATAATTTTGCTAGGAAGTGGTGCAGATATCAGATACATAGAGTTCACAGAGAGATTATTATACTTAGATCATTGTAAGTTAAATCCTACTGCCCTTCAAAATACATAAAGAAAATAAAGGAAAGCAAGAACAAATACATTGACCTCTGGAGTCAATGTATTGAGAGATAGGTTTAGTTTAAATATTAGGAAGAAATTCTTTACTTTGAGGGTGATGAGACACTGGCACAGACTGCCAGAGAAGCTGTGGATGCCCCATTCCTGGAACTATTCAAGGCCAAGTTGGACAAGGCTTTGAGCAGGGCCTAGTGGAAGGTGTTTGGAAACCAGGGGTTTGGAACTGGGTGATCTTTAAGGTCCCTTTGAACCCAAACCATTCTATAACTCTATACTCATAGGTAGTTGCATATGCATATGTGCATGTGTTTCTTTGTGCTTGTATTTTAAAATACCCAGAATTGTCGCTAAATGTAAAGACTCAGACCCCTCTGCGTGGATTTTAGTCACTGGATTGCTTGTTTCCTGTGAGTTCTGTTATGTTCATGGAGTGATTCTTGGTCTAAGCCCTACCACATATTAGCATGGTTTGGATGCTACAAAGGGGTACATATTTCAGCTACAATTGTTGATCTGTGGTGCCTCTTTCTCTTCACTGTCTTTTGACTGAGGTATCATCAAGGAGGTCTGGGAGCAATGTGGTGAAACAGATACTGCTATTTCAGAGGAACAAAGTCTCCAGTTCAGTGGGCATTGCCCCTATATATCCATACCTTCCAAGATACCCTTACCTGAACACCATAAATGTGGCAGTGTCAACCCCTGTTGATATGCCAAGGCTGGGAAACAGCAATATCACCTCTCTGCTGCCAGCAGAACCTCTACATTGCTCCTCTAAAATTCTTGATTTCTCTCCTAAGCAGCGTCACTGATGAAACAGCACAGATGGTTTTGTTTGGATACAATGTTTCAAATTGTGTCTAGTTCTTAAGAACACAGTTTTGTAGTTGTTGCCTATGATCTCTTGTTTAGACTTTTCCCAGCAATTACAACTGTCCCGTGTGGGTATATAAACACCAAACCAGGTTTTCATTCAATGCCCCAAAGAGAGAAAGTGGCCCTTCCAATTTGTGTGTTGCCACATATTGAGGGAGGACAGCAAATAAACTTAACTCCTCTTTGTCAAATATTTACTGATGATTGCCTGGGGAGAGCAGAATCAATCATAGAATCATAGCATACCCTGAGCTGGAAGGGACCCACAAGGTTGACCAAATCCTGTCTCCACACAGGACAGCCTAAACATGAAATCACATATCTAAAAGCATTGTCCAAATCATTCTGGAATACTCACAGACCTGGGCCCATGACAACTCCTCTTGTAATCTTGTTCTACTGCTTGAAAATCCTCTCAAATGAAGAACTTTTTTCCAATACCCCATCTGGCCTTCCTTGACAGAGCTTTCAGCCACCCTGCTGCATCCTACCACCAGAAATCAAAAAGAGATCAGCACCTTCTTCTCCACTCCACCATTGCAGAGGTGGTCACCCTTCAGTCACCTTTTCTCTAAGCTGAGCAAACCTGATGTCTTCATCTGCTTGTCATAATGCAAGCCCTCTAGCTCTTGCACCATCTTTTTTAACCTCCTTTGGACACATTCTAATGTTTTCATATACTTTTTATGTATTGAAGCCCCAAACTGTATTCAAGGTGAGGCTACACCGATGCTGAGACTAATAGGACAATTGTTATTTTTGTCCACTTAGCTATACTGTGCTTAATGCCTCGTGTTATGGTTGGCACTTTTGATCTCTAGGGCCCAGTTTGCCACCAACCAAAACCCCCAGATCCTTTTCTGCAGGGCTGCACTCCAGCCTTCTCTCCCCCAGTCTATACATTTATCCCAGATTACACCACCCCAGTTACTGAATCTGGCATTTGTCCTTTTAGAGTTATACAGCCTGTGGCATCTATCAAGATGTCCCTATAAGACCTCTCTAACCTTGGGGAATCAATGGATCTTTGTAGTTAAACATTGTTAGGAAACCTGCTTAGTGTGAGCCCCACTCCAATGTCCAGGTCATTGACAAAAATAGTGAAGAGAAGCAGCCCTAAAACTGAGCCCTGGCAAACTCCACTAGTGACTGATTTCCACCATGATGCTTCCCCATCCACCACAACTCTTTGAGCCTGATCCTTCAGACAACCATTCACCCATTGGATTATGTATGTGTCTAGCTGCATGCTGGACATTTTGTCCAGAGGATACTGTGAGAGACAGAATCAAAAGTTTTTATAAAAGCCCAAACAACCTCACTCCCTTATTTTCCCCCTTCCCCTTGTCCAGAGGAGAAAAAAATCATATTGAAAGGAGGTTGCAGTGCACTTCTGTGGCACGTCTCTGCTTCAAGGCAGAGTATGATATACTCTGTTTCTGGAGTATTTCAGCAGAGTGTGCAGTACAGTATATACAAATATATATACACAGGAGCCTTCTGCTTCCTGCTGGCATGCCACTCTTCTTTTGCTAAAACTTTGTAGAGACTGAGGTAATTTCTTGCTGAGTTCATATGTTTTACACTTCGGAATTACAGCGATTTCAGTAGCTTAATAGCTTCAAGAGCTAGAGACAATAATCAGACCTGACTAATGACAGAAGGCCAGTACAAGCACACATTGGAGTTGTGTCAGAAAAATTGGAAAGCTTATGTGGGTGTGAAAATACAACCTCTGAACTCACTGAGTCAGATCTCCCCACAATTAAACACAGCTATGTTCTGAAAATATTCCCTTGCCACCTCTGCAAGTTCAGCATATTTGTGTAACAGGGTGAGGGGTTTGCAAGGCAAGGTTTTGGCAGCAAGGTGACTAGCGAGGAGTGACTTCTGTGGGAAACTAGAAGCTTCCCCTGTGTCTGACAGAACCAATGCCAGCTGGCTCCAAGAGGAACACTGTACTGGCCAAGCCCTTCAGCAATGGTGATAGTGCCTGTGGGGTAATGCATTGAAAAAGGGGGGGAAAAAATGCTGTGTGGCATGAGCAAGCGAAGTGAAAATATGTGAGAGAAACAGCCCTGTGTACACAAAGGTTGGTGAAGAAGGAGGGGAAGAGGTGCTACAGACACCAGAGAAGACATTCTCCTGTGGTCTGTGGAAAGACCGTAGTGAGGAAGGCTCCTCCCTTGGAGATCTGTAATAGAGGGTCCCACTCTGAAGCCCATGGATACCCAAAGGAGGCCGTGATCCTGTGGGAAGCCCAAGCAGGTGCAGGTTTGCTGGCAGGTATGAAGTAAACTCCAAACAGGGCATCTTTTCAGCAACAGAGTTGTATGTATGTGTGTGTGAATGTTTACTGAGACTGTAAGTTAGAAGAAACTAAGGACTGCTAGGGAGGTATGAGATACTCAGCAAAAGAAGTTGGATGGGCATTTGGCCATGGTCCCTTCTCTTACTCTGATGGGAATTTTGGAAGGTACATGATGCAGGGTCCTGGGAAAATTTTTGTATGAAGGACTTGATGTATGTTGTATACTAATCTCGATGAAGGTCAGTGATCGTTGGACTGTTCGGATAAAAATGGAAAGGTAGCAACCTTGGGTGACAAAGATAGAAAGGTAGAACTCTGAATGGGAAAAAGAGTTCTCTGAGTCCCGAATTCAGTGTGACTGTCTTCCTTCCCTTGCTTAAAGTTGCACTGGCCAGGAAAAAGACTAAATGTGACAGAAGCTAAGCAGAATGTTTGAACAGTTCTCATCCTGACTGTTACTAATGTCTCTTTTACTAAATATTCACGTCTCTGGATGCACATCTCCATATCCTCTAGCTGAGTGTTCTGTGAGATATCACTGTTATTCAGATTAAAGAAAGGTCATGAGACAAAAACTCCAGAGGTCAATGTATTTGTTCTTGCTTTCTTTTATTTTCTTTATGTATTTTGAAGGGCAGTGGGATTTAACTTACAATGTTCTAAGTATAATAATCTCTCTGCAAACTCTATGTATCTGATATCTGCATCACTTACTAGCAAAAAAAACACTTTATCTCTACAATAGTAAACTGGTACGTGGTCCTGTAGTTCTTTAATTTTAAAGAAGTACTGAAAGGGTTAAATACTTCCTGAAGACGTAGTAATATTTGCACTTCCAAAAGGTCTTCCTGACCTATCTTATGCTATAGTGATGAGATTGTCATCTGGTAAAGAGAGGTCAGCATAATCAGGCGCTTTTTTTTTTTTTTTTTTTTTTTTTTTTTGTGTGGCTATTGAATGATACATTATATTTAAGTTCTGCAGTGCACAGAGATTGATTTGCACAGGGGACTTTCTGTTTGAAAAGAACATGAGGAATGTGTAGGGGTCACAAATAAGTTGTCTGTGGAAGCACAACTGTTTTGTTTACGTCTCAATTTTTTGTGGTTGGGTTGACAGAAATTTTAGAACTTTATATGAACTTCAATTATGTTTTACATTGGCTGGGCAGCTGTGATTGATCTTAAGTACTTTTATCTCATTAAAAGACATTGCAGGCCAAACACAAAGATTTTTTCTTCCCTTTCACACTAGGCTGCTTTGGTTTTCTCTCAGTGCATTCGACCTTTAGAAATATTTATGTATTTTTAACAGGTGTCTGCAAAAAAGTTTTAATAAACAACTTCTGACTCAGTAAATAACGGTTTCAACTTTGGTTCCTTTGTGACTTAAAAACAAGCATTTATTTAGAAAACGTCTTCAGGAAGGATACATTTTGGGATTTATTATATATCACAGATTAAATTATTTCTTGTTTATTCCCTTCACTAAAATATTAATAATTAATATTCAAAATATGTTCAGTTTAGTAGTTACATTTGATTCCTTTCTTAATTTTAACAGTAATTTCAAGTCATCACAGTGAGACTTAGCCTTAGTACTCTCTGAACACAGCCCATAAATCAGGGTAAATGTTTGAGTCAGGGAACTTTAAAGCTGCTTTTAAATCCCAAACACTGGCAAAAATTACATTTTATCTAGGGCAGAAGTAGCTTGTCACCCACCGATAATTAACGACACAAGAGCAACAGCTTTAAACAACCACATATCAGGAATTTTTAAAGGCATCTCCATATTAATAGCCAGAGATTTAAGATCTGTAAGGTTGGCTTGTTTTTTTTTTTCTTTTTTTTTTTGTTTTGTTTTGTTTTGTTTTGTTTTTAGAAAGAACAGTACATCTTATATTTTCTTTATATTTTTCTAAACAGAAAAGATTTTGCAGTCATGTTCCACACCATGTTTGTTTAGTTGATTCTCTCTTCCTAGTAATAAAGTTTAGCATTTGTCTTTATTGGATTGTATCTTAGATTTTTAGGCCAGTTTTCAAATTTTCAGTGTAATTCTGAATTCTAATGCAATCTTCTTATGCACTTGCTGGCTGAAAGCAACACCTAGCCTGGGGTTCTCCCTCAAGCTTATAAAAGTACTGCTTATTCTCATTCAGCTCATTAACAGAAATATAAATGGAGAGCACCCTACATCCTTTGGCTTTGTGTTCAAACAAAAACAAGCAAAGAAAATGTCATTCCACTAAATCCTCCTGCTGCACAAATTGGATTTTGAGATGCAAAACACATACTCTTTTGTGTCTGCAGTGGTCCTGAGTCATCTGGTATCCATGTCTGTATGCTATTAAACCAAGATGTGTCGGACTAGGGCCTGGCTATTGTGCGGTCTCTGTTTATAAGACCCAATTGTTTTTTATCCGTGCTGACTTTTACCTTTAAAGATAATGCAGAAATGCAATTTAGAAGTTAGTGTGAGCCATGGACCACTGATACCCAAAAGGCATTTTATGGGATGCAGCTACCTCTTCTGGTCGTGAAATTTTCCCTGCATGTATTGTTAGTCATGTCATGTCACTTACCCGTGGGGTTACTGTCACAGCCCTGGTGTTCTTTAAGCTTTTACCTTTGCTAGCTCTTTTCAAAAAGAAAGTGCTAGGTTCCAGATGGGGCTAGAAGTAGCTGCTTAGAAGAGGCTAAATGCTAAAAATTTCGTTTCCTTTCAGCCTGGAGTCATAAGAAAATGTAAAAGCAACTGGTGTGACAGCCTAATTGCACATAAAGCTGTCAATATCCTTCCTTTGTAAGTAATAGAGAAGCTTTCATTCACATCAGATCAGTTACACAATTGAATGAAAACTATAGATATCAAGTCATGTGTTTTGAGGCTTTTTTTCACCCTGAAGTGGGACTATCATCCTGCAAATGTCACATGTGACACGACGTCCTGCATTAAATTGGGAAGAACAGCTTCATATCTGAGGTCTGTAATGTGCAGTCTTTGAAAAGGATAATCACTGTGCCTGAGTGGGGACTGGCTTTTAAAGAGAACCTATAAACTATGGGCTTCAGTGGCACTGTGTGACATCAGTTCATACTGGCTGAACATCATAAAGCTTTGAACCTTAAACACGACATATTTTTCATGTTAATATTTTCTCACAATTTATGCAAAATAAAAAAAAATATTACTAGTTCAATTTTTAATGAACCTCTGAGTGTTGAAATTATTTTCTGTGACGGAAATACCTTTACACTGAGGAGGTGGGGGGGGGAAGTGAAAACAGGTATTTAACGGTAGGTTTTACTGAGTTTACCAAGAGCAGTTCTATTTATCTGCATTTTAGGACATCACAAGTTAATATTTAGGTGCTACTGTTTAAGACAATACTTGAGGGTCAAATATGAAATGAATATCCTCTGACTTGAAAATATCTGCTCAGAACATGAAATATACTGTTAACCTCCTCATTCTTTCTACAGGATTGAAATAATTTTTTTGGTCTTGCAAGGGCAGAACATTGTGTGCAAAGCTCACAGACTTCAGGACCTCAACCGAAACTGAGCACTAATTAGCTGAAAGAGAAACATTTTTGCCTGTAATATCACAGGACTTATGAAATATCCCTCAATATTCTCAAGATTTTAGTAAGATTTGGTTAGTATCCTAGTGTTTTATAAAAGCTTTAAATTATCTTTGGTACATATTTAGAAATTATGTTATTTCCTTGATAAATATATAGAGCTAACTATGTATAGCTCAGATCAGTTTGGAAACACCCATGTAAATTATCCCTCAGGTAGCTCTCTGCTTTGAATGCACTTTGAGGGTGTCGGGCTGTCTTTGCATAGTCTAGATAACCTCAATACTCAGTTTGAAGATTTAGGTCATTGTTTCCACTATCCTGCCATCTGATTGTGTTCACTAACCACTAAGGGACATCTCTTTTGCCCTTTTCTGTTGGGGTTCTGTTTTGGGTTAACCTTGGCAGGCAGTTGAGCCCCTCACAGCTGCTCACTCCCTCCCCTCTCTGGTAGGATGTGGAAGGGAATCAGAAGAGTAACAGTGAGAAAACTTACCACTTGAGACAAAGACCTATAGGCAAAAATAAAACTGCACACAGAAGCAAAACAGACCAACAAAGTCATTCACAGCTTTCTAATTTTTGATACTTTTTTTGGTTTGGTTTGGTTTTGTGGGAGGTTATATTTGTTTTGTTTTGTTTTGTTTTGTTTGTTTGTTTGTTTTTGTTGTTGTTGTTGTTGTTTTTTGTAAGGTATGATTTGTTGAACATTTAGGTTCCATGACATGAAAGAAATTACTATTAAAACCTCTCTGTAATTAGTTTAATACAGATTTGTATCATGTCATAAAAGTCACTAAGGTTAATTTAATAATTTTTGGACTCAGGTTTTAGGTATAAACCCCAAATAAATGTAAATATTCATTGTAGGATACATTGATTTCTGTAGACTGGAAAATGAAGCACTGTTGTCTGGGTTTTTGCTGTTCTCCTCTGTCTCTTTAAGGAGTTTTCTAAAGTTTCATTTTAGCCTTCTGTGTTTACCTTTTGCAATGGAGTCCTATACAGTTTTACATAAACAACCTTCTGTTATTGTAACCATCTAACAATGTTTACATTCTTCTCATAAGGAGGAGACTGTAGATGGACTGTTGGGTTGCCCAGTGTGGTTGAAGAGGAAGATTTTCTTCCTCCAATCCATGGTCACTGCTGGAATTCGATAAATGTTGAAGTTGTAAATAAACTTCTCTCTTTCCTGCCTTGGACATCGCAACATGTGGGTGTAATTTCTTTGTGTCGTGTGCCACAGAGCACATAAAAACCCCCTGTTTACCACTTCTCCTAATTTTTTTTACCTTTAGAATTTCAATTTTTGCTCATGATTAAGTAAGTGTTAAGATTAACTTCCTTTGAACACTCGCAGCTTGCAATGATCATTTGAAAGGATCCTTTCTGTGATTATCAGATTTATTTTCCATTAATATCCAGTTGTTTCTTCCTATTAAAAGCTAACACACAGAAAACATTTGGGAAGCTGTTATAATCTGGTGAGGTGTAAAGACTGTTATAGTCCCTCATTAGCCTGCTAGTAACTCTCCTTTGTCAAGCAGAAACTTGGTTTCTGTACTAGCAGAAACTAAGTTTAATTGATACACAGTGTTTTCTATAGAATCTCCCTAATGCAATGAGTTTAACTTTCAATCACTCTAAAACCAGTTTTTACTGTTTCTAAAATCCCTTATCAGAATTTATTTTTTTTTAAATTTCCTGAGTCACTCAGGATAATACTCTACTACAAGTAAATAATTTATAACTCAAAATTAACATCTTTCAGTTTGACTTTAAAAGATATATAAAGTATAAGACATTTGTTTACCAAAGAGAGTTTTATCTACATAAGTGCAAGACACCCCTGCAAATTGTGTACCCTTGGAAAGAACATCCCATTCCAGGCTACAGGGCAATTAATCAAAAACTGAAAATACTGTTAGCAGATTCTGTCTTACATAGTGTCAAATGATGACTCCTTTCACAATTTTTAAACCATCCCCTGCCTTACTAATCATATATTCAGAAATAAACTCACATATACGCAAAAAACTGAAATGGAACTGAACAGTGCCAGACCAATGCAAACACCCTCTCCAGTTACTACAAATAAGACTCCCTAAAACAAAAGCATTAAAATCTATAGGTCCTATACTTGTTCAACCCAATCTGTGGTGTACTTCATTTGGTGGAACAAATGCCCTTGTGAATGCAACATGGGTGCAATTAAATGAGTGCTGTGTGCTAAAATGAGCTCACTCAGGCAATTTGTAAAGGATGGAAATAGCCACTTAACGGTAGGACAGTATTTTTCATTCTGTTTCTGACTGCTCATTCCTGATCCCCTAAGGAGTCCTACAGACTACCTTCAAAAGATGAACCCACAGACCAATACTCTTAGCTCTACTTGCAGCTAAAAACAATTGACTCAATAAAGACATTGGTTTAATGACCTATACAGTTATCCAGCTAACCTGTCCCTCTAATACTGGTGCTAAAACTCCTTTTCTACCTCTGCTTCCTTTGAGCTAACATCTTCTTACCTTTCTAGTTTTGATCGAGTAATTTATTTGATTAATATAATTTCATTTCACTTGGAACAGTTATTCTTTTTTTTTTTCACTTCTCAGATCTGTTGAGCACTGAGACACTTTTGAGTCCAAAAGCTTGTGTCTCTGTTTTCCTCCACATTTGTTGTTCCAATAGAAGATATTTACTCTTCCCAAAGCTACTTTCAAACTAAAGACTAATTTCTTGATAACAAAATGGGAAAGTAACAGCCAAAAATAACTGAAGGGTCCCATTATCACAGGGCTCAGACCTTTTCTTTCTGCTAAAGGAAGGAGAAGAGAAAGGTTTATGCTTGAGCCAGGTTATTTTACTGTGATTTCTTGCTTACTTGACCTAATCAGAATGCCTAGTGGCAAGCACTGTCAGCTGAGGCAGTAAGTTAAACAGCTGAAACCTTCACTGCCTGGCAGTGTTCTATCCTCAGTAGGGGCTTCTGGTTTTACAGACCTGGAGGGTAAGTTCCAGCACTTGAAAAACAGTTCAATAGCATCTCTGGAGGCAACAAGTTAATGACCAAAGATTTTAATGGTCTACAACAATTGATGAGTGTAAATTTAAGCTCTGTGGGACTTATCTGAGAGCAACTGATGAAAAGATACTGTGTGAAAGTAGCTATTCCAGAGATAATGTCCATTAGGCATCGCACTATGTTTGAACTTGAGGAGTAAAGCAAGGCTGTAAAATCACAGACAGTGCTCCTCAGGATGCAGCCAAGAATAGGAAATATTTATGGATTGCTTAGGTAGCTTTAGATCAGATGATGCTGAAGTGCATTTTTTGCACTCCAAATGGCTGCTGGAGGTGAACTTGTCCCACTGGAAATTTCAGACCAGCAATGTTAATCATTTTTGTGTGTTCCAGCTGCAGCATCCTTTCTGATGAGGTACTGAAAGATGGTGATGAATCCATGAATTGTAATGCTGTGTTGGGTTTGCTTCTCACAGAATCCAATCCTGTAATCTTCCCCTGCTACCAAAGCTTGACCATGCAAACCCAATACCAATGACTACAGATGCACACTGAAATCCACTTTATTGCATTACTGTCAATGGGAAACAAAAGAGAGTGTAAAAGCTGCTAGTATGTCTCTCTTGCTAAAACTATTGTTAAAGGGTTAACCCAGATTGTTGTAGCTTGTCTAACTCAGCAGGTCCAACTTCCTCTACTTACTCCCTTTGCAAATGATGTTTAGTCTCATACCTAAATTTTGTACTTTGAAGCCTAGGGTGTAAAATAAGGTTGTCCTTTCAACAGCATTCCTAATTCTCATTGGTTTGCCTGTGTCAGCTCTTTACATGGCAATACTCTTTATCAGAGAAACCTATTATTACAGTATTTGAGATACTGTTGTAGGCAGAGGCTTTTTCTTCCCTTTCTCTGAAAGACAAAAAGCTTTAGTGGACTGAATGTGTTACTGTTGCTGCACTTGTCAGAATCATTTTTTGTTAACGACACCAATATGAAAGTATACAAAGCAGAGAGGGGAAAAAATAAAGGGAGAAAATTATTTCTGTCTACCTGGGGTTGAATGATACTTGCAGCTTTCCTCCTGAAGTTTTACAATCTTACATCCTGTTCTCTGCCATGCTGGCAAGATCAAACCTGGAATGAGGCTGTTAAAGACATTGTTTCCACTGCCTCTCTGGTCACAATCTCACAGCAATGCCAGAAAATACACAGTTAGGGATATCTAAACCATGTAATTGTTGCAAAGGGAGAAATATCAAGGAAGAAATGTAAAAGAAAGAAATGAGTTTCACTGCACATTGTTTGTTTGTTTTAAGTTCATCTCTAGGAATTAGAACGCTGACCTAATGCTGTAATAATGGATTTCAAGAGATAGCATTCAGAGTTGCCATGATAATAAAGCTTCTTTAGAGCCAGTTATCCTCTGTTATAAATTAATGTCTCTAACAAAGTATTTTAAGGGAATTATCCCATTCTGTTTGGTTTTCCCTAATTTATTTTGTTAGTTCAATTTCAAACAGCACTTAAATCACTACTGGGGGGATTTGGCAATCTCTGTGCCCATTTGTGTCATTTAAAAATGTGATTGAAACATAGCTGTTGGAAAAAAATGAGGAAACCTTGGTTTTGGTCTAGTCCAGCATCTCTGCCTGTAATTACCACTGTCTTTCATAAGTAATTTCCATGGAAATTTAAACTGACCAGCTTTGCATATTTATAAATAAAATTTGTTGAGCTTGAGTGATCCCAATTAACTCTCATCCATTCTTTTCTTTTTTCCCCAGGTGAAGCTATTTGCAAATTCAAATTCCTTCCCTGGTAACATGGTGGCATCCATAGTGCAGAAAAGAATGAGGGCAGTGTTCTGAAAACAGCTGCTCAGCATAGCCTCTGGAAAGGGAAATCCCACCACAATGAGCTACTGGAATTCTCTGAAGGTGCCTCTAAGCACAGGAAGAAATGCCAACCTTTTTTTTTTTTTTTTTTTTTTTTTTTTTTTTTTTTTTTTTTTTTTTTTTCCCTTGAAAATTATGAAAAATAGATAAAGTGAATACAGTCCTGTTATTTGTAAAAGCTATCAATAATTAATCTACTGTGAATCAGGGACACTTTTTGAAACAACAGGAGATCAGTTTCAGCTAAACAAAAGGAAGGTCATGCTAAAAAAAAATAAAGTAGAATCAGGCTTGTTTATTTTTGTTATTTCCTAAATGGTAAATAGTCCTGTATTTTTTTCTCTCTCTCCTCCCTGTATAAAGAATTTGCAAGTCTAGGCAAGTCTACTTGGCAGCAAGTGTTCAGTCATGCTTGTAATGATAGTTCTAATCACAATTCATGAGGTATCATGCATTCAGGTATGATTCATCCAACAAGAAAATACTCTGAAAAGAAGCAAAAATAAATTAAATGGGGCCTGGTATTCTACAGGTTGAAGAAATGAATAGACTTCGGGTCATTTCCCTTCTATTCACGGAACGGTTATTAAAGGACACACACATGGAGCTTTGGGAGAGAGCCCATCAAGGGGGGCAGAGGAGTTGAAACAGTTGATCTTTGATGCTATGTAGCAGATTTTTCTATATTCTGTCTGTTCATGCCAACCCTACTTCCTCCTCCTGGCCCTGGATGCTTTATTAGGTGTTAATAAGTAGGGAACGAATGGTAATGGAGATTGCACTGCTTGTGTACCATATTTCTTTCACTTTCTGTCACGTGTTTTGTAAGATTATCAACCATTTGAAGTGAGGAGATTGTACTTTGTTTAGTGTTTAGTAAGATATGTTCTCACTCTTGCCTGGCCTAGGGGTAAGAAGTATGGTAGGTTATTAAAAATTAATATTTGGCCTCTCCAGTAATTCCTAAAAATTGCACCCTTTGAAAGGCAATAGCAGAACATCAGATATGTAATGCAGATTCATGAGTTTACTAAATGCATGAGTATACATGCTCTTGAGAAAGATATAATCAGTTTCCCTCTCTGAGATATTTAACGTGTTATTCTGGAGCTACTTCTGTTTCCCTTTACTAATACTATAGCAATGTGCAGATGGTAGCTTGAAAGTCACATACACACAGGGATGGAAAAACCTTTTAGAGCTTGCAGATTATTCCTTCTGTCCCTCATTCTGGACTGATGACAGGAGAAATTATGTTTCAGTTCTAGTCTTGCAAAATGTCCCTTGTGCTATCTGCCTAGTCCATTGCTTTTCCTGCTGGAGCTCCTTCAGGCCTTTTAGTGTTCTTACAAGCAGAGAGAACAAACTTTAGGAGCTGCTTGAGGAGCACAGTATTTCAAACCTCATTAAAAATATTGGCTTTTTAGTTCGTATTGGTACAATGCTGTTCAAAAAAATTTGTGCCTTCTCAATTTTAATAAATTTAATAATTAATATCTTAAATAACATACCTCACTGACAGCCAATAGATTTGCTAAGTCATTCAACGAAATGAAAATTCTTCAAGTTTTTTCCTGCTTCCAAAAAGAGGATGATCCTGTTAATTTAATTATTTTCATGGTATGTGAAAATATTACAGGCTATTTCCCTTTTTCTTTTTAACAAAATCTCTGAATGAGTATTTTTTAAAAAATATTTAAGAGACTCACATACACTAATGCACATATTTTTGTAAATAACAGCAAAGCAAGATACTTCAATACAAAGCTGTGTTTTGGTTGAAGAGTGAAATCCTTTTATAATGATAGGACTTGGATTTCCAAAAAAACCCCCATCAAAGTAATTTAAAAATAGCACATCTTACTTGTTTCAAAATGATACCTTCTAAACAACATGAAATCATTCAGGGAGATATTTCCCTAATATCTATAAAACCTGTGGACTGGAAGATTTTTTTCTTGACTATATAATTTTTTTTCTATGTATAAACGATAACCTAATTTCACAAAAAAAAAAAAAATTAGAAAGGTCAGGGACATACACAGTTATTGAGCTGTTAATTACAGAATGTTTCAGTCCCACTAGTTTCTCTCTTCATTTTCTAATTTGCTTCACCCAAAATAGCAAAACCAGACAAACTTGTTCCTGGTACAATTACACTAAATTCCATACTAAAATCAGAAAGAATTAGTTTGACTGTGAATTAATAGACTAACCTGCAAAAATCTCTTCTAAAGGGGAAAAAAACCCAAACCAAACCAGCTTCATGTTATATTAGAAGTACAATACATTCTTTCTAAATCTTCAAACAAAAACATATCTTGGGCATATATAAATATTTTTAGTTGTCTTCTTCTTCCATCTTTATGTGTAACTGTTACCACTGAAACCTTTTCAGAGGGAAAACCTTTCTAATGCATCACAACATCAAAATACTTTCCAAAATTTGCATTTAACTTACAGCTTTGGGGTACACTGTAAAGAGCAGTTTAATACCTACTTGGCTGTATATATATATACAGCCAAGTATCAATCATCTGGGTAAGCTCTGTTGGACCACAGACTTGTCTCTGAAAAGGAATTTTAGAAAATTCCATATTTGATCTCAGAGCAGTTATATATGTAGATATTTTGGAATTACAAAGAAATCTTACGTCTAAAATGACTTAGTGTAAAAAAATTAATAGAGGTGGCATATTTCACTGGAGTATTTTTCCTGGGACAAGAAAACCCCCCAAATATATGGTTTCATGAGTAAAAATATTTATTTGCTATAGAATCGAAATTCTCTTAGAAGAATCATCAGAAGTGTCTTCTGAGGCTTATGGGTAAAACGTGGAGAGATTGACAACCTCTTCTGTGTCAGTCTACTTAGCTTTCATTGAGCTATGAAGATGAGAAGGCTGTCTCAAAACTAGACAGGTGTCTGTCAGAAACTTAGTCTCCATCAAAGTATGCTAACAGGCACCCTGAAAATAAGATTCTAAAAAGAGAAATAAGAAAACCTCTTCTCTTTGATTTTCTTTTAGTCAAGAGGGTTAAATTTATCCTACCTAGCTGAAGGCAATAAATGAAGACCTGACTGCCTAAACGTCATTAGAATCACTGAAAAAATATAGTCATTTTAAAGAGACTGATTTACATCTGAAGTCAACTCAGTTTTAGAGTGTTTTTGGGATGTATCTTCCACTTTTAGATGAACTGCAGAGTGTCTCGAGGTTTACCTGGATTTAAAAGCAGGATGAGACTATTTCCTCCTTGCATATTAAGACATGTTTTCAATGGGGCATTCCTTGCCCTTCAAGTTCCTCTTCAGAAGGCAGTAGCAAAATGGAGGTAGACTCCTGGCTTTGTGGGAGAAGAAAGGTGATGTGGCCCTGATGATAGCACTCTGTTCAGGGGAGTTTCTCTATGTTCTAGAGTGCAAACTTGGGTACATCCTGTGTTGCTCTCAGCTGAAATATTGAGTAGTGGTTGTGATTTGGCCTTTTGATTATCCACCAGTGACTATGCAGAGCACAGGACTAGATCATGCAAGTTCAACATATTTTAAGATTCACTGGAGAGAGTTGTAGTTCTGAAGTATTGCACATATCATTACATATCAACTTAAAAAATAGTACCTGGAAAAAATCCAACCCTCTGTACTGGAGATGCAAGGGGCATTGATTCCTTTGCCTAGCTGGAGTTGACTGGTGACACTGGAGACAGACAATTTGCAGTATCTACCCTGGTTGCTTCTAGTCCAGACCTGGGACCAGGTCACACCTTAGTTCTGTCTTATCTGCTGATTCCTTTGTCTTGTATACCCTAAAGCATGTCAGATGTGATGACACTCCACTACTCATACTTCAGTTATACAATTGTGCCCAAATGTCTGGTCTGCTGAATATGCTGACTATAATTATCTCTGACTTTAATTGAATCTTAAACACCCACCTCACCTGTAGATAACTGTATTTCTAGCTGAATGCTAAATTCAATTTGTTGTACTGAATAAAAGATAAATAATTCTGTGTAAGCTAATTAGGAGCACCATAAGCATTTTGGTAAACAATCTGTTGACAGACAGTTTGGGCAAACTGAATTTTCCATACACCTGGCCTGCCTGAATAGAAACAAAGACTTCTTTTTCTGATTAGAGGTGGACACTTGGAAAGAAAGAAATACAGCAAGATTTTAAAAAGATCCAGAACATTATATATTCATTTATTTTCCAAAAAAGCTTATATTATCAAAAGTCAATATAAATTAGATTTATTTCTTTTTTTTTTCAATTCTGATTTTTAATAATTAATATTGCAACAGGTATTCTTAACAGAATAGTTGGACTGTCATGTTGAGATCTATATTTGAGACATTTTCACTCAGGTGGATTTATTTAAAAGACTTCATGGACAATATTTTTTCAATTTTAATGATAAAATCTACTGTATTTTAACAATATTTATGGAGACATTAATACAGCAACCTTTCTTTCCTTTCTCAGTATACTTGAAGGAATTTTAAGGGACTACTCTGTTTCATACAAGAGGAGAAAAAATCCATGACAATAAAGTCCAAATCTTCACTATTTCTAGTCTAATTTATTTTTTTATGATTTCAAATGATGTGTGAAATAGAATACAGACTGTCTTGAAAAGGTGAAATTATGAACTATGACTATGTAAGCATAAAGAGCAACCAGCTTCCAAAGACTTTTCAGGAAAATATCTGAAATATCAGTCTCTTTTCCTTGCCAATTCAGAATTGGACTTTGAATAGTTTTGCAGATTCCTAGAAGCTGTGGGGAGAAGTAAAGATTAATGGTATGATAAAAGTTAACATTGTAACTATTCAAAACTTTTTTGTTAGTTTTCCTTACTCCTTTGAAATACTTTTTATGGAAGAAGCCCTCTATGAATGAACAGGAATCCATAGAGATAATGGAATCTGCCTTCATGAAAGAGTTCACAAAGCAGGGTCATTGATGCTTATGAAAGTTTACTGGAACAGTGCTATTAACTAAATCAATTTGCACTCTTCATTAATACAACGTCCACCTCTACAGCAATTGTTTGTCTCTGAGAGTATTGATTTTTGACCCCTCATTTTTTTTGTGTTTCTCTATGATAAGAATATTTATGCCTCTCAGTCCATTGCTTTGTAGTTAGCAAAACACAAATACAGTGGAAGATATGTGGTTTGGTGGCTACAAGACATGCTATCACCTTCTTCCTTTCAGTCAGGAGTCCCCTGTAATACTTACTGCTGGTTATAAACAGGAATTCCATCTCTCTGAAAATCATTGCTGGGGACACTTCAACAATTTTACAAATCAAATATGTTTCATTAGAAGATGAAGCAGTAGCTTACATTCCAAGCATTTATATTGTTGGTAAAGCTGCCCTCCCTGGGTTGTTGTAAACATCCATTACTGAGGATAATGGGCAAGTTATGTGCATCCTCCATTCACCATTTGCTTTTCTCAATGCACTGAGGTAATTCAAACCAGGCTCTGTGTGTGTGTATTTGTGCAAGAGAGGGAGAAGGGATGAATGGACCATTAAGAGTGGTGTCAAAGAATTGTCAAGGTTTTTACAGGAAGAAAAAAAAAAAAAGCCCAGGTTGTATAGGGGTATAATCCTTGTGTATTTTCCATACCCTAACAAGCCTTAAATATCCAAAGCTAGATGTAAAAGGAAAAACCAAAAGCACACTTTTTTTGGGGTTTTTTTAAGCTATACTCATTTATGCCAGTATGTGTTTCTAACAAACGCTAGCTGTGTGGGAATGGCTAGGAGTGAATGGATTATGAGCTCTCTATTAGAAGGAGACACAGCACAGCATGTGCCTTCCAGCAAAACCAGGTTCAGCTGTGCTGGGTGTAACAGTCAAAGAGCAAGGTGTAAGGAAGGGAAATGTGCATGTTGGAACCTCTCTTGCAGTTTCCTTGAGCTCTGTGTGATATACAATTTTTGACAAGCCAGTTCAAAAAGGGCTGATTTTGGACATGTTCTCTTAGAGAAAGCAGATGTACAGGTACCCCTCAGAGGAAGAACAACAAAGGCCCACTTGGAAAAAGTGAAGAAAGATGGCAAAGCCTATTACTTGAGGGGTGCATTCCAGATGGCTGTACAGAGACAAAAGTGCAGTATGCTCTGAGGCTTGCTTTGGCTAGCACAAATGTTCAGTGCAGATATATAAACAGAGTCACAAGAAAAATTAGACAGCCAATTATATGAATATTAGTATTTTTCTGGTTAGCATCACCATTTCATTTTTCAGGTTTTCGGAGTTTCTAGGCTGTTTACTTGTGAACTGATCTAAAACAAACCTGGCCACATTCTCACTTTCTCATTGGAACGATGTGGTTGATGAGACCCAGGACAAATTTAGACTCTCTTTAACGAAAGAGGATAGGAAGGATGGCCTTAAAGTGCGAAACAGAAAGTGATGGCATCCCTTTTATTTTCAAGGCTAGACATGCTTCTGAATATTGAGGACCTCATGAATCTGCTTTCTTTATATATGCATGTGCAGTAAATATTGAAAGTGCATTGGACAGATAATTTTATTTCTTCTAATCTTGAGGACTTCTGCTGTGCTTTTGTTTTCTCTAAAATGAATTCAACTACTTTTGTGTGGTTTTTTATCATGGCTGATAAAAGTGTTTTTATACTAAAGAATAAATCAATCTGGGATTTGTGTGTATGGAAGAAATATTCTGGGTTTTCATTAAAAACACCCCTCATAAGAGTTTTGTTATCACTGCTGACATACTGAGAAATCTTTTGGAAGCTCCAATTTTCTAAAGTTTTTTACCTTAGTAACGTGTGTTAATGAAAAAGGTTGTTCGGTTTTTAAAATTTTAGGTAAAGTTGGGAGCATAATGGAAAAATGACCATGGGCACAAACTGACTGACACCATCAGTTTATTATCCTAGAGTAAAACCTCCATACCTTTTCTCTGTGAGTTGTCACAGGCAGCTCTAGCTCCTTCTTCCTCCCTCACAACATGGCCAACAAATTTTAACTAACTCTTAACCAGCTAGCCCACTCTTTTATAACCCCTTCCTTATTGGATATAGCTGTGACTTATTAAGGGCAAGGCTGTTTCCTCTCTTTAGTAATTAGTACAGCTGCAACTCATCAAGGGTGAGCACCATCTCTATTCTCTTACAAGCCATTCTCCCATGGAAAAAGGCATGTTCATTTCCAGATAAGGTGAACTTGCCCTTTGACTGAAGCTGAGAGACAGTGGTTGGATAAATAAATCACTATTCTCTGTCAACTTGTGAATGTGTGACCCAGAGTAGGTTGGCATCCTTATGTTACAGTCCACTCTCTCTGAAGACATGGTCTAAACATGTTTAAAACCTTTCTCAGAGGTAAATAACTTTATTGTGCTAGTGAAGAGAGATCAGTTGTAAGGCTCCCATTAGCCTTATTTAGTGTTATGGTTAAATTCCCACAAGTGACTTAGAAAACTTACTCTGCAAAACTGAATTATTTTGGGTTGTCTAAAAATGAGAAGAACTACTCACCAAGGAATTCTGCAAACATAATAATTGGAGCATTAATTTACTTGTCTCCTTGAACCAATAAATTGTTTCCTATTTGCACATACTATGATTTGCTATACACTCATTCTTCCACTGATTCTTTTTCCCTGAATTATTAAGCATTTATCTTCCAACATTCAAATCCCCAATTATAATGTTAAATTGATTTAAAGAACTTCTATGCATCTCTTTATTTCTGTTTAAAGCTCCCTGTTGAAAAACAAAACAAACATTTTGCTATGGTCCCAAAAACAGGGCAATGGCAAAAAACCACCTAAGCTTTGTTTCTACAAGGTACTGAGTTTCCATTCATGCTTCCTGATAACCTTCTTTAGCTGATTTTTTTGCTTATACTTTGCTAATATTTTGCTGAAAAGAAAAAAAATGTTTTTGGAAGACTGGAAGATGTTTATCACCTTCCCACTTCACGCCTATAACTTAAAAACTTTCCAGGGATACCTGGACACTTTTCTATTTGTTCACAACTCAGCAGAAGCAGAAATCCTGTGTTGGAAGACCATTCCAATATAAAAGAGTTTCTCTACTGTGGTGATTCATTTTTCCTAAATGGTTCTGTTCTCTCCCAACATGTATAGTTCATTACCAAGTTGTTGTAAACCACCCCCCTAAGTTGTCATTCATTGTAACCCCATTGTTACCTGACCCCTCCTACCCTCAGTATCCCATTGGTCCAAGACTTGGATGTGCCCCCTTGCTGGAAAAGCCTATTTAAGCTGAAGAGATGAGGGGGAAGGCCTCTTGGTTGCTCTTGCTTGCTCTTGCCCCCTCTCCCTTCTTCCTCATTCTCTCCCTCTCCCCTGTGGGAGCCATGCCGCTCCCCCCGATGTGGGACCCCCAAATAAACACTGTCTAATCAACACCCTCAAAAGCCGTGTGGTGTCTTTCCTGCCTGCGTGCTGCCATTAGCTCCTACATGCTGCCAAGAGAATCCTCCCTGAAAGCTCTGGTAAGGCTCCTGTACCTTACCTCCCTTCCAAGACCCAGAAAGACTTGTTGCCAGTTCTCCTGCAGAGCTAGCCAGGCAGGAGGAAAAGCAGGAGAAAGCAACACTCTACTTTAAGTTCCAAAAACACCAGGAAATTCAACTTTTTTTCATGTAAAATCTTTTGCTTTACAGTTTATCATAACTTTAATGATTTGAAGAGTTTGTATTAATCTGCTTATTTAGAGAGTTTGTATTAATCTGTTTATTCAGATTTAATTTGAAATTCTTTTCTTCTTAGTTAACTCCTTGAATAACACAAATTCTTGGAGTAAATTTGCTGTATACTTCTGTGAATATGGAGCAAAGTATTTTATTATCTATTTTGTCAGAGTTAAACCAATGCATGAATATAGTTAGCAGCTGCTTAAAAACCATTGATTTTTAAAGAATATAATTCCATTAATCTCTCAACAGTTGCCTCACTTTGATTTTTCAAGCAAAAACTAACAGCAAAATTGTTTTTGAGGCTTGTAGCAAAATATTTTACTGCTTTTCTGTTGAAATAATTTTTCTAGGGCATGTATTCCTGTTCAGAGAAGCAAATAACAATTGCTGGTTCAATGACACCTGAAACTTGCAGTCTTAGCTCAGCTCTATTTATTTAAAAAATAAACCCCTTCTATTGCAGTTGTGCTTGGTGGCCTAGTTTCATCACAAAAGGTAAAAAATTGGCTTTAGCAGACTTTAAATGAAAATATTTTCCTTAAGCAAAAATGAAAGAATCTGGATACCAACAGCATGATATTGTTTAGAAATTAAAGGATTTTACTTACACAGAATAATTGCATTTTTTATTGATTTTTCTTAATCAGGTCAGCATGCTGTTTCAGCCACTAATGGATGGCACTCCAACTAAAAAATATGTAATGAAGTCACCTAAGCTATGATTATGACAATAGTACTGTCACTGATAAACTCAATGTTTCTTTGACATAAATTTTTTCCCAAATGCTAAAGAATTCTATATAGCTTATCTGCTTATTATATCCCATCAGAAGAGGAATTTCAGTGACAAACAATAACAAAAATATTTCACTGATGAAAACAGAAGGGAGCACGTTGAGAGAAAACCAGTATATAATCCTTGAGAGTTTATTTTAACTTCATAAAATTGTAGTCGATTTGTAGTTGATTATAAACTTTACAGTAACAGGGCTTAATTTCTGTCTTCTTTAAGCAGATTTGTATGCACTTTAAACATACAATTTTTTTTCATTGATTTTGTTTTCTATTGTTAAGCTGGTGGTTCTTTTGGACCGCAAAGGAAACTACTTTAAAATAATAAAAAATATTGAGTCACTGACACCCTGGAGTATTTAAAAGACAAAAATGAATGTAGCTGTGAACATATAATGGGTAATTTGAATGTATAAAGAAAGGCTTATGTCATTCATGTGCAGAGTTATAGCTTTGAGGTAAATATATATATATAATCTTTATTTGTTTTAAAGGTTTTTGTGAGCTTTGTAAAAGTCAGGACAGGTTTCTTGGTATAATTTGAAACAAACTTCAGAAACATTACATCCTTTCTTAGTATAACTTTGTGCTTGATGCAAAAACAGAATAAAGAGAAGCAGAAACTCTGCAAGTTATTTCAGCCCCTGCTAGCTGCAACTTCAATCGGGAGAGTCTGGCTGATGGGCAAATACATACCACTTTAAACAACCTTTTTGAATTTCTTAAGTCTCTTAAACAGTTGAAGAGTAGTCCATTTCTCATCATACCATCTAATGTAATATGGTATTAACAGTCAAAGCTGTTACATAACCCCTGGAGACTTTTTTGTAGTTCTGGACTTGATACACTAACTATAGGACTTGAGATTTCCATCTGACAAGAAGGCATCTCCAGTGATTTAGAACATTTCCCAAGTTTCAAATTTTAAGCCAGATGGGCTTAGACCTTTTCAAATATGCAAAACAAAGCCATGCTGTGACTTGAGCACTGTCCTGTTCTATGTACTTACTGCTGGCATGTCCCTGATGCAAAGCTGACCAGTACTAGATGGAATTGTCTCTAAGAGCCTGGTTAGGGGGTCCCAAGGGTCAGTCAGTATATTTCATGTGTACAGAGATCTTTTTTGAGAAAGTCAGAGAATTTAGCTGTACAAATACCTGCTGATCACATATGCCACTTTTCCTCACTGTCTTCAAATTATGTGTCTATTTTTATTTACTGGTACAGAGACAGTTAGAAAAACAGACAGAAATCAGGTGAGCTACAGTTTAGAAATATTACCATTTTTGTGTAATGTTTTCCCTGAAAGAAAAATATTGCAAGAACACAGTTTGTGAAACAGTATTAAACTTGCATGTGGTATTATCAAAAAACACAAGTAAGTGTGATGAAAAGGGCTTGAAGAGGTTATCTACTTTAGGTAAGATCAGCTATATCATACCTTACAGTGGTCTGTTTAACTGACTGAAATCTTTTTAATGACTACATGCTCTCCAGGCACCTCATTCTAGTACTACACCACCCTAACTCTTGCAAAGATTTTCCCAGCATTTAAAGTCCCTCTCTCTACCTGCAAGGTTAAGTTCCTTATCTGTCTATCTATCTATCATAAATGCATCTTCCTTCAGTCCTTTCTTCTCTAAATTAAACAGCATTCATTCAGCCATTTCTAATGGGCAAAATTTTCAATATAATTCTTGTTGCTATATGCTGGTGTCTGTCCATCTGTTTTACATCTTTCCTTAAATACTGTGCAAACTTGCCCAGTTTTCTAGCTCAGGAATAACATGTATTGAAGATGACCACCAAGTCTCATAGATGAAGTTGCAACCATATGATATCATCTGGTATTTGTTTGGATTGTCACTTACTCTAACCCTAACTAATTCACATTAGAATCTAGACAGTTGTTCCCTGTCCCTGTGTATTTATCTGATGCTGGCTTCAGCACACCAAGTATTAACCATTTATTTTCTAAATTCTTAGCTTTCTCTCTTGTTAAATGCAAAGGCGTTACTATTTCCCTGTAGTTTTGTGTAAAGGCAGTAGTGTCCAGATGCCACCATGGCATACTCAGAAGGAAAATATCTTTGAAATAAGAAAAAAATTGACTTAAACCTAAGACTGTCTTTTGCCAAGTGTTACTTCCTAACGGTACCATTTCTGAGAACTATGTGAATTGTTTATTAATGGAGTATACTGCATAAGATTTAAAAGGTATGATTATTGCCCTGTTCCTGGATGAATTACAATTAAATACTTGTAAGATGTGTAAATATAGTATCTTAAGTATTGTGCTTCTCATTTCTGTGCAGTCATGGTTTTCAGAATGATTTATGAACATAAAATACATGCACAAGTTGCTTATTCTTACTGCAATGAATAAAATAAGTACTTTTAACATTTTTACTGTTTATGTATAATTCATTTATGAATGTTGCTAAGTGTATGGAATATTGCTGTCCTTATGTAAGGAGTGTTTGGTGCTCCCTGAACTTACTGACAAGGGTGAAGTGTTGGATTATTTGGTGGTTTTTTTTCTCCCTTAATGTAATATAAACTATATAAGCATTAATGGCTCTGTTAATTGTATGTATCTGTTCCTAGTCCACCTGCATCTCAGTGCACCAGTATGCAGTACGATACTGTAATTATGGAATTCAAAAATAATTATATGCTTTGGCCTAAATATAATGTATATTTAGGTGTGAAGACTGGGAATTGTTGCAGTCTGTTGTTTCAAACGTTTATAATCGCTGTGGTAAGTAATTACCTTGCACCTATTTACACAGTTTCAGAATTCTTACTGCTGTGAATGAGAAATGAACTCCACTTGACATTTGAGGACATGCTGCATAGACTAAAGGTCCTCTTACTGTTAAGAAGGTCATGACAAGTCATTATATGTTGGTCTAATGATCTGTGTCACTTTTGTAATTGGTACTTGAAAAGTTTAATCATAATGATGCATAGAGATTCACAAAAAAAACTTTGAAAAATTATGTGGTCCAGAAATAATATGTATACAATCCACCCATCTACCTTGGTTTACGGTCTCATCTCTTGACCTGAAAAAGGAAATGATAGAAAAGCACACTATTAAATTAAAATCCTAGTAATTTCACTTTATATACTTTGGAGAATTTTGCTTAAATTAATATCAATAATTATGTTAGGTCAATACTCAGAGACTCTTCTTAAGATCTGACCTTGTTTATGTTAAGTATATAGCAATGATTTTAAATAAATTTGCTGTACCTTTCCAGAATCTTGGTAAAATGCTTAATTCTTATCATTTCAAGGGCCATTGATAATTACATTTACATATCTGCTGAAAGTAGTTTACTTTTAATAGTGCTTATACTGAATGCTGAGTGTCAAATAATAAATGACTGTACACTAAATGACATAAGAAAATTTTTTTTTTAAATATTTCTGAATCATTCATCTAAGGGGGAAATTCATGTAGAGGGCTGCTGAATATCCTCCCTTTACATTCTGGTAAAAATTTGAACTTACATATGCAGTTGCTAGCTGAAGTATATATAATTTGTAAGGAAGTATTTGATATTTGCATCTTGAAAACATATTATTTCCATGTGATTAGATTCTGTTTACAGAGTAGCTTTCAGTAAAAAAGACAGACACAGTGAACACACAGTTCACTTTGGGGAACTTCTTGCAATTTAATCTATTGTCAATTAACACAAAGTCTTAATTGCTGATTTGTGTATTGAGAGAAAAGATAAAAAACAACACAAAAAGCCCACAAAGGTGATAAATAGTTGTGGAACATCTTTCCTTCCCTCTCTCAGGCTCAACCTAAGCCACAAGCTCCTTTTGCAGTGCCATCTTTCTGCAGAGGTGCCACGGGCTCTCTACTGTGGGGGTAGGCGGAGCCCCGGTGGCCTTGCCTTGGAGGCAGCCCTTGCTAAAGAATTAAGAAGTATTGCGTAACCCCTCGCCAGACCCCGGAACAATAAAGCAGCCTCCCTGCTCACGGTGACTCTCCTGGAAGACTCACAAGCACCCTCGGGACCTTATGTAGATCTGTTGTAACCGATTGGCTTTTGTACCCTTCTCCCCTCCCACTGGTTTCCTTATGAAACTCCTGAAAATCGCCCTAAGAGCCAGGGCTCTCCATCCTCGGCTCCCTTCGCTGATGTCTCTACAATAACGCTACTTCTGCGGAACTGCCGAAACGAGACCCTCTCTCTCTCACACCCCAGGCCAGCTACAGGGGAAAGCGAACCTCGCAGGGGGCAGGAGCTGGAATCACAAGCTGAAATCATTAAGAGCTGAACCACTGCCCCCCTGCTGAGTCGCTACCCGCCAGCTGAGAGGAGTGCTTTCAACCTCCTAAGGAGTGTCTCAGAGGAGATACTTTTTGGGGTGGTTCGGCCCTCCTGGAGTCCAGAACTGAGGACTCCCCCACCACCTGGAATAATACTCTACCTGCAGAGTTTTGGGACGTGATGGGGAATCTGCATTGATATCAGCCCTGGATGGAACCAATGGTGCCTGGCACAGTCAGGTTATGGGAGACCCCCAGACGGAGTAACCAAACCCTGCTGTTTGTGCCTGGTTTAGTGTCTACTTTCTTTTGATCTGTATAAAATATTAAAAAAGTTTCACATGGTGCTCTATGAAATTTTGTGTGGTCTAAATTGCACTTCTTTTGGTCACTGTGGGCATTCCCTCACATTATACAGATTTTTTATGGAATGAAGCACCCTAGAGACCATTTCCTATTTAGGAGGAGTGTATTAATGTGTTGGTGTGTTTTCTCCCATGGTAAGTCATGGTAAGCTTGGAGAACCTCAAGCATTCCTATAATCTGTCATGGTCTGTAGCTTCGCGTGACACTCTCAGGCCCTGCTGGCTTATTTGGGCCGACCCAGCTGCTCAATCACGCTGCCACACAACTGTTTTGTGAGTCTTTGGGTCAGCAAGCAGTCTTGACTTACGCTGTTACGGCTGTGGTCAGAAAGAGTGGACCCTCCGAGGCATTCAGGAAACAAAGGTTTTATTTGGGGGGTCTGGGGGTTCCCCAGCCTCTGTCCAGTGCCTCTGGAAGGACCCAGACAAAGGGTTGCAGGGGAATTTTGTACATGGGGTTCAAAGGGGGGGGGTGGGTATCTTCTTCACAAGCCAATAAAACAACTCAAACAAACATTCCAACAAAGTTACCTAAACCTTAACAAATCCAACACCAGTTTAGAGGTGGTCTCTAGGATTCTGCCAACCCGTGGTCAGACTCTTGAGACCTTGTAAATCTCCAGGCGAAGGTTCCCGTTGTCTTAGTAACCTTATCAATCCTGATAAAGTATCTTCCAAGACAAGGGGCCTTTTTAGGGTAACACTATTCTACCTTAACAATTAAAAAGCTATACTATATTCATAACTAAAACTTATCAAACATTTCTTTCACATCCACAATGGTCCAGGCTTGATTCTAAACAGACTTATAAAGTGCAGATAGGCAGAAATTTTGGCTTAATGTGAAGTAGGATTTACTCAAGGTAATCTTTGGCATAGACCTTCCACAGTGCTATACATTTTCTACTTGGTGGAGAAAAAATTGTTTGTGTTAGAAGGGACTCTAAAGATCATCTAGAAGGAAAGGAACTCTATATGTCAACATTTTCCTAAGCAAAATCAGTTATAGGTTTATGAGAAATTCTCTCCCTTCATTTTCACTGCCATCAGGCAATCTGGCCATGCTGCATAGGAAGACAAATATTTAGCATGATCTGACCTCAGACACTTTGGCATCCTGTTTTCAGGGAATATCTGTTTCTTACCTTACTCATCAGCAGTGCGTTCACTTCTTCTGGGTCTTGACCCTAAATTTTTTACCACCTGTGCAGAAGAAACACTATACAATAAAAGAAATACATAATTTCCCAAATCAATGTGGAGGGTTGTGGAATGGGAAGATGTTTTTATGGTGTCAAAACCATGTACAAAGAAGAAAGAAACCTTTAAATTATAAGTGTTATCTCTTCATATTGGTTAGAGTCCAATGAAGTAAACGCTTGCTTCTCTCATGCTGCTGACACATTGTATTTATTTATTTCATAAACAGGTGCTTTGCCTGAAGAAAGCCAAAAACATAAGCACAGCACCTGCTGAAGAAATTACATAAACACACTATAATAATCTGAACTTGTGAGTCAAGCTTTTTTACTTACTTTTGATTTCCATCAGCAACTTGCAGCCTTTAAAATTGAATTTCAGTTGGCAAAGCTACTTCTTTTAATGGATTGCTCATCCTGACAAGCACTGCACTCAAAATATTGTATCCAATATTAAACTGTCATGACCTTAAACTCCATGTGAGGTATCTTTTTATCATACATAAAGACCTTTTCAGAAGTTTTTGTTGCCTGTGGCTGAGTACTCTTCTGTTACATGTTTTCTGACAGGCTACAGAAAAACAGAGTGGGTCAATTTTCTGGGTGGTGGGGCTCAATTCTGCATTAAATGGGCAAAGTTATTTATTTATTTACAGTTGCAATCCCACTCTAGTTCATCATGATCCTTTCAGAAAGGAGACTTAACAGCACAGAAACAGCTGAACATCTAAATGAGAACTTGAAATATCTATAAAATATCCTCCATGGGTACTTTGCTATGCAATTTCCATGCTACTGTGAGGGTGATGACAGCTTTTGTTAACAGGGACAGGCAACTGTGGGAACACGTGTGAAGGCTTTCTTCACCTACATATAGGTTTCTGCAAAGATGTTCAGAAACAGTGCATGTTAAACTCAGCTGAAGCAGACATCCTAGTTGCTAGGATTAGTGCAGTCTGGTGTTTTGCAGTGCAGCTTGTACTTGCTTTGATCATATATATTTGTCAGAGCTGCCAGGTACCGCTTTATAACAAAGTCTTGCAATGCCCAGCAGAAGTTCAAAATCAAACCATTGATGGGTCCTTCTTTCATCTGTTTTAAGTCACCTGGAATTGTATAATCTTGATCCAAGGTAGCCAGACAGCTTTTCTTTATAATTGAAAAACATAGGTGCCTTTATAAAATAATTTGTCTCATTAGGTTTTAATTGCATCTTTGAGAGATGTGAACAGTTCTCTGTTGGTATCTATTTCTTCTTATTTACTGTAAATAGACTTTCTACAAGGTAGTGAGAAACCTGAAAAACTTGCTGTGAACTCCTATATTAACTGAAATTCATGAAATTTTGTTAATCTCAGTTGATGATACGAGAATTGAAATTATTTCAGTTTGACAACTGCTCTTCTGCAAGAAGTATCAACGTAGGGTAGGACAGATAAAGAATTAACCAACCTCAAAGTGAAATGGAAACGTAAGAATTTTGGCACTTTTCTTCTTAAAGTTGGCTAGGAACGTGGACTTGAGAAGAATTTTCTCAGTAAAACACGTGAGGAATCAGGATTATATCTTCTGCTTAAGTCTGGAAGAAGTATGTAAATCTGACCTGTAACGTGTTATGGGCTGACCACTTGGCACATAACGTGTAACAGTGTTACCCGCAAAAGATCTACTGTTTTGTGCAGCCCTCATTTTGAAGTGTATGAACTGAAAGTGATTTTGCAGGCAAGTTAAGGAAAGAATGGCTTCACATACTTAGCTCTGTTTTGGAGAATGAAGAGCCCAGTTTTAGCAAGACTCATGTATGTGTCATTGGTTTTAACTATTGAAGTTTAAGTGTTTGGTAAGGTTTTTTTTGGTCTTGTTTTTTTTGGTGTTTTTTTCCCGCCTCTTTTTACTGGTGGAAACATGGGTGGAACTTCTCTTCATCTTGGGCTGCTGCGTTTTAGCTGTGAAGAGCCTTGTAGTTCTTTTAAATTAGACTTAGGAAGTTATGGGTCTGTTTCTTTGTGATTGTGACCAATGTTAGTGACCAATATTGTTGTCTAGATTTAGCATAATAAAAAAATAAACCTAAAAAGCCAGCCTTTTGTAAAATTGCCCTCAGTATTGCTTGCCTTGTAATGCTATTAACAATCTTTTAGTTTCAGGGAAAATTATTATATTTACTGCTCCGAAGTATGTGAATTCTTTGCATGTTTTTGGAGTATACCTACAGAAAAGAAGAAAATGCTAGATGTTTCTTTTTACTGCTCTAGTCCCAATTTATAAAGCTTAAGTATGTCTATATTTCAAACTAGATTCTTATCCATGTTATAGACTTTCAAATGAATCACACTTCAAATAAAAGTGAAGAATGAGCATGGGTGGTTATAAATGAGAAATCAAAATATGCAAATAATGTTTAGTATGAAATAATGGATTATACTGACAAACTGTATTTAACAGTCCTATAATTTATAATCATGGTATAGATTAATGAAAAGTAGTAATGGTTGGATTTATTTTTCTTCCTTTGGAATGGAATTGCTTTTCTAATCTCTCTTGCTTCTGTTAGATACCGGAAGGTAGGATAGTCTGTATGAATCCTGAAGTAATAAAATGAACAGTATTTCACAAACACATTATTTTAAACTCAAGTGAGGGGTGTCCATGAGGCATTGTGGAGGGTGAAGACAGGGTCAGCAGTAACTCCTGGAAGTGCCAGAGTGTGCAGTCTCCAAAATGCTTCTCAGGAAAGTGGAATTGTTTTCTGTGTTCACATCTAGACAGTGCCACCAGCTCACGTTTAGGTGAGCATGGCAGGGTTTAGTGCCACAAACTTTGTGGAATTCCAGCACCCATTAGGAGGCAGGTTTGCCAAGTTGCTCCTCTCTTGTCTGGTCATGACAGGAAGTGTCTTGTTTTCTGCTGATGTAACACTAATGAACAGAAAAGTCTGCTCTCTGTGCAGAATAAGCCTTGACCTATAAGGCTGTGAATGGTTGTGTCTGCTTATTACTACAGGTAGTAGCTACTGAGGAACAAAGGAGACAGGGAGTTTCAGGATCAGTAAATTCTCCTCTTCCCGGTGGACTGAGACAGCAGCTCCACTTCCAAATTGGCATTGCAAGGCAGGACAATTGAAGCAGTTTTCACTGCCAGCTCTGCAGCTCAGTTCCTGTTACAACACATACAGTGAATGGTATCTCTTTGGAGGGAGGAAGGACCTTTTATTGTTTTTAGTTATATCTCTTCCTCCCCTTTCGTTTTTGTTTGAAAAAATCTACAGGGGCAGACACAAAGGCACTCTAAATGGAAATACTCATGAAATTCAACTGGGTTAATTATTATAGATGCTAGATTCTATTATATTCCTCTTCATTTTGTACTTTTGTTTAAAGACATCAGAATAAATAGCTGCAGAAATTATTTCTTTCTCATTGTATTAGAACAACAACACCAAAATAATTTTTATGAGCCTGAATATCAAACCTAAATTTTCTTTTCATGTTGGCAGAAGAACATTCTGTGGTGCAAAGTTAATAATTAAAATAGCATGTATTTTTTCTTAGTGGAATGTGATACCTGACAGGAATGTACTGAAAGTTTTTCCTCAGAAAATCCTTTGTTCCAATTATTTTAAGATAATTTTTATTAATGAATGTGGAATGGAACTTCCATAGAAAACACCGCAACTAAACAAATGCAAAAAAACCCAAAAAAGTATTTTGACACTATATATTTTTTTTTACTTTTAATATTTTTAAAAGCTTCACTGCAACCTACTCAAAATAACATAATATTCATTGAATCCAACCACTGGTTTGAATTTGAAAACATTGTTTTGAAAGACTGAAACATTATTTTTCATCTGACTTGTAGAAAAATGTCCTCCAAACAGACATTATTTCCAAAATATCTGTTTTGATGAAACACTATCTTTGTCACAGGAAATACTCCACTTTGAATACTTGTGTCTAACTGTGGCATCAGCAGAAATGTAGTGGAATGAGTCAGATGGCTGCTCTCATGCTGTCTGGAAAAAAGAGTGATAGATACAGAAATGGAATTTGAATGCGAGAAAAGTGTAGAGATACATTTGGGATTCTTATTCTTCCTTGTGCTGAATAAGTTAATATCCCTTATCACATTTTAAAATTCAGTAAATAAAGAAGTCTTCTTCAATAAGTCTGGACAAACCTTAATGTTTTAGGCAGCAATCTAAGAGATGAACAAAAGCTAAACATATACAATGCTGTAAGGTTGTATTTACCTTTACATATATGAGAAATTTTTATAAGAGACAGCCCATTTATAACCATTAAATTCTTCATCCAGACTGCTGACACAACAGGGACAATGTGGTTTTTACATACTTTTACTTCCTCCAGTTTAATGAAGAGGAATTGCAATATGGCTGCATCCCTGAAGTAATTCTTCAGCAGGGGTAAGGCTGAAATAGCCAGCAACCCTAATGAGGAAAAATGAAAGGGCATCACCACTTAATTCATCTCATTATTGGCTCTTAAAATGGAGATAAATGAGGCAGAGATAAAAAAAAGGAGAGCATGAGACAGACATGATTTCATTTCTGAGTGGTTACGGTGTAGAAGCAGGAGCATCTCTAAGTTGGGCTGTGAGTGTGAATTCTGGAGTGCCATTACCAGCTGGCAGAGATGCTGACACAGTCGTTGCACTGACGACAGGTGGGCACCGTCAGGAACGTGATTGCTTTAATTGTACCTTGTCTGATCGTGCTTAATGTAATTTCAGATTTCTACCAAAAATTTAAAGTACAGTTGAAAGATCTGCTGTGCCAAGTTGCATGCCAGGGACGTCTCAAATAGCAGCAACGTTTAATGCAGAGCTGAAGTCTCTGTGCCCAAAATCAGGCCAAACTATTCCTGTCCTACACACACACACACACATACACATAGGCCTCATAAACCATGTTTTACTGAAAGAGGTAACACTCACAGCATTGTCCAAGTGATAGTGGCAGATCCCTTTGTGTATTCCTCTAAGTCAGAACAGATTTAGCAACCCATAAATTTTGTATTATAACAGTGCATTGAATCCCAGCACGGGGTGGTTTTAGGGAGGAAATGCAGAGCCATTGATTCCTGTGCTTATTGGCCACTCAACCTTCTACATCCTGAAATTATGTGGAACACACTCCTTCCCCCTCAGATGTTTCTCTACCACCTCACACACAATGTCCTCTCGGGACGTCATAAAAGGCATGAGGCATCATTTCTGGCCCAAAGGATTCTTTAACAGATTTAGACAACATATCTCAAAGTCTTCTGTGTTAAAAAGAGCAAATAAATGATTTTTTTTTTTTAATATACAAAAACTTACACTTGGACCATATATAGGGACAATTTGTAACTTCTATTTTTTCAGTTGTTCAAGCTGATTCACTGTAGTCTGGTTTAAGTCTTGTGCTCCTTTTATTCAAGTAACACTAACAATGTTCTTCATAAAGCTGAGAGTTTCTCGTAACCATCAAGTGCCCTAAACCACTTGAAGAGATAGCTGTTCTTATTTGCATCATTACTGAAGTCAAGGGGAAGCTCATGATGGTCCAGCACCAGCAATAAAATAATTTTAATAAGAAATACATAAGTAAGAAATGCAATAATGTAAGTAAGAAGAACCCTCGATCATTTATCACTGTTTCATTTTAATGTCACTTGGAGAAAAAATAATGTAATTGCATACAATAGACAGCATTTCTACATGTGTACATCTAAATTGATTTTAAAAAAACCCAAACAAACTGGAATTTTTTGTTTTTTTTAATGTAAGTTCTTTTTCTAAGAAAAAAAGTTACTACCTGAATATCTTCTTGTACCAAAAATAGAACTTTAAATCTCAGAAATCCAAAATAAGAATGGTCTAGCACTAAGCATGTCAATGAAATGAAGTATCTTGCTCTATCAGTGAGCAAACAAAAAAAAAAAATTGTCCTTTCTTTCCTCTTCAGAGAGAAGTGAACTGTTGCTCTGATCTTTGTCCATTCCACTTGTGAGTGTGAATGTTTCCAGAAATCTACCCATATGATGCTTAACCTCAAATCTCCTCTTTTCATATTCATCAGTTAGAAGAGCAACGAACTCTGATGTTAGATCAGTAAAAGATGTCCTTTAACAAGAATATATCTTCCTTATTCCTTTGCCCATAATCACTCTTCCTCGGGCTTAGTTTCTTTCTTCTATTTGATCATCCTTCCCCTGTAAAATTGCTCATTGCAGAGTAATATTTGCTGGGCACTCCAGTTAAGATTTTGGTATTTAAAGACCTGCCTGTGTAAATTTTTGAGTTTTGATTTATGGAATGAATGCTGAATTATGTTTATATCTATACTGCTGTATTTCATTCATTGCAAAATCCCTCACTAAATGGGAATTTTGAACTGATCATTAATTATCCCATGAATTGGATGCAAATGGAAAACCTCATTCTTCAAGAAGAATTGAGTCTCCCTGGAAAAAGATTTGATGTTTTGGTGACTAAGTTGAAACACAGCAGATGTGAGCAGGTAGACAATAAAAATTTTGAATAATATCTAGATTTTCCCCAGTCTGTCACTACATTTTTCCTTTTTTTTGCTTGCAATCTTTTTCTCAATGCAAGAGGAGAAACTCTTGCCATTTGGTTATATTTTTGATTTTATTTCTGCCTCAGTCTTATTTACACACTCTCCATTAATTTGTAAATTTATTGAACAAATGGAGTGCAAGAATATCTTTGATGACCAGTCTGGATTGTGATTTATTATCTTGCTGGTTCCCTCTATGTATCTCATAACTTCGAAGTTATTTGCTCTGCTATGTAGTTCTTCTCCCCATGAATTTTATTTCTCTTAGATATTTTATTCTGCTATTCCTGGGTCATCAGCCCTGAAGAAAATTGAGGCCTCCTGCTTTTGAAGTCTTTTTTTTTCCTCTTTTGAAATCAAGAATTTCAGCTACAGAATGTAATTGGGTTATAAGCCATGACAGGTTGCTTACTGAGTGTCAGCGTGGGAAGGCACATGAAGGATCAAAAACAGAGACAATATTTCAAAGCTCTCTAGAGTTAATAAACATCCAGAATGTTCAGATCCTAGGCTGTGTTGAATGTGAAAAGCCATTTCAGTCTCTCTCCCTGTCTTAGTTGCTTTTATTACTTTATCAGTGGTGCAACTGAAAATGGAGCCATTGGAAATAATGATTTATGGAACTATATCTTGTCATTGTGACTTCCAGGAAATCAGTAAATATTCATGACAGGTGAAAAATTAATATGTCATTCCTTAAGGGTATTCTGTGGTGTTATGAAGACATGAGATAAAATTCTGCACTTATAAGAATAAATGTGTTCCCTATATGCCAATAGAGACATGGCCATTTACATCAATACTAATTTTCTTCAGACCACTGTGTATGGTAGCTGCCCCATATGATCCTGTAGATTTATGGGTTCTGCCACCAGCACTTTTTAAAATTAAAAAAGTGAAGGGACATGAGAGATTCATTTCTTGAACAGCACATTTTTCATACTCTTTCATCAAAAAATATGACAAGTAGCTTATTATCTTTGAGAAGTTGCCATTTAGTGAGAGTATTGTCAGGATTTTATTATTTGGATGCTTTAAGTACTTGACACATTTTATTTAATAGTGTAATACTATAAAAACGTGCAGATTTCTTAAAGAAAATGATCTTGATAATAATCATCTTTCAAATCTAAACAAAGAGGAACTTTTTAAACAACAATAAAAAAATCTGAAACAGCTATTTTGAACTTAAAAATCTCACATTGAATTCTGTTGAATGTGTCTCCTGTTACTGTGAAGCAACTAAGAGCCATTAGCATTCTTATGATAATCACATTCAATATTGCAAATATATGAGCTCAAATAATTCTGTTCCATATCTCTTCCTACTTTTTGTACTGTTTATAAAATCAACCCTCATTAAATCTGAAGGTTGCAAGAGCGTATTTCACAGTTTAATGATTAATTCTGCAGACTACTGAAATGCCATTCAAAAAGAATCAAGCCCCCTCTTAGGAAAAATCTGGATATTCAAATGCTCGTTGCATTAGTATCTCCTTCTATCCAGAAATATACTGGCATATTGTAGTACATTTATCCCAAATTATGGTTGTCAACCAAGCAGCAGCTCAACTTGAACCAAGTTGGGAAAATGACATCAGCACCTGTAGCCAGCAAAGAATAATTGGACTGTAGGGAGTGACATAGCAGAGAAGGAGGTATGAGATAAATTATCAGATAATGCACTGAAATAGGAATTTTGAAAAGAAGGAGAGGAAAAAATATAAAGTTGCAGATTTTTTTTGAACAGAGAAAGAAAATGTGCAGAAAAATTAAATTCAGCGAAGGAGAAACAGGCAATGTGTGTCAGCTCAAGATTAGTAAAGTGACGTGGTCATATAAGCATAGAGAAGTATTAGTCACTCAAACAAAGCAGATTTGTGTATGGAATTAAATCATGGTATTTCCCTATATATTTTCACCTACATTTAAGGCAAAATTCAAAACAAAGTAACACTGTATAGAACAAAGATTTTTTTTAATACATAAATGCTTGGAAACTTTCTGCATTTGCAGTGCTATAAATGTGTCTCATGGGAATTTTATTTCTGTGCCTCATATTAAAGAGTAAACTGTATTTCCCAAGGTGCACTGCCCATTTACTATACATTAAATTCAATATACAGTCAGCTGGAAATGGTGATAGCATATCTATCAAACATAATCTTCCTCAAAAATACTGCAATTAAAAATGAGATGATAGATATAGTGGCAATTCCCTTCAGTTTGAAATGAAGTCAAAATTTTGGTTTAGGTAAAAGTGACAGGTTTATTTTCAAAATTTTTCCAGTAGAACTTTTTCAGACTATTAAACATTTTAACAGTAAGCTTCTATAAGTAGAAAGGGAGATGATTCCTTGGACCAGCCAGAACTCATTAGAGAGCAGAAGAAATTTCACATTTTATGTGAGCTTTGGAAAATTGGCATAGAATGTATACTTGGATTACTAAAAATCTCATTTAAAATTAAAAAAAAAAATACTATGGGGCTATCCATCTGAAAGACCTTTATTGGACTGCAAAATTTGAAAAAGTTGCTTTATTTACCTCTTGATCATCAATGTATTCTCTTCACAAATCACATTTATATGTATCTTTAAATACATTTAGTAATTCACTGCTACCTTCCCTAACTGACAGATATTTGTTTTCTCAGATCCTAAAAGCTACTGACTATTTATTCCTTCAGGAATGCCTTGCAACAACACAAATTTCAGAGCATGCTTCCTGTATTTTATCACTCAACCTGCCTGTTAGATGAGAATACAATCTAAACACTGGTTATTCCTAGAGGTTCCAGAAAATCTCAGTCTAAAAAATAATGTTTTTTTAAGTTATGTTTGCCCTCACTTTTTCTAACTCTCCAATGTTACAAAATAATAAAGAAAAAATATTAAAAGAAGTGCAAACATGTACAGCATGGAATGTCTGTAAATCTTTTTGTGGACTGCAAAGCAACAAACAGGCAGATTAAACAGAACTGTGTAAAATACATTAACACACTAAAAATATATTAATATTTTTCAAAAAAGGGCATGTGAAGTGATTTGTGAAGGGCACTCATATTTATTACAGTGATTTTTTAGGCTCTTTCTTAATGCAGGCTAAGATGGACTCCTTAAGCAAAACCAGAAAATGAATAGAAAATAGCTGGTCATTTTGAAGAGATGGATGCATTTCTGCTTTAACACAGCTTTTTCTTACTGAAAGTATTTTTTGTCATAAAATTTAGATTTTTGTTGTGTTACTGTTGACAAACTATTTCACAGGTATTTTTGTAACTTTCATATACCTAATACAAAAATAACTATTTTTACTTCTGTGTGTTTTTTTTTTTTTCATAGAGCATTCCTTCTTATGACTAAAATTTTGAATGTAAGGTGTTTAATGTTTTACATCAGCAACTGTGTATTTCAACTCTATGGAATACAGTTGCAGTTTTGCAGAAGGACTCACAAATTCCTGGGTTTGTTTTCAATTTTAATCTATTTATACTGGGATTTGTGTAGAGACAGAATCTTTGAAAGTCAAATAATATAATTAAAGCATCTGTGGAGAACTTACTTTGCTTTAAAACCTAAGTTGTGGACTTCTTTTGTTACAGAAACTCCCCAGAGTCAGGTGCACTTACCCCAGTGTGGTTCACAACAGAGGTTAGTACCTGACAACACGGGTACACAGGCAGTGACAACCTCAGAATGGGAGATACCTAGCAGCTGATGCAAACAGTGTTGGATGCAAGTGGATAGGAATCTCTGTGAGCCTGGCACACTGAGCCTCATCTACTTTTGTTTCTTCTCCTCTGTGTAGACATAGTCAAAATAGCCCACTATGAAATACCTAGGACAGGAATAACTAACAGCCTAATGATAGCATGCACAGTTTGTACATCAAAAGGATGTTTTGGAACCCCTAAACTGCCTGGCTGTGCAGGAAAGATACAATCCCTTTTCTTTCCCCAAACCATCAGATCAGTGGATTCTCACAGTGCATTTCACTACTGTTGAGTTTCTGTACTAGCTACATAATTAAATATTAATAAGGTTAAAGG
The DNA here is from genome assembly GCA_017589585.1 of Phylloscopus whistleri. Taxonomy (NCBI): domain Eukaryota; kingdom Metazoa; phylum Chordata; class Aves; order Passeriformes; family Phylloscopidae; genus Phylloscopus; species Phylloscopus whistleri. The sequence goes on along the minus strand of JADMLD010001389.1, from coordinate 5,223,659 downwards.
GAGATCAAAAGATAATTTCATGTGCACTCTGCCTGGCATTAGTAATATCTAGATGCTTAAGGTTTTCTCCTAGAATTAAGAAGAACAAGGTGCAAGTTCCTGGCCCATGACTGTATTCCTATTAAGAAACTGAATGTGTTAATGACTGTTCTCCGAGGGTAGTTCTCATATGTTAGGATTACAATCAGGGCTACGCTGACACTGGAAAAAAATTATCTAAAGACCATCTTTAAAAATGCAAGCATTGACAAAAATGACTTGCAGTGCTCAGAGAGGTTTCCTGGAACTCATTTAGAGCTACAGATGCAGCCAGACTGGTTTCTGATTGGGATGCACTTGTCCAAGCTAGAACAGACTTTTCTGGAGCAGTCTGTTGTACAGCTGGAGAATGTCTTTGACTGGAGTTAAGCAGACAAGAGAAATAATCTGAGAACTGGAGCTTTGTATATTTGGAGTATAGTTGCTAGCAGAAAAGCAGACATTTACAAGGCTAAGGAGAAGACAAGCTGACATCAGTAATGACGACAGTTGAAGGAATATCCTAAAGACAGGTTGTGATCTTCTGGTGGTTTCCAAATGTGCATACTCAAATTAGGAATTTGTATATCATATTTAATTTGTATATATTTTACTTATCCATTTCCTGACTTACCCAAGATGAGCAGCTTTTGAGTATCTGCTGAAGTGTTGCTTGGAAAACAGAGAAAGCTGTGGTGTCTTCACCGACAGAGAAGTTGTAGGAATCATTGTACTGGGGCATAAGTTGCAAACTGGCCACTATGGTATAAGTGATGTTTCTAGTTATTAAAATACAAAAACAAGTACATCATTATATCTCTAAATACTGTTTTAATGTATTTTTATATAGATTGTTATTAAACAAACTAGACTTCATAAATATTAAACACAGCTCTAATCTAGAAATATTTTTCTCCAGTTTTAATTTAAAGGGAGAAATTGGGTTCCAGTTATCCTTTGCTACAGATTTCCTGCTGGTTCTTTATCTGTTTTTGAATGTCAATGAATAGGAGTTTCAGTTATTCATTAATATTCAAGAAGTGAAAATCTACTTGTTATCTCTTTGATTAATCCAGCCTATTGTGCCTTATAGCATCAATCACAAAACATTGCAGTGGGTAATGAATTACTATGTGACTGCAGGAAACCATAAGGGATATTAAACTAAACTTAATCTTTTTAACTAACGACATTCTAAAATGAATGCAGAAGATAGAATTTCTCAATAAATAGCAGAGTGGAAGGCTTTCTTTGGAGTTTCTTATAGATATTCTTGAGCATTTTCTCTATTAAAGACATGCTGTAAAAAAAAACCACCAATGTATCTTTATTTTTCTTGCAAGTTAATTCCAGTCTCTGGTGAAACATTTTTTAAAAAAGCTGATGTTCAAAAGTTTCTCTCAAAAGCTTTAGAATTTAGTTTCTAACTTCTCATACATTAAAAAAAAAAAAAAAAAGAAAAAAAAAGTATTTCAAGATGTCATTTTTAGGATAACAAAAGCCTTAACAAATAGTAAGATATGTTCACCTAGGTTCATATTGCTATACGAAAGCTTTCCCCAGGCAGTGCCTGTAGGGAAGGTTTTCTCTTGCCCTTTGGTAGTTGCAGGTGTACACGAATGAGCTTCGTAAGCCCTGCAAGTTTCAACTCACAAAGGTGACTGGAGGGTCTAAAAGATATTAATTTTTGCAGATGGTTATATAAATTACAGGTGCAAAAGTAGACCCAAGAAAATATCTTAAAATGGGTTGTCCTTTCCAGTAAGCGTTTAAACAGATTTGATTTATATGGATAGTCAGGCCCTTTTCTATCCTTTGCCTGTTTTATGCCTCCTACTTCCATAAACACAGAAGCATACGTAGTGGAAAATAGAGCATGGAAAATTTGTTCTGTGAACACATCTGCTCTTTTTTCAATGCATCTGCTTAAGAGTTTTTCTCTGCACAAAAAAATATAACTTTCAGTAAGTGTAGAGTGGTGTAACAAAGAAGTACAGTAGGCTGGTGTGTGATAGCTTTCCACAGTCATACCAGAAGTAAGGTAATTATTAGATTCCCAGAGTTCATTTTTGGTTTAAAATCTTACTTCTGCCTCCATAAGTATTGAATAATGAGCCCCAAACCCCCAAGTTCTAAATCTAATTCTACCATGAGGTTTTAAAAGCTTATTTTCATGTAGGTGCAGAGTTTAACAGGAATCCTGTGACTTTTGCTTGAATGAAGGCTACCCTGCTGTGTTTGCTGAAGGAGGATTAGAGAAAAATTGTATTAATAAATTATGAAGCAGTTAAAATAAACTGCAGGCTAGCAGAACAACAGAGTACAAAATCAGCAAGACAAAACCTATATGTTTTACATCTGTACAGCTCAGAATATGAAATAGATGTGCAGTGCCTGGGACGCATGCCTATGGAAGTGAACAATGCTGAGTAGCTGTGATCAATGCCAATGCATTCGTTAGCATCTCAGGCAGAAGCAGAAATATGAGTGCTCTTAGCCCTTAATGAATTCAAGTGGCACTAAAGACAGAATTTTTGGAAGGTTTACCTCGTGGGACTGGTGCTAGCATAGGCAAACCCAGTGGTATACCCACAGTATCTCTACCCTTTTAAGTTTTTAATTAACAGATGGAAATGGAAGATTGGGCAACACACAAAAAACCCCCCATTTCTGAAGTCCAAAGTGTGTTTGGATCTATTTCTGGAAAGGATTGTTTCCAAAACTGTCTTTCAGCTTTGGATCTAACTCTGTGTACCCACATCTTAACATGTAACTCCATACATTTGCCAACTGAAAAGAGAGAAAATTAAATTATTTTAAATGTTCCACCTAGGCAGTAACATGTATTTTGTCATAGTATTGAGCAATGGAGGAGCCAATCAGACACCTATACATGGAAATACCACAGGTATTTTATAATAAACAATTTTGCTAGCCTTTATATGTTATGGATGCATTACCCCACAGATAGATTTCTGTTGTGTGATGAAGAGAAGACACTAGAGAGAGGAATGAAGTGGTATGGACGTATGCCTTCTTTGTTGACTACTTCTCTGATTTTGTCAAAAAAGAAACTAAGAGATGGCAGCTATGCCAGTTTGCTGGCTTCTACCAGGGAAAATTTAATGGAATAAAGAGATTTTGTGGCAAAAAAAAAAAAAGGTTTTACAACACTCGTATTCTTGTGAATACAGATCTGGTTGCCATATTGCCATTCACTGTGAAAAGCATAAGGGCAAACTTGAAAGAGTGATTCAACCATGCCACTCCTTTCCATCAGTTGAATTACAAAGCTGAGCACAGTGCACGGAATCACTTTGCATCTGTCAGTACCACTGCATGTTGCTTTGGAACCTGAGTCAATATTTTGTTCCAGAGGGCAGCAAAAGCAGTTATTCTTTCAATGTTAGAGGGAGCACTTAGCTGCTACAAAAATTAAAAAATCACTTTTAGTACATGTGAACACACATTCTAAAGTGTCTATACTGCTATAGAAGGATTTCTAAAAAATTGACTTTAAACATCTATATGCAACTTTCACTCTCATCATTTTGTGGATTGTTACTTTGCTATGAAAGTATTTTTCAACAATTCTCCCAAATGTTTCCATTCTCACATTTGGAGAGAGAGGAGCAACAGAGAACACAAATTGGAATACTTTTAGATGATATTAATCTGGAAAATACATGCCCAGACTACATTCTGTGAAATGGTTAATGAACATTCAGTCCTCAGCACTGTGATAAGGAGATTCAGAAACACCTCACTGAATTGCATAAATTGTGGATGTTAACTGCACATCAACTCCATCGATTCACGTATCTACTCCTACACCTAATTTCTATTAGGTTACTCATGGACATCCTGTATTCCTTTCATGAGACAGTTCTATGTCATCATCAAAGTACTACAGCTGGGAATTTAATTTTCCTGAATTATTTTTTGCTACTTCCAGAATGTTTCTGCTCTGATTTTTAGAAAGTTTTCTTCTCCCAGTCTTAGGATGGGATGCTGTCATAATCAGTTGACTTCCCTTTGCATGTACTATTACAGCTCACAGAGGTCTTCTCCTTCCCTGAGATATAAACTTTAATGTATGGAGGAAGACACTCACATCCTTTTTCAGTCACCTTTTTGTTAGATTATGCTATCCAAGCTATTCAATATGTGTATATATTCTTATTTAAATTGAAGCAAAGACAGGTAGGATCTGAACAATTACTGAAATTTTATGCATTTAGTTAAATAAATCTTTAAAACATCCATTATAGCTCCATCATGACAACACATAATCGAAAATACCTTCTATTTTTCTTATTCTTTGTTGCCATGTTTATGGTTTTAACCACCACTCTCAATTACTACAGTACTTCATTATATTGCTGAATTGTTATTAGATTTTATTAATATTTTCAGAATAATTAGTCTTTAATACCAAATGAAAATAAAATGTATTTTGAGACTTAAATCTGTAAAAGAAAATAAACTTATAAATAAAGCTAGGAAGGGAAGTTCTATTATTTTTCTTAAAGCTGACGTAAACTTCTGAGTGAGGGATGGAGGTTATGTATATGTTCAGATCTAGTGCTACGAAACACTAGGGAACAAAAAGAATTCTTGAACTTGCTTTCATTTCATAACAGTTGTTTTCAAAATAAAGTTTCTCTGTCCCTTAAAATATATGATTTCTGAGAAATATTAAACCCAAATATTAAATTTCAACGTGTGTTTCAACAGGGGTTGGAAGATGAAGCCATCTTACTGAGCTTAAAAAAAAAGCCTCTTGTTCTATTAAAGGCCTTTTAAAGTCATACAAGTGATTTGTTTGTCATGCAGTGAATGCTGCTGACATTTCAGACTTTCCAAAGTACTGAGATGGTTTTGGACTTTGTGAACAAGAGTTTGAGACTCTTCCAACCCCTGCTGAAATGCACCTACTTTATTCCTGGAATCTAAACCCAATTGGTACACTAACCAATTAAGACTACAAGTGTTATTTTTGCACTTCAATACCTCAGAAGACTTCAGTCTAGGTACTGAAATGATTTGAACAGCTAGAATTTAAAATGCTGTCAAAGAGTATGACAATAATAATAAAAACAAGGTATATTTGATTCTATATCGCTAGGAAAATGACCTGCATTTATCCCCCACATGTATATTTCGATAAGACATAAGAAGGCAGAAATTTTTTTCATCTGAATATCTCAGGAATGCTTAACATTCTATCTTATGTATAATACCGAAATTGCCTTTGGGAGTGCCTGATTCTTTCAGTCCTTCTCCAACCTTTCATATGTGGTGACATCCAAGTGTACAGCAGGCCATGACAGCATTTATATATTCAGGAGTTCATTAAAGGAAAAAAAAAATCTCCTTATTTTTATTTCTTATTATTCATATTTCTTATGATCTCTGTTCCAATTACAGCACAGCCCTGATGCCAGTCTGACAATAGCATGGACTGTTTAAATTATTGCAAAAAAAGTATCATTTTATTTGTAAATAGTTGGGATTTTGTTGTTGTTGAGCATTTTTAAATAAAGGAATACATATATGCAGCTCACACATGACTTTTTCCATTAAACAGTGTTTGACTGTACTGATGTTGATATCAAAACTCCCTTCCCAAACCAACAAGCTTACTAACTGCCCTCATATTGAAACAGATTCACATATGTGGGAGAGAATGTGCCTCCCTGCTGCAGCCACTACCAGAAGTTGCCACTCTGCTGCACAAGGAGCCCAGACCACAGCAGAGAGGCTGTGAAAATTTTGGAGTAACTGCAAGAAGTAGCCTCTTCCTGATGAAGCTGGCAGCTACTGCTCCACTGGAATCATCAGTTCTAGATAAATTCTGAAAGAGCTTTATGGCCTCAGGTGACTTTTCTGTTACCCTGAAAAATTACTGTGGTCCCACATGAGGTAAGAATCTAAAGAGGAAAAAGATGTTTCAAAGCTGTCCTTTCAACTTTCTTAAGGTTTTGCAATCAGAAGTCATTACAGCTACTTCTTGAAATGGGAAACAGGGAGTCTCACAGCACACATGGGAAAGTTGTGGGCATTATGGCTAGTGGTAAAAGTCTTTTCAGCATCTATTTAGTTTTTCAGATATCTATCTATCTGTTTTACACAGCTCACTCATCATAGTGAACACATTTTGATCTTCAATGCCTGTATTTGTTATGCTATTTTGTGCATTAAATCAATATAGGCTGCAAGCCTTTACCCCAGAGTATATCTTGAGCAGTTTGCTTAATGTGATTTCCTTCTAATATGCACTCTTGTGTTTGCTTGTAGCCTTTTACTTTCACATTTTAAAATGATCACAGCCTAAACCAAGGGAGCTGAAAAACACATGACTCTTCTCTTTAAAATGCAGAGCCATCAGGGTCCTCTCCTGCAAAGGGCTGATAAGTGCTTTAAATTTTTCAAATATGGTAGAAATTGTGGCCTTTCGCCTTTAGCCTTGATTAGGGTTGGGATTTAACACATGCTGCCTCCGTATTTTCTCTGATTAGATTGTCCTTGGGCAAGTGCATCCAACACGTGCTAGGCAGGTCAGCGATCAGTCTTCCACAGGGAAAAGAACAAAACCGGGAAGTATTCATAATTCATTGTGATCAGACATTTAAGAGTACACTAGAGAGATCTGCTGGTTATGGGAATTTATTCTACAGTCTTATTATTATTTTACAATTTGTTCTCCACATTGGTCTTACCTATCTTTATGCTTTCATTATTTTAAGGTACTAATATTTTTTGACTTTGTGTACACAAGCCAGAGTTTAATTATCCTCATATTTGCCTGTAGATATATTTCATTCTTTCAAGCATTTTGTCAGGTCTAGAAAAAATGTTCCCTATTTTAAGATAAATTAACTAGGCCAAGATATGCATGTGATAAGAACTGCTGAATATTGACAGCATAAGACACTTTTCTGCAAGATTTTAATTGTGTTTTCTACATTTTAGTGAAGTAAATATGCATGCTAGATAGATATTTACAACGTATCATTTTCAGTTATACAAAATCTGTTACCTCTTTTTTCTAAGATTTTACCCCTAAGATGAGTTTAAAGATCTTAAAATGATACTCTCAAACTGTGGGCTCGTGTACAGCTGAACACAAAGGAGTGAAATTTGCCTTTCTGCAGGGAACCAGTGTGATTCCTATGCAACACAAGTTCTACTTAAACTTGACCTCAGAAAGCTTAACATTTCTCAGAATCACAGAATAGCTGAGCTGAAAGAAACCTCTAGAGATCATCTAATTCAATCCCCTTCTACAAAAATGGGGTTAACTAAAGCAAGTTGCTTCAGGTCATGTTAAGCTGTGCTTTGAATATCTCCAAGGATGTTGACTCCACAACCTTCCTGTGCAATCTGTTTCAGTGTTCAGCCACTCTCAAAATAGTTAGGTTTTTTCTTATGTTTTAAAAGAATTTCCTTTATTTCCGTTTGTGCCTGTTAGCTCTTGTTCTTGCACTGGATACCACTGAGAAGAGCCTGGCTTCCTCTCCTTTATTTTTTGCTGCAGTGGGTTGACCTTGTCTGGCTGCCAGGTGCCCACCAACCCACTCTATCCATCTCACTCCTCAACAGGACAGGAGGAGAAAACAAGATAAAAAACTTCATAAGTTGAGTTAAGGACAAGGAGGCCATTCAGCAATTACCATCAGAGGCAAAACAGACTCGGAAATTAATTTAATTTGTTACCAATAAAATTAGAGTAAGAAAATGAGAAATTAGAAAAAATTCTGAAAACAACTTCCCCCAATCCTTCTCTTCTTTCTGTACTCATCTTCACTGCCAACTTTTGTACCTTCTCCAAGGAGCTCAAGGGGCAAGGAAATAGCTGTCACAGTAAGTCCAAAACACTTTGTCTCTTTCTTCTCACTCTCTTCCCTTGTTCCAGTGTGGGATTCCTTACACATGAATTTCAGCACCGAGTCTTTCCCATGGGCTGCATTTCTTAACAAATTGTTCCAGTGTGTATCCTTTTCATGGCATGCTTTTTATCCAGGAATGGACTTTTCCAGTATGGGTTTCCCTCAGAGTGACAGGTTCTGTTAGAAAACCTGCTCTGGCAGGGTTTGTCTCTGCAGGCCACAGTTCCTGCAGGAGTCTGCTCCAGCATGGGCTTTTCAAGGGATTAATGTTTCTTTCAAGGTATATCCACCTGCTTGGTTTGGGGTCCTCCATGGCCTGCAGGTAGATATCTACTCCCTCTTGGACCTCCACGGGCTGCAGGGTAACTGCTGCCTGCACCATGGTCTCCTCCATGGATATCACCCCTGTAGCCACCCACTGTCAAACCTTGCTGCTAAAGCCAATACACCTGCTTTATGTATGAATATAAACATTGATCAAATACTCCTGAAATCTTCTGCCTAAATTCAGTCAACCCCATCTCTGAGCCTCCTCTTGTATGTCAGATCCTTTAACCCCTTAATGATCATCATGGCTCTTTACTGAATGTACCCTTAGAGAGCCCTGTTTCTTTTCGACTGGGGAATCCAGTATTGGACACAGAAATGCAGTTGTGTTTTACCAGGGATGAGCAAAGGGAGAAAGATCACCTTCTTTGACTTTATGATTATGATCTTCCTAATATAGCCCAGGCAGCTGTTGGCCTTAGCTGCAGGGGTACTTTGATAGATCATGTTCAACTCGGTGTCCAGCAGGATCTCCAGATACTCCTCTGCCAAGTTACTGTTGAACTTTCAACCCCAGCATATATAGGTGCATAAGGGTCTTTCCTTCCAGGTGCAGTTATTGCAATTATGGTTTTAAGGGATCCCGAGGTCCAAGTCAACCCTCTTCCTCAGTCTGTCTAGGTCTCTGAAGGCTACCACAAGTAATTGATGTATCAACTACTCCTTCCAGTTCTGAATTATCTGCAAATTTGACAAGAGTGTACTTTTGTCCTACCATTCAGGTCACTAATGAAAATATTAAGTAGTGCTACCCCTTATATTGACCACTAGGACTAAACTTTCTTTTATCCTTTACATGTTTGGAAATTATTTCCAGAGGGATTTTCTCTTTTACATTCCCAGGGTTTAGGATTAGGCAAAGCAATGTGTAGTTCACTTGCTCCTATATCTTGTCCTTCTCGTAAGCAAAGCGATGTTTGCTTTCTTCCAGCCCTCAACAACCCACCTTGATCACCATGACCTTTCAAAGGCAACAGAGTCCTCACAGCGACACTGATCAGCTCCCTCAGCACTTGTGGGTGCATCCCATCAGATCCCATAGACTTGTGTGGATCCAATTTACTTACCTGTCCCTAGTCTGACCAGCCTCTTCTGAGAAATAGTTCTTGCTTCATAATTTCCCAGTGGTTTCAGGAACCTGGCATTACTGAGGAAAAGTCTCATCAGTAAAGACCAAGGTGGAGAGTGCACTGAGTTATCTCTGTCTTCCTCATGGTCTTTGTTACCATTACTCCTGTCCCATTCAACAATGGACTCGAATTTTCCTTCATCTTCTGTGGGGAGACAAAAGGAGATGCTGAAGGCAGTCTTGCCTTTGATATGTTACAGCTGTGTTAATTATCCAAGAGTGGGAACAGCCTTACCCTCACAGCTATGGGTGTGATAAAGAGTGAGTTAGCTGGCAGGGAGTCAGTTGGAGTCTGCTGGCTGTGCTGTGAAGAGCTAGGGACAGGAGGTCATGCAAGGGACAGAAAAGGTAAGACGTCATACGTAGGACAAAACAGGGTTAGGCAGCTGTGCTAGTGACAGGAGGGAGCGAGCCAGAACTGAAGGAGAAAGAGCCAGAGCTGTGTGGGGCTGCTCATAGGGAGTACAGATAAAAGGTATGGAAGACTCTTGGATAACAAGGTGCTGATGCTTGGAGCCTTCTGGTGTTTTTAATGAACCACTTTGAGTGCAGTCTCCATCTTGACTACTGCATATTGACTACAACAAACTTCCTTTTACTGTTAATATATCTGTACAAGCCTTCCTTGTTTCTGTCTGCATCCTTCACCAGATTAAACTACAAATGGATTTGTCCTTCATAACCTAAGGATGGGCTCCCTTTAGTTCTTTTGTTGATTGTAAGGTCTGTCTTGTCCACATCCTCTGGCAGTCTTCACTTGACTGGGGACATCCAACTCCTTTCTTCACTATCCTTAGTTAAAAAAACCCCAACATCTATAGACCTCATATTGGCCAGGATAACCTTGGGATCCATGTGATCCATGCATTTAATAGCCATAATTGTCATTATTTCAACTTGAAACTTTGGACAAGAATGAAGGGTTTTTCTGATTAAAAATTTGAAGACAATTGTCTGATTGATTTGGTCTTACAAACTTGAAGGATTCTAGTCTGACTAAAACTTTGAAAGCCACTGCATGATGTAATTTTTTTCTGTTTAAAAGAACCCTTCAGTTAGGTGGGAAAAGACTTCTGAGATCAGAGTCCAACCTATAATCTCTTACAGCATCTATTCATAAGATCTATGCAGCAAGATGAATGTTTTAATATGTTAAAACTTTTAAAAAGAATTGTTCAAAAATGTCGATCTTTCTCAAAACAAGAAACATTAAAATCAAAGCAGGTTCTTTTTCTGATTTGTGAAGTCATGAGTCTCCTGGAAAAGAGTGTGATAATTTGATTATATTGGATGTAAAGACTAGTTCTGAATATTTTCGTGAGGTTTTCATAAAGGCTTGGTATTTTCACTAAGTCTAAAATTCTCCCTGTTAATCTTGCTCTCCAGTCTGGATTTCTCAACTGTGTTTTGAATCAGAGATATTCTGTTTCCCCACAGTCTGCTAATAAAAACTCCTCTCTGTTCCTCAAGCACTTTTTCTTCCATGGACATCTTGCAGTTGATTCTGTACCCTGTAACGTATTTCAGTTCACATTTTAGTACACAGAATGAACCAATGCTTAATGTTTTCTTCTGTTCAGGTGTCCTCTCTGAAATGCTAACATTAGATTTAGTGAATATGAATAATATAGTCACGGAGGCCCAGAAATTCAACCTGGTGCAAATCTTTTGTAATCATAGTACCACATCAAATCTTAAAGTTTCTATATGTTTTCACCTTTGTGTGTATGTATATCCCTTGATGGGTTTACTGTCCATCATTTACATACCCTTTTGTTCTTGTTTACTCACTCTTCCTGAATAAAAATGCAGAAGTCGTCATAAATATAGATTTGTTCACACAGTTTCTGAAGATAGTATTTTTTTTATTAAATTACGTCTTTGATTTAATAGCTATGTTATTCAGCTCTGTGCTGCTTCCTTTTAAGCTATGGGGAATAATTCTATTTTATATAGATGTGTGAAGAGTACAGCCAATAGAATCATACAATCAGATAATGTTTTGGATCAGAAGGGACTGTTAAAGGTAGTCTTGTCTACCTCCTGTCATGGGCAGGATCATCTTCCACTGGACCAGTTTGCTCAAATACTCATCCAACCTGGCCTAGAACACTGAATATATTTTTTACATGTCAGTAATAATAGCATGTTATATGAACCTTTTAATATTGAGGAATTTTTTTTCTATATTTAAATTTCAAAGTATTTCTTAATATTCCTACAATGGAGGAATGAAACTCTCTATATTAAGTATTCTTGGAGTTTACTACTCAAAATTGCTGTGTAAGGAAATTCCTTCTGAGAAGATAATACACTTTCTCTTGCAACTACCATCCTTTTACCAGTTTCTGATTATTTGCAAAACAATAAGTATTTGGGCAGCAGTTAATTGCTTCTGTTCAATCATTTGACACATTCTTCATTACTTTTAGAGCATGTGAACCTTTCACCCAGTCACACTTACAATTAAGACTGATGAAATCATTAGATGTGTTACTAACATTCAGTTTATCCATATAGAGTTTGACAACGTCTTAAAGGTCTGCTGTCAGGTTCATTCACTGTTTAATTATTTGTTGTTGATACTGAATAACAATATGATCACTGTCATTTGTCATTACACTCTATTGCAGGCACAAAATTTTGACTGTGTTGCTGGTGGTTCCAAGAAGGTTTCAGTTAAGTGGACAGGAGTTAATAACATCTCACAGAAGTCTGCAGTTTCCTTGAGAAATAAACCCACTATTTTCTTAAAATCCGTGAGGAATAACAATGAATACTGTAATGATGAAGAAATACTGTGTCCTCTTATACTCAAATCTTATTTGCTTTCCTTGATAATTATGTCTCCTATACAAAGTTAGATTTTGAGGACTAGAGCTCTCACTTGTCACTGTTCAAATGCTTAGAAATGAAAGCTTACATGGCATGATCCAGTTGTCTTTGGTAAAGAGTGTAGAAGTGACAGATGCAAAAGTACCTTTGGAAACTTGTATTCTGTGATTCAGCTGCTGAGTTTTGTTACACTTTATTTTAACAACTTGTCTGAGAAAGTAGATAACGTGTGATATCTTCCTTGGTTATCCTATTAGGATTGAAGTAATGGGAAAAAATGCTGTGTGGTTATGATCATGCTGGTAATTTACAAGCCATCTATATCCTCACCTTTTCTGTTTTCTGTGAAATATTCCCTGTGACTTCTCAAGAGGTAAAGCTTTGTCCTCTTTTTTATCTTTGATTACAAGCAGAATGTAATCTTTCAGACTATATCAACATTGAGGAGAAAACTTGTAGTTTACAGTTTTTACCCAGATTTTTTCTTATGGAGGGATAATCCTGCTTTTAATCTATTTCGTCCCCTATAGTAGAAGTAAGCAAACCAGGTATAAATACAGCATGCAAGTGTGTAAATATAGAACATGCTAAGGACCAGAGGTTCCTTATGGCTGATGTATGAGCTTTTCCTCATGTGTATACACCTTTCCTCACACACAGATGGCTGATTAAATTCTGTAAGCCATATATATCGTATATTCTAATTTAAAACTCACACCCATAACTGGAAGCAGAGAGAGGCACAAAAACTGGGGGTCTGAAATCCTTATTTCAATCCATGCCAGTTACCACTTTTGTATCTCTGATCCTCCTTCCCTGAAAAAAATAAAAATAATAATAAAAAAATGATGTCTAGATCTTTCTGTAGTTGGTTTCTTGTTCCATTTTCATCTTTTCCTCTAAATAGAAAAAATACCTTTTGATGAAAAAATACCTGTTGTGTCTTATGCAACCAAAATAAAATAAAGTTTAATCTATTTTTCCATCTGTTGAAACCAGTTGAGGAGATGTTTTCTTTATCTCTTGTATAACCCATTCCTCATAACTCCAGGGGGGAGGGGGTGGGTGCCTTCTGATAATGGGCCAGCTGTTAAAGGCAGGTGGGGCAGTGTTCCTTATCTCTCCCACAACCCATCCTCCCTCTGGGGGATATCTTCTGGTAACGGGCCATTAAGGCTCACCACATGACTGAGAACATTACATTGTCCCACTGTGAGATGCTCCATCCAGTGGGGGGAGCCAACTGTTCCTACCTAGATAAGAACTGAGACTCAGGAACACAAGGTATCCTGTTTTCCACTGGATTCCAGAGGAAGACCAGACCTATCTCACCACCACTGGACTGTGGAGTTCCTTGTACCATTAAAGGAATTTCCAACTGCCTGGAAAAGCGACCTCTCCCAGACATAACAAGGGCTTCTCCCCCATAGTTCCCTGCAAACATTGAGTAATCTTCTCCCTGGGTTTGTCAAGCCCATCACCACCCCCCCCCCTCCCCCCCGGTATCCCCCCTCCCTATTTCCCCATGGGCTATGGGGGCCTGGTGTCCAGTTTCTGTCTTCCCTATGGTCAATTGCACCCTGCCCCCTGTACCACCCACAAACCTGACTATATAACTGAGAAAAACCACGATCACTCTTCTTCGTCCTCGCCCCCTCCCCGGTCCGAGGTGGGGGAAATAAAAATAGATTCTCGAGCTTAAGAAAGAGGCTTGTCCCATCTGTTTCCCTGCCAGTGGCTGAACCTCCTTGGACATGATGATCACTGCTGCCACACGCCGCTACACTGGGCCCTTTCTAAAGCATGATCTCTACTCCAACAGATCTTTGTCTGTTACTCCAGGAGGATTTATTTGGACTGCTTCCAACACCCTGACCAACAGGGTGTCAGGTCATATTTCTGACTCTGTCAGGGTTTCTAGGATTTTTGTTTGCTTGTTTGTTTGTTGTTTTTTTTTTTTGTACTACTGTCGCTGTAGAGCACGAAATCAGGACACAGACTCTCAGAAGGCTGAAGATTCAAAATCTCGCTTTATTATCAAAGCACCTTTCTTTTACACTTTTTTAGTGATCCCACCTAAGAGGTGGGATCCTTGGACCCATTGGTCACACCAAGGGGCCATTAAGCAAATTCCCTCCTCCGGGAAAGAATGTAGAAAAATATGATAGTTTACAATAACATGCCCTTGTTTACAACAAATGTCCCTGGGAGAGAATTTTCTGAAATCAAAACGTGGCAGGTACAAACCGTGGCTACATACTACTACATTTGTGTTTTTAATATTCCTAGTAAAGAACAGTTATTCCTATTCCCAAATCTTTGTCTGAAATCCCCTAATCACAAAATCATAATAATTTGGAGGGAGGAGGTTTACATTCTCCATTCCAAGGGAAACTCCAGCTTTCCCTGGCAGACACCTGTCTTCCTAAACCTAGACAATACCTTCTGATGAAATGACCTTCTCTAAAATGTGGCTTGTTTATTTTCAGGCAAGAAACTAGTATAAAGGCATTCAGCTTGAATATTAATAGAAAGAAAATATGTTGATTTCTGGAGTAATTTCTGTACTTTTTGGCTTTCTACACAAATGTACTTGCATTTTCAGCCAGGACATCTAACTCCTAGAACCCTGAGCTACTCTTCATCACAGCTCTAAAACTATGACAGCAGTTGAAATTACCTTGATTATGCTCACAAAGGTGTTGTGAGGCTTAAATAATTAATATTACAAAATAATTCAAAATTGTTAGTTTGAAAGATGAGGTAGCAGCTCTTAAAATCTGGAACAAATCTTGAAATATTACATAACATTACCTAATATTTAGAGCACTGCTTAAGTGTTATTTGGGACAACTCCAGATAAAGAGGTGTGGTTTACCTGGTTATAGAAATTCTATTAACTGCAAAATAATAACAACAGGTCTGTCTGGATGCAGGCAGTAAGAAAATTTTGTAAAGGAAGGCTCTAAAAGGTACTCAGTATGTGTTCTCAGCAGCAGTGAGACTCAAATGAGCTACTTTTGTTTGCTCAGAATGACTCACAGCCTTATCTGAAACGCATTTGTCAAAGTGATCCAAGGTTGCTTATTACTGGGAATGCTCACTGTGAAAAGATTAAATCTCTGTGTACCACGGTAGGCCCTTTATACAAGTTAAAACTGCTGTGACTCACGATAGGAAGCAGAGTATATTAGTCTGGGCAGAACTATGTTAATGTACTTCTTCAGCTGTACTCAGAGCAGTAGGAAGATGTTCGGTGATAAGGGACTTGCACCATCTTCTTTCTGTCCTCTCCTCACTGAAATTCTAGTCCTTTAGGCACTCTTCCTACTGCTGTTTCTCTGGATGGTGTGTCGGTAGCAGCTGACAGCACTCAGCATTTTTTGTTCCTGTTTTTTGTTTCCTTTTTTCCACACTCTCCTGCAATGCTGAAAATACAGCTTTCAAGAGCCAGGCTGCTTATCTTAACACTGTGCATTGCAGGTACCAGTGCAGACAGCAGTACAGAGTGGATTTACTTCACCTGCCTTTGGTGTGTGCATCTGAATTGGTTCACGCCTCTAACAGCCATTGCACAGAAAGGCATGGTTACAGTCAGGACTCCACTTCATGGTGAGGTGAAACACTTTTTTTTAGAATTACTCCTAGAAAGAATTTAGAGGCATTCTAGACAATTAGATCTATGTGTATTAGATCTAGATAACCTTTCAATGTCCCTTCCAACCCAAGCTATTCTATGATTTTACCCATTTTAATAATATGCTTCCCACCATAACCAATTAAGATAATTTTCTGATGTATTGCCAATTACATAAGGAGATGGGCCATATATATATACACATATGCCTCAATATTCCCATTTGTACATTATCATGAAAATTGTAATTCTGAAACTGAAAGCATCAGTAAAGGAAGCACTGGCAAATGATAGGGAGTAGGAGTGTCTAGTGTATTTGTGTGTTTGTGTTCCTTCTGAAATACCAGTGCTGTCATGGTGAAGCTTTTTTTTTGTTTGTGTTTTTTTTTTTCTTTTTTCTTTTCTTCCCTTTTTTTTTTCTTTTTTAAAGTATTATCACCTCAGAGACTGTATTGCTTGAAGAGAAAAAAAAAATATTTTAGCAATTTGCACATTTTTCCAAACATGTAGCAATATTTAGCTATTATTGTCTCTTTTGGCAGTACTTGATACCAGAACTTTCCATAACTCAATTCACAGCAGGACTTGCTGGTACACTCATAATCTGGTTTGACTGATTTGTTCCTGTCTGGAGTAAGTATATCCATTAATACAGTTTAAGTTCTGGCACATCTCAAAGAGCTTTTGTAGGTCTTCTGTATTTTTAATATTTAGATTCTACTCCTAGGATTGATTTCTCACCAGTGTGCCATCACTTCCTTGGGTAGGCAAATGACAGCCAAACCTATTTTACACTTCTTTCAGATCTCGTATTGTGGTGTTTTAACCTGTGCAATGGCCTCTATGATATGTAATTTTGTGTGCCATATATCTTAATGAAGTTAATACAGTTTGCATCTCTAGGTTAACTATGGTGTACTAATTTGCGATGTTTCCCAGTGAATGTTGTCCACATTTTTTCTGGCAGGTGAAGTTGATTTATTTTCATATTCTCATCATATTACTGTAGTTTTTTCATAGGCACCTGTGAAGTCTCATATTGATTTTAAAGCAGATAATAAATTGCTAATTCCAACATCTGAGATATCTCTCAACATTTCTTCCTGACCTTCCATTGTCTTATATTTAGGCAGAGCTGTAGTTGGTGATTATATGTCACACTGGCAGTCCTTTTCAAAAGTTCCCTTTTTTACCTTATCTGGGTGGCAGAAACAGCAGCTTTAAAGGGATTTATGTTTCATTGCAACTCAATCTTGTTTTGAGTGGCAATACTAGCCAAAACTCAGGCATGTTATTTCTAATTTGATGCCTTCTTATGTCTTACTTCAACCCTGAGTACAGTTCCTCAGAGTTACTCCAGGTGTCTCAAGGCCCTGGAGTGTAGATGTTGGAAAAAGAACTCATCTCACATAACACTAGGTATGCATGTGTGCTTTTATGTTTATACTAATTCTATAGAAATTGTTTCACACTAGTGATAATTAATGCTTGGTGTTTGCACATGTTATTTCTTGATGAAATTTTAAAGCCAGAGCTTTTGAAATGGAATAAAGGCAACTGCTGTAATATTATACTTAGTTAATCAATTATTGCTCTTATAAGAAAGACGTACTATTTTCAATTAATACAAGTTTTCCTCTTGCTGTGTTGTGCAGAAAATTCACAGCAATTAATAAAGATTCAAAGATCTGGATAGGGGGTTAAGCATATATATAGATCAGGATGTACGAACAACTCAGGGAATAGTCTAAACACTATATTGTGCAGGAACTCCCACTAGCTTGTCCTTGTTATTTCTGTGAATCTTGAGTCTGCTGCACAGCAAATTACCTTTACAGTGTAGTGAGGTTGACCATGCATGTGGTACAAAATTTCAGATAATCATCCTAGCATAAGTATTGTTTTAAAAAACAAGCAATAGGGTAATTAGCTCCACCATTTATAACATTCCAAGGGTATTGGTATATGGGACTCTCAACAGTTAGAATCCCATCTACCAATCCTGTGACATGTCTGAGCTTGCACAGGAATAGTTCTGCTTCTTAAGACTATTTTTCTTTCTTTCATATAGAAGAGATTTCCTATGCTACCAATTCTGATTTTCTTTCTGATTTTTTTCCCATTATGATAGGAAAAATTGCAATGAGATGAGACAATCTCTTTTTCACAGGTGTTTATTTCTAGGTGTTTCTTTGTCTGATGTGTGTCATTTATGAATCAGAGAAAATTACTTCTGTTTATCACCTCTAGTTTTCCATCCATCTATCTGTATTTTTCACTGGTTGTGATCACTATAAAACAGAATACCTCTATTAATGCATTCTTTCTTTTATAATACCTCATTGTAGTCAGATAGAGAGTTAAGATAATGAAGTAATGAAAGTAGTTTCCCAAATCACTTGAAAAACTTTTTCGTTTCCAGAATTAAAGTAACAGAGATTTCATTGCAGGGCAACACTGTTTAGCATCTCAAGGAAGCTTTGAAAGTCTTGCTTATGGTGACCCAAGAAGATACAGAGTAAGTGGATGTGGAGAACTGAAATCATCCCAAACTCCTTTAGGTGTTTTAAACTTAAATAAGAAGTTTTGGCTGAATATTTAATGTGGAAGTTTGACATCATCTCTTGCTTTTCCTATTATTTATATATCGCATATGTTTGCTCGGTCTTATTGCCTTCCCTTTCCACAGAAATGAAAGACTAATTGACACATTTTTTTCCCCATAATTTCCTTTTATATTTTTTATATTTTACATTGGAATTCAGGTTGACTTTTTAACTCCGATTTTATGGTCCATAATTTGCTCTTCTAGAGTTATGATTCTTTTAGAATAATTGGTTTGTGATTATCTCCCTATTCCATCTCTAAGTAGTCATTACTTTTAACTGTTTGCCTTTCTGCTTCTTGAGTAAAATACAATGCCTGCTGTGCAGGTCAACAGTTTTCCTGAGAGACTGAAATTGCTGATTATCTTTCCCACAATAATCTCAATCATATACTGATTACACACTCACCTCTCTGATTGCTTTGATCCGAGCTGAGTTTCTCCCTGAAAACTCAAATGACTCTGGGGTCTCATCTACTAGTTAAAAACATTAGTGGCAACAGTGTATCTCTAGATCTTAGTGTTCATTATTCTTTCTAGAAAGTGTCAGAACCTTTATAGAAGTAAAGTGGGCAAACTTCTTTTACTCAGTGTTACTTGCTTCTGAAAACGCAATGTCTGATTTTCACTCAAAGCTACTGATAGCAGTCTTCATCCACTTGCTAATAAAATTTCTATCTTATGTCTCAGAGGAGTGTGGTGAACAATCAATACTTTTATTATTCAGACTAGATAATTAAAAGAATGATTTATCAATTTCAAATCCCTTTTGCTTACTTATTTTTTTTTCTTTTGTTGCTTAGTTATGCAAATGCAAATCCATGTTTAATAACCACATTTGTCTATCATCCAAAGCTCATAATGTCCTTGGTGATCTCAAATTCTACAGCAAATGCCCTCCAGGCAGTTTGATAAGCAGGACTTTACACAGTAAAATCACACTGATAGTTGTCATCTTCACTGCACTTTCCAATTGCTTTTCCTCACAAGTGGAAACTTCAGTAATCTGGGCAATACAAACTACATTGGATGTTCCAGTCCCAATGTTGAGAGCATTTTTAAACCAAGTTATCTACTGACACACTTCATATATCCTCCTTTGTGGTGGAGAAGAAATTATTTTTCCTGTCCCCATGGGGAAAAGTTGAATGAAAAAATAATCCTGAACCATTTCCAAATTTTCTGTTGCACATCTGATTTAAAGTTGAGTAGTAAGCAATGCAGCAGAGAGTTTGTGCATTATTTTGTAATTAACCAAACTAAGAAGAAGAAGTAATATCATATAGGTTCCTGGTGTTGGAAGTATCTGTTCTTTCTCTCAGAGCCATACAGTTGCCACTATTGATGTAAGGGCCGTCAGAAGGTGCAGCCTCAGGGCTGAATTTTGGTGATTTCCACCTACCATTCCAGGCTGCAGAATCCAGGCAAATTCCACATACTGTATATCAGACTAGAGAAAGAGAAGTGTAAATGGCTTTGTATTGCTGCTCTTTTTTTTTCTCCAAGACTTGTTGCCAGCTGCCATCAACTACACCATTTCCTCTTCATCGTGAGCCCATCAGCTGTGAGCTAGGTGAGACTGTGCTGAGCAAAGCAGCATATGCAGAGTGTAATACGCAATGTCTTCTTTACTCTCTTCATCTTTTTTTTTTTTTTTTTAATTTTCCCATCAGGACAATTTACCATAGAAATAACAGAAAATATCCTAGAGGTGCTTTTGGACTGAGAAACATTCTATTTTGCTTTTTAAGCTTATTATATCTTCTTGATATTACAGCACTTCTGTTCACACTATCCGTCATGAAATAGGACAATGATAAACATTTCTTACCATTTCTAGGCAAGAGTGAGCTAAAAGTAGAGAATTTTGATGTGATGCAATCTTTGGCTTCTTCCTATAGAACCAGAGAATTTGTGCATGTAGCATTTGATTTCCAGTCAGGACTCTTCTAAGCATTGCTTTTGTGTATAAAACCATAAACATTCTATTTGTGTTCCTGTTTCATGTTGCTAATTAACATGGTAACTGTCATCAAAAGGCCAGTAAGCATTGATCTGTTGATCTCCCAAAGTGATTAGCAACATGAAATTTGCTAATAGCATTTACCTAAAACACCACTGAAAAGCAGAAAGGCCAGTTTCACCTGTGTAACAATTTAATGTGGATGGGCTGTCACATCCAAAGGGCGACTGTTTAGTTCTCATCTTAAATAACACTGATATTGCAACTCTACACAAATGTTTATAGCTTTTCTTGCAATGAATGAACTGTCCTTCATTATCCCAGCACAAGTATGCAATACTAAATTCTTTCATATGAAAAAGTTAATGACAATTATGAAATCTTCTCAACAGGGTTATCAACACTTGATAGTTCTGCTATGAAAATGTTTGAAGAGACAAGATGATTAGATTAAAAAAAGAATGAAAATGAGGCCTTATTTATTTATCTCTGTGTATGTGTGTGACAGAGAGAAAGATTTGGTTGAGTGAGGATTTCCTAGAAAGAAAATGATAAAGTTTGCCTGTTATCATAGATTCATTTCATAAGAAATTTTCCATAATGAATAAAGCCAAAGAAAATATAACAGTCTTGTCCAGTTCTTTCACTAATTTCCTTTAGTAGCATTTAGGTTTTGATTGAATCTGTTAATAAGGTGGTTGTAGGATGGAATGTGATAGAGAAATAATATTTTCCCAATATTTCATTGTCTGTCAAGAACTTATTTCTTAAAATCCATGATACTTAGACAGCTGTAATTTTTAACTGAAAGTACTGAAACAGTTCTTCACCAAACAGAATATTGAAACTTTGTAATTTACATAATAATAGTGTGATTTACATATTTATTAGTTTCATTTAATTTGCCGCAAACAAAATATTCTAATCTGGTTTGAGGATAATCTCTAACCTTCTGCTGTTTTTCATTTAATGCACACGCATACACAGACAGACACACTCATACTGGCCTTTATCTACATTTCATAAAATGTGTTTGCTTTTCCTCTAAATACACTTCTGAATTCCACGAAAGAAATTTATTGGGGGAAATGGCAAGAAATAAAAAGAAAAGAGTGACTTTTACAGTTTTCTGTTTTATTATTCCCTTGCTGTTGTTGTTGATTTGTGAGATCTTCTCTTTATCATGCCTGTGTTAACAACTACAATTGCAAAAGTTAACAATTCCAGCTTTTGAAGACAATGTGTAAGTGATGATTATTTATAGCTACATTTAATAGTTTGTTAATATTTGAGCTATAAAAATACATCCTTACATACAGAATATAAAATTTTTGAAGTATTTTCTAGATATTAATATTTGTAGTCCTAAAAATTATACAAAAAAAAATAACATTATGGGGGACACAATCCCCTAACGTATAAATTCCTTGTCAAATGTTCAGTTGTCACTATGCATAACACTAACACTAGGATGGAATCAGGAATTAAATACAATTTCTCTTATTAACATTTCTCTGCTACTGTTGACATAGGTAGGAGAAAAGATATTCAGCGGTAGCAGGCTATAGCTATGATATAATAAGAAAGTACAGAAGGAAATCCTCATACTAAGGAAAAGGGAGTGCCAGAGATCTGAATGACCCTTCCAATTAAGCACTAGAACAGTGACTCCAAGTGGGAAATATTTCAGTTTTGGGATTTATTTACTTATTTATTTTAAATTAAGTGTGTTTTATTGGGTGGTTTGTAGGAAGGAAAAAACCATTTTTTTCCAAACTAGAAAACAGTCACAGAAATTCTTTTTAGTCATAAATGCACAGATTTTGTAACTAAACTCCCTGTTTGCTGGGCTTATTATCTTGGGAACAGCAGCCCAAGTACAGCAGCCTTCCCTTCTGGTTTGTGCTCATCCTGGATACCTTTGCTGTTCTGTGTTGTGACATGAGATGTCTTTGTCTTCTTTTTGCAGTGTGAAAATGTAGGAGGAACTCTACCTGGAATGGGGTCAACAACCTTCACAACCATCACCAACACTGACAGCAGCCTGTCTCTGTGGTCAGGCACATCCCTGCCCCCAGGATGGGGCTCAGAATCACTTGCTCAACACCTGGGAGCTGAGCAACACTTACACTGTCCCAGGAGAAAGGTGTAATCCTGCATCCTTTAGCTTCTAACAGTATGTTTGTACGGTGTTTTGTAGGCACATGTGAGAAGATTACTTCATGCAAAGTGTCATGACAACTGGAGGTGCAAAGCCTGTAGGGAGAAGCTGGTTTGCATACAGCAGTCTTGGATGTGGGTGGACCAGGACTGCCGTGCAAAAGTCTCTATTGCTATTTGGACTCAGCCCCCACTCCATCTCTACTTCTCCATTTTCGCTGAAGTTCTGGTCTCATAAAAACTGTGAGTGTAAAGGCATCTTTATAGAGTATCTAAGTTAACCAAATGTAGAAAACAGATCCGTATCGTGAAATCCAGTTGTCATACCTAACACTGAAGGAATCTTAAGGCACTTTGAATAGAGACATACTCCCCAAGAAACAGTCCTTCTAGGGAAGAAGTGGCACATTAAGGGAAAGGTAAGACCTTGGAAACAAAAAGACAGAGAGGTGTTTCATTATTTGAATGACCTTGTTTGCCCTGGGAGATTTAGATACCAATAAAGAGGAGTTGAAATAAATATATACATAAAAAAATTAAGCAGGAGAAGTTATTTAAAGCCTTTAAAGAATAAGGTACAACATAATATATTTCATTAGAAATATGGAAATGTATTCTGAATATACTTCTAGAAAAAACCAAACAAAACACATACAATACACTTCTTTTGGAAAGAAAATCCTTCTCCTATGAATTTGTTATGAATTCAGTATCTAAATTAATGTCATGACAAGGGCTTCAAGTATCAGGATTTCCTGCAAAGGAAATTGTTTTAACCTCAAACCAGAAATCTGAGGTTATGATGGGAGACAGTGCAAGCTTGATGATTAAAAGAGGATTTGGATAAAACTGTTCCTGAACTCTAATCCAAATTTTCTAATTAAATGACAAAGCTATCTTTCCTTTAAAAAATGTTTTTGACAAAGTTCCATATTTGAGGTTAATGATATATCCACCTGGTTGGGGTCTGAAAAAAATTACAAGTTGGCTGAGGGCATGATGTATGAAGAAAGGAAACAAGAAATAAAAAAATTATAAATACTTGTTCTCATGCTGGTAGATCTGCTAAATAATAACATTTAAATGGAAGGAACCCTCTGCATATAGTTATATCCTGTCAATGCCCAACCCCACTGCAGTAAATAGAAGCCTCGCCTTTAATTTCAGAGGACATAGGAAAAAATCAACAGAAGTTTTGGTTTCAGTTATAAGCAAATAATTATAAGATGGTGCTAGATATGCAACAGAGTATGCATATCTAGGAGATATATAGGAGAGAACTGCAGGAACTTCATTCTGCCATTTAGATGGCAAGTAGCGTGTTTCTTCTTACATGTTTTTTAATACCTTCATGTTAGAAGCACAGAGAAAAGTTTCTAAAGTTCATGGAAATTAATCACATGTTCATTACAATCTCTTTCCTGTATGGAAGCAATGTGACAAAACATGATTTTAATGGTCCTTATATAAATTATTTCCTACCAGCTAAAAATTTGTTATTGGTACCAATAAGAACTGCTGCTGCTCTCATGAAGATGCTTTTGAAGGGGAGGCAATCCTTATGGGACATTGCCATAAATTTTTTTCCACACAGTGCTTACTGGCTGGAACAAAATAAGTAATTAACATTTTTAGGAAACTCTTGTCTTTTGATCTGTAAAGGACTTTCACATAAGCAACTGCTTTTAACATTACTTACAGCTAAAGGTGACTTTCTATAAATATGTTATGGAATAGTTAGTGTACAAAAAAAATTTCCCAGACAGCTTGAGACTGTTTCTCCAGAGACTGTGAGAAACACAGATTTGAACCTGGTGATTCATAGTGCAGAATTATGTGGAAAACTGGAAAGAAAGGGGAAAAGGTTTTGTGAGTGGCCTTTGAAAGATTAGTCTCCGTGTTGTAAATGTTGTTCTGCTGTTCTGTCATACATACTGTTATAGAAGGTATTAATTCTAAATCACCATTTGGATACAAGGGTGTCAGGCAGCATTTCTTATCTAGTAAGTCTGGGTCTGCTAAATGTCAAATCCTATTGACTGCAGTAGGTATTTACATGTGAATATCCAAATCACTGGAATAATTTTCTTTTTCCTTGCCTGTCAAAGACATTTGTAGAGTGGAAATACATATTCTGAAACTGGTTTTGTGGCATTTTTACATAATATTCTCTAAAATCTTTCAAAAGAGCCATGTCTACCTGTGGCTCAGTTTCCCCATTTTCAATGTTTCTCACACTGTATCAACTGTCCTAATGATTTTAATGCCTCTGCCTGTAAACATTGGCTCATGTATCCACAAACCATCCTGATTTCCATGTTACCCCTTTTTCATTCTTCAGTTATATCTGTTTATTAGTTTTGAACTAAATATCTCTTTCTCCACTTCCCCTCCAAAAAGAGAAAAAAAGAGAAAACCCTGTGATACAATTGCTACCTTGGATAGAATGAGGTCTGTCTGATATGATAATATGTCCTGTATTCCCAAGGTTATTTTCAAAACTAACCCATTCTTGCTTATTTTAACAATAGTCTACATGTCAGTCTTCCCTTATCCAGGTTCTGTCTATTTGCCAGACTTGCTTTATCTGCAGGTTGTCTGTTATGTCAGCCCACAAAATAACATGCATAGAATGAAGTTTTATATATAATAATGTGGTAATGCATTTTAAAAATATGCTGTCTGTAAAATAATTGTATGTGGCCAAGATAGCCTTCAATTGGTACCGAAAACAGAAAATGCTAAGGTTTTTTTTACACTTCTGTTGAAGGTCTGAAGTGTGCATATAAGTACTATTCTGCTTCTTAAATGTCTTGACCAAAAATCAGTTGTTCTTATTTTTCTGGGTGAATATACATGGGAATGGTAACCAGTTAGAGTGAAATTGCAGCACTCTGAAGTTACAGCCTGAGCATCCCTCCTATTCCTGAGTAATCCCTGCAAAAAGAGGGGCCATACAAGTTCCTGGGGACTTAATCACTGGCACAAATTTTTTCAGGAAGCTTCAGAACATCATAAGAATAATACATTTCTGTTGGTTAATTTACAGACCTACCGTGGTTGAGGGTTACACCTTCATTGTAGATTTCAATGTAGGACATTACAAGAATTAGCCTAAATGAGAAAAACTGTCCACATTTTAGTAAATAAAAAAAACCCAAAAAACCAAAAAACAAACAAAACAAAACAACAACAAAAAAAAAACCAAAAAACCCCAAAACCCCAAACCCCAAACAACAACAACAAAAACAAACAAACAAACAAACAAACAAACAAAAAAACCCCAAAACAAACAAAAAAAAAAACCAAACAAACCCCCCCAAAAATAACCCAGGCAAAATATAAGCATGATTGTTGCATTTCTCCTTGCATTCCTAGTGCAGAAAACAAATAAATTGTATATTTGAAAAGCTCAGTGTTACCGCAAATAATGTGATGTTTAGCTAATAGTAGATGCCTTGTGAGGTGGAGTAATTTGCCAAATCAATATTCAATTATACATTTTTACTCATTCTAATAACAAAATCAAGGGACCTGAAAGATTTCTTCAGTAAAAAGTGAAGTGTGAGAAAGAACAAAATTCATGGTTTTTTGACAGTGGGTAGCTTGCTTTTAGCCTCTGCTGGAGGGAACAGTGAAATAATGCAATTCCTGATGCTCCTTTGTTGGATTTTCTATTTCTTTTTGCTGTCTGTCTTTATGTGGATGTCTGGTAAAGCAAATACAGCTATTACTTCCCATACTTGCATCATTAAAAAGAGGATGTCCAGTGACTAAAAATGTTTGAAGCAGACAGGAGATGAGAGTGAAAAATAATTGGACTAGAATATTGATTAATGCAAACTTTCATATTACTATCAAAAAAAATGTTTGGTTTTGATTGCTCAGAGACAAAACTTTCAGATTATTTCCCTTCTCCCAATTTTTCTTACTACTTTTGTATCTCAGATGTTCCATTGTTTGTTAAAAACGCATTTTATTTTCATTTCTTTGGTGTTACTATTCGTGAGGCAAAGAATGTGTTAATATCATTATCTCGTTTTGGATAAAGATGGATTTCGAACAATTGATTCTCTGTGAGGAATATAATAGTCTGTGTGGCTGGTTGCTCATGATACCTTTGAAAAAAATATATTAAGTATATTGAGATTTTATGAAAAAATATTCTGAATTATGGTGTGGTTATTCTTTAGGGTTTTTTTTTTTAATAAAGTTTGCAATTTATTTACTTTGGATTTCTTACATTCCTTGTCAAATCCTATGGGATTTGGAATGCATAGATAAAGGGACAGCTACTCCTGGGAAGAAGAACCTAGGAAGCAACTTAGCAATCAAACCTATAGTTAGTCATATGTCTTTGAAAACTGATAATGATTTCCAAACAGTTTGAGAACTTCAAGCTTTGGCAAAGGTAATACAAATTACTTTCAATTAGCTTCTATTGGAACTTCTAGACATAATTTTATAAGTTTTATGACTTTACCATTTTCAATTCTAAGTATTCACAAACCAAATAGGATTAAACTGAAGCCTTGCATTCAGTAAGCAATATTTATGATTATTCTTCATTGCATACTAGTGAAGGTTAGAACAGATGGGGATCCAGCATGGGCAAAAAAGAAAAATATTTTTGGCGAAAACAAGAACAATAATATATAAATATTATAAAAACTGGCAACACAATAGATTGGTGTTCATTTCCATGTATTTATAACACAGTCCCTTTAGAATTCCAAATGACTGGTCATTATTTTGATAGAGACACTGATTACTTAGTTTCCTTCTGTTTCCTTTGCAATCACATAAGCATTGTGACAATAACAATGAAATCTGCAGACAACGGCTGCAGAATTTGATAGATAGCAAACTTATCAGTACACATCCTGCAGTCGACACAAAAGACTGTTTTAGCGGAGTTACATGTAGAAATTCCGAACTTAGAAAAAGACAAGACTTCTAAAGAGCACTGTTTGCTATCTAGGAAGCCTGAGGCCAGGAAGTGAGTAAGCATTAGTGTCTGATCATGTACAATGTCAAATGTGTAGTTGGGTCTCTTGCAGTGATGCCAGGCAGGGCAGAGGTGTTGACACTGGCCATGGACCTGTTCTGGTGGACAAAACGGGTCAACAGTGGTCTAGAACCAAGGAAGTTTAACTTTATGGGGACAAGCTGATATGGAGGATGTTTACAAATATAAAAATACAGGATTTTAGAAGCAGCTTTTGATTTTGTAAAAGTAAAGAAACCTCTTGTACTGAGAACACATAGAAGATTAGCTATTAAGCTTGGTTGTTGGTAGTTACTAGGTAGAAGTCATATAGGTAAGATGTATAATGTTGAAACTCAGCAAAGCGGGACCTAGGTACTTGTCAGAAATCAATAAAGCAGAACTTTCTGGCTCGAATCCAGTCAAATCAAGCTCCTTATCTTTGGCAAGAGCAAAGTGGCCTGAAAAATAGCTAAACCTCCACTGCACCTGCCCAGAAGTGAAGATCAACCTGAGGAAGGCGTTGGCCTTCCTCCCAGGACCCCAACTCACGACCACCAGGAGGTGTGATGACTAATTGGAATACAAAGCGAGAGAAGGTGGGAATGGGTGGGTGGGGAAGTGTGGGTTTGTGAGATTAATGTGTCTTTAAACCTGGACCTTGTCTTGAGCAGGTATGCAGAGTTTGGAGGAGATATACCCCTGTGTGTCCCAGCTGGAAATAAAACATACCTGCTTTACAATTTCTAATTGTAAAGTCCTTATTCTATGCTTCAAAGCCGTCCTGTGTCGGGTGTCTGCTGTGATAGAGAATGGTCCCTTGACTATTTAATATATTACCATAGATGTAACTTAAGAGCTCATGCTCTAGCAATTAGTGTGAAATCATGTCATCTGGCAGAATTGAGAAGAAAAACAAAATCCTATCATTTAGCAGAGGTAATAAAGCTAAATCCCAGATAAAGTAACCACCAAAGGACTTCCTCTGATTTAGGATTTTTGCCATCTACAATGAACTAACCTGTATGAGCAAATTTTAAAAGTACGATAAGCAAGAACAAGAGACAAAGCTAATAAACTTCATTTTCAGAAAGGCTTTAATAGTGCAGAATTAGTATAACACTACCCACAGCTATGCAGAACCCAGCTTAGAGATGGCTTTGATTCAGCTGTGCTGGTGTGCAGGCAGTTCTCTCTTGCATCTGTTTGCAAAATGTAGCCTGCTGATGTATACCTAAATTAGCATTTACAATAGCAGTTAAAAGCAAAGCTTTGAGTAGTTAAAGACGTCATCCATCTTATGCTGTCTACAAATAAGAACACTGTTCTTACCAAGTAAAAGGAAGTTCAAACTTAATCACAAGAATATAAATGAATTGTATTTTTCATGAGTGAAGAAGTCTTTTAATGCACACTGAACTCCATAAGTATTTGTTTCAAGATCTTTTTAAAACTGAGTTTATGAATATGTTTTGGATTTTTTTTCTCAACAAAATTTTGGGGATATAATCAACGTTTCATCACTTTGAACAATCATTTTGGAAGGTTTTATTTTTCATTTGAGTTTGTAGCAATAAATCCTAAATGCAAAAAATGTAATTTCTCAACTAGCAAATCTCAGGACTCTCAGACTGAGCTCAAAATGTGATGAATTCAAGACTATGCCTGCATCTGAAAAACCTTTAAAACACTTTTTAATTTATTTTTTTCCCCCATGCTTCACTTTGCCTTGACTTTTAGGTAGAAATGGGAGATTAAAAAATATATATATATATATATGTATATATAATATATATAATTATATATATATAAAATATATAATTATTAAAATATAAGACTACTTTGGCTAAAATTTGATAAGTTCCCTAAGTACTAACACTTAAACTTCACAGATGATGATCAATAGTGGATACATCATAGCAATATCTTTAATAATATATTTTAAGAGGATCTCAGTCTTCAGATTACTTAAATGGTTCAATAAGGCACTAGGCTGCTTGTTCATGTAGCTTCACATTTTCACATCACTAACATGTGTTACTGTGTGTATTACCACAGAATTTTAAATTTTCTTCCTTTTACAATTTATTGACTGCGTGACATAGTTAAAAAGTGTATTTTGTTTTTGCAGAATTTTAACCATGCTGGACACACACCGCCATAATCTGTTTGATTCCTTTTATACACTTTCTGAAGGTTACTCTCCTGTAATTAAAACCAAATTTTCTGCCTGAATGACCTTTTAGGCTTTAATTATATGTATGCACATTTTGCACAGGTATATTGTTACTAGGGTCTTTAATAAAAGTCTTGATTTGATGAAGAAAATTAATTGAAAATGTATTGTGAATGTTTTTACCACCATGGAAGATTTTAAGGGTTTTATTTCAAAATCTTATTAAATTTCCATCCTCCACAGCAAATAAATAAACAAGCCAGAAGAATGACAACAGTGAACTTTTGCTTCAATAATGTTTCATACTGGCCATTGGGATTTCCAGCTTATTGAATAACTTTATGGCATAGATATGCCTCTTGTCTTCAGCAGAGCTGGAGAAAGATATCATCTCTCATTACAATTCTATTGCAACTTTCCCTCAGTTGAACATCAAAACTTTTCAGGCTTTTGGACTGGATTGTTTGTGTTGTTAGACGGAGCTCAAAGGCACTGGCTCGTGTTTGTTTGACAGACTATCACTTACAGTGCAACGAAGGAAGGTGTCTTTCTGTCAGCATAATCTGCCCACGGTTCCTCACTTTCATTACATTCTGCTGCATGCTGATTGTCACCATGGTGTTGCCTTACCCAAGGAATGAACTGTGGGGTTGAACAGGGAGAAAAAAAAGGCTTGCTACTCATATCCCTCTGTTTTATTACCGGTATGTTGTAAATCACCAAGCAGCTGATGACATTTAGTCAGGGACAGCAATCAATAAAGAGAAAATCACAGCTCTTAGAAAGCCTCTGCTGGCTTTGCCTGCTCAGCTTGTTCTGCGCTGTTCACAACATGCAGCAAACCTGAGCATGGAATTTTACAAAGTAATTTTTTACCCCACTCAATTATAAATGCTTGGTTAGTGAATATTTAACGCCATGATTAACAGCGTGATGATCCCTGTCACATTTTTTATTTGTCCCTTTCATCTAAAGGATCCTGAAATGCTTTTCATATATCTGGTTACACAAAGACTATAGAAAGGTTTCTTAATCCAACAAGGGAAAAAAAAATGACTGCTTTAACAGTGTAGCACATCTCATTGTTATTAATGATAATAATCATTCCTGGCACTAGCTGTAAGTTTCACCTTTTTTATGAGGCTCTCAGAAAGCAATTTATAATCTGGCATTGGAAGTCTTCACACACAGCAGTTTCACAATACAGATAAGCTTATAACTTATATCTACAGTAAAGGAAAGTGGAGGCACACACATTAACAGAGTTACCCAAGTCAACAATGCAATTATAATTGGAGATCTGAGGAACTTTGAAAGAGTTCACATATTCTCACCTCAATGTCCTATTTTCACTGTTATGACATATTTCTGAACTAAATGTCAAGATAAGATGTGACAGAATCTAAGGAAGAAAATCCAATTCCATCCTATTTGGATAATTAGTTTTTTCTAGAATGAAAAAGCTCTGCCTTGGTTGTGAGACATGAATACTAAAAAAAAAAAAAAAAAAAAAAAAAAAAAAAAGAGGAACTGAGGCACAATATGAATTTTTCAGGAGTTCTGGAAAGTTAACAAGTTATTTGTTATTTTCAGGCTTACAGAGCAGATAATTGCTATGTTTCCAGCAAATAAGTTTAGTCATTAGGACAAATCTGGTGCTCGTGGCACATACCAGGGACCTTCATGTACAGGAGGAAAACATCAACCCAGGTATAATTAAAAGTTTATTTGCCTGAGATGTGGACTCGGGGATGCTACCTGACAATCTCTGTGTGGAGGTGGAAATATCCATATGGCATATAAATATCAGCTAATACCAGCAAATATCTGTTGTTGGCATACAAAGTCCTAGCTTTCACTTCCATGTAGTGTGCAGAGATTCATATCTGGTTCCTCCATCCCTCTCCTCATCAGATCCTTAATCCTTAAAATGCAGACTGCATGCTGCTTATGGTGTCTGAGAATGGAAATCACAGTGGAGATGTACATTTCATTCCATGCCTGTTTTCTGTCAGGCCACCACAAAGAGACAAATTTCATTCCATGCCCTCTTCCTGTCAGGCCACCAAAAAGGCAAAAAGAACACATATTGGGACTGGTGAAAAAGGGATGTGCGGGAGCCTGGTTTTACAGCCTGAGTGAATGAGGGGAAAAAAATGCTGGAATCTGTCCAGCAGCAAGAAGGTGCTTCTCTTTGAGTGTGCTTTCATGACCTGCAATTCTCTTTTCACCAGATAATTATTCTGCATTTTTCCAGACCTCATTGTAATCTCTTAATTCTTGCATTCTTGGTTTCAATAGTGGCTGAATGTCTACCAGACAGTGAGAAGAGTCTGCACCTTTCAGGCAGGAGGTGTAGAATCACAAATGTCATCTCTTATACTTGGTTCACTTTGCATGTTGGGCATGTACTGCTCATTGTTTTGTCTCCTGCTCTAGGATCCTAAGGTTAGCTGTCACCCTGTGGGACATCAAAATCTGTC
The DNA here is from genome assembly GCA_017589585.1 of Phylloscopus whistleri. Taxonomy (NCBI): domain Eukaryota; kingdom Metazoa; phylum Chordata; class Aves; order Passeriformes; family Phylloscopidae; genus Phylloscopus; species Phylloscopus whistleri. The sequence continues at coordinate 5,191,447 of JADMLD010001389.1, read as the reverse complement.
TCTGACAGAAGAAATCTTATATATTTAGGGGAGATGTCTTCATATGTTATAAATCCAGATTCATTTGTCTTTCCCTCTAGGTGAAATTTTAGCTGTACTTCTTCCTCCTTCTCTTCCCCCTCCCACCTTTTTTTAATTACCTTTGCTGACTATGTAGTTTCAAATGTAAGAAGTATTCTCTGTGAAGGCTGGATTTAGCAAAGAGAAATAAATGCATCCAGCAACCAGATATCTTCTCTTCTGCCATGCATCATAATCATTCCAAAGATATTAATCTCAAAAAACTTTAGTTGTAAAATTGCTTTGGTTGCTTCTGACCTTTATTCACTCCTCTGCAGTACAGCCCCATTCATTTATCCACCAATTCTGAAGACAAAAAACTCCTGAAAGTTTTTTGAAGAGCCAGAGTTCTGTGATTTTAAAACAAACATTGTGAATATTTTCATGAAACTTCTTTTTAATATTTTCCTAATTTTAGAAGGTTTCCATGTGGGTTGTGTCACATTTCATTATAAATTCTAGACAAAAGAGCCTATTAGTCTGACAGCAGTAAAGATATTCTTAATTCCTTTAGTATCCTTCCATTCTGCAGACCAGGATGAGACAAAGAACATGAACCTTTCTAAAACAGGCGTAAAGTAAACAGCTTGTTATATAGGTCATCTCTATTTAATATTCATTAATGCTTTATTGTTCATGGCTTTTTACTTAATCGTATTTATTTATAGAAATTTCCCACTGCAAGGCGGTTTGGCTATGGCATAGTTTCTACAAAAGGAGTTTATTTAAATATTTACATAACATGCGAAAGTTATATGAAAAATTGTTGGAAACAGCTTTTATGTAACTGTTCGTAATTTGAAAACAGCAAAGTCCTTACCTTCTGTTCCCTTCTTACTAAGAAAAAATAAAGTCACCATAAACTGCACATTAAACATTGAGGCTGATCTTTACGGTCAGTCAGAAGTGTGAACTCAGGTTGAGTGTAATAATTGTCTATGAATTTATCTGGTTGTGCTGGGGCTCTGAGAGATTTTTGTGAATCTGTATTCTCTGCAGCTTGCCGTGAAGAGACCCCTTAGCCATGTATCTTTGTGAGAGTCTGTTGATTATCAGAAAACCCTACATCAAAAATCCTTCACTATTAGTAACCAACCTTGGAACACATAAGAGAAATTAAAGTTTTAAAAATAAATTTGGACTTGAGCAGAAAAGCATTATAATCCCTTAACTGTTAAATTGGTTTCTATCAAGCACAAATTGGCAACTATATTTTATACAACATCAAAAGGATTGAGGCATCATGTGGGAATAGACTAACCTTTTCTTTTTGTTGTTTCAATGAACTAATAAGTAATTCATTATATTTCATGAATATGTTAACAAATTTTTAACAACTGCACAGATCTTCTGTAATGACATGTTTAAATCAGACAGGTATAATGACCCATTACAACTATATGTCTGAAAGGTCACAGGTCATCCCAAGGGTACTGCCTGCCCTTATTAATGCATCAGTATCTATTAGTTATACTGCTAGCCTGATACCCTGCCATGCATGAATTTTCTTATAAATATTTAGCAGGTATAGTACAACTCTATTGTGAAAGGAGAAAAGTAAGAGATAATATGAAGATTCATTAGAGGTGTATCTTAAAACACTTACATGTATTTCTCAGTTGGGGTTTTCAAGAATAGAAAGCTATGTGGACTGGATCATCAGTTAAATCCCTCCTTCTTTGCATTTGTTCTGGAAGATAAAAAGTGGAATGCGGGTTTGATTGATGTTTTGCCCATCCTGTTTCTGGCATCTGAGCTGAGGAGTTACTTGCTGCTCAGGGACTCACTAGGACAAGTAGACGTTAAATGTCCAGTCAAAAGTACTTCTAAAAAACAGAAAATTGAATTCAAGTCAGATGTGTAGGAACAACAACAAAAGGCATGAGGCTTATCTTAGATGCTGCTTAGGACTTAAAGCCTTTTAAGCCTTTTATACAGAGACTAGAAATGGTTCTAGTCTGACTATGCTTTCTTCTATATCTGAGGTTTAGTATGAAAAAATCAAAGCCTGTCCCTTTGACTTTTTTTTTTTTTTTTTTTTTTTTTTTACTTATGTGACAACCATTTTCCTCTTTTCTGAAAAGAAATACTTATAAAGATTGTGGGTTTTTTTAATCTGAGTAGATACACACTTTTTGGAAAGTCAGCACTAGGATATACTGATGTTCTATGCAAGCTAAAGTACTGGAAATTAATAAGTATTTTCTCCTCGTGATCTTGGTTTGCCTGGGTACATCCACAAGAGCACTCCACTCTGTGGAAGGGAGAGTGAAGCCTGTTTGCAAGTCATCTGTAGACTGGGACAGAACCTGTTCATGGGGTGGGAGAAGGAAAGAGAGAGGAGAAAATGCTTTCCATAAGAAATAGAAAAGATGCTTGAGGAGACATAATGAGCAGTACATGTACATACTGCAGGCCCATAGGCCACAATGCCCTATGTACTTGCTGTGGTGTGCTGTCATAACCACATACATGTGTACTGTCTCATGGATTGCCCCTTCTTATGAGAAGTGGGCTTACTGCCTGTGTTGAATTTAATTACATGAGCCAATGCCTAGATTCAGCCTAGAAGATAGTGCTTTCTGATCTTGCTCCTAGTTTGAGAATCACAATAAAGTGCATGGTTCTGTATGCAGATATTTTAATGAGCCTTGGGAGTTTTCCATCTTGCGCTTAAGCCTTGCAACTCTTTTCATATGGAGACCCTCCAAGAACTTAGAGCCAAACTAGGGAGCCAGTCACAGTCTGTATCATCTGGTCAGGAATATAAAACACCCATGTGTCGTGGCATATATTGCAATGTAGACTGCACTGTACTTGTCAGCAGTGGTCTGGGCCAAGTCTGAAAATTTTTCTTTTTGCAGCCAGACTCAGCCTTCAACAAGCGACTAATCCTGGAAGCCTGCATTATAGCACTGTAGCAGATCTTCCTGTGCACATAATCAGAGACTCCTGTGAAAAATCTTTTTTAAGGGTATCATGGAATCAGCCTTTCAACTCACACAGAGCTCTGTGCAGATGATGTGTACGTAGACTCTTTCTGTCAATGCTTCTCATGTCTTCGATTTGCAAGACAAAGTATACAATTAGTGATTTTAATCAATAATTTCTCACATTACTGTTTTGATCAGCCAACACCACAGACTGCAAATCATAGTTCACTTGCAGGAAGGATGATGAGGCTTCAGAAGCAGTGCCAATCTCATAAATAATGGAATGGGAAAGTTGTATTGTCCTGTTGGAGATCCAAGAGGGTTTCTGGTACAGAGAACTGTATGTTATCTTCCTTAACTGAAATATCCATACATTTTTATAACTTTATCAGAGAAAACTGAAGAGGATGAGTATTTTTCTCTGAAAGAGGGTTAGGCACACAACTTCAATGAGCCAGGGCAAAGGCCGGCAGCATGGCTCTACCTTACTCACAGTGTTTGCCTTGTGAAAATCCAGCTCTACCTCAAGCATGGCTAACAAGAGAAATTAGGACATAACTATAGCAGCATAAAATGGTTTCAGATTTAGATTTTTGCAGTTCTGTGAGTTATTGATAAAATGAGTTTATGTGTATCTTTTGGGTGTGCAAAAACCAGCCACAGATGACTCTGGTTGCACACGGGGTTTGGATCAAATGCCCTCCACAACTCTCTTCCAGCTTCAGCCCTGCTGTGATTCTGTGGCTAACATACATTAATAGCAAGTCATATCACAGCTATAAAACCTACAATTTTTAAAATTCAGAGCAGTGTGGTTACTCACTGCCAAAATTAGTTGCTAAATTGGTGTCTGCAAGTGTTATTACCTGTATATATGCTGTGTTGCTTCTGCTACTCTTAGTTTTTAGGTAAGGATAAGGCACTAATTGTACATGCATAAAGATGTGTGTGTATGAGTTATTATTTTGCAACAATAACCAGTGGAAATATAGAACTTCTAAGGTTAAAAAATATAAAAGTCTGAACCTGTTAAGTGGAATTTCCTTAAGACATTCCTCTGAGAGAAGATTTGGCAGAAGTGAAAGATATTTTTACTTTTGTGCTTGTGGACAATACCCACTGTTTTCTTTTGTACTGTTTTCCAAGCCCTCCAGTTTTATTGGGACAATGGAAATAACCTTAACTGACAGATGTTCCTATTGAAGTTGTAATAAATCCTTAAAAAACATTGCTAAGACAGCAACATCACTATTCTATGTCCTTTGATGTATTTGTTAGACACGCCCATAAAAATTTAAATTGAATACAGGCTCTACCACCAAACGAGTTAAGTTTTAAAAGAAACTCTCATTCTTTTCCAGAACCAGAAGCAATTATCCACAGCTCAAAGCATTTCAGCAGACGTAATGAGGGTATGATATTAACCAGTCAATTGGACTAATCTGAATGACTGTCAGTACTCCCAGCAAAAGAGCCCTTATTATAGTTACAGCTATAACACTGCTGCAGTTACAAGGTTACTTAGTAAGCTGAACTCAATCTATCAGAGTATTAGAGACTGAAATGCCAAATCATCAAACTGTAAGCCTTAATATACCATTTAGAAATGGTGGGGTGAAGAAGAGGCCTATATGAAAACTTAGAAAGGATAGGATCTCCTTGACATAATTTTTCTTCATATTCTGAACCACTCATTCATCTGAGTGATGCATGGGAAGTTCCTATATGTTTTTTTCATCTTTCTGGAATTTTTCTTCAGCTTGCAACTTGCAAGAGACCATTCTTGCAATGTAGGTTCTCATTTAAATGAACTGACTAAAGAGGTTATATTTCATTATCATGTATAATTTTATTTTAAATTTGACTAATAAAAGTGAAAGAGCTAGCATAAGTGTTGATACTACATTATAGGATCTTGAATCATAATAATCAGGGAGCACAGCAGGTTATTTCATTACTGGTAAAGATGGCTATGTTTTTTTTTTTTTTTCTCTCAAAACATGCCATTGAGTGTGTTTTTCACGTGTGAAGAAGATTCAACAGTGCTTCATAGCAAGGCATAATTAGACTATTGCATGCTACATTATACATTTGGAGGTTAGAAGTGGGGAGGATCAGGACCACAAAAGAAAAAGATTTTCTGCTTAATACTGAGAGTTGGAATGAGGGAGACTCCGGAGCTGGACTTCAGGTCAAATGAGCTCAATAAATGAACTAACAAGATCAGTAACAGAAAGTCCCTACAAAAGGGCAAGACATGAAGAGAAAGACTTCTGGTCCAAACAAAAGGACCTGAAAGAATCACTAGACAGAAACACTAGTGTGAAGTGCTCTTTTCACTGGAGTGGACTGACATCTTTCTTTGGCATCCTCATGGAAGTATGGAAATTGAGGAAGCCATGCTTCAAATATAATAGAGTCAATGTTCTTGTCTGGAGATATTTTCCTTCCAATTCAACAAAAAGAGACTGAAAAGAAACCTGAAAGTTCTGCATTAAGATACAAAAGGATACAAAAAAATATGAGCATGTGACATAGCAGAGAAAGATGTTTATTTGAACTCTTATACAAAATGTCTGTTTCCACCAGAGAAAAAAATCAGCCAAAGACAACTGGAAACCTGGTACAGGCATGATCTGATTTTGACTTTGCAGCTAAGCATTTAAAGGTTAATTGTCTTTGGGACCTGCTATTGGATGAGCTTTCTTGCCTGCCTTCCAGAAACCATTGATTTTAATCTCAAGTAATACATCAGGAACAGTAACAAAGATATCATATGGTAATAAAGACCAAATATATAGTAAATAAATCTAGTATCTAGTGGATAATCAGGTGTAGCAGCTTAGGACTCTTTTATACAATACTCTATTCATAGGTAGATGTGAATGTACTTTAGCTGTACCTCAAGCCAACTGTTTGCAAACCAACTCCAAACCCATAGTTATATTGCAAGAGTTATGTCACACGCAATTCAAAGTGATAAACCCAGATCAGATCACTAGAAGTTCCATTTGTTTAATGACCAGAACTACTCTATATCAGCTTGTGTTGCCACTTTGATGACAAGGTACCTCAGTCTCTTTTATATCAGTCCACTAGTACACAACAATTAAACAAGAGTATTCCAGCTGTGAGACTAACTTTATCTCCTCAATAATTCAGAATTTCTTTAAAAATATTCCTTTTTTTTTATTCAGTGTTTACTTCTTCTAATTCTTTTAAGACAAAGAGTAACTCTGACTCTTCTGTTTTGTCTCTATGCCTGCTTTCTCTTCTGCTTCCAATCCTGTTCCTCTTCTGTTGCCTCTGGGCTTAGCAGTTCCATCCCTCGCTTCAGAATACAACCTCTAGCTCAGATTGCTTTCACAGAATCCACAAGGTGAACACCCACTACTCCAGCACCAAGAGGAAAAGAAATTGGAGGAATCTGTGAAAGACTTTGTACATTTTTATATTTATATTAAAATTTCAAAAGATCTTTTCTATGACAATAGATATTCTCAACATTTTTATGGGCTGCCTTCCACTAGCAGATGTTTCAGGTGCATAAAATTCTATCCAAGAAAGGCACTTTTTGATTTTTTTTTATAATTGCAACCTTAGCTTTTTATTTGAGCACAATAGTAACAATTTGAATATTTAAATAGATCAACAACATTCTGAAATATTATTTCTTCCTCTAGTAATTTAACTTCTTTAATACTAGATTCATTTATGAAAGATACTTATAATTTTATAGCTTTAGAGTTCACAGAAAATTTTCTTCTAAAAAGTTTCAGCTCAACATTCATTTTAATTTAGCTCTTTTATAATGGAGTGTTTCTTACTAGAATGTTTACAGTTGGTGCATAGATAAATCATAAACAGGAATTCTAATTCTTTGGTAGTTATTCATATGAGTTCTATTACAGCCACATTGCAGGCAGTGATGCACTTCAAGGATTGTGCTGATGCTGATGTTATAAAGCAGAAGAACAAAGTTTAAATGGTCTGTAAATGTCAGCAGAATCCTGATAGTAAATTATGACCTTGCTATTGACTCCTGAGTACCTTTAGCTACATTTTATGCATTTCATATAATGAAAGTGTAATGCTCCTCAGATCACATAAACAAAAGAGTAGGATAGCTCCCCAAATTAATGAATTAAGGAGAATATCAGATACTTAACAGAAGCTCTGGGAAGTTATTTGGAGAAGTGAAAGTCATCTTAGGAAAGCAATAATATCCAGTGAGTAGTATTGCAAGAAATACTAGCATCTGTATCCTTACAGAAATTATTTTTTTTCTTTTTTTTTTGTGTGGGAGTTCAATATAAAGATCTGTGAGATTCAGCATATTAAGCTTTCTCCATTCTTAAGCATAAAATTTGAATCCTTGCCTTGATTTTCATTTATATATTGAAACTTTGTTGCTTTGGGGGGATACATTAATGTCCACTGCAGTGTCTGTGTCCATGAATAAGATTCCAAGGCAAACTGAATTCAATAATACAGAGTTGGTTATGGATAAAAGAACCAGAAGTTTGTGCTTGACATATAAGTGACCTTGTAATCCTCTCCTTAGAATTCTTCCCACCATTCCTTCCTTCTGCCACTCTCCTTTATTGTGTTTTAAAATTAGGTTAGAAGGACTTTGGGGCAGAGACCAAGCTGTCACTTACATCCCAAGGAAGAGCTTATTTTTTTTACTGCACTAGAAATGTATCTATTGTGCAGATAATTTTTTGAGTTCCTAGTTTGAAATGTTAAAATTTTGTATCATCCTCATTCACATTCCTTTCATAAGCCTAAGTGGGATTCAAGAAAGTTATATATTGCTCATTTCATTTTGTTGCACCTAAAATGATCTCCACTGGCTTCTTTCTTTTCTCAACATCACTCAAAAATTCCTGCCTTACTTATTTCTTTCATACCATTTTAGTTACTGCTGTAAATCTGGGTGTAGTCACAGCAATATTAATAGTTTTTTTTTTGGTATGCTTAACCAATCCCAAAATTCATGTGTTCTTTTGTACAAAACTCACAGCTGTGCAAGTGAGCTTAGTAATGCAGTGCTGGATTGTATGTGGTTTAGGATAAACATCTTCATATGCTGCTGCTCTTTTGTTTGGGACAAAAAGCCATTCCTTTTAAAAAGTTAGTCTGTTGGGAGAAGAGTACAGTTACAACATAAAGGAAAGCTTTTTGAAGGTGTCACCAGTGAAGTCAATGCACATCCAGGATAGGACTGAAGCTTTGAAATTCCTATTAAAATCTTTGAAGCATTTGGAATTTCTTCTTGGCAAATGTTGATACCCTAGAACAGAAGTTCTTCCACTTTAAAAACAGTGGAATCATCAAGCACCTTTATTGTCCTTATCAAAAATAGCGACTGTCTTTTACTGCTAAAAATGGCTTCTGATGAGTACACAATACTGTACTGCAGATACACTGGGTAGTATTTTAGAGGCCATAAGAATTCTGTGTATTAGAAATAAATAGCTCCTTCTAATACCAGGAAAATGCAAGTAATGCCTAAATTTCTTGCATATGCTGCATCAGAAGCCAGCTAGGAACAAATAATAAATCAGTATTGATTGAAGCACTCAGGAAGGTCAGAGAACCAAAGTGTTGAGAATTTGACAAGTGTGGTCAATAAAAGAGGCAAATCCCATTTGACCATTCAAAACAACCACAGTCCTTGAACTATTCACTGGAAAGGTAATCAGATTTTTAAAAAATGTCTTACAGAAGCATTTTTCATACCCTAATGAGCTATTGGCTTTCATCATTAATAACCAGTATATGATGCTCACATTGCTTACAAAAATCTGACCTGCTAATGAAACAAGGTGGAAGCAGAGAACTAGTGAACTTTCCTCAAGGCATTTTCTGTCCTTCTTGAATTCAGGCATCATGTGAGTGAGAAAAAGTCTTATATCATCTGAATTGGAAGACAAGATTTTAGCCTGAAAGTTTTGTACATTCATATGAAACCTGGACCTCCTGTTTCTATCCAGCTGCATTGTTCAGTGCATTCACCTCAGACCAGAGCTCTTCCAAGCTGGAAGACCATGACCTAAGCCCATCTTACTGCATCTACACCTTTTCACAGTTTCTGGTCCAATGCTGTGTTCACCTTCCAAATCATGTAAAACCATTATCATTTATGTATTTAAGTATCTTCTGAAGACTCACTTTTATTGTGCTGTTTATCAGAGGTTGATCACTATAAATATAAAAATGCACAAGCATCAAGTCATAGAGAGTAATTTCTCAAAATATTTAGGTATAGTTCTTATGCTACATCAGTGATCACACTTGTTTAACTATAGGTTCTACTAGCAGCAACAGATAAATACCTGTTGAGACTGGAAACAATTGTTGTTCATAAAAGCGTAAGAAAATGTGGATTGATGGTGTTAGTCATCTCTGGTATTAAATAACCCAGGAATACAAGCAGTTAGCACAGACCATCTCCTCTGGTTGCATGTATCTCTAGAAGTTTGCATATAAATACATTACTCAGACAACTGCTCTGGAGCTTTCACACAGATTTGCAGTGGAATGCTTAGAGACAAGTCATATGTCTGAGTTCAAGACGCTGCACACACAGTTTGCTGCAAGAAAAGACAATTATCTTATGCTTTATCTTCACTGAAGGGGAAAGACATAAAATAATCATAGAACAGTTTAGGTTGAAAGGGACCTCTAGAGGTCATCTAGTCCAATCCCCTGCTGAAAGCAGATTTAATCAGATCAGGTTGTTCAGGGCCAGTCAAGTTTTTACCACCTCTGAGGACTGCCTCCCACAATGACTATAGGCAACAAGTAGTTGATGAACAAATTGATTTCCCCCCCTTATATCAGCTTAAATTTCTCACATTCCAGTTGTATTCAAACAGGACCTCATAAATTCTATTGTGAACCATTGAATTAAAAATTAGTTTCCTAGTTTTTATGCTTTTATATCAGATTTTATACTACTGTAAGAGTTTTCATATGACCAAGAGATTTATAGACTTTGAATATAAGCCAAATTTTATGTCAGAACTTTTAACTAAATCTTTAAATCAAAGCTTTTATTCCTGAAATAGAACTTGCACATACTTGGATTCAGTCCGTATTCTAAGAAGCATGAGTTTGCTGACTGAAAAAAAGAAAACTTCTGGTATTTCCTTGCACTTTTTGAAAATGCACCATGTCCAAATGAAATAAAAAATATTAAAAAAACCCCAAAAAACCACAAAAAAAAAAAAAAAAAACAAAACAAAAGAAAAAAACAAACAAAGAACAACAAACAAACAAACAAAAAACCCAAAAACCAACCAAGAAACCAAACACCCCAAAACCAAAACCCAAACAAACAAACAAACAAACAAACCCAAACCCAAAACCAAACCAAACCAACAAACAAAAAAACAAATAACAACAAACAAACAAACAAACAAAAAAACAACAAAAAAACAACACCAAACCCCAAACCCACAAACCACCTCCAGCAATTGGAACCTGGTTATTAGAGTAATCTAGGGTGTATTTTGTACTCATATTTCTACCTGAAGTAGAAGAAGAATATAATCTGCCCTTTTTAACTTGATGCATGTTCTGTTAGGCAGTTTAATGGTTCTGATGCTGACAAGTCAATCAAATGAAATTCCTTTTGCTTTAGCTTTTTAATTATTACTTTTTTATTTATGTTCACTGAAATGAAATCAAAAGGATCTGCAGAAGCTATATGCCCTTGAGACACAAAAGAATTCTTGTGAAGAGGTAATGTCTTAGGAATAGTGTACTGAATGTTAGCAATTCTAGGCTATGCTGGAACAATTCACCACTCTAGCCAGAAAGATTAAAACCTCCCATGTGGTATAGAGATGACCAGTGACATGTCCTCCTACAGGGAAGATGCATGTGTAGGAGACAATAGGACTCTTCTGTCAGTCACATCAGATGGGAGCAGTGATTTTATGAGATGTGAAAAAATGGACTGAAAGACTTCAATGGTAAAATATTCTTGCTTGCTGTCAAGGGCAAGAGGATTTGTTTTTAAGGTTTCCTAATCACTGCAACAGGTTTAACAATCCCGAATGCATAGCTATAAGTAGTAGCTGCAACAATAAAGAAGAACTTGATTGTCTGTCTTCTGAGGTAACTGTGTTGATCTGCAATTGCAGAGTACTGAAGGGGTATGTCTCATTCAATATTAGCATATTAACTATAGACACTATGGGCCTCTGCCTAGTGAAACCACCTCCTCATGCCAAACTTCAAACCTGCATGTTGCTTTTGTCTGCTCACAGCATACAAAAGCCATAAATTAACCATAGTTTATGGTTACAACCAATAAACTTTGTCAACATTGTGCAAAGTACTGAATATTGATTGTCACTCTGCAAACTAAGTAAACTGACCATAGTCAGTTTCTGAGAAGTGCTGCCCAGCTCTCCCAAGACCTCAGCACCACAGTGAATTTTTGTTATGCAATTAGACTCAACAGACCTCCTTTACTGACTTTTCTTTCCGTTCCACTCATCAGAATGGAAATAGCCAAACGCAGCATTTTCAAGATCTGAACAAAATTTTCACACTACATTTTTATCCCTAGCTGCAAGCCAGAATTGGACACTACTTTGTCCAATTTAAAATGGTTTTGATATCCATGGTTATCGTTTCTGCAACATCAAAGCTAAGGGAAAAAGATATTTTTTGACTGCAAACTCCTCAACATACTTGTTGAAACTCTGTGCAGTGAATTTACACTTGCTGACAATAGGCTTATTTACATTTTGTTCTTGAGACTTAAAACCAACTCATGGATCACATTTCCCTTGAATTTAAAGGCAAAAATTGAAAACCAGTAACTCACAAATACTTTCCTGCCCTGCCCTGCCTTGTCCCCCTGTGCTCTTCTTCAGCCAAACTATTAGGATTGATATATATATATATTAATTTCAGTTAGCAAAGGTTCTTTTTACCTGATTTTGCTTATATATTGGCTTACACAAAAACCTTAATTTCAGTATTACTTTGAAGTTATTACATAGTCTCTTTCTTTCTCATCAAGTCTGTAAAAGTATGGAGTGTTCTGCCTCTGTGCCTTTAGATAAAATCCTATCTTGTAATGAAAGCTCCTGTGTAAATTGATAATATGCTAGAAATATGATGGCCTAGCCAACTTTTTACTAATAGTCTTCATTCCTCTCTTATTCTCAGCAGTAACTCTGCCATTCATGGTCTCCTTAACATCTGATGCCAATTTCATTAAAAAGGAATCCAATTGCAATGTACAAAATTCAGTTTCGAAGTCTAGTCCCCAGAATTTTTGTTCAAATGTGACCACTATTTCTCGTGTGTGTTATCAAATTTCAAATGAAATATTTGGATCTGAAAAATAGTCTCTGGTTTGCAAAAGGGGAGGTGTGAAAGAGCAAGTAGCTCTTTCATCAACAGAGGAGTTACGATGTCTCAGCTCCTGCTGATTTTCCTTTTTTACACACGTATGGAAATTCTGATTTTGAGGTGCAACAGAATTTTCTGTTAGACCATAACAGAAAAGCTTACAATACTCAGTTTTTATTGTATGTAAGAGAATTAGCAATACTCTTATTGTAGGCATCTCCAAAGGTATGTGTGGGCCATAGTATTTGATGTCCTTTAGAATAATTGTCCCCCTCTCTTTTCAGACTGCACAGATCTTCTTTTTAAAGAGACAATGTACACAGGTGAGCAGATAAAATATAGAGTACTGCCCAAATGTCAAAAGTTATAAAGAAATTCCAAGGTTTAGAGATATGTTGTGGCAACTGGAGTAAGAAAGGTATGAAAAAAAAAGGTAAAATAAGAGCAGAGAAGCGATACTAAAATAAGATTAGGAGAAGAAAAGAGTAAACACAAGTCTTAAATAGAAAGATGAACAGATGAACAGATGAAAATATTTAGTTGCCTTGCTGCTATGACAGCAACATTATTTCACAATGACTAGATAACACAGATTAGAGTTGCAGGATGGCTAGTAATACATATGTTCCAAGAGTCCTAAGGATAATGATCATGATGTGCACTTGGAATTTAAATGTTGAGCTTCAAAATGCCTTCTGTGGTTTTACAAGTCTGATCCAGAGGCCTGTTGCAGTTCTCCAACTAATGTCCACTAAGTAAAAATCAAACCAGAAAATATAAACCATTCATAACCAGCAAAGAAAAGATAGGACATGCTAATGATACTAAATTCCATTTCATGTGGAGTGTTTTTACATCTGAAAAATGTGGAACATTTTTTCACATGTTTTTCTTGTGGTTACTTTTGCATTAATGTATGTTTCTAAAACTAAATTTCTATTAAGTGGACATAAAACATTCTCTCAGCTACTATCTAAATTTTCCTTTCCACAAAGAGAAGATAGGATGTAGACTTTTTTGTAGTTTCAGAAGAACAACTTATTCTAAACAGTTTTGAAGAATCTTGTGCTCTCTTGAATATGTGGTTGCTAGTTAAGTCCCTGGAATAAAAACTCTTGACCATGGTCTCATCCCCTTCTCCTTCCCTTCTCCTTCCCTTCTCCTTCCCTTCCTTTCTCCTTTTTCTTCCTTTCTCCTTCTTCTCCTTCTCCTCCTTCTCCTCCTTCTCCTTCTTCCCCTTCCCCTTCCCCTTCCTCTTCCCCTTCCCCTTCCCCTTCCCCTTCCCCTTCCCCTTCCCCTCTTTAGAAACATATTTATAAATTACATGTAGATTTTTTGCTTTACAGAATTGGATCAGAATCATTTTGATACAGAATAGAAATATCTAAATTTGTGAAGGCCTCTAAATGATGAAAAATCTATATGTAAATACATATTGAAAAATTAACAAAAATCTTTCATGCAAAGCTGATTGACTTTCCTTTAATACAGTTTTGGCTCTGATACAATGTAACAGACAGACTAAATGTATTTATTTGTTTATAAGAGCTGACTAGATTAATTCTGAACATTCTAGTAGCAAAGCAAACTAGATTTACATTTAGAACAGCAATTATTTATGCTTGCACAAATAAGTTATGTAGTACCATATCTCAAAATGGAAAACATAAGAAACCGCTTCTGAAGTATTGAGCACATTTCATTTTCAATTTTATAATCATTAGTGTGGTATGTACTTTATTACTTCTGGACGGTGATATATTTTTATTTGGAAACGGGTATAAAACATGGAAAGAATAAAAATCATGAAAGTATAGAAATAGGTAATTTGGTAATCATTTAAGATGAGAAAGAATATACATATAAATTTCCTAAGACTCAAGTCTACTTTTGAAAAATAGGAAGTTTATGGGAATGAGGCTATTAAATGTAAAATTAATGGAAAACCTGGAAAAATGCAGAGAATTTAAGTGGGCTATTATGGATCACCTTGATTCTGACTTTCATGTGTTTTACACTCAGGAGATGCCCTGTCATATTTTGTGGAGACATTTTCTTGGTTTTTAAAGCACCTATAATGCTTTTTCTTTACCCATTCTAGTTTAGTGAGTTTCTATGATGCACCTCTAATTACTCACCTCTGGTCTTGACCTTTTTGGCTTTTTCGATAACGACAAGGTCTTGAAGCTATCTTCAGTATGTTTTTGGCTTCTTTACCCTACTGGAGAAAATATTTGTTGTTTATAAATATACTGGATCGTTTACCTCATAGAATAAGTGATCGATCATGCTAGAGTATCTGATAACATAAAGCCTGTGCTGCTCCTCATGTGCCTCTGCTGCCCTGGTGCTTTGGGATCCTCCAGGTAATGAAACAAATCTGCTCTTTGCATTTCAGCCTGGGTTTGTGGTTGTTCTGGCCACCTGCCCGTACAACTCATGCAAATCTCAAAATTAAAGAAGAAAAACCCCAAATCCAGCCCAAACCACAGTCTATTTACTTTATTGCAACAACAGAAAAGAGGAAGAGAATTCTTTGCTGTCTAAAACAAGTCACGTGTGAACACTTGCAAGAAGACAATGACTGTAACTGTGAATCTCCCTGTAAAAGCCTTCCTGACAGTAACCTTTACCAGAAAGTTCAGATAAGAGTGGCTATAAATTATTAAGCAGGTACTGTACCAGAGCCAGAATTTAGGATACTTCATAGAATTTTCTCTTTTTCTTGTACTCGCTTCATCTTAAGACGAAGCATTTTAAGCATTTTGAGCAGGATGATTTTTCTGTGCAGTCTCTAACACAGCAGGGGCTTTTTCTGTGATTGTGATTGTGATAGTTATGAATCAGTACTAATAATCTTGACTAATATTTGCCTTACTTAGGATTAGGTATGGTATAAATGGCATTTCATGGTCTGTTTGCAGAGTCTGATTTTCTATTTTTCATTCTGTGCCTTCTAATCTACTTGAACTTCCCTTTTTATTTAGGTTGTTCTTTTGTAATTCCTAATTTCCAGAACAGTGACAACAAAAGGAGTGGGGAAAAAAGTCATGCTGGAATCTATTTTAAAGACATAGAGCAAAATGTCTTTTGCAAGTCTTTACAAGTCATGCCTACAGTGCAACTAATGAGTATGAAATGTATGACAAGAAATGTCTGATTACCACAAATCAAAACCAGATATACAGCTGGTAAATGACAGAGAGCACATTTTAATAGTGAGAGTTTTCATACTTTATACACTCTCAAGTTAGATTTTACACGAACCAAAATAGAAGCTATTTTATGTTTAAATATTTTTCAGCTAAGCCAACTAGTATTTAGTGAAGGTTCATGATTCTCTGAACTTTTAGATGATGGGCTGTCTCTGCTTTTTAAGTTTTTGTAAATTTTAGTTTGTTTTGGTTTTGTTGATTTTGTTTTTTTGATTGGGATTTTTTTTTTTGTAGGTGATGACTATTACAAATTAAAATAGGGGCATTGTCAATTGATGACACACAAGAAAGTTTCTTTGCATCTTACTCATTCACATGAAAAAAGCAAACTCAGCAAACTAGAATGATCATGTCCTAGAGTGCCTAATAAAACAATGCAATTACTGTTTAAAAGCTGATTGTGGTAATTGCATATAATTTCCATTGCAGATCATCCCATCAACCATAAAGTCTAATATGGAGGTAAGTGAAGAAGAAACTCATTTAGAGTAGGTACTTGCTCTGTATGTCCTATGAGAACAATCAATTTCCAGTGTCCTCAGGTCCTACAGATAACATCTGTTTTTGCAATTCAGTTGATAATTCATTAGTAAAACTTTTTCTGATGAGAATTCATGGACTCCCAGTAGTCCTTTTATTCCTTTGGGCTCTAGACTCCATCTGATCTACCTTATCTGATCTTGAGATATGTTGAGATGCCCTCAGTTTTCATTTCCCTCTTGGAAACATTCTGCATAAAAACATCACTTTAGCAAGAAAGCCCTTGCAATAGACACCCGTCAAAACACAGTAGACATTTTTGGTTTAGAGGAGATGCATTTCTTGCCATGTGTATCCTGTCTAGATAAACCATGAAGTTACATCAGTGTTGGTATAACAATTATGATTAACATTTCTATAAGCAAGGACATTAGTAGGGAGTCACAGTGTGGTCATCTAGTATAATACATGATAATTTATTTATTGAAAAACAGAATTATAGAATAAATTATTTAGGAGTACACTATTCTTTATGGATTATACAGACAAGACCTTGTTTAAATCACCAAAAAATCAAGAGACCATTCTGGATCATCTAATTTATTTATTGAGTAGGTATTAATTTTTTTTTTTTTTAAAGAAAGGCTCATTAAAAAAAAAAAAAAAACCCACAAAAAAAACCCCAACAAACCAAAAAAAAAAACACCCTATTTTTCATTAATCAGAAGAAAGAAGTGTGATTTTGTGCATTTTGAAAACATTGTTAACATCTGTTAATTTTGAAAGAGAAACAAGAAGAGGATGATAGAAGAGTTATCATCTTGGCCCTCATTTGTCTTTGATAAAATGATGTCTTTTAATAAACTTAAGCCATAGCCCCCAAAACTTTATTCCTTCCTTTTTAAATTCCAAAAGAATAAGATTAAATGCTTGCAATTTTACCTTTTAAAACACACTGTTAAAAAAATATTTCTTACTGGTTCCCTTAATAAGAATCCCCAGAATCTGTTTAGTTATTTGTGGAAGAACATGAGCATTGCCCAGAAGTTTTATATGTCTGTGCATGGTCCAGCTTGCAGACACATGACCAGAGTAGAGGCCCTGTCAGATAAGTCAAAGGAAACTTCAGAGACAGATGGTCTTTTATTACCATCCTCACTTCTCTGTTGGGTAGGAAGCAGTGTTTAGTAAACATCTCTTTCCTGAGCTAGATGGAAATGTATATTTTCTGTGCCAGCACTAATTAGCTGGAAATGTAATAAATATTCTCACAAGTTTACATGAATACACATTTTCTACATGAACTACAGGAATACTTCAGTTCCAGATTTTTAAAAATATTGAGAAGTTTTCTGAGTCACTGGTATAAATAGTTAACAACATTTTTAATAGTGAGAATTATTGAAGAAAGTAGTACTGAATACTGGTGGTTTTGGAATCTAAATGGGATGAACTGCACAGTTGTCTATCTTTTAATTTGATTTTGGAGACCATGAAAGGGCTTTATTTTTAGCATTTATTCAGTAATTGTAAGCAGCGGTAACAATAATTTGTGCCTTTCCAATGTGGTGTTATGGATAATGGTTGTTACCCAAGTATTCTAGGTGAAATAAACTCTCTTAGGGCAGCTTGCCACCATCTGGACAGGAGCTTCTCATAATATGAATGACTGGCTGCCTTTTCCTTTGTAAAAAATAGCTGTAAACTTAACCACAAAGATGTAAACAAATCTTAACCACTCAAATCTAAATTTGCCAAAACTTCAAAGTATGGACCCTCACTCAGCAATCCATAATCTGCTTTCTTTCTCATTTTATTCTCTTTCTTTTATGACAATTTGACAATTAAGTTAAAGGGGTGTATTCAGTGTCCCATTCTGATAGATAGTTAAAAAGCACAGAAAAAACCCCACAACAGTTCACTGATCATCCATTTCTTCAAAATCACTGTATAATAAACACATTAAATAAACACTATTTAAAATATGTAATGGGAAATAAGGTCAATTTTTCCAGAGAAAATCATAGACATATACCTTTGCAAGAAAAAATGGATATGCCTCTAATATATTCTCCTAAATTGAATATTCCATGGTGGGAAGCGTCACTTTTGATGGTGGGTCTTCATGTATCTGAAAATTATAATTTGGGACATAAAGCTTGATAAACTGCAATAGGGTATATGACAACCATTTTTAACACTATGGGTAAAAGAGAGAATATGTTCAAGATACTACAAATTGAATTTCACCAGAATTTTCTGCTTGCTACAGTTTCACTTCATTCTGTATTCTTTCTTAAAGTGTCTTTCCTCATACTTAATGAAAACCAAAAACTGGAGCCATTCCTGGCTCCACTCTCACCCACCAGTATCAAGGCAAACTGGCAAGATCCCATCAGCCATCCCACGGATTATCAAGGCATCTGGGCCATGCAGATGTTGGGCACCAGACAGTTACCCAGTGCCTTCAAAATTCTTGCTGCTGGAAGCTTTCCTTCCGCTGAAACTGTTTTGTCCCATGAGCACATATTTTTTGGAAAGTATTTGCTGTAGTAGTTATTGCCTGAATCAGCTTCACATTGTGACTGTGAGACTGATGACTTCTCCCAAAAAGACACATCTGCCAAAATGTGTCTGTTCAAAATGTCAGGGAAATTCCTTTCAGCCCTTCTCTGCAACTATATACACTGGTAGCCAGAGAACTTGTATAAAGTGTTCTTTGCTAATTTCAGTTGTTCAAACTATAGTTCTTGTGACCATTCTTGAGAAAATCCAGAGCAGAAAAAAGTATAAGAACTTTTCTTATAGAAAAGAGGATGGGCAAGGGACATGATATAAACAGCAGTCTGGGGGGAAATCCTTTTTTGAAAGGTAGTTCCTATGGGGATGTGCGAGTGAAAATTTAGAAGGCTGTGAAGGTGTCGACTCCTACAAAGTAATATTGCTAGGATAGGTCCCAGGCCAACTACAAGAGAAAATGAAGTGGCAAACCAGGAGAAAGTTGGACTTGACAGGTGCCATTCTGTGTTGTTTTTTCAGTGTCTGTGGCTGAAAAATGAATCCAGGAATGGCTAAAGTATACTGAATGGACTGCATGTTATTTGATAGTCATGGTGGAAATTATCCACAATGAGGAAAATTTGTTGAATTTAAGTACTAAAAAAATCCCAAAGGCAGGTATCTGATGCAAGGAGCTTCTTGAAGAACATCACTTGATTCAAAGAGTACCAACTCCTCTGATTTTTCACTTCTTCCACCATTTAAAACACAGGCTTTTTGTTTATTGAGCATTCTTTATTTAATCGTGAATACATAGTCCTGTCACCTACTAAATACTAATAGTGTTTCAGATTTCCATTACTTCCCCTTTGATTTTAATCACTTGACAAAGTTATTTGAGCCTAGTTCTCTCCTGTCAAGGCAATTTACACTGTTGTGTGCCAGATGAAAATATAATGAAAAATATGTAGCTTTCATATTTTATACTGCAAAAACTGGGTAAGGCTCTCACTTATTTTCAATGTTTAAAATAAAACAATTTTATGGAGCTTTTTTTGATTCAAATGATAGACTCATGAACAACTCAAGTTGGTAATGAGTAAGATAAATTGCCATCAAGATAGCAATCTCTTCATTTTGCTGACTACATAAGTGGAATTGTTCCCTTGATTGTTTTTCCACTGAAAACAAGAATGTTTCTTCATTACACATCTATTATCAGGAGAAAATTTCTCCAACAAAAATGTCTTGTGTTTTACTTGTTTTGCTGTGTTTGTGAGAAGCAAACATAATTTCTCTTCTATTTTGTTTGCCAAACGTGTCGAGGCAGGCATTTAGACAAACTCATATATCAAGAAAATGGCTGATTTCAAACTTTACCAAATTTGAATATCATATTTTTAAAGGGGATTTGGACAGTAGTTTTGTCAACTTACAGTAGAAGTTTTTGAAACCAAAATTGCTGCAATGTGGAAAGTGCAGAACTTGAGGGGCCTCTAAATTTTGCTACTGACAGAAGGTGAACCATTGATCATCTGCTTTTTCCTACAACTGTCCTTCAAG
Organism: Phylloscopus whistleri; assembly: GCA_017589585.1. Lineage (NCBI taxonomy): Eukaryota > Metazoa > Chordata > Aves > Passeriformes > Phylloscopidae > Phylloscopus > Phylloscopus whistleri. Next base: position 5,171,316 of record JADMLD010001389.1, on the reverse strand, counting down.
CTCTAAGTTGATGGCCTGACATCAGTCAATAAAACAGAAAGAGACAGAGCTGAAAGAAAGAGAAGGAAGGAGATTCACAGAATGGTCAGACTGACTTTATCACAAAGATGGTGGGTGAGTTTGTGCTTACAGCTGAGGTTATCAAAGGTAACCTAGAAAGGAAAAAAATCCCAGCTCAATAGAAACACTGAAAAAGGATGGGGATCAGCTGCAGGAGAAGCTGATGGATCCTTGAGAGCTAGAGGGCATCCAGAGTAAAATGAAATTCAAAAGCCAAAGGACGACAAGATTAAAGAAAACACTTGGTTGAAACCCAAAACCAAGAGATTGAGGACAGTGTGCTTGTTCCAACATTTGGTTGCAAAGAGTGCAAAGGGTAGAATCTAGATTGAAGATGGAAAGCAAAATACACCATTAGACATTGTTAAACATATAATTATCTAAATCCAATCTAATTTTTGAGATTGATCTTCGAATCAGTGAATAGAAAGAACCACCTGCAGAAGACAGTTTGATTTCTTTGTCTCATACAGGGGTTTTAAGATTGAATCCCCTTACCATTGGTCATATAGATGACCAGTTAAGGCTTGGATAATTGTCAGCTATGTCTGTGATTTGTAATATCAAGGAAAAACCCGAATGGAAGGTGCTCCAGACAAATGAGAACGATTTATTTATTGTGTTCTCAGAAAAAGACCCCAAGCCAACATGGTCCAGAAGCTGGAGTCACAAACAGAATGAGCTCTCTTTAGAAAGTGTATTCTGTAAGAGAATTGGTTTCTTTTCTGGGTCTGGAGGACAGATTTATACCCAAAATGTGCTACTGTGAGAGTGAATAACAGCTAAGTCTCACTTAGAGAAACAATTCCTATCTGGCAAAGCTCAGCTTCCTGCAGAATGCTGAAAGAAGATTGTTGCAGTGTTTATACTCTCACCGAAAAAAAAAAAAATTGTTGTGTCACTCTTGCAATATTCTTCCACATAACTGCAAGTTTAGGCTGGTACAAATATTCTAAAGGGAGAATAGCTTTATCTGTCACTAGATGAGTGCTAAAAAAATACAGAGACGAGAAGGAGGTGAGAACATGTGAGGGAAACAACATATAGACACTGAGGTCAGCAGAGAAGGAGAGGGAGGAGTTGCTCCGGGTGCTGGAGCTGAGATGCCTCTGCAGGCAGTGGTGAGACATGGTGAAGCAGCTGTGCCCCTGCAGCCCATGGGGATCCACTGGGGATGCAGAGATCCACCCACAGCCCATGGGGATCCACGGCGGATACAGAGATCCACCCACAGCCCACGGGGATCCACGGGGGATGCAGAGATCCACCCACAGCCCGTGGGGGAGTTGCCCATGCCAGAGCAGGTGGAGGCTGTGATCCACTGGGAGACCCATGGAGAGAGAGGATCTCCCTCTGGAAGAGCCTTGCTTCCAGGCTGCAGCAGCCTGTCCTTGGGGGCCTGCACCCCATGGAAGAGTGACCCATGTTGCAGTGGTTATGGGAAGCCTGCCTGCCCGTGGGAGGGACTCACATTGCAGCAGGTGCGGTTTGGCTGCCACTCTTGAGGTGGACCACGCTGGAGAAGTTCACAGGGAACTGTCTCCCGTGGGAGGGACCCCATGGCCTCACAGGGGAAGGACTCTTTTCCCTGAGCAGAGGAAAAAACCTCAGGTGACAAACTGACCCAAACCCCCACGCCCTGTCTCCCTGCACTGTCTGTGGAAAGGAGGGAGGGGCTGGGGGCAAAAAGGTGTTTTAAGGGCTTATTTCTCATTTTCCTCCTCTGATTCTGTTAGTAATAAAGTCACTTTGCAACCTTAAGTTGAGCCTGTTTTGCCCTTAGGATGTTTTCTCCTGATCCTTATCTCAACTCATGAACCCTTCGTTAATTTTTTTCCTCTCCTCCGTCCAGCTGTGGCAGGGGAGAGTGAGTGAGCGACTCACCTGGGTGCCTGGTGTTGGCCAGTGCCAAACCATGACAGCAATGTATACAGAAGTATGTTCTTTGTTTCCAGCACCTTTTGTGTGCTTTGGTTTGTCTGTTTGTATGCCAGTCTTGCATAAACCAATATATTCATGCAATTGATAAATCAATCCCTCTAGACATTAGAATTCTTTAGGCACAATTTCAGATATAGCTTGTGTTCAATTTATAGCAACCTGCCACACTAGAAACATTGCAATCAGCATCCTATTTAATGGACTCATTTAACTAGGATTCTCTCTTTCTACTTGTTTTCTTTTTACAGAGAGGAAGTCATCCTTGACAAAAGTAAAAAGGAATGGGCAGTCTGCATTTGCAAAGTTTGAATAGCACCTTTTTCAATGATTAGTTTGATCACCCACTTAATAAAGACAATATGGCTAGTATTGTCCTAAGTCTGAAAGTGACCTTTCCAACATTTTAAATAAGAGAGAGATGATTTATGGTGATGCATCCCAACCTATTACTCTTTGACACATATAAATGATGTGCTGAAATTCTATAATGCATTAATTTGCTCATGTTGTCTGTAGATATTGCACTATTATACTTGCATTTCTATACTACCTTAATATAAATTTTATTTAGAATCCAGCTTAATTGTTAAACAAACAATGAATACTTAAATTATTTCTTTAATAAAACAAATAAATGAAAAATAACGTGAATAGATTTAAATAAAATATTTGACATTTGATTGGAAACTCTTTTATTTCCATTAAGTATTTCGTTGTGACAGAATTTTAATAATTGCATTAAAATATTGGACCTCAAATTCCTCACAGGTATTTACAAACATCAGGAAAAAAAAAAAGTATCATGAAGTAACACTTTATTTCTTTTTTGCTTTCTTCCTTTCTTTCTCCATTTCCTGAACTATGAAATAAATACATCTGCTGCAGAGCTATAGGACCACAGCGTGGCTGAGGTTGGAAGGCATCTCTGAAGGTCATCTTTTCAACCCCCTGCCCAAGCATGTCCACCTAGAGCTGGCTGTCCAGAACTCTAGTTACATAGATTTTTAATATCCCCAAGGAGGAAGACTCCACAACTTTCATGGCCAATCTGTACTAGGGCTCAGTCACCCTCACAGTAAAATCTGAGTTTTATAAATGTACAGATATTGTATACATTGTCAGGAGAAAATTACATGGACCAGTATAGTTAGGTTTCATTGTGAGATTTTTAAAAAATCTGCTTTCATTTGTCCTTTAGCAGAAAAAATATCCCTGTTTTGTTTTGTTGGTTTTTTTCCTCAATGTGTGCATTTTCTGTGACACAAAATTTAGCTGCTACTTTGCTGTGAAACAAACACTGAACATGACCACCTTCCTCTTGGTTCCTGAAGTCTCCCTGTATATTTTTTAGCTGAATAGCCCCAGTGTTACCTTATGGTGTTGGAATTTATGAATGCATAAGATGTCTGCCTGTCTGCTTCGTTAGTGAGTAGAGAGGGTGACAAAATTTCCTGGGATGCTTTCTGTAGACTCAGAACTGTTGCAGCTGTAGGGAGACAGTGATTAAAATTACAAAGGTCTTCAGTCACTTGGTTCAGAGGACAAGGTAAGACTTTTTCTGTGATGGAACACTGGGTTGTTTTTCTGTTATTTTCTTTTTGCTGTTGCAGTTATTGCTGTATGGTTGCATGTGGGTTTTGGAAAGTGTTTCCTCCCCCTTTAGCATGGCAGGGACCTGCAGACATTTTTCCTTCTATGCCACACGGGGTATGGGTTGCCTGCTAGGATCATCTAGGCATAACTCTATTCATTAGTCCCCTGCTAATGTAACTAATGTTGTATTTCAAGTGGCAGCCTGTGCTGAAAGACTTTACATAACACTGCTTGAAGAATTCTTTTCTACCTTAACAATTAACATATGTACAACATAACTTCTCAATTTTTATACGCATCTGACCTCTGTAGTTTTTATTCACTCTCGTATTACTGTTCACAAAATCCCCAAAGTTTCAATATCTTGAAGAAAGAGTTGTATGTTACAATGATGTATTTTTAAAAGCTTATTTACAGATATGATGGGGTGCTTTTGCCCATCAGAGATGCTGTTTTCTCTCTGAAATACTGAATCAGTTGCATTATTCTGTCCTTGCTGTATCTGATTTTGATTTCTGTTACTCAGAAGAAGGGAATTTTAAAGACATATTTCAAAATCTGTCCAACAATTTCACAGGAGTCTGTATATTTTGTTTTTCCAGTACAGTAATTTGTTGTAAATATATAAGAAAGCTTTTCATACAAATATTCTAATATACATAATCAAATAATTGTAGTCTTAAACTGTATTTGAAATGGAGATACTACAGATAGAATATGGATTCCTGCAGTGTTTTCAGGCTTATAAAGACACCTATCTCCCCTCAATAAAAAAAAGAAAATGTAATTAACATTTATTAACCATGTGAATCTGTTCTGTTTCATCTGTAAAAGAAGAATGAAATTTGGATAAAATCCCTTTCTGATAATGTCCTAGAAACTAGTTTATTGACATTGTGAGAAACAAAATATATCGCTGCTTTTTCTTCAAAATGGTTATACATACATTGCTGATCTCCAATGTTTTCTTTTCCTTTTTTTTTTTTTTCTTTTTTTTTTTTTTTTTTTTTTTTTTTTTTAATATGAGGGGCTTTGCAGACTGAGACACTCTAAATGTCCGGTGTGGCTTAAAATGGAACTAAGGGAAATTCCGGTTTTATCATTAGCCTAATAAGAGACCTTAAATATCTTCCTTTCTCTGCACTTCAGTTTATATCTCTATCTGATTAAAACCATAAGAGTTCTTTTGTTTACAGTGTTCTTTGAGATCTCTGCAAAACAAAATCTTGATCAGAGAATAAGTAATATTTTGACATTTATAGTATTCTAGGTTGTGCCCCTTCATCAAAGATTGATTGAATCCCTTCGTGTAGCAGGTAATGCATATTGAATAGTAATATTTAGTTCCATTCTTTTCTTTTGCTTGTCTGTTGAAGTATATTCATCACTTTTCATTTTTCCTTTGAATTGAAAGAATTAGAGAAAAACACTGCTATTGTATACAATATTGTGACTATTGGTGTCTTTTGTGGTATCCTTCAATGTATACACATATTAAGACAACTTTATGTTCAGATCTGGCTGTGAAGGCTAATTTATTTTACTCAAGTCCAGGTGTCTACAACAAAGATATCTACATTGAGTTATTTTTTTTTAAAGGCTTTTTTTTTTTTTTTTTTCAGTCATGAGAAATAAAGAATTTAAAGGCATGAATCATTTGAGCTGTTTTAAATGTCACCTTGAGGATGAGAAGAATTATGCTCTGGACATGCCCATTTTTTTCCATGGATGGAAAAGGGACTGTCTAGTCCTAGCATCTGCACTAAATCAGATGTTGCCCTCTTTGTGTGAAGGGCAACAAAGCCTGTAACTCTCTTGTCTAGAGAGTAAGTCCTGTGAGGAGCAGCTGAGGGAGCTGGGATGGTTTAGCCTGGAGAAAAGGAGGCTCAGGGATGACCGTATTGCTCTCTATAGCTCTCTGAAGGGAGGGTGTAGCCAGGTGCGTTTGGGTCTCTTCTCCAAGGTGACCAGCAACAGGACAAAAGGAAATGGCCTCAAGTGCCTCTGTGGGAGGTTCAGGTTGGCAAGGAGGCAGAATTTCTTCACTGATAGAATGGTTAAGCATTGGAATGGACTACCCAGGGAGGTGGTGTAGTCACCATCCCTGGAGGTGTTCAAGAAATGACTGTACATGGCACTCAGTGATATGGACAATCAATTCATAAGGTGGTCAGAGGCTGGAATTAATGACCCTAAAGACCTTTTTCTACTTAAATGTTTGGCGCCAGGCATCATTTATCTGTAAAGTACAATATCCAGAGGAGGCTCAGCAATACATTTAATCTGAGAGTCACAATCCCTGTGAATTATTAAAATACTTTATGCAATTAAAAATGGTAAAAATAAAATTAAAATAAAATTAAAATAATAAGATAAATATAACTAAATTGATAAAAATAATAACTAGTTAAAATGAATCAGTTATAGAATCATTTAATCAGCTGTATCCTCCATCTGGATTCAAATGTTTCTGTTCTACAGTGAAACATTTTTAGTGCCGAAGTGTCACGGTGAAGAAACATAGTAAACAACAGCCAGTCACTTCACTTTTGCTTTTGGGACATTTTGTATAGCACCTAAAAGAAAAATTAGGACAGGATAAAGAATGGAAAGTATTAGTATTCAGCTTACCATTCTTCTGTGGCTGAAGAGTTCTTCCATTTTTTATTGATTCTGCTTCTTTGAAGCGAAGATGAAGCTGAAGAAGCTGTAATTGGAAGTGCCCCAGTTACATCTAGAATCTGTCAGAAGTTCATCTGCTAATCATGTTGCTTAGAGCTGCAGCCTGCCTGTATATAGCCTCCTCCCTCAGGAACTTTTTGCCTTTGTAGTCTGTAGGCTGTTGTTGTTTACAGGTAATTTCCAGATTCAATTCAAAGAGAGAGTTAAGGTACAGACAAATCTGAAATGGCACAAATCTAGCTACTGCAGAGATTAGCTGGAGGTATCTTCAGCTGTTCTTGTCATGCTTCCACTGAAATGACCAACAGTGAGCTAAGTTTTACAACCAAATAGAACCAAGAAGGGTTTATTTCATTGACCATTGGAAAATTGGTAGAAATTATTTATTCTACAACTTTAATAACAGCTCTCTTCCCTTATTTATGGTTAGCACTCAAGGCAACACGAAATTCAGATCTCAAGCTTCATTTTGGTACACACCAGTCCTTTTAAAATCCCAGACAAATTGTCCCTCTGTATGTATATAAAAAAGCCTTGTTTGTGACTCAATGGCTCTCAGCTTCCAACTTCATCTAAAGCAAGAATATATAGTTGGCTTTGGTAGAAGCAAATATCAGATGACAGGAAATAATACCTTGGGACGAAAGCAAGAGAACATTTCTCTATCAGTTTTAATGAGAGAAGCTGGAAAAAATATTGTCAACAGATTAATGGAATTTTCTCTATGATAATATTTTTATAGCTTAATTGCATTACCAGTTTACTGTAGCTGATATATATCTAAATATATCTATATATACATACATGCTTGGAAATTCTTATGCACAGTGCTGTAATCTATTATTTGTCACATGGGTCATGTGCTATACAAAGCACAGTTTAATATTTCCTCTTCCCTCTTCTGTATTAATAAAGGTCCCATTTCCTATTTTGTTTTCTATTTTCTTTCTATAGGACTAGATTATTTTTTATTAATGAGCCTGAAATTCAAGTCCTACCAGTCGTGCTTGTATATCATTGAGTAGATTAATGTCTATATTTTTGTTAGCATATTTATGAAGTGTTGATCTTGATGTTCATTTCAGTGATTAATCATTTGGTGATCTATGTCTAAACAAACACACTCCTTGCCTGTAAGATTTTCTGTTTGCCTCCCAACAACAAAAAAGAGTTACTCACATAAAACTATTGCTTATGTTTTCCAAACTAATCTGAAATACAGGAAGCTTTCAACACAGTGATTAGCAAAAGAGGTTACCCTGTAAGGGGGAAAAATAAATCACTGAAACTGATTGCTCCATGCAGAGCATGCTTTAAAAGCACAAATAGAATCTGAGCCAGTACTAGCAGAAAGCATTCTAAGCTGAAGATTATGCTGTTATCATATCATGCACTTGAGAGTCCTCTGATAGAAAACTTTGGGAAAAATTACTCACTGATTTATAGAGAGGATATTAATGTCTTTCAGAAGATGCAGCAGAAGTGTTATTGAGTCTCAAGGATCTAAGTTTCCATTAAAAAATAAGGAGCTTCCAGTTATCCTCATTAGAATGCAGAAGAGGTATAGGTAACAAACTGAAAAATTTCAGAACCATGGCTCAGGATGATAACATTAATATGGAAAGCCTTTCTTAGTTCTTTGAAATTAAATTCTGCACAAATCTAGAAGATGTAATCTAGAAAATAGGAAATTTGAAGTAAATATATGGTTCTGGGAAAAGTAGTTCGTAAAAAAGAAATAAAAGTAAAATGAAGTATAAAGAATAAAAATGTACTTTGGATAGTAGTGAATAACAATAGGTGCTGAACATCTGTCAAGAGGATGGAACTAAGGGTGTTCAGGGAAAATATACCACCTTGAATAAGTTTTCTCTATGCAGGTAATCATTAACATTGAGATCTAAAAAAACCCAAAAAATGCACCCGATAAAAACCCCCATTCTACAGCAGCATCAACAAAAAGGTAGAATATAGCACTCTTAGGCAGGTGTTTTATTCCCAGCTGTGTTTAAATAGTATTTTTTCCTAAGGCTTTTTCATGCCCACACAAGTCATTCTCCAGCTACATCTTTCTCCAATTGTGCATGTGGTTTCCACATAAAAACTTGCAGCAGCAAGTGAAATTTGACCTTTTGTTCCATGTTCCTCTCAGACCCATAACACATGGGGGAATTTGTTCCTAACTAAACTTAAAAACATGTCTCTAACTTAAAAATGATTCAAAACAACAGTGAAAAAAACCTCTTCTTGCTTTTTAATTCAACAACCCCTCCCCCAAAACAACAGAATAATATTATCAAAGCTTAATGTTATAATTAACATTTCTATTGTTATAATTAACATTTGTATAAAGCCCACAAAAAAGGAAAAAATATCAAGATTTGTTTTACATATGTAACTTTCAATACTGACCTTTAGATATCAGAACTAACTATGCTGACCATTTTCTTTTGATATAGCTCTGTTTGTTCTCTGGATGTTTTGCTGTTTAAGGTACAGATGCTTCAAATCTCTTCTAGAGTGCAGCATGCTGATTTTGTAAATGTGGCAGATGAGTTTGAATCCTGCTAAAGGTAGGTTTTTAATTAACATGGGTAGTTTCTGACCATGCCTAGTGGTTGCTATAGCATGAATTCAGAAATCTATATGTGGATGAAATGCTTCTCTTTAGAAGTTATACCATGGGCATACCAAATAATGTCTGGAGGAACTTTTTTTAGCAATGTAAGTGAATTATTCATGAAGCCATTTGATTATCCTAGGAATATTTGGAATATAGCATTCCAAGGGACTAGGTGCTTGGTATAGCTAAACAATCCCATGTTTTTTGTTATTTTCTGATTGACAGGTTGAGTTTATGACCTTGGGTGTCATTTTTCTTCATCATAATTCACAGAAGTGGCCTCAGCCCACATAGTTAATTTTATTCAAAATAAGCTGTAGCTTGGAATCAGTCATTTTGTGCAGCTAATCAGGACCCTCAGAGGAAGGAAAGGATGAGCTTGATTAAGACTGCAGATTGAATTTGAGACATTTTATCTTCATTTCCTCCCTCTGTGACTTCTGTTATTTCTGTCATAACCTTCTGCAAAAAACTTGACAATACGATCTATTGCTTAGTCCTCTGCTCTTTAAAAGAACTGATATTATTCTGTGTAGTTAGATTGTAAATATTTTGGTCAATACTTCTTTTTTTGGTTTTTTTTTTTTGCATTTAGCCTCTAACACAATAGGATCTAGGTGTGGTTGTTTTGGTTTTTTTTGCTAAGGTTTTTTTTAAAAATGCAACACTTAGAAGGAATCAATCCTATTCCACATTTGCACATTTATCATTGGCCAAATCTTGACTCAGCAATCTCTCATAGTTCATAGCTTATTTTATTTTTCATAACTGAACTAAAACCTGTACCTGATTTCTTCTCACAGCTGGAGATTATTGCTATTCTCCCTACTGTAAAAAGGCTGACATAGATCCAAAGCTATCCCATGGGAAAAATTGCACTAAAGTAGAAAAAATTCATAATTCCCCCAGTTAAGCAAACGTTAGGGCATTAATAAACTATGCAGATTTTGAGGGGTGTAATGTCAGTAACTTTATCCCTTCGTCAAGGATGGACAAGGCACATCCCCATTCAACTTGTTACCAGAGCCAGGAAGGGATACCATGGGAGTGAGAGCAATTAGAGAAATGTAAGCTATTAGATTCAGTATTTGAGGGAAAGCAATTTAATTTTGGAACCATCTCTCTGTTGGAGGTAACTGTTGCTGTAGGGAGCCCAGCTGCAGGAAAGAGGTTTGATACTGGATTGTGGCATACCCACTAAACGGAGCTTTTGTGTTTGCACTGACTGTGGTACAGGGAATGTGGCAGCTATTTCCATAACAGCACAGCTTATTCCTGGCAGATATTGAATACACTGTGACTTCTGCCAGAGCTTGTTCCTGAGGAATTCAATTTAGACCCCATCATGAGTGTGAGCAGGTGATTTGGCTGACTTTTCCTGTGGAGATTAACTAGTTACATTATAGTGCCTGGATACTTCCAATGGGATCAATCAGGATATGTTAATTGCACCAAGATAATTTTAAAGTGGCGTAATGGGAAATTTGTTAACTTGGGAGAAATGCTATATTTTTAACAGTAAGGGGTATTGTTATTATTATTCTTTTGAACAGGTGGTCTAACAGCATGGAAGGAACCATGCCGCTGACAACAAGAGAAAAGAGAAGGATGCAGAGAAATGAACCAGCAGGAAGTTCAGAGTTTGTTTGGATAATTTGAAAAACTTATTAGTAGATGGTTTGTCTGCACCAAGAAATACAGTATGCTCAAATTGAAGGGATTGCAGCAGGACTTTATACTGCTTTCTCAATTGCTTTACTTCTTTAACTTCAGAAGGCTCTAACAGAGGGGAAAACCTTGGATGCTGATGTTTTAAACAATATTATAAGTTGTAAGAACTGTTCATTTAAAAGAAAAAGAGGAAAAAAAGCTAATTAAGATTCTCAGGAACTGCTGGTATGCTCTTGTTATGTCTGGTCCCGTCTTCTTAAAACTGAGAACTGACAAAAGAAGAGAAAACCCAATATCAAAGTTAATTTGTTCATCTGATGCTGATTGTTACGAGCACTTAGTTACCAAGAGAAAGGCAAGGGCTGCTTGCATCCAGGGCTGCTGCAGCAACTCCTATTGATAAAGGTAAAACAAATTCAGGAAGAATGGGACGTTGTTGAATGCAGCCTCTGACAGAAGGTGAAAATTGCTTATGGTAAGAAGTGGAGGAGAAAAGACGAGAAAAGGTGCTTAAGAAGCAGAGAATCAGAAGCTTTTGCAGATTGAATAGAGAGGAATTGCAAAATTAGGTCACTATTGGAAAATATTAGATGCTCCAAAATAAACTGGAGTTTAGCAGTGTGTTTGTTTCTGTGGTGGAAGTAGCTTTGGGTTAGACCTAGAGGGAACTGCAGTTCCTGCAAAGGACAGACAGAAGTGAATGCGTACTAGGGCTAACTTCTGGGCTAGTGTTACAACTGCTGGCTAGGAGAAGGACAACAGGGAATCTCTTCCCATCTCATTCCCTTCTTTTCCTAGCTACATCATAAAGGACAGGTGTTCCCTTCTTGCTGTTTTGTAGAGAACTTATTCTCCAAGTTCTCTGAGTGTTTCTGACTGTAAACCCTGGGTGGAGGTACCAGCTGCTTCCACTCAGATGTGAATTAAGTGCTTCCAAGTGTGGATTAGGAAAAAGCTTAAGATAAGCTCTCTCCTTTACATTTTTTTTTATTAGCCAGCTCAGAGAGACCTTTTTTCAGCAGGCTCATTATTGCAAATCCAGCGTTGAAATGTTCAACTCTCTCCATATGTGGTATATTGACCCTGAGTACCCCTGTTCCAGGATCATAGGTTCCACTTTGGCACCCAGCAGTTAGCTGACACAAGGCAGGGTAATGTGGTGTCAAGTACTTGCACAAGCTTTCTTATGGGAAAGTTATATATGAGGAAGGTTGGAGTTGGAGAGGGAAGACCAGCAAATTTGAGACATGAGTGTGACTGCTGCTGCTGTTCAGTTTCCTGCTTCTTGCCACAATTGTGGACATGGACTACTGCTCTATGACATATCTTTGTGCTAGTTCAGCCACTGAACAAGCAATAAAGCAAGAAACCATGTGGCACAACAGACAGTTGAGTGTAGGGTTCACAGAAAAAAATGAATAGCACAAATTTTAGAATAAATTTCAGAAATTCAGAAAGTAAATTAAAAAACAGAAAAAATATTACTGTCTGACTTAATCTATTCATTTTTTACACTATCAATATAAATGGTAATTGCACCGTAGTTATTATCAACACAAATAATAATTTTATATAACCCTTAAGTCCATACTGGATGATAAGAATTTCTGGAGACTTGTTTTAAATGCAGGATAACAAGTTTATATAACCAGTTCAATAACTAGTTTATATTTATATTTCTGTCATTGCCTATTGTCTAGGTTGGCTATTTTGTTTGTAGGGATACAGCACAATATGGTCCAGTAAATCCAAAATTGGATTGCCTTCCAATCACAGTAAGCAAAGTGATTGGAAGGAATAAGTGTATTTTTTTCTTCACATACACTATTTGCCTTTAGAGGGACAAGTAGGGCAGAGTCAAGGAGGAGATACAGAGTGGGCTGGGGCCAAGCAAGTGAAAAATATGTCCTGCATTATGAATGCAATGTGTGAATGGCAGAGCTGGTCATTAATCACTGGAAATAGGGAGAGACATTTCTAGCAGGATTTTTATTTATTATGTTTATTCAACTTTTAGAATATTTATCTTATGAGGGGATAGTCACAACTGAGACTTATAAACCTCATTTATATAAAGATATGGTGAAATGTCTATTGACAAGATTATTGAACTGTCCTATAAAACATCTTTTAATAATAATAAAAAAAATAGAGATTGTTACGACAACTTTAAAAACATGCAGTGATTAAATGGGGTCATAGAAAAAGTGAAATCAGATCAGAATTTATTAATAAATCAATGGTCTCATCTTTACTGTTGTCTTTATTTATTGCTGTTAATATGTTTGGGGTGTTTACTGTAACACAATATATTTCGTACTTCATGGAGATCTATGAAAGCTATTCCTCCTCTTATCACTTTTGCAATTTATTCTGAAGAACTACCAATTCATAGATGTCAGAATCTGCCTATTATCAGAATGAAGGTTCTGTTTTTTAAAATCATTCAATGCGCACTGAGATATTTTTGGGGCATTTATTTATAATTATCTCAGTTACTGTTCCTCTAGGTACAGTTCCTACCTCTGTGGTAGATCCTAACATTGCCTCCACTCCAATGAGTGATTTAACTCCTCATTCAGGATTGCATGGCAGAACCTTACAACCTGGGAGACACTCCTCTAATATTTTATTAGAGAGAATTATATTAAACATTGTGCCAGAATATTAAACACAAAGGTGATTTAGCCTGGAGTAAAGGAGGCTAAGGGAAGGACTTTTTGCCTTCGACACCTCCCTGAAAGGAGGGTGTAGCCAAGTGAGGATCAGTCTCCTCTCCCAGTCAACTTACAACAGAATGAGAGAAAAATGGCCTCATGCTCTGCCAAGAGGAGATTCAGGTAGGTAATCAGGATGAATTTCTCCACTGAAAGGATGATTAGGCATTGGAAAGGACTGCCCAGGGTGGTGGTGGATTCACTGTTCCTGGAATTGTTCAAGAAATGACTGGACATGTCACTTAGTCCTATGGTTTAGTTGACAAGGTGGTGTGGTGTTCAATCAAAGGTTGGATTCAATGTTCTTGGAGGTCTTTTCTAACCTTGATGATTCTATGATTCTATTCTATTCTGTAGTTCCATGAAGCATCTGGTTTATTTGATCCTTCATAGGCATTAGTCAGATGAAACATAAAAACAGTACATAACAACAAAAATATATATCTAGAAGGGCACAGCAGTGAATAACCTTATCAAATGTGTGGAAATTTACCTTATCAAACATGTTAAGCATTCTTTCATTATTTTGGGTGGCTCTTCTGCATTAGTTGTTTAAAATTAGTTGTAAATTAGCAGTAATTTAACATTTAATTTTGCTATGATGCTGTAGTTGTCACTACCATAACCTGTGAGGGTTCCTTGATGGATAGGCATATGAAGATGGAGACTGAGATTCTCAGGGTTCCACTACACACAAGGTCACAGAAGTCTGCACTTCTGAAAACGTCTTTGTTATAAGTACAAAGCTACTGTTATTAAAACCAAACACATAGTATATATTTATATATATATGTCTCTGCAAAATTACTACTAGGAGAGCAATGAAATTTATATATGTGTGTGTATATACACATATATTACTAGAATAGAGCAATTACTGAGTTCCAACTATGGAAGCAAATATATGATTATGAACATTGGCCTGTATGCATGTTCCCCATAAATGTATCACACAACTACAGCACTCACTAAGTTGTTCCAATCTTTGAAGAAAAAACCTGTAACTTCAGTGATTCTGCCTGTCCTGGTGTCATGGGGTACAGAGTCAGGCAGGCGTCTCCAGCAAGACTCTGCTCTGTCCAGGAGACCTCGTGCAGGTCTGGCACTGGAAAAATGTGCAGAGAAGCTCTCTTTGGGCAGGCAGCAATTTACTTTTTGTATTTTTTACTGTAGATACATAAGTGGGTGCACATCAACAATTACTGGAATAATTATTGCTGCCTCCTGTTTTCCTGGGAGATCAGTTAATTATAACAATTTCTTTGTCCTGGACCCATCAAGGTTTCTTTGTTCTGCCAGCTACTCCCCATCACAGAAGTTTTGGATGAGCTTATCAGAGACACCTTGGGATTCCAGCTAAAGATATATCCCTTTTTGTCAGTATGTTTACCAGGTGCCTGTTGTGGTAGCTGTTATGAGGTGTATGAGTGAAATTATTTAAATTCTTAAGCATCAATTTTATTCTTTAGTGAGAAATTTAATTGGTTGCAATTTTCAACAAATGTGAAAGTAGTAAAATAGTGTTCCTGACACCTTAGAAATGTACTCAGTTTTATGACATTTTCTTTTCTATATTTCTTGTATCAAGACTCAGAAGACCTCTGTGTAAGCAAATTAAAAGAACATTTCTGGGTAGAAAACCCAGTGGTTTGGTTTGATTTTGTTTTGTATAGAAAGATATGAAACCTGCAGTAGCTTTTTAGTCTGAATGAGAAATATACTTGTTTTTTTTTCTTATTCCAGTGTGGCATGATATTAATTCTAACTGCTTTCACACCCTTTTTAATTCTTACTGCTTTCATACCTTTTTCAGAGACCGGAAATCAGAGAGATGTTAAGTGAGTGTCCAAGAGCATTGAAATTACCCTATAAACTTTAATTTTCTGGGTTTTAGTCATCATCCCCTTTTTATTCTCCCTTTCTCCCCCAAATCCATGTGTAGTGCAATATTCATGGCAGTCAGAAAAGATTTGCAAAAAATTAAGGATTTCTTCATTTTTAAAACAATGTTTTTAAAAGTTCAAATGTTTAAAAAATGTTTAAAAGTGTTCAGTGATATTATTATATTTACCAGGTGTATTGCAGGGGCCAATGGGGTATCATAGCAGCATAGCAGCATTTTCTAAAAACTATGACCACATGGTGAACTATAAACAAAAAACAAACAAAAACACAAATTTGGGAGCATTTTAGCAAGCTATTGTAATTCTAGTTCTATCCTGCAGAGACATCCATCTTTTCTTGTTCAGCTAACTAGTCATGTAATACTCTGAATACTCTGAAGACCAACGATGGAGAAAGCTCTTCTTCAGTGCTGAGGAATATATCTGTGTGCAATTATGAAGGAAACATTGTGAGGCAGCAGGGAAAGCAGGATGGGTAAAAAAAAGGTTTGTCTGGAAACAGCACAAGTGACTACCACCTGATTCTTCATAACCTTGTGTGTTGGTGGTCCTAGTTCCTTTGAATGAGGGTATTAGGTGTGGGATCTCTCATTATTCAGAAAATACACTTATCTCTTTAAAACTAGGTAAAATACTGGACTGAGAAAATGTATTGAAAGGGAGTGAAGACATCCTTCTTAGTTTTGGTGCACGTTAGGAAACTCCTTCAGCAGTAAGGCAGAATAAAATATTTTTTATATATATATATGTATGTATACATATATATATATTGTCTCCATGTGCCCTTATGGTGGGCTTTTACCAAAAGAAGAGGGAATTTCATCGAGGAGACAAAAAAAGTCAGTATTGGGTATTAATCCCATTTACTCCCCCAGTATTCAGTCTCTTTTGCTCTTTTGCCTTTCTAGTCCACAGCGCATCTGCTCCCTGCCTTCAGTTGTCAGTGTCTACAAACCAAGGTAGGAAGTGCCAATGCTCTAACAGTATTGAGAGCTGTTCTCCCAAAAGACACAGTCCTGGACACATAATGTTACTGCGTAATGCTTAGTCACCTGAGGAACGAATATAAGGAGAAGATACCAGGTTTTCTCTGGTGCTGAGATGAAAGAGTCTAAGCCTCTCTTCAGCTCTTCATGGTGACATTGTGAGCTTGAACCTCAGCCAACCAAAAGACTTAAATATTCCTGGAAATGACTAGGAATGAATGTCAATTAACATGACAAAATCACATTGGAAATGCTTTTTGCTGTGTCATGTATGTTTTGTTTCTTCTTTCCTGCTAAGAATAAGAGTTATTATAACCACAAGGCAATTATATCTTTGTCTCCAGAGTGTCCTGATCAATATCTTTGTTGGTAGTATGTAGCAATCATTATCATCCCTACTATGGAAAGGTAAAAAACCCTAAAGTAGCAAATTTTCTACAATGTAGAAGTAAAGGTACTTGGTCTTTGGCTCAAATTTTGGCTGCAAAGTATCAGCTTAAAATTTTTCTTCTGCTCTTCTCATCCCTGCTACATCTTCCTGCATGCATCCAAACATTCACAAACAGAAAAAGGAATGGAGCAAAAAAGCTTTCCAGAAACAATAATGGCAAGAGTTAAAAATATCAATCCTTTTCTGGTCTGCATTATTCAGTAATTAAGTTGTAAGCTCCCTTCTCTTTTCTTAATGAGAAAAGTTAAATATTTCAGTAGGCTTTGGATTATAGAAAAAAAAAACAACAAACAAAACTACCAACCAACAATAAGAGAAAAACCAAAAACGCAACACAGCACAGAACTACAGGGAAAACAATTGAATTGCTAAATGGAATAGATCAAAATGAATAGATCAAAACCCCTCTCTTAATCCTATCCTGCCAATAATACACCTCAGCTGAGAAGGAACTCCACTGACATTTTCAAAGTGGGGAGTATTAGAGACTCCATGTAAGAACAGACTAGTAACAGAAGCTTTAAACATCATTCTGTGGATTTATTTGGAAAAAAGCTCACCAAACTCCAAGTTCACAAATGTCTGCTTTATAAGTCCTGCTATATTTATGTTATACCAACAAGTGTTAAGATGATACAGGGATTGCTAATCATCAACTAGCTGTAGTGACTGCAAGTGTTGAAATGCTACATTCACATGGGATTCTAAAGAAATACTAACAATGTTCTGAAGAAAAGATTCAAGCTGCAGATTTATGGTCCTTGCATTGGACTATGTGTCTTTTGTACAACAGTGTGGCACAATTAGCCAGATTGCAAAGCAAAATCAGATACATGACACACTACAGCAACCAAGTTCTCTCAATTCTTACAGGTTTTTCAGCTGACTATTCTTATTAATATATGCCTTCCTAAATTTTCCTTCTGTTGTCATATAACTCATAGTCCTTGTAATACTGTGAATGTTAAGACAGAATGAAAACCACAAATGGGAGAAACATGATTATAGGGAATAAATGAGTAACAGAAATCATAAAATGGTTTCTTGTACCAAAACCATGAAATAACCTAGAAGCTATGCAAAAAAAAAAAAAAAAAAAAAAAAAAAAATCTGAATCTCTCTCTGAAATTTATATTAAATTCTGAAATACTACTTAAAAATGCAAGAAGGATTTTGGGGTTAATTCTAGGTAAAAATATCTAGTTAAATTTCTGTAAAATTTCTTGTTTTTAAGTAAGGGTGACATAATCACCATTGCTAACACTCTGAAGAGGATGAACATCTGGTCAGCATGGAGGAGAAATGAACACTTTTGTGAAACTCCATTTTCATCAGCCTGTAATACTTTGCAGTATACAAGAAAATTACAGTCATGCTCTTTAGTATGCCAATAATGGACAGTGCCCA
Organism: Phylloscopus whistleri; assembly: GCA_017589585.1. NCBI lineage: Eukaryota > Metazoa > Chordata > Aves > Passeriformes > Phylloscopidae > Phylloscopus > Phylloscopus whistleri. Next base: position 5,153,281 of record JADMLD010001389.1, on the reverse strand, counting down.
CAGAGATTTGTGTATCAAGCAATTTTCAATGAAAACAAGAAAATTTTGGTTTATAAAACACTTAATGACTTTATCTGGTCTTCAGTGCACGAACAATTTAATGGAATTTAGGCTTTAAAATTACAGCAGTGAGAAACCACTTTCAAGTACAGGGAAAAATGGCATTGTCACTATGTCAGCAAAATAGATATGTTTTTCATATCCTGTGCTTCAATTCAAACTATTTGTGTGTATACAGCATAATTTATCAAAGCTGAATCCTTCTGTACAGGAAAATTCTGTGCAGGCAGATTCTCTGCCTTACTACTTCCACTATCAGGAAACTTTCAGAATCTAGGCAAATAAATTTAAAATATCCTTAATATAAGCTTTTATATTAATCTCATTTTCTTCTATTGAGAGTTATTGCATGGAAAGTTCAGTACACAATATTGATCTCATCTGACCAAGTTCAAATTAAATAAAAACTTGTACAATGGTTACAATTTTTATATAATTCTAAAAGATTTTGGTATGGATAATTTTTAGCATGAGACACAGGAAATCTTTTGAATTACGGAGACAAGACAGGCATTGGAAGGGGTTGAAAATTTACCTCTGAATGCTCCTATCTCTCCAAATTCCCATACATGTAATTTTACTTTTAGATTTTGTCTTGTGTTTCTGTGTTTTGTTCTAAATTAAAAATAAAAAAAAAAAAATCCCCCAAAACCTAGACTGGATATTTTGTTGTATATTTCCATAAATAATCAAACCCTCAGCTCTATTTTTCACTTGTTTTTTTTCCTTTTCTTTGCAGTTTTGCAAATAGTGTACACCTGTTCATATCTTAGTAGTTTATATTTCTTATTTTTTGTTTTAAAGATCAGGTCTTAGTTTTCTCTTCAGAAATTACCATTATAAACCCCACCAAATAAATGAATGATAACTTTTTTTACTATGATAACTTTTCTATAGAAACTTTGCTGGCATTGTTCTGCTTTTACATTCTATAGGGTTTTCTTTGGTCAGTCATTTAGTGGATTTAATACCTTAAGTGCTCTTTTGTTCAATTGCACATTTCTGTAAAGGTACTTTGACAACTTTGGCTGTGAACCATTTTACTTCTGCTTTGCACAGAGGTTCTGTCTGAACTCCTCAGACTGTGGATCAGAAACTTGGCTCACAAAATTTCATTAGTAGTGCAGGAAACTACTATAATTCATCTAAGTGTAATAAATTCAGTAGAAGTCAATTACTTAATTGTACTTAAAAATGTGATTGAGAGCTATCTTGCACTGACAAGTTAAAACTTCTCTTATTTTTTAAGCTTTAAGCCCATTTTTTGGGTCAAGAGTTGAATGGAAATATCATGTCACAGCTAGACCTATATGGAAAACCTGGAAATCATATGAACAAAGTATTGTGGATAAATCTTAGCTCTAGATAAAAGAAAGACCTTTTCAGAACTATAAATCTAGTATTTTTCAAACCCACTAAACGTACAATTAAAACGTGACATGCTAATGGCCTGTAATACCTCCAGCAGTGCAAAAAAAAAAACTAACAGCACAATGCAGTAAGTTGCATTTGTGACTTATCCTCTTTTCATTAGTGCTTTTTCTTTAAATTATAGGTTCTGACTTCTGCAAGTGTACAGTATGGCTACTAGTGAATGGTTTTATTTGGTAAAAACATGTAGCATACAAATGATGGCTGAACAAGATGTTGATGATCAAACCATTATAATGGAATCTATTTATAAAAGTAATTTTAATGTATTCTTGTGTGCTCTTTGCTTATGTTGCTTCTTCTATTCTCAGAGAGAACATGTATTTATAATCGTATATTGTCAGTTGATTCAAGGTTAAAGACAATGTTGATTACCATAGAACACTTGATTTTACAAATCGAATGTGTATTATGTGCATTGCTCTCTTTAAACGTCTTTCTAAAGCCATTGATGATAAACAGTGATGGGGACTACTCTGTGGCAAATCTGTCTCCTTTGACATATTCAATAGCCAAATTGCCATTTTTTTTTGTGTGTATGTGAAATACCAGATGTTTCTGAAAATCTTTTGAAATGTATGAGTAATCTACTAAAGCTCCATTGTTAGAAATTTTGAATGAATTTTCAGTGCAAACAATGGAGAATTAGATAAAGACCTCCTACCGCTGTTAATAGGAATTTTTACATGGCATGTTCTACTCCCATTCTAAAACTTTCCATTTTGCTCCACTAAATTCCTTGAATACTAAAATGCATGGAGTGAATCAAGCAACACTTAAAGAGAGCATGAAAGAAAGTTTGAGGAGCATAAAGTATGCAAACACTTGGTCATAATACTTAACAGGAAATAGGCAAAGTTAGTCCTCATAAATCTGAATAAATTTTGTCTCCTTAATATCTATCTTTTTTTCTAGAGTAAGAAGGAAAGTATGGCTTTTATAAAGTGACAACAACAGGGGTTTATTATATGTACTATAACAACTACGTTTTGTTAATCTTGATGTTATGCCCTTCTGTGCAACTTTGCCTATTTCCTTTATAATCCATCAGCCACACTTTTTCCATAATCTTTTGAAATAAAACACAGAACATTAGCTAAAGAAATTACATTATATAAAAAGATACTATCAGATGGAAGACCTCTGTTTTTAATTTACTTTCTGTTGACACAGATTTGTATCTGCTATCGCTTTTCCTTATCAGGCTGACGAAATAGAATTTGTGCAGTGGATACATAGAAAGCTCACTGAATGGCTATCTGTCATAGTCAGAAAAAGTGCTATCTGTCATCAGCAGAGACTTTATTTACCCTTAAAAATGTTTGCCCATACGCAGAATATCAGCCACAGTGTCCTTGTCCTTTGCTTTGAACAGTGCAGTTATTAGAAAAGAGGGAACTGGTGCTAAATAATACAATCTGCCTTTCTTCTCACAGATATTCTTTAAAATATCCAATCTGTACACTAAACTAAAACTCCAGTATGGAAACAGTCCCGGGAGTATTTATTCAAAAAGAGAATAAGGTAATTACCTATTTTTAAGTATGTTTGTAGCATATTTGGCTTGTGCCATTTCCAGAGTAAAGAGGGACTATGTGCGTCAGCAGCTTTATCTATCTATTGTGGTTAAGTATTTGAATCTTGGTATCCTAGATCCTTTTGACATATTAAATATAAAAGTTTACACAACAATTTTTATTTTAACATGAGTTTTTCTAGACTTAATTAAGAACCTTAAATTAAGGTTGAAAGCCAATTACTGAGTAGCTTTCCTTCTCATGAAGAACTGCTTAAGAAATCTCAGGCCAAAATGAAAGAGATCAGAATTTCTCTATAAAATTTCTTGTCACTGGCTTATGACTGTGTTCCCTTTGAAAGAAGAAAATGAAAAAGTAGAAGTAATATGTATTACTGTAAAAATTTTTCACAGTATAGTGAGGCACTGAATCCCTTAAAATCAGAGATGCAGAGAATTTTTTTAAAAGTATACAATTTTTGAGCCTATTTTGAGATGGCTCTTGCTGTCTACAACACAATGGACAGTTGTTTTCTTTTAAACTATGGCACATTTATATTCTGATCAGAATCCTGTAGAAATGAAAATGTAGTCATGCAAAGAAGTATGGTGGGTGTTCTCTCTCTATAAATTTTCCTTGTATTTCTAGTTTGTTAAGCAAGTTGTTGCTTTTTTTTCAAAAAATCTACTACAAAATTACAGAGATTTAAGACTGATCTCTTCTTAATATAGTCTTCAGTCCAAGAGAAACTTTACTTTAGATTTTCAGAAGTGTTAGTTTCATGTTCACTTCCAGATCTGAAGTGACTTGTCATTTTAATTGTTAAGAATATCCTAAGCATGAGCAATGATATTAAAAAGTAAGCACATCAAGAGACTCAGAAATTAAAGATTAACTTCATAATATCTAACTTTTAAAACTGTGTAATGACGATGAAGAACAACTGCTAATTTAGAGAGCCTATTAACATGGAGGCAGTAAACCTTGATGAAGAACTCACTGTGCTAAGAATACAGAAGAAAAAAAAACTAATTAAATTAAGGGGGAAAATCAACCTCTCTGTCTCGAATACAGTAATGACACAAACATTTCATTCCAAAATGTGCAGGGGAATTTCAAAATGGCTAATATTTTGAGTGATCTTGTGCAACATGAGATTGAATGTGTTTCCACACAAATATAAAGTGTGAAAAACATGCTCCCCTACACGAATGTGCTACACAATAATCACTGTGCTGCTGGTCACAAGCTGTGCCAAAACAGTATCTAAAGGACATGGCTACTTTCTTGGCAATTGGTGTTTCTATTTCCTGGAAGAATCCCTTTTATGTATCCTTCAGGAAGATGCTGTTCCTTGGGCCAGGTTGTTCCCTGCCACACAAGCAGTTATTATATTAGTGAGAGCAATTCTGCATAGGACCTTTTGCTAGGTCTGAGGTAATTCCCTTGGTTATATGAAACAGCATAAGTGACACCTGCTTTTTAAAGGAAACAAAAATCTGTATATAAATTAAGATCCACTCTTTGCCCTCAGTAAAGGCAAATCTGAAGGGTAGATTACAAATACCTAGATTACTGTCATGAACTACTGGAATTCTGCCATTGGCTTCATTCTGTAAAAGTAAGGACCAACATTTTATTTTGCATACACACTGCAAGAAATATGCACAAACCTCTTGTATTAATATCACTGTGAAGTAGAGTTACATGAGCCTGTAAAGATAGAGACACATAATGGTAAAGTTCACCATAGTCCTGGAGTGCCCTGCACAGTAAGAGAAGGGTAATTATTTAGGGAAATGTCCCACATAATGTTCTTATTTGTTTATCAGGATTTTAACAAAGTCTTTTCTTCCCAAATGTAGCTGAACAACTGGCAGTGCAGAAAAAAGTAAGGAAAAATGGTGTACTGAAATAATAATAATAAAAAAAATCCCAAATCCCAAACAACTAACATCCCACTTAGCAAATTAAAGGGAAGAAAATTAAAAACATTATCACTGTCAAATAATTGCAGTGATCAGTTAGCTTGGCATTATAGTACCAACCCTTTTTCCTAAGGAGAGAAAAAATTAATAGCAAAACAAAATTCAGAATATAAGAGTACTGCAGCATACCCACTAAGATGAAACTTATTCCTTTAAGATTATTTTAACTAGAATATATTTTAAACCAAAAACTATCAAATTCTGACTTTCAATAAAAATCTAAAGGATCTACGAAATTCTAGGGGCAGATTCCTAAAAACATTATCAACTACATCAGGAGATGCTGTACTGGCCAGAAAAAAAATTAGAAGAGCGATGACTAATAACAATAATGGTTCTCATTGGAGAATTGGGCTCATCTGGGCTGTAGTTGTTGTTTGATTTTGGTGTTTTTAACTGGCCACTGCCCATGCAGCACCGTAGTATTTCAGAATAGTTGTGAGCTGTTTGTTCTGGGTTTGGAGAAGCTACAGGAATAACACAATTATGCTGATATCCACCTGGCTGTTTGGAGACATCTGTGTTTGAACTAGTGCCCCAAAGCTCCTTTCTTAGTCCTTGGAGGACTATCACTTCTGAACTGAGCTACCTCAATGTGAGTGACTGTTAGAGATCAGACAACCTGGCTTCTTCAATGAATATATAGAGACTTCAAAAAAGCCACCTCAGGTACAGACATTTACAATGTAAATTTAGGTGAAATTACTCTTTCCTTATAACTTTGATACCATTTGTTAAGTTGCTTCTGTCTGCCTCTTTCCTTGCTGCAGAAGTTGGTAATTTGATGCTATCTTGTCAAATAATAAACTTATGCTTTGATATTCAAAGCCTTTATCAAGAAAGGAGGTTTTGCCCTGATTTATGGCATGAAAAAAGTGGATTCCCAACACTATGAAGATACAAACATGTCCTCTATAAATGTATAAGATGTTGGAGTGCTTTTATCCCTATGCCAAAGGAAAAATAGTCATGTGACAGGTAAAATGGTTGGGTTCAGTTTTTGATTGTCTGTATTGACACACTGAACCTCCTTTGTTTGCTGACAAGATGCATGTACTTGTCACAAACTGGAGTTTTTCCTAGAGAGGAAAGGACATACCATTTTCTCCTCCAATGAACATTTATGCTAAAAAGTGTGAGCTTCACCAGACTAACTAAAATGTAGTGATTGCTGGTGAATGTCTGTGTAATGGGTTAGAGATATGTGTTCACTTCCTTTGTAAGAAATTGACTGCCAAATGGTACATAAGAATCAGGAGAATTCATAACTGAGGAAAAAAAAAGTGGTTTATTTCTGATTAAAAAGAAATAGACTGCATGCATAAAACAATATTTAATTTTATAATGTGGGTGCCTTGGTTATGTTTTTTCATAGTGGACATGCACTAGACCCAGTTCACTTTGGTATGCATAATGGTGACATTGGCATAAAACTCATGTAAAAGGGAATAATCATGCTTCTTAATTCTTCTAATTTTAACTTGTTAACTCTGTTCCCTGGTGTTTTTCGAACTTTGTATTTGCTTATTGATCCGTGGTACAGTGAATTTTGTCTCACAACAAAAAAATGTGTCTGAAAATTAAATCACACCCATATGCCACTGAAGTAAAGCCTTATTAAGCAGAGAAATAGAACAATAGTCCATAACCTTTAACTGTTCTAGCTGATTCTATGGCAGCATTTTCTATGGCTGTTAGGACTAATGTTTCTCTACTATCTCAGAACATTTTTATAGTATTGATTTTATTATTATTATGCTCAATAAACTTTTAGTATTTTTTTTAACAAGCACATGTGATTTTTCCTGAATAATAGTCTCACAGGGAAAGGACACTTTAAACATCTCTGAATGTGCAGCATACCAGTGAGATACAGAAAGTCTATTACATAGTTACTTCATTTCAGTGCGTATTAGGCAGAGATAAGAGCCTTTTTTTTGATTAATTTGTTGCAAAATCTTCTATCGAGATATTAATATCTTTTAAATAGGCATATCCACTTAGTAAATGAGATATCATCAACTTTCTTTACTCCAAACATTGCACTATTTATCTGTTTCTTTGGTAAGTAGTCATAGCCCTACAGCCCCAAGGAAATAAAACATGCCTTTGACATGACAAGGGATAGAGTTTGCACTGTCTGTAACCACAAAGATTTCTTTCTTTCATTTATTGTCCTAGGTATTTAGAAGGACTAAATCTGTAAAAATGACACAAATGTAGCAATAAGTACGGACAATCTAGAGACTGTCCCCTGAAAGTCAATCTACAGAAAAAGGTGCACCACTCTAAAATCTCTACAGAAATGCTATGAATGTAATACTGTGCATTAAGAATAGAATCTAATAATAAAAACATGATTACTGCTAAATTTGCAATCCAAGTGTCTGCAGAATTCCCGTGATAACTTTATTGCTTCAAATAGATATTCACTCAGAAGCTGTGATTTGGTTGAATATAATTAGAATTCAAAGCATGGATTGTTATGATTGTTCAGATCACACACATCAGATGACTAAACATGAGAGAAAGAGCAGCTGAAAGCACAGCATTGTCACACCAGTGAATATTTACTAAGTGGTCATTGAATTTTGACCGTAAATCTGAAAGACTCAGTAACTGCAGTAACTTGTAGTTGCTCTTCAGAATCCAGAAATGAGGAGATGGCTTGAGATACCCTTGTAACACTGGGACTCCTCCCATGTATTCGGGACACTAATCCCAGATTTTCATCCAGAACACTTTTTTTCTTTACTTTAATGGGTTTAAACTGGGAAAAAATGAGTCTGGGGATCCAAGTCCTTGTATTTGGCTTCATAAGAGTTGGTGGATACACGGCTTAGTAGAGAACACCTAGAAATGTTAACATTTAACAAACAAGTCAAGTGCCCCTGACTGTTGCATTTCTACATATGCTCTCGAAGTTCACATACTGACAGTGGCTGCTGAAACAAAAGCAGAGTAATTTCATCTAAAACAGCAATCCCTGAGGATTACTCACCCAGGACCAAGAGACTTGGTTCAGTTCCCACGATAGCCTATGGGGATTCAAAATTGCACTCTCTCTTTTCCTTTTACAAGGGAAAGAAATTATGGCACAAGACAGAGAAAGCAAATTTCTAGAGCTCACTGATGTGAACATTCTACTGCTGTTTTGGATTTTGAACCTGTGCTGATATGGCTATGACTGCCAATTCAGACTTATTTTAGACAATGTGTATGAAAATGAAAAAAATTGATAGTTGTACTGCGATATTTCCCCAAAACATTCTCCTAGTTTCCAAATAATTGTTTCACAGAATCTGAAATGATTCCTGTGTAAAGGCTTTCTCCTCCATTAGTTTTCTCCATTTAACATGGATAATCTTATGATTGCTGTAAAACACAGTAATTATAAACTCTTAGAAAGGATGTCTTGCTTTGTTCATGTGAAATGGCCACATTCCAGTTTCAGTTAATGTCCCTCTGGTCTTTCACTGGTAACCACAGCGAACATTGTTCATCACTATTCATCTTCTCACTGCCACTCATAGTTTTGTAGTCTTTTGTTGTCATATTTCATTTTGATATTTTTTTGCCAAGCTGACGAGTCTTAGTCTCCTTATGGAAATTATTCTATCCATTTGATGGATGACTGGTTTTTACTCCTTTCTGAATATATTTCAGTGTTACTGGTATTCACTCTGTATTCAAAACTGTAGATATATAATACAATTTACTGATGCTTTGTTGTTTTTTCCTCTCTTTCATTTCTAATAATTTTTAAACTTCTTTTTGTTTTTCTGACTACCATACATTTTTATAACATCATTATTATATTCTCCCCATTCTTAAGAGCAAATAGTCAGGTCAGAAGTCTGTCTCTAAAGGTAAAATCAGAGCTTTGTTTTTCCATGTCTTTAATTTTATATTAAAATTTTACTGTATTCCATTTATGTCTTTATAACTCAGTCAGTATCAGAGTTCTTTTGTAGAACTTTCTGAACCTTGCATATACTAGTCCTAACTGCTAGGGTCTGTATTACTTAGAATGCCTCTAGATGCAACCCATTTTTGAGTTCACCTATAAATGTGATGAGGAAATGGATTTCAATGCTGTGTCCTCCAGTTTGGAAATTAAATGATTCTGTTTCCTATCTTTTAATTTTGAATTCTATATGTTCTATATATTCTATACATTTACTACAGTGATTTTTTTTTATCACATTTTAACTTGATACTTACATGCTTTAAATCTAATTTTCTGGGGCATACCCCACTGAGCCAGGGATATAACTTCCCAAATGTTCATTCTCTCATTGGTCTTATGAATCTTACAGTCACTGCTCCAGGCACTTTAACTTGAAAGGACATATTCACTTGTGTGGTTTAGTTCAATCTGTAATCTAATGTAGATATCAATCCTATCTCCAAAAGAAATTTTCAGACTGTGAAAATTGATGTCCATATGGTGTCAAACTCAGAAGATCAATCAGATACACTCTCCAGAAAAATTAGGAGAATTTCTTATTCAGATTTTTCCATCACTCCCAGCAGCTACGAATTACTTATGGCGAACTCCATTCCTACGCTCCACAGCTTTCCTCATGCTTGCACAGAGAACATATGTACACTGCTAAAGCTTATGAAATCCACTAGGTCTGGAGGGGCCAAAAGCTGTGGTCAGTAACACCCCAGCTCCTTTCTGAGTCTTACCTTCACATATAAAATAAGTCTAAACACACATATTTTCTTTTTTAGTTATTTGTTCTTACCATTGAGCTCTTGTTTCATGAAAGCTCTGCTGTCACTCAAATTTATTCCTAAATCAATTTAATGGCTCACCAAGTAACACAAATAAGTCAAAGACTAAAATATAGAAAGCTTACAAAAAGAAATCTGAAAACACAAACCACACAAGGCACTCAGAAAAAATTACTTCTTGTGTTTGTTTTGGTTTGTTGTGGTGATTTTTTTTGGGTTTTTTTTTTTTTTTTTTTTTTTTTTTTGTTTTTGTTTTTGTTTTTGTTTTTGTTTTGTTCAGACCGTGTTGGAATAACTATTGATCTCTCTTGAGACTAGAAGGCCACATTAACTTAAGCTAGTAGAAATTTCTGATCTTGCTACCTCTTCACTAAACAACTTCATGGATTAAATATTCATTTAGCAAGAACTTTGAGCATAAAACAATGACACATATAAATAAAACTATAAGAAAAATATACATGGTCATCTTAGAAAAACAACAGTTGTCTGGGTAACAACTAAAGTATTCTCTTAGAATAATTATGTTATTCTAAGTTCTGTTATGTTTATTCTTAAACTTAACATTCTCTGCTGAAGAATATAAGATATCTTCTTTGTCCCCCACAACAGACTATGTCATTCACCACATCCATTTTCCTTTTATCAAGTGCCACTCTTGCTATTTGTTACTGTTTAACACAACAAAATAGTACCTTATTGTCCTTCAGCAAGTCATCTTCTCATCCCTCCAGAAGAATTGCTTGAATGAAAAATGTCTCAGTCTTGCTCAATCAGCAGCTCACCTCTTCTTCATGACTTCAAAACCAGGATGGATTTGGTCAAAGAACTGATAGAAAAAAGATTCGTTGTGATTTACCTGTTTATCATTTTTTGAGAGAGAAAGGCTTGGTTTTGAATTTTATACTATGTGAATTCCACTTGGAATTAGGTTCTTTCCTCCTTCAGCGAAAAGGGGATGAATAAGGATAAAAATCTTTAATTTATCTGGGAGAGATAGTCTACATTACTTAAACCTTATACTTTACTCTGGATAATTACTAAGTTATTACATATCATTATTGTATAGAAATCTAGAAGGCTTACAATAGCTTTTCATAGTTCTTCTGATTATTCAAGTGGTCAGACACTATTAATGGTGAACATGAACATCACAAAGCCTTACTGTTACATGGTTCTAATCAGAGAGCCTTGAAAAAAAGAGAAAAAAGTGTTTTTCAAGTAACACCCAGTTGTTACTTTGATTACATTCAAATGCACATATAGCAATCCCACATTATGTGCATTTTAAAAACACTTACTGCAATGTAGTGCAATTTCATAGTACAATACTAATATTTTAAGACTGAATTCAACCCCTTTCTAAAATGCAGCATGGAATACTTTCTTCAGAGTGATCCTTCTTCTACCTAAGTTTTAGTAAATTCTAGTAAACATTAAGTATGCTACTGATGCTTTCATAGAAGTATTTATTTGACAGTCTCATTTTGTTTTTAGACTAATAACCTGACTTAATTATGAATAATGCAAAGATTATGAATGATTGGGCTGTCTTCTGAAAATGTAAATTGATTTTATATGCTTTTTCTCTTGCTTCTTTCTAAAACAGACTTAATGTTCCAAGCTGAAACATCTGTTTTCAATAAAATCCTTATGAATTTTTTCCCAGCAAGTGCACTTGTAATATGTAATTTCTCTTTTGTTTGCAGCTATTTCCATACTTTTTCCTTGTCTTTGACTCAGACTGATAAAAAAGAAGATAAATCCCTTGTCCATCTGATGCATTTCAGCATTCGCCTTGGGATGATGGACCTCAAAGCTCAAAGTAATGTACAATAGCCATTCAAGACTTGAAAAGAGATGTTCTCTTAAGAAACATTAAGCCCAAAGGGGATCTGCCACTGCAGATGCAGGTCTTCTCCCCAGAAGGGTGTAAAAAATAAGGTTACATCCTAATTCCTTTGGCCTCACTTGTTGTGGGGAAACCGATGTGTCACTCTGGAGCTCGTCTCCGCAGGTGCTGTGCATTAAGAGGTACAACAGAAAGCAAAGACTTCTGTGTAAAGCAAACAGCACGGTGACTTGTTTTCCCATAGCACAGAAAAAGCACAGAAATCTTTTTCAGCTCCTCTTGTTTCAGCCAATTTTGCATTTCAGGGAGAAAAGTCAAGGGCAGCAGGTATTTTAGATTAATTAGAAAACGAAATGGGATCTTTTTGGTTGCTCCATCTGACCACTTGTTGTGTCTCTGGAGGGGTCTTTGGCAGAGTTAAAAAAGGACTAAGACACGTTTCCATCCTTTTTGCACAGAAAAGTCTTCCAAATCTTTCTGGTGCTCATATTCATGCCAAAGCCTATAAGGAAGCCAGACAATGAGAAGGTGTCAAGCTGAATGCAGTAGTGCGTACACACAGACTTTTCAAAGGATTACAGGAACCTTAAAGTATAAACCTGAAAGAAAAGCAAAATGCAGCCTACCAGACAAAGAAAATCTCAATTTAAATGCTTTTTAAAGTTATTCTATACGAGCTGTCAGTGAATGTAGCTATGTGTTCTGGGTTGACAGTGCCTCTATCCCATATCAGTGGACTGTTTTTGTTATGTCTAGCAGCGCTGTTTTGCTCGCGGGGCTTTTGCTGCCCGAGCAGAGCTGCTTCTGGCTGCCACTGCTTCAGCTGCTGCTGCTGCTTAGCTTTGGCTGCTTCAGCTTTTTCTACTGCTTGGCTTCTGCTGCCTCGGCCGCTCCTGCTGCTGCTGCCGCTGCTGCTGCCGCTGCTGCCGCTGCTGCTGCTGCTGCCGCTCCTGCTACCTGCTCTCCGTTTTTTCTTTCCCCCTCTTTTTCCCTTCCCCCCACGCCCCCCGCCCCCCCCCCCCAAGACCGGACCGGCTCTGGAACTGATCTGACCCGAGACGTCTGAGAAGACCCGGAGCCCGCCAAAGAAGCTTGGAGCCCTCCCCCTGAGTAAACCTGCGCCTTTCATTCCACTCGGGGTGGGGAGAATTTTGTTCATTTGTCAATAAAACCGTTTTTTCCCACTTTTTTCCTCCTCCAAAGAATTTCCTTCCCAACCCCGGGCTGGGGGGGAGGGGTGGTGGAGGTTTGTTTGAGGGGACTCCCTTTTAGAGATTCTCCCCCTAATTTATCCTAAACCAACACACTATGCAAATAAATCTCAGAAATAATTTACCGTAGCACCTGAAAGTGCCAATGCTCCTTTTTCCCCCCATTTTATTTCTTCATGGCTTCCACCCCACCTCCATTTTTAATAATCTAGATACAGCCTTAGTAGGCAGTTGCCTGGGCCTGTCACAGCTTTAACACCTACATTTCCTTTGAAAAGCTTAGCAGATCATTCTGTTGAGAGGAACAATGAAATATTTAGGGCATTCACTGAGCAGCAGCTGCTAATTCCCCTTCCTTCCCCTGGGTACAGTCCCAGAAGGATCAGCAAATTAGGTCTTTAAGGCAGGTCTCCCATTTCTCCTTCCTCCCCACCCACCCTCCCCAACATTACCAACTGTTCAACCCAGCTATTCAGCTCAACCCTCTTCCTAACTTTCCTATAGTAGAGAAAAACTTTAACACAACACTCTTAAAATGGGTAAATTTTACTTTTCTCATGCTTGTGAGAAGACCAGACAAGATCCATTTTTTTTTTGTTTAAATTTATCAGTATAGACTTCTGATGGGTGTTGGTTTCTTGTCCTGCAGTAAGTCAGATGATTTCATTGTCCAAGACTACACTCCAGAAATCATCACAAACTGTAACATCTGTTTAAAATACTTTTATTATTTCCTGCTAATCAGTCCCAAATCTGTTAATTTTTCTTTATCACCCTATTTTTATAGTTTATAATGTGCTTGTGATATTGATTTCATCTGTATGACTCCACATAGTCCCAGCCTTTATGGTGAACTACATTTTTGAAGATCTTTATCCACAAACATTCATGTAACATACTGTCATTTGCCAAGTAGGTTGAATATAGTTTTTCTGTTGCTCTTCTTTGAATGTGCAAAAAGAAAATTGAGGAAATAATATATATTAAAAAAGTAAATCAGCTGACAAACAAAATGTCAACAAGTGATTTATTGCAAGTTTCTGGTAAAAGCCAGAAAATACAGTCTTGGAAATTTTGACCATTGCTTGCATTAAAATTTAGTCATAATCTACAGAAAAATTAAGGCAGTTTCATTACATTATTGGGATACTTTCCTGAACGGAATGTTTAAAGTTCGATTTTATAACAGCACAGCATATATTATGAATGGATTATCATTGCCACTCATTCATACCACGGCCACCTGTTCCATTTTCTTGTGCTGCATCTAAATTTCATGAATTAGAGAGCTCATCATTTCTGGAAGTGATAGAAATGTCACATCCCCATGAAAAATAAGATACAGTGGTCAAAGCTGGAGGCAATAGCTGGTCTAGTTGATGCTTTTGATATTTTTGATTTTCTTTTCTATTTTTTTTTATTTTTAATTTTATTTTTCAATAAATTAAAGATATGTTTTTCAGTTATACACCACATTTCCTTCCAATGTTACTCACTTTTATTGTGATTAGAATTTTACATTAAGTGCTAATGTTTTTTACTAAGAACCACGTTAATTGTATCATCTAGTTTCAATTAGCTCTAATAGAGTGCATGTATAACTTCAGAGTCTATTGTGCATATCCTCTCATAGATGGGAAAATGGAGTAAAAGCTATTATTTTGATGTCCTGATAAATTATCTTCCATATTATGTTAGATTAACAAAATGCATGACTAATGTCCCATGTACACATGAGCTGTGACAGCATTTCTGAGTGTTAATAAGTCTGGCTTAAGAGCAGTGGCTGATGTCCAGTTGGTTTTTTTTTTTAATGGTAAATGCAAATTAAGTCCACATCTCATTATATTTAGTAATTTACTTCTAAATGTTCAAATCTAGTAATTGTTGTTGGCAACCTTTTTACTGTAGCTCTACACACTAAATTAAAAATAATAATAAAAATAAAGTAATGATTATATCTGGATTAGAGCCTGAAGATAGTTCTCTCTGAAAGCACATTGCAAAATTTCACATAAACACATTAGTGGCTACAGGCAGCACTTGTGGATTTGGAGTTATTGAATTTGTTTGCAAACTTCACCACCATTCAAACCAACAAAGAGTTTTTTTGTGCAATAGAGCATAAGTATCAGAAAATTCTGTTACCATTTTTTTTATAAAAAGAAAAACAGTTTTTTGCAGCTGTGAGGTACTACTGAGACTAAAGACGTAGGAGGGTGCTGGGGCCACTGATATTACAATAAGGGTATGGGTGGCTGAAACCCTGTAAGACACATCAAACAGCGATTTTAAGAGTGGTTTAGAGATCCTCCCATGGGGCAAACTATTCCCTACCGCCAGTCCTTGGAGGATCATAATGCTTTCCTTAGGGAGAGTGCAGCTGGAAACTTTGCTTCTTTCTCTTGTGAATCTGAGATCATAGAATCATGGAATCAATAGAACAGTCTGGGTTGGAAGGTACCTTAAAGATCACCTAGTTCCAACCCCTCTGCTGTGGATAGGAATACCTTTCACTAGATCAGATTTCTCAGAGCTCCATCCAGCCTGACCTTGAACGCCTCCACAGATGTGCCAGGGTATCCACAGATTCCCTGGGCAACCTGTTCCAATGCCTCACCACTGTCACAGTAAAGAATTTTTGCATTCTTCCAAGCCTGTTGGTTTGCAGAAGATATGAGTTTGTATAATGGTGGTCATAGCCTGGGCTGCTCAGAGATAACTCTGGACCCAGAAATGATGCACATACAAATATAGTTAGTCCAAGGCAGATATCATATATAGTGCCTGGAATATTTGGTTTCTAGAGAGAAAATAGTATTGTCCTTAAATTATGACATTCAGGATCATAATTTAATGGCACTCTCTTGTTTTGCAGACTACAATCTTAGATGTTCTCAAAATATTTCCTAACTCCTGGGGGCCCAATGCAATAAAGAAGTGTGAGCAGAGGACTACTTAATTTGTCTGATAGACAGACAGTTCTTGGCCTGACAAGAGACTGTAGTGAATCTTTGCCTGCAGAGAAGGAGCACTTAGGCTTTTCACCTGGAACAAGTGAACATAAAAGCAGGGCATTTTGCCTAATTTGAAAACAATGCTTTGAATCTACATCTGAATCCATCCTAAGTACAATGCAGATGAGAGTCAGATGCACTGGGTACAGCATGGTTGAGAAGCAGCGCCCCTGTGATTGTGGCATAGGATACAGAAACTATTTATATTGCACTGCATTTTGCAATCCAGTGTTGGGTCAGACAAAGCACTGCTTCCTTTATGGTGCAGTAGGCATGCTCAAGCTGCTTCAAAGAATATTTGTGATCCAAACATTCTAGGTATATCATAAATGAAAGGCATAAAAAATTCATACTGCTTTGCCTTGACAATAGCCGTTTGACAATGCTGAAGGAGACTGTGTTTAATGGTAAGACTATAGCCCTTCATGGGCTCCTGATAAGATTGTTCAAACCATGTCTGAATATTTGATGGCTGGACCATAACATACAGTGACTTATTTGCTATTGAATTACACCTATCTGACATTAGTGGAGATTGCAACTCCCCAAAATGAGGTCAATTATACATATATCTTCCTCAAAAATCTTGTCTTTGAAGCATCTTCATAGTTGATTGGTGAATGATGAGCAAATAAACAAATTGAATCTGACAGAATAACACTTCCCTGGCCATTCTTAAACTTCTTTTCATGTCAATATGGTTCTAAAGAATATAAAATAGTAAACAGAAAAAATATAAGAATACAGATTATTCTTTCAGCAAGTATCCCCACCTACTTAAAGAACAAGTGAAGAGGTCCCATTTATTTCAGAGGCAACACAGTTGCTCGAATTTGACTGTTTGACAAAGATAGGACCTCTGAAGAGCTTCTTTGGTGAAGACTGCAATTGAAGCAGACAATGAACTGGGCAGGGTTTACTGAGACTTATTGCCTACATCACGTGCCCTGAATTATTGTTACTGTTTTTAACTTTAAGAGCTTTCCTCAAGAGGAACATACATAGTTTTCCAAGGAGTCTTTTCTTCCCAGTCTGCTTAGTGTCTAAGTATGGACTCACCACCTTTATCTAGGGTAAAGTAGATCGCTGGAGGGACTGTTTCAGCCCCTACTAAAATATGTACAAAGAAAAGAAGAAAAACTGAGAAAAACTGGTCTCCAAATGTGTAATTTCTCATCAAAGGCTTTAGAAGAAACCTAGGGTGATTAATGACTTGTATTTATTTGTCTATTGAGATAAGACCTGTTGGTATGTTTTCATTTAAGATTTCTCTGCATATGAAGAGAAAAATAGGTTAAGAGTAATAGTAGGCTTTATTCTGTATCTTTGAAATTCTGTGATCAACTATTAGATACACAAACAGTCCTAAATAATGGCAGAAGTAGTGGCTCTATTTTTATTCCAGGAAATGGTTATTGAGATAAGAATGAACAAATCTGTTCTATTTTTTTAGACTGTTCTGTGAGGGAACATTTTTCTGTGATTAAATTCTGGTATGTTTCTAAGCAAAAAGACTATTATATTTTTCTAACAGATTCATTCATGAGTAAATAGACCACCTTTTTTCCCAGCATACATTATAAGTTCTTTTAAATATGTAGCAGGATGTTTAGCATTCTAGTAATGAGCACCTTTGATTTGAAAAGCTGTGATAGATTCCAAGGATATGGACTGGTATTATCTACAATGGTGAAAAGAAGGGCTACATTTTCTTTCCCAAAGATTACAGACCTGTGTTTGTGTTGGACAAAGTTTTTAGCAGCAATCACTGCAACTAAATAGAGAAGCCATACACAGATTTAATCTTAATACTATGAGCCATTAAGGTATTCAGAAAGACATCCAAAGCTATTTATCTGTGTTGAAAATCACATCTAAATAGACTGAATCTGAAGACATCTTGCTGAAATACACTTTTATGGTATGTAGTTCACCTGTAAAATATAGGTTGTCATATATAACCTATAATTTCTAGAGATTCACATTAAAAATGTTTTGCATCTGCTTTCTCTCCCAAATTCATTGTTTCTTTACATGTGAATCCACACGGGATTCCTTGAAATAATTCTGAATACTTCTTTTGTATTCCCATATCATTTTTTTAGTGCTCTACATCTACTAATGTTATAAGGGAGTTAATAAACTTCTTTCCTCCTTTTCAAACCATTTTGTTTATTTCATTACAGAACTAACTTTCTTAGTTAAGCAAGTATCTATCACAGAAAAAAATTAACTGCTTTATAATCACAGTCCAGAGATTAAGTAGTAATGAGACCATTACTCTGAAATCAAGTGCTGATTTGTTTTTCTTCATTTTCTTTCATTGTCAAATCTTATTGGAATCAGAACTTCCTAAATGCTGGTCTACAACCCTATTTTGTACTGATTTAAAATTACATATGGTGCTAATCCAATTTTACAGTCTTTTTATAGGAGCAAGTGACTGTGATTTAGGTTAAAGTGCATTAAAATTTGGATTATGTTGAAAGTTATGACAGATCAGGTAAGGACATGAAAAGGGAATTCTTCAGGGCAGAAAGGACAGTCTTATCTGATGTAGATGGAGCCAGATACATAACAAATATTTAATGGGTTTTTTTTTGACAGAAGAACATCACAGCTGTATAAGAACACTGACTTGAAACCCTTCATAAAAAACAGTCCCATATGACTTCTTATATTTCAAAAGCCTCGAGTATGAGAAGTGATAGCTCCCCTCCACAACCAGAAGTAAATTATATCCAAAATAAATAATTCAAATCTTATTTATATGTATGAAATGGAAAGAGAGGAGGTCAAGTCAATTGGCAGCAAGCTTTGTTCAGCATCAAAACTGGTAAATCAAGGAAACCAGTTACAAATTCTGTATTGGTAAGGACATTATCTTTTGATCTGTTTGTTCTTATACATGCATAAGTCCTCTGGGCAAGAACTGTCTGTTTCTGTAGGTACCCAACTCAGTGCATCTTTTAAATGAGGCTTTTACAGAACTAGTGTTCTTTGAACATGTGTTTTGAAGACAAATTTTGGATTAGTAACTTTTCTTGATTATATTCTAGAGTAAACTTTGCTTTTGAAAATTTCTTGGATAATGTTTTAATAGATAAAGACAAGGTTTCCACCTTGCATTTGAACAGCTGCAGAAAAATGTGCACAAACTCTTTTGTGATCTTAGATTGTTTCTTCTTCTCTTGCCAGATGGATATTAACGTTTAATATTTTAATTGTCACTTTATTTTAGTCATACATATGCTCCATGAATAGAAGCATCTATCCTTGTGGATGTAGCATGCAACATCCATGCATGTGTGTATGGGCACACCTTGGTATGTCCTAGAAATGCAGTAGAACAGTATCTTTCCTCAATTATTGTCCTGAATCAACCCCCACGACTGAAAGCATTTCAGTCTGATATTTCTGATCTTTTTGGAATTCTTCCTGTTTCTATCAGCTCAGGAAACACATCTCACCACTCCCTCCCTCAAGATAAGTGACCTAAGGACATTTTACTGTTCAGTCATTCATCTGTCTGAGAAGAGCTGAAACTGTTAGACACAACAGAGTGGGAGGAATTCTAATGCTGGTGAAGTTATTTCCCATATTTTTCTACAGTTAAAAGCTCATATTTCTCAGACAGGCCACAGGCAGCATCAGGGATTTATGTATATTCATTTTCATTCTTTTTTTTTTCTTATCTTTTTTTTCTTTTTTTTTTCTTTTTCTTTGTTTTTTTTTCTTGATAACACATTGTCAATGTCAGCTCTCTGCCTTTTCTGATACTAAGTAACTTGAAATTCTCATGCTATTTCTTTGACTGGCTTATAATAGAAGTAGTTTTGAGTCTGCTTCTTTTTAGGTTCCCACAAACAAATGTCCTTTATGCTTTATTAGTTCTTTCTGGGAACTGTGCTGATGAAATGGGTTGGAAATGTGTTGCATGTTAGCATTGCCATCACGCACAAGTTCATTAGTGTGTGATATGCACCATGTGCATTGATCCAGGACCACCTCACAGTACCACGGTTGTTTAGTTTAAAATTAATTCACAGTTTGTAGAAGGGAACATGGCAAAGACTGCAGAAACCCGGCAGGTTTGAAAGGACTGGCCTGAAATAAACAGGGTAATAAGGAAATAACCCTAGCAAATCAGAGGACAGGCAAAAGACAGAAAAATAATTTTTTGCATAATTCCTGTTCAAAACCAAACTAAAGTTTAAGAGTTTCTGGAGCATTTTGCTGGTTTGCTTTCATGGTGGATAAAACCTTGTCACTAAAAATTATGCTCCTGCAAGGCCAAAACCCATGGTCACCAGGATAGGGAGCTGTGTGAGATATTTCTGGTAATTTTACCTGATGAAAACATTACATCTTATTATCATTTGTTTCATATTCATGCCTTGCTTATTCTCTTAGTCCCTTACTTCAAAAATAAATCAGAAGTCTCCTGAACTCGAGACTAGTCTAAAGAACAAAATCTACTGCTGATGAAATGTGTAAGTAAAAAGCATTAGAATTCTGGCAAAACTGTATTTCTGCAAAGAAAAAAGGTTGATTGAAAATTCTCTCTATCTCACAAAGTCATTTCTTCAGAGCTACATGGAGGAATAAATTGAACCTGTCATTACAGAATTCTGTATTGAAGGAATTAAACAAACTATATATGTACATAGTGCCACATTCACTTTGTGAGAAGCCAAGTCTGATATTCAAAGATGCTGAATATTCACGTTTTATAAGTAAATAAAATGTAAATGACTTTATATCTGAACAGTTCACATGAAGAAAGTCAACAAAGTAGCTGACCCTTCAGCTGTCTGGTTCTTACTTGCATTTTCTATCACTTTACCTTCTTATTTTAATAACATTTCTTTCTTCAGTATGGAATCGTAGAATATCCTGAGTTGGAAGATACCTTCAAGGGTCATCCAAGCCCAACTCCAGGCCTTGCACAGAACTGCCCCAGGAATTCCATCATTTTCCTCAAAGAATTGTCCAGGCACTTGAACTCTGTCAGGCTTGGTGCTGTGACCAAGATCCATTCATTTGAAAAGAAAGTTATGTTATATTTTATAGATGAATTAAAATTGTTTTATTAAAAACAAAATTAAATGTAAGTCAATCCAATCTCAGAGTTTTCACCTTTTGTTATAAGCCCAAGGACATGTCACAAGCATGTCTAAGAATTTATTGTTCCTAAACAAGAATTTGGTCAAGGACACCTATATGTTCGAATTAACTCACCTGTTAAATAATTGACTATTATTATACAGTAGGGTGCTTCTTTGCATATTCTTGGTGTTTTGGGTATTGTGAGGTCTATAATATTTACTATAGAGGTTGATTCTTTCAATTATATTCAGCAGAAAAAATATGGAAACCATTCTTTAAAAAGAGATTCCATTTGTTGTATTATGCAGAGACACTTTGACTGAGTGTTGGTCATGTAATTTACGCACAGAATGAAACAGGCTTCTGCAATGCTCTTCATCTATGGAGAAATCCTGAGAACACATGCTCCTACCTCACCTTTTAGGAGAGTCCCACCTCAGAACTAGATAGATTTTATTTATGTTCTTCAACACTGTTCATTTTCTTGAGAGGCCTTTCCTACACCATTCACAGTACTCGTTACGTGCATATATGTGCAGATAGGCAAAATATGTGAAGGTTTTAGTTAAATGTTGAAGTCTTGAGAAATTCATAATTCCTTGTTTTTCTCCAGATGCCCAAAGGCTATGGAAATCTAAAAACCATGCACTGTAAATAATTTAAAGATGGTCACTTAAAGTTGTCAGCATTACAGTTAACACATACTGTGAGTGAAACCATTTTTGTTAGGGACCAGTTAGACCACGCCTTAATACTAATTTTCCTTCTTTTATCATCTCACTGCAATCTTCAGATTTAAAAAAGGAGAATCCACTCTATGGCTTTGACATCCAAATGATCTCATATATTTGGACAATAATGGTTTGGAAAATGTACATCTATTATTTGAAAAAAAACATACTTCAGATGTGATATTTGTTATTCAATACAGAAAAAATAGTTTGGGTTTAGGGTTTGTCATACAAGGAAATTCATTAGCACTAATACTGAATAGTCTTCTAGGAAATCAAAATATTTACATACAAAAGATAATAGAACATATCTTTATAATGCTATTACATTTATGAGAGATTTTCTAAAGAGACATGGATATGTAAATAAAAAAAAAGAGTAGCACACAGAAAAGACTTGCAAAATTATATTTAGTGTTCAATCCTTAGTAAAAGTGGGATTAATTTCCTAGGATGGTGATTACTGACATAATGCATGATGGTCCAGTTACACCTTAGCATTTATGATATCTTCCTTATAGTTTATCACACTATAATTCAAAAGTGCTAAATATATTTATACATATAAACTAATTTAAAGTAAATGCAGTAGTGGAGATTAGGAAAACAAAGACAGTCTTTGTCTTTCATAGGAAATTTGGCAATAGAAGCTATAACTCTAAATGAAAACATTATTTCATTCAATAATTCCTGTAATATCAAAGAGCCCTTTAGCCCACAGAAATTAGAGATATTAAACCTAAATCATTGCCTAGGTTTTTGCAATGCAAATTCACTTCTGGGCACATTTTTAAATGGCATATAGTATTTCCTCCAAATTGTATTAGATAAAGTCATGGACTATTACACTGTTGTCATTCAGCTCATTTTGATGAAAAAGCAATTACTTATGGCAGATTAATGCAAAGACTGGCCATAATCACAGTAGGTTAGGTTGAGAGTTTATTAGAAAAACACAAGCCATTTAAATTAACCCGAATGATCAGCATGTCAGTTCAAAAGAAACATGTGCTTTAATTTGTTAAACTGTAACCTTTGCTATATTAGAAAAATACTTTGACACAAACACTTTACAAATGTCAGCAGAAAATCCATACTCCATTTCTTCACATTGGTTTTGTGACACAGTGTTTGCTGATATTCGTCAAGGGATAAGTTACGATTGATTTCCTTCCACCCTTACTCTTTTCTCTTGTATTATGGGGAATTAAAGGGCAAAAATGACCTGCATTTTTTTTTTTCTTCCCAGACTATTCATATGGATATGCTACCATAGGTAAACTTAACTGCTGCCTGGCACTTAAAGGTCAACAGAATCTCTCAGAAAACCTTCCAATGGTAACAGTAGAGAAGGCCAGAGCATCCCAAGACTGAAGAGCAAAAGTAATGAAGAAAACAGAACACATCTGAAAACAACTTGATTTAAAGAATCATTACTATTTCTTGCTTTAGGATAGAATCTAATGATTTTCCTTATGCCTTCTATATATCTCTCTCAAAAATTCTTGTCAGCATAGGATTAAAAGATTGTGTTTATAAACTGGAGTTTTGTTCCCCTATTGCAATAATCTCCTTTTGTTAATGCATTTTGAATAGGGTGGGAAGGTATGATAAAGACACTTTGGAAAAACCCTTAAACTGTTAAACATCCTTCAGATCCTATGAATGACCCAAGCATAGGAGTTGCTTCATTTCTACTCCTATACTTTCAAATACCTGACCATGAGCTGTTAGTTCACCTGACCAATAAAAATTGCATATATTATGACCCACTACAGAACTGGGCTTACTGAGGTTCTTGTTAATAGACCCCTTGGGGTGGATCATAGCGAAGCAACACTGAATGACTGATGTTTATATGTGTGTATATATATATATATACACATACACATATATATATATATATAGTGGGTTTATTTCATAGTAATTCACCTGGTTTCAGTTAAAAAAAAAAGATCCATTAGTTTTCAAAACCATAAAGATAATAACAGTTTTATTTGAGACATCAAAATTCTGTATTTTGGCTTTTTGAATGTCATTATTCTCAATGCAAATTGACAAGGAGCTCAACAAAATTAAGAAATCCTCACTGAAAAGAAAGAAAAAATTGGTTCTTTCCTTGCAATAGAAAGTGATATAAGTTCCAATGCTCTTTTTAAGAGGGAAGTGGACCTTTGTAAAAGTTTACTTTGGTTGGAAGACCAAGTAGCTTAAGTATTTATTTCGTAGGATGTATATTACCATATTGCTTAATAGATGTCAGTGATGTGGTACTTGAACCTTTTTGATTAAGCTCCTGTTGAACTTTAGGCTGAATTAATCAACAGTCTGTACAATTAAAATTTTAGATTATTTAAGAAGTCTTCAGAAGCACAGACATTATAATATGAGATAATTATTGTCGTTGTTATGAAAGAGTCTGCTAAATCCACTGGGAATGTTCATCAGCATCCTGCAATCAGCAGCTACAGAGAATGCTTAATTGCAGTTATTTAGGTGACATGTTGATGCAGTAGTAGTGGTGGTGAAAGCAGAAAAGCTGCATGGTAGTCATGTGAGAGGATATTAAAAGAAATGTACATCAATATAGAATGCATGATTATGTGGCTGTTTATATTAATTTGTCTTACTGTTAAATTACAGTGCTCAGCATAAAAGACCATTGGGTTTACATTTTTTCCTATCTTTGATATTTATTCAAGGAAGAAAATATTACTCTATCGTTGATTGTCCAGAGTTAAATGTTCATGATCTATCGAAATAGTTTTACTGGATAAACTATACAGAAGATAATTAAGTACAAATATGGATAATTCTTGTGAATATAAGGATGTTTTTAACATAATTTTCTGACTAGAATAGGTGTTAAAACTGGTCTGTAAGAAATTTTGGATGCACATTTTTGTATATTCCTGAATGTTATGTAGTTAAATTCACATAGCTTAGTGAACATCATTGCTTTGGGTTACTACTTAATTCCTCCTGGACTTGTGATGTTTTAAGAATTAGGTTCTTCAGACAGTACTAAGTTTGGCTTTAACTTAGGAAATTCTTAAAATTTACATATTACATTCATAAATGCAGAACTTTGGTCGTATCCCACTTTTTTTTGTAACCTGATAAATACTGATAAATACCAATATCTTACTATCAAATTTGGGCTCCATATGAAACTAGTGTTAAATATACACAATCTAAGAATATTTTCTATTTTTATGTATTTTTCACAATCCCATTTCACTATTAATTTTAATAATGTATACCTTCAACTTTATAATAAACTGTACATTCAGTTAGAAAGGATCTGGCAACTATATGTGAAATTTCCTGACAGCCATAAATATTAGGACCATTGATTCACCAGCAGGATATTATGTGTGCATTATGTGACATTTTGCAAGAATTCAAAAAATTATTGATGCTAAAGCTAAAACATTGTGAATGTTATGACCCTCAAGTGCTTTCTTTTATTTTAAACAAAATGTAAATAATTTGTAAGAAACTTATTGAAATATTAAGCTTTATCTAGGCTTTTTCCTTAAAGCAAAAAGGCTTCCATTTCACGCAAAGCAAATTATGTTTTTCTATATTTACATATTCAGCTCAGTCTTTAGGGGAACTTTTTTCCTCCGCTTTCATATGATTAACTTTATGGAGGTCTTAATCTGCCATCTGCATGCAGACTATCTGAGCATCTGAAACCGAGAATGCAAAGTGACATTTTCTCAAAAGGTACTAATTGCATGCAACATATTGCAGGAGAAACAGGGAAAGCTTTGACCTCTCCCTGCCATTTTGAGTGTCTAAGGAACTATAATTAGCAAATGTACCTGAGTAGTTTAATAATTTTGACTGATAAGAACCTTTAACTCTAGTCTTTACCCCTACACTTTATTTTTTTTTCCTTGAAATAAAAAATACATAGTGGCTTATTGATTTTACATTGCAGTTCAAATTCAAATTTGTCTTATTTGAAATTAAAATTCAAGTTTTTCTTCCTGTGTAAGCTATTAGTGCACAAAAGAAAGGGAAAGATGGAGAGACCAGGGGATTTATTTCTTTGCTCTATGTGTTCATTCCTTCGGTTAAGGAAAAAAAAAAAAAGGTGTCCTGATGTTCAGAGAGCATCTTCAGTATTCAATTTTTGCCCTTTTCCTCTTGTCCTGTCACAGGATACTACTGAAAAGATTCGGGCTCTGTCCTCTTTGCACACTCCCTTCAGATGTTTATACCTTCATGATATCCCCAAAGGGCTTTCTCTTCTCCAAGCTATCAGTCCCAATACTCCCAGTCTTTCCTCATAGGAGAGATGCTCCTGTCCCTTAATTATAATTGTGTCCTTTCATTGAATTCTCTCTATTGTGTCCATGTCTGTTTTGTACTGGGAGCCCAGAAGAAGATGCAATACTCCAAGTGTGTCCTCAGCACTGTGAATGGAGGGGAAGGATCATCCATTAGGCTTCTGTGCTTCAAGGACACATTGGTAGCTCATGCTCTACCTGGTACCCACCAGGATCTCCCAGGGTCCTTTTCTGCCAGATGGGTAGCCTCCAGCGTGTATTGGTTCTTGATGATTTTTCTTCTAGGTAAAGGATTTTTTACTTTTTTTTGTGATTTCCATGAGCTTCCGTCCTTTCTGCTAATTTCTCCAGCCTTTTGAGGACCCTTGCAAAGGGACCCTCTCATCTTCCCTCTGGATGGCAGCACAGCCCTCTGGCAAGCTATTGACTCCTTCCAGTTTTGGGTCATTAGCACATTTGATGAGGGTACACTCTGCCTTCCAATCCCCACCCTTAATGAAGATGTTTAAACAGGATTTCACACACTACTGGCCCCTGGGCACACCACTAGTTATTGGCTTCCAACTAGGCTCTGTGCCACTGATCACCACCCATTTTTTTTGATTTCGTAATCCCTTTTTGTCACATCACAAATGACTTTTTCTCAGGGACCCTGTCTATCACTCCTGCACAGGACTGCTGATTACTCTGTCCCTTTTCATCATTCTTAGTTTAAATCCCTGATGATGATAGAACTGAAAACCTCATGGACAGACCTGTCCTATTAATGATCTTCTGACACCCTTTGTTGTTGCTGTCTGGATTGAGGAAAAAAAACACTTCAGCCTTCAGATCCTTGACTACTAGCCCCAGAGCTCTGGTAGTGTCTTTTCATACTGTCTTCTTTGTCAGTATCCTCTGTGCTCACATGGAGTAAGAGTAGGGTATAATAGTCAAAGGAATGAACCCAGGGGGGCAAAACCCCTTCAGATATTTGATTGGGTTGATAAATGCCTCTGTCCCTTGCAGCAGGGAGTTACATGCATGATTCTACTTCAAATTTGAGAGGAACTATTCTTTGTGGTGACACTTGAGTAGATAGATAAGCATACAAAATAAATGGAAATATTATTAATGTGTCTTTAAAATTACTTTTGCGTTTTGTTATTTCATTTTCCCAGTGTATTATGACTGCTTTTAGGGAGTTGTAGTGATATAGGAAATACACTAAAATTGTAAGACCAAGTATACTAGTCCTTTGTCTCGATGGGCTCTCTGACTATTCTGCTCTGACCCTTCAGTAGTATTGATATGGCATCAATACTACTGAAGGGTCAGAGCAGAAAAGCAATGTTCAGAGGAGACTGTCTAAATCTGTGTGTCAGAGAATAAAAGCACCAGGAAAATGCTGGAACCTTCTCCTTGTGTGGTACATTTGTTTCTAAGGCAGACAGTATGATTTTGCTACCAGGTTGGTTAAAGGTAGAACTCACTGCCAAGAAATGTGAACCACTGTTCATTTCTGCACTTGGGATGAGGGTTTAAAACGACAATTCCCATTTCCCACCTGGATAAGAAACGTCCTTCCAGAATTATATATCAATAGAAAGGGTGTCTGATGACGTGACAGGTCAGGGGGAGAAAACCCTCTTTTCCACTTCACCTTTTTTTTTTTTTTCCCCCAGTTTTCTTTCTCAACTTACTGCAAGGAGGAGGAAATAGCACTGTCATAGAAACTAGGGAAGGCAAGTTTGTTCATTAACTTTAGAAGCTGTGCATCACATAGGTGCAGGTATTTGGTGAAAAAGCACCCAAATTGCAATAAAGTTTTACACCATGTAGAGGACCTTGTCCTTCTACACGAGTGTGCATCCAGGAGACTTCCATTCAGACTAGAAAAAACTTAGCAAGTTCCATCAAAATCAGACAAAACTGTAGACCTTTCAGATTGCATACTCAGGTGGAAATATCTAAATATCAGTGCTGGGTCCAAGGAGATTTTTGAAGCCTCCTGCTGTTAAAACAAGAAGTAGATCACAGGAGTACAGGAAGCCCAGTTATGCTATCATTAAAGACTGTTGTGTTGTTAACCTAAGTTTTATTCAACTGCCAACTATTCATTCTATTGTAGCTAATGATGATATTCAACCTACAGTAGTAAATGTAAGTCCTTTCAGGAGTATTTGTTCTATAGTGATCTTTTTTTCCTTATCTTTTTGCTTTTATTCCATAGTGAGGATAACCCATAAAGTGTCTGTCCATTGTTATTTTAAATGATTATGTAATTATAATTTTATAAATACAGTGCCAACGGAAACCATTCAAGAGCTTAGACTGAATGATATTTTTATTATAAGTTTTCCAGAAAGCATATGAAAACCTGGAGAAATGAAAACCTCCCACTTCCTTTGGCAGTCTTTTGCAATGGCTAACTGGAAATTTTGTATTGTACTTTCTGTCTCCACCATGGTTAAATGTTTGCCCAGAGCCTTTTCAGTCTTCTTTCTAGCAGTTTCCAAATGACTTTGCCGTTTACTATGTTTCTTTCAGTGAATAATACAAAATGTAATCATAATGTTAAATTGAGCCTCTGAGACTTCTCATCACCACTTATATCATCTTTCTCTACTGGTATTATTTCGTTGGTTCTGAAAATGAAAAAAGCCAAATCTGCAATGATCAATGCAGAATAAATGAGAGATAATGATCTATCAAGTACTTTTTTAAGGGGAAGCATCACTTGTATAAAATATAATTAAATTATAATGGACTCCAGATGCTACACAATTGTAATGTGTTTACTTTCAAAGCAGAAGATAGACTGAGGAAGAATCCTCTTGAAATGTCTTTATTTCTCCTTTGTAAAATTACTTTGGTAGATATAAACAGCTTATTGAACTATGTTAGCCATAGTTGCTTATTCTACAGCTATTGACTCAGTGTATCCAGAGTAGTTTGTACATCAAATGCATTGTGTATCTGAGCTAATCAAATATCTGATGATATGTAAACAAGTTGATATTTGATTATGATTTTTGATAAGTTAATGTCCATAATGTACTAAATTCACATTTTTCAATACTGAGGTTGGATTTTAAACTCTGTATTAAGGCACAGGTATTCCCTCAAATTCTTCAAAAGTAGGCTTTTAGATTTCTATTTTTGTTTAGGTTCAGATATATTGCTTCTTCTTCAGAGTCATAAATAATGACTGTTGTCAAACTATATAAATTTTTGCTATAGGTCCTATTAAGGATTTTGTGTGGTGGTCAGAAGTTCTGAGGCAGCATTATGTTAATAATTTAGGAGATTCCCCTGTATATACATACCACAAAACATACAACTATTTTGTATTTGTTCTTTAATTCTTTCTCTGTGGCCATGATCCAGCAAAGAAAAAAGAGGAAATGTATGCACACAAAAGCAGTGGAACTCTGTGGAATTTTAGTAATACTACCTACATGGAACAAGCTTAATCAAATTGAATAAAGTGTGGAATATAATTTATTTTTTATAATATTTTATTTTGTTTTCATTCTGCCTTACAGATATGATCAGGGTGACTCAGTGATTACAAAGATGTTTGTTATATTACCAATTCCTTTTTGGCTCTTTTTGATTCTATTTTTTAACCCAAGGGAGACTTTTTACATGTCTGTCAAATGCAAGGCAGAATTTGATGCTCTCCTCATTACTCTGAAGAGAGAATTTTTTTCTGTGAGGACCAGCAAACAAAATACCACAAATCCTGCCCTGTACTCTTTCTGAGCTTCAGCTGAACCTACAGTCACTAGCACATTTCTACCCCCAATCTCTTTGACTAGCTCTCTAAGGATATCATTAAAAGTACTGGATACTGTGTATAGAAAGGTGAAAAAGCATAAGATGTAGTCTGCAGTAGGCTGTACGCCTTATTTATATAATAAACCAAGTTCAATGACATGGGATATGACATGGGCCTGAGAAAGCATCTGCAGTCACACAAATAATAAAAGTAATTTAGAAAGACAGGGTTTTAAGAGTAGACTGAAGGTAGGTGACAACACTTCCTAACAGTTATCTGTACAATGCAGGCTATTAAAAGTTTTCAGAAGACTCTCTGACTTCCTTCATTAAGAAATATTCTATAGAAGGTAATGACTAAGTAACAGCTCCAGTCAAAAGACTGGACTGATGGTTGATGGCAAAACAACAGGTATTCGCACCACAGAGGAACTTGTCAGCATGTCAACATGTACATGACAAAAATGTGTTAATGAGCAGTAGTTTTGGTCCTTTCAGATACCACAGCATTAATTCGGAATTAAAGGAATCCAAAGTTACTGAAGGACAATCTGTTCCCATTCATTAGATTTAATTGTTAAGGGCATCCTGGTTAAACGTGCTGGCCCTGTTGAAATCCGTGGTTGAATTCCCTTTTTCTTAGTCCACTAGAAAATTTGTTCTTATAATAAATATAAAACCCTTCTTTTTGAATTAAGAACTTGAAAATTTTGTTTGTGCTTATATTTGTGTAGCTGTATCACAATCAGCTTTTGGATAAAACAGATAATGCAAAAAAATGAAAAAAATCAAATCAGGTCAGTCATTACACAAAAATGCGTACCAATGTAACTTGGAATGGGAAGAGTTAAATAGTGGCATAAATATCTGTATCACTTTCTGAAACTCGTCATTAGTATTTTCCTTAGAAGAAAAAAATGATAGCACTAAGGTTAATGACCTTGTTATATAAAAATTTAATTTGTAATAGTACTTGATGAATATGTTGATTTTCATGCCAAGCATGTCGAATAGAGTGAGATTAATCCAGTATTACTTTAGACTTCTAGAATGTAAATCTTTTAACCTAAATTCGTTGTTTAGGCTGACTCTGAAATCAGCACTGAAAGATTTCAGGGGACAATTATCGTTTTCCTATGATAAATATACAAAAGAAAGATTGCATTCTCTGGAAGAGCCTGTTTGTCCAGGTTATACCAAATTCCTAAAGACAAACTGACTACAATTATCACAATTTAATTACATTCATCTAAAACTGTACTGAGTTTGAGTGGCAAGGCTTTAGGAGCTGGGGGGCTATGGGGGTGACTTCTTTAAGAAACTCCTAGAATATTCCTCTATGTCCAACAGGGCCAACACCAGCCTGTTCCAAGACAGAACCACTGCTGGCCAAGGTCAGGCCCCAGATATAAGGAGGAAAAAAACCTGAGCAACAGTAATTGCAGCCAGAGAAAATAAGAGTGAGAGTATGTGAGAGAAAGAGTTCTGCAGACACCAAGGTCAGTGAAGCAGGAGAGAGAGGAGGTGATCTGCTGGAGCAGAGATTCCCCTGCAGCCCCTGGTGCAGACCGTGGTGAGGCAGGCTGTCCTTACAGCTCATGGAGGACACCATAACAAAGCAGGTGGACGCCTGAAGAAGGCTGTGATCTGATGGGGAGCTTGTGCTGGAGCAGGCTTCTGGCAGGAACTGTGGACCAGTGGGAAGAGGAGCCCAAGCTGGAACAGGTTTGCAGACAGGATTTGTGGTTTGGCAGGGGACCCACGCTGGAGGACCCCATGGAAGGGACACATGCCTGAGTAATTAAAGAAGAACTGCAGCCTGTAGGAAGAATTTATATTGGAGAAGTTCATGAAGGGCTGTCTTCTGTTTGAGGGATCCCATGCTGGAGTAGGGGAGGAGTGTGAGGAGTCCTCTGCCTCAGGAGAAAAGAATGGCAGAGGTAACGTGTGACGAATTGACAACAATCCCCATTCCTATATCCCTACACTGCTGGTGGGGAGGATGTAGAGAATTTGGGAGTGAAGTTAAACCCAGAGAGAAGGCAGAGGTGGAGGAAAGGTGTTTTTAAGATTTGGTTTTATTTATCATTATTTAACTCTGATTTGACTGGCAATAAATAAAGCTATTTTTCCCCAAGTTGAGACTGCTTTGCCCATGATGGCAATGGATGAGTGATATTTCCCTGGCATTATCTTGAGCCATGAGTACTTTTTTTATATTTCTCTCCCATGTCCAGCTGAGAAGCGGAGAGATGGAGCAGCTTGGGAGGACACCTGATGTCCAGCCAAGGTCAATCCACTACGATAACTAATTTCTCATCCTTCATAGATTCTTTAAAAATATAGATGTTTTCCATAGCTACATGTTCCTGTCAGGTGTGCCTATACATTTTTACTGAGCATGAAACGTGTCCATTGGTTGGAACATCTGATTTTACAGATCAGTGTTACCAGAGTGAGTGAGCTTTTTGTGACAAGCTATTAATCTCTGAAAGACTTTCTCCAAATGCAGAGAGATACTTTCAGTAACAATTGTTACTCATGGTTCAAAATCTTAATCAGACAGAAAATAGGACGTTGTCAGACATTTAACAGATTTTGTCTCTTTCCACAAGCAAATTTACAGTAAATGTCCTGTATGATGCAGAAGGCTGGACTACTGAAATCAAAAGCATTGATATTTCTTTGGCTCATGCTCAATATGAAACTGTAGAAGAAAATGATTCAGAGACACCTTGTCACAGCCGTTTAATACTTAGAGGGGGTTTATAAGAAAGATGGAGACTGACTTTTTCATAGAGCCTGTAGTGATAGCACAAGGAGTTATCAGCTTTAAACTAAAAGAGGGTAGATTCAGACTAGATGTAAAGAATAATTTTTTTTTATGATAAGGGTGGTGAGACACTGAAACAGTTTATCCAGAGAGCTGGTAGATATCTCATCCCTGGCAACAGTCAAGGTTAAGTTGGACAGGGCTCTGTTTAATCCAGTCTAGTTGAAAATGTGCTCACTTTAGTGATTTTGGACTACATGTTCTTTGAAAGTCTCTTTCAGTCCAAAGGATTGTCTGATTCTGAGAGTCATTCCCCTTTTAATATTTAATGGCATCTTCAAGTCTAAGAAATTCTAGGAAGAGAAGGCACATATTTGTGTGGTAACTAGATATTACTATTATTAAAAGCTCAATCTCAGCCTAGGTTGATCAGAATAAATAGTAGGAGTTGAATCTGTATTTCAGCTGGCTAATGATTAAGAATCTAAGCCAGTTGTTACTCATATTAAGACAGAGGTACCACTCCAGAAGGTGATTCATCTTGCCTATGCTGGACTGGTGGACTTTCAGCTCACTCCTAAATCTCTATCCTTTGCCTGAAACGGATGCCATTATCCACTGAGCAGGGCATAGTTGTGATAGAATGAGCAACAAAAGAAATAGTTTATTACTATGTGGAATGTTATCAATATTTTCTTATAACTTCAAAGAGAGAAGCTTTGGAATGGAATGGCCATTAATTTTTCTGTTTTCTTCACTGATATTTGAAATGTTTTAAGTTGAAAAAGAAGTATCCCAGAAGAGTCATCTTTGCAATATGCTTGCAAAATATAGTATTTGGTCTATCCTGTCAAATCCTTGGAGAAACTTGTGTCTAGGAAAAAAGAGCCATTAACTCCTTTCATTCCTAAAGGGAAAGACAAGAAGTATTGAATATAATACAAGGAATATAATACAGTTGAATATAATACAAAAAATATTGAATAAAGTATAATATTACTTTGAACTAGAATCTTTTCAAAGGGGTACACCTTTGCAGAGGTCTTCTCTATGTTTACTAGCCCTGCTTTAGAAGGTTAGTTTCGTCTAAGCACATGTTTTTCTTTCTATGTTCTCATCTACAAAGAATGGAAACGTTCTTACAAAATCAGGATTATTTGGTACATGGTGAACAGGATAGATTTTAGTCTTTCTCCGTGGTAAAAGTAAGTGATAAAGGTCTAAAATTTTTGCGTGGAGTTTGTGTAGAGGAGCCAAGAAGATTTACTTTAGCATGTCTAGGATTGCTAATTTAGTTTAAGCTTTTAGATAGAATGGAGTCTCAGTCATTCAAAATGACGAAAACAAATATTAACTTGTACATGTACATGTAAACACAAAAAGGACATCTTTTATTTTTAAACCAACTATATTGTCTTATAGTCCAGCTATGTAGCAAACGAATTACTTAAAATCTAGCCATAGATTTGAGGTGCTTAGAGTAAGAAACTTTCACTGGGATTCGCATTGGTACTGAGGCATGTGTTTTCGATTTATCTGTACTGTAGAGGTGCTACAGTTAGTTAAACACAACCCCTTCCAACCTTTGAGGTAACCTCATGTATCCCAGAAACCCTCTAGGTCCTTTTCAGGAGGATGTGGATCTCATATCAGCCCTGTCATTTCTGCCAAAGATATCTCAGATGGCACCAGATAGGTAGTTTTAGGCATATTAATTTAAGATTTGTGTTCTAGTTGTCAGGTGTTTAAACTGGGTGCTGAAGAGTTGATAGAATCCCTAATACTCAAAAGACAACTCTAGTGATGGTCATTAGCTGTTTACTGCAGAAGCAACAGACTGTAACCTAAGAACAGGCAAATAGCACCCTTATATATAATAGCACGCATATTTGCATGTCTTAAACTTGAACTGTATCTTGACTTTACAGGTGCAACTTTACTATCTAGAGAAGAAACATTGAACACTGTAAGGTGCAGAGGCAGAGAACATGAGATCTCACCCTGCATAAGGATAACTAGGAAAGCATAATGGTTCTCTACTGTTCTAATGGAACCCCTGCTTAGAACTGTTTTAGTCCTAAGAGTACTTTTGCTTAGAACATTCAAAACTTCAGTCTTATCGTCAATTGTTCATACAAATAATCAAAAAAAAGGAAATTTTATCTAATCTGATGAATTTATCAAATGCTCTCAATTTACTAGATTGTTTCCACCTAACTGTTAAAATAATCTGTTGTAGCAGTTACAATATCAATATGTACCTATGTTTATGGTGTTTGAAAAAGCAATATATTTACTGATATAAGTGTTTAAAGGCTTACAGGTTAATAATAGTTTAGAGTTTTTATAAGTATATAACATACACTATACTGAATAAAGGCTTTTTGGAATTATCCACTTTCTCAGTAAAACAGAATGCACCAAATTGATATTTCCATGAAGAAGTCTAAGTCTGAAGTTTTGCCTAAAATTTTAGAAGAAAGAAAATAGAGACTTTCATGCCATTATATAAATAAATATAGAGACTTTCATGCAAATGCAACCTGCAAAATGCAGTCAATTTTGATCATGAATTTGGATGGACAGGTTTATGATGGACTTGTTTAAATTACTAAAAGTATTGGGGTTTGCCCAGAGACAGAGAACTACAGTGCACATTCTTTGCAGATACTGCAAATACTTTTATTTCAATCCTGTAAATAGTAGTTGTTTCATAAATGGAAGAATAAAAAAAATAAAAACAACTTAATTGAACTACAGAGTAAAATTGGAGCCAGCATAACTGGAGTAAAATTGTACAGACTAATATTAGCACTATAACGGACATAATTAACTGAACTGCATGATTAAAACTCAACTGAAATACTGCTTGATTTTTAAATTTAAGAAAGGGATACACTTATTTACATAATTTTTAACATCAAGATGGCCATGTATTACTACTAATGTTCCCTTGCTACTTTTATAACAGTAATTTCAATAATATATGATCTTTAAAATTGCAAGAAAATTGTAAACATTAAATGATAAACTGTAATTCTACAGGGCATTCATTATTATGTAATTGAATGACAAGTTAAGACTTAAAGAACAGCTAACACTTTGGCAACCCATAGTATTATATTAATTTATGGTTTAAGATAAGGTTTGCAAGCTATGCTATTTTAAGAGGAAGGTTTCTCTTTAATAAGACGCTAAATCCTATATTATAAAACTAACTTGAAAGAGACAATTTAAAGTTGGCATTTTCATTTAAATAACAAATTACATCCAATTCAAAAGATTTATTTTTTTGTTTGTTTGTTTTTTTGTTTTGTTTTTAATTCTGCTTAAAATCTTATCAAAAAACAAGATTTTTCTGTCTTTTCCATGTAAGAAAAGTTGTGACAGTGAGTTAAGAGTACTCTTTATTTTTATGTTTATAACCAGGGGCATTTGTTCTGATTTCATACTGGATTTCCATTAAGGTGATTTCATTCATTCTTAACCTTCAGTTGCACCAGAGTGAATGAGAGCAATAAAGGCACAGAAACATGGCATATGTTTAAATCAGAGTGGAAAATACTTAATTCCAAAATTTTTCAAAAGTTTTCAAAATTTAAAAAGAATAAATGTAAATAAATAGTAAATAAATGTAAAAAAGTTGTGGTTTTAAGCACAACATACAGACAATAAATAATAAATAAGAATAGCTTACTAAATACCATAATACATTCATTATTATATATATTTACAGATACAATTATAGATATTATATATATTATATTTAAAACAATGTAAGACACGAATTATCAGTTATGACTACCCTTCTGTTACTTTACATCTGTCTTCGGTTATGGAATCAAAAATATGTGTTCTATTTCATTTGCTGAAACCAGTTGGGGAGATGTTTGTTTTTTTTTTTTTCTTCTTTATCTCTTGTAACTCTGGAAGTGGGGGGAAGGGAGGGGCGGGTGCCTTCTGGTAATGGGCCATTAACAGCTCCCCAGACTATACCCTCCCCAGAGCCCCAGAGCAGTGCATCTGCATGCCATCATCCTATTGTGAGATGCCCCACCCAGTGGGGGGAGTCAACGATTCCTACCTGGAAAAAACTGAGACTGGGTAACAGGAACTCTCTTGCTTCACCCCGATTTCTGGGAGGAAGAGCGGACCCCT
Organism: Phylloscopus whistleri; assembly: GCA_017589585.1. NCBI lineage: Eukaryota > Metazoa > Chordata > Aves > Passeriformes > Phylloscopidae > Phylloscopus > Phylloscopus whistleri. The sequence goes on along the minus strand of JADMLD010001389.1, from coordinate 5,116,628 downwards.
TCTCACCATCACGAGACCCCTTCTCACCACCCCTGGGCCCTTTTTGGCTACAGGATCATCTCTACTTCAACAGAACCACATCTGCCACTCCAGGAGGACTCACTTTTGGACTGCTTCCAACACCCTGACCAACAGGGTGTCAGGTTGTAGCTCTGACTCTGTCAGGGCTTTCCAAAATTGTTGTTTGTTTGCTTGCTGGTTTGGTGGGGTGGTTTTGCTTTTCTACCACATTTGTATTATTGATATTCCTAGTAAAGAACTGTTATTCCTATTCCCAAATCTTTGCCTGAGAGCCCTTAATTGCAAAATTATAATTTGGCAGGGGGGTGAGGGGTTTACATTCTCCATTCTAAGGGAAACCCCAGTTTCCCTGGCAGATACCTGTCTTTCCAAACCAAGACAACATCTTAGAAGATAATAATGGGGGTCATATGTCTAGGATTGCAATGATATATATATATATATATATATATATATATATAAAAAAAAAAAAAAAAAAGATGATGGAAAAATTTTGACTGAACAGTAAAAGACTACTGAAACCTGATATCTTCCACACATTCTGAAAGTCATGGACAAAGTATGATCCAAGTCAATCAATTTTACAGCAGATATCCCCTGAGACATTGCATTTGGTCTTTGCAAAGTGCATAGTGCAGGTGGAGATTCACTCTGAAGCATGTGTCCTGTGAGCATGATACATGTACACCATTTGCACACATACTTCACAGAGGGAAATCCTATGAAAAGTTATGCCAAGCCATTCCATATGATGTAGAAAATGTTAGAACTCATTAACTACTCTGTTGTATTCCTCTGGGGAAAATGGTTTTCCCCAGAACCCCCCCAATGTCTGTAACTATTGGTTTGACCCTGTTCCCCCCTTATCTCTGACCTATTGGCTTGGTGCCAGCTACGTGTCCTAGGACAGAGACTAGATAAAAACCCCTGCTCCTCCATGTTCTCCCTCTTTGCCTCTTTGCCCCGGGATCCCTTCATGGAATAAAGCCTTGGAACACATCCTGAGGTAAGGAGCCTCTTTTGGATTTCTTTTCCCTATCCTGAAGCCTATCCCCACCCAAAGCTCCCCAAATCTGAGCTAGCATCGTGGCCAGGGGGGTGGAGGGGGGGGGTAAAACTTCACTACTCACTTTTTGTTAATTAAAATCACTTTAAACTTGGCTCACCTTAACTCAAATGTCAAGAAGGCCCAAATCTCCTTGATTTATCCAGAGGTTCTTCTGACCCAACTTCTTTGTTGTCTGTGGTGGCCAAATGGCTCAGCAGTAGTGTTGGGTGTGATATCAGGGTGCCGGTCTTTACTGCCATTTGCAGTAATACATCCTCTCCTATTTGTCACTTTTTCTGACTTTGCCACTTCTTCTTCTTGCCCCTAATTTTCAATAAACTATTTTATGACCCTTTATAGTGATTGGTTTTGAGCTCCATTTTTGTGTTTCTGCTTATACCATAGGCTCAAGAGAAAATGTACCTCTGCTTTGTACTATTCTATTTAACAGAGGATAGAACTAGAACTACTTCAGTATAAAAGCAGTTCAAAATTGAAAAATCTTTCCTCTTAAGATATTTTTAATTTATATTTTTGTGAACACTTTGTTATTCTAGTTTGTCAAAATTCTCTGGGGACTTGTGGAAACTGAAATTAAAGTGAGTCTTTAAATCATGGTGAAAGTGTTTTAAGGAAATGTGAACTGTAATTTAATGGAAGTTTCAGGTTCACAGATCCAATTATTGTTTATAATCTGGACTTTAAATTTAATTATACTCATTTATAAACTAGGAAACTAAAAGTTTTATAAAAAATATTCATCTTCTATGAATTACCAATTTAGTAGAATTCAAGTGGTTTTTTTTTTTTGTCTTGATTTGTTTTGTTTGCTTGTTTGTTTTTTTAAGAATAAGTTTGTAGGATTTTGATTTGTTTGGCTGTTTTTTGTTTGTTTGTTTGTTTTTAGTTATTAATCAGTTAAATTAACAAGGTCAATAGAAACATGGAGAATTTTACACCACACATTTCAATATGAATGCCAAGACTTATGCAGAGCTTTTAGTGACTAATTCAGAGATGAAATCCAACATTTATTTTTAGCATTACCAACCTTTAGCACTTTCAGAACATTAGGCCTGTGAGATGATACAGATTTCTAAATGATCATCATCTAGAGGTACCAACATGAAGTGAATCTCAATTTAGAAGAAATGTATTTTTTGTTCTCTTTTTGTGTGTAAAGCTATTGTGATTAAATAAACACAATGAAAGATTTCACACAAAAACACTGTCTCAAAAATGCCAGAACAATAATTAATTTGAAAAAGTTAGAATATTTTACTTTCTGATATTGTATTGAATTTTGCTTTCTTGTTAAACGGACTGATTGTCACAATATTAAGCTTCTCTTTCTGATGAGAGGTGCTAACTTTAATGCTCCTTGTCCCCGTGTAGACAGATTTCTACATGATGGCTCATTTGATGTGAACCAGATAGCCTCATCTTCAGAAATCAGTCATGGAGAGCTTATTCTCTAAGGTCGATCACATGCCTTACACTGACTTCATTGTCAGGGGCAGAGGAAATGCTGCTTGATGCTGAACTGACACAAAAGACAATTTCTGTATCAGTGGCACTGTGTCAGGACTTTAACAAGTCAGAAGTAAAAGTTTAGGGTTTGTGGTGGATTGGTTTTAATCCTTGAGAAAAGGAATACAAACAATATTTATTACAAAAATAAATCTTCTTGTGAAAACTAACCATCCTTTCAAAAAACCCACTTACACCATACACCCTGTACTCTTGACACAGATTTGGGTTTTAGTGCCTCCTTAACAGGCTTCTGAAACAGCAGTTTGCCTATTTTCTCTCCATTACTTAGGTAGTGAGAAGGATTTGGGCACATTGACTTTAATGGGACTTCATTCATTTTATTGGCTATGCTCCAACCTGTCAAGCCCAGGAATGTTCTGTGGCTGCTCTTATTTCACGTTTAAGATAGTAAGTAGTTGATGCAGTTTCTTTCTACATCTTTTATTTTCCTTTAAATATCAGAGAGGCTTTGAAGGAAATTAGGAAGAGAAATCAGAGGAAATGCTCTAGCATAATATTGCTACCTTAATGTAGAGGTTTATATAGCATTTGACAGGATTTATGGCATATAAAATTTTGCAGCTGAGCAGGTATGTATTTCCTACACTGAGCTGAGATTTTGCTGTCAGGTGCTATGAATTTGTACCAAGAGTGCAATAAAAGTAACATAGATTTCTGTTTACATGTGTTGCTATACAATATTTAAAGTGTAAAGAATTTGAAAGGTTGCTAATGGATGGAAATGTTTATGCTAGAGGAGATGGAAAAATGGAATAAGGAGTAGGAGGCATATGGTAACTCAGATGAGAAACATTTCATGCTGGGAGACATTCCTCTTCTATGGTGTGTTAAATAATCTGGTGTGGGTGTTTTTCTTTGTTTATATGATGTCCTAAGAGTGAAACAGTTCCTGCGAGCAAATGAGGATTTTAATGACTTTTAGACGGTTTTGCCTGAGAGAAGTATGTATCTCACTATAAAATATGCAAAGATAGCCCAAATGATGCTGGCTTCATTCTTAATGTTCTGTGTTTTTATTGTATTAATATTTTAAATTACTCAGTCAAGATGGGGACTTTCCGCATACATGTGTGTAGCTGTATTTTTTTCACTGAATTGCAGTTTCTCTAGGATGACCTCAAATGACGAAGTAAAGCCTTTAAGACGGATTATAAAATGAATTTTTCTGTCTAAATTTGTGCATGTGAGTTTGAGGAAAAATGTTGTGGAGTAACAAGCGTACAACTTAAATCTTGTTCAAATGAAAGAAGTTGAGTGTTGTGACCTGGGGTGTACAAACGCCTCAGCCTCAGAGCATGTCTCCAAAACCAGAATTTCAGTTTGGAGCAAGGTGAGATTGATAGCTGCCAGTACACTAAGTGCTGGGATGCCCAAACCAATCAATAAGGAAATGTGGAAGAGCAGAGAATTTCTGAAATGCTGTCTCCTGCAGGGACTGCACTCCCCAAAGCTGGGAGCCAGAGTTCTGTTTTTTGCACATTTGCCTGATAGAAGCACTTGCCCAGTAAGTGGTATTCTATTTCCTGTGATGCAGATGGAGTTTTTATTTGCTACTTGTTGGATGAAGGAACGAAAACAAACCAGGGATAATTCTGAGAGCAGCCACTCAAGACAGCATCTTTCCCATCGGACAAGACAAACTGATAACATCTGCTCTCCTTTGGCCTGTGTGGCTTCTGTACTTCTTGCTCAGAGTACCATAGTTACCCACAAAAACAATAAAATGCAGTTACCTCCCATAGCTTTGTAATTAGCACAGTCTGTTATGATGGTCCAGCTCCAATCCTAACCTTTCTCATCTTTTGTTGAGGATGTCTCAAAATTGATCTCCTGGAGAAGATATTCTAAGAAACAAGCTATGGGAAGTAACAATATAAGTAAATCTTTTGTGTTCTGTGAACCCTGAGACAACGGGTTCAGTAGAGATTTTCAATAGAAATGGTAGAGAAATGATGGTTTTATGGATGCTGGATGAGGACAGATCTTGAGGAGACAGATACACAGTGACCAGCTCAGGCACAATATAGTCTTTGCTTAGACATTTTGATACGTTACTATCCAATATACTACTGTTTCTCAGATGTCTGTGGACGTTCATTTTATTTCATTGCAATGTCTGTCCTTTTTTATTTTTACCCCTATCCATTCTCTGAACTTTAGCATCTCCTCTTGTTTGAGTGAAACTCTTAAGTCCAGATACTGCAGTTAACCAGAAAATGGACTTGTATTGCCATTTGCTATTGATGCAGACTTGTAAAAATGTAATTTTTTTCCCTCATAAATAACTGCTGGGGTTTATTTCAGGTAACTTCAAATGTACTGCTCTTAAAGAGGTGATCTTGAAATAAAAGGTTTTCTGTTGCTTTGTTATATTAAGACATGCTCTAAAATTTCCCCGTGAAAAGTATCAACAGCAGCCTTTTACTTGCATAGAGCATTAAGGGAGTCATAGTAGAAGATGCAAAATCCTATTTTTTTCTTAATAATTCGTTCTCTTAAACTTCAAACAGTTTTAAAATAAAACATAGTGGATAAGTGACAAGTACAGGATAAGATCGCCGCCAGCAGCAGACTAGTGATTGATTGATGTGTTACATATTAGCTAAAAATAATGATGGTCCTCACATTTTTCCTCCTACAGCATAGTTGTTAATCTTAGCTGCATTCCAATGTAGCCCTCTTTCACAGAAATATTCCAAAATGGTTTAGAAATTAGATAACAATCTTCTAGTCTGTTCTTATTACTACCAGAATGTCAACTGGCCCCTGCTGAAATACATATTTGTGTTGTATAGACAATTTTTTGCAAGAAAAGATGATGCATATGAAATAAGGCAGAAGCAAGAAGGTATTGCACTTATTTTGTAAGGAAACCTATGCAGTTTCAACTTATATGCACAGCAGCATGCTGAAGACTTTTAAAATATTATTTTTGTATTTATTTACTTATTTATTTGTGCCTTGTCTGACAGTCTCTAAATGAAAACCTCAGTTCCAAATTTTATTTAAGTCTACAATGTCCAGGGAAGTAACTTTGTTTATCTGAATCTGTAGAATGTTCATATTTATTTTCCCTGTCTCTGCTTAAAGTTTGAATCCCTGGCGAGTTTCTTTCTGGCACTGCAGTGAATATGTTGTGGCTGTACAGAATAACACCAGGACACCACTGACATTTTGTTGATAAGATTTCCTTTAAAATATATTCACAGACAACCTGTCTTGCAAGTATACATTACTGAAGAATCTTTATCAATTTCAGACACACTCAGCCTCTATCATGCATAAAACTCACAGAAACTTTTGCCAAGAACAGTTATCCAAAAAGATAGAGAGAAAGAAGTTAAAGCGTTTTATAACATTTCAGTTCCCTGTTGTGTCAAGATGGAGAATAAAAAAAAAAAAAAGCCCACAGTAATAAATTCTTGTTTTTTTCATCTACGTTTATTTCTCTGCAAATGTCTGATGCAAATGTAGACCATTAACATGCTCTTTCTAGACAGGCTGGACCATATATCTGGGTGTTTTTTCCTTATCTTTCCATTTATTTCTTCTGAGAAACTAGCTTCAAAAATGCCTCTTAAGGTTTTTTCTCATAGTTTCTATTCCCTTCAGAGTCTGTAATTTTGTTTTCTAGGTTATACAAACCACACTGAAGTTAAAGTTTACCATTTTTATTTCTCAGTTTTGGAATGTCACCTATTTTTACAGAGGAGATACATAACTGTGGAAAAACATACATTAGTTTGATACTGTCTGTTTGATTACATTGAGGAAATCCACCTCATTTAATTCAATAGTAAAACTGTCATTTGCTGCTCTGAAATGAAATCTATGCAATCAAGAAGTATTCAGTTTGCTAATTAAATTGAAAGCCAGCTATTGGCAGTTGTTGGCCTTCTGTAGTATGCTTCAACCCCTGACATGGTCCCCACAATCGTACACATTTGGGGGTGGCTTGAAAGTTACCAGGTGAAAAAAAAAAACCAAAAAAACAATGAGAATACTGTTTGACAGATGGCTGAATGAGACCCAGTAGTGTGCCCAGGTCACCAAGAAGAAGGCCAATGACTTCCTGGTCAGTACCAGCAATAGTGTGGCCAGCAGGACCAGAGCAGTGATTGTCTCCCTGTGCTCAGCACTGGTGAGACCCCAGCTTGAGTGCTGTGTCTGGTTCTGGGCCCCTCATTACGAGGACATTGAGGTTCTGGAGTGAGTGCAGAGAAGAGCAATGAAGCTGGTGAGGGCTCAGGAGCACAATTCTGATGAAGAGCAGCTGAGGGAGCTGGGGTTGTTTGGCCGGGAGAAAAGGCAGCTCAGGTGAGACCTTTTGCTGTCTAAAACTTCACGGAAGAAGGTGTGTGCTGGCCTCTTCTCCCAGACAACAAGTGACAGCAAAAGATTAAATGGGCTTAAATTGTGCCGGGGTCAGGTTAGTTTTCATATTAGGAAACAATTTTTTAGTGAAGAGTTGTCAAACACTGACACAGTCTGCCTGGTTAAGTGGATGTTTCATTATCCCTGGAAGATTTTAAAAGAAATGTAGATGTGGGGACACTTGGGGACATGATTTAGTATTGGGCTTTTCAGGGCTATATTAATGACTGTACTTGATGTTCCCGAAGGTCTTTTCCAACATAAGTGGTTTTAGGAAGTCTAGGTGCATTTTGAACTGTCCTCTGCTTTCTCTTTTGTCCAAGCAGCAAAAAGATGACTGAAAAACACACAAACCCTGCATGAATTAGAAGTCTAGGTTTTGTAACCAAGACAAGTTGCCCTATGAGCCAGCAGAATTTCATATAAAAACATAATTTTCTTTTGTAGTTTTCCACTCTATAATTTTCTATTTGCTTAAGAAAGAAAAGATGCATAATAATTTTTGGGTAAGTGATGAAATGTACTGGCAACTCCTAGAAGTGCTGCCTGTACACTGGTGTGCAATGTTTTTTATTTCAACATATGGTATTTTGTAGCACTTTTGTACATTCAGCTGAACCACCTACCTCTGGACTTCCCAGTGCTCAAATCTTCTGTAGCTGCATTTTACCATCTCTTCCCTTGAGCCAGCTCAATTCCTGAAGTAATATGGCGGTGCAGATTAATTTCTGAGCTGAGGTGAGAGTCCAAGAGGAATCATTAACTATCTTAGGGAGGGACTCAGTTTTCATCTTTTGTATCTGCATGTTGCTTTGATGCAGTGCATTGACTTTTAGGATCAGGTCAGCATTGGTGTGGCAAGAGTATGTGTGGCAAGAGTGTAGGTGTTGCACAGTGTTATTGCTCCTGCACAGCTGCTGTGCTCAGCACTGGGATGGTCTCTGCCATAGTAGGAGGAGTATTCCTGTAAACCCTGACTGCCACTGAGGACAGCTACAACAGAGACATTTGCATTAGTACAAAAGGGGTTTTGCCTCACAAGACAGGGCTGCTGAAGGCAAGATGCCTGTCAAGAGCTGGTCCTGACCTGTATTAACTGTTGGCCTGTACTCAGGGCTTGCTGTCACTGCCAAAATGTGTGCTAGGGGCATGCTAATAAGCTGCTAATAGAGAAAGCTGAGCTCCTATGCCCCCAATTTTTTTCTCTCCCTACTATATGTCTACCCTTATGCCACAGACTGCACTCCAGCACGGCCTTCTTTTACCCTTAGCCTGCTGCTGCTCCTCAACTCCTTGTAGGGAGAAAAAAGGATTTTGTTTTTATTTTATTTCTCTTCTTTGAGTTCAAGGCAAAGAATCATATAAAGTTTTAACCAACCTTTTGAGGCTCTCTATATTTTATTTTATTTTATTGCAGGAAATAGCTTCCTTTCCTGCATGTATGTACTGCAGTTTGATGCTAATAACCAAAATATCCTTGCCTATTTTTAATGTAAAAAAAACCTGATGGTCTTGAAATCCTGCTTTCATATCTCTCAAATGTACTCCAGGGGCTTCTAAGCCATAAATTGCTTGGGTTTTGTGGATTTAATTCTTTTATTTGAACATAAAAGTTTTCTGCCTATTAAAAATATAAATGCTATGTCTACAATTACCAAAAGCTTTACTAATCATGGAAGTTTCTAAAAAAGCTCCAAAGTAATTATATCTTGTAATTATAAGAAAAAAAGCTTCCAACTACTTCTTAGTGAATCACAACATTTACCAGTTTGGAGCCTGCAGCTATACGGATGAGATTAGCTGCTAATTGGAGGGAGAAAGAAAAAAGAATGAATAGAAAATTAATTTTATATTTTAAAATAGCTTGGACTTGTATCTGATTTGCAGTGAGAGTCTTTTTTGTGTGAGTTGCTTTTTCTTTTTCTTCTCCAGAAGCCAGTAAAGGAGCTTAAATGTGCCATTATACGTACAACAAAGTGATTGCAAATTACAGATATTTTTTGAAAAGGAAAAGTAGGGAAGATTGGCTAAGGACCTGGCTGATGCTTGCAAGGACCCTAGCATAAAAATTCCTCTTTATACACACTGTGCCCTTGGCAGCCTCATAAAAGTAAGGCATCATGGAGACTAAAGAACATCAGAAGGAGGAGGATGTATAAGAGTGGGCCTTCAGTCTTTTGCTAGTACCAAGTCTCTTGAAATCTTTCTTCAGCTATATAAACTGTTCTCAGGCATCTCCAGAATTCATTTAGTTTCAGGAGTGGGGGTATATAGCTCAGATGTTATGCACTTCCATGTCTCGATCCAACCCAAATTCTCTTATAGCGTGGAGTGCTAATAGAGAAAATCTGTGCAGCTTGCACAGGCTGTAGCTGGTACATCAGAGTTAAGCAGTACTTTGGAGGGCTCAGCCCACATGCTGAAGGTGACTGAGATACGATTGCACAGCCCAGGGTAGATTGACATACTTCTCAAACAGCCTAATTAGCCTCAATACAGGCCATGCAACTGATTTCTTTCCTAAGTGAAATCTTCACTGCATCAGGGTGCTGGGGCAGGTGGGAGAATGTCTCTGTACTGATGTCTATTGAACTATATTGGTGTACTAATAAAAGTGTAATTAAGAACTTCCATGCTGCTTTGTATATGCAAAGATTATGGGACACAAAATTAAAGGTTTCTTGGAAGGATCTGTCTCCTGCTGTTATTTGTTTCTTTTGACATTTTGCAGTGTTAACTTATTTAAGAGATTTTGTGTTTAGATGTTGATAGCTTGAGGTTTGATTCATCAATCCTCTTCCTTTCAGCAAAAGTAATGACTAATTAACATTCATCTGCCATGCTGTAAAGTTGATAGAGATGGTGGATGATATTTTAGCTGATTGTCATGCAGTGGAAATGACAGAAATAGCAATGTCTGGGGCTAACTGGAATTTGAAAATGGGGTTTCTTCCAAGGCTGGCAAACCTTATCTAGATCATGCCTAGGGAGAAATGCAGTAACATATTTCACAGAAGATAAGATTATGCTACAGGAGAGCAGATATAAACAGGTGGTCTTGGCAATTGCTAGATTTTAAATCAAAGCCTGCATAGCTCTCGAAAACCGAGCTAAAATTTTCTTCACAAATAAAGGTATTTGCTTAAATGAATTATTACAAGTCATTTTCTTACCAAAGCTGGTAAAATAACAGAAATATAGGTAGTTGTTACATTTTTTAATTGGGTTTGGTGACGGAGTAATATGATTAAAGTATTAAACTTCCAGCATTCACAAATAATTTCTGGCTAATTCTGTCTAGGGACCTGATACATGTGAACAATGCAGATTATTTCTTATGGGAGTCCTGATGGAAAACAAGCTGTCCACGAGGCAGCAGTGCCCTTGTGGCCAAGAAGGCCAGTGGTATGCTGGGGTGCATCAGGAGGGCATTGCCCACAGGCTGAAGGAAGTGATCCAGCCCCTCTAGTTCCCTGGTTGAAGTCTCAGCTACAGTGCTGGGTCTAGTTCTGGGCTCCCCAGTAAAACAGAGACATGGAGGTTCTGGAGCAGGTCCAGCAAAGAGTTACAAAGATGACTGGAGTACTGGGGCATCTCTCTTATGAGGGAAGACTGAGAAGGTTGGGCCTGCTTAGCCTGGGTAAGACTGAGAAGGGTCTTTATCAATGTGTACATGTGTCTGCATGGAGAGCGTCAAGAAGATTGCCTGAGGCTTTTCTCAGTGGGGCCAAGCAATAGGATGAGATGCAACAGGCAGAAACTGGAACACAGGAACTTCCACCTGAACATAAGGAAGAACTTCATTACATATGTGACTGAGCACTGAAACAGGTTGCTCAGAGAGGTGGTGGGATATAATTTCCTAGAGATATTGAGAAGCCATCTTGGATTCAATCCTGAGTAATATGCTGTAGGGGATCCTGTTTAAAAAAGGAGGTTGAAGAAGATATACTCCAGTGGTCTCTTCTAACCCTAATCCTTCTGTGATTCTGTAAATCTGTGACTAATGAAAAACATCTCAACTGAAATCTATTTGCATGATAACCTATGAGATTTTAACATATTTCAGAAATATGGTATTTTTAAAACCCTACAACTTGGCAGCATACTTGTCTTTATTACATGTTATGCTGGCTGTTTGGAATCACGCTCTTGTACACAGCCTGACCTGTCTGGTCCAGTGTTTCTAAACTACTTGTGCCTCTTATTACCTTTGATAATTTCAGTACAATTTGCAGTGAAACAGAGCTGCGTCGTCATCTGTAGACCATCCACAGAGGACAATTCACTCCCTTGGAGAGTACGCAACCCCTGGGCTGCCTCAGTAATCAGTGACTCCCCTCCGTGAAGTCTCCTTGAGAGATTTCCTTGTAGCTCAGGGTGAGAAAAAGTTCTTTAACCCATACGCAGTCCCTAGGCTGCCTCAGTTTGCAGGGACTCTTCTTTGAGAAGTCCCTTTGAGAGTTTTCCTTGTGGCTCAAGGTAAGAAAAAAATACTTCAACCCATGAACCTTTGCAGTCCTATGTTAATGTTCCATACTCCATTGGTTGTTCCCCTTTTTCCTGGTTTTTACCCTTCCTGATTGGTTCTTTTTGGATCCTTCCTCTGATTGGTCCCTTTCCCCATTGGCCAAGTTGTGAAACCCTGGCCCTGGCTACCCTGTATAATCCCTCTCCCATGGGAGCATTTGGATCTTTTCTCCTCCGGACCTTGTGGAATGAAGAATCTGTCCTGGAGATCAGAAAGACCCCATCTTGCTGATTTTAGTCCTGCACCACCCAGGGTGGTAAACATGGCCCTGCTGCTCAGGAAGCCTCACAAGGAGCAAATCACTCTGCACTTGAGAGTGCACCTAAGAACAGGTCACTTTGCACCTGAGAGTGCACAAAGAGCAAATCATTCTCTCCCTGGGAGTACCTGTGCCTCTGTCAATCTAGATGTCTTTTTAAAGACACTTCTAGTGAGGAAAGTCATGGCACCTTTCTCACTGGACCAGACCACGACAGAACTGCACGAATTTTTTTTTGTAATTAAAATTTTCGCCAGAAATGTAGTTTCAAGTCCTTTGAACTGTTTATGCTAGCAAATGTTATACATATACCTTGGTCTAAAGAACTGGAGAAGATAAGGAAAAGTCAAGGTTATTTTGACATAAGATTTTCTCTTCTAAATATGTGTGTGTGTGTGAGAGAGTGATCACAGAATCATAGAATATTCTGAGTTGGAAGGCACCCACAAGGATCATCAAAAGTCAGCTCTTGGCCCGTTGTCTTGGTTTGGAAAGAAAGGTATCTGCCAGGGAAAGTTGAAGCTTCCCTTGGAAAGGAGAATGTAAACCCCCTCCCTCCAAATTATTATAATTTTGTAATTAGGGGCTTTTAGGCAAAGACATGGGAATAGGAATAACAGTTCTTTACTAGGAATATTAAAAAATACAAATGTAGTAGTATGAAAAAAACAAGCAAGCAAACAAACAAAAATCCCAGAAACCCTGAAAGTCAGAGCTACCACCTGACACCCTGTCAGTCAGGGTGTTGGAAGCAGTCCAAAAGTAAGTCCTCCTGGAGTGGCAGATGTGCTTCTGTTGGAGCAGAAATGATCCTGTAGAAAAGAGTCCAGTGATGGTGAGAAGGGTCCAGTCTTCCTCTGGGAATCCAGTGGAACCAGATACTTTGTGTTCCTACGTCTCAGTTTTTATCTAGATAGGAATGGTTGGCTCCCCCCCACTGGGTGGAGCATCTCACAATAGGATGATGGAATGTGTCCTGTCATTGGTGAGCCTTAATGACCCATTAGCAGGCGATATCCCCTGGAGGGATGACGGGTGGTGAAAGAGATGAGAAACACTGCCCCACCTGGTTTTAACAGCTGACCCATTATCAGAAGGCATCTGGCCCCCTTCCCCTGGAGTTACAAGAGATAAAAAAAAACATCTCCCCAACTGCTTTCAACAGATGAAATAGAATACACATGCTTTTGGTTGCATAACCCAAGACACCCATATAGAAGACCACCCCAAGAATCACACCAGTTACCTGAGAGCATTGTTCAAACATTTCTTCAGCTCTAAGAGGCTTACTGCTCTGAGCTGTAGACAGTTCAAATGTAAAGCAATCCTCATCGGGGTAAACATTTCCATTGCCCACCATTTTGGACACATCATTACTTGAGTAATTTTCAGATAGCTTGACTCTTCTGCATATTAAAATGATATTGATAGCAAATATACTGAAATTAGAGTCTACTTTAAAAAGCACCATAAACAAAACAGAACTTGTCTGACTTCTTAGCCATATAGGTGGAACCTCATAAACCTGTGAAGGACAAACATTTTTCCCCTCTAATATAAGTTGAAAGTTTTGTATCATTACTTTACATCTCCCCTCTTGGCAAGGGGAAAGCATTAGCTTCTGGAAAAGTTGGAAAATATTGAGAGAGAGAGATGATGAAATTTAGTCACCTCATTTCCATACATCCCTTGAAACTCTAAGAACAAATATCCAAGAGATATTTCTAATACTCTTGGAATACTCTTAGTACTTTTGGCAGACCAGCAGTAATCTTAGAACTCTTATGTGCATCATACCTACTTTCCGCAGTACTGATATTAAATTATAATTAAAGAACCAAGAAGTAGATCATCACTTTTCAGTACACTTTTCAAGACATCATTCTATATTTCTCATTTTTGGGGGGTAAATTTCAGATTCATTGACACTGCATTGCGATCATCTTAGTGTTCCTTGTATTACTGCAACTTAGGCCTTGTTGTATCATTTTAGATATGACCAGGGAGGCAGGGGCATGAAGCATTATTCTGAAGCATTTCCCATGCTTCATTAAGTTACTATGTATTCTCCTTTATTGAATTTTGTAATATGCTCGTGTATTTTTATATATGCATATGCATTATGACAAACTGTGTATGGTAATGCCAAGAAATGTCACTAGTGTTAGCTTGTTAGCCACGACATGTTAAGTTTCTGTCCAAAATGATACTGACAAGTCAAGAGCTTCTCTAATTCAGGATATGCCAACTATATGGCTTTGTGCCTGTTACATCCCTCAGTAGGAAGCCTGGAGGGATGGGGGTGAAATTAATGCCAGGGCATGTGGTATTTAAAAGCAGCACAGTTATTCTATCACCCCATCCACTGACAGTGAAATCTATGAATTATTTGCAGCCTTTATGAATAGCCACTTGAAATATCTCTGGAGGTTTCTACCATAAGGCTGCCTATTACTCTTATTTAGTTCCTAAGACATCAATTAAGCTTGATAAAGCAGAAAAAATGAATGTCACATTTGGTATACTTCTGGCTGACTGCATTGATTTTTGGCTTCTGAATAGATTCAATTATATGGTGTAATTCAAGCTTGTCATGGTTGCAATTTTGTTGGATCTCCTCCTCCAATAACTTCTCCATTTTCTAATTTCCTATGGGAGATTAAAGGTCACTGTAAAAGCTACATTTTAAAAATAGTTGGGCATTAGATTTGTTAAAAACACTTAGTAAAATAATGAGTTTAGTAAATGCTCTTATACACAGTTGTCAAAAATCTGGAAATGTTTGAAACAGCAGGTCTCCAAGACACCTTCACTGCTGGAGAACATTGTGGCTTTAAAGAGCAATCTGTCATCATTTTATGGAAATCCAGGCTTGGAATTAATGATGTTCAAGGTTTTATTCTCCTTTCATATCCTTGATGTGTGGATATGGTTTTATGTATATTCTGCTGATATTCAAGATTTTTCCTTCGTGACCATTTTCTACCTGCCTCTTACATTAAAAATCATTTCAGATACTGCATATTAAAGATGAAGCAAGAAATGAAGCATAATTATTTACCTTAAGGTACTATCACTCAATTCGCTTTATTATTCTAGTGATGCTATCTTTGATATGGAAACACTGACATGATTCCAAGTTTTAATGAGTAATTTCTTGAATATGGGGACCGCTAATAGAGTTCCTATATCTTATCCGACTCTACAGGCCAAAGTCTTCAAAACAGTAATATTTTTTCTGGTTGTCAAGTAAAATAGGAAAGTGCTGTTTCCAGTCAAATTAATAACATCATAAATAGGCAGTGAAAAAAGGGCCTATATTTTTCTGAGAAGGAAAAAAAAGTCTGAACCTTCATTTATAGTTAAAAACATGAATAAACATGATTTTTTGCTTCTTTTGTTATAATGCTGGTGATTGTGGTCCAGGAAGAAAAAGTATAGGCAAGGATTCAGTGATATGTTTTCTTTCCAGTGAGAACAATTAGCATAATAATATTGTATGCTTGACAAACAATTCGTTATTCATAATTCTGTTTCATTTTTTCTTGTTTGTTTTCAATTTGTTTAACATTTTGGGGGACAAAAAGTTCAGGGAGTCATTGTACTGAATGTTCTATATCTTTTTTTTGTTTTATCTTTGTTGAAAAAACACAAAAATGAGAAGAAAGTCAATCTCATTCTGCTGGACTAACTTCTTTATTCCTTAAAATTCTTATGTCAAGTAAACACTTATTAAATCAGTATATAAACAAGACTTTGCTACACTATAGACTTCAGTTTGCTTTACTAAGCCACAATGAACTATTTGAAAAACTGTGTTGAAACTAAAGAGAACATTAAAAGAAACACAAATTATTTCAGGGAAAAGAAACATCCACGACAAAACCCAAAGTAGAGTAGCATAGTTGTCTGAACCTGGAATTTGTGTTTAATGCCAGTCCAATGCAAAAATTAACTTATCAACTCATTCCACATTCTCAGCTGTCTTGGCTGTAACCAAGTGGAAAGCCTTCCTCCAAGGCTCATCCATTGCCTCCTTATTTTCATGTAAGGAAAGATTTCAGTTACCCATGACTGAAGATTTATGTTGGGCAGGAGTGAGAAAAGGAAGCACGAAGCTTTTAAGTAGCCAGCTGGCTAGAGAGTGATAAGTTTCTCCTTTGCCAGAGAATTCCCTCCTCTGTTAGAAAATGGATCTGTGAGCTTTCTCTGGAACTTGAACAGCTTAACCTTGTCATCCGGTGAAAGACCTGGATGCCAAACCTTGACTGAGAGGCAGGAAGAGAGACAGACAAGGTGACAGTGGAAGAAATGCTTCCGCCAGAGGGGGCCTGTGCTGGTTAGGACTGTGCTTTCCAGAAAAAGTGTGTTTTAAGGGAGTTTTGAAAACTGTGAGTGACATGAGAAGTGTGAACATGGATCAATTTTATAGTGGGTTTTTTTTTGTTTTTTTCAATACATTTGCAATTAAAAATAGTCAAAGAAGGTGATTATTTATGCAATGGAATTTGATGCTGTAGGGCACAGGAGATATAGCATTCACTGTCAGACACTGCCAAAGGCAGAAAACCATAATAGATTCACAGAACTGTAGAATATAATGAGGTTGAAGGAACCCATCAGAACTGTTGAGTCCAGCTCCTGCTTGGAGTTTCAATATAACTCATTACGGGGGTTCTTATAATCATATGAACAGGTATGAACTGCCTCCAAAATATAAGGAAATGGTGAACTGCATCTTAGATAGAGTTTGCTGAATATGTACTTACTGCTTTTGCATGGGTTGCATAAGAGGAAATCTGTAGTAATGGCTATGATTCTGACCAGGTGATACTCATACATTTCTTAACTACCATATTGACTTCCTTGAGTGGGAGTAAATAGTTTTTGCAAGCTGTTGGTACATTAGGAGAACCCTAGAAAACAGCAAATCCACAGGTGAAAAGGCCTTACAAACACTTTACCTGCTTGAGTAAGCCTCCCACTTTAAATCCTGCAATGCTTCACAGTAATGTTACATGATTGACTTCAGTTAATGGGTCTGTTTCTTAGGAAGGTCTTTACAGCCAACTCTGAAGACTAATTGAGTTAGGACAACTTCTTCTGGGTTCATTTACAGTATGCTCCCTGGGAGTGTCCCTTTGGCCACAGCTCCCTCACAACAGATTGTCGAGTGTAGCGGATTATGTAACAGCAAATCACCCGTGTTCTTGGGTTGTGTTGTCTGCCCTTGTTTCATTAAAATAAATCTTGATTAATAAGGCTATTTTAATGAAAAGTATTTAGATAGCATGGAATCCATTTGCTTAAGAGGCTTTGATGGTGTAGGCTGAGCCTAATGAAAACCATATTAGTCCTAGCAGAGCAGCACAGGCGACACTTCAATGCAAGTATTTTGTTCCATATTGTGGGTTTGTGGGAAGAATCTTATGGGATTAGCTGGCAGATAAAAAAGGTTAATCTTTTAATTTTAAGGTGTAATAATTAATTGTTTTAACTGGAAGTCAATTAATGTTATTGAATCTAACTAGTTCCTTATCCAGGGAATTTAATATAATCCAAAAAGAGCATGAAAAAGGGGAAGAAGTTTCCCCCTTATACTTTTTCTTGTACTAGAACTAAGATATCTTTTAAAATCGACCTCCAGTGGATTTTAAAGAAAAAAACCAACTGTTTTTCATACAAGACACAATTTGAATGATGGAGCTTCTTGCTACAAAATATTTTTGCTACCAATAATACAAACTGTAATAAATAAGAGAAGTTCAAGAGAACTTTGTCTGTTTGAGGTTGTTAAATATTGTGATCCAGCTGCAATCACAAATTACAGAAAGTAAAACTATGTTGTAGGGGAGGGTCACTTTATCCTTTTCCTGTTTCTTCTTACCTTCCTGCCTGTAGCACTGCTGATGGTTTCCATCATAGACAAAATAGCGGGCTAAATTAATTTCGTGGCTGACAATTCAATGACAATATTTTCACCTTTTTATTAAAGTTTTAATCCCCTATAATCATAACACTGGATTACCACACGGTTCTGTTGTCTTTCTTGTGTTGACTGACACACACCTCTGGGAAGGATTCAAGGAGTCCTTTCATGACTGATAGTGCTCCTACTGTAGGATGATTTTCTCTGCTCCTCCTTTCCCTCTCCCTCATCCCACATAATCCTGAACCAGCTTCCTGGAGTATACATGGCCACATTGTCAGTTAGGTCACCTCACATATTTGATTAAAAAAAAGTATCTTCCTACCCCGCAGACAAATTTTCAGAAAAACTACTGGGGTGATCTGATTTGCAGTACAGTGACACAAACTTCAGGGCTGATGAAAAGGGTAATGGGGGCAGAGGGTCAATCTTTTCACAGACTGTCAATCTTTAAAACGTATTTCCTTTAAAATATATATTTACTACATTTTTTTTGGTTGTTCCTATTCTTTTCAGTCTCATCTAAGAAAGAAATACCTCTTATACTGGAATTCTCAGTTGTGTGTGTTCTGTCTGGAGTCTTGTCTTCGGTAGATTTTACAGTTTCGTCAACAGTTTTTTTAACACTAGACAGAGTTTTCATTTCTTGTGACTAAATTTTTATATACAATTTCCAGCTCTAGAGTCTGTCTGAAGTACACTTCAAAATAGTCTCGTCAAGAGAATGTCTGCAATCAGCACATATCATATGTTAGTATTCAGTTTGTGAATGTGATATGATGGTATTGTCAATAAATGATAAACTGTCTGTTACAGCTAATCATGTTGTTTCATCTGATTCTTTGAATATTCTTAACTTCAACATTTGGTTGTCTTTTCCTCTAATGGCTTACCAATACCCCAAAGTAATATTATAAAATGCATTTATTTCCTAATATTTTAATGCAATTCAATTACTATTTAGTGTAGATAGGAGCAATGAAATGTGAAGTTCAGTGCATTTATTTCTATCTGAAAGTTTCTCTAACATCACGTTTTCTGTCATTGCTTTGGATTGTATACTTTTGTCCATTTTGAAAAGGATAACTATTTCCCTTTCAGATTGGTAGTTTGTTTCTTTTCTGACAAAATTCAGTACACATCAGAACAATGAGTTGTTCCATCATTGTGTCACCATTCTCCTCTGTGGTGTGTGTACAGAGTTGGTATTTCAAACTCTGTGAAGTAATCTAAGGCACTTTTTCACCTTGGATCCCTATCTTGACTTGCTCAGAACAGCCTGGACCGCTGCCTATGCATCCTTAGTGACACACTGGTCAGGTTGCTCTCTGGGCTCTGGACACTACACTGTCATGTGGACAACTGCTTGAACACATGAAAGGTCTTGTAGGTTAGAAAGGACACTTTTCATAATGCAAAAGTGTCTGAAGTCCAAGTAGGGTGTCCTAGATGATTGCTAAGGACATTATATACATATTTGGAGTAAACGATATTTCTTTCTGTGTCATGCTCCCATTCCCCACACATCATATTCTTTCAAATCTGCTTATGTCTCCTCCTGTTAACTCAGTAATTGCTGAATACTTCATATGGTTGTCAGACCAAACATTCAGAGATGCAAGCAAGCAGGTGAAAGAACCTGGAATGAAGGAAGGGAAGGACAACAATCAGAAGTATTTTCTACGCTTATCCTCCTTTTTCTTAGAATGTGTTCTGTCTTACCTTTGAGTGATGCTTACTGGAAGCACTAGAGTTTTAATGCTCTGGTTTTCTGGCAGCTGGGTGGCTACCTAAAGCACATGGGAAACTGAAATGATTTGTGCGTCTAGCCATAAGTGATTTGCCTGAGGTTATTTGAGAACACCCTGGGTGAGAGTTGAAGCATGCATGACCTAATCTAGTATTCTGACCACTTGTCTGTTCTTCCTCTGCACATTTGTGCTGAAATTATATTTATTAAAAATGTTCATTATTGTCAAAGAACTGCTCGACACTTGGATCCAAGTGACATCTTTGTGGGGTAACTTGAAGTTTAACCTCCTTCCTTTATAAATTCAGATATAAATTCATGTTGTTTAATCAACACTTTCCAAGACTGCATGAATACCAAATGTACAGTCTGTGTACCTTCTTGATTGCAGTGATATTTTTAAAATTCATATAAATAATTATGTTAATTAAGTAATTCAGTTCCAGCCTCTTATCGGAAAGGCTGAGCATAACTGAATAATTGCCTGTCAGGCATACATAAACCAGCTCAGGGTGATAAAATGATTTTGATGTATATGTGATGTCCACATATCATTCACCACCCAGTGTGCATGGTATGTGGTTGCAGTCTCCAGTAATGCAAAGTTTACCTGTCCATGGGGATTTAGGAATTAAGAACGATGTCTCTGAAATATTTGGTACAAAGAAAAATGTGTCAGTTTTGTTTCACAGTAGGACTTTTATTAGACATTTACCATTTATAAGAAAACAACAACAAAAACATATTAATCTGTTTATTCCATTATGCAGTGCCGTTCTCATAATGGGATACAGCTGACAAGAGACACAGAAGACTATTTTGTCCATCTGTTCATCTATCAACCTTTCCTTGGCATAAAACATGAAGAATTTTTTCCTTATATAGTACCACAAGTACAAATATAAATCTGATTTATATTTACACTTATCTTAAAATATGGTATTGATTTGGCCTTTGATATACAGAAACAAAATTATGCATAATATCTGTTAGTTACCTTAAGTACATAGACAATAATTAATGTTTCTGTTACTCTGCTCTCACCTGCTTTAGAAGCATGGGCTTTATGCTGTTTCTGTTTTTGAGTGCAGAGAAACTGATAAGAAAGGAAAAACAGCAACCTGATCTCTGTGTCAGTAGGGGTTTGTTTGGTTGAGCCTGCTGTGCATTTCTGTGAAGGGTGAATAATTCTGGTTGAGAATCAGAGTTGAGGGAATTGTTATTTTCCACTTCCTAGCAGCTAAAAAATGTAACAGATGATTGCATCCAAGAACATAACAAGAACTCTGGAGATAGGGGTTCAAGTCACTTACTTTCACTCACTATCAGTCCTCCATTTGAATGAAAGGAGAAGCAACATTTTCCTTTCTCATAGAAATATTGCCAGGTAAATGTGATGCTGTATTTAAGTCACAAAAAGGCGACGATGAGTACTGCAGTAGGGTAGGTATCAGTAAATGCAGGTGGCCTGAGAGAAACTTATAAAAATTCTTTTTTCTTCCTGCTTTCCCTTTCTTCCTAGTATTTGAGGGGGTGTGAGTAAGAGGCACTGAATTATTGAAAATGTGAATCAAGTGCACCCATGACAGTAAGAGCTGCTGGTGCTTAACATCCTGAAACTGCTCTCCTACCTTATCCAACTTAATGACAATCTTAAAGGTGTAGTCAGATGCTGTAGATGGGGAATGGGAAGGAACAATCATGTTAGTACTTCCTAAACAGAGGGATCTTTGTGGGAAATGTCTTCAGGTTTTGTGATTTCACAACTGGGACTAAATCCTATTCATTTAGGACTGAACATTTTTACAAAATAAAGACATCTGTTTTAAAGCAGATTTTTCAGCTTGTCCTGGAAAAACGACAGTAGCTTATTGTATTGTAAGATAAGTCAGAAATAAGTAAATAAGACAATAAAACCCCCCTTTTTTCAATATATCATACTGCCTTCACTTCAAAAGAGTGCAAAGAAAAGAACAAAAAAAATTACAGTCTGAAATTTCTTTTTCCTTTATTTTCGAAGAAAGTATCTTGCACAATGGAGGAATGTATTCTGAAAGTAACCATTTTGACAAAAATTTCTGCTCCAGACATGCAGCTAGGCATAAGCTCCCAAGAAAGATTTTTTTTTTTCACTTCTTAATGATGTGGGGAAAGGATGAGTTAGAACAGGATTGCTATAGAAAATCTGGTAGTAATATTTTAAATTAATTTTCCTCACATAGAGCCTGAATTGCCTCTGACAATGAGAAATCTTCCCTTTTTAACTCAGCCCATGAGTTTTCTATTATTTGTCTCTCTGAAGAGGGGAAGTGAGTGAGCAGCTTGTGGCATTTGACTCTGAGCAAAGCATAGCACACCACATGACTGTGTAAGCTTTCTTTGGCCCAGCACTGGTTATCAATTCATTAAATGGATAATACAGTGAAACAAAGTCCCCATTATGAAGGAGGTCAGACTTGATGGTAAACTGATACCCTTGGCTTGAAGTTTTTAAACCATGAAACCTATTAAAACTTTTTTTTGCACAGCCAGAAAGGAAGACCGAGTTTGACCTGTGACCTCAACTATATCAAAGTTTTATAAGATTAGAGCTGTTTATGGTTTAGTAAGAAACTTGTTTAACTTAACAATTTTGTGCAGGTTCACTGAAGCAGCTGCCCTTGCTGTGGGTGAAAAAGGCTAAGTGCTTTAAAGGGTCAGTCTTAATGAGGAGCTATGTATGTAGAAAACCAACTTGAGAATGGACTTTCTGCTTTATATGTGTACGCTGATTAGGAAAATGGGACTCTGACCCATGGCTGTTGTTTTGACTGCTTTTGAAGCTACTAGTTCTTTAAGCATTGATCCAATTGAGTCTGATTTATTATGGATTTATATCTCTTGGTTAATTGTGTGCTTCAGCTGAAGCTATGCCTGTGAGCAGAACACCAATAAGGTTTTTGTCACAGAACCTCTGGCATCTAATTTTAGTCTCTCTCTGTAGAAATCATTTTGTGACTGCTACTGAGAGTCATAAGGTCTTTCCAACATCAGCTGCCTATTTTTCACTAAGACCTTATATACTTTAGATTGTCTTTATATTTCACCTGCTCTGTCATGTCTGGCTGAAATCAGACAAGGTGTTCAGAAGTTATTAGAGAAACACTTTTTCTTTCTCATATACATGCACAGACTCAGAGACTGAGCTGAATAAGCTATAGCTTCTCTGGAAACTAGGCTAATAAATAGCAACAGTGAAAGATTGCCTCATTCAGTGTTTTTGGAGTCCGTGGTGAATGCAAAATGTACTCTCAAAGTATTCAAAAGGATATAAATAAATAAATAAAAAAGTACCTAGGCATGCACAGCACCACATTTCACTACAGATCCTCATAGGTCTTGAGCAGGACCAGGAAATCTCTCAGAGTTTTGGACCAGGATAAGAGAAGCACTTATTGAGTGTTGCTGTTGGCTCGCTCCCTCTGGCTATTGGTCAGAACAGTGGAGACAGGGCCTTAAATGTCCTTGGTGCTCTAAGTCTGTGAATAAGAAGGAGAAAAGTGCATGTGTGGAAGGAAGGAGGAGTAAAAATCTCACAGAACACAGAAGAAGAGAGAAAGTCTGCAAGAAAAAATCTGACAGTTTACTATGCTGGGTGTCTCTACGTATGAAAATATCCTGACATTTCTAGACCATGGGGCAGTTGCAGACCCTAGAATATATATTACAATGTTAAAGTATGACACCTGATTTCTGTTATAGGAGAAAGTAAGGGTTTTGAATGATATAGTGATGTTTTCAGAGGAAGATTTTGGTTTTTTTTTTCTAAAATCCTATTACTCTCTGTCCATTGTTTCTAAACCTGAGGCCTCTAAAGGAAATATGCAGGAAATTAGGTACACTTGTAAATAGAATAAACCACTGGAATTTGAAGAGAAAGAAAATGTGAAACATTGCCTATTGGAAGGAATTTCCTACTGAGTAGTGCAGACATTATTTTTGCCACTTCATTAGAGAATTTTAGAGTAGTCTTCATAAAAATATATTCCTCATTGAAATCTTCGTATCACTTGAAAGTTTGAAGCTAAATTCATCCTCACAAAATACTGGACCACAACTAAGATTCTGATGGGTTGTTATGGCTGAGGAACAAAGATATTGGAGCAGTATGATTTCTAGATTTTTATAGAAAGAGCAGATTCTTTCTATAACTGCAAATATCAGAACTGAAAGTTGTACTGTGTCTTAATTAACTTTTTTCTCATATGCATTTTCTTGCATTATTACTGTCTTTATCTTTCTTTTTAAATTAAATAAAGCTAAAAGATGAAAAGTATTTTGTAGTTCTGAACTTAATTAAGGGTGAATTTAAAGGTCTAGATAAAACTGTTGCACAGTCTGAGGCTCTTCATTGAAGATATTCAATCATCTTTTTTTAAGAATTTGAGAATTTACCTGTTTATATAATGCAAGAACAAAAGACAGGATCAGTAGCAAAAGAAAACTATTATTATCCATAATTTATGATATAAGTTGGCCAGACTCAGAATGGTGGGAAGTTCACATCACTGTAGTTAACTTACTTGAAGCTTTAGTGGGGAGAAAACAACCTGAGCCTGATATAAGGGAATAATCATGTGCTTAATCTGGTCCCGCAGGAAAGAAAAAGCAATAAAAAAGGAAAAGGAAAAAAATGCCAGCAAACAAATAAGCAGAAAAGTAAACAAACAAAAAAACAAGCAAACAAGAAACCCAAAAAGAAAAACAAAATACAAAAATAAAATAAAAAACAAAACTAAGAACAAAAATAAACAACCCAAAACACCCCAAAGCCTCAAAACCAAACCAAACCAAACCCAACCAAAACAATAAAAGGGAAAAAAAGTCATATTTACCATGAAGCTGACTTGGTTTACCTAGTAACAACATAGCATAGTGATATAGATTTGACTCTTTTTTGTTCTTTTATACAACATATTATGTTAAAGAATGATAATTTTAAAAAGAGAGATTTTTCTCCCATTATCCTAATTGTTACAAAAATGTATGCACAAGTATGGCAGTGCTGCAAATTAACCAGTTGTCACTAGAAAAGTCTGTAAAAATCATTTCAAATTAGAGTGACAAACATGGGTTAAGCATCAGAAATCATTCACTCTTAAAAACAGGAAGAAACTAACACATGAGTTGTACCCATATGTTTTTCAACTTTAAGATTAAAATGTTTTAAAGGAACAGTTTGTAATGTAATTTTTTTTCTGGCACAAACAGATTTTTTTTTCAGATTCTTGACCTAGGCAGAGTTCTATGTTCTACATCAAACTAAATGTAACATGCTACCAAATATAAAGAAGCAGCAGGTGGAAACTAAAGGAAAATCTTAAAACAGATACTTATTCAGGATCTGAGGTGCAATAACCTTGCAATAAAGGAAATTGAATCCATGTAACTTTTAGAGCAAGAGGTATGAGGATCCTGTTTCCAAATGTGTCAATGACTTCATGCTTGTTTTCCCCAAGAAAATATTCTGGAGAGACTGTAGCCTATAGGAAGAAACAAATAAGCATTTTTTTAACCTCAATTATAGGATAAAATAAAAACTTCTTTTACCACATTTTATATAACCCTGTCTGAAAAGTGAACTTCAAAGGCTTGAAAATCTCTAAAATGTCATTAATTTCTAACACAAACATATAACCACAAGCTTGATTGTAGTGGCTTTCCAGGCTTCCTATCTATGATGGAGATCTGGAATAAACAAAGGTCTTCATTGCTGAGGTTTAAGGTTACAATGACCAGTACTCCATAAAAATGAATTTAGCATATCACAACAGTGATTCTACAGCAGAATGATTATGTAAATTTAGTAAAAAAAAAAAAAATCACAGTTGAATTTGTTCCTTTTGACGTAAAAAGTAAGAAAGACCTGAGAGTTAAAAACCTCTTTAATTAAGACATTTTAAAACACACAGTGTTGCTAGATATAGTACAGCAGAAAATTTACAATAACCGCAGTAAATGAATAACCTATTGCAAAGATATTTTTAACTTTAAATATAGAAAGCTATAATACTAGAAAAAGTTTCTATAGTATGGTACTGAAAAACCTATAGTCTAGGATCTACCTATATTCTGCCTATATATTTGGCTTATATTCGAAGATGAAGTGACACTTTCTATCCTCTTACATGAATAATGTTCTTTCTCTAGTTTGCAATTTGGAAGCTAAAATGGCAGATGGTCTTACATTTCTTTCCCAGAATATACTTAGGATTCTGGTTCTGAGGAAAATTTACATCTTTTCTGAATCGTCCAAAGTAAGAGTTACTTTCAAAAAAATTCAATCTCCTCAAAGTGGGGAAAGGTTACTCTAGACCCTAACTGACAGATTGGGCTAGGGAAGTAATTTACTATTAGTGCCAAATGATTTTTATATGAATCTTTGTTAAAAAAAAAAAAAGAAAAAGAAAAAGAAAAAAAGTCTTATTTTTTCTGGAAAGAACTTTGCAGTTCAACAAGTCAAGTTCTCGCTATTATAGACTTATGCCATAGGGAAAAAATGCTCACTGCACATAGTTTAAACCAAATTGGGATTGAAGTGGTTTATGGATTTATCAATGACACATAATTAACTGGCAATCAGTGACCTGTGCATTCAGGATTAATATCAGCCATAAACAGATTAACTGCAGCAGTAGAAACTTACAAAGTGTTAATTTATAACTACAAGTTAGAAAACCCCCCTCTACCTATATTTAATACAAAAAAGGGCTATTTCAAATTCATTGACCCCTCTGCAGGCCATGTGGCTTACACAGAGGTGCACATGGATGCACAAACCCCTGCTTTCCCCGGGAACCAACATGCACATCCCCTGCTCGCTTCTCCTTGCAGAGGGAAGATGAGGGTACTCCAGCCCTACACTCTTCCATGCAAACTCCACAACTGATCAATAAACCCTCAGGGGGCTCCCCTACGCCGTTCCTGAAGGTGGTCCACAAACTCCCTTGTGGTGGGGGGCTGGTCCTGGAACCCTCCCATGGAGAGGTTGAACCTCTCCAGCCTTCTCCTAGAAAGGGGAAAAGGAATCATTGCATGTATGCTCCTCTGCTCTCTGCTCCCTCTCCCTTCTACTAAAAATCTTCGGGCTTTTTTCCAAGGTTACATACAACTATAGACATCATCTAATCAAAGGCTGTTTTTAAAAACGGGGAAGAAACTTCTACAGTAAATTCTTTTGAAATTTGGTGAATTTCATCTTATCATATAGAACTTTCTCTACCTTAATTTCCATCTTCAATTAATTCATTTATCATTTATGATATGTTGTTCTTATATCAGTATTTTTTTCTACTTCCATTTAAAAATACTTTTTTTTGGCAGAAATTTTATCTATCCACCCAAGGATAGAGTGGAAAAAATTAAAAATGTTTAGATATTTAACAAGAATATTTTATTTGGATAAGGTGTCTTAACTGACTCCCAAACTCAGGTTGAAAATACTTTTTTATGGGGAAAAAAGCAAAAAACCCCTTTCATTGTTTATTTTATAATGACAAATGTAAAATTGCAGAATTTTCAGCAAAATTGATGGTTGTTGTGCTCTTTTCTTGGACTGGAGTTTCAAACAGGCAGTAAAAGTTGACTTCATCTCCAGACGGGCATCTACATTTATATGTCCAAGTGTTGGTGTACACACGTGCTAATTTTCAAGGCTCCTGATACTGTCACTGTAGATCTTGGTAAATCAGTCAGTGGAGTCATGTAGAACACACTCTGAAGAAGATTTAACGTTTAAACCTGTAAAATGTAAAAGAAAACATTTAAACATGTTAAATTAAATAAACATTAACATTTAAAGGTTAATTCAAGTGCTCCACAGAGTTCTCTACTGCTCTTTGAAATGTCTTTATCTAAGAAATTCACAAGAATTTCTAGAGGATATTTTTGGATAACCTGTGCTTATTCATGTTCGTGGATGGAGACCTGGTGTAGTACAGTCATTGAGTTTCTCTTTCAATGAACTGAATAAATAACTAGGTTAGACCTTCTTAAATGTAGGCATATAGACCTGAGTGTCTCAGTCAGCAGCTGACGCCCTCTTGTAACTACAGTTTTTTTGTGAAGATACGTGATTAAAGCAACCTGTAGATGTAGTCTCCCCAGATAGAAGAGTATGAAGTAATGAAATAGGAAAGACTGTGTAGTGTCTGAAAGAGAAGTGAGATTAAAAAAAATACTTCCACTTATGTTTAAATTAATGCAAAATCAAAACATATAAAAATTACTTATTTGATTTATTTCACTCTGAAATACGGTTTTAATTTTATCAAAATTCAATGGAAATCAAAAGCATTAATTTTTAAAGAAACATTTTGGGTAGATCCAGGACAAATTTCTTTTGGTGTTATTTTCTTTAGTCTTTCCACTGAAACAGATGGTTCATTGCTTTTACAGTTCACTTGCTCAGCAATGCATTCACTGATTTCTGTGGCCACAGACTTGGATTTCTTAATGATAATGAGGATCTTGCTGTTCACTCATTCCCAGAAGATAGAGTCCATGAGTTTGTTCCTAGTGTCACCCTGTTCTCTGTGGCATGTTTATAATTTTATGAAATTCTAAAATGTTTTAAATCTGCTTACTCAGTAGTTCTCAGAAGAAGGAGAAAGTCAAAAGAGAAAACTGAAATTTTGAGAAAGCCTTAAAGCTGGATTTAACATATGGGAGTGAATTATGTTAATAATCCCATAGAATGTACACCAGGATACCACTTTCTTTAGTTTCTTGTGCAGCTTTGCCAATAAAAAAATCTCATTCTTTTAAATGTCATTGTTCTAGGTCGGTACAGAAAATGAGGAAAAATAATCCTTTAAAATAAACAAGCTTTTAAGAAATCTTGGATATGTTACTTATCCTTTGGATTTTCTTGTGTGTAGGACAGATACCCCTGTGTTTTTATGTCTCCTATTCAACTGACTGAGTTGCTTGTGCAGAAAATTCTCAGTCCTAAGTTAGAGGCTAGTTTGGAAAGACAGAGAAAAGTGCAGCTTTTGTTTTTGGGATTCAGTGTTCAGAAGAAAATGCTATCAGCATTTGGCCACAATTAATTCAGGGAAGTGCTGAGAAGGATCACCAACAGGGAGGTTTTATCTCACCAGTTTTTCATGACACTCACAGAAACAAAGGTGTTTAGGCACATTTTCTCATCATATATTCAATTTTGAAGGGGATCAGAAAACCTATTACTGTTTTGCATTCTAAGTATTACAAGGCACTAAGATTTAGGGACAATTTTTTCTTGGAGTCTGCCTATAAGACAGGTCTTTACAAAACTAACAATTTTCAATCCTGTTAGGAATTTGAAACAGCTGATGATCTCTTATAACACAATTCGGTGCCCTAATGAAAGACAACAATTCTCAGAAAGTCCTTCTTTCCCACAGGTCACTGGGTTTATGAAAATATCTCTGTAAATGTCTCAGCTCTAATGTACCCCCTGCTTTGTTTTTCACAGAGTAACAGAATGGATAAGGTTGTGATGGAACACAGTGGGTCATCTGGTCTAACTTTCAGTCTGGTCTGACCTGGCTCAAGCAAGGTTATCCTAGAACACACAGGAGCAAGTTGTGTCCAGATAGTCCTTTATACCACCAGCAAGGGATAATCCACAACCTCTTTGGGCAATCTATTCCAGTGCTCTGTCACCCATACAGTAAAAATGTTCTTCCTCACATTCAGGGGGAAATTCCTGTGCACTGGTTTCTGCCTGTTGCCTCTTATTGCTTGGGACCACCAAGAAAAGCCTGGCTCCATCCTTTTGACTTCCTCCATTCAGACACTTGTGCTCCACTGTGACTTGCCGCCATTGGCCAGCTCTTGAATAATGTGGAACCCTCTTAAAGACAATATACATGGGTAGATAGCGAGATAACAGGTAAACAATAAAGGAATGATAAAACACTCCTTAGTGAAGAAAGTTAGGTCCAGCATTTAAACTCTTACTTTTTAATTTTTTGTTTTTATCATTATGAGCATCCTCTGATACATGTGCTGTGTGTAGGAGTATATAGAGGCATCCCTTGTCCTCCACAGGGGGAGACTTTCTACCACATGTCTTTTACTTTCTTCCCTGACTTCTAAACATTATACAGTCAGTAAAATACTCAGAAACAACTCTGTTGAAAAGAGAAGGAATGCCACATTGCAGTCTGTCTATATGGATAATGGTTTTGCACATGAGAAAATTACTGCTGAATTTGAATAATTATGGGCAAACACATTGACAGAGAAGTGGACATTTTAAATCTTCAGCACTAATTGCCTGTTTTGTTCTTAGTGTGTTTCTTTTAATTTTGCCTTTGAAAATATGTATGCTTACTGAGAGATTTCTCAGATGTATAAAATAAGAAAGAATAAATTAACTTGAGAAAGATGAAATGACCAAAATGTAAAAAAGATATGACTTTTTGTTTTACATCAGAGTACTTTTTCCTTTTGAGCCCCACTAATTTCCTGCTGTTCTCTTGTTAAGGCATGCCTATCTTAAGGGCAAGATATTTCATGAGAGGCAACCATGATGTGAATAAGGGGTTATGCAACTATGTGGCCGCAACCAACATGTGCTGCATAAACAAATACTTTGCTAGATGGTATTATTGTTGTAAAACTTTTTCTTAAGCCCCTTGGAAGTCCTTACCTGTGCTGGTGGATTAAAGACACAAACCAATTAAGGAGTAAATTTCTACACTTTCCTATGAAGTGTGACTTCAAGTTGGAAGAGTAATCTTCTCTAATGATCAATGCAAATTCCAATTTACCCAATAAATTTCCGTTTCTCTTTGAAATGGGTGGGCATCAAATAACCTTTTCTTTAGATATGACCTTTAATAATTTCCAGATCTGTAGTAATGATGTGAAGGCTCAATATCCTATTACCAGTGTAGTCTCATCTGCCTACTCTATCGGTTTTGCCCTTTGGGTCTTCCAAATTCTTCAGCATGTGACACTTCCAGGAACTGACTAAAACTGCATAAATATTACTCCTTCTAAACATGTAATAATTTCTATACTACTTTTAAAAGAGTCTACTCAATTTGGTTTTTTTTCCCTTTCAACTGTGAAAAAAATACTAGTTGATTCCTTAACTTGATTTATCACAACTTACATAAAATATTACATTAACAGAAAATATTAAGCACACAGCTGACTTCATTGGAGAACAGTACATGTCAGGAGTCGTAATGATGCAATAGCAGCTAAATTGGGGTGCATGTGGTTTATAGAACAGATCTTAAGAAAAGAAATCAATAAAAGAAGAGACACATTACACATAAGTAAAAAAATACAATTTCTATTAAGTAAAATATGTGGAAGCTTGAAATGAGCTCTGTTCACCTGAGAACAGCAACTCACCAGCAAATGGTTACCACTTTCAATATTCTGATGTTTCCAAGCTGTTAAACTGCCAACAGATCCTCTCTTGGTCTGTCCCTCACATTCCAAACCAACATCTAAACTAGCCATTGCTTACTTTCAGCATGAAAGTCTATGTTTATTATCCTTGCCTCACTATTTTGGAAAATAATTATATTACAATTATAGTTTTTGTTACACAAAATTTCCCAGCAGATTTTTTTTTTGCCAAAATTTACAGACTACTTTAAACTCAAATATTGTCAAAGTTTATCTTTGCACCTCAGAACCACTGCTTCCTGTAGCTGCAATAAGCATTTTGCATAAAAATGTGAATCAGAAAAAACTTTTTAATGATTCTGTTACTTATGAGTAATAATGCTTTGTGGTTGAATAACAACAGATTAAAAAGTGAAGCTTCTTCTTTTTTGACATCCGTCATCAATTTAGAATGCTATTTTTCTTTGAACAAGGAATGTTCTATCTATATTTCTCTGTCTAGTTCCCAAGTTGGTTCAGCTGCCTTAATAATTGTCTCAAACAAGACTTTAATAACACTTGATCAACTAAGAACCATTGTGAGCAAGCTAGTAGATTTTGCAGTGATGTTGAAAATCTTCATGCTGTACAAGAACATATGTCAGAATATGGCAACCTCAAATAATAGGAATCAGACAGTAACATGAAGAGAGAAACTGAAGTAACAGCCTTCAAAGTTATACTAATTTGTCAGTGTGTATCAGTATCCTGGACTACTCTGACCAGTTAGTGAATCTGATTCCATGGATTCAGTGATAAGGATTAGTGGAAAACATTGTGGGCTTCATTTGGGAGGAGTTATTCTACAGAGGAGAAAAAAAGAAACAGAAAGATTTTTCATACTGGAAAATACCAAGTAAGTATCAATAAAATTTTCAAGATTTTGGTTCACTATTTTTTTTTTGTTTGGAGTTTTTATATTTTTTTTGGTGGTGGTTTTGTGCTTATTTTTCTTGTTTTTGGGGGAGGTGTTTGGTTTTGTTTGTTGGTGTTTTGTTGTTATTGTTGTTGTTGTTAGTTGTTTTTTTTTAAATAACAGCAGTCCACTAATCTGATTAGACCTTTCTATATCTGTTACTTATTGCACAATCCATATAATTCTTGAACAAATTTCCAGTTTCAAATGTCCACATCTTACAGATCATTATATATTCTGTTTATCTTGTGAGCAGATGATTTCTACTCTTAGCAACAATTTTGTATACAGGTGACATGCAGGGTGCCTTAGCTAATTTCAGATAATCATGATGTATGTATCAGCTGAAAATCAGAAAAAAATCACCTGAACTATTACTCTTAGCTGTTTCATATAGATTTTTGATAATGTTTACATAAATTCAGCCATCTTTCCTAATGTTTATTATACCATTCATCTTGGATAGTTTCTAGGAAGGTAGATATTGTGGAGACTGGCAGAATAAAAAAAAAAAATATTTTTTTCTTTTTTCAGGCCTGTTTGCCCTGAATTTATATGCCAGAACAATGAATAAATGAAAGCTGTTCATTGTCACCAGGGACCATCTCTCCGTCCATGAAAAGAGAATTCTGGAATCAGACCACCTTTGTTTTGCTTATGAAGAGGAGAAAACATCTGTTTGTATCTCACCATCTAGAGAAGGATAATCTAACTGGAGTTGACAAGTCTCCAAAGGGAAAATTGTAATTTTGTATCAGGGTTAGGCAATATGGAAGCCTATCACCAGGGGGAATTAGTTGAACTTTTTAAAATACAGCTTTGGCTTTTGTGTTTTACTTTCTTATGCCCATAGCATGAGGATGAGATGCTTATTTGCAAGGCTTTAGTTCTTGTTCCCTTTCCCTCCTCTGTATAATATAAAACAAAAGGCCAAAATGTTGGATGCATGATTTCTACTAGCCTTTGATACCACGGTTAAAATTCTGACTTCGAGTTTTTAATTAAAAATCCACCTTTGACTCACAGCAAATGTGAGTCAAAATGTAGGTTGTATAGGTGAACTCCAGGTTGAGTTATAATTTAAGTCCAGAACCTGAATTAATACCCTAATGTGAACATAGATCAAGACATTCACTGTTAGTGGAGATCCTAGCAAAATATGAAACACTGAGAAAGAATAATGCTTTTTCTTTTCTAAATTGTTAGGCATTCTAGGACATCCATTCCATGTCTGCAAGTTCTTTCTTAGCCTCTTCAAGGGGGAAGTGCTGAAAGCGGTGGGGAGATGTAAAATCTTTTCTTCATTAATAGGAGGAACTAGGTAAAGTAGAAAATACTGTTGGTCTTTGTGACAAAGCCTCTCTGATCTGAACTTTACCCACCAGTTATCAAGCCACAGCTTGAAATACTTTCAGGAATACTCAGGAAGATGAAACCCCAGGGAAAAACTGTTTTCCTCATTTAAGTTTTTTTGCCAGATATTTTCAGTTTGCAATTTAATTTTGCCACCAGCCCTTAGGAGGGTGTTCTCTGGAGAAACACACGAGTGATTCAAGCTCCACAGGGATATTTAGGATTAAGCCAAAAATTCTGACTGACTGGTGTACGTAAGTTTTCTCCTGAGCTCACTTTTTCCTTCTTAGTATTATTTTAGTAAAGTTTTTAATGAATGCTTCACAGAAAAGAAAGAATATCTTCTTCTGGTTTCCTCCAACAAATTTTGCTGTGTTCCTGTGGTGGTTTAACATCAGCTGAAGTTAAACTCCAAATAAGCAACTCTACTTGCCCCACCCCTTCTGGTAAAGGAGGGACAAAGTCAGAGACTATGGGTTGAGATAATGATTTACTGAAAGCAAAAAGCAATGGTATAAGAAATGCACAGTAACAACAACAATATTAATAATAAAAGTATACAAAAAGGGAAGGTGTTTTACCACACCACAAAAAGGTGTTCATCACCTCAACTTAGGTGACACCTTGACACTGAGGTGAGTTGTATGGAATAATGACTTAGCAATGCCCATATGGTGCTAAAATCCATCCCCTCTGTGCAACAGGATAGTGCCTTTCCTTGATTGTAACATCAGTTATTTCTATAATCAGGTACCCACAACTGCTACTTCAATTTCAGGGTGAAAAGTCTCTGTGATGTGTCAGATTTTTTACGTACTAATGTAGCAAATGAAAACTTAAACTGAACAAAACAGGATGAAAAATGTAGGGTCATACTGACAACCCCTTGATTGTAAATTAAAATGACAAAATGATATTTTTATTGTTGTGTCTTGGGGTAACTTTATGGTCCAGTATCTCCTATTGTCTACACCAGATATAAGTCCTGTGCCTTTTTTTTTTTTTTTTTTTTTTTTTTACTGCTCGGGTAACATTATGAAAGAATTTGGAAGGAAACTAAATAAAATTTGCTTTCATAGAAAGAACAGAAATAAACATCAGGAATTAGTTTCTTATTTTGTGAGAAATTGAAAAATAGATTATTTTATGAATTCAACACTCAATTGCAATAATTTTCTATTAATTTTTTGTGCAAAAATTTCAACTGAGACTTTTTATACATACTAAACCCAAAAACATACGTTGACAATGGGTGTTAATGTTAATGAATCTCTAAAATTCTTGGACACTTCTGTTCTCTCTCAGGGCTGAGTATGCTGTTTCTGTGACTGATGTCATATTTGGTGCCCTAGTGACAGGAAAGAAGTGTAGAAAACTAATGTCATAAATGTTAAAGATATATTCTGTGTCTTAGGGGAATTGTCATTGGCTGTCAAAAATGGTAATTTAGTTTTGACAAGTCGTTCATAATTTATGTGACAAATTGACAGTTTGACAGAAAGAGTTATTTTATTTTCTAATAATACCATTGGGTTTGGATTACTTTTGTTGTTATTGCTGTTTGTTTTTACAGAAATTATTACTTTTTATAGCCAGATTCCAAACTATTCCAAAGGACATCTCTCTGATATCTTCCAAATATTTTTACTACTGGAATTTAGGCTGGAATGCATTTTTTAGAAGTTATATATGCTAACATGTTCTTCAAAGCAGAGATAGATCTAGATCAGGTTGCTAAGTAAATTTTGAAATTCTTCAAGGATGAAGGTTCCACAGCTGCTCTGGAATTCACAGCTAGATCTAATGCTTCAGCACACTTGGTATGACTCAGTTTACAATCTTCCCTCTTCAGCCATGAATAGGTTAATTTTTTTTTCCCTTACATTAGTCAGCTTTCATAATTTTTTTTTTATTATTATTTTTTCTGTGTATTTTCCAGATCAGATAACTTACCTGCTTTCTTATGGGTCTTAATCAGCCAAGACCATCCTGTAAGACACAGGCACAGTGCACAGTAAAATTAATATTACCAAAGTTATTTGCATTTTAAATTTGGAGATAGTAAGGTCTAGAGAATGCTAAGAGAAACAATAATACTATAAATGAAGTCTGCCTTTGTGTTACAAACTTTGAAAAATATTCTATATTTGGAACTTCTCTTTTAAAATATTCTGATAATCTTTATAAAGAACTGAGGAGATCTAAGACTCCTTACTTATCAACTTGCATAGGAGAATAAAAAAATAGTACAATGGGAATTAAGCATAGCAAAGCACCATCTGCATAAATTACTAGAGAAAAAAAATGGCAATATTAAAGGACATTAGGAAATTATAGGGATCATTATTCGTCCACTCCTTTGTTATTTTGGAAGTAGCTGCTCTTCTGTTTTATTTCCTGGGGTTTTTTAGAATCACAGAATCATAAAATATGCTGAGTTGGTATCAGGATTGGGATCATTGAGTCCAACTCTTGGCCATATGCAGGACACTGAAAAAGTCACACCGTGTTCCTGAGAGTTGTCCAAACACTTCTTGAACTCTGTCTGGCTTGGTGATGTGACCACTCCTCTGGGGGGCTGTTCCAGTGCCCAACCACCCTCGGAGTGAAAAAAAATTCCTGATATCCAGCCAGAGGTGAGGCCTCCCCAGTGCAGAGCAGAGTGGGACAATCACCTCCCCTGCCTGGTTGGCCATGCTGTTGTGTCTTATAAACCCCAGGACTGACTGGCTCTCCTGACTGCCAGGACACTGCTGACTCATGTCCCAGATGCAGAATCTAGCATTTGCCCTTGCTAAATCTCATATGGTTGGAAATTTCCCATCCCTCTAATTCATCAAGGTCTCTCTGTAGGGTGTCCCTGCCCTTTAAAATTGTTGTTGGAACAAATTTAGTAGTTCTTTGGGTCCTGTGCCCAAGTCATTAAGGAAATTGTTTAAGAGAACTGGGCCAAGGATGGAGCCCAGCAGAACCCCACTAGTGACCAGATGCCAGCTTGATATTATCTCATTCACTACAACATTTTTTGCCCAACATGTGAGCCAATTGTTCACCCACTGTGTAACATGGTTAATCATCTCTTGTGGTTTGTTTCAGGCATTAGTCTCTGAGTTGATTCAAGTTCACTTCTGGGCTACTTAAAATTACAATTTGCAAATGAGTTGTGAATGCCTGGAGTGTGAGCATTTGTATGTATGTGAGCGAGAAAGTATATGCATAGTTCTGTGCAATGACAGACATAGTTAGAAGGAGCATCATAATCCTAGAAGCTGGAACAATTGGTTGTCATGGATTTCATGCTGTGAAAGAGAAGCTTTGGATATCTTTTCAGAATTGTGCTATGCTGACATCTCAGACAGAACTTGAAAGCAACACCACAAACATTTCTAGTACTCTGATGAAAATATATGAGACTTCAGGAAACCTAGAGGCCTTGCTATCACTACTGATTTTATGTGAAAGGCACAGAGTTTTTTTCTTGCTCTCTTGTTTCTTTATCAGAAGCTGTATGGCATTTTCTGTAATTAAGCTTTTACAGTATGTGATTTGAATATTCATCGTTATAAGCATTCTTCCCCTTCATAAAAATATCCTGTCTCCTAACAAAAGAAAACATCTTCAGATATCACACTCTGAGGTTCTCAAACCTTACAGACTAACAACTCTAGTCTATACAGAAAAAGTTATTAGTTTACTGTGGGGATGCCATTACTGTGGCGATACCACTCTAGAGGAAAAATTGCCATGATTATAAAGCTATTTTATTAAGGAAAAAAAGGTGTTTCTTAGTCAATAATCTCTTCTTATAATAATAATTGTATTTATCAATGAACTATTAAATACAGAAAAAGAATGACAGACAAAATTTTGGACATATATTTGAATAGCCCTGACACACTGCAAATAATAGAATCAAAACATTCTCCAGTGATTATTGTGACCTACAAGACACAGAGGAAGAACCTGGACCAGGCAGAGACATCCCCAATAACAAGACAGCCTGTTTTTCCTTACATAGACACAAATATCTACAGGAAAAGGGGCAAGACTGTGGTAAACAATGTCTTCAGGCCCAGAGCAGGTGATGAGTTCAAGTGTGAGACTGAATCAGTGTACTTTTCCGGAAGCTTCTTGGAAATTTAGTAGTTCATGTAGTGACTCAAATGCAGAACTGCACCTTAAGGCAATACCTAACCAATTGCCACTAGATCTAGCTTAGTTTGCTACTATCAAAGATGCTTGAATTTCCAAGACTATTACAGCTTTTACTGTTCTTGGAACATGATGAATGTTGGGGAAAAGTATATTTTATCAAAATAGTTTAGAGGTGGATTTATGAGACATTATGACCAAGTCTGAAGATAGGCTTAATTAAAGAAAAGGAGCAAAGTAATTGTAAACATGCACAGTATTGTGATAACAAGAGACAGTAGTTTTTCACACAATCACTGCTACTAAGGGTGACGGTTCATGTTTAGGACACACACATATCCTCTCTATCCATAGTAAAAAGATAAACATTCTCAGAACATGAGGAAGATAATAGACAGACCATCATTAATAAGAAACTTCCTTGGATTGGATAACACAGCATAGAAAAAATGGCCTGCTGGCAATGGTCACACCAGTCACAACTTGAACTGTGATGAGAAAGCTACTCGGCCTAGGCTGAAACCTGTCCGTGGACCATTCCTGCAATTTAACAGTAGAGAGCTGTTTCTCAGCACCCAGGGTTTTGGTCCACCACTGTTAAGCTTACTAATATTTTTGTAGCCACAAGCATTTTTTCAGATGGTCTAACTTCTTTTTTTCCCCACAACAGCTTAGCAGATGGTATTTTACAAGAAGACAGTTCCCCAGTGTCTGTGTTGCTTTAAACCGCCCATTTGCACTGATTTTATTGAGTCTGAGGACATTCAGTATTGTAATACTTTTTGGACAGAGTTCCAATTTCTCTATTCATTTATTTTTAACTATTGTCTCCTTCTCTTCCTCCTCTTGAAACTGACAATGTCTTCAAAGGCACATTGGGGTTATCTGGAATGCTTTCTGGTCAGTCTGTAGCCTCGAGGGCAATTCTGGTCTTACACACACACACAAAAAAAGTAACCAGCCAAACACAATATAATCCACTTTATTTGCAGCACCCAACTGAAGCATATGGAAAAGATGTGCCCAACTCAGGGGAAACACTCAGAGAGGCAAAAAGTGAGGCAAATACAGGCATTGGATGATCTACTGGCCATGCCAGAAGATCCTCTCAGGGTGGTGTCATCTGGAGACTATTACACAGTTGTTATACAGTGTGTGCAGCATGACTTGGCCTACAGGAAGCCTTTGGTTTTGCCCTACCACATCTTCTGGGGCTCGAACCACACTCCTGCTGAAAGTCTCTGGCATTGCCAAGCCCTGTCCTCCTTGGAAACTGCCACCCTAGGACCTCAACATGGCCCAGAGGGACTTGGTGGGCTGGGTGAGCCTGCCTTTTTCTTGACTGGTACATTCAAAACATATTTCTGCTGCTCTTTTCTGACTCATTGCAGTCTTGTCCAGTTTTTACTTATATACCCTAAGCTACCAAAATTTACCTCAGGCTGAACAGCAGCACTAGGAGTCACTATCTGCTAAGGTCTACAAAACCCATTTGACTTCCTTTATAGTTTACAGAGAAAAGTGGGAAATTTTTCTGCCTTTCTTAATTGCACATTAAAATGACATTGCTATTATTGTAAAAATGTGTGTTAGACCCTTGCTATAAAAATAAAAGATTGTAAAAACAGCTCAGCCACAGGTGTCTATGCTCCAGGTGTCTACGTGGGATGAGGATATCCCTCAAGAGCCTCTTCAGAAGTCATCTGCAGTTCACAACATTTGGTGAATGATGCATTAGAATACACAATATATCAAGAAATGACCTGAGAGTCATTCATTGCTTGTTATTCTGAGACACTGTCCTTCTGAAATCTATATTTAGAAAGTCCATATAATTGATTTTTCCTACTACCTTTTTCTACCTTTTCTCCTTTAGCTGTCTCAAAATTAAAGCAGAAAGATTCACGTTTGTGCAAGGATTATGGACATTAGGAAATTGTGCCCTATGTCACTTGGTACTAAAAATGTGAATTTATACTTTTAATTTCTCTTGTATCAGGCTTTATTCCACAAGAGGAAAACAAAATAAAGGAGAAAGGAGTGACACTATGACTTTCACATGTTTGGCTTTATAGTTAAAGAGGAAAGAAAGAAAAGGGAAGGGTAAATATAAATACTTTAAAAGATTTTTCCCAGTAGCTGCTGTACAAGATAAAAGTCATAGAAGACTCTGGATTTAATTCTTATATTTGGAGAGAAATAACTTCCCTCTGTGGATTAATTTATGTAAATTATAATATGTAGAAGCTCCATTTTCATGAAGTTGGGGTTTTTACATTTTCTGTGTATTTTAATGTTCAGCTCTTGTTCTGCATCATTAAAATAAATAAAAAAACAAAGCTGAAAATTCAATTTGGAGTTTGTTTCACATTTTAAAACAAATGACTGAGTTTGTCCTTGCATTAGAATTAATTAAGCATGTCTCTATTTTTGTGAAGCATGTTCAGGGGAATGGTAACATCTAGACATTTCAAATGAAAACAATTCATAACAAGATCAATAGCATGACTTTCTAATTAAGAAGTTCTTGCTATTATTCAAGTACTCACTATAATAATTTTAACTCGTTAACCAGCAGGGGGCTCACGATTAAAAATTTGGAGGGTTTGAAATGCAAAAGCAAACTGCTCTCTCCTTGTTACAAAAACATATTGCTAAGTTGCCTGACATTTTAGTACAGTAGACTATCAAAAGACATCCAGCAGCACTGCTGCTACACCAAGGGCTGCTAAAATGAATTGCTAGATCTCCCTCTAGGAACTTCACTGATTACAGATATTAGATGATTTTTAGCTTAAATATAGACTTAACAGCTTTAACATGTAACAGATAAAACAGCATGAGAGATGCTACAAGCACCAGGCTGTTTATAGTCCATCACTGTAGGTACACTACTCATATGGTGTTGATTTTCTAGCACCCACTGCCTAAGGTTTCACAGGGCATGGGCCATTTTCCAGTTAACTACAAAACCAGAAGTTGTTCAGCTACTGCTGGATAAAAAAAAATCTGGGATGATGGTAAAATTTGTATGACATTGTTATGGGAAAGAGCTGTTTCTCGATTTTTTTTTTTTTTTATTACAGATGAGTCTTTTTCATGGACTGTGAATGGAAAGCTTCCAAACTCTTTGGATCTGCCTTGGTAAAACATAATTTAGTGCTGCTATGCTGGCAACCTAGTAATTAGCATCACACACAGTGAGCCTATTTGTCTCCCTGTGATAAATATAGTGTACACAAAGAGAGGATACTCACATGAACATAAATATATGTTGACAGCCCTATAATAAAGATGAATTACATTTAGCAAGTCCAGTAGCATGCTAAGTTTTTTCTGATCAGCTTACAAGCCCTGACATATAAAGTAAAATGGTAAACATTTGTGATTAAAATGAAAATGTAAGAAGATATATGGGAGAAAGTAAAGAAGCATAACAATAGTTTGATTTCAAATATTTTTAAGATGAAAGGGAAATACCAGTCCTTTTCAGTGTATTTTAAATTTGTGACAAGTTATCATATTCAAATCATGCCAGTATTTGTTTGGTTTGTGGACTGGACGAAGGATGAACTCACACTCAGTCAAAATTGTCTTCTAGCAATTGTCTCTGTGTATGTGAGGAATGGAAA
Organism: Phylloscopus whistleri; assembly: GCA_017589585.1. Classification (NCBI taxonomy): domain Eukaryota; kingdom Metazoa; phylum Chordata; class Aves; order Passeriformes; family Phylloscopidae; genus Phylloscopus; species Phylloscopus whistleri. The sequence continues at coordinate 5,075,676 of JADMLD010001389.1, read as the reverse complement.
ACAATTTTGGATATTAAAATATAATTATATAAATATGTTTTTGAATTTCTGAAATTTTTCAATGGCTATTTAATAAAAGTAAAGGATGATTTTAAAAGCCAATATGATTCATGGAAATATTTCATACACTATATAGTATGGCAGCAGTCAGAAACCTCAAGCAAGATGTGGCATCCATCTTTATGGAATTAATAAAGGTGGTTTTTTTTTTCCATTTGCAATGGAGAAGAGGGAAAAGATTTCAGTTTTTCTGCCATAGCCAAAGTGCATTTCCAACAGCATGCATTTTAAGGCAAACCTTCATCTTTGCTGCTTATACTGTTCTTCTCTACAATAAATGTTTAAGTTTTCTTTATAACATCAAGGAAATGTTTAGGTCTGTAGTTCAGTTGTCTAGATGTGTAGCTATCCCAAACCTCACTACAATGTCTATTAAATATTTAGTAAAGGTAGAGCAGAGTCCCTGTGGAAGACTGACAACATCCTTTCTCAAAGAACTTTATAGGACTGTAGAGTATTCTCACTGTATATGTTGGCTGTGATCCCTGAAGAAAAGCAAAGGAATTCTGTCATGAACTTTGGATGAGTCACTAGGTTATAGGGTAAGGAAAGAGTCTGAGACTGTGCTATGGCATTGCACCTCCCCGCTCGTGAGTTTTGCTTCAGAGCTGGAGTGGCTTTTCTTACAAATCTTTTTTAAACAGAACATTCCAAAATAGGAAAAAAATTCATTCATCCCCATATATATCACTGCTTTAGGAGGAGTTTCCATTAGAAGGGCATTTTTCCCAAAATAATTATAGATTAAATATACAGAAAATAATGTCACATCATTAAACAAGCTTTCTGTATCTCATTTCCAGATTTAAGTATTTAATTTGTTTGTCTTGATATGAAAAGCAAAAATTTCTGCCTGGCAAAATTCTTTCCAGACTAAAGAGCAGTATCAGACAGTTTTAAACTTTTTTTACATTACTAAATAAATTAATAAATAAAGTAATTCTATTTCTTCTGACAATTGCTTCAATAAGTACCTCTTAAGATGAGTTAGAAAGAACAATAAGAATGTAATTAAAAAAAAATCTAGGAACATTGACATTCATTTTAATGCCATTATAAAATGAAATGAATATATTTCAAAATCTATAAAAGCAGCAGTACAATGGAAGTATGAAGGACTGCAGTTCCTGCTTGGACAATAGTCCAACAGTCCAGCTGTTTAGGCTCTCATGATTCAGGTTTTCTCTCTAACAGCCAGAGTAGAAATTCAATTCTTTTATCACCCAAGGATGATTTGTATGTGCAGCAATCCATGTTGTCTGTGGTGGAAATGGCATTCAGGAACTTCAGATCACATAGAAAGTTCAGAGTTCAGGGTTTCCACAAAGAAATCTATTTGGAAAGGAAAAAAGAATGTAAGAATACTCTATACTACTCACCATCAAGGATAATGTTTTCCTTTCTTTTAAATTTTAGTTTCTTTGATAATTTTAGCTACTTTAATCACACTATGTCTTAGTACTTTGTTAAGCCATGGAAATAGATGTCTTGAAGCTTCTTAACTGTATTTAGTCTTTTCTATTTTCTTAGCTCTGTTTTTCTTTGTTTCCACACACTAAACACACAAATAAAATTATTTTTTATTCTCACTCACAGTAAGATTTTTTTAATCAAAACCCAGCTATTTTCTATCACAACCATAATGGATGCTATCACTGGGTGTTGTCTTTAGTGGTTCCTAGATCTTTTCAGAATCATTATGTTCCATTGTTTTCTTCCTCAGATATGCAGTTGGCTGTACTAAAACACAGTTTGTGCAAATAAGTTTACTAAGTAGTCTATATTTCTATAAATAACTGCCTTTTTGAATATCTTTTTCTTATTTTCTTTATGCCTTCCCTTCAGATACTTATATACATTGATCATATCCCCTCAAGCCTTCACTTCTCCAGGCTGAACAGTTCCAGTTACCTCAGCCTTTTCTCATAGAAGAGATGCTCTAGTCTTCATTTTTGAGACATATCTTTAGGAGAAGCAAATGTGTGCTGTTGGAATCTGCAATTTCTTGCTCAAGATCCTTCATCATCTTGTTAGCCCTTTTCTGGACTCTCCCCAGTATGTCCTTGCCCCTCTCATACTGATGATCTTCAAACTGGACAAAGTACACAAGGTATGGCCTCTGCTGAATGGAGGAGAAGGTTCTTCTGGCAGCACTTCTAAAGCTGACTAGGATACTTTTTTGCCACAATGACAGATTCGGGGCTCATGTTCCACTCTCTGTCTACCAGGACACCCAGATAGCCGTCTTCTGACAAGCAGCCTTTTTGATGGCCACGCAGATGTCCAGCATCTAGTATCTGAGGGGTCCTGGGGTTATTCCCCGCCAGGTGCAGAACCCTGTCTTTATTGAATTTCAAAAGGTTCCTCTCTGTCCAGTCCTCCAGCCTGTTTAGATGTTATTCTGGAGGTCTGCACATCCCTCCCATCTTGTGTCGTCATTGAACTTGTCAGGGAGGAATCTTCCCCTTTTTCCAGGTCATCGAAGAGTAAGAAAAACAAGTAAAGCTTGGAGCAGGAGCAAGCCTTGGGGGTAACTGCTAGTTACAGTCTTCCAGGTAGACACAGGGACACTGAGAACAACTTTCCAAAACCTGCCATTTTGTCTGGTTCTCAATTCACTCCATCATTCACTCATCCAGCCTGTGTTTCCTGAGCTTGGCTAGGAGGATAACATGGGAGAGAGTGTCGAAAACCTTGCTGGAATCCAGATAGACAGTATCTATTGCTATCCCCTCATCTGTCTCTAGGCAGTTGTCCTATCATAGAAGGCAATCAGGTTGGTTGAACATGATTTCCCTTTGGTGAATCAGTGTTGACTTCCTGATGTCCTTCTTGTCTTCCACTAGAGGTGACTTCAGGATAAATTGTTTTATTGCCTTTCCAGGGATTTGAGTGAGCTGTAGTTTTTGAAGACTGGGGTGATATTTATTTCCTTTCTTCCAATCCTCAGGTACCTCTCCTAACTGCCATGATCTTTCAAAGACATTTGTCATTTTACCAGGGCATCATGTACATGTCATAGTCTATCTGTTTTATCAAACATATTACACTTACATAGCTCTTTTTATCTGCCAAATCTGTTCTTTCAGTTCCTGAATTACATCTGCTTAATAGGACATTCTCCATAAAACCTTGTCCCATTCTGTAAATGAATATTATACTACCTCTTTCAGTATTTTGTGTTGAAGTTGAGAATTTCAGTCTTCAAGGAAGGAAAATGTAATTTTCTACATTCTGCATATAACCTACACATCAATAAAGCAGCACAGGTTTGGGATTTTAAGTAGTGAATACTCAGAATAAACTATTTGTGAACAGTCTGCTGCCTAGTAATTATTCATGTAAATTGAATAATAGGAAAGATTCATGATGAATTATTCAACCAACCCTCTAGGATGAGTGTGTGTGTAATCATTTATTAAAATCTTTATAGTATATTGAACAAGTAAAATGCTGTATTTATTTGGTCTGAAAGATGATAGCATGCTAGAAGAGTAAAATAGTTCAAATGAATGAATGTATGAAAATAATCAGAAAGTGCTTTGAGACACAAAAAGAATGACGGAATGGTAAAAAGACGTGGATATACAAATTCAATTCTTATAAATAATATTTTATGTTATGGTTCACGATTAGCGAGTTAGTAAAGTTTGGCGAAGTGATATCAGAAAACAACTCATGACATTTTTTATTTGAAGATTCAAATGTTCCAAATATGTAGCCTGGATAGTTTAACAGAAGCTTGAGAAACAAGATATTTATCATCATTTTCCTAAGCATTGTGTCAAAGTATGAAAACCAGAGTGTTTCTGTAAATTATGAAGTTAGTGTATTGCACAAGAAAAATCTAATGAGTTCAAGCTCTTGTTAAAAAAATATATTTATAAATGATTTCCTTGCTTTTCTCTTCCTAAATACCAAGTGTGTGCTACCAGACAAAGAAATTATGTATATTTTATCAGTGAGAATTTTTGATTTCTGTGCTGAATGAAAACAAACAAACCACCACCAGCAACACCCCCACTTAATCCATAAACCTAATAACTGAAGCCACAAAGCATATCAGTCATTTCTTCAAGTAAGGGAATTCCCCTCCCTCCACCCCTATCCACCCTCTTCTTCACTTTGAGTTGACAAGTTCAGAAAGAGTTGCTTTGTGCTCTGGAAGGCAAAAAATGTGTGAGGTGTGTAGTACTGAGGGAGTTAGATTATTTTGAGATATTATTAAACAAGCAGATTCAATTAATTTGAAAGAGACACTTCAGAGAGAGGATGGAACTCTGTGCCAGGTGGGCCGAGCAGGACTTCAGATTCTTTTCCACAACTTATCTGTATTTTACAGACCACCTAAACAGATGTAAGTTTCCTCTGGAGAAGATTAGTACAAAATAAAAAAAAAAAAAGGAACCATTCTAGCAGTGCGATTAAAAATCACTTAAATTTACTAAGTGTCTGCACAGTCTTGAAAAATGATAAAATTCCTGGGCATCACTCTATTTAGCTGAAACTTTTCCAGATGTGCCTTGCTAATCAACTCCAGCCAAATTCCCTCAGGCTTACAGAAATTAAGGAGAGAAGCCAAAATTCTGTGATAAAACAAACCCTCTCAGCAGTGTAGCTGTGCAAGGTTTCTTTTAACAGAAAAAACAGACTTTAATTTTGTTAGGGTAGTATATGAAAGTTTTTAAAAAATACCCACACTTAAACGTATATGTTTGTATATTAATTAATTCCATTTTGCATTCATCTATGCAAATATATTCATTTGGTTATTCTGGCTAAGCAGATGTGTCAAGAATCCTTGGTTTTACATCCTGGAGGGGTTATGTGCATGTGTTCTGGTCTCATATTTTTACTAATGTCTTGGGTTGTGGAGCCAGGGGTGTGTATTCTATTTCATCCCTTAAAAGCAGTTGGGGAGATGTTTTTTCTTTATCTCTTGTAACTCGAGGGGGAAGAGATGCCTTCTGATAATGGGCCATTAACACCTCCCCGGACTATGCCCTCCCCAGAGCGGTGCACCCGCATTCCATCATCCTATTGTGAGATGCCCCACCCAGTGGGGGGAGCCAGCCATTCCTGCCTGGAAAAAACTGAGACTCAGGAACAGGAGGCATCTAGCTTCACCCTGATTTCTGGGAGGAAGACCAGACCCCATCTCACCATCACCAGACCCCTTCTCACCACCCCTGGACCCTTTTGCTGCAGGATCATTTCTACTTCAACAGAACCACATCTGCCACTCCAGGAGGACTCACTTTTGGACAGCTTCCAACACCCTGACCAACAGGGTGTCAGGTTGTAGCTCTGACTCTGTCAGGGCTTTCCAAAATTGTTGTTTGTTTGCTGGTTTGGTTGGGTGATTTCGTGTTTCTACTACATTTGTATTATTAATATTCCTAGTAAAGAACTGTTATTCCTATTCCCAAATCTTTGCCTGAAATCCCTTAATTGCAAAATTATAATTTGGCGGGGGTGAGGGGTTTACATTCTCCATTCTAAGGGAAACCCCAGTTTCCCTGGCAGATACCTGTCTTTCCAAACCAAGACAACTAGTTGTCCACTTTAATGACTATAGGAGACAAGACATGGGTCTAGATTGATTTTTGAACTAAACCAGTGTGACTGTTTTTATGTTCTGATATTTAGCATCTACTCCCAGCTCCAATATAGGCCACTTTTCTGGAGTTACTCTGACACTAGCGCTCCACACACCTCGGTTTCAGAGCAGTTTCCCAAGTAACTATTCTGCAGGTAACTTGGAATCAGTTATGCCTTGAGGTGATTCAAACCCCAATAAAATTCCCTGATCTCATGCATAAAACAAAAGTAAATTTTTTCCTGAAGGTAGTGTATTTAAAAAAAAAAAAAAAAAAAAAGAAAAAATGCAAAGGCATGAATAAAGAAATGCAAAAAATATGTTGTCAGCACTTATTTTTTCATATGTTTCTTAGTCTGGCTTTACTCTAGAATACACACAGATGAGAAGAAGGTTAAGAAAGTGTAAGCAGGTAATGATTTTGAATTATCTCATATTAGTCCTTCCCATGCTTCAATAGAATCCTCCCTACTGATAAAATGGTGAATTTATTTTTGGTTTCTTCTGAGAGGCAAAATTCTTAAAAATATATTTTCTCATTTTTTGAAAAATGTCTTGGTAATGTGCTTAGGTATAACTTCAGTTTTCAAGAATGCAGTCCTTTGACTAAAATAAGTTATAAAACACAAACCTTTCTTACAATTGTATTTTCTCTGCCTTAGGTTATAGCGTAATTACTTTAATAATTGAGTTTTATCATGATAATTACTATAATAACATAATATGTAGGTTCTCCCAATAAAGAGTTTGTCTTTAGGATGATATGGTTATGCAGTTTTCTCTGCATCATGAAGAGTGAAGTGAGGGACACAAAAGCTAAATTTTTTGATTAATGGAACAGAAAACATGTGCGAGAGCAGGGAAATAAAGACATCACTATGGTTTTCCTACATCCTTCTACTACATTAACCTTCTAGTTTACATCAATCAAAATATTTAAAATATATGAATCTACATTTTTGTAAATGTGTTTTTAGAGTTGTAAGATATTGGTTTTTTCCCGTCATGAAACAGGAGTAAAAATTGCCAGAAGCTGTGAGAAAAATATCAGTGTACCAGAAGACAAGTCTGAACTCCAGACAAAGTCGTACACCTTATAGCCAGTATAAGTACACACACTTAATCCAAACACAGTCAACACTTAGAAAGGCTGCTTGAGTCCTGTAGGCCAGAACAGCTCCAGCAGGTGTAGAAATATATGTACTTACCCACACAGGGGAAATTAAAACTCACAGAAAGAGAGTGAACCCAGAGGAACAGGTATTGATTCTTCATAGAAATGTTTTATTATATGGGATGGTTCTAACCAAATTGTTTTATAAACCCGTATTAAGGTGGCAGTAGTAGCTTAAATTTTTCTGGCATTTACCCAGAAGGGTAGCTATTCCTTAGGTAACAGCACTGGGGGAAAGGAGGGCCAGCCAAATAACAGCTGTCCCTTTCTAACAAAACACTACCTCTGTCAGGTGAAAGGCTGTAAAGAGATCTAAGAGCAGCCAGGAGCATTTCGGTGCTTCTCACCACACCTCACCCAAGAAAACTGCAGCTGTAGTGTGTATTTGCCCCTGTGTGCAGTGGTGGCAGCAGGCTGGTGCAGCAAGCAGAGTTGGTTTGTCACAGACAGATCATCTCCCTTCCACCACATCCTTTTCCCTGTGCACCAGAAGATGTAAATCTTACTTTATAACTATAATAAGATCTTGAACTAAGCTGAGACCCAGTTTCTTATCTAGACCAAAGCTCTACTTATCCCAGCTGAGAGAAAGGAGAGAAAATAAAGTGTATTCTAAATCTAGTTAGTGCCAATATTTATTATTATTTTTCTTAGAAAATAAGAACTGACAGTGAAATGTTCGAAACCCCTAGGGTAATAACTTTCAGAGACTTCAGAAATACCATGTAGTTGCTATAAATCAAAATGCCATGTGTTTTCATTTCCTTTCCTATAATTAAAAGTTTGCTTTCATGTTTAAAAGCACACGTATACCCAAGAGTAGAGTAGCTGGAAAGTCTTCGTATTTGACACTTCTGTTAAACAATGCAATTTATCTCTTTTTTAATAACAGAAATTAAACAAAACAAACCAAAACAAACCAAAACAAACCAAAACTCAACTGCTGTTTATTTGTAAAACATTTGCTGTAATCGGTTCTTCCTTACAGAAGGCAACAAAGCACAAGGGAAAACTGGGAGCAGAGCACCATCTTGTTTAGGACAAATGAAAACTGTTGGACAGTGCAAAGTTTTTAAGCGCTTGACAAGCTGAGGCAAGGACACATGGTTTGAATTAAAGAACTAGGAAAGAATCTGGGAGGACTTGCACAAAACTACAGTGAAACACTGTTAGACAGTTATGCCATTCTATACAGTATGTGTTAGATTGATTTGTTAGGATCTTATGAAACTGCAGGATCTGAGAGTGCTCCTTGGTTCTGGGCTCTGGTTGTGCCACACCTCCATATCCATGGGACACCTTCCCCATCCTTCTGGGTAAAACCCTATACATAGGTCAGAGAACAGCAGGGATGGGGTCTGGCTTGTTCACCTATTTATGGGACTGAGGCCTTAGTAATTCAGTTTATATAGATCATGATGCAAACATATGAAAAACGCATGGTTTAATGGAGGCAGTTTCATGTATTGCATAACTGGGCATGGAAGACTGTAATATGAAGAGGGGCTGACAGAGATGGGACTGTTTAGCCTTGAGAAGGTGCTGTGGGGATCTGATCAATGTATATAAATATCTGATGGAAGGAAATAAAGAAGGCAGCACTTTTCTCAAAAGTATCTAATGGAAAGACAAGCTAGAGTGGGCACAAATTGAAATAACTGGATTTTCTCCTAAGCATAAAGAAAGAGTATTTTGGGGGTTTTTTTTGTGCAAATGTTGGAACACTGACACAGGTTGCCCAGAGATGGTGGAGCCTCCATCCTTGGAGATATGTTAAATCCGACTGGGTACGTCTCTAAGCAACCTGTTTTATTTGATCTTGATTTGAGCAACAATAGTGGATGGGCTAGATGGCCTTTCTGACCTCAGCCATTCTCAAATTCTGCAGTTCTGCAATTTTAATACATATATGTGTATATATATTTACCCAGACACACTAATACATCATATCACATATAATCATATATCATATATCATATATCATATCATATACATGTCTAAATATATACACATAAAAGTATAAATTTGCATGTAGTCTAGTCATCCTTAACTTACACATGATGTTGTTATATACTGGAAAATTCACCCAGAGGAGGCTTGTATTTGTTAGAGCATTTTCTGCTACTATCCTTCTCTATGATTTTTGTAAAAGTGACTGGCTCAAGAGAGAGGGTACCCGTTAGCAACAATCAATTTCTGTGTGTGATTGTGTGCGTGGGTGGATCTCACAGCCCTAATTCACAGACTGACTGAAAGGAATTAAAGAGCTAGACTAAAAATTTATGAACTAAAATAAATAAGTGAATTTTGGGAAAAAATCTTAAGAAATATTTCACTTGTTGCTGGAATGGAGTCAATTTTCTTCAAAGCAGGACTTGCAGTGCTATATTTTTATTTGAAACCACAACAGTGTTGGTAGCACATGGATATTCTAGCTGTTGCGGAATAGTGCTTGCACAGCACCAAGGCTTTCCCTGTGTTTCACCCTGTCTCCCCCAGCAAGTAGGCTGGCAGTAGGCAAGAGGCTGGGAGGGATCACAAAAAGGACAGTTGACCACAGCTCACCAAGAATGTGCTCCAAACTATGTAACACCATGCTGGCCAATAAAAGTGAAGGTGTCTTCTCAAAGTAGCTGGTGCTTAAATATTATCTGGATAGCAGTCTGCTCATGAAATATGAGTGACTAAAAGCATGCCACCTTTTTTTTTTTTTTTTTTTTTTTTTCTTTCTTTCTTTCTTTCTCTTTTGTTCTTTTCTTTCCATTGTTTGGCTACTTTTATTTTTCCCAGGAGATTTTCTTGGAAGATTAAAATGAATGAGTAGCTGGTGGGTGCTTAGTAGTGCTTATAAGATAAACTTAAGATATGAGGAAAAAAATCTTTTCTGTGAGGATGGTGAGGTACTGGAACAAGTTGCCCAGAGAATTTGTGGTTGTCCCACCCTTTGAACACTGGAAGTCCTCAAGGACAGGTTTGATGGGGCCCTGGGCAACTTGATCTAATTTGCTATAATCTAGTAGAAGGTATCCCTGCCCATGGCAGGGCGTTGGAAAAAGATTATGTTTAAGGGCCCTTCCAACACAAACTATTCTACAGTTCTATGATTAGTGGCTGTACAGGGTCAATCCTTCACTAATGTGTATGAACAATATATAGTCATTTCTCCCCATATGTATCCTCACTGATCTTTAGTACCTGCTGATGTGGATGTGCACATAAATCTCAGGCTGTGATTTTAAGTTTGAACTAAATCTGGCTGTATTATTTCTGACTGAACTTCAAAGAAAGAGTACCATGATGAAAATACAATGAAAGGAAAATTCAAAACTAACTTTATTTTAAAAAATGAAACAAAAGAACTGAATCTTTCTCTAACGTGATTTTCTACAATTAAAGTGATAGTCCAGAAGGTCAGATGATGTCAAAGTTTACCCAAACTAATAATAATTTCTTATTTTTATTCCTTTCTCGGTTAATTATTTGCTAGCTTGACAAGAACTTGTTAACAAAATATATTGGTTTCCTCAAGTTCTTGTTGAACTCAAATGACACTGGAGCTGGAACTAATTGGCAGTTTCAGCAGGGATGGATAAAAGAAAAGAAATAGAAAATGACAAATTTTTATCTCACCTCTAGAAACAACCTCTTGAGCTTTTGAGACCAGTAGCAGGACACTGAAAACACAATTAGGTGGTTTGTACTGCAAAGGGTCTGTGGACAGATAAAGAATTTTTTTCTGTCAAGTCTATCAGTATTGGATCAATGCAACTTAAGAAATGAAAAAAAAAAAGGAAAAACAGCTCTAGAGTTTTGAAGAGAAATTAAAACACAGTATTTGGGGGTTTGTAAGTTTTAGTATTCTAGCATGAATTCTATTCTTAGATCTGTTTCATTTTTCCCCTAACACATTGCAGTTGAGAACAAAATTGAACGATGCTATAGTGTTGTAGATGTATCCTGTACTAAATGTTTCTGAAATATTTCAATTTTTTCCCTGGAGCAAAAATATTCTCTAAAGTCACCATGGACAGATAGATTTCTTAATAAACCTAACTCTAAGGTAAGATTAAAACTTTCCTAATTATGAGCCACAAATAAAAAACCATTGTTTGGATGAGACAGTTGCAATCACATCAACCATCTGAACTGAACTACACTAACTGTCCAGATGTCACCCATGTCTACTGGATGGATTAAATGGATGCATTAATTGCTTGGGAGCCTTTTCCCTTTTTCATGAACAAGAAAGGACTTGTGACAAAACAGAAGAATAAAATTTCAACTCTGTTCAATAATTTAATGTGGAAAATCTGGACGAGTAGTGTTTTATCCAGTTTGGTAAAAACAACTATTATTGCCACTTAAGTGATAAATCTCAATATCAGAGATTCCCATTTTGAGTTTGGTAAGTGTTATCTGAAAGAGGGGCTGCCATTAACTGCTAGACATCTCAATGCATTAGCATCTCAACCAAATTCAAAGTCATGGGGGTTTTCTAAACATAAGCTTGTATCAAAAAGTCATTGCTTTTTAACTTATCATAGAAAATAATTTTCTCTTCTTACTTGTAGAGGCACATTCAGAGGTTTTGTGCAATCCCACTATGGGATCTCATTCTAACCTAGCTTCTTTAAGAAGTGCCATGTCCTTCAGAAGCAGGTACTTACAGCAGCACCTGTGCTATCTGATAAATCAGCATCTGTGTGTTCCACAGCAACAGACAACCCTCTATCATGATCACGTTTTTACTGCTTTAAATACACACACACACACTCAAATCACCTTATAATTGATATTCGGAAGATGTATAATATTTTTGTTGTTTGCCATCACTAAAAATTATATTTTTCAAAACTGATGACCTTCTAACAAAAAATTAAAATAATTCTGTGACAAATGAGGAAAAAATCAGAACACTGAAACAACACAAATAATTTCTTTTTTGAAAATATGTAAATGCTAGTTTCAGTAATTTTTTTTCTTAAAAACACCTTAAGTTCTCTGCTACATAAATGATAAATTTTAGCAGAACACTTTGGTTTGTAAGATTAAATTTACACTTGCCTTTAACTTGTAAATATTTCCTTGATTAAATATTGCATAGTCAATGACATTACAGATATGACTCATAAAATTTCCTTAGTAAATCATACCAAAATATTAAAGCTTAAAATTATGAACTGCATAAATCCAACATTTGTCATTTGTATCTTAGTTTGCTTACGATTTAATTTACTCTATGCTACATACAGGACTTCCTAGAAGTAAACTGAACACAGTAATTATAAGATGAAGGGCTATGATTTTTAGTAATTACTAACTTTGTGCTGATTTGTGGGGAAGAGGCTGGAAAGAAATGTTCATGTGATTCAAATTTCTCAGATGTATCTGTTGCTGTGGGCCATGGTAAAAATGCTGTACGTATACCAAGGTTGGAGAAAATTCTTCCTGAGTAGCTGTTTGAGCAGGTGTCGTGGCCACCTGCATCCAAACTCATCTGTACAGGTTTGTAGGGTTAAACAGATTAGTTTTTGGAATTTAGCCCTACTTTTGAGTCAGCAGTAGAACATGTACCTCAGCCAAGGAATCTTGTTACTCTAGAAGTGCCTAGTTTTTTTTTGTAGGTCTTCCAAGTGTCTTGTGTGTGAGCAGATGGGCATGTTCTCCACACCTATCCTGTTTTTCATGCAGAGCTGTGATTACTAATTGTGTAAAGAGACAGAAAAGGAGTGCATTTTTATGTGGGTTAATAGGTTCTCACATCTTAGTATAGTCTCTTAAGGACTTAGAAGGTAGTACTAGGTGAACAGTGCTTATATGGTATGAGCTATTTCAGGCTTATCTCCTGTCTTCCTAAAACATGTCCACAATCTCACTGGATAAAACTAGAGATGTGAATGTTTATGTTGATTATGTAACTTAGACCAAAAAAATTAATTTAATTACCAATCATCTGGGATATGCAGTACTCCAATTATCCCTTTTCCAGCTTGAAAATAAGCAATGGATTTTCCCTCACATGGTATAAAAACTGTACTTAATTTCTAAAACTATTTCAGATAAAAGCATCTTTCACACTGAAGGGTTTTATCATGCCATATACAAGTTTTATTGAAGATAAATTATTTTTTGGAAGGTACCTGAGCATTCAGATGGGAATGTCCAGGTACCTTCCAAAAAAGGAAGAAGCAGGAAACTACAGGCCTGCCAGACTCAGTGCCGTGCAAGATAACAGAGTATATCCTCCTGAAAGCTATGCTAAGACATGCAGAGAATGAGGAGGTGATTGATGGCAGACAACATGGCTTCATTGTGGGCAAATTGTGCCTGAAATATTTGGTGACCCCTACAATGGTTTGCAGAGTTGGTGAGTTAGGGAAGAGTGATGACTGATATCATCTACTTGTCTGTGGTCCTGGGATTGGCAATATCATTGCCTTGTATGTGTCTCTGTGTTTGTCTCTCTGGGACATGCTCTCAGCTTCACTACTCACTGAGCCTGCAACTACAAAAGCTTTAGCCATGTCCTGAGCTTGGGCACAGAGTACTGCTCCCCAGGACATGGCACTGGGCTCCTGCCTCTGGACTGAATCACCAGGAGGAAGAGGCCACACTATTTTACACCACTTAACACTTAATTTCATCCCAATACAGAATTGAATGCATTTGGAGTTTCAAAACAAATAACAGTGAAGCAGGAAGATGCCTTTTTGTAATCTCTTGAAAGAAGGATCCTTGATTTGTAACTGTATGTTTATCTGACACATAGCAAAAAGAAAAGCTTTCAATAGATTCGGGTCTTAGATGACTTTATAAAATCATATTAAAACATACCTTCTTTTGGTGATATGTCCTTATGATTAGGCACACCTTTGATTAAAAAAAAATAGGTTGAAAATGTATAAATTTAAAATATCGTTCTGTGCAAATGTTTACATTAATACAAGCATTATTTTAAGGGTAAAGGAAAAAAAATTAGAGTTGACTTTATGTTGTACAGGGAATTGTAGAGCTTATTCTTACAGTTTTTAAAATGCTGTGTTTTATGTAAAAAAATTAGGTTAGGAAGTTAACAATCTGAACAAAGGCTTTCACTGTCACTTCTAGTTATTTCTCAAATAATACACTCTTAATCTGTATTTTGATTACATTCTCTTTCAGGTCAGAAGCTTTAAACTGCTAGCCATTTCCTCCCAATTAGAACAGAAAACATTAATTAACAAGACATCCCTGTTTTAGATCTCTGGGATAAATTTCCTTCCTCTCCCAAGCCTTCTCATACAAAACTACCCTTGAAATTATAGGTTTAACTGTACTTCCACACCTCCACAGCTCTTTGACTTTTCCACCTTGAGACACTGTAGTGGTACTGGTGCAAGAACATGCAAATCCCCTCAATGTACAGAGTAGATATGGAAAAAAATATGTTTGGTTTAAGCTTATTAATTTTTGGACAGGTTTTATGCTACTTTATATATGGTATTTTTAGTGAAAAGAATGGAATGTCAGTGGGAGCTCTCTGACTAGTTAAGCAAGTTAAAAATGAGGAAAAAATAAGGTACAGCAAATTAGCAGTAGTATAAAATGTGAGAAATTAGAGCATCACAATACCATATTTATTTGTATATTATTCTGCCACTAAACTTCTTTAGAGCATTCATGGGGGTAGGACAACATATTTCCCAATAATTGAAAGAGGCCAGGTGCAAACTCAAGTCACATGGGGATCTCACTATTTTATAAATTCTGTTAGTTTTCCTTCAATAAACGTATCTAATTTCACAGGGGGAAATAGGTTATATAATAGAGACACAATTCGTCTTTTCCTTGTCTTGAAAGGTCTATTATGAGTCAGAGTAGAGAAGATCACACCGTCTGGGACTTTTTCTATAGAATCCTGTTTGGACAAGCTTTAACTCACATTTCTTTGTTGCTCAATTCACACTGAGTTCTCTTCCTCAAAGGCTGTATAAAAATTCATTATCATCTTTGAAGGTCCTTCAAAGCTTGGTGATGTCCAGATCTGCCCATCATTCCTGTCCTTATTATCTTCTGGAGTATTGCCTCATATAGGACAGGGCATTCTCATCAGTGCAGAAGTATAGCAAAATTAAATAAGATTTTTCTTAACAAGTCCTTTAAACACTTGCCTAAAGGTACTCCCATGCTTAGCACTGAAAGTATATGTCTTGATCTTAAAACATGTCTTACGTTTAAATAGACATTCCTATTTCAGTTTGTCCTTTTCCTTGTATGTTTTCATTGGGTGATGTTGAGAAAATTCTGGCTCCATTTTGTTTATTAGCCTTAACATGTGTTTACACACATTGATCAGTTCCCCTCGAGCCTTCTTTTTCCTGGGGAAAATGACGTCAGATGTCTATCTTTGTATGTCACATGTTCCAGTCCTTCAATCATCTTCATGTCCCTTCACTGGACTTACTCCAGTATGTCTATGTCTCTACTACTGGGGAGCCCAGAACCCCAATCAGCATTCTACATGGGTGTCCCCAGGACTGAGAAGAGGGCAAGGATTGCCTTCCTTGCCCTGCTGAAAGTGCTGTCTGCCTAATGTCCCCCTGGTGCTATTGCCCTTCTTGGGCTGCAGAGGCACAGCACTGGCTCATCTTCCGTTTGTTCACAAGGCTCCTCAGATCCTTTTCTGAAAAACTGCTTTGGTCCTTCAGCTGATTGTCACCCAGCATGAACTTGTCCGGGGAGTTCTTTCTCCCTAGGTGCAGGATTTGGCACTTATCTTTGTTCAACTACATAAGTTTTCTGTTTACCCTTTGCTCAAGCTTGTTGAGGTCCCTTTGAGCAGCAGCAGAAGCATCTGGTTTATCAGATCCTTTTCCCAATTTTGTAATAGAACAGATAGACTGCACAGACCTGTCTTTGAAACATAGTAGGTAGGTTATTGGTAAAAAGTTAGGGACCACAACAACAAATGAAACCTTATGGCTGGTGTTTACCACAGGCTGCCTGAACAAGGACAGCCTGTTGATGAAGCGTTTTTAATTCAATTATAGGACACATCATGCTGGCAGGCTCTGATCTTGCTGAGCGAATTCAATCAACCTGACATCTATTGTAAAAGGGGCACAGGAAGCTGTAAGGAGTCCAGATTTGGTGAGTGACAAGGATAATTTCTTAATCCAGGTGATAGCTTGATGAGGGAAGTGTCACTGACCTGTTGCATACCAATATGGATACACTAATTAAAAATTTCAAGATTGGTGGCAGCCTGGACTGCAGTGTTCATGCCCTCATGGAATTCACTATCTTGAGAGCTATGGGCAAGGTGAAGACTAGAGTCAGGACACTGAATTTTAGGAGAGAAAGTTTTCGGCTAAGAGACTCCCTGGGAAACTCCACTCAGAGGCAAAGAAGCTGAACAGAGCTGGTGTAGAAGCCCAGAAGATAAGAGGTAATGTGTGTGTCTCAAACACTGACAGCCAGCTAACCATTGAGACAAGCAAGGATTGCTGGTAAGAAGAGTAGGCAGCTGGAGAAGGAGCCCATGTGGAGATAGGGTAGCACTTTTCTGGGACAAACATCCTTGTTATGTCTCCTGGAGGTAAGCACAGCACAGTACAGTGCAAGCACAGGAATGAGGTCAAGAAGAGTGCATGGACTGTAAGCCAAAGGCTGACCCACTGGGGGGAATCAAGACCACCAAAGATCCCCATAGTCCTTCCACCTCTTTTCAAGGAGGTCTACAAGAACTAACTGTGCATGGTAATCAATTTGCATTGAAATTGAGCAATTTAGCTGCAGGGCAATGAAGCTTATCTACAAAAAGGTACCTCCATAAAGCCTAGGTGGTATGCCCTTGAAAACCCCATCAGTTGGATTAATGCTGGAGTCAGGACAGGTGATTTTTATTTCTTCCTTTCCTTCTGTCTCCCACTTTCTCTCACCTCATTCACTGCTACCCTTTGTTCTAAATCCACCACTGTGTGTTTATGCTGTAAAGGATTTACACCAGAGAGAAGCCATTATGCACCAGCCCCAGTCTCCTGCACCTCACCAAAGGAACTGTGTTGGCTGAGAATAATCTGCAGCAAAACCAAGGAAATCAATACTGAGAAGTGGGGAGGAAATATGTTTTGTCTGTGCTGACCCTGGAGAAGAGACATAAGATGTATTTCCTTAAATGCTTATTTTTCTTTTTTTCCCCTGAATACCTATATCTGTACTCAAAATGTTATGCTGAATGAAAATAAACTAAATTTTTAAAAGAGTAATTTCTTAGTAAAGGCTGCTTTGGCTGTAAAAGTCTTCTGTTTGGTCTTGGCTGAGGTGGCAAGATTGCCTGTGGCAGAGCATGGTGCTTGGCAATGCAATGCAAAACAAAAATTCCCTCCTGCATGGGGGCTGGGGACCTCTCCCCATGTGGCCCCCTTCACTTTGTCATACTGTGCACTGCCATTAGCATTTAGGTGCTAGACTGCTGCCGTTCCATGCAAGACAGGCATTTGAGGTTGGATGCTGCAGTGCCCTCCTGTCAAAGGAATAGTCCAGCACCCTGCAGCAGGACTTCTTTTCTCAGTCTGTGCCAAGGACAGACACCTGCCTATGCTGTCCTGCCACTGCTGCCATCACTGTCAAATATGGGAAGGAGGGAGGAATTGAGGAGAGATTTAGTGAGTGTAAATTGTATTTATGTTCTTGGCAGGCAAGGGAAAAAGGGGAATCTCAAGCTTAGTGACACTGAGAATGGCACAGAGAGAGAGGGAAGATGCCTGAGGGAGGATGACTCTGCCATCACTGCAGCTTGACAGTCTCCCAGAGCAACTCAGAGGAAAAGAAAGGAAGAAAAAAAAATCATCAGCTGATGGATTATGTCTGCTTAGCAACCAGCTACAGCACAGAGCAGGGTACTACCCCAAAGGGCATGTGGTGTGGTAATAGCACAGTCACAAATTCAGAATTCCTGAACAAGACAGATCCTGTCAGGACTCCACACATGGCCACAACACGTTGTTGTCTCTGATTGTTTGTCCTTGGCATGGGGAAAAAGAAGCTATGCTACCCACAAAAATGACACTACACATACTGTTTCCTCCCCTCAAAACACGCCTCCCATGCTCCTAAAAGCAATTAGTGCAGCTTTTATTACCAAATGTTATTTCATATATGAAGCATTACCTGGAGGATCTTGCCACCTTTGCTCTTTTCTTACATTTCCCATGAACCCAGCTCGTCTGGGCCCACTCAAAAGAAATGCTAAACCATGAACTTTCTGTGCCATTCTCCTTACCCTTACTGACACAGGTCTGTTTTTATCTCCTGAGATTCTCTGAGGCCCTGCAGAAATCTGGAGTATGTAACATTTCTAATCTAGCTCTATCAGAATTTGATAGAAACCATATTTAATCTATACTCTGTGGACACAAAAGGTATGCTTTTTTTGACATTCAGGGTAAAAATAAGCATTGTTTAATTCCTCTCCTAGGACACACTTATGGATCAGGTGATGCAGTTGACAGTAGTACTTCTACAAAATCTCATCACAGCTTCTCTGGGGTACTAGGTATCTTTACTGTGCATCCATATAATTGTGCCAGCTGTGCAGCCTGCTGAGCTCACAGAAACCTGTCTGACTACTTTTGTACTGGCAGGGCAGTAGCATGGCACAAAGAACACATAGCAGACTGGTCAGTACCTTCCCATAAAAAACAGGCTACCACACAGAAAGGAAGCTTCATGTGTATAAATGCATTGCACACTAAACATGACCCAAATTCATACCATCTCTCCTTTCCTTCATCTCACTCTTGATTCTATTCAGATGTTCTTGTTGTTACATTTGAGTCCAGGACCCTTCTATCCCACAGCTTTGAACACAGTCATTAGGTTATTAGGGCAATTTTATTGTGAATTCTTTCTTCCTCTTCTTCCCCAACTTCTACAATGGGTCCAACTCAGACCTTTTCAAACATGGCTGTGCACCTGGTCTTCTGAGGAATGTGGTTAATAGGAATGATACCATGGAGACTGTGCACTATGCCGTATGTTTCCAGATCCTAGAAAGGTCTCGTGATAAGGTCTGGAAAGCATCTTGGGAAGCATGGAGGCTGTCTTGCACGAGGGCAGCCATCAGTAGAGGTTTGAAGTCCTGTAATTTAGAACCAGAGGCTGACCCAATGCAACTCTCCTTTGGCCTTCTTGCAGAGGGCTATCCATTTCACCCATATTCAGGAGTGGGAAAAGTAACAGAGGAACAATGAGGACCTGCAGGTCCTGACAGTTTAGTTTACTGGAAGTAAACCTTCTCTTACAATGGTATTGTTCGCTGCAGCTCTACATCTTCCATTGTCTCCACAGTGCCTGTGGTGGCAAGGATTGTGCCTGTGGTGCCTGTGGTGGCAAGGACTGTGAAGCAACATAGCACCTTTTTATTTATTCAGTTAATTATTCTTCCTTGATAGTTTCCCTCTGCGCTTGTATCTGTTTTTCTTTCCTCTTAAATACATCTCTGAACAGTAAAGTCTCATACAGTAAATTTCATAATACGTTTATGTTTTCTGCTAATGTTGTTGCCTGGTGATATTTAAGTGCCCATGTAGACAGCATGAATACAGAGGAGAATGCAATATTGGGAAAGAATAACCAATATGATTAGAGTTTATGAAATCCTAAATGTGATCTGACTGTGACAAGGGAATGAATTCTGGTGAAAATATTTTCCTGTGTAGAGCATGGTGAAGAAAAGAACAAAGATTTAACTGAAAAAGAGCAAAGAAATAGCAAAGACAGAGAGGACACCTGAAAAAAAGACATGAAGCTGCATCTCCCAGGAAGAAGGAGAAGTTGTGCCTATCACTGTACTGTGCAGCAAGACAGAGCAAACAGACAAAGAGATGGAGAAAAGAGGGTAGGGATAAATACAGCTGATCAGCAAAGGAGAAGGAGAGGAAAACCAGATCTATTTTTAGCTGCTGTTATGGTACAAAAAAAGACAGTGTTTGCTGCTCAAATGGAACTGGCCTCCAGGCAGACAGGCACAGATGGTCTCACACACTTCTCTGTCAGGAGGTCCTGTGGGGTCAGAAAGGTGATGTGGCCACCAAGGCGTTAGAGGACCTGATTTGAGACTGACTGCTCCTGCTGGAGCAGATGACTGCTCTTTGTTCAAGCTGTATGAGGCACATAGAGCAAGCGTGGCACTGTGGCACTGAGATCTGGTATCAAGCCTGCCTGTGCATGTTCACTGCTGAGCAGCCAGCTGGCTGAGTATCTCCTGTGAGATCCTGCAGGAGGGTGGCAAGGCCCAGCTGAAGGGAACATATGGCCCATAGTTGTTACCAAATGCCCACATCATCCACAATCGCATCAAGCAAAGCATTATCTGCCAAGATGTAGCACTTGAATCTCCTCCAGGAGGCCTTTTCTTAGAGGGTAACTTTGAACTACATGAATGTCACAATCCCTACCAAGGGTTTTACACTATGTAGTGCCCAGTTCTCCCTTGGAGATTTGTGCTAGAAAACCCTTTAGTGCTCTAATTTTGTTTAGATCAATTTGATGCCTCATTTTTCAAAGAAGTGACTAAAGGAATCCATTCTTTCAAACCTGACTGGCACTTTCTTGAGATCTGATTTCAGGTTGTATTTTAAATTTGTCTATCCCTCTTCCATACATTTCTGTTGTTTCTCTCTCTGGTGCAGCTACATGTTTAAAAAAAAGAAATGCACACTGACTGGAAAGTCTTCAGCACCAATCAGATCTTTTGGTATATAGTACATCTTCCTCCTAAAACAATTATAAGGGAAAGGATTTACTAGAGTGATTTGTCCTCTAGAAAGAATCATGATGCATTATTCTTCCATACTGCACTTCAAGTGATTAACTTGTTGATTGTTTTGATATATCTAGTCTGTTTGTAGTCAAAGAGAGAATCTAATAAATCGAATAAAGTTGCTGAGGAGATATATAGGTGATGCATCTTCCTTGAAAAGATTGAAGTGTTTTTCCATCATGACTGTCTTTTGTGCTTTCTATTTAGTCATCTGCATATCCAAATTAATTATCTTCTTCTGTAATGCTGAAACTAATTTAGTTTGAAGGTTCTTCCATCTTTTCAATTTTGGCTATTTATGCCCCATAATGCAATTCTATCTTCATTTTTTGCTTACTGATAATAGTGTTTCTGTAGAAAACCTTTTTCATATCAGTATCTTGCAAGCATTTTCTAATAGGATTCATCTAACTATTACAATCCAGAATTTGATTGACTAGGATGAAAGTAGTTAAAATAATTGTTAACGATGATAGTTTACTTTTGCAGTTTTAGACACACATTTTAGGTTGAGGCAAATTCTCCATATCCTTTCACTGACTATAAAAAGAATTTAGAAGAGTCAACTGAGACTCGTATATGGATGTTTAGAAATACAGGTAAAATGAATAACAGTATCTTTTGTACTGAGTGTAACACATATGAAAATCTTGTCTAGGATTTTGTTGAATATGCTGACTTAAGATTTTTCAGTCCTGGAATTTTCTTGCCTAGAATATGCTACAATACAGACCAAACTTATAGCTTGCCAATACAAATAATTTTTATATGGTGGCTGAAATTTCCTATAGTTGTTCTGATATATGCTTTTTACTTATACTCTAGTGTCAATTCTGAATATTTTAGGGTGTCTGCTTAGGATCCAATGAGATAATTTTATATGTCTTATTGCTTTCCTTTGCCTTATTCTGCATTGCATGAACACCCCCCACAAAACAACAAACAAAATCACCCTACTAAAATAAGCACAGTCTTCCATCTTTCTCTTTGGGATTTTAAAGGAAAATATTAAGTTGACAAGTATTGCCTCTTATAAATCCAGAAGCCCATTTAAAACAGGACAAAAGTGCTCAAAAGCAAATCCTTACACTGTGGAACTATCCTTCCTGTTCTTCTTCCATTTGCCTTGTATGGATTATTTTTAATACCTCTTTTGCTTTTTGCTGCTCTGCTTTTTCAGGGTAGATATCCACATTTTATATCAAGATTCTCTTTATCCAGAGTATTGCTCTGTGGCTCTGTATAACAACATGTAGTTTTTTGCATAAGGCAAATTGTTCTACTTCCTTTGGTATCCATTTCTCTTTTACAGGCTGCTTAGAGGGCACAAACCCATGGCCAAGCTGATTCAAAATAAATTATCTTAACTATCAGAGGCACACACAACTCAGTAGCATAGCAGTCTGTTACAGTCTGACCTCAAGTTAACTTTATCAAACTTTTACTTTACTGAACTGAATAAACAGGCACCCTCTTAACGTTTTTTTAGCTAAAGCCAAAATTCTGTCCTTATACGAACATGCCTTTGGAAAACCATCGGTTTCAAAAGAGTTCAACAGTTCTTTGGGTTTTTTCCCACCTACTTTGCCCAACTTGTCATTAGAGAATGTGCTTTTAATTAATCCTGTCTTTTTCACCAGTATATATTAGATAAAGAGCCAGATCAATAATATCTTCCAGGTCCTGCACAGATTTGATCTTTTTTTTGTTTTTCTAAACCACGCAAATATCTATGTTTCTAATTTCAGATTTTAATGAATGAGTATTTATGGCATTATTCTCTAGCAAAGTCATTCCTGAAAACTATTTTTATTCTGATACCATGATTCAACTGTTTTACCAAGGACTTTCAGAAACAATCTGAAGTATATTCAGTTCTAGATATCAGAGTTGAACTGACCAAGACATTGCAGTAGAAAATTACTCGATGGTATCTGAGAATAAAACACATTTTTCCATTATGTATTACAGATTATGATAATAAAATGTAAGAAAGGTCGAGAGAATCTAATTAATTAGACAGCTCAGTAAAACTCATAAACCTGCTAACGTCCTTTAGGAGTTTTTCTTGGGCTTTCATAAGTTCAGTATCAGGTAAAATCTTCAGAGACCAATTTAGAGAAAAAGGGAGGTGTCAAACTGTAAAGAATTCTTTCACCATAGATACCATATAGTCACCGGAGCACCATAAGCCCTGAATAGCAGTGCTAACAGAATGGATAAGAGCTGCCTCCACAGGGCCTCTGGGCACCTCCAGGGTCTATGGTAGGAATGGCTGAGGATCCCAAACTGGGTGCTCCGGAAAGGGGCTTTGTCAGGCTACTTTCACTGTTTCTGTTAGGGGATTACATGCTTCTAGTGGAAGATGATTTTGAATTGTCAAAGCAGAAGCCCTCTCACCAGGCTGTCCAACTGTTTGATTAAATATCCGTATTGTACAATTAAGAAGCATGAAATTTTAGCATCTATCTTAGGTTTATTAAAATTAGTGCAGTATGAATTCTATTTTTAGAATTGCTGTGACTCTGAAGAAAAGACAGCTCCCTAGAAAAATTATTCCTTTCTTAGACGTTTTATTTTGTTTGCAGTTCTCAGTTATAATTTTATGTAAAGTCTCTACTCTCTTTTTATTATATCTCAATTCTCAGCCTGGGGATTGCATGCACTTTATTAGGCAATATTATTTTGAAGACAATCTTTACCTTTCCATAATAAAATTACTGTAAAGTTACTTCTCCCTGCTGTGTGTTTAAAAAAAAAAAAAAAAAAAAAGGGATGGGGGAAGAAAAGGGACTTCTTCAGCATTGATCTCCCATGGGGTCACAAATCCTGACAGAAAATCTGCTCCAATGTGAGGTCTTCTTCCCATGGGTCCATGGGTCGTGCCAGGACCCTGCTCCAGCATGGGTTTCACACCAGGTCACATCCTCCTTGAGGCATTCACCTGCTCTAGCACGGATCCTCCACAGGCTGCAGGTGGATTTCTGCTCCACCATGGACCCCCATGGGCTGCAGGGGGACCTTCTGCCTCACCATGGTCTGCACCACTGTCTGCAGAGGAATCTCTGCTCTGGCAGAGATTCAACCTCCCCCTCCTTTGCTCACTTCAGTGTCTTCAGAGCTGTTTCTTCCACATGTTCTCATTCCTATCTCTGACTGTAATCTTGCAGGCTTTCCCCCCCTTTTTAAATACATTATGCCAGAGTCACTCCCACCATCAGTCGCTCCCACCCCCACTGAAGGGCTTGGCCTTGGCCAGCTGTGGGTCCATCTTGGAGCTAAAAGGCATTGACTCTACCAAACTTTGGGAAAGCTTCTGGCTGCTTCTCACAGATACCACCCTAGTAGGCCCCCAGGCTGCAAAACCCTTGCCATGTAAAACCAATAAAATTAGAGAGCTTCTGTTTGATTTAAAATGCTATCCCTCCACATTATGTAAGGTCTTGAAAATGTCAGGTGTGGACTTTAGAAACAGCATGGTGAATTCTTTTCAGATGATTTGTGCAGGAATATGAGAACATCTAACTACCAATATTTTAAGAGTGTTCTCCCGCTAAATCTTTCATGCAAAATCTAGAAGCAAGGCTTGAGGTAACTCAGACTTTGACTTGATTATTTACTAGAACTTTGTAGTATGAGATTAATGGTTGGAATAGATGATCTAAAAAAGTCTTTTCCAACCTATATGATTTTATGATTAGAAATATGGTTTTGTCTGGGATAAAGTTAGTTTTCTTCATAATAACTGATATGGGGCTATGGTTTCGATCTGTGATGAAAATAATGTTGATAATGAAGCATTTTTGTTATTGCTGAGCCGTGCTTGACATGATGTTAAGGCTTTCCCTGCTTTCCCACTTCATCAGGAACAAGGCTGGGGTTCCCAAGGAGCTGGGAAAGCACACAGATAGGAAAAATGACCCCAGTATACTCAAGGGATATTCCATATTCTATGGCATCATGCTTAGCAAATAAAGCTGGTGAAGAAGGAGAAAGGGACGATGTTTGGAGTGATGACGTTTTTCCTCCCAAGTCACTGTTAAGGGTGATGAAGTCCTGTTTTCCTGCACATGGCTGAATACCTGCCTGCCTGTGGGAAAGTTTGAATTCATTCCTTGTTTTGATCTGCTTTTGTGTGGCTTTTGTTTTACTTAAACTGTCTTTATCTCAATCCACACATTTATGATCCTCTCCCACAACCCACCCGGGTGGTAGTGAGTGAGTGATTATGCAGTCCTTTGTTGCCAACCGGGGTTAAATCAAGAGAGAAGTGGTTGGAAGCTTTTTAATCATGTGATCTGTACCAAGCCTATCTCTTCCCCACCTTGACTGGTGCAGATTCCCATATTTCACTTGTTCTTTGTTTCCCCATTAAGCATCCTCATAAGAAAACGTCAGCTGAGTGATAGATTTCTCCTGACTAAATCTGCATTACATGGGAGAAAGACTGTGGAAAGAGCCAAAGTGTGGGTGGGGCAACAGCAGAGATAGAACCTGTTATGTGACCAGGTCACCATAGAAAGAAAGGACAAGGAGATCAGTACCAAATTGTTCGACCCTTAAAGTAAGCGCTCCTCCTAAGAATGACCCACCCAACCCCAATAATTTTTACCTTGTGTAGACATAGCTTATGCTGGCCAATATCATGCCTGGCAATGAAAAAGCCACTATGTACGCAAGGAATGATGGCTATCTGGGAAAGATGAATTCTTGGAGCAGATATTGGTGTTGTGGCTCCCCTCCCACGGTCTCATTTATTTTCTGGTTCCCTTAAACCATGGCATTTTCTGTTTCCAGTTCTGGCAACCTACCTAGTATCTTTTCATTAAGAATATGACAGGGCAATCATTCTGTCTTGTACAAGGAATGCTCCTTTTGTTGGGCCCAGTATTGTTGAAATAACGATGCAGCTGACTTAATAAATGGAGGTATATGTGTTTCTGTTTCTGTATCGGTAAATGAAATAGTGAGTGAAAATGGTCCTGAGTATTGCAACAACATAACATTAAATACTGTTAAATAGGGAATCTCATTATCTTCCCAAAAATTCTTTTGTGTGTCTCAGGCTAGGGACCACTCCCAATAAGCACGATCCATCATTATGTCGTACAGAGTAAGGACATAAAAAGAGCATGGTATTCAGCCTTGAAGGACTGAACATTGCTGATAGCCACAGAGAACAATTCTGCTCACTTCTGAGTTTCCAGGCTGCTTGGAGAACATACTAGAAGCTAGTCTGGAATTTTTATGTGTTTCATGATGTCCCCAGGTATCTGCCAAATATTACTAAAGGTGCAGTAGCTTGTAATTGGACAAAATATTTATTACAAGAACATTTTCGTATTTAAATTTTTTAAATCCCAACTAGTTTCTGGATCACAGCTTTAATTAAAATACATCTTAAATTACCATATTAAAATACAAATTAGAAGATTGGGAGAAAAAAAAAAAAAGAAAAGATGCTAGGGGGTCTTGGAAACAAATGCAATTTCCAAGTTTTTGGATTTTCTTTGCAGTGCTTGAATTTGCAGCCATTAAACCACCTCACAACAAGAAACAGGAAAGAAATAAGAAATTCTCAGGGCTGTTGAACACCAGATATTCTTCCCAATGGCTGAGGAAAAAAACCCCAAAAACTGATATTGTTCCTTTCTTTACTTAGGGTACTTTGGAAGAATTCACATTTGACACAAAATAAGCAACCTGGTCCAGTGGAAGATGTCCCTGCAATGGGTTTGGAATGAGATGATCTTCAAAGTTCCTTTCCAATCCAAACTATTCCAGAATTCTAAGGTTTTATGGTAATCAAGGGTAAATAACATAAAAACTTAATATTATTTTCCAGTACAGACATTTTTACTTTAGTGTCTGTCTACTCCATCTATCTCTATTCATTTTGCAACCAACTTTTTTAGAGTTAAAAATACATATTTTATCTGAAATATAGTAATTTTTAATGAAATTAAGGAAAAATTGTCTACTGACATCCATGGAATAGACATATTATTGTGTTGAAAAGCATTGTTTTTCATTTGACCTTGCCTTTTGAAGCGATTCATGGTTCTAATATGGTAATTGAATTGTTTAGAAACTTCTAAATCTCTAGTATTAGCACTCAAAAGTAAACTAAAAGTTCTCTAGCATTATTAGGTCTCAAAACATTAATTAGCTGCTGAGCACCAAATAATTATGAAATTAAAGATTTAGCTAAGAGATGAAATTAATGCAATAGCTATACTCCAGTACTAAAAAATGTAAATAACCATGTGCAATGCTATTCACAAAAGAACTGATTCAGCTTCTTCTGAACCCAGTGCTCTCTTCTGATATCAGCACTGCCCTTATGAATAAGAATATACATCTAAGAGTGCTGAAATCTCCACAGCAGAACAACCTGTGGCACTAAGTTTAGGTCTTCTAGAAGTATCACCTGCTTTAAATATCTGTGTTACAAATACCCTTTCATAGACATCCAGAAATATAAAGATTTTTTTTCAAGACTGAGATGAAAAACTGTGCCTCATCATCATGAAGAAAAGTTTAGGAAAACTGTGTAACATCTGGTGTTTTGCTGCAATACTGACAGAACACTCTTTCTAGAGTACTGTCTTTCACCCTGTGTCATAGCCATGAATCTGCATCACACTGCAATGCATGCAGGCTTAGCTGCTTGGACTTATGTTGAATTTCATCCATTCTGAACTTTGACAACATTTCAGCATTAATTCCCAGAGTATTGAAAATTCATCACTGCAAGCTGAAGAAGAAATGTCAAGAGGTACAATCAGTAGGAAGAGCGTTCATTTTAGTGTTGTAGCTGGAGCTACTCAATAAGTTTTTCTTCCCTCAATTAATTTATTTTAGAAACTTATTTGAATTTGAATAAATATTCTAGTACTTAGAACACTTAATGTTTTGAAGACACTGTTGGAATGTTAATGTATTCTCTCAGCAACTGTTGTGATAGGCTCTGTTCTACAATATTTCCTCACACAGACAAAGAAATAAGTATAGGAAATTGTATTTTCGTTATGCTGAGATGATCTAGCAATAGAAGGCCTGCCAAAAAATGGTAGTAGCTATGTTCTTTAGCCAGACAGCCCTGCTCAGACATTCTTTTATGATTTTCTGCAGATCAGGTAAGAAGTGATGTTACTTTGGTCTTGACTGCCTTTCACAAGATCTGAGTTTTTTCTGTTGGAAGGGTAAATGTCATGGTGTAGTTGTTTGCAGGGTTGAAGAAGAAGCTTTGAAATTTGTGATGTATGCGCCCCATTTCATACAATCATCTGTTTTTAGAAGGTCATGTAGAAGGCTGTAGAAGGCTTAAGCTTAGGGTCAGAAAAGCACTCTGGAGGTATATCTGGCTAGTGGTTGGCAGTTTATGTAATCTGCAGCTCTCTAGTCACAGGTATAGAAGTTATTCAAAGCTAACAGTAGCTTTGACTTGTTACAGAAACACTACAGATGCCTTGCTTTTAGTTATTGTGTAATTTTTAAAAATTTCTTTTCTTTCAGATTTTGTTTTATTTTTTGATTTCATTTTCAATTGTTTTCAGCTGAAAGCCCTCAGTGGAAATAAGCTATTGTCCATAAAATGCTACTTAGAAAAAGCCTTCCTTTATTCACAACCCTGTAAAACTTGCACCAGTTAAATAGGCTATTATGTCTCATTCTTCACAGAATAACAGAATCAATTAGGTTGGAAAAGACCTTTGAGATCACCAAGTGCAATCTATGACCAAACACCACCATGTCAGCTAGACCATGGCAGAGTGCCACATCCAGTCTTTTCTTAAACACCTCCAGGGACAGACTCCACCACCTCTCTGGGCAACACACTCCAATGCCTGATCACTTTTTCTGTCAAGAACTTCTTCCTAATGTCCAACCTATACCTCTCCTGGCATAGCTTAAGATTGTGTCCTTGTAAATTTACTGTCTCAGGATTTGTACAAAACTTCTTCTGCTTTCTGAAGATCTAGATAGAAAGACTCATAATCCTTAGACAAAAGTTTTAATGTTTTTTTAGATTTAAATGAAAATGAATAGGTCTCTTCTCTATTTCATGCATTCTAATGGGAATTAAACTAGCTTTCTTCTTCACTCTTGGTCTTGGAGGATGTGATCACCATTTAATCTGTGTACTTTAGCGCTTGAAGGAATTATGCTGCCCATATCTGATATTGAGGAAGATACTTTCAGGCCCCAGAAAGAGTAGTTTATGGCCTTCATCTCCCAACATTACAAAGACATCATTTGATTTTGCAAATACAATGTGTAATCTCTTCTTTCTACTCTGGCTAAGTTTTGTAGAACAGGATGTAAGCATTAATTCTGCTTAATTGGTTAAAGGTGCCTGGGGGAAATAAATAAAGAGACAGATATACATAAGAAAAGGAAAAAAGAAACCAAACCATATTCACCTACATAACTTATTTTATCCAATGAAATTGCAATTACTTCTGACAAGCATATTATAAGTTTGTCCTTAAAAAGCCCAATATTAAGCTGCAGAAAAGTGCAAATTATAGACCTGCATTATTCAAATGAAATATGGGAATTAGTATTATGGTATTTCTGTTAGTTATAATTGCATATGCTCTTTAATGTTTTAATGTGATTGATTACTATTATTAAAGTTGCTATTGGACAAGCACACAAATACTGATATGTAGTTGTAGCATTTATGTCCAATGGGGACTAAGTTCAAGGCAGTATTGCAGTACTATAGAATGACAACAGCATTTGCAGACTGACAGCAGCCTTGTGGAGAAGGTTTTAGGGACACTGGTCAATGAAAATTTAGAAGTGACTCAGCAATGTGAGTTTGCAGCCCAGAAGAGAAATTGTATCTTGGACTGCATTAAAAATAGCACGACCAGCAGCAGGTCAAGGGACATGATTCTCCCCCATTCTTTGATTCTATTACTTTTAGCAACAATTATTAATATTAATGTAGTTGATATCATTAAATTTTGGAAAACATTTCATATAAGGTATATAGTGATTGCACTCCCATACAACCTAAGTATGTTGCTAATGAAATAATTTAGCAGATTAGTTTCTGCTATACAAATGTATCGCAGAAAATTAATTATTGAAATTATTCAAATTACAGATGTGATTGTCTCTATATTAACATCTAAAAGAAATTTTCATCAGGAGAAAGCACATGAGCTTGGAGAAGAATGTTTTTTCATTGCCTTATAAAGACCTTTCCCCCACTTCAATTTATTTCCTTCCTTCCTTCCTTCCTTCCTTCCTTCCTTCCTTCCTTCCTTCCTTCCTTCCTTCCTTCCTTCCTTCCTGCCTTCCTTCCTTCCATATAGACTTTGTTTTTGAGACATACCCAAATCTAAGGATCTGGAATATAGTATCAAGTCTAATAGTTATGTCTAATTCACACCATGTCAGAAGAAAACAGAAGGGTAGAGCATGAAATACAGTGTGCATTAAAAACAAAAGACAATTGCTACAACTTCAGTAGAAGTGGAGAAATATAATCAGTCTGACTTTTTGAAATATAATTTAACAAATGAGTATGGTTAATGTCCCACTATAACTTTATTTCTTATATCTTGCCCCCAAAATGACTATTCATAATAAAATGTGTTTTCAACTGTTTTTGTTGGTTTTTTTTTTTTTTTTGTGTTTTTTTTTTTTTTTTGTTTTTGTTTTTGTTTTTGTTTTTGTTTTTGTTTTTTTTATGTTTATCAGGTTCTAACTCATTACAAATTACATTTTTAAGCCGTGAAACTTCTTAGGAAAACATTTTCCCTGAATATAGGAAGCAAGAACTCATCCTAATGCAAGAATTGTTGTTGTTTCAGATAACTGTGTGCCCATTAATCGGCTAGACATACTGTAATGTATTCTTTCTAAACTGTAAGCAAAATCCACATGTACACCCAAGGGAGAAAAGAAATAATACATCTGTTTAAATGTCTTTTAGTGATTTCCTCAGAGATATCTAGTAAGAAAAAAGATAAGATATCTTTTCTGTATCTGTCTGAAACATCTTTTGAAAATCACTGGAGCGTAGGTTGCACTGCTGATATGTATCCATAAATACATGTAATCTTTAAAAATAAGCATCTTATCTTTTGAAAATCACCTGACTTTATAATTAAATCATGCCAAAATATGAAAAGAATGCGTAGTACAAATGCTAGAGAACCAGAGCAATTCATAATACAATGCATACTATTCTATCCTGTGCTATACTATAACTCTTGAAAACCCTGAAGATTAACTATTGGCTCAAATAATTTCCTGCACCATAGTGAGCATCAGGGAATAATAAGACTTCTAATGTTCTTGTGTTACATTTGATTGTAGGGACTCTTCTTCCTGACATATATTGTTAATGCTTCAGTAAAATGTTAAGTGAAAGGTTTAAGTTTTTAGTACAGAATCTGAAACTTAGTTGCTCGGTGAGCAAAGAAATTGAATCTTACGCTTAAAAATTTTCATCTGTAAAAGAAGTTTAAAGAGATCTGCTTCTTTCATTTATAGCTATGAGGACAAATTTTTCTTCATGATTTTTGAAAACTAAATTAAATAGGTGGTACCCTTTTGTGTTCAAACTCCTTTCAAATTAATGGTGACAAAAGGAGAATGTGTCTCTCTCCTAAGAGAATGTTACACATTCTCTTAGGAGAGATGTTAGGAATTCTTTAGTATCATTTTCATGTTGCCAGTTAGGGCCATATGAAAACCATGGCTGCTCATAGAAGTGAGAAAATTAAAAGCTGTGATGATCATTATCTTAGAGTTAAATACAAAAATACCAAAATACTAGTTCACCAAAATTTTATGAACCCTACTTCTGCACAAAATTCTGTACGACATGATGGGGAAGATGTCAAACACAGGCAACTTCTCTATTAAATCTTTTAATCTTGCATATAGAAATTTTAATTTGTTTTTAATACACATAAGCATTATGCTAAGTAATATAATCTCATTAATTATTCACCTTATTTTGTCTCCTCTCTGGTTACATAACTAAGCCTTAAGTTCAGTCACTTTATATGCTGTGAAGGATTGGAAGGATTGGTGGCTGAAAACGCTTTGTGTGTGAGTGGGAAGAAGCAGAGCCTTGCTCTGCTGAGGTGATGCCCTGCCCCA
Organism: Phylloscopus whistleri; assembly: GCA_017589585.1. NCBI lineage: Eukaryota > Metazoa > Chordata > Aves > Passeriformes > Phylloscopidae > Phylloscopus > Phylloscopus whistleri. The sequence continues at coordinate 5,043,906 of JADMLD010001389.1, read as the reverse complement.
CACACCCCACCCCTCTGGGCCTGTGACCCAGCCTGCAGTGGCCACCAGCTCATGGCACGATGTTGGCAATGCTCCACACCTGCCCCTGGAGCCCCTAACCCAGCTCCTGGGAGCCCAAATGACCAGAAGTCACCCTTGAGGGAAGGGCTCAGGAAGGCCAACGTGTATTTAAATGGACACAAGGAAAACACATCTTGATCCTACATCCTCTTGGAATTTGTGTCATCTGAACACCAGTGGGACCAGGAGTGGTAGCTATATCTATTGTTTTCCATAACTCTTCTGTCTTTCACTTTTGTCTTCAAATTCTGTCTTGGAATTTTTGAGTAACTGAAAATTGGACAAGCTTAGAGATTGCTTAGTTGAATGGGCTAAGTTAATGCTGTGGGAAGTGTTTTATGTAGGTTAAATGCTGCTCTAAAACTTTTGCCAAGTTCTTTAATTTTCTAGTTTCCAGTAAAGTATTTTTTGCTGTTGTTTTGACCTCTTGGAAATATCTTGTCAGTATTTCTCCTGTGTGTCTAACTCGGAGTACATGAACAGCAGGAAGCCCTTTTAAAAGAGTTGTGGAAAAAGTTGTGGGGCCATGTATATGCACTTTCAGACTTTTTCAAATTCAAGAGGAATTATCTTAAATCTTTCTTTTATCTAGCACATGCATCTTACATCATACATGGTCTAGGATGTTTATATTCTGTTTTGATATTCCCACAGATGATTGGACTTTTAGGACTTTTAAGAGTAATGCTTTACTTTATGTTTGATTTCTTAGTAAAGCTTATGTTAAAAATCAAGATAGAAATATTCTGTTTTGCAGGCAGCTCTTTCATGTAACTTCTTTTCTCTTAAAGTAAATAAGCAGAATTGATTTATGAGAAAAATCACAAAATTAGGACAATAATACAGAAACAACATATTAAAATACTTCAGAATTTTCCATTCCATTACTTTGCTTTAATTTGTTATGTTTTGGAGTCATACTTAGTTTTGGAAAACTGCTGTTAAAACTCCACTGGCTTTCCCATCTTGTACATGCCTATTGTCTTGTTTTTTGTTTTGTTTTTTAATAGAGATGCAAATAACATTATCCAAAGCAAAATAACAGAAATAATATTAATCCCAAGGTTATTAACTTTTATTTGAAGCATTCTACAAGTCTTATTTTGTTTACTTTCCTATCATTAGTACTGCCTGGCATATTAGTGCAAGCATTGCTGAGTCCATTAGTTTGGTTATCCATTCTAAAGGTATTTTGTTCATTGAAAAATTGTTCCCTGAATTGAAACAGAAATTAATTGAATCGGAAATCATCTGAAAGTTAGGCAATTTGACTTTTGAAAGGTTAGATTTGACAGTAAAGTATGTCTTTTCTGCAGTAGAAGCAGCTTCAAAACTAAAACTGAAAACCTGCTGGTAAACGAATTTTGATACTGCATAATTAATTAATTAATTACTACATTTTGAAAAGCCCTACAAAGCTGTAAACTTTTCTAGGGCTTCTTCTTTTATTATCAGCTGGAAAGTTCTTTAGAGGTAACTTTTTTCTCTTTTAACAGAACAGAAGTAATAGTAGTCAATACAGTAATACCATAACTGAACTTGATCTCCTGTTTCCATGAGGTTGCAGGGACTTTTATTTATCATTATATAGATATGAAGACTTTTTTTTTGAGGAGAAACAATTTAATATCCCAATTCAAAACTGTCTGTTTATTTTTGAGTCTTACTTCTCAGCATGTTAAGTGAGCTGTGGTGAAATGAAATATAAAGCACAGCTTGGGCAATGCTTATTTTTTTCTGTAATATTTGTCTATAGACATTTGCTGTCTTTCCCCACCTCTTTCCCTTCACAAAATGTTTAAGTGCTTTTAAGTAGAAAGATGCTCGAGATATGTTAATTTCATAGTATGTAACTCTTAGAAATGTCAAAAGAAGAAAGGCACTGAGTAAGTTTCATGTTCAGTATTTGTTAAAAAGGACTGAGTTTGCTTTTGTCCCATTTAGGAGCACTAAAGCATAAAAAGGTAGAAGGAGGCAGGGGACAGATTTAAATCTTCTAGTAAACATAAACATGCTTACGAAATACACCTTACTAATAAATTAAGGTAAAGAGTCTTGGAAGAGTTTGCAGTTTACCATAGCCCCTTCATAAAGATTTCCATTTCTGAAGCTGTTACTGAAAAACTTCACACACCACTGTATGGAAGATAATAATCTTTTTGTTATTGAATGCACTATCTGATATAAATATTTACCTAAAATGCCAGTAGACTGAAAAAGGCAATTTCTTCCTTATCCTCCAGAAACATCACGTGACATTTTAATTAGGGAGCTATACAGATGGAGGTGGGGAAAAAATTATATTTGATACTACTAAGATTAATTTAACACCATATAATTACCCTCCACATCAAACAAGAATGGGCTATTAATTTTGATAAGAAGACATTTATAATAGAATTCCTTCCCACGAAAATAAAACACCATGAAAACGCTCAAGTGAGCTATAAAAACTACAAAGATATTAATCTAAAACTGTAATTAAATTGAAATGATCATAAATCTTTTATAAAATGCAAGCATCTTTGTTATAGTACAAATAATTAAAATAACTATGAAAACTGTTTTGACAACCAAGTATTTATGAACTTACATACCTTAAAACAAGGGCTCAGGGCATGTAAAGGAGACAATGTAGAGTGATGAGATCATCTCTGGTATAGATTTTACTTCTCTTCACTGACTGGATAGGTATTATAAATGCTTGATTTATGAAGGCAAAACTGATCACCCATGTTAATTGAATGAAATTTAGATGAAACAAATGCACCTCATCAGGAAATCTGAATACCTTGCTAGGTTAAGATACATAAATCATAAAAAAGTTCTACTTTAAGAACATACTGTTGTATAAGACCCCCATAAACCATATTAAATATAAAACCCTAGGCCCAAACTCAAAACCAATCCCACATGCACAAAAAGAAAGAAACAAACAAAACCCACCATCACCTCACCACAAACAAAACATTTCAGAAAAAAAAGTTTAAATTTTTCACCTCTATGCTATGCAGACAAAGGTCAGTGATGACCCGTTTATCCTAACTCAAGTGCTTTCATCAAATATCGTTGAATACAATAAGATTGTGGACATAACTTGGGACAATTGTGAAAATACTTCAAAGAAATAGTTGTTTATATCACTAGCCCTCCAAAAGATGCATCATTTATGCTACCAACTTGTACATTTTAAAATATGCCTTAGTGTCTCATTACATCATAATGGAAATGCCTGTAAGAGTAAGAAAACTTACCTCCAGGAGATATTAATATTTTCCCTCCATGTATTTTTTTACATGAAATTTTATTTTTATTCCTTGATACTTCAAGATAGGTAAAGCTTTGAATTTGTAAGCTGAAGTGTAAAGTGTGAATTGATTTTCCTCATTTCTTTTGAAGCAGAATTTCATAATGGTGCTGTGTAAACACTGTCTCAATAGAGAGGGTTCTTGACAAGAGTGAATCTTTCATTTTACAGGCTCTTGTAGGTAAGAGTATAATAGTCAATACATTGCCAGCTTGTAAAACTGTGCATTATAGCTCACAATTTTGTAGCACTTAGCAATTTTTTGGTGCTTTGTATGAGAAACAGAAGAAATGAAAAACAAATTTTTGAAAATTAGCTGAAACTGATTAATGCATGGAAAGAGTCAAAATATAGAAAGTTTACAAGACACGTGTATCTAATTTTTAAGGAATTCAATGACTAAAAAGATAACTTAGGGAATATTGTGAAATTGTTTATACCATGAGTTAATTTTTCAAGCTGGAGTCAGAAAGTCTCTCTCAGTCTTTTGTTATGCAAAACTCAGTTACAAGGGTATTTGGGATTGCCTATGGCAGTATTTTTTGCTTGCCTTGCTTTGAATTGAGTGTGGCATTGCACAGAGTGAAAGATTTTTAAGAGTTCTGCCCTCACTAGGTCCCCTTATGTGAAATTATCTTATTCTGACTTATACATTGTTCCACCAAATTAATGTCAGGTTATACCAGAGAAGTTGTAGATGACAGAACTTCCAGTGATTTCAGATCAGGATTTTTTCAACATTCAGATAACCTAATGTGAAGGAAAACCTAGCTGAGAAAACAAACAAACAATATTTATGAATGCCCTAGCTAAATTTCCTCTCAATTTTATGGGGAAACTCCAAATACCCTTTAGTTAGGAGAATCTATCCCATTTAAGCAATCCAAGCATCGGGAAGACATTTTCATTTTTCAAATAAACCTGTAAACCAATATTTATTTACATGAGAGAGAGCAATGCACTTCTTAGCTTCCTGAGAGTTATTAAGTTGTTTCTATTATTGCAGCAAAGGGGATGCCTACAGAATCACTTCTAATATTTCTCCTTATCACATATGAAGAATCCCAAAGTTGAACACTTATGAATGCAAGCATTAAACTCCTACTCAAGATACCCATGCAAAGATGCACTAGGGAGGAAGTACTTCTCTTCAGAACCTCTTTGAAATCTTTCTCTTTGGGATTATATGTTCACAGGAGAGCCAAAAATTTACTTCAAAGACAATGGCAGGGAAAAAAAATAATGTCTTCTATTCATATTGATTTGGTCAACATGGAGTAAATTGCACACAGAATTTATCATCCAGTTGACATGTCAGAGCAAGGAAGGGAAGAGTTGCAAGTATAAAGTGTTCTGCCTTTTTATTCGTACATATGGCTTTAAACATCAAATGTGTCCAGTCACATGTGTCAGTGTATGCACTGTATGAGGTATTTTGGTATCAATGGCACTTCCCACCTCAAGTGTCTGAGGTGGTATCTGAGTTTTGGTCAGTTTTACTGAATTATTAATGGACTTATCTTGGTCAATTGAGGTGGCCAGAAATTATCAAAATCAAATTCCCTGCTCTTGGATGAGTGACTGTAACTGGAACAGCAGGTTGTGGAGATGTTGCCTGTATTTAATCACCAGAATAACATTAAGAAAGCCTGATAACTTGCTTAAATCAAAATAGGAAAATATAGGCCAAGAATTTCATATTTTCACAGTGCAACTCAATTTTTTATAATAACTGCAGGTCTTTGAAAATTAATGCAATACAGTCAGAGTATGGATCAGATCATATATAAAAAAACATAAGTCTATGACCATTGGTATGCAGCAGTTAGTATTAAATATTTTGTTATGAAATCATTAGTCATAATCCACTGAGCTCATAAAAAGTCCATCACAGAACACTGTTGGAGGAATTTGATTGTCAATAAACATAAAATCACAGCTAGAATTTTCAGGTATTTGAAAGCAATTCACATAATTGTTCCATAAATAGTGTGTTTCTCTCTGTGGGTAATAATATATATTTATTTGATTGTATAATGATTAATAATGTATTTGAGAAACAGACAATACTTACTAAAAAACAGCAAGAAACCCCAAACAACCCAGAAACTAGCAACACCCAGTATCACAATACCCCCTAAAGGAAGTTTATTTCTATTGCTCATGATCCTGTTACATTTAACAAAGAGCCTGGTTTATTCACCTGAAAGTCCTACATTTTTTCTTCACTAAACCTCCCTACAATGAATGAATCAATCAAAGGAACCACGCCCATAAACCCCTAGATAAAACAGCTTCTGAAAATCAAAAAAAGCATAAATATGGATTTTAAATCCTGTACATTATTCTTCAGAGCAGATTGTCTCTGAACTGTGTACAATACTTTTTTTCATCTTGTCCTCAAAATGACTGGATTTTTGTAAAAAATTATCAATTATCTTAGCAATTTTAATATGAAATCTGCAGAATGTTGATTTCTGACCAAATTCATATGCTGATGCAAAAGTGAGAATGAATCTTATATCTCTAGTTTTATTCTATGTGTTTGTCCATATGTATGTAAACTTTGAATCAAATATCCCCATATCCCCCATCTGAAAAATTAATATGCCACTTAGACCCCCAACCTTAGCATTCCCAAATAAATTCCTATTCCAGCTGGATGAGAAATACTTGGGTGGGCTTTCCAACACCTGACTGACAGCAGATTTTAAAGATATGCAGGAGTTTAGCTGTGATGGAAACAATATAACATTCTCTTCTCCAAAAATGAGTAATTTTCAACATTTCAATTCTCTCCATTTCTGCTTCAGCTGTGGCTCAGATACTTGCAGGAGACTTTCAAAGTAACTCAAAATCTATTTAAAGTAAAAAAAACCCCAAAAGTTACAGATTTCCCAATTGAGGATGGATTAAGTCTCCTTGATTTGATGTGAACAATTGTTTGTAATTTGAAAGAGTTTCTATTTAGCCATGTAATTAATGGTAATCCAAATTGACTATAAATTAGAAGGTTGAAATGAATTAACAACCTGAACTTTATTTGCCTTTTCCCTTTTTGTTTCCCTTTCCTCAGGTCTTTTTCCTCCTCTTTTTTTATTTTTTTTAGTAAGTTGTAAAAACTTATCTCCCAAAGGACTAGATTTCTTGTATTGAATCTTCTATGTGACAAAAAATTACAGTTGTAGAATCATCTCTCATTAGCTAATATAAAATTCTGTGGAACAGAACCATACAGTATAAGTGAAATTTTGATTCCTAACAGAAATATCATGTTGGAGATAGGGCTTTTGATATGAGATATAAAAATATAACTGTACATTTCTGGTAGCAAAGCTTTAAACTACACAGGGTAATAATTAAGAAGTTTCTTACTTTATTTCATATGAAATAAATCACTGTGTTAATCTCAAGTATATCCATCTGAACCTTCTTCAAGTTCATTGCAAAGAAAATACATTTTAAGAATATTTTTTTAAATTCCACATTTTACCATTTCTGGCAAGAAAAGGTAAGAAGATTGATTGTTAAATTTTTGTACCAAGTTTGATGCAAACAGGTGACAAATCAGAAGCTAAAAGCATGGTTTATAATTGAAATGATAAAGGCACCTTAGTTCAATCATCATGGTTCTAGTCAGTGCTGCTCCAGCATGAGATATATTTCAGTAAATTGGATTGCTATGTATGGCAGGCTCCTAAAACCATGACAGAAGGTACAGTAATGAGCTAATTTAAACAGCTTGTTATGTAATGAATTAGTAATCCATTATTTATAAAACTTATAATTAAGTCACTTCTAAAAAAAGGATAGATAATCATTAATTTTCATCCAGTAATTTGCTATTGCCTAGCTTAGGATGAAAATATATTTGAGATAAAAAAATGTTCTCACCTTCCATCATTAAAACAACCTTTCATATGACGAAGACATAACAGTCCATATTCTGACAGTGGATAGCTCATGGCATGAGAAAGTCTAGGCATTTCATTTTGGCTACATTTGTGGAAAACTGCTCACCTGGCACTGAATCAACAGAGCCAATGCAGTTGTTCTTCATAAAGAAACTTAGAAACTTCCATATCCAGCTATGTGCTTATAGATATGCTTCCTTTGTAGGAATCTATTTGAATAAGAAAGGAAATTCCTTAATCCTTTTAAATTGTGTGGAAAACATAGGGGATTATATAAATAGCTCATTTAGAAAGTTAAAAATGATTGTTGTTTAGATTAATTGTTATCTTTCTTGGTAGATAGGTATATGCTTACATATTTTTATACAAAATGATAGGTACAGACCTGATCTTCTGTCTCTCACTGTACATACATTCCAGTGAGCTAGGCTGTGATTTTTTCAGCACTTCTCAGAAGATATGGCATTGATAGATGAACAGAAAAATTGGCATTTTGAGTTGACCTCATTTTTCTGAAATAACTCTGCTTTAAGAACAGGTGGATGACTGTCTAAATTAGTCACTGTCAGAATACATTAAGCTCTGTGAGTTTTGACTTTAAGCACCAAGGTGCACATAAGTTATCTCTTTTAAAGACAAGGAATTTCAAAATTAATATCTGTAGTTTTGAAAACTCTCAGAAAATAGTATAGGATGTCTGTAAGCTGTGAATACTTATATGTTTTTTATTATTTTTTAGAGAATATTTTATTTCTTTTTTATTCCTTTTTATCTTCCTTTTTCTTTTGCTTTAAAGAAAACACCAAAGTGTTTGCAAATAGATAGAGGCCTGACTTCTGAGCAAACATGCAAGAATTCTTTAAAGCAATAGAAAATCTGGAACTTTCCTTAAGGCACAAAATACAAGCTTTTAATATGATAGAGACCCAAATTGTAAGTTGATTATAAAACACTATTTTTCACAGAAAGAAACATTTACAAATGAATTCAAGATTTTTTTAATTTAGACATACAGAAGACCAAACACTGAATCATCCACATCTGACATGACTTACTTTAGAAGGCAAATATGACATTTTCCTGTCCAACCTAATGAGTAATAAAATATTTCTGGAAAAGTAAAAATGGCTAAATGAAGGAATTCATAGACAAATTTTAGAGTCTAAAAAGTGAGAAATTTACATTCATGTATGTGAATGTAACAGACATGAAAACCAACATTGTGGTACTTCTGATATTGCTAACTTGGTCTTTTGCTATCTCAGTCTTAAATAATATCATGGATATGGTCAACAAGATACTGCTGGCCTTGCAAAATTGCTCCTGAAAAGGCATCAACACTCCCCTTCACTGTCTGGGGACCTTGTGTGTCTGTCACATAACTTTTAGTGTTAGTGACATCCAGCCACTTCATAGTACTGTATCCTGCTTCCTCCTGGTGTTCTTGCATATTTTAGGCTGACGGGGCTCAGATGTTCAGCTTAAGAGCGCATCTGACTCCTCGTCAAATTTAGGTGAGGTGAATCTGAACAGCAGTTGTAAGCCTCTGAGAAGATCCTCTCTGCCTCCTTTTCATGTTCTCTGATGTGCAGTGTAGCCTGCTTATTACCTCCTGTAACTCCAGCCATTCAGCTCTTCAGAGACAGCAGAGATCTTGTGGGATAAAAAGCCATCTCTGCTGGCATTAAAGAGAGGCCCCAGGCATGTCCTCAAGCCTGGGACTTAGAGTGCTGCATCCACCATCTGGGTTGAAGCATCTGGTCCCACAGGGAGAGTTCTTCCAATACCTGCTGGTTATTTGTTGAGTCCAGCAGTTTCTCCTGTGGTACTCAGTGGTTTCACATGATCCGTTCAGTTAGCTAAACCTTATCCCAACCCCTGGTCATCTGCCTTCTTACTTTAATATTATTAAGCTGAAAGTACACCAGATTTGTACTCCTCTCAATAAAACATTAATTAATGGCGTCAGCAATTTAAATTCATCTGCTATTTCTTTCAGCAAAACTGTTCATGTGGTAATAATGTGAATATACCCTCATGGGCCCTGTTATGGGCTTTTCTTTCATTGCAATTTAATTTAAACTCAGCTTTTAATTTACATTCAATATCTTTCTTATTATTTAAATCATCAGCCTGTATACATACAATAAAAATAATAAAATCTACTTAAAATGTAGAATGATCTGAGAAGCCAGCTTCTGAAGAAATGTATTCAGGGGAGCTGAAGTCAATGATGAAAAATAACAACTTTGTAGTCTCTAAACTGTCATAGATAATTTAGTGAAGTTTTGTTTAATCAGAGAGACTGGAACACATAATTGGAAAACATAAAGTTAATTTTATTTAGAAAGGAATTACTTTTCTTGGTCTTTAAATTGTAATTGATATTGCTTTTAGCCAATAAACATGACAAATACCTATATTGCACTCATGGACAATGACATTGCTTATATATAATACACGTGTGTGTATCATATTTATAAATAAACGAGAATACTTCGCTCTGACTGTTCCTGCTAACTGAATGCTGGTGGCTGACATCGGACGAAGCAAAAGCATAAGAACAAAGGAATTTTATTCATGATCAAAAAATTGTCATGACACAGTAAAAAATTAATGGTTTTGTGAAGAGACAATTATATTACAGCACAGTGCCTAACAGCCTTAAATCTAGTATTGTTGCCAAATTCATCTTGGATACAGTAAATCAATTCAATATCCTGCTTTCATTATATTACATTTTACTGTTGGTTGGCATATATTTTTTACAAACTCTTCACATGAAAATCATTGTTAGATTTGATTTAAGGTTTCTAAACTAAATGGCTCAATGACAGACTACCACAAATAGTGTAAAACCAGAGCTATTATTTATTTGGTGTTTTTCATTTGCACAGTCACAACTATATATCCTTTGTCCTAAACTACTTAGATATTTTCACTTCTGTTCTGAAGGAAAAATTATATTCACCCAGAGTCTTTGGCTTTTGCTACACAATTTAGTATCAAATTTTATATCATCAGGCCTCATTATCCTGAATAGGTTACATAAACCTGGTGAGTGAGTGCATGAGAGTTTTACTAGCAGAGATGGCTCCAGGTGTGCCTGTTATTAAGAAAAGCAGAGAATAGTAGGAGTAGCATGGCTGTGGTATTAATCCAAACTCTTTAAATCTTCCATGCAAACTTGGACCTGTTATCAAGTTTACCAGTATTGTTTCTTTTTGTTTTGTACTAATGCTTTCATGTGAAGGGAATACCACGTCTTCCCGTTTCCCTGGACAGAGAATTACTGTTCCATGAATTACAAAGCTTCTAAAAATATAGTTTTGCTATTTCTACTGTTCTCTAATGAAAAGATGTTGCAGTAGATGTAGGTAAGGGCTTGGAAAGGAGACATATGTTGAGAAATACAAGTTCCTGAAAAGCACTGATGACATGGAAAAATTTGGCTGTTTTAACATGCTATTAGTATCTCTTGAATAGGACTTGTAGATCAAAATATTACTCCTACACTCCTAGTCCTATATTACTGCATGGTCTGCAGATGGAACCAATTGGTATCTATTAATGTGGTGGGTTTACCCTGGCTGGATGCCAGGTACCCACCCAAGCCACTCTATCACACCCCTCCCCAGCTGGACAGAGGAGAAGGAAGGGTCAAGGAAAGACAGGGAGAGCTCTCTCGGCAATTACCAACACAGGCAAAAGCAGCTCTACTTGGGGAAATTAGTTTAAGTTATTACTAATAAAAACCAGTGTAAGACAATGAGCAACTAAAATCCAAACCTTAAAGCACACCTCCCCACTGCCCTTATTCCTGGGCTCGACTGCAGCTCTGAATTTTCTTCCTCCTCTCACCAGTGGCTCAGAGGGATGAGGAACAGGGGCTGTGGTCAGTTCATTGCATGTTGTCTCTGCTGCTCCTGCCTCCTCAGGGAGAGGACTTCTCACACTCTTCCCCTGTTCCACTTTTGCTCATACCTTTGACAGTGATTCTTTAAGTGATCTGAATCACTTGTTCACAGTGTGCTACCCACACTTATCCTGAGGAAAAAGGTGTGTGAATAGAGAACTGGACATTTTATATTTTCTTTTCTTTCTGTGTTAAATGGAAGCTATTATATTTGTATTCAGTCTGCAATGTGTGACTGAGAACTTTGAACTTTTTATGCAATAAATATTTTTTATGGACTCTAAAATCAGTAAATAAGTACATATGATGTGGAAGCTCATTTGTCCTGCAAATAAAGTACAAGCAAGCGTAGCTTAAATCTGTAGAGTATTCCCAGTAGGATGATATGCCCAAGGCGTCATACACATTGAGGAATGATTGATTTTCTTCTGCTTCATTTTGTCCAATAAAAAAACCATCAATATCATAAAAATGAAAAATAGATGGATAAAATAAATAAACCAGGAAAAAGAAAAGCTGGAAAAATTAAAAGTGAGATCAATGTTTAAGTTGATAGTGTTTATGGAACCTTTCACAATAGTATTTATGATTATAAAGGGGTCTTAAAAGTTGGATACTTTTTCCATATCAGTAAAATGTCTATATTATTTATATAGTAATTCTACAGACAAGTCAACATTAGTGCATTCCTGCAATGTATGACTCCCAAACATCAAATGAATCTGTACACAATTTATGAAGAGGAGTAATCTGTCACGTCAATAACATTTTATTTAGCAACACATACCAATAAGGAAAACTGTATTGTATCTGATCTATTTTTCCCATTTAAATACCCTTGGACATTTGAGACAATATTAGAAGAAAACTGTCGTGTTTAGTTTCATGAGACTATAAAAGTGAAATCAGATGTCAGCACAAAAGCTCATAAGTTAACAGCATCAAGTTCTAATAAAATGTAGGAAAAACCAATTCTGATATTTATCATATCTGGTCTTGTTCTCTAGAGATTTTCAATAATATCATTAAGGAAGGAGGAAAAACTGAAAGTTAATTTCAAAACCTGGTTTAGTGCTTGGATGTCAAAACAAAAGATCCGTGTATTTAATTAAGTGGTTGAAAATATTTTGAAACTAAAAATTGATTCTCGTACACCCTAAGAAATGTATATATATTTATATATATATTTATACATAGCAAAAGGAGGATTTTTATTAGAAAAGTCATGTAACATTGCTCCCTATATTAATATATATTCTTTAGCAAAGTAGTAATGCATTAATGTAATATAAATTTTTATTATGAGAGCACTTCTATCTACAGTGGCTCTATAAAGCTGTATTTCTTTTTATTTTTTAATATCATCCTTCCCATAGGATGTACAAAGTTTACACTTTTTTTCAGGACCTGTAATGGATTGCCTTGAACTGAGAGAAGTAGACTTGCCATACTTTACAGTAACAGGATAATCAATCAACAAGACCCTCCAGCTCTAACATATAATGACAAGAAACCAAATATAATCTAGAATGCAGAAGGCTGATCTCACAGTTGCCCAGGTAATGAAATAATAATTTTGTTTAATATTACTTTTTTCTATCTTGCGGGATCATGGAAACTGTTGAATGACAGTAGAAGTGGAGGAACCTTCAGAGGCTAAAGTAAATCTGTTGTCTAATAAAGTTCCAGCTGATGATATTTTAGTTTGCAACTAAAATTGATCTGTAAGTGGCAGGTAGTAAGTGGTGCTCTTCTAGTCTTTGCAGCCACTGTAGTTTCTACCTTGGAGAGATTAATTATCCTAAAGTGAGAATAGATGACAGGGGGGTGTCTGTTCTGTGCTTCTTTCTTCTATACCTCTCTGTTACGTACAGTATGTAGAGAATTCCATAACATCTGAAGATGTAGAAAGGTTCAGATAAAGTATGAAGGGTGTGTTGAATTTCATCATCTTTCATCTCATATTTTCAAAAATTCCCCGATTCTCTTTAAAACACCTTGAAATTTACTTTTACTACTACATTCCATTTTTTCCCTCAGACCTTTGTACGTAAGGATCCACCCTTCCATCTTCATCAGTATTTTAATAGGTATCTGTCGGGGAAAAATAATGTAGCTGGATTTTAATGATTTTTTTCTGTATTTGTATATATCTTGGCATTGTCCTTTAAAAGACAGGGAAGAAACTCTTCAACAATATCCCCAATAACAAAATTAAGAACAATAAACCAATATTAAAAAAATTGTATGTATTGTTAAATTATAAGTTCATTTTTTAAAAAAATAAAAATGTGAAACTGTAACAGCATAAATAATCTCTGTGAATTCAGTACAGAAAATACATGTCCTAAAGAAGTGTTTTCAACCTTAATGGACAGGTGTGGTAATTCCACTAACTTTAACAGATTTGTCAACTGAAGTTTTGATTATTTTATAAATAATCATACAAATTATAATATCTACTGAAAATATTTCCCATTTAAGTCAAAACATGTTAAACAAATGCCAGGACTAATAGCAAAAAAAACCCCAACCTGTTATCTACTCTATTGCATTAGACTTAAATGAGTTAATTCACTGAAAAGTTGTAAAACATGTTCAATAATTCATTGAAATGTGAAATTTATTTGGGAAAATATGTAAGACAACAAAGTATCCAGAGAATATGAACTTTTTTCAAACTTATATTCATCTACCAATTTTCTGGTTATTTAGTTGCAATGTTTTCCAAGTCTTGAATAATCTTAATTGCTTGTTAAGACTAATGAGAGACAACAGCCAGAAACCAGAACAGGATACATCACATTTCAGAATGGAAACAGAACATAATACATGCAGAACAAAATCTGCATCCAAAAATGTAAATTAATAGCAGATTTATATTGCTGTAATTATTTCAATCTTATTTTTAAATTATTATTTTCCTTACAACTATTCACTGAAACTGTTAAATAGCAGAAGTTATTGAAACAAAGTTATCAAAAGTTTATTTGTGTTCCCTAAAACTAAGAAATAATTTTAAAGAGACAATATGTCATGGTGATAGCGATTCTGCCTTTCACAGTTGATAGATACTGTGCATACAGAAATCAGAGGTCCTTTCTTTCCAGGAGGAAAAAACTTGTTTTTCATTTTTGATTTATTTTAAATATTGGATTCATACACAAAAACAGATTAACTTCTGTAGTGTGATGTGTAGTGATTAATTCTGGAGATGTTGAGAATATGGGAGGAAAAGTAGGTATTGAAAGTGTAGGAAGGTTATTTGTCATCCTAATGTGAAGTCAGTTGTGGAATACAGGGAATACAGAAAAAGTATCTCATTGGCTCTTAGATGAAGGTTGGTGCAACTTGCTGATGCCTTAAAGGATAATTTTTCCTATCAAGAACAATGAGGAATTTTGGATAACACTCTTCTATCTACTTAGTCATTTTGGACAAATATTGAATAATGTTAAATTTATGTGATAACTGTAGACCAAAAATAGAAAAAACATAGGGTGATTGAGTATTTTAAAATCTGTTGATTTTAAATTTGTAAACTTGACAATAAGATCCCTCATGAAAATAGCCAAAGTTGCTGAAATTGGTTTAAATGTTATCTTTCCATCACTATTGAGTTTGAAAGGGAAAATAAACCCTTCTGGGCTAAGCAGACATGTACTATCAGTATATCAGTAAATATATATGATTTTTAGTACAAAATTACAAGGAAGAAAAGAAGTGGAGAAAAGTATGTGTCTTTCACAGTAGGAAGATTGTTCAGCTTCTGAATTTTTCAAAAAGAAGTTAAACGGAGGGAAAAAGTATAGAATATACCAAGTGAAAACCTTCCAGAGCAAAATATGCACAAGTACCTTCTCTTGGACTTCTCAGTCTTTCCCAAGGTACAGGTTGAATCACTCTGTGCCCAGTGAGATTATTCTGCCTCCACTACTACATCCTGAACAACTTTTACTAAAGAGCTCAGTGGATGTTGGTTTTTTTCAGATAGTGTTCATCTATATTGTATCCTGTGCTCCTGGCTGTTTTACTGACCTTTGAATTTGTGTTTTCTGATTGAAAGTATGATCTGAAATCAGTTGAAACAGTAATATTTATTTAATGATGCTTGTTTTTGAAATCTTGGGTCCTGTCTTAATTTTAATCTGTTTGACTCATAGAAACTAGGTACAAGGTTTCTGAGTTTGGTCTTGCTTCAGTTTGTGGTGTCTATGAACTGTTAACACCTCTCATAAATAATGTGACAGCCTTATGCCTATGAGCACCTCTAACTCCGTTGGAAGGTGCAGTATGGACTTCTGCAAGTGATAAATGAAATGCCAGAAATGTTAACTTTTGGGAAAAAATGATGTATTATTTTTACATTAGAAGATGAGAATAGTATCAAAACTTGTGAGGATGTAAATTTTGTTACTATTTGATCATTTCAGAGTATTTTGAAAACATAAATGCAAATGGAGTTATGACAAACCTCATTGGTTCTGTACTTTCAAGGTAATGGCAATTAATATATCTTCAAATATTCAAGTTCAAGACAAGTTCAAGTGCATAAGAAAATATTTACCTTGATTTAAACAAAAAATGACTAGATGCCCACAAACTATGATATGTTGAGTAAAAAAAATGGTAAATACATGGAATGTTACTGAAAAATCACAGAAGTGTCTAAGGAAAATACAGTAATAATAAAAAAGCTCAAGATTTTTCAAATACTTCTATTTATTTTTATTTTTTGAATGCTTGAGGTTTTCAATATTTGCCTTAATCATTTTCATAGTAATATATTTTTGCTATTCAAGACATTACTTTAAAAACAAAATGTTTTAAACGAAACTTGTGAAACAAATGAACTGATCAACTGCAAAAACTTTCTTACAGTCCTGTAATGGAAATTCCTTTTTCCATGAATCCTCCTTTCCAACGAGGATTCCTCCTTTCCTTTTCCAGTTTCCAGTTTACATCATTAAGTTTGTAGTCTTCCATTTTTTTTCTGCCCTGTCTTTCTCACAAAGATATTTTAGACCTCATTTTTTTAACTACTTCTGACAAATACAAACTGGCAACAGTACAACATTGAACTAGTCAATTTAGTTGATTCCAGGCTGCATTTCTTCAGATCTGCTGTCACCTATCTCTCCAACCTTTCCAGAAAGACATGTTTATGCTGAAGGGAAAAAAAGAAACAGATAAAAAAGACAAGAATAGAAAGCAAGCATAGCTAGTATTGTAATAAAACATAGACAGTTTGTTTCTATAAATATTATATACCTTACAGTTAAATTTCAGATAGGATTTTTAAAGAAATCTAATGTCAAAATCAGGAACATCGTAACAAAGAAATACCTTACTGCAAGAGGAAGCAAGCAATATATAGTAAATCTTGGAGCTTCTTTTCATCTATCTGGAAGTCTCTTTTATAATGAATCTCTTTTCTTTTCCATTTCCATTCATTACATCTCCATTTGTGAAGATCTGCTCATGTGTTGTCTTGGTTTGACAAGACAGGTGTCTGCCAGGGAAACTGGGGTTTCCCTTAGAATAGAGAATGCAAACCCCCCACCCCTGCCAAATTATAAATTTTCAATTAAGGGCTCTCAGGCAAAGATTTGGGAATAGGAATAACAGTTCTTTACTAGGAATATCAATAATACAAATGTGGTAGGAAACAAAACTACCCCACCAAACCAGCAAACAAACAACAACAATTTGGGAAAGCCCTGATAGAATCAGAGCTGCCACCTGGCACCCTGTGAGTCAGGGTGTTGGAAGCAGTCCAGAAGTGAGTCCTCCTGGGGTGGTAGACGTGGCTCTGTTGGAGCAGGGACGATCCTGTAGCCAAAAGGGTCTAGGAGTGATGAGGAGGAGTCCAGGGGTGATGAGGAGGGGTCCAGGGGTGAGGTGATGGTGAGATGGGGTCCGGCGATGATGAGATGGGGTCTGGCGAAGATGAGATGGGGTGCCGTCTTCCTCCCAGGAATCGGGGTGAAGCAAGTGAAATCTGTCCCCGGCCGGCTCAGTTTTCCTGGCAGCAATTGTAGACTCCCCCCATCGGGCGGGGCATCCCACAATAGGACCATGCATGCAAATGGGGCTCTGGGGGGAGCGGGTATAGTCCGGGGGTATAGTCTGTTGATGGCCCATTACCCAAAAGGCACCCGCCCCTCCCCCCCGTCCCCCTCCTTCCAAAGTTACAATAAATAAAGAACAATTCCCCAACTGCTTTCAGCAGATGAAAATAGAATACACATTTTTGATTCCATAACCCAGGACATGTGTTTAATTGGTTTGAGTAATCCATGAAACATCTACGGTGTCAGTTAGACTCTGATTTTCTTTTTAGGTTCTGGATTTTTATTTCCCTCATTGTTTGACAATGATTTTGTGCACTGTTTAATCCAACAATCCAGATTCACTCAGTACTCCAGTGAATACCACAACTTTACTATATTTTTGAGCTATTTTACCTCTAAACTTCATTGTATGTAACTGATATGTCATAAAATTAAAGCATAAAAAGCAAGATAAATACTGCTTTTAGTAATCTTTCTAAGGCAACTTTTTTTTGTGAAATGTGATCTTTAAGAAGCTGGTTATAGTTCCTCACAGATATCTGTTTAGGTTTGCAAGAAATCAGCTATGGAATTATACATGTGTTGGTATTAAAAAAAGAAACAGATAATATTTAGCTGAAATGTGGTAATGTCTGAGAGGTTTAAATGGTTTAAATGTTATCTTTAGGTGATGATCTAATTATGAGCATGCTGTTTTAAACCTTTTTTTGAGAGATTTAAAGGTAATAAACTATCAGTGAGTAAAGGCATATTGTTCAGCGTTTACAGGAGTTGCATTAATGATCATTTAATTATGTATACTTCTAGAGTTTACAACAATGCTCCAGATCCCTCTCTTTAGCCTCCAGATTTACAGACATTCTTGCTACATCTTCCCTGCAGGTCCAGTCAACTCTTATGTATGAAAGAAATGCTATGTCTTATCCAATGTCTTCCCTACTTTTGAGAGGCAGCTAATTATGTTCTTATTCATTAAATTATATTCCATTGCATTTTGCATCTTATTTTCTCATTTAAAACAACACCTACGTTCTTATCTTCGTTTCAGAGAATATATACATTGCTCCAAACCTTAAAATGGAGTTTCTAATTTTTTTTAATTAGTCTGAATACACAAATTCTAGGAAAAAATTATTTATCTTATTCCTCTTAAAGAAGTTATATAAATCTTTATGATGTGGATAAATTGTACTTAACAACATATTTAATTTTTTTTAATTTCTTGTTTTCTACCCACAGAGGGTATAGTATTCTCTGAGGGGTGAAAAAAGGGTATGAAATTTGGTCTCTTCATTTTTTTTCATTTACTGGAGAAATAAGCTATAGCATTAACCTAATGACTATTTTCTTTACATGTCTCAGGTAGGGCTCACAGCTATATTAAGAGAAAGAAAAGCTGCCAAAAAAGATTTACTTCAGACTCCTCTAACTTTTTAAATTAACTAGTATATTTAAGACTTAAATAAGCATCTTATATAAATTGCTTTAAAGACATTATTATGAAGTCAAACAAAACAAAACAAAACAAAACAAAAAACCCTTTTACTGCACCATATTTCAATAATCATTCCACTGTTAAACCCGTAAAAAGTAGATGTTCACTATAGTCTTACTATGGAAATTACAAATTTAGACCAACTGAGCATCAGTAATTATTGAGATATGTAATTATATGCTATTTCTAATACGACCAATCAGCAGATGGAAAGACTAAAGGGAATAAAATAAAGGAAAAAAAGAAGAAAAAACCCAAACCAACCAAACCAGAACTGTAGGTATAATGATACTCTGGGGGTGTCTTGAGTTGTGGAGCCAGGGGTGTGTATTCTATTTCATCTGTTAAAAGCAGTTGGGGAGATGTTTTTTCTTTATCTCTTGTAACTCGAGGGGGAAGAGGGCCAGATGCCTTCTGATAATGGGCCATTAACACCTCCCCAGACTATACCCTCCCCAGAGCAGTGCATCTGCATTCCATCATCCCATTGTGAGATGCCCCACCCAGTGGGGGGAGCCAACCATTCCTGCCTGGAAAAAACTGAGACACAGGAACACGAAAGCATCTAGCTTCACCCCAATTTCTGGGAGGAAGACCGGACCTCATCTCACCATCACCAGACCCCATCTCACCATCACCAGACCCCTTCTCACCACCCCTGGACCCTTTTGCTACAGGATCATCTCTACTTCAACAGAACCACATCTGCCACTCCAGGAGGACTCACTTTTGGACTGCTTCCAACACCCTGACCAACAGGGTATCAGGTTGTAGCTCTGAGTCTGTCAGGGTTTTCCAAAATTGTTGTTTGTTTGTTTGCTGGTTTGGTTGGGTGGTTTTGTTTTTTCTACTACACTTGTATTATTAATATTCCTAGTAAAGAACTGTTATTCCTATTCCCAAATCTTTGCCTGAAAGCCCTTAATTGCAAAATTATAATTTGGCAGGGGGGTGAGGGGTTTACATTCTCCATTCTAAGGGAAACCCCAGTTTCCCTGGCAGATACCTGTCTTTCCAAACCAAGACAGGGGGTTAAGTGTAGTACGTTTGTTATCTACTTGAATAACTGTCTTTTCCATGGTGGGTTGTTTCTAATTTTGAGCAACAACATACAACAATTTTGAACAATTATGTGTTCCATCTGTTTCTGTTCCTCTATTCCTCATTCAGTTTTTCAGAAATTATTGGAGAGTCTTCCCATTTAATCATTACATTTTCAAATAAATTGTTGAGTGAGAGAATAATGGATTTGATAAAGAAAATTATACATAATGAAGGGTGAATTCTGATAGATCAGTTCCTAGTGAGACTGCTCTATCAAGTTTGTTAATAGTAATTTATCTAGAACTCTTGGAGACTGCCACTTTCAAATATCCTCTGTCGTTTAGAGGATGGATTAGAAAAGAGAAAGTGTTGTCTATTAATAAATCATGAGAACTTCCTACTGTTACACTTTATTAATAAGTTTTGAATTGTAATTAAGAGTGAACATGATTAAGATTGTTGCTCAAATAAAATATTATGATGAAGGCAAAAGTTGCACTGTAATTTTAGTTTGTTGGGCCAAAGTTATTAAATATGGTATCAGAAAGGAACAAACAAATTCAGCAAATGCCTTGTTATTTACTCATTGATATCTGTTTTAATTGAGGAAATTCCATAAAATTCTATGAAACTGTGACCACAATTTAAAACAAACTGATAATCTGTGATATTTATATGGAATCAGTACATATTTATCAAATATTCTTCATTTTAATTCTCATGTTAAATCATACTTTATATATATTTTATAACATTAATTTCTCTAAGGTTTGGTAAATAATAATCAAAATTAGCATATATTTATCAGGACACTGAAGAGGGGATTTTTAGTATTGAGAATATATCTTTAGACATCAGTCTTTTAAAAGAATAAGTTTGTAAAATTTGTTGGTGTTTGTATCTTGCTGTCCTGATTTTGGCTGGGAATTTATTTTATTTCTGTGTTTTGTATTCTAATGTTAGTGAACTGTAGTGTTGATAGACACTGACATTTTAGTAGTTAACTAGGCAGTGTTTACTCTAAACAAAGGACTTTCAGTTTCTCCTGCTCTGCCAGTGAGCAGGTGCACAAGAAGCCAGGAAGGACTATAGCCAGGACAGATGACTGAAACTGGCCAAAGGGATATTCCATGCCACAGAGAATCATGGTCAGCATATGAATTGTGCAGAGTTGCCCAGGAGGGGCCAATCACTGCTTGGAAACAGGGTGGGCATCAGACAGAAGATAGTGAGCAACTGTATTATGGGTCAACTCTTTTTCTTGTGGTTTATTCCTCTTTCTCTCTCTTTTTTATCTTCCTTTTTGTTACTATTACTATCATCATCGTCATCATCATCATCATCATCTACTACCTTATTCTGATTTTTGCTATTCTTATCTCAGCTGATGGGTTTTACCTTTTTCCTATTCTCATCCCACAGAAGGAGGGTGGGGGGAGGAATGAGAGTAGCTACATGGTCCTTACTTGCCATCTGGGGTTAAAATATGACACTTGCATAAATTACAGCTTACATCGGAGCTGAGGAATCTATTCAGGTGCCCAAACATATGACTTAGTATGATTAATGATGTCCTAAGATATTCTCATAGGTCTCCAGCTGTCACTTTAAAAAGACACGAGTTTTCTGTATACTATTTACTACGTGATGCTTTGAGGCACTATAACTTGTGCCTGTGCTCTAGCTGTCCACCTTAGCCTCCCTTGCAGCTTCAAATTCAGCTGTCTAACAAGGTTTTCTGAGGCCTTCCCATGTGATTAGTGGGTCTGAGACAAGACCTACAGGGCACCCACAATATGCTAGAGTGGCAGCTAGAATCTGGATGAAATATTGCAGGGCACCTCAGGTGCTCCCTTTAGTTAACTGAATCAAGTCCCACATCCCTATTGTATGGACATCCACAGGACCTAAAGATATCACAATGAAGACATCTCTATTTAAATGTCATAATCTCAAATATTATCTTATTCAAAGTACTGAAGCTTGAAGTTGAATTAGGTACATATCACATTATATGGCAGACTACAAGATGCAGACTGACAGTTCTTTGTTCTAGCAAGTCTTGCCAGCATAGAGGAAAGGGCTTATCTGGTTGCATTGCCTTATATTAATGACTGCCTCATGCCTTGTCAAGAGCTCTCCTACAAGTTTTATTTCTTAATAAAGAAAAACTGATTCTATAAAGTTATAGCTCCTAGCTGGAAAAATTATTCTTTCCAGAGGTACTTTGAATAATCTTTGCACATACCAGATAATTATAACTCTCTCTTCAGTCCTTTAGAATGGCTCAAATTCATGCTTGATTTCTGAATTTGTCTTGTCAGCAGATAATTTTGATTCTATCAATTTCCATCAACACTATGATGTTTAAAGGTGTCAATAAACCCACTTTTCTCTGGCACAGAGTTCTAAATATGTTTTGCAAGAAGTGATCAGGAAATTGAATTTTAATGTATGTGTTTGTTTGTTTTGTAGAAAAATAATATTTTACTCAGAATGAAAGAGCAAACTCAAGAATTCAATACTGAAAATGTCATGGAAATGTGCTTTTCAAGCCAGACCTCCTGTGGCTTTCAGAGCAGTCCAATTTCAGTTAAACTTCCAGCCTTATGTGCTTTCTAGACTCTCTCCTTCCTTAGCAATATTCTGTAAGAACAGACAGGGCAGCTGCAGCCTGCAAAATCTGCAGTTTTAGGTTTTGCACTCACAAAAGCCAAGAAGCTGCAGCATGTTCAAACTATTACATAATTTTTTGTTTGTTTGTTGTTTTTGGGTATGAGATTGTTTTGCTTTTTATATCTGGGAAATTTCAAGGAGTCATAATTGACCAGAGAAAAAGCTGTTTTATGCTATTTTATGGTGGCTAATTTTAGAGGAGACTGAAATAGTTTAATGAGGGCTAAAAATTCCCACTTATCCTCTTTATTTTCACTTGATAGGGTGTATTTTTCAGGAATGGTTCCCAACAAGGCTTTGGGAAGCCGTTGCAGTTACAGTATAGGAGAAGGTAATACAGGTGACCTCACCACTGATGAGTCACAGCTACAGCCAATAAAGATGAATTTGATAAAAGGGAGTGGGTTAGCTGGTGAGGGGATCATGAAGAAGCAAGCTCCTGGGAAGAGAGAATCACTACTGTGAGGTCAGTCTGAGTCTGCAGTTAGAGCCTGTTGTTGGAACCTGCAGTCACAGTCTAGCTGGGTAAAAGTAGTCTAGAGCCTGCACACCAATACGTGCAGTCATAGTTTAGCAGGAAATAACCAGCAGTCAGAGGCTGCAAGGGAATCCTACAATAAGAGCTTGATGCAGCCAGAGTCAGTGAATATTTGGAGTCAGGATGGCTGAGCTGTAATGAGGAATAAACCAGGACCCTTTTCATGCTGTGATAAACAAGAAGTTTGTGTCTCGGCTCATTTCTACCCTCTGACAAGAGGACTGGTATAACACTAGACGAAGGATATTCAAAAATGAGCAAATTCTCTTTGGCCCTAATATGTAATACTTAAAAAAAAAAAAAGTTAAATCTTAGTGAAATTATTGGATGGCAAAGGATTTTGCTTGTCAGAAGTTTAAGGCTTTTCTTGACTTGGAGGAAAGTATAGTTTGTCCTAGAAGGAACAGGTTTTAATCCATATTGCTAAGCATAACACATTTTAAACTGATTAAAACTGCACATGAAAACAATAGAAAAGCATAGCATAATGAATTACTACCCATTTGGACATAGTTCACCTGCAAGACTAGGATGAAAATTGACCATGTAATTCAGACCTCTGTTTCTCCCACAGTGCACAAATTTTAAATGGTATAAAGGACTTCTCCTGTACACTTTTCAATACAAATCCTCATCTGTCTGCTTGTATCTTACCCTTTCACTGACATATTATTCTAATTTTGTCATTAAACCTCTGAAATGAGGTGATGTCTGTACTTACTTCATAAAATGTTGAACACACTCTATGCGCTTACATGTTGAGGTAAAGATTTCTGTCCAACTTCCTTCTTCAGCAATCATTACTTTCTCTTCATTTCTAACAGAGCATCCAATCATAAGTCAGACACCTGTTTTTCAGCTAGCATATAACTACCCTGAAATAATTTGCAGTCTAAGCCATATCATCTTAAACTGTGAGGTAACTAATTAGCAATTCTAAATGAAAAGGGAACTGGAAGCAGAAAGCTACACTCCCACAATAAATATGCCTGACAATTTGTGAAATTCAGGGCTTATAGCACTTATGGATAAATGTGGTGAAAAGGCAGAATATATACATTTGACATTTGGAAGGAAACCCCATCTCATTATCAAGGCAGTCAACAACCCATAATTCTGATACTCGGGCCATTATGTACTGAGTGAGGTTATTTACTGAGTTCATTAAGACATGATGAATCTCTGCAGATAGAAAACTTCTCTTCAAAATAATTCTTAACTGAGTAAGTTAATAGTAACTTTACTTTAACCTTGCTGTGAAAACCAGAATAAATTAGAGGTACAGGCCAGATCGTAGTAGGATCTAGTGCCTTAGTGTCAGACTCTCAGTGATCTCTATTTCTTTTTGTTAAGTAAAAAATCTTAGTTGTTTTTAGTTTCTACTGAACAGATGTTTTCAGTGAATAGCTAGCATGATGTGCATGATTTATTTTCCCAAAACTAATACAGGATACAAGTAATTTTCATCATTTCCTCTAATTTGCATTATATTATATATGTCTGTTTCAACATATTCTAGTCACCAGTGGTCTATGTGATTGATTTCAGCAGCCCAATGATAAAAGTAGGTGGCCAAGAAAGAACTCCTGCAGGATTTTATGTAAATATTAGTGGCAACAGCTGTCAGAGGGAGAGTTCTTTAATTCCAGGGCTAAAAGGCAGCAAATCATTGCAAAAGGAAATGACATTTGGAATGGAATCCTGGAGATCATTCAAGACAACTTGCTGTTCAAAGCAGTGCTGGTTTCTAAGTTAAAGCAGGTTTAGAAAAAAACCCAGGTTTCCCTGAGTCTTGTTTAGTCCAATCATAAATATCTCTGAGGGTGCTTTTTCTACAACTGTTCTGCATAACTTGCTTTAGTGATTAAATACCTCTGAGCAAAGAGGTTTGTTTCTTTTGTCTTATCAAAAGAATTTCCCTTCCTGAAAGTTGTGGCTGCTGTACTGTGCCATTCACTGTGCACTGCTGGGACAAGTCTGGCTCCATCTCTGTTGCCTTCCTTTAATGGAAGCATGCAGTAAGCCCTCCCTCAGACTTCTTTTCTCCAAGGTAAAGAAATATATTTCATTTGGTATCAAACTATGTATTGTTTGCTCCATTCCGTAATCATCACAAGGATTATTTCCAACTGGCTTTGTATTGTGGGACATACAAGTTCAGGGAAAAATCACTTCCTTCCACTTTTTTTTTTTTTTTTTTTTTTTTTTTTGTACTCCTGTCATTAACCCATTGTGGTCACATACCAGTTTTTTTTGCAAGATTTACCAAATCTATAGCACCTGACTCAGGTTCATCTCATCATCTGTCAGGACCCTCAACACCTTTTATTTTATTATTCATCCAGGATTTGTACAACACCATCAAATTCCATTTTAGGTTGTATTCTTCTTGCTAGCATCATGAATCACTATCAAAGTCAGAAGTACGTGACAGAGCTGGGGAAGTTTAGACCAGACCAAGAAGCACAGAGTAAAATGACAAGGTGGAAGTGCCTACTGCTTCTCAACTATCCCGGTAATCCTACGTGTGATGCAAGACCAAGATTTTTTATAGAGTTTAGCTGATACCATAAGGCTAACTCATGCTTTTGTTCCTTCTGACTCATTGTTATATGTCCCCTATTATGGCTTTTAGAATTGATGAATTATCACAATAATAATCACAAAACTATTGCCTTTGTTATCTCCCCTGACCAAGGGATTCTTTTTAAGTTGCAGTCATGGAATGTCTACATGACTCAGCTTTCACTTTAAGGTTCAAACACCCCAAGTTCAGTCTGCCCACTCTGTCCTGATGACACTAATAACGTCATCAAGAACACCTAACAATAATACAATCCCTGTGTTCCATGTCAGTATGAGTCATCTGCTCAACTCAGGATCCACAGCTGACTCAAACCCATAGAAGATGATTGATGATGCATGCATGAGTATACTTTTCAGAATAAATGAATAATTGGATTAAAAGTTCTTAATAGGCAATTCAATTGCTTCTTGCAAAACAGCTGAAAACACTGCCAACCAGATCAAAAAAAGGCATAAATGATGATGTCAACCCCAGAAACTCTGTGCCTGCCAAACAGCCAAATTGAGAGAAAAAAAATTCCTCTTAGTGACAGGTCAAGAAGACAGTATTTGCTGTTGTCACTATATGCTGCTATAAACCTATGCTTCTGCCTTCCATTTTGATGCATTTCTTTCCTATATTTCAGCCATTCTACTTTCACTTCTGCTGGTTGGTGACTGTACAACATTAATAAGACCAAAGCAGTCTGTATGCATTCACACAAATCTGAGTGGGATCACAGCTGTGTATATTGATTGCTACTCTCTGCCATTTGCAGCAGCTCACTGCTTTGAGACGACTATTTCATCTTTCCTTCTATTCTTTTTCTGACTTTCCCTCATGCCAAGATAAAAATTTGCTATATTAGCTGCAATTGCAGTGTTTGCTTCTCACAAACATGCTGCCTTTGAGCACTTGTTCTAGGTCTGTTATTTTACTATGATGCCATGCATGAAGCAGTGAACACAAACCCTTTGTTGTCACACCACATCTCTCAGAAGGCATTATTAATCCACCAAATGTGGGGCTTCATTTGGCCTCTCTTTCCAGGCAGTCAGCAGTCAGTAGGCACTTTGTTGGCTTGATTTACATTGCTTTAAAACAGACATCTAAAATAATTCAAAAGACTCATGGCCTTGGTCTGCATATTTTTCCTTGTTGACTACAAAATAAATTTACAATGTCTTGATGTGGATACCTACACAGTAAACACATAATTACCTGAGATCCACTGAGTATCTGTGACCACTAGTGAATAAGTCTGGAGTATAAAATATTTAAATCATCAACAGCATTCTTATTTGATGGAAGACATCAATTCCTGAGTGATGTTGAGATTATTTTTTCAAGCAGTTGTTGTGGAAATCTTAAACCTCCACAGTGAAATGCTCAATGGAATGAGATTTTTTCACTCATCATAAAGGCAAGTTTTAAGTGCCTGATTTGCTTTTAATCAAAAGATTGCATGGCTGTCTATAAGTGGATGTGGTGGATTGACCTTGGCTGGATGCCAGGCGTCCACCAAGCCACTTTACACTTTCCTCCACAGCTGGGCAGGGGAGACAAAATACGATGCAAAATTTTATAGGTTTA
The DNA here is from genome assembly GCA_017589585.1 of Phylloscopus whistleri. Taxonomy (NCBI): domain Eukaryota; kingdom Metazoa; phylum Chordata; class Aves; order Passeriformes; family Phylloscopidae; genus Phylloscopus; species Phylloscopus whistleri. Next base: position 5,016,723 of record JADMLD010001389.1, on the reverse strand, counting down.
GATAAGGCAGCTTTCTAAAAGCAAAAACAGAAGGTATTGCACGTGCAAGCAAAGGAAAAACCCCGAAATATTTTATTCTCTACTTCCTGTGAGCACGCAATGTTCATCCACCTCCCAAGAAACAGGGCTTCAGCAAGTGTAATGGTTGCTCTGGAAGACAAATATTGTAAATAATGAATGTCCTTCCCCAGCTTTCCTCCTCCTTTTTCTTAGCTTTTATATCTGAGTGGGTATCTTTGGTCAGTTTGGGTCAGCTGTTCAAGTTGTGTCCCGTCCCAAGATTTTGCCCACCCCTAAACCTACTTAGGGGAGGAGGGATGCTGGAGAGAGCTGTGATGTTGTGCCATCACTGCTCAGCAGTAGTCAAAACACTGGTGTGTTATCAGCACCCTTTTAGCGCCCAATGCACAGCCCTGTGAGGGCTGCTGTGGGGAAAATTAACTCTGTTTCAGCCAGATCCAGTACACTGGATAATGTGGAATTTTAATGCTACATTTGGCATTCAGTGTCAGTGCGAAGCAATGGAAAATAATTTTTTCCTAAGGCTACATGAGTGTATTTTTTTTAACATAAACTCATCCCATCGTTACTCAACCTTGAGATTACTTTCTTGCAAAGATGTGGTGTGCTGACAGTACTGTCTAATTTCAATTTTTATTACCTTCCTGTAGCTTTTAATGAGAATTTAAACTCTTAAATGTCAGATTTTAGGGTATATTTAGATAAGGCTAATGATCTAGTCTGGATTTTTTCTTTTTTTCTGACAAAAAAAAGCTGTGTAAAAGCTGTGAAGAACAGCCAGTTAGCCCTGTTCCCAGGAGAATTGCTATTGCAACTGGATCTCTAGTTACTTCAATAGCAACAAAAGTTCTTTGTGGGCAAATAATTATTGTTGTGCTCACTGTCAGACAGCAGAATAGTTTTGTAGTTTTGCTGGTGTACCAGCTTTACATATGACAAAAGACATAATAATGTGCATGTCCCTACTCCAAAACCTCTGACAGGACATCATCCTGGCTTACTTTAGTTCCATAAGGGTCACAATTAAATAAAAAAAGGCCTGTGGGGTTAAAGGAAGAAGTCTCTGTCTCTCACATTGGTGCACATGGGAACTGTGACTGTCCAGCAGAGCTACTAAAAGACGGAGAAATCACAGTCACATACGAGAATGCTTAATAATAAGCCATATTAGCGGCATTTCAGACCTGTCTTGTTAAACAACTGCATCTACTACAGCTTATTACTCAAGGAAGACTATGCCAGTAGCTGTGTCTGTTGTCATGCACATAATTTTCTGTGCAAATCTGCCTGCAAAAATGATTGTATCTCATTTTACATGTATCAGTCAGATGCTACTCTTTAAGATGTTTATGAATGCATAGTATTTAATGAAGTGTTTCCTCAATCCAGTTTTAGAGACACTGTTTAAGAAGATTCCAGACATAAAATAAGCCATTTGTCTTCATTGTTTGAACAGATATGAAGCCATTAACATAGACCTGAGCAAATATTAAAAAAAAAATAAATAAAAAATTATAGCTACCCAACCAACTGAAAAAGCTAAAGTGACAAAGGCATTCACATGTACAACTTAAACCCCTTTTTTTCAGCAACATTCTAAGGTGTTTCCTTCCCCTTGGTAATCATAATCTGAAAAACTACCCTGAAAGCACACAACATGAAGGCTTTCTTTCTCAGACTAAGTGGCAGCAGCTCTGGTTGCACAGCAGTAGTTTTGCTTGCACTGAACAGGACACTTACACAGGATGGGTGGACTTGTCTGAGGACAGGACTCCTGTGGTGGTGCTTCATTAAGAAGTACAGTCTTCACTGTGATGTTTGTGGAGTCAGATCCAGTGGACAATGATATAGAACACACGTTTGTGCTTAAATATGAATATAAAAAAGGAACAACGTAGTGGGCAGAGTATTACTCTAGAGGTGGTCCCATAAAGAGCCTGCAAAGATGTGTCGCAAGCTGATAACCTTGTATGTACTTTCATCTGCACCAATCCTTTGAGCAGTTGCATGAGGCACCTCTGCCCAGCCATGAATCTATTCCCCAGCCCAGCACTGTTACCTATAGATGGCCCTTCAGCACACAGATTCCAGGTTTGGCTACAAGACAATGTTGCAGTTGTTTCTTATCACCAAGGGAAAAATAACTCCTTCATAGGGAATCCTTCTATCTCCGGCATTCCTGCTTCCAACCACTGTGACTCTTTCTGCAGTTGGACCTTTCTACCTTTCATGGTAAATTTCATGCTAGATTATTTCCCAGTCACAAACTACTACTGCTGATAGTTACCATTTCAGAGAAGTGTCTGAACACATGACTTATGAATTATGATGAGATACAGGGTATCATTGTCCAGCCACAGCTATCAGGCATAACTTTTCCAGCAACAGTCATTAGGAAGGAGAGACAAAATTACTTATTTGATACATTTTATTTCAATGTTCAATACTCTTTTAGTGTTCAGTGTTATTTCATATGCTATTTTGAAGGCAGTATTAGCTATGTAGATGCTGCTTTCCCTCCCAATTTAATTTCATGTGATTTTATTGAAGAGAAAATAGAACAAAGTTATTACTTCTGTAGAGGAGATGATAAGGAGAGCACTAAAAATGAGCACACACCCCACTACCACCAGTCCTTTCAAACTGTTACAGAGTTATACTACACTGCATCTATTTCTTATCAAATATGTATGTGATGGTTTTCTAGAAATACATTTTAACCACATTGAAGTACTGGTTGCATTACAGAGATAGAAGTGGTATTTTACAGCCTCTACTTACATGGAATAGAACTGCATAGTCTGAAGAAAGCCCATTTGAGTTCATAAATCACACTTGTGAATTTGTATTACCCATGTAAAATGCATATTTTTCAAAAGCAAAGAGGCATTTTATTTCTGGATGTAGAAGAGGACATGTGGAGGATCCCAGTGAAAACACATCTGCAGCTGTTCTGCAGAACATGACACGGCCATCAGCATGGAAAGATCACAAATTGCTTTTTTACAAGCATAACAAGCATAGCTACATGAAGTACATGGTTGCAAACAGTGTATACATGAGCAACTCCTTTAAACAAGTGGAATTGCAAGAGAAAATAACCAACATAGACCAGTAAAAAGCCATTAAATGAAATTTCTATAATTTTTTGGCTGGTTGTCGTTTTAGTATTTAAATGTGGTGGGACTACCTTGGTGAGTTGTCAGGTGCCAACCAAGCCAATCTATCACTCTCTCTCCTCAACAGAACAGAGAGAGAAAGTCCAGAAATTGTGTTTCGTACCTTGTAGGTATTCAGAAGTCATCTAGACACAGATGTGGGCAACCATTCTAGTTGACCCTGATTGACAAGAGTGTTTGGATCAGAGAGTATATGCTGTATCTGCACTCCTCCTAGAAAAGTTTACTCTTCATGACAAAACTAGAAGATCACTCTTCCCTCCAACCCTGGTGGGATGGGGAGGAGAATCAGAAGAAAATGCCAAAAAAATCTGGGTTGAGATAAGATCACTTTAAAAATTCAAATGAAGAAAAAAGCAAAACAATAACAACAAAAAATGAAAACCCAATAATAAAAACTATAATAGCAACCAAGAAGAGAAAAAGTAAGGAATAAAACCCAAGAGAAAAAAGTGATGGACAATACAGTTCCTCACCAGAATTCCTCAGCTGCAAGGACTAGGTTCTCTTTATACATAATCTCTGAAGCTTACTATAAAGTTGAAGCAGTGGTGACTATGGTATAAAGTCTCACATTTTATTTAGTCAGGTTATCACAGGAAAGGAAGACAGTAAATGCAGTGTCATTTTTACAAAAGTTTTTAGAAGACCTCTGTACAAATAGACACTGGTCTGAGTGCATTTGATTTTTGTACCAAGCAAAGCAATCAAAACTGTAACAAAGAATGGAATTAAGTGAACGTATGATACTGTGATGAAAGTCAATACAGCTTTTGTAGAATAAAGCCACAACCTGTAAGTTTTGAAGAGATATTTAATGATGTCAATGAATTTGTCAATAAGTCTCATGACAGTATATATCAGCTTCCAAAAAGCCTTTAACAGATTTTTTTTGTGTTTTTTTTTTTTTTTTTTTGAAAGTGCAAAAGTCCTGTCACAGTTTAATAATTGCTTGAAAGACTGCAAAAAAATGCGAGCAAAAATTATCAACTTCTATAGTGGATGGAGGGTAATGATAAGAATCCCAAAGATGTTTGTACTGGACCTGTCTTGCTCATAGTATTTGTGACTTTTCTGGATCAGGTGTAAGAAGTAACTGATGGTGCTGGTCGATATTGAGTATTATTAAGGTTATTCAAAAATGACATAGACTGTGAACTCTCAGATGTCTAATTATGAGTCAGATTGGCAATGAAATAAATTTAAAAACACAGTATTCAGTAATACTTGATGGTGTAAATTGTGTCTCAGAATTTGCTAGAAGAGGAATAGATATCAAAAAACCCCTTTTATCCTTGATAATTGTGGGTAGTTGTAATTAGAATGTACAAGAAAAATGAAGGCTAAAAAAAGAATGAAGGGCAGAGCAATGAAGATTGTCAAAATCAAATTTTACTAAGCAGACCATCAAAAAAATAAGTACACACTTGTATATAATATATGATATAATCATTAAAAGACAGCTTATACAGCATGTACAAGTACATTTGTTTTAGACGAGGAATTTTCCCTATGGGAAACAAAAAGATAGGAGGGGTAGAAGATATGTAAATAAAGTAAATATAGGAAAAAAATCTACAGAGAAAAGCTGGTTAACATTTCTCATGTGACAAGAGGTAAAGTGCACCTAATTTCTTTAAAAATTAAAATAAGGCAAAAAAGGAATATCTATTTATCACATGATGTACACTTTAATTCTGTATCTCACTGTGGTGGGATGGTTTTATGACAAAAATAAAAAAAAAAAAATCTAGACAATACTATATTAAGTCACTGAAATAATGGAGAACTATTACAGTACAGCCAAACAGACCAAACTGTTCAGAAAAGTTCAGAGAAGGCCAGTGCTACCAATTGCTGCAAGCTGACAAGACAAGTGGCAATAGAACCCAGCACTCATCCTGTTTCTCAGATCAGAATGGTACAACCAAGGAGTGTTTATTTCTCTTGTGTGTCCACGGAACAAGAGCCTTTACTTTCAGCAGGAATGGATATATGTGCTCTTTTTTTTCTGGTTAATACTGGCTGGGCATTTTTTTTTTTTTTTTCCAGAAAGATTAGTGGGTCAGTATCTTCACAAGACAGGAAATTCTGGGGTCTGCCATATGCTAAAGGCAATCATACAATCTCTACCACTAGTTTATATTGTATGAGAATTCAATAGAGAATAATTTTGTTTTGTTATCAAGGTGACTTTGTCTGTCACGCTGGAGGACTAAATGTAAAAGATGATACAGCAGAGCAGTGATTGGCTAAAATTAGGAACCACAACTGGATGCATTAAGGGAATAGAAGGAACTATATTCTTCACTGCGGCACAGTGCCAGAAAGAATCCTTTCTGTTAAGGAAATCTTATCTCTGCAGTTGTTGCACTCACACCAAAGCCTAAGATTTCACTTTGTAAAGCCGAATGATGAAAGGAGAGGAATGGGTTTTCAGACCATTCGTGTTAAGAAGTCAGCATCTTTTGTGTGTGTTGTTTAACCACACTTATGGTGTTGGCACTGTTACTTCAATTGCATAGAACTTCATAAAAATATAGCGAATGCTGTATCCATATATCAGGTAATTAAATATGCTGTGCTGACATAGAGAATTGTAGCTTAAATTAAATATATGTTCTTATACTTAGCTGTGTGTTTTAAATTTCCTATGATGCATTTAAACATATGAAAAGACAAATTAGAATGAGAAATAGTTTCATTGTATAGAATGATTTCTATAAATATCTCACCAGAAAAGAATGCAATCCAACCATTAAAATAACTGATCTAAGGAAAGACAATACTGCACAAAGGAAGTTCAGAAGCAAATATGAGCATTGCTGAAATATTTAGGTTAGATTACAATTTGCATGATAGGACCTACAAATGAGCCACATCATTGAAGTACTAATGGCAAGAAAGCAATGGAAAAAAAAAGTCAGTGAAGTAAACAAAACTGACAAAATTAAATTTAAAAAAATGCAAGCCAAAAATTATAAAGAAAGATATAAACTTGCACACAGGAAGCCAGTTCTGTGGTTGTTTCTTTGCTTGCCCCTAGTTTGTGAAAACCTTATTTTGCATAGGTAATGGTTTTAGACAGAAGGAAGTAAAGACCTGAAAATGTGATGAATTTTCTTCATACCTTTTTTTCTAACCCCGAACAGACATTTGAGACAGCAGCAGACCTAATCTTAACACATACCAAGTGTCTGCCTGGGCCTGAATGACACAAAGTGACCAATGTTTTAAAGATCTTTCAAAGCCAGAGTTAGGGTTATTCAAGTTTAAGGAATCACTCTCTGATGTGATTAAGACAGTCAGTTTAAACAATCCCGAGTTTTAGAGAAAACCGTGTAAATTCTGTGTTATTTTGTACCTGGCAATCTCAAGGACAGTTTTGAAGCTGTCTAAAAAATGTTCCTTGCTGAGCTCATTGGAAAAAAGAACATTGAATTCTAAAATTCTGCAACTCTTCATCAGCTGAAAAGCAAAATCATTTCCTTAGCTTCTGTCTCCCAGTGAAATACTAAAACCCTGAATTGCATCAGGGAAAAGGAAATTGTTTTAACACTATGTTTCACAGAGGATTAGTGCTGTGTGCTATCAACACAATAAAACTGTCTTATTGACAGAAACACAAGAGGGAATTGACACGGCCGGTAGATCCTCAGCTAGCTCTGATTCCTGGCGGTGCCAGGGGCCGTTCCCAAATCTGCCTGCAGTCTCAGGTAATGGTGCAGAAAAAGGCTGTTCTTCTACAGCAGCAGGTGTTGCAGTGTCTAGGTTTTGGAGCAAGGATCAGAGAAGGCTTTTTTCCCTGCGATTTCTCAGAGACCTTTATTTTCCAAGAGGAGGATGATAAAAAAGAAGTCAAAACCAAGCCCTCGCCCACTTTTAAACTGGGGTATGGAGGGCAGGAGGCAGGTAGGTGATTTGCCCCAGGACAGACTGACACACAGCTTTCTGTAACACAGGGCAGGGCCAGGGGGAAGATGGAAAGCTGGCCAAAGCTTCCAGAGCAAGGGCAGGGCCAGGAGAGATGGACAAAGGGACAGGGGAGGAGATACCTTTGGATGGTACCTGATTTATTGGGGCGGGGGAAGCAGGGATGAACTGTTGGGATAAACATACCAAAACAGCTTAACAAACCCACTGCCACAGGGAATATATGCTGTAATAAAGAAAAGCTGGTTTTGCAAAGGATTTACATCTGTACCCCAAAGATTTCACCCACGCTTCATCTCCCTTCCTCTTAACAGATCACATTGACCATAAGATCACCTGATTTGCAAGACCGCATTAGTCATACATAAAACCTACCGGAACCCATATGCTAAGGAATCTCCTGACCATTATTCAGGTTTGGTGGGTTTTTTTCCCTCTGAGAAGGCTGTAATATCAGTTGGGTGAGGTAGCACTTTCCTCCTTTTAGGGTTATATTACAGAATCGTAGTATCATGTAAAAGACTCAGACTGGGGCTGAGCAGAACGAAAAAGGTAAAGGGCGAACAGGAACACAAGCCTGATTGTATCACAGTAGTTAAAGAACTCATAGGGCAGTTCATGGTTTCCACACTCTGTTCCCATAACAACAACCTCTTTGTTATTTAAATTAAATATCAAACCTGTAAAATACAGAAATAATCTTGAAAAATCTGATCTGGAATCCAGGACTTCTTCAGAGTCTACAGGTTTTCAGACCTTTGCTTAAAAAACACTTGAGAGTTCTTCTTCCATATAGTGGCACTGTTTTATTGTGATGAAAAATATCTCGCTGTTTAAATGCTTTACATTCTTTATTGGTTCTGGTTTTCTAGCAATGACATGTTTCTTGTTCTTTTATCTTCTCTCTGGGTTTGAATCACTGCTGTACCTCTCTAATCTAAGACTGTAGATTTTAGTAATGCAGCAGTTCCATTACCAACAACTATAATTGGAATTATGTCTCTATCATTTTAATGGTGTTGTTTTTCTTCCCTGATACTCCTGCAAATCATTATTAATGTGAATATTTAAATCTACAAAATCTGCACTTAGTCTATTTGAAGTATTAGATGAAGCTTGCAAAGCTGTTCTTTTATTCAGTTCCCCTCCCAACCTAGTCAAGTTAAAACCATAAAAAAGTGTCAGATTTGTGATTTGTTCTAAAAGCTTTTAGCTATAATAGCTCAGTGTTGTATTTTAAATTATAGTTTTTTGTGAAGCAGTGAACATATATGCTCCTGTCATACATAGGAAACAAATGCAGTATTTGAGTGAATGGCAGATTCTTATAGAGAGTAAGAGAATGGATGAAAGTTGGAAAATACATTTAATAGGCACTTTTGCAGGGGCCTTTCCCCTGCCTTTAATGTATCTGTTCACTCGGGGTGGGGGGGGAATAAAAAAAATAAAAAAAACCCCACAAAAACAAAACAAAACAAAAAACACCCACAAACAAAAAACCAACAACAACAACAACAAAAAACCCCACTTAATTTCTGAAGCCTTTTTCATCTTTCTGCTTCTTTTTTCTACCTTCAAGAAACACATTCATTCTTTAAACATGCAAGTGAGAAAATAGTGAAATATGTTTCAAAAGCAAATAGTTTATTGTTTGAAAGTAATCCTGTCCAGAAAATTTCTTTGGACAAGCTGTTTTATACACAGGTAGGATTGCCTTTATTGCATTTACTGATGCAGAGGTTGTCACCACTAATGGTGTGATCAGAATAACATTAATTTGATAAAGATCTTTGGGTTTTTTTGAGGACATTTTTACTGTGTTTATTTAAGGAGTACAACCCATTAATGTGTTTGAGTCTGCCTTCATGGATTCATTTCCCCTTTACAGCCAACTCTTGTAAAGTCTTCACTAAAAATTGGAATTTGTTTCCAACATATGAAGGAGTTAAGGCATCAAAATGCATTTAAGTTTTCTTGGGTTTACTAACATCTCTACAAAATTATTTTGTAAGCAAAACTAGCCATGTTGAAACCAGTTTATGCTCCATGTTTCATTCACCATATGCCTTGGGAGGCATAGCCTGTACGTGTCTCCTCAAGACTACTGTCTTTGAGCATTTGGGGAAACACAGAAAAATGGAGATGTTTTAGGGATTACTGCAGTGTCCTAACATCTTGCTAATCTCACTAAGCCAAGAACAAGTGAGTTTCTGTGCCATGTGTCATGGGAATAATGTATTCAGAGAAACTCAAGCACATTCATGACACTTCTCATTCCTTTAATGCCTGGTTTGTAGGGAACACCAAAGGGAGCTAATCCAGGCCATATGAAATCTCCTGCTTATTTTCTTTCTCTGCACAGTAGCAAGGACTGAATGTGATGGAAGATTCTTTGGCTTCTTCTCCCTCATGCATAATCACCTAAATGATGGACTTATACAGTGCAATATGAGACTGCCAGGGCATATCTATAGAGAACAAACTTTCCTATTTAATTTGAGGTTTGCCAGAGAAAGCATAATTTAGGTCTTCTTTTTATTTTGAATATTACATTGTAGGAATATCAACTAGTACAAATACTACTTTTCAAAGAGCATGTTATATTTTTGAAATGTAATTAGAAATCTAAAGTTTAGAGTATTATCTACTCCTCTCTATCCTATTCACAGTCTGTTTTCTATTAGAATCTGAAGTGCATCATTGCATTTAACTGCTGCTGTTTGTTACAGATAGTGGAGTCTGGAAAGAATAGTAGTATAGGTAGCAGCTGATAAAGTACATAATTAGCTGACTTTCTGAGATTCAAAGGTTAGTAAACTTGCTTTCTGCTTTCCTGGAGGATGTAAAATATGTTTCACCTTATTTCAGTGGCTCAATAACAGTGCACATCACTTTTTTAAAAAAATATATATATTTTATCAATATAACACAAAGTGGTGAGTTTGGAGGTTCGGGTTTTTTTTGGGGAGGGAGTGGGTTATTTTTTATTTTTTTTAAGTACAGGTCATGCAGAAATATTAAAAAATTGTAATGCCAGTAAATAAAACTCTGCTTCCTTCCATGGAAAATGTGTATTAATTTGTCCAGGTAATATTAAAAAACAATGGGCACCAACCCTTGGGTTTGTAAAATACTAAATATTTAATTATTCTGTAGGGGGCAGCAGAATCTAAACAAAATTAGTACCAAAGTTGGGCAGTAGGGGGAACAGGAACACAGGAATTGCCTGCTTTTCATTTTATGCTGGGAGGTAGCAATGTACCTGGATTGCTGCAAAATTAGCAACATTGCCTAATTATTATTCTTTAAATTATAAAACACAGGTTTCATGCATTCCTTTTTATCTAATCTCTTATTTTATATACAGAACTACTGAAGCTGAACAAAACCAGTGAGATAAAATTAACACACAAATTGTTTTTTCCTCCCTTTGGGGTGAAAAATGCAATTTGCAAGGAAAATGCAATTATACATAAATATTTATGAAACAAAAAAAAGTCAACTAACATCAGTGGGGTTTTGTATATGAGTGAGGTAGCAAAAAATAATACCAAGTTAGACTATTTGATTAATTATTAACATTTTCATTGCATCCCAATGGGGAACTTATTCTGGAAAAGGAACACTTCGCTATTTGTTATTGTTCATAATTAATTTTTAAGTGGCAAGCTAGAGTACAAGTCAAAGAAATTTAATTTTTAATTAACCAATAATAGAGATAAGTTCTACTTTTTCTGTCATGAAAGTAGTGGAATTAAAGGTACAATACAAGGACATGCCCTACTCTCTTCCACCCAACAGAGTATTGTTTTGGTGGAAAGAAATTAAGAAAGGAACGAGCATAAATTATATTCTTTCTTATTCAGTGGGGAGAATGTGCTCTGGTCATAGGTTTAAATGATATGACTCTGGGTAAATGATACCATTTTTTGTTTAATGAGCTACCTTCAGTTCTATTTAATCCTGTGACTTGAAAACTATAGAATAAAATATCTTTCATTCTTAAAGCATTGGGTCTTTGAAAAAATATTTTGGCTGTGTAACTGAAGAACATTAGGTGTAAGAGGTACCTGCAGTTCAAATCCTTCTGGTTTACCCTTAATACACCACTTAACAGTGGTTTTTTCTGCAAAATAATGTGTTAGACTTTGAGTTTTATGGGTTTATTTCTGCATTACTGAACTTGATGAGAAGCTTCTGAAAATCCCAATAAGAAGTTGATAAAATGATGAGAATAATACAATTTTAGAACAACAAAAGGAAGCAACAATGAACCTGTACACAGTAAAATGCCAGTGCAACTACATGATAGTTTACTGACACTTTTAAAGCCTATTAATTGATGCATTATAAGGGAGATTTCAGCATAACACAAGCATCACAGTTAACTGTAAACTAAACCAAACACGTTAAGCAGTGATCTACCTCTAAAACAGCAAACAATGCTGGGTGTGCAGCAGGAGGCAGCTATAAATGCTTATATCTCAGTTTAAATACCTGACTGCTAAACTGCCTTCTACCACTTACTGTAACATGAAATTATTTAGTTGAAGCCCCAAAGCTTTCTTTTTTCTCACACTGCTGAGGTTTGAAAGAAAACATTAAGCTGCCTTGCACTGCAGGCATTTTATAGTACAAAGAAGTGACAGCAAATGTCAGATTATTTCTAGATTTCGTTAGCATAACCATCACAGCAAATTTTATTTTCCTTCACAGAAGAGGTTAATATCCATCCAAAAATCACCTTTGAAAGGAATGAATAGAGTGAAACTATTTTACCAATGTAAAGAACATTTTTCTCCCTCCATATCTCACATAAGATCAGAGAGATATAGGAAGTGTAAGGTCAGGTGTATCTTCAGTGTGCTTTTGGTGTGGACAGAGTGGACTACTGAGTCCCTTGAGCCTACAATAATGTATTGAGAAGAGATACAAGTTATTGTTCTCATTCCAAAAATGTGGCAATCTCTGAACTTTTTATCAGTTTATAAAAGTACATTTTACAAGGACTAATCTGTGTCTTAAAGAAAATTAGAAATTTTAAGTGTCGCCAAGCATTCCGGTACAGAAAAATCATAATTTTATTTAAATTACTACATTAGGTACCCAGACATGCTTATAAGGAAAAAAGTTTGGTTTTTTGATGTAGAATGTGTTTCTGTTCAGAATTTAAAATTGATATAAATATGCATATAGGACAAGTGGGACTTTTCTAATTTCTAAAATTATTTATTTTGTGTATTTTTCCCCCTGTAGATCTTTGAAATTACTGAATGAATATTCCATTTCAGAAACTAAGACTGAGTAGTGTTGCTACTATTGTCTGTTTTTCTTTTGGACTTGAAAATTTTCTTTCTTTTTTTCTGGTATTTAAATCCTGTAAAACCCTGATCTAAGAAAAATACGAGTTTTGCCATTCAGAGACTTTAAAGACTGAAAGGGTCAATATTTTTTGCTGGGCACACAACTGTGCACACCTTAATCTTTCATCTCCAGAGAGAGCACACTCATATTCTAATGTGAAAAAAAAAGACAGTAACTATTTTTCCTCTCAGCAGACTTCATTATCTTCTAAGAATCACATACTAAAACATACGTATGGCTGATAGCAGAAAGGCTTACTCTACTTATCTTGGAAAGCCATGAGCAAGAAGGAACTCTACAAACTGGTCACATGAGACACTTTGGGTCTGTTAAAGCGTTTTTTGTTCCACTGTGGGATAGCACTGGGCTAACCATCAAAATTTCCAAGTCCAATCTCACTATTCCTTTTAACGCACTTCTTTTGACAAGAATGAAAGTACAGATGAATTCCCTACCCCTTGTACAACCAGATAAGATTATGGGACTCACAGAGACATCAGGAGCTCTGGACTGTCTGTGCGATTTTTCTAAGTCTAAAGTCTAACCACGACTTTTGGGTAATGATCTCACATGAAAGGAAAGGATCCTTGTAGCCTTTACGTATGAACATTGTAAATTGTGCATAACAGCTTGTATCCCATTGTTTCATCCTTTTACATCACTCACATGTAGGAACAAGACTACTAGGAATCTAGATACTCTATATGCCCCAAAGGCGTTGGGTAAGATTTCTCAAAAAACACAGCATCTTCACAGGTGTTTTTTTTTTGTTGTTGTTGTTGTTTTTTGGTTTTTTTTTCTCTTTTTCTCATGCCCTGTACTTTGTATATTTTAATAGATCTTTTTTCCACAAATTATCTACGTTTTGTTTTATGAACAAAAACTGTCTTCGAACACAAGATCAGTTATCCTAAATCAAACTTATTTCAATACTCTATTTCCACTGCTAGCTAGTAGTATAACAGTGGTAGAAAAAACTCTTAAAGAGTATGCATTTGTTATATGAAGGTTTATAAATAACTTCTGGTTTAGAAATTGCCTACAAAGAGCTCATAGAATGTAATCAGCCTGACATGATTAGTCATATTCAATGTTGCCAGTATACAAAGTCAAAAGCACTTTTCTAAGGGTCATTCTTTTTCTCATGTCTTTGTTCGTTGGTTCATATTTTGCTTAGAAGATTAATATTTCCTTTGTTTAGCAATAAAAGATAAAAAAACTATCTCAATGATTTTTATTTTTCTGAAGCTAGTATATTCGCAGAACAAGGTCTACTGACCTTAAGATCATTAAATATCTTTCTTCTCTTGTGCTCTGCTCCAGGAAATGAGCCAAAAGCTCAGACCTCACCGTGTGTCCCTGGTTAGCTGCTCTTGTACATTAAGCTAAGCACATGCATATCTGTCTGACTGCATCAGGGCCAAAGTGCTTAGCTCTAAGCAACTGCTGACATCCTTTATATGCAACACAGTACTGAAGCACACTGTGTTCTGTGGCACTGGACCTCCCCTCCAACCATCGGGGCAAATAATCAAGAACAACTCGTTGAAGTTACTTTTCATTGTCCATAGGTATGATCCTGCATTTGATATGTGGTTCTACAGTACTTTATAACCAATTTTCTTTCTGTTATATCACTGAGTGACAAAACTACTGTTTCCACAGATAAAAACTGTTTCCACAGTACAAAACTGTGCCAAGACATTTGGGAAAAGCAATTACAAAGGATAAAAATGTACAGAGAGTTAACAAAAAACCCATATCTAATGTTTTCTAAATTCGTATTTATCCGTCTTGAGAACACATAAGAAACATTATAATTTTTTCCCAATTTTAAATGGAAATGTGTTTTAAAATTAAATCATAATGGAGTTTGTATGCATAAGGATCTGCGAATGTCAACAATGACACAGGAAAAGGGGCATAGCAGTGGTTTCAGAACAAACTTATGAGAACCTCAGTGAAGTATCTTTCTGCCTCTGGAAAAAATATGATTTGATAAAGTATTCAAATATTATTTCTATGTAATTTGTACTGAAGGTTCATAGAGTCATCGAAATTCTAGTCTGTAAGACAAGACTAAAAATGAGCCAAGTACATTCATGAGGAAGGACATTTCTGTCATTCTATTCTTTTGTCAGCCTTTGAAGTAATATTTGGGAGAAATGTAAATAAATGAAAAACAGTGCTAGGATAGAAATTGAAGCTCAGGTTGGCTTTCAACTGTACAAACAGAAAGTACAAGTACAAGTAGAACCTCTGTTTTTAAACCAGAAAAATTTGGTTTTTTTTTAAAACTGTCTGCTGGCTTGACTCAGTTTGACTTTGTATTTCAAGAATTTGGAATATCCTAGTCAAGAGGCAGGAGAGCTTTAATACCTGAAAAAGAGTATTTTTTTTTTCTGTTCTCTCGTATGCAATTCCATTCTGAGAAGTTACTACTGCATGCCTCTTTCCCCACCCCCCTGCATCTTTCACTTAATTAAAAGGGTTGCAAGGTGGTTTTCTACTGTTCCAGTACTCCCTTGCAGGTGTGTTTTTGCACAGGCTTTTTTTTTCTATTATCATTGTTCTTCTGTCTCCAGGACTAAAATACAGCAAAAGGAACACAAATGAGACACATTGGTTCCATGAGAGCCATATCGAGGTCCCTTAAGAGCTACAATTTGAGCACTACTGCCTTAGAACATCGTTATCTGACACCATAAGTTTTCTGCATGCTGTTAGAAGACCAGAGTATACATTAAACAGTGTTCTGGTTTGTTTATTCAGTACAGCATCCAATTCTTGACATAGAAATGCTTGACCTAGAAATAGAAACAGACAGAAACAAAAATGGTTATAGTTATTTAATACTTTTTGAATTTTCAGTTAGCTAACTTGTTTTACATCAATGAAGGACTTAATTTTTAATTTCTATAATTGGCTGAGGCGTTTTCTTTCCAAAGTAGGTATAAAATGCACCAAAGGGGGGAAATTTCTTTCGGTTAACCTGCACATAAAGTGTCAGCAGAAGGACACGTTCATGGTGGCATTTTTTTCCAGATTTATAAAATAATTTACTGCAAAGCAATGCCTTGGTGATTTTTGAAAGCTAGATGTGGCATATGAATTAAGGCTAATGTCCTTTTAAAAACACTTTCTTACTTCCCTGAGAATAATTGGTACTGTGACTTTGATAGATGGTTTTGAAAAAGGAAAATTGTTAAGCTGTATTTAACTAAGTATATTTTGCCTAACTTTAATTTGGGTATTTCACAAGTGTATAAATGACAGATTAAAAATATATATAAATAAGCAAAGATGATCTACTTTTCAAAGTGAAAATCTAATTTAATATATGGGCATAAAATCAGCATCCATCGAGCCTAGTAATGACCAAGTAACAGTAGGTAAGTGACTTTTGGTAGGGAGAAAATCAGAGAGATCAGCCTGAGGCTATGTAATAAATGTGGCCATCTGTGGCTTATGCCAACAAGATAAGTTAGGAAGCAATAATTCCAGAAAGTGGTGGTCCTTTGGTGGAATAGCTCCCCAAATGCCTGACTCCCTGAGGATAGCTAAGCTTGGGGTGGAGCTGGCACACAGAAAGCTAGCTGCCATCTGGGCTGTGGCCCCCTTGCCCAGCTATAATGACCACCCTCCTTGTGGGTGACAAGACCATCCTTTTGGCTTCTTCTTCCATAAATATCTGGGTCGATGTCTACCCATTGACACTGAATGTATGCTGGAGAGCTGAGGACGTGTGCCACCTGCCAAGCACCTTTCTGGGGCCTGGGAATGCATCCTTGAGAGATTCCCCAAGTGGACCCACTCTGGGTGGCAGGTTGGACGGCAGGCAGGGAATAATGATGCTGGAAGGGAGCTTTGTAGCTTTGGCGAGGAAAGGGACATTGTAGGAACATGTGTTGTACCAGACTCGGACTTGTGTGGTGGGTAGGAGGGAAGAGTGGCTGGGGAAGGCCATTGATGGGTATCAGTGATCAGAATAACTCCACCAATGCCTTGGGGCTTGGCTTTCGTAGTCAGTCCGTCTCTGCCCCACAATGTCCTGTTTCACTGTCACCCTCTGCCCCAGCATCAGGAACTTGTGTTTCATGGCAGGCAGAACAGTGGTGGGTAGTGAGCCTCCTCAAACTTCCTGCTCCAGATCCCACATGAGGGATCAGGTCCATGGGGAGATGACATGAAGAGCCTGTCTGTGCCAGTGTAGACTCACACCATGTTTGTAGCCATAGTTACAGTTTTCTGAATTTCAAAATCTATGAAAGTAATTTTTTTGTTTTTTGACTGATATTGCGGTAGTTATATGAACTAAATCTCTCCACACCTCTAAGCCTGTGAGAAAAAAAAAATGAAATAGGGAACCTAAATGGTGCTATAATTCTATTTCTTTGAATGTTGTGATAGTATCTATCTTCTTTGGGGGAGTTGTTTTCTTTTGCTTCTGTTTGGGTTTAGTTTTGGTTGGTTTTTTTTTGTTTGTTTGTTTGTTTGTTTGTTTCAGGGGAGGTATTTGCTTTTTTTATGGTGCTGTATGATGAATACTACAAATTCTTTAGTTACATAGATATGCATAGAGAACGATGGGTTGACATAAAACTAATTCTGAATGGCATAGGCTCCAAATGATGAAGTGGAAAAAATGTTAAAAAATTACTAAATTTAAATGGCTACATCCACGTTCAATTTATATGAAACGTTAATAAATGTCAATAAAACCTCTTGATTATTAATTTTTTTTTTATAACATGCAATTTGCAAGCAGAACTTTCAAGCAAATAGAGTATTCAAGTTAGACATATTTTCCTGTGGTATTCTTCTGCTGCATATTTCCCACTCTCTTGTGGATATTCCACTTATTAGCTCACTCTAGCTCTATTCAATTATCATCACACATAACTTGAGCTGCAAAAATGTTGCCGGAAGTTTTCTTCAAATATTTGTTTCAAGTTTTAATTTTGTTTTTACTGTAAACTGGGATTACATGAATATTTGATGAAGTTGCAAAAGGAATATTCTCCCAGATAGTAAAAATTTGAAAGAATTTTATTAAATATTTCTATAAAACAACTTTTCATTTATTAACATGAATATTTACATAACACATCTGCTTTTTTCTTATTTATACAACAAGAAATGGAATCTTGAAATATTTCTCAATGTTCCTTACAATCTCACTGTTGCCTTCTTTCCATTAACTGAACAATTCAAAGGAGGAAAAAATAAATTAATGTTAATTAATTACTTATGACATTTGCTTCCATACCTCTCATCCACTCATTGATTAACACTGTTTAAATTTTACTTTAAGGATGATTCCTTAATTGCCTACTCTTTATGGGGAAAAAGGAATGCTGGAAATACCCCTACTCCAGAAATCTTCTTGCCAAGAGAAAAGTCAAGGGGGAAATCTGAGGCTGCACAGCTGAGCCCATCCTATCACTTTTTTCAGAAAGAGAATTTCATGGCTCTGGTTATATTGGCAGTTGCTTAATGGGTGATAATCTTGCCAAATCCTTTATCTTGAAAAATGTTAATTTGAGAAATGGGCACTGAATGGAACCAAAGCAATTTCCCATTTCTAGCTCTAAGATGGGATTTACTAAAGTGTTATAAAGAAACTATGCTCCTTTTGCATATCTCTTGTGAGAGATATAAAATTTGCCATGTTTCATCCTGACATGACTGGCCAAAACAGCTTAACATGTAAGAACTCCTAGAGATGCATTTGGAATCAGCCTATTCATGAGGGAACACATACTTGATAATTAAGTACCATTAAAATGAAACAATTATTTAATAATCCCCATCATATACAATTTGTTTTTCATTAAAAATATGGTATTGACTGTACAACCAGTGCCATGAAAACCAGAAAGGTTACATTTTTTGATAAAAGCAATAAAAGTTCAAAATATTTTTATTTATGTCCATCAAAAGATTGTTTAACATATTATATTGTTACATTCCACAATAAAGAGAGAAATAATAAATAAAAAAATAATCAGACCCTCTATTCTTTAAACGCATTGTTTTTATATTTTTCTCAGAGTGAAGTAATATCTGGAGATTTCAATTCACTCTTTCCAAGTGAAATGTCTTTGAGGATGGTATCTGACACAGATATATCAGAGTTGCATACTTATATTTCACTTGGCTGCATTCCCTCTGTTTTTCAGAAAAAAAAAATGGAGTTACAGCTGTTGCAGCTTGTAAATAAATTGTGTGGTGTGAATCACTTAGTGTACCTTCTCTTGCCAAAGGAACAGCTCATTGTACTACCGCAAATACAGCAAACATTTCTGGAGAGGATATAAGTTCTCCTAAATGTTTGGAAGACTTTTTTCCTCATTCTGTGCTTTACTTCTTCCAGCTGCCAGAAACAGAGTTTAAAAAAAAAAAAAAAAAAAAAGTCCAACAACCCAACAACCAAAGCAAGAAAAAAATTCACATGTGAGTAATTAAACTCCACAGTAACCCCAGGCTTTTTCTTGGTTTCTGCTCAGTTGTTTGAGTATTGTATCTTTCAGGAATGCAAAAGAGATATATTTGTGTGATTTGTGCCTAATTTCTGATAGTCATTTGAGGTGCACTTCCAAGTTGTTCTTCTGGACCTTATTCTTAATGACTTAAAGAGTCACAAGTTCTTGTTTATCTAATCATGCATTATTATAGAGTATGCAGGGCATACTTAATATAAAAAATGAAAAACAATGAAAATAGGCATTTTTAAATTTATTTTGTTTCTGGGAGTGCATATTTATTTAAAAAAAATTAAAACTAACAAATGCCAACTAAAAACAACATCAGAAAAGTGAACATAGTACCTTAGGACATAGTGTATATTCTACTGAAATTCAAAAGTGTGCATACAAAATTCTGCCCTAGCTAAGTCAAATCAGTTTTCATTTAAGTCAATAGGCACTGTGAGTGAAGATCTAAGGCAAAATCTGCTTCTAAATTTATCTCTGTCCTACCAAGACCCAGTAAAACACAAGATCTATTCATATCAAGATGAACAGAACAAGTACTCTAGGACCTAGAATTTAGTCATCTTTACTCCCCATCACAAACTACTTTTCCTTAGGGTTAGCCTAATACATTATACATAACACATAGCTCACAGAACTGACAATGACCTACATAATCAATCATTACTGTTTCCTTTTTTGTTATCTTGTTCACACAAGGAAAAAAAGGTCTTGCTTTCTCTGGGCTTTACATGAAGATCACTGAAATCCATGCAAGACTCCTGCTGACTTCAGCTGGATATGAATTGGCTCTGAACGAGCCAATATTTAACATCAGAATAGTTTAATGCTGCACTAAAAGACACAACTGTGGCTCACCGATCCTGGTGATCCTGGTCGCTTTTGTGCCAGAATCATTCCCAGTTTAAGCCTGCTGCAAACCATCCCCAGTACAGCAGATATGGGAAGGCAAAGGTGGGGTGTGGGAATACTTCCCAAGGAGTATTGGGAAGTATTTTTTTGGTGAAAAACTTGCAGAAACACCACTGGGATGGAAATGTCCCCTTGAATCAGAGTAGCTTTGGAGAGTTCAGCAGAACTGGAGAAAGCAAGGAGCAGGTGGGTGGGCTGAAGAAGGAACCAGGAAAAAAATGTGAGGAAAGCAAACTTCTATGACTTCCATTGCTATAACGTACATTTGATGGTGTGCTTTTTGTGATGTGTGTCATTCCCATTATAACCAAAAAAGATACAGCTTTTTAATTTGTTCTTTAGGTTTTCAGTTAAAATCATGACATTTATAATGAACCTCAAATTATGTGTAGAGATACTTTGCTTATTACTAATTGTACTGTGGGCTTATGTTCTAGAAGCCTCCACTTCAATATGTTTTTGACAGTATCTAACTCTTTTATTTCTTTCACTGTGCCTCTATTCAAATATTCAGTCCTGGAAAACTGAAATCTTTTTGTACAATTCACAAATGCTTCATCCCTTCAAATTTCAGGAAAATAAGATTTACACCTGCAAACCAGATTAAAGTAAAGAAAAAAATAACCTGTTCAAAAAGGAAGAAAATACTTCACATACTTTCAAAAAATAATTGAAAACATCTTAGTAATCCTCTTTTCTCTCAATCTGAATAATCTATCTGGTTTATATTATTCTGTTCAAGAAAACTACAGATTGCATTTCTTCAGTGGAAACTTATTTTCAGAGGAAAATCCAGGATTTTTTTGCATGTTACATACTCCATATGAGAGATGCAGTAGTTGGATAGGAGTTTTCTCATAACTGTTATTCCTGTTACTCTGATCTATAGGGTAACAGAAAGGAAAATTAAAACCTTGCATCTGCAGTTTTAACATTCCCCTGTGGCCTATCAACACTAATATTGTGATGCAGACATGACAAAACAAAGCCAAAAGTGTGTGGAGAAAATAAATGCATGGAACCAGAGGCCTCAGGGAGAGGTAAGTCATAATTCAGTGAAAGCTGGAGATAAGGTGTGAGCCAGAACTTGAAGTGATAAAAAGGATTTTAGATCTAATATGAAACTTTAGTAAGAAAGCTAGGCCTGAAAGAAAGATAGGCATTAGAAAAAGGATTATTTCAGGCTCAGGTGAAAGAGAAGAAAAATAGTTAGTGTAGTCTGTTCTCCAGGACAAAATACGGCTCTGGTCTAGTGAGGTTCAGTGTTCCTTTACAGTCTGTTTACTGATATGTGTATCCATTCTAACTTGTCTATGCAGAGAAAAAAAAATCCACTAGTGATATCAATTAGCAGATAAATGCCACAGGTATATCTTTTAGGGCTACTGACTTCAGTCTTTTATGTGATTTGTGCAGAAGTTAGTGTTGCTGCACTGTGTGCCATGCATCTAAACTCCTGCCTTTTACAGTTTGTTCTTCAAAAGGTTAGAAAATCACACACAAATAATCTATGTTATTATTGTTCACATATTAAATACCCATAATATTTAATGACACGTCAGCATTATTGGATCCTTATTTAGTGCCCTTGTATGTGTCATGATACAGAATACATCTACTCTGATGATATTTTTCTTCTTTTATGCAACACTTCTCATTGTTATTTGATATGCAACATGCTCCTTCAACAGCAATGAGGCAAAAAAAGGAAGTTCTTGTCTCTATTACTTCTACTGTACAAGCTGGATGATCTGGACAAAGGAATTGAGTCCACTTTCATCAGGTTTGCAGACAACACCAAACTGAGTCTGACTGTAGGAGATTAAACACGGCCAAGTGCCAGATGCTGCACTTGGGTCACAATAGCCCATACAATGGCACAGGTATGAGGAAAAGTGGCTAGAAAGCTGCTCAGCAGGAACAGACCTGGAGGTGTTGATCAGCAGCAGCTGAACATGAGCCAGCTGTGCCCAGGTGGTCAAAAGGGTTGAAGACATCCCGGTTTGTATCAGAAATAGTGGCCATCAGGAGTTGGGAAACTATTGTCTCCTCATATTTGGCACTGATGAGGTTGCACCTCAAATCCTGTGTTCAGTTCTGGGCCCCTCATTACAAGAAAGTCATTGAGCTGCTGGAGCAAATCCAGAGAAGGGCAATGGAGCTGTAGGGTTTGGAGCACAAATCTTACGAGGAGCAGCTGAGGGTACTGGGTAGTACCTGGAGAAAAGGAAGCTCAGGAAGACCTTATATCTGTCTACAGCTACCTGAAAGGATGTTGTGGACAGGTGGGGCTCAGTCTCTTCTACCAAGTAACAAGTGATAGGAAAAGAGCAAATGGCCTTGTGTCAGGGACAGTTTAGATTCTATATTAGGGAATATTTCATTCTGGAAAGGTATCTTAGTTTAAGACAATTATATGGGTGGAAACTCCAAAGTGAATTACCTCCCTTTTTAGTTTTTTGCTGCTTCTCTTTAACCAATAAGGAGACAAACGTGAGAAGATATAAGTGAAAAAAGTTTACTATGACTTGCTGGGGGAGACAGTAGTGCTACACTCCAGCTGCCCACAAGCAAATTTTGCAACATCTTTCTGGTCACTCTTGCCATAGCAATCCCATTTCTGCAACCAGGGAGGAGGTTTCCTTCAGACCTTTTCTCTGCTGCTGCTGGGGACAGCTGCACCAGGATGTCAAACTCTCTATGAGTTTTTCAGCTGTTGCCCCAGTTCCAGCCACTCCTGCTGACTACCACACCTCTGTGAAACAGTATTTCATAACCCCAGCTGCCCTCACTAGGAGAGCCCCTGTCAGGTGAGACAGCAGGCAGCACTGACTCTCGCTTTTGGAGAAAATAATTGTTCTCCAGGTTTTGTTTTGTTACTGGTCCCTTTTGGGTATTGTCTGGGTAAGAAGGGAGTTTTTTAATGACAGAGGCTTGTGTTGATTTTTCTTTTGTTATCTCTCTCCACCATGTGGTCTGGGCTTCTTTGCCATTTTTGCCTTCTGGTCCACAGAGTTGCCTATGGAGGCCAACTCTGCCAGCTTGCTTTCTTTGTTGCCAGAGAGTCCCTTGGATTCAGCACCTTCCTATCTAGTTGTTATTACTGTTATCTTGGTTGTGGCTGCTTCATTGTTTAGTAAAATGCTATTTTTTCACTTATATCTTCTTGCATTCATCTCCTTGTTGGTGAAGAGGAGTGGTTAAAGACTAAAAGGGGAGATAATGAATTTTGGAGTCTCCACCTTATATAATTGTCTTAAACCAAGACAAAAGGTTTGTTAGGGAAGTGGCTGAGTCACCATTCCTGAATGTGTTTCAAAGATATGTAGATGTGGCACTTAGGGACATTTTTTAGTGGTGGACTTGCCAGTGCTGGGACAATGGTTGAACTTGCTGATCTTAAAAGCCTTTTCCAACCTGGACGATTCTATGATTCAGTGATTCTGTGATTCTGTATTATTATCCTTGAGAACAAGATGTGAATTTCCCAGGAAATGCTGGGCAGGACTGTCAAGCCAGACCTCTTTTCCTCTTTCGTCTCAGTACACACACACACACAAACTCATGCACATTCACACACAGGTATTCCTTCCCTGTTCTTTCACAGTTACAGGAGACAAGCAGGCAGAGACAAGCAGAATAGCTCAGGGACTGAACCAAGATCAAGGAAAAGAAAGGGGCAGTGCCTTAAAGTATGCCTAAAGTGTCTGCCTATACCCTAACATAAATATTCAGTATTCAAATATAAAACTGAAATAAATTAAAATCGTGATCTGAATATAGATGATGATATAGAGCAGATTCATTCTCTAAACAGAATATGAAAATAATAAAAACCATCTCGCACACTTGTTATTATTGTGAAATTCTCAAATGTAGTAGCAGAAAACAATATCACAGATCGGATAATATAAGAGAGTCTGTGACTGCAAAAGAGAATATTTTTGCTGTATTGAATGTGAACCTCTACACTTAATAAAAGGACAATGTGAAATCTGAACAGCTGCCACTTAATTGCACACTATTTATACAGGCTGCTGAAAGAGGGCTTGGTCCTGTGGAGTGAATAGCATGAAAAATATGCAAATGATTATACAGGCAGTACTTTTTGGTCTACTACTGATCACAAAGTGCATGGAACCAGACTGGATTAGTAGGGAAAATGGATTTATTTCTTTCCTGTTGTGAGTCTATCTTTTCTGTTTTGACAGTAGAGTCAAATGCTGTAGCAAAGTCCAAAGTCCAAAGTAAGTCCAAAGTCCTCTCCTCTCCTCTCCTCTCCTCTCCTCTCCTCTCCTCTCCTCTCCTCTCCTCTCCTCTCCTCTCCTCTCCTCTCCTCTCCTCTCCTCTCCTCTCCTCTCCTCTCCTCTCCTCATTATAAAAGTACTGATTGCATGAAAGAAATTTCTTAAATGGAAAGAGATTTTAAAAATACTTTATGGCTTTCTTTGTTACATGTGAAATAAGGACAGACCAGTAACTGAACTGTTGTCTAGTCTAGCTTTAAGAAAAATAACAATGAAGCTAGGTTGTCTTAGAAATCTGCATACCTACTTTTAAAACTATTGCAGATTAATGTATTAATTAACTCACACATGACTTTCAGAGAAATCTGTATTTCAGTCAGGGACCCTAGAGGGAAAAACATTTCAAGGTTACTGTGTGATTATAAAATCTTGAAAGCTAAATACTCCTTAAAAATATTCCTCTTATCTAAAGTGGGGGAGTACGGCTTTCACTCTGTGTCCATGAGAATTTCAAAAAGGTAGATTGGATCTGGTTTTTGGCTCTGCTATAGAGTTCCTCAAGATCTGATTTAAATGGAAACAAGCAGTAAATATTTGTGTTTTATGTTTCCATTTATATCTACTGTCCTAAAATATTCTACCATAATGTTATTTCAGAACTTTATTTAAAAAAACCTATTACAGAACACCCAAAAGTACTGCTGATATTCCATAAATTTTAGCCTAAGGCAAATAAAGAAGTATCTTCAATGATTCTTTAGGGAAATTCTTTTGACTTTTTATATTGCACCCATTGTGCCCCCTTTCTTGAATTCTAGCCATAATTTTTAGAAAGGAAAACACTGAAAAAGGCTTGCTTCACACATTTCCACGTCTTTGACCTGTTGAGCATTTTAACTAGCCGGCCTGAATTCTGTATAACTGCTATAATAAAACAAGTTTTCTCACTGTGGTATATGACTAATTCTGCTGATTTCAGTGTCTTATTGTATGTGTGTTATGCAGTTGTTTAATCAACACTGAGCTGAAATGGGCTTGAATTTCTCAATACACACATTTGATTTTCGATTTGACATGATGAGAGAGATTTAGATAAACCTGCACTTTTTAAGAAAAAGATAAAGAGAGAATGTCCTTGATAAATATCACTGTGACTTGTATCTGAAAATGACTGTTCTAAACCCTTGTTTGGCATAAATCTTCAAAAAATCAAGATAAGGATTAGCAAAGCAGTATAGAAAATTGATATACAGTCTTAGAACAACTTTAAATCTCTGTGGTCCAGATATCATAATTTTATTCCACATTTAGCTGATGTTATATTCTCCCAGTAAAAGCTCTAGTGTGTTTAAATAAGTTAAGGTCAATTCTAATCTAGTGTTTTTATCTTTGTGGAAATATGGGCTCTTCAGGAAAAGTGACTTTGCAAACACAGTATGCAACAGGGTGTCTCATCTAAGACATTTTGTCACAAAATGGGTCAAAGAAGCCTTACACTTGCTGTATCTTCCTCTTATGTTGTCCCCTGAGAGCATTTTGATATAGCAGAAAATGTCAGCTATTAAGATGAACTATAAGATTTGCTATGTAAATCTGTACTTATCAACATACCAGTCCATAAGAAGTTTCTAGGAGAGCAAATGTAATTCGTATATGTATGAAGAGATCCTTTTGCTGTGCTGTTTTAAGGGGATCATGCTAGTCTTAGCTGGGGAAGGTAGTGATGGTGAGGCCACGTTTTCCCTTTCTGCTTAAGTAGTTATTCAGTGTGATCTCATAAGTGTGCAAATAAGTGAAAACTTTGTGGTTGACAGAAGGACTTTTATTCTGGCCATTTGAAACACCTACCTTGATTTCATGACAGACAGTAATTTAGTTTTCTCAATGGCCATGTGTACAGCTTTAGCACTTTACTTTGATTATAATAAAGACTGTGGCTTCAGAACCTAACTTCTTGAATGCCACAGCTAATCAGACAACAACGTCTTGGTAAAATCATACAATCACTGAGTAATTCAGGGCAGAAGGGACCTCAGGAAATCTTTATTCTGACTTCCTGACCAAAGTAAGGTTGGCTCTGAGGTCAGCTCTCAGGTTGTTCAGGCTTTATCCAGTAAGCCTGGACTACCTCCAAGGACAGACTACACAGTCTTGCTGGATAGTCTACTGCAGCCCCCATAATGAAAAATTTATTTCTTTTATCTATTTTGAGCATTTGCTGTTTCAGTTTATGTCTGTTGTCTCTTTAATTCCATGAGATCTGTGTGCCACTGAAGAGCCTTGTTCAATCTTCTTGGTAGACTCTCTGCAGGTACTCTTGGGTCTTTAGGTCCCCTCAGAACCATCTCCAGGCTGAACCTGGCAAGTTTACTCAGCCCATCTTCTCAAGTTAAATGCTCCAGCTCCTGACTATTAATAGACATATGTCTTGACGATAGCAATTTCTTCTACTTGGTACCCTCAAATGGGTTGCAGTATCAAAATCCAGATTTCACCACAATGCCAGCCTTGATTAGACTCTCCTCTGATCCAGACTCACATACTCCCAGCCAATCCCACAAGAAATCGCTGTACACCCAAGTTACTCCTTCACATGAAGGGAACACTCATTCCTCATTTTCCTTGCTCATCATTCTTTGTTCTAGTCTCTCATTGCACCCCAGTCTTGTGAGCTGTCCCCCTAGCAATTTCACAGTTCTGTGACCTGAGGAGTTCTAGTTCTTCCTACATGTTTCCCAGGCTGCATACATATGTTTGAGGCAGGTTTCCTTTCAACATTTCTGACCATTTTGACTTCTCCTTTGCTTCTTGGATATCTTTGACTTCTCTCTTGTTTGGATATCCCTATTCTTTGCTTTCCATCTACTTCCATGGTTTCTTCATTGACCATAGGGTTAATCTCTTGTCCAAATGTTTTAATGTAAAAGAGAATATGGATCCAGGTGCCACTTGCTGAACTAAAATGTAGAGTGTATTTTGCACTCATAACAAAAAAAAAAATTAAAAAATCCTGCCACAGTCTTAATTTCTTAGTAACAATTAGGTGTCCTTGGTATCTTGCAGCATCTATGCTAATATAATCAAAGGCTTGACAGTAATATTTTAACCAATTAAATTGAAGATTTCTACTATGCCTTAAAAGATATTAGCTACTATTATATTGCCTGTGGACTTGCCCTTTCATGACTTATTAATGTCACTGGGAAATTCTTATATTTTAATATTCTCTTATTGTAATATATTACTGTGGGGGATGAAAAAGAATGAACAATGAAAATAAAATTATAGCAGGAAATAAATAATTTATATCTGAATGTTAAATGTAGCAAAATGGGAGAGAACAGAATGTTTCATGTAAAGACAGAACACAATGAAGACTCATTTTTTAGTACATGATGTTTTGTCTGTTCCTCATAGGATAGAGAATCAGTACGTGGGGAATATTGAAATGGCTGCCAGTTTTTAATGCACACGTTGGAATGGGTCAAAATAACATATTCCAATTTCTCACAGAAAACAGAATATATTAGCATCCAAAGACTTCATCCAAGTGACAAAACTTGTATCTACAAACAGTGTTTTAATCCACTCACACACCTCTGAATTTCACGGTTATTCTTACAGGTAATGGGACTCAATGAATTTGGTAAAGTTAGATGGCTGTTACACTTACTACTAAAAACAACAACATAAATTAATATTATTCCTGACTGGTAAACATTATTTAACAACTGTCATAACTGGTTTTCAAATACACAGTAGCCAAAAGTATTCTCTTACAATACTCTGTTATTAGTATATTCAGAAAATGCCACTTCCAGAATGAAAAAAATATGCAACTACATACCTATGAGAACATTAGCTCTAATTCTAGTTCCTTTAAAAACTGTGTATGAGAAAAACATCTTTCAGGTTCCTCTTCATGCTTATCTCCCTTAATCCTTTCACTCATTTCATCTACTTGATCATAATCATTATGCCATAAGGCTAGAAGTATTTTCTTTTCCTCGTTCTATCCATAATCTCTCTTGACCATGGCATCTTTAAAATAATGCTCATAAGAAGGATAAAATAAACTATCAAAAATATCAAAAATTCAAGCATAAGTTTAATGTATTTCACATCAAATAAATGTAAAAGCTGTTATTTCTTGTCCCCAAGAAATGCAGAAACAAAAATCTTAAGTTTTTTATCTTCAGAAAGGATATCTAGCACTTGAATTATATCTTATTTAAGATGATTGGTAGAATTCTCATCCTTAAGTTTATTTTTATAGCTATCATCTACTGGTGCTCCATAGTTGGCCCATTTGTAATAAACCTTTTTGTTATTCCCTATCAACCACACTGAAAAGTACATGAATGTAATAATTTCTTACTAGGATTTTGAAATACACTGGAAAATGTCCATGTAGCATGCTCATGACAAGTTAACTGGTGATCTTGGTCTCAAGTTTGTGCAATTTATGTTTCAAATGCTCATTTACACTTTGTTTTCCACCATGGTAACATCCTTTCAGGTAAGTCTCAGTATTCTAGCTTTTGTAACTCCTCTATGTCATCTTCTTGAATAATCAAAAATCATGATTAACACACACTTCACAACTATTTCAACATCAAATGCAATACATATTTCATGAAGCTCCTTAATTTATGTGCTGAATATTTCCAAATTTAGCATAAAATTCTTTTACTATTTTTGTATTTTTTCCATCATGATACTTTTGGAATTAAGACTTTATTCTCTGTGGTACTCTTCACATACTCCTGTATACTTAACTTTCCCCTTTTGGTAGTAAAATTTTTTTCTGTTTATCTTTGTCTGCTATTTCTCACTTTCATCAACTTTACAAGTGAAGGACTTTATTTAAAGTCTTTCTGGTTCACTGCTTTGTATAATTTTGTGTTCCTATGATGCTGTTCTACACTTTGTATAGGGTGTGTATGGAAGCTATTACACAAGACAAAGCTGTATTGCAGAAGTTTAACAGCGAAAAAGTTCTATCAAACAGCAGAAACATGAATTTTCACTGCATGAAGACTTTTTTCAGATGAAAGTATAATACCCAGCTCTTCAGAACCTCAAGAACAATGAGTAGACTGAAGTTAAACAGAATGCACTTTGCAGCTTTGATACACAAAGTTATTATGAAGCACTTCAGAAACTCAGAATGAAGAATTGCAAGGCTCCTTAAATAACATTTTTAGCATGAATTATTAAGGCAACACAGAAAAGCAGACACAAAGAGAAAATCTCTGTAAGCAAAAGCTTTGATAAGCTGACTGAAAATGTTCCAAACAATTCCATGCAAGAAAGGGGAAGATAAAGAACTAAATGTCAGAAAGATTATTGAAAAGTAAAAATTAAGCATATGCAAACAAACAGATAACAGCACATTCCAAAATAGTTACTAGGAAATGGAAAGAAGTAATTAGCAAATCAAGAAAAAATTAAGTATTTTTGACAGTGAACATAATTAAAGAAAAATATTTCATAAAAGGATTGAATTAAAGCTCTGAACAATCCCTGAGAAAACGGGGTCATGTGCTTTAAATCTGCAGCTGCAAATTGGACGATTCTTAAACGGCACAATTTAAAGGAAACATTACTTGAAATGTGCTATTTTGTTTCTCCATACGCACGACAATATGCATTGGAGACTTGTTGCAAAACCTTTTTCAGGCGATACTTCCAGTTGACGCAGTGAAAATGTGACTTATGAAAAGCTTGTTGCATGACTTGCTTTGAATGTAAGGATAATTCACCATCACTCTGTGATTTGTTCTCTCTTTTCCAATGATAGCTGTGTCTCACAGTTAAGAAAGCTCTATGGCACTGACCGCTATTTTGTTCTGTTAACCACAAGATGCTCACTGTTTGCAAATTCTGATGAATATTACTGATAAAGTTGGCTAACTGCACTTTGGTGTAGTGGCTGATATATCTAACAGCTCTTACTGCGGGTAGAGTTAGGTGTCTACAGCGAATATATCAGTGCTGATATTTCAGTCTTTAAAATGTGAACTTTGGGAGTGAAAAAGATGTGACTTGAATGCCATCCTTTCATATATTTGCCTTGGATTTAAAAAACTTAATTTCTTAGTTGGCTTCTTATCCATAAGCATCTTATTTAATAATTTTTCATTATTTCTTTTTGCAAACTTCCTTTATATTCAGTTGGACTTCTTGGGAATGTACTTCTTCTAAACATTAATATTTGTGTGGTTTTGTTAATTTTTTAATTATTAATATATTGCCTGTTTAACAAAGCAGATATTGCTATTTGCAGCTGATACCAGTTGTGTGCTAGGAATCATGAAGTAACATGGCATGACTTCTCCTCAGTCCTTTGATGTTGTAAAGAACAACTTGGCAACTAGGAGTTCTAAAACAACAGGCAACAGGAGATGGGAAATATTTAGCTAATCTTTAAATATTGTGCAACATTTTCTGAATTATTTCATTAAAAACAGAAAGATAAATCCTAAGTTTTTAGAGGCTATGGATGTCAAAACATTTCCATCAAATTAATATTGCTAAATTAAAAAAATATAAATATATATATATTTCCAGTGTCACACTTCTTCCCCTTCATTCCTCCTCCCTGACACCCCAGAAATTTGTCCTATTTTTCTGAAAAAGCTGTTTAATTTTATATGGAGGATATTGGTGAGACGGATCATTTTACTGAAAATCTGGTTTTGTTTCAAGAGAGTTTGGTAGGAAAGATTCACCCAGACTTATTTTACTTGCTAAATTCATACCAGGAGGTTGCCTGCTGCTCTGTTCTCTTTTCTGTCTCAAGAACACATATGCACTCTGATTACCAGAGCTCACTTGGCTACAGTAATTGTTTCAGAATGGAAAGTAAAACAGGGAGAAGAGTCTTTATGTTGTGTATTGTACTCATCCAGTTCTCATAGAGCTGGTGAAACTTTGGGCTTTTGTAACTTGTGTTGAAAAAAAAGCTTCTTCAGACCTCGTAACAACTCCCACATGACATTTGCATGTTTCAGAACAGTTGAAACACTGACGTCCCATTGTGTTGACAAACATAACTTAAAGACTTGTGCAAAGCTAGCTGGGCAACAAATTTCTCTTAAATCAAAAGAATTCTGAGTCGGTAGAGTCTACATTCTGTTGCTAAAGCTGGTGTAACAGAGGTGAAATGTAGTATGGATCAGAATCTGTCTCTTAGTCTCCTCTGGCAGTGGATTTTCTACCTCTGGGTCTTACAGCTGAAGAGGGGAATCCTATTCAGCCCTCTGCTTGTGAGATTATTTTAAGCAGAATATGAAGGGGTCACTTAAGCAAAAATTAACCCTCCTGTAAAGTTAAAAACAGTAAACGTATGTTAGAAATATATATCATAGAATCACAGAATCCCAGAATCACTGAATCTCTAGGTTGGAAGAGACCTTCAAGACCATCAAGTCCAACCCACACCCTAACACCTCAATTAGACCACGGCACCAAGTGCCACATCCAATCTTTTTTTAAATACATCCAGGGATGGTGACTTTACCATCTCCCTGGGCAGGCCATTCCAGTACTTTATCATTCCTTCTGTGAAAAACTTTTTCCTAATATATCTTGATTTTTTTTTATACTGTATAACATGCCAGGCCTGATGAGTCAATGTTTTGTTTACTTTGTCTGTCTTTACCAATATTTTTAGGGTGTTATTTTTTTCCATAAACTCTGTGGGATCAGTACTTGTCTGAATATTTTGTATATCCTATCAGTTGGCTTGCTTGAAAGAAAGAGTGACACTTGTTCTGAGTGGGTATGCCCTAAATGTCAGACCTTGCTTTACTGATGTCCATGTTCTTTAGTCTTTTTCAAAATATGACTGCTGGGAAGCAAAGGTGATGGTATTCTCCTGTTTGAGAAGTCATATTATTTCAGCACAGTTTCAGCAGCAATTTTACAAATCTTCTCTGGATCACTTGCACTTGGTTAGTTTTATGACACACAAAGAGGCTTCAGGCAATATTTGTGCAGTTCTGCAGTGTACAGTGCAATTATTTGTTTTCTACTGTACATAACAGATATCAAGTCACAAGCAAGTAGGCTACACATTAACGTGATCTAATGTTGTTCCCAGCCCAAAGGAGACACAGAGTAAGTTTCTGCTGGTTGGGTAATCTTCATCAATGGCAAATGGTCAAGTATTTCTTGAAGAAGGCTGATATTTAGTGTTTTCAAGGTCCAATTATTTGTTTGTTTCTTGTCTATTTTACAGCTTTCAGATAGTATTATTCTTCCCGTGTCTTTAAACTCCTAATAACTGCTATTTTATGATTAATCTACTCCTGTGTTTTTAAATTTATGACTTCTAACTCTTTTATCTCATATAATTTTTCACACCTTCACAACGATTTTCTCAAGAAAACTGAGTTAACATCACACAGCTCTGTTACACCAGCTGTGTTCAGATGGCTGCAATCCCATACCCAGGGTTTTCTTGAAATTCTAATTAATTGGCTAGAATTTTTCTGTGTTTCTGTTTTTGAATGATAAAAGGCAACAATTGCAGTATAAACATATCCACATTTGTAGATCTTTTGGTAAACCTCCAAAGGAATAGCAATAAATGAGTGAATTAAAACTAATACATATTTATTCAGTAAATTGTCTTGAAATATAAAGACTGCTTAAAAATTATGGTTCTATCTTTAGAAATTCTCCAAAATAAATAAATTAAAAAAAAAATTTAAAAAAATCAGACCAATAAAGAGAAAACTTAGAAATGTCAAAATGGCAACCAGAAAGCTATAGATTCATGCTCATCTGATAGGAATGAGCAGTGATATTTTTAGATAAGACATTTTCATAGTTGTCTTTGTGCACTCTCTAGCAGTAGAGTTCAGAATGTTCACAATCATTTTGGAAGCTCTCTACATGCATCATATAAAAAGAGGCAAAATTAATTCCGATTCATTTTCATTCCCATTTTCTTGCGCATTCACTTCCTATAAAATTGGGGTTTTTTTAGGCTATACTAAAAGTTGTTAGAGGAAGCATAATTTAATTTAAAGCCAACTTGCTCCATGACACATTCTGCTGTCAAAAAAATTTGCTATAAGATAATTAATAATGGATATCCTTGTGAGGTGAAAAAACTTTGTGGGATATTGTACTGAATAAAATACTGCAATAAGAAAGCTGCTTATGGATTCTACATTCCAACATAGTTTCCTTAGCTGCTGTGCTTCTATAGACTGTAAAAAATATGGAATATTTGCTGCAACATAACACTAATTTACATTT
The DNA here is from genome assembly GCA_017589585.1 of Phylloscopus whistleri. Taxonomy (NCBI): domain Eukaryota; kingdom Metazoa; phylum Chordata; class Aves; order Passeriformes; family Phylloscopidae; genus Phylloscopus; species Phylloscopus whistleri. The sequence continues at coordinate 4,983,300 of JADMLD010001389.1, read as the reverse complement.
TGAAGAGATTCTAAAAGAGAAGTCCATCCAAATGTTACTGAGGTTTTCAAACTCTTTAAAATAAAAGTTGTCTGAAAAAGGCTGTTGGAGCATGAAAAGGCATTTAGTACAAATGTTCAAAAATAGTGTAAATTCAAAACTCCGCTGCTAAGTAAAAATCTCCTGCCACTTGTTTGAGCTGTGTTCATCTAATTTAATATAGCTGATTGCAGGGTGATTATTTACATAACCAAAATAATGAAAGACACAGATTTTATTACACTTCCCCCAGAAAAGACTCTTTTCAAGCTCTCTCTATTTAATATGGAGCAGTCACTGCTATATCCACAAATAAAAAAAAGTTAAATTTTAAATGGTTTAATTTTCTACTTTTAAAGGACAATGTAAATCTAAATGGTCTCTAGCTTTTTTTTTTTTTTTCTTTTTTTTTTAGTTATTCCATAGTTAATCTATGGAATAAATCTATGAAGGTGTTTTGCTATCATTTGATTCTCATGCATTGTCTATTTGTTACTCTTGTGTTTTTTGGGTTTTTTTATGTCCTAATATTATGATGATCATATTTTCCCCCTGTGCTTGAATATCATTCAAATATTGAAGTGTGTCTAGATTATGTGGTAAGGAAGCTTTATGAAAAAAAAAATCCCATTGTTTTTGTATAGTAATAGAAATATCTTCATATTAATTTGATTTATTATGCATATATTGACAGCTCTATTTTTTATATAAATACATGAAATGGTAACCTGTCAGAGGTATCTAAGTACTAGACTAACTGGTAACTTCCTAGTAAAATATTGAATTCCTTACCTGATATTTTTGGATTTTTGAGATGGAAAGGGCAAAATGGTACATTCTTGCATGGACAATAAAGATAGCTAATCACTACTGATTACTAATTATTTTTATTTTGCTAGAAGTAAAAAAGTGAGAAATTACAATTTGCTCACAAAAGCCTAATTCTGGCTTTCACTTATTATTCCTGCATAACTTTGAAAAAATACGTAATTTTTTAAGTGTTTAATTCTACACACTTGAGGAGTGTGTAGAATTAAACTCTTCAAAACCATGTCTGTGCATTATACCTTTAGTTTTCAGTAAGTAAGGCATAAAATACACTTCTCTATTTTTGAATAAAAACATTTATAGCTTCTCCATTCTGTGTAGGACTTGTTTTTATTAGCATGCACTGGACATGTTATGACAGGGCTTCTAAGGATCATCGGACCTTGACCAGAATATCATTTACTTTCTAGCCAGGCTGAGTTGCAAAAAAGGCTAAAGATACCAGAATTGCAAACATGCCTTAAGAAAAGCAGGTATTTTTGTGAGTTAAGGAACTTCACAACACACACTGAAGCTTCTAGCCAACATTCACAGTGAGCTTTTAATAAAAATACGATAGAAGACTACTCTAAAATTGTTCTAGAAAAGAATTTGTGAATTTTGGTTGGTTTGTGGGTCTGGACCTAAACATCAGACTAGAACTATGTAGGAATACATAGCAAACTACTATGCTAATTAACTGCAATTAAATGTAATTAAATGCAATTTAATTAAATGTAATTAAATCAAATGCACACATTACTATTTAGACTATGTAATGAGAACAATACTTGTAAACAAAATCTTGTTTCAAAAGGCTCTTTTGTCTATTCTTTTTTCCAAGTCTTTGAGCATCAAATTGTTCCTGTTTCCTAAATAAGGTAATTTTCAACAGTAATAGGCCTAAGGCTTTAATCACCTCAAAGTTTGCATTTGTGGTTTCATAGCTTAGAGACTTCATTATCTAGGCTCTAAATGAAAAATTCAGCTCTAATCAGAGGGATTTGAAGATGAAACTTTTTCTCCCCTCACATAAAAATTGCTTTTCTTAAATAAAGAGTTTATATCACATTTAATTGTTTATATATCTACCCAAAGCCACTCACGATACTCTTTGAAAGCAAAGATTGCTTTCAGCTGCCTTTGAGATCAAACTCTGCATGTGAAAAAGGACCCATTGGTACAAAACCTACCAATTTCAAATAACCTCTTTTGAAGCATTCTGGTACTATTTTTTTCATGAGTATTTAAAGTTCTGTACTTTTTTTGACAGAACTGTATTTTCTAAGTAAATAAAAGGGGTGGTGTAGATTGTAAACAAAAACGTAGACCGCATAATATACATCTGAAAAAAATTTAGGAACGTTTTTCTTTTTAGTATTCTTCTTCATTAAACATAGTTTCTCTTACAGTTCATGTTTCTGAGAGCAGTTTCATTGTAACATGCTATAACAATAGATCTTCTTATATTTGAGTAAGCTTATAAATGGAAAACCTCTCAGGTACTCAGTCATGTTCTGTGCTGCATTCAGCAAACCCTGAGTTGATCAGGAAGTTTTCAGGAGCTGCTCACAGAACCTTTTGGCAGATCAGCCATCAATGCAATTTTAGTGAACACAGGAAATTCCATTCTCCCATAGAAACCATATTTCCATGCTTGCAAGACCAATGCTACTTGGTATAATACTAACTCAATAGATCTATATGAGTGGTATTCTCTGAGGTGGTCATGACATTCACAAAATGTCAACCTTTACCAAATAAATCATATTGAATCAAACCCAAACAAATCATCCTTCAGAAAATACAGTTTTAATAAATGACAAAAGCTCATGCTCTGCAATAAGAAATCCTATGCTGAAAAATGGAGAAATACCAGAGATTTGGAGGACTTTATTGAAGAACATCACTGTATCTGATTTCTCATGGATAAGGTTTAGATTTAGAAAGCGGCAAGAACTGTGTTAGATTTAATTTCATATGTTGCATTTGGCAATAAAAAAGTTCTCTGACAGTGAGGGTCTGTTGCTATGGTGAAGTTGTGGGAGCTCCAACATCCCCCAGAAAGTGAGTGCTTTACAACAGCTTTGTGTGAACAGGGCATGTCCCAAACAGCTGCTCTTTCTACTTGCTTAGGCTTCCCAATAAGTTTTGGATGGTGAGTTAGACTTTCTTATCCTAAAGCATGTATGTAGCACTGGAGTAAAAATGTGCTGTGGCTATGTTGATCCTTTTCCACAAATTTGATGACTTGTATGAAAGGCCTGTTTTTTGACACCTGGTTAATAGTAACCTGGTTAATAGTAATTAAATATGAAAGTCAATGCCTCCAAATCCTATGGACTCGTACATATCAGTGACCCTAACAAAGAGAAGAGTGCTGAGGTGCCTGATGGGACATTGAAAGGGTCACCTTGAAAAACTGTGTAACTGACAAGACAACAAAGTGGCTGGTCAGGATAATTGTGGTGCCTAAGGGAAATAGCAAACTTAAGGGAAATTTGGGGGGCTTTACGTGAATTTTAAAAGTTTCTGTGGTATTTTTTAAGGGGGTTGAGTGTATCAGTAAAACTTATTACAGAACAATTAAGGCAACTGAGGGATCATGGAGGGAATAAGTGAGTGGAAATGGGGAACAAAGGGTCTGATCATGTATAAGTGTCTTGCTCGTCAACATAATTATATGGCGAGACCTTTATAAGAGCTGTGTTCCTAAATTTTTTTCCTGTATCTGTATGTTTGTTTGCTTATGTGTAAGTTTTGCTAGCCAGCCTGGAGTTGAGTTGTCTAGGATGCCAGCCATCTACGAGAAAAAGCCGAGATCAGAGCCACTAGCTGGAGAAGAGGCCCATTAATGAAAACTATTAATGACTCTTTTAATGAGTGTTACCTTCACATTTGACTTGAAAATATACTTTGGGTGAAAATATACTCACCACAGATATATAAAAGAGAATTTTTTTTTGCCAAAGTAGATTATAAATTTAATTGAGCTGCAATGTCTTAAAGAATTATTGTACAGATTTTAAGTCTGGACATCTCAAATAGTGAACATGAAAGCAAGCAAAAAGTGAGGCACTAGGATAATAAGAACTCACCTTTCTCACCCCCGTTGACAATAGATTTTTATGTAAAATCAGGGCAAATAATGTCAATCCTTATTTTTAATTCTATTTTTTGGTGGGGTGAGGCAGTGTTCTTTCCTTTTCTTTGTATGAGGGACTATTGAACTTACCTTTTTGTAAGAATGTACAGGTGAAAATGTAGTCTACTGAATCTTATGATTTGGTTACTCCACAGCTGTGACACCGTAAAGAATTGTGAGTTGCGTCTGTAAAGAAACAGCTCACTGGTAATATTTCAGCGTTCATCTCTCTCCATTCTATGACAGACCTGTGGAGCCACCCGTAAAAGGAGCAGGGTGCAGTATCCTGTGTCAGAAAATGTAACTTTTTTTGTATCTTGAATTTTGCATCTGTAGTGATATTTATAGGGCCAGCATGTAACGATGGTATCGTCTGCTAGAAAAAGAATGTTCATTGTTTAGATGGAACAAAGCATATGAAGTAGGATCCATCTACCCTTAGCTGCAGGCATTTAATCTACTCAAAGATAGGATCTTATCTGCACTGAACAGAGACAAAAAAATCTACCCTTCAACATTTGTCCAGAGAAGTCAAAATATATTTTGTTCATGTCTTTGTCCTCTGACCATAGGAAAAGACAGTAGAATGACACATATGGGATGCCTAATTTTTTATTAAGTTAGAAATAAATATCGTCTGGGGTATGATATGAAAATTTCTAGACCCACACAAAAAAAAATCTGCCGTATTAAATGCACCTATAAAAATGATAGGTAATTAAGGTAAATATTAGCCAGAACTGAAACAGGGCAGTAAGAATGAAGGTAACATAAGATAAGAAAGAAAAGTTATTTACCAAATGTGAGAACCTTTCCTTAGAACAGGGAAAGAGTATCAGAAATGTGTTGAGGTGAACCAGACCTTAAATTTGAGTCATTAATAATTCCATGGGAAGTATGCTAGTAAAAGCTTGCCTTAGACTATTCAAATAATGCCTTGGGTATACAAATATTTATGCTGTCTCTAAAATGTAAGAGTTTCTCATGTTTTTGTTGCATATTAAAAGAAGTATACAACATTGTTGAAGGGCCATTTTTGTATCACCTGTCAACAAAAGTTCTAATAGTGTTCAGTGTCTGTGGGGTTTTTCCCTAATTTTTTGAATTTAATCTCTCATGATTTGTCCTACATTTTGTCATAAATGAAAGAAGCTCATGCTTTTATCCTCTTAATAGGAGAAAAATGTATTGTTTCCTTTCAGTTTTGCTCCTCTTAGCTAACTGAGTGCTTAATCCATAAATAGAACTGAAATTCATGTTACTCCTTGAAGTAAGCAATCAGTGGTGTAAATGGTAACTTCACCCCTGAAGTTACAAGAAACTGGAAATGGAATAAAATTTGAAAGGAAAAAATAAGATCAACTTTATTAATGCAACAGTAATATTTCTTGTGTAGTGTGTGAAACAGGTATCATTTATGTGAGAACCCCTCTTTGAATTTAACGGATGCACAAAAAGAGGATTGACTGAAGGTAGAAAACCCATTTATATATCAAAATATGAACTTCATGGTGAAGAGACAATTTTTGGGGGGCAGGCTGAACATGACACTACAAAATTATGTGCGATGTAGGATTAGCAGCAGTAACTGTTCACTGTCTTCCAGTGTAAGCACTAGGCAACATTAACAATATTTGCCAGCTGTCAGGTTAAAAAGAAACAAAAGAAGATGGCCTCATGCACAAGAGTGGTAGAATTGTAGATCTAAAGGAATTTTATTTTATCTTTTAGATGTAAACAATGCAAGGGAAACTTGGAAAAGAAAGAAAGAGAATCCTGCTGAGGATTAGCAATTCAGGAAACTGTGACAGCTTAGAAAATCCCAAGAGCAAGAAATAGCCAGGACATGGGAGTGTAATCACTGGGCTCATTATTCAGTGCCATGTTCTTGCCCTTCTTTCAAAATAAACCTTGGGCCGATATTCGAGACTGTTTAGCTTAGACCAAGATCTGGTCCCTTAACCTGAACTATTAAATCTAATGGTTTTGTAATGTGAGAAAAAATCCCAACATAGTTACAATGATGAAGCTACAGCAACTCTGAATTATTCATTACAGCTAAAACCCAATATATTATGTTAAACTTATATGCATGTGTACAGACGTATATAATGTGAACCTCTTTTTAAAATCGTTTTTACACAGCTATATAAAAAGACTGAGATGCTCTCTATCTTTTTAGTAATAAATTAGCATTCTTATTTCTGGGAAATATTACAAAATCTTCCTTGTAGTCATGCAAGTAGCTCTGTTACGCTCAATAGAAATGAAATCACTTAAGCTCACAACAGAAGTCAAAAGAGATGCTTTGGTAGAATAACGCCAAATAGATAGGTTTGTTTTAACAAAAAAAGCAGATAAGAAGACAAAGTTAGCTCAGTGTTGGAGGTATTTTTTAAAGAGCTAATGAGACCTAAAATCCTAGCTGTGGAACTTGAACCACATATTGACTGTCATCATCTGAGCTGTTCTAATGGAAGTGAACAATCTGGCCTTACAAACTTTTGCCACTTAGTACTGGTTTGAAGCTTAATCAGCTTCATGAACTTGAGTTGGGGGTTTTTTGCATTAATTTCATAGTCTTGTGAGAAATTGTAAATAGTTAAAAGTTCTGGAAGATTTAAGCCATACATGAAAAACAGAGAAAGAGCCCACAATAATTTTGTTTTTAACAGTAGGTAAATTATTTTCTACAGGGAATTATTTTTCTTTTTGCAATACATCTAGAAATTCATAGCATATTTCCACTTTCATTATTTCATTCAATTTTGCTATTTGAAAGTGATAGAATATATGTAGGAATTTATGTGTGTTGTAAAGGACTAACATGAAAAAGGTGATGTGCAGTGATCTGTAGGTATTACTGTGACTATTTCTCTGTGGAGAGAAGCCCTTGAATTACATCACAATTCATAAAACAAGGTTTTAGGTGACCTACTTTATAACTGTTTCACAGAAATGAAAATTCAGTATTCTACTTTTTAAATAGGAGTAGAGGAAAAAATCTATGGACTTTAATTTGTAGTTAAAAATGTCTGGTTTCAATCCCATTCTTCTGACATTTAAATTGGCTGCAGAAAGTTTATTTAATTGAAAAGCCATTGCAAAACTAATTGAATATGTGTTCCATTAAGCAGTAATGCAATTAATCTGTCTATGCTGGCTCATAAATAAGCTCTGAGAAAAGTTTTTTGACCCATTTCTCTTTCACTTCACAGGCACATGCCTTAGAATGTCTTTAGGATAATTGTAGAAGGTCCAATGAAGAAGTACAAATAAAAAAGATAATAAAAAAAAACTGTTTAAGAATTTCTAAATTAATCAGGGGAGATGAAGAGAGAGAAATAGATTGTACCATCAGTATCTAGAAACAAATCTAGCTCTTCTCTCACAGGTCTTCTCAAACTCTGTAAGTTTACCTTCTATTACTTAAATTGCCATTATCAAACATTAGATAAATTTGTGCTTTGCTTTCCAGTCAAAGGAAGTTTTACTTGGTAACTGGCAGACTCGCTATATTTTTATCCTAGAAACTCCATCTTTACAGAAAAGTTCTTACTCAAAATGCAGGCTGTTCTCACTCCCTCTTGGCTACAAAGGAGCTTAGGATAACTAAGATAAGCCCAGTTGTCAAATTTTGAAATGTTGAAACATGAGGTGAATCCCTCAGAATGAACTGAGCTAATACCATGACTGCCTTCTGACACTTGGGCACCAGAATAGGAATCTTTAGTTTTAAACTTATTTCTTAAAGTGTTGCCAACTTGATTCCTATATACATATTTATAAGGCAACATCCCTAAGGGTGAAGCATAATGTTAAACATGACTTAAACAAAACATTTCACTCTGAGAATTGTGTTCTTGGATTCAGAAAAGTTCTGAATGCATGATAATTATAGTTTAGACATAAATAAACATAAATTGCACAAAATAAATTTCCTGTTTCAATTACATAAGTAATTTATTTCTAATTACAATTTCTGGAATCATTTTGTGTGTAAAACTGGAGACTGAAATCAAAATGTTTTCCTTTCCCCTACTGTCTTCTCAGTAGAGGAATAGTTCCCAGTATTCATCTCTCAGTTTGCAGGACCAAATCCCTGCTTTTCTCTGTTTTGGGCTGGTCATAAAAAAGGAATTTTGAGGGCAATGTCCATAGTATAGCATGCAGAGGCCCCTTCTGCAAATGTAGAAGAATATAGAATACTTTAAATAACTCCTTTGTTTAGAGGATTACAATATATGATCTTTTCTCTGCTAATGGATTCAACTGCAAAAACTATCAATGGTCAGTATTTTGATATATAGTGATTATAGGATCTCTAGAACACTGTTTATTTCTATACGTTAAAAGACATCAAGTTAATTGTAAAGAGAAAAATAAATTTTAACTTAGAGATATAGGATTATTTCTTTTTATTTTTTTCTGCTTGTTGTAAGTAAAATTCATATTAATCAAATTAATGGGGTATGATTTTTTCGTATGGTTGTGTGTGAAACAAATTTTCAGTCCTGGAATTATTAAGATTCTGTTGTGGGTTTGTTGATGATTGTTGTTGGGTTTTTTTTGGTTTTTTTTTTTTTTTTTTTCCCTTTTCAGATGCATAATACATACTATATAAATAAAGATATTTAATTTTAATTTAAATATCTTTAATTTTATTTTTAATTTTACAGTTGCAAAGAAAAAAAAGTCTAGAAAACACATATACCATCAAAACAGTTGGGTAAAAAAAGGCAATGAAACATTGTTTTAATGATATCAAATTTCTTTTTAAGCAAATATTCCTTTTAGAATAAATTCTGGTTTAGACAGATACATGCTTGGTGAGGTAAACAAAGGTGTTTGGGGTTTTTTCTTTGTTTTATTTTGCAGAAAATTTCTCAATTGCTTTATTTATAAATTTTTATTTCCCCTCATGCTAGCAATGTACCTTCGGAACAACTCCTAATCTTACATCCTAGTTGTCTCATTTCTTGTTTGGTTTTTAAATGAATGTACCTGGTGCTGTTTTAGCTTGTACCTTGGGAAAAGGAATCCTTTTTCTTTTCATCTTCATTATATTTTTCTTACATGAACAACACAATGAAAAGATTTTGTGAACTTGATGTTGGCCTTCAAGAAGTATTTAGTTTGCACTATTTGAAACTGTAAACTGAATTATTTTGGGGGAGAATTAAAATGAGTATCATCTACATATAAATTGGTTTTAGAACCAAAGGGGGCCTGCAGTCAGTATATATTACAAGATTCTATCACATTGTCTAATGGATTAGATTTTATTAAGTACTATAAAACAGCATGAGATGTACTCAATAGAAAGCAAATTGAACTGAAACAGATAATTAATTACTGCAACTTCTATTTTTTCAACACAGTTTAGGCACAAATGAATTTGTTATACGTGTATATATTGCATATTGCATCATAAACCTGTCAACATAAGCTTTTTCATACTTAAAGCAATCAATATGCTTTTCATTCAAGGTTTTAACATTTGTAAAACACAATGTATGTTTTGCATACACAGAATCAATTTGCGCTGTTGAAATTAATGAAGTCCTTAAAAATTTCCACATTAAATGCTTTTCTCTAGTTAGTAAAACCATCACAGATATATATCCTACAGAGTCCTCAAGCACCTCCTAACTAGGTCCTGGTAAGTAATGTCCAATTTGAAGAAAAATAGTGTTACTAAAACCAGCCATAGCTGTATGCAGAGAATCCTTAGGGAAGGAAACCCAAGAATCAACTCAGGTTCCATTCTACTGATATCCTGAGCTGTTGTAAAGTCCCTTAGCTAGCAAAGTTGTTGTTTAAAAGACTTTGGAAAGAAGATTCCTATATTTTACTTAATACTTATCCACCATCTCTGAAAAATTAGTCTGAAACCTGGAAGACAACTAACTTGTAACCAAAATTGTTTATTACCTTTCCTTACTTGGATGGCTTCAGTTAAAAAAATTAATTTCTTAGAGAATATTCTAATGAGATCCCAAGCTATTGAAAAGTTCAGCACTTGAGGTACGGAATTCTTACACCTAAATGTATTCAAACCATATCTAAGGCAATAGTTTTCCACATACCCCAAATATTTTCTTCATCCAATGGAGCAGTATCTCCCCATCGCTTGTAGCCATCTATCTATGGGGCTTTCTACTAGAATCATTAAATAAATACCAATATTCTGTTTACTTTTGCCATATTTGGAAAACAATGTTCACATGCTGCCCCAGTCTTCATTGCTTTGCTTCCATATTTAGCCTGTCACATTTGTGTATTTTAAAAATTGTTTTTCTGGTTATGAAGTTACAATCACTGTCACTCAGTCCAGATTTTTTATTGTGTCTTTGACATGAAAGTTCCATGAGGAATTAGGAATAAGTGAGTAAGACTTTTTTTTAAATGGAAGATTATTTTCTTTCCTTCTAAAAAAGAGAGAACAAAATGGGGGACCCTCCCCCCACAAAAAAACCCACAACCCAACCCAACAATAACAACAACAAAAAAACTAAACAAGCTAATCAACCGACCAAAAAAAAGCACAAATCAAAACAAAAAGAATCAAAACCAAAACAAAACAAAACAAAACAAAAACAAGCAAAAAACACAAAACCCCCAAACCCCCCAAAACAAGCAAACAAAAACAAAACAAACAAAAAACAAATTAAAAAAAACCACCAAAAACAAAACAAAACAAACAAAACAAAACAAAAACAAAAACAAACAAACCACAAACCAACCAAAAACACACAAAGAAAAACCCCAAAGAAAAAAGAAAGGAGTGACTTTGGATGAGGTTGTTCTAAAACCAGCATTACAGATGCATTTCAAGCACTTTCTTTCACAGCTTCTTGACTGTATTTAGCCATGGAACAACTTAACAGAACAAATTTACCATACCTGTGAGAAGGGAGTACAGAAGTTGGTAATAGAAATTTCAAACTAAGCTTTGTCATCCAGTGTGGGAAAGATACCCTTTTAGATTATGGTGAGGAAAACTTTCATCCCGTGGGCCTTTGCAGACACATGTTAATATTTCTTAGGTTTCGTTGTTTCATTGGTTTGTTAACTTTATGCCACCCTGTCACCATATTTGCACACCTGCCGGAATGTTCTTCCTTCCCTTGGACCCCACTGGGTTATTTTTGCCACGGTACCCCATCCCTGTAACCCCATTAGTCCCTTGGTTCCTAGCCCCATCCCTCTGCACCATGTCTCCCTAACCCTATTGGACTTTGACCCTCAGAAACATGCCTTTTATCTGCTATATAACCCTGGATCCTTGGCCCATTTTGGCTCTCATCCCTGGTCTACATTTGAGGCTGTACTCACGATGCACGTACTGACAATAAACAGCACTCGGATTTCCAAGCAGGACCCCATCTCCTCTCCTTTATCATCAGCTCCTTAGCAGCAGAGTGCCCTGGAGGTGCTGGTTGCTCTCAGGGGCATGCACTAGCACAATGCAACAATCCAGGGGCAACATAAAATCACTTTCAAAACCCCTCCAGTTTTGCAAGCATGGAAATTCATGGTTCTTTTCTCTGCATACATTAGTTAAAAATCTTGAATTTTTTTTCAAACTGACTCTATTTCTGTGAGTAAGGTGGAAGTCTTGCTCAGTGTTTGCCATTCACCCATACAACGCCTTTCCTGATACAACAAGGAATCCTCCTGCACTGGTGAGGCCACATCTCAAGTCCTATTCACAGTTCTGAGCCCCTCACTACAAGAAGGACATTGAGGTGCTGGAGAAAATCCAGAGAACGGCAATGAACATGGAAAAGGGTTTGAAACACAAGTCCTATGAGGAGCACCTGAAGGAGCTGAGTTGGTTTAACCTGGAAAAGAAGGCTCAGTGCTGACCTTGTCCCCACTACAACCACCTGAAAGGAGGTTGTAGCCAGTTGGGGGTCAGTCTCTTCTGCCAGGCAGACGGCTTGCAGTGTTAAGCTGTACCAGGGGAGGTTCAGGTGGGACACAAGGAAGAAGTTTTCACTAAAGAGTGATAAGTATTTCATTGGGCTGCACAGGGTGGTGGTGGATTCAGTGTCCCTGGAAAGTTCAAGAAACAACTGGACGTGGCACAAAGTGCTATGATTTATTTGACATGGTCGTGTTCAACCAAAGGTTAGACTTGATGATCTCAGAGGTCTTTTCCAAAATTTCTAATCATGATTCTGATGAGAGCTGTAGTATTTTTAAAATATGCTTGCTGACTACACTTGCAAGAAGAACTACTTATATTGTTAAATAGAAGAAAGGCAAAGAATAAAGGAATGAGTGGTTGATTATTTTTTTCCTCATCATCCTGCCTGAGCAGTGGGACTCTGAATAACTTAACCTTGGTCTTTCCTGTGTCTACCTACATCAATGAGTGTCATAATTAGTTTTTCTTTGCAAAAGATGGCAGGGAAACACTATTACTAACTTGAGAATTTACCTTAGTCATGATCATAAAATATTTAAAAACATCAATATCTATGAAGGGAACATGATTTAGTCTTTTAGAGAAAAAGTACAAAATCACAAACCCTGTATGCAGGTTGCTTAACATTTAGAACTGTGGTAACTCTGCATTTACTTTAAATCCAATAATTAAGATCTGAAAACTTAAAAGATTTCTTGAGGATTCTTTCTCTTCCTTACATGGAGATTTTTTGAATCAGATTCAGTTACAAATGAAATGATATGAACTACTGTGGTAATGATTCTTTATTTATTTGTTCCTCCTTCCTTTTGCATGATTTGTCCTTACCACTCCTATACTCCATTAGCAAAGGCATATTAAAAACACATTCTGCTAAACCCAGCTGTTGCAACTGAAATACCACAAGTGGAAAATCTTAAACATGGGTATTCTCCATTTGCTGTAAAAGAAATTGTCTTCTGACAGGCTTAGAATTTTTCTTCCTCAGGCAAGGTCTCCTCTCACTGGAATAACATGTATTATTGACATTCAAATATAAACTGAGAGATGTGGGTTTTCCACAGTGATAGTTGAAGTCCTTTATTTGGATAGAAAATTCTCAGTAGATCAAAATTTTTTATATTGTAACAAAATTAGCTGGAGTACAAATAAAACTACTTTCCTTGTTATCTTCTAAAATAAAAAGATTTTTTTTTTCTTTAGAACTTATTACATGCTTTTGAATAATATGTGTTATCTCAGCAGAACTTTATTGTTTTTTCTCTAAACTTCAGCAAAGTCAGGAGGCAGTTAACATTCTTTGAGTCAAACCTCTCCATGACACACATTCTTTATACATCTTGCTATAAAATAGTAGCAGCATTTACGATTAATATGAAGTTTTATGTCAACACCTTAAATATAGTATTACAGTGAAAAAATACATTTCATATTTTTCTGCAATAGACTTTTTCTCTATTTATGTTAGAAAGTATATATATATAAATATACACTCAAACAAAAATATGTAAGGATAAAATTAAAACAGGAAATACAATGAGGAAAAATCACATGAAAGCTTACTGGTATATTTAAAAACTAAGTTAAAAAGTGGTGCAAGTGTAAGTTAAAACTAATTTTCATGGGATATCCATAATATCACAGTTTTTTCTATACCTTTAAGAGGTCCTCATCCTGGGTTAACACTGTGTGAAAGGTGTTCTTAATTCATAGAATAAGGACTCTCCTGTAAGACTTGCTCTACAGAAGTTGGAAGAAGTTTACAATGTCTTTTCATGTAAACTAGGAGAAATTAAAAATAATTTTCAAAGTCTTAGTTAACAGAAGATCTAGCATCCCACTTATTATAAAACTCTTAAAAATATGGGTAGGTTAGAACGCTGCTTCTATATACTGTACCTCGGCAGCTAGCTAACTACCTCCTTTTACCATGATCTGTGGTTTATGAAATTGCCAAAAGCTTGAAGTTATTTGTAGTTTTAAATTATGCATAGATGACTTCAGTGAATAGTTCTCAATTTGCACATTATTTGGAATAATGCATTGCTAACATTTGGAATAATGTATTGCTAATGGAAAGGCTGAAAATCTCCACTTTGTGTACTTGGGGGTTCTACATCACTTTAATTTTTTGCTGCTTCTCAATAATCTTCTTGTAGCTAAATTAAGATTTTGTTTTTGGAGAAGAGATGTTGAAATCAGGAATACAGCCCCAGTTAATATTTTCTTATGGAAATATGTAACCTGCATGAATTATACATCACATTCATGGTACTTTGCGAGACAGTTTTCCCCTAAGCACAGAGAATATACAGGGTGAACTTGTTAAGATTTCATCATTGTAAATTATGAATCCCAGAATAAGCTGAGTTGGATCATTGAGTCCAACTTCCGGCCCTGACCAGTACCATCCCCAAGAGCCACACCATGTACCTGTGAGCACTGTCCAAACACTTCTTGAACTCACTCAGGCTTGATGTTGTGACCACTTCCTTGAGGAACCTGTTCCGGTGACCAAACACCCTCTGGGTGAAGAATCTTTATCTAATGTCCAACCTTCAGGCCATTCCCTCAGAACCTGTCACTGGTCACCACAGAGATCAGTGCCTGCCCCTCCTCTTCCCCTCATGAGAAAGTTGTAACTGCAGTGAGGTCTCCTCTCAGTCTCCTCTTCTCCAGGCTGAACAGACCAAGTGACCTCAGCTGTGCTTTTCAGAAACTCTAGTGCTGCATGCAGGGTAAGTAAATTACATGGTATAATAGTAAACAATATAGAAAAGAGCCTCTTCTCTAGTGCTTATGCCAGCTGTCAAAGACTGGCTGTGACTATGGGATTAAACTGTCCTAACCTCTGAAATAACTGCATTCAACCTTTTATGAATGATCCCTGACCTGCACTAACCCCCTAAAATTGCCTGTGATTTGTCTGGGAGGGTGACAGCTGGCACTGCCCAAAAGCATGCCGGAATTCTATCCCTACACCTGAACAAATGTTCAGCCATTTGTTTAGCTGAGCAGCCATGCCCCAGCCCCACCATTGCTTAAGGCACCCTCTAGACATAGCTGCAGGTATTTACAAAAATAAATAAAGCTGCATTGTATAAATGACCATGTGAAAGGGATCACAGCTTATGATAGCTTGCTGTGTGAGCATGAATCACAACTTCAGGGACTTAGGCATGATGCATTCCTACTTCCTTTTAGAAATTTCTGGAAGAGTTGATGCAAGAAAATGTGTTTTCCTTTTTTAATTTCAGTTAAATCATGAATATGCACTGATTTCTTATTTGATTTTTAAAACTTTATTACTGCTTTGTCTTTCACTTTTTTAAGTGAACCCTTTCTGGTTTTTTCTCTCCTTTTCCTCCATGCCATTATCGACTGTTCATTAATATAAATTAGCCATTTTTAGTACTGTGTCTTTCATTCATGCATGTGCTTAAGAGACAAAATTCTTTTTTATGCAATTAGCTACATAAATGACCATGTGAGCCCTTATGTTGAAGTTTTTTTTTTTTATTAATGAATCCCCTCTCCCATACAGAACTGAAAATCAGGCCTCTTACTTATGAGAGTACTGAAATATAAGGAAATTGTTATAATTGTAAACCTTGTGACATTATTTTCTGAAATGTGAGATAGAACAAGCATAGCAGAGTTAAATATTAAATACAGTATATTAAGATGATTACTTCATGCTTCCATACCTACCTGATAGTCAACAAACAAAAAGGGATTTTTTTTTCTTTGTACATAATATTAATGACTGAGATGATAACATTCAGCATGAGAAATCAAGTACAAAGTTTTAAGTAATTTGAAACTTTAGATATGATCTCTGAATAAAACTCTGTAAGAATGCATTCCTCAAATCCCAAAAATTATTGTATCCTGACACAAGACATTGCTTTGAGTGACATGTGAATGAAATTACAATATGAAATTACGCTCTCATAATCCATAGGTTTACAGATTTTTAAAATAACCCCAAAATTATAATACTAATTTTATATCCTCAAAAAACCCTCATACTGCAAGTTGTCATGTAAGTTAGAGCTTTAACCATAGCATATTAATAAGGTTTTGTAAAGTTATAACTTGAGATAAAAATTCAGATAAAATCTAGATCGAACTTTTGTTTAAATTAATTTCTTATGTGTTGTAAGTAAGGGAGTTTTTCTCATGTTTTCCTTTCATTGGTTAACATCAAGGGAAATGCACTTTTGTACTTGAACTTTTGCCCATGGGAAGTAAATTGACTGCCACAAAATTTTGCTTTACTAAATTTTTTCAGGCCACTGGTGTTCAGAGGCTCTCGAGTGAAGTTCAAATAGCTGCAGGTGCTTTAAGAACAAAGTTGTGTGTCTTTGTATGATGGAATTTGCGGAGTTATCTCCCCTTTTTCCTCTAATACACTCTTATTATACATTTAACCTGGAAGGAAATAATCAAACAAATAGACAAACTGAAGCCCCATACAATGTGACCAACCTAATTTGAGAGGTGTGTACTAATTTGAGAGGTGAATAATATGGCCTTGTCCTCCTGAGATCTAAAGAGACAGGAAAATTTGGATTGTATTTTTTTTTGTGATATTCTTCCTACGTCACATTTAATATGACTAGGAATTGTAACTCGAGAACTTGACTATATTAATGACTATTTAAATTACATTATAAAATACTTCTTTTTTCTGATAATTTTGGGCAGTTTATTATCTTTTTACATACACAGACAAAAATTTGTTCCCTTTCTGGTTAATATTCTAGTTTTATTCTGTCAACACATCAAAAACATTTTAAAATTCTAGTTTACACATAATATTTCCAATAAAACTGCATAAATAGTATTCTTTTTTCTTTGTAGGCAATTACAAAAATACTGAAATGCCATTGAATTAAACAAATTGTTTAGCTTTAGATTTGAGCTCTTTTTTATTTAGCCTGATTAAAGATAGAATTCAAAACTAAAAATTAGTATTTTGACTTGCTAAATTTCCTTTCAAATAAATAATCAAGCAACATGGATTAATAAAGGATATGTTTTGACAACAGATAGCATATATTTTTTCCCCATTATGCACATAACTCTAATAGCATAAAAAAAAGCTGTGGCACAGTAAAAACTTAAAATGTGAAATCAATTAGAATTTTATTTCAATATTCAAATGAATTAATTTAATTTTATATTATGATCTTTAGACCAGCAGAACCAATACTACATGCAACATTCACAGTCAATACTACATAAACATTCACACGCTTAAGTTAAGCTTGTCTTTTTTGAGGTTTACTAGTTGTCAAATCCACCTGGAAAGGATGATAACAACCATTCAAGTATTTTCTCACTGATAATAGTGTTGCTTTGAAGAACTCTAATTTGCAGTATATATCAAGATGTTTGCAGGCAATGATTGAGAAATTAAAACAAAAATCAAACAAATAACCCCAAAAGAAAACTTAAAACTTCCCAAACACTGAGTTTCTTCCTGAACTCTTCACTTGGAACTGAATGGAATTTACATTTATAAAATACATAATAACGTATAGTACAGCATAAATATTGGAATTGAGTACTAATCTGATGGCATCTATAAGTTCCACAACTCTTAGGTGTTTTAGCTGAGAAGATAAACTTAAGCAGAACACTGGGACTTAGAAATTCCTTGATATCAACGAAGTATAAAAACATAAATTCTGTTTTGGATTCTTTACAAGCTGACTGTCAATGCATGCAAAAGACACTCCAAGTTATTCAGGTGAGTAAGAGCCAATAACTGTTTAGAAAATATATATCTACAGTAGTCTATCTGGGTCAGTGTCAACAAAATATTGACCAACCCTAAAGATTTTCTGATACTTTAAGCATCTCTGAGCATTCATATAAACATATCCATTGGACTGTGTTTTCTGACATGAACTTTTAGGTCCAGAGTTAAATGAATCATATTTTTTGCAGCACATATGCCCACATGTTGAAGTTTCCTCTTTAACGTGCACTTCTTTTTCTCCTGTGAAACTTACTTGCATTCTGCACTGCTGTTGTAATTCTCATGCTGGCAATAGGTTAGGCCAGCTTGTTCCAGCCAAACATTAACACAGCCAATTGCCAGACTAACTGTTAAAAGCATTTTCAGCCAACACATTCCTCACCCCTGCTGATTTTTCTCCTGGGGGCTGAGGAAATTTGGCTCAGTGGATGGTTCTTTTTACCAGTATGAAAAACTGAACTGTTCTTGTTCAGTTCTCGTGTTCAGAAATGGCTCGTACCTTGTGCATAGTGGAATCTAGCTATACCAAACATTTATAAGCCTCATTAAAGTAAATCTTTGTTTGTTGTTCTATATATAGTGCAGATGTAAAAGAACAGAGAGCATTTAATAACATGCACCAAGATTCCTTTCTTGAACTCATGTCCAAATGCAGGATTTGTTTGCATTTGTGTACCTGTGTGCTTGTTATGGGGATTTTGTTGGATTTTTCTAAGCTTGTAAAAATGTTTATGTAGCAACATAGGCATGAGTACATATGGAATACTTACAAGGCTTCTTGCAAGTTTACGCACTTTTTTAGAATTTCGTTTTTCCAACACATGGCAACTAAATATCCTTATCTTACAATTTTTATTTTTATAATGAACAACATTTTTTTTTCTCTTGCATGATATTTTTACTTTAAAGTCTCTTGTGTTATTTAAGTGCACAGACACACACCTACATACTCAGGTAGGTGCTCATTTGCTGAAATATCTTCTATTGTGATTCCCATCAGCTAAAAAAAGATAAAGGAGCAGTCACTGATCGTGATAGCTTCTTGGTTTTAGTTTGGTAGTATATTTTGAGTCAATTTTTTAAAACTTGCTTGATGTTACATACACATGGGGCATTTTAGTCTCCCCCACAACTTGTGAAAACCTTTAGAAGAAATAAAACCTTGCCATGCTCATGTGTCTGTGGCTTGTATCAGCCTCATTGAAAGCTTTTTGAGATGTTCACTTTACCCTTTTCTAGCCAAAAACGGTCTTTGAAGCATGTTTTGCTTCAGTTACTTTTCAGAGAAAGGAAATAAAATGTGAAAGGAGATTTAATGCAGGCACTAACATGGGACTTCCCTCCCCTGTCTCCCCAAAGGAGTCTCTCTTATGAGTGAGTAAAACTTATTTCCATTCCAATTTCTAGTGTTTTTGTTCAAAAGAACTGTCACTATGTTGTTATTCTTTAGAATTCCCACAGTCCCTGGAGTGTTCTTTGTCAATCAATCTATGTTTTAAACAATCTTGCTGATGCGTTGTGACTTCTACTTATCAAAATATCTGTAAATACCTCCTACTTGTCTTTAAGATATTTGGAGACCTGCCTGTTAATATTTGTGCACTCTAAGCAATTTGGGAAAGGGACAACGTTCCTTTTTTGTGTGTGCAATGTCTCATGGAGAGAGTTGGAATTTCTGCCTTATGTAATGCAAATAAAAGTTCAGACATGAATAAGGAGTGCTGCACTGAGCTTTATTTCCATAATATAAATTATATAGACATACACACATATATAATGTGTGTGTTATACAGACATTAATTACACACTTAATTATATGTTT
Organism: Phylloscopus whistleri; assembly: GCA_017589585.1. NCBI lineage: Eukaryota > Metazoa > Chordata > Aves > Passeriformes > Phylloscopidae > Phylloscopus > Phylloscopus whistleri. The sequence continues at coordinate 4,963,802 of JADMLD010001389.1, read as the reverse complement.
TAAGGTAATTACTTTGAATAGAGGTCGCTATTATTTCTTTCAGTGTTTAATGTTGTCTCTGAATACTATACTAGAATGGAAAAAAACCCAAAACCCTTATTAGCATTAAATGGGACTTCACTGTATAGATAAAAACATCTTTGTGTGTGTGTCTGTGTGGTAGGTTTCTTTTCCTCTTTTATCTGTGGATGGTTTTTTTGGTTGGTTTGTTGGTTGTTTTTATCATGCTGTTCTTGGGTTTTCCGGGTTCTTTGTTTTTTTTTTTTAGCTTGACAGTCACATTTTATCTTTTTGGTAAATGCACTTTCTTTTTCAGAAAATTGACAAGAAACACATCCCTAGTAGTTATCATTTCAGTTTTACAGATGACAGATTTTCTTCTAAATATCCTCAAGGGTGATCTTTGCTGTCTTTGTCTACCTTGTGTACATCTCCTAAATTTGGACATGGTTGATAGACATTTTAGTGTCTTGACTAGGATGAGATTTTTACTCACTTAGATACAAATTCATCTTGTTTCTGAAAATGTAATGAAAAGGTGCTTTGTGTGATTGAGCTGTAAAAAAACCCTGAAAACCATTACTATTTAGGCTTATTCATTATTTTTGGAGAGGGAAGTGGAAAAGCAAGGGAAAAGTCTCTTCATTTAGAGTGAAAGGACGTGTATAAGAACTTATTTTTCTCCTCAGATAAAGAGATGTTCTTTACCATTTATATTTTGTCTCTAGTGAATGCTTCTAAAATACAATTGGGAATTGTAAAACCATGGAGAAAACTCTCATGTTATTTTAGCAGAAACTCAACTTTCAACAATATGCAACCCTTTTTCTATTATTCTGTTTCCATTTTAAAAACTGAAAGGAGTGTTGATAATATAATTTCTACTTGTGATATAGTTTCAAATAGAAACCCCCTAGCTTCTCAAGATTACAGAAATGTTTATATTCATAATAGTCCAAATTCCAGGGGAAAAGACAAAGTCACACTTTGGAGAAAGTATTTGTATTTTGCTAGAAAAAGTTTATTCTAAATTGCAGAGCAAAATTTGATCTGTATAGAATATGGAGAAAAACCTAGAGATGTAGGTAATCTTGAGAAACCAACTTAAATTCATGTTCTTAAAGTGAGCTGCATGAGAATGCTCCTATGAGGAACACCTACATACAGATGCCAGAAGGATCACTTTAGACTGGTATTCTAGCTGTAAAAAGACACGTTGGATCCTGGCCCTGAAAGAGCTGCTCACTATGGATAGTTCATTTCAGGTAATGTGTGGACCCAGTCCCAGAAACCTTTCCTTTCTGGCTTCGTGCTATTGCTGAGAATGTGAAAGCAGAACTCAACTGAGATGGCAAGAATCATATAGAGTCAGAAAGGAGGAAAAAAAACCAAAAACCAAATACCTCACAAGACTAAAATTGTGAAATAAGAAAACCAGTGAAGACATTTCTGGGGAAAACACATGTTAAAAAAAATAGGTCAGTTTGGAATTCTTTAAACAAAATCAAGAGCATAATTGCAACTATTTTAACCAGCATAAAGCTAGCATGGTCATGAGAGATCAGCTGGTCTGTATTGAGAAATCCTGCAAAGTGGAAAAGTACTGAAAATTTGAGCTCTAGAGACGACTATCATAAAATATACTTTGTTAAGTCATGTAATAAATGATGACAAAAATGTATTTAAAAAATCCCATGACTTGGTAATATAGAAATGGTTTCCTTACAAATATTTCTGGAAGTATTTGGTTTCTGGTGGATTTGCTGAAAAGCAGGAATGAAAAGCTAGTGCTGAGGAGAGTGCATGTTTATTGTCTTTTAAATTCAGTCATCACAAAATAAGTCGGTTTTGATTAGCTAACTAGCAGTACCAAAGGCATAGTAGTAAAATAGGAAAAAAAGCAGTTTAGAGAGTGCTTAAATAAGTTAGATATTTTCAAATTAGTTCTGATGGGTGAAATTCACAGTGGAGTTCCTAAAAAATACATCCGTTTTCTTTTAAAAACTATTGAGGATAAGAAACTCTTTTGGAAGACTAGAACAAAAGAAGCTTTGTGCCTATGCTAGAGGGAAGTAAGTAAAAATACAGGCAGTTGTTATCATTCAATGAAATAATTTTCAAGCAGTTAGATGTAAAGAAAGAAATAATAATCAGTTTAGTTTCTTTTCAGAAATACATATAATCAAAATATTTTTTGTTATAATTTTCAATCTAAACTAAAGAATATCCATCCTGATAAAACTTTGTTACCTGTGAAGTAGGAGATGTCTCAGAAAAAACCATAAGAAAATCAAATTATTTCAGATGGGAGAAGAAAACTAGAAAGTTTGTTCTTAGGCTGTTCCTGTCAATTGTCAAACAAAAAGAAGTACTGAGTAGGATCCAGAGGTTTTTTCTAAGTCTGGTACTATTTGATGTTTTAATTAGCAACTAGTATAAAGGCATAGGAAGTATTCTTGTTAATTTTCAGACAATCCCAGCTGTGATGGGCTTCCTCCATGTTGGATACTGAAATTAAAATATAAAATGATCTTGAAAATTTAGAGGTTGAAAAAGTAGGCCACAGTCTAAGAACATAAATTAAAATTTTTTATTTAGGTGAAAAAAATCAGCTACATAAAACCAAGATGAGAAATGGCTGTTCAGGTGCAATCCTGCAGAAACAGATGTGATTTAAAAAAAGAAAAAAAAAAAGAAAAAAAGAATACTGATCAATATTGTCATAAAGTTATAAGAAAGATAAATACCAAGCTAGGAAGTAAAGGGAGAAAAAGTAAAGTTAGGAAGTACCAAGCTAGGGATAGTAATGTGTGAAATAGTCCTGTTCGGTTAAGTACTGGTATATCCTGCACAAATGGTCTTCACTGAGTTTTGGGCACCATATTCTGAGAATTCAATCCACTGGCAGAGTTTGGAAAGAGGACTTAAAATTAGCAGATGATTACAAAACATTTCCCATGCAGAAGTTCTGGCTATAAAACATTATTCAGGCAGAAAAACTGAAGGAACTAAAGATGCCTTATCTCCTCTGGACCAGACATGGTCACAGACTTGACATTGGCAAAGAATTTAAAAAGGGAGTCTATTAATTCTTCCCAATATCTACAGAAAAAAGAGGCGTTTTGTTTAGATTTTGGAAAGAGGCATTTTGTTTCAGATTTTTTTGGAAAAAAATACATTTTTTGCTATCAATACTAAGTTTGAAAGAAAAAAAAACTATAGTCACATGTACATAAAATGAAAATAAGACACTTCTACTTTTGTATTATTGACTTCTATTGTCAATTGTTATAAGAATTTTCTTACATAAATCAAGTGTCAAATAATCTTTTACTTTATTATCTTGAAAGCATAAATCCTATTGTCAAGAGATCACTTAGAAAAATAATCAGATACCACAAATGCTCATCTGAGGTTCTGCATGAATAAGAATCCCTGAAAAACTTTAGGAAATGCTGATGAATTCCAGAACAGAACATTTGCCATTTTATATTGGTCATTGTCATTCAATATTAAGAGCTTTTAATACATGAATCTTTTCTACATGTAAAAACACATGTAAACATTCAAAAGTACCATTATATTGAAAATGTATTAAAAAACAAGCTAGTTTGTCTTAGATTAGGACACTAAAATGTTCCATTATTCAATAATTTTTATGTCTGTTTGATTACAATTTTTTTTCTTATAATGGGTTAAATGTTATAAAAGTAAATAGATAATTGTTATTTTTGCCTACTTCAGAGCATAGCCCCAAACTAGGTATGCTACTCCATTTTCCATTTAGCTTCTATAGTTGGGACAGTCCAAAGTCATAGCATAAACAGGTGACTAATGACACAAATTTATGGCATCTGCTTTATTTTGAGATGATCATGTAGTCACTGTAATGTTCATCCAGTTTGGCAAAACAAGACAGTAAATGTTTCCCACTCCCAGAAAACAAACCAATTAAACTGCCCAGTCCAGTCTAGCTGCATTTGTACACCAAATGAATCCAGAGGTAGTTTTTGAGGTTTGGAAAACTGAGTCCTTCTTGCAGCTCAAGGTAAGCCTTTAGCTGTAAGTATAAATGTACATTCAATATCACACAGAGAACTAGTTTCATTAATGAAAACATGCAGTCATCCAAAATGCTATCTATCCATGTTCTTCTGAGACTGCTAATATGTAAGCAATATATGTCTACCTCCCTCACTTAAGATGAGATAGTGTGGTCACCTTTAGCCTAATGAGTTTATGTTTTCCAAAGTCGTATTCAATGTAGTAAGGCTAGATGATGTAAACAAACAAACAAATAAACACAAACAAACAAAAAACCCACAAAAAAGCCCAAACAAACAGAAAAAAACCCAAACAACAAAAAACCAAAACAACAACAACAAAAAGAGTAGTAGTAAATGTTATGCATTATGTTCAACGTTGTCCTAACTAGGACAAAGCATCTTGTTCCTTTTCCTCATTCTAACTCATGGTGACCAAACATGAATCCATGGGTACCCACTGAGAATGGTGCAAAACCCAAGATGTCAGTATGAGTTCTGAGAACAGTATCCAGACACATTATAGCAAAGATCAAACAAATTAACATTATTCACACCTGCACTAGGTGTAGATGGCAAAGTAGCAGGTGCTCCAGGCAACAAGCTTTTATGTCCTATTTTGTTCCTCTGTCCTCTGAGGATGGGCAGTGAGAAAGGCTGGGTAGGCATCTGCTTACTGGCAAAGTAAGCACACCAGCACACCAGCATTCCACCCCTGCTAAATTTCCTTCATGCCTAATGGATCACGACAACTAAGATTTTTATGGTCTTAAACCAATCAATTTTTCCTGGTTTTCTACAAGTGTTTAAATATTTTTGCCTGAAATTGTAATACATAATTTATTTCCACAGTGTTTTGCTTCATTTCCTTAATAAATGATCCCTCTCTAAAATGAAAAGAAAAATGGCAAAGAGTTTATGTAGTCTCATGACAATTGAAAGGCTATGCTATAATAAGAGCAGAACTGGAGACAAAATATATGCAATCCCAAAACAAAAACAGGACTGAAAATAGGAAATGGATATGAAATTAATCCCTTCTGCTTTTTCTCATGATGCTATCTTATTGCTAATTTCTGTTGCCATTCATCAAAAACCAAAGCAGAACACAACTTTGTTACTTGTGGTAGTTGTATTCAATCTACTAAAACAGTGTATTATGAATATTTTTAAATATTTTATTTGATGCCTATTGATGTTACTGGGGGTGGTGATCAACAATAAAGAACAAGAAGTCTAATTATTAAAAAGTTGATATATCTACAAGAAAAATACCAAATCCTCTGTCATGTTGTCACCAGTCTCACTATATTTAGCTGCTGAAGTGTGAAATTCCATAATGTTCATTTTAAAGGCTACCTTTCAACAGCTGGCTGAAGAGAGATTGTTTTCTAGGGAACTGATTCCCATGGAGGGTTAATGATTGATTTTTTTTTTATGGACTGAAATACAAGACGGGAATTAACCATCTCTAACCTCCAGGGATCTCTTATAGTAAAGCTGGAATATTAAAAAAAATCTTGTTCTCAAATAAACCTTAATTACATTTTTTAAAAAATGGAAAATATTTCAGGACTTGTTATTTGTTACACAAGTCTAGTGAATCTAAAGTGATATTTCCTTTTCTTTTCCTATCAAAGAATGCCTTCTCATAGTAAAACTTCACATTGGGTCTAGTTGAGATGGAATTAATTTTCCATTGCAGTCCCCATAGTGCTGTGCTTCATACAGGTATCTAGAATGGTTTTTTAAACACACCAGTATTTTGTCTACTTCTGAGCAGTGCTGGAACAGCTCTCTGACATTGCTCCTCACCAGTAGTCTGGAAGTGGGAAAAATCTTGGGAAGGGACACAACCAGGACATCTGACCAAAGAGATTTCCATACCATGTGACTACTCAGCAATAAAAGCTCAGAGAAAGGAAGAGGAATATTAGCATTCATTATTTTGATGTCTGTATGACAGGTAACTGCTATGCATACTGAAGTCCTGCTTCTGGGAAGTGACTGGACATCACCTGCTGATGGCAATTAGAGAATAAGTCTTAAGTCTCATTTTCATTTGCTTCTGCACGCAGCCTTTGGTTTTGTTTTATTAAACTACCTTTATCTTGACCCATGGTTTCTTTCCATTTTATTTTCTCACCTCCTCCATCCTGTTGGGGAGGAGAGTGACAGAGCAATTTGGTGAGCACCTAGGATCTAGCCAGGGTCAACTCACCCCACTGCACTTTTAACTTTTTTTAAATATTTGTTAATCCTTTTTTTCCTTCTCAGACTTAACAGTGAGTTCAAACACAGCTGATGGTTTTACAGCCAAGCCCATAGATAAAGAAGAGATCTCTGCATTTGTGTAATTAATTCAACACAGATAACTTTGAGTCCCCTAAAAACAGACTTTAAACTGATAAATTTGAAAATTTAGTTTGACAACCTTATTTCTGCTATGGGCAAGGGCAGATTAAGTCATGACAGAGATAAGGGATGAAAAACCACTTGAATTGACTTGACATAAGCGATAAGTGCACTTGCTGGAATGTTCATTTTTGATATCATCATTAAATGGGTTTTGATTACTATAAAGGTGTGCTCACTAAACAAGAATAAATACTTACTAATAGAGAAATCGCAAAAATACATAACGGTATGCCATAACAGAAAAAAAAGTCTCCTCAAAAATGTCAGGTATATGAAGAAGCACAGAAAAAATATTTCTTGACAATACCAGCAGCAGATTTTTGTTATTTTAGTCTTTGTTTATTTTTAAAACAAAATCAAAGCAGATATGTTTTACAAATTCCATGGCTTCCTCCATTCTGGAAATGCTAAGAGGAAAATACTATTGGCAGTATTAGAAAAAAAAAAAGCTGTCTCTTTTTGTTTTTTTAGCAGTTAGTCATCATAATATTGCAACCACTGTGGCTTCCTTCGATTTTATTTTAATAAAATAATAATTATAATTAATTTATTTTAATAATTTAATAATTATTATTATTAAAATACATTTTAATAAAATAATTGGGGGAGGCAGTCTATGCCTCTCCCTGATTATTCCAGAACTATGTGAAAGATTATACCAAATTCTGACAATAGGTTCTGCAGGGCTAGCACATATTATTCAGAGAAAGCATATTCAATCACAATACATTTGTGCTTCAATCTAGGATTTGAAGGGAGACAGAACAGGGTCATTATTCTGATATAAAATCTTGAATGCCTGGAATATAAATTAATGGCTTAACAGGTCAAGAAGGTTCATTCCATGAAACAGGCAAAAAGTTTTGACTAGATATTTAGTAGAAAAGTAAATTCCTTACTTGTAAAATAAAAATTCATTTTCTTTCAGTTTAAAAATATCCCCGTGTATATTTTTGTAGTAACTTTTCCAAATTTTTTGTGTAAGTTTGAATTTAGCAACTGTCAAAACAGAATTAAAGGTAGCAAATCACACCACAATCCAGTAATACCATTTTTACACTTACATTCATTTCCTAACACTGATGTCCTACTTTAACATATTGAAAGCTTTACTTACAAAAACATCTTGTTAGCTTTCTTAGACACTGTGTACATATATTTATTCACAACTGTACTTGTGGGCACAGTTCAAGAATTTGTTTAAAAGGTACAGCATAAAACCCTTATTTGAGATACTCCTAGCTATTGTCTAGTTAAATACACATAACATGATCATTGCAAGTTCTACTTGTTTCTGATTAGAATAAAAATTATTTTCCACAAAAAACCTCTAAATGTGTATGTAGAATAATATTTTATGCTTGATTCATTTGCAAAGAACTATTGACCTCTACGAATTATAAAACTATCTTGGTTTCAATATCTTGTTGGAACTTTTCAGTTAGGAAAATTCACCTTTCACCAAAATTTCTTCTTCAATGAGTTTATGATATAGACATCCAACATTCTGATTGGATTCTGTTCATTATTTGAGCTTGAATAAGACAAGCCACAAGTGTAAAATAAGCAGCATGATATAGAAACACAAGACTGATGCACAAATTATTCTTTTAGTGAATACTGTTAAGGTCACAAACACAAATTAACTATGCTAAATTTTGAATGTAAAGTGTGTTAGAGGACTCAATAGGCAATATAGTATTCTCTAAATGGATATATTGATAGGATGATAAATTGCAGTACAATATTCTTCTTTCTAATTCTCCTTTGTACTTGGCACTCTTGAGGCCAGGCCTTGAATCCTATGTTCAGATTTAGACCCCTCACTAGAAGAAAGACACTGAGCTGCTGGAGTGTATCCAAAGAAGGTTACCAAAACTGGTGGTGCTGAAGTCATGAGGAGGCTGCCCACAGAAACGGTGGAGTCACTAACCCTGGAGGTATTTAAAAAATGTATGGATGAGACTCTTCAGGACATTGTTTAGTCGTGGACTTGGAAGTGTTAGGTTTATGTCTGGACTTGGTGATCTTAAGGGTCTTTTCTGCAATAAATGACACCTAGATTCAATTATTCAACTCCTACTTAGCACAATACCTTAGGCTGCATTCTGGAAAACTTGTTTTAGTTAATATATACTTTCAAAAAGTTTGTATTTTCCACCTGGATTATGTTACTCTTAAGGCTTTCAACTTTCTTTTCCTAGTATTTACAACTTTTACTTGCTTATCCTGCAGTGTTATGGACCTTGATCTTTTTTCCCATCTGAATATATATTTTTTTAATTATGCTGACACACTCACAGGTCCTTCTGTGAGATTCTGTTCAACCTCATTTCAGATATTTGTGGATAACTTGGGTTTAATTGGTCCTCTAACTAAAAGTTGCAGGTAAAGTTTAATCATGTTTTGTAATTTCATTTGCGATGGGAATCAAAAGCACATTACTCATTCTGCTATTACCTTGTTTGCAGGACAGTGCTGAGAGAAACAAGTATTTGCCAGCAATTTTGTTTTATTGTTATTTTTCAGTTTAGGACTACCTGAAAAATTCTTGCATTTAAAGAGTCATCTAACAGGCTGGTGCCTTCTTTTCTCCTCTGATGCTGTTTTATTTGCCCCTTTTTTCCCAAGGTGTAATTAAAAAACAAAAACAAAAAAACAAAAAAAACAAAAAAAAAAAAAAAAACCAAAAAAAAAAAAAAACAAAACAAAACAAAAAAAAAAACCAAAAAAAAAAAAACAAAGCAAAAAAAAAAACAAACCATGATTCTTCTTCATCATGTGAATAATAGTTTCAATGGTATCTCTGCCAAAATACCTTGTTTGAAAAGTGAGTTCTGATTTTGCCTGCAGCTGAAATTCATAAACAACAAAAAAGATCTTATCTTCTTAAGATTTCTGGAAATTTTTTAAGCTGGTTTTACAAATTTATGACTTAAGATAGATTATGTCAGGTTGGTACAGTTCCATTCAAACCTTCCATTACTTGTGTTCCTTCTCTTTAGGTTGATTTTTGGCAACCATGTCATAAATTACAGAAATGAAAAAAAAAAATAATCTTGAGGTCTAGTTGCAATATATTTGATTGGTTAGCATCCGAAAATGTTAATTCAAACACAGATTCTGCTTAATACTCTCACTCTGTAGCTGCTGCACGTTTTTTTTATGATTATATTCATTGAATTTGAGTAATTTCCCCACATGCATTTCTCGTGGTATTTCAGTAGTTGTAGAGTATCTCCATTTCTTCCCAGTGCCACTCCAAAAAGGCACAATCCTCCCACAGATGCAGTGACATATCTGCCGTGCATATGCCTTCATCTTTGAGATATCTCAGTTCCACCTTCCTCCTTCCACCACCTTCATCTTCTCTTTGCATATTTCCTTCATGGCAATAAAAAAGAAAAAATCCAACATTGTTGCTGTTACCATCAAGCAAAACATAGATTAATTTATGTAATCTACCATTTACTTTAAGACACCTCCAGCTGGTTGCAGGGGAAATACTTTTACATTCCTTCAGTCAAGGTCAATTTACTCTCCAAGACAGGACAATTCATAGCCTTTTGTTTTTCATTCTTTGTTTGCAATTAATTCACTGAACTGTGTCATTAGTCCCAATGGTGTTATTTCTTCTCTCTTGTGATCTGGGTGAAAATGTTCTCGTAGATAAGAAAGAAGATTGCATCCCCAGAAAATTCATCCTAGAACCATAGAATATCCTTAGAATATTCTTTCTAAGTTGAAGTAGGCCAAAGGGCTAAACTGTTCTTGTAAACTCTTCCTATCAGACACTACTGTAATTCTATTTAATTTCTCTCTACATCAGTGTAAGAGATTTATACTTGAATCTTGTTATATTCTAGATGTTCTTCTAGCAAAGCAAGCTCGTGCAGGCTCTGGCTGTTTCTGTCCATATTTAGTCACAGTCTGTAAAACTTGGAATAAGTAATTGACATTCAGACATATATGACATTCAGAATAGTAAGACTAACTGTATGTGAAAGTTGTTTTTTATCTGCTGCCCTTAGCCTAGAAACTTCAGAATCTGAGAATAATCTGTGAGATGAGGGCTTTTGGCTTGTTTCTGCAGAGGAAGGAGGCAGAAAATGCTTCAGGCTGCCTGACAGGAGTTACATATTTTGGTTTTAAAACAGCATATGGACTAGCATTTCTGAAACATAATTTCACAGACTTTTTAAAAAGTTCTTGAGTTCTAACAAAATTTGAAGATAACAGCTCCCTTGCTTTGCAATTTTGAATGTCTTTAGTCATCACCAAGTAAATATGTGTTAGTATTTTCCCTTTCCTAAACAGTATAATTAGCATAGCTGACTGTTATGAGCCTCATTCATTTAGTACAGTCATTCTAAAAAGCTGTTGTGACGTATCTGGCAACTGCTATTCAGCAAATTTAACAATTAAAATATACTGTATGTTTTTTCCAAAGCACTTTGCAAAGAGCATAATGAAAACAGTTCTTCACAGAAAAAAGTTGTCAGACTAGTATGTGTCAGACCAGTAGAAGAAGCTGAAACTTGTGTGATATTCTGTTCAATAAGAGTTGAGAAGAACATTTGATTTTTAGAGGTATTCAGAAGTGAGCTAGGAACAGAACACTGGATTTCAACAGCTTCTGTGTCCAGACCATATATCAAGCTTGGCACTTCTCTGATACAGGGGAAAATAACTTTGTTGGCTCAGATTAACTCTAGGGAGCTGAAATGCTGCTAGTTATCCATATGTATGCAATGACCATAATTTTTTTCAAAGAGAATGAAAAAAAAATGAATCGTAAATAACAGAAAGGTGTAAGAAAGTCCAGCTGAAGCAGGGTTTCAAAATCAGTGAACTGTTTTGCAATTGCACTTTTAAGCTATGCAATTTGAGAGTAAAAATGACAGTGTAAATTCTCTGATTGCGCTGATACTCTGTCACAGGACAGATGTAAACAACTCTAATCTTTTCCCCTCTCTCTTCCTCCTCTGAAGTTCAGAATAAGTCATCTAGTAATTTAAAGGTACTCACAGTTAACCAGATTTTTTTTTTTTTAGAGAAGAAATGTTTTCCCCCATTTTTAGTATTGATGGTGATATATAAAATGCTAAATCCATGCCTGTAGGAACATGTATATACAGAAGCAAACACTATTACTCTATATGAAATCAGCATGTAACTCTGGGAGAAAACACAATACTCTAATGTTTAATGAACCAACCTTATTATTGAACAAACTCTTTCTACTCTGGCCTCTGGGCACAATATGATACAATTTATTATAAAACAAATTCAGATTGTTTTACTCGTCTGCTTCAGTGGGTAATTCCTTACTATGAACAACAAAGGTATGGAGCACAAAATAAAAACTGTATACTAATGGGCTTTTTCTTAAATGAAGGCACGTCTTATTTCTCAGATGTAGAAGAGGAATACAGTAATAAGACTATAACTTCCCAACTGATTGAAATAAATAACACATAAATGATGCATAAATAGAGAAGAAGCAGGTGGATTGCAGCTATGAATGCAGTGTAGCAAAATGTTAGGATTGGCAATGACTGGTTCATGTTCTATAGTTTTCCTTTGTGGAATATGGATCAATTTAATTCTATAAAATAAAATTCATTTATACACAGCACCTGTGATTCCCTTGAAGTCAATTTTTAATGACTGGCAGCATGATGCTCTCTGCTAGAAGCTGCTTTGAAGTAATATTCTCCAAGTCCATGGAAGTGGAGTTCATTTCTTTGCAGGTGTTCAGTCCATTGCTATCTGCTATACAGCAAAATTATGTACCTAACGTGGATTCTTTGTGGGAAGAAAAAGCCATACAGAACACTCCAGTTATTAATTTTCAGCTGTGCATATATTACATATTTGCAGGCTGAAAGTGAAAAGTTCATATGTAGTGTACTGAATGGCAATGGGAAAACATATACTTGTTTTAAAAACATACACTCTTTAAGATAAATCATTTTAGGAGCATTATTTGTATGCATATTTTAATCCATTGTAAATAATTATCTTTCTTCCTGCCTAAAACATAAACCAATTAATTATGCCTAAGCAATTGGGAGGAATACCCTGACTTTAATTTAATAATACTTAATAAGGAGTACTTATAATATTATACTTCCATATATTAATTGTATATACATTTAATTAAATAATAAAACCCTGTTTCCTTGCATCTGCTGTTAGTTGATTTCTTTTCTCAAACACCAGTACAGAACTGGTTACAATGAGTGGTGAAATGTCACTTTGTACATGAGTAAGCAGTATGAGAAAGGGATTTCTGATTCACAAGCCTAAATTTTGGGAAACTGACACTTCTGTCTGGGATCATGGATGAAGGTTGGGTATAGAAGCACATACTTAAAGATTTTTATTTTAAAAAAATTCTTGGACAACACTTGCCTAACTTAACTTTGCTATCTAGGTCTAGACTAGCCGTGCTTGCCAGTCTTTACAGACAACAAATAGACACAAAGAAGGAAGTTTGAGGATGTCTAAAACAGTATTGAATGTAACTGATGTTATTATACTTTTATATGCCAGATAAGATGGAATTATTTACTTCAAAGATTACTCCTCTTGTTCTCAATTTTTGCTTCACGGTATAATGGAAGAACATTATGCAAAAGGAAAATAAAAAAGAAGTTCTAAATCCATAAAATTAGAATAAGTATTATGTTTCAGAGAAATACAATATTTCCTATCTTTTTAAAATTTCTGAACTAGTTCCGACAAAATGGAATTTGCTTATTGCAAACTTCAGTCTGTCTCTGACAAAAAAAAAAAAAAAAAAAAGGAATTGATCGAACTCCAAGATCAAAGCTTCAAAAGTTATAATCACAGCTGGCCAAATAGGAAAATTCCTCTTGAATTTCCAAGTCTGCTCCTCTGCACAGCTCGCTTACAGAGAGGGTGGGTAACACAAGACTGGAGGTTATGAATAAAATCCTAGATCATATGGCATTATCAGATTTGAGAAGCATTAAACTATCTTTCTGTCTTTTCTTCCCCAGTCATAGACTGATTAAAAAAATATAAAACATAAGTATAATATTGACAATTATATTAAAAGACTATGAAATTAAAAACAAAAGTCAAGAAAACTTTCTAACATAAACACTATCACATTTGAAAACAGTAAAAATAGACCAAAATGCACAGGACATAGTATTACCTTTGGTCAAATCAAATTTTAGAAGCAGAAAAATAAATCTTTTTAATGATATCATGTCACTTATTTTCCATCTACAAGTTCTGTTGATTTGCTATATTCCTTCCATTTTGGATAAAGAAACCAAACTATCTAATTCCATTAACTCATTTCTCATAGGGAACATAACACTTTGAACTTTTATAAAAGGGTCAATATAAACTATATTATTTTAAAGTTTCAATATTATTTTAACAGATATTATTTTAAACATTTTGAAAATCTTTGTCTTTCTCTCCAAAATAAATTTGAATAATATAGCTTAAAAATGTCAATAGAGAGAATGGTCTTGGCAAATTTATTACTTGTGGTAAGTTCACCAAAGCTGCTTTCTCTATTAATTTTTTCAAGCACTATTCAAAGGTAATGAGACACATTCAGCTGTTAATAGACTAAGGAAAAAAAATCTGTGGAAATTTAAGAAGAAAAAAACCCTTGAAATCTATGAGGAGTTTAGTTTGGCTGCAAGGCATGGAAAGCACGCTACAAATCAGCCCTTAGGTGCTTCAGTTCTTGTTAAAGCCAAACACTAGGTGAAAAGTACTGAAATGTATTTTTCTTAACTGATCAAAGTCATCCCATGTTGGGAGAAGTTTTACATTTGAAAATTAGATTTGAAACACAGATTCTGAACGATTAAATTGATTAGCTTGTGGAAAAGCCACCCAAGGGAAATACCATGATCGTCACTTGACCCTCATTGTAATGACGCTACACAGAACTCAGAGAACAGACTGTGCTAGGTGACTATGTAGGTCTTTTTTTGTCATTAATTTCAGCTGTTTTATAAACTCTGCTGTATTGCCTAGTAACCCAACCATTTTTAATTCAAACGTATGAGGGTTTATTAATCTATCCAATATCTTTGTATAAACACCATTTCCCAAAGATGTGTACAATGGAAATGTAGTCATTTATATAATATCAAATAAACCCGCTTAATTCTTATGCTGTGAAGATGGTAAATATTAAAGGCAATTTTAAACTTGGAGTTGCAGTGGCTAAGTGTGCATTATCACACAATACTAAAGGTCATAATCTTCACAGAGTACCTGAAGTTAAAAAATTTGTTGTAATCTGAGCAGTGCCTAGCAAAGAGGAAACAGGTGTTTTGATTTCACTTGAAGCTCCAAAAAAATACAAATTAGCCTTGAGTTTTTAAGCCACCTACTAAATTCTGTCTTGCTATCCCTGTATCTTTAATAGCTTGCTGTTGTTTAACCATGATAGAGAGCTCAGTCCCAGGGTCATAGACACGGGACCCTCCATCCCAGACAAATCCAGTACACAGCCTAAAAAGATATGCCTACTTCCCCTCAACTCTCACTCCATTTTTTTAGAAACAACCTTGATGATGGAGTGACAATGTCAGTGAACAAGGGAATGGCACAGATATAATTTATCTGGGCTTCTGTAAAGACTTGGAAACAGTCCCCCACAACATCCCTCTCTCTCATCGGTCCAGACTGGGACCAGTGCTACCTAATATCTTAATTAATGACAGAAACGAAGGGATTGAGCTCACCCTCAGCAAATTCACAGATGACACCAAGCTGAATGATTCAGCTGACACACCTGAAAGATGGAATACAATCCAGAGAGACCTGGACAAGTTCACAAAGCAGGCCCAAGGGAATCTCATGTGGTTCAACAAGACCAAGCGCAAGGTGCTGCCCCTGGGTCAGGGCAGTATTAGTAGAGGCTGGGGATGAACAGATTGAGAAGCAGCCCTGCAGAGAAGGATTTGAGGGTGATGGTCAATGACACTTCATACCTAAAGTCTCTATCCAAACATACCAATATGACTGATGAAAATGCATTTTCTTTTCCTACAAAAAACACCATTGTGAGAAGGTGATATGTCTATTCAGATTTCATCACAAAGACTAATTTTCTTACTCACTACATTCCTTACATCTCCTAAGGGGAGTAAAACAGAAGTATTGCATCCTTAACTTCCTTTGTAAAAGCAGTAATTCAATATTCATGTTTTGCAGTTAATGCTTACCTTCTTTCTCTGGAATAATTTTTTTTTTCTACTTGTAAGAATTAAAAGAAAGGAAAACCAACAGCATCAGCTGCAGAAAGCAGCTATCTTTATATACCTAGTCTTAAGTCTGAAGCTCTTATCAGATCTCAATTTGTTTCTAACAGATGTAGGATTATGTTACATTGCACTTATTGATTTTAACAACTTTTGTATGCCAGTACTGCTTGGTACATGACATTGCAAAGGCATTGACTAATTTTGATAAAAGGTGATGAAAAACTCTCTTTGTATTGGATCAAAATTTTGTATAGTGAACTTCCATGTGGTTTTAAGTTTCTTTGTATTACTTGTGAAAATTTAATAATGCTGACAATATTACGGATGGGATCACTACAGCCAGCTGAGTGCAGGCAGATTAAGGTTCAGAACATGGGTTTTTTAACAGCTACTGTCACAAGTGTCCATGTAGCCCAGTGTGAAAGGCAGGCATACCTTGATCTGGGACAGATTAGCCAAGAGAAAGATTAGGGGGGAACTCCTCAATGTGTATAAATACCTGAAGAGAGGGTGAAAGAGGATTAGGCCAGGCTCATTTCAGTGCTGCTCTGTGACAGTACAGGAGGCTACGGGCATAAATGTCTCATAAAAATATCAGGAAACACTTACTGTGAGTGACAGCACAGGTTGCCCAGGGGGGTTATGGATTCTTCATCAATAACTGGAGTTATTCAAAATTTACCTGCATATGATCCTGCGTGACAACTGGCTCTAGACAGACCTGCATGATGAGGGGATAGACTAGATGACCACCAGAGGTCTCTTCCATGCTGTGATTCTGTGAGATTTTATAAAAACCTCAGTATTTCAAGCAAAGATAAGAGATGGCTAAGTGTGACAGATATATCTAAACTTAGAGCATTAATTAAAAAACAGTCTAACAGTACAAAGTGATATTAGCAAGAGAGAAAACAGAAAAATTGTCCTAAAACACTCCCAAGACTCTTTTGTTATATTCTGGTAATTGTAAATAAGAGTTGTGCAAAAAATTTCCCATACACTGGTATAAAACACTTATGGCAATAAGTCTATCCTGAAACTACATCTTGACTGAATAAATTATTTTATTTCTCTTAAAGATTATTTTATTTCTGAAAAGTTGTCTAGATTTGACAGTAGTTGGCGCTTTAACCATAAATTCCTTAAACTTTTTGGGCTTGGGAGACAGAAAAATAATTGGTTTCTGTTTAATGATAAGGCATAATTTCTATGTTTTAAGTTATGGAGAAATATAAATAATTGTGATCCACAATAAAGAATAGTAATGCATGCTTGTCACATACACTTTCCTGAGAAAAGGTGCACACTTGCATTTTTTTGTGAGTTTTCTTACAATTTTTTCCTGTTTTTTTTGTTTGTTTGTTTGTTTGTTTGTTTGTTTGTTTGTTTGTTTTGCCAGGCAGTGTTTCAGTGTTTTAAAAATATTTAAAATATTTTATAGGGTAGTCATTATATACTGACAAGCTAATCCATGAATAAAGAAGAAGCATTTTCTTGAACACTGGGAGATAATTTTTTCCATATTATTACAAAATAAGGCTACATTTACTACAGTGTATTGCATCCGAATACAAGGTGATAATTTATTGCTGGACATTTTTATTTTTGTGAGTTGAAGACCGAAAAATGTCCGTAAAAGAGTAACTAAAAGAGGATAACAAAATTATGGAAAGCTTTTCCTTACATTTTAGAATTTTACTTAATAATTCATCCTTATTTCCTTATTATGCCACATGCTTGCAATAAAATTTTCCCTTTCTTACTGCACCTTGCTCTTTTTCATTCATTGCCGCATTTATTTTTTGGTGTTTTTATAAGAAAATAAGCTTTCTTTCTTCTACTAATTTTTTCTTATCATGGTGAATTTTGATCAAATTTTACAGAAATATAGGAAATTGAAAATATATTGTATTTTACGATATCACAAAAGGGTTGAATAAGTAAAGTACAGTGACCTTTTTCACTGTATTTGCAGAAATAAAGGCTAAGCATTATGTCAAACCACACTGAACACCAGGAACCCTGCAGGGTAGGGCATCATTACAGACATCAAAACCACAGGAAAAACCTAAACAGTTGTTGTACCATAGATGTTAGAAGTGCATCCAGCCCCAAGCCCAGATTCAAAGTCACTCGGGGAATCTAAACAAGCAAACTAGGTGATTTTAATTTCACTACCAGCAAAGCAGATTTGCTTTTCTCAGAATTCATCACTAGTATATTATATTGAAACACCATTTTAGTTTTGCCAATCATAGATACAGAGTTCCTTTTCCATTCTAAGTCAGCCAACATGTTAAACTTTCCACAAGTAGCTAAACTGAAAAACCAAAGCAAAGCAAAACAGAATCATATTTTCAGTACTGAATAATGTATCCATTTCAATTTTGGCAGCTGATATATCTTATGAGAACTTGCTTTTGTGTTTTCTTTTTTCACAGCTTCTTCTAAAACTGTTTACTACAAACCTTACTGATCAGACTCTTCACAGTATTATTTTTGGACATCAAAGAAAGCAACGTGATCTGTCAAAAAAGCAAGGATTATATTGTATGAACTCTACATTGCTTATTTTCATCAGTTTTCAATCCTCCATATACATTTTTAAACACATGTTGATATTCTTGCTTTAGGTTAGCAAGATAAAGAGAAAAGTTGAACTTCCACAGCATTACTGTCTCAAAGCTCTCCAGTCTTCCAAAACTGTTGAAAAGACAGGGAAAAAATGCAAAGGATAGAATTCTAATAAGTAGTACACCATTGATACACCATTAATTGATAATGGCTTCATATACCTTAAACTTTGTAATTGTGTAAATCAGGGAAACATCTTTCTTGGTGACATTTCATTATCAATCACGTCACATACCAAATAAACATTAAGAAAAAATGACGCCTAAGACTTGCAGTTTTTACTGCTGATAGTACTTCTAAAAACCTAACAATACTTTCTGTTTTCGCACCAATTATGTTGGTTATAAAGTTCATTCTGAAAAGGCTTTCATGGAATGTAAAAAAACCAGCATTTTAAAGTTAGGTTCAGTCTTTCATGTTTAAGACATGACATTAAAAATAGCTCTATTTCTGAAGTATTAAAATGCACAGCTATGTTCTTAAAAAGAGCTCGATATCGCCATGTTGAAGGTGTCAGTAAGTAATGACTGAATTCTCACAAACTCATTTCTATAACATGCATAATAATAAAATAGAGAGAAGCAATTAGAACAACCCAACACTGTGGACTGTGAGTCATTAACTTAGTATCTATTTTAGAGGATTAGAATATGTTACCAATAATTAAAGGTATTATACAATGCTATTTGCAACTTCTGTATGCAACTTTTAGAAAACAAGTTGTGATCTGAAATGACAAGTTCCCAGATGGTATAGCAGAACATATTGACCAGCCAGATGAATAGAAACAGGTTTGGAGCATGTAAGAGGAGGTTTATATGGAATAATAATCCTTATTATAAAATATTTTCAGGGGACTGTGCATGAATCAGACATTGTCCATATAGGAATAGATATTATTGTCATCCTCCTTTTTGTGAACAAAATACAAAATAACCTTGAGTATTCCTTTGTCATAATACTACTGTGATTTGCAATGTCTCACTGACATCACAGGTTTCTTGCATAGCCTAAATGTTTAACTGCTGAAGTTAAAAAAAACCCCACAACCAAACAAAAAAAACCCTTCAGAATCTCAAGAACAATAGTACATTGAAGACTTGACTATAGCAGAGACAATAGAAAAAATTTTGCCTTACACTTACTTAAATTCATCATTGCTTCGATCATAAAATTGAATGAGAACTTACAACAAGAAAATAAAATTTATTGATATAAAGAGACAGATTTCGGCAAAATAAAAGAAGAATAGAATCATAAAATGTTAAGGGGTTGGAATGTAAGCTAAAAAAACATCTAGTCTCAACCACACCTGACATGGGCACAGACACCTCCTCTAAACCAGGTTGCTCGAGGCTTTGTTCAAACTCAGCTTTGAACATTGTCAGGGTTCAGGCATCCACAACCTGTCAGGCAACGTGTTCCAGTGTCTTAACACCCTCACAGGGAAAAGTTCCTTCCTACTATCTAACTTAAATTTCCCTTTTCAACCCATTCTACTATCTGTACAGTTCCTGAACTAGACCCCCCTCTCTGTCTTCCTAGTAGGCCCCCTTCAGATACTGGAAGGTTGCCATGAGATCTAGACACAACCTTCTCAAGACTGAACAGCCCCAACTTTTTCAGACTCTCTTTATAAGGGAGGTGCTCCAGTCCTCTCATGAACTTTGTGGCCTTCTGGGCTTGCTTCAGAAGAGTTCCATGTCTTTAGGCTGGGGACAGCAGAAATGTACACAGTACTCCAGGTGGGATCTCAGGAGAGCAGAATAGAGGGGGAGAATTTCCTGCCTTGACCCACTGGCCATGCTCCTTTTGATGCAGACCAGGACACTACTGACTTTCTGGGCTGTGAGTGCACACTGCCAGCTCATGTTGAGTTTTTCTTCAACCATCATCCCCAACCATCATCCTTCTCTGCAGGGTGACTTGCAGTCACTTGTCTGACCAGCCTGTAGGTGTGTCAGGAATTGCGGTGACTCAGGTGTAGGACCTTGAACTTTCTTTGTTAAATACTATGAGCTTCACGCAGGCCCACCTTTTAAGCCTATCAAGGTCCCTATGGATGGCATCCCTTCTCTCCAGCGTGTTGACTCCACCACACAGATTGTGTTATCAGCAAATTTGCTGAGGTTGTCAGGCCAGTATTCTGACTTTGGAGATGGGCAACAATGGAAAAAAAACAGTTTGTTACTGAAAATCTTTTCAGAAAGATTTTCAGCAATATGAGTAGAGCCATTGATTGCTAAAAAAATAAAAAAAAAATAAAAAAAATTTCCACAAATGTATAAAGTATTTAAGAGAGATTAGAATTATAAAGCATGACAGCTTCATTCAAACATGAAAATCAACGTCTGCTACACAGAATTGAAACACAATAGCTGCGTAAAATTCAGGTCTGTTGAAGTAGTCAGCTTAATCTTTTTCCACTGAAAAGTAGAAACCTTATGATAAAAGTTATTCAGAAATCAAACCAGACAGTCATGTCCAAACTAGATTTTTATTTTTTTGAGTCATTATTGATAATTATTTTCTTTCTTAAAATGTAGAAATTAAGTTTTTATGGCAAAAATATGAGAAGAATAACATACTTGAAAATCCTCAACATACAGAAATCAGTAGCAAAAAGGTCTTCTTTTTACAATATTAATTGAAAAGTATAAAATAAATTCCTTATGAATCAGAAGGTATAAAAATATCAACTAAAATATTGGGTTTTGAATAACAAGTGATTGTACACTCTAGGAATTATTGTGGGAAAAGTAGCTAAAAACATAACAATAATAGTGGCATGAAAAAGCACTGATTTTTCTAGATATTTTACAATATTTTAATGAATTGAAAGGATGGTATGTATAAAGATATGAATAAACCATTTACAGTTCTGGAAATTTACTTTTTGGACTCCTTTAAATTGGTATAATTTTTGCCAATTCTGTGAATATTTATGCTCTTGATTCCAACACGTGATCAAATATATAAAAAATATATAGCCAAATAAATACATAATGAATAAATATATAATGAATAAGTATGGGGGCATCTGGAAGCCAAACTGCTTTCAAAGGAGAATTTCAGTGTCTGCTCTAGCTGAAATGAAGAAATAAGTATCAAAGACCACAAAGACACAACCAGTCATGTTCTGTCTGCTTTGACTAGGACTCAGTCGTGATTAAAGTTTTGATCACAGCATTGCACATCTAAGATAGATGAGGTTACATTTTTCACTCATGCAGACTTGTGCAGACATTTTTTTGAATGCTTTCACACTTGCAAATTTTGAAGCAGAATTTAGCTCTCACAGATTAAACAGCTGAATCAAGAACACAGTGACAGATTTTAAGCACTTGACAGCATGCTACTGCTGTGGAGAAATTCTCATAAAAGCAGTCAATGTGCAAAGGCAATAACTGAAAATTCCAAGGGACATGCCATGACCATGAATACTACCGAAAATTAAGTTTCTTTTTAAGACTGGAATATTGAAAACTGAAGCCTCAAAGCATCTCTTACTGAAAAAAAAAAAAATTGTTTTCCTCATGGCTGAATAGAAGACAGAGAAGAAAGTGATTTCAATGAAGGCTTTATATTGCTATATTAAGAGAAAAATCCAACCAGTCATAATTGTTATATAATGGATATGAATACATTCTCAAGGTGTCACCGGACAAGCAAACTTGGCAGATGCAACTTTTTTTTTTTTTTTTTTTTCTCAAAGTACTCCTGAGGAAACACTGTTGTAAGCTGGAATTTTCTCTTCTGCTTACACATTTTCTGGTGAACCCTCTGAAGTCTTCTTGAATGCAAATATTTCTGAGGGATTTTTTCTCCCTGGAGCTCTTGTGCATTCACATTCAGTTGTTAGTTGTGCAACAATACATTCCTCCTGAGGTCAAATTTACCCTTTTCATAAGGGGCTGTATTGCTGATACTAGGACTGCTGGCACATATGTGACCTATCTGTAAGCTATTATAATAGCCTTCCAACGCTGACAGAGATATGAAATGCAATATGCACTTCATAGTTGCTGTATTTCCTCACTTTACTCCAAGGCTTAATTAGTCAGATTTACCTGCTTTTGAATTTTCTCTGTTATTAATGGAGTTATTGTGAAAAGTGTTTGAGGGAAGACTTTTCAGAAACATTCAGCTTGTACTTCAGGGAAAAAAAAACCAAAAACAACCCCATGTTTTTCTAACTTAGCCGTTATAAATAACAAGGAGATTGACATTTTCTTGTCACTCTTTTGCAACTCTTGTACACCCAGAAGATTTAACCTCTTTTATGTTATATAAACGTATAGATAGAAAAAATATGTTTAACAGTTGCTAAAAGCATAAAAAGTGAAGAATAAAAAAACCAAAGGGAATCGAAAAATGGAGAAACACTACCATCTTTGTAAAGAGTATAAAGGTTACTTAACAGTACCTGTAGCTTATATCTATCTATCCATCTATCTAAATATATGTGCTTGCATATGTGTCTTTGTGTGTGTAGCTGAATAAGATGTGCTCCAGGAACACAAGTAAAATATTCCAAGAAAAGATGGGCAGTCAGTCCATATGACCAGATGGGCGAGTCTAAGGTACCTTCTGCTCCTAAAATGTCCTAGGATGCCCATCAGTTCCCCAACTCCTGACATTCACACTTAGGCTAAAGCAGAATGAAAGCGGAAATACAGACAAAATGCTTTTTGGAGAAAAATTTTCATCCAAAAATCCTTTTTGGAGGAGAGTCTGGTAAGTGGTATGGAATAAATGAGTTAGGGATAGGGGAAAAGGAATACACAGAGGGCAGAACTGGGAATAAAGCAAATGTCAACATCCTACATTCTACCAAAGGAGAATATATTTTTAGGGATGAATGATACAGTCTCTTAATGATGATGTTTATTGATTTTGATAGTTTTGTATGCTTATTGAATAATAAAATTTTTCAGGCAAAAGGATTTTTATCAGGCCAGTTCCTAGTTAGCTGAAATTCTACTTTCTCTGATGGATCAAAAAATTTCATTCCTTTACATCTGATTAAGCACATACATTTGTGTAGGGTCAGAGGTCAGTGTTTTATATCTGAAGACGACCACGATTTTAAACCTGGTTTGTGACAACACTGGCAGCAAAGCTGATTTTTTTTTTAAGATTCTTGAACAATAAGTATCACTAACTTAATTGTTTTGTAATTTTGTCTGGACTATTTCAAACATTGGAATAAGTCATTAAAATAAATATAATTTGTTCAATTAGATAATGAATTTACTTTTTTTACCGGAGCAGAGTGCAAGTTATTACACAGTTCAGGGAAAGACATAATAACCAAATATATAGTAAGCTGAGGCAGTGGACAAGGAAATAATTATTCTTTGCATCCATAGAAGAAGAAATATAATCTGCAGAAAAATTCATTTATGATCCATTGGGGGAAAAGAAGTAAAACTAACAGGGGCACTATTTGAACACTGTAAAGAGCTTATAGAAGTGTCATTTCTTTATCAACAATTTGGGTAAAGTTTAGGCCATTTCCCTATGAGGAAGGTATAGCAGAACCTTGTTTAGAGGAAAGGAATTAAACAAGCTCAGGAGGAAACCTCCAGCTCCGATTTACAAACCTGGGCAGTCTGCACCTCACATTCCGGTGACATACCTACCTATGTGATACTTGTAATGTTGAACTTTTCATTTTCTCTTCCATTATTTCTGACAGAAAAACAAAACAGGTTTGTTTTTTTTTATTTTATTTTTTCTAAAACAACATGAGAAAACTTGAAATCTCAGTTTAATGTCACTGAATGTCACAACTATTTCCCACTTAAGGTAACGGGCAAATAAAAATCTTCGCTCTCATTAAAATGACACATCACCTCTACTTTTAGTGCGATAAGAGTCCTAGCTACTACAGCATTAAAAATACAGATGAATGAGCTTTAGACCTTATCAAGACTAAATGAGTTAGATATCAAGAATTTGAATTTTTAGTATCTAGAACATAATTCAAAATGTTTTTGGGGGGGGGTGTTTGTTTGTTTTTGTGGTTTGTTTGTTTGGTTGGTTTTTTTAATATGCAATGAGTGCTTATTTTTTTTCTTCCTAAATCAACAGCTACTTCATACCAATTTGTTCCTGTTAATCAGTAATCTCCTACAAAACTGTGTATGAGAATCAGAATATTTCTGATGTTTAATCTTATATTTATATATTCCTAGCTTGATGTGAGACCCTAATAAGAATGTCAATGGGATTTTAAATTAGGGAATCTGAAACTAAGAGATACTTGAGTTACTGGTCTACTTGGTCCACCCATTCCAACACATGAAATTATAGCAAATACCCAACATTAAAAGACAAAATAATTTATAAATAAAATAATATGAATACCATAGCAAAATATCTTGTTGCTTTCAATAATTCAGAATGATATCTTGAAGTGCAGTATAATTTTTTCCTTTTAAAGTAATTGTATATTCAAATTTATATAAATTCACATAATGAGTCAATCTTAATTTAGGAATACGTTTACAATAAATTTTCATATACATGAGGATTTTTAAAGAGTTAAGAAAGCAGCAAATCTTCCTTAAATATTTTTAGCCCACAAAAGCCTCCAAAAGACTCCCAACCTCAAAACTTTAAAATAAAGAATATAAAATATCTTCTGTCCCTTATTAACATAAATGAATAACAGGAACTAGTGCAGCAGTTACCATTCTTCCTAAGCCTCCTTATGTTCACACTGAGTCTTCTAGAGCGCCATGAAATATCCCTGAATTGTTGTCCTAAAAATTCAGGCAAAATTAATCAGGGGAGGTTTGTTGGGTTTTTTTTAGTGGTTTTTTTTTTTTTTTTTTTTGGTTTTTTTTTTGGTGGGTTTTTTTTTTTTTTTTTTTCAAAATATTGCTAGTCTAGGAGCTGTCATGTAAATTCTGGCTTTATTATCAGTGGTGTGATACACGTCAACAGCAACTAAACCCAAACAACCCACCCCCTCCAAAAAAAAGTCTGCCATAATGACACAAAAAAACAGACACAGCACCATAGAAACTATGAAAAAACCAGCACATTTCATGACTTCCCAAGGAATCTAACACATCCCATCTGCTCTCATTTAAAATTAATTTAATGCTGTGAAATGATTAATTGAGAATTACCTATGGACTCACAGCAGTGGAACTGCAGCTCTTTAAAAGCAGAAAATAGAAACAAAAAAAAATTCTTATACAATTTAAATAATTCATGACCCATCTTTATCCAACAATAGATCAAATGGTTCCTTCATACACATGTATTTTAATTTTTTGTTTGTAGGAAATAATATATGGAGCGTGGGGGATGGGGGAGGAGGAAACTGAAAAGAAAGATCAGGTTTTTTTATAAGCTGTTCTTCAGTGTGTTATTTTATTCAGGCCTCTGAGGCAATATTATTATACAAAGTGCAAACCTTTATCTATATAGTTTTCTTTGTGTCAAATTAATATATTCAGCTTGAAAAATTTTCAAGTCACCTCAGTTCAACCATCTTAGTAGTAAAATTCAGAAAAAAATAACGTATACAAGTCTTTCTGAAGACATTTCTTACTAATTAAAGTATTTTTCAAACACTTTGTAATGGACTGTATACTTCCACATACCACCTGCAGGACCTATGCTAGTCAAAAATCCTCTCTTATTTACAATTACAGAATTCTTTCTTATATTATTTATGTGGTTTATTAAAAAGGGTCTCACTTAATTGTAGCATGCAATGTTATTCAACTAACCTGATTTTATTGCACCTGGCATAAAAAATACACTATTAACTATTTGTGGGTTTGAACTTTTCCTTTTTTAATAGCTTCTCAGCAGTAATATTTGGCATGGGAAATCTTCCCATAAAAGTAGTAGCAACCATGACAATCCAAGGCCAGGTTGGATGAGATCCTCAGCTACCTGATCTAGTGGATGGTATGGCTTCCCATGGCAGGGGAAGGGTTGGAACTAGATGATCTTTAAGGCCTTGTCCAACCCAAACCATTTTGTGACTGTGTGGTTACCTGCTCCCTTGCATTCTTCTGTTCAGACTGTAAAACAGAAAATAGTGTGAAAGCAAGCATCTCCTGAAAACTGAAATTCAGTTTTCTTTTTGTGACCATAATTCCATCTCTAAAAGCAAAGCAACAGTAGGAACTTCTACTAAATTGGAAATTCAGATTTAAATATCACAGACCACTGCATGGGATTAAGTTTAAAAATCACATTGCAGTATATTAATTTCTACAAAACCTCACTGCAATACAGAAAAGCAATTTTTTTTCAAGGTGCCTACTTCAAAGTTTGGCCCTACACACCAGGTTGCAGAGCAAAGTCCAGCTGACCACATGCATCAGCCAGTTGTAAAGCAGCAGTATACATATTCAAGATTATAACTTCATTCTTGAAATGGCATGTCAAGCAGAATCTGTAAAGCAGTAACTTTGCATGAAAGGGATTGACTTCAGGACATGGACTGTAAATATAAAAATGCATATTTAGGTCATTTTAAAGAGTTCTAACTGAAATATTAGAAAGACTGTATGAAACCAAGTGGATAAGAGTGATCAATACTAATGAATATAAATGGATAGTATATGAACATGTCAGTAACATTTATATGAGTTAGTATGGTCACACGTGTTAATGTACACACCTCAAATACCAGAGACAGAAGAAGTTTAAGATGCATTTAATCTGTCACTTATGGACTGGAAATATAAACATCTAGTTGTCATTCACAGAGGCACCAATGGTACAGGAAGCCTGTCACACATTTCTGTAAGATGAAGATAAGTAAATAAGCCACAGTGATGGAGATAAGCAACTTTTATTTCTGGAGGGCTTTTTTCAGAACAAAAAACAGTATTGAGAAGCAGTTTGTTGAAAGGTAAAGAATAATTAGATAAAAAACCAGAAAAATAACCCCAAGCTTGATGCAATTTATAGCTTATCTGAATTCTGAAGAACTTTTCAAACGGAAGATCTTATTTCACAAGTGATGAGCACTTCTGTGCTGCATAACACTTCCCCTTATTTAGACAATATTTTGATTAACTAACTTGTTTTCATAACATGAGCAAAAATTAGGATTGCTAATTACTTTGAATTAACAAAGGCAATTAATGTATCCATAATATACAATAACTCAGGGAAAAATGTTGAATTTTTTTTTTTTTTTACTTTGAATTTTAGAATTAAGAAGACTTGGTGCAAATTTTCCATTTTCTGACACTTTGCATAAGTATGTTATGGTAAGCCTATAATACTGTTTTCCTAATAATTAATTACAGTCATATTTTGTATCAAGTTCTACTCTCAGTTAGTTCACTGATGAAGAACTTCTTAACCCTGCTGCTGCAGGATCAGGGATTGGAAATATTTGCATGCAGTTGAGGCCATAAACCATAAATCTTAGTGAGACTAATGAGGATTAGCTATTTAAGTACCTTCTGTGAGGTGTTGTAAGGATTCAGATCATGTCTATGTGGAGCAAAGGAGTATGGTACAAAGCTTTGAGTTACAATACAGAGAGCTGGGCAGATGTGTTGGCTCATCTATCTGAACTACCATGGTGGTGAATAAAAATCTGAAAGTTCGTCTTGTACCCTGTAGGATAAACAGAGGCAAACTTAAAAAAAAAGAAAAATCAACAAAGAAACGTGAAGCAACCTATTTTGTGAGACTAAATAACCCTGCCTCTTCTGGGGAAGAAGTGAGAGCTGACTGCTTATCCTGCGCTCATCCCTCCAGTGATCTAGAATGTAAGGGTAGCCTACCCTTCCACTGCTGAGAAGCAATACTTTATGTGGAAGACAAATAAGGACAAGAAGGACCTTGATTAGCAGAGAAAGAGATACTATGTCACATAAAGCTCATTATCTGGAAAAAAAAAAAACCTTAAGAAAACTCAAAAAACTACCAAATGTGATTTTTTTTTCAATGCAATGATGTAACAAAACGGATCCAGCGCTGTTTATTTAAATTACTGGTTGTAATTATTTCGCACATTAAAGCCTTTAGTTTGAGATAATATTACAATAACAGTTAAGCCTAAACTCATTTGAGTACATTAAATTTAATTTTAAAGATAAAAGTATGAAGTAGAATATATTTGCTGCCAATACTTTAAGGAAATCAGACTAGTGAACTAGCAAAAGTCACAGGGTGTGCAGACAGAAGCAGTCTGTTGAAGTGCTAAACCACTCCTGACAGCATCTGCTCCTTCTCTAGGTGCGGAGAGAACATTTTATTTATTCCAAGTTTTCTGAGTAGATCAATTCATTGACTAGTTCGCTCAGACTTGAGGAACCAAATCAGAAAGAAAAAGAAGTAAAGCAATTTGTAGGTTATTCATGCAGACTAAGAGAGCAAAAATGATGCATATTGGTTCTAAAGTCTTAGGAAAAAGTAGCCAGAACTGTTATCTGATGCTCCATTAATAATCTAAACATACAATCAGGAAAAGTGAAAAACAGCTGCATTTCTACCAAGTTCTTTTAATCCCAAAAAACAACAATCTTTTCCTCAAATATATTTTTCTTTGCATATTTCAAGAACTTATGCATTTGCTCTCCAGCCTTTCTCTTAACTTTGAAAATAGATTTTTCCCCATGTACAAAATGATTGCTGCTTTTAAGTAATACTGAAAACTCATGAAGGATATTGATACCATTTTTTCACCAAAGTACCTGGCAAACATCCCAAGGAATAACAGTGATAGGACAAGATTGATTTCAAGAGTTTGTAAGAAGTAATTTATTGAAATGTGAATCTGCTGATGCAAAAATGTCATATAAATTTTTAACTGCGGTATTAGGAAAGGAAGAAAAGTTTCATATTCCAGAAAAAGACATAAATTTCACAGGAAAAAAGAAAAAAAACATGGAGTTGGAATGAAGATCAAACCAGTATGAATAGTCTCACTCTTTGAAAGCTGCCAAAATGCCCAAACCAAATGTAACTTTAATCTGAAGTGAACAGGAAAAAAAAATAGGCAACTCTTAGAAGTATGTCTAAAAACTTGTTAAGAGCTGGAAAAATAATGTGAGCAGAGAAAGTTAAATGTTGTCACAGTTTGTAGAAAGTGATTTAACACGGCTCTAGTAAAATAGTCTCAGGTGACTAATAACCTTCACTGCAGTACACTGAATACAAACTTGGATCGGGTACAGCCTGAAAACACCAAGAGAGCTTTGACATTAATTAAAGGTATTAAACGTTGATCTTTAATAAAGAATTTAGTAAAATGGAGGTGGAGAAGAGGTTATTTTGTTTAGACACCAAAAAGAATTGGGGAGATAAAAGCTATGAATATCCCTTAGATTATCTTCCTTTTAGAGAAAGTTTTCTATGATAAAACCCCAAAGACCCATAAATAATGTTGATTTGTGAAAGAGTCAATAAGAGAGAAATACAGTGCACCTGGGAAGGTAAGGAATTGCAAATATTGAGAGTACTATGATAAGTAGTAGTTGAAATGAAGAAACTTGTAATGAAAATATAGGTAATGAGCAGTGTACTGATACAAGTATTTGTGTTAGTGGAGTCAAATCTGGTTGTCTTCCCCTTTTCCAGAGCACATAAGTGTAATCAAGAGTATAGTTAAAAGCAGTGTGTGTGTGCAGCACGTGCTCCTTCTTTAACAAAGATTTTTTTTCTGTACAAAATAGTGAATTTATATCAGTGCAATGACAATGGTTCTTACAGGTATTTAGGTTTGAACATATTGGTGTTTTTATTGTAAAGATGAACATCAAAATAAATTAGATAAATAATAGCAACACACATGATCACAACAAGGTCATTGTGCTTTATCTATTTCCATTATAGTTTCTATTTCCTTGCACTATATGTTTGATACAGCTTCCTTTTTACTGTTGTGGTAGCTGTCATTTTTTCTGCCCTCTTAAAAGGAGACATTTCAACTATGACACATATTCTTTAATACCACTGCTAGACTTTGTTAAGTTTTATTTTCCCAGCTACTTATATTGTAACTTGTACTAGAAATGGTCAGCCTCCCACTGTCCACATCTGCTTTCAATTCACAAGCAGTTGGTGTAAGTCATGCATCATCAGCATTTTGCTTGCTTGCCATTCTGTATCATCTGGGAAGCCATTATATGAAGTAATAGGAGCAGAAAATAGGTACACTCCGTCTTTAAATTTTCAGCAGGGATTCTGCTTTTTGTAACTTCTGCAAATTGCACCATTAAATTGCATATGTTGGCCTGTTGGGTGCCCCTAATTAAATAAATAAGGAAAAGAATACAAAAACTTCCTGAACTGACTATCTTAGTAAAACTTCCAGTGAAGTAAAAGACCTTCCCTTTTTTTTTTTTTTTTTTTTTTGGTCTCAATTCAACCAGCTCAAAAACTGGTGAGCTATGCAGAAGCACAGTTTATCATGTCAATTATATTTAATGACACAAGTGCACACTGCATATAATAAACACACAAATTCCATTTAGTTCATATAGTTTCTTCTTCAAACATGTGAGTTCAAGACTAACAGAGTAATTTCAAGTAATTGTTGAAGAGAGAAGGTAAATTTCCTCAGGAGAAGAAAAAATGGAACAAGTAATAAAAATGGTGAAAAATTAGTTCATTATTATCCTAGTTTCAGCCAGCATATAGTTTTTTTCTTGATAGCGATACAGTGCTGTATTTTGAATTTTGTAAGAGAATAATGTTGACATCACACTGATATTTTAGTTGTTCCTACCTAGTGCTTACTCTAATTCAAGGAGTTTTAAGTTTCCCATGTTCTCACAGAAAACAGCTGTACAAGAATCCAGGAGGGAGCATGGTTAGGACAGCTGAATTGAGCTGGTGAAAGGGATATTCCATTCCATAGAGCAGTCTGCTCAGTGAATAAACTGGGGACAGTAGTCCATGAGGAGCCAGTCAGTGCTTGGGGACAGGGTGAGCATCAATCAGCCATCATGTGGTGAACAATTGCATTGAGCATCACTTGTTGGGTTTTGTTCCTCAATCTCTCTCTCCTTTTCATTACGTTGATACTAATATTGTTATTTTATTATTATTGTTATTGTTTACTTTTGTTTCCAGTTATTAAACTGTTTTTCTCTCAAGCAATAAATTTTACCTTTTTCTGATTTTCCTCCTCATCCCTGTGAAGGGGCAGGAGAGTGCATGAGTGAATGAGCGAGTGATGATTTGTTGTCGGTTGGGGTTAAATTATGATAATTACAGATTTGCTTATGTATCTCCTTAAAAAGTGTTTTTTTTGAAATATCTAGATTGTTCAAAACTCATAAAGAAACAATACAAATTTAAACTCTGTAGGAAAAAAACATTTGTAATGTTGTTATATGAACAATTCCCTGATACAAAATCAGATACAGTATATTTGCTTTTATTTGACAAGAGCAGAGAAAATATTGGAACTTGTGTGTAATTTCCTTCTTTTTCTGAGGCCAGAGAAAGAAGACCATATATTGACCTCTAAAATACAGTTGTAGATAGGTACTTATTTGGCTCATATGTACATATTTGGTGAAGTAAAGTTCAGTAGGTAGCAGTGATCCATTTGGAGTGCTGGGACAGATGGGGGAAAGTGGCATGAAGGACAGAGCCATCAGCACTGAACCATACTGCTTTATGGTCAGAAAAATTTGAGCCCTGAGAACTTTTTTACGGCAACTTTCCTGGAGAATTTCCATAGAGAAATTGGAAATTAGAAGCTTGAAAGAAATTATAAATGAAAGTGATTGGAATTGGTATTCAAATTTCCAATATTTCATTATTTATTCCTATTTCAAGTCAGGAAACAAAGTTACTTTTTCCCAACATGAAATCTGAAAAAAATTATCAGTGAAATGTCATGAAATTCACAGTTGCTCTGGTTCCTTAATTTGAAGTAAGACAATCCTCTGTGTAGGTTTTATTCTGTCTGGATTGACAGAAAATTCCATGTAGAAGGCAAAGCTGTGGCCTTAAAGATGAGCTAAAGCTCTCACTGAAGGCTTTGTTCAGCAGTGCTTGGCAAGAAGCATGGCTATCTCTTGAGTAGTCAAACAGCAGAGTATTCTTGCTCACATCACATTTCTGCTTGGCCTCAATGTAGACTTCTTAAATAGTAGAAAGAAATGCATGTTTTATAAAAATAAACATCTGTGTATTTCTGTATAGCTATCCTTAGATAAACAAGGAGCACCTCAGAAAAAGGTATTGCTTATCTATTGACAATTAAAGTTCACCTGATTAGTTGAGGCTGATAGAAATATAAAATTAGGCAAAATCAGTCTTACTGTCAGGGTAATTATACTAGAAGTGTGACTGGAAGGATGTCCCAGACATGTTCTATTTGTGCACAAAATGAAAGCCAACTTGTATAAATTACCAGTTACCTTTTCCCATACTTACTTAGAAGCCAAATTATGCAAATTAATTTTCAAGTTTTTAATACATTCTGTTCCTTTGTTGTTTTTTTCTTTCTCTAAGACATAAAGTTTCCCTTTAAAATATATTGATTCCTATTTTCTACCATCTATCTAAAAAAGCTCACCCTTGGAAAAATAAAAATCAACCCAATCCAGCAAAACAATTTTCACCAAATCCTAACTAATCTAAAATTCTGCAAATTAAACCACCTTTAACACAGTGAACCATAAATCTCTGGGTTTTTAAGTATGACTGAGAGTCTTAAATATGAAACTAGGCATATTTAGGCTACAGCATTAAAAGCCCTCTAGTCCTAATATTCAAGTAGAACTAATTGTCAGTGAAATCAATAAAAACTGTGTATCAAAATTCTTGTTTTTTCTTGCATATTTCATGATAAATTTGTGCTAGTTTATTAAACACTTTCATCATAACTTTCTGAAGACTCCACTACATATACTCACTATGAATAATACATTAGTCAAAATACTATCATTTTTTTCATGTATAATTTTTGAAATCCTTTTTATTTTAGGATGAAGCATATTCCTAATAAAGATAATATACCTGCAATCAAAAGAGCTTTGAATTATTGAGTTTAATGGAGTTTAACTCTTTTGATATTGGGTAGATAATAAGATCAAATAAAAGTACAATTTTACATAATTAAAAATGCATTCTAAATGTTACTTTTGTTTGGATTGATTTTATGGTTAGATTTTTTTTTCAAGACTACTTTTTATGAGGTCATTTACAGACATAATCATGAGTAAATGTGACTTCTTTTATAGCTAAGGCAAATGAAGCATATCTTCAATTAGAAACTTTTGAAAATGTACTGTGGTAGCCTACTGAGAATGGAATTGCTTTTCTTCACAGCTTCACACCCACTCCTCTTTAGAAGATCATGGCTGTAGATAAGTGCTACAAGTGCAATATCCTCCTCTTCAAGTGTTTTCAGCCACTGGGTGCTTCAAATTGCCTATTTTAAGTGCAGTTTGGGATATTTCACAAATACATATGTGTTTGCTTTACATTCGGTATTCAAATTACTTTTCCTAAGTTTTCCTGTAAAGTGTAATTAAGTAAGTATAGCTGTTTATGTAGACATAGCTGTAATGATTTGCACTCCATATACAAGCAGAAGTAAATTTTCAAGTTGTTTGCTATGCTCCAGCAGGAATTCCCTCTGCAAGGTGGATAACATGGTTGTTCCCGTGTGGTCACAGTCCACTAAGCTTTATCTCTTTTTTCTCTATGCCTTTATGTAAATTATTTCAATTTCTCATTTGTTATAATCATAACAATAGAATGAATGTGTTTCAGAACCAGAAAGATTAATTGTAACTGAAAGGTGTTTAAAAAGAAAAAAAAAATAAAAGAGACTTTAATGATACAGTGTTTTATGTTCTTATGACAGGTTTGTACTGGCAGTTGGAATCATTAAGACACAGTAAGACATAATAAGATAAATTTAGTGTCAAGAAACAAATTACAATTAAGGTCCAAAATCCCACTGTTACGCTCATAGAAGAATTACATAGAGAAGTTTTCAAATTTTTTTATGAATAATCATTACTTAAGATTGTACAGAGTTATTTTTTAAATTCCTAAGGCCAAATCAGGCAATCGTATGTATAATCCCTCAGTATTTTCTCACTTTTGATTATTAAGCTTCTGATTTTTTTTAATTTTTACCATTAAACATAAATCATAATAAAGACATAAGGTGCTCAGACAATCCAGAAAATCATTTTGATCACCACTTCATATTCTGGCTTAATGCTAACATAAATAGGCTGATCTTAAAACCTATTTTTGTGCATAGTAGACCCCGGTAAAGATACAGGGAAAAAAACTATTGTCTGAACCTCATCTTTCTTGGGCTACCTGCATTAACTTCAATTCATGCATTTAATAGCTGTGATTTTCCTAATTAATTCTAGGAAATTAAATTATTCAAAGTTTGATTCTTTTAAGACACGCAGTTTCAGGTGGCTTTCAAGTGATAATCATGTCTTAGCTTGATGATTATGGGATCTGTTTAGACAGGCCTTTTGCTCTGTAAGAGCTATTACAAAGACTGATAGTTTGAATCTTAATGCTCACTCTGCTCTTATTTAGGCTGATGACAATAAGGTTATAATGAGGAGTGAAGTAGTCACTTCAGTAGACCACTTTTCAGTAAATAAGAATGTTTCTAAATATTTCTTAGGAGAAACAATACTGCCAGGTATTTAAAAATAATAAAAAAAATCAAAACTTCTCTTCCTGCCAATTCAAAAACAAACATAAAAGAATTATACCTGAAAGACACTTCTGGGTTAGACAGTTTGCACACAATCATGAAGCACTGCTGAAATCATCCATAGTTCAACTACAAGAAAACACGTAAACATATGTGTGAACAATTTAATCATCTAATGCCCTGAAGAGTCATAGATTCTTAAACACATGTATGATGAAGCTCATCAGTGTTCTATAAAGCAGGTTTCTAGGGTGGGATCCAAGACACACTGATTTTCTTCAGTCTTCAACAAGATTTTAGTAAAGCCTTTGAAAAATATGAAGAGTTCTTGCTGAATTTCATCCGGAAGAAGGACAGTGGTTTTGAGTGCACTTTTTTACAGTTAATTAGTTATTAAAATATTGGTTTATTTATTTTTTCATTTTTGAAGCATTTATGATCTTTCTACAAATGCGCATACAGGGTTTTAGAAATATTGTTACAGATGCTGTTGTAAAGTGCTGAAAGCATTGAAAGAAATGTGAACTTGAGTCATACAATTAGCAGACTCTGTACTTATAGAAATGCACTATTGCCTCAGGTTTTGATTTACTCTGAGTCAAAAAGAGTTAGAAAAATGCTTCTGAAATGTGAAAGACTGAATTTGGAATTTCACGTGCATTATGAGGGAATCCAGATGCTTGAGCTAAACTTGGACACCACAAGACGTTCACGCTGCTGATCAGGAACCCTTGCAGAGGGAAGAAGATGCCTCACCCCAGACTTCTGCTTCCTTTGAATGATTATGCAAATAGTTCCCTGGTTTCTGCAGGAGGAAGTAGTGTGCAGGAGATCCACAGTAATTGCAGTTTTCTGTTTCTAGTTTCCTTTAAAAAAAGCTTCTCAAAACTACAGGAGCGTTGAAAAACCGTCTGAGCTTTGGGGGTTTCACTAGTTGTTTGACTGACATTTTGAGAAGAAATTTTGCTACATTAGAATGAGAAAAGGAAAAGGAACTCAGGGTCATGGATGATGGGAAATTAGAGTATTCTGTCTCTTGAGGAGAATCCCACCACCCTCAAATTTATAATTTTTTATAAAAAACCCACAGGTCTTTTTTCTTTTATTATTTCAGTTTCATAAATGCAAAAAAAAAAAAAAAAGGTAAAATCTTTATACTACATTTGCCTGGAAAATATTGACAGAAAGAGAAGAAGCATTTATATTGTAGCAAAGTTTAAAAAATACGTCATCATAAAGTTTACAATATAAACAAAGTATTAACTAATCTCTAGAAGTTATGCTTAAAGGAACATTCTAATATAAGCATGAAACTGATAAGTTTGATGATATTTGTGTTCCCTTGCTAATAGAATTATAGTATACAATTCACAACATTCGCCTCGGGGGAAGAGCTTAATATAAAATGCATATGTAAATCACATAAGGAAATTGTCAGAATAGCTTTACATGAAAATTAAATCACATTTGTTATATTAGGACAGACACAATGTCATTTACCATATGTCTCGCCTTGTGAAATTCAGTCACAGTATTTGGCAAAGCTGAACAGTTCAGGAGCTGCATAATTAATTCTTGCCTCAGTGCCTGCTTGCGGGCATTGTTTGGGGAAATTTTAACATATATTCTCTATACCTGCTCATTTCTGTAGTATACTGCCAAGCTATATTAAGGCTTATAGAAACATACATTATAAATAACATTACATTATATATGTAAAGATAAATTACTCTGAAAGCCCTGTAATTTACTAAATAAAGCTCCCCAGTTGTGAAATGTTTATTCAAGTTTAATTTGGAATATTTTTTCTTAACTAAAAACTAGACTGCATCTGTCATTTCCATGTCACAAAACACAAAGGGGAAGATAGTACAGAAAATGAGGACTGGAGAAAATAGAAGTGGTTAAAATGGAGCAAAGAACAAGATAAGGGATCCAGAAATAAATGGAGAAAATCCAGGGAAATCACTTTGAATAAAAATCAGATCAAAATAGCAAACTAGACTGGAAGATGCGTTAAAGTGAAATGAGAAAATACATCTTTTTGTTAGCCATGTACAGTCCATACTTTTGTCTTCACCTCAGGTATACTTGTGTGTCGTGGTGCAATATGTTCTTTTGCTAATAAACTCAATAGTTCTCACTCCTTCAAGCAAATAATAGAACAATGGCAAAAGTTCACTCCCTACACTGGCATTTTTTTCAGACGTATTTGCAAAAAGCTGCTTTTTGCACATGCTTAGGTATACTTGGAAACTCTTAGCTTAACACCTTCAAGAACAAAGAATAAAGAACTTGTGTATTGCCCTGCAAAATCTTTCATGCATGAGATAAATTCAGCATCAAGAGAAATACATGAGAATACATTAGTGCACTCAATCAATTTCTTTGAGTTGTGCTCCGGGGAGCTTATTTTTAAAGTGGTGTGCAGGAGGTCCTTGGTACTTACTGACATTTTGCTGAGGTATATTGTTAATAAATAATTTGATTTGTGCACACATGTCCCTTCCATAGCTTTAAAGATTTATTGCTTAATGGCTGATTTAACTTAGCAGGTGAATTGAAACAGGGTGACATGGGACCATTGCAGCTAAGTACAAGATGGCAAATTTATCACTGTGCAAGCTGTGTCTTAAATGCTAAACCTCTAAAGCCACAACATTGTCTAATTTTAGGCCTAAAATTGGATACTTAAACTAACATGTTAATTTCCATAGTGTCCTCCTTATGGTTTAGCTAAGATAGAGAATTCTAAACAAGAAAAGAGAGCAAAAAGCTCCATTAAAGATTGATGTAGAGATAGAACTTATCAGTGAAACTAGAAGATGCAGCTAACCTCATCAAATCTGCCCAAAGGAGCGTTTTTGCCCTCTTCCTTGTCTTTCCCATGTCAGCACTGACATTTGTCTGACCCTCATCAGCGATCTTGTTGAAGAGCTAAACTGGTGTAAAACAACTCACTTGTTTGCTGGATGAGTTCTCTGCTCTGACCCAGCTCACTGAGCAGCAGACAGATGTCAGAGCACGTGAGGAAAGTTGGGGAAGCAGATGAGTGAAGCAAAGCAGATTGATGCTAGATCAGCACACTTCCAGCAGAGAAGTTAGAGTATCTCTCTCACTCACACTGTTGTATGAAGGTGAGTTCCTTAATTCAGATCCAAAACTTAGTTGTTCAAAGGTAGGCTGTCCCCTCTCCTATATCAGTTTTAAACAGCTTCAAAAAAGCATATCCCTGTCTGCTTCAGCTTCCATTGCTGGCCTCGTCCAGCAATGTCCACTTATGTTCTAAACATGTTTGCACTGGTTCCTATTCTTTAAACCCAAAATCCACTTTAACTAGCTTTGCTAACAGGAATGCAAGAATGCAGTTGTTGGATCCCCACCTCTGCTTTATTTTTATTTTCTCTTTAGTGATTTCATTCAAAGGACTGAACTATTAAAAAACTATTATTTTTTAAGGGTGATTTGCTGAGTCATTTACTGAGTCATTTGCTGATTTGCCTGCAGACACGGTTTAAATTGTTTTTCTTTTATTCAGTAGTTTTTCCTCTATTCTCCTTATTTCTGGGAATCATTAATATTTGGTCATTAGTAAAACTAATAAAGCACCTATCTTTGTTCCAGAGAGACAGTTCTGTCAAATGAGTGATCTAACAGTGAAGTGAGGATGCTAGTGATAAATAAATGCTTTGCTCCTGCCTGGGAGACTTCCTCTACCATAAAGTAGATTTCTGCAGCTATGAAGGAAGGTGTCAATGACAAAAAAGATTTTCTGCTGCTTTTTTTTTTAGCTGTGAACTCTATTTCTCTCTTTAGTACCTCACTACTTACGAATAGCAGATTGACTCAAGGCCTAAGACATGAAATAATATGTGAAAAAGTCATATTCATTATGTATATATGGAGAAGAAGTGAGTCTGACATTTATTTCATTCTATTTACTAATTTTCTTTGTGTTAAAATCAAACAGAAACAGTTTTCTGCATTGTGTTTTAATGGCTACCTTTTCAATTTTTGACTGTAAAGGTCTGTAGAGAGAGGAGTACAGCGAAAAAAACCTTGATTTTTCCCACTGTGATCACATAAATTATACAACTTTACAGGTTTATAAAACAGCACAAGGCAAACCCCAATAATGTTATATTTACCTATCAAACACACCATCAAACATGCCATCAAAACTGCTATGATGCTTTCCCTTGCATTAATATGTTTGACTGTGTGTGACTCTGCAAAGGGAGATGAAGCACAAATATAAACAGGGCAGAAAATAAACAATCAGCAATTCAAAGTGTTGTCAAGCACCTTGAAATTTAAATCATGCTAGAGCAATGTTTTTCAATGGAATAATATTGAAAAAACTGGATGCTGCTTGCACAATACAAGAACCAGTCATCAGCAAAGATTAAATGGAGATGATAATCTACAATATTCTCTAATACGTTCTTTTCATCTTTCCACTACACAGACAATAACTCATCAATTAAATCAGAATATGTACAAGTTTAGTTAGCAAGAACATCTAAGATTAATCTTTAATTAAAATTTGTATAAGGAAAAACCAAATTTGAAAAATACTAAGAAAACTTCCACTAAATTCAAAAAACAATCATCAATGAAAAGATAAAATATATAGAGAATTAATAATATGTTAAACAGTGAATATATACTTTTGAGATTGCAAGACCAAGCTCCTAGAAGACAAAAAATACTGGAACTAGTTTAAGCAATAAATCTAAGTAATTTTAAGTTGGTACTAGTGAACAAAGTTGTGTAATTATGCCATTCTATGCTAATTTTTGTGAACTTTGCTTTCAGCCAGTGACTAATATGGAGAAAAAAAATTAAAAAAATCTTCTGCATAGGGCAACTGTATCCTCATATCATTTTCTGTGGAACATACAATGAAGTAACTTAGCAGTTCACAGCTGGAGACAGCATTATTTTATTTTAGATATAAGTATTCAAATGAACGAAAGTATTTCCATTGATCTGAGAAGTAGGTAGTCTATCAGAATCATTAGCTTAATTCAATCAAACATTTTTCTCCAGCTTAATAAAAAGAATGCTAGACTCTTTGCTAAAACTACAGGCAATGGGAAGAAGTACTTTACATTAGGAAGATCAGGTGTTAAAAAACTGGAAAGATGCTACTTCAGCTTTGCTTGTGGTGAATGGCTACAAGAAACAATATTACATCACAGCAGTGGTGGCTGCTTCAGAATTATTAAGTGTTTTATTATTTGTAACTCTGGAATTTTTGTCAAGTTTTCCATTAAACTATTCTTTAGGGCTGATCTTCTATCGGACTCCGAACAAAAGCTCTACCTCTTTTTCTTGGGTGCAGGTGATAGAGAACAATTTCCCATTTTAGTAGTAAATTGATTTGAGAATCTAAAAGCTTTTGGGCATACATCTAAAGAAAATAGAAATCTCTTATGTCATAGCTCTGGTCTTTCATGAAAAACAACTTTTTATTAAAGTGCTGGAAACCCAAATTCTAGCAATTTCTGTCAGTATAAATGAGAAATTCTTATTTTAGCAAAGCTTTCAGGTTTTTTTTTTTGTTCCCACTCATAGCTGCATTTTCACTGTTATCTTCAGGCGTTCTGCAACCATTGTGAAAACTGCTGCCATTAATTTTTAAAGAAAAACCCCACTTTCATTAAAAAAATAAACTTTTAGGATCTCCCAAGGCCACTTAGCTTATAGATATAGTATAAAATGACAAAAGATTCTTGAGCTGCCTACACACCTTTTCTCACACAGTCAGAAGCATTGGCATTTTATCATTACTAATTATCCCCTTAGAACACTTCTTGGTATAGCAAGCTATCAGCTTCATAGAGCTGGTCCCAAATTTCCATGTTAATAACAGCGTGTGAGCAATATTCAATGAGTCATAGAGTAAGCTAGAAACCTGCCAACACTGACATCATCTGCATCCATCTCTCTAGCATCCACTTCTCTCTTGCAAGAGCCTAGTTTATCTGACCAGACTCTTGTAGGTGCTATTTTTTTCACTGAAGAGAAAAAAATACTGTCATGAGTTTAAAGTCCAAAAGATAAGCTCTGGTTTTGTCATTAAAGGTACATGATTGTGTGGTGGACTTTATACAAAGCCACACAATATTTAATAAACAATTATTTTCCTGCAGAGTTCCAGTAATTTTCATTCCATCACTAACAAGGTTACTCACATGTTTGAACAGGGACCTGTAAGAAGCTCTCATTGCTTCATTTTTATAGCACGATTGAACTGAAAGATCATAGCTGGTCACTGCAAAATGTTATGTCATTGTATCTATAAAGTTTTATTTGTTACACATATTAAAGGATATTTTTTCTTTTTCTTCTTTTACATAACACATTAATTCTTCAGGTTAACATTTCAGAATGTTTTATCTATTACTTTCTGTGAGATTCAGCTGTCAATTATCACTTTGCCAAATTCCCAATTCTCCCCGGTCCTGCTGTTCCTTAAGGGAGGTGTAACATACATTTGATGCTGATGCTAAGATACTTGTAAAAGAATTAAAGAGTAATGATGAGGAAGCAAAATCAAGGTAAAAATTTTTGTCAGCCATCTAATCTTTTATTTCTCTATACTGATAGCTAAAATTTCTTTCTTAGAAAGAATCTAGGGAACACAGATTATCAGTATACCTTGCATCTTTATAATTCACAGCAATTTATTGAGTTTCTATGTCAGCAGTGGCCCTGACTCCTAGAACTGACAGATTTAGATGCCTAACTGGGCAAGATGTTACCATTCAGCTTCAAGAGGCAACTGGAGGTAGCTCTTTTGTTGAACAGAATAGTTAACTGTGTTTTCCTTCCTTGGAAGCAGTGGTTTTAATCCTGACTTGTGTGGAATCATTCAGTGTAATTTCTGGCATTTCCTACAAAGCCCTTAGTGGGATCTGACATCTACAGTAAGACAAGAAAGTAGAATAGGATATATTGATTTGGAAGAGCCCCATCAGGATCATCAAATCCAATTACTGGTCCTGCACAGGACACACAAAGAATCACACCATGTGCTTGAGAGTGTGGTCCAAATGCGTCTTGAAATCTGTCAGGTTGGTGCTGTGACCACTTCCCAGGGGACCCTGTTCCACTGTTCAAGCACCCTCTGGGTGAAAAGCCTAAACCTAAACTAAAATGATGTACAAACTATATCAATTTGATGAAAAGATTAATGTTTAATGGTGTTCCAAAGAATGGAGTTACTGTTGTGTTATCATGAGTGAAAAATATTAATTTTTCTAGTCTTTTTTCTTCAATTAGCTTAGTACCTTCCTAAATTATGATTATATTAAATGTTTATGAAAAAAATAAAGGTAAAATACATTCAGGCCATTAGATATAATAATTTAAAGGCTTTGGTACATAGTATATTTGGTGCAATAGACTTGGTTATGTATAGGCAATACCTACATTACCTTGCTTATGTCCCAGAAGAGAAAAAATTATCCTTGTATTTATTCAAGTAGATAAAAAAGATTGATGGCATCAAAGAATGAATACTTAGAAAAGAAGCTCTTTCATACTGTACATTTGAATAATACACATGCAGGGTTAATTAATGGTAATATTATAGCAACAGATATGATTTTTATGTAATTTAAAGTAGATAACCAGCAGAGATGGACTTCCTGATTGTTC
The DNA here is from genome assembly GCA_017589585.1 of Phylloscopus whistleri. Classification (NCBI taxonomy): domain Eukaryota; kingdom Metazoa; phylum Chordata; class Aves; order Passeriformes; family Phylloscopidae; genus Phylloscopus; species Phylloscopus whistleri. The sequence goes on along the minus strand of JADMLD010001389.1, from coordinate 4,921,110 downwards.
TGTAGCAATGGAATTAAATACTATTTTCTCACCATTAACCAGTAGCTGGGTAAATGCTAACTTGTGTTCTGAAGTTTTATGTTGGTTTTTTCCCAGATGTTACACAGAAATCCATATGACTTTTTACCAATTATTGTTCTTATTTAATTAAAAAATCTCCCTACAAAAAATTGTTAATTTATTTATTTAAATTCTGATTTATGTGATTAAATATGTACGTCCCTTTCCCATCGTATATTTCTGCCTTTATAGAGCTTTTCTGACATTAATTCAGAAATGCAGTTCTACTGCTTCACAGCATCTACAATGAGCCATGACAAAGTGTTTTAGATCAACTGTTTTCCAAGATCCTTCAGAATTTAAATATCTTTTTTTGCTAAGCAGAGAAGGTTAACATTGGGAATATGCAAGCACAGAACAAAATCTTAGCAGGTTTTGTTTTGTGAGTACCATTCCTCTGATTTTTACTAATAAGGAAGATTATCTTGTAACTTGCTTTTGATATACAGTGATACAGGGTTCCCTCGATTACCTCAGCTGAAGGTGTGGATTTCCTGAAGGAAGAACTAGTGTGCTGCTCATTTAGTTTTTTCCACACTGTGCTCCCAAATATGGAGTAACTACCTGCGAAATCAACTTTCAAATTTTTAGCCCTTGATGCCCCTCCAAATTCACAGAACCCTTTTAAGACAAGGACCATATCTACCCATAGGGAAGATTCTAACACAAAAACAAGTCTGTCTTTGGATATTTTTTTTTCCCTGATGTGTAAACAAGAATTTATGTTGAAAATAATTGCTTTATGTTACCTGCAGAAAAGCTGATTTCTCAAGAATTGCCTGAAAAAGCTTTGAATAACATTCAGGAAAATTATTGAGAATGATGTACCAGCATCCTAGGATTCTCTTTAAACTGAGTGAAACTGTGCCTGGAACAGCCTACCAATATGAGCAAACCTTTGACTCTTAATTACATTTTTTGCTTTCCTCAGGCAGAAAGGTGATAAACTGGACCTAGGGTGTTATTCAATTAGGGTGCTAGCTCTTAGAACTTAAACAAAATACATAACTTAGAGTAGTTCTGGTAAAAATTTGTAAATGAAATGAAATGCAGAGAACAAATCTCAACCTCAGGTTAAACTTAATATATATGCTTCAACTGTGTTTAAAATTGTCTTGCATTGAGAAATTAACCTTTTCTAAAACCAGGTAGATAAATTTAGTAATAAAATTTATGTTACCTTGTGAAGCAAAATTGCAACTAGTGAACAGTAAAACCTTAATAAGATATATTCCAGATTTCTGACTCCCTTAAATCACACAGAGCACTCACTGGAAGCAGAATGAAACACTACCCTCCAGAACGTCAAGAGATCTAAGAGACAAGAAGCAGCAAAGTCATATATTAAAATGACAAAAAGATTATAATTGTGAGGATGATGATGATGATGATAAACAGAAAAAGGATAATGTCTGCAGTTTTGGAATTTTTCCACCCTCTCTTGCTGTATATGTAAAAAGAAACATGGGCAGCTGGCATACCAGATGGTTTATTTTTGTGACACCCAAAGCAAAAAAGTTTGGACTAAAAAGAAGTTCTGTTAGCACCAGCAGCAACTCAGAATCCAAATGATGATTCTTCCTCTTCGTCTCTTGGGTAGATTAATACTACAATTCATCAAAAAAACTGAAAAAGCGACACTCTTTCCTTGCATTTTAATTACCTTATTTTAATTGTATTGTTCTCAGACACGCAATTTTTTGTGAGAAGAGAACAATATGAACACACTGAATTTAAGATATGAACAGATTTTTCACAATGAAAAAATCCTGAAATGCCAGCATCTTCTGTCCTGCTCAGTACCAGTGCTTGCAGTTCTAGAAACTCAAAGAGCAGTACAAAATACCATTTCTAAAGGAGCATGTTGTTTTTCTCCAATAGTGAGATCCAGCTTCCTGCTCTTGGGAATTTTGTAGTTGGTGATTTCTTGAGCCACAGAAAGTTGAAACAGTTGCTTCTCTTTTTTTCTCTAAAACCATAACCCAAGTCACCACCTAGAAAAATAGATTATTAATATAAGATTAAGTTACAGCTTGCCATTTCAAGAAAAATATACTGAATTCTCTGACAGGAAGCTTAGCTAAAGGGATAAAAACTTTCTGCGCACTCTTGCTGTGTGTTGAGCTTTTGATGGATCATAATTGCCACTTGGTTTTTCAAGTTTCAAGAGTGGGGGCCCAGAAAAGCTTCCTTCAGAAGTAATGGAGAAAATGCACTCTTTGAAAAGACAGACAGTTTCAGGTGTCATTTTTAGGATGAGAAGACCTAAAACCTAAAAGTGTTCCTTACTTTCACATAAAGGCATTTTTTAAAGTGACTAGCTCTGTGCCACACACATCTGCATTTTGTAAGATGAAATCCATTCAAGTGATGGATTTCAACCAGCCACAGGCAGGAATAGTCTTCACAGTTGTTTGTTAAGTGATATATTCTATTCTTCAGTAAAAGTTCAAAGGAGAATAGAAGAACCCTCTATGGATATTCATTAGCGCACTGCTGATCATTATATACACTCTTTCCCAGCTCTATGACTCTAAAATGAAAGCCAGTGTATTAACAACTTAAGAGAGTAAAACAATTTATAATTTTATTTAAAATAATTCTTTATAATTGCTTATCTTAGAAGATACCCTCACTTATATCTAGAACACCACAAGAAAAATAAGTTTTGTTAAATTATTGAATTATTTATATGAAAAATAAAAATAAGACTGACCAATATTTTCAGGGGGCAAAGACAGAACTGAACAAAATTAGTACTTTTTGATAAATGTGCATCTTATACGCACTTAAAGTTCCAGCAACCTGCTCTCTGTCTATAAAAAAAGTATATGAAAATTAAAAAGTATGGAAAATTTTATGGCAAAGAGAAGAAGTGAGAAAGAAAGGAAAATTTTAGAAAGAACATCTCTAAAAAGTGCAATACGATACCCTACACATAGTAATAGTGTAAATTAGGAATATGAGTTTGTAGCCTTAAATCATGCATTCATTTTGTGAAATATTTGTAAAAAAGGCTGAATTTTTACAATTTTCTTCCCATTTATAGTATTCTGGAAACAGAGAAACTGTTTTACAATGTTTAAAAAGGATTCAGGCAAACTGTTATATGTCATCTTTCCCCTAAACCTGGTAAGGCCCTTCTCCATGTTTCAAACCGTTGAGTGTGTGTTTTACTTGACTGGGTTTTGATTTTTCATAGACCTTCACGGTTTCCTTGAAAGCTGCCTTGAGTAAGATCTTGCTGTGATTTTAAAAATATTCTCACAAGTCTCTAATATGACTATTACATCATGTAAATGATCTGATTTTTTAAAAAACACCTTTTCACAATGGCATTTGATGACAATAGACTGATGGAAAATAAAGTGTCTGTGAATATAATTTGACATGCAATGGTTCAAGTTTTTATCTGCATAGGCTTTTGCGCAATATCTACTGCCATGTATTTTTTCATCACTTCTATCTGTCTAGATATAATTTGATTTTAGCTGCTCCTATGGTTAAATGAAAGATTTTCAGAAGGGAAAATTGTAGGAATTCTGAACTGAAGGATACCTTTATTTCTTATAATGGACTACTAGTTTTTTGTCTGGTACACAACAGACTTAGTGAAACTTTTCAAACTTCCGTCTTAGAATTTAGAATAGTTGGACAGTGCTTTCTACTCTTCTATAGATATTTGTTGAGATACAAGCTCCTTCAGAAGTTTGATTTTGTATTAGTACAGTTTTATTTAGTTAAAGTCAAACCACTTGAGACAGTGTGAGAGGTGGCTGGATACATTTTAAAGCCTGGATATATGTTGAAGAATGAAAACAGTGTGATAACCTGAGATGAACTCTTGAGAGGGTTTTTTTTTGTTGTTGGATTTCTTTCAAAACATATCCTTTCTAAAATACTGTCAAACCTGGAATGCTTACCATATACAATAATATAAGAAATTTGAGAGTCACTTTGAAAATTTGATAGATTTCACAGAAATATTTTTTATTTTCTGGAATTTTGACATATAACTAAACCAGGATGAATTTAATGGAGGCATCAAGAAACATGGATAGAAATATAAAGCCTACTGGACTCCATGATGCACCCATTTATATGTATTTATATGCAGCAGCTGAAGAAACATACTTATATGCATTAAGAGTAAGGTTTTGCAAAAACATGCTGGCTATATGCGTAGAAAGTATAAGAAGTGCTCTTATTTGATCTATGATTTTGATCTATTTCTCTAGTTTTTTTCTCTGCAAGATCTAGATTTATTTATTTTTGAGTGTCATTCATTCTGGGTTGTTACTTACTCTGGTATTTGCCTGTGCCATCTCCTTATTAGCTTCCACATTCAACAGTTACTTTTCTGAGGTGCTGTCAGGCTGATCCATGATAATGAATTTCTTTCACCTATTCTCTGGGAAAAAGCTTTACATAGGGACAACTATGGAAATTGTGAATCACATAAAATACAATTGTCTCATGATACTGTGAATTCTTTCTTATTAACTAATTAGCTGACTGAGAAACACTTGTCTCTATCTTTCAGTAGAGCTAATTAAATTCAGTAGAAAAAAATTTTTGGTGAACATCAATAGTAGACAGGTTGAGTTTGGGTTTTTTTTTTTTTCTGTTGTTTTAAGAGGATTTTATATAATTTCCTTATCTTCTATGCTTTTGGAACATATGTAGGCACTTATTTACCTGCTTTGCCCACCAGAAACAAATGAGAAGTTCTACCAAGCTGTCTAACTGGGGATTATACTTGGACATTTAAAGCTTATATTGAGTCCAGAGCAGAAATTCAATTATCTCTATTGTGTATAAGGATATTTCATTTCTTTGGAAGTAAAAGAAAACACACATATTAAACAATAAATCCACGCAGGGAATAATCCAATAAATTCAATAAACCAGCAATGGCATAATTTCCAGTAATTTTCAGTAATGTATTGACATATTATAATACATCACAGTAAGAGTTCCATCCTTGTGAGCACACAGAATATTTATATAAAAAACCCTGGCATTTAGCTGTAGTGACTGAACATTGCTAGTCATGTTGCACCTGTTATCTAGCATTGTGTGTGATAATTTGGTGCTGCCTGTGATTCTTGGGCAATCATGAGATCCTTACATGCCAAGAATTATGACAATGGTACTTAGTCCTTCCTGTCTTAGTGCCAAGTGCTAACCTACAGTCATCACCTTAAGAATACCTCTAGTTTTCTCCCTTAATATTATCATATCCAGGTATTTCTTCATACTATGACCTTGTTTTCTGACATTTTCTCTCTCCCAACTTATGTTTCTGTCACTAGATGGCCAAATGTCCAATGGCTAATTCCTTTTATTTTTGTGTCTTGCTACATTCTGTGCAAGGTTTTGACAAAGTGATTGCTAAAGCAGTAAAATTCAGTGGGTTCGGAAATAAGAAATGTACCACCACTGCTCTTTTAGGTATAACAGTTGGGTGAATCTTTATTTCTACATACAATTCATTTTCATTATATTAAGGCTACTAATTTTCTTTCCTCTGTAAGCCATCAGTCATACAGTAAAGACTGTGCCTGTTGTATTCCTTATGAGGAACAGGAGTAGAACTTCTGGATTTGGGTGACAACCATTTTAACAGAATAAATAAGATGACAAGGTAAAGCTAACTTTGTCCATGTTTATAGCAGAAGGCCTAACAGCAGGACAACAAAAAAAATAAACAAAACCAAACCAAAAACAAAACAAACAAACAAACAAAAACCACCAAAGGAAAAAAAAAAAGAAATAGCATTGAGACAAAATACATGTACTGTCCTTTAAAGTTTATGCAGAAAACTGTTTGGAAATATTGAGATTTGTCATGGCAAAATGATGAATGCTCTGAAATTTCTTAATGCTAATATTAGCTTTGGAAGACATAACTCAGCTGTAAAAGGTGTGTGAGAAAGAAACAGAAATCAACACATTTTATAGTGCTGTGGTTGTCTCAACAATTATATCTTTACTGGAGATTATGTTTGGATCAGACTCACACTTCTGAAGTGAACTTTCTAATTGTCCCTGTGTACTACAATTTGGTTCATGCTGCCAAGCTGTCTTGGAGAGTGCAAAGCAATTTCTTTCTGATTAAATTAAGCTGGAAGATGCACTCTAGGAACACATCTAAAGCACTGTAACTGCTAATGAGCATTCACTGCAATAAAGCATACACCATTTTTTTCCCTTTGATTCAGAGTGGTTTGGGTATTTTGGTGGGGTTTTTGCTTGTTTTTTGTCTTATAGAGGGAAAGTATGTGTGGCCACTACCCTAAAGAAAGGGAAAAGCTTTTAAAGTTTTGACTAGGCCATTATGAGTCTGTTTTTTTCTACTATACTTTCAATGAAGGTGCAAATTTAAAACAAAAGACTAGAATTACAGGAAAGGTTGTTTTGCTTTCCCAGACATACAAGAAAAAAAAGCTACAGGGTAAAATATACAGTATTATAAACAAAGAACAAAAAATTACATAAATGCACATCAAACACAAATAGGAAGTAAAATGGAGAGAATCTTGAGAAAAATATCCTTGCACTAGATCCACTAAACCTAGTTAATATTTGTTTTCTCTATTAGTGGAAGAAATATTATGGCAAGGAAAACAGATAATCCCAGGTCACAAAGTATATTAGTAAAAGCATAGCATCTCATTTTCCTGGCTTTTGGACAATGTTATTTTTGCATGTCTATTCTTCTGCATCTTTCTCTGAACGTAAATATATTACTTGAATGTAATTTTTTGATGCTTGGTATCTCAAAAACACAAATAGTTTTGAAAGAGCATCTTGAGATACTATATCAACTAGATAATTTTCACAAACTGAAAACTGGACAAAAATTGTTGTCAGCCTACTTACAAAACTGACTTGTGTAAGTGTAAGATTCAGAACAAGAATTTAAAAAATGCTGGAGAAATGTGATTTAGCTCACATGCTGAACTGATCTGTTACCTGCATGTAAGAACAAATCAAAAGTCCTGGATCATATGCTCAATATCAGTCATATTTTTAAAATTGACCTTTTCATATTGCTTATGCCAAGCACAGGAAGTTTCCCAGCTGTGACAATGACTTTAATTTTTTTGACCTTTATCTAATCAATAAAAAGATGAAATCTGGAAAGCTAGAGTGATTCAAACATAAAATATTTGTTTTGTTTCAATACTGCATTTTTAAAGGTTGCTTCAAAGTTAACATTCATGTTTATTTAGAAGGACACCTTTCCATGACCATCCCATTACAAATAGAATTAGAATTCAGATGTGGTTTTTCTATTTACTTTATTTTTTCATAAATCACTCCATCTTGAATAAATACTAGACTAAAACGATACCAGTGTTAGAAGCACAGTACTGAAACACAAGAACTACTGATTTCTCACTTCTGTGTTTTTTGAGAAGCCGCCTGAAGTCAGATTTTAAAAAAGTGTTCAGGCACCAAAAAAATCCTTGTTCTGTCAAAAATAATTTTCAAAGCAGCTGTGGTGATTTAGAAATTTTTCTTTCTTTTAAACTGCCTTGAGCTATCTATCATAGGTGCTTTTGCAAATGCCATCAAGAAGGGATAGAGGACAAAGCATTTGTTCCAGGTATGTTGTGCTATTTTAGGAATCTGAACCAAGCTCAATTCTAGAGACTAATGTAGCAGCTTTAGTCCTTCTGGGGCAGAAATGATACTATCAATCCAAATAAGCAGTGTGCCCCTCAGCTACAGGTAGTAGTAAACAGCAGAATTTCTGTCTGGTGGGTAAACAAATTCTTTTAAATTGCTGATAACTGTGGACTACTACATTAGACTGAAAAATACACTGAAAAAGACATAGAGACTGCATCATCTTAGCTTTATGTGCCTACATATACTGGAAAAGACAGTCATTTGTTTTCAAACATCTCAATGCAGTTGTTTGCAAACATCATAAACTCCCACTCTGGGAGCTACTTTGAGATATGTATTTTTAAAAAGTCCATCTAATTTCCTTTCTGTATGAGGTGTGAGTGTTTCTGTTGCAGAGCAGTCACCTCTCACAGTGCTGTTAATGAGTGTTTGCTGAAGCTGCTGGTATTCACGTACAAAGTAATGATTTTTATGATAAAGATGTCTTTCTAGAACATATGAGGGACTATGTGTGTCTGTGCATATACTTGTATGTGTATATCCATATTCAGTGGTAACCATGATATATAAATATGTATATATGTATGTATGTATGTATGTATGTATGTATGTATGTATGAAAGCATATATATATGAACTCTAAATAGCAGTTTACATCACTAAATACTAATTTCAAAAGTCTAAAGAAGGAAGACATTACTTTGCCCAAAGATTGAGGAAAAAAGTATTAATTTCCTGGAGCTGCTTCTGATAGTCAATTTGTATTCATGTGAGTGCAGGAGGTTAATGGTAAAAATACCCCACAACACACACTAATATCACATGCTCTCAAATACTTAATATAGAGTTTAAAAAGGTCAGGATGTTATAATTGCATATGATCAAGTTTGTTTTGATTAGCAGTAGTAGGAATGTTATTTCCTTTGGGTTTGAAACAGCAACACGAGTTCTTATGTAAGCTTAGTAACCTAGGCCTGTCTGAATGCCCTCTGATATATAGGCATTGCAATAAAATACAAAAAATATGTTGGTGTTCTGGCAGACAATGGCCTATGAGTTTTTTCAGAGAACACACTTCATGATCTTTACTAATGCCTAACTTGTTAGCTTTAGTTATAGATACATCTTTAGAATAATTTTGTGCATTATTCATACACTAAGAAGAAAATTTGACAGTACTTCCAGTTGCAAAGCAGGAGACTTCCATAGCTGCTGTTTGGAACTTGCTGGTTTTCTCACTGTGCACTAATGCAAGTAATTAATTTTATCTCCTGGCTTCAGAGGTAGAGGATCATGCTTGAAGGGATCTGGGTCACGTTAAGTCATAAGATGACTTCATATCACAACCAAACTGGGTAATTGGTGGGAGAACATCCCCAGCTTATTTCTGGTCCATGTCCCCAGTAAGCAGGTGAAGAGCAGATTGGAGAAAAGATGCTGCGATGTATTTGATTTTGATCAATACTAAATGACCTGCATAGCTGGGTTTGGGTGCTGAGAAGCAGTTCCAGATTCACCATCTCAGATATACTCAAACATGATTTAATTTTGTAGTGCGACTCTTTAGTGATCTACTTAAGGTGTAAGTTAGGCACTGGGATTTTCTATGAAGACCACAGGAAAGAACAGTAGCATTAAGAAGATATAGAGGAATGGCATAATGACTGAAGAGCTAGCTATAGCTTTTTCTTCAGAATACATTTTGTCTCAACTACTTTATCAGACTGAATTTTATTTCCAGGTCTATCTTTAACCTTACAATCTTGGATATCTTTAAAAGTGTCAGTGCAGTTTCATGGTCCAACTGACTATAGGCAGATTGAAAAGGTGGATTCCCAGCAGTAGATATTTAAGTGACTTCAGAATGTATTGCCTTTTTTGACTTTGGTGGTAGCTTGAAATTTTACAGATTTGAACCATTATTTTAGTCCTCTAAATATCTGATAAATTCCAAAGGTCTTTTGTGTTTTTATTTGTTCTCTGAAAAGGCAAAAAGTCAGATTTTCCTAATAACTCAATGAAAACAGAAATATTAACTCCAATACCTGCTTGGTTATTTACAGGAAATATTTTGAAGTATTCAAAAACTGTTCAAAAGTGTGCTTTTTGATTAGGAAGGGGTAGGTGAGAGCAATATTTTACTTAACTCTGAAATTAAAGGAGCAAGTTCTGAGAATGAATTTTCAGCCTGCATGTTCTGAAATACCCATGATTTTACCTATTAATGTGAAAAGGAATATTTAAGTTTGAATACTGAAAAAATAGTAATAAAATTTTAAAATTTAATTTAAAAGTTTACTTTATAAAAATATAAATGGAAAAGACAGAAAATAAAAAGCTTACATTTACTTCTTTTTTTAAAAAAAGTATGTCTGAAAACAACTTTTGAAGATATTTAAATTAAATACTACTACAGTAAGTTGTTACATTACCTTGACATGTGTTAATGGCTGTTCCAATTTAAAACTAAGAAATTATTGCCAAAGCCAACCTCTGCTTTCATTTAATCCAAAAATCTCTCTAACACCAAAAAACCGCCACCCACCACCACCACCAAAGAAATTAATAAGTAATTAGAGTTTTAACACGGTTTTTTAACCATATCAAATTTTGTGGTTACAATTTCTATGCTATTTCTCAATTCAAGAGTTTATAAATATATTTTTCTTCATTTACAATCTGCTTTGTGTGTCATTTTCAGTTTTTTCTCTCTTGTCACCTGAATATTGACAACACAAACAGATATAATTTTCCAATAGAATATATTTTTTGAAGAACTATCATGAAGTTTCCTAGAAAGATAATGTTGAAACAGATATACTTTGGATATGAGTTCTCACAGACACTCCAGCTCTGATTCAGGCCCTGTGAATTCTGTGAACATATATTTTGTTAGAAAGTCTGTCTGTATCCCTGACTGTCATGGCTTTACTATTTCAGACATCAGATTAGCATAAAGCTAATCTAGCACAAGCCACCAAATAAAAATGTGGTGAGCAGTTAAGAATGGGAAATCACATTGTTCCTGGCATGACTTCAGTTAAAAATCAGGTGGTGAAGGAATATGCTATCACTCACATGAAAAATTATAATTTTGAAATGTTTGACTGTTGTTGACCTGGATAATACTTGCAGCAGGATTATCTGGCAACGCATTGGCACATATTCATTACATATGAAATATTCTCAGTTTTCTTCAAGTTTCCTTCTAAACTGTTTTCTTATATACTTAAAATGATTTTCTGGTTCCTAAGACAGGCCATATCTTTTCTTCCTACCTCAAAAATACTAATCCTGAACGTTATTATTTTTAAATTGTCATTTAATAGTAAAATGAACTAATACATGGCACTTTTGAACCTTGTGGCTCAAAGAACTTTATAATTATCATCTTCAGTTTCCTCATTTTACCCTGGAGCACAGAGACAATGAAAGAAGCCAAGAACTTTTTGTGAAGGCCTGATTCCAAATTCAAGAAATTGACAATTCATTGTGTTTTTAATGAGATATTCTACAGTAGCAGTCAGAAATAGGTCCTAATGCCTACAACTCAATCTCATCAAAAGAAAGCAGCTTCTACATCACAGTACTGAGAGCAAAGGCCAGAATTCACTGGCCTTTAAAAATGTCAGTGCTGTGGACTGGCGACCGTATGGGGATATTCATCAGGGTTTCTTTGTTGGTTTTGGGTTTTTTGTGTGTGTGTGTTTTGTTTTGTTTTGTTTGCTTGTTTGGTTTGTTTTTGTTTGCTCTTAGTTTAGTGTTTGTTTTCTTTTAGTGAACCCAGAGGACTGTCTTTAAATATACTTTTGCTCACGTTTGTCACTAAAGCCATGACATTAAACTCAATGCCCCAGACGATGCTTTGAAAGTATACTTTTAGAATTCTGTCGGACTTCGTTGTCTGAGAAAGAGTGATTAATTGTGAGCAATTAAAATCTTCAAAAATATATCAGTGCCTTTTAATTTCAAGCTTCTTTTTGATACCTAAATTCTTCCTTGTTGTGCAGAATGGTGGTAATAGATGTACTAAAGGGACTCTCTGGTGGCCTGCTTTTCTGCTAACTTGACTTTGCAGCAAGAAAAGGCTTTCTGCTTGAAATTTTCTGATCTAAAAGACTAGAACTTTCTCCAGGGAACTGGAGAGACAGCTATGTGGTACTAGTTGGATCCTGTTTCCTTCGCTGCCACTTTTCACTGACTATAGCAGACAAGAGTTAAATTAGTACACCAAAATATAACAGAAGTTATTATTATCTGACACCTAAACATCAAAGGAATAGCTTCCTTTCTGGTTTGTTCTAAGTTAGGAAAAGAAAAACAGCAGATTTGAGGGGTATCCTTGTGCCTTTCTGTATTTGTTTATATTACAGCTCAGCAGCAGACGTGATAACCAGGTTGCTGTCCTTTCCTGTGCTGAGGATCAGAGAACCTCATGATGAACTCAGACTGTTGAAAGGCAGTAATGCAAAGTTCAATTTTTAGTCAACACTTTCTCCTGTAAGAGACATATAGAAACTGGCCAGGGCTCTTTAGGGTCCATGGGGTGTGCATTAGAGTCTTACCAATGTTTGCCTACACAAAGAGTTGCAATTAGAACCTACTTTGTCATTAAAATCTACAGCTACACAAGAGCAATGGTCCAGAATCCCTCCCCATGGCTTATTTCCTTTTTTCATTGCTACATGGCTGCTGTCTATGTGGTGTATGATCAACTCATATTCACTCTGAAGTCTGGTGGTAAGACAGTTCTTAGAGGGAAAATATGTTCAAGATTTAACATTTAATCAAGTAAAATTTCGCATAAGATAAGCTTTAGGACCTGAGATGAGAGTGGTAGAGAACAGTAGAAAATGTGCATGTCTCTTCCCAAACCAGGACTCTTTTTTAAACTAGGAGAAAATACAGCAGAATGCAGCAATAACCTACTTTAATAAGCTTCCACCCAGACTCACATACACCCATGTGTAGACACAAAATGCATTGGCAACAGCTCTAGTTTATTGCTGTTTCATGCCTAATTCTCCTAATTAACATGATTAGTGATAGGAAACAGTTAGCTAAATGAATGGTCTCAGTCTTTATAATGAAGCTAGCTTTGCTTGCAAGCTATTTGCCATTAGTCTCTTGGAATGATTCTTCAATTCATAATGTCTGCCTGGAACTGGTCCACAGAAAACATAGAGCTGGATTCAAATGTCACTATGATTACCGGTTGGGAATCCTCATGTTATTGGACTTCAGAACTAGCAGTGCAGCTTTACAGACTTATTCTTTAAAGCAAAAGATGAATAAGCTATAATGACATTGGATATGTGTGGGGTCACACTTATTTGTTGCCACAGGCCAGGAAGGTGTGATTATAGCTTAATTCTGCATGTTTGGGGAGAGACTTGTCTAGGCTGACAGATAACTAAAAAGCTGGAATCTATCCCAGTTAACAGGGAAGAGACAGCTTTTTGAGCTCCAGACTATTTTCTTTATAGCCCTATTCAAACATACATAAAATAATTCATTAGCAAAATAGCAAAAAATATTATTTCCTCAAAAGACTAACAAAAATCATTTTATACATTCTAAAAGTCTGGATTTCTTTTTAAATTTAGTTTCAATATCACATGGTTAATGGTTCTGAAGGTGATATTGTATTTATATTTTACTGTCAAAGAATTTTAAACACTGGCATTGTATGTTTTGTCTTTCCTCAAGCTTCATAATCAACCTTTTTTATCATGTTAGAAAATGTGAAACAAAAGGACTTTATTCTTACATGGCTGCAAAAGATAATTTTCAGCCTCAGTGTTTGATTTATTCTGTGACCATGCAATCACAGAACAGGATATGTTGATTTGGAAGTGACCCATCAGGATCATTGAGCCTGGTGGATACCCCAAGAACCCCATCATGTGCCTGGCAGCACTGTCCAAGTGCTTCGTGTACTCAGACAAGTTTGGTGCTGTGACCGCTTGCCTGGGGAGCCTGTTCCAGTGCCCAACCACCTTCTGGGTGAAGAACCTCTTCCTGATATCAAATCTAAGCCTCTCCCAACTCAGCTTCATGCTGCTTCCTTGAGTCCTGACACTGGTCATGAGACCAGAAGACCAGACCTCCCTCTGCTTCCCCTCATGAGGATGTTGAAGACTGCAATGAGGTTTCCCCTCAGTCTCCTCCAGGCTGAACAGGTCAAGTGACCTCTGCTTCCCCTCCAGACACTCTGCCATACTCATGGCCCTCTGGATGCTAATAGTTTAATGTCTTTTTTATGTTGTGGCACCCAAAACTGCCCCCAGCACTCGAGGTGAGGCTGCCCCAGTACAGAGCAGGACAATCCCCTCCCTTGCCAGGCTGGCGATGCTATGCCTGATGCACCACAGGAAATGGTGCATTCTGCATATATTTGTATAGCTATAAAAACAACATAAATTTCCCCATTTAAATATAGCAAAATATTAAAAAAAAAAAAGTCAGAAGGTAATATTGTTTCCCCTTTCTAGATACAGCTGTTGCTTTAGCAGTTACAAGGGTCATTTAAAAGTCATGAAATGAGAACATGAAATGAGAACACCACCAAGAACAGCTGATACTGACTAAGCTACTTAAAACACACTGCTGAAAAGTTCTTAGATCTATAACCAAACATTGTTTCAACAACACAAAAAAAAAGAAAAATAAAGATGGAATTGTGGTATTTGTCTGTATCAGATAAAATGTCTATAGAAACATATTGTTAGTTAAAAGAAAATGATGACACAGAACCAGCATAGTTCTAGCTTATAGAGGTTAAAATATGTTACTTTAAAAATATTTTTAAAAATCTAATAACACACCAAAGCACCTAGCATAGATCCTTGAACCAGTGGATGCAAACGGAATTCCAGACCACTTCAGGGGGAACACTTTTCTCCTAATTTTACAAACCTGGACAATACTGGTCCCTGCACTTTGATTTGTCCCAGCTCACAGTGACTAGTTTTGGTCTCCCAACCCTGATCCACGATTCTGCATATCTTGTGCCTTATCTGAGTGCCTTACTTATATAAAACCTTTATTTGGGGGGCTTGTGTTTACCAAGCCAACAGCACCTAAGCACCTTTCCTAGTGGCTCACACCAGGTGCAATTTTGATGCTCCTTGGCAAAATGAAGCTCCTAACTGTTAGATACCCTGGATGTCTTTGAGCCCTCCAGAGGTTTTGTTTAGCCAATAGTTCCAGGTCTCAGGTTTCTAGAATGGAATGCGTTTTCTTGTGTGTACAAATGGACTGTGAGGTATGAACCCTGAAGGATTTAAACTCCGTTTTGGAGACCTTAAAGGATACTGGGTTAGTTACTGACCAGTATGTTTCAAATCCTTATTCAGAAGGGTTCCAGACTGATAAACTCTCTACTAAGGTACATGTTTGCCTTTTTTAAACTTCAGTCATAGTGACTATGTGCGATTGCAGCATTGTACACCTACACTATGCGCTATTTACGCCTACAGTATGCAGTCCATATATGTTTTGCTGGATGTCAATTCATGTGAAAAATGTCAGCAATGTGCACCTAATTTTCACTGTCAGGAGGCTGCAGGCTATGCAGGCTGTAAAGCACTGCTGAATACACTTATCTGAAAAATAGAACAGTTACAGTGACCAGAGGCAATATATCCCAGAAGAGATTTACAATCCTACACTGACTTTGCTTTCTGTTTTCTGGGAACTTTTCTAGCTCTTCAAAACTGTTTCTAACTTACATCTATAATATTTCTAACTTAGCGTTCACTTTTTTCCCCACATTATTCTTTTAATTGCCTCACACTTCCAGTAGTTCTAAGAATTTTGTGCAACACTACTGTGCTTACACAGTACTCTTTACACTTACATGTGATTACAGCAATGTTTCAAGAAAGTGTAAATTTTGTGTTTATATATAAGATAAAATAACAAAAAAAGAGAGAATATTTGGTTATTACCTAATAAATAAACTAGGCATTCTAATTGACCTGAACCTGTAGCAGTCTGGATAGATATTCTGTTTGGCCAAATTATTAAATCACATCAATTGCTAAAGCATCTGTACGACATCAAGTAGTCAGCTGAGAAAATAGCATGTATTTGTCACATTCATTTCTATTCTTTTTATGTAGAAAATAAATGTTTTGATAATAATTTTAATAAATTTACAGCTAGATTTGTGCCAGAAAATAGCAAAGTAAGGACAAGAAATATGGGAAACTATGAACAATTAAAGCTTAATAGAAGGAAAATCAGAAAAGTTAAAACACAACAACATACCAATGTATTTTTTTTCTCTGAAATGATAGGGAATTCATATACTGTGAGTTGAGTGACTAGCATTCTAAAATGCTGCATGATGGAAAACCTCATGAGTAATGCAAAATTATTTGCATGACAATGTATTAAATTTAAACTAATACTATTTTACCATTCTGAAGGACAACCATTAAGTCAATTTGTTGGCTCAGAATGGCAGAACTACACTGCTAAATGGAAGGACTTATATGGAATATGTGATTTTTGTACCCTGAAAAAGATAATTTCTCCTAAGATTTTCTTTAGTAGAAAGATTCGACTTCTACTCTGTCAGTAATCTATTTCTTCCAGTCATTCTTTCAGGTTTTTTATACCACTATGAAACAGTTAATATTCTGGCAATATATTTGCTTGACATATTCTGATTCCATCTTGTCAGTAGACATGTCATCTTTTGGTATTTCTCACTCTTTTACAGTGTTTTTCTTAATTTTTTTTAACATATTATGCAGTCACCTTTTTGCCTTTCAGGAATACAAAGAATAATTTAGGCTGCAGACTTCAAAGTCTTCAAGAGTTTTAACTTTATTTGAGCACTTTATGTTTTGTTGGTATGGCTTCATATTGAGATAACTTGTTTACTAATAGGTACTAATTACCTATTATAATTGAAATAATCAAGTATGCAAACAGGAGATTAGTCTCAAGAGGAGAGTTATGTTCCTGTCATTCACATTTTAAAGTCAGATTTCTGAGGTAGGGTGGGTTTCGTAGTTTGATTCTAAATTTCTGCTTTTACATTTTTGTAACTTCAACTTCTTTGGCCTCAACAAAGTCCTTTACTTAATGCTAAAATCCATAGGTTTTCCAGCACAGTGCTATTGGCTCTTTTTGAATCGCTGCATGAGACTGTGTGACTTGTGAGTAATACAGATAATCTATTAAAAATGCAAAGAACGTATATCATCATATATAATAAATTGGTTAGACTGAAATCAAGAGCCCAGGAATTTTAGGAAATGCTATTTACATTCAAGGGGCTATGCTAATATTTTCTGCTGTGTGACTGGACTTGTCTTGCTTTATTAGTTCCATCTAAAATGAGGTGCTTTTTTAGTGCCATCTAAAATTAGGCAGGTTTCCAAGACTGTCAGTGGAGAGAGATAGGCACTCCAGCTGACAATTCATCTTTGCTATCTTGGACATGTATAGTAGGATGGGGTGAATCACCTTCTTTAAGTGCCTAGAGGAATACCAGATGATGATATGGATTAGTCACCTGATTTTAGACAGTTAAAGCAAGATAAAGTGAAGTCTGATGCACAGTGTCCAATGTAGTTACTGCAGCACTCTTCTTTATAGGCACAAAGGGTAAGAGATTTTGTCAGCTGAAGATAATGTATGGTCTGAACTGTTTATCAGTTCCTTGACCTGGCTTGCAATAACCAGCATGATTCCTGAATTAAGCAGGTGGATGGCATAGCTCCCGTAGTGACTGGAGTCTGGCAGCTCACTGTGATAAAAGCAAGAGAAAAGCTGTTTTCTGTGGCTACTCTTGTAAAAGAAGGCAAGCAGAGCATAGTTTTTGTCCTTCAATGCAAGCAAACAGGAAATCCAGCACTTAGTGCCTAAAAGGTACTGGCAACCCCACGCCTCTTGGTGGGTGTCAATCACATGTGCCCAAGGAATTAGCATCTGTTGAAAGGTTCCTTGTGTATGTACATTTTCAACACATTACAAAATATTTTTCCTTCTGGAAAGAAAATGAACCCACAAGAAAGTAAATATCTTAAAAATTAAGACTGGGAGTATTTTTTTTTTCCTTTCTAGACTATGGTGAATGATTTCCTAACTGTAGATTTCATATTAATCTTAAAATGTTCAAGAAAAAAAAATCATAATATTTTGAGGATTACATTTCCTTTCTATTTTTTTTCTTTTATGATAGAAAAATCAAAGCGCTTATAAGGGTTTTCCCAGAAGCAGTTCAAACAGTGAGTATAATTTTCTTCACTTTGGTTAGTTTTGTTTTGGTACTTGTTTTTGTTTTAAAGTAACATTCCCTTCTAATTTACTGATTACCTTATTATGTGCATACTGGAGCAAACCTAGATTTTAGTTATAAGCTACCATTCTTTTGCAATAAATTGCAGTGTTACTTCATAAAAACACAAGAAATACTGTGTACAGGTTCTGTCTCTGACACTGTGAACTTTTGGTGGCTAGAAAATGTGCTTTCAACTGTAATTTTAATAAAATGAGAAATACATGATATCAGGGTGAATTTGAAAATTTTGATGAGTGTGTGTTTATTACAATTTTATGAAATCTCTTCTTACACCTTCCCTTTTGTTAATTCCTTACTGTTTGATCAAAACAGATTTAGAGCATAGATTAAACCATGGAATAGGCATAGGACTCTGTACAATTTATTATGCACAACTTACATTAATTCTTCATTTCTTTGTTTGCAGCATGCTTTAATTAACAGACAGATAAGGAAATCTCTCAAGTAAGTAAATACCTTTTGACTTTTCATAAAGTTTATTTTTGCCTTCTTGTGTAATAAGTTGGCTATATAGAGAAAATGAAATAAGTTTACAATTTGTTGTTTTGTTGAAAATTCTATTTACTTGTCTCCATTGAAAAAAATAGTATGATAAAATCTTATTATACCTTAAGAACAAATAAAGGAATACATGCTCCTAGAACGGAAAAAATTAAGGAAAAATACCACTATGGAAATGCAAAAATTATAAAAAGAGAGAGAAATGTAAAGAAAAAAAAACTTAAACGGAAAAGATGGAAAAATGAAGGAAGAAACAAAAAAAAAAGTATTGTCTTCATACTACCATCACATAGTGGTACAAAGTAAAACTTTTAGTAGGACAAAATGGTAATTTTGTAAAAAACCCCCAACCAAACCAAAATGTTCAAGTGATTATTTGTTTTCAGTGTTCATTACTGCATCCTTGTGAAAGTATTCTGTATTCTGAGTGACTATATTCTGATTCAACTGATCTGGTTTAAGACAAATTTTGTCCAAGGAAGAACTTCATATAATCTTGTAGTTATGTTGAAATTTTTATAATTTAAGCAGTGTTCTGCCTGTTGAGAAAAACTCAGTTCTTTTTATATATTGCTCTCCACTAGAAGTTAGAAGTTTTTAGATGGTACCTCCTGTCAGTAGCAGACTCAAGGATTATCTTCATGAGATTGTTGAATATTGTTTAGGTTTTGAATGTTTTAAACCTAGGAATCAGCCCTACAGGTGTAGATGAAAGAACGAGTTGAATGAGGCTTTTATGCCTACACACGTGAACACGTGCACACACATAAAATCTGGTTCTGTGAACTGAGTGGGTTCAGGTCACCAGAAAAATACTGAGGTCAAAAGAGTAAAGCCATTTCTTCCATTTTATTTAGCACAAGTTGCTCCATTCATCCGCACATTCAACTCATCAAACTTGTGCTCACTTTTTAAATTAGTGAAAGTACTGGTAGTGAATCCCACACCTTGGAAAGGACAAATACAAAAGGCTTTTTCTGTTGAAAGGGGTAAGGTATATATTTGAAAATGGAAGTTGATATTCCTGAGCTCTGCAGATAAATCACTTATTCTGGCCATATAGTTATATAAATAAGACAACAACACAAGAAACTGCAGAATGTTTCTTAAATCAAAGAGAAACTAAAGTCTAAGCAGATGGCTAACCCTAATTTATGGCTGTTGTAGCAAGATAATGGTGGGAAGAATATTTTTTAGATAGGAAAAATAAACTCATGACTTTTTGGATATGTAACTCAAGAGAAATTACCATGGTAATCCTACCACAAATATCAAGATAGGGATATCATGAAAGAATAATGATGACAATAGGGTAAGAATGACCAGAAGAAGGTGGTTTTGGTTTTTATTTAAATTTATTTTGGCAAAGTTTCATAAATGGTGAAGAGACTAGAGGGGGAAAGCAAGAGTAAAGGATACATAATGTCAAACAAATCATGTTATTGGTGTGGGTCAGGAGTTCTGTGTTTAACCATGGTGATTTGGACACTTTTTCTGCATTTTTCTGATTAGTTCCTGTCATCAGAAAGGATGTGACATGATCTCCTTGGCACTGGTGAATGAATACTTGGAACTCTTTTTCTAGACTGGACAGGAGAACCTGGAGAGTGTAACCTAACATCCCTTCCTCACCTCCTTTACAGTACACACTATCAACTATTGATTTGTTTGGTAACTAGAAGAAACAAAATTCAACAGAAATACTGCTTGTGCTTTATTGATTTGTTTAGTTGGTTTTTTTGCTTCCCCTTAAATTTAATATTTTTGGTGCAGTGATTGATTCAGGATGGATGACAATTCCAGTCAGCCACTTGAAGGTTTTATCACCTTTAGAAAAGAATGAATGCTGAAATAAACTGCAGTATTTTTACAGGATTAATAGTAAAATATAAAAGCTTGTTTTATTTTCTTCCTCTCTTTTGCCCCCATTAAACTATTAATCTGACCTGCTGAACACATAATACATCATTATGAATATATAATATTCCTTCCAAAAATTTTAGTCTAGATTAACTAGTCCTGTTACAACACCACTCTCCCCTAAATTTCCCATAATAGTATTATACAAAGCTGAATTTTTTTTGTGGTACAACAGAGTGAAAACAAATTGTTCAAAGAATTCTTTATTTGCTTTCACCTGGGAAACCTATCATAGCTTTTTCAGCTACAATAAATGAATACTAATTTCATTGTCAGCAGGAATTCAGCTTTTCATTATTTAGATAAATTCACCTCTGTATTATAACCGTAACCCAGTGATGTCATGAACCAAAAATGATGAAAAGCTGGATCCTTTTCAGACATATGAAAGCAGTACCATATAAGAAGCACAAAGCACTTCTACCTGTGGAGTCTACTAATGGCTTCTAGATGAAATGGGAGCAAATTGGCTACGAAGAATCCAGGTTAAAGTGTAGAAATTCATAAACTTGCAAATCAGGACAGTGCTGATATGTAAGTCAATGGGAAAAATGAACAGCCTGTTCTAATTATCACCTCCATTCTAATCCTGTCTGCTTTCCTCATTTTAATGGCTTCCTGTATAAAAATACAGCTTTTGGTCATCTAAGCAATATTTTTTCCCTCTGATTTTGCTTGTACCCTCTCTCTTACATGGAACTTCACCATTAGCTGGGCTAATTTCATATGGGTTCTAGTCATGTATTTAAGCTTTTTGCTTCCTTCTCAACACACTCACAGCTTCCTTTTATCATAGTCTCTGCCCCGACTCTTCAATTTTTCTCTGTGCCAGCCATTTTTTCTTCTACTTCCCTGTTAAAAAGAAAGCTTCACATAAAAAAGTAATAAATTCTGATCAGTATAAGGGGATATCTAGGCATTATTTGATTAGTCAGCTTGCTTTACTTCACTGGTCTGCACTCTCTATTTGGCATATCTTGATTTCAGCTTAAGCCCTATCATCCACAAATAAAACGTGAAACACCATGAAACACAGCTGCTGTGTGATGAGGAGTTGTCAAACACAAAGATGGTTGGCCATACTCCCTCTGTAAGTCAGGGTTTTCATGATATACTCCAGGTAGTGAACAGCAGACACTTGAAATTGAGGATGTAGAAATGGTTTACTGAAATTACTTGACTTAACTTTTGTTCTAAGGCTTGAAAACATGGTTTGAGAGAGTGGGAGTGGCTGAGTGTATTTCTGCTTGGTTTAGTTTGGTTTGATTTATTTTTTAAGTAAAGCTAGAGAATTACCTTAACCATAAAAACTACAATTATTATGCAAGGTCTACTAAACCACACCAAAATATGACCTCTGCCTTCAACAGAGCAACCAGGATGAAGAATGAAAAGGAACACAGAGCATCTGGGTGTAATCTCTCTTATTTGACAATAAAACCTCTAAGAGAGACAAGTTACTGCTTTAGAGAGTCTACTTAATGTCATCCTCAAGGCATGTCTTTAAAAGGATTCTGTTGTAATAAGATAGCCCAAACAGTGAGTGCGTGATCATCAGGTTTAAATAGCTGCTTTATTGCCTATTTGAACAGGAGGGGGAAAAATCCAAGAAAAATACATCTTTATGGTGAGAAAAAGGCGTGGCAAAAAACCCAGGATGATAATAGCAACTGCCATATCCCAGGAATGGCCGCAACCTCTGCCAGCTATATCATTAAGAGTCAATGCTGATGAACACCAATCTTTTTGTGCACAGCGTGAATGACAGAATAGAGAGCTCTTTCCTGAGTACAGGGTGGAAAAAAACCTCAAAGTATCTGCTGCCACTTTTCCTAATGGCTCCTGCTGTCGTTTTATACAGCAGGTTTATCTGGAAGCTACTGTCAAGTGGCAGAATCCTGTTCCTGTTGTGCAAATACTGCAGAAAAATACAATCAAAAAGATTTCTTTCTCCAACTTCTTCATGAAAATGTGCATGTTTCACCCTACCCCATTTTGTCTAAGCACATAATGTCAGAAATCAGCATTTCAGAGTCTGAAGGACCTTATTGTGGCCATGACAAAAAGCATGGTCTCTTCTTCCTGAGAACAGCATTTTGCCTTTCAGAGCACAGGTACCACCTTTCCTCGGTATTCAAACTGACATTATAGCTAGGAAGCTTACATAAGCACACTTCCCAGGCAGTTTGTGTTCTTTGACTTCATTTAGGTTAGGAGCTCTTCATAAGGACCATTATTACCTCAGTAATGAATGAATGTAATTTTAAGGTCTTTAAAAGCATTGCATTAGGCAAGATTTGAATATCTCTGAGGGGAAAAAATGTAAGTGTTCCATAGTTTTAAAGGCCTCCAGATAAACCTGCTATATAAAATGAAAGTAAGCATATAACTTCAATGTAATTGTCTTAAGTATTTTAGGATGTACTCAATAACTGAATTATTTCAAAAATTTATTTCATTTTGTTGCTCTGAAAAACATGTCCTCTTTTTTTTTTGTTTGTTTACCTTACATAGATCACGGATCTACATAAAGGAGACTGATATTTCTAATTAATTAATCTTGGCTCTGTTTCCTAGAATGACAGATTAGTTGTTTCTGTTTGTTTCCACTTGACTCCTCTATTCAGAACCACCACCTTTTGGCAAAGTTGTTGATATCATATGCTGGATGAGGTTGCTGGAAAAGAGCTGTTTTGTGAAGGCTGTTATAGTTGTTGCTAGGGATGTCAAAAAGGAAGAAAATTTTCCATGCTGCTAGAGAATACAAAGCTGCTAGAGTGTATAGTTCCGCATGGAAGGATAACTATGATTTAAATATATTTGAGCTCTTTTGCCTCCCCATTTTGTTGACTGTAATTTCAGTTTGGTTTTTTACTACAGGATACTCTTACACTAATTGCATACTACCAGGCAAGAATTTTCTCTTATTATTAATTACACAAAGAGTGGAATAGAAGATAATGGGAAATATCCACCTAGAAATTATCAACTGAAAATTTGAAAATATCTTGTTTTAAAGAACTGCCTTATAATTTTGTTAATTACAAAGTCTCTTTATGAATGAAGAGAGAGAAAACAAGAATTATTATTTCTAAATTCTACAGAAAAATTTAATTGTGTGAGAGTAAAATAAATTAGTTTCATTAATTTCCTCCAATTTCTTCCATCTGGCTTAACCAGTTTCTTTTGGGAAAAGACAGATATATTAATAGTTGCATACTATACACAATGCACAATGAAAATATAAAGAAAATAAAAGGAAAAAAAAATGAAGAAAAAAAAAAAGAAAAACCCAGTCAATTTTTCATTTTCCCACAGTTAAGTTCTTGGAAAAAAAATCGGTGAATATAGTATTGCTTTTCATGTGCCAATTTGGCCCCAACTATGTTATACCAGCTGCTTTGCTAAGCCAGGCTCTTAATAGATGGCAAGTAAAATGAAGAAGATTGAAGACAGGTGAGAAGAAGAAAGCAGCAATAGAAATCAACACAGCACGGAGGAAAGAGCAGAAAACTTATGTTCACATTTTAGGAAGATTTCCAGATGCAGCTATAAAGATGATATGGTGGCTGGTCCCTTCCCTTATTTTGTCTGCAGAGGATGTCTCAGATGATCAAGGAAAAAAAACCCAGCCATTAAAAAAGAAGAACTGCAGATATTAACATTCAAAGGCACCTATTAAAGCCCATGATTAATCAGTGTTGTGATATACAGATATAGATATATGCATGTCTATATATATATCTTCACATGAAGCACACTCTGGTTAATGAATTTTAATTGTATTATAACTGATACAAGTGTTTGTGATCATCTGTCAGATGCCTCACAACCTATGGCTGAAATAGAAAATGGTTTGATAGCTATCAATTTGCAATTGCAAGGTAGGTGTTACTTGCTGTAAAAACAAAATAATAAACCTGAGGGCTCTTTTGAGATTTTTATCAAAGTCCCTTCACCTCAAAATTCTAATTTGTGGGAGATTAAGTGCTCCATTCCACTGGATGCATTTGTAAAGCATGGAAATATGGAAATGTTAGTCAGTGGTTCATGATCTAAAAAATTCGGAAAAAATACTCTAGGGACCTATAAAGAAAAAGAGAGAGCAATACAACGCATCTTTCCAAATTAGGAACTTCTTTAGCTCTCAAACAGCTTTAAATCTGAGGATCACAAAGATATAAAGGGATAAATAATTTAAAGGGATATGGGGCAGAACATAACTTTTGCGTTGTTTGTCTGATTGATTGATTGATTGATTGACTTATTGTTTGTTGGGGTGTGGGATTTTTTTTTTTTTTTTTGTTTTGCCTCTGAGGAGATTGTGACTAATATACTAGAATTAATTATTAATGAGCAATACAAACCTACTAAAGAAACCAAATTCAAAGTGTTATTGGGTAGTTTTAGAATCAAATTATGGATATTAGACATCTCCACTGTCTACTAAACACAAAAATATCTCACCACCTTAACAAATGAGTATACAATATCATTATTTAACAGAATGACTGTCTGTGAGAAAGAAAAAGTAAAAAGACATTTTAGTTCCTTAAGAAAAAAACAAATGGGTAATATTTGGATGTGGTGTAGGGAACACATTCCTTCTTGATTTTCATAGCTTTAATGGCCTACTATATACAATGAATGAAAATATATTAATTCTGATGACATGTTCTTCATGGTATTTCCATATTTGTTTTTGCTTTCACTGCATAAGGAATTAATTATATTTTGACTCCAGAGGAATAATCCATATATAATTAATTCTTGCACTGAACATCTGTGATTTTGTCGCTATTTTTACTCAAGTATAGAGACAAAAAAAATTGGACCAAATTGGTAAAAATAATTTAAATGAACAACAACAGAGAGTATGCTGACAAGTTAAAATCTTTATTATTATTATTTTAATTTGATACTCTTCACCTTCTTTTATGTTTCAGACTGAGCAGTCAAGGTTATTTTGGGAGAGACTGAAGGAATCTGAATCATACTTTTCACAGGACAGCCTCACACCTAATGATTTTTAGTAGAGGAAGGCAAATACTTTGGAAAAGAATAGTGTCTTTCCTGGAATTAAAAATCCAAATCCTTTTATTTAAAATATGTTTTAGACATGAAAATTCTACTTAGCATGGGCTGAATTCTTTCCTGATATATATTAAAAAATGCAAAACAATCCTGCAATTATTTTAGTTCAATGAACAAAATTTGCCCCATGGTGGAATTT
Source organism: Phylloscopus whistleri (assembly GCA_017589585.1). NCBI lineage: Eukaryota > Metazoa > Chordata > Aves > Passeriformes > Phylloscopidae > Phylloscopus > Phylloscopus whistleri. Next base: position 4,895,434 of record JADMLD010001389.1, on the reverse strand, counting down.
TATTCCTTGACTTCACACTATTTACTACTATTTTTTTTTCAGAGAATCCTAAAGCAATTTACAAACCAAACACATGAAAATTTAATCCTTTCCACTGAAGCGTAACCACTTGGAATGTGCTGATTTATGGTAATGTAGCAGAAGTTATGAAGACTGCAACTGTCTAACTGCAATTGGAGAGTAAACTGATTTACTCAAAACATAATTTAACCAACACACTGGAATTAACAACTCTGTACTTATTAGAAGTGCCACAAGTGCCTTGATTACTATAGCTTATGAGAATATTAATTTTACTCATTATATGAGAGATTGAAATTCTAGCTAAACTGGTTCCTGTTTTTATTTGAGGAAGTTGTTTTCCTAAAGTATAACTGTGTCATTAAATTAATTAATTAAAGTTATCATTAATTCCATTCTCTTAAAGATGTTGCAGATAAGTGAAGTAAAAAAAAAAACACTGAGATTAGCTCAGTTGGTCAGAGCATGGTGTTAATAATACCAAGATTGTGTGTTTGATCCCTCTCTGTGCCATTCACTTAAGAGTTGAACTTGATGATCCTTATGGGTCACTTCCAATTCAGAATGTTCTGTGAGATCTGTGAAACAGCAAAATCAAAGCCAAAAAAATTTTAACATGTTCTTAAAATGTTTTGCATCCTATTCAGACCTATAAATATTTATATCCACTAACATATACACATGGTAGATGTAACACACTAAAAGAAAATGTAAAGTCCTAGGTGTCCTCATTGTATACCTATCTCTTTTATTGATGAGTTTTTTACTGTGCTTAAACTGATCTCTGGAATGCCTGCTTTTGTAACACTTGTTTTCTTGGACAATTGGAGTATTTTAATATTAGTTCCAAACTAAAAACTACCTATAGCAATGCAATACGGTGATGCACAAGCTGAAAGATCGCACAGCCAAGTAAATACCATTTTCATGAGACACATTGGTCTACTGAACAGGACAGATTTAATGAGCGCTTGGTCTTTCCACAGATGTTAAATTCATGTCCTTTTGGGTGATTTGGTTTTGTATGTGAAAAACTAGAAGTAATATTTATCTTCTGATAGGTTTAATAAATGCATCTGTTTAGACTAGAGGCATGAGTAGATCTGACACTGAAAACTAGAGCAGGGCCAGCTTTGTAGATATTGAGCTGCCTTCCTGCAGACAGTTGCAATATTGCAGCTTACAATACTGTCAATGTCAGCTTGTCAGACGCCTGGAGGAGTGTCAGCTTGGGTTATCTTTTATGTAATTGTCATTATAACAAACCCAAGGGCTTGAAATACAGTTTCCACTATTGCCAAATGTAAATGTGTGTCATCAATTAGTTAGAATTAGTTACAGAATTGTGTGTGTTTTGTTTGTTTGTGGGGCTTTAGGAGATTCTGCTTAAAATTTCAATCAATAGGAAGAGTATTATAATATCCAAGATTGGAATTTCTGGTTTGAAGTGAACTCAGAAACCTACATTTATACAGATTATTTACACAGCTGGCCTTTTTCTGACTGTTCTTGATGCCAGACTTTTAGACTTCAAATTTGCTTTATTAGATGCTTCATATTATCAGCTAGTAGAAAGTGTGATTTGTACACACATTATTATTACACTTTTCTTTGTCCATCAATATGATTTTGCTGAAAAGAGAAATAGTAAAGAAAGTATTAATTTCACAATGAGACTGGGCTGAAAAGAGATCATGGTAGTTTGTCTTTAAAATACTTTTAAGTGGATTGGAATGTTTTTACAAAAATATCCACAATCTCGTAGTGAGAAAGTGCTATATAACAAAAAAAGTTAGATTTCCCAGAGGAGATGAGATTTCTGGGATCTGGAAATGCTCTGTAGAACTAATTCCTGGAAATTTCAGATTCTACCACTAAGCAGAATGTTCTCAAGATCTGCACTTGCCTCTGCCTTACAGCTTTAGAGCTCCCATTTTCTTAGTGCTGATAGACGCAGACTGCTTGTTAACTCTAAGTTTACTCCACGTTCTGCCTTTTTTTTTGGTCTAGGTTACTTTCAAACATGATGCTTAGGGACAAAAGAACATGCACACTGCTATTTGCAAAGCTGGGCAAGAGTTGGATGCAGTGGATTTGGTCTTAGCATTTTACCATCCGTATCTCCCTGAACTTGACTTCAGTGTTATCTACAGGTAGAGATGTAACTTCCTTGAGACATCTCTGAAATGCTGAAACAGCCAGGAGTGTGAATCTGTGATGTTAGGTGACAAAGAGTCTCCCAAATTAGCTTGTACAGTGCTCTGTTGCTTCAGCCACGTGGCTGAGTCTTCAGAAGCTGTTTCTCAGGACAAAGGTTTCCTGTTAGGTCCCTGCAGTGCAAGCCCTGCTGAACTGGCCGTAGAGCTTGTCATGCTTTCAGGCGTTGAGAATCAAGGGCAAAACTTTTGCATGGCAAAACCTTAAAAGTTAGTGTTACCAGCAGAATAATAGCCCACTCTCTATTCCATCCTAGGACAGAGAAGTGTTCATATCTACAAAACAGACCAATTCTGGAAGGTCTTGGTCCCTGTTTCCAGAAGAAACCCATCATAATAATCTGAGGTGGTGAACAGGTGTTTCAGCAGTTCTCAGCTCGGCTTTCCTACTCAGTACGTGGATCCTAGGCTGCTACAAAGGCATTTTCCAGAGAGACATTCTCAGGAAAGATTTACCAAGAACAAACTTAAAGTTATGGGTCCTGTAACTCCACATCTAAACAACCCTAAAGGTGGGTCTAGCAACAATTTAAGTCACTAAGTAACAATTTTGTGAGGACATAGTGCAGATTTTTCTTCATCCACACTCACGGAACTTCAATTTAAACTTAAAACATCTATTATTCAGGGGATATACACCAACATAAGTGCCCTGAAATAATTTTATGTTAGTTTAGGGACTACATCCCCGTCCTTAAAGTATTTTTTTTCCTTAAATTTAGTGATATGTTTAGTCCTTAAAAAATTAAATAATTTTTGTATCCTTTTATATACATGTGTATGTGTATATATATATATATGCACACATTAGTGTTTGTGTGTGAGTACATAATTAATCCATACATTTCCTTGTAGGTCTGCTTCTACTCTGTGTAGTGAGAAATGAAAAATTCCCTGCTATATGTTGTGTTTCCATATTTAGCATTTCAAGCAAGCTTCCTCTATAACTTCTGGAGTACATTATTGTTTTGCCATGCAGTGTTTGTTGTAAAGATCTTAGACCTGCATCTTTAAGTGTTTTCTCTAGATTTATTTAAACTCAAAGAACACTATAGGTTTTGATGGTTTTGTTTCTTTTTTCCTGTATTGATTTTAGCAGCTTCAATTAAACATGCTTTCTTCACGTAAGAATCTCCTCAAGGAAACTCCATCAAATAATAAATTGCTCCTCTCCAACTGTCACTAATGAGAATATTAGTTTCTCTTTCCCACGTGTTATATATTTTGAAGGTTTTTTAATTCTGAATATGATTAAGTTACAAAGATTTATTATCTTTATATCTGAGATATGCTTATTGTTAAGCGTATTACACTTGTTTTATATTCTTTTTAAATTTAGATTAAATTCTCAACTACCCTAATTACTGTTTTGCAAGAATGGGTGGAAAGAGGCACATCACCTATTCATTCATCATAATTATCCCAATGATAAAATAGATAGCAATTAATTTGTCTGCAAAGATGTGTTTTGAATAGGGCTTTAGTTTGCAGCATGATATTATAAGAACACCTACTGCTTGAAAATCTTACTTTTCACCTAAGAAATCACATAAGAAACACACTTCTGTAGTATTATTTATTTGAAATCTGAATTTTTTCTGAACTCTTTTTGAACTGTTAAACCCAAATTCACACATTTGCATTACCTTGCTTCCTAAGTATCAGTTATGTCACAGGCTGATACCTCCCTGCATACTTACAGTGCTACACGATTTTCAGCCTTAATACAGCTATGGCTTAGCACAGACAATATTCATGGTTTCATTAGGACAACCCAAGTATAGAAAATCAGAATCACGTGAATGTTCTTTTTTGTTTCAGATACCCTCAGTAAATAATTTTTGCTCTTCCTTTGACATTACGAGGTTTTATACAACTTGTGTTTAAATTTCGGGTTGAGATATCAATTTCATTTACTTTTTAATAGCTGTGCAAAGTGCCTATGAAGAATTCTTTAAGGTAATTGCTGGCAGCACAACTGTACCATTGTAGCTGTAAATGACAAAGCTCTTACACAAGTAAGATTAGAGAGAGATGCAACCCTACGTCTAAGTCTAAACCCACATCTTGTTATTTGATTAGGTGTAAACCACATCTTGAAACATTTAGGTGAGGAGAATATATTATTACTTCAATTACAAGTTATACCCCACTAGATTATTAATATGAGAAAAGCAATTAGAGTTTTGACCTAAATGTTTACTGTTCCAGGTATTCTCAAAATTGCACTTGCTAGTAAATTAGAAGCTATAGTTTCAGAGCAAGTTTAATTTCCACAAATTTTATATGTGCCAGAAAAAGTGGGGAGCTGAGATCATATACCTACCCACTCTTCATATGAGACAGATTTCAGAATACAATGAAATAGATGGGGGTTTTTCTCACCCTCAGCTCTCTCTTTCTGTTTGTCAGTGTGCCACACAGCAATGCTTTAATCCGTCACGCCGTCACCTGCACCAAGACTATGAGTCAGTGCTGAGCTGTCCACCCACTGTTTTCCTGCAGTGCTATCCTTAGGTGTGCAGAGAAACAGCAATTAAACAGACTGGATTGGCTCAGGAACCCTGTGAAGAAAGGCTGAGACCAAGGGAAGAAGTACCCCAGGAACCAAAGCAGATCATTGATAGCTGTGAATAGCTGGATTTAATCAGAATTTATAAAAAGTTCTTGGCAAGGGTGTATCATACAGAATTAAGGGGAAAAAAACCCCTTTGCAACAAAAGATCCACTTGAAACAAAATGCTAGAAGAAGTTTTAGGCTCTTGAACTACTCAGATAACGACAATAAAGAGGAAGCAAGAGTGAAACTATAAGTTTATTTTCTTGATCATCATGGACTGAACCATGAAGTGATGGAATGCTCTGTGAATGGTGGTCCATGATGATTTTTGATAAAGGATTGGTGTTGCTAACAGCTGTAATGAAAAGGAGGAATACTTTTTATTCAACTTTACAGCATTTTATGACTTCAGAGATTTCTGTTGGTTAACTTGGCCCTTTAGAAAAGACTGAAGACTGGCACATTGTTTTCTATGGGATGAGTTTATGTCTGAGATATTTGAAAATGTGATATAACCTGAAACAAAATGATAGATTTTGTTTTCTGAAGAATATGAATAGTAAAGAGCAGACAAAACACCAAATATCAGTATTGACACAAAGTTTTGTTAGTAAAAGTTATATTGTCAGAATTTTTCTCACAATGACATCTGTCACATGGAAAGGGGAAATTTCATTGGACCTGGCTATTGGATTTGTCTGTCAGTGTTTTAAACCAATCTGTCCTTTTATAGGAACCCTTCACTGAACAGTCCTTCTGTACAAGAGGGTGGTTTGACTGACTTATTCAGGGAAATACAGCAGCATAAGGGAGACCCCTCGGTGGGCCTTCCACTTTATTTGAGTATGTTGCCCACTACTGGTGCCTGGCAGCACCTCCGAAGGACTCACACTAACCACCTGTTGAAAAATACTCTTCATAAATATAAAACTGTGGCAGGTTAAGGTTCAAGGACTGCCAGTGACAGTATTTGACTGCAAAAAATATATTCAAAGCAATACACTGTCAAGCTCTAGTCCCCAGTAACAGTGTTTACTGTGAATACAGTGTGGTTCTTACCCAACAGGTGTTCATTAATATTACAATTAGGCTATAGTGAACCAAGTTCATCTGAGGAGAGTGATTTCACCAGAGTGGTTGGCTCAGCAGCAAGACATCTTCCCCCATCTCCCCTGGCTGACAGGTGCTGTGAGGTGTTTTGGCTGCAAAGTCCCACCAAGTTCCTCCACCCCGCAAAGTTTTCAGCAGAGCCTGGCTGCGATGTCTGCTCTCCGCTTCACCCTCTGTTCCATCCATTTTATCTTAGCAGGTGCTTAGGGCTGCAGATTGTGTGTGTGGGTACTCATCATGAAATAGGTTTTGAGCAAGCCAACTGCATTCCATCAAGGGAGCAGTAGTTCTATTTCATCTTGTAATTTCTGTACCGTTCTATCTTTTGTTAAAATGAGAATATAACTTTTCAGTTTCCCCTGGTTTTACACCCAGCCATCTTTCCACAACATCTAATAAACTTTAAAAGCAAATTTTTAAAACATTTCTGGTTTTCAGGAAATGGAAGTTAAACTGCATCTTTTTTTCATCCGTCTGAGATTTCATGTACTTGCACATTAGTTCCACGCACTTGCAAACCTAAAAAATACATTAATGATTTTAATTTCAGAAATCACTTGGGTAGGTGTGGATGTCTTCTGATAAAAGGATGAGAAATGATTCATATAATGCCAAAAGTAACTTGACCTTAATCAATCTGCTGAATAAGTTATCTGTCTTACCCTTTTGGAATTTAAAAAGAAAATTTAAAGAGGAACTTCATCTTAAACAGATAAAAGAGTTCAATATCTCTTGGCATTTTTATGTGCATGAATATTATTTATAGTTCTAATTAGATCATGGAAACATTAAATTTTTGTACATACAAGCACACACATGTAAAAATTAGAAAAAATATTAGCAGACAAGATTTCTGATGTCAAACTTTTTATATCTCTACATCAGGAAGAAATTGAATCTTTGTACATAAACAGAAACACTGAGGAAGTTTAAGTAGGATTTCAGGGATTCTAAAAACCTGTTTTCATGCTTCCACCTAGTTTTTATTCTTACATCTACATCAAAATGTGAAATATCACTTCTAATACATGTTTAATTTCTGTGTCATTTCTTCAGGTATGATATTTGCATTTATGTTTGATTCATCCACTTAGAGAAGAGGGTATTTATGAAGTGATTTGGGAAAGTCCTAGCTCATTTAGAAGCCTGTCTTTTCCATGGGGTATTGACGATGTACCAAATCTTCCAGGCTAGTGCCCCTGTACTCAAAGTCTCCATCAGAAATGTGTGAATCACTCAAACATGCATAAAAAACTCTTGGATTATTTGGTAAGCGAAAATGAGGTCATACATTGTTAAAAAGTTTCCCCCTGATTCTGAGTAGCCACAAGCCTCCCTTGCAATCTCTGAATGCACCAGGTGCAGAAATAAGGCTTTACTGTGCTGTGCATCTTTAATTCTTGTCACACACCTTATATATCTCAGCAGCAATGAGTGACTACTTATTGGTGTTTTAAATTTAGATTTAATAAGCAATGGTCCCTGTCAGTTTTGTCACTCCTGCCTGAAAGATCAAGAGCTATAACAAGAAGCATTACTGAGGGAAGATTAAAAAAGACTCAATCAATGCAGAGAATTTAAAAGACTAAAATCTAAACAAAATCAAATAGACAGATGAAAAGATAACCAGTAGACATCAGAACTATGACAACAAAGATACAGGTAGTGGCATAGTCAGGAATTAAATGAAAATGGAGGTGATTGAGTCTTAGGAGAGCACAGTACAGGGTTGGGGGGAGCAAAAGAACAAAGAAAATATCAGCAAAGATGAAGAAATAGGGATCAAAGGAAATAAAATTAAATATACAAGACATAAAAGAGGGAAACTACAGATCAAGGCTAATATTTCAGTATACATTCAAATCATCAGACAAACACCTTCTCAAATATTGAAATGATACTGGAGATAAAAAAATCTAAAAAAAATCTATCATCTTAGAAGCTTTAGTAGAAATCAGGATAAACAGAATAGTGCTTCCACAGTCAGGTCTCCACAATTCCATAATATAAATATAATTTTAAGGCACAGTAAACTAAGGAACTGAGGACAGCTCCACGTGGTACACTGTCAGTAAGACCTACTGCAGAAACACAGAGTTTAGCAAAGACAAAGGTAAAGGCATTTTTTTTTATCACAAAAGTGTTGTATATTTGGGCATAGCACATGTGGAGTGTTTGCAGAGTGTAGGTGTTCTCCCAACAGCAGCCTCTTTAAAGGCAAAATGATAACAATGTCTGCATATACAAGAAAGCAAATTCTTGTTAACATATAGTAGGGAAATATTCCATTCTCTTCCTGGGCATTAAAAACAAATTGAGAACATCCAAAGGGAAAATAACTTTTTAACTAGATTCCATTAGATTTCCCATAGGAGGGGAAAGAATGTTTTGCAAAAGAGAAATGAGAGTAATTTCTCATATAAACCAAATACATGAAAGAAAATGAAAACAGGATTTGCATACACACTAATGATGTTTGTGGGATTTTGATATTAGTTTTTTCTTTTTTTTTTTCCTTTTTTTAAGCTTGTCATCTTTATATATAGAAGTGGCTAAAAATGAAACATATTGTCCCAAGAATGTAGACAGATTTTACAAAGTATATTTATAATACATTATTAAAAACCAACCAAACAAACAAAAACCAACAACCAAAAGAAACCCCAAAACAAAAACAAAACAAAAAACAAAACCCACACGTAGCAGCAAAAGCCTGTCAGAGGTTTTATTCCCTATTTTTCTATTTTATAAGGTATTTATAGGTAGTCATTAGAAAATATTTTTTTTTCTTCACTGACCCTGTTGTGAGAACTGTAAAATCATGTTGCTTATACAGTTTAGTAGAGGAATACCCTGCTGCTCTTCGGAAAATTTTCTGGATTACTAATTACACCTAAAATTGCTCAGAATTATTAGAATATATGTTGTCAGAAGGATCACATGGCTTCTTTTTTTAGCTGTCACTCTGAACTTCTTACTCTTAGCATCAGAGAAAAATCTAGAGTTAAAGAATGGATTTTTGACAATTCAGTCATAGTCAATATAATTAAAATAACTATAGATTCACTGTGGAGAAACAGAAGAAAAACAAAAAAAAAAAATTATTTTTCCCTAGGTATGATTTAAGTAACATACCTAAGAAATCAATTAATCCTGAGGCTGGAAATGGGCTTTAGAAAGTTTTTCAGACTATTGTTTGTCAAGTTTCTGAGTAAGGATATCCACAGAGGAGAGTGTGATAAAGACTCCAGCTATGTAAGCAGTTCTGGTGAGCTCCTTGATACCTTGCATTCAACCAGAGATTGCATTGGATAATTCCTATTCACTGGTTGGCATTTCTTCCTCCCTTACCAACTGATTTTGCTGGTTATCAAGCCTGTCTATGCAGTACTATCTGTGGGATGATATTTTGCTGGGTGTTCTAGGGAATACATTGGGGACCTGAAGAACCTTTAAAAGGATCCTAGTTCTTCACTTCATAATTTTACTATAACCTTGAGGGCAAAACACATTCATTTTGAAAAAAAAAACCAAAAACAAACAAACAAACAAAAGCAAACAAACAAAAAACCAAACAAAACAACAACAACAAAACCCCCAAACCCAAAAAACTTAGCCTAAATCAAATTATGATAAATGCAAATACACATTTTTATTTTCATCAATTCGAGCAGACAGCAAAGAGAGTATGAGAAAAGACACAGGTGAGAAAAGAACGAAAAAATAATGAAAAAACCCCAGAAAACAAACAAGAAGAAGCCACAACAAAAACACATCTCCTTAATGCAAGATGGGATCTGGCAAGTAGTCTTCTGATTTTTTGTTTCTCCTTTGTTTGTTGTTTACTTGTTTTACACCAGGAGGTGCTGGTCCCTTTTGATGTCAGCAAGAAACACACCTGTAAGATGCTTTTAAAATGTTATTTATTAGAGCTAGCACTATAAAGAGAAAATGCTACAAATAATCTTATGTGTCTTTGGATTTGGGAACCCTGGGAGACATAACCTTGAGTGAGCCTCTTATCCATGTGCAGCATGCTGTGTACACCCTGTCCATAGAAGTCTCCAATTTCAGTCATTTGAGCGGCTACAGGATTTTCTTACAAGGAGACAACTTCATCCAGCATTTCTACAGTCAAAGAGCAATAATGTTTGCACAAGAATTTATTGCTGCACTTTCAGTTCAAGGTGAGGCCATGCAGATGGCATAATCACTGGTACCAATTGGGAGATTCCTTGCAGGCTCCCCTCCTACCATGCAGTCACTGAGCTTGTGTTGCAGCTAGAGGAGTTGTGCAGCACAACACAGCCTGAAGGCCACTCTGGACAGCACAGACCTGGGCATACTCCAGTCAACTGACATGCAGATCAGCAACTTCACGAGGTGGAATCCTTTCCCAGTCAGGATCACTGCACTTGCCTTACAACCCTTTCTGAATGCTCATGCAGGATTTCTACTTTCCTTCCTAACCTACATACCAAGATCCTTCTAAAGGAAAGGATCTTCTGTTGATGAAACCTGCTAACTTTTTAAAATAACTCAGAGGTTTTTTTAGTCCTAGGGGACAGAACAGATCTAATTCTTTTTCTGAAATGTATAGTTTCAAGTTTTCTTCATTTTTAGAAAAGCAATCCTTATTTCCTTATTTGGTTTTGATAGGTCATACTATTATGCTACTGTTCATTCTCATGTTTCATTTTGGTTGTTTTTTTTTTTTTTTTTTTGTTTGGTTTTTTTGTTTGTTTGTTTGGGGTTTTGTTTTGTTTTGTTTTGTTTTGTTTTGTTTTGTTTTGTTTTGTTTTGTTTTGTTTTTTCTGGACACTCTCGACACTGTTCCCAACTTTTGTGAAGTTCAGAACCTAAGAGATGTTCAGATTCAGCACTACTGGTACTGAGAAGAGGTAAGTTTAGAAAAGTATTTCGAGGATTCCTCCCCTAGATAGTTTCCTGCTTATCTTCTCTCTGCTCAGTTACTACTGTGTATGCCATATGCATGCAGATTATTATAAGTTCATAGACTGGTTTAGGTTGGAAGGGACTTTAAAGATTGTTGACTTCCAATTCCCCTGTCATGGGCAGGGACATCTTCCATTAATTCTCTATTTAAAGTACAGATTTTGTTACATGTCACTTCTGAATTTCATTCTAATTTTCATTCATTTCTCCAATTTCAGCTCTTCAGTTCTTCCACAGAAGGATATTAAATGTATGGATGTCAAAAACACATTCCCAGTCCTACTTCTTCTTTTTTTTTCCTTCTCATTGAAGTATAAACATTTAATTTATTCTCCTCAAATCACCGAAATCCTTATGTACCTGCCATGTGTGAGCTCTCAAACAGAGGCAATTGCAGTCCTAATACTTCACTGCATTAATAATTTTGCACAATACTTATTGTATCATGGTAATTTCATATTATGTGAATGCATACATTTCCTTCTCTGTTCTTTGCTACAAGCTGACTTTCCTTCCTCTATATAATACAAAATTTTCAAAAAAACCCATATTTGATCACCTGTCAGACTTTGTTATCCTGTACACCTGATGTCTTCACTCAAATTTATCATCCAATACCTGCAACTATTTTATCACTTTTTAATGGAAGGCTACCATAATAATAATAATTTATTGTTGAGAGAGCAACACTTGGATAGTGTCAATATATGTAAAGCCATCCCCTACTTTGGAGGATGCATGTGTTTCTACCTGAACTTTTAAAGTACCAACAAGAGCATTAACTCTTGCTCCTTTTCACTGGTCATTTGATCTTCTTACTGTGACTCCTGGCACCATAACAGATATTGATGCTGGATATGTTCCAGCATCAGTGCTTACAAGAAAACTTGCTAATCCACTGTGAAGAAAACAGTACTTTTCTTCTAGTAGTATAGATTACAATGTCAATAATGGCTATACATGCTAGAACTTGTATTTTATATGATCTTATTTCTACAGATAGCTATAGTTGATGAAAACCCATAAAATAAAAAAGAATATCAGGCCCACCGAATAGCACTATGTTTTATTAAGAACCATTACTTAAAATCAGATATGGAGTTATACTCTGAGATGATAATAAATTAGTGTGATTTACCTTTATGAAAACGGGATAATTTTTTTATCAGATTGTAAAAGATTATTCTCATTTGTTAATAATTTTATAGCTTATAAAACCCCAGGTTTGAATAGCATTGTACTTCTAATAAGAGTTAACATTTAAATAATGTAATTAAATTTGAAATAATTTTATAGGACCTCATGTAAAAGGTAAAATAGTACTATAAAATTATAAAGAACATAATTATGATTTACTTTTTTATAGTTCTTGCATATTTCTAGCTTATTTCTAGAAAACTTTAACTAGTATCAGTTTTAAACTTTTAGTTTCATAGTATAAACTTCAGCTATTTGAAATATTTTGAGAAATTAAGACCTGTACTAGAGCTTGTTGAATTCTCCAATTTGAATTGCCCAGTGATAAATAAACAGTGCTGTGCACTTTTCAGTATTCAAAGTTTAAATTTCATTGAAATGCTGGAAGGAAACCTATTATAGTTAGGTTCAGCTTTTTGTTTTGTTCTTTGATTTGGATGAGGTGATTTGTTTTAAATGTCTTTTAATGAATCAAATTTTTCCTACTCTAATGAAGAATGAGAAAGGGATTAAAAATTTTGGTGAAAACAGTCTCACTGCTATGGTAATACCTTGAAATTGCAAATAAAATCAATAATATCCAAACACTTAAGAGGTTATCTAGTTCAAAGTCTTAAGTCAATACCTATAATGAATAATAAAAGGATGTCAGGTGTGGAACATTAGTAAGTATGTTATTACTTGGATTATCTGTCTGAAATTTGACATTTACACATGATCAGAGATTATTCATTGTAAATAATTCTCTCTGTTGAGCACTTATTTATTCAGAATGGCATATTGGTTTTCTAAAGACGCCATAATGAAGAGCCTACGTAGGAGTTTGTGAAGAGGAATTTTTTCCTAAAATTGTTAAAAGAGTGTTGTGCAACTGAGGGATAGGATATAGATGCTTTAGAGGATGAAGGAGACATGTGAACACAGATCTATTATGGGAATGAGTTTTGCCATGTCACAGGAAGAGAACGAAAACTGTAGATAGTCTTGTAAACTACCAGTAGATGAACAAAAAGGAAAGATTTTTGAAGGTGTTTAAATTAAGAATAAGAAGCAATGATTTTTTTTTTTTGCAGAGATTTGGAGGTTTTCTTGGGAAAAACAACTGGGAAAATATTACAGAAAAGGGAGTGGGAATATTGTCATCATTATTGTTTATATTTTTGGTGCATGATTACATGATATGGATGGAATAATGTTTGAGTCAAAGAAACCCCAGCACTTTACACATTTGATAAGGAACATAAATTTTAATTATCTAGAGATCAATTACCGTAAATGAGCACCATCAAAACTTGGATTTGTGGACTAAAAGTCTGAGAAGAATAACATTCAAAACTTCATTAATGACATGATAAATGTGTCTGGATCAAGAAGATCAATTTTCAATTTGAAGAGCTTGGTGTGACACCAGACTGGTGAGACTTGCAAGATAGCTCCATGATTCCATTCAGGAGCAATGTTTGACTGATATTTCCTAAAACAACAGATGTTTGCTGTTCTACTTTCTGATTAAAGACATTGAGAACAACTGAAAAAAAAAAAAGTTATGCTATCTCAGTTAGGCTATCAAAACTTAAGCAGATGTTCAGGTGTCCACAAAGATGTTAGAAGAAAAAGGAAGAAGTAGAGGTCATGAAGGACTAGACAAATTACAGGAGAACAAAGAGCAGTCTTACTTAAGGAAAGAAAACAGGAGAGTACAATGTCTGTAAGCAAGATTTTGTGATGAAAGTTTGTATGGGAGGAGAAGGATCCCCAGAACAGATGCTAAAGTATTTTCCTAGGTGAGGGCTAAATCAGAAAGACAAATTATCATATTGTGGGTATAATGGGAACATTTGAATTCTGAGAAGACCGAATTAGCAACTAGCAGATATGGACAGAAAGACAGAAATTTCTGCTCTCCCTACTTGAGCAGAGAATATGGCAGACTAGCATAGAAAGAATGTGTAACTGTAAAAACATTATGGAGGAGGTATTTATATATAAGTAAGGGTATCTAGTATAGGCTAGGATTGTTTCTTATGAGTTCCTGACTACCTTTGTCAGCGTCACTATCTTTGTCTTTTCTAATAGACAACCTGAACAGCTGCAATTAAACATTACACAGTATGCCCTTGGTTCCCACAAAAGGTATGATCCTGTCAGTGGATTAGATATACTTTACCATAAAACCTTTAATTTCTAGTGACTGATTTTTTTTGTACAACATTATTAAAATCTGTAATGATCTATTTATTTCAAACTGCCTGAATGGTACAGACTTTTGTTTTCTAGAAAGTTATATAAGGTTATCATAGGCTCATTTTCTGTGAAAAGTACTACATCCAAATTTGAGATGCATATTTGTGCAAATTTTTGCAATGACTTGTGCGTTAAAGTATATCATTTTGTTCAGAACTTACCAGAAATATATAGTTTGTGAGCTGTGTGCATCGTCTTTGTGATATTTTTCTGGTTTTAGCTCTTCTGTGACAGAAAAGTCATCAGGCCAGAAGAAATTTTCTCAGACATCAGGCAGTTAAATTCAATCCAAAGTGGGATTTGTATATGTGCCAAAAGGCCTTTTGTTACTTTCTTGGCATCTGAGCTGATGTGGTGCTAAATTCAGAAACTGCATCAAGATTACTTAAAACACAAGCACTTGCCTTTGTAAGAACCCAGTCCTTGAATGAAATACGTGCTGTGTAATGCTACTTTACATCAGAGTTACAGAGAGAAACCTAACAATGTGTTTCCTCCAGTATAACAGGAAATCAATGTATATGTTAACACCAGTTTCCCAGACCTCAGTGAGTACCTAAACATTGTAAACTCTGAAAATGTGCAATCTAGTGAGGAAAGAAAGAATAAAAGAAAGGAGTTTACTTCTGAAGAATAAGAAATGCAGAAAGATTAGTTCTTAATGGGTGTTTACCCGGAGTCGTTTCTAGAATAAGAGGCATAAAAGAGGAACGATTAAGCCCAGTGGGTATCATCTATATCCAACTGATCATTAATGTGAGCTGTAGCATCTGAAAAGCAGTTAAAAAAATAAAATGAAAAAATTGTACACCCTCACCTGAGAAGCCTACAACCTACAAAAATAACCTGTTACATAAAGCAGCAAATATTTTTGTGATGTTAACTTTTTTCTTTTTTTTTAATTTTTAACTTCATTATTTCTTGTTGCCCCTGATGCTATAAACTAGCAAAAAATGTGTATTTGTGATGTTTTTCTCACAAAATTAAGCAAAAAGAAAGTAACAAATGCTCTCCTGTGACTCAAGATTTACTTTTTAAAATGATTTTTAGTTGAATTTCTAATGGTATGCAAATTTTCATGGTATGTTCAAAATAGATATTAGCACCAAATAGAGAAAAAATAATTTTGTTTTCTACATACTTTTTGCTGGCGCAGTGATTGGAAATAAATGAGTAATTTGCATAGAAAAAGGATGCAGAAACCACTCACCCATACCAAAATGTTATTGAAAATATATGAAACTATAACCATTCAATTTAAGTCTACATGGTGTGCTGCCCAGACATTTCATAGCTCCATATTTTTCTAAAGATACTCTGTGTCTTTTTCTTCACATTGAAGATGAAGTATATAAACATGTATTCTGAAGTTTAAAATACATAGACACTTAGAAACATCTTCAGCTGAAATGAAATTGTTTTCATGTTGTATTTTACCTGAACATTTTAAATAAATGGAGAAAAAACAGATGCAGTGTCTCAAAGAATAAGATAATAATCTGCTTTCTATGGATTATACAAACTGCTTGTAGGCAGTAAAGAGATGCCATTAGAAATAAATTAGTAGCATAGATTTCTGCATTTTTTTTTCCAATTTATGCAAAGCTAAAGAAGAATTATACTGAATACCAGTTCATTTTCTCATTTTGTAAGAAAAATATTTTAGTAGAACAGAATCACTTTGGAATGAATTTAGAGCATCTGAATTTGAAGAGAGAGAAAGTAAGATAGTAATGAGAGAAGGAAAGGGTAACATTTCAGGGAAGATTTCAGAATGTGCATAACTATGTATGTCAGTACTTACCTTCAGTAGGAAGACTGAAGCTGCCAAAGGCAGGAAACTATGACTCTATAATAGAATAAAACTCAGTTCATGAAGAGATTATATGTCAAAAGTAGAATGATAAATATCCAGGATCTGGAACAGGGAAAAAAGAAAAAATTCAGATTGTGAGCTAGAGCAGTTTGAAAGTGTGCATTAAGATTGGATAATGAGCAATGACCCAGCAGGGGAGGAAAAGGAGAGAAGTCAAACCAGCAGGAAGAATGTGGGTAAGTGAAGAGGGTCAAAGTCAGAGCTGGATATGAAGGTTGTCAAAAGGTATAAAAAGAAAAAAGAATTCACTAGAAAGAAAAAGGTCTGAAATGGAAAAATAAAAATAGTCTATATAAGTATGAGATAGAATATTAGAAAAGATGGCAGAAATTAAATAGAATCTTGGCTAAACACCTTTAAAGGAAGGAATCAAACATGATAGGGCTGAATATACAGGAAAATTGATCTGGCTGAAGCATATTGTTTCACAGAGACACAGATGTAATCCAAGCTTTACAATGCAAATAATTTAACAAATGTTTTTCTGTCAGCAACTATTTCTTGCTGAACATCCTAATTTACCTCTGTCTCTCTTCTTAGTGTACCCCTATTGTCTCATGTGGTAGCTTTGTGTCATGGGTCTAAACAATCTTGCTTTGCTGTAAGTCACCACACAGGCACAAACAGAATGCAATGTAAAATCAAAAAAGTTGTCCACTTTCACAAACATGACTGCAGAGATCTTAAAGACAATTTTCTTTTATTTACAAAAAACATGGCCTCTTTATAGGGGTTGCACAGATTTATTCAAATTATTTGAAAAAAATATTTTTAAAGCCCTAGGAAGTTATAGCTTTCACTCTTTGATATAAAAAAGAATGGAATATAAATAATTTTATATTTGACAGAAAAAGC
Source organism: Phylloscopus whistleri (assembly GCA_017589585.1). Lineage (NCBI taxonomy): Eukaryota > Metazoa > Chordata > Aves > Passeriformes > Phylloscopidae > Phylloscopus > Phylloscopus whistleri. The sequence continues at coordinate 4,878,399 of JADMLD010001389.1, read as the reverse complement.
ATTTTGTTTTTCTTGTTTTCTGTGTCAATTTCTTGACTGGATAAGAAAGTTATCTTGAAATCTAACAGCTGATAAGTTTTTGTTTTTTTTTTAATCAGAGCCAGTTTAAATGTTTAATATACACCAGTACAGTTCAGTAATCCTAAAACTGCAACTTTTAATAATATTGGGCTGTATGTGCTGACAAAATATATTAAACCAATAGAAATGAAATTGATTTTTGAAGTTCATGCTTTTTTTTTTTTTGACATTGAAAAGGATTCTTGGAGTTTAAAAAGTGTTAAAGAAGGTCAGGTCCTTCTCTGCACAGCTGCTCTCTAGCAGGCCAGCCCCCAACCTGTACTGGTATTTAGGGTTATTCCTTCCCAGTTGCAGTATCTTACACGTGTCCTTGTTGAACCTCATTAGTTTTTCTCCACCCAACTCTCCTGCCTAAGGTCCCATGGAATGGCAGCATAGGCTTCAGGTGTATCAGTCACTCCCCCCAGTTTTGTATCACCAGAAAACTTGCCGAGGGTGTATTCTGACCTTTGCCCAGGTTATCGATAAAGATGGGAAAGACTGGACTCTGTATGGATCCCTAGGGAATGCCGCTGAATATAAGGCTCTAGAGAAGCCAACAGTGTGCCCTCACTGCATTAGACAATTGACTGTCATTATGCCAAGGGAAGTGATCCTTCCTTTCTGCTCAGTACTGCTCAGGCCACGCCAGGAGCACTGTGTGCAGTTCTGATCCCCCCAGTACAGGAGATATATCTGCATTCTGGAGAGAGTCAAGTGGAGGGCCGCTAAGATTGGAACACCTCTCATTCTGGGAAAGGTTGAGAGATGCAGGACCATTTAACCATTTAGGAGAGGAGAAGGCTCAGAGGAGTCTTATTGGATCAGAGCTAGGCTCCTTTCAGTGGTGCACAATGATAGAAGAGTCAATGAGCGCAAACTGAAGTACAGGAGGGTTCCCCTGAATGTCCAGAAGCACTCTTTTTACTGAGAGGGTGTTGGATCTCTGGGCACAAGCTGTTCAGAGACATTGTGTAGTCTCTCACGTTTGGAGATACTCAAACTCTATCTACACATGATCCTACCAGCTGTAGGTGGCCCTGGTTCATCCGAGGAGTTGGACTGGATGACGTCCAGAGAACTTTTCCAACATCAGCCATTCTGTGACTATGTGATTCCGTGATATAATGACAACGTGCTACAACATTTGAAGTGCAACTTTACTGTCAACAGCTGGAGAATAAGACAAATTATTTCTGTGACTACAACATATAACTAAGCGGCAGCCAAGAAAAAATAATGAGATTTCACATGCAGTTTTAGAGGAATCTGTTTGCTCATACTATTTCTAGGTATCATTGCTTTTTGTTAGTGACAATAAACTATTATCTTTTCCATTATTTTTTTCTTTATGACCTTCTATCCCAACTGTCACTCCTCATGAGTCTTTCTTGTATGCAAAACGAATTTCCATCTGGTCAGAAAATTTGTCACACCCATCCTTAATACCAAAACCCCACTTTGTATTTCTTTCTAAGTGTGCTAATCTTCAAAACTTTCATCTTGTAACTTGTATTATAAATAAATTACATTCAAGATGAGCAACACACTTATAAAAGAATTATTTCTTCAACAATCCCTCTTTTGTACTCTTTTCTAAACAGATTTTTTTTCTGGGATTCGTCCACACTATCTGAATGACAAAGAATTCCTGCAGGTATGAAAAAGGCTATTTTAAGGTATGAAGTACCATTTGCTATTTGCATAGCAAGAATTTAGCTGGACTAATGTTTATCTAAGCCATTATTGAAATTTACCCAGCTTGCAGATAGAGAACTGAGGACTTGAAATGTGCATAAACAATTTCTGTGCAGATCTCTGCCAGTCTAGTTATAATTATGACCTCGGCAAAACAGGCTATTTAAGTCACAGAAGCAGTTCAAACCAAAGCCAGCCTACTAGCTTATTCTCAATATCACTCATAGAAGACATACACGTACAGATGTGCTACAGATGTACATAGTTGTACATCTACCTGAACAACTTCAGATTTCTCTGTGCAGTGCTCTCAAGTCTCTTAATCTCAAGAGAGGTCTCCACTTAATGAGCAGAGATGCATGAATGGAACCAGACACACTGAAACATTTTTCACAAGAGTTATTAACAAGACACTCATTCTATAATATCATCTGTAAGATCAGTAAATTCATATTCTTAAATCATACCAGAAAGAGAAGACGGACAAAGGAGATTCAGTATTACATCTCGACTACTGCTTATTACAACAATGATGGTAGAAGGGATGCTGCTTCCTGATTGCATTTAAGGCTATCTTGGATTGCAATGCAAGATGTAACTGAAATTCTATTCCTAATCTGTTGAAACCATTCGAAAAGGTCTTTTTCTTTATCTCATAACTCCGGGGGCAGAGGGGGAGAGGGCGGGTGCCTTTCTGATAATGGGACAGCTGTTAAAATCAGGTGGAGCAATGTTCCTTATCTCTTCCATGACCCATCCTCCCTCCAGGGGGATATCTGCTGTTAATGGACCACTTAGACTCACCACAAGACTGATAAAATTACATCAATCCCATTGTGAGATACTCCATCCAGTGGGTGAAGCCAAGCATTCTTACCTGGATAAAACCTGCAATTCAGAACACCAAGGCAGCCTGTTTTTCCACTGGATTTCCCAGAGGAAGACTGGACCCATCTCATCACTGCTGGACCCTTCTACAGGATCATCTCTACTCCAACAGAACCCCATCTGTTACTCCAGAAGGATTAATTTGGACTGCTTCCAACACCCTGACCAACAGCGTGTCAGGTTGTATTCTGACTGTCAGGGTTTCTAGGATTTTTTTTGGTTGGTTGGGTGGTTGGTTTTTTATACTACATTTGTATTTTTAATATTTCTAGTAAAGAACTGTGATTCTTATTCCCGTATCTTTGCCTGAAATCCCCTAATTGCAAAATTATAATTTGGAGGGAGGGAGTTCACATTCTCCATTCCAAGGGAAGGACCAGCTTTCCCTGGCAGATACCTGTCTTTCTAAACTAAGACAAAGGCCATGCCTAACTTTGGGAATTTGAAAAAGTATTTGATATTTGAATGTTCCTAACAACAATTTTGTCCAAAAAGATTTCAGCTTTCACATTTCTGTCACAGTTTACCCTGAGGTTGTCCTTTGAATGCAATGAGTGGTGTCAGAATTTGGATGAAGGTATACCAATAAAAGGTGGAATTAAAGCATCTTAAAGAAGAGCCATGAAGGCAAAAGATATATATCTGCTCAAGACAAATGCAATAGGGAAGGTAATTTGGATGAACAAGACTTTTCTTCTGTGACTTCATTTTACAAAATGTAATTATTATATGTGGTCACTGTTGGCTTTCAGCTTTTCCACACGGTTAACTCAAAAGAGAACTTGCCTTCTGGTTAATGATAATTTTGATGATTTTCAAAAGACAATCCCTGTAAGGTGCTTGTAACACAGGAATTCCCAGATAGTATTTAGTAATCTGAAACCCAGCAAATGTCAATTCATATTGAAAATTAAGTACAAAGAAACAATATGAGACTTTTATTTTTATTTCTCTGTAAATACATAACATCTATGACCATGCATAAGTACATAGAAGGTATTCAGGTACAGTAAATTTTTGAAAAATCTCAAACTTAGCAATTGGATTTCAGTCACATAAAACATGTTAGAAATACAATTACAACAATCATCACTTTCACTTCGTTGTTATTTAGTATGACAAAATTATACTGAAAAGATAGAGTATATAAGTCAAATGAAACTAATTGGAAATTATAATGTCTTAATAAATTTTTATAATAATAATATTTTACTCATGAATTTTTAATAATAAAGCCTAGTTTAATCAAGTGTCTTTGGTTTGAATGTTCCAATATTTTTCTCTTTTTTTCTTTTAATTTCCTTTTGAAATCACTAAAATGGCTATAAACTTCAAAATACAGCAACCAAGAGGCACAATGGCTATGACATTAGCCTTTCTTTTTTGGCCTCTTTTGCATTGTATAACTCATAGACTTAGACAACTAAATAATTTCCAGTTATTGACAGAGGTTTGTTTGGTTGATTGCTTGTTTTTTAATTTTCTCTCTTTAATATAGTAGATGACCTCTTACATACATTATTACATGCTTTTTTATAATTTACTTCATTAATTTAGTGAGACATTCTTTGTCGCAGTGAGGGTAGCTGTGACAAACTTTTAGGTCCCCTGACTTCAGGGCAGAGGGTGGCAAGAAAGTAATTAAGAGAGAGAATGATGGTTGGCATTAGAAAAAGAACACTTTAGTAACGGATAAAAGAAAATAGGGACGGTGCCCCAAAACAACAGTTAAAGGAATTAATAACCTAATTTTAACTAGTGATAACAATCAATTTGAAAAAAGTCCATTCAACCAGTCTTTGAAAGCTACATTTTGGAGTCAAAACTTATCAATGTCTGAGACTTCCCAAATGGTCTTCACCTCTCTTTTTCCTGGAGATTTTTCTTAGGGGGTTCTTCTTACAGATATTGCAGCAGTGGCAAGTATGGTTTTATGTTTCTAGCTTAAATCTTCTTTACCTGTAAAAATATAAATGTCTCCTTTCCCCTCATGATTAACAAGATTCAAAAATTAATTTCATATACAGTTTTAGCAAGCACTTATGCAGTTCTAGCAAGCCTTTCTCCTGTGGATTCTGCCTCTACTCCCCCTTTATTTTCTATAATAGGCACATGAAAGATTTATGGGCTCTCTCAATGAGGAGGGATACTTGTGGTGTGTGTTTGTTATGCAAATAAAGGTAATGTAAAATCAAAACAATATGTGGCAAAACAGCAGACTTACACTTAAGCAAAATTAAATTCGATACTATATGCAATATAGGAAAAAATGGTACTTTACAATTTAAGCAAGTATATTTTAACAGAACTTGCAATTAATTCTATCAATACTTGGCTTTACCAAAATATTACTAAACAGAAATTAATCTTAATAAAATTAATTTATGTAAACTCTATCATTACAAAAACTGTGTTTAACTATTTTATATTGTTTAAATTTGTACTAAAAAGGTTAAGAGGTGGACAAGAATTATAAGTAATAAACTGGGTTAGATGTTTCTATGGATGGATGATAGTAATCTACAATGCTGGAGTGATTGCAAATTGTCTGGGAGGTTTTCAATGAAGGAAAATAATTCTTCATTTTCACTACTGTTTGTTGGTTTGGGGAATTCATTGTTTGATGGTAGAATGCTATTGAAGAGAGCTTCAAATTGGTTATCTAGATTTATAGACAAACTAGTTGTTGGTTCTATGGGTACAGGAGGGAGGGTTGTTTGGATTTGTGGTGGTGGATGGGATACTGCTGTGCTGTTGGAGAAGGGTAGTTGAATAATATAAGGCAGGATTTGAGATGGAGATTTAGGCTTGTTTGGAGTAGTAGGTCTATTTTGCACAGGTAGGACTTGATTATTAGAGTTTGATGCTCTTGGGAGGAGTAGTTGAGTGGTTGCTATTAGTGTACCGTTTGAGGTATTCTCACCATTGCTTTGTTTGTTATCTAGTGGATTTGGTGGTGCAAAGATCAATATTTGTAATGTTGTTGTAGCAGACTGTCCTGATTTAGGGCAAATTTGGGAGAAAACCTCCGAAGGGGTTCCTCTGGAAGAGCAAACCCAAACGGCCCCTCCCCCCAGCCGGTCCGGGAAAAGAACTTCCTAGGAGAAAAGTGGAAAAAACTATTTATTTAACAAACAAAATGCCCACAAATGTAAAGAATTAATAATATGAAACAATAAAACCTCTGCCCGCTCCGAAGAAAGATGGCAAACAGAGACAGTCCTTGCCCTGGGTGTAGCTCAGCTCACTCAGTCTCTCACCAGTCCCAGTTCCTCCGCAGGTCCAGGCCCGGCGGGCCGCAGGTGCCAGCCCTCGCTGTTCCTCTGGGTTTTTCAGTCCCGAGCAGATTTAAACAGTCCCAAGAAAAAGAAAAAAAACAAAAAAACAAAAAAAAACAAAAAAAAACAAAAAAAAACAGTCCAGGGAGTCTTCTCTGCCTAGCTAGCTAGCTAAAACTAACTAAAAGCACAGGAGATCTCTGTCCCACCACTGTCCGTGCCTCGGACGAACACAGGAGAGCAGCAATGTGGGGGAGTCAGGCAGTTTTCTCAAAACACACTGCACACTGTTCTTTCTCCCCCTTCACTCCCAGAACAAGTTTTAAAGGTACAGAACACAATATACAGCACAAACAGAACAGATGATTGGGGATACAAGCAGCATAAAGTCACCCTACCACACAGACAAACATACTTGGAGTTTATTTGAGGCTCTTTTTTCTTATTATTTTTTCCTTTTTCTTTTTGGTTAGGTGGAATATATTGATGAAACTTCATTTTTTTTCTCTTTTGATTCAGGTTCTTTATATCTTCTGTTTTGATGTTTATTTTTTGTATTCTTTTGATCATTGCTTGGCCTGTGGGGAATACCTGTAGTGTGTGTGATCCCCCATTAATTAAAGAATTGTATCTTGTGTGAGGTATATGCATAAGAAAGTGAGGATGTTGTCTCTGGAAAAGAAAGAAAATTAAAGTCTCAAGCAAAGAACACAACCAATCACTACTAAGTGTCTTTAAAAATTATTTTTTAGCTTTCCAATAATACCTGCAACATGATTACAAAATAAGGCTATAAAACTTAATAGTTGTCAAGTAGTCAATATTTTATCATATTCATCCATATTCATCTATATTATTTGTTCATATTCATCCATATTTGTTATTCAATAATATTAGTTCATATTTGTATTTGTAGATATAAAATATACTAAATACTTTGTACCATAAGTCACATATTCTAGTACTCATACAACCTTTCCACAGTCTCCACTACCAGATATTCATGGGAAAAGCTGTATCTTATGCAAAGGCCTACAGATACATGTACAGAGGGTCTAAATTTTGTCCTAGGAATTGTCAGCTGAACACCTGCTGGAAAATCCTAGGCTTTTCCATGAGGACCCTGAAAAACAGCACATTTGTTAATAAATATAAAAAATATACATCTTTTAATGTCTTTTAATGTCCCTTAACAGTTGCAGGCTAGGCAACTTAGACTAATGAGACAGTACTAAACAAAACAGTTGTAACACACAAAATCAAAATTGCAACTTCACAGATTCATTATGCAAAAAGGTGTATAAAGAAACAAAACTGTATTTAGCCATGTAATGTCTGTTTCTTCCTGGGGAATAACTGTGGCTTCCAACTGAGCTGAAAACTGAAACACAGGTTGAGTCATTCTAGACTGGGGCTGTAAAGTTGCAGACTTCTCTTGTATAAATGGTGGATTTGTTTGAAGACCAAGTTGAGACGAGTGTCTCAAAGGTGGTGTCCAAGTGTGTGGTAGTTGAGCACTGTTCTAGTGAATGATGTTGTTAGTCAAGGCTGAATTAAGAACAGGGCTGAAATGAGTTGAATTGCTTGAAACATTTTTTTATATCCGATTGGGAAACAGAAACTGGAGATATCATTATAGGTGTTAAACAGTGTTGCTGATTTAATGGTCTTTTCCACCTCCCCTCTCACAGGAGGTATTCTGCGGGGGATAGCAGCATAATCATTGCATATTGCATGTCATGGGGTGTTAGTATATGTGCTGTGAATGTAGCTCTCATCATGTTGTTAAAATACAGGGAGGCCCTTCAATGGTCTTTAGCAGCTTTGCACACTTCTTTAATTTCCCCAAAGGCCATAGGCTTGTAGCTGGATTTAACTCCTCCCCTTCGGTATCTTACTGGCACAACAGTGAATTTTGACACCAACTGCCAGTCCCCTTCTTTGATTACAGCTTTCTGGACCTTGTCCCAGGGGTCTTCTGGTGGCTCATTAGCATCTGGGGAACTTAAATCCTCTTCAGAGGAAGAAGGACAACTTAAGGCATTGGGACAACAGCATTTAGATTAGAATCAGAGTAGCTGTGCTTTTCTACTTTATTTATAAGGATTGTTTTGTTGGAGGGTTGGGACATAGGCATCACCATTTAGTCAGGCATAGAACAGGAGAACCTTGGTTCAAAATGGCAGATTTCCGGGGTGGAGTTCTGGAGGGGTGGCTTAGGGTGGAGGTGGCGTGATTGATGTTTGAGGTGTGACCCATAGTTGAGAGGATGGCTCCAAAGGATTGGTTTGGACAGGAAGAGAAGGTCATGGAAGCAGGAAGTGAAGGAGATAAGATGGTGAGAGAGCAAATAGACTCTCAAGCCATATTGTGACTCCTTTCTTCTTGGATCCCTAGAGTATTAGGCTCTGAAATGGTGTGGCCAGTGCCATTTTGGATTACTTTTGAGGATCCACGAAGACAGTGTTCCAAGGCGGTCTTTGGGTCGAGGGAGACCAATGAACTGAGCACTCAACGCTGTGCTTGCTGGTGAAGGATAGTATGGAAGATGGGGAGCATGCGGGGAGAAACAGGATCCCTCTTTGTTGACAGATCATATAATTTAACTCCTACAGAGTCCCAGAATTCATTGGTGCAGATTTCATTAACAGAGACGTATGGAAAATTTTTAGAAATCCACCTCACCATCGATTTCAATTCTTTCTTTGGACATTCCTTGTCCTGTTCAGTTAGAATTAAAGCGTCCATATACACTCCTCTGACTCTTAGATGTGTGACCACCCATTTCTTTCTTTCTCCTTCTTAGGGGGAACAGCCGTGAGAATTCTCCAAATCAGTGATAGGACTTGGGCCTGTATTTTAAAAACACGGTGGCAAAATGGATTATAGATGTCCTGCTCTTCTCCAAAACCCACCTGCAATCCACTACAGGTGCAACTGTCAACCTCCCTAGGTGATGACGAATCTGCCGGGCTCGGCACTGCCCAAAAATCCCAGGAGGCGTTGACCTACCCGTCAGCTGTCCCAGATGATGTGGCCGACACAGGGAGCCTTGAATATCAGAGTCTCTGTTTGGTGGCGCCACTTGTCACAGTGAGGGTAGCTGCAACAAACCTTTAGGTCCCCTGACTTCACGGCAGAGGGTGGCAAGAAAATAATTAGGAGCAGGAACCACGGTTGGCACTAGAAAAAGAACACTTTAATAATGGATAAAAGAAAATAGGGACGGTGCTCCAAAACCGTGCACAGTACCCAAGAGAAATCTGGGGGTAATCAAGCAGAGACCCAGAACTGAGGAAAACATGACAATATATAGGGTAGGTCTGAGGGTAAGGGTCCAATCAAAAACTCACACTGGGAACATAACCGTGTTTGTACAACATAACTGACCAATCATAAAAACACAACCTTATGTGGAACAACTTCATTAACATGCAAACTCCCATGAACTTTTACTACTTGCCACAACTAGAAAGGGGTTTCCCATGGCCTTAGGTTTAGAGTTGTTTCGGCTTGGCCAACTCACACAATTCTTAGTTTATGGCAATTAGGAAACATACAACAAAATCGCTGTTATTTACATTTGTAAAATAGTTTCTCTTTTTTTTCCCTAATAAAATGTTTCTCTTTTTTCCCCCCTCATCTCTCACAAGCACATAAAGCAAGGCATATTAAACAAACTGAAAGGAATAAAAAATCTTTCTGATTTCTACATTAATCCTCAATAAATTCTTATGTTAGAGTCTAATGTCAAGAAAAATGAAAGAATATAAAATAATCACTCAGTATTCAAAATAACTTTAATACAGATGGATACTACCAAATTAATCACATTACAAAAGCACAATTATACTAAACCATCTTCATTGTTTTCAATGAAAAACAAACACACATAAATATGCTACTGTGTAAGAAATTTACTTGAAAATAATCTGAAAATCTGGGACATAAATAATTTTAGAAATCTTTTACCAAGTAAAATCAGAAACAGTAATTGTCATGAGCAATTCAACACTAGGATAACCCATTTAGGGGGAGAAAATAAAATATAGGTTTACAAAATTTTCAAGTGTATTCACTATTTTAAGTCAATAATGTCATTGGGAAAGAAAAATTAAAGAGTTAATTTTAAACTGGTTAGTTAAGTAAAATATGAAAAACCACAATTAAAAGCCAAAATAATTTTGAAGAGAGCAATTACTGAAAGTATCAATGCTTTTAAGAAAAATGGAATCATTTCAAATATGAGAAAATTGAATTTACTCAGCATTGGTGTGGCCTTACTTCAAGTACTGTGTGCAGTTTTGGGCTCTGCAATACAGGAAGGATAGAAATATATTAGAATGCATTCAAAAGAGATTGAGAGATGGTGAAAAGACTAGAGAGCATGACATAGAGCAGCAGCATAGCATCCTAAGCTAATTAATCTTAGAGAAAAGGAGACTGAAGGGTGACCTCGTGACTGTCTAGAAATACTTCATGAGAGGAAGTAGAGACAGAGGTGATAATTTCTCTTTTGTGTCTGGTGATAGGACATAAGGTGACACCCTAAAGCTGTGTCAGAAGTCCAGGTGGGATGGTAGGAAAATCTTCTTCACTCAAGAGGTTGGTCAACCAGTAGAACAAGTTTCCCTGGTCATGGCCTCAAGAAGCTTTCAGGAAGCATTTAGTCCTTTCCAACCCAGACCATTCTATGATTCTATGAGACTATTTCCTTTGGATTTCTGTGGCAGTTTTTTTTTGTTTGGTTGGTTTGTTGTTGTTGTTGTTTGTTTGTTTGTTTGTTTTTTGGGTTGGTTTGATTTTTTCTTTTTTTCTTTTTCTTTTTTTCTTTTTTTTTTTCTTTTTTTCCCCCCAAATACCTGTTATTTTAATACCAAAATAACATTTTTAAAAAGATCATGGTGTTGTATGGAAGGTCTCATGGAATAGAGCTACAATCACTTTCTTTTAATTCATATTTCGTTTTTACTATGATTGTACCTTGGATCATCTCTAGAAAATTATGACTAAGTTCTGGGTCCAGTTTACAAGAACTTTTTAATTACAGTGTTAAAGTGATTTCCTTTCCTGCCACTGGCCTGAGCTATGATTGCAATTACAGAAAAGTTTCAGGTCCTGAATTATTAGTTTCTTATGTCAATGATTCTGCTGCAGTTTCTAATTTCTGAGAATTTTAAAAGGATAAGTAAGCACACAGGTTGCACTTGCTAATGAAAATGCACTAACAACTGTATCCCAGCATCTGGAATGAGGAAACATCCTTGAAAGAATAACTTAGTCAAGAACATCTATCCTGTAGATATCAACATAGAAAAACAGAATCTGTTCTTATTGCAACGTGTTTCCAACATATGATTATTATATGTTTATATGCTGGGAATTAATCATTGATGATCAATCTTTTATTAGAACAGATCTGTCAGATCTGTTCGCAGAGAGAGGGAGAGAAAATCCCTAAAGCAGGGATAACTTACTAAGACCAGAGAAACAATTAAGAACTACTTTTTTATTAACCTGATTTTGACAATTTTCCTCCTCGCTTTTCTTTTTTTTTTTTTTTTTTTTCTGTCAAGGGTGCCCAGAGTTTTGTTTTTTAAACCCAAATATCCGTAAGTACGCTTTCCAGTTCCAGAAGCTTAATTTCTGAAACTGTTGAACAGCTCAGATATGGAGAAGTGAAGAATTAACCAAAAACCCTTTCTATATGTATTGGTTTTACTTCTGGTTGAACGCAGATGTATGGTCTTGACTGTGAGCGAGCATGGGTTTTGCATGACAGTTCTAGTGGGACAAGAAGGAGTGTATATTAAGCTGTCTCTCTACACATTCAGAAACAGCTGAAAGCAGTTTATCACTTCATACTAACAAATAAATTCTGGCTTCTGTCTGGATTTTAGTTTGTGCAGAGTGAGCTTCCATCTGCCCACAATATTCCAGACTGACAAGAAAATATGTATTTCTTTTCCCATCAAAGCACCCTGCTTGCCTTGTCAGCAGTGCACTGTTCCTTGGGGCTAAATCAATTAGAAGACTTTAGTGGCATTTAAGCTTCTCAGCTCCAAACTGCAGTTTGAAGAACTTCATAGTGCCTTTTTTCCAGGAAATTGCTCTATGCACCAGGAAGGAAATTCTGGTTCTTTAGAGTGATTATGTTTTTCTGAGAGATGACAGTCCTGCAAATCTGCACTTTTTCTAATGCATTTGTCCTAAATGAGCTCTCATCATTAAACTTCTAATTGGAAAAACAACATAAAGAATCCTGCTTGATCTTTCCAATCTCATTTTTTTTTCCACAGTATCACAAAAGGACACATTAGTATTGTTTTCAACTCTTTATGGAAATATAGAGAGAACTCCAAGGAACTCCCCTAATCTTGCTTGTTGACAACTGTATCAGCAGTGTAAAATTTGGATGGGAACTAACAGTTTAAACTCCTTTAATAGTTACAGTATAACCAGGGATCCATGGGAACTTTTTGTTGTTATGCATTTGACTTATTTTAGACAGCTAAATTTTCTTGAGATAATTAATATTCTAGATATATCTATTTTGTTGCCTATGAACATTGCTTCTATATGACATTGAGATAACTACATGTTAGGAGTTCAGATGAGAAGAAATATAGTCCTGTTATTTTATCTGTCTTGGAAACATGATCTAACATGATTTGGTGTTTTTTTAATGAAATAAGTATCTTGGAAAAAGTCATATGGAATTGTGGCTAGTGAGTAGTTTCAGTAATTAGAGGATTTTTCCTTCATGTGTTGTCAACAGACTCTACAAGCATTTGCAAATATATAGGTCAGAAAGCATGATGTAACATTGTTGCCTTGACTGTATTCTGTAGCTCTGACTCAGAATGTTTGTGTATAGCTACCATCATAAGAATTTTTTTTTTCAGTTGAATTAAAGCTTCTTCAAATTTTAAAATTAAAAACATGAAAAAATTGTGACTTCTGTTGTTCCTAAAAAACTTACATCATGATACCATGAGAACATTCTTGAGCAGGAAGTTATGTGTAGGATCAAAAATAATTACACAACTTCACCTGAGGAATACAGCTCTGTAGAGGTAAGAACAGCAGATATAGAACACTAGATATGATTCCAGATTCCTAAAACATTATTTCCCTAGGTTCAATAAGAATCAGCTGGTTTAGTGGTTAAAACACATATTTTTTAAATTAAAACACATACATTCATCTTTAACTTGGATATTTTATTAGCCTGTTAGAGAAAAGCTTTATGTCTGAGGATAAAATTGAGCTGAATACACAAATCTTGAAAGACAACTGTTGCAGTTCTTCAAATGTCTGTTTTTGGGGAGGAGCAACTTTGGTGTTCTGCAGTGGGAAATCAAAAAATGTATGAGAATAGCATGTAAGTAAACAAATAATTTAACTTACGAATATTATTTTTTCTAAACTTTTCTAAGCTTGCTTCCCTTGAGGTAAGAACTGTTAACATAGAGGAAAAGATGCAAACTGAAAACTAGTGTAAGCTAGTTTAAGAATAAACATAAATGATAAGCAAATAGATATTTAATTACTTCAGTGTCATTAAGGCACAAATAATTTATTTCAGTCCTGAAACCAAATTATTCCGAGAAGAACGGGCTGCTAATCGTGGGCAAACACAGCTTGTCTCCTCAAGGCATTCTTGTTCTACTTCACTTTTTGTGAAGACATTTAAATATACAATTTTAATATAAAACCCAAAAAAGTTATTTTTATATGGAATGCAATTTGTAATGGAAATATTGCTGAAAATGTGAGAAAAAAGAGCAAAAAATTAGAGCAAAAGTAGATCCAAATTAACCCAAACTGTTGCATCAATGAAAATCCATGTTAAGGGTATCTCTAGAATGCATAAACTCCAGAAAAATGGAATCCATTTCATAGAGTAAGATGCTACTTGATATTTACTTTCTAAAGTTCAGTTATATATTTCTTTGCCCTTGTGCAAGGAAGTATCCATATCCTATTTTAGGCTTAAACTTTAAAAATTCCCTCATGTGCAAATCTATCTACACTTTTAATTTTTAATTATCATTCATCACTTGGTATTATCATTTAAGAAGGCTATTGAAAACTTTTCTTAAAATTATTTGTGTTCACTCCAATAATATATTGTTGAAGTAGGGAGATTTTTGTATGCTATCATAGTTCCCCAGGTATACATAATCCAATCAACATAGATATTTCACAAATTGAGAACTGGAAAGGAAAATAATACATAACAATAATTAAGGCTTCTTTCCTGCTCTCTGTTTCCTACTAGATTAACAAAATAAGGTGGAACTCTTTTTCAAACCAGAAAACCTTATCTCTTTCTTTAAGTACTAACATAAGAAACTTAAAAAAAAAAAGAAATTAGAACTTTAAGGTTCATTACTTTCAATTCAGATCTTTCTGCACAGACTTATCGGATACTTGTCAAAATATGCTAGAAACTCTGGATAATGTGATTATTTTTGATACCTGATATTATGACACTTAGAAAGCGAAATGCTGCATCAGAAGTATTTGGTGGTTAACAGTTCTTTAAGGCAAAAAGAAAAAAGAGATTAGTTTTTATTTTGTAAATGGTAGTATTTTTCCACAGATCTGAGTAGTAAAAAAGACTAACTGCGGAATTTTTACTTGTGATTTATCCTTTGATCCTGATGAAGTAAATTATGTAAATACAGGGAATATTGTTAAAACTGATGATTTGTCTGTAGTGTGCTTTATATAGACCATTTCCATTTATAGTTTAGGTTCAGGGAACTTATTGTAGAAATTGATTTTGACAGTAAGTTTTCCTCTTCCAGTTCTCCAATGCGTGTCTTGGGTGACCTTTTTTAATTGTATTTCTGAGGTAAAGGAACTATTCTGGCTTATGTTTTATATGGGATATTTCAATAGGAGATCTACAACATCTCCTATCGAAAGAGTAAACTAACAAGTATCATCTACCTAGATTGTTTTGGCATACTTAAATATATATCTTGTATATATATTTGTATATATATATACACAAATATATATACAAGATATATATATATATTTTGTATCTGGCTTGTATATCTTTCAGGAACTGCAATTCTTATTCCCATAATTTCCTCTATTATTGTGGTGGATAGGGATCCAAATTATATTCTACTTTTTTCAAATTATTTAATGCTTTCCTGCTCTTTCCCACAAATAAAAGCACAGAGAGGATAAAATGTATTGCCTTCTACTTTTCCCTGCAAACACTGTACCTCTTGTGTAAAACGAAAAGTTGAAATTCTATACTGAATTTATTTGAAAAGGGTATTCCACCCTTAACATGTAGATAGGTAGAAAGCAACTGTATACGGGGAACCTCTATCTACAAAGTAGGAAACAGGAAGTGGAGTCCAGGCCATAATTTCTGGTCAACATAACCAATTCCACAGCTAAAATTATTTTAATCCATTCAAAAAAGTGTATCTAATGAATAGCAACAATATCTAAAAAGCCGTTGTGCTATAGCTAAATAGCTAAAAGCTAAACCTGATGCCAGTATCCGTTATATTGATAGTGTTCTGCTCAACCTCATACAAACAGAGCATTTCATTTTTATCTACCTTTAACCAAACAGTTTATTTTAATCTTTTTACACATTTTAACATTGAAAATAAATGTTTCAAAAACAATGTGAAATATCTTTGACTTGATGCCGTATGTGTTCATTTCTGTGCAGTATCAGATGGATGGACAGTTTTCAGTCAGTTGACATTCATCTTCTGACAATGTTTGTACCAGCAGCTTAGTACAGTGAACTTTAATTACCACTGCTTTTACTTTGAATCTGTTCATATATTAGTCAGAACAATACACATTCTACTCACATCTCACATATATCAGTGCTGTGTAGACAAATGTATTTTACCTTGTTTTTATTCTGCTGCTTTCTGATGCAATAAAACTAAATTTCTGTGTAGATTATTGAGCAATTAATTGTCTTAAGACTTTGTAATTAGAGCTGCAACACAAAGGATAACTTGTAAATAGAACTTAATCTGTCGAAAATTGTTACCATACAACTAGGAATCTATTAATAACCTATCTTCATTTTGTTGTCTTTGGTTTTAGGATTCACACTTTTTTCTCTTCCTGTTTTCTGGGTTTGCTCTTGTTTCATCTTGAGTTGCCTTTTGTTTGGGTTGGTGGGTTATTTCTTTTTTGGAGAGGAAGCATTTCAAGTAAATTCAGTAGTCAAAGCCCATGATAATTTTTTCACTTCTAAGTCTCATGAAGAATAATTGTTTATTTTTTGTCCTCCTAAATCTCGAGATATCCTAAGAAGCAGGTTGATACCTGATTTAGAAGTTCATTTTTTCCCAGCCCTCTGTATTTTCTTATGATATTGTACATGATAAAGGCATATGGCAATACATTTCCTTTGATATTGACAGGACCCTGAATGTGCCGGTAGACTCCGCAGTCTGTCCCACTCACATTCCCACAGGACTGGGCTGCCATGACCCTTGTCTGAGCTGTGGTGTGCACTGTTTCAGCCTCAGGAGAACTCTCCTCTCTCACTTGAATATATAGAGGTTAAGCTAACCCTGTTCATAAGCTAAAGCCTAAAATCCATGACATACTCAAAAATACATCTGATTTTTTTTTGTTCATTATTTATATCTCCTAGATTAAATGGGAAAAGTCATGGTGAATTCCTTAACATCTTCAATATCTGAAACAGATTTTCAGTACACTTTAAAATACACATAAACAGTTTCAAATATGAGAGGAACATTCAATCTAAAATACTCCATGTTATAGTGAGAAAATAATAAAGGACATATAAGAATAGTTTGTACTTTGTGCCATCAGATGCTCCAATCACAAACCCATGCTGTTACTTTCAGACAGCCTAAAGTGCCCTTCAGCATAACACAAAAGACAAGAAGAACAGAAAATGCAGTTGGTCCAGTATTGAGTTTAATAGGAAGTCATAATCCTTTGTGCTTAGGGGAAAAATTAATCTGATGAAACTACCAGACAGACAAAAGCAAGTTTTTGAGCTAAGTAGTGACAGGGAAAGGTCATGAGTTTTAGTGTAAAATTTTTTACAACCCCCAGAAAATCCCCCTAAAAAGCCCCGAAAAACACCTCAATTCCTATGTTTCAAGGGGATAGGTGTAATTTTATCAAAGTGTAAAGACACTGACACTTTTATCCTCAGAGGACCGGTTTCCTTGTGAGGAAGGATTTCCTGCCTGTGTCACTGGACCTTTTTCAGAAAAAAGTTTCAGTTTTTCAAGATCTGAATGTGTAGCTTTGCTTGAAAAGGTCTTACATATGTCATCTGCATTTCTGTAGACTGCATGGCTTGAAGAAGACAGATTAAAGGTCAATATTTGTTATTACAGGTCAGCCTGGAAGGAAATGAATGGCCATGATATAATTCTTTAAGTAGAATTCACTGTAACTGCAAATGAGAGCCAGATATAGTCCTGATAAAGAGCTGTCACTGTGTAACCTGGTGCAAGAAAGAGTGTTACAACAGACAGTGCAAACAACTGAGATCCCTCACATTCTTTCCTGTATTAAATGTCTACTACAGCATTAAATGCATGGTATCTGGCCAAAGCATAGAATGATTAATTGGACATTTAGTATACTAATTGTCATAGTGAAGAAGCAGAGCTAAAATTTCTGAAAAAACCCAACAAAAAACCAAAACCCAAAACCCCTCAGAAAATAGGATCTTAAGTAACAACTATAAATGAGTACATGAAAGACAGTGATTGTAGACTGCAATGAGGTCTCCCCTCAGTGTCCTCCAGACTGTACAATCCAAGTGCCCTCAGCCACTCTTTATACAGCTTCCCCTCAAGGCCCTTCACCATCTTTGTAGCCTCCTTTGGAAGCTTTATAATAGCTTAATATCTTTCTTACATCGCCGTGCCCAGAACTGCCCCCAGCACTCGAGGTGAGGCCGCCTCAGTGCAGAGCAGAGATGGACAATCCCCTCCCTTGCCCAGCTGGCAAAGCCGTGCCTGGTCCCCCCCAGGACATGGTTGGTGTGTAAACACTGGCACAGAGTCGAAATGAATAAGCAATTGAAATGTCTTGTGTAAGAGAAAAAAGTAATTTTGCTTGTAACTGGTTTTCTCACAGCCAAATCTTGAGAATTCTGTATTAGGTGATAGAATTTCTACGTGTTGGGGACATATGTTTCTTAATTCTTGATTCCTTTATGGTTTTTTGCTCCAACCTTGAATCCTTTAATGTATTTGCTGTGATCTTTATGTAGATATTCCAAGTATTGTTAATTCAAGTTGGTAATATCTGATGGTAGTTATCTCGTAATTAGTTTACATTCAGAAGAACATGGCAATATAAACTAAATTTTAAAAAATCAAAAATTTTCATTTGTAACCCCAAACAAATATATAATTGTTCAAAGTAATAAAAACCCTAAAGTATTTGTTAAAATCAACACAACCTTCCTTAAACTTTACAATCCTCTGAACAGTCATGCTGCACTGGACTTTTATGGAAAATATATGATTAAATTGGATTAAATGTTTGCATTTGTTTTATTTGACGATTACTTTGCACTGTTTGTGTTTTCAATTGTTCTTCAACTGTAAAAAAAAATTTGAATAAATCTGTTTTCCTTGGGCTTCCTTGTATAGTTCTTCCAGGTTCTTTGAACACTCTGTAGTGGGAATTACATTATAATGTAAATATTTTTTAATGCAAAAGCTGGATGAAATGCCAAGACTATAAGTTTATATATATTTAGAGAGAGATTTCACTTCAATATTTGGACAGTAAATAATCAAATCTGACACAGACGACAATTTGGACTGATAGACTTGCTTCAAAATGAAATACTCCAGCTGGACTGTTTTTCCAAAGCATATTTTTGAAGGAGTGAGATTTTAGTAAGAATAAAAATTGAATTAACATTCTGGACTCACAACATACTTTTAAATTCCCATCTGCAATAAACTCCTCCACCACCTTGACTAGAGCAAGGCTTTTGACACTAGGTATTACAATATTGCATCCAAGTAAGGATACTATAGTTTAGTTGTGTGATCTGGATGAATAAAAAACAGTTTATATGGTTGGATCAGGGAGTTGTGGTTAGTGGCTTGTGCTCTGCCTGGAGGCTGGAAAGAAGGAAGCAGAGCACTGCGGGAACATATCCTGAGATCTGTCCTATGTAATGATTTTATCAATAACCTGGAAGTGGCAACAGAGGCCACTCTCATCAACCTCGCAGATGACATCAAAGTGAAGGGAATAGTTGGCTTAAAGGGAGATTGTCAACTGAGCAGACAAACGGAGGGAATGGGCCAAAAGGAGCCTCATGAAGATCAAGCAGGACAGATGCCAAATCCCAGGAATACACGGACTTTGGAAAGTCTGTGCAGCTGGTGTGTTGCTCTGGGGAAAAAAGAAAAAAAGCACTGGGCTTTGCGTCAGACAGTGAGCTGGCATGAGACAGCAATGAACCTCACAGCTGACCCTGGTTTGAGCAGACAGTTGAGCAGATAATGTCTGGAGGCCCCCTCTGGTCTGAACTATCCTGTTGTCTTTTAATAGTGAAATGAATCTTAGCTGCAAATAACTCTGAGGAACACAGTACCTGTTTGTTTTCTTTTCACACAGAAGTGAGAACTGTGGGTAGTGATATCTCCCCTGTGCTGAGCTTGTGAAATCATTGCATTTTCACAGCATTTTTAGAGCACCTACTAGTATATTTTCGTATGTATCCGTGAATTTCCCAGGCATAGGAATGATCTTGGGCTTGTATTTGGGACCAGAAAATAACAGCAAATTTAAAGAGGAAGTTTACTGCCTATCACCATCACAACAAGGGAGAAAAGACTATAACTGAAAGCATTGTGAGAATGTCCAGCACTTTGGGGACAAGCATTATTTTAGATAAAATATGTTCATTTATGTTTATATGGAGATTTGCTATATATTTTTTCACTCTCAAATATTTTTGTAATGTAAATTATTCTGATTGATTGAATCATCATGGTGTTTTCTAGAAAAGGAAGTAAGAGTAACAGAGAAATAACTAAGAGAGAGGATAGTTAAGTGGAAAATGTGCATTCACTTTTCTGTGCAGTTATTCACTAGACGTGACCATTACCTGAAAATTATTGACATGTCCAGAAATGCATAAAGGAAAATACTAACTCTTAATCTTTTACCATGATCATTTGATTTTATTCTTTGAAAAAAAGTCTAGAGTTTTTTTTTTCTCTGGAAATTCAAATAAAAAGTATTATTTTCTTCCATAGAAAATAGGTGTCAGAAACTGTCTCATTATTTTTATTTTCATTGTTTTCAAAAACATCCTGTTGTTAAGCCTCTATAAAAAGAGTAAAACTGTTGAGCATTATATCTCTGGGAGTTTTGTTTTACTTAGAGAAAGGTTCAATTTATCTGAGAAAATGTGATTTATATGAGTGTGTTTCATTGGATCTTTTTTTTCTATACCATTCAGTAGAAGATATGGTTCCTCCTCTTCATAATAAAATTCAGAGGATCTTATTTTATACAAAAATAATTTTTAGTTGTTTTCTCATTGAACAGAAGAGTCAACACTATTAACAGAAACTCATTTGAGGGCACCACTCCACTGCCTTCTCCTCAGCAGCTACAAAGCGACATCCATTCTGACTAGTTTTCTGGAAACTGATTTAGGCTTAATGGTGTCAAGACTTGGGATATTTAGGATGATTTTTTCCCCCCCTTGTCAATAACTCTTCACAACCACTCCTGCTTTCTTAAGTATAATAACACTTATCTTAAAAGAAGCATTTTAACATTCTGGATTTAACTTTCCCATCATTTGCACCCGTTAACACTAGATTTATTCTTTGAGTATCTTTTCTGAATTACAAGTGGTTACAGTGGTAAAAATGATGTGAGACAGCTATGAAGTTTTCCACCTCCATCATAAATTATATTTGGACTTGACATGTGTATTTTTCTGTCTCTGACAGCTCCAGGCCTGACGTTCTGAGACTTTTCAGTATCAATAGGTTCAAGTTCATGGGCATTCTGGGGATAGTGACGTACATATAACCATACTAAACAATCCTGTTATTTCAGACTAATCAAAGTATTTTGTGACAGCCAGCACTGGAGTTTTACATCAGTATTGATTTTGTGCATTTTCAGTAAAACAGGCTGCTAGTTCATTAACTTTTGCAAACAAATACTATTCAGCAGCACATTTCTTCACAGTTGCAGTACTTCTGAGGGCTTGTTTGCTCTAAATAATGCTGCAGTTGGTTTAATTATGAAGAATCTTTCACTGTTGTTCTTTATTGAAAACAGTAAATCTGGAATGTCATCTGATTTTCCTGTCAGTGATACAAATACCTTTATTTTTTCTAGTTGTTTGTTGGCCAACAAGTAAATGCTGGTGGGCATGCTGTGACATAGCTTTGTAAGAACAGGCTGATAATGTGAAGAAATTTAGTTTCTTTAGTAAAGAATTGTATCTGTTTAGATCCTGAGTCCCATCTGTTTCTATCTACACGCTATTATCACAACTCCTGAACACCCTCCTTACTAAGGAGGGACGTATACTGGGAAAGAAGTCAAGGAGGGGATATGTGTGTAACAGCAGCTCTCAGAAGGAGCTCCAGATGGCAACACAAAAAGGCTCTTACAGATCATAGAACATTCTCAGTTGAAAAGGACCCACAAGGATCATCAAGTCCAACTCTGAAGCGAATGGCTCATGGGGTGATTAGAACCCACAATCCTGGGGTTATCAGCACTGTGCCACTTGGCACTCCACGGCTTGGTAATGGGTAGTTGCTTAAGATGCAAGTAGATTCACCTACATATAGACCATGAAAGCCTTTTGAGATGGATTGTTTGTTCTTTTTGATAAGACTTGTCCACCCTCAGTCTGTTGAAAAAATGTGGGTGTTAATTGTAATGCTGATGGATTTGGGGAAGAATTTACTGCTGTCTTCTGTGTTCTCCACAATTAATTAGCTTTGAAACTGAGTAAGGCGTAGGACTCATCTGTAAACACTGTCAGGGTATCTGAAAAATATGAAGAATAAAGACCTATTAATACTTCCTTCAGAGAACAACTGACATACCTTCAACATAAATAATGAAACTTGTAAGTAATGTGAGACACGTTTTTGTCAGTTCAGTTTGAATTAGTCTGTGCAAAGCCAGCAATGAGAAGACACTCTTAAGGATGATACCATAGGAATGGAACTGCTTTGGCTAGTAAACAAATATAAATTCTAGAGAATGTGCATTTGAGTTCCATTAAAAAAAAGAACTGCAAACAATAGCAAGGTACAGAAGGAATGCCAGTGTTTAGAATTATGAGAAACGTTCTTACTTATCTCACAACAAGACTGATTTCCAGCTGTCTACTGAAAATCCTCCAGTAGAACATGAAAGTCAATATTTGTGATCATAGTGAATTGTGAGCAATATAAGAAACATACTGAAAATGTTGCCTAATAGTCTTCAAAAGCCAACAAAACATACAGTAAAATTCTGTGATTCCAGAGACCACTTCCTGCCGGTGATATTTTCTACTTTTGATTTATAAAGCAGGACATACTTATGTTTTATTTTTGATTGATGCTGTAATGAAGCCAGACTTATATAAAAGGTACTAATATGGTCTTTAAAGTTTCTTACTTTTTGTGAAGACATAGAGCTTTAAAAGATTAGTTTTATTGTTTAAATTATGAATTATGGGGAGGGCGGGGGGGGGGGCGGTGTATGTGGTTTTTGTTGTTATTTGCTTGTTTGGTTTGGTTTTGGGGTTTTCTTAGTGTCTTTCTACCATAAAGTAGGTTTCTCTGCCCTAAATATCTTCTAGAAACTTTCTAAACTCAGATAAATAAGAAAAAAATGGAATGATGGACATTGGCAAACAAGGTTTTAGAAAAGAGGAAGTCAGCATAAGCTAATGAGTTAATAAACAGTTAAAGAATAACCTTCCGTCAAAAATTAAGTATTTAATTCATGAAATGATTAGCTGTAATAAAAATTAAGAAAAAAGTAAGATGGTCAGATTTCTTGAAGAACTAAATAACTACTATTTCATAGACGGGTTGTGACATATTTGTTAGTAGAGATCCTACAATTGCTATCATTATTTGCTAGGAATTATTCACTAAAATTAGGCCATCAGGAGGTGCAATCTTAGTTTAAGCGTTTATTCCCCTATATTAACTTTTTCCCTTCCAGTTCCACTTTGTTTTGTTTCCTGGATTTTTAATTCATTATTTTGTTTGTATCATCGTTGTATTTAAAAGAACCACAACAAATACATTATTGGTCTCTTGTGTTCAAATTCAAAGTTTAAAGAATAATTTTAGATATTTCTTTTCCAAATTCATACATTAAGTTTAAAAAACTTATTTCTCTTATTAGAGTTGTTATTATTTAGCCTGATTTCTATCACAAGTATATCTTTATTAATGTGATGCATGTCACAGATTTTCCTATGCCTCAAAAAGAAACACATTTCTGTAACTATTCACCTTATGTTATGAAACATATTCAATTGATTTTCATACATGGAAGAGAAGACACCAGTGAGACTTCATGAGTAAATCAAGAGCAACTTTTTCTTTTCTGTCACGGATATAAGTATTCACACTTTTTTTTTCTTTGTAACATAAAAGAAGGTCTTTAGTGAGGCTTTCTGGCTTCTGAGGCAAAATTGACTATTACATTAACACATTGAAAAGGACTTTGTTATCTGGAGGGGTCTGAGAGTTTTTTTAGTGTAGTGTTCTAGTTCTTCTCACTGTGGAAGAGGTAAAATGCCCAAATCAGACAATTTTACAATGAGATCTGGGGTTTGGTTTTGTTGTTTTTTTTTTTTTTTGATATACAGCTCTTCCATTATTATATTTCAGAGATGAAATCAGAAATTATTATAACTCTTTTCAGGCATAAGAAGACCAATACTTGTGTGGGGTAAGATTTCAGATTAGAGCAAGGGGAATTAAATTTTGCTGTCCAACAGTGGCAAAATTAATTCATTTCCACCAGTCAGCATTCTTAAGAGTCCCATAGCTAATGTGTGCTTGTCTTGAATGTTCAGCCTTCATCCTTAAGGATAATTTATGTAGTTTATGAGGGGAAAGGAAGACTTTGTGAGCCTTACCAAGACCTTTGAGCTTATCTCTTGACACATTTACCAGTGTGTATGACAGCATGTGAGAAAAAACTTCAGGCAGAAGTTATGCATTAAAAGTCAGTTCATCTAAAAAGTACACTAAAATTACTTGATGTATTTAGTTAAAAAAGATTAAAAAGTATTCTATTTATTTATTTCACTTATCTCCTTTTTATCATGATTATAATTTTATTTTGCTATTCTCTAAGAAAATGTTTCAATACATCAATACAGTTCACACCCAACTTCATTATGGTTTTCTGCTCCAGACTTAAATCCTCTGAACAGTTAGTTTAGGTCACTTCCTCACTAAAAAACTGAGGAAAAATAATTGGGGTCATCAGACATTTTTCATCTTGTAACTGTTACTTTTGCTTTTCTTACTTTGTTATTGTGGTTTCTCCAGGTCTTTCACCTAAACACTAACTGATCATTTTTGAATTCCCTCTCATCCTCATACCTTTTCTTTCACTCTTCTAATTTCCTCCTTTTCCAAGATTATAAAAAAAATCTTGACAATTTGCAATCATTTGCATCCTTGTTGTGTCTACTCTCTAGCTGCGCACCCAATTTAGGTAAAGGTCTGGCACTAGTGCTGTATTTGTAGTGTGAAATAACCTCTCCTCAGCATTTTCATAAGAATTCCTCCCCCACCCCATGCACATGCCCTTTTCTTTTTTTCCTATGTTTTTTACTTTATTTTCACAGAACACAGGACTGTTTCCATCATGTGTTTGTATCCCTTTTTCCAACTGACTTATTTTGGGTCATACCAGACATACCACTGCTTACTTGTTTCTTTCAGGCTCACACTGCATGTCTTTCCTGCTTTTGAAACTGGCATAGTAGGGCACCTGGGCTCTCAGCAAATGCTATGTTGTATCTCGACTTTACTGCATATGGCTAAAGGCAGATGAGAGGAGAAGCACCACTGATCACTGATAAGTCTGTTTCAAATAATGCAGTTATGGAGAGCCCATTCAGCTGCTGATGCTGCATACAGGCAATGGAGAATCTGTTTATGGCCTTTCCCCTAAGGTATTTAAGACCTGCCTGGGAACTGAAGAGGAGAGAGCACACAAAAATTAACATAAAGCTTAAGACTGAGTTTCCTTCCAAAAACTGTTGTCAAAAAATGATTTGTGGGGAGCAATGAGCAGGAAATTCAAAGTGGATAGTTCACTGCTGAATTCAGTATTCTGTTTTCTCTTTCTGCATGCAGCCTTTTTCTTATGATGTGAAGCTATTACTTGCTGAACTTTTAGTTGTTCAATTTGTTCTCAATATATGGTAGCATATTTCATTGTACTCAATTGAGACATGATTTGTGCTACAATAGTTGAGATTACTTGTCATTGTTAAATATAGGTGTTCAGAATAGGCACAAACCAAAGAAGCCAAGAGCTTTAATACTTTTGTCACTACATATATTTAAGAAAATTCATATTTAGCCACAATAGAGGAATGTTGGAGAATTTCTTCTTATGCAAAAACATTTTGATCACTGGGTAATGACTAGATCACTGTTCCACTTATTGGTTAGCTAAATTGTATACGTGTATTCACTCAGATATTGTAGATCTGCATTTTTGATATTAGACATAAAGACTAGGATTCATATCAGCTAGGTTCAGGTTTCCAAAGAAGCTAAGGAAATTGTCTGAGTACTCCTCCATGTTATTTCTATCATGAATGGAGAGAAAAAAACAGATGATTTATCCCAAAGATACTAGGCACCTATCTTACCACAGAATCAACAGCGATTCATTTCCATTACAGGGAGTCTAAACAAAACCTGACATTTAAAGCATGAACTCCTGTTCAGCTCTGTTAATTCTCTTTCAGGTGACCCACTTCTTACAGAGCAGAGAATTGGCCTATATAAATTAATTGTTTATGAATACTTCAGAAGATTTACATTAATATTTTTACAGTACTTTAAAACTTTCAGAGATTTCACACATCAAAGGTCCTATGATTTCCTGAAAGACAGGGAGTGCTGAGAAAGAAGTTTTAGAAGCAGACACAGTCTGTTCAGTAAAGAACATGATGGCTCAGGCACTGTAGATTATGTACACTAACTAGTACTAGTCTGGAAAAGAAATCTTTCTTTAGGCAAAAGAGGCATTTCTGGAGTGAGATTTATTGATTCTTTTCAGGATTTTTATTTTGGTTTGGTTCAGTTTGTTTTTGTTTAATATGGTGAACTAAACCATAAATTGCTTTTACCTATTTGATAGAGCAACTAGATGATAAACAGTTACTTAGCTGTAGATTTAAATCATGAGAGAACATTGGAAAAACAGAACAGGAGATTCAGGAGTTATATGTAGCTTCAAGAATTTCCAAAAGGCTCTTTTAAAACTGGTCACCAATAATACTTTGATTGTTTACCTGCTACCATCCTGCTTGTGGAAATAGTGGATTCATGTGATACTTCTATAAAAATTGCAGCAATGTAAGCAATTTGAAGTGACTTACATCTAGAGCTATTATTATATATATATGTATATGTATATACACCTTATATATAAAGGATTTTTGTTAATATAGTTGAGCAGTTTTGTGGTCACTAATATGCATTCTCATATTTTTGAATAAATATGTGAGCAACATAAAATGAACGCTAAACAGTGAACAAATTACAATTTGTACTTGTATTTAAATTCAGGACATGCACAAGCATAATACATAACTATTAAAACCAATGTTTTCTAATTACCCAGGAGTCCAAAGTGGACTGTTTACTTAATTTACTTTTAATCACTTTATTTTGGATTTTCTCAGCTGTAAATGCAAATGACACACACAATGTCACCTCTGTTATAAATGTGGGTGAAAGAAGGAAAACTATTAATTGATCTTTGGGCAAAATTGATTCCCACAAAGCAGTAGGCTTTAATTTGATCCTATACAAAGCAATAAAATGAAACTATGTGCCACTTCTCAGTCTTGAAGTTGTCACATGCAGAAGAAAATAGTGAAAAACAAGCTGAATTCTTTTAATTATGGTTATACAATTCTGAAATAAATGGAGAACCTGGAGTTTGAATAAATAAAAGATAGACTGAATATACTTAAAATAAGAAAAAAACTACAATAATAAAAATTCACCTTTCTGAAATATTATAATTAGGACAGATAAAACTTCTTGCCAACATACAATACACCCATATTATCAGAAAAGAAAGAATTCATCTGGTTTGTGATTCTGGAAATAACTACCCAAATACAGAAAAAGTGTTTTATGTTAACATAATTAATACATTTATTCTAGAAAATCAGTGGTCTTCCAAAGGAAAACCTACTTTATTTAGTTTATTATGAAAATAAGAAGCTTAACTCCTCTTACAGAAAGAAATTTTACTTCATGCAGGAATGTGTTTTCAGTTTGCACAACACAGACACCAACTGAGCCTGAACTTCCTTGGGTTCTTGAAGTGCTGTTCCTTCTAGATAATACTGCTTATTTTAATTTTTTTCCATTAAATTTGCGTTTGAAGGACATTGTATAAACCAAGACAGCTCACTGGATCATGAACTCTTCTGGTGACAAAATGAGTTATGGTGAAGAATACAATAATCAATTACTTTTCTTATTGTGATGCAAATATAACTAAAAAGTCCCAGTATATGTGGAAATGTCAAATTCATCTAATTCTCTTATTTTGAGACACACTTAGACATGATCAGCTGGAAAGAAATTACATGATGGCTTTAATGTTAACTGTGAATTATCTCTAAAACAATTTCTCCATTACAGCTCTGTATTTATTTTCTTTCTCCCCCATTTTTTTCTTTTTTAGAAGCTAAAGGCAATAATAATAAAAAAATGATACAGTGATTATAAATTGTTGTTCATATATTTTAGCTGAACATAGCCTGATAGAGGGTAGTAACAGCAAGCTAACTGAAATAATGCAGAAAAAATATGTATTAAGCTGTGATGAAAAGGTTTAGATGAGTCAAGATTAGTAATCTCTGTTTTCATCATTGATAGGATTTTAAAGTCGTAAGTAGTCAACCCCTGCCCAAATTCTCATAATGGATATTTAACTATCTTCATACATATTTCAGCTCAAGTTACCCATTATGAAAAAACTAACACTTTACTTAAAATAAAAATTACCTAACCTACATCTTGACCAGATTTGATATTTCGTTGTTAAGAAACAGAAAAAAATTAGTAAACTACCTATTACTTAACATAGCTTTGAGTATGTCAGCTGGGCTCACTTTGAAATATGCTAAGATATATATCAGAAATCAGAAAATAATGTATACTACTGGATGGAGAAACCCTGTTGATAGGGTCCTGGTGGTTACTGTACTTAGGAAATTTTATGTTAGTCTGAGCGGACTGGAATGCAAAAAAAGACAGTGCAGCACAGGTGGTGGATAGGTTGCAAAAAGCTCTGTTATTTTACCTAGTGCTACCAAAATCACAACCTGTAGAGCACATTCAGCAGCACTTGAAACACATCAGGAGACTGGAGTTTAATTGATATCAAATGCTGAAATGACTGTGATTTTGCTAAGGAGAGAAGAGACTAATCTGAATTGTGTTTTATACATATGAATGCATGTAGACTTGTTTGTGCATTTCTATGCGAATGTTTGGGTATGAATGTGTCTGGTCAGAGGGAAATATGACAGGTTAAGCACCAGAAATTCATTTCTGATGTGTCCTGTGTATTGTGTCTTCAGCATGACTATAATAAAGGAGATGTTTTTATTTCGACAGCCTGCTCAGCTGCATAAGATTTTTTTTTCTTTTTCTTTTTCTTTTTCTTTTTCTTTTTCTTTTTCTTTTTCTTTTTCTTTTTCTTTTTCTTTTTCTTTTTCTTTTTCTTTTTCTTTTTCTTTTTCTTTTTCTTTTTCTTTTTCTTTTTCTTTTTCTTTTTCTTTTTCTTTTTCTTTTTCTTTTTCTTTTTCTTTTTCTTTTTCTTTTTCTTTTCCTTTTCCTTTTTCTTTTTCTTTTTCTTTTTCTTTTTTTTTTTCTTTTTCAATGAAGGTTTTAATGGTAGAAGAAAAAAAATAAAAAACAAATTGAGGATTTTCAGGTATCTCAGCGTGCTTGTTGACTTTCAATGATTTCAAGCTTGTGGAAAACTCCCTTTCAGGAGTTCCTGCTTGTGAGGGGAGGATGATCTTTTTCCTCCAAAAGTCCAGTACCAGGGTTAAAAAGATAAATGAGACTCACAGCTTCGGTCTTCAGAGCTGTTTGTGCTATTTCTTATCTCAAGTTCTGTGTGCTGCCTAAACCTGGCTTAACGCACCAGAAACACAGAGAAAAAAAAACTCCGGACAGAAGATTCCAAGGTTCTTAAAGGTTTCTAGCCAAATTAACTCCTAAAACGTTCTATGTTCACAATTTTGTGCCAATAATCACTACCTATTCTAAACACACAACCTCTGTGTCAAACCCATTCTACCAATGTTTCTGTGCCACTGTCACAGCAGAAAACGGAGCAGAAGAAGAAGATGAACATGAGACACCGCCCAAAATTCTCCATCTTGTTCTCATCTGACTCCATACTAAAAACCTAAAACTACAAATTTTCACCCTGTGACAAACTAAACTGCTATTTCTTTCCCACCTTCGTTGCTTTCAACTCATCTCTGAGTGTTGGAAGTTTTTCCCATGGACTAAGGTCAAAGGCAGTGCTTTCCTGGGGTCCCAGCTGGGGTCTCGGACCTCCCAGGGCAGCATGAGGAGTTTTCCACGTGCCCTGGACTCCAACACAAGCTGATATAATTAATTGCTTGATGTAGACCTCACTTAAGGTAGATTGTATCAATATATATTTTCCTTATTTACAGAAATAGGTTTTTTTTTTTAATTTTGTAAATAAATATATTAAAAAGGACAGATATCAAGATAACCATTAAGTAAGAAGCTGATGGAATTTATCCCCTCAGACCAATCAAGGTGTTTTGTAACCTAAAATGGTTGCAAATGGCTCCACTTTTCAATGAAAAGTTGGGCTGTTCCATTTTCTGCCAAAGTTATGGTATGGCAAATGGCTGATCATTTAACGAATGAGGATTTGGAAACCTTCCCAATACAGAAAATACAATCAATTTGGATAGGAGAAAAAGTATTTCTAAACATATTAAGCCCTTATGCAAGGAGACAGAAATGGGAAAATAGAAAGGCAAAAACCTACAAATCCCTGTATGTAAGAATTTCATATGTCTTAAACTAGTTCTGGAGTCTGCACATTTTTATGTGAAATCTATTGCAGGAAATGTAGGAAATGTGTTTCTTTGAGTGTTATGAACTCAGATAAATGAGTGTAACAATGAAGTTAGTTCTCAAATTAAACATGAAGAAAAAGCAGGATAACTCTAGACCATTTTGGAAGCAAAGTTATTAAGTCATACACCTTCCTTTTGTGCACTGATGATTTTTGTCCCGTTTTTTAATTATTAGGTGTCCGTAGTTCCTAGAGCTAGGAAACCTAGAAAGGTGCACTAGAAAGGTGACAAGTGAGTATAAAATGTAGAATGTACAATTGGATACATGGTGGTGACAATATGTTTTATTTTACTGAAAAAACCCCACATTTTTTTCCACAGGAATAAGATATTTGTCAGTGACTATCGTAGTCATCATTTACCTTTCCTGACATCCTCTTCTAAAAAATCAGGGGCACCCTGTGAGGCCCATTTGAACCTCATGAAGTTCAACAAGTCCAAGTGTGAAGTCCTGCTCCTCGGTGGGGGCAATCCACAAAGTCTATAGAGGCAGGGGAATGAATAGATTGAGATCAGCCATGTGGAGGACTTGGAAATATTGGTGGACAAAAAATTAGGTATCAAACAGTTTGTGTTCTTGCAGGACAAAAAAACACGTCTATCCTGAGCTGCATCATAAGAAGTGCGACCAGTAGGCTGATGGAGTTGATTCCCTCTACCTTACCCTTGAGACCTAGAGTGCTGCATCTTGCTCTGGCACTCCAATATAAAAGGATGCGGATCTGTTAGAGTGGGTCCAGAGGAATGTCACACAAAAAAAAAAAAACATCAGGGAGTTGCAAACACCTCTCCTATGAAGAAAGGCTGAGCGAGTAGGAGTTGTGAGAAGAGAAGGCTTTGGTAAGGTTTTATTTCTTAGGCTTATTTCTTATAAGAAAGATGGGAATGTTCTACCACGGCCTAGAGTAGTAGGACAAGCTTTCAAACTAAGAGAGGTAGATTTTTATTACACATAAGAATAACATATTTTTTTGTCGGGATGGTGAGGCACTGTGGTGAGGGTGGTGAACCTGCCCAGAAAGGCTATGGATGCTCCATTCCTGGAAGTGTTCAAAGTCAGGTTGGATAGGGCTCTGAGGCACTTTGTCTAATGGATGTTGCCCCTGCCCATGGTGGGGGGATTTGACAAGATAATGCCCTTTTAAGGGCGTTACAATGCAAACCAATCTGTCAGTTTTGCTTTAGCATTCCCTATGCAAGAATGGGCATTCTTGTTATTATTTTTTACATCTTTTTTTTTTTTTTTTTAAAGCAGGCATATTCTATCACCTAAATCACTAGAATGGATAATAGTTGCAAATTCACATGATATTTTTTAAACACGAACAGATGTTTCAGGGCTTGTGTAACTTTGCTGTACCTCTACGGATAGAATAATCTATATCATAGGTTGTCTTTTCTTATTCAGTTGGCATACAATATCTCCAAACCAGCTGATCTGTGAATTTGTCTGTGTCAATACCCATTTTCAATCCCCTGCTAAGCTTACTTATCACAAATGTAATATTCTGGATTCAAAACTTTGTTGTTGTTTTTTTTCAATTCTATTATTTAGTTTCTAAAATGCAATGTTAACAGACAAAACTATGCTTTGTCTCTTCAGCCTAGTAGTTGTCTTCTATCTTATTGCTCCCTTGCTGACAGCAAGCTTGGCAAGCAATTATAAAGTATATTTAATGAAAACAATTATTAGAATTTGTAGACATGCAGTATCTGGTGGGGCAACAACATGAATGCTCATTCTGGGATTCCCTCACATATACAGTATCTGCTACTTCTAAACTGTTTTGAGTAATTAAAAAAACAAAAACAAACAAAACAAACAAACAAAAGCAAAAGCTCATTTTACATATATTTAATATTTTTGTTTAGTTTTCCTAAAGTTATATATTCATTTCCACTAACTCTGCCTTGTACCATCTTACATGGTCTTACAAAATGTCTCTCAGACTGACATTTTTTTTCTCTAGGGTTTCAAGAACAGTACAGAACTTTCTCTTGTAATATTTGTTTTAGCCTGAGATCTGGCTTAGGAGTTAGTACAATGAAGTCACAGAGCTATACATCTTTGTGCACTCAGAAGATGTGCTTCTCTCACAATTGTTCAAGGTTATGTAGTAAATTAGGTTACTTTTTACCATCACTCTCATCTTTGCCTGTTTATTGCTGCAGAAATTAGAAAGTCAATAAAGAATGAGGCAACAAACTGTGGGAAGAAAAAGGCTGTAGTGGAAACATTGGAAATTCCAACAGGCATGACTTGTGTATAAAGAATCATATACACGTATTTCTCACATAGAACTTTTTGCTCACAGGCTCTCAAGGTGATATGTACATGTTAACCAAATCATTCTAATATTATGAAGCCACTTCTACATGCTCTTGCAATTTAATGCATTGTATTAATGATATGCATTATTATATTGCTCTGTGTTCTATACAATGGTGCCTGCAACTTTTAGATATCTAGCAAGTTAGCCTTCAAGGTGGCCAGAAACAGCATAGGGGTTTGGGTGTTTGGTTTGGTTTTGGTTTTTTTTCCCTCACAAAATTCCTATTTACAGAAAATGTCCATTTTTCACATTTGATACTGAAGATCTTTAGTGTAGAAAAATCTGTGAAAACTTGTTACAGCCTTAGATTTTCAAATTTGAAAAAAAATATATTAATTCTGTAGCTTTTGTATGCCACACTTCCAAATTTTATGGAACTGTGATGTTTTCAAGCAGTATTTCAAATCTGGTTCAACTGAGTTGTGTTTACTAGTCATCTTATATAGACAACGACATCCTGGTCTTCAGAACTTGTAATATCATGTTCAGTGCTGAATACTGAACTCATATTTTTATTTTGGAGATGTTGAAGGTGTTGATTTAGATATAACTATTTTTTAGTGGCCTCAAAGGAAATGTCTGTAAAACTCATGTTGATTTCTTTTTTGCTCAAATTGGACTTTAACCGAAGAATATCTTAAAATACCTTCATTAAAATATTGTTTGTTAGCTAAATAGCTGGGATAGTCCAGGAGTTATCAAGACTGAAAACTTTCCAGATGCTGGATAAAAATGCAAATAAAATACATATAAAAATACATTTTGCCTTGCTCTGTGTTGTGTTTGATTGTACATAAATTACATAGGATAAAACTGTCCTGGTTATGTCTTGATGTATTTTATTTTTATGAATGACATTAAAAATCCTTTCTGTAAAATGCAATGTGTATCTATGGAACTGTGTGCAGTGTGATGGTGTGTTTTATCTTCCTTTACTTTGGGCGTTAGGAAGTACAGAACTAGGGAATCCAAGTCCTCCAAACAGAGGATTCCCCATTAAAGTTATTTTAGGATGACTGTGGGTCTTATGAGCATTTAAGATATCCCATTTTATGGCCAGGAAACAGTCTAGTAGTGTACAGCTTTCCAACATCTATGAGGCTGGCAAAATCAAAGCTTTCATTAGGTTGTTTTTCATTGGGGGAATGAAGATGTGTTGGTACTGTTCGCCAATTGTGCTTTTTTGATTATAAAAGTAAAAATAGAATTAAAAATACGCTGTGGGTTTTGGTAATAAAAACACTTGTGTTATATGCTTCATCTGGGTATGGACTGGTTGGCAGAACTCATCTTCACAGAAAAAAAAAAATAAATTAAAAACCAGAGATTCCGGTCAGAAAAGGATCCCTAAAGACATTCCTGCTAAAAACATACTGCCAACACACAAAATTTTTGTGTCAAAGCACTTCCAAAAGAAGTCTGTTAGTTTCTCTGCTTTTCTTTATTTACAAGAGGAATTCAGCTGTAGCTGGTGACAGTAATAATACAGGGCCATCATATCTGCCATGATCTCTGAGAAAGACCTTCAAAGACTCTTCAAGCAAAAAATTTCTTTTCCACAGATTTTTTTTGTTATATTTTGTGGGTTTATCCTATTTCTGTGTGAAGCATTTACAGTTATAAACAGTTTTCTCTTTTCAAAATCATATTTAATTCTTCATGCATATTTACGCATAAGAAATATTGTTTCATATTGCACATGATTATCTCAGTAAACATTTATACAGACTTTAAGTAAAGTGCATCTAGAACATTTGGGGAAAAAATAAAAAAAAGAAAGAAAATGATTGTGATGTTAGCTAAGTGAAAAAAATATATTCCATTTCATATGCTGTTGCTTTTATACCTTGTATAAATGTTTTGGAAATCAGGAAAACCAATTAGCAAGAGGTTAGCCTGGGTTCCTGAAAAATTACTTTCCTTTAATCTCCTGCCAAATATTTTGTCATTATTCAATGAAGCAAGTTAAAAGTAGGTTGTCTAAAACTCTAATAGTCTGGACTTTCAAGAAAACTTGTATTATAATAGACATCAGTCATTTTTTTGTCATTTTTGCATCACTGTTGTACTAAATTGTTAAAGGTAAAACCATGTAATTAAGAATTGTTAAAGTTGTTTTTCTCCCAAATGTACAACTATGTATACCAAATACTAAAGTCAGGAATGAGAGCTTTAGCTGACTGTCACACTGACATCTATTATCAATTTATAAATTGTTGCACAGTTCTTCTTATACCAACATATTAAGGCTATTATATAACCTCAGTAAAATTGAATATATGAATCATAGCAGATGTTTCAAGAGAAACATTCTTTGTATAAATAAGTATGTACTTGATTTCTAGGAGCAGAAGTGGAAATTTCTGCACCATCATTTTTTATCTTTATTTGCAGGCAATCATTTAAGATGAACTAGAATTATTTTTAGGATTAATTTGACTCCATAAAAAATGGAAATCAACACAAACAGTAGCACACTAGCATAGGAATGTTTCTGTTGTCTTCACATTTTAAGACAAAGTTGTATAGTAAAATCCACATCAATTTTAACACCAAATTAGGTTTAGCTGTGAATTGCACTTGCCTCTTCTGATCAGGAAGAGTGATGGAAGCAGGAGAGTGGAAATAGCTGGGAACTGCAAGTCTGGAAAATTTATGGCCACTCTGTAACATTTGTACAACAGCCTGTAGCTTTTAAATCAAACAGGGTTCTCACTAAAACAATAAAATACACAACGAAAAGTTTGATAATAATTCTGACATTCAGATATGAGCTCACAGTAGAGCAGGACTCAATCTTAATTTTTTAAAAAAATTGACTCCTTCTTATCTTATTCACTGTAGTAGTACCACTCAGTTTTGACACCTATGCAGAAAATCCAATTCAGACACCTGATTAATAAATATTCTCACTAAACTTCAGACTGTTATAAGAATGTAACTATTTTGCTACTGCACACAAACAAAAATACAAATAATCATGTGACATTATGTGAAAGTTTAGCATAACTGTTAAGCTTGATAAATTCTCTAGCTTGGCATATACAGAGACAAAAAGAGTACTTTGTTTTCAGTGATTTATTTTCAACTGTATTCTTCAATACAGCAAGTGTGTGTACATTGCCTGAAGAGAAAACTCATATAATCCTTTATCTCTGAAAAATGTTTCAGGATACTCTTCACTTATCAGTGAAGACAGTGTTAATTGGGAACTTGATAGAGGAAAAGATAAAACTGAAGTAATGAAGCACTTTGTCTGCAGCTGTAGGAAATTTCAGCTTGGATCAATATTTTTCATACTAGCTAATCATAATAGCTTTGCAACCCACATTAGCTTCAGGTAGGTGTTATTCTTCTCATCAGCTGTCCAGTGTTGAAAGAAAAATCCTCAGTCCCCCAATTCCCAGTAGTACAAACCTCAAGCAGCTCAAGCTCTCAGTCATGGGGACCGAAGGTTACCCCACCCCCCAGCATAACCTTTGGTTATAGCTAAGCTGGGGAAAGACGACATTGAATTTCTAGTAGATACTAGAGCTGTTTATTCCATATTAAATACCTGTTTGAAAGGTATGGTATCTGATCTTGGTTTGAAAGACAGGTATCTGCTAGAGAGGGGCAAGGCATCCCTAGGAATGGAGAATTCAAATCCCCTCCATCCAAATTATTATAATTTAGAAAATTAAAAGGGCTTTCAGGCAGAGGTATAGGGATCGGAATAACAGTTCTTTACTAGTATGTGTAACAAGGCAAACAAACAACAACAACTACAGCATTAATAATAAACAGAACCAGGAGAAACCTCAAGAGGCTTTGTTTCACAAAACCTGGGGCAGTCTGATCTCCCGGGACTCCAAGCTGGAATGGTGGAAAATTCCAGGCTGGTGGGTGAGATCAGAAGCTCAGCCAGTGGTAGCTGGAATGGCAGGGATGTCCTGGCAGGGCCGAGATGTCCTGGCAGAGGAGGGCAGTGAGGGGCCACAGAGTAACAAAAAACTCAAAGCAGTGCTGAAGGAACAGCGGCAGTGGGAAAGGGCCAGCCCAGCAGGGCAGGAGGAGGTGAGCACAGAGTTCCAGGGCACACGAGCAGATGACGGTAGATTTTCTCAGGACCGGACCCAGTAGTGACAGTGAACTCCTCCCGTAGCAAGCAGCAGCCTCTCCATCTCTAGGATGCTGCGAGCAAGAGAGAGAAGCTGCCCCCAGTCCTGTCCTTTAGCTGCCCCAAAACTGGCGTTATCTCCCCCTCTGAGAGTAACTCCCAGAGACCCAAAGAAATGTAGCAGGGTGCTACAACTCTCTTTTGGCCCCTTTGTTCTGCTTGAGTTAAGTACCCAGTAGTTAGTTTCCTAGCAATTTATGGAAAAATTTTATAAGTAAAAAAGAAACAAATCTAACCCCCATCAATGCCTTAGAAGAGAAACTGAGTCGTGATACTGTACATGTTGGGGTAAACAAAACACGGACCTTCTTCCAACCTTTAAGATTTAAACTGAGAAAGCACTAGGTAACCCGTTAATTCTTCTATATGCCTAACTCTTCTAAACCATTACTAGGATGGATTTGCTAGAAAAATTAGAAGGAGAAATTAAAGTTTAAAAAGAGAAGAGTGTACAAGTTGTAATTCTTGAATCTAAATTTGTCTAAATTGCTGCACTTCTTATACAAGAAAAATGTAGTAAAATCCCTACTGAAGTTGAAAATAGAGTAAATCCAATAGTGTATGTAGGCCAGTGATATCCCAGGAAAATCCAACTAGGCAGAACCAGTGAGACACTGGAAGGGCAGGACCTTCCATAGACACTGACAGCTTAGCAAAGAACAAAAAGAAGCCATCTGTCGACTCCCAGAAGCCCATACTCTAAGAGAGATGCAAGCTTTCCTAGGAATGGTTAGTGTCATTTGTAGATAGCAAATTATGGACTGCTAGTAAAACCCCAATATAGAGCATTAAAAACAGCTGAAAAATGAATTAACATATAGACTGAAAACCCCAGAGCAGCTTTTAAACAGTTGAAACACTCTCTATTGTCAACTCCAGCACTAAGACTGCCAGACTTATATAAAGCTTTTTAACTTTACGTATGATAAATTGAATATAGCTTTGGAGGTACTAGCACAGTGCCTCAGAAACCAACAGAGCGCTGTAGCCTACTTTTCTAAACAGTAAGACAATGTTGCCCAAGGCTGGCCAAGATGCCTGAAGGCTGCAGCAGCTTAATCTAAGAAGCCCGAATATTCACCCTTGGGTGACACATTGTAGTGTATGTACCCCATGCAGTAGCAGCTGTACTTGAAAAAAAAGGGAGACATTGGTTGTCCAACAACCAGATGCTTAAATATCAAGCATTGTTATTAGAGCAAGGTGATGCTGCCTTGAAAACAACTTCTGTTGTTAACCCTGCCATGTTTCTGTCCTCCACCTTAATTGATGGTGTGCCTGAGC
Source organism: Phylloscopus whistleri (assembly GCA_017589585.1). Taxonomy (NCBI): domain Eukaryota; kingdom Metazoa; phylum Chordata; class Aves; order Passeriformes; family Phylloscopidae; genus Phylloscopus; species Phylloscopus whistleri. The sequence goes on along the minus strand of JADMLD010001389.1, from coordinate 4,840,266 downwards.
ATGAATATATACAGATAATCAAAGAGGTCTATTCCAGCTGATCAGACCTAAAAGACATGCCCCTAGAAAATCCAGATTGAGAGATTTACAGATAGGAGCAGCTTTATGAAAAATAACAAAAGGATGACAGGCTATGCAGTAACCACACAAAATAAGGTGATAGAGGCAAAGGCCCTGGCAGCAGATATGTCATCACAGAAAGCCAAACTGATTGCAGTGATGAGACCCTTAGACCTGGGTGAAATAAGGAAAGCTATCACAGTACAACTGGTCTGTAGCTGGACAGAAAAATCTGGCCGTAATAAGAAACCGAATTTGTGTCTCCTAGTTCAATAAACAAGTCCCTGGGTGAGCGATGATAGGATGGGTTTGAACACATACAAGGGACCCACAGCAAACCCCATTCGATCCTGACTGCAAACATATCATTGGTCAAGGAGCTGGGTGGTACTAAGACCCGGTCCGATCAGTTGTCTAAACTGGGGAAATTCAAATCCGCTATAAAAAGAGCTGCTGTGATAAACGTTTGGCTGTTTGTCTCATGATCATCGGTGTGTTTATGTCGTTTGTCTATCTCCGGCCAATGACCTCACATAACAGAAAGTAAATATATAGACTGACTCTAAATATGCATTTAGTGTTGTCTGCACCCATAGAGCCGTCTCAAAGGAGAGAGGACTTCTGAACACTCAAGGTAATCAAAACGAACATGCTAAACAAATATTCGATCTCTTAGAAAGCATTAAAAAGCCCAAAGAAATAGCTATCATGTATTGTAGAGGTCACAAAAAAAAAAAGAAAAAACACTCCAGAATTGATAAATCATTTTGCTGACAAAGCAGCAAGAAGAATTACAGAAAAAAATATTCTTACAGTAATTCCACAAAAAGAGATTGATTTATCAGAGTTCACCCCAAAATATGACCAAGCAGACTACAAACTAATTAAGTTTCTTAAAGCTAAGATCACAGAAAGTAGATAAGCTGTTACACCAGCAAATCAAGTTGTAGTCCCACCCCTGATCCTTCAGGAGCTAGCTCTGAGAGAACACAAAAACACATATTTCAGAACTGAAAATCTTTTAAAAGATCTAAAAAAAGTAATAACAAGAAAAAAGAATGACTGATATTGTACAATCAGTAGTGAACAAATGTAAAATCTGCTGTAAAAACAACCCTGACACAAAGAAAAAAGTTGTGTTAAGAATAACAAAAGCTAGGGATCTCTCTAACCTAACCAGAGTATAGCCAATCTGGCCAAGCTCCTGTGCTGCGCAAGGTGTATCCTTTAAGGCCTTTTAATAAATACCTACTTTATTCTCTTATCTCTGTCTAGTCTCAGTTCCAGGTCAACCTTCTCAAGGCATCACCATCTCTACTAATGGGCTGCCTTGACTGTAAATGTTTTGCTTCATTCAAGGGCCCTTGCTTAGCAAAATCTTTGTTTTGCTTGCTAACATTGCTGGTCAGCCTGTGCCCCTGGAGATACTTTTGATGGCTTCCCTCTTTTTCCGGCCGTGCCACTGGAGGAGGTCCAGGCCCAGGTGATCCCACTGAAGGAAATATGCCCTCAGCCCAGGGATGCTCAGCATGGGTGCTCCCAGCCCCTCGGGACCCTGCCACTGGTCACAGCAGCCCCTGCCTGGCTCCTGCCTGCCCACACCATGGGCATCCATGGCTGTTCCTGGGCATGGAGATCAATCAGTGCTGCTGTCATGTGGGCTTTGCTGGTGGCAGCACCCAGCTGCCGGTGGCACACAGGGACCCTCCTGCACAGCAGGGCCCAGAGCTAGCATGGCTCCCTAGCATGGATGGAGCTTCTGGCACACCTTGGCCCAGTTGGACAGCTGACCCTTAAGGCCCTGGCAAACAGTGTCTCATGGGTTAACACAGTTTGGTTTTAGTTAGGACCTTTGAATTTCTTTAGAAAGGGCAGACCTATCAGGAGCCAGTTCCTGGCTATCGGCATGTGGTTTGACCACTGAGAAAACAGAACGCAACTTTTGGTAATACCCATATAAAGCCGAGAATGTGTGGGAGTCTAGATTGGAGGAAGAAAGTCGTCTGCTTCAACCACACTGGCAACCCAACAGTCCATCAACAGTCTCCTCCTTATGAGAAGAATGTAAACATGGTAACACCGTTACAATAACAAGAAAGTTGTTTATGTAAAATCATGTCTGACTCCATTGCAAAAGGTAAACACAGAAGACTAAAATAGAACTTCAGAAAAACTTCTTAAAGAGACAGAGAAGAACAGCAAAAACCCAGACAACACTATGTTAGACACATTACTTGATCCTACTGAAAGACAAATAGTCAATAAAGTGATTACAACGTCAGTTAAGGCAAGCATTGCAAATGAGTTATTTCAAAGCACTGTCATACAGATATTCTCCCTCGAAAATCTGGGGTGAAATCTGAATGTACTAGAACATATGGTGAGGTTAAAATGCTATCAAAGCCTCGTAGTATTATGGGTTAAAATATGGTGTCGCTAAAGCTATAAATTAGTCAAAGGTTTACAAATAAGGCAAAATTATGATGAATCACCCACTGATTTTTTAAACAAGATAAGAAAAACTGCCATCAAATATACAGATATAGATCTAGAATCAGCTGATGGTAAAGCACATCTAGTACTTTTATTTATGAGTCAGGCTTCAAATTATATAAGAAGGAAGCTGCAAACAATAAAAGGAGTTTGAGACATAAGTAAACTGCTGGAGGTTACCTAGATGAGGGGACATCTGTTTTGATTATTTTGAAGAGAAGGATCAATAAACTGACATTAAAATAATTGGTGAAAAGACAAAAATAAGAATTAATTTTCTGGAGCTCTAGTGTTGTATTTTTTGAAAGTCTATTTCTTTTTGAATTCTAATTAGACTTTCCATTTCTTACTTGAGGTACAGAGTCAAGAACGCAAAAAGTCCATTTGATAAAAAAATAAATGTATCATAATATTTACATCACAAAATAAAAAGAAATGTAGATCCTAGTTCATCTTGAAATATTTCATCTTTCAAGAAAGCTTACTAAAATCTACTCCTTGTTCAAGTAATTAGAATAATTTAAAACTATTTGTGTGAGATTTTACAATACTGAAGTGTAAAATCTTGTTTTAGGCAAATAATTATTATGATATGATTATGGATTATATAATATATTGTATTAATATATTGTATTAATATAATAATTATATATTAATATAATATATTAATTATGTATTATTATGTATTATTATGGATTATTTTTAAATAAATTTCTATTATATAGTTAAAAAAGTTTCATAGTGGGCTGTTATATTTTGAGTTTTCCCAAAGAAGTGCATAAGTGTTATGCAAATAAAAATTATTTACACTTTTTAAAAGTTCAGAGTGAAACTCAAAGAAGATGAAGTTTTATTAAGAGATAATAAAAAAGGTTGGTTTTCTAATGTCTCTCTGGCCTTTCATAGATCTAAATAGCTTTATCCTGAGAAGTTGTCACGGAGTGCTTCTGAGTCAAATTTTGTCTGTATATTTCCGCAGTACTATGTTACTTGACCTTACCTTTGAATTTTTCAACAATCAAATCTTGGGGTGGGGAAACACTTAAGAAAGTTCCGGAACTGGAAGATGTTTGACTTGGATGTGATATATGACTATTGGAGCCTTCATTTCAATTCATAGCAAATTCAAGATCTTCAGTTGCTGTTAAGTACAGGTTAAAGCATTTTAATTTTTCACTGAAAGGATGACAATACTATATACATTAATTACCTCAAAAAGCAACTCCCACACATTCCCTTTCTCTATTGTTACTTCTCCACATTGATGATGAATGTACTGGGAGCATTTAAATGTCCTTTTTTTTTTTTTTATAAAGTAAATATAAAGTCATAAACAAATATGTTGGATATTATTTCTTGTGGTTTTTCTGATAATTCCATTCATTTAGATCCTACTATTCTTTGCCATGGATAGCCAAGGAAGGTGAACATGCTGAGAATGGATGCAAATTCAAATAATTAACCTAAATGTAGCTAACAAAATTGCATGCAAAGTATATTTTTATTATTAAAATTTTATCATATTCATTATATATATATGGTTACTATTTTATTCTTATTAGATCTTATACTTTTATATCTATATATATCTATATCTTATTTATCGTATAATATTATCAGGTGAAATGAATATGAAATGCGTATTTAACTAAAATTCATATGAACACAAAAGCTGAAAAAAATGATGGTCATATGAGCAATGATACCTTATATAGAACATATATGCAGTACACAAACAGTCACATTTCTTCATCTAATCTATTTAAAGAACAAAGGCCTGAAAGAGACTGTGGTTTGTTGAAAGTTGAGTTGTTTGTACAGATTTCTTAATCCATGTAAAGCTAGATTTTATCTTTGCTTGTCTCCATAATTTTTTCCCTCTTTCTTTTGAATGTGTTTGTTCTGACAGTGTATTTCACATATTAAAGACTTAAAGACTTCCACAGAATAGGATATGTCTTACACTTGAGGATATAAGGTAGGTACTACTACAGTGAGTCTTGGTGAACGCTTTGTTGGTACACTTTCCCTGAGGCATACATTCTGAAACCATGCATTGTGAAAATGACGTTCAATTCTTTTCCCCCCACTGAAGTAGCTAATGATCACTTTTCTTCAAATTGAGAGAGAAACATGCATAACATAACCTAAATATCTAGAAATTATTCCTCTGTGTTCTGATTTTTTGACAAAGGCTGGAAAACAAATTTCAGAATTTCTTTCTCAACAAAGTAATTTCCAAGGTTATCATCACTACTTTTATGTTTGCTCCTGAGCAACAATCAGGTCTTCATCCTCTAGTATGCAATTAAATTCTCAGTTTGAAATACCATGAAGTAAATCACGTTTCAAATCAAAGTAAAAAGGATCATGAATTCTGCTGAAAATATGATCATGAAAACAAAAAAATTATTTTAAAAGAAAATTACTTTCTTCTGAATATTCTACACAGTGTGTTTTCCTAAAGCATGGACTACTCCAAGAAGATTTTAATATCCTTTGCTTTTGAGGTAGCTGTAGTTAAAACTAGTTTCCAATCATACTACTGTCAATAGATCAGATGGCTTTTTGAGCACTAGATTGTGTGTTTTAAAGGAAAACTAGATTTTCCTTTACAGTAAAAGTTATGTACAGTGAGGTACAAACCCCATGGGGAATGGAATCTCAGCATCAATACCTCTAACTTTGGGAAGACAGGGACTCTTACTTGATGAAAGGTGGCTGTTTTCAAAATGTGCTGCTTTAGCAGACAAATCAGAAATGCAGTTTGGAAGTGCATTTGACAGAAAAAAAAATCTATCATGGTTTTGGATTTGAAGTCATGCAAGTTTTCACATAACAGATCCTTTCATGAAACTGTGCCTTGAAGAGAGGTGTTCTATGTTATTTACTATGGAGAATTTAATAGTGTGGTAAAAATAGCCAGATTTTACTCTGGTTATGTGTTGTAAATCCATCTAGATTACAATAATTTGTTAAGCTCTTCTTCTGAGAATCGTATCTAAAGGATACTACAGTGAATCAGACTTCAGGGTTATAGATGAAGCTGAGAAGAAAAATCTGACTGTAAGAAATGCAAGTCTAATAGAGGGGGGGGAAATTGCTAAATCTCTCATTAAATGTATTGCATTTTGAAAACTTAGTTCAAATCCATATAAAATATAGACTTTTTTCTCTGCTCATACTCTCACTCACTCTATTTCCAAAGTCAGACTTAATTTTCTTCCTGTCATCTTGGAATGTCCTTCTGTCTTACTTTCTCTCTACTAAGAATAAGGAAAATCAGCTACTTCCTTATAAATCTATGGGACAGCTATCATTAGAATTTTTCTGAAAGAAAATAATTTTCAGAAAATATTTTCCTCTATAAAATTTTATTTTTTGTTGGTTTTAGTATTATTTCAAAACTTTTAAAATTCTCTTTACCTCTTTGTTTCTCCTTGTGTTTTCCAGGGCTTTTTTCTTACCTAAGACAGTACAACCCTAAGGCATATTGTCTCAGTTCTTATTACAGAGGTCTCAATGATTGATGTCTTGGATTTCAGAAAGTGTACTCCCCAGCTAAAGATGTCAGTAGTCTGTGGCTTTTTGGCAATAAGTGTAAAATCAAACAAAACATGTTAATAACTGCATTCCTTGAAGACTTAGGTTCTGTAGTACAAGATACTTCCTTTTTTTTTTTTTTTTTTCTTTCTTTTTGTTTTGAAAGCAGTGTGTTGATTTTGGCAGGTATGGAGTTTAGAGAGGAGTAGAGGGGATTTTGGCTGGGATAAGTGTTTGGACTGGATAATGTGTCTTCATGAAAAGGGCTGCCAAGCACTGGAAAAGGCTGCCCAGGAATAGCAATCCCTGTAGGTATTTAAAAGAGAAGTAGATGTGGTGTTGAGCGACATGATTTAGTGGTGGACTTGGAAGTGCTGGCTTTATTGCTGGACACTCTGACATTAAAGGTCTTTTCCAGACTAAATGATTCTATGATTGCATTAGCACTTTTTTTTTTTTTTTACTGGGAAATAGATACCTAGCAATCCTTAAGAAAATAATTAATGCAATAAAACTTTGTAATTCTGTGAGAAAGACAAGAATGCTCTCCAGAAGATGTGTAAAATGAATGGTTTTTGATTGCCTACTTTAGGAGCCTCTAAGATCAACTTTAGTCTAAATTAACAGATTAGTAGATTCAGTTAAATATATATTGAGAGTAAAATGCTTTGTACACAAAAAGCAAAATTATTCTACTTACTTAAAAGATAAATTCATGTCTTATTAGATCAAGGTAAAACCAAAGAAATATCTTATACATTTGTTTGAAGAAAAAAAAAAAAATAAAATCCTACTTTGAAGACTGTGTAAGAATTTTCCACATGGAGAAAGATAATTAAAATATGCTAAATAGTAATATCTACTTCTTATAAAAAATACTAGTTATGGTATTGTGCTAATGAAAGGATGATAAAAGCTAATTTTGAGTGAAGCCGTGCATGAAAGAAGGATGTTGGTTTTCTTCATGAAGTGTTGGAAAAGAACATTAAAACTTCTACTTGAGATGAATAAGATATTTTTTTGTCCTTCAATTTTTGATTTAACTGCACTCTTCAATTGCATAAGCCAACAAAAAGGCAGGCGATGAGCACAACAGAAAAAAGTTAAGCTTCTACAATAGGATCAAGAGGAAGTGACTTTCTAGTTCACAACTTCACATAGACTAAATATGTCATGATTTGACGAAGCTGTAACACAGTGAGTATATTTAAATTAAATTTTTCTTGAAAAAAATTAATGGAGATGTTGAAATGCTGTTCTCACTGAAGATACTAACAACGTTGTTAATAATCTTCTGGTTTCTCTTTTAAAGAAAGAACAGGAACGTATCTCACAAAAATTTGTATTTTTGTTATTTCTTGATACGCAAGCATTTACTTCCTCCTATCCATTATATAATAAATTGTATAAATTAACCTTTAATGGTAGGATTCTCCTAACCTAACTTTTTAAGTCTTTACATTAAAGCAGGGCTCATTCTACAGAATCCTAAAAGCTGGATTTAATGCACCTTCTACAAGTGAGATATAGTATAAACATCACAGGTAGAGTTTTTACTCCTACTCTGTGAAATCCATGTTTGTTTAGCCTGTGTGTCCACTGTTTAGGTGATTCCAGGATGAAATAGACCAGTCTGTGGCTAGATTGCCTGTATTGGTTGGGTATCCACTGACCCTAATGAGGACCCAGAGAGACACCTCAGAAGCAGACAAACTCTGTCCAGATGCCTAGGACTTACTCCAGGTGAATGTGTGCCAAAATATCATAAAGCTGGGTATTTAATATAAAATTGTACAGGAACCTCCTAGACACTAGAGAGAGTTAATACCACTCTGGAGATATTTGACAGAAGGTACTAGATTGTTACCTGTGACTGATCACTTTATATTTTAGATAGCTGTACCTAGCACTATTTAAAGAATTTAATTATATTCTTATATGGTTATTGGACAGCCTGCTTGTATTATACTCTTCTACGACTTCTTATTTTGAGAAATATACAGTGCCTTCTACTGAAAAAATTACCACAGTTCTTTCTGGGATCCCCACACTGAAGAGTAAATGGGGAGAAAAAAGAAAGAATGAATAAAAAAAGAAACTAATGTTTACTAGTCAGTGTTTTCTATTTTGTTTTCTCTGACAAGAAAATAGACTAATTATTAACTGTGATCATTCTCATTGTTTATAACTGTGCTATGTCCTCTCAAGAGCATAGTTAAAAATTCCAGACTGCTAACACAATGGATTTTTTATCCCTTAATTTGTTTAATGGAAAGAAGAATATTCACTGCCTGGCTTGCTTCTTTCTAATTATGGATTTTTTCATACTTAAGGTTACATTTCTTAGGAATGAAAACATAAAAATATTCCCAACAAATCACAAACAGGAATTCTTCTGCCTTTCACTCAGAATCCATTCTTGCATGATACTCAAAGCTGTTGGCTCAATCTTCTTCGTAGAAAGAGAACACACCTCTTAGGTACCATGAGAAAATCAAGAAATTATCTGCAGACTAACAGGGTTATATTCCCCTTTAAAATCTTCATATAAATATAGGTTTGCATAAACCTAAACCTGTAAAATCCAAAAAAACAGATACTTCACTGGAAAATATATACATTTTCTCTGATGTCTAGTGGAGAAATGCTGTAATCTGTTTCATATAATAACAGAATAGTTATATATATACATAACTATATATATAGCTATATATTATAACTATATAACTTCATATAATAGACAGCATAGAAGTTCTAAAGTGATGACAAATTTATGCAAATGTTTCTATCTTTTTGAATGATTATCAATCTCAAAGGAACTATCTCTATGTCAGATGAAGCCAAATGCAAAGGAATTTTCAGAATAGAAAACTAAAATGTGTATGATTGTAAAAGAAACAGTGGAATGATCAATACTTTCCACTTGATAAGTTTTTGATTGAACAGCAAAAGGTTGACAATATAATTATTTTACATCTGATAATATTCAAATGAACAATGTACCATTGTTCATTTGTTAAAAGCTTCAATAATCACACGACTTGCATAAGCAGCATGCATTCTAGTATGTGTGTTGATTTGGGTGTCAAATGTGGGAAAATATAAAATGTATTTGAAGTGCAGGCACTCAGTGATTGTTGCAAATGAACGTTAAGACATCCTCCAAAATCAATTTAGATATTTGATCATCTTTATTTACATTTCCTGCTGTGACATCAAAGGAACATATTTCAAAATGAACACATTCATAAATTTGCTCTTAAGTCTCTACAGGTGTGAAACATAGGGTTAATTAATATTTAGGTGAGTATGACTCCATCCAGAAATAAGCACTTTTAGTAATGTTAAATAAAAATGACAATAAGAAATTCTACCCACATATTACATTTCTGCATAGATCAAGATATTTGGTGTTGGAGTCCAGGGCACGTGGAAAACTCCTCGTGCTGCCCTGGGAGGTCCGAGACCATGGATGGGACCCCAGGAAAGCACTTCCTTTGACCTTAGTCCACGGGAAAAACTTCCAACACTCAGAGATGAGTTGAAAGCAATGAAGGTGGGAAAGAAATAGCAGTTTAGTTTGTCACAGGGTGAAAATTTGTAGTTTTGGGTTTTTAGTATGGAGTCAGATGAGAGCAAGATGGAGAATTTTGGGCGGTGTCTCACGTTCCTCTTCTTCTTCTGCTCCATTTTCTGCTGTGACAGTGGCACAGAAACATTGGTAGAATGGGTTTGACACAGAGGTTGTGTGTTTAGAATAGGTAGTGATTATTGGCACAAAATTGTGAACATAGCACGTTTTAGGAGTTAATTTGGCTAGAAACCTTTAAGAACCTTGGAATCTTCTGTCCAGGGTTTTTTTTCTGGTGCGTTAAGCCGGGTTTAGGCAGCGCACAGAACTTGAGATAAGAAATAGCATAAACAGCTCTGAAGACCGAAGCTGTGAGTCTCATTTATCTTTTTAACCCTGGTACTGGACTTTTGGAGGAAAAAGATCATCCTCCCCTCACAAGCAGGAACTCCTGAAAGGGAGTTTCCCGCAATTTGGGAGAAAAAAAAAAAAGAAAAAGGTGAAAACACAGGCAACAATGCAGTGAACTATTAGTAAATACAGCTGGAAATATGTCTAACTGTCTCTTACATCTTTGTTCTGGTTCTGCGATGAATGCAAATTTTAAATAAACTCTAACTTAATATTGCATAATATCACTGCAAAAGTGAAATGTGACTACCCTCAAGTATTTTGATCTACAACAGAGATTTCTGCCATTAGGTTTAGCAGAATTAGTAGACAGTATATTGACTATATCATCTGTCACTTGATGACAGCCAAGGAAATATCAGACTCCAGAGTCTTGAGTTCTACCTGCTAAGTGAAGAGGCTTAGAATTCATACCTTGAATCGCTACATATCAGTAGTTAGTTTTCCTGTCAGTTTGGCCCCCATTAAGATAGCTTTGTTTCTCTCTGACGACCAGTCCAACACACTTTTCTCTTTATTATGAATCTCAGAGATTTGAAAGTAAGTGGAATAAAATTTTATAAGTGCAAATATTCCATCCATTTCAAATATTCCATCTAGTCCACAGTATTCCATGTGATATCCATATTAAGCTTTCTGTCCCTTTACTTTAGCAGAAACCTGCAGAAACTGAGAGATATGAAAGTATTCTCTAAGGCACACGTTTAGAGAAATTTACAGAGGTCTGTTGTATATTAACTTGTGAATTCAAGTGAAGAAGAAAATGTTTGCAGGTTCCAGCCAAACTGCTCTATGCATACTTTCCTGTGCAATGAGATTTTTCAAAGACAAAAGGCTTCTGACAAGAAGCCTCCACCCTGAGTCACAATCCATCCTGTAAAGTCTCATGTGAATAAGTGATTGCTCATATTTAACTGGATGTATTTCTTTTTGATATAAACATATATGTTGCCTTCCATAAAAATGCAGAAATTATTGTTGAACAATTAGAAATTGTTTAGATTGAGACAGAAATTTGACATTTAAAAAAAATTTAACCCATCAATACTATTATAGACTACTGCAATTAGAAGTGATTATGAGTGCTTATTCTGAGAAGCTTCAGATAAAGTGAATAATAAATGGTGCTTATTTTCCTAATTTTAGTAAACACTTTTTCTCAGTTTTTATATTCCAGCCAAGATATTGACAATTGCATCAATCTTATGTCTTTACCTGTTCATCCGTGAAGCTTCCCTTGGCAGGCATTCTCACAAAGATCAGCAGAAATCAAAATGAAATCCAAATCCAAGAAAATATACTAAAGAAAACTTCTGTAGAAATTAGTCTTTGAAAATGAAAGTTCAAATGGTCATTTTGAAGAAACAGAGATAAAAATGGCTTTTTAAAATCTTCCAGATATACATGAGATGTATGATAGTATGGACCAAATAATAATTGAAACTATTTTGTTAGTTTTGGTTGATAGCACAATGCTTAATATTCCTCTAGACCCCAACTCCTTTTGGATTTATGCAGGACACAGGCAGAGTTCTGAATGCCAACAATTTACAATGATGTGAAGGACTTAATATTAGCATGAATGGCCAAATATTCTGGAGCTATTCTCTTTCACTTCATAGCTTAACATGGATACTACAAGTTGATTCTTGGTAGTCTGTATAACATATATATATGTGAGATTTATTTACTTACGTGGTTTTGCTCATCAGAGTGGTGTTTAGGCCTATTCCTTTGGGCTTAATCCCAGCCAGCAACTGGTACTTGTACCATGTAAATACTCACTCACACTCTCTGATCAGTGGGATCAGAGAGAGAATTGGAAAGGTAGAAGTAAAAAAAAAACAAAAACAAACAACTTGTGGGTTGAGATAAAGATTTAACAGGTAAAGAAAAAGCTGTGCGTGTAGAAAAAAACAAAATAAGGAATTCATCCTCCACATCTCATGGGCAAGTTTTTCCCAGGAAAATAGGGCTCCATCACATATAAGCATGTAAGGGTGACTAGGGAAGACAAATGACATCCCTATGAATGCCCCTCCTTTCTCCCTTGCCCCAGATTTAAATGGTGAATAATGTGCTGTATGATATAGAATGTCCCTTTGGTCAGTTCAGGTCAGCTGTCCCAGACATGTCCTCTCCCAGTATCTTGTGCACCTCCTCACTGGCACAACATGAGAAACTGGAGAATTCTTGACTTAGGGTAAGCATTACTTAGTATCAACTACAACAGTGTGTTGTAACATTGTGTTTTCAACATTATTCTCACTGTATCCAACATTCCCCCCCCCCCCCTAAAAATAATTAACTCTATCCCAGCCAAAACCAGGATGCTGCTTAGCCCACCCCATCTGATAAACAAAAAGCTTTTTGATTGAACTTTTGTTCTCACTTCTAGATGCAGACTTGTAGGGGTGTATGTTACTCACCATATTCAACCATTACAGAATTTAAGTTATTGTCCACTTAGACCTATTACCATAGTCCACACAGCGGATCATTAGAAATTATTTGTACAGTCAATTAACATTGACATCTAAAAATGCCTCTGTATAGTAATTGCATTTTAATTATATCCCATGTGACCCACACATCCAGTTTGAGGTGCATGCTTAGTAGCTGTGCTGAACAGAAAATAATTTGTTGCCTCTCCTCTCCTCTCCTCTCCTCTCCTCTCCTCTCCTCTCCTCTCCTCTCCTCTCCTCTCCTCTCCTCTCCTCTCCTCTCCTCTTTTTCTTTTCAATTGAAGTAAGAACAACATAAAGGAATGATAACTTTCCAGTTTTAGACTCATGTCACTTATAACACCTGCCAAAGAGTGCAATTTAGATGCTAACATTTGCAAAGAGGGAACTGTTAAGGCTAAAATGGACAGTAATCTGTTTTTCACTTTACATATTGTTGACAATATGTGACTTTAATTTGGTTTTTCATGACAGCATCAACAATAACTGACCATACGAGTTGTTCAGACCACCATGAGAATTCTCCCTTGACCTCCGCTCAAATTACTTCACACTTGCAGAAACAGCATTCAGTTACAACTGTTAAGTTAAACCATCTCTCATTTAGACTGAATCTGAAGTCTTTCTCTTTTGGTCTAGTTTTAAGTCATGTAGAAAGTCCACATTCAGGTAATCTGATCTTCTTGTTCTGGTCTCTCCTTTGGATGTCAAGGATTCCTCTCCAGTAATGGAATTGACCAGGGAGTCATCACTGTGCTTGATTCCTGCTATAATACAGAGGCAGAAAGCTAAGGAGCCAGGATTAGTTGTGGAACGTCAGCATAGAAAATATTAATGATAATCTGTGATGCATTTGTATCTCTCTGTTTGAGAAATGTTCCAGTTCACACTAGAGTTCTTCTTCATAATATTTTCAGTGGCTACCTTAATAAAAGCTTTCAAATAGTGTTCTGTAAAATGTACATTAGTTCTACACTTCTGCTAAAATTCCAAATCTATTCTCCTAAGTATTGTATGATTACCTTAAAAAGTACTATTCTTCCCTTAGAAAAAATATCTTTATCATAGACAGGTAGAGAAAAGACAATTTGTCTTTGATGTCCTGAATACTGCTAGCAACTTGACATCCTTTTTCGTCAAAGCTGAGGTCCCATGGCCTGTTGTACTGCATTTGACTGAGTTGGATTGAATTTTCTTCATAGTAGCTCATATGGTTTTATATTGTTGATTAAAACAGTGTTGATAACGTTCTAATTATTGCTGAACAACACTAACGCAACATCAAGGCCTTTTCTGTTTGTCATGCTGCTTCACTAACAAGTTGTCTGGGGGTATAAAGGAAGTTGAGAGTAGACACAGCTGGGACTACTGACTACAACTGGACAAAAGGACATCCTGGACCATATGTTATCATGCTCAGCAAAAAATGCTGGAGAACAAAGAAGAAAAGGATGGCATTTGAAGTGATGGAGTATGACATCCCAAGAAACCGTTATATGTAATGGATCCCTACTTTTCTAGAGATGGCTTAACACCTGCCTGTCGATAGGAAGGGATGAATGAACACATTTTGCTTTGCTTGTGAGCACAGGTTTTTCTTTACCTGTCAAACTGTCATTACCTCAACCCATGGTTTTTCTCACTTTTATTCTTCTAATCTCCCCTGCATTGCACTGCAGGGGAGTGGACAAAGATCTCTGTGATGTTTGCCTTCCTATTGGGATTAAATCACAAAACCTATCCTTCAGTGAAGAAAGGCTATAAGGGCTGTAGAGAAGATTTTCTTCATTTTGCTCACAACGCAGGTGTATTTTTATGTCACCAAGACCCAATCTTATAAACTGCTGAGAGAGGAAGCAGATTTGAGGATCAACTTTGGCCTATCTCTCATTATACAGCAGCAAGTAGTAGAGCACCTCCCCATAGGAAGTAAGACTATGACTGTCTCATTGTCTTGGTTTAAGGCAAATTTGGGAGGAAACCTCCGAAGGTGATTCCTCTGGAAAGTAAACCCAAACAGCTCCTCCCCAGCTGGTCCGGGAAAAAGAACTTCCTTGGAGAAAAGTGGAAAAATCTATTTATTTAACAAACGAAATGCCCACAAGCACAAAGAATGAATAATATGAAACAATAAAACCTCTCACCACTCTGAAGAGAGATGGCAAACAGAGACAGTCCTTGCTGTGGGTGTAGCTCAGCTCACTCAGTCTCTCACCAGTCTCAGTCCCTCCGCAGGTCCAGGCCCGGTGGCCGCAGGTCCCAGCCCTCGCTGCTCCTCTGGGTTTTTCAGTCCAGAGCAGGTTTAAACAGTCCCAAGGAAAAGGAAATAAAAGAAACAGTCCAGGGAACTTCTCTGCCGCAGCTAGCTAAAACTAACTAAAAGCACAGGAGATCTCTGTCCCACCGCTGTCCGTGCCTCAGACAAATGCCGGAGCAAGGCCATGTGGGAGTCAGGCAGTTTTCTCAAAACAAACTGCGTGCTACTTCTTTCTCCCCTTTGCTCCCAGAACCATTTTAAAGATACAGAACTTAATATACAGCAGAAACAGGACAGACAATTGTGGATACAAGCATCATAAAGTCACCCTAGGACACTCATAGACTTCAATATCTTTCTTTTCCATATGCAGCACATACAAGAGTCTAGATTTCTAATTTGGGCTCCTAGAACATACAAGAAAAACAGTTGTTTTAGTTAGTCCTTGTGTGAAAAATTGTATTCAGTTTCCCACAGAATAAGCAGTCAGATGAATGGAAAAGTGTGTGGGCCATATTTGATCTGCTCGTGCACAGGAACTTTGCTGACTTACATTACATAAATTCTTAACTTATAGTATGAAGCAAGCATGGTCCAGACAAGTTTGTTTGTTTGTTTGTTTGTTTGTTTGTTTGTTTGTTTGTTGTGTTAAAATATCACATTATCACAAAATATGCTGAGTTGAAAGGGAGCCACAAGGATCACCTAGTCCTATTCCCATATGACTGAACAACCAACTAAATGAGTTGTCTTCTTGTCTTATTAGGAGATTATGCTGAGATAAAGTTTTTACCTAAAAAAGTTGTGGTTTGTTTTGTTTTGTTTTGTTTTGTTTTGTTTTGTTTTGTTTTGTTTTGTTTGTTTTGTTTTGTTTTAATATGGATTCTCTTTTATTTATCATGAAATGCATTCATGTGATCAGTTCTGTTGTTTTTTTTTTTAATTTATCAGAATCAATTTTTCTTTCAAACATGATTTTCCGGGAGAGAAACAACTATAATGTTATTGATTAAACTAGTCTTTAACAGAATAGAGTTTTACCCATTCAAAAAAATGAAATACATGAACCACTTCAGAAAAAGGATAAAATTTCTGGAATCCCATACGGCTGTGATCAAAGAATAACATATCTCTCTTTTTGTATTGGTTGTTGGGAAGGTTAAGTGGAGTTTCTTCCCAAAAATTCCATCTGTGCAGATAACACATATCAGGGTGACAGGAAATGTGGATTGGAATCTCCTAAGTCAGGGACAGTATGGAGTATGGGTTTCTTACCACTAGTTTGTCTTCCTCAGTGATTAAATTATTTAAATGTTTAAATGCAAACGCCAAACAATACTTTATTTTTTGCACTTATCTTCCATTCCCCTGTCTCCTTTCAAATTAAGAGAGACTTCGTACTCATTCAAAGAATTAATAATGCTTCTAAATAGTTTCCTTACATCGGAGATCTGATCTCAATTAACACACTTGATACTGTAACAGAACAAATAATAAAATAGTTATTCCCAAAACAACTATCATATACTTCTCTCTTAAATGATTTATGAACTTGGAAAAATTACACTCTATGAAGATAAAATGCAAATATAAAGAAAATACTGCAAATATAAAGGTCTCTGAGGACAAGTCTTAATAATCTGTAAAGACTTGTATGACAGGAAATATGGAATTAATGATTAAAAAAAATTCCTACTGCTTTTTTCTTTTGGTCCCTATTTTTTCTCTCCTCTCTGTAGACCTTGTTTCAGCAAACAATTCAAAATTCTGATCATGGGAGCCGACCAAGATATAGTGATCTATATGAAAATCAAGAAAACATTAGATTTGTTTACATATATTATCATAATATTATTATATGATAATAATATTCATATATGAAATGAAAATTAATCTTCTATGTTGCTTCTGAAAAAGGTACAGGATGAATTGGACATGTTGAGTGTATACCTTAAATTTAATGTATTACTATACAAGTTATACATTGCTGCATAGACTGTCATTTGATTGGGTGACACAGATCCATTTTTATTTTAAAATGAGCCTATGAAGAAT
Source organism: Phylloscopus whistleri (assembly GCA_017589585.1). Lineage (NCBI taxonomy): Eukaryota > Metazoa > Chordata > Aves > Passeriformes > Phylloscopidae > Phylloscopus > Phylloscopus whistleri. Next base: position 4,823,411 of record JADMLD010001389.1, on the reverse strand, counting down.
GTTTGCCTAATCTTTTTCAGACTCCTAATCCACATACATGAATAATTTTCTCTGATTTTCAGTGTAATGTATTTTGCTTCATATGTTCTTTGTAGAATTGCAACCTGTAAAAGGATTTGGTGCATATAACTGTCTGTTCAGTTTCTTCCCACTGTGTCACAAAGCAGATAAAAGTACAGTTTAAGCATCTGTTTAAAGAGTTTTGCACTACTTATAAAGCATTGAAGTGAAACAAGAAGCTTACTTAGATGTACATAATCAGTTCATTTTTATTTCTCTTAAAATGCATATATACATATATATGTATCCATTTATTTTTACTCTTAGATAGCCTTTATACTCTGGACATTAGGGAAGAAAAATACCACTTTCAGAATGGCTATCAACAAAAAATAAAACTCAAACAGAACAAATTAAATCCTTATTTTTCTGATTATTATATTGAAACCCTTAATTTTATATGATTTCCGTTTTCTAATTGCCTCTTTCCACTTTTCACCTTTACTCAAATGAAAACATATACTTCAGAAAAAGCAGATTGAAAGAGTGTGATCATGTGTTTATAACAAAGAGAGACTGAGGAATCTCTGTCCATGGAAATATTCCAAAGCTGTTTGGACATAGTCCTGGACAGCTGGCTCTAGGGGCTGTGCTTGATAAGAGGGGATTGAATCAGACAACATCCAGAGATCACCTCCAACCTCAACTATTCTATAATCCTATTCTCATATGTCAGACAATGGTGTTCTTCCTTCACGTAACACTGATGTTTCCTTTTGTGTGTTTGTGTCTGTGAGGGGTGTGTGCATGTGTGTGCATCTTCTTGTCAGTAAAACAAATAATTTCTCTCTCTAAATAAAATATTTAGAAGAATTTATTTTTTATCCAATTGGATTATCTTTACTCCAAGCAATTAAACAGTAAAAAGAGGAATGCTGTGCTCATTTAAAATGACACGTATCCTTCTAAAATCAAAATGCTCAATTAAACTGGGCAATACCGAAAGTATAGATTAATGCAATGACATTACCCTATTTTCTCTGGAATCAGTTTGCTGACTGAAGACCTTAAAAGAGAAGACAATCTGTTGTTTGTACAAAGTCTTTAGTACTTACATTTCACTTTCTTCAAAGCCAGGTTAGGGGCACTGTTCTTATGTCTGAGAACAGTAAAGGTGGATAACATACATTGTCTTTTCATATTCAGCTTTGCTAGCTACAAAGAAGTTCAGCATGTCCTTCATTTCTGATTCTGATTATTCCCAGAAGCTATTAACTTTTCTTTTTTCTTCACTCCAGAAGCAGATAGGTTTCTGAGACTAGCAAATTCTTTTCTGTCTGCACTTATATAAGTATAGACATAGTGGTGTATACACACTGAAGAACTATTAAGAAGGTTTTCTCTCCTCCATTCAACCATTTTTTGTTACTGTTTTTTTTTTAATGGATTCTGAAGAAAGTTAGTTAAGTTCAAAACATTTTTGACTCAAATTTCTGTACATGAGGAGAGGTGTACTCTAACAAAGGAAAACACAACCTAAACAAAAAGCTGGAAACTGCAGTTGGACAAATTTAAATTTGCTCTAATGAGAACTTTTAAACAATTAGAATGATTAATCATAGAGGCAATAGATGCAGGCCTATTAGCACCATTGATGGACAGGCTGATCCAGAATTAGAAAAGCAGTTCACACATGAATAGTGTGAAGAGTCATCCACAGTGACACCATATGTGAAGATTCACTGGAGTGAATTTAGAGCTAAGTGCCCTCCAAAACAACCATGAAGAGCAAAGGGAATTATACTTTTCTCTGTTCCAATCAAAGGTAATGACCTTTTCAAACACATTCTTGAGCCCCCTACTTCAAATAGGAAAATGTGCTTGGGAATTGTAGAACTGGAAGAAAATATCCTCATACCTGGTATGAGCATCACATTGCCAGATTTACACATGTGATATAACTTGCATTGCTTCAGATATGTCATTTCAGTAATATAAAAGAAATTGGATGAAATTGAAAAGCCAGCTAAATTTCCAACATCCACACCAGATGTTGGCCTTAAAATCCAAAAATAAAAGTGTCCAGTTCTCTGTCAGGGAGTAGATGGAAGACGGCATGGAAAATTGCTGTGTTATAAATTGCCTGATTTCTACTGTGAACAGATGTTTAATTGTTATTAGCATTATTTCGGCTATTAAATTACAGAAACATGATCCTTCATCTCATCCTCCAAGGACACTTACTACCTGTACATTGAGGTAGCTCCCTTTGCTCTTTACATTTAAGAGAAGTACAATTTTTCTTTACTGAGCATCTGTGTCACTCATTAACAGCAAAGGGAAACCAAATCAAGGTCATATTCTTAATGTGTTTTCAATGGAGAATATTTTCTTAATTTTTTGTGGATTTTGTAATCTTCATAACTTTTTGGATTGGGAGGACAGTAATGAAACTGTTGACTTGAGTACAATAAACTTTTAGAATATATAATAAATCAATTGGAATTTCAAAGTTTTACAAAACACTTGAATTTTATTCTTACATTAAAGTAAACTTGCAATTTGTGTTCAATTTATAAAATATAAAAATTGTTTTCCAGTCTAAAAAATATTTTCATTCCTTCTAAGGAGGAATATAGCATTATCTGTTCCTCCAGAAAGATAAAATCCAGTGTCTTTAAATTGCTAAATTGACCTTCAATGCTGCTTTCAGAGCACTAAACTGGGAGAAATGCAGTAGAGCTAGCCAGAACTGCAATACAATTTCCCTTTTCTCTTGCTCTTTTCTTTTTCCCATTGTTAATAAAAATTTGCTAGTTTATGCATGGCTTCTTTTACCATATATGACTTACTTTTCTGTATCATATTTTGACAAATATACATACAGCTTTGAAACCTGTGTTACTTATATCTGTTATAAATACCTTGGACACTGTCAATTCCTGATAGCAATTGCGGTCTCAATAAAAAGAAAATGCTTAAGAAAATATACACCTCATTTCTCTGCTTAAAGCACCTAAGAACATATTTTTATACATCTTGCAAAGTCTTATCTTGAACTTGTGCAAGAAATTGATGTTATTTGTCTTTAGGACCACTGGATAAACCTTAACCTCATTTCCGTTATTCATGTTCATGGAGTGATTGCATTTGTATATATTTATATATATATTTAGCAACAGGAAGGTGGAACAACATGCTGCGAGGAGGGAACTGACACATCTTCATTTTTGTGGTAGAGGAGCAATGGCAAGCTGACTGCAGAACTTCTTCATGTCTTAATTGCCCTTGAAAAGTCAGTATTTATTACTTCTAAGAAGTAAATTTGAAACTATTAACCTATTATTTGACAAAATAACTTGTATGTGAATTGCTTTATAATATTCTTTCATAAAATTCCTTTCAAATATTCTTGATACTGCTGTATGAAATCCACATGAAATCCTCATTCTAAAATTCCGTTCAAGCTACAAAGTTAGGATTTTGTGGACCTGCTCATAGTTGCCCAAGAAAAAATACAATTGCATGTGTAAGTCTTAAAGACCCATTAGTAGCCAAGATATATTTTATTGAATTAAATTAATTGTTAAAACAAAATTAAAAGTAACATTAATGCTGTAGATCCAAATGCTGAGACATTAGGCTGTTTTTGGTTCTTTTTTCTTCTGTAAGCAATTCTATTACATTTCTGTCTATTTCTCACCTGCCTACCCAGTCTAAAGGACAAGTTTTATCATTGGATTGTGAATATTGCCAATTATGTTTCAGCTACCTCTTTCTAAAAGAAAGACAACAATATTGTTTTTCACATAAAAGCATACTTGTACTTGCCAATACAAAGAATCAAACTTAGCTGCTACTCTTGCAGTGTAATCATTGATCTCCCTGAAGATGGTACCGTAAAAATATTGAATGTAGTGTTTTTCTTGCTAGTATTTTCCTCAAATAATTTAAATGAAATGATTAAAAATTCTGCTCATTTGACAAAAATAATTTAATTTTTACCTGTATTTTCATGATATTAAGTACTTTTTATTTAGCTTTGTAATAGTGTGGGTCATTAAAAATAATTACTTCTACAAAGTAATGTAGAATAATCAGTGCTGCAAGCAAATTAGTCCTTCTAAGGTATTCATTACAAGAGAATGTTGATAAAGAATGGGAAGTGAAAGAAAACAGTATAACTGAGAAAAACTTTACATCCACACACACATATATAAATATACACTTTTATTTACACATCTAAGTAGTTATAGATAGTACCATTGTCCAAGCCATTGGGCACTCAAACTTTCATTTGTTCTGAATTCCTACTGAAAGATTGTTTTGTTCATTGAACATTCCTTTTGATTACATAAAGCAAAAGAAAAAAAAAAACACCTTGTAGACTAAACCCCACAATTTTGGTCTTTATGGTGAATCCAATTATATTTACAAATCAATGATGTTTACTTTGTTTCCAATGGGATATCTATTTCTTCCATTGAGTAGATTGATTTAATTGCACGCTAATATCTGCATAACTGAATATGAATAAATGATGTTCTATATAATTTAGAAGTCAAATGATTGAAAAAAGCTCTGATTTCTATGACAAGTTATTTTGCACATTTATAATAAGCATTTAAAATAAGCAGTATATTGTGGACAATACAAAATCATATTTCATCTTTAGTAGTAGTTAACCTATATTTTGCTCTGAAAGACAGATCTAATGTAAACTGAGGAAAAGCAGTTGGAAACAAAACCAAATGGATTTAAGCATTAATTTTTTTTTCTGACAGACATGCCATTTTTTGTCAGAAACCCAGTAGTCATTAATATTCCCAATAATCAATCAAAAAAGTGTAATTTCTTCATAAGTGCATGCCTAAAATATGTATTCCTAGGGGAAAGACACCCAATTCAACAGAATTATAATATTCTCAAACCTCTAGTGAATTTCCTTTACCGCAGTGAATTATTTCAGGTTCCCTACTCAAAAAACAGAGTCATAAAAGATTACTAAATGGTGCCTAAACAATGCAGATGAATAATTATAGGAAAGCAAATTAATTTGAATGATTAGCTTGAAAAGTTTAAGTACTTGTTATAATTGCTGAAAAATTGACATAATTTACTGTAATATCATGAGCTTATTCTTTTAATATCTCTCCAAATATAGTACTTGATTCTTCTCTTTCCACATCACAAGAGTTATTGATGCATTAGAGATTGGGTCTGCAGAAGCCAGGAAATAATTGTATACAAAATTGCAAATGTATCACAAATCTTTATGAAAAAGAAATACTAACTTTTTGCTAAGTGCAAATTCAAGTTGTAAGGGTCTAGATCAATCCCCTACACACTTGCTGACAGAACATTCAAGGACACACTAAAGCCATGAAGAAATGAGATAAAAGACTAGATGCTGCTTCTTCCTCGCACTGGTACACTGGTTGCAGCAGGGAGTCCTCCTATGGAAGACATTCCTTCATTAACTTCATGGGTTATCTCAATGGACTGTGCTTCACAAATTGCTCCAGCATGGATCCTTTCCACAGGGTCGAGTCCTTTAGGAACAGACTTTTCTGGTGATCCTCACAGCGCTGCAGGATTCTGGTCCATTGGGGCCCTTCTCAGGGCCTGCAAGTTGCTTCAGGTAACATTCATCTGCTCCAGCATGGGGTCCTCCATGGACTGCAGGTGAAAATCTGTTCCACCTTGGCTCTCCACGGCCTTCAGGGGCACAGCTGCCTCACTAAGGCTATCACCACAAGCTGCAGAGGAATGTATGCTTCAGCAGCTGGAGCAACTTCTCCCTCTCCTTCTTCACTGACCTCAGGGTCTTCTAAAAAGCTTCTCTCACATTTTCTACCTCCTCTATCTCAGTTGCTGTTCTGCAACATCTTTTATCCTTTCTTGAATGTGTTATGACAGAGAGACTACCAACATCACTGATGGGCTCAGCTTTGGCCAGCAACAGGTCTCTATTGGAGCTGTCTAGAACTGGCTCTGCCTGACATGGGAACTGACAACTTTTCTGGTGTCCCCTCACAGAAGGCACTTCTTCAGACCCCCCCACTACAAAGACCTTGCCATGTAAACCAAACACATTAATTATACCAATCAAATAAACCAAAGGGAACAATCTATTAACTACATTATGGAAAATATGATGCAACTTTAGATTTTAGTAGGTATGAGCTATTGCTTTTCTAAAACACTTTCTTGAAATTACTGAGGTCTGAGACAATGTGCATCTGTCTGCTTAGGCACTGTTAGCCAAGGGCACTCAGCATTGGTGATTTATAAAGGTGCTTGTCTTGGGTGATTGTATTCAGTACAGCTATTCGTATTAGTGGAGTGGCTGTAGAAAACAGAACATAAGAGAAATGGCGGAAGTACCTAGTGCCAGAAAAAGATTATAGTTAATAATTTAAAAGTCCTGTGGTCTAAGGCTGCATTTAGTCTATAGTAGAAAATTAACCTTCTTTATATTCTTCTAGACCTTTAACTTAAGATTGAAGACATTTTCCACAGATACTTTTTTTCAAATGTTCTATCAAAGTGGGTAATGAAAACCAACAAGGCCAGTCTCTTACCTTTCAGATGATTGAAGTAAGCTTATATTATAACCTCAGAAAAGAAATTGTTTTTATCTGAAAACTTTCTAAAAAAAAAAAAAAAAATTAGCTGTGCAAACTTCCCTGCCCCTTTCCTTCCTTCCCACCGTTCTGAATGTATATGTCCACTTAATATTTCAAAGACTTACTATAAGTGATGGGTCACTGCTTTTATTAGGCATTCTGCCAATTTGAGGATGCATTCTCTCAGTTAGTCTCCCTTATCAACTCTTCAGCCCTCTCAGTGGTTCATCACTAACTTTGCCATCTGTTATCACTGATTGAAAAATCCCGAAGTGGGATTTTCCAGTCTAACCACTATTTAAAAAGAAAACAAAACCAACCAAACAAGAAAAAAACCCACCTATCTTTTCCTTTCTCCTCTACAAATGTATTTTAGTTGTATCTTAGCTTTTGTCACTACTGGAGGAGTTTTGCTCAGTATTTTTCAGTAAGTCTAATAACCCGATCACACCTGTCTGAACATTACATTGCTGTGGGTTTGTTTTGTTTTGTTTTTGGTTTGTTTTTGTTTTTGTTTGTTTTTTTTTTTTTTTTTTTTTTGTTTTTGTTTTTGTTTTTGTTTTGTTTTGTTTTTTTCACAATAAAAGGTTGAATTGCATATATTGAGCCATTTATTCAAACAGTTCTTTTCTTAGGATTAGTAGGTGAACATATAAAAGAAAATGCAACCTAGGAATTTTTCTTTTAAGCAACAATTTGTTTGGTGTTTGTTACTTACCTAAAATATGAATGAATATTGTCAATATTAAGGAAAAAAAATCTATCAGCATTAATGACATTTTATGAGAGCCTTGGATACAATTTATACCAAAACCTTTTGTTTTACAACAGTTTTAAATTATGCATCAAAATGACTAATGCCCTTTTACTGCATGTGCAATTAATGATATTACAAGATGTATGAAACAAATTTAAGCTAAATAATGCCATCTAAACTGAAGCTTCTTTAGTCTCTAGATGTTTACATACCACATTGCAGTTCATTTAAAACACCACACTTGAAAGTAGCTAAATTTTAACTGTTTTAGTATCGAATTGCCTAATCTGAGATTTTTCTGTAACTCCTAGAAACATGCAATTTGAAGTATTCATATTGCATGTTGGAATGATTGCCATGGTATAACCAAAGATACAGGAGATCCTTAGTGTATGTGGTACCATATTATCTTTACAAAAAAAAAAGGAACAATTTCTATGCCCACCTTCAAGAAAGTCAAATTGCATAAGAAAAATTATTTTATGTGTGGAAGTTTCTTTCACTGAAAATCCTCTATTTTTTTCAGTATAGTATAAGGAGAACTTATGTGATGTAACCTATTGTTTATTTTCAGCATGAATTTTATTGATAGATAGATTCTTTTCTTCAAAATATTATTTTTATTCAGGAATAAGTGCTTTGATCACTAAAACTGCAAGATGTTTGTCTGGACAAATGCTGTCTATTCAGAAGAATATTGTCTCCTGATTAGAATGGGGAAGGCAGTAGAGCCCTTTTATAATTTCAAAAGTGTCTGAATGCTTCCGTACTCTTCCTTGGTAATGGAAATGGACATCAGCCCAGTAATGTTACATCAATTCATATAATTTGGAAAGATTATTTGTCTTACACTGGAGAGAAAACTTTTAGAATATCTAGTAATTTACCTGAATAACTTAGAATTGTAAGATTTTTGTCTTTATACCAAAGCAGAAGATAGCAGTTACAGCATTGGGCACTAGATTATATTTTGCACAACAGCCACCATTGTATAAAGATCTTTTCTATTTTTTCACCTTAAAATTTTGTACTTGGACAGTTTTCAATAGCTTAATAATCTTTTCAATGTCTCTCTTTCCACTGGGACCACTTTGCATAATTTTAAATAATTATTTTCCTGATGCATGTTGTCCATATGAAAGCGCTGATAGATAACACATATAACTAACGGGAATACACAGACTACTTTTATTATTAAATATAAATTCAAGTGCTAATATCAACCCACACTCTTGAGAGTGAATATTTGAATTTATCCTAGTAGCATGGTAATTGAAAAGTAATTAAACATTGCACATAGTTGACTGACAAGTTATGCCTGGTAATCACTTTGAAGATGTGTCTTTATGCTCACATAAAAACAATCTAGACTTGTAAAAGGTAGGGAAAGTTTTAGTGCTGATCTTAATAGAGTCAGAGCTCTGATTCCAACCACTCAAGCCTTGATTAAGAACACTTAGCGATTCTGCAGAATTCCAGTGAAACCTGTAAAATGTGAACACATATACATGCACCTAACAAGACCGAGATATTTCACAGAGATAAGTTCAGTTCCTGTCTTTGAATGCTTTGCTTGTTGAAGGAATACAGAGTTTCTCAAGCAACTTCTGTCCCAAAAGAAGATTGAGTGTTTTAAATGTCAGAAAGGAATCTGCAAAAGTCAGATTCAGGAATCTAACAAAGGAAAAACTATCTATAAGGACTTAACTTCATTTTAAAAGTTAGCCTTTAGAGATGAGAGATTCCTTTCTCATCTGTGCTGTACTTATGGAAGGGGCATGGTTTTCATGTCAGTGACATGAGCCTTACATGCTTCTGCTATCAGATCACATAATGAAGGTCATGTAATTGTAGCATTCCATGAGAAAAAAATAAAGGATTCTTTTATATTGTTTACCACCACAGTTTCATTCTGTTTCCCACCATATGAGTCAAGGAGGAATGGAGAAACAACTGTGCTGTGTTTTCTGGGAATCTCTGAATTCCCAGTACCACAGCAGCCTAGCGAAAGATAAAAGAAAATAATAATAATAATAATAATAATAATAATAATAATAATAATAATAATAATAATTTGGCTCCTGTGTTTAATTTGCACATATGCAAGGTTTAAGTGCCCTTTTCTGGCACTTGTTTTTGCTCCATAGATCGCAGCCACTTCTGGTTGTAGGCAACTCATCACATACAACACATACTTATCTGTAGGGGAAAAAAACAGAAAAAATTAAATGCACCTGTACCTTTGTTTGGAGGGTTTCTAGTGAATGGATAAAATCTTTCCTGTACAACCTGCTGACTAAAAGGTCTCACTAAGTCTCAGCAAGTATATAGAATTGTGATATAAATTAACTTGCTTTTTCTCAATAAAGATGCAATAGTTCAAGATAAAGTCAGGGCATCTATCTAAAATATACTGTGTAAATATATATAGCATATATAAAACTGTGGTTAGGGCATTCACCTACTTAAGCATTTTACATACCCCACATTATGTTCTTTGTAAAGTATCACCAAATTTTTCCAATGCAAGTGATAACAGTTGACACATAATATCATTGTCAAATTTCTGTTCATTTGTAAAAATTCTGCGTCTTTTTTGTTTGTGGGCATATATTTGTTTGTCATTTTGTTTTGTTTTTAATACTTGTTAGCCTGAAACACTAAAAAGAGATTAATAATTTTTATTTCTAAACTCTATTTATAGTCCAGAAAATTCATTTTTGTTGCAAAAGTGGGGCTTCTTTCACACACTTATTTATCAAATAGCCGTATAAATTTGGACCTTATACAAAGTTTTTCATCTCTATTTTAATTTTAATCCCCATCGATCTGGCCAAAAAGTCACTGTAAGATGAGAGCATTTCAAAAAGAAGATTAGTACTTGACTCTTTTCAGAACTGGCAGCTTTCTGATGTCTCATCATGCAGCACAATTTCATAGGTTTGTCTTTCACTCTCATGCCTCATTTGTGCTGGGAAGGTAGGTTGATAAAAATTTCAGACAGCTTGAACTCCCATTATCAGTGACATTCATGGTCTTAGGATAAAAACAGAAGCCTTTAATGCAAATCCAGCATAAATCATTAATACCTTCCATCTAGCCAAAAATGTTGTACTATAGCTTATCTCTAAAAATACATTTTTGTCATTCAGTCACTGATTTCTTTCTCCGAAATGTGGAAGAGGATGTAACTCTCTGTGGTAAAGCTTACAAAAGTATTCTTCTTCTTTTTCTTTCTCTCCAGTTTCCATGGCAACCCATCAAAACTATTAGAGGCCTACAGAATGTCATGTTCGGATACAGAACCGCAGTACAACAGGTTCAATTTGTAGCTCAAAACAAAAGGCCAATCACAGTGTGTTACAATCATTCCTATATGTGCATGTTTAAAATGTAAAAGCTTAGGTAGAAAATTTTAATGACTTATAGATATGTACTGATGCAGTCCTTATAGATAGCATATAGATTAATATAAACTGTTTGTAACTTTAAAAAGAAATTTAGAATTTAAGAGCTGATAAATTGCTGTATATCGAAGTATGTTTCAAAGTCATTCCTGTTTTCCTAGAGATATAATTAATTCGAAAATGTATGAGAGTTTTAGTCTAGGAGTACTACAGTGGAGATTCTGAGTAACTGTTGAACAGGACTCTTTGACAGACAAATAAAACAGTTGGGGAAAGCCCCAAACAAACTGGCAAAATGCCACAACAAAAACCGAAACAAAACTAAGCAAAACAAAACAAATCTACTTAAAACCTAGGCCTACACTTTTCAGATGTAAGACTCTGTGGATCTTCTTAATATGCGAATTTTACTTATATCAACACAGGTCCAACAAAATTCACTCGACTGGATGTCGTTCAACTGCTGTGTAAAGGTCTAGCCGTGAATTTAATCAACAGGTGAAAGGATATTTTGATAAATCTAAAAAGGCAAACCATGTCTTGGGAAGGATGTATCATGTTGAGGTATATGAAAAGTAGCACTGCTACCAAAGATGTCTCTTCCAACTCATTCTTATACTTACACAGCCTTCCACAGAGCTCTTTGCATCTTGATGCTGATGTATGTAGGAACATCGATTTATCCAAGAGGATTCCTTTTCTAAGTTCTTTTCAGGTAGATATCTTGCATCTAAGTTGGGTCAAATGTTTGTGCTGTCACATTAAAAAGGGGGAAATGAAAGTAAAAAAACCCCAAACAAACAAAAAACAGGAAGGTCTTGCTTAAATGGACTTCAAATTATAGCACAGGGTTTAGTTGTTATAGTTATGAACACCAATTAAGATAGAGTGTTTTTGTAATAAAGATATTCTTAATGTGATAGCGATATATTTCATCATATAATCCCTGTCTTTCATAATCTAATGTTAAATGCTTAATATTTTCACTGCAATTTTGGGGAATCAGTGTTGTACAAGGATTTATGAACACCATTTTTCTTAAAAGTAGACTCGAGTGAAAACAGTTTATCTTCCTAAAGTTTTCTTTTTGTTTTGTTTTCTTGCCCATTTTGCTTTCTTAGCTTGAAATATCAAACAGGAAAGAATATCTTTTTCTTGTTTATTATTGCATGTTGTAAGCAAGGAGGTTTTGGGTGACCGAAAAAATGTTTTATTGACATGAGTATTTAAATGAATGATTTTCTGCAACTCCATCTATAAGCTCTCCTTAATGTGCTGAAAACAAGACATTTTATTTGGTTTTCTTTGGAAGTCTTCTCATAGAATCATAGAGCCATAGAATGCTTTGTCTTGGAAGGTACTTTAGGGAACATCCAGTTCAAATTCCCCTGCCATGAGCAGGAACACCTCCACCTCTAGCTGGGCCAGACTAGATTGCCCAGCTCACCATCCCACCTGGCTTGAACGCTTCCAGGGATATGACAACCACAACTTCCCTGGGCAACCTCTTCCAGTGCCTCACCACCCACACAGTGAATAATTTCTTTCCAGTATGTAATTTAAACCAACCTTCTTCCACTGTAAAGTTTTTACACCTTGTCCTGTATTTGTATCTTTTAATATCTTCTGTCTTTCAATGCTTCATTTCCTTTTCACATCTTTAGTTGTAACAGCTGTGTACCAGATCATGAAGGTCAGTGTGAGTTCGAACCAGGTCGTAGATTTAAGACATGTAAAATCCAGCAAGCAAGAAGACTTTTTTATTCTGAATTGCTAAGAGTGTGTTTAACCCAAAATTCCATTGATGGCCATTACATCTTTTTGATCACTGTTCCTTAATAATTCACCTGCTGTAGTGTAAACAAAATCAAAATACCTCTTCTATCTGTTCAGTTTCAACAGCTATGTACAGAGAAGACTGCATATGTACAAATTTAATAATCTGAGTCATCTCAGGCCTTCTCAGTTTAGCATGCTGGACCATGAAGTATGAATACAGTCTTGAAAACAGTGTTATAGTAGGGGAAAATAAGAAATATGTTATTTATGAAATCTAGTGCAGGTTTCACCATATCAGGGTTTGCTGTACAGGTGTGTTTTAGAGATCATGAATTAAACAGTGTTTTTTGTTTTCTTTCAGGGAAGAAAGTAAATCTAGAATTTAGTTCTTTCACATATTAGAAATTTTTACTGTCCTGAAATAATTTTACATATGCCACTGGTGCTATTACCCTTCTGACATGAGTTTTCATTTAATTAATAAACATGCTTGCCAGTTAAAAAGGGAAAAAAGAATCCTAGAGTGAAGCTCTTTCTCTAATATATACCAATTTTACTTACACCTAAAGAAAAGCTCCATCACTGCTGCTGTCTGAACATATACTACACATCTAATATCTTGTTCTAGAGACTTTCTTATACGATTATATTTAATGACCTGTATTTATCAGAAGTTTTGTTTTGTTTTGTTTTGTTTTAATTTATGGAGCTAATCACCAGTACTGCTTTGACAGACAATAATTGGACATTTTTTACGGTGTAGTTTGTTATTCACTCAGAGAAAATTGGTTTTTGGGGTTTTTTTTCTTGTTTGTTTTGTTTTGCTTTTTTGTCTTCTCTTAAAAAGAGTCAATTCTTTAACATTTAATTTTCAAATTTTTGGAAAATTATTAGTGAAAATATGAGTACTGCATAAAAAACCCTCAAATGATAGGTTGGGCAAATAAATAAATGAATAGAGCAGTGACACAACTTTCAGAATTACCCTCTAATAAGAATGTGAAAATAGGAGTGAAAAATTGATGTATCTCAAATATGCTTTGCAGAAGCTTGTCATTGGCATCTTAGGAATCTACAAAGAATTTGTTACTAGCCCAAGGAAGATATCATTATAATAGTGAAATAAGGAGAGATTATTTCAGGGAGTATAATGAAAAGGAGAAATAATAATTTTCAGGACAATGAACAGAATATGTAATGAAAAGAAATGTACACCCTTACCAAAAACTAAGAGCAACAAACATTATTATATTGGATGTTTGAGAATGGAGTATATATCTTATTTGCAAGACTTGAGGAACCAAACACACCTGTGAAAGTACTGTCTTCATCAGGCTTGGTATGACTGGGTGAAAATGCCTTTCAATTTCTCCCCAAAAAAAACATACCTCATATGACAATGAAAAAACACAGATGTAGGATATCACCCTAAAGTTTGGAGAGTTTGCAGAGAGTGATTGAATGTCCTGACTCCCACATATTTCTCTAGACTATTTCCAGTTTTTTAATTGCTCTTACAGTCCACAAAAAGGTATAGAAAATCTCCAGAATATCCATGATTCTCTCAAGAGAAGAAATAGGTTATGGAGTCATATTTTATGTGTAGTTTCTGCTTGACTTTCATATTGGGTATACAATATTTGTTAAGCCCTCTTTAATCCTTATACAGTGTATAAACCTGATTTTGTTAGCCAGTTACAGTTTTCGCTGACCTTGAGAGTAGCTCAATTGGTTAGAGCATGGTGCTAATACCACTAAAGGTGTAGATATGGTCCCTGTATGGGCCATTCACTTAAGAGATAGCCTCAATCTTTGTGTGTCCCTCTTGACTCAGACTACTCTCTGACTGTGTAAATATAGCAGATTTTAAATAAATATTCAATTATTCAAGATGATAAAGTGGCCCAAAGATTCTTTATAACTTCTTCCTCTCCTTCACAGTGTTTACTAAACCCCAGAAAATTATGTGAAAAATTTTAACTACATATTCTCATTTTTAAGGTGAAGACATGAAGAATGCAAATACCTTACAACCTTTTAAATTCATATTGTAAATACAACTATAGTGATTTAGGGAGGTTTTTCATGATTTTTTTGGAGCTGTTTTATTAAAAATATTTTGGCACAAATGTTTGTAATTGGGAATGTTGTTTTTCTTTGTGTATGTGTACTAATTTTTAAGGCTTACTCTATAATTTGTTTTTGCCTGGTAAGGATCTTAAACAGCAATATGCTATCCCATCATGCTTTCTTTGCAATAAATGGAGCTTTCTTTCTTAAAATAAATTTAGACACTATTTAATTTCATTTATATAAATGCATGTTTGCATGTAAAAAATAACATTCCTGTTCTTTGTATTTGTTATAACTGATGCTTATAATGAAGAAAATTCCTTGTTTTACGAGGGTTCCTCAGGCTATACCTAATCAGAAATCTTTTTTTTTTCTTTTTTTTCTTGATTATAATTTCTATGGCAACCAATTGAAATATCAAAATGGAGCATTTTGTCTTCAAGTAGGGAATAAGCAGCAGGATGTGATTAATTCTAAAAGTGCAAGGTTATTCTATAAACTCTCTACAAAAATAGTATTGTCACATTCAATAGGTTTTTTTCCCCACCATAATTTCTCAATCAAACTAATTCAGTTTACAATTGAAATGCTTTTCTGACTGCCAGTCCTTAAATTAGGCCTGGGGTTTGGGAGCTTATTTGTCTTCTATCTGACTCATGGATCACCAATAATAAAGATTTTTGCAGGCCAAGTATTGCCTTCGGATTCACTTGTGCAACCCCATTACTTTCAGTCAGTTTGCATAAACGTAACTGAAGGGTAAACACCAAAAACAGTGGAACTGAAGAAAAGTTCTGCAACTGGAACTTTTACTTAACAAACATATTGATTAAGTTCAGACCATGAAATTATGCAGTGCATTCTCCACTTTCCAAGCTCCACATTGTTTCTGTCAGCTTAAAATTAATTTCTGCTTATAATACCTCCCTGTTTACAAGTTCAACTGTACACAAACAGATGCAAAAACCACATTGTTTTCAAAAAGCCAAATGTGAGACTAAAGATAAAGCTCTGTTTATGAGTATACTGTGGTTAAAATAAAAAAAGAAAAAAAAAGAAAAAAAAAAAACCACCAAAAAAACCAACAACAACAACTTTGTCATTTTCTGCCTGTATTTTTTTTTCCATTTTTAGGTAAAATGTCACCATTTTCACCTTTGTACCGTTTGTCCAGCTGAATGTTGCTTGAATGACATTGCAAGAAGTGATTTCTTCATTTTCTTGCAGTTCTCTTGAAGTATGAGATGTTGGGGGCCTTGGGGCAATAGAGGCATTTCACCCTCTGACCACCTTTTCCTGGGGCTCCCCCCACGCCACCCACAGCCCATGATGCCATTCCAGCCCCCTGGTGCCATTTGTCTGTGCCCCAGAGGTCCTAGTCTCCAGCTCCCCACAGCCCTGCCATGTCCAGCCATGAGTTCCACCCACAGTCCCAGAGAGACTCCCAACGCTCCCCTGGTGTCCCCATGGCTGCCCTGCTCCTGATGGACAGTGGGATGGGCTCTGGCTGGCCCCTCTGCCCATGTTCCCAGCTCCCAGAGGGCCCCCAGCCTGCACAACGCCTTAAGATGAGACAGTGTCATTGATGTTCATGCACTGGGCTTGTTTTGTTAGTTTTCAGTTAAAGAAGATATCTATTGTGACTATTGCAATTGTATTTCAGTTGTGGTGTTGATTTTATTTGGCTTGCCTAAAGCAGCGATTGAATTTTTTAAGTCCTTGTGATAAAGGGAATGCTCAGATATTTAAGGCAGGAGTATAAGTCCTAGTACAACTGAAAAGCAAGCATGCACAGCTAGAACAGTGTTCATTTAAGTGAAAGCAGTATTGACATGGTACTTGGAGGTTTAGAGAGCTTACTTCACTTTTTGCTTACAGGCAAGGCTGATAATCAATGGTGGGTGTTCTGCCTCTGAAGAATTTATTTATACATTAGTCCTTCAGAGATGTCTATCAAATACCTTAATATTTTTAAGCTTGATAAACATTTTCCTGCAATTTGTACATGGCTTAAACCAAGAGAAAAAAAAGTTACTTTTCTACATAGGTTCCAAAAGCACACCTTTAGGATGGGTACATACTGTTCACTGTTCATTTCTTTTAAAGATATGGAGTTTTGTTTGTTTGGTTGGTTGGGTGTTGTTTGTTTTGTTTTGTTTTGTTTTTTTAAAGAAGGGAAACATTTAGAGTAATCTGACTGAGAAAGGATTGAAATGATACCCAGATCTGGATTCAATGCTCATTCTGACCCCAAGTTAAAACATGGTTATTAGTAAATTACCTGCTTTTTGGCTCTGTGTGTAAAGCATATATTAATTCCATGAATGCTATAACTCTTTGGCATATTTATAACCTAATATTACACCTCTAAATGGTAGTTATACAAATCAAATCAAACCATCTGGCTTTCCTGTATACTTAGTAGAGGGAAATGAAAACCTTTAGAGAATGCTTTGTCTTTCCCTTGGAGATCTGCTTTAGGATATCATTAATCATTTGAGGGTGGGTATTGCTCTCCATTTACTATACAAATGTTTAGAATTACTATCTTTGCCTTAGACAATGAATGATTAAACACCTAATATTAAAGCAAATTAATAACAAGGTCTCTCTACTTTTACAAGGCCCCACCTGCAGTGTTGCATTGAGCTCTGGTGACCCCAGCACAGGAAGGACATGGACCTGCCCTCACAGCCCAGAGCGAGCCCAGAAGAGGGCTATCAAGTTAATTAGAGGGATGGTGCACGTGAGGACAGGCTGAGAGAGTAGGAGTTCTTCAGCCTGAAAAGTCAAGGCCTCAGGGTGACTTAAAGATGTCCTTCCAGTACTTGAAGGGAGCCTAAAATAAGAGTTTTTTCAAGGATCTATAAATAGTGATAGAACAATGTGGAATGGCTTTAAACTGAGAGAGAGTATGTCTAGATTAGATATTAAGAAATAAGTCTTCACTGTGAGGGTGCTGAGCCACTGGAAGAGGTTTCCCAGAGAAGCTGTGAATGTTCCATCCCTGGAAGAGTTAAAGGCCAGGTTGGATGGGGCTCTGAGTCACCTGGTGTAGTGGAAAGTTCTCTCACCATGGCACTGGGGTTGAAACTAAATGATCTTTAAGGGACCTTCCAACCCAGGTCATTCTATGGTTCTATGATGATTCTATTATTTTAATCCAAATTTAGGTGAGATTAATTTGCTTTGAGCTCTCTTAGAAAGTCTATACATTTGGTTGAACCCTGCATATTGCTTCAACAGATTAGCTGCTTAAATCTTTTATGACACAACTCATTATATGCCATTTTTTAATCTACTCTGAAATTGAGATAAAAAGA
This sequence comes from Phylloscopus whistleri, assembly GCA_017589585.1. Classification (NCBI taxonomy): domain Eukaryota; kingdom Metazoa; phylum Chordata; class Aves; order Passeriformes; family Phylloscopidae; genus Phylloscopus; species Phylloscopus whistleri. Next base: position 4,805,443 of record JADMLD010001389.1, on the reverse strand, counting down.
AGGATCGAACATGAAATCTAAACATTTTCATCATCAACTTTATTTCAAATATTTGAAATATATTATTTATACCATAAACAACCTGAACATATTAGAACTAAACAGAAAAAACAGCAGGGGTAGGAAAATTGCTTGAATCCTCTGTTTCTAGGGTATTAGAATTTCTTTCAGAGGCTACTTGCAATTTTCCTCTTGAGTAACAGACTTGGCTTGTTTTTTAACCACTTAACACTACAATAATCTATGGTCTAGAAAAATTATGCCCTGTCACTACCTCTATAATTTGGCACATTTTATCCAATGGATGTTCATAAGTGGTGAATATTCTTAAGAGCCTTCCCAAATTTTAGAGAAAGAATGAGACAAATAAACGATGCCACTAACAAAGTCCCTTCAATATGTCAGACCACTCTTTCACCATCAAGGCTGAATTTTTAAAAAATCATGTTATTAAATTGTTCTTTCAATACCAGATCCATTTGTCCTCCTAAACTGAAAACTAGAGAAATGTCAGTCTTAAAATGATAGAGACCCATCATTTGTGTTAAATGATTTTTATAATAACCACCAGGAGACAGAAAATTCCTGTATGTTAAAATGCATGATGAAGGATGTCATACATTTCCAGATAAGCTGAATGAATAGTGAATTGTCAAGCTTCATTTTTTTTTTTTTTTTTCATATTCCTTCTCATGGAAGAGAAGAAACGCTTCTCACTGTCTGAGAAGGCTAGGTCTCTCCCCATACATCACTGCATCTTCTCTTCCTATCCATCCGAAGACATTACAGGACACTTGTCTGGTCAGACAGCCTGATCTATAAGCCTGGAATAATGACTTAAGTAGGACTGATGCTCATGCGAAATTCTGTTGTACAGTCCTCTAGCATGTTCCAGGGTGAGTCTGCTCCTGGACATGCTTTTACCCAATGCTAAGTAACAGTCGCTCAGGCAATGGTCAAGGATGGTAGAGATGATGTGATTCTAGAATTTACCCTCATGGAAAGTACAGATGAATTCATTTATGAAGGGAAGAAAGTTGGACAAACTGGTGTAAGTTGCTGTAACTCAGGTTCAGTTAGCAGATTTTAGTCTGCTTTGTTTACTTGTACAATAACAACAATGGGCTAAAAGGTAATGAACTCTGATCATTGACAGGTGCTGCAGCATTCAGAAAAGATTTTATTTGTCAAACCAAAATATATATTCACTGCAAAAAATACTGAAAGACGTCTCTAAGGATCTTTTATTTCTGGTCACTGTTCATTTTAATCAGAAGGAGAAAGAAATATGTAAACCCACTCATGTACTTTTTGACTTGTCTGTTATCTATTAAGCATTTAGGTTTAGAGTTTACTTCAAATGAAGACCCTTTTTCAAACACTAACATGCAAAATTTAGCATAAGAAAAACATCTTACTGATATAATAAAATATTTATTTGTCAAGATTAATGCAGATTTATAATTTTTACTTTACTTCTCTCTAAGGTATTCAAAAATATCTGCCTATTAATTCTCCTCAAATGGTCCTATTCAAACACCACTCTAGAAAAACCAAAAAATTTGCCAATATAGATTGTTTACTAAATGCATGTATATAATCTGAGGATTCAAAGTGAAAATGAATGCAAATATATGATTATGTTTCTAATAGATGTTTAAGCTGCATACTGTGTTATTGCATAGGTGACTGGGAGACATTTAAAGATTTTTATTCAGTGCATCAAACACAATATTAAGTATTTTTTAAGTTAAACCAGAATATTTGAATTTCATATAATATATTTATTTTTAAATCAACAGCAACAGGATGAGTTTTTGAGACTTTTGTTTGAATTCTGGTGCAAAGTACTTGGGGGTAAAAAACTGAAAGAGTAACAGAAACTGCATCTGTCCACCATTGTGTTCTCTTACTAAATCACCAAGGTTTTTTGAGTTGGGGGAAATTTAATTATTGTTAGTGGAAGAAACTCTAAAACTAAATAAGCACATAAAAGTTAGAATCTCTTATGAGCTATTCACATTAAAAATCTTTACCAGGCGTTAAAAGAAGAATATAATCTTGAGAACAGTTTTAATGTCAAACTCATTTATTTCAGTAACCTATTATTTCTTCAGTTTTTGTTTCATTGTAAAGTAACACATTAGCCCAGGAAACAGAACAAAACATTATAATCATATTGTAATTTTCATGGTAAAAATATTTTCCTATTCACCATATAATAAGACTAAGCGTATAACGTACACAAAAATTGCTATATAGGAACAAAAGAATTATTTGCTGAGGTATTCTGCTATTTCTCTCTATCTTTTAATATAATCTGTGAAAAAGAGAAACTACAGTGAAGAAGTAAGGCAGAAAGCAATTACTCAAAATATTTTTTAATTTAGATCTAGAAAAAAAAGAGAAAATTTTAAATCTTATTTCCAAATAAAAAAATTATTTTAAGATAATATTTTAAAACACTTGGTGTAAGTCAGGTACTGGTTAAGAAGTTGGTCCTCCATTCAATTATCATATCACTCACAAATTTATTTTGTGAATTTAGTTAAGTTGCTTAATCTCAATTCTCTGTTTAGTAAATAAACAAATAAATAAATAACTCCCCTATAACTATCAGAGATAAGAAAGAATAAAAATAATTCAGTGCCATCTGGCATTGTTCCTTCAGTTGTGTTTGTATGTCTATGGTGGACTGATCCTGACTGGATGCCAAATGTCCAAAAAATCACTCTAGGTTTCCCCTCCTAAATGGAACTTGGGAAAGAGAATATAACAAAAGGTTCATGGTTCAAGATAAGGACAGGGAGAGATTACTCAATAAGTACCACCACAGGCAAAACAGACTCAAATCTGGAGAATTTGTTTAATTCATCACCAATCAAATCACAATAAGGCAATGCTAAATGTGTTTGGTTTGCATGTTTGAGTGCAGATAAAGTTATCTTCTACACAGCTTTGGGAATTGAGTGTCAATAAAAGTTAGCTGGACTTTGATCTGAGCCATCAAAGGTATTTCAGCACCTAATGCAGGGGCAGTACAAATATTCCCAAGATCCTGTGTTTCATAATCCTCTGAAAATGTTGATCATAGTAATTTTGGAACTAAAAATACAAATATTAAAGTACGTTATAGAAGGAAAAAGGTTTTCAAGAAAAAGTGGAAATTCTTAGACATTGAGTGAGTGCTATCAAGATTCACTGGACAATGACATATTCCAATTTCAGATTTTTTTTAAATCAAGATAGATACATGATTTGACTTTCAAAGTGAATTATTCTTTCACTTTTGAATGTTTTAAGTTATAATAATTCAAGGTAATATGAGTCCATGGATAAAAATGTAGAATCTCAAGCACTGATATTCCTTCGGTATTACATATGGGTTTGGATATTCATCTGCAAGGAAAATGTACAAAGAAAGGACATGGTCAAGTTTTTCATACACTGGCAAGATTATTAATAATGTCAGGCAGATTTCTGGCATTTTGAGGATTATAGAGTCTCTTTCTTTTGATTCCTCTACTGTAAGAACATTTTCTTGTAAATAGAAAAACAAAAGCCTAACTCCATATTCCCCCATAGAATTTCAAGTGTTTGTAATAATATTGAAATTTTATAGTGAAAATGTGTAAATGGATCTTTTATGCAGTGAATTATTTACAAGTAATAATACCAAGATGACCTTCAGATTGATAAACATAAGAATCTGATCTATTAGCAGTAGTAATTTTTCCTTTACCTTAGTAGGCTTTGGATCATGTTACAAAGGAATAACACAATCTGTTATGTTTATTTCTTCACATTGAAGCTCGTGGGTTATCTGTATATGTGTGTCAAAATGTTTTGAGGTACTTCATCAAAGTTATAGTAATGCTATGACAACCACTCTAAAACAAAATACAGAAACTAGATTTAGTCATTAATATCTCTGTTAGTTTCTTGGTTTAAATACTACTTTGAGATCTTTCCTTTCCTCTTGATTTTGAAGATCAATTCAAACCACAGGATATTTTGTTAAAATATTGAATTTGTTTAAGGGAAAAAAATTCCTTTAAACCAAACCAAACCAAAAATTAACTTAGTAAAAAAATCCAAGTAGTCCTTCTTGCAAAGTAACTATACATAGTTTTGGGGTTTTTTTAGCAGAGCGTTTTTCTTCCACAATTTTCTTCCAATATCTTTTACTATAAAATATAATAATATGTATTTATATATAGGTTATTCCTGCTGCTAGCTTGTGTTTGCATAGTTCTAATAAAAATATTCTTATCCATTCTACTCTGGAAATAATTAGTAATAACACAAAAGAATAAATCAGAAATCAGAAAGAACACTGCAATTTGGAATAGCAAGGGTTTAGCTTTGTAAGTGGAGTTAGGAGAGAGCTGGAGGAATTCTTAGAACATGACACACAGGCAGACTAAAAACTTCATGCACAGTATCATAATACCATGAAGGAGGCAGAGTTTGGACATTGTGAATGGAAATAAAGAGCTTATACTACAAATTATATATACTTATACTTAAATTTTAACAGTTCGGCCACCCCTAACATCACTCCAAGCACTGGTATTTTGAAATAAACAAATTGCCAAATATATAAGTATAAAATACAGTCTTGTAACTAATTCAGCTAAAATTCTCCAAGCTAGTCAACATGAGATTAACTTTCAGGAAGAGTAGGTCACCATGCTTTAATGGAGCTCTTTCAATTAGAGTAGTACTCTTTAGTGCTCTCAAGTTATCCCTGTACCTTCAGGATGTTTAAGCAAGAAAACACATTGTAATGAGTTGTGATTTGTTAAACTTAACAGTCTATGAGCTAGGTCAACGTAGGGTTTAGAAATCATCTTCCATGGGAATAATATGCAAGTGTGAAAATAACTTAATTTAGACTTTCAAAAGAAAAATCCCAAAGTGCTTCATTTCCTGTGATCTGCAAGTTTATTTAATATCATAAATAAACATTTGTTTCTAGTGTAAATTTAGGAACATGCACCCTTTTGTTTTGGAACTGGTTGAACTCTGTTGTATTAAGACATTTCTTAATCTTGTAAAAGTTATTGTATCCATCTAATTAACTGAACTGATTTGTAAGCAAGGCCTTTGTGCTATCAACAGTAACCAATAGTGTATAGCTCTGTTGTATACATTAGGGGTACAAATATATAAATCTTAAACAGAAGGTAATTAACAGGGCTGTCACTGTAAATGCAGTACTGAGAGACTTCTCTGTGAATATTTAAGGACCAAAATGAGAAGGATGTGATAGTGCCAGGAATAGTTTCCTTTGTCTACATCCTTTCATTTCTCATGCTAAACATATGCGCAGTCTAACAAACCTCTTCACTCATATGAGACACATTCACAGTAGGTTCTAAGATAACTCTTTAGAGAACTCTGCCATTAAATGAATGGCACTTCTTGCAGCATCATTAAGACATGTCACTTACTGAAATAGCAGCTGAAATGTCTACGTGGGACTTTTATTTGCCCTGCCGTTGATACTGAAGAATAAGAGGTCCCAGAGAGTTAAGGCAACAAGGTATGCTTGTCACCTTGAGGAGTGATATACTGTGATAGCTTGGTCCACCTGAGTAACGGCACATTGTTAAATTTAGTCTCACCCTTTCAGTCTATGCATTTTCCTTTTATCATTATTAAAAGACTAAAAATGGAAAAAAACCCCTCATTGTCTCATTACATTCTAGAATTATTTATTGCTACATCAATTTCATTCTACTTCTTTGCTTCTTGTTCCTCTTGTCTGCCAGATGCAGTGGTAATATGGCTTCTTGGGTTTATCAATATATGATTTGATTTCATATAAGTTTGATTTTCTATCTTTTTTTTTTAATCTTATGGCATATTTAATCTATCAAGCTGATCTGAATTGTGCTATGCACAAACCGAGCAGGTTAACAGTTGTTTGTAGAAGCACTACTTTTCTTTTTTTTACCTCTTGCATTTTACCGCAAGCACAAAAAAATAATACAGAGAAATTGATTAAATATTTTCAGGTTGCTAACGTGAAAAATATTCTTTTTCTCCTATGAGTGTACATATTGTGAAAATAATGAAATGAAGAAAAATAATCACTAGGTGCATGTAGCATGTTGCAATAACTTTCTATTTATGCATAAAACCAGTGACTTTTGCTCCAGTGGGCTGCACATGCTCTTTGGCTAGGTGTACCTTCTTTTTTCTTTTCTAGTTCATTGCCCTGCATTGTAAGTTCTCCAAATCTGTTGCTATTGTCCTCTCCTCCTTTTTAAATTTTCATACACTGATTACAAAGAGATACACTTCTTTCCTAGCATTAATCTGATCCTAGTAATCTTTCCTGGCTCATTAATCTGATACATGGGTGACAAGCCACTATAGAGATATAAAAGTGCTGTTGTTTTAAGGGAATGGCCAGAATCACCAAAGACTTACTGAAAAAAAAATTGAGTACCTTTCTGCAGTTCCAGAGATCACAATTTTTTTTTTTCAGATGGTTGTAGAAAAAATATTTTTAGAAAGGTTATTTGTTTGAAATACCCATACAACTGAGCACTTTGAGATAGTCTGACAATGTTAACTTGTCAAAGAGGACTGAACATTTTGGTTAGTCTGTTTCAACCCACCTCACTATTTTCCATTTCTCTGTGCAGCAAGAAACCCATTCAGAATTAGTGACTGTCATTCTATTTATTCATTCATACATCATTTAACAGGAAAGCTGCCATTTTTCACATTCCCCCAGCTGGAGGCACTGGTAGGCAAAAAATTAATTCCTTGTGGAAGGTAAACAATTCTGGGAATCTACTTTCTAATACGTATATTAGTGTTATGCAATTGTAATAGACACATAAAACAGTATGTGTCCACAGGCTCTTGCAAATGAAATCACGGAAGTCCTATAAGCTAGAGGAACTAATTTTTTCTTTTTATTTTTTTCTGGTGAGGAAATGTTTCCTCTGAGGAATGAGTGCATTTTCATTCATTTGACTTTATAGCATATCCTGAAAGCCAAAACTCTAATGATAAGGAAAGTAATGCATACAGAATCTGTGAAATATATGGGTGGCAACTTTTCTTAGCTGTTTTCATTCCATTAGTTACTCAAGGCTCATTATGTGAACATAAACTGTTCAGTCTGGAGAGTGTCATGCTAACAGATTTACTTAATGGATTTTATTTCATAATTTAAATGCTTTGAATTCCAGACTTGTGAGAGAGTGGGGAGACTCAAGAGAAATGTCTGAGTTGTAAAAAATTTGAAAATGTTAATCAAAAGAAAATCATATGAAAAAAATCTAATGGCTAGATCCTGTATTTGCTGGATTTCTCTACATGTTTTAGAAAGAGGAGAATGATTCAGGCTTTTTTTTTTTTTTTTTTTTTTTTTTTTTTTTTTTTTTTTTCTTTTCTTTTTTTTTTCTTTTTTTTGGGACCTTCCCCTTATAGAGAAGAAAAGTTACAGAATTTATTTAGGACAATGTCCAGAGTTTTCCAAAATGAAGGTGGAGTAAATGAGTTTAGAAAGATATCAGGAACAGACGAGGGAGACTGTTGGGGCAGAAAAATATAAAATGAGATCAAAGAGTGGATGTCATTTGACAGAACAATTCAATCTAGGGACAGCAGCATGTTTCTGTCCAAAGTATTTTTATTGATGCTTTATTCTTTTTTTCTGATGACAGTTCTAATAAAATCAAGACAAAAAAGCAGGTTAATCTCCAAGCTAGCTTTCTCTAAGTAGGTTCTGGGTTTTTTTTTTTTCAAAGTGTCTTCAGTATGTGCCCATAGAAAAAGCTAGCTGCAATTATTTCCATACAAGAAGTTTCTTCAGCAGGCCGCCAAGAATGCTGTTTTTTAATTAACTACTTTTCAACACATATTTTCCCATGTACAGCCAGCAAAACTAGACTTTTAAAAATGGTTTGCTTGTTTTTAAAAGAATGTTGTTAAGAGTCATCTAAAGCACTATTCCACCACCACTGTTCACAAAAGTAGCCATATAGGTCAAATGGAACCAGCTCTGTACTTGAGAATGAAGAGAGTTGAGTCCATATACTAACAATTCTGTCCATGTAATTTTACAGAAAGCTTTCTCTCTCTTACTATAAAAAGATGGCAGTATGGACTAACTGAATTCCCCAATACTTAGGCAGCTGAGGAGAGTTTGTCAGGTATTTCCAACACACATACATTACTAAGTATAGTCTACATGTCATTAAATATATATTATGGCCCAGAGTATTATACTGTGATATCAGATTTTTGAGCTGAGTAATTTCGTTGTGTATTTTCTTCTGTTAAACCAAGTGAAAGACAGTGATTTCCTGAAATTAAAGAAAAAATGTGAATAAAGATACTAATTATTTGCACAAAAAAACCACTTCTGAAGCAGCATTAAGGTTTGGTTTCTACTTTTCATATTTCCTAGTTCACTATTACTGTGAAATACACAAGATATCTCTTTGTAGTGCTAGATTTTGTGGTTTTTTTCCCATTTCCCATGTTCTCATCTGATGTATTTAGTTAAAAAGAGTGGTGAAGGAATATATTCAATGGAAGAGTTTTGCAGAAGATCTATTAAAGCAGAAGTTTCTGGGAAAGCATGGTTTATACAAAGTGTCAAAGAAAACGGTAGAATGGTTTCAGCATAGTCTGAATGAAAATCTCACAGGAGAGAGGTACTTTAACATGATGAATATAATTCCTTCCATCTCTTGGACTTTATCTACAGTAAGAATAAGGGTTTTGATTATAATCTAAATGCCAAGCTGGCACAGATTTCTATGTATGTCAATCTATCTGCTTTGACATAATCTAATGTAACTTGCATCCTGTAATGTATAATTCATGTTATAGGGAGTAAAACATTATCATTTTTTCAAGAGTAAAAGTGGGGTTTCCATGTTCACCATTCCAGAAGAATAGTGGATATTTCAATCTCTAGTCTCAGAGGTTTTATAAAGCAAAAAAAAATTTAAAAGGTCACATCAATAAAAATTCTTCCATTAAAAAGAAAAGAATTTGTTTCAAATACAAGTGTATAAATTGGAAAAGATGCAAGTTGTATAAACTACTCTCAAGTAAAAATACACATTCATTTAATAGACAAGAAACATCTTTGCTACTTTTTTTTTTCTACTGAATATGTTCCATGTAAAAAAAATGGCAATGACAATAAGAAAATCTCTACATGACTGCATGATGTAGCAAAATATAAGAACATATTATCTTTAGTAAGTCTATGACACAGGAAATGGGAAAAATATTGAAATAAGGATGATTTCAGATAAATTCTGGAAATATTTTGTTTTAGATTCATCTGGCCTGCTACAGAAGAACATTTACCAATTATATCTTCTTTTGTTCTTTTAGCTGGAATATCTTTCTCTCTGGGTCACATCTGTTTTTAACGACTTAAGCATATTATAGGATTGACTGAAACATATGTACTTTTCAGGAAGGTTAGATTGAAACATAAGACAGATAAAATCAGACTTCATAAAAAAGAAACAAAAACTATACAGTTTTGATAGCCTAAACAGGCCTATTATTTGAAATGGCTTAAGATATTGCACCTTACGTTTGGCTTCAGATTTAAAGGCAAGGCTGTCTTAAAACTTCAAGACTTGCTTGACTGGTCTTACATCTTCTTGTCTCTTTAAAATAGCACCAGTTGGGCAACTAAATCCAAAGACTGTAACACAGTCCAGTCAGACACTGGCATACAAATAACCACAGGGTGACCAAGAGTCAAAAAAGTAATTGTAATCAACAGACACCTAATCAATACAGTCAATGAAGGAATGAGAGTCCTCTAAGTAAGAATCTAGTGGTAAGAATGTACTGCCTAAATGTTATGATTGGCATTTAGACACCTAGTGCAGATGTGGACCCTAGCAGGTAGACAACTGCATGTAGGCATAATCCGAATTCCTCAATGGAATATATGTATATGGAGATCATTGGGATGAGAAGGCTCAGAAGACTGAAAAATGAGGCTAGTTTTGAAATGTAAAAAAAAACTTTTCTAATTTAACTATTCTTGGCTCTTATGTATGAGCAACCTTCATTGCTTCATATGAAATCTTCCTGGGTTTTTTTTCACTTATACTCTAAATCAGTGATCAGTATTCCATACCCCAGAGCTGATGTCTTTTCACTGATGCAGTCAACACATGTAGTTAGCTGTGATGGCTATGGCTCTCAGCCACAGAGGGGATCAGGCTTGAGAGCTGTTTAACAGTTTAATCTTGAAGAGAAGTCAGTTTGTTCTCTTTCTTTTCCAACTTTCCTCTTTTATGACTAATGTACAGTCTCCCTCCCTCCCTCCCTCAGGTTATGCTCCTGATAATGCATGTCCTGGTTTTGGTTTTGGCATCATCCATTTCATGTGCTCTGTACAATGCCCTGCTTACTTGTAGCTCTTTTTACTTACATGATGTCTGGATTTTTTTTCCTGAACATCTCCTAAATACAACTAAGTGCCTTTTTTCCTTTGGAGTTCATGTGACTTATAGACTCACATAAATTGCTTAGAACTTAGAATCATAGGTTGGAAAAAGCCTTTTAGATCATTGAGTACAACTTTAAACCTAACAAGACTAAGTCCACCACTAAACCATGCCCCTGAGTATCACATCTACACAGCTATGAAATATCTCCAGAGATGGTGACTTCACCACTTCCCCGAGCAGCCTGTTTTAATTCTTGATAGCTCTTTCAGAAAAACAAACAAACAAACAAACAAACAAACAAAACAAAACCCCAAAAAACCCTGTTATGCATTTTGAACCTTCCCTGAAGCAACTTGAGATAATTTCCTTCTGTTCCATCTCTTGTTACTTAGCAGAAGTACAAGACTGACACCCACCTCGCTACAATCCTGAGTCTCTTTTTCTCCAGGCTAAACTCCCTCACAAGTTTTGCTTTCTAGACATTAGGTTTGTTGCCCTTCCTTGGACACACTCCAATGCCTCAACATCTTTCTCGTACTGAGGGGGCTCAAACTTTAAATAGTAACTTCTCTCTGGCTATACCATGAAAATCTTACAAAATTCTTCTGTATTGTTTTTTGCTACATCATTTATATTTAGGCTTAAGGCTAGCAAATAATATTTATATCCTTATCAATTTTTTTTTTTAATTTCTATCACAGGGTTCTCTCTGGTCAATATGAAATGGAGCCTGAATTAATATCTTTAGTAATCTTAAAAATTTTTCAATACCAATTTTTTATCAATTTTGTCTTTCTTTCTTTCTTTCTTTCTTTCTTTCTTTCTTTCTTTCTTTCTTTCTTTCTTTCTTTCTTTCTTTCTTTCTTTCTTTTTGTATCTCTTTTACAGAATGTTATCACTTGCATTATAGAGAACAGCAGCTTAGATTATTACAGTGAAGCTTTTTTAACATTATCAGTTCTTCATTTATGGAAGCCTGGGACAGTACAGGACAATATTAATTTCTTTTTCTCTATATGTGTATAGACTTACAGTGTGATCTGAGGAAAAGCACATTAAGCAAAATATTAGTGTGGCAGACACTCAAGTATCTCAACAATGGTGAAGTTATCCCATATTTTGTCAGAAATGGAGTTTCACTGAAGTAACATCTTGGTGGAAACCAAAGAGGTTTTCTGCTTGTAGAAATGATACACTGAGATAAGAAGGATCTGGTCTTGGAAAGTTTAATGCCATTGAAAGGTAAAATTTGGATCCCAGTCTTCACCAATATTCTGAAAAAGTCCTAAGTATATTGCATAAATCCAAACTGTACACACTCCTTATTAAATTTCTATAAAGTGTTGGCATACATCCTTACAGGATTGCCATTAGATAGAATATCTATTTTAAGAAAAGGTTTCCTGTTCAATTCAAAATCTTTGGAGAAAGCAAAGTATTATCTTTAAGCTTTTTCTGCCTTTAAGGATATCACCAAAGTGGTCGGGGAATCTAGTTCTTCTATGCATGCAGCCTGAGGCAGTAAACAGATTAAAGCAGATCAGATTATTTTCTCTCTCTCTCTCTGTGAAGTTTTTTGCAAATCAATATTGTAATGAAATGTATCATAAATGCACCCATATTTTCCCCCCAAGAAGTCATAACTGAAGTGATTAAATTTTGAGTGTATTTAGGATACCTGATAAAGAAGAGTGTAGAAAGTAGATACTTGGAAGAGATGTGCTTCTGAGAAATAAAATGCAGGAAATTAATGGTTTAAGAGTAATCTCTTTTCAGGGGTATTTTCACTTTAATATATCAAATGTGCTAAGCATTTTGAAAGGGAAAATGATGTTCAGGGAATGTTCTCTAATGCTCTCTATCATACAATATAGAAAGAGAAAATGGGAAGGAATTTGGCAAACTTAATGAAAAAAATCTAAATGTCTATGCTCAGTATAAATGAAGTTTAATGATAGGAAATAAGTAGAAGTTTCTTTGATCCCTTAGTAGTCAGAGATCACTATTGGTGATCTGTGCCCACCACTACAGAAGGGAGGAATTTTTATATTCATAGGTCACTGTTTCCACTTGAGCTACAGGGAGCTGGTCCACAGCTGAGCTGTCAAAATTACAAGCCTTATTAGTGTTAATGGAAGGGGAAGTATTACAGGCCTGTTAGATTCCTCATAAAAATAGTCTGTCATCATGCCCCCATCCACTCCCCACAAACTTCAGAATTTATTTAGTGTTTTGGTGTGCAAGTATGTCTTTATGTGAGAGCTTTGTTGGAAAGATTTATAAATTATACAGGAATTAAAGCATTATCTTCTGTCAGTGACCCAATAAAACATATTAGAGCTAGTCACAATGTATTAGAATAGCTTGAAGAGAATATCTCACTGCTCAGTAACTTAACTGTCTCCCACAATCACAGCCTTAGGGCATGAACACACCCTGTTTCTTGGTTTGGGGTTGAGGTGTTTTTTGTATGTATTTTATTTTATTTTGTTTGGGGGATTTTTGTTTAATATGTTGTCTCTGCCCCCTCCTCTTGTATCAGTCTGTAATATGAGGTTTTGCACAGAATTATGTGCACTGGATGCATTAAATGGCTATAGTTTACTTTCTGATGCCTTTGTCTCCTTTGCAAGTCATGGGAGGATGGTTTATCCAGTTTGAGAGTACAGCTGTGTCTTTTTGAGGTAAGTTGTGTTACAAGAGATACATAAAAATGGAAGGCTTGTGGAAATTCTAAAAAGTCTTCTTCCTCAAAATTTCTTCCTCCAACCTTCCAAATTATAACATATTATAGTGAGACCTGGTAGAGAATTCCAGTGCAGATTTGTGGATATTTACTAATAGCTTTTTTTTTCCTTAAAAACAAACAAACAAACAAATACTCCACAATCCTTGTGGTTCCTTCAAACTCAGCATATTTTGTGATTCTATTATTTAGATTGGTTGTGAGAAGGACTTTTTTTTTACCCAGGCAGTGGTGACATATCATAACAGATGCCCAGAGAAGTTCTGGATATCCCATCCATATTAGTGTTCAAGGCCATGTTGGATGGGACTTTGAGCAACCTGGTCAAGTGAAGGTCTCACTGCCTATAGAACCAGAGGATCTTTAAAGCCCCAAATCATTCTATGATATGTTGTGGGATATCCTTCTCGTCAGCTGGGGTCAGCTACCTTGGCTGTGTTCCCTCCAAACTCCTTGGAACCCCAGCCTAGTCATAAGCAGAGCAATTGGAGAAATAGTGAAAGACCTCTATTCCATGCAAGCACTGTTCAGACATAACTAAAACATTGGTGTGTTTCCAAAACTACTTTGGTCACAAATCCAAAAATAACACCATCTAAAGCTCTATGCAAACTATTTTCCAGCCCAAACCAGTAAATAAACACGGTATCTAGTGTTCACTGCTTTCTAGAATGAGTTTGAAACAATAAACCTTTGGGATACCTGAATTATTTTTCTTATTTAACATTCATGTTCCTTATTATTTTTACCACATATTCTATTATTTCTTGAGTTTATTCTTGTTCACTGTTTGATCTGCCTACAAATTTAAAGTATATTACATAGCATTAGCATCAGTGGACCCTTTCTTAAAGATGTTGAGCAAGCAAGTTTCCTGAAAGTAATTTATTAACTTCCTGAAATATTTGTGTTAATTCTTTTTCCCCTTTCAGAAGCTGTGATGAATAATGCAATACTAGTGAGCAATGGAGATACCATTCCATCTTGTAGAATGACCATTTTTAGGCAGCCCAATGTTAATAACATCACAAGCACGTGTAAATACTCAGGAAAGAAAAATAAAACTCTTGTTGTCCTTGCCTGTGGTATATATACTTAACTATTTTGTGTAGTTTGTAGCAAATACTTAAGTTTAAATCTCTCTGTTGCTTTTACTGCTCCATCTAGACCTGGAGAACTGACAAGGTAATAGTTTGATGAGAGGTTCCTGTGCCAAAAATCTTCCCTTGCTTTTATCACAAGATATAATTTTATCCCACCTATTTTCTTTAACAGCCACTGCTAATTGTTAGGAAATGTGGCTACTAATTGTTAGGAAATGTGGCTATCCAAGAATACACCAAGAGTTTGACTTATCAAGTATGTGAAATGAATAGACCCCATAACAGTCAGGCAAGATTTCAGCCTGGCAGCAGCACAATTAGAACATCTTGAATTCCCCTTTAATGACAAACTGAATCAATCAGATAATTGTTTTATTTCTTATAGTAACTGCAATGTGACCACTATAGAGCACTTTATAATATAACTAACTGATAGAGACATGAAATGAGTAGCAGATGCAAGACATGATTGCACTTCTGCAGCAGATGTTCACCAAATATTACTGAATATTTCAGTCTGTCTGAGGTGTTATGTTACCCCATTTTCACATTGCTGGTAAGTTAATGCTGCCTAATATGTAACTAACATTCTTTATTTCCCATGAGAGTACCTCCATCAATAGAGCACTGCAATGTACAATTTTATCAATACGTTCAGGAAAAAATACCTTCTTTTGAAGACACTGGCACAGTTCAGGAAGATAAATATTTATTTAAAGTGGAAATGTGCAAATAATGTTTTTTGATGCTGCCCTTGTCATTGAAATGCAATCATGGTTATAATCTTCTACTTGTAAGAAGGAAAGATGCCAGAGATGAGGACTCATAGATATTTAATGATTAATAGGGGGGAAAAAAGGAATACCGAGAGACTTGCAAAATGTCTAACATTCTTCTAGCAGAAAAGATACTGACCAGAATGAGCACAGTGAGTGCATATAAAGTGCACAACTCTGTGTGTCAGTGGTTCAAAGAAAGTTCAGACTCTGTAAACAAACCCTCCACAGGAAGCATAGCAAAATGTTATAGTCTAGGCCACTTTTGCAATGCCCTAATGAAACAGGTGACGTTCTGCGTGTAGTGAACAAATGTTCATAGAGGAAGAAAGAGAGTCAGGCCCTTGGCCAACACTTTCACTAATAAATCCTCCTTAAAATGACTGTGCTGGTACTGATGTAGAAGCAAATATGCAGATCTTGGACTAGGATGTGAGGACTTGCAGCTAAGTGAAGTAAAGACAGCAGGACGTGTTCTGTTTTGATAGGATTGGCCCTTTTCCTCATTGTCTCTGGAGTCACTGCTCAGCCAGGAAAACTATGATCACAAATGAAACAGACACACAGAAGTTTCACATCGGAATTCACACTACAAGTGACACTTCTTTTCTGAGTGCTTAAACAACTATACAATGTTATTTACATTTTTAGGATTTTTAAAAAGGAATTGGACTGAAATCTGGTATACTATTTGCCTAAAACTAGATCAGAGCTGTGCTGCTTGACTGTTCATGTCTGGGTGGTGCTTCCTCTGGGAGGCATATAGTTATCTTAAAATGACATTTTGGAAATAAAATACCAGGCCAATTAAAGTGATTTTTGAAGATAATAAACCGTTAGAGGGTCAAGTGATTCTGGGAAAGTCACATTATACATTCATATCTGGAACTTAGATATGTTTCATACCTGCAGATAATTACTATTTGCGTGTGTGTGTGTGTATGTGTGTTTGTGTGTGTATGTTTATAATTCTTGTATTTGAAAGTAAGAAGGCAAAGCTCCATCCAAAACTGAAATTAAAGTTATTTAGAATAATGGAAATACTTTTGTCTGTAATTAACTTATGCACTCATGGAGCTGAATAGCACAAATGGCTTGCAGTAAGATAAAAACAAAAATTAAGCAATGTTTTCTAGTGTTATTGCTGCTTAGAAGATGATTCCAGATGGAAGCTTGATGCTTGAAAATGTCATTGACTTGAATAGAACACAAAAATTTCAAGTTAAAAATAACAAATTCTGACCGTCTTAGTAACAGAAAGGAGAAGAAGAAGAAGAAAAAATTGTAGCCTATTCCAGTGTGAAAACTTGATTCCCATATATATGAAACAGTTTTGAAGGGGTTGCTAATCTATAACTGTGAATGATAATTTTAAAAAATATAATTGTCATATCATATCCTATCATGTCTAGAACATACACACTATTTAGAAAATATATAGTATATCTATACCAAAATATTGAGATAACCAAACTAGTTTTAGTTATTCACCAAGACTCTCATAGCAGTAGAGAGCAGAGCTGAGGAGTTCAGTGAACAAATATACATGACTGGAAAGCATGTGAAAGCTTTGCTACATGTCCTATCATGTAACTTAGACCTACTGTTGTACTGACATATTTTTTAAAAACTGGTTTTTGTCTCCAGCCGAGCTATGGTCTTTGGTGGTTTCTCTCCACAGATGCAAAGAGCAGTTCTTGTAATTTTTCTGTGCAACCTGGCTTTGCTTCCAGAGATCATAGAATTTGTTTACCTGACTTTAATGGAAATGTAAGCACTCAAATGTAGATTTCCAGGAGACAACACTATCTTCCTGAGTAGCTTACAGCATGCTCTCTTAAAATCCAGAGTAGAAACTCTGATATCTTTTCTCATTTCGCCAAAAAACTTAAACTCATTTTTTTGATCATAGTAGTCAAGACAGGCACTTACCACCACATCTTCCATGAGTCCTTCTGCAATCACTACAAACAAGTCTTAGAGCATACCTTTCTTCACTGAGTACCTATGAGAAATTTTCTTCAGCTGACTTCAGGAATTTGCCAGACTAGTTTATCACAGCAGTCTGGGACTCTCGATAGATGTTTGGGAAATTTAAATCTTCCATAAGGACAACAGCTACCAATATTTCTTCTAATTGCATGCAGAATAATTCATCAATGTTATCATCCTATCTGTCAGTACTAGACACACACCTCAATATCTGCTTTGTTTTTCATTCCCTTAATCCTCATCCAGAGGTTCTCAATCTCTTCATCCTTAACTGTAGGGTCTGTAAATTACCCCTTACCTACAGTGCAACTCTTCTACTTTACCTACCCTGCCTATCCCTTCTGAACAGCCTACAGCTCTCTATGTCAGCACTTCAGTAGTGGGACACATTCCACCAAGTCTCACTTGATATCAGCATTGTCATACCTCTGGGAAAGAGTCTGATGTTGGTTAGAGTTCTGCTATTTCTCTTACACGCAAGGAGGGCATTTTTTGCTAAAGGATAATTACCTTCAGTCTTGCACTTCCATGGTCACACAAGAACCAGAGGCAGAGAAATTTGGGCTAGAACAGAGCTAGCAACTTTGTGATAAGAAGGGGTTCCTCAAATGGACAACTCTCCCTGTTACTAGCCCTGCTTTAATGCTGTATGTCTCCAAGGAAACAGATCAAGTGTCTGCATTTCTGCTAGTGCTCAAAATAAATGTCATGATAAAACCTTGGAATGAGGCACTAATCTTTTAAATCATTTGATAATATGAATAAAAGAGCTTGATGATGGGGCTTTAATTACTTTTTTAAAATTAAAAATATTATTGACTTCTTATCGGCTTGGAAAGACTGTTTTTTTGTCCTCTGGAACTGGTCTTTTTCCAGCTGGTGGTGAGCCAGCAGAGATCAAAAGTTCTCTTAGGACTGTACTCCTGCTGGTCTTCAGCTGACAATGAATAGTGGAAAGGACTGAATCATATGGAAAGACATTCATCACCAGCACATCAGATAACAGATGCCAGTGTGTTTAAGTGGTTGCAATTCAATTATGTTCATTTAAATACTGCCATTTGGTGATGAAAAAGTAACTGTGCTACATAGGAAATTTATTTAGATGGCTTTCTACTGTTATTTAGTCTTGAGCACTAAGATCTACATTGAAATTCACTTAATGTGACATTGAAAATAAGAATTAAGTAGATAACTTGTAATAAGTAAACAATTAAAAGTGTGATTCTTCACTTAATTAAATTGCTTCATCAAAGATTTTTTTAATCTAATCTTTTTTTTAATCTCACTAACCCTTTCTGTCTGAACATCATAAAATCATCTGGTCAACATGTACCAATATTTTTTTCAAATACCATAAGTATCACTTTCTCTGCTGAAGTTTAAGCCTTTTTTATTTGTAAGTCAAAAGACAACTGTTAACAGCATTAAACTGTGGAGGCAACCTGACTTGAGTGATTTTGCATCAGTGTTTAGAGGAAAACAATTTAGCATATACATATAAGCAAGTTTTGTGCTACATATTCAGGTAAGAAAGAACATTTTTATTAGACAGACATAATCACATTTTAGAAAAATATGAAAGCTTTGATTCAATAAAACTACCTAAAATATTTCAATGATGTATGTCTTACCAATGATTTATCTGATTGTACATTTATATATAATATATGTAATATATTGAAATATGCAATTTACATTCAATCAACATCTCCCACTCCTTGGCTCAAAACTGAAGTAGATCCTGTACCATTTTTCATTCACCTAAAATATTCATTCATACAATCTAGTGCACTTGCTAAAATGAAAAATATCCTGAACACATATCCTTATGCTATCCCTAATACTATTTTTTGTGAAGTTTAGAGTGTAAGAACTGGCAATTCAATACATACTCAAGAGGGAAAAAAAAGGCAAACAGGGAGGTGGGGAGATTTTTTGTTAGAACTTTCAACAATTTTTTTCAGCATCATGTGCCTAAATCAAATTCCTCAGATTATACAGGGTACACAAGTGATTTGCCTTATCAGAGCTACTACAGATCTTGTAGTAACTAAGTTTATAACTCAGCTTTACTAAGCAATAAAGTTACATTGTTAAAGTAAACAAATAATGTAATTTTCA
Organism: Phylloscopus whistleri; assembly: GCA_017589585.1. NCBI lineage: Eukaryota > Metazoa > Chordata > Aves > Passeriformes > Phylloscopidae > Phylloscopus > Phylloscopus whistleri. The sequence goes on along the minus strand of JADMLD010001389.1, from coordinate 4,786,239 downwards.
TATGGTAATACAATTGGCATGCGTACATTTTTTGGTCAATTATTCTATTTTCTGGGATTACATATTTGGCAGAAAACCCAGAAGTCTACAGCAAAAAACTGACAAGGTCTGTAATTGCTTTTCTGTGATATCAATGAAGTTAATATTCACACTTATTGTTCCTGTCAGTTTCATAATTGACACACACAAGAAGAAGCATCAGCTGAGTATTTAGACTCCGGTTAAAGAAGATCTGGCCCAAAGTTTGGAAAAAATAGAGAGAATTTTAAAATCTTCTAATTCCCCATTTCAGCTGCAAGTGGTTCTAGTTTAACTATATCTGTACAAATAGTGTAAAAATATTTTACACTCTTAGAAAAACAGGACAATTTTGGAGAATAGCAAAAATAATCTAACCACATATTATAGCATACTATATACTTAGTAATTAGGAGAACAGAATGGTGTTTTAAATGCTTTAAAATTTTTAAATCTAATTCTGAAAGAAAACCAAAAAGAAGAAGAAGAAGAATATTCACTGATAGTGAACGGTAGAAATTTTTTACCTGATTAAACATTTCTTCTATACAATGTATAACTACACTGTGGATCTCCTTATAACTGGAAAATATTAAATCAAAGAACACAAAAAGATTTAAAAATAAGATTTGGACTTGTTTCTGGTCACAGAACATTAAATTGTAGAATATGCTGAATTGGAAGGGACCTGTCACAATCATCGAGTCAAACTTCTGACCCTTCAGAGGACACCTCAAGAGTGCCTGAGAGCATTTTCCAAATACTTTCTTAACTCAGACAAGCTTGGTGCTGTGACCACTTCTCTGGGGAGCCTGTACCAGTGCCCAACCACCCTCTGGGTGAAAAACCTTTTCCTGATATTCAGCCCAAACCTCCCCTGACCCAGCCTCATGCTGTTTCCTCACCTCCTGTCACTCGTTACCAGAGTGAAGAGATCAGTGTTTTACCCTCTTTTTCCCCCTCATGAAGATGCTGTAACTGCAATGATGTCTCCCCTCAGTCTCCTCCAGGCTGAACAGACCAAATGACCTCAGCCACTCCTCATACAGCTTCCCCTCCAGACTGTTCACCATGCTTATTGCCCTCCTTTGGATGTTCTTTAACAGCTTAATATTTATCTGGCTGTAATATTTGAAATGGATTCTGACATCTCTTACATAGGGGTTTAAGTAAGGCCCTTTCTGTTAAAAACTTGGATTAAAAAAAATGTGGGTATAATGATAAATACAATAGTGAAAATTTCTTCAAAATTTTCATGCAAATTTCTGGAGTAGATGCAGAGGTAGAATAGCTCTCTCAATGGCTCTAATGCTTAATATTTTTATATTAATTTATGTTATCTCTTAGTGTAACAGTAATTTAATATAGAAGAGAATTATAGGCAAGAATGGGCACATAATATATGAAAGAGTTTGCAATCCTGAGGCTAATTACTGTTGTAATAAGTGTGTAGGGAGTGATGTTAACCATGATGGATGCTTGGACAGCTAAGAAGATCATATTCATTGAAAGCAGTTGTCTCCACAATGTGGAAGCATGAGCAAGGAAACAAGGTCTTGAAGTTCAAGTATTAAAGTTGTTACGAGCCAAAGGTTTTCATGAATTAGACTCAGCATTGTCCAGGTACTGCTATAGTTTTTGACTGCAGCAATGTGTGTAGCGTAACCAGGACTGTCTTCTCGTTTACTTAACCTTAAATAAAACCAAGGTCAGAAATTTCTATTTGATACTGATATTTTTGCTATAGTTTTCTCATTAGATCATTTAAAATATGGAATAATTTAGACATGAAACCTCACCTTAGTGATAGTCTTGTGGGCTTTTAATGTAGAAAATTACTTAAGAATTGGTTTTGAGGTTTGGTCTAGCTTATACTCTTAGAACTTAATTGAACTATTTCCAGCTTGCACATTCAGCTCTGCCTATAAATTACATACTTTAAACTGTGAATGGAAAACACACAAGGATATATGTTAGACAGGGGAACTTTATTCTGTATTGTTACTTAGTCTCAACACCAAAAAGACTCAGGCTGGAGGGAAACAACAGGTACCATGTAAGTGTCCATGTTCAATTTGCAACTTACTGGTTTGTATTTTTTGTCTTTCTAAGAAAACAGGAGATGGATTGCAGGAAATATTTATGTGCTTATAATCAGTGAAAATTAGTTCATCCTGGCTTTCTGTCTCTTATAAAAGACAAGGTCAATCACTTTCAAGGGGCAGTGATATGTTCCTTGCAGTGTTCCTGCAAAGGAAGTAAAGCCCACAGCGTGATGACAGGGTGGACAGAACAGGAATATCACCAACACAGTCCCACGGCGACAGAACAACGTAAGGAGATGTCTGCTGATAGCAACAAGGGTCAGCCAGAAGTGGTGTTTTCCAGACAAGTCTGTGGTGATAAGGAAGTCTGAAGGTCAAGCCAGGATGTCAAATCAACAAGGCAAGGTCAGGATCATCAAAATGATCCAGGTACCAACATACCTGTGCTTTTGCTCATGCAAGGACCAAGGAAAAGCACTTTTGGTTCCCTGCAGCTCCTAAGCCAAACCAAACCAAGGAGGCCCTAATGAGATTTCTCACAGCTTTTTCTAACAAGTAGTTCTGTTCACAGCACCTGGATTCAAAAGGTTACATGGTTGCCCTACCTTTGAGCTGACCTTTGAGTGTGTGCAGGCAGCCAAACCCCTGCAGCAAGGCTGAAGAATTTGGTGGTACATTCACTGCACCAGCTTGTCTTTATTTTTTTTTATTGTTCTGAACTCAAATTGATTAAATTTTGTGTTGTATTTAAAGAAGGCAATACTGCATGGGAAATTCATCTTTTGGAAGTAATTTAAACTTTATGAATATATTTTTTCTGTGTTAATTGTGTGATATCTAAGTTATTAGGACTTCTTGTATATCCGTCTGAATACAACTTTTAACGTGCTGGAGTGCAGATATTGATTGTCAAAGGAACACTGAACCTCTTGTGTTTTCACATGAAAAAAAAAATATACTCATGGTAATGGGGAAGGGTAGCTACCTGAACTAATTTAATATTTTCAGCATTCACTTGGTCAGTTAGAGGCTTATCCAGAACAAACTTCTGCTAAAATAAGAGTTGATCCTTTGTTTTCATAGAAAACTCCAAAGTATTCTCATAATTTTTAATTCTTCCTTCTGGTAACCTTGAACCACATAGTCAGTAAATGGTAATGCTCCAATTCAATACACTCAATGGCAGTCAGGTATAGGTATGACTGCCTCCTGAGCTTAACATTTTACTTTTTCATGATGCCAAGTTCAATTACTAAGCCTTAGATCCATGCTCTTCGTGATATCTGCCTGTTCCTTTGTGCTAATCTATCACTGCCCTGAAGATTTTGTGTTGGAGACATCAGTTATTTGAAATTACTAGATTTAAGGGGTTTGGGGTTTTTTTTGTCTACCTGCAATTTCATTGTCACTTGATGATGTTTTCACGAACACCAAAAGATACTGTATTAAAAATGTTTTATCTTTAAACTTCTTTAGAACTGCTGTGTCTTTCTTTCTAGGATAATCACTTTTTTGGATGGAATGTCAAGTAGGCTATTGAAGCATTTGGTGCATTTGTTCCAGTCTGTCACAGAGTACTAGGCTGTATTAAAGAACTTAGCCTACAAAATTTTGTAATTTATCTTCTCTTTCAAGTATGAGGTAGGATAGTCATAGGCCAAAAGAGAGCTTAAAGCTGACATGGACCTTGTAACAGTAAATTGAATAGTGATGCTGAGCTATAGCCTGGAGTATTTGTGCTCATTCAGTTCACAATTTTAGGCAGGTGTTAATCCTGCAGATAATTGACTAGTGAAAGGAGAAGAAAAGAATAATCTTTGAAGAAAATTATACATTATGTACACCTTTGATATGTAAAAAATGCTATTTGGAAGAAGTAAGGTTAATATAAGGTAGAGGTATTAGAAACCTTTGAATTAATTGCGCTCCTGAGTGCCCAGAAGGACTTGTTAGTTCCCAGTCTTATGAAACACTTCCTGCTAATTTATTTCATTGCATTTCTTGTTTGGATTTTTTTCCCCAGTCGATTCCTGAATTTTATTTTCTCATTAGCAGTTTTTAATGCACCTTGATGTGTGGCATATTCTTTCTCACATTGTTTTCTGCCAATATTTGTGTTTCTATTGTGTCTGACTATGTTAAGTCATGATTTTTAATTGTCAGCTTGATGTTCCAGCTGGCAAATGTGTCAAAATGGTTTGTTTGGATTTCACGGTTTCCATTTTCAGCTCTTGTATACCTTACCACACAGTCACATGTTCCTGCCACTTCAGCTGCTAAAATTTCAGTGCACATCCTGGAAATATTGCAGCTTGCTAGATCAAAATATCCCTCTCTCTGTCTTCATGAACCCTACTCAATAATCAAAAAATCTTTCATATGGTTTCCTTCAGTTTGGTTAGTAGGTATGGTCTTTCCTACTAGTCCTGACTTCTTTTGGTTTTTTCCCTCTCTCATTTCCCCCACCATCTGGGAATAGTAATGTGGCAGGAGAAATGATTCTCTGCTGTGGAATATCTCAAAAATGATTGCAGACTTTGGAAACATAGCAATTTTTAAGATTCAAAAAAATGGTGATATGTTTAGATATCTGCCTTTTTCCCCTTTTAAATGCAGGAAAAAAACCCAAAACCACTCAGGTATTCAAATTTCTTTTCAAAAATTCTTTTCTCATGTTATTGACCCTAGTCCCTGCATTATATTTTGCGCAGTCCTTATAGTCTGAAGTCTTAACTGGGAAAGATGGAGCATTACTTTTGTCCAAAACTCCATGCTATCTATAAATGACTCGATATGATGTTCTAGTATAGTTTCTGTGATTGTTATATCATATTTATTTTAATAAGTTTTTTCTAAGTTGATATTGAAATCTTTGGTGTTAAGTAATCAAGTAATACTTCCTCTCCCTTCTAAAATTCCCCTAAAGCAATATGTTAGCTAATTATCTAGAATTATTTTATTGCTTTAGCTATCAAGCAATTTCAAAATTTTTCATTTCATTTATGTTAATACTGTTAAAATCAAGATATTGAAGCAAGGAGGGACAAAAGGAAAAATAATTGGGATTAAGAATGTTAGACCTGAAACACCAGATATTTATGCAAAAAGTTAATTAAAAAAGCACTACATGAAAAAATACAAGTAAAGGGCAAGGAGACATCCTGATAAATTTGAATGAATATTTGAATGGTTTGAAATAATTCTGATAATCTGACCTTTTGATCAATGCCATGCTGTTTATATTAAACGAAGATAAGATTGAGACAGATGCCAAAGAGACAGTTGAAAAGGAAGATAAGAAAGAACTGAAGAAGCATATGAGAGGAGTTACAGTAAAAAAAAATACAATATATGAAATTATATCTACATTAATAAATTAAGAGTATAAAGGAATGCCCCTGAACGCTAGAAGTCACTTTGGTATGGTTGAAAAGGTGGTACAATTCCTAGCGCTTCTAAGTATAGTTAGCAAATTAGAACAGACCAGGAACACTAACTTCCCAATCAGTGAAAACATGATCAATCTATGCCAGACAGCTTTGGTGTTATGGGTCTGTCCTGAGGAGATCTTAAATTTCTAGTAACAGAAAAAACTACTAGAAAGAGGTAGAGGTGAGGAACCCTGAGGAACTTGTGTCCAAAAGTAAGTTTAAGTGTGGGAAGATTTCTAAAGACAAATGAGCAATCTTTAAACAGAGAGATATTATGGTTTTGATACATGCAAAGCAGGTTCAGACAAGGTCAGTTCAGGAAGTGCCTGATAAGATACTGATAATTCATAAAGATTGCAAAGCTGTGAAAAATAACCTTACTCAAATAGAGTAAAAGATTTTCTCTTCAGGTTCTGCTACCATTAAAGTTCAATTTATGATGTGATAATACATATTTAAAATGTAATTTACTTCTTATATTATCTTAGACCCTAAAGTATTGGGATTTTTCCGATGAAGCTAATTTCATTATGAAGAGCTAAACCAAGATTTACAAAACACTGTGCTGATGAATGCTAAATACCTAATGCACAATGGAATATATAGAGAGTCTGCCTGAAAGGAAAGGATTTACTCTTGGTAAGGAAAGAGCATTCCTAACTGTATGTAATCAGACCACTTTGGTTGATAAAGAGTTAATTACACTAGTGCACTTACAAAATGTGACCTCTTTGTGTGCATATAAACAAATTTGTTTATGGCATGTGAGTTTTAATTGATGATGATAAACTACAGTTATGTATGGAATTTTAGAGTCTCCTGTTTTCAATTAATGCTTAATTTAAGCACATCAATAAAAAGCATACTGGTGTCTATGATTTTGCACAGCAGTTTTTGAAAGAAGCATATGTGATCTGCATATATATACCAAACAAAATTGATACAGAAAAAAATGTGGTGTTTTTTTTTCACTAGCATTCAAATGCAGAAAATTACTTTATCCTTTAATACTTTAGACATTAAGGTAGACTGGTTGACATGATGAATAGCACGCATGCAACCATTGCATGTTTAACTTAACTGTTGTAAACAGTCTATTAATCTCTTTCATTAAATGTGGCGGTATCAGAAATTTTAAACAATTACCTGGTATCTGAGGTTATTTCTAATGCCATGGTGGATTGACCCTGGCCGGTAGCTAAGCTCCAACATATCTGCTTCCTAACCCCCACGCTCAACATGATGGGGGAGAAAATGGGAAAGGCAAAAGCAAGAAAACTTAGTAAGAGAACCAAAGCAACATGTGCAAGCAAAACAAAATAAGGAGCTCATTTACTATTTTCCGACTGCAAACTGATATTTAGCCATTTCCAGGGAAGCAAGACTTCATTATGCATAACAGTTACTTGGAAAAACAAATGCCATAACTCTGAACCTTCCCCTTCCCATCCTCGGATTAAATGCTAATTGTGACATCAATTAGTATGGAATAATCTCTTGTCCTGCTTCTGTCTTCTTCAAATTTCTTACATACCCTCAACCCACTTATGGGGAAGGGCAGAGTGGGGAAAAAGTCTTCTGATAAAGCAGTCTTATGTACTGCCCCAGTCTTATGTGCTGGTCACCACAGAAGAGGACTGACAGGGACCCAGTGGCAAAAGAAGAAATTTTCTTAGGAAATAGAGTAGGCAATAGATAATCCATAAAAGGACAACTGCTGGTGTGTTGTAGATGAACTTCTTATATATGACAAAAGGCATTGAAATTTTATCCAACTACAATGAAATTCTAACAGCGAATTTGTTTGAAACAATGAGAATACAGGCTGGGAGAAAGATGAAATTTATAACATCCTGTGAAGACAAAGATCAGTTTAATATTGTAAGCTTGACTCACAGTTTCTTTAATAAACTTTGTTAATTGCTTCAGAGAAGCAATTACTCTGATGTGAGCAGATATAATTTATATCAATGTTACTTTGGCTCTTTTGTCCAAAGGATCCCAATTCTATATGTTAGAAAACAAGACTCAGATAATCCTTGGAAGTCTCCTGGAAGATTCTTAACAAAAAATGTTAGATTTGTAGCTAAACCCAAATATATCAGCCCATACTTGTGCAATAAATATATACTAATTTCCAGTAATTATAATTATTTTTCTTCTAGCTGCAGAACTAGGTTTTTTTTAGGGATTAATGACTGTACTCCAATTCTAGCTGACCTGTTGGTCAAAAATGTTCATTTTTGATAGCAAGGAAAGAAAAGTTTATTTGAAATAATAATAGATTTGCTTATTGATGCATAGAAGTGTGGCAATAGGATACACTTGTTAGGTTTTGACTTCCTGAGAACATATTTATCCTTGAGGGTAATTTTGATGATACATTATTACTAGTTTCTGTATCTAAGAAAATATCTGACACCTCATGAAAGAACTCTTGATTAGAAGTTTTCAGTGCTGCATTCTGGATTATCTACCTATATTTTCACCTGATTATGGGTTCAACCACTGGAAATTTTTGTTTCTTTGCTTGTTTCCTTTGTGGTTTTTGTTGGTTATTTTGTTGTTCACTCTAGAGCCAGAGGACCTCAGACAACTTACCTGGTAGAGGGCTTTACACAAAGTTAGAAATTCATGTACAGAAAACCTGTTATCATTACAGGTAAGTGTAATTATAGAACATAAAAGGGACTCTGAAAAGGGATTTTGACAACTTTGTAACACTCTAAAATCTCCTCTTAAGACTGCGTTCAATTATTTGAGAGTTTCTTCAGTTAAACGAAAATCCTTCCCTTAAATTGTGCTTCTTATTTGTCTACCACATTGTCCCCAAATAAGCCTTAACTTGCTTGGGTTCATTCCATCTTACTTTAGCCATCTAACCAAAGTGGATTATTTGAGCACATATGTAATTAAAACACATTTTACTTTCAGTAGAGGCAAGCACCTGAGTCATCCTCTGTTTACCAGTTGTAAAGTTGAGAGTAACTTTTGAATCAGCAAAAGCCATTAACTGAGTAAGATAATAAATAAAGGTTTATTTGGGACCTAGAATGTCAATGGCTTAGGTGAAGATCTGGGAGAGTAGAATTCTATTTGTCTTAGCAAACAGAAGGATACAATAGGAGCAGATCTGTGGAGTGAAACAGTTGAATACTCATGAATACTCACCAAGAAAATTTTATTTTGTAGCCTGATCCCCTACTCAGACATCCAATAGATATTGGAGTGCTTCTGGAGACCATCTTCTGTGTTACCTTGTGCTGAAGAGAATTCAGTTTGCATGTTCACCCTGGCTGCAGGTGAAAATATAGATGGATAGAAGTTGAATCACAATAAATGTGATTTATTACCATTATAGGACTCTGATTCACATTGTGTCATTGAAATCAAGTTCACAGCAGTTTCCTGGCATAGGTACATGCACAGAGAGAATTAATTTTAATTTTACTTCCACAAAGAAGAAAACTGCTTTGAACATATCAAAGGTGTACCCTAGAGCACACTGTAAGGCACAAAAATGTAAGGCAATTTCCAATTCAAAAAAACCAAGGCCCTCCCTAAAAAAAATCTCCCAAAACAATGGGAGATAAAAAACCCCAATATCCTGCACACTAAATTTTTAGTGTAGATGTATGCAGAGAAGAGTTTATGATGAAAACTTAAGTGTAGGAGGTAGGGATGATCAAGATATCCCCTTCAAAAGATTATCAGTGATTAAAGTTTAAAGAGTAAGGTAGACAGCTTTAAATGAGCAAGAATGTCTGTCAGAAGGATTCCAGGGTAGCTTTTTAGAAACACAGAGCAAACAGAAGAAAAGTGTCAGAAAAAGAAGCCAAAAGTGAAAGAGCAACTTGAGATACTTCAGATGGAAATAAAACAGACCTTTTGTACATGAAGCATGCAGTAGCATGAAGCATCAGAACATTTTGAGTTTAGGATTGAGCCAGTGCTTCTTCAAAACAGTAATATTTTTGATCCCATGAAGGTATATTGACAAGTCTATACCACAGATAGTTTATAAGGGTATGGCTCAGATAAACAAAACACAATAAATAGCCTCTTTCAAATCATCTGCAGTGTTTCAAGTTGAGCTTATTGGGACTTAAGTTTATTGTATAAATACAAGTCCATGTTGTCACTACATTTTTGGAGTTGTAAAACAGGTTAATACAATTCGGTTGAAACCAACAAACTGAAAGGAAAATATTTTGAGTTGGAACCAGCAGCTTGTTGTAGCTGCTAGTAATCAGGCTTTGATGCCTCGGCCACTTTCTTATTTGACTTTGCATATTTCATTTGAATACCAACTGTTACAAAACATATGGACTGCCATAGTAATCCCATATGACAGATGAGAACTTGCAATTATCTGTGCAGGATTCAGAAAATGATGAGATTATGAAGTATTTTAAACAGTATGTTTAATTTAATGGGCATTTCTGAATGGGCATTTTAAAGGACAGCAGCAGCAATTTTACCACCTTTAATGTTTCTACTCCTTCTTAGGCTTTCAGCTTGAAAACTTGAGTTTTCATGCACAGCTCAGACCTTAACAGAGGCAAAAAAAGTTCTCTTACAATTTAGGAGGGAAGTCGAAGAGGACTTCATGAAGTGGTAACATTTTAATCTTTTTTCAAGGACAAATATGAGTGCTGGACTCTCGTTCAGCATATACATATACAGAGCAGACATAAGTTTCCCTGTGAAATATTTTGACCACAAAGAAAAGAAAGTGAACTTGAATGTTCATCATGTCCATGACTATAGAAATCAACTGTACAGTTACCTTTGTGTTAGATAGTTCCATGTTAACTCCCTAAGAGTTGTTCTCTTTTTTAAACACAACACAATGACATTCTAACAATAAAAACATTTTAATATCATGTTAGTACAATTTTGTTGTTAGCAATGCACATTTTAAGAGGCACACTGAGCAAATAGGATATTCGTTTATATTTTTGGTAAATGGAAGTATTATTTGAGTACTTAACCCAGGTAAATCCTGACTATTCCACGTTTTCCACTTAGGGTCAAGCTTGAAAACAAAAATCATAGACATAATCACAAATTATCCTTAGAACCAGCACATTTATATGGTCTTATCTTGCATTTGTCTCTTTTATTCTGTGTTTTAGGAAATGTATATAGACAAAAGTGATAAGTACTCTGCAAATTACAGATCATATAACAAAGTACTACTTGGTAAAAACTCAAAGTACACTTCAAAGAACAGGATATTTCCAACTTTGCCAAATTTCTAGGGAGAGGCAGATCTCTCTAATTCAGAAAGACAAACTCGAGAAGATATTAATCTTTTATACCAAGATATCTTGCTTCCACATAAATTAAAATAAAACCAACAACAAAATGAAAAATAAAACCAAGCCAAACCAGAACCAAAACTAATTACTAAAAAATAATTTGCCAATGAGTTTTTGAAGTCATAACATAAGTGTTAACAACATGTTCTTCTCTATTTATCTTCTTTTGAGAAAACATCCAAACATTTCAATTTAAATTAGAAAAGAAAGGATTTTATAAAGAAATCCTTGCTCAGACTCTTTTACCAGAATGCTGGAGAGTGGTGTGATGGTTTTACTTATTTTGTTGTGGGATATGACTTGGTGGAAATAAAAAGCAAAAATAGGCCTGAAACTTAAAAGCTATGGTTTATTCACACACACTAAAAGGAGAAAAAAAAAAAAGAAACTTCAAAACACTCTTCCCCTTCCCCTACTAATGTTCACTTTCTACAACCAACATAAAGAGACAACTTGTGATTTTCAGTCAGTTCTTTCATTTAATATAATCTTTCATCACTTTGGGAAAGGAGTCTCTCTTAGTGTCCCATGCATTCCACTGACAACTTAAAACCGTTTTCTTGTGGGTTTTAACTGTCACAAAAACAACCACGTGGTAAACTCTGCTTCCGTGACTCCTCCCATTAGCAGTTTCTTAAGCTGCCCATGGGTCATGTACTCAAACATACTACAGACTGGAGTGTTACTTTTTAAAGGTGAATCACTTCAAAGGCAAAGGATTCTTCATCTTGAAGAACAGAGATATCTTCTCACCTCTCTGCTGCACACAGAAAGCTTTTCATCTTTATCTCTGCTCAAGCATCTCAAAATCAATTTCACTTAGTTCATCACACACACCTTTGCTCAAAAATCCACACATAGATTTAAACAATCACCTCCCCAAATGCATATCTTTCCATGTTTTTTAAGAAAATAATTTAGTCCAGTCTCTATGGTTTACATCTCGAGAAGTCCAGTCAAGAATGTCCACTTCCTCAACCCCTTCTTCTAATAATCTTATATCAGCTCTTTCACTGACTCTGTAGCATGTTGTCTCTTTAGGTCTTAAATCGCTCTGTTCTTCCTCTCTCACTCAGGAAAAGGATTGGGGTAATGAAAGTTTCATCTTGTGCTAAGAAAGAGTTAAATTCAGCCCAGGTCCTTTCTCCCTCAGCTGCTAGCTCAAAATGATGTCAAGTTTCAGGGCCGATGATGATGATGGTGGTGGGGGGAAGAAACATACTCAGAAATACTGATGAATTGTCTTTTTTCCTACCCCCTGGTCTCATCTGTGAGCCCAGATTCAAGATTGCTTCTTGAGGCTCAATGCGGGGCGGGGGGAAGGAATCTCATCCTCCTCTGGGCCATCATCAGTACCAGTAACCAGGGCCCGAAGCACGGCCCAGCCAGGGCCGGCTGCTGCAGGGACCAGAGCTGCAGCCTCCCTCTTTCTTCGCTGCAGCCTCCCTTTTTCTTCCCCTTCCCTGTTGGGAGCCGGTGGAGCCTGGGCAGGCCTGGGCCGCCTTCCCCACCGCCTCACCGTCCCAGCAGAAGAGAGGCGGGGGGGAGAGCAACCGGCCCTGGCCGGCTCAGGCTGTTCTAACAGAATGACCCAAGCCAACGTTCAGCTGCTCAGAGAAAACCAGAGAGAGCAGTTCCTAAGAACTTCTGGTATTCAACTTTCAAATGTTCATGTAGACGTACCTCTTTTTAATTGGTTTGTCAAGTCGTAACTTCTTGAACAATCACTTCCTAGCCAAACTACCACGAGTGGTTAAAAACCTATGCTACAGGAAAATTTCCTGGTTACTATGGGATTTATGCTTTCATATGTTGAGATTTATTGTACAAAAATATTGGAAATGATAATGTTGTGTTGAGACATGCCTTCCTAAATATTGTATTTAATTGTAAAATCTGTATTCTATAGCTCTACTGATATGCCACAGATGCTAACATGAACTGCTCACAGGATTCACTAATCATCAGCTGAAGTAATTTGCATAGTTGTGTTGTTACTGATCATAATTTAATCTAGGATTCACTGCTGGTTCTGGGAAAGAGATGTTTGTTCTTTTCAGCCGAAGATCAGCTTGGCAGCTATATCAGTTAAAACTCTACTAGAAGATGATACTAAAACTGGATTGTTCACTAGATAGTCATATCTAATTCTTTTTTTTTAAGAAAGGTTTTTTTCCCCTTCTTCTTTCTGTTTGTTGTGTCTTGGTAACACTTTAGAACTGGAAAGCAAATAGCACACAGATAAAGTTATGGAAAGATGTACCTGCACTGGCCTAATAGAATACTCATTGTCTTAAAATACAATACATTTCAACTGCATTTTCAATAATAATGCTCAGTGCCTTATTAATAAACCATCTTTTAATAGAGAATTGTACTTCCAGAGTCCAGAACTAAAGCAGAAGACACTAAACCAAACAAAATTATCAAAGCCTTTTTACTTTTCCTTATGTATCTCATTCCCTTTGATTGATTATTCCCTTAAGACTCCATTTCTTTGTAAGTTATGAGGCAACCACATCATCTTCAGATGTCTTTAACACCATCTAAACTAGGAAAGCAGTGAAGAATTTTTTTCTGTCCCCCACTGTCCAATAAAAACATGCTCAGAGAAATCTCTGATGTAGAAGTACACCAATGGAACAAGCAATAAGCAGGTTTTTAGAAGTAAAAGTAAAAAAAGTAAAAGAATCCCTTGAAATCATAAGCTACTGCCTTAGCAGCAAACAACAGTTTTAATTTTAAAGCTGGTTTTAAAATTCTGAAGCTAATAAGACACTTGAAATATGATTTCAAAGGAGAACTCCATTAATGTATTCCCTTAATGATGGAAAGAGAACAATCTTGGTTTATGGACAGATGTTTACAACTTGTTAGTTATATTTTGGTGTTGAATTTAGCTTTGGATATTTTAACTCAGAATATAATTTATCTTCCCATTATAATCACATTAGGCACATTATTTTTTAATATATAGGTCTGTCTCTCTCCTAAAGAACAACAAAACAGTATAAACAATTGAATAGAATGAATAGAATATACTAAAAGAACAACGTGAATGGAAAAGAGCAGGGGACATCAGCAGAAATAGCTGGTCTTTTAAAATACAAGCATTGATCAAAAAAGAAGGTCCCCTTGTGACTTCCCATAATTTCTCTACTAATTATTTCAGGCTGGGAATTCTAAAATTGTAACATCACTATTAAGTTCATATTTTTTAGTCTTGTATTTATAGAGACATTTCTGAATGAGGACTGTTCTTTAACGGAGATGTACATGTGCAATAAAGCTGTGAAAAGTGCAAAAAGTAGAAAAGATGGAATGCATTCCAAGAGTCCAGGTCTGGAACAGAACTCCCCTTCTCTTTTCAAGCTGTGGAATGGGAAAATCCACAGCATGAGGAAGGAACTCTGCCACCAGTGAAAGGAGGAAGAGAAGCCCCTGGCTTGGGACATTAGAGATATTGGTGGTCCTCTAATGTCCCAGTCCACAGATAGTGGTAGTGGTCCTACCACTATTACCACATGGTAATCAAATAATGTGGAACATTTTATTTTGACATCCTGAGTTTCTATGGAGCTGGAAAACAGCATAAGCTCAGGGATTTTGGCTGTAAAAAATCCTGTATATTGGAAAATAAACAATATCAAGTCATGGGTAAAAATACTGAAATTAAAAATTGTTCATACTCTGAAAGTTTGAACAATCCTCAGCACATCTTTGGGCCAGGACAAATAGCGTTCTTCCAAGGACAGTGTGGGAACAAGGCATGGGGCAGGTATCCTTCCAACAAATGATTTTCATGTGAAAACTGTCATGGATGCTAAAGAACTTTTAAATATAGCCCACAGCACACAGTCAGTCTGTGCAGCTATGTTCAGGGCTAGAGAGCAAGCCCTGGAAGTGTTAATAACTTAGATGTCTCCAGAGCTTTCCTGTGAGCGGAACAACAGAGCAGGAGGTGAAACAGTGAAAGAGCAAGGTATTGCAAGATCCTCTCTCCCCTCATGTTCCTTGCTGCCTCTGCATCGGGTTTGCTCTCTTCTGTGCCTTAGACAAACAGTCCATGTTACCTTTATACAAATGCTTAGACACTTGAGACAGGAAACTTTAAAATAAAATAATAGAAGCAGAGCAGAACAGATTGCTCTTATATTGCTTAATGTGTAGTGGTTATGATCTTTATTATTTTATTTTCTCAAAGAAAAGCGGTGTGATAATTGGGCATGAAGTAGCAAGAATTATCAATGTTATACCTGCTGATAACTATCACAGGGAATAAACTGATTCTAGTCCTTTGTTCATACAATTTATTTTCTGGACTATTAAAAAAATACAGATTGATTTGGATCTGGACAAGGGATATGTTTCAAGTTTGGTAGATTCTCGCATGGTCAATTTTTATTTCATGTCACATGAGGAGTTATTGCTCTGTATCTAATGGGTCTGCCTGTGTTATTCATTTCAGCAGTGTATCAGATCAGTGAAAAATATAGGATACAGATGTAAGGTGTACTTAAATAACAAAACAAAACCATCGAAAAAACACCACACCACCAAAAAACTCAAATCAAATCACACTATTAAAAATTAAAATTTTGATAAATTCCTGTGTACCAAATAATAAATGTGATCAATTTCCAAATTCTTAATAATTTTAAGTATGTATGGTACATTTAATAAAATTCTTTATTCTAACCTACAGAAAATGTTATCCAGCACACGGAAATTTATAGCTCCTAAAGTCAGACAATCATACTGCAGAAGCATGTTAATGGATTGTAAATGTGAAAGTATTCATAGCTGATACCCAGATAAAAACTACTTTTCCTGAAGCAAAATAGGTATCCTAAGCTACATACATATAGACACCAAGCAGCTTGTTATGATCAACCTTTCAACAAATTAAATCCAAGAATATTCCAAAGTTATTTTTATACATAAGTGCAGGTGTGAACACATGTGTCTGTAAAATTGTTCAACAAAAAAGCTGAGTAGTGTTGCATTTAACTCAAAGAACATCTGATAATGTGAGGTGATCAAATATCTAAGAACATATATACTTTTACTTATTAATTCAAATTCATCATAAAGCAAAAAATAGTACTAGGATGTAATAAAATTTATATTCAGAACTGCTTTGAAAAATATTTCACTTAGTGAAATTGTATTTCAGCTGATGAAATCTCTCTTAGCATTTCACTTTAGCATTGAGCAGATTCTTCAGCATACCAGAGAGGAAACTAAAACCCCACATTATAGCACCTTCTATAAAATAAGAAGAGCTAAATAACTTCTGTTATTTAGTTCTGTCTGAACTTTATCCTTTTAAGTAACTTATCTCTTCAAGGAATGTAGGTTATGCATATTTTGTGTCATTGACTGTTTTCCTGTGATGAATACAGCAGACAAACTTGATTAGTTGTGTTCTAGTCTTACCAGAATTAGCTAAGCATTATTTTAATTCAAAATGGATTGAAATAAAGTGGCTTATTAATTCGTCAGAGACATATAATTAACTGTCAGTGACCTGTATCCTACAGATCAATATCAACAGGGCAGCAAATAATGAGTTCCATGCAGACCTCCCACAAAGGCCAAGTAGGTTACACACACAAATGTGGAAACACAGACATGGGCACACACACGGCCCTGCTCTGCTTGACTTTGTTGTGGCCACTCTGGATAGGACCATGCTCTGTCTCCCTCTGTTAAAAATCACCATATATTTCTTCTGTGCTTTTCAAGCTTGTGCTTTCTTAGTTTTAAAAATCCTTTTTTTTTTTTTTTTTTTTTTCCCAAGATTTGACACATACTGGTAGTATGTCTGTGATATTTTTTCAAGGAGCAGCTGAAGTGAAAGAATTAAATAGCATCCCGTTGAACAGTGTGTTATACTGCTGAATTTTCCCATAATAATTTTGATAATTACATTCTCCTTATGGTACCTTTTTTCATGGGTTGCAATTCAGTCTGATTGGATAATAAAAATCAGGCAATGTCATTAGAATTTACACTTTTTTGTTCATTTAGAAAAGCTATTAGATTATATTTTTTTTTAGCTGTCATAGAAGTATAGATTACATGTATGATACACTTTTTTTTTTCTAAAAACACATCATGTTGTGTTTTATATAATTAGAAACTCCTGAGGTGCTGCTGTTGAACTTTGCTAAAACTAACAGAAAGCAGGAACTTTTAACTACATTCAACTGGATGCATGGTGAGTTTTTGAAAGAGGGATTTTATATACACATATTTATCTGCAATTTCATTCATTATAGAATAATTTATTAGAACGTAATTAAAATAGTTTTTATGAACCTGGTCTAACAGTGTTATCATCAATATTCAAATGCTCCTATGCTCTCCTACTGTCATTGAAGGAAAAAGCATTTATGTTGTTAGAGTAGCTTGTGTTAGAATTCACAGCTGGTGACAAACTTCCTGATTCTGTGATTCTTCAGTATGCCAAGTGCTCCCAAGGTGTTATTCATCTTGCATCATGTTAGATGGTTTTCATTTAGACTTATAGCCCTCTACTTCTAATCTTTTCTTGTAGTGTCCTTTGTCAGTTAATGGAGAAGGCTTCTGCAGACATTTAATCATACAAAACCCTTTTCAGAAACGTGCTTTATAATGAGTTGATTTATCTTCTTAGAGTGTCTTTTTTTCTTCCCATCATTAGTTTAAAACACTGAATTTTATGTCTGGGATGAGTCCTTATTTTCCATACACAGTTCTGGGGGATTTGTGGGACATACAAGGTACACGTGAACAATGCATGTGAAAGTATAGGAACTCACACCTGTTTCAATGACCCTGAAATAGAAGCATGTAATACAAACCAATTTTTCAGTAAATAGGAAAGGCAAGCAGCTTCTGGTGGACGATGAAAAACCCTTTAATGCTTTCTCTTCATACAATTCATGGTGACTCAATATCTATTACCTAGCAGGTATGGTGAATGATTGGGATCTTCCAGACTAACAGTCTACAAATCATTATATTCACTTGCATGGTTATCTGTGCTGTCCAGTAATTGTCAATCATGAGGTAAAGAACCTTAATTGCTCCTCTCCAATCAGGCAATTGTTCTTCATAAACCTGGGATTAGGGTCACAGACAGATGAGCATTATAAAACTGAGCCATAGGTTGTTACATCATGGACAGCCAGGTTTGCATATCTGAAAGTCCATTAGCTGACATTCTAGAGCTTTCACTGCAGAGAAACACAAGTCACTCTCCTCATTCCCACCAGGCATGACATTTTTACCTGTTGTTTCCAGAAAATACAACTTACTTTGATATCTGTCTGCCTGAGTTGGCACTGCTGGAGAATGGCATGACTGGGAACACATCTCTACCTCCACTAGTCAGTGGAAGTCACTGGAAGACCAGCTTGATGTGTTTGAGATCTACATGGTAGGGCAGATACTTGACTTTCTTCTCATTGTTCTTTGAAATTCTTCCAGCAAAAATGGGTAACACCACTCTTCAAGTTCAGTTTACATCTTATTTGCTAAATAGAAACACAATAAAAGCCCAAGATAGTTCAAACTGTCTACAGCTAAAGCAAATTTGGAGGGGAACCTTTCATATTCAACCATTTTTAAACATAATACTAAAATACACATATTCGAAAAAATAAAAAGAAACAAGTAAAATCCCTATAAAAGATTAAGTTTTTGGAAAAATGCAAGACACTCCAACTCCATATGTTTCTGTACTTACAGTTAAAAATAAACAATTATGGACAAACCTCAAACATTTAAGGGTGACTGAGAATTTTAGGTTTGCCAACACAGAAGACAGTCTCTTAATTCACTTTCCTGAGATATCTGAAGATTCTGCATGAAAAAAATTGCAAGCTAAATTTAGTGTAAATCTGTCTTTTATTCATAAGCAGCTATGCATTCATCTGCATTCATTGCTGGTGCAGTCTCATCTTCTGTTTGCAGTTCTGGACCTCAAAATTTAAGGTTGATCAAATCCTTGAATGCAACAAGAGGAGGGCAGCAAAGCTGGTGAAAGGTTGGAAAGCCTGTCCTGTGAGTACTGGCTGAGGAATTTGGGTTTATCTAGTTTGGAAAAAAATGACACAGGGTGAGGAAGAGGAGGTGATTTCATTTTTCTACAGCTTCCTGAGGAGGGGAAGCAGAGACGGAGGTGCTGAACATTTCTCCCTGCAATTCAGTGATGAGACACCTAGAAACAGTTCAATGCTGTGTCAGGGAGGTTTAGACTGCACTTTAGAAGTAATTTCTCTACCAGGAGGGTGTTCAAATAGCCTGGAAGAGGCTTCCTAGAGAAGGTGGTTCATGGCCAAGGCCTGTCAATGTTTTCAGAGGTGTTTGAACATTGTCCTTACAACATGTGTTAACTTGATCAGCCCTGAATTGATCGGGCAGGGCTGATGATTCATGATGATTGTTGTAGGTCCCTCTCAACAGAAATATTCCATTCTAATCTAGTCTAGTCTAGTCTATTTAATATGTCAGTATATTCCTGCATTTAGCTACCTTGAGAAAGTATATGCTAAGCTTTTTCTTAAGAGTTGGATTTAAAAAAATGATGATGATCCTGATGATGTGTTGGATCAATAAGATGTGAAAGGAGATATTGTAAATAAATGTAATTTTGCAAAATCAGTATAGTGAGAATATCTACAAGTAATACTTCTCTTAGTAAAGAGTGTTACAACAATAACACTTCCTATATGTTGAGTACAATAGTGAAGGCTGCTGGAATAAATAAGTTTTAAAAGGTGTAAATAGAGACAAAAAATTCAATCTAGTCTACAAACTGAAAAAGCTCTCAGAGACAATTTAGGAATTGATATTCATAAAAACATTTGGTTCTGCTTCTGCTTTAATCCTTATAGGTTTTACAAGCACACTCTGCTGACTTCATAGTTACCATGAGATATACTCATATGAATGAGAAGACAGTCAAACCCTTCCCTCGACTTTAAAGCCTTTACTACCTATATTCATTTTCCTATGTCTGTCTCCCTCTTTTCTTAGGCCTTTTTCTTGTACCTTGAGTTTGCTTTCTGATCATGAGACTAAACTGAAATTAAAGTTTACCTAATTAATGCCAGTTTATATATATACATCCATTTCAATCAAAATTAAATCATAATCAAAACTTTGTCAAATAGTAAACTTTGTGCTGTCTTTCCAAATTTACCATCTGTTTTCAAATTAAATTTGTTATTAGTTTATCAATCAAAATGTGATTGATCACAAACAAATCACAACAAACATAATGATTATATATTTCAGGGTAATTCACTAAGTCCTACATTTTAACATATCTACAATGTGATGTACTCATGTATATATCCTTGTACATCTTTGTACTTAATATATGTATAAATCTTGAGCCTGACTTTTTCCTATTTACCTTTCTGCAGCACTAGAATAAAGTCTTTACCATCCATATTAAAAGAAGCTGCAGTAAAATATGAAAAAGTTATGGTAACTTGACAGAAATTCCAAACAGACTATCTGGATTATTTTTTTTTTACCACTTTATTTGCAGATATATTTTAATCAAGTCTCCTGTGAGCAAACCTCATTAGACTGAGAGCTGTATTGTTTTGATAGTTTGAATAATTTACTAAAGCTGTCTATTATGGCAGAAATTCACAGAGAAACCAGCCTTTTATAAAGACAATGAGCCAAGATGTCTTTGTATTCTTTCTTTATATTTGAAATTTTGCCAGTAGTAAAAAAAAGGGGGGGAATTGTGACTCTTCAGTGACAGGTAACAGCAGTGATGTATGGTTATCAGATACAGAGTTAAATGGTGTGCTTCGGGTTTTACTACTGAAATTGCAGCAGTGCAACATTCAATGCAGCCAATTTTACTGAAGTAAGAGAAAATCCCATATGTAGTCATCCCTGAATTAAATATATTATGACACTGGTCAAACCACAACATAAGGGAATCTTCTGTTTATTGATGAAAAAAGTAAAGCTTTTGGAATAATCAATGTGAAATACTGATTTAATTTTCTACCTAATATTAAAATTAATAACAATATGTAGAGACTAAAATAATGGAAAATCCTAGAGTAAAGAAAAGGCAAATACTGTCATCCACTGGGAATAAACATCTTTTAGATTTCTTGAAAAGACTTCTTATTTAATTTTTCTCCCAGTGACAGATAGTGGAGTAAAAATTAAACACAAACTCATTGACAAATGACTACAATTCTGGCCATCTTACAATTTCAGCTATCCTAGGCTTATCTATACATGTCAAATAAATATCCACAATAGGTACCAGAATAGAAATATAGGATTTTTGAAATAAAAAGTATATCTTCTAAATATTCATTAAATTTTCACATTTTATAAGAATTAAAAAAGAAAAAAAAAAACAAACCAAAAACAACAACCACCAAACAAACAAACAAACAAGAACCACCAAAGAAGTGTCTGTATAAAAAAATCTCTTCATTTTTCATACTCTTCCATGAATTCCCACTTGCCATATCTGGAGAGAGAAACCTCCAAGGAACTGTGAGAAAAAAAACCCCAAACTGTTGTTTGTACTTTTTTATGGCATGAATATATTATTTCACATTTTCATGGCATGGCTTCAGCTAGACAAATGCAAAATACTCCTGTATGAGTACAATGGAAATCAAATGTTTGATGTTGTACTGAAAAGGCAAAGAAAAAGAAATTATAAAAAATTACAAAGTAAGTACCCAAATATAAACCTGCTGCATATTTAATTTGCCCAATTCTGCTCCATTTCATGGTTCTCATTTTCCTAACATTGTTACTTCCAATTACTGTCTAATTGCTTTCCACAGCACAAATACTATCCTCTTCTTTCTTCCAATAATCTAGCAAATCTTATCAAATCTAGGTCTATTATTTCTAATAGAGATTCCCAGATTCCTGGTGTTTCAGCAGCTGGACTGGAGGAAGCCTGGGCCTGTAACAGCTTTCACAGGAGTTGCCCAAGCAACAGGTAAGGAAGTCTAGGAAATGTAAATTCCTAACATCAGCAAAGAGCTCATGGAGAGGAAACATGAAACAAACATTTTTCTAAAACTATCTATTTTTTCCAAGAACTGATCACTTTATTCTGGAGAGTAATTCCTTTTCCTCTTTACCTGTGACCCTTTTATCTATGACCCAGCAACTTTTGAACCCTTCCATTGAAATTATTAACATTTTCTAAAACAATGTTTCATGGATACATGAAAATGATGCTAACAATAAAGAAGAAATGTAGGATGTTTAGAGGTGTCTGCATTTTATTTTTTAATTTAGCCTTGGTTCTGTGGTAATATAGGAATTTATATAAAGTTTCAGCTGCAAAAATAATATATATAATCATGTTATAAAGTTACAAAAAGTAACTCTGTATCCCAGATAATTATCCTAGCTTCAACACATGCCTCTTTTCTACCTTGATAGATACTGATTCCTTGCATAATGTAAGACAACTTTAACAGCAGTTTAACTGTGAAACTAGAGACAAGAATTGCATCAAATTGGGAAAGACAAGTAGACTAATAAAACAAACTGCTTTGGTCTTCTCCTGTCATTAAGACAGATACATTCTGAACAGAAGTTATTATTTTTACTATATTCCAACAGAAAAATTCTGTGTTGAATATCTCTTTATATTTGTGAATTGTCTTGGATAGTTAATAATTCCAGGAATCTGGTGAAATTATATCTGCACTACACCCTACGTATCATTATTCTCTGCAGAATAACATGGTTTTCTGAACAACATGATTTCAGTCGTGATAAATGTGATAAATCTAGGGATAAAACTTAGAAATAAGGTGCCACAGATTGCTGTAAAGAACGAGAATTTTAAAAAGTGGATATAGGTTAGAGTTGTTATAAATTCAAAAGGTTCCTTTTGCTCCTGAGACTCAATCTTGTTTTTGAAAAATTGCCATCTTTTGCATCCAATAGCAAAGATATACAATTTCACAGTTAGTATGTGGATTTGCTTGACTTTATAGACTAAGTTGATGTGGGATGGATTGTTGTTCATTTGCTAATTTTCAAACCAACTAGTTCTGATTGCAACATAATTCTGATTATAAAACTCTGCAACTCTTTGAGTTGCATAACTCCTTCATAAACAATATGCCTTTAGAAATCTCCAGACCTAAGAGTGTGAATATTGCACAGCTATCATGTTAATAACAAAACACAAACACTGATTCTGGATCCATTTTAAAATCACTGTATCAATAACAGAAGTATTTCTCTAATCACAAATGTTATATATACAACTTGTAAGCAAGATTGCTTTTTCTCTGCTTAGTCTAGTATCCCATGTGATTTTTTTTCCTTTGACAAAAGTAACTTAAATGGCTCTAAACATTCCTAACCAGTGGTTTAATGTTTTCCAACATGCTGAGCTACTACTGGATTCTGACTATTCCTATTTAATGAGTACTTAGCATGAATGGAAATGATAATACTTCCTTAGGTGTCTGAATAAGAATATAAGAGACTAATTCTGACACTTTCTAAAAAAGAGAGGTAAATTTTTTTAGTCAAACATTTTAATGTAGGGAAATACGTTTTAGAGGAAAATTTTAGAAAGACACTTCTAAAAAGTTTATTGATTGTTATGAAGCTACATGTTTTGTTCTTTATTCAATCCATATGTTTTTGTGTTAGTTTTTTTCAAAGCTAGAAACTCTTGAAATTTGTAATTATACTTTGTTACATACAAAACAAACTCCTTTTGTAGATATTTCAGTTGTATTGTCTTTAAATGCCAAATTTTGATACACTTACTATCTCTACATCAAGCACCAAGAAAGGCAAGGCTTATAAAGGGAATAACATCCAAATACTGTATCCCACAAATGTTTTTTCTGGTCTTACATTAATTTTCTGTAAAATATCCCTTAGTTATTTAAATCTCTCATGACCAAATGAAAGACTACACTTGCAAAAATCATGTGATAGTCTTTGTTTGGTTGCCATCCCACTGTCATATTTGTAGTTGCATGACATAATGTTAAAATAGCTTTAGAAACAGCTCTAATTAAAACATTTATTCCCATTTTTTTAAAATAACATACTGAATAAGGCATTGATTAATACGCACTGCTGATTTTCTGTAGAACAATATATAATACTGCTATTTGTTCAGACATTTCTCTAGGGCTTGTATAGAATATTAACTTTTTAAACGGTATATTCTTTTACAAAATATCAAGACACATCAATTCTAGTACTGATGGTCATTATGGTGTTTTATGCATTTCACTTGTCTCAGGGTGATAGCCTTTATGCATTTTCATAAGTTAACTCATGAAATAAGAATAAAGAATAAAGAATAAAGAATAAAGCTTGAAAACTGAGTCAAAGTCTTCTTGTTAAGGAGTTTCTTGAAAGACTGGTGCAGATGCAGACAATGTCATCCTTTTGATGATTTATGTCAAGGATTTGCTGAAGTTCAAGGATGAGCTGTATGGCTGAAAGATGTAAAGTTTAATGAAGGAGTGTGTATTGCAAGTAAGAGCATCAAGTATGAGAGTTTAGAGGACAGTGCTTCTTGATAAATGTATTTTCATCTGTCACAGTAAAAGGCAAGAGAGGTTAATGCCTTTCACTTTGCTAATAGGTTTTCTGTATTAAATCTACGACCTAAGTTAGATGTATGGGAAAATCTAGGCAAATGTATTTGGAATATTTTAACACGTCAATTTTATTTGCTTGATTTTTTCATCTTTTTTTTTTTTTATTTTAAATATGGTCTTCTGGTTTAGGAAATGATAGAGGGATTAATCACATACATAAGAACAATCCAGACCTCAAGCTTTGTTGGTGCTTAGCCAAAAGGGAAAATAACAATTTCTGAGGTGGTAAAACATATGTCTTTTCAACTACTGCCAGTAAAACATGGTTTTAACATGCAGGAGGACATAACTCAGCAACCCTTGTATTTTTCTTTGATGATCACAAAGTTTTAGAGCATTCTCAAACTTCTTTACAAGGTTGACAAATAGCTCACAAGAGCTTATGGCACAGCTAAAGCATTGCATTTCTCTCTTGCCAGGAAAGCTTTGTATTTCTCTCCAGCTTGGAGGAATTTCCGTCTTGCATATTTTCCTGCACAAGGCAGATGCAGAGCAGAACTTTATTCTTATTGATCTACCATTTGCAGTAATTGCCTAACACCTGATTTGGCCTACCATTTTAACATCTTCCATTACATTCTGTTTGAGAGAGAATCTCTAACAACTATTGCATTCAAAGTTATTGACATATTATGTTGGAAATCAAACCTCACCTCTTAATATTAACTCCTAAAATTTGACTCAGTATATCTTAAATCTGAAAGAACAATCTGGTTCTCCATGTAAAAAAAAAAAAATTAAAAAAAAAAATAGTAGGATAAAAATGCCTGCAAGCTGCTAGGCATCGAAAAGTAATTGTCTTTTGATCAATATTCATAGTCAACTAACACTGAAAGGTTTAAAACTGCCTTATTACAGAGTATATTTTAGAGTTAACAAGTACAATTTTTGGAGTATTTCAGGGGCTGTTAGGTCCTTTAGCTTCCCTCTCAAAACTATTAAGAGTATGGATCTCTGAAAAGTATTGTTGTTCATACACATAGTTGAGTCATGTTTACATGGTGTTTTTTACAGATAAAGTTGCATTCTGTATACAGTAAAAAAAGAAATTAACAAGTACAAAACAAAAAGAAGGGCATAGCTGAGGGAAAGAGAAAGAAGAAATAATAAGGAAGAAGAAGGGAACTATCACTTGTGCGGTTTTTTTCTCCCAGATCTCATGAAGAAAGAATGTGAATATATTTAGTTTGCTTTTTAAAGTGAAGCTGGACAAAAAAATTCAGAGTATTAGGCCTGTAATTTTTAATCATACTAATCTACTTCACTGTCTTGTTTTAAATCATCGTTTTGACTGATTTATGTTTGAAATATTACTTTAAACCTTTCTAAATCATTAAAATATATTTATAAAGTTATTTCAATGCCTCACATCAGGTTTTGTTATTTGTTTCTTTTTTCCTTACCTCTCTGTACTTTCTTTCTTGCAATTTTCATCTCACATGTGTTCCTGACATTGTCTATTTTTAGGGGAATTAGAGACCAAAATTTGGAACTTTTACCCCCATTTATTATCTTAACCTAGAAGTCAAACAATTCAAACTTAAGTTACAATGATTTTATAAATTTAAAGCCCACTTATTTTCTGTGTCTTTAATAAGGTAGCAACCCAAACTGTGTGCAGAATTTTGCAGAATCAGTAAGGTTGAAGTGAACCTCTGGAAGTCATGTAGTCCAACTTCCCTGCTCAAGCAGGGCCCCCTAGAGCACATTACCTAGGATCACATGATAGCAAAGATATTTTTGTATTATGAGAGCTCAGTGAAAAAAATTAATTACTTGAAACAACATTTTTTTGGTGAGTCTTAAAGAAAAGTAATTTGTTGCAACACAGAGCAAAATTTGACATTTGATGTGTCCAAGTAAATGCAGTGAATTCCCAAGAGATAGAGTTCTGAGCAGGTAAACAAAAATGTTTTGCAAATCTGATTGGCACCTCTCAGCTGTTTCTCTAGGGGCATCGTCAGCATAACTTACCAAGAGGATACATAATTTTAGGATGATATTTATTCTCTTTGGAAAGCTTTAATTATTGAATCAACTAACAGCTTTTTTTATTTTTTTTTCTCATGGAGACCTGATTAGTTTCCTTATTTAAAAACTCAAGCAATAGCTCAAAATAAGACACCATTGAAAACCAGAATAGTTTTGATGAAGTCTGTTGATGGATGTTGACATAATCATCAAGAGTCATTTAATTAAAAAGAAAACTGAAATCAATAAATTGAAGCCTGCCAGAAGCTAAATAAATGATGCTAGAAATCCTTTACTAAAAATTAATCTTTAAAAATAACAAAATATATTTTGAGGTAGAAATAAAGGTCTCTCATCCATCCTGATTGAGTAGATTTACAATTCTTTTTATTCTATAAGTAGCAAATAGTGTGATGACACTCTAAAATTTTATTGCACTGAAATTAGTGCATAAGGTTTAAATTGTAATGAAAATATGTAATGACTAAATACCAAACTGTTTACAAGAAAAAGTTAAGAATAAAACTTCATCTTATAATTTTCACAATAATCGTGTGCAACTAGGTGTATGAATCTGTCAAGCTATCTCCAGTCTCTAAGCTAGCCATGACCATAGCCATAATCTTCACAGGTCATTTTCTTTAGAGCCAATGAAATGTATGGGCACTGACCTCTGTGCCAGTCCATCAACACTGCAAATTCACCATTATGGTAGGTGCTTTGTGAATTATATGGTTATGTGTACATGTGTGTATGCTTTTAGTAAAGGAGATAGTACTAAGTAAACTGCTGGCCCAATTTCAAAATTTAAGTTAAAAATCAAAAATTAAATATATTCTCGGTATTAAAATATCTAAAGCATCTAACTTCACATGTAACATTTTGATTACAGAGTTTGGTTTAAAAATGAGAATACGTAAGCAGTGTCAGATTTTGCTTTAAGAAAATATTGTATGGTGCTGTCATCTCCCAGTTTATCTCCCTTTGCTATAAACCTTAAGGTTTGGATGCTATGGATACTTAAACATTTTTCTGCTATTTCTTAATGGTCTTCTGTTCATACTTGATGGAAATTATATCAATAGGAAACATTTGAAGGACCCATGCTTGACATTTAAGCTTATGAAGAAATTCTGCTGCTCCTGTTGACTTGCCACATAAGTTCTATTCTGCTGATATTACTATATTTTGCAAGCAAAAAAGATTCGTTGAGATATTACAGGCAGCTTCATAATGGGGAAGTTTATTGAGACTAGATTAAGGGGATCTGAGATCAATCATTAATCATAAACTTGAAATTGTTTAGAGTTCTAAAAGAGTAAAAAAAATTAGAATGCGAGCTAGAACTAAACAATTTTTCCCACTCAGTATCCAGTATATTTTCCTGTTGTGTCACATCTTACTTTTTGTTTCTTCTAATTTCTACTTTGCATTCTGACATTTCTTATGTTAGCAAATTGAACTGTACTCTAAAATACAGTTTGTGTGGCCGCTCATTCAGTAGGGAATTATTCAAAATTAATATGGATGACAGTATTTAGCCAATAGAAGTATCCATGACCTGTTTACAAAACAAACAAACAAACAAACAAACACCACAAAAAACCCCAAACCAAACCAAAACAACACCAAACAAACAAGCAAACAACAACAACAACAACAACGAAACAACAAAAAAAACCCCACCAAAAGCAGTTAAGATCACTAATTGCTTTCCTAACTAGCAGAAGCAATGAAAACAAACCAAGTGATTATGATTCTAGTGTTTTCAAATCTTACTGTGTTAGGATATCTTTCACAGTACTTTGATGAGTCCACTCAATACAGGTTTTAAAAAATGAATTACCAAATGAGAATACTTGTCACTGCAAGATTAAAATGCTTTGCATTAGATTCCCCTTCTGTTTACTTTAGAGGCTTTTTGAGAACACTCGTTCTTCCTTTAAGTTCCAAATATATTAGTCATGGGATGTCACTTAGCATATTTACTACAGCGTGTTGAATAAAAGACTCAGAGGAGAAAAAGGAAATAACTTTAAGATTGAAATTATAAAGAAATAGAATAACTACTAGTAAATAGATTAATAGAATAGTAGAATAACTATTCATACTATCTTTTAGTCTCCTCAATGCCAGTGTTTCACAATCAGGTTGTCTGCCATATCAAAATATTTTCACTAGCACCATAATTCAGGCAGACACTTTTATTCAATACAGATGACACAGAAGACATGAAAAGAAATTTAAAAAAAATGTCTTCTCTGTGAAAAATATTCCAGTTTTATTTTCATCTAGTTCAAATTCTGTTGCCTGAATTACCTGAACAATTAGAGTTTGGGAGGAAAAATATCAAAAAATCCTAAAAAAACCAGAAGGACAAGAGGTCACTTCAAGATAATTTTTGTCCAAAATGGATTGTCTCTTACTAGTCACTGGCACTAGTGGGCTGGTGAATCTTTCACAAGTATGCAAATGGTTTCACATTATGGCAGTTATTTGGGGGTTTATATAAAATACAAGGTTCTCTGATGAGGATTGCAAATTGGCTTGCTAAAAAGAAAATTGGTTTAATGAGTTCTTAGTCATTAACAAGATTCCAGATAATGTTAGGGGAGGAATGATTTTCCACAATCTGTCAGAGAGAAACGGTAGTAGAGATACTGCCACAGAAGTTGTGGCAACTACTAAATCAAAGAATAAGATCAAGATTGACTCCTAAAAAGATTAAAAAGGACTTTTTCTTTTTTTCAATGACAAATAGAGAGACTCTGGTGTATCACTCAGAACAGGAACTAAATTTAAAAAAAAAACCAACCGCTTTGTTCTTAAGCTGCTATTCTATAGAGATGCAACTTAAGGACATTAAAAGTGAGGGTTTGGCCAAAATGAAAAGTGCCTATCTACAAAATCTATTGAAGAAGCTGGCAGAGACCTTCAGGAAGCTCTGAATAACAAAAATATGTTATTGTAGAATAACAAAAATATGAAAAGTATTAGTTTTCAACAGCTTCCTCTGTCTTCAAAGAGAAAAGTAATAGCTGTAAAAATGTGTAGCTAAGTATTGGTGGAACTCTCTTGAATACGAAGTATTAGCTCCACAGTAATCACTAAGCATTTTGAAAATATTAATTATTTTTAAACACTATTGGTTCGTATTTGAAATAAAATGTCTTTACTGGAAAAAGGAAAGTTATCCCAGGCAAATTCCAAACAGTGTATCATGGATAATTTCCCTGGATAGGAGATTATTTCAGAACTATCTATGAGCAGACATAAGTAAATACCTTGTGTGATGTCTATTAGTTGGTCTTTCAGAAGGTCTTTCTCTTCTAACTTCATAAAATAAGTCTCCATAAAATTATTGTAGCTGGAACTCAGGTAATTTGAAAATTCAGTTGCTATAATACTTTTATATGTGCCTATTTATGTTATAGAAACAGTTTCTATTCCAATTGATATCTTCTATTGTCTACACATGACACAGTAAAATACATGAGTCAAAACTCGAAGTTTCCAATACCATTGGGAGTAAAATATCAGTCACTACATGTCCTTGGAACAAAGATAGTATAGCATGTTTTACAGCACAGCATGTGGAATTGTAAGAGGTATTTAAGACAGTGATAATTGAATTAGTTCAGCAACAATACAGCCTCTATAACTTTTCAGAAGACCTCAAGACTTTATCACAGGCAGAAAGCAGTTTCTGTGGTATAAGTGTCTGAGCAAATGACAGCCTTTTCTCCTAGTTCACTTCAATTGTTTAGATTGTCATAGTATTTTCACTATTTCTAAGATTTGGAAAAACCCATCCAAAAGAAAATAGTAGGACTGTAATCCATCTATGTTTTTTTCTAAATAAAAATCTGAAGCTATTGTTTCCCATCTCTAAAAATTTGTCTTGGTATTCTTTAGATATTGTAAGAATACAATGAATAAAAACCATCCCAGAGAACATGTTTGCTTGTAAATGTAAATACCTGTATGTTACAAAAATTGTGCATACCCCTGTTTTGAACATGGAGGAGCTTTTCAATTTCAAATAATTTTTGTGAATTTACCACTATCAAGTTTTTGTATACTACAATCTATCTGCCTCAGGCAAAGAAGAGAAGAGGAGACTCTTTCCAACACCTATTAGTTTCTTCCATCTCTCCCTGGGAAATAAACAGGTCCAGTTGTTGACATGTAGACCACTAGACCTGGCAAATTATTAAAGAGAAAAAGGGGAGAAGTGCAGAAGTGCTAATTATAAAAACCTATAAGCACACACAGGAAAAATAAAAAGGAAAAAGAAAAGAACTTTATTTAAAACTAAAAACATTGTCACAAGATCATAGAAAAGTATCTGAACAAGTTCAACTAACTTGACATTGCATCTACCTTTAGTAAGATGCTCAAGGAATCAGGCTGGCAGTCATTTTAAAATAAAATTCCCATCTGTTGAAAGCAAACATATATTTATCATATTTAATCACAGATCTTCATTTTCAGCTGAAGGAAATGTTCATTATCCATTTTCTCTGGATAGAATATTAAAGCTTTTTTTAATAGCTAAATATCCAGAATTTTGCTTTTTAGGAATAAAAAAGTGAGTTTACTGTCAGACAAAAAAGTTTGGATGTAGCACCTAGTTGAGGAGGTAAATAGAAAAACCTGTACAGAGCCATATAACCAGATTACAACCCTCATTACATCAAAGAACCTCATTGAAATACATGGAGAAAGACACTCAACAGCTTTTTAGAGCTTTTCAATCACCATGAAGAATTTTTTTTTTGATATATTAACTTGAAGGGAAAATACATGGAAAGCATAATGAGAAGTAAAGCAAATAGGTGATTTTCTTAAAAAATATGTCTTTTTATTTTCTATTTGATATTTAAGGTACTTGAATGCATCCCAATGGGGACAAGAAAGATGATGACAGAGATGGAAGGAATGTTCTGTGAAGAGTGGCTAAGGATTTGGGGTTGTCTTGTTCAGAAACAAGGAGACTGGGAGCAATCTCATTGCTCCATACAGCTTTCTGAGGAGGAGAAGCAGAGAGGGAGGTGCTGAGCTCTTCTCCTTGTTATCCAGTGATAAAACATATATAAGTGGTTCATAGCTGCATCATTGGCAGTTCAGACTGCACATTAGGAAGCGTGTCTTTACCACGAAGGTGGTCCAACCCTGCAACAGACTTCCTAGAGAGGTGGTTAATGCCCCAAAACTGTCCATGTTTAAGAGGTATTTGGATAATGCCCTTAAAATCACATTTGTATTTTGGCCAACCCTGAACTGGTCAGGCAGCTGGGTGAGGTGATCATTGAGGGTCCTTTCCAATGGAATTATTCTGTTCCATCTATTCTATTCTATTCTATTCTATTCTATTCTATTCTATTCTATTCTATTCTATTCTATTTTTAAAAAATATTAAGAAGAAAACCCCCAAAATGAAACACTGCAAGTTTAGCCATAATCTCATATGGAATCCCTGAAGCAAATGAGTTTTAGACTGTGGTAGTATATTTATGTCAGTTTGATGTATGAGAAATAAATACACAGCAATCTCAAATTGTTGAAAAATTCTTGACAGCTAGATACATATCAGGCAGAAGCAGGCTAGTTTCAGGAGGGAAGGCAGCTCAGGATGCAGGGTGACAGTACAGCCAGTGATGGCCTGAGCCATGGTGTAGTGCTGCAGCACAAGCAGAGTGGAACCGAGTTGCTGATAGGGGGTACTAAAAACAGTACAGAAACCATCAGTATGGGCAAGGTGAGAAGTCTGGTTCAAGTCATTCCAACCACCTCAGCATGAGCAGGAAAGACATCTACAGCACAGCTCCAGAACTGGAGGCATTGAACTGAGTAGCAATAGTGCTCCTCACCCATGTGGAGAGAAAGGGAGGGGTCCCAGGAAAAGGTGGTCAGGACCATTACAACCTATTAGGATACTCAGGGCCCTAACACCACCTCAAGTTAGTATTCTCCTTTAATGATAAGAATGATAGAACAAGTTGATAAATTTGTTTAGCAATACTTTGTGGTGCTTGTATAATGTTCCTTTCTTGCAAATTTCCACCGCAATAGAGAAATTGAATGTGCACAATCATACTCACAAATAAGAGCTGATCTTCCTCATCTGTTCAGCAAATTCCTGTCACACTCATTTGTGGTGTATTTTAATAGCTTGATGGTAGAAATATTTCTTCAGAAAAGAATAAGCTCAGAATCACTTGGAAAGCAAATTTTGAGTACATGCTTATCCCTCCACCCTAAGAACAGAACAAGTATACACCCACTAACCTTTCTCTAACTAATTCCATAACATCAGGTATATCTCAAAGGTATTCTCTTTGTGTCAGAATGTTTTGTTCTGACAAAATGAGGACAAGGACAGGTGAGATAATCTGAAAAAAAAAAATAGGTTAGTGTCAGAAAATGGAAATAAATACTATGTTTTTGGTTTGTTTTCATTAAAAATGTTTCTTGAGATTTATGTCTTTGACATTGAGAGAATAATAAACAGGTGTCTCTCCAGAAGGTATAATCCATTGCTTAAAATTAACAGCAAAATCTTCCTTCCAAGATGAGACAATTGAGCTTCCTCTGGGAATTTAATGTAAAATGTAGAAATTTTTATTTAGCTTTTCTTCAGCATCTGCAAAAATTTGGAACTGATAAAACATTTCTATATGTATTCCTGACATGCTAAGATATTTTCATCAGCCTACACTGCAAAGTATTTTTGGGGTAAAAAACCCCTGGTCTTTATAACCCTTTGCTTTCTCAGTTACGTGGTTTTAAAACCGCTAACACATTGTAATTGAAATTTGGAAGCTTGTCTGATTCTCAGACAGGCTACAGCATTTCTGGGGGTTTTTTTTTGTTTGGGTTTTTAGAAGAAGGACTGCAGTTTGTTTTGGGGATTTTGTTTGTTTGTTTTTAGATTTTTTGTTTAGGTTTTTTGTTGTTGTTGTTGTTGTTTGGTTTGGGTGTTTTGGTTTGGTTGTGGTTTTTTGTTTGTTTGTTTTGTTGGTGTTTTTTGTTTGGTTGGTTTTTTGTTTGTTTGTGGGTTGTTGTTTTGGTTTTTTTCATACAGATACATGAAACCATGAGGCCTAATTCTTGTAGAAAGAAACAGATGTTTCTCAAAAACTAAAAGGTTACCTAAAAGAATTACAGAAAATTTGTCCATCCATTGAAACTATCAAATTCTCTCAGGAGCCTGTTCTTGGACACAGTTGCAATACAGGAATTTCTAATCTTAGTTGTAGTACCCTATGAGCAGCAGGGGTATCTGGTACAAAACCTGTTGTAATAGAAGTTTCTATCTAGCACCTTGGCCACATGCACAGAGGGTGTGTATATCTAATTTTTAACGTCCTCATTCTGTTCTCACCACTTAAAACATTCATAAGGCTCCTGCTTTGTTACCCACACATCTGGCATAATTGTCTGAACTACCACAGAGTAATAACAAGTTGCCATATATTCCAAAGTGCTGGCTATTTTTGAGGAACTCTCACACCTGTATCAGCTGAGTTCATGAACTGAAGTGTGAACTTCAGACACAAATCTGTCCTTTGCCCCATATTTCAATCTCACAACTCTCATGCATCAAAATCTCTTGTTACCAGGTACAACCCAGAACTCTCACTTTTTTTTTTTTTTTTTCCCAATGGTCACCATAGAACGTCCTTGCTCCTATTTAATTCTATTGATACACAGCCAGATGGATATGCAGGTTTCAGATTAATTGATGGGCTTCACAATCCTGATGTGTCTAGGACAGAGGCTCCCTCTTAATACAGCAATTACTTCATGGCCAAGTAACCTGACCGTGAAAACATTTTCACCAGAAAGCTATTAAGTCAAAACTTTTTCTGAAATCATTTTATGCTTCACTGGCTGTGGTTCAGTCTAGACATAATCAAACCAACTTTAAATGAATTCTCCCAGGCATAGACAGCAGTCTAATTTCATGAGCAGAGCAAGTTGCTCTAGCCACTAGAGAAATACAAATGCCTCTGCTGAAAAAAATGTTACTAGCACTAGACTAAACCTACTAACTGAACTAAGCAGTTGAACACCAATCATTCAGCTGGAAATGGAGAGGACCTGATATCACTGTCAGTGCTCCAGATCAGAAAAAAAAATTAATTTCTCATACATTGGGGGTTGTCATGCCAGATATGAATTTTGATTTGGTTCTCTAAACTGCATGAGAATTACTGTAGTTTAAAAATGCTATTGAGGAAGCTTAGAAATTACCTGAGACATGGTGGATATCTTGAAAAAGACTGGAATTGATGGTCCAGTATCACTCTGACTGATCAGTGCAATGAAGTACAGATTGTGTGACTGAGAATCCATATCTTACTGGTTACAAATACATTTTTATTTTCCTCTTGCAAAGTATAAGAATGCAGTCTAATTCTCTTGCTTCAAGGAATTGTGTATTGTCATTCAGTGGTAAATGGGAGAAGAATCCTCATGCTTTTGCTTTCCTGGAGAGAGACATTAAAAGTTAAAAAGAGAGGAACACTTCTATCCATATTTTGAGTAGTAAGGGAAAATATAACTACAGAGACAGTTTTATTTGCATAACTTGAATTGCAAAAGTGACAGTCTAGGAATTGTCATGATGATGTGTTCTCTCAACTTTGACTATGTTGTGAAAAAGAAGTGAAAAAGTATGTTTTCAGAAGATAAGTCAGAAATTACTGATCTTCAAATGAATATTAGACCTGTTCTCACTGTGACATCATTATGTACGCTCTCAGTATATTCAGCCTAATGTATTTTCAAACTACATATATCTAAATCAAAGATTCTGGTACTAAATGATGCTACTGGTATCAATTGATGCATCAAGTTTGGTAATATAACACCTAATTAACTAAAGAACCTATTCCTAATACTAATTTTACTAAATAAAAAGCTTTTTCTTTTGGACTACGTGCTTGCATATGTATGAAAGCTGACCATTAATTGAATGAATGGAATGTATGTTACTTTCAGTTTCACAATATTGTGTAGTTTTCATCTCCTCTATTTTTAGAGGAAAAGGAAAAATGCTAGGAAAAAAAGAAAAAAAGAAAAAAAAGCAAAGGAGAGAGTGTATGAGAGAGAGATGCGTTTGGAATTAAAAATGGCTGTTTAAAGTAAATCTCAACAGGAGAACTGGCTGGGATTTCTGCATTCCCTTAAGGAAAAATAATTAGAATAAATTAGAAAATTTTATATGCTTTTTTTGCAAAATATTTATTTACATAATGTTTTCCAGCATAAGTAAAAAAGTATAGTGAGGGAAAAAAGTTAATTTAAATTATACCTAAACCAACATAATATAATTGGTGATCAGAAAACTGTGCACACTGAATTGCACATGCCAAGACAATCGCCTTTCCCCTGCTGAAAACTGGATGTGAAATTTTGAACAAGAAATATTATCCAAATGGACAAAATTAATTTTCTTAAGTTTTTTCTACAATCCATTAGTAAGAAATATTGCAGTTGGCAACAAGGTGTGGCCTACTCCACTCTCTTCTACTTATTCTCTCAGAAGAAACAGCTTAACTCTCTGTAAGGGCATACAAGACACCGTTGCAGCTCCTGAGAATAGAGAGTTTAGAGCAGATCTAATCCAAACTTCTCCTATAATCAGGACCATGCTGAGTGAGTATTTTTGTTTGAACCAAATAAAGGAGAGGAGAGAAGCTGGAAATGAATTTTCTCTGTCTAAGCTGTTTCAATTTTTCCTAGCTGTATAGGTTCACACTTCCATTTTCTTCTATCATGAAGATTTCATGCACAATTTTCCCTATCATAATTATATTTTTTTCTGTTGAAAGACACTATGGCAGGAAATTTTCAACCACTTCCATCTGCAGTACACTACTTAGTCTACTACTGATTTATTTTTACTCTGTTCTGCTTGAGAAGTCTGACTAGTTTAAGATTAAAGAATCTTGAGCAGAATATCTAAGTGATAATGCAAGCACGCCATACAATGGATGCTGCCAACACCAGTAATAGTGGAGGTTAGTCCTGGATAGAAACAGAGTTCTGCAAAAGAACATGTAACTGAGGCACGCTCTTCTTCAAATAAGAAGGTACTGAGTAGGTTAAGATTATACCACAACAGGTCTAGTAGATATAAATATGTGGCTATAATATGGCAACACTGTTCATTACTAAAAGGTCGACAGAACTCTTGTTGTTTTGGGGTTAGTTAGTTTGTTTGTTTTAATATAATAGCTAATTTATATTTAATTTTCCTTTTATTTTTATTGTCTATGTACTTTTATTTGACCTGAAAAAACTTTATACTACCAAATTTTTTGAACCATCATTCCTTATTTTGTGTCACTCATGTTAATCTTATGAAAAACAAACTGGCTTTGACTGTCAGGAGCATTTTTTTTGATAATTTGATTATTCTTTGTACAACCTTTTTTGATAGAAAGTTGAACATGAACTTATATGCCTAAGTACCAAAATTAGATTTATGCAACTGACATAGTGAGAGCAGTTATCTCCTCATGGCTGTCAATTTTGACATCTTCTCTGAGATCTCAAGAGATGTTCAGGTCTTTCACTGCTCTCCTGACAATATCTATGCAAAGAACTGATTCTTTTAGTGTTACATTTTTCCACTGTCTCGAACACTGAATCTATTTTGTTTTACTTAAAATATCCTACTTCTCCCACCAGTGTCAACCATCAAAATGCCAGTTAAGTAAAACAATTCCATTTATCATCAACTCTGACCAAAAATACTGTTGCCTCTTGGCCACATTAACTTAATACATAGGAAGCTTTTAGCACCATCTAGCTAACTCCCAATGTAACATACTTCACCAAAGCTTCGTAATCTCTTTTGGAAATGTTTTGAGTCACTTTCTACAAACCCCACTCGTCAGTTTTTAGCCCTCCATATGAAATTAATCTCATGCATAAAGGCAGAAAACTTTCTCTGATGTGGCTGTAGGTTCATTTTACATATGATAAATTAATGGAAAGCGGAAAACAGTCTGGAAGGACATTAGTAAGGGTATCACACAGGTTTTGTTCTGTGCTGTAGGTACTCTGTAGTGGGGTCTGCAGTGTAGTCCTTGGGGCACTGGAGGTGCAGTCCTCTGTAGTTGATATCAATGTGACAGTCCCTTTAATATGAAACGAATTCCCAGTTTCATTCTGATAGTTACGCCGTATGATTTTTTTTCAATGAAAGCCATAGGAACTTAAAAAGCTGAAAACATTTTATGATTAGCTCTGCATGTCTTGTTTCTACCCTTCATATTTAAGTGAAATTGCATTTAAAGTGTTATCTACATCCCATAGCAAAAGAAAACAATAAGAACAAAGAAGTTCTCTTTTTAAGCAGTGAGCAGACCAGCAAGTCTACTTCAAATATAACTGCATTTCCCCTTCCCTTCCTCTCAGCTCACTCAAATATCAGTGCCTTGAATTTCCTTAATAAATACAGTGCCTTGAATTTCCTAAAAGATTCTAGTTTGACCCTCTACATCAGAGACTAGCAAAAGTTTTCTGCTTCCAAGGTGAAAAACCACTGTGTTTGCTGAAACTGACTCTTTCAGTCTCCAAATCGTCCTTTCATTTTGTGGTCCTCTACCATCAAGCAACATGCAACTGGAGCACTTGAATAGTACCTTAAGAAGTAAGAGAAAGATGATTGTGGTAAAATGAATGCTATTACCTAGCAGTAAAAATTAGATTTAACATTTACACTGAGTTGATATAGGATTTGTAATTTTCCGGTAATCCAGTTGGCATTGCATTATGAAAAGAATGTTGTAAACTCATCTGTTTTTCTTGTTGCATTAAATGATTAAAATACATTAAATAATAGAAAAAATAAATAGATGATACTATAGTAATGTAACCAGATATTTTTTCGGTTCACCAGGATTCACAGAGAAAAGTATAATTCAGAAAAAGGACAAAAAATATTAGAGTTCCAAAATTCAATGGATTTTTCCCAGCAAAATTATTTATATACTTAAAAATGCAGGAATTTTTCAGTTATCTTAAGTATGTTTTAAATTATTTAATAGTACTTAAAACATTTCAATGTGCTTCTCTTGGAAAAAGTAGAAAATCTAAATTGTTATTTTTGAGTTATTATGGTAGCTCACTTTGATGGGGATCTCAATTTTCAATAACATGGTTAAGCAGTCAAGATTAATGCAATTGATATTCTCTTATTGTAATATGCAAATTGGCTTTTTTCAGATTGTTAAGTTGCTCTCAAAGGAGTTGAATGAAGTTTTTTGTTTTCTTTTAAATATATATTTCTTTCACTTTTCACTTAGAGATATTTCACTATTTCACTTAGAGCCACAGCTCTGCAATTACTGACTTCTATACCTTAAAAACTGAATCAGGGCTGACATTAATTTCCATAAATAAGGAATTTCTCCACATTCAGTAAGTTTAATGCAGTGCCTTCCCCTAGAAAACACCAAGTAGGCTTCACCTGCAGGACATCGAATGCCACCACAGAGTACATCTATAAGTTGCTTTGGATTGGTCAACCTAACATGGAGAAAAAACAAACTGCTGTTTTATTTTTTTGTTCCGTATCTACTTTTCCCATTACAGGGATCATTTTCTCCCAGTGGGAGAAATTCATTTCATAATTCAATTCATTACGATGCATTAACTAATTGTCTCCATTCTCTTGCAGTTAATTAAACTAAATTAAGTCAATTATACTTTTCTGTCTCTGTCTTTTCTTTTGCCTAATCTGAATTTTAGACAGTGAACCTTAGCTGGAAAATAGAAAAGAGAAAGCATTTCCTGCAGGAAAACTGGAGACCCTAATATCACAGTGTGAAGACAGTTGAAAGATAAAGTGATGTAAAAGACTTTTAGTTTAATTTACTTATGATAAAGAACAATTGGCCAGTGTTTGTTGTGGGGGTCCTTTTTATTTAATTGGCCATGTGTTTTTTTTCTTCATAACTTAGTGACATTTTTCCAAGAAATGGACATTGAGGTTCATTTCATTTAGGAATTTTTATATAAGACAGCCAGGGTATAAAGGTGTGGAGGTAGAGCACTCATTTTAGCGGCTAAAATTTAGAAGTCAAATAATCACTGGATTCCTATTGAAATGGGAAACAAACAAGCAAGCAAGCAAACAAACAAACAAACAATGGTCTTTGTATATTTCTTAATGAATGGTCTATATAAAATATTCAGATTTGATTAGTTACTGAGAAATAATAAAATGAATCCTTTAAGTTAATCATATTCCTCCACTGCCCCTTTTTATTTTTTTATTACTTACTCTTTATTCTTCTTTTAGTTGAACAATTTTTCTGCCACTACATAGATGTCAGAAAAGTAAATTTGGGAAGATGTTCATGACAATAAAATTGAATGTTTCCAGAAGTAGTGCCAGCCCAGTTAAAAACAAAAGAGTGTTCCTGATTTATGGATACCATTGAGAATGACAATAGAAAATAATAAAAAAAAAATCTTTAGCTTACTTTTCTTTCTTCTAACTATGGTTGTTCACACAAACATTTAAAAGGAGCAACACTTGGTTTACTTCAGATTAGTCCAATTAGTCCACAGACAGCCTGTGAATTCTGTGTTTATTTTCCCTTGGTACCAACATACAGCAAGAGAAGACCAAAGACTAGCAGTATGAGCATAAGAAGTGCTTTCTATTACACATTTGAATAAAATGCTCTCATTTTCAGCCCAGGGCAATTTGCAGTCTGTAGAATTCAATCTGGTCATGACACAGTTTCAGAATTTTACAGACATTTAAATTTTTCTGCTTTACTAGCATTCTGCCACTTTTTTATTCCCTACAAAATGGAAACAGCCTTCTCTTTCTTGAAGCTGTACCTTTTGCATGAGGCGTAATAGCCACCAACTA
This sequence comes from Phylloscopus whistleri, assembly GCA_017589585.1. Taxonomy (NCBI): domain Eukaryota; kingdom Metazoa; phylum Chordata; class Aves; order Passeriformes; family Phylloscopidae; genus Phylloscopus; species Phylloscopus whistleri. Next base: position 4,745,895 of record JADMLD010001389.1, on the reverse strand, counting down.
AAGCATTTCTTATCTCTTTCAAACTCTCCACTTGGAAGCAGCTGTGAGAATGTACTTGTAATGACACTGTCACTGAAGAGGTGATATGGGTAAGGGATTCCAGAATGCTGATTTAGGCAGATCTCTCTTCTTTTTCACATTTTTTATGTTGCTTTGGCTTTAGTTTTTCTCCTAACATAGAATTCCTTTCTTTATACGGCTGATACTTTATTTAATTTCTTCTGAAGGTGCCTAGATACAAGAGTTATTACTTTATCATCTGTCTACATATCTATCTATCTCTACATCTAGATTTACATCAATATATATCTCAACATCAAAGGATCTATAGCTCAGTGTCATTATAATATATCTATCATTATATAATAATGTCTTATCTTAATATAGTTATTTTCAACATATATTCCAGACCTAAGTCTCCAAAAGTGCTTTTAATCAAGTAAAAGAGTCTCAGAAACTTTTCAGTTAATTCACTTTTTTCACTGTCCCTCTAATTTACCTAAGCTGACCTCATGAGTCCTGGGACATGAGAAGCTTTATGACTAAGTTAATTAAGAAATATGCATTTGTTCCAATAAAATCTGCAAGTATACACTTTTTACATAATTTCCATTTTGATCCTTATCCTGTTTCTTTCAGCTACACTTCAAACTGTACATCAATATCCAAAACATGTCAGGTAGCTGAGAAAGCATGAACTTGTATCCATACTAGGATGAAAAATGTACTTCACTATTCTGTCAGACAGATATTACTGCATTAAACACTAATCAAAGATTTCCACTTCTTAATTTAAGGAATCCATATTTGTGTGCTGCTGTATGTAGTCAGGAAAGGTCTACCTACTGGTATTTTTAAGTTTCCTTTTGGCTTTTAAGGATGCTGTTCACGAATTAGAATATATCTTCAAGAGGGAGTATAGGTGGTTTTGGTGTATTTCTGTATCTTCCCTCTTCGAGCACTTCATTACTCTTTTGTGTATGAGTTACCCTGTCATGAAACATTCCAGAGTTTATCCTACATTTGCTAAAAACAGCAATAACTGACCAGTGTCATCACTGATTGTAACACAGATGTTCCTATGCTGGAGAGAGTGAGCTAAAATCAAAGGACTGTGAGATTAACTTGTGTTTATCAAAGTACACAGTATGTTACAGTAGCTGGGTTACTGGCTGGTGTGTCAAGATAAGGTTATTCCCTGGAATAGGATAGCTGCTCTGATCTTAAAACATTGATTTGAATAAGAAATGTAGCATTTCTCATTCAGTGGTTTTGTGTACTGAAACCTTCTGAAAGGCAGCAACAGTGTGTGAAAAAATAATAGCTCCAGGCTGTCTTTGCTTCTGCATCTGGGACTCCTTCTGACTGTAATTCTAAAATTTTACTTTACATCAGAGAGCTGGAATAAACCCTTATTCAGGCAGAAGGTTCCTCGGTAGGTGCACGCTGTGTTCCAGTACTCCAAAAGATATGTTCAATTTGTAAAATACATCAAACAGCACACAAGCTTACCAGGGATATTGTTTGTAAAAGCAAGCTGCAAACAATTTATAGTCCCACAAGATATCTGATTCCATCCAGGTCTTAATATATTTTTTTCCTCTTTTCTAAACAAATACAGATGAAAAGTTCACATTGTCTTTAAAGTGGTGCTTTCCAACGTCAAGTGTCTTATATTCTATAATACAGGTCTACTTCTCAGAGAAAAGAAATGTGACTAAAGAGATGGGAAAATCTGAAAATTAGTCTTGGTTCTAGCCATGACCACATCATAATTTCATATATGTGATGGTGTTTGATGAAAGCAAAAATTAGAGAATATATAAATAAATGATCAGGAGTAATTATCTGCTGACCTTGCTACACTAATAATATATATTACCAGAAACTTCATAAATAACAGTTTTCATAATGACATGGATATAAAATTCTCATTAACAGGTAAGAATCTCAAATAATGTGCAAAACCAAAATAAAGCTCTTGGTTTATGTACTTTATTTTATGAGCATTTTATTTCTCATTATCCATGTATTTCTGAAGACAAGTCAGATAAATAACTTTCCTTGAACAACATTTGAGGTAGAAGGTATCAGCTTGCAAAGCATATCTTTTGCATATGACTGTTCCATAGAATCCATTCTTCAATTTTTCTCTCTGTGGTAAAACTCTTGAGGATTATTCCTCTTCCCAGAACTTGTAATCGTCTCCCCAAAATTAAATAAGTAAAACCGTATGTGAGTAGCGAAACTTTTATGATCAAGCTCCTTTTATAGTTAACTGCAGAATGAAGAACATCTATGAATTTACTGAATGAAATCAATGTGAATTTTTTTGTTTTCCATTTTCTTCTTCCCTTTTCCCTCTTTTTTTCCCCTAACTTTTTCTTTTCTCTTTTTTTCCCCCTCTTTCTATTTTTGTCTTTTTATTTTCTTTTTACAAAAACAATGAAAAACAAATCCAGATGTCCTTCTGGAAATCAGAGGGAGAAGTAGGTGATAGATCAAAATTTTATTGGACCATCTTCTTTAGTCAGAAATGTATTTTTCATATTAGCGGTCTTGATCTAAGATAAAAAGAGGTTATTCCAGTGATTTTGTATTGGTGTGGTTTTCACCTAATAAGGACATGGGCCCAGGGGTACACTAACCTAATATTTAGCAAAAGTAACCAAATAAAAATAAGAATGAAAATGTAGACTTAAAAAAAAATAGAAAATTCTGTGATTTTGCAAAGTGCAATGTATATAAAGTTAAGAAACCAAAAAAGCAGTGATTGCAATGACATAAATATATAAACAATTTGAAGTAGTTCAGTTTCAGAAAGAAACTTCATTTAATAATCTTAATATTTTTAATGTTCTTTTGGGGTTTTTTGATATCTTTTTTTTTTCATCAGGAAGGGGACTAAAGGGTAGACCTGACTGAAAAATGGTACAAATACAAATGTTAAGAAAACAAACAAAAAAACCCCCTCAAACAAACAGAAAACTCAAAACAAACAAAACTAAAAAAAAAAAACCAAACAAAAAAACAACACCAAAAAAACCCCAACCCCTCAAATCAACAAACCACAAACATTACTTATTTGTTATTTCTGTATATCCACAAAATATGGAGGCTTGCAGGTCTTTAGTTTAACATTACAAACAAAACATGAATTATATTTCTAAACACTATATACCTGAAAAGAAAGCATCAATGAAACCAGACAATGGACTATTTCACCTCATTCTTGATATCACAGTTGAAATGTCCTTGGAGAGTAGTAAACATCCTTTTTGATCATTGTGAAGTTTTTATACTGCTCTATGACCAAATCATATAATGAACTGCATGCTAAAGCAAATGCTCAGCTGTTTATTTATCTCCATCTCAAAACTGCAAATCGACTTCTGCTGCAGTGTTTTGTGAGAGATCCCAGATGGAGATGCTGTCAGAGCAACCATGTGCAGGAATGAAAGTACTGTGTTCTGGTTCCTGGTTTTGTTAATAAAGAAAAACTAGAAGGAGCTTTCTGAATTTTGTAAACCCCGTGAAACCAGCTCTGCTTACTGAAGTCATTGACTGTATCCACATATAGAAATAGCTCATGGGAAGCCCAGTGCCAGACTATTTCTTTCAAATATAAGATTCCTGAAAACTAAAATCTCCTGGATCAATTTAGCCTATATTTAATTATTGTGCCATACAATAAGTTTACTATCACAAGAAGAAATAGCACTAGATTTAGTGCTTTCCACCTGAATTAATTTAACAAATTAATGACTTTGAAATAGCCCCAAATCAGAAACACAGAGCTCTCAGAGACATTACTAAATTAAGGGTATTTTTTTTTGGTAATTGCTTAAAAAATTAAAAAAAGAAATTGTGTTGGTTCAGATTATACAGAAAACAAACATTGGTGGAAAGTAATGAAAAAGTGTAGATTAATCAGTGACACTACAGGCTTTTTAATAATCTTGCTTATTAAGGACATTAAAAATAGGAGGCTGCACTAGTGTAAAAGAACAAATGTGAACAATTACAGAAATTAAGTAGCTGTAATTGCCTGTCACTGCTTGGCTGCTGCATTCTGGGTGACAGTGGTCATTATCACAGAGTTTTGACCACTATCTGAGTAAAGGTAGCAATCACACAAGTTAACAGCTGTAATTGATTAAATTCAAACTTGACTGTTTGAGATAAGTATTAGTTCTCTCACCCACAGGGCACAGGTACTGTGAACCTGAAAATTTTAGAATATATACTTAAATTGATGGGAAAATAGTGTGTTTTATTTTTGAGGCTTATGCAAATTTAATTTATGTAATTATAGTCCTGGTGCAAATTCCCTGCCAGTTAAGAAGAAATTAACTTTCTGTGCCAGCATCCTTAAATGTCAGAAAGGGATGCATACTTTCTTAGAGGACATAAGGGAAGCAGACAGAGAGAAACTTTGCTTTGGCTTACATGTTCAGATTTGTTATGGCATCTTAATTGAAAAGTAACTAAGACCAACAAATTTTTTGCTAGTAAAATCATCAATATTATGAAATTTCAAGCTAACAAAAGACAAAGCCCAAACCCCAAAAAACCTGCTTTTGCAGGTATTGGTCTAAACCTTTAAATCTAGATAGTATTAAATAATTAATAACTTTAAATACTCAATAACTTAATACTCAAATAGAATAGAATAGTCATAGAATGGCTTGGCTTGGAAGGAACCTCAGATATCATCTAGTTGCAACCCTGTTGCCATGGGCAGGGACACCTTCCACTAGATGAGACTGGGCAGGTCTTCAACACTTCAAGGGATGAGGCATCTACAACTTGTCTGAGCAACCTGTTCCAGTGTCTCTCCACACTCAAAGATTTTCTTCCTAATATCTAATCTGAATCTTTCAGTTTAAAGCCATTATTCCTTGTTCTATTACTACACTCCATGATAAAAAGTCCATTCCTACCTTCCACAGCAGCTGTTTTAGGGCTGTGTTTTGGATTTATGCTGGTAACAGTGTTGATAACGCAGGGATGTTTCCACTATTAATGAGCAGTGCTTGCACAGAGTCATTCCATCCCACCAACACTGGGGCTGGGGATGCACAAGGAGTTGGGACAGAACACAGCTGGGACAGCTGAGCGCAACTAGCCTAACAGATATCCCATGCCATATGGTGTCATGGTGTAAAGATGGAAAAAATGAAGGAAGGAGGGGACACTCAAGTGATGGTGTTTGTCATCCCAATGTTACAAAAGATAGAGCCCTTTTTTTCAGGAGATAGTTGAACATCTGCCTGCCCATGGGAAGTGGTGAATGAATTCTTTCTTTTTCTTTGCTTCCATGAATGCCTTTTCTTTACCTGGTAAACTGTCCCTGTTTAATCCCCAGCATACCAAATTACTGATACCTGCTGGGGCAAACTGTGGAGTGCCTGAGGATTGCAGTTTCCTAATCAACTGTGTCAGGGGATCTCTTGGATCACTTCACTCCTTTCACTTCAGAATGTGGTGTCTGATTTTTTTTTTTTTTTTCATGGAAGCCAAGGGAAGAGAGGGAAGGGAATGAAAAGAGGAGGAGGAAAGCAAGAAAGGGAATCTGAATGCTGCTAGGATACATTCATATTCGGAAAGTGCTCCTGGGAACAGGTGCCAAGAAATGTTCTAATCATAAGCCAAGAATTTCTGAAGCTTTTTTCCTGGGTGGTCTTTAGTGGGGTGAGGCAGATTCATGCTTAGTTGGTTGGCTGAATTTTCAGCTGTTCTATTGTTCTTGTATGTTGTTTTATCTGATTACTTTTCACTGATACTTATGCAAACTTCAGGACTGGATTCTTACTTTATCTTGCTTTCTAGCACTATGTAAATAATGTTATCAGTTCAGAAGAGATAACATAGAAATCAGGAATAAAAGCAGAGAAAATAATATTTTAAATCTTAATAATAAATGTTCATGAGTTTCCATTCATTCATTATAACTTTGCTAGACCTGTCACTGTTGTATTACATATATCTGAAGTTTAAGAAGGTATACTAAGGACAGAATCTGGGAAATTTTCAATATAAAATCAATAAATTTAAGCTTTTGGCAGACAGCCATAAAACAGGATAAGACAATCTGTGCAGAGACTTTTGGCAATTTGAGTTTTGTACCTCAGATTCCCAGCCCTATTTTATTCTAGCCTACTTTTATATGCAAACTGTAGATGTCAAAAAAGAAGTACCAAGCACTTGAATAATGCTTTAGAGCATGATGTCTTCATTCTTACATAGCTGCAAACTTATGAACAGGTAAATGGAACTTCTCTAAACTTGAGCACACAAATTTGCCTTTATGCAATAAGAAACTTAATCTTATACAGGTAGTTTTCCACAATATCATATAGGATTTTGTCAGAGGTGCCTTCCCAACCATACATATACGTTTATGTGATTCTAAAATAAACAAAAATTATTGAACTGGTTTTGAATTAGGGTGGTTATATGGTCTTGCATAGCATTTGAATTAGACCTGGTTGTAGTTAGGAAAGCCTCCTTGGAAAGAGAGATATCCTCATAACATTAGTAGTAGTAATAGGAGTAGTAGGAGTAACAACACCAACACCAACAATCATAATAATAATAATAATAGTATAGTAATGCAATTTTGAAAAAATCTGTAATTTAATTAAACCCCTTAAGTAAAATTGGACACTGGAGCAAAATATCAGAAGTTTGGAGTGGTGAAACTAAAACAGCTTCACACTTTCCACTTTCTATTCTTTGAGATACTCTGGCTATTACTCAGCCTGCTCTATGTCTAGTCGAAAAGCAAATGGCATTACAGTGAAAACATGGTGTAAGAATCTCAGTATTGTGTACAATATTGTGCACAATATTATGCATCTTCTACAAGTATGTGTGCCACAATACCTGTAGTATAAGGTTTTGTCCTTCCTTCAACAGGTTTATTCTCAAATTATCTTTTCCACGGCTGTATAAAGACACCCCCAGGCTTGCTAGGGTCCAGTCATGACAATCTGGAACTAAAAATGTGCTATTTCATCTTACTTCCCAGGTAATTTGCCAAGACAACTAGCAGTGTTTAACTTGCTCATGTTTCCATATCAGTGAACAGATGGTGTAAATCCATCCTGGGATGTGGAATCTGCATTGTCCCTCTTTCTCAGACAGCTTATCACATATTAGTTTCTATGGAAGGAGACTCTATAGCTAAGGACACACTGTGATAGGCACTGTACAAGCATCACAAATTGAGAGTTTTTGTCCAGGGAGCTTAAATTTAAGTTTGAAATGAGAGACAGCAGGTGGATAAGACAGATGGAGAGGAAACAGAGAAATAGCAGTAAGACAGCTGTAACCAGTGCAATAAGCAGTGGTCACACCAGCTGGCTAATCACTGACAAGTGGTTTCTATCATTGACACAAAGACAAGCTCAAAGGAAGGATTTAAAGTAAAAGTGAGGATTTTTGAAAGTTGTTTCCAGACAGAAGTGGGAACAGGAAAAAATGACATATTTTGTGTGAAAAATGTAACAAACAGGCAATCAGAAGCCAGGATTCCAACCAGCATAGAAGTGGAAATCACCACCCTCAATGTATATATACAACTGCAGATGAGGTGGGAATAATCCTTGGAGGTTTTAAAATTAACTATAACTTGCATAAAATGAGAGCTCCAACAAATAGGATTAGTGTTAGCTCTTTGAGGCAATGAACACCAGAGTGATGTGTATAAAACCACCTAGAGATATTTTAGATTTGTTTGAGAGAGATAAGTTTAAATATGACTAAGAAAGAGGAGGTAAAATTTCCTTGTTTACAGGGGTACATAAAGAACACAGCAGCACCAATTTCAAAGGTTGGGAGGTTCAATGGGACTTGGAAATGGATGTTGATGATTAGCATTTCTGTATTTTCACCTCAAAAGTTAGGCTTTCTCCTGTTGCAAAACATGGACCTCTGTGGACTTCCAACATTCTCCATACAGAGCATCTGTGTAGAGTCCTGATATCTGACATCCTGCAGAAATGGATGGCTCTGTCACTAAGGAAACTTCACCCTCTCTTTCTATCAGCATCCAAAACTTATCTATAGTTAAGAACATATTTGGAGCAGGTTTTCTATTTAAGAACACAGCTATTCAGTTTTGGTACTTTATGCCCATCTCTGAAGCTTGCATCTCTCTCTGTGCATCTTTCTCCTTTCCACAGATGGTTTCAACAGCTTGAGCTCGTCTCTCTGCAGATGATGCCAGATGCTCCCTCTCTAACAGGCAGCTTAATTCCCTTTCACCCACGTACACAGAAACAGGTGATATCAGATGCCCCCTCAGCTCCAGGTCTCAGCAAAGTGATTGCAAACACACACACACAAGCAATACAGTAGATCTGCGTATAGTAAACAAATGAAGCCAGATATGTCCTCATGAGTTACGACTTGCTGGAAGAAGTTCATCTTTCAGTGGCTCCTACAATGTCTAATCAATATTTACTCTTCTCTTTGCAAGTATTTCTTCTCCTTTGTAAATCAACTGTAAATCGATTAAAATTTAATACTTGAGATTTAAGGGGCTAGTATAAGGTAGTTTGGTTTATATATATGTCACAGATTTGCAGTATGGTCATTTGTAAGGTAAACATTTATCCCATTAAATTCTGGATATGTTATATGTGTTTATTCAACAGTTACTGGAAAACTAATGAAGCCACCTTTTGTTTTGATGAAACAAATTGTGTACATACAACATTTTCTCTGGAAAAAATATATATATATACTTTACCCCCCAAAAGCTGTAAAAAATTTTATATTTTACTTCAGGAATGCTATGAAGTTAAGTGTTTTATTTCTAACTGACATTTAGTGCCCACTAAAACGTATCTGCATCATATCTACTCTTATGAAAAAATGTATGAATGTAAGTGAAGGGTGCTAAGGAAAGATTTTCCTCTACTGTTTATTTTATATCCTTTAAACATTTTGCAGATGTCAAACCACTGATGCTACTTTTTCTCAAACTTGTAGGCAGAGACAAGTGATACTCTGAAACATATTAAATGACAATACTGCTTATTTTGTCATCTTTTCCCACCTTGTTCTGTAGGTGGTCCTACTTAGTCTCAGGTTTAGCTATACAGAAAAATAGAAAGAGTTAGATCTGGAGACTAGAAGAAACCTATTAGGTTCTACACAGCTGTAAGGGTCTAAGCATGAACTTAAGATTGCAGGACTGAGGGAATTATGTTCTGATATTAAAAGCTTTAAGTGACCCAAATCTATAATTACAGTGTTTACTATGGGGCTGGGATGGCTAATTAAACAACTCAGCTGGTACTCACAGAATTCAAGAGGTCTGTAAGAAAATACTTTACATTTTTTGAGTTTCTGTGCTGTTTAAAGACAATTCCTGGATACAAGACTTGCTATGGTCTATAATGAGTAACTAACTCTGTATTTGTATCCCAGAAAACATAACTTAGTCAAATAAAACCAGACAAATATTTTATCAAATTCTACCAAAAATTTGCTAATGTTCTGTGAAACTTCTTGGGAATAATACTATAATTCGATATGGAGAGATATGAGCAAGACGTTTAATATTCTCTGGCTTTAGTAAGAAAGTATTTTTTTAAGTCTTTCCAGCATTCTAGACAATCTGCAACATTACTGGATTAGTCTTATAAGGCATTAGATGACCCACTCCCTCCATGGATCAACAGACCCTGCCAGAAGACTGCTCCAGCACAGGTTTACCACAGGGTCACAGTCCTCTTTGAACACCTGCTTCTTCTAGTGTGGGGTCCTCCACAGGCTGGAGGTGGATCTCTGCTCCCCCTGGACCTCCATGGACTCAAGGGCCATAACTGATCTCACTGTAGTCTTCTCCACAGGCTGAAGGGCAGTCTCTGCTACAGCACCTAGATCACCTCCTTCGCCTCTGTCTTCATTGATTGTGGTCTGCAGAGCTATTTCATGTGTTCTGACTCCTCTCTTCTCCAGCTGCAACTGTTGTTGCTCATAGGGTTTTTGTTGTTTAATTTTTTTTTTCCCACAGAATCTAGGTGTGTAGACTTCTCACTGCCAAAACTTTTCCATGTAAAATCATTATGATCTGTAAAAGTTGCTAGAAAGAAGAGCCTCTGAAATACAAAAAGTAATACTGAGGCTAACAAAATAAAAATGAGAGAGAGAAAATAGTATTACAATGCCAAAGAATATATAAACTCAGGGCTGGTCCAAATCAAAACAGTACACTCCTAATATGACTGCCCAAATGACTTGTGGTATTCAATCTGCTTCCTTCTTGCCTTATGACAGCAGTCATTTTGACTTATTTTTCAATATTATACCTGTGCGTATGGAGTAAAAGTGCCCAGTGCAGGAAAGTGGTATTCTCAGGCATTTTGCTAGACCATGAAAAGAACTATCTGGAATATATCTAATTGGTATTCTTGAACTTAGATAAAAAGATATCTAAAAGTCAAACAATGTTTGAATTAGGTCTTCCTCTTTCAGAGAAAAGTATCGATTTAGAAAGTATCCTAGGGCTTTCTTGAATGCTTTGGAAGGTCCAAGCCCACAGCTGCTTAGGCATATCATCAGAGACTTTGTGCTGTATCTAATATATTTTAAACACACAGTGAATGCCTACCTCTAGATTTGATGTGCTTTTGCAGACCACCTGAAGATATGCGATAGTTTTGCCATGTCAGACTTTTAACATGTAATTTATGAGATATCTTTCAGAGCTTTTTGTTCCAGTTCTTTTGATCTGTACAGTAAGGTTGTAGTGAGCACAGAAACACTGCAAGTCATTGTCTTATGGGATATTCCAAACAGAGTATTTTCCTGACAGAGATTATAGACTTCACTAACTTTTTTTCAACAAAATAGCATTTTCAATAGCAAACATTAACTCATCTCTAAATCCTTTACATCAGATTCCAGGACCAATGGATTCAGATTACAGTTTAAATGTCTGGATTCTTCTTTAATCTGTTCCACAAACATCAAATTCAAAAATATTATACAGAATTATCTCTCCTTGGATGAGTCAAACTTATCAGTGTTGTTCCCCATGAGGTTTTGAAAATAGCTATTTCAGTGCCTGATAGCATGAAAGTCTCCAGAAATGATCTGAAAGATAATCATCGACTTAGTGGCAAAAGTAAAAACCCTTGATCACTGGGGATATTTTAGAGCAGGCTGGAAAGTTGACTTCCTTTGTTATTCCAAAATAGCTTAGATCGCAATTTAATAAATTCAGCACTAGTGAACCTGCTTCTCAAAATGCTAAAACTGTGTCAAGGGACTCAGTAAAGTTTTTTTACTGTTGATGAAATTTTATTTGCAAATCACCAACCTGAAGGTATTGTAGCTCAAAAAAGTTTGGATTTTTTTGCCAAGCTTGATATTTTTTCTGTGACTAGAAGATGAGACATGGTAGTGGTTTGTTGTAACTACTCTTTATACTCACAGTTGAGGAATATATTCAATGCATTTATCTCCATGTGCAAGCTGCAGGTTGAGCTCTGGGTGGGAAAGAGCCTCAGCAAGAGGCCAAGAACTTCGGATCTTCTGCATAACAAAGGACACAGGTACCTGTGGCCTTGCCAGGTGACAGGACACTGGAAGATACAACAGGAGTTGATGACTCCCAGACTTTCCTGTGCTTAGATTGTGAGGGTGTAAAAGCCACGGGGTGTTATAGTCATAGTTATAGTTAGTTATAGTTATAGTATTTATATTTATATTTATATTTATATTTATATTTATATTTATATTTATATTTATATTTATATTTATATTTATATTATTTATATTTATATTCCTTTGTTCTGGGTGCCTCCTTGCAGGCACCATTTTGAGCTCTTGTTTTTTTAAATTATTGTACTATGATTAAATTATTTTAAGGATCTGGATATCTGAGAGTGGTGTGGTAATGCTGGTGTCGTGCTGGTGAGGAAGTCTGGTCTGACTATATGAGTGTGGGGGGTGTGACTGCCAGAGTGGCTCCTGGATGGTCAGAGATGGAAGTTTCCTTAGCACTCACCACATATGACACAATTTGGATTTTTAGGAAAAAAAATTACACAGTACGTGAATCTTCTTGGAAACAGTGAGTATATACAAACTTGTTCGTAGTTATTCATTATGTAAGATAAATATCTTTAGCCAGCAGTAAATCCAAGCAATCTTAATAGTGCAGATGTTGGTAATTTCATAAAAACTCCAGGCAAATATTCAAGGACTCATAATTACCATCCTTTAACGACTAAAACTTGGAAACGAGGATATGCAGAAGAAAGAGGAGACAATGGGAAGCAATGATAATAACCTATGAGGAAACAGCAAATGGAGAAAGGCTGCAAATGTGGGCTGCTGAAAGGATACAGAAAAGAAAAAAGGATACAAAAAATCCTTATTATGTTGTTGTGACAGAGATATAACCATTGGGTGGAAAAGAGAACAGTATCTATATCCCCTTGGCTTGATGGTTTACTGTAAATTTTCACAGTCAGTTATGGTCCGATACATTTAAAATGAGATGGTTTTGCTGTTTCTACTGAAATGCAGTGTATATAAATACAGAAAAAGTAATGTTTGTCAATGACCTTTATATTACTTGTTCTTAAATGTTTTCTTTCTTTTAGACTCAGTCTATTTTGGAGTAGTTTACCTCAGCTTAGTAGGACTTACTCAGTCCTTAGTAGGACTAAGAGACTCTGACTGTACCAAAGAGACAGAGCCTGTATAGAGAGGAAAATTAATAAAGTACTTAGAACAATGTCAATGTCTAAAATCTGTTTATAGTCAGTATTACAGTGCAACTTCCTTTAACTTATGCTCTTCTTGGTCAACAGGTTGGCTGAAAAGCTCCAAATTGCAATATTGACTTACTGAAATTGGAGCGACTGACTAAGCTTTCTGTCAAAAGGTAACACTGCAAAAGAAAGCTCAGTTCTCTGTACAACTTTTTCAGGCCTATTTCCTTAGGAACTCTGGCTGAAAACTTGATGAAATGTCAAGTCTTCAAAAGTTTGCCCTTAATGAGCAAAACTTCAATTATACTTCAAGGCATTCTGCTTCTTTGAGGTCTTTTTTTTTCACTTTCTTGAAACTCTCAGTCTCCAGCTGTTAAAGTGTTTCAGAGACCTGGGAGGTATTATTGATTTTCTTTTGCCCAAAAAAAAAAAAAAAAAAAAAAAAAAAAAAAGAAAAAAAGAAAAAAGAAAAACAGATAAAACTAACCTCCCCCCAAAAAAAGAAAAAGGAAAAAAAACCCAGACCACTAACTCTAGGCAAGACGTGAATACCAGACTGCTGCATTTTTTGATTCCAACTTCTAATTTTTTTAATGTCCTAAATCCAGGTGACTCTTACTAATGTGTTCTCAGTACAAATATTGAAAATTTATAGATCCTACCTTCCTTTCAACATCACAGTTATTTATCAAAAATAGCAGTAATGAAGCTGAAGGGCTTATCCAGATTTATACTCACACAAAGGAGAAGAGAGCATGTCTGTGGTCCAATTCACTGATTGCATAGATTTAAACATCTGGTTTATATTTTTTCTCAAACTTGAAATTTCCTAAAGACAATAATTGGACAAACTGTTCTTTTATTCAACATAATACAGTATTATTTTTACCTCCTTACTCTGTGACACACATAAGTGTTAGCTATGAAAAGTCATATGGTTTTTTAGAAAGTTTGGGGGTTTTTTTTATCAATTTCAAATTTTGATATAGCTATATTATATTGTATAATACATAAGAAAATATCAAGTAAATATTAAATACAGTACCATTACAATAAGTTTTCTTTCCACATTGACTATATTTGTTTTTAAGAAGGAGTTTTAACTCTCAAAGTATTTCAAATGATCATCCAACATCTTAGGAAATGCACAGAAATGCACTGACATTTGATCTTACAGTGTTACTGTGACTACAAATTTCAAATGTTAAAATGTATCTGAATTAAATTCATATAAACTTTTAGTGTTGGAAGTATAAAGATGGGAAGATAATATCTGGGACATGTTTTTCACTAGAGCTACTTCATGTGTAAGGGAAGAAATGTAAAGAAAACCACAACACAGCACTAAATCAGTAAAGACTCGTTAAGATTTAGTTGCATAACACAGAGTATTTAAATCCCACCAGTGAAAGAGAGTAAAGGACTCAAAACATGGAATTCCAAATGTCTTTCCCATCAGAGTTAACTGGTGTCATATTGAATTACTGGTCAAGTATCTCAAAAATGTATTCACAGTATTAAATGTGAAATTTATTTAATGGCATCTGTTATTATAATCTATATTGCTAATATGCCAGATAAACTGGCTAGGGGGAAAGGACTATTCTTACCCTCCAGATAAGGAATATGTAAATAGTCCATCCTCTTAGTGGTTGCAGTGTGACATGACATTTGCAAGTCTTTTTAACTCTAACTGGATTTAGAGATTTAGAGAAAAGCAAAGCAATTAGAAAGCTACATTTGTAATTATTGTAGTTTTAGAAGACAGGTGTAAAGAAATGGGGTTTATGGGCTTTATAGGGAGAGTATGACAGCTTATATAATTATTTCCTCACTTTCTGCAGTCATTCTGTAAAAAACTTAATTTACCCATTCCAGAAAGGTGTTGAAAAAAGAAAATAAAAGGACTGTCATTGTGCACAGCATGGTGTTCAGCTCTAAATGTAACAAGGCATTGTCCAGTACAACTGCTGTAGTTATACAGGTAACAACTCTATGTAGAGAGTATTTTCACCCCAAAGTAAACTCAAACCTGTCAATTGAGAGGATTTAAATGATAACACATGCAGTTTTTGATGTTCATTTTGATTTAAAAACTCATTAAGAATTTTTGAAATGGTTATCTTTCATATAAAAAAAGAGAGAAAAAGAAACATTTTGGTTATTGTCTAATAAATTAGAATAGTGGTTTGCTCTTTCTAAAAGTATGTTTAAAAGAAGAGAAAGGCACTTTTAACAATTATCTAGATTTATACAAAAATCTCAACATTACAGTGGTTGTTCTTTCAATATTACATTATTCAAGTTGTTTTCAGATTAATATTTATTACTCTTAACAAGCTTTACATATATATATATATATATTTAGTATTTAAACTTCCAGACCTCTAGTTCTATTGTTATGTTCTCTTACCAGACTGAAAGAAGAGAGAAGACAAATCTCACCCTTAAAGTACAGCAGGCCAGACATGAAATTCAGGTCCTGTTCAGTTGTCTGTCATTTCAGTAGGCAGTTTACTGTGTCAATTAGTCCAACACAAGGAAGGTAGCTCTAAGTTTACTATCAATATTATGTCTCTAAAGGCTTTTTAAGTTAAAAGTCATTTTGACTGCAGTCATTAAAAGAAGAAAAAAAAAATTTCAATGCTGTAGAAAGCTAGAGAAACTTCTTCAGGGTCTCAGCTGGTATTTGCTTTCTCAGAGGGATACAGGCATGCTACACAAGGTATGATTTGCTAGGATTTTTTTTTTTTAGACATGACACAGAAATAGTCCTGTGCTGTGGTAGAAACTCTCGCATATTTTGCTCTTTAGAATGCTAGGTCATTTATGCAGGTTTCTCTATATATATTCTAATCTTTATCATGTATTATCAGAAAAAAAGAATTTGTACAATAGAATAAAATACAAAGAGAAATAGAATTCCATAATTAGGAAGAGTTTTTCTGATAAAAACTGAAGAGGCTTCTAATTCTAAGGCATATTAAAAACTTTTGTTTTTCAGTGTTGGAACTGAGATATTCCTAAAAAGTAAAAATAAAAATCTCCTCAGGAGAAAAAGGAACCAAAATTTTGGTTAACTTTAGAAGAGATGCAAGACTCCCAGAAAATTGTTTCACTTGACCTGTACATACTACCCTGCTATAAAATTTGGTTGAAATAGACCTAAGGTAACAAGTTTTTGGGAAGTATGGAGTCAAGAAGACTTATCTTGTGTTGTGTCTTCCAAAACTCTTGTGAGAAAAATTGCTAAGCAAAGAGAAGAGAGAAGAGAAGAGAAGAGAAGAGAAGAGAAGAGAAGAGAAGAGAAGAGAAGAGAAGAGAAGAGAAGAGAAGAGAAGAGAAGAGAAGAGAAGAGAAGAGAAGAGAAGAGAAGAGAAGAGAAGAGAAGAGAAGAGAAGAGAAGAGAAGAGAAGAGAAGAGAAGAGTGGTTTTGAGTTTGGGCTTTTTAATTATTATTTGTTTGGGGTTTTTTTGGTTTGTTTTTGTTTTTGTTTGGGTTTTTTTTAGGTTTCGTTGTTTTTTTTGTTGTTGTTTTTTGGGGGTTTCTTTTGTGGTCCGAGGTTTTGGGGGGTGGTATGTATTTTCTTGGAGCTTAATAAACATATATATAACCTTCAACTTCCGTAATTTAAGCAGTTGGAAGGTAATTACAAAAGCAAAGCCTGAGGAATAATTCTTCATATTTATAATTGCTTTGTTTCTTAAATTCCCAGAAAATCCTGTGTAAAGGTGAAACCTCACTGATTGCGGGTTTTAATTTTTTGGTGATTTTTCAAATAATTAAAACCAGCTGGAAATGTAAATTAAACATTAGGTTAACATTAATATAAATTTCTCAGTCATATTTAAACTAATTGATATTCAACTAATAATGAGTTATAGCGACTTTGGTGCCAATTATTGTAAGGAATTAGAAGACCAAGTTAGCCTTACAAAAGAGGTAATTTTTCATGACTTCTATTGAGCATAAGCAAGACAATGTGTTTAGTCAGTTTTTAACAGCTTCATTCATTATCTGGAAGAAAACAGAAGCAGCATAATAATTAAACTTATGTACATGCTGAAGCCTATTGTTAATATTTAGAAGGAAATTAAGGAAATGAAAAGTGATACAAATTTTAAATATACAGTTTTATATAAAATAATTGCCAATGTTAATATTTTTTTAAATGATTTGAAGAATTAGTCAAAATTCAACTGTTAATGTAAAAGAGGAAACAGACTGGGACATAAAAAAGACCTGTCTTCATAAGAGAGGAAGTGACCTCAGAGGATATTTCTAGCCCAGCTCCCTGCTCAAATTCGGGTCAATTCTGAGACAAAACCAGGCTGATTAGAGTGTCTAGTCAAACCTTGCTAATCAACAAAGACAGAAACTGTACAGCCTCTTTGGGAAACCCAAAGAATTTTTGTGTTAGTTACTCCTCATGATGAAAAGATTTCTCCTTAATTTCAGTCTGACACCCTCTTTTCCATAGTTGTTCTCATAGTCTCTTATTGTTAAGGTCTCCATCTCTCAACTCTTGCGGTTCATGTCTCATAAAATCAGTTTTTGTAGTCTTCATCAATTGTAAAATAGCTCTGAGAAACATTGTCTTCTGACAGGAAGAAGACTTTGGTCAAGAGTCGAAGTTCCTGAGTTGTTGCTTTTCCTTGCAATGGTAATGGCTGAACTTCTGCATCTAGGGCTAAGAATTTGTTTCATTTGCAGGGAATTGTTACTTCATTTCTATGTTCTGTGGTGTCAGAGAAGAGAGCAGTGAACCTCACTGGTCCACATAATCTAGGGCTCGTGAGCACTAGATTATGAGCCACAAGTTAATCAGTCGTCATGATCCTTCAGCTGCTCATCTATCTGACCAAACATTCCATTTGCTCCTTAGAAGTAGGCTGGCAGTCACCTTTACCTGCTTTTGCATGAAGTAGAAAAGAGAATACTTTTAACTGTCTGTCATCATTGGCATAGATTCTGCTGAAATTTCTGGGTTTATGCCTAAAAAAACTAGCTCAAATAAAAGAAATTATGTGTGTCAAGTCAACAGTGTACCCTAAATTCCTCCAAAACAGGACAGTGGGACAAAAAGTAGGCATTCAACCCAGATTATTTATGCACAAATATTACATATTTTATTCTTATTCAGCACAATGTTTTTGCTAATTCAGTCCAAGTTAAATCAACTTCAAAATAACTTCTGAATGCTTTGTTTTTCCCCCAGTAAACCCTGGATTAATTTTCCCCCCTGCCCCCCCCCACCTCCCCCCCAAATACTTCTAATCATATTAAAGATGGAATAATCCCACAATTTTATAGATGAACCATAGTGACGTGTCAGATATGAGCATTGCTCATGCTCTCGTAATTATTAGATTTCATTCTTCTCTAGATGCAAAAGAAAAATTCTGGTACAGTATTAATAACAGAAGTATATGTTCTTTCAGTGATTCTGTTGGAGTATGTATGTACCTGGCGAGACTGCAGTACACCAGTAGAAATTTTGTGGAACTTCAGTGGAAATCTGTGAAAGTGGTGCTGGTTTTAGCCTAAAAATGTTGAGAAAGATTTTTCACACACAAGATAAATGAACAATAAATTAAACAAGTGACTTATTCTTATCTGGTTTACGTATGTATTCAGAATAACACAGGCAATTCAAATTTAACTATAAGGTTATCTCTGGTAAAATGGAAGGAAGGGATTACAAGCTCAGGGAAAAAATATTTGCTTTAAGGGGTAGAGAATATGTGAATAAAGCATAAAATTAGAGAGTGCAGAAACAAATATCTAATATATATTAGATATTTTAAAAGAGATGATCTGTAATGTAGTTTTAGGAAGTTCAACACAGTATGAATAATTTTCTGTAGCTTGAGCCAGTTAAGGCTTCTTTGGCATAGGGATGGATCGGATATGATTTCTCCAGCTTTCTGCCTCAAATATCTGATATATGTGTTAATCAGTTTTGCTTAAATAAGGGTGTCATTGCAGTGCCCATAGATAACATATTGATGAATCCATTCAAATTATGTTTTCTGGAATTTCCCTGAGAAAATTAAATAACCATCAAAAGAACAGCATCGTTTCCATCAATGCCTTTCTGCCTCTTAGGAGTATTGGAATTGGGTTATTCCAATGTCATTTCGATTCTTCTTTCTTTGTAAAAGAACTATCTCAACCAATTTGCTTAGAAAGTGAAATCTTCTTATTTCATTAACTTGTCTTTCCACATTATGTTGCTGTCAAAAAACGATGATGTAAATAAGCCATCAAACATGGCAAATTTGTTTTCATTAGGAAGCTTTTAATTGTGTCTATGTGTGGTTTCATAATCTTCTTATATGAAACCTCTAGGAATTGCAGGGAGATGAGAGGAGCACAGATAGACAACTTCCTTTTTATTTCTCCTCCTGAGATTTCACTACTGCTTCCAGCACATTTAACATAATCTTTGCACAAACAAATCTTCTCTTTTGTCTTACTAAACCTTATCTATGTCTTACTAAACCAAGCCCATTTTGAGAGTTTGGATATGAATAATATAATGTTATGAATTTTAAGATTTTATAAGCTATATGCAGAAGAGGAATAGTAATGTGTCTTATTAGACACATTAGAAAACCAGTGCCATATTAATATTTCATATTCGAATGGCAAGACGGTTTATTGATTTTCCTAAACTTATGTCCAGAATGTATTAGGACCATAAAGAACCCCAAATATGAATAAATTTGTTTTATATAGTCAGAAATATAAAACAGTATAAGATGCAACTAAACAAGCAGAAAGTTAAAATGACTTACTGTTAAGAAAATACATTATAGATGGTTTAACATTTTCAGTGTTATAGTTTTAAAACAATATTAATGCTTATTTGTGATCTTATAAATATTTTAATGCATACAGTGCTCAGAATAATAGCTGTCTTTTATGAATAAAAAAGGTCAAAACATGTATGAGAAATATAAAATGCTAAATATGAAAATAATAAATGTACTTTAGAAAAAAAAATGTTTTTTGTGAAAAAACTCAGAGGAAAAAAATATTATGATATGACTATACAGGTCATTGATCTATCTAGTTCTGAAATCTTACTGAGTTTGTGTTCATATAAAATAAGATATTTTTCTTCTCATTTATGTACTATTCTGTTTTTTTTTTTTTTTGGCAGATAATCTTAAGAAAACATACCTTTGGGAGTGGTGAAGCAAATTTACCCATTACTTTATAATGGAGATCCTCAAGAGGACTACAAAGATTTTCAGAATCAGTACACTATATTTCAGAAACCTTAGGAAATGGTTTACGTTCATATTTAAGTCTTTTTTTTTTTTTTTTTTTTTTTAAATTCCAAGATGGTCTGATATATATTCTAGTTACCCTTTATTCAACAGGTCTCGACAGGTCCCTGGTTTAAAAGTGTACTACAAAAAGCACATGCAGGTTCATAGGGAATAAACAGTATTTAGACCAGGGACAATATTTTTTATTGCATTTATATTTCTTTGTAAGTTTGGGGTATTTTATTGTTGAAGAAAATGAGAGGTTTATAGTACAGGCTGTTTCAAGGCCCAGTGCTGAAAGGCTGTGTGCATTAACATCTCTGTCCACCTCTGCAGAAGGCACTCCAGTGCTGACTTACAGCACCTCTGCTGCTCTCGCACTGGCTGTGTACGCTTTCCCTGTGCCAAGGCTGTCAGATTTGTGTTGAGCTGTGGGGTGAGTTTTGAACTAGCAAGCTTTCCACTACAGTGGAAAGGACTCCAGTGAGATCACAAAAAAATACATGCTTTCCTAACCTGGAAGTAAAACTAATGTAAAATAAAAAAATGTTAGTCTCTTCTTTGACTACTTCAGTGACCCTAACTCTTGCACTTATTTTGATAACAAAGATGTGACTTCTGTACTTTCACACCTTCCTAAGTGTCAATCAAATAGCTTCTGAATGAAGTCTCTAAATTTATTGTAAATTATATAGGACTTAGGAGCCTTTCTTCTTTCTGTAAAAAAAATGGATGTGGACATGGCAAATCTGTGATTCCAGATCTGCATCTAAGATCTCATTCTCTATTTTTTATGCCAGAAAAATGCTTTCTTGTTGAACTACAGTGAGAAATGCTTGCTCCTTAGGGGAGGTTTAAGTGCTGTTAAAAGTCTCTGAGAGTAGTTATCTGGAGTTGAATGTGATGATCAAGAGGAACTGGGAGAATTTGGCAATTCCAGGCTCATGAAAGCCTTTGATGCTGAAACTTAGCTGTAATCACTGATTATTAATATCACTATGTCACAAAGAAAAGTTTCACAGCAAGTAAGTAGAAAATCAGTTTTCATGTCCTCTTGTCCCACTTCAGCTTATACTGAAGACATTTGTGGAAATTTGAACTCTTCTCTTTTGTAGTTTTCCCCTTAGAAGCTGATTTATGAATCTACTTGGTATCTGGACATAAACTAAAATGACAGCCAGTATTTAACTATTCCAGATATGAAGTTTCAGTTTATCAGAACAGTACAACTTTTTCCGAATTTATAAACCATTCATACACAGATTAAAAAATTCCTTCTACTCAAAACATCCTACAATTTAGCTACTTAATATCCTTGCTGTATACCTAATTTCAGTGAATCATGCTAAGACACATGGATAGGTGGGAAAAAAACCCATGTAAATGTTTTTTCCAGATCTGCAACATTTGATTTCTAGAGGAAAAAAACTGGAAAAGGTATATGGATCCATGCAATAAACTCATCAAAATGAAATTATAACCTCCCCTTCCAAGATTAAATATGCAATTTTCTGTATGAGTTGTATGTATATGACTCCTGTTCTTTTTATTTACTCACCAAGGCACTATTTGACAATCTCTTTTGAGAATAAGATTAAATTTCCTGATTCCTCTTCTTTTAGAAGACTAAGGTAGCCAATTGCAGAGCTCTGACTCAAACTCTCTTCAAGTCATGCAGCAGATTATTTCTAGAAATCACTATAAAGATTTCTCTGACACCTTAAATTGCATTCAGTTCAATTCTTTCAAAAACCCCTAAATTTTTAATTGGTTCATCAGAACAGTTTTGTTCATTTTTTCGAGTGTCATAACTCTTTTGTTTGTTCCTAAGATTCAGCTTTACAAGAAGGGAGAGGGGAGGGAGAAATCTATTAATTCCAGATTATTTTGAGGGAAAGTCTCTTCGCTCACATTTGTTGGCTAGCCAACATACTAAGTTTTTCTCATTTAAAGCTGAAATATGCTTGTCTTTAGGGCTCTGTTCAGACAGTTTCCTGACACCAACTTGAGATTTGAAATTTTGCTGGCACTCCAAGCTGCACACCAAGCCTATGTGTTTGAGAGTTCCTGGCACTTCACTGTATTGAGCAGTTCCTGTGCAATCTAACAGCATGGTGTAATCTTTTGTGAAGTATTTCTGGTAAAGAAAAGGATTGATTTACAGCAATAGCTGCATTTTTTCCACTTCTTCTTTCCTGTGGTGTCTGAATGTCAAAGGCAGTAACAAGAGCATCATGGATATTAAGAATATTTTACTAGAGATGAACTAGAGTGTGCTTAATGCATTTTGTTTTCATCTGCGAAATAGTGACTGCAATTTTTAGTGTAAATTGCCTTTAAAAATTATATCCTTTAGAAACATAAAAGTAGATTGTTAAAAATAAATTCATAACTGTAATTGTTAAAAAGTAAAAAGACTCAAAGATTTACTAAAAAGCATTTGTTCAAGTACATGAATTTCAGAAACACAGAATTTCTTCCTGCCTTTAATAAAATGGATGAACAACATACCCTCAGATGTTGTTCTATTTGAGTGGTATTGCATTTAGCCACTTAAACTCCAGAAAAAATATTTTATTGTTTGTAAGGCAACTCTTGACTCCATGAAAGCTATGAAAATCTTTACAGGATAACATATGCTTCAATAAATTTTCACTTTTAAAATATCCAATTAAGTATTATACTTGTATACAAATACTGAAATATTGAAGTTTGAAAATGAGAGGGTTTTTTGTAGTCGCATAACCTGTAATATCAATACCTCAAGTGCCACAAGCTACTTGAATACAATTAAAATTTTTCCTTTAATCCTTTCCCGGTATTAAATGAGAAACATGCAATTCAACTTCACATATTATGCTTTTTTCTTAGATTGCTGCCAGTCAGATGCAACCCATTTCAAGTAATTTCTGCCATGGATGAATTTGCTCATACTCTTGGGACTGAGACTACGTATAAGAACTTTGCAGTCGTCTAATTACAGAATACTTCTGTCACACTACATCACACACTGAGTCATTATAACTCAGAAAGAGGCAGATTTTCAAGAACAGGAGCAATAGCATGATGCAGACTATGCTGATGTCACTGCTACTTGAAAAGACAGATGCCTATCAGAAAAAATAGTTAAGTTCTTGATACAAACTAATAAATCAGTCATTTTGAAAATATTTAAATAGAATTGTCTTGCATAGGTGTTTTTCAGTAAACATACTGACTAGATGATTTTGAAATTCACTGGGGAAATTGAAAAAAGCCACAAAATCTTCTCATAAATATATCTGGTTTTTACCTATGAATTATAGAGATTAATTAATTAAAATTCTTATTTTCCCTTTTTACTATGTGAAAGAGAATTCCATGTTTTACTAAATACATAGTTTACTTTTCATAAAGCACGTGAAGGAAGCACTGTGCTTATTTATGGCACACTCCAAGAGACAATCATACTAAATCTAATTTATCCATTCAAAATCCCAGTGCTTCCTATCCTAATCTCTTTCCAACACACTGTCTAGGATAGAAAAACTTATTTTAATGATCCAAGCAGGAAGCCTATTGAATATATCACCCGAGACACAGTAAGATCATATTAAGAATTCATATGCCAGAGTACAAGCATACACACTGTTAAACAGTAAAAACAGAATTTAATTTAGTAACATGGACATATACAGACTTTTCAATCAAACTAAAATTCTGAGTAAATCTATTGTTGTATCATTCTGTTTCTAAGATATTTTGTGTTTGAGAAAAGCGCTTAGATTGATGAACTCTGTGAGCCTTTTCATTTTACACAATGTGTAGAGGGGGTTGGACTAAATGATCTGCAGAGATCCCTTCCAACCCTAACTATTTTATGATTCTGATTCTGTGATTCTCTGGGTATCCTGTAGTCCTCAGGGCTGCCAATAGCCTCTGCAAGCATTTATATGGTAATCCCTTCTAGGAGACTTCTGGCAAGCTTCAACTGTGTGTTCAGATAATCAGCTAGCCATCTATAACATAAATATCTCAAAATAAGATGGGTAACTAAGCTTCTATTATACTCAAAAACGATTGACATTGATGGAGCCTACAAAACAACTTTTCTGTCCTTAAATTACGTAGTTAGTGGAAAGTACCAGTATTGTAGACACCGGAGTGCAGAGCCATTTGAACTATCCTAAGTTGTCCACTGGCTGGTATGATAAAATATAAACAGGAGATCATAGTTTTGTGGCTTGATAGCTAGAGGCCAAACTTAGATGGACCCAGTGCTCAGGACACTGCATCTCTTTACTGAGAAATTCAATGTGTGAAAATAGACACTTAGTGCTATTTGTGTGGCCATATTTGCCTCAGTCTCCTACTGGAGGAAGTTTCAGATATCTTTTGCCTTTGTTATTTGTAATCCCTTTATATATGACCTGGGTTTCTTAGGGAGACTAGATTCTCAGGTATGGGCAAGTAATTGCCTTAGCTGAGTTAGTCTCTAGATTCCTTTAAATGCATTGTCTAATATATAAATGCCCATAAAGGCAGTGTAAGTATCTATCAGTGTAAAAATGTAGGTGTCTGTCTCCCTCCCTAAACCCTGTGCAGTTTAAACACTGTACACACCTAGATGTGATAAACTCACCTCAGTGTGTTGACATGTGGAGCAGAGTGCTCCGATCCTCCACTTGTCTTTCACAACCACCTCCTTATGGTCATACATAGTTCAAATTTTTCATCCTATTGTGACAATTTCAAATTGAATCCTAAGAACGAGTGCATGGAAATGTTGAGTATTTTATGCAGGTGGAAAGAAAGATTACAAATATTCAGACAAGTGTACTGATTTTCTTTTTCTTTTTCTTTTTTTGTTTGTTTGTTTGTTGGTTGGTTGGTTGGTTGGTTGGTTGGTTTGGTTTGGTTTGGTTTTTTTGCTTTATTTCACCAGCTCTATAGCATTATGTCTAATTTAGGGATCTGATTCACACTTCATAGTTGGTGCCTTGGCCCATCTGGGTCTTCGAAAATTTTTTTTTTCCGTCAAATAAATGTCCAAAATGATGCCCTAAATTCACTAATTATCGGAATTACTCTGAGACTATTGAAAAAATAAATGCTTTAAAGTAAAAATATTTAAAGAAAAAACCAAAAAAAACAAACCAAAACAAAAAACCCGAACCAAAACAAAACAAAACAAAGCCACAAAACAAAGCAAAACAAAAAACCCAAATCAAACCAAAGGAAACCATAAGGATGTTTTACTCCATAGCTATTTGGAATGACAATACTGTCTGCTCCGAAGTGACCTTTCACTTCATTGGAAGTTCTAAGCTACTTTCTCTATGAACGCTGAGATGGACAAGACTAGCTTTCTATTCAGATGAGAATAGGATTATCCATTAGGTGTTCCTAAGGTTCATTAAATAAAGTTTTTCAATCGTGTCTGTTTACTAGATTGGTTAAATAAATAAGGATGAATAGGCATCTGTTTCTTCATCTTATGAGGTGGTTCTATAAAGTTTTTTCTATAGACTTAAAAAATTGGTACCAAAAGGATACATCATAAGTGAATAAAATAAGCAGCAAAATAAAGTAAACTCATCTGTGTAGGAGGCTACCAAATAGGCATATTTCCTTTAAATTATGCAGATTACAAGACGTATTTTTAAGAGTTGTTTCAATTTTACTAACTGTTATGAATTACTTGCTTCTTCTTTAAACTTCTTATTTTTTATTTCATAGAGTTGTTTGGTTTGGTTGGGTTTGTTTTGGGTTTTTTTCTATTTGCTTGGTTTTTGCTTTTTTTCCCCCGAGATATCAGCAATGTGTTAATTATAATCTGGAATGCAAAATACTTATATGTGGCAGAATTTTACTGTGGTATTAATTAAAATATTCTAAATTATGGATAAAGCTCCGACACTCCTGGATCCTCTTATTTGTGTTAATCAGCACCTTTAAGCCTAGCTAGGCTTGTCTCCTACCAAAGATCAGATGTGTAAACAACTCTTTTAAGTTTCATTTCAACCTGTACTATGTCATTTTGGATATTTCTGAAGACTTATTTTTAAGTGATTCACAGTTCAGTGTGTCAGATTTTTGTGGCACAAGAAAATCTAGCTACAGGTTTCATAGCCTTAAAAATAGGATAGTTAATTGGACTGTTTCTCCAACTGACTTCTTTTAATGTTTCCAATTAACATATGAGTTTGTTTTCCTTCACAGAATAAAGGAATTAGAGGAAGCAGGAGGGATCTAATTTGGGTTTATTTAAGATACTCAGACCAAACATTGAGTTGCTATCAACAACCATCTTTGCAGTGAACTCTGATGCATTTCCAGTTCAAACCCAGGTTTTCAACCTTATGTGCTTTTGTAAACTAATGTTTATGTTCCTGTGTGATGCAGTGTAAAGCCATAGAGATTTTGCCATCCAGGTTCCACAACTAAATGCATCCTTCTCAGCAGAACTGGAAAGCATTTGGTATTTAAACTCATAAAAATATAGCACATGAAAAAAAATAAATTAAGAACCTTGATTATTAATACCAAAATCTCAGTTGCCTACAATTAATTAGCACAGCTAATGAACAGACTGTAACCAAATAGACAAGCAGGGTAGGTCCTTTACTTTCTCAGTGTGGAAGCCATGTAGTGAAGAGAGACTTAACACCTACAGCTTTAAATCTTCAATTCTCTTTGTTCTCTGCTGCCCAGCTGCAGCACAGGCTTCAAATCTGTTTCTGGCATCTCACCACAGTTTATCTCTTTTTCTCCCTTATAGTGAGCCTTACTGAGAAGTTTCAGAGGAGCAATAGGTGAACTGGCCTAAGAAAATTAGTGATTTCATTGACATGGCAGCAAAGTGAAAGATAAACTCATGATAGCTCTGACTAATCTGTCCTTTACAGGAGAAAACTGTTATGAAAGTACAACAAAATATTTTATGCCTACTAATTCTTCTTATTAATAGGTGAATATCTACTTTTTGCAGAGCCAGTAGAGCACTAGACACCATTTTTTCAGTTGCTTGGTAAGGCAAATGCCATAATTACAAGTATTGATCCTTCTTCCTCTCACTCCCTTTGACTTTCATTGCAGAGCACAATATCATATGTCAAGGAATATCCCTTTATTCGTTTATGGCCAGCTGTCCAAGTTGCATTCCTTCCAAAATTCTCACCCCCTACCTACCTAGTTTTGGGGTGGGAAGGGAGAAAAAAGTAAAAGACTTGATGTGCAAGAATAATTCTGCAAAATACAAACCAAATCATTCTATCAACACCAATTTAGCCATAAATACAAAACACAGCAATGTATGGGCTTCTGTGAAAAAAGGTGTCTCAATTCAAGCCAATCCCAGTACATTCGAGCTTTAGCAAAGCCTATAGGAACAAGTGCTGACTATATGCTCATCCACAAATGGAAATCTTACTTGTAGCACTGAGAAGAAAAAAAAAAAATTGTTTTACCCATTTTAATAAAAAGACATATTCAAAGTTTCCATTTGCAGTTTAATTTTATCTAATGCACCATCTTGCAGAAAAAATTCTTAATTTCTTGATCTTTGCAGGTAAATATTTTGCAGGAACAAATTATACCATATTGAATAAATGTCATGCTCTTTTAAATGTTATGGAAATGTCTTAAAATCACGTAAATGAGGAAAAAAATATATATACGGCTTTAATAAATGTAGAAACTATGTTCTAGTTATAGAAATAGAAATAAATGCTTCATTACACAAATAACCTTAAACTTGGACCACGATGGATACTGTAATTAATTAAACAGTAAGTTGAAGTAATATATTGCACTGGAAATGGAAACATTTAGATGAAAAGGCTGGAAATGGATGGAGTAATAGGTAATGTAGTCCATCTTTTGAAAGCATGACAATTAAAAGGACTCATTCAGACAGATGAGGTTGTTGTGCAGAATTTAGCATTTATATACATATCAGTACAAATTTTTAAATGAGTTTTTGCTTTGATTTGTTTCAGTGACTTGAATGGTATTACTTAGACAAGCATACAGGTGTATTTTTTGCAGAAAAAGTTCTTAAAATTTGCCAAGTACCTTGTTACACTTTAATGCTCTAAAATGTACAGGTAAAATTTGTGGTTCAACTTACTGAGAACATTTGTGAGTTCTTCTTTGTTCCTCCTCAGGGCCTTAACCCCCTCTTA
Source organism: Phylloscopus whistleri (assembly GCA_017589585.1). NCBI lineage: Eukaryota > Metazoa > Chordata > Aves > Passeriformes > Phylloscopidae > Phylloscopus > Phylloscopus whistleri. Next base: position 4,717,709 of record JADMLD010001389.1, on the reverse strand, counting down.
AAAAATTCACCAATACTTGCCAAGGAAAAACAACAAAGTAGTAAGTAGGTTGAGGAAATAACACCGGTCATGTTACAAAAATTATTTTTAGAAAGTGTTATCAGTTCCTACGATGTCAGTAATAGAATTTGAAATCCTAATGGAAAATACCATTTGAATGACAACAGACTATCATACCTCTGTGGTTTGGGGGAGTTATATTTTTTAAGTGCAATATATTTTACAATGAATGAAAGCAATATTATTGGTAAATCAGCAATAATTATACAAAGTACTGTTTTCTTAAAATATGTGTATGATAAGCTGAAGTTTCCTAGTATCATTTAACATGAAAAATATTGGTGTTATGTATTCTTTGTATAAAAAGAAATTAATCCGTAGATAACTACATATATATATATTATGTATATTGCTGAAAACAAAATATAATTCTTAAAGGACTAGTTATATTGGTACTGACTGTTCTTTAATTGCATTGACAATATGAGTGACTTACATCAAGATAAAAGTAATACCAACATGAAAAAGGAGATTAATTTCAAGGTACTGGTCTGTATCATCTTACTTTTGTTCAGTGACATCTGAAGGCAGTTTCTAAGATGAAGTTAAATGACAATATATGGCAAGACAAGCAGCTAAATGTTCTCACGCTTCTGGTCCCCTGCTAGTCATCAGCCACTGAAGATATTGATTACAAAAGAGAATGATGCATATTGCTAGGAAACCTGACAGCAGCATTTGAACACATCATTCAGTACTGAATAACATAGAGCTACTTGTCAAAGCAGAAAATGTATCTGTCCACAAGGTCTTGACAATTATTATCTTTTTCATGAATTTTAAGAACAGTGACTATCTTAAAGCTTTGTCAGAAATACTTTGGTGATACAAAACACATTTAAGGATTCCAGATGTTTCTGACCACAGCAGCTTTTAAATAACATAAAGGATTGATTAAAGAACATTTTCAGATTTCATTATGGCACATTAATTTGTCTTTTGTAAACCAACATAAAGAAAACTACTTAGAAATGGCCTTATTTAATGTCCAGTGAGTGTTTAATCCAATTAATGTTAGTCCCTATCCTTTCCATAATGAAATGAGTTTTGCTTTCAGTATAAGCAATAGCTTATTACTTCAGAAGGTTTTTTAATATCAGTTTCTTAATTGCCATTTACTCTTGCTATTATTATATTATCAGGAGATTTAGATAAAACAAACTGCTCTCTGCACTGTTTCACTCTCAGGCAAAAAGGAAAATATTCAAGACACAGAACATGGCACTCAGAGCATTATAGAACTACTTGACCCTGCTTATCATCTTAGCATTATTTCAGATACCATTAAATCAGGGTAAGGTTAGCAGGTTAACAGTGCATCACCATTACTTCAGTTTTCAGTGAACAGAAAAATATTGTCCAACATCTAATGGAACAGTTTCTTTTCTACTTCCAAAACATATGAAATCCACGATCACTTTGACCATTGACTTATGTACTGCATTAAAAACAAAAAGTGAAACTAACCTCTTAGCATCCTGATGTTTTTTTCAAAACCTTGTCTTTTCAAAGGAGAGAAAAGAGCTTTATTCTATTGCATGACAACTTTTTTAAAAAATAGTCCGGCATCAAACATGTTCTTATTAAACTCCTCAAGTAGATAAGTTTTCCATGCTTTCTGCTTTATAAAACAGAGATGAGGGGAGAGAGAGAAAAAATGCTATTTGTTGAACATTCTTTTTTTTGTTTTTGTGATGAATATTTATCCAGCCAGAAAAAAAGAAAAAAGGGAAAAAATAATTAATTGTTTGAGAAATAGACATTGTGTTTCCCTTACTATAATGCAGTATTCAGAAATTAATTAATGGAGATAAAGGAAAAAGCAAAGAAAAAATGAGAAAAAAATAAGAGTTTTAGGAACCCAGCAAAACTTCAAGTAACAGAAATGTTAAATAAATTAACAGAGTGTTAATTATGCAAAGTGTTTACCTCAAGTCAGTAGCTTGTTTCATTAGATCAGAATAGTCAATGACAACTTCACAATGTAGTAGTCAGTCATCAATCTACAGATCGTGAGGAGTCCTCCTGAGGAGGAAGGAGAGGCATAGAAAACATGATGGACTGACTGCAGCCCTCATTTCCCATCCCTCTGGGCTGCTCAGGGGAGGAAGAGAATTTGAGAGTAAAGTAAAAACCAGAAAAAAGGGAGGGGTGGGTTGAAGGTGATTTTTAATATTTGTTTTTGTTACCCTAGTAACAAAATCTATTTAGTTAACCTATTTAATCTGCCTATTGGTTCTTGTTACCCAACTCTGATTTGATTGGTAATAAATTAAACTATTTCCCCAAGTTAAGTCTGTTTTCCTTGTGATGACAATTGCTGAGTGATCTCTCCCAGTCCCTACCTCAGTCTATGAGATTTTCTTTGTATTTTCTCTCCCTTGTCCTGCTGAAAAGTGGAGTGATAGAGCATTTTTTGGTGGACACCCTGGTGTCCAGCCAGGGTCAGCCTACACCACTGCAATACAACTCTGTGTACAACTATATTGATAAGTTACAGAAGACATTTCTGACCTGTTGTAATCATCCTCCAAATAATGCAGTGAAATCAAGTTTATTTTACAATACATCTAGGTAAACCCTTGTGCTGTTTGAGCTAATTAAGTTCTCTGTGTTTTCTTTTATGAGAGCACTGCACCATTGTTTTTCCATGACTACATTTTTTTCACATCTAGAACATTATTTGCTTTTTCATCACAATTAATTACTATTAATTTAATAGCTTTACAGGCTTTGATAATTTTATTTTTTATCAAGTGTACACACTGGGTCCCAAAAAAGGCTGTAGAACTTATCTGCCATAAAATTAAAGGCATTTGAAATCAACAAATTTTCAACTTCATTGAGCTGATATAATCAGGCTATCTTTCATGGAAAATACTTTCACACCACTGAAAAAAAAAAAAAAAGGTCATTATTGATTTTAAAAGGTTTTGTGCTGCCTTCTACTTCACAAAACTATGAGATTACACTGTGAACAAATGAATATAAATGTAACAGTAACATCTCTGTTACTATTCAGGGATATAACATCACTGGTTTACTAGATGATTAGATATAAGATACAATTGTCTCTAATTTTGCAAAATATTTGAAGTGGAAGATTGTTACTTTTCACAGAAGCCTTTGGCAAAAAGCAGTGATAAAAGTCAAGTATGCATTTATCTTGTGTTAACACTGGAAAACTGTCCTTTTCATTTCAAGGAGTTAATACACAGTAATTCATTTCTTGGAAATGGTATTGTCTTTTATTCTGGATTTCTCAGTACTATATCTAAGTATTAGTTCTTGAAGTTCAATGCTGTGTTCAAGATGAAAAATCAAGTGTATTGCAAAGTCTTACACTTTGATATCTAAGTGTGTCTGCATGTAGGTATGTCTTTATTTCAGAATAAGGGTATGGAAAGATGTGGAATATATTACACATCAGATGATGGCTCAGTTTCACTGTTGTTGCCTCCAACAATGAGGAAAATGACAGAATGCATTGACATTTATTCATATTTAGCAGTTCTGTCTTTTTCATGTATTTGCCTTCCAGGAAATTTTTTCCAAATAAAAAAGCATGTAATTTTAAATGTGCTAATTACTCATACATTCCATTCTTTAAGATCCTCCCCTCCCTCCCCACCTTATCTATAAAGTGTCTTTTCACCCTTTACATTAATATGTGTCCTCCTTGCAGAAAAATCAAATAATTTTCAATTGTTATGGGATCTGTGAAAGAATGCTAAAATGCTGGTAGGGACGGACTACACTGTCCCTAAAGACCTTGTGAAATGAAAGTGTAGTATTATGGGAAGCAGAATGAGTGACAGATTGTGATAATCAAGATTTACTCACTTTAAAAGATTTTATTTGTAGAAAAGCTGTGTACACATAATCAAGTGTAGGTTTAAGTTTTGCACTTTGAGTGAAGTATTACTGGAATTCTATGTAAAATTATTGTGATAGGCATGATTTGTTCCAAAGCATTCTGTCTTCAACCCCAGTGGGCACCTAGAAAGTTCATGTAATCATGTCAAATAATAAAGAAAATGCATGGCTATGTTGCATGGCTCAACTAATGCCATGATAATCAACAAGACCATGAAAGCTATGTCTTAAAAATTTTTGCACAACTGGAAAACATTTTGTTTTCTTCTCATTTTTATGCTCAGTTATCCATAACCCTGCACTCACTCTATAAAGACAAACTGAAGCTCTAACCTACTCATTTGATTGAAGAGGTAACAGCTTTTAGTGAAAATAGCTAACATTGTCAGGATTTGATGTAATTTTGATAGATAGGACATGTGGAGAAAGTAGAAGAAGGTAGAAAATTAAAAAAGTAGCACTGGAGCATTATTATATTTATGACGTAGAAAGCTAGTGTGCTTTGAACCTTTTAATCTCAATATTTAGCTATCCTAAAGGAAACTCATGTTATTCTATGTGTCAGTTAATACTGCATAGTAAATATTAACTGAATTGGTGGAGAAAGAATTATACTCAAGGGCATTCCACAGTATCAATTCATTGTAGTTTCTTTGGAAATAGAGATTAAAATCAAGAAGATTAGATAAATTTTTGAAGGATGAAATATGACTTTCTGATTAATTTTAACTTTTTAGACACACAATAGTGTTCAAAGACTGTGTTTAGGGCAAATGAAACTCTGCAAAGATAAATTGTGCTCATTTTTTTCTTGAGGTTCTCAGGGTAGATATTTGACATTATGTAATGAGGTCTGTATACAGTCCAGGTATTAGAGTCACTGGACCTTTTTAGACCTGAAAGAAAAAGAAGCCCTGAGGCTCCCACTTCTAATCTTAACAGGAACTCCAGTTAGTAGAGGTAAGAGGAAAATACAGTTCCGAAAGAAACAGATCCTTCTCTTCTGAAGTGACACAACTGAGCAATCAGAGTCAACACTTGAATGAAACTCCTCTAGGCAAAAAGATGAAGCTCTGGAAGAAGCACTAATGTTTCTCAATTACACTTCTGCAAAGGCCATCCAGTGGAAGTGGATTGCAGAATAATACAGAGTGAACCTGCTAACTGGAAATATTTCATCCTTCTCTGTATGGGCCAATGCCAGTGTTTAGATCTAAAGGTAATTTACTTAAAATAAGATAATTTTTCCTATTTTTGTACAATATGTTTGTTCCCTTGGATGCTAACTTAAGGTAGTGAAGGGGAAATTCTTGACTCAAATTGCGTGTCTATTCATATCAATAATTCAAAACCTTTTAATAACTCAAAATCAAGTGCTTTTCCATTGGATTTAGAACAAAAGCCATTTTCACAATTTGAGAATGAAGATAGAGTCAGCTTCCTCCCAGAGGTATCTTTTTCAAATTACAAACACATGAAACAAGAACAGAGACATGACAGGGGAGATTTGGCTGATTACGTTTACCTGCGCAAATTTAGTGATTAATAATAGATTGGAATGCTTTGACTTTATTACTTTTGCTCTCTCAAATGAAATTAGACTCACAGCATAAAGAAAGAAGCAGTGTCTTTTAACTGCAACACAAATTGTTTGCAGATATTGTTCATAAAATAACCAGAGAGAATAAAATCAAATTTAGAGGAAGAACAGGTGCATTAATAGAGTCTCTGAATTTCTCCAAATTTTGCTGAAACATCTGCATAAGCCTAAGAAGAAATATATCCCTCCTGTTCCTGTGCAGGCTACTTGGCATAGCAGAAAACCCTCTGAGCTCCTCAGCCTTGCACTTCAGTCCCTAATGAGTAGCAGTGTGATGCCTCTGCAAAAGCCAGAGCAGCATGAATTTTGAACTAGCTGAGCCAGTGTCTGAGCTTATTTGAGCTCTGAGATTGCTGTGAGAACAACCAGCAAAGCCTGCAGATACCATGGCTACCAGCAGACAGTCAGCAGGTATAATTGGCTACTGTGAACTGTAGAGGTTTATACGTTACCTCATGTCAGTACAATATAGAATAAGCTCCAGGATTCTAGCTGTATTAATTAAAAGGGGAAGGAAAATTCTAGCTGCTTCTAGATACATACAGTAGATCCTTCTCCCCCCTTGCAGGTGAAGTAATATATGCTAAAGTATTAGACCCTTTTCACAGGGATGACATTTAAATGGAAACTACTATATTTAATATGAGAAAGCAAGGCCTAAAACACAATCACCAACATGTTCTGAAAAAAAATTACCCTTGTCATCTCAGTCTTGTTTTAAAATATGAAATACTGAAAATGCTCCTTCTAAGTTTCTCTTTTCAGTTCTTCATATACATTTTTTTTTCAGTTTCAAACCATTGCTCAAACTTTACTTCCATCACCCTCAAAAAAGAAAAAAAAAAAAGAAAATCAAGCAAAATCAAGCTTCCCCCCCCACCCCGTCCCCAACTTGTTTGGGGTTTTCATTCATTTTGGATTTACTGTTGCAGTGGTACTTATTTGTTAAAAAAAAAATAGACAAAACTCTTTCCTTACACTAGTATTATGCTTTTATCTGAGCTTTTTGTTTTCCTTTTACTTCATCTTTGTAGCTCGTTTCTCTTATTTTTCACAATGTTTATTTGAAGTTGTTCTTCATATTTTTCGGTGTAGATAAATTCCTTCAGATTAAACAGCAAACGTGAAACAAATAACACTATGTCTTAGTATATATTATGCTCTAGCTACATAGAGTTTACTGCTAGTAGTAATTTTAAAAGTAGAAGTTGTATTCAGGTGTGAAAGTGTGTACTGGTTAAAAGTCTTAATTTTCATTTAAGAACATGTGAAAATTTTCTAGACTGCAAGTAAAAAGTATGTTTATAAATGTAAGTGAAAGCCTAAACAGTGATGTGGTTATATTAAAACTCTTGGAAACTTCAACAACACCCAGAATTTTTATATGAAACCATTAATTTTTAAATCAGACGTTAAAAAAAAACCAAACAAATTAATGTGTTTGATATAAATTGCTTAAGTTTTCTTAATTCAAAATTTGTGACAAGGAGCAGTAAGATAAATGTGCTTTTATTTTTTCTCATATATCAAATTGATGGCAGTATTCTTGCCTAAATAGTCTTAAAATATCCAGCTATCAAATTACTAATAACAATATTTATGTTTTGTAAAAAATATCTGTATCTACCATTACAGGAATTATTTAATATATACTGATCTTGAATTCTAATGCAACCCTGTCTCCATGAAAAAGTAACTGAGAATTACTTAATATTTCTTGAGACAATATAATATAGTACAATATATAGTATAGTATAGTATAGTATAGTATAGTATAGTATAGTGTAGTATAGTATACTATACTATACTATACTATACTATACTATGATTAATATACTATAATATATTACACTACACTATAATTAATATAAAATAATTTATATAAATATATAAAGTACATTTTTGTTCAGTCATAAAATTTAAAAACTGTAATTAAAACTCATCATCAAAATTAGTCTCAGCATTTCTCCTTTCTCTTGCCTGGAAGTGTGATCCTTGGGGAAAAAATGGTGTGCCATTTTTAATACCAATACATCTGGGAAAGCAAATTTTCCATTCTGTAAGAAAATTATTCCGTTTTACTTTAACTCTGTTTGGATAAACTGTAACTCAGAATCCTTCTGCAGAACGAGTTGATAAATTATTTAAAACCTAAATTCCCATTGTTTGAACATCTTTTTAAGGATAAAAATCAACATTCTTGCTGAGTACTTTTCTCTCTGATAAGAAGAAAAAATATAAAAAAGAGAAAATATACATGGACGCCACTTAGTCTTCAGAGAATGGCTCTTAAGAGAAATACACCCTGAGAACTCTTTACTTTTGTGTATTTATACAGGATTGTTTTATATTCTTTTGAAATTGTTGAAGTTTGTCCTCTGGAGTCTTACTTTGATTAGCAGTCTTTCGGTTTATGGTTCCCTCTGCAATAAAAATTAATGGGAAATTAAAAAAACAAAAGAAAACAAGGTTAAGTTCAGAAGGTTAAAAATCCATTCTACATTTGTCTTATAACCAGGAGGTCAGTTTTATTCCTTGTCACAACTCTGCAGAGTGTTGGTCTGTTTGCACCAGAAGACACTTGTTTTTAGCAACCTCCTCCCATGGGTTTGTCAGTCTCTCATATTCAGTGTTTTAGAAGAAGGAGATTTTCATTTACCGTAAAGCTTTTTATAGTACAGGATAATTCAAATTTTATTAAAAATACAGTGAATTCAAACACATTAGAATAGTGTATCTCTCAAAGGGACAGTAAGTGAGTTCAGTAGTGTTCTAACACTGCTAAATGTTATTACAGTGCAACCATGGAACTAATAGTTTGCAATCCAGGTGAGCATCTTACCAGAGTGGTGCTGTTGACACGCCTGAGGGACAGGATGCCATCTGGAGGTACCTGGACAATCTCAAGAAATAGCCAGTGAAGTTTAATATGACCAAGCTCCTGGTGCTCCACCTGGGTCAGGACAGCTCCCGTTACCAACCCAAGCTGGGGGATGGACACCTGGAGAGCAACTCTGCTGAGAAGGACTTGGGGATGCTGGTCAGTGAGAGGCTGGTAATGTGCACTTGGAGCCCAGAGAGCCAACTGTGTCCTGGGATGCATCCAAAGCAGCGTGGCAGCAGGGCAGGGAGGGGATTCTGCCCCTCTGCTCTGGTGAGAACCCATTTCAGTGCTGCATCCAGTTCTGGGGTCCCCAGCACAGGAAAGATATGTGTGGAAGACCAGATGAGAGATGAAGTAGGGGGCACGGTGAAGCTTGTGAATCGAGATATCTTAGCTTTGGTTGGGTACAGGCCGTGGTATAGAACAATCACAGATATGAAAAAGAACTAGGAAAAGAACTGTGTATGTAACTATCAAGGTCCTTAAAATGATGTAATTTTATAAAGGATGCCAAATAATGTGAGCAATTGGCTATCTGTAGTTTGGGAGAAAATTCTTAGGACTGTTAAAGGCCGTGGCATATTTTGAGCTGCGACAAGTATATAACACTGTATTGTGAGAATAATATCTGACTTCAATGACTTCAATGGCTTCAACTCCTTTTTACCCTGACTTCAGCTTAGACTTCAATAAACTTTAATTTCAACTCAAACTCCAACCTATTTTTGCTCAAGCTTTGACTTGAACCTCCCTGCTTGGATTGCTTTTGCACCACTTCTTTTGAAGTCCTGTCTCTCAGTCATGCGGCAGACATGGGCCTGTTGGAACAAGTCCAGAGAGGGCCACCGAGATTATCTCCTCTGGTAGGAGGAAAGGTTGAGAGAATTGGTTTTGTTCAACCTGGAAAAGGCTTTGGGGTGACATCATCACAGCCTTCCAGTACCTGAAAGGAGCACACAAGAAAGAAAGAGAGGGACTTTTTAGAAGACCATATAGTGACAGAACAAGTGGAATGGAATTTAGTTCAAATCCAAGGAATGGATTTGAAATAAAACACAGTGGGTTTAGATTAGATGTTAGGAGGAAGTTCTTCACTGCGAGAGTGGTGAGGCATTGGAACAGGCTGCCCAGAGAAGCTGTGGCTGTCCCATCCCTAGGGGTATTAAGAGCCAGGCTGGAAGGACATGTGAGCAACCTACTGAAAGGTGTCCCTGCCCATGGCAGGACGGGTTGGAACTAAATGATCTTTAAGGTATTTTCTAACCCAAACCATTCTTTGATTCTGTGATTCTATGATAAATACACTGTTGTAATATTTTCAGGCATACTATCCACAAGTTGTCTGTAAAATATAATTTGGCTCACTGTTTCTGATGGTTATACTACAACTACCACCAGTCGTATAAGGAAAAAAAATACCTAAGTTCTCCATTTTACTATTTCCTCTCCATTCTGTATTACTGATTCTACATATTTTCTTCCTCTATTACATCAGTTCGTTTGATAGTGCAATTAACCTAGAAGTAATGGTGATCTAGGGCAATTCAGATAGATGTGGCTGAATGCTCACTGCATACAAATAGGGTCAAGAAGGGCTTGTGTCTTTGGCCGCTTTTCCTCCTACAGTTCCTCTACTACATCAGCATACAAATTTATTTTACCTGCAGGCAATTGATTTAGCATTGGTTTGTAGCATATGTTTATAAACATGGGCTGTGTATATACCAAATGGTACAGCAAAACAACCTACCAAATCCAATCAATTTGCTCTGGATAATGCTTCCCTGTTTCTGTTATAGCTCTTCCACAGGCGCTGTGTCAATAGATGCTGTGTGGCACAGGAAACATGCTGGTAGGATGGCTCCTGTGGACTACTCCCATCCCATTCTCCAACATTATGTTTTGCACACATAAACTGCCTGGGAGTAAAAGTGACTGTCAGTGAATATTTCTTCTTAGGTATTCTTTTCCTTCTATTTATTTTTTGTTTGCCGTCACTTTTTTTACTGAGCATTTTTCTAACATGCTTTTCTACTAGCATGGCTTTTCCCTAAAAATAAGTGTCTTTGACCCCTACATTAATGTCATGGGGATTAAATAAAATCACTGAAATGTTTAAATTTGTAAATTCTTGCTTAAATGCTCTGGAGTGAGAACATTTTATTAACTAAACCCCTGAGCGTATTATTATATTTACTTCCTTCACACTCTGTTACTCTCCACTGGTGAAAGAGTAATTTTGTATACATTTAATATAAAATAAAAGACCATTGCCACTAGGAATTCATTGTTGAGATTCATCAGACTGTATGGAAAAATGCATGAGATTTTTGTGGCTTTGGTCAGTGACTTTACTGCAGTTAACCATTATGCAATGGGAAGATATACTTATCTACAAATACTTTATGATAACACACATCTGTTTTAAATTTCTGACAGTTCTATTCTTACTTCCACTCTTAGAAGTGTGAATATTAATGATAACAGAAGGACAGAGGAAAGCTCAAAACAGAACCAGTATTTCAAACCACACAACTATTGTTTTAAGGTGTACTTAAAGAGGGCCAAGACAAAGGTGATATGCAGACAAATCTTCTAAAATTATCTATAATAGGAAATTTTCTGTCTCTGTATTCTAATCAAAGAAGAACCAAAACAACCAAAAGTGAACCGAGTTTAATTTTCTTAAGGAAAAATTCTGATTATTTATGCTTATTAAGAAGTATCTTAAATGAAAGTTACATTGAAAACTGGAACAGAATTAGACTTGATTTTAATAGTATTTAGGCTATGTATTTCATTAAAATTTGCATGTTTATTACTAACTTAAGTTACCTACCCACTTCCACTCCTCCTTATCTTCATACATCATAAAGAAATTGGCTCTCCTGGGTGCTTATATTTTCCCTGGCTCTTAAATTGAAAAAGAAAGTAGAAATTGGAATTATGGCTACAGTGCAGTTGCAGCTCAGTAGAGAAGGATACCATTACAAGTTCTATTGTCATTTGAGAGATCTCTCTTTTTTTCAAATCTAATTTGATGAATTTTTGCTAACTCTTAATATCCTCTTTGTGATGTGGTTTTGGTGGGTTTTTTTGGGTTTGTTTTGTTTTGTTTGTTTGTTTGTTTTTATTTCAGCTGGAGATGCAGCACTCTAAGTTTGTTATGATTGCTTCAGCACGTAAGTATAATGTCTTTGATTTTATAGAAAAAGAAGTTCAGAAAACCTCAATATATGAATCCACACCACCTCCTTTATTGACTTGATCAACTGTCTTCTTTAGCCAATCCATTTTGGATTTTGAGCTCCAAGCTTTAGAGATATCATTTGAACACAATCAGCCAATGACAAGTCAGTACAAGATTTCTCAGTGTAACTAGGTCTTCCACAAAATTTACAACCACCTCATCTAAAATATTCAGTACTTTCTAAAAGTCTTTTAGCTTAATTCTGTGCAGTATTGTAATATCTCATTTTGTAATAACTCATTAAGTAATATCTGGAATACAGTCAGTGCTATTATTTGATTTCTAATTGATGGCTAAGAATGCCAAGACTTTAATTATAGCATTCACCAGTATTTACCTCTCTAATACTTTTGCTGTTTTCAACAGATACAAATCTGACCATATCTAAATGACGCCTTTGACTTTGTGGTGAAATCTCCAGAACTGCAGCAGCTTATATTATCCTATTTTCTTAAACTAGTTTTGATCCAAATGAGTTCTATTGTAGTCCTTTTCTCATATCAGAAATAATGTCAATAATTCTAGTATACATGGCTAACCCACATTTTTCCTTCCTTTGCTATTTTTTTAGCAGCTCATAATTTTGCTATACTACCATGATTCTGTTATCTACTTGTCCTGGAGTGACTTTTGATGCTTGTATCCCCAGTTGTCTGTTCTATTTATGTGGTATGTTAAGTTCTTTAAGACTAGGTCCGAGAGTGAAGGCGGAGAAAGAAGAAGCACGGAGTTTGTTTTGAAAACAGCATTCACTCCTCTGCAGTCTTCTTCTGGATGGTGTTTGTCTGAGCCATGGACAGACAGCGGCACAGAGATCTGCTTTGCTCTTAGTTTAGCTAGCTGAGGCAGAGAAGCTCCTTGTTTGTTTGTTTGTTTTTTGTTTTTGGGTTTTTTTTTGTTTTGGTTTGTTGTGGTTTGGTTTTGTTGTTGTTTTTGTTGTTGTTTTTGTTGTTGTTTTTGTTTTTGTGTGGGTGTTTTTTTGTTTGTTTGTTTTCTTTTTGGTTGGTGTTGTTTGATTTTGTTTGTTTTTGTTTTGTTTTGTTTTTGTTTTTGTTTTTGTTTTTGTTTTTGTTTTGTTTTGTTTTGTTTTGTTTTGTTTTGTTTTGTTTTTCTTGGGACTGTTTAAACCTGTCCTGGACTGAAAAACCCAGAGAGACACCCGGATCTCACACCTGTGCCCCCCAGGGCCCAGGAGAGAATTTTTCCAGCACTGGAGGGACTGATAAGAGACTGAGAAAGCTTAGCCACCCACAGCAAGGACTTTCTGAATTTACCATCTCACTTCAGAGCAACGAGAGGTTTTACTGTTTCATATTATTCATTCCTTTATGCTTGTGGGTACTTTGTTTGTTAAATAAATAGGTTTTTCCAATTTTTCTCCAAGGAAGTTCTTTTCCCACACCGGTTGCGGGGAAGGGTCATTTGGGTTTGCTTCCCAGAGGAACCCCATCCAGGGGTTTTCTCACAAATTTGCCATAAACCAGGACACAACTAAATTTCCTCATTTTCTTGCCTCTGCAACTTGCTTTCAATGTGTAACTTCATAGTTATTCTGAAATTACTCTTAGCCCAAGTGGTAGAGCACTCACTCAGCATGTGAGAGGCAGTGGATAGATACCTGCATTCTCCATAGTTATTTGACCCTGAGGCTAGCCCAGTTGGTTAGAATGTGGTGCTAAAAATGCCAGTGTCATGTGTTTGGTCTCTGTATGGGCCATTCACATAAGAGCTGGACTTGCTGATCCTTGTGATTCCCCTCCAATAATGGCCATTTTGATGGTTTTTTTTCATTAAACTAGAAAAAAATTTGTTAATTAAATTCATCATGTCTGTAAATTTATTCACAAATCAGTGTTGGGGTTTTTTTATTAATCCCTGTCTGGAAGCTCTTATGTCTTTTCTCCCCTTTTTTTTAAAAAAAAAAGGAAAAACATTTGTTCCTCTCACCAAATATTTTACACTGAGGGAAAATGATATTATTTTGTACATATCATAGAGTTTCTGTAAGGTGCAAAACCAAAGCAAAATACAAATCCAAAGTAATAGAAACTACATAATTCAAAACATTCAGGAGGACAAAAATAGATTCTCTTATTACAGAAGAGTTAAAATCTTGTTCTCAATATAAAAAAAAATCTCACAAAGACTGCTCTGCTTACATGTTTCTGGTCTCTAGATGTCTGCTTTCAGGTACCTTTCACTTAATTATGTGCTTGAGTAAGTCACAGAACACTTTAAATAAAAATAAATGTGCCATTATTATTAAAATAATCTGCAGGAAGAAAGTACTGAAAGTCAGGCTTCTTTAACCTTCTTATTCTAAACATTAAACTAGCTTAAATTCTTCTAAAATTGCTATCCAAAATGGCTGAATATATGTAAGTTGAACAGGACTGTGCTCTGAATATAAAACAGAAGCCATTTGAGAACATTACACTATCACTTGCTTTCCTGTGACATTTCAAAATGAATTTATTTATTATACAGAAACCTTCTATTTTCAAGAACTTTTTTTTTTTTTTTTACTTTTCCTTGGTGCTTTTTAATTGGCTTTCACTTCATATATTTTTCTTTTTATTCTGTTTAGATTTCTACAGAAACATTTCTCTGTTAAAGGCATGAAATATTTTTATTCATATCAACAAAAAGTTTTGTCTTCAGTTTTTGTGTCCAGTGTTCTTTTGGATGCAAAATATGACAGAAGAAATGAGAAATTATCTCAGTTCTGCTGGTACAACTGTTTAGTCTAAGAAGCGTAGAGGAAGCCTATCAAAAAAAAGATAAGAGTTTGGAATGCATATTTTGGGATGAAAAAACAAATTAGGAGTCTAGAGAGAGGACATAGGACTGGCATAAAAAGGAGACAAGCACTGAAATTCAGCCTTCACACCAGGACTGCGAAGCAAATATGGAATTTACTGTAAAGCAAATGTTTGGAGGGGTTAAAGGCCTCATGTTAGGTTAAAGCCCAAATTTGTAGCAGAATTAGGCTAGAGATGACGTGGTTGTTACTATGTGACAGCAAATGAAGTATTATTTTGGGGATGGATCAGTACATATCCCTAAAGATTTTGGGATATACTGGGAAGTCTGGATGGCTTACTTTTTTTCCACTTTTCTGAATATCCATGAAATTGGTAAACCTGTTTCAAGTATGACATAAGCAGAATAAATCTGTTTAGTATGATGATAATTATATGAAAAAAACAGCAGCTTCTCACTCCTGAATTCCAAAGTCAGAGATAGAGGGGTTTGAAATACAGAATTAAAAGACTGCAGAAATTGCTCTGAATCTAGGCTAGAAAAATAAGTAGTTTTTGGCCTTGATCCTAAGGTACTCTGCATAAAATCTGTGCTTTAAGGAACAATGTCAAGTGCTTTCTTCTCAGCACAGGGATGAAATACTTCTAAAATAATATATATGGTGGGTAATGATCTGCTTTCCACTCTGATTTAAGGCACATACCAGTGGTGCATTATTTCCATGAAACTATGGAACTGAAGAAATTTCATCATTACCTTATATTACTTATTTTCATTCATCTTTTCCTGCACCAAATGATATCTGTCAGGCATCTTCACTGAATGAATAGAATAATAATATTTTCAGAGCAAGAGGTTTATTCAACAGCTCTATTATAAGACCAGAGAAAGAATAAAATTTTTTCTAGGCAATATATTATTTCAAGTTACTATTCAAGGTGTAGATATTTTAATTCTGTGCAAATCTATTTACAATTATGTTTCAATTTACTAATCTTGCAAAAACTGATTTTGGTTTGCAATAGTGGGGTATGTAGGGCCACCGAATTCTTCCACAATTGGCCCACAAAAGACTTTCAGGCAGTTCACAAAGAGGTTGTTCATCACACAATGTCTTTTCCAAAAGAGGATGTGAAAAGAATTTAGTGAAGAGTCAACTTTCTTTCAGAAGAGACTTATTAAATTCAAGGGGAATAAGATTCTATGAAGCACAACTGTGTCGTAAGGAGGAAATTGCCACCTTGCACCTAACAAAAAGAACCAACCGCCACAGACAAAGAAAATAGGGAAACAGGGACTCCAGGCTGCTGGCTGCTCCTCAAAAATTGAATAGGAAGGACAAGAGGACCAGAGCAGTAATAACACAATCAGAGGGCCTGTAACATGAGATCTGTGACATCTTTGCTGCACAAATCACAAAGAAGAAAAGTTGGAACAGAGAATAACAACCACTAGTTGTAACACACTGTGAAGTGGTTCCACTGTCTATAGTCTATTCTTTAGATGACTTAATCCAGAAAGTCTGGTTACTCTCAGAGAAAACTCTTAGATCTAATCAAGAGTATAATAGAAAAGGATGAATGTTCACAGATCTCATAGGTCTCACAAGGTCTAGTTATTTCTTCAGTACATATCAGATGCAAAATCTGCTTTTTAACATAGAACAGATGGAAAAATATTTTTCCTGTTTTCCTTGGTACCATGAAAAGAAAACATAAGTAGACCAACCCTCCTGCATAATACATTTAACTTTTGATTCCAGCGTGTTCTCAGAAGTTAAATTTAGGATAATAACATTACTCTCTACCAGATATCTTGGGCTTCTGAATATTCTTAATTAGAAATGCTACTCAGCTAATAAACTATTCTAAAAGGAATCATTCTGCAATTTTTTTTGCAAGCATGTCGTGTCATTGGCCTTCCAGTATTAACATGAATGGCAATCAGATCAATTGATTGAGTCCTGTGAAAAATGGTCTTATTTCACATTGACATAATTAAACATCAGTGTAATTCAGACAGGTGCATGGACTCTGACTGCTCAACTTTAGTAAATCACTTTTGTGAATGTATCAGGGAGCAGCCAAACTGCCCTGCAAGGAAGAACAAGCCCTGAGCTGAGGAGGCCCCCAGAGCAGACCACGCTCTCATGAGCTGATGCAGTCTCATGGAGTCTGACAGTCGTGGGCACCACTAGGAGCTGGCAAAGGTGTATATCAACAGCACTAGGAAAGGCAAAGGAACAAACTAGGTCCAAATGCCATTTTGCTCAAGGAGGAAGGTGCAAGCAGAAGCAAAACGACAGAACTTCTGTCCAGATGGAGTCCAGATCTAGTCAGAAAAAAACCCCTGCAGAACAGCACAACTATTACATAACCTTAGCCAGGACTGAAATATCCTCGTTTAACTTAAATTGAACCTTGGGCCCATGAAAAGAATGGGAAAGTGCTCAGAGAGGCTAGTCAGGGACATTAAGTTCCTCAGGACACTGACACACAGATGCTTTGCATCATAATCAGCTTAAAATTGAAAGGTCCGGGTTAAACAATTACCACTGCCATTTCTTAGGAATGTCTCAATACTTAAGCCCTTTTGAGAAGCTATGAAAAATATTTCACTTCCTAGTTCTTTCAGAATTAAGTGTATTTCTTGAAAGGTTGCTCGGGAAATAAAGAACCAAAACTTGAGTGATAAAGACGAAATTTGCAAAACATGTCTAGTCAATTAATACCCAAGCCAAGATTATGATATTGCTTAATTACTGATGTTGTAACATGATTAAAAATATAGAAAGTTTATGAAAAAGCAGTAAGATGTTAGAAGAAAACTGTGTATCTCTGTAAAAAAATATATATAAAATTGTACATCTATGCCAAAAGATCAAAGTTCAGATATTTTCAATCAACCATGAGATCTTTATGTTTCAATTAGCCTAATGAAGTGTGTTATTGCTTTCTTGAGTGGCAGAAGAACAATTTCTATTTGTGTAGCACCTTCTTTATAGCAGCAGTTTGGGTACAATACCTGTAATTACCGTATAAAATGAACCAGAGCAATCAAATCCTTCTATCTCGAGCTGCAACACTGTTCATTTCAGGGATTTGTTAGCAATATCTATAAGCAATTGCAGGAAAAACCTAAGTATCTTTACCAAGGGGAAAATGTTGATCAGATTACCTACTGAAACTTCTTTCTAGGGAATACTTCTTATGTTCCATGATACTTTTCTCTTAGTGCTTGTTCAAACGATTATGTGGACTAATGGTGCCTCCTCAAAACTGTGTGTAAAGAGTGAAAAAATGATGCAAGGTAGAGTTGTAACTGTCTCATGGTTTTTTGATCTCAGATCAAAGCAAGTTGATTGACAAATCTGGGTAGTCTGAGAATTCTGCTGGAGATATTGACAAGTAAGTATCAAAGCAAGGAAGGGAGAAGAATGGGGAGAGAACAGGTCCTGTCTTCAGTTTTTCTATCATATTAAGGACAGCACTCTTACTGTAACAATCTGATGCTTCTGTTAGAATGCACTTGAATTAATTTAAAGCACTCCAAGCAGTCTGGGTTAGGGAATTATCTGCCCTTAGTTTGCCTGAAAACATGAACTGGAGTTGTTGGAAGGGCTGTAATTGCAAGTCACCTCTCTAGACTTTCTAAAGAGACTAGACTTATGAAAGTTCTGGAGCTAGCTCAAGTATAAGACAGAGAAAACACTGCAGAAATCTGATCTTAAGGGCCACGTATAAAGTTTTATTCAAGGATAGTATATTTACTATGAAACCAATGTTTACAAAGCCTTTGGAAGTGACTAGATTATAATTTGGACATTTCCTCAACTGTAGTTAATCACCGTGGAACCCATGATGTGATTAACACTCCCTAAAATGCCTTATTTCTGGATTTGATATGCTCAATCCATGCATTTGGATCAACAAAGGCTTGGAAACGTTGGTAAGAGAACCAGGGACGATAACCAGTGTAATGATGTAGTTTGTGGGCCTCTACACTGCTGAGTTACAGCACAGCATTGAGGAAGATTTAAGAGACAGGTTGCAGATTAAAAACACTGTTTAAAAAAAAATTGGCATCATGCAGATTTAGCACTGTATCTGATCAACACAAACGGAATGGTAGTTTTGAGAGTTGTTATTGGTACAAAATTGTGAAGCTAGGTGCTTGGTCCAGATTGCCTAAATTCCTACATTGATCTGTCACGGCTATGAGTGCAAAATTTATGGGGAAAAGCCCAAAGAGGTTTACCTGAAGACTGAAGACTGTTTTGAACAGTTTATGTAATCTTTGAGAAAAACCCATTGTGTCAGCTCCTAAGATCAGAACTTGCTTTTGCATCTTGGTCTGGAGAAGGTTCATTGGTAGAATGAATGACTGTATTTATTTTGTCCAGGCACCTGTGAGATGGTCTTCATACCAGGCTGGGAAGAAAAAGGCATGATGAATTAATAATGTATTTTTCACTTAGAATATTTTCATTGTAATCTCAACTAATCTTATTTGACTTATGTTTATATTTATGATTTCCGACATATTCAATTTTTGTGTAAAGGATTCCTAGTGCTGAGCATTATTATAACCATAAACATTAATTCCTGTGTAGAATCCAGATAAATTCTATTCTTAACTGCACACTGTACAAACTGGTTGCACAAACTAACTCTTCGTAATGTGAAACAACATTTTATTTGCTATTCCAAAATATGGAATGACATTTTTTCTTGTGCAGTGAAAAGGAGCAGGTTAATTTTTCTATTTAACCCCTATACAAAACATAATGCCAGTTAGACACCTCAAAAGGAAATGCTATAAAAAAATGATATTTTCACAATCTAAATCTCTGAAGAAAACTATTAAATGTCACCAAAAGCTCAGCTGAGATTCATCATTCCTTTTAGTTGGTGCGTTTTAGCTGAATTTTTAGAAGCTAAATTTAGAGAAATTATCAACATTTTTATTTTGGCTTTAATTCATTGAACTAAATAGGGGAACACATTCTCAACAAGGTCTAAAAAATAAAATAACCAATTAAAATATCGAATTATTATTAATAATGTTAATATCATCATCATCATTATCATTGCAAAATACCCCCTCCCCCCAACACCAAATTACCAAAAAACCACAAAAAGCTGTGGCTTGGACATGAAGAAATTTTGAAACACCTGGTGAAAAATGTTATATTAAATGTGTTGCTTGATTTATCATAGTCCAATGTTAGTGTGAAAAGATTATATTAGACAAGAGAATCTAAAAAATATATGTACAAGACTTAAGACATGCTGAACAAATTACTTCACATCTTGTGTTTCAATTACTTTCCCTGAAAAATAGAGATTATGAAGATAATCATCTCATTTGTAACCAGTGTGAGATCTGCAAAGAAAGAATACAAAAATGCGAAGTGTTACTGTCAACGTCAATGGCAATTAGATTTGATCTCAAGAAATGTAAATTAGGAGCAGCTTTTCTGATTTTATTGGAATTATACTAGTTTGTAGTTATCTGCATTTAGAAAAGACTGACTAAGCAGCTGTGGAGATTGAAATGCACAGAGAAATGGGTTCATTATTAAATACAAACAAATGCTTCACAAATTACCTGGAATGCTCATGATAGTATCCTCCTAATTCCTCTCTTAGTCTCTCTTCCTTTGAAATGCACTAGATCTAGAAGCACAAAGGAAAAGATTGAAGGTAGCTGATCTGATGTGTACATTTTATTTTGATTTCTAGTAAAATTAAGAGAATGTAAGAATCACAAGAGGAACCCTCAATGGAAGGAGACAGGAATTAAAAAGTCCCCAAAGACTAAAATTATTTCTAGATCTCCCTATAGCTCAGATTTGAGATTTATTGATTTATATAATATGTAAAGTAATATGTATATATTATATATATGTAATATATGTATATGTATATGTAATATGTATATATATTATATGTATTGACTTATATAATATGTAAAGTAGGCTGGTTTTACTACACTCTAGGATACTTCTTTTTTTTTTTTTTTTTTAAGTATGACTATAAAATTTAAATCATATAAAACTGAAATTGCCCTGGTCAATGCTCAGCATTGTTCTGGAAATAGTGGTGCAAATTTACTTTCTGGAATTTCAAAGTATTGAATAGCTTCTTTTTTTGTTGTTTTAAAGATACTTTTAAATTAGTTCAACTAGAGAAGTTCACACGTAGTTGTCTTACTTAACATGAGCCTTACTATAATATGAGCCAGAAATAACATATTACTGCTGTTCCTATAAAGTCTTTCTTTAGATCTGAGAGCATCATAGACAGATGGTCAGGAAGCTCTCTAGTATATGGCTCGTTTACAAAAGTAATTTTTTATTCATGGGTAAAAAGTTTTGTTGTTCTTTCTAACAGATTTTGAGCCACTTTTGAGTAGCTTTTTTGACTTGATAAACTCACTTGGACAAAGCCATGCTTCACCTGGCATTAGGTCTGTACTTTTTAACAAAGAGCCTTTGATATGACACCTAGGAGAAAACAGTATTTTCATAGCAATTTGTGCTAACCTTTCAAAGAGACCTTGCTTGGTGCTGATAGTGTTCACAAATGATAGTAATCATGTCATGTCTTTAAACAGATTACTTGAAAATTTCCAGCTATAGAAACTTCTAAAGCCAGCAACACAGATGAATAATTTTGTATCTCAGAAAGGTGACAGTACTGACATCAGTCCATCAGTCCAGTGATTAGTACATACCATGATTATAAATACACACACAACCCCCTAAACAGACAGAGAACTGTGATCCTACTGAAAAAAATATTTTTACAAGAGCTACAAGAAAACTCAGGAACGTGATCAAAATTTCCATCAAGAATACTTCAATTGCAAATAATTTAGAGCACAGTTTTCATTAATTCAATCAATAACCATTTTACCCCTGAGTCTGTAAACAGGAATTCAGATCCATCTGATTAAAATAGGTTATCTATGACAAACAATGTGCCAACGAGCTTCAGTACAAGACTTCTAGACTGGGGTTTGGTTGAGTAAATTATTTAATACTTTCCCCTTTCGATAACAAACCTTTTCTGTTGGAATGACCATGAAGACTTGTGAGTCTTTTTTTCCATTAGGTACAGAAAATAGTTTTTCTTTTCTCAGGAGGTGTTTTGGTTTTATTTTTGGTCTTTTGTTTTGGGTTTGTTTGTTTGTTTGTTTGTTTGTTTGTTTGTTTAATACAAGCCAAAGTAGTTTTAGAAGTTAATAAGTTAACTATGTAGGGCTAAAGTGAGCTGGTGTAATTATAGCTTTACTGATGATTAAGTCAAACTGCTTTGAAGAAAATCTTTGTGTGCAGTTTTTTCCTTTGGTAATATAAAAAAAATGAAGTCTTCAAATTCTATTTAGATGTAAATACTAGCAATAAGATGATACCAAACACTAGCAAAATGTTCTAATGATTGTTAGTAAGAATTACACACATTCATTAAGAGACTGTTCCCCTAATACCTTTTCATATTCATGCTTCACCAGACAGAGAAAAAGATTCTGGTTTGGTTTTGCTTGTTTGTTTGAGCACAGTAATTTTTGGAAAATGTTTGCAAGATTTCAGTGCGTGGCCTAACAGTCCACATAGCTCTGTGAGCAGAGGTTGTGACCCTAACAAACATGATACCTAGGGCCATTTTAAAGATATCCCTTAAGCTGTAATTGCCTTGGGTGATTACAGAGCCATTTCAGGTCAGATTGCTTTGGTTCCCAGGATTATCAGCTCTCTTGTCACTGGTATATAATGATGATTCACATCAGATCTACTTTCCTTTTTCAAAATATTTAAACCTATTGCAGAGTAAGTCACTAAACCCAGTTCATTTGGATAACAACTGCAGGTGTATTGTGATCTCTAAACACTCCATATTATTTCAATACTGGTTGCTTTATCATTTCACCAAGCCTTTATGTCAGATTCCCTTCTTTATGGATTCAGATGTTTTTTCATTCCTTGTAAACCAGTGATAGTTTAATCCCATTAATCTTGGGGATTAAAGGGATCTGCTTGCTTTAGGCTCCTTGCATAAGCTAAATTTCATTTAGTGAAAAAAAAAAAAAACCCAAAAGAGAAACATATTTCCAGACTAACATCTCCTGATCAAAGCAAAGTTGCCTGGGTCTTATTGCTCAGGGCCAAATTCTGTTGAATTTTTAGTATCTCCAACAGCGAAGACTTTACGATGTCTTTGTGTAACCTCTTCCTGCCTCTAGCCACCCTCCCAGAAGAAAGTGTTTTCTTATTTTTAAATCAAATTTCTTGTGTTTTGGTTTCTACCCTTAGTCTCTCGTCTGCTCACTGGGCACTATTCAGAAGAGTTTATTCCTTCTACTTGGGACCATCACACATTTTTATGTGTTGTTCAGATGCCCCTGACCCTGTTCGCCTCCAGGCTGAAAAATTGCAGCTCTCTCAGCATTTCCTTCTATGCCAGATGATCCAGTCCCTTCATCACCTTTGTGACTCTTTTTTGTTGCTCTAGTGTGTCCATCTGTCTAGTACTGAGGAGGCCAAAGCAGGACCCAGCACTCCAGATGCGTCTCAGCAGGGCTGAGCAGGAGAGAAAGATCACCTCCCTTCACCTGCTGACTGTGCTCCTCCCAACGTAGCCACAAGTAATGTTAGTTTACGTTGTCACAAGAGGCATATTTCTGGCTCAGGTTCAATTTCTTGTCCACCAGAACAGTGAAGCAAATCTGTTTCAGTGGGTCCCCAGCATGTGCTGGCATATGGGATTATTCATTCCTAGGAATGATACTTTGCATTTTGTGCTGAAAAGTTTGATGAGGTTCCTGTTGGTCTATTTCTTCAGTTTGTTGATGTCCTGAATGGCAGCTCAACCATCTGGTCTCTGAAGCAGTCCTTTGAGTTTGATATTGTCTGCAGACTAAGGGTGTGCTTCTGTCACTTTGTTTAGGCCATTACTGACTGTTTCAAGCAGTACTGGACACAGTATCAGGCTCTCAGAGCACCATTATTGACTGTTCACCAGATGGACTTCATGCCACCAACTATTGCAATTTAGGCAGTTTTCAGTACTCTTAGTTGACCAATTTTGTAGTCCATTTTTAACCATTTTTTCTAGAAAGATGCTACAGGACATAGTGCTGAAAACCTTACTAAAGACAGAATAAACAATATCCACTGCTCTTCCTTCATCCCCCAAATCAGCCATTCCGTTAGAGAAGGCCGTCAGATTTGGTCAGGTTTTAGTTCCGCTTCAGAAATCCATGTTGACTATTGCCTAGTACCTTCTTGTCCTTAAAAAATTTCAAGGTCTAAGTGATTTTTAAGGTTATTTGCTATATCACCTTTCCAGAGACTGAGGGCTGACCAGACTGGAGTTCCCTGAGTAGCCTAAGTAACAACTACCGAAAAAAGCCACTTAAGCAAGGCATGAAAGCCACACTTTTTGGGGTTGTCCAGAAGTAATTCATCACATCACATCACATCACATCACATCACATCACATCACATCACATCGTACCAGATCAAATCCGTTGTTGGGCTTAATTAGACGTGAAGATGCTCAGGAAATGATATATGATAACAGTTTTAAAAGCATTAAACTAGGCTGCTTAAAACCAAACATTATTCATATTTTAACATTTAAACCTGAATCATTTCCATGGTTGTAATGTGTTCAATATCAAACATCACTATTGCGTCTCTGTTGAGCTAAAGTCTTGCATAATTGAATGCTGAAATACTCATACTTGGATGATACAAATCAATTCAGCACTAGTAGGTAGTTTGAAAAAAGTTAATCTTTACACAAGATACTAACATACTTGAGTTTTATTACAATAATTACAATGCTGGTTTTGTAATTGGTCTATGTTTTTGAATTTGCTGAAGCTTTCCCAGGTATTTAGTTAAAGTTTTGTCTTTTCTCTTGTATAATTCTACTAAGAAGAATGAAATGTTGTTTAAGATGAAGAATAGCAGAATACATATTTTACAAGAAACATAAAGGCTTTTTTTTGTTTTGGTTTTTTTTTTTTTTTGATAGCTAATTCCTACTTGGTCTATTAATTATCATGAATGGCAAAATAAGAGAAAATGAAAGAAAAGCAAACAAACAGAACCCTTTAGAAAACAATGGTTATCAACACTCAGGAAACCTTATATTTACTGAGCTTCAATTTCCCACAATTTTAGTTGAATTTTAGTCCAAGCAATATGAATTTTCTCCACACTAGGTGAATCTTTTTATAAGTCATAAACTGCACACCTACTTTGACATAATTGACTCTACCTGAGTATATGAATACCCTAGAGTCATGCAGTTCTTCATCCTGATGGCACATTCTAAAAACCAAAAAAAATACATAGGCAACAATAACAATGGCATCCCTAATGGTGCTTTATTTCTAGGAAGATCTGAGTTCAACAACTGCCTTCCAAATCCACTTACTGTCATGATTTATGTTCTCCATCACTTCCAACTAACAGTGCAGACCTAAAATCAGGATATAACTACCTGCTAAGAAGGAATAAGACAAAGACCATTTTTACTTTTTGGTCTCTACTGTACTTTGGTTTAGTTACAATAAATTAATAAAATAAATGTGAATTTAACACAAATATTGAATTGAATGAGGACATCATTATTTTTTTTTTCCCAGAACAGTATCTTTGAAGAAGGAAAAATTGTATTCCACATAAGAGGGTTTTAGGAATTCCCCTTCTCCTCATCACCTCAAGCTACAACTGTTTATGACATCCCACTGCTTCTGCCTGATAACTCTGTTCACATCAAGAGCTCACAGACCTCAGCCTGATGATTTTTTTGCCAAAGCCAAGTTTCTCTTATCTCATACAACACTGATGCTTTCTCCCCACCAACTCCTCTTTTATTACAGGAGAAAATTTGTAGACTGGGATGTTGAATACAGGATGTTCTCTGTTGAACAGCCCTCAGTTATTAGGACCGTATTGCTGCTGTGTTGGATTCAGAGTTAAAACTGAAATTGAAGAGAATACAGATTCACAGAATATTCTCAACTGGAAGGGACCCACAAGGATCATCCCATTCAACTCTTAAATGAATGGCCCACATAGGTATTGAATCCACAGCCTTGGTGTTAGCACCTGCTCTAACTACCTGAGATAATCTCAGGGTCTGTGAAGAGAAAGTATTAAATGTACCAACAGACAATCTCCTGAACTGACATAACAAACTTTCACATACAAATCAGCCTTTCTTTCATGGAATGTATGTTTTCTTACCTTAATCTAAAAACTGATACAAAGATTTATAGTGCTTGATCCTCACAAGACTTTCTATACATTTTACTCACAACACATATGATCCTTAAACCTGCATAAAACTTAAGCTAAAGAGCTGAAAAAAATACAGAAATTTAAGTGAGACTCAGATTTGGCATGTTTTAGCTTTTGCAAACTCTAAAAAAATTACTTTTTTTTTCAATAAATGATATTATTTTTCTCAGTTTCTATTCATATCATTTAAGATCAATGTGGGGTTTATGTCTTTTTCCACTACATATAAGGCATAGTCCACTACAAATAAGGGGACCAGTAAGTGAAGCTAGTAAAATTTTGCATCAAAATATTAAAAATATAGAAGTGGTTTGGCTTAGTAGAGTGGAGAATGATAAAGGTTCAAGTGGCTTTCAACTTTTTAGAGCTACAGCTTAGTTCTATATTTTTAATAGTGACAGCATGTTCATTTCGTTGAATGATTACATGCTTTGGAAAAAGTGATAGGAAGAGACATGGAGCATTTGAGTAAGCACTGCTGATTTGTGGTTGCAACTCTCGATGCCTGCAGTGTAACTGCCAAGCAGAATTACTGTATCTGCTGTTTATTACACTCAAATGATTGACCTATGTGAATCCTCCTTACCTTGAGCACAACAAACTGCTGACTTGGTTCCATCTTCAAGTTAGTAAAACAGTGACTTTGGAGCCAGCTCAACACTGTTAGTCAAACTTGCATCAAATGCATTCCCTGTTTCCATTAGGACTGTCACTTGAAAGTAACTGACTGGAACATAAAATAATTGTCTTTTCTTGCTTTCTCCGCAAATTATCCAATCACTTTTTTTTCCCCTACAATAGAACGATGACAGGGTAAGTTTGCACACACTCCAAAGCTGTTTAAAAACATTGACCAAAACACATTTTTGTCATGGGAATGTTCAAAAATAACACTGGAGATTTCATTAGTCATTTAAAGTGGATTTAGAAATTATTATTAATAAGACCATATTTTTTATCTGAAAAGGCATCAAGTTTCACTTCATGTAATTCAAAAAAAGTTCTAATTTGAAAGAAAGAACTGCACAGAAGAATAGAAGAAGCTGAAAAAGAACTGGACAGAAGAAAACAAAAAAAAAGAAAAAGAGATGAGGGAAATAAAGCTTTTAAAAATATATGAATATCCTTGTATCACAAAGATCCATGCTAGTAAATTTCAGGAAATCTGTTAAACTTTGCTGAATGTGTCGTCATTTGCATACCATATATAGTGAGGGCCTTTGGTACACTACATTATGAATTTAGAAGATACGATATTGTAGTAGATAAAGCTGTATACACCCACGAGAAGTCAGCAAATTGTAAGCAATGTAAGGTTTGGAAACTGCACTTTTAAATGGGAAAGTTGCTCTAACTTACCCTGAATTATTAGTAAAAAAAGGACTAGTTTCAGAATAAGTTTCCTACAAACTAACAGATTTGTAAGGTCATTGGTGGATATAAGCTACATGGACATAGGAGTGCTGACTTTCTTTCAGAAAAGAAAGTGATGGGTGATCATGGGAGATCATGAGTGATCTCCCATGTTCCCATCTCTCCAGAATAATTTGGTGTTTTTATGGCTCATGGGAGACAGAGACACGAATCTGATATTTTTGGGGAGTTTTATTGTGAAAAACTAAAAGAAATTGGATGGATACACTTGGAATTTAAGTTTAAAGATCAGTTTAAAGCTGATCACTGTGCATGGATCAGTTCTGCAGTTATAAGAGTAGGACAACTAATAAACATTTACTCAAATTAAGAAGAAAATTAAAAAAAGATAAAAAAGTGAGAAATCATTCTTTTAACCCAGAAAACCAAATGCTTCTGAATTCCTTGCCAATGAAGTACAAAACTGTTACTATGAGCAAAGGAACAATGAGACATCATCATTAATACAAAGGTAAAATGAAACATTCAGGTTCTGATGAAAACAGGGGAGAAAAATTCCTTTTATAATGTGTGCTTGGATTAGAAATTTGGCATAGAAAGGGAAAGGGAGCAGTTAGATTCTCCCTTGGAGTACTAAAACATTCCTCCTACTGATTACGATGGGAACTAAAGCAGTTTTTATATAACCAAAGCATCATAGGATTCCACGTGTGAAAATTCTTAAAAACACTAAGGAAAATTCTTTAAATGTTCTCAAAAGACAGGAGAGAATAATGCAACAGAAAACTCAGAGAGTAAAAAAGATAAATTACTTTTCTTATATGTTATTTAGAGTCTGTAAATATTATTATATGTGATCTAAACTCTGTGATCAAAATCCACGTTTCCAGAAACAAAGGTTTTGCATAATTGTGGTAATTACCAGCCCCACTGGACTTTGTAACTTCTCTGCTTTTTCTGCTGCCTTATCTCTTCCACTGGGCTCCCGGGACGAAAGCCAGCTGTGTCTGTTACATGGTTCAACCAGTCACTGGGGGAAGCGGGTATCTTAACTGCTGGAGGTCCTAATGACTCCTGTTGCACAGTACTATTTATCCACCATGTAAAAGCTCCAAAATTGCTTTTGTGGCCTAATAGGCAGGATCTCAGGGTAAATTTTGCAATGGTAAGCTTGCAAATGCTGTTCTTCAGGCAATGATTAGAAATTGTCGGGAAATCAATGTATAATGCACAGGTCATAATTATTCTTAATTTAATTTGTCACCTTTCAATACTAGATCAAAAACAAAGCAAAAACAGCCACTTAATCTGAAAGACAAATAACAGGCATTTAGAGAGAAATGAGGGATAGAAGGCAGGGTGGAAGGATGGAGAAAAGGGAAGATGTACATGAGGAAGGGAAGAAGGAAGAGGAAAAGGAAGAGAGGAAGGAGAAAAGGAAAGATAAAAGAAAGGAGAGAAGGAGAAAGGGAAAGAGGGAGACAGGGAAGGAAGGAAGGAAGGAAGGAAGGAAGGAAATATGTAAAAACTGGACACTTTCTTGTTCCAAATACTCAAAATATGGGTTCCTTTCTTAAAGAAAAAAAATTAAATATGTACTATTTTCAATTAATTGGGGCAAGATTTTAAGTATTCTGACATATTTTAAAGAAATATCCTTAAATGTCATGCTTGGCTTGTTTATGTCAGTCATATATCTGGCACCCAACCAAAAAAATCTGTTCTTATGGAGGTGAACTGAATTAGGTCTGTTTGTCAAGGTGCAAGGGTATTAAAACTCCCATAATAATATTTTTTTTTCTAAAAATGGTAATTCATTGCTTCCCCAAACTCACTGCGTAACATTATTTGATATTATTATAAATGTGCTGATATTACAAAAATATAGATTGTACTGGCACAGTAATAAAGACACCTTCATTGGTATTCAGATGAGTTTTATAATTAAAGTCAATATCCTTTCTGTGAATGTCCAAATGATAAGTGCAATTATAAAGATTGCATTAATTTTATGAACATCTGTGCAAAATTCATAACATCATGCCAATCCTGATGTTTTGCCAGCTTCTTGCTTTTGAGAGTGATTAAAGGATTAAAATAGGAAAATACTTTATTTTGGTAAATATATGTGTCTCTTAAAATACACAAAAGGGATGGGAAGTGTAGCTCGGTTTGGAAATGGCTACACTAATCCAGATCTCAAAGTGCTGAAATTGATCCCTTGAAGTGTACTTTGTGCTACAAAATGCCATAATAATTCATTATAAGAGATTATTGCTCTGTACAAGACAGACAAACATGGCAGATTGCACAAGTTAATTTACAGTCTTGGAATGAATCCTGTTTTGTTTAGATAGTCACTGAATGAGCTTTTGAGAATATTGAAAGGACTGATTCTTTCCACAGTTTGCAAATATGAATATATATATATATATATATATATAAATAAGTATATATTTAGTCCACAGAGTCAAATGCCCGGAATTGCAAATTTGGCCTTGATAAACTGGAAGATTGTTGATTTATATAACAATTCTTAACTTCCAGACCCATACATGAAAAATTTGTCTTGTAGCTATCATTAGGAATATTTTCTTTTCTGATTATGCTTAGGTATTTGCTGCTGTTTTATATGCTGTGCTGCTTGAAGAGCCCCTGCATGGATGGTACTGAAAGATATGGCACGGGACAGCAAAAGGAAGCCCATATTGCTGTAGCAGGCAGAAGCCCGATGGGATTCTTGAGGGAATCTCAGGTAAAGTTAATCACCTATTTTTACAATATTAAATTCTCTGACTTGTTACTCAGAGGCAGAATTTGGTCCCTTAACTTCAACATGGCAGCTTAGATTGTCAGAAATAACACAGATCTGCCTTCCATTACAAAAAGACATTGTAGGCCCTGTACCTTTATAAGGTGCCCTGACATGTCAACATTAGTTGGATATGAAAAGCAAATGGATGATGACTAAGTTTGCCTTATTTTGTTGTCTGCTTAAGTAAAACCACACCAAAACATTGCTTCAATCAAAATGCATGTTTCCTGACAGCATAACTGTCACCAAGAGAACTCAGAAAGAGCTGAGAAGAAATATCTATGGAGAAGGTATGAAAGATCTTCCTTAGAAATATTCTCCTAAAGGATGTTTTTTGTGAAGTCACTTGTCTAGTTTCCAAGAGTGTGCTTCAGCAATAATATCCCACAAGTGAATTTACAGGAGCTATGGTTTTAATCACAGGGATAAAGATTTGGATCCAAATTATTATTTTCATTTGACCCATCATTCAAATGATGTGGTAATTGTCTTGTATTATATAATATTTATTAAATGTGTTTTAATATTTTAAACAACTTTGTTGCATAGTAATACTTTTTTTTTCTCTTTCACATATTTTGTTTAATTTCTCTTGCTCTGAAGCAACAACATTGGCAGAATAGAGTGTGTAATAGCTCTGTCTATCATGAAACCTGTTAGCTCACAGATTGTAAACTCAAAGACAGTAATGGATCCTCTGAATCTTTATAGTGTCAGAAAGATTGCTGCACATGCACATTAAATTCATGTGCTGAAAGGCCTTGTGATTTTATGTTGAATAATATCCCTATTAATATGCAGTAGCTGTTTTTCTTAACAAGATAGCTTTTGTACTTTTCCTACTAGAGACTTATATTTTAAGTGTATCTATGAGTTATAAGGGTATAGAAGATAATGTGAAACAGGTAATTTCTAATTTTGTTTCTGTTTAAGCAGCTTACCAACCAGCAACTGCATTGGCTTTAACTTCATGAAAGATCACACTTGTTTTAAATTAAAAAATTATTCAAGCTATGTCCAAATTAAAATGGTTTAATGCAACAGTAACAGACTATCTGAGCTATGCAGCTTACGGAGGTTTTTTTCAGATGTTCTCTACCTCATTCTTGCTGTAGTGCAGATGTTTAATGTTTAAAAAACAGATAGGTACAAAACAAAACCCTGTACCCCTGACTGCAACACATTCCAACCATCTGGTGGAGTACATCAAACATTTAAGCATGCATGACAATATCACACAATGTGACAGAAGGAAAAAAAAAAAAAAGGGTATAAGAGTGCTATTCCTTTGAAAATACCTTTCTATATGGTATAATTCAACTGTCATTGAAGTAAATTATAAGGCCAGTATTGAATTTCATGTGACATAAGTTTCTCATATAGCAGATTTTCTTGACAATGCACTTTAGAAATGTGGAAATGAAATTTCAGGAGAAAATATTTTTAGTTTTTGTATGTTTGCAACTGTGTAAATCACTGGAAATACAGACACCTATTATAAATATACAGCCTTATGTAGCTAAACACCACTAATCTTTAAATTGAAAGATACATGGCTGCTCATTACACTAGCTTTCTTATTGTATATGTCAGTATAGCATGTGTCTGTCCTGTCACAAACACAAAGATAATTCTGGAAAACATCTACAGCATCACACTACCCACTAGTGACGTGGGTCTTAGATATCAGTACTTACATATTAGCACCACTTTCTGTCATATTCAGTTCTGTTAATAATTAGAGGAGTATTTGTAAAAGTTAACTTTCATTCTGGGTAACCGTTGTGATCTTGTTATTGAAATTTTTAGAGACACCTCTGCCTGAATCAAGGTACAAATGACACTACATGCTAAAGTCAATAGTATGGATTTTATTTAACAGTGAGCTACAGAAAGAGAGAGAGAAATAAATAGAAAAGGAAGGTGAGGGAGCGGGGAGGCAGAGGGGGCAGAGAGAAAGAGAGTGACAGAAGAAAATATCACAACTGTGCGGATCCCTGTGATGTCCCACTGACCCTCTTCCTTTGGTCTTCTTGGGGGTGACTGTCCTGAACATAGAGTTCAGTGGATTAACATATGTTTGGGCCAGGTGGGAATGCCCAGGTACCTCCTCTGAGTGGGGTCCAAATTTGACACTGTCTCTTGCACCAGATGTTGAATCTGTTGAATTCCTTTGCATCATGTACAGTCCTCTGGTGTAAGACCTCAGGAATTCCAATTAGAATAAAGTGTTCCAGTTGGTATTAGCTTGAAAAATATCTGAATACGGAATGCAACTTTTAAAGTTTTATTTTAATTGTTTAGGTTTATAATTTGAAAGTTAGAAGTGTCTCTTGACGTACTCTGAATTTGAAATACTCATACATACTCTGAATTTGAAAATATATTAACACATGTAATGCTGCAGGTACACACGAACCTTATTGCTTTAATTGGGACTTATCACATTGTATTTTGATATTCAAAATTAGTAACCTTTGATTCTTTCTTTAAGAGAGAACTGAAACATTGCAGCATAATTGAAACTTTCTGAGGAGTCTGAAAATGCTCAGTATGGTTTGAAAAGGCTTACTGCAGATACATAGCCCTCATATTGTGCCCAAGTTTATAAAATACAGAACATTATTAATTTGTAACTACTACACCTTTGATCATTGATACAAAGGTATAAATGTTTAAAGTAAGCTTTGATAAGATGGATAACAATTCTATAGTTGTTATAGTCTGTTTTCTTTTAATTGCTCTTTTGAATAAGTCCTGCATTACGAATCCACCTATTATACATAATAATAAGACACTAATAATAATATGTAATGACACTAAAGTGTGAATAATAGCCTTTGATATAAGTAAGCATAAAATAATATTCTGTGAACTTGGTTAACACTGAGAAGTAATTCACACCCAGTGCTACCAATTCTGGCTCTTTCTAATCCAAAAGATGGCTTTTTATTATTACGAAGGGAAAAGCACAAATTGGATTTTTTTTCTACTTTTGCACATTTTATAATAGATTGTTATTGATTTCACTGTGCAAGTGGTGTCCTTGCACAAACTTGTGTGGTCTTTCAAAAAGCAGGAATCTACTCCAGCCAAAAATAAAGCAGAAGCATGAAGTCATGATATTAGTCAAAAGTGGAAATTGGATTCTGTGCTTGTAATATTATCACTTGTAAAATGAATGCTTTGAAATGTAACTCTGTCAAAATAGAGCCAGAATTTTATCATTGCCTCATCAGCTTTATGTAATCTAGAAAGAGAAGTAAGATATATCTCAGCTTCAACAAACATGACCCTTTCAGCCCAGCTTAACAATATTCACAACAAATTTTTTATACAATCTATAAAAAAATCTATACTTCACTCCAAACTTTGAAAATAACTATGCATCCAAATCTGCCAATGAAAACATATACGAGAGGTTAAATATCAATTAATAAAATACAAGCACCTTTTGGTATTTTTAAATTTGCAAAAGTTTGCTCTTATGAAAGTTGTATTAAGTATTTAAT
Organism: Phylloscopus whistleri; assembly: GCA_017589585.1. Taxonomy (NCBI): domain Eukaryota; kingdom Metazoa; phylum Chordata; class Aves; order Passeriformes; family Phylloscopidae; genus Phylloscopus; species Phylloscopus whistleri. Next base: position 4,684,255 of record JADMLD010001389.1, on the reverse strand, counting down.
TAATTCTTTTTATTCCACAGGAATTTTCAGCCATATTTTGCATCGATGAGCTAATCGATTGACTTGAGACAACAGATCAGAATGAAGACGGATGGCTAACTGAACCTTCACAATTAAGTATTTGACAGCTTATTAAAGGTGGGAATCTGGAACATGTCTAAAAATTTCCTCTTGCTATATCTTAACCAGCTGATATTTCTCAAGTGTTGATCAACATCAACAGTTGCAGTGAGTTCCAAAGTGTCTTTGCTTCAGAAGTGATCAGTTTATGCCCATATAAGACATTTATAAAGGTCAATTAAAGCTGCTTCTTCAGGAAAAGTCACATGATTCTTTTGCATGTAGTTAAGATATTTAAGAGGTGTTTCACACGTAGTTTTGTTATACCAATAACAACAAATTATGCAGATGTGGTGGATAGCTGGATTACAAAAACGAAACAAAAATAGTCATTCAAACAAAACAAAGACACAAATAGTTTCTGCTGCTGCAGCTCAAAATGACAGTGGAAAGACTCTTGCAGTAGAAGTTCCCTTTACTGCCAAATGGATACCGACTACTGAAGAGAGATTTAAATCCTCATGCATGTGTTAACCTATTCCAAGATCCCAATATTTTCCTCTGCCTTTAAAAAATATTTTCTCTGAGTGTTTTCAGAGAAATTGATGATCTCAGAAGTGATAATTTCCACCTTTTAGCATGGACTTTGACTATTTGCCTTATATGCTTTAATACTAAACCTATACTACATAATGACGTTTGGTTCCTGCTCTTTAAAAGAACTGTATGTGTTCTCATAGAACTTTTGGTTCTATTTCAGAGGTTGTAGGCAACCTGCAGATGTCATACAATCCTCCCTGATCATGACTTTTGTTTTCTTACGTTCAGAATATTAAAGTATAAAGGAACTAAAATTGGTAACATATTTGTCATGTTACCTCAAATCCTTCTCTTATGTAAGGCGCTGTTGAACAATGGAGATAAGGGAGGCAGAGAGCTCGTATGTACTTCTGACTGCCAGGGAGATAGATTTATTATAGAAAGCTCCTGAGAGACCAATTAATATCACCAGGCTGTCAAAATAATATGTGTACCATGAAAAATACAGCCAGCCCATCGACGCACAGTGAAAGTAAGGTCACTGAACACAAGAGCACTAGGGGACAAATTTAGTCAGAATGGAGTAAAAACTGAGCTCTAATTAAGTGAAATTGTGAAACACTCAAAATAGCAGAATATTGCCTAGTGTAGAACTTCATTTTCCAAGAGTCACTCTTTCTGTTACAGAAGTACCACAGTTTAACACTGAAAAGGCAAGATTAAATATTATTTCAACAAAGCTTGATGCTTCCCATCTGTGAGAGTGGTCCCAATTCAGAAATGAAGATGATAAGTTTTAGCTTAGATGCAAGTAAGACTTCATTGTTTTGAATTACAAAAGAAGATATTGTCAAATGCAGACATCTCCAACATTTAATTGTGATCCCCAGGGTTCTCTATTCAGGCAATGCTGTTCAACTATGAATTGTATTTATCGGTGTCCTAGGATTATAAACTAGGTAAGTGAGATTTGAGATTGGGGAGGAGGGGGTAAAAGATTGATTGACATAATGATAGCAAAAGCTTATGTGACTCATAACCTTTGTCACTGATTAAGTTATTTGAGGTAAAGACAGTGTGGAGCAGTGTCTATACTGTGTTTAAGATCCTGAAACAGTAGATAGCAAAGTTAACTGTTCTCTGACTTACCTTCACAAACCTATGATAACATCTGTAGGATATCCATGTATGGAACTGTGTGCTGTAAGAGGGTAGATGAACTTAAGCTGCATACAGACTTCAGATGACCATGGCCCAGAGACGCTTCTACCAAGGAAGAAGCCTAGATGGTCTCCTCGACCATCTAACTGAAATTGGCATGCACATATCCAGTCATATACTACAAGGATGAGCACAAGCTCATACTTTGACATGTGTTTTCCAATCACATTTGTGAAAAAAACAACAATGAAAATGATAAACAAGTGTGCACACAGAGTGTCTCTCACAGCAAATATGAATCCCACAGTAAAACTGACCTAAGTAACTGGCATCTGGGAAGAAAAAAACCTTTCCAAACTGCTTGCATGGTTTAAGGGTTTGACATAAGTTTCACTTTCTATTTACTGTAATTTAGTTGTCATTTTTCTGCCTCTTAATTCATAATAGAAGTTTTTTACAGTTTGGAATTTCGTAAGACCAAATATATTAGTTATTGGGGGTTTATTTCATTTTAGTAGGATTTTGTATATATATGCTAAGTAAATGTAAGTCTTCGTGATGCAAGATGGTTTTCTGTTTCTTTGTTATATTAACTTTCAGCATTATACATTCAAACACTTAAAATCAAAATGATTGATGACACGAGTGTGATCTTCAGATGGGCATTTGTATGAGAGATATGGTTTTGCCACAACCTATCCCTTTTTGAGAAGCAAAGTTCATTGAAGTAAAGCCAAATAGGAGTAGAATATGCAGAGAGAAAGGCTGTCATGAAAGTAAACATCCTCTCCTCAAATAACTGGTAGCTGATGCGATTATAATAGCATTTACAGCTGCCAGAGACATTCATTAACCTTTGTAATGAAGAGTGAGCACTTCCCAAAATATTTAGGTATCCTTGTATACACAAACAAGTAACCTTGTGTCTCTGCCTGGATGTAGAAAATCCATTTTTTTTCAGGTTTTATCTCTATATCATCCCTAACAATATTGTTTTGAGGGTGTTTGTTTTGAGAACATAGAGTCAGCTATCTGGTGAAAATGTCTGTAATTCTGAAAAACTGAGATAACTATATACCAGTGATTTATGATTCAGGGTAATTTATTTTCCACTATAATATAAAGAAAAAAAATTGCTAGATGGCTGTATATACAAAGTATAGTTGGGGAAAGAAACATGGCTTTTAGAAAAAGAAGTGTTTTGTCACAACTCTCGAGCCTTCTAGCATGCATATCAAATATATGAGTAAGGATAATATGGTTAATAAATGGTTTCCAGGCAGATTTTGAAAAAGTTCCTCACCAAAGGTTTTTAAGCAGGCATTCAAGGCATAAGAATAATGACAATTGGTTGCTCAAATAGTTGATTTAGAAAAACAGAGTCTCATAAATGGTCAATTTTTGCTGTGAAAGGAGATTACCCATTGAGTTCTGCAGCAAACTGGGCTGCAATCTATATCACTAGATGTGTAAATGACAAGAAAATTGAAGTGAAAAGATTGTTGATAACATACAGGGATGAGAGCTGATTCTAAACAACTTCCGACGGACTAAAGAGTGAGTAGTTGGGGGACAGAATTATATCTAGACTAATATGAAGTGACACTTTCAAAAAACATTATTAACTTAAAAAATAATATGAAGGACTTTAAACTAAGTTCTGCAGTTAAGAATCAAAAACTTGGTAGTATGAAACTGTTAACTTAATATGCAGTACCAGTCAAAAACTGCAAAATTATTAAGAAATGGATTCCGTAAAAAATGGAAAATACTGTGATGTAGATTAACATATCCGTGGTTTATTCATATATTGTATTTCTGCCTCTGCATATTAAAAATTGTATAGGAGACTTGGAAGAAATTTAGATAAATATAATTATGATGTTCAGATATATGAAATGTCTTCCATTTAAGAAAATAAAAGTGTAATATTCTTACCATAAAGTTGTATTTAGTCTGGAAAAAAAGGACAACAAAACAGGATTATTACAGAGGCCTACAAAGTCAGACATGGTAGGAAAATAATACATATGGATTAAATATTCACTGTTTCTAACAAGACAGGAACAAGTGTTAAGTGAAGACGGTAGGAACTTGGTTTATGAAAGAAAAAACAGCCAGCACTTCAAAATACAGGTAGATGTCCTGGGAAATTCTAAGCCTTCTGAGTGCTGAAGTATGGGCTAAAGGAGCTTAAAGACCAGAGTCTTCCCTAGTCATCCATTTATAACTACTTTTCTTAATGGTTGTCACCTTAGACATAATTCTGTCTTTAACGTAATTGAAGGATCTTCCTGATGGGAGCAGGCATAAAGGTGACTTGGTTATAATGCAAAAGTCACTGACAGAAAGTGTCTTCTAAAAAACTGACAGAAGAAGATGTCTGCCAGCCTGGAAACTGCCAAAGAGATGCTAGACTGAGAATCTTGTCTCTGTGGGACACAAAAGAAAGATGAAAGACTCCAAATATTTCAGAAGGCTAAAAACATAGAAAAAAGACGTTATTGTCTAATTTTTAGTACCTTTTATAAGGTGTTCCGATACAGACTTAACATCATTGGTAAATAGGAATGACATATCTCTAATCCCATTGGTTAAACTAGAGAAACAGCAAAACACCACCTGGAGAAGGATTGTTTTGAGAAAAGATCGTTGTTTACCAAGATTGTTTTGAGAAGGAACTTTTTTGAAAAACTTTTCCTTGGGAAAAATTAGTAGCTGCTAACAGGCTAAAATCTCTCAGACTCAAAAATATCAGACCCACAGAATCTGTCCTGGGAACCAGGTTCACCCTTAGGAACTGTAGCTCATTTCTTTGAAAACAAGATACTGTCATTAGGAGTAGATACAACAAATTGCACCAGGAAGTTTTAGAATCCTAGAATACTCTGTATTGGAAGGGATATTTAAAGGCCATCTAGTCCAATTTCTCTCAAAATGAGCAGGGACATCTTCAACCAGATTTGGTTATTCAGAGGCCCGTCTAACATGGCCTTGAATGTTTCCAGGGATGAGGCATTCAACACCCCTCTGGTAAACCTGTTCCTGTGCTTCTCCACCCCCATTATCAAAAACTTCATCCTTATATCTAGTTTGAATGCATCCTTTTTTTAGTTTAAAACCATTATCTCTTTCCTTATCACTACAGACTCTGTTGATTATCATCTAAAAAGGTCATAAATTATAAATAAATAAATATAGAATATAGTGACAAATAAACAAATAAAACAAGACAGAAGGCAATAAAACTAATCTATCTAATATATCAGATGATATATTAGATATTTTTATTTTTATAATGCTGAGTTAATTTTTATTTTACACAAATTTCTAGTTTTGTAATGAAATTTTACAAGAAGATTATAATGATTTTAAAGTTCCTTGAAATCAGTGGAGAGTTTTCTATTTTCTTCTGTGAAATTTAGTTTTCCAGTGAAGTTTAGTTTTATCGAGACTTCTTGTCTTGATAAAAACATCAGTTCACTTTTTAAATGAAAACTTATTTTAGTAATATTGATTTTTTTCATTTGTTTTTTTACTCTGGTCTCAAACTTTAAAAAAAAAGTTCTTTATTCATATGACAATGACTGTCTTTGAACCTTTTTTTGATATACAGGCCTATATAATCAGAAACTGACATTTAAACTGTTAATAAATTGAAAGGTTGGCCTGCTTTTAGAGATTAACCACTTGCACTAGTGTTCTCTTTTTATTTTATTCCTTCATGAAGATTTGTTGTTCATCTGATTTGTATTTTTCTCCCTGCAAAAGAAGCAGCCACAAATTAGTGATAGAAGAATTATAAGAAATTATGGCAGTATCTATTCACATTCCTCTTGGCCTGAAAATTCCTCTTCCCCCAAAGCAAAATCCTTAAAGGGATCTCTCAAGTTCTTTTTTTCTAATTTAAAACTGAACTGTAAATAGTTTAAACTAACCAAAGTTTGCAACTGAAAGAACATTCTGACATCTTCTATTTCTTGTAACTGCTAGAAATAATGACTGGACATTACTATATAAGGAAAAGGTATCTGAATTTGTGGTTAGACTGGATGAGAGATGAGCTCCAGTAGTAGAGTACATAAAATGTAGGTTACTTGTCTCAACTTCCAAAAGGGAACTCATCTTGGTTATCAGTAGAAATATGAAGACCTGGTAAGGCGTTGTACAACTGCAACCTCTTTAGGATTGTATTTTGTCAATATAAGTAAAGGAATCAATAAAAACTGCTTGGTTTTAATAAACCTGCTCTGGACTGACTTCAGTCTTGTTTCTTAAAAGGAAATTCTGGCAGTACAACACCCGGGGGGTTATAGTTGAAACCCTCCCTGAAGAAAAGCAAAGAGGAGACTGCTATCTTTGGGAAGTGAGTTCATATGGCCTCAAAAGCCAGCAATGATACCTCTGCCCAGATTGTTCCTAGACCTGTTCCTTTGTCTGGATTGTTATGACACCTGTTCCATTTCCATTGTCACAACTACTTTCTGGTTTATTGTCTGCTCAGTTATTTCTAATTATTTTCTTTTGTTATTTCTAATTATTTTCTTTTCAATTTTTTTTTGTAATGTCTTTTTACCCATGATCCTCTTTTCCCATTTTCATTTTTTTTATTACTGTTTTATCTATCTTTTAGGATTTTTTCTAGAGGCAGCACTTTGAAATGCTGACTTACCTCAGCAGATGAAAGTCATGTTAACTTTTCAGATTCAATAGTATATAAATAGTGGTATAAATTTCTTCAGGAATACTCTGCTTTGTTCTTAATTCAAATTCAAGATGCCATCTATCTTTCTGAAAACCAAATGTGTGCAGTCACCCTGTCTACAAATAATTTTTGTATCTGATGGAGTAAGTTTAAAACTCCATGAAAAATGGTGTACCTTTATTTATTCCTCAGAATTAAATCAGGTAAAATATTTTATGTTAGGTTGTGTGTCAAAAGCTCATCCACAAAAGAGCACAGAGAGACAATGGCAGATGCAGGAGCTCTGATTGCAGGTCCATCACAAGAACTCCTTTAAGGTCCATCTCCACAAACCCAGGAAAGCACAGGGGCAAAAACAAAGGCAGAAAACACAAACTGAGGACCCAGACCAAGGGATATCCTACTCAAACTCCTACAAAAGTGCTGTGAAAGGCAAAGGGAGAATCAGGAGTGTTAATTGATTTGAAAAATGCCAAGAGTGATGCCACTTTTTTAATTGAATAAAGCATTAATTTATTCCAGTCTTAAACTGGAAGAAAAAAATTAAGGGCTGTGTGTTACTTTAAATTTTATGTATCTCATTGTGAAAATAAAATAATTCTTGGCCCAACCTCTGTTCAGATAATAAGAGCATTAATGAATAGTTTAGACAATTCAGTGATTCTACACTTGCGTGAATTTTCAAGAACAGCTTCATATAAGATACACTAAAACTTGCAGAGCAGAACCTTCACTGAAAAATTATTCTAAGTTAAGAAATCCTGCAAATGACATAACCTAAGCCTTAAAATAAATTGGGTTTCTCTCTGACTCATGACAGAGGATGAAGTATAAGGTCCTTTTTAAAACTTATTGCACTTTAGTACATTTTAAAAAGAAGTTGAACTATTTTCTCATGTAATTAACGAATTACATTGGGCTTAGGGCTATGAATGTTTCTAAAATTCTGAAAGTTGTATTTTGTTCTGCAATTTAGATTCTCCACCAAAAAGAATCATTAGCAATTCTAACCTTGTTATAAAAAGTGGGAGATAAAAGATCCTTCTACAGCCTGATTAGGTACAGCACTCCATGTACATCTTGCAAAACTCTTAATTTTCACAGGCTCTTCAACTAATTTGTCTGATAGAAAAAGATTGGATATCCTTTTCTATACTTCTGTACTTCTAGTTATTTATATTATTAATCAGACAACCATCACATTAAAATGTTCATTCAAAAAAGGTAAAGCTTTTTCTCCTATTTAATTTTCCTTTTATTGTGTTGTTTCAGCTGCATACTTCTAAATTTCTTTAACTGTTTTTATCAAAAGAAAATTCTAGGATTATGGATGTTCTTCTGAACAATATTGTGTACTGTCATTATTATGCTGTTGTATACAGATAGATAGGAATAGTCCACTCTTTTTCATGTATAGAGTGTCATGCTGGACTGGAACATAGTGGAAGAATGGTTAATATTCTTTATTGCTCATATAAAAACTCTTCAAGGCCTCTGATGGCTTCCTGTATTTAAAAACAAACAAACAAACAAAACAAAACAAACAAAAGAACACATATAAAATCTTGTTCCAAGGACTTTACCATCTAAATACAACTTGAGGAAAATGGCAAGAAGAAAGCAAAGTGTTTTGATGCTTGGAATGGAACATTAAATCTGTAATTAATCAAAAATAGAATTGCTATTTGTTATACCCTAGTTAAACATTAATGGCTTAATCCATACTCTATTGCTCCACCTTCAGCATAAATATGGAGGACATAGAGGTTACATGTCACTCTAGCAACCAGAAATGTATGATGCAGGACAGGTAGAACACCCATCTTCTTCTCTAAACACAGGAAATATATTGTAGTATGAAATCCAAGATATGAAGTATTTGAAAACTTAAAAAGATATTCCCTTGGTCATATCAGTACTCCCCATGATACTATTATAATTGTTTCTTTAGATTCTGAAAAAACGGTAGGAACTAATGTGCATTAGATAAGTTCATTCAATTGTCTCTTTTACAAAGATATGCCCGCAGCAAAACAACCAAGTTACCATTTGTATAATTCTGTAACCAGCTACTTTTTCTATTCAATTGAATGCCCCAGTGCCTTTGTCAAGGCCCCATTACTCCTGGGTGACCTAATCCACACTTAAAAAACTCTCTCTCTGAATTTGAGAGGCTTTCATTCCCATCTTATCTTCTTTGCTGCATATCTCATTCACAAGTATTGATGTATTCTCAGAAATGGACAGGGAAACACAGCAAACAATTCAAAATCAGCCAATCCCTTGACAATAATTAAGATCATTATAGTAAAGGACATTGTCACATTCATCTTCTACTAAGTGAGAGCCAGTACAGAAGAATTTTTGGAGATGTTACTTTAATTTTATTATTATGAGATTCCTTGAGTTTCCTGACCACTGAATTAAGTCAACCCTGTCCATTTAATTGATTAATGAACCAGGACTCCCTCTGGTTCAGTATAAAAAGTCATATAACTGATACAGCATGTCCAGATAAGGCCACCAAATTGCTCAAAGGTCTGGAACACCTCTCCAATGAAGACAGGCTGAGGGAGCTGTGGTTGCTCAGCCTGGAGAAGAAAAGGCTTTAGGGAGACCTTACAGCACCTTTCCAGTAACTACAGGGGACCTATAAGAAAGCTGGAGAAGGACTTTTTAGAAAAGCGTGTAGTAATAGGACAAGGGCGAATGACATAAGCTGAAGAAGGGTGGGTTTAGATTAGGTGTTAGGAAGAAATTCTTTCTTGTGAGAGTGATGAGGCACAGGAAAAAGTTGCTCAGAGAAGTCATGGATGCCCCATCCCTTCAAGTGTTCAGTCCCAGGTTGGATGGGTCTTCGAGCAACCTGGTCTAGTGGCAGGTGCCCCAACCCATGACAGAGGAGTTGGATCTAGATGATTTTAAAAGGTTCTAAGATTCAATGACTTGGCTTTCAATATAACCTTTCCGAGCATTCATCTGGCAGACTAAATGAGGAAAATCAAAATGAGGTCGTAAAGAGGGAGATTAATTGTTAATTTCTTCATTAACAAATACGGGTTTGAATTAAGATTTCCTTTCTAAAGTTATTTTTTCACCAGTTACATGCAAGAGAACAAGTTTATGGCCATTATGATAGAATATATTACACTATTAATATATTTTAAATTATGCTTAAACTCTTATGGATTGGTTCTTAAAGATATCACAAGAAGTCAATAGGGATGATTAAAAATCCACAGATAATTATCAAAATAATTGTCTTCTAAGAAAAATCTTATAGTGACATGCAGAAGCTTTTAAGCAATTATGCTGAATCGAAATTCAGGCTGACTTTAGGCCCTCCTTTCCAAATATTTCCATTTAATATTTCCATTTAAAATATTTTTAATTTTGGCTACCACCTTTCTTCTCCTCCACTCTTCCTGCCCTTGATCAGTCCTATTTAACTGTGGAGGAAATGAATTAGCAATCATTCTGACTAAATATTGAGTGCTGCAAGATATAAAATTTATAACAAAATTCAGGTGAAAATAAAGGTTTGGTCACTCCAAAGGGGAAGTAGAAAAAAAGGAGAATTACAAAACTGAAGTTGGATTTTTAATATCTACTTAAAATTTACATTAGGTATCTAATCTTCAAAACCAAGACATCTTTCTTTGAAAATGACCCTGCATAAGTACTTGCAATTTTTCCGATTATTTCAAACTAGGAGTCCTTTTCAAGGACACTGAGTTTTCATTTAGTATTTCTTCATACTATATGGCATTTATTTTCTCTCCAGCTATAGATCTTTACAGCTGTACAGCTCTCCAAAATGATGATTCAACAGTGAATCTAGAAGTGCTGAGTTATAAATGTATCTGTAGCACTATTTTATTCAATGCAGAAAATTCAGTCCATTATTAAATATTTTCCTCTAGAGAGGTGACTAAAATTTTTCCTTCTTCTTCTATAACAAAGCTCAAGTGATGTAATAATTACACGAATAATAGAAATGATGAATGATAAATGTAATTAAATTGTGAAAATTTACAAATCTGTGACTAAATGTCACAATATCTTCAATTTTTGTTAGATGACCAATAAAGAAGTAAAAATTCTGTAATATTACTAAATAGTTCTGAAAATAAATACATTGACCAAATTTAATTGTAGAGTTTATATCAGATAATAAATTAATGTTTAAAGGTAAGTAGATAATATTGCAAATTTAAATGACTCAGTAAGTCTTGACTCATTTAACTAATTTATGACATTAATTTGAAAAAAACCTCATATTTGCTCAGAAACATCTTTCAAATATGCCACTCCTCTCAATACATCAAAATTGATACCTTTGTCTTTTCATATGCAATTTTCAAAGTTTTCACTTACTCACAAAAGGATCTAGAGGCAGTTTTATTTTTCAGATGAAATTTTTCCCTGTGTTAACAACCATGTTTGTGTTTTCCAAGCAGGACATTTGTAATCCAGCAGCTCGACATCCTGTTTGCAGACCAGTAATTAAAGCCTCTCGTGTGCATATAAAAATTGCCTGATAGTATGATAATGTAGATTAGATATCTCTTGAACTGTAATATAGTATCCTATTTTAAATTTTAATTTCTTCCATTTCTTTCATTTTTCTTCTGTTAGCAAAAAGCAGTCATCTTATAGTTTCACCTAATCTTCTTCTACACATGAGTTAGACTTTAGCATATAAAGATATGCACTTTTATTTCCTCTACTGGTAAAACTGTACACAAGATTTTCTCCATTCAGGACAAAAATTTTACTTTAAGTGCATGTAGGGGGTTCAGCTTGAAAACTGGGCAGAAACACTAATTAAGTGTAGTGGTTTTGGCTCGCCAATCTGAGTTTCCCAGCCAATGCACCAATTGCTGTAGTGGGTTAAGTGCTGGCCAAACACTAGTGCACCCACTAAAATTATTTATTCATTTTCTGCTGTGAGATAAGGGTTAGGAGACGGGCAAAAGCAGGCTCAAAACTTTAAAGAGACATAAAGAAAACTTTATTAAAAGAACTAAAGGAAGAATAATAAGAATCAGAATCAGAATCAGAATCAGAATCAGAATCAGAATCAGAATAAACCTTCAGAGCTCTTCTGCCCTCACCTCCTCTTTCTGTTCCCACTGACAAGGTAGACAAAACCTAGGACTTTCAGTCAGTGTACCACCTCTACAATAGTCTTTTTTTCAGTTCACTTAGGGAGAGGAGTCTCTCCTGCCATGCCATGGAGACTTTTCCACAAGAAACAGTTCTCCCTTGCCTTTAATGTCACAATGAAGGAGCTGCCTGGGAGATGAAGATATGTCACTATGTGAAAGTCTCTTCCCTCGGCTTACAGCTTTCCCCACAACTGTTTTTGAGGGCTCAGTCTTTAGCTAATGGGGTAGAAGTCAAAGGATGAGCTGTTCAGAAGCAAAGGTTGTCTTCATCTATCTCGGAGATTACCTTCGTCTCTGGGAACAGAGATCTTCCTCTTCTCTGGGGGCAAAGATTTTCCATCTCTTACCTCTCTGTGTTCATGCTTCTCACTGTATCACAGCTACTTCAACATTTGCTTGCTTCAGGATGGGTGCCTTTTGCTCATGTTTATAGTTTGAATACTCCATCCCCCCATGCTTTTCATGAATTACAGGGAGATTTTAGTGTATTACAGTCTATCACTATGGCTTTACAAATTCAGCCTAAGAGTAAGGTCTCTCCTCATTCTCCTCTCTCCTGGGATTTGGCTCTTCTTTCTTTACTGACGTTGGTGTCTCTATGGTGCTCTCTTCATGTGCCTTCACCTTTCCTTTTCTCTCACTCGAGAGCGGATTGATGTCTCTAAGTTTCATCTGTGCACTGAAAGAGTTAAGATTTTACCCCACCGTTGTATTACGAAATGGCTTTTCACTGTTGGTCACATGATCTCGTCCAGGCAGTGACAGGAGCTGTTCACAGTGGAGGATTTTCAGCGGCCTTGCTGAGGGAGAGCAGCTATGATCTCAGCAGCCAGACTAGGACTCAGCAGCAGCGCGTCGCTTGCCAATGGCTTCTCCTCCCCCTGCCCGGCTGTTGTGGGTGAAACTCAGAGGCAGCAGAATTTCAGCCACACTGCGCCACGCCCGTCCCAGCGGTGGAGCCGACCAGACCCAGCCCGGTCCAGAGCCCAGGGGAGCTGGCCTGGCCCAGCCGCTGTGGGCAGGGCCCAGCAATGGCCTGCGCCGTGGCTCAGCTTGGGCTGCCTCTTCCATCCCGGTGGCCAGGCTGTGTGGGCCCAGTGCAGGCCAGCCTTACCGGGAAGGGGGGAAAATGCTTGCAGGAAAGCAGGAAGTAAAAGAATATTTTTATGGTTTTCCCCTCTCTTCAATATGGTTTATAGAGCCAGTTCTAGCTTCTCTAATTGGTTAATTGTCATATTAGCCTTCAAAGCCAGCTTGCAATTGGCTCTGCCAAGTACAAAGGAAGTTTGTACCTTTTCCCACAGTTTTTAGCAATAAAAATGCATATTTTTAAAGCTATAAGAGAAAGCAGCAATACTCATCAACAGAGTTGTCAAGACTAAACTATGTTATTTTTTCCTGCCAGAGTGGATACCATGGCAACATCTGGTTAGGAGAAGCTGAAGAGATATTTGAAGGTTTGCAATTGTTAAAGTCATTGGTCTGTAACAGACATGTATTAATTGCAAGTGAATATGACAGCCCAGACCAGATTTCTGAACAGGAAGAAAACATCAGCTTCATTCGAGACTAAGGAACTGAACAAGGGATGAATAAAATTCTGTGATGTCTGACTTCAAACCTGGTGTCATGCTTATGTACTCATCATTTACAAGGGCTGGGGAAAAGGTGGAATTTTATTACTGTAGAAATATTTCCCGACAGAATTTTTTAAGACGTTGAAAAAACCCCATTGCTTGACAGCTCTAAGAGGGCAGAAATTATACATTTCAAAACATCTCTCAAACCAGTTGAGAGTTCCAATCAAGTGCAATCACAGTGATTTTGTATGAAAAAAAAAAAAAAAAGTGGCATCATGGAAGTTTTTCTTGGATACTGCTGTCAAATTAGCTTCCAGAAAGAATCATTACTTAAACCTAGTATGTACTTTTAGGGGAGTTATGACAGAAAGCTATTTTTTTTTCTCTGCATATGCAGTCAGAAAAGCTGTTAAATATGTTCAAATGGACAGCAAACATTTTAATACAGATCTTAAATTCTGTACCTATTGTAAATGCAGGCTGCAAACTACAATCTTCAGACATGTAGGAATGCTTCCTGCTGCCTTTGTGTCAGTATTTCAAAGTGAAAATGTTTTCATGCTTTATTGAAATGACAGTATGCAGGAAGCAGGTATCAATGACAACAGTTTGACTGCTTTTTCAAGTCAAAGAAAAATGCTTTTGGTTCTCAGAGCAAGCTGTTTGTGCTATGCTATGCCTTCTGTTATATGACAAATGCCAATTTTACTTCTGTTTACATAAAAAAAAGAATATGAACTGAATTAGATAAAGTTAATTCTGGTGAAGAGAACCTGTGAATCACTTCCATGCTTCCTAATTCTATGTTAAGATGAAATGTGTCTGCTTGAAGGCATTGTGGTTTAACCCCAGCTGACAACTCTGTGCCACACAGCTGTTAACTCACTCCACCCCACCAGCAGTGGTATGGAGAGGAGAATACAAAAAACCCAACAAGGTAAAACCTGTGGGTTGAGATAAAAACAGTTTAATAACTGAAATAAAATAAAAATATAACATTATTAATAATACTAATGAAGACAAAGAGAGAGAGAATCACACACCAAGATCGATGAATAATTAGTTAGTTGCTCACCACGCACTAACAGACGTCCAACCCTTTCCCAAGCAGTGATCAACCCCTCGTGGCCAAGTTCCCACTGTTTATACAGTGAACATGCCATAATATGGAATATCCCTTTGGCCAGTTCAGGTTAGCTGTCCTGGCCACGCTCCCTCCTAGCTTCTTGTGCACCTGCTCACTGGCACTGCACAGGCCACTGAAAAGTCCTTGATTGAGAGGAAGCACTACTTAACAACGACTAAACCATCAGTGCTTTATCCACATTAATTTCATACTGAATAGAAAAACCAGGCCCATATCAACTACAGGGAAGAAGATTAACTCTATCCTAGCCAAAACCTGGACACTGTAATAAAGAAGGTCAGTGTTACAGTGAGAGGGAATCTAGGTTGGAATCTGAGAAACAGATAGAGGTTCTGTTCTCTTCTTGTGAGAAATGCAAAGAACACCCTAATGTCTGGCAGTGCCAAGACTAAAGAGTAGGCTCATGGCCATCACAACAGAATCCACAGCCCTAGGCAGTTCAGTTCGTAGACAGTGTGACATCTGAAGAATTTCTTCCAAGATATCTGAGCAGTTGTTCAGAGGACCTAAATATAATGGCTAATAATGATTACAGATCACAGGTCCAGTTTTAAGTGAATTTTAAAGTCCTGATGAAAAACATATCTTTTTGATATATATTTATACAAGGCAGTGCAGAAAAAAGGTTTTCTGGTATATTACTTCAGGTATTACTCCTACAAATGTGATGTTTTAAAGGCACTTGCAGTTCTGAAGTAAAACTGGGTTTTGAGGGCTAGGCATCCCAGATGCAGGCCTCATGTATTTGAATAGCTTTTAGAGTGAAATTAAATGGCCAGAATAAGGTTACATATGAAGCATAAACTTCAAGTTTTCTGTTTCTTCAAAATGCACATCTAATATCAGATATTTTAGGTGAAGAAAATGATAGCAACTTTTTATTTAAATAGGAAACAAAGTACTTGATTGCAAACCTAAGGAGAAAAACAAAACAAAACAAAACAAAACAAAAAAAAACCCACAATAAGAACAGTTCCAGATTATATTCAGTTCTGAAACTTTCTTACCTAAGTGTTACCTGAGTCCATTCCCTTATTTTGATTTACTACCTGATATCGTAATTATATATAGATTTCTTTCTTCTTGTCCTTTGGAATGCACTCCTTTTAATGTCAATTCAGTTGGTCAGTATGGTAGAAACAGATGTTCAGGGATTACTTAGCAGCAGTCAGGTGCCATTACTGATCCTCTTCTGGGTCTGCTTCTTCAGAAATCTTTAACTGGGCAAGCAGTATACACACAAATTCAAAGTATGAAGCAACTGCTTCTTGGCTTAGGCAGACAAAAAGCAGCTGTGGTTTAGCTGTCAGGATAGGAACCTGCATAGTCACAAGCCCTGAGGCAGCTCTGAGAGTCATGGTTGGACAGGCAGGATGAATCAGCAGGATGAGGATCAGGCTCTATGCCCTGGCAGAGGAATCTCCACCTTGCAGAGCTGCCTTTGCTGACAGCTCTATTGACACTTTTGGCTGATGCAATAACATTGAACCACAGAGTCAGTTAGAGTTGTATACATTGGGGATTGAGTAATTTGCAGAGGATCTGAGTCAATTGAATTGCAATTACATCACATGAAATTGAGGTGGATATAATTCAGATGCTCATCCTGGAATAGGACTTACTCATTACTCTCAAACATCTGATATACAGAACTGTTTGTTAAATGAGTATACTTTGCTTCTTTACAGAAGTGGATATACCAAAAAACATTCTGAATATTTTGTTTGCTGATGTTCCTACAAAAAAGTCATTGTTGTTCTTTTAATAGCAGATATAGTTGAGGATAAGATTTCCCAGTTTCAGAGATGATAATGGGAATAACTTTATCACTGACAAATGTAAAAAGTTTAAATTTGTTTTGGAATGCAGTCCAACTTCTTTGTATTTTCATGTTATTCATCTTATTTATGAGACAAAGTTTGCATAGCAGTGATGCCAAATTTCTGTACGTATGAAATTTCATAGGAATCTAATAGGAATAGCATTTTAAATTGAAATAAATTTTTAAAAAGTGACACAAGGACAGGTATTTTAAAATGGACAGATTCAGTTGCATACCTTTATCTCACATATCTAGTAACTAAAACATATCATTGAATTTATAAAAATGCAGTATGTCTCATGCACAGAATGCTTTTTTACAAATTTCTGAAATTTTGGGCCTTATTTTAAGAGACCTTAACAGGAAGAAGTAAACATATAATCAGATGAGCTTTTAAATAAACAAATAATGTCTGTTATTTCCCCCTCTACTGGTTTGCCTAAAATAAAGTTAGCAATATTAACTAGCTAAACCAGCTTAATTTTACTTCTATAACTAGCAACTCCTGGCTGTTTATTCATACCTGTAATAACCACTACTAAAAGATGTGTGGCAAATCTTGAAGCCATTTTGAAAAACGACAAGAAAGACAATTCAGGGACTTAAAATCCAGTCTGCTTCATTTCAATCCCTGGGAAACACATAACTATTTCTGGGTCTGTGAAAAAGAGGAAAGTGGCTGGGAGGAGCCAGCTTGCATTTATCAAGTGTAAGAACAGCAGATATCATCTACCTTGACTACAGCAGAACTTTTGTCACAGTCTCCCACAGTCTCCCTTGTATCTCACTTTTGACATTACTATCAAATGACACAAGATGGAGAAGGAATAGATGGACTACTAAATGGAACAAAACTGGATCAGAGAATAGTGGTTAGTTTTTCATATTCCAAGGGAAATTTGGTTCCAAGTGCAGTTCCTCTATCCTGTAGGGTAGGAGAGGTCTACACTATAATCTATCTTATTTATCAGGGACCTGGAGGAGGAGATAGAACATGCCCTCACCAAGGTTGCAGATGATGTCAGACTGGGCAGGGAATGGTCATGTTGGACATGCTGGGGGGCAGAGGGCATTTCAAAAGCTCCTAAGTGTCGCGCAGAAGTGATCCATCAGAATCCTAATGTAATTCAAAAGGTGCAAAGTACTGTATGAGGAACAGACTTACTGGCCTCTGCATGGGTGTTGTTTAGGGAATGGCTGAAGCATGGCCAACAGATTAAGGGAAGCTATTGGTTCCCTCACTAGATGTATCTGGAATACTGTGACCAGCTCTGTGCCCAGTTCCAGAAAGACGCTGATAAAAATGAGTGAGTTTAGCTGATCAAGAGGATCAAGCTGATCAGAGGACCAAGATGATCAGAGGATCGAGCACACAGTCTGTGTGAGAGACTGAGGGAACTGTGATTATTAGTGTGGAGACAAGAAATACTTGTCAAGAAGAATTAATAGCTCTATTCTAGCACCTTGGAGGAGGTTGTCACAAGAACACATAGCCAAACTTTTTACAGAAGCTGTACACCATGCAAATAAGACAGGCTTATTTGTCATTTCAATTCATTGACACACTATGAATTGAAATGGGAATTTCCGACTGGATATAAGGAGAAAATTAAAAAAAAAAAAAAAAAAGGCAAAGCAGCAATCAGATTAGATAATTAAGGGATAATTAAACATTGACACAGGATAGCCAGCAAGGCTGTGGAATCATCTTCCTGGGAGGTTTTCAATGCCCAGGTAGACAGAAGCCTATGTGATCTGATCTGAGTTCATTTTAAACAGTGCTTTAAGTATTTGACTAGATGTCATGGTGTCTCAACCTGAATAATCATACATTTGTGTGGAAATATTGCAATCAATGAACAAAAATAAACTGAAAGCTTAGCATGTAAAGAATACGCATATTCTATCTCTATAGTTCATTTAGGTTTATTATCTGTTTTGAAATGTGAAATGCGCGGTCAATTATATTCCTAGAAAAATCAAAAACTCTTAGCAAAATCTTTAACATTTCTCCATTTATTACATTATCTTCCTTTTTGTTGTTCCTAATATCTTTATTGTTGTCACTAAATCTATTTGAAACACCACAGCTGGGTTTTTTTACCATTTTTTAAACTATCAAACATTCATATCTGAATTCTGCCACTGGTCCTCTTCCATTTTATAATGTTCGTGTTTGTTTCAGGCACTTTCAGAATGGAATGCATCTGTTAACTAAAACTTCAAAATGGTCAGGTAACAAGAGAAATGAAATTACAATTTATGTTGTCTTATAATATTGTGAAGAAAAACCCCAAAACACAACAAATTACCATGTAGACCTGGTAAGAATAATATTCCAATCTCAACATCTACTAAAACCCAAGAGAAAGTGCAGAGAGAGCGAGAAAGTGAGAGAACTTTGCCCTTACAGAAGAATTACCTAACAGCTTCGTAAATGAGATAACTGAGACCAAAATTTGGAAGGAGTTTGTGGCCTTATAAAACTACAAACAGCATTTGCCAGATGGCTTTACAATACATTTTTAATAAAAATGTATATAAATTACTCTAGCAAGTCCTAACTGACATATAAAAGGTCTCTGTACAATAAGCTTCCTCCTCATTACATTTTAATCTGTCCCAGATTTAACTAATAAGTACTGCAGAAACTAAATGCACAAAAATGTTCTTAAAAAGGTGAATAGTTATGCCTAATGATGACTTTTATAAGTAGTGAAAACAACTTAATAAATTAATTTCTCATCAATCCTTTACAAATTTATTTCCACTCAAAAGATTGTTATCTCCCAAAGGGTCAGAATCTTATCCCAACTGTTTCTTGAGGCTCAAGCCAACTATTTTCTGAGGAATGGAATATATATTTGTTGTACTTTCTGTTGCTAAATACCAATAAATTTCTGCCACCAGAAGAACTGCAATGTTTATGAAATAAAGATCAGAAGCTGCACACCATCAAAAAAAAAGGTGTATTCATATTGATCTGATTTTTTTCCCAACAGTATTTCTGTGCTCTATTGAATGAAGTAACCATATGCATGATCAAAGGAAAAGGACACTTGAGAGTGAAAAACATAAATCTGGTCAGACATACCCCTAAAAACTCTTGTAGTTTTATTTCCTAAATTAAACAAAAAAAGAAGAGAAAATAAATAGACAAATCAAGAAACAACATCAGCAATCCAAACAAAGAAAACCACTCAATTTCAGTTGAATTATATTCTAGAATTTTGAAAATATTTACTTCTGAAGATAAGAAAAACTTTTATCAATTACTATGCCATTCATGATGCAGTTCAAGAACAACCAAGAGTGTATACTAAACAATAATTCCTCTAAGATAGTGAAAAATCAAAATAATTGTGAGGGGGAAAAAAAGAAACAAAACACAAACACACAACAGAAACCCAAACCAAATCAACAAAAACAAAATAAAAACAACTCCTCACATGTCGCAGGAAAAAAAATCTGTGTTACTCCAGATGAATTTGGATCATTAGGCTTTTTTGTCATTTTAGTGTACAATATACTTCAGCAACTTTTATTCTAAGTATCATGAAGCTAACATAATTTCTTTCTTAGTAATATCAAGGTGATTTACCTAACATAATCCAGCCTCTAAAATGTTAGTTGGGTCCCTGATATGTGGTGTGCTAACATTCCCAAACAGAATTCTTCAGAATACTATTTTGTGGACTTTATTTTATGCTTATTTTTGTCTTTCTCATTATTTGTTTGATTCCTCTCCTCTCCTCTCCTCTCCTCTCCTCTCCTCTCCTCTCCTCTCCTCTCCTCTCCTCTCCTCTCCTCTCCTCTCCTCTCCTCTCCTCTCTTCTCCTCTCCTCTCCTCTCCTCTCCTCTCCTCTCCTCTCCTCTCCTCTCCTCTCCTCTCCTCTCCTCTCCTCTCCTCTTTCCCTTCAAAAACAAACAAACAAACAAATAAAAAGTTCTTTCAACAAGTTGCTAATGCTGAAAGTAATTTTAGGCATTATTTCACACTCTCATTTTTTGCTGTTGTGTTGGTTCTGTAACCATAACAAACAAACAAACAAACAAAATTGTTGAAGTATCAGCTTTCTCATCTGTAAGGAGAGGAAAAAACAAACAAACAAAAATATAACCACTTCATGCCGTGTATACTCTGGCCATAACTCTAAGAGCCCTAAATTACATGAATATTCTAAAGGGTTTTACTAAGCTCAGCCAGCACTCTGTGATAATGTCCTCCTGTTAAGGATCTTGATGATATGCATTACATAAGTAAGCATCACAAAATAAATTAATCTGGTTTGAAAATTAAGCACAAATATTTACATTGCTGTGTGGATACCTCTATTAAGACATCATTAAAAAGCTCGGCCTTTCACCTGAGTTTTTCTGTCAATCTTTGTTTGAATGAATGGCTTACACAAAAGCTTTAAGCAGTCTGCTGTCTGCTGCTCTTTTGCATCTTGTTGATAATCATCCGTGTAAATAACCACTTAAAACTAACAATATTATTTCTGATCTTACTTACAATGAGCAAGTTCTATTTTGAGGATAGTAACACAGAACTTTTAACTTATATATCTTTTTATTAAGATATATATACACTCAAAGAAGCCACAATTGACTAAGTACTCTGAACACAGAAAAAGTACTACAAAAACAGCATATTTGCTAAGCTGATGTGTTTTAAGATGGATTGGAATCTTAATACAACAGAATATTTTAAGAAAAATAATGAAGACATTTGGGACAGGAAGGGCTGACATTCACAATTTCTTAGTAATAAATATGGAACGGTCAAAGACAGTAACTCAGAAATGGTTTTAGAAAAGAGTGAGAAAAAATAGCTCCTAGTAGAGCAAAATTCTGAAGAAATGTAATACAATTCTTATGTGTGTGTATACATAATATACTCACGTACACCCATAATACACAACAACATACAGTTTGGTACAGGATGTCTGTCTGGATGCTATGGTCTAGTCTAGGATAGGCTTTAATACGGATCTGCTACCTCTTCTTGAGAAAGACAAGGAAGGCGGATATTAAGTTGGACTAGGTTGCCAGACCAATCCTGCTGAGAGGGCATCTTACACATAATGTATTTGCTCCCTCATAGAGAAAAAAATATGAAAGCATAAAACATAATTATAATACATGCAGAGGAAGAGTTATCAATTTATTTTTTTTTTAAGGAAGGCACCATAATAGGAATTAAAAGAGGAATGGAGAAGGAACAAATGGAAGTAGAAGCCAAAGCAAAACAAAAGAGACAGAGATGTATGGAGAAGGAATTTTTTTTCTGTGGAAAATGAACCTGTCCATTAAAATTCATTTACTTCTACTTCAGGCTCTGAGTGAAGTTACTTAGGTCAGATCCCAGTCACTAATCTCTAGGAAAATTTTATCCTTGTCTATCACAGGTGAGATGCTACACAACTGAAGCTTTGTCTGTGTTTACCCTACCTTACCAATACAGCAAAGACTTGTCAGAAAGGGAACATAGGGGACTACTTGTCAAATTCTGTAATGACATTGTTTGCCTGGAATGTGCCACAGCATGGTTCAAGAACAGTTAAAAAAAAAAAATAAAATTATCTCAGAGAAACAATAAGAGTTTTGGCAATATGCTTCATGGCTGAAATCACATGCTTTTCTTTCCTTCACTTACTCTGGAGATCCCTTTGCTCAGTTTTAACATGTGTGCTTGTATATAACTAAACTGCATCTCAGTGATAGTGCCTATATTGTCAAAACTCATTACAGCAATGACCTTGTTAGGCCCCATTGGGGCTGTGATGTTTCTTTCTTATCATGTGGGAAAATAAATTAGGCCAAATTTTGAAATTACAAGATATTTCTAAAGGCCTCAATGTCTGCTTTCAGTTCTTCCAATACATCCTTCTAACCCAGTATAAATCTTGTAAGTCTGATTTGTCACTGTCTTCAGTTTGCTTTTCCTCTTCTTTTTGAATGTGCTCTGGCTTTCCCTTAGCATTGTCTTGATGTATTTCAAAGTTATTTTTGTCACTTTGAGTAGGAAAAAGTGTATAGGAAGACAAAAGAGTGCAAACATTTCCACTAAATTCAAGTACGGAAGCAGCTCATCAAGTAGTCCAGTGGAGGATAAAGTTGTGCAAGGAAGAAGATAATGTTGACAAGAGAGACAGATTCTACCTGATGATGATGAACAAGAAATGTTTGAAATTCCTTAAAGCCCAAATAAGGTACAGAATTTATGGGAATGTTTATAATGAATAAGATTTCTATAATGCTTTATAAAAACTAGTTTAAATAATATTTTTGAAGGGAATGTGCACTCCCATTCTTCAGGATGCATATCAGTTTCTTATAGATTTGGACTTGAAAGTCATCTTATTTCCTAATTTTGGATTACAGGAGTGCTCATCATCGTTTAATTGCTATTTTTAATCCTCCTTCCAAAGCAATGAACAATGATCTTTCACAGAATATTCACATAATTGGACTCGCTATATGAACCATAACAAGTACTTTCCCTGTCCTTTTTTCCCAAATCCCAAAGCAGGCTTCCTAGATATCGAGAAAAAAACAAATGCAATTACTGAGATATTTAAAGGCAGATATAAGTTATCTTTCCACATTTTTTCTCATACTGATCATATATGTGACCATAAAATAAAAAGATCCACTTTTTCTTTTCTGAACACTTTTGATTTGCAACTTCTGCAATATTTTCATAAATTGCAGTCAATCATTTTTGTTTCAATCAAAGTTTGTACTGAACTCAGAACAGAAGAGGATCACTTTTATATATGGAGTATATTATTAGGGAGTTATTAGTTTCAAAATATAATATTTCAAGTGCATAACCTATTTCAGCAAGCTGGCCCTTAGTATTATGTATTGAATTAAATTTAAGGAAAAATAGTGAATTAAATGGTGTCTGGAGTTCTTCAGGTAGCACTTGCCACAGAAAAAACTAAGCAGATATATTGTATTGTTTCATTTGATAAATGCATTCAGTAGTAGATTCATTTATCATGAAGTCAGAACTGTTTTCAGTGAGCATGTATTCTGATTTTGTGTTTCATGACTTGAATGAGTTTTGCTTTGCAACACAACAGTAGTTTTCTGCATTTTAAGCTACCGACATATAAAATATTCCCATTAGAGGTGAGATTCCTTTGGAAAAATTGCATTCACACATTATTATACAACATTTATAAACTTAGTCATATCACTTTTTGCACCCCCAGAAAAGTGTTACCAAATTCCCAGACTTCCAATGGTTTGCTCACCCTATAGTTCCCTAGAGGTTCCTAAATAGTCACAATGTATAATTATAATACTCTATATTGATCAATCTTGTTTGTTTTATTAACAAATAAGAATAAAATTAATTTTGAAGTAAAATGCTATTAAAAATCAACAGGTGTCTTAAAGCAATTGAAATT
The DNA here is from genome assembly GCA_017589585.1 of Phylloscopus whistleri. Taxonomy (NCBI): domain Eukaryota; kingdom Metazoa; phylum Chordata; class Aves; order Passeriformes; family Phylloscopidae; genus Phylloscopus; species Phylloscopus whistleri. Next base: position 4,660,645 of record JADMLD010001389.1, on the reverse strand, counting down.
CTGGATGAAGTAAATCATAATTCAATTTTAGTGGAACTGACAAAAACTTATATCTGTCCTAATAATGCAATGTGTTATGCACTTATTCATATACACCCACAGATCCACTGTGCCACTTCTAAATTGCTTTTCACTGCTGGAACACAACCAATATCTTAGGCTGAGGTCTTAATAAAATCTTGGTAAACAAAAGACACAGCTCTTAATTAGCAGAGGGATTGTTTTAGTTTTTATTTTATAAAAATTATTTAATTTCTGGTTATGATTCATATCTGTTTACAAATATTACAAATAAATCAGATGTGCATGACATTCAACTCCACACCTTGAAAATATATCACATACAGCTCAGTTTATCTTCCGTAATGCTTACTTTACTTTAAAAGTTACAGTCTGCAGGACATATTAGAAAAAATTGAATTTTTGGGTTTCAGTTTTGGTTTTGTTCATTTGTCTGTTTAGTTTTTTGTTTCTTTTTTCATTTTTAAAGGGAGCTAAAACCTAAAGCAACCAAAAATTAAATCAGAGAGAATGACTTTGTGTACGTAAGTAGGGTGATAAAAACTCTGTAAATACCGGTAAAAAACATGAAAGATACCAGTCCAGTGAGTAAAATGGTGTGATACATGAGAAAATGCATTAGGAGAACATAACATTAAGCATATTTTTCTTGAACCATGGAATAGTAAAAAAGCAAGAAAGATATTGAAAGAAAAGATACACACAGAAACCTAACACAAATACTTGGAGCTGGGAAACTAACAGGAGGAAGGGAAATGACAAGAATGCATGTTTAAAAGGAATTATTTATAATGGATATGTCTATGTGTAGATAGCAACTACTAAAGTCTAATTAATAAAATTTATTTGACAATTCTAGTATGTTATGAAGTTTCAAGTACAGTGGAATATATATTTTTACAAAAAAACCCCAAAAAACAAAACAAAACCAACCAACCAAACAAACAAACAACCCCAAAAAACACCACCACCAACACCCTCCCAAAAAAAAAAACCAAAAAAAAAACCACAACAAAGACATTGGGTGTTATCTTTCAAAGAAAGACACATCTTTGTTTATGATTGTTTTTTCTTTAGAGTGTGGTTTGTATGTATGTAGTTCTCAGAGAAGTTCTGAATTTTCTATTTTAATGAGGATTTTTTTTTCTGTAAGGAGTGTATAATAACATGAGTGATATCAGTGATAATTATTTAGGATACTGTTGTATTCCTCTGGGGAAATGGTTTTCCCCAGAGACCCCCTGAAGTCTGTACCTATTAGTTTGACCCTGTTCTCCCCTTATCTCTGTCCTATGGCTTGCTGCCAGCTATCTATCCCGAGACAGAGACTAGATAAAACCCCATGTTCTTCCTTGTTCGTTCTCTTTTGCCTCTGGAACTCCTTCAAGAATAAAGCCTTGGAATATCCCCTGGGGTAGGAGTCTCTTTTGAATCTTTTACCCTATCCCATGAAGTATTCTCCCCAAAAGCTCCCCATAAACTGAGCTAGCACAGGAACCCAGGGGGGCAGGGGGGAGTACTTCAGGATACATTAACACAAATTCTGTCTTAAAACTTTTTCAACAGACAATGAAACATCAACCTGTACCTCTAATACCTATACCAGGAGGGAACAGCAAAAAGGATGTGCTCTTGGAGACATGTCAGTTTACCAAACCTTTCAGAAGTATACTTTGTCATATTTTAGTAAGTTGGAACAATTAAACATCTAATATCATTCAAGTGACTTAAAATTAAACAAGTCCTTAAATGCGTTGGTTAATTGAGGCTATAGGACTAAATTAATTCCCTGGGAATCCCTATTCAGGGAATTGATTTGTTAAAATAATACTAATTACTTTGAACTTCTGTAACCTGATGGATTCATGAGGTACACTGTAATCTTCGTTAGATAGATGAGAAAATGTCTTTTACCTGAGTAAACACCAACTGTGTGATTTACCAAGATCATATAATGAATTTGTAAATATAACCTCACAAAAGAACGTAATCCCTACTCCAAATGTTAAACTTTGCATCTACTGCTTATTTGTTCTCATGTGGAGTTACAAACACTGTCTTATCGGTTTTGCACTTTTAGATGAGAACATGACAATCATCACAAAGTGATATACTGTAAGATATAATTTATTAACCTTGATGTTTATTTTTGTTGAGCATGATTTTTATGTACAAAGTTGGCTGGAAAACTTTGTTTGTACAACAGCCCCGGTATAGAGGCTGTTTTTTTCATACATGTATCCATTTTACATTACCTGCAGTAACAGGGCTTTACTTGTTAGACACTGTGGTGACCTCAGCCAGTGTTCAAACATTCACCCAGCCTCCTGCTCACACCCCCGCTCCATGGGATGAGGAGAAAAATGGAAGGCAAAGAGGCTCCAAAGAAATGGAGAGAGGAAACGACAATTTAATAAGGAAAGCAAAGGCTGTGTGTACAAATCAAGCAAAAAGAAAAAAATCTTTCATTATTTCCTATCAGCCGAGCCGATGTTTCCTGATTTCAGGAAAGCAGGGCCTCAGTATGTATAGCAATTGCTTGGAATGACAAACACCATAACTACAACCATTCCACTCTTCCTCCTACAAGCCAACTCAACAACCTGTCTTAGGGCAATCTGTTTTAGTCCTCTTTCAACTTCAAAGCAAAAAATTTTTCCTCATTTAGATGGAATCCTCTGTATTTTTCTGTTTGTGTCCATTTCCTCTTCCCCTGAAACTGGGTATCACTGTAAAGAATCTAGCCCCATTTTCTTTACATCTGCCCTTATGATAATTGAATGCAGTGATAAGACCCCTTCTCCTTCCTCTCATCTAATCAGGGCCACCTCCCTCAGCCACTGCTCATAAGAGAGATGCTCCAGTCCCTTGATGATCTTTGTAGCCCTTTGGACCAACTCCAGTAGTTGCCTTTTTTGAACAGGGGAGCACAGGAGCTGACACAGTGCTCCACATACTGCCACACCAGGGCTGCTGAGTAGAGGGGCTGGCAATGACCTGCTGGCACTGCTCTTCCTAATGTGCCCCAGGACACTATTGGCTTTTTCAGCCACAAGGGCACACTGCTTTCTCCTTCTTGCGTGCCAGGACTCCCAGATCTTCCATCGCAGGTGCAGGAATCTGCACTTCCTTTGTTGAAATTCCTCTCTGTCCAGCTCCAAATTGTTGAAATTCCAGCTGTCCAGCCACTCTGGGTCTTGCTGGATGGATGCACAGCCATTTGGTGTATCAGCCACCCCTCCCAGTTATGTATCATTAACAAATTTAGTGGTTTCTGTTTACACAACCACACTTGAAGAAAGAGATGAGACCTTTTTTTTCAGGTGTTGATTTCTTGAGGTTTTTTTAAAATATAATTGCCATTTTAGGAAAAATAGCAGATGTCCCAAACAAAATAGCGGCATAAAAACCTATGTTTTAAAATTTTCATTTTAATCAAACACTTTTTTCAAGAAACACAGAAAGGGAAAAAAATATTTTAGGATTATAGAAGTTACTTTGACAACTAAAAGCAGTGGGTCAATGTTTTTTTCAAAATTTTGCACTGTCTTGATCATATAGTTAGTAGTGAGTCTTTCCATTTCTCGGTGGACTACTTCTAATAATTTTTTCTTCATTGTCAAATCATGGTCTAATAAATTTCTTCTCTAAAATATGTTAATCATTGGTTGTATTATCAGCTTTTTTTTAGAATTTTTATAAGTAAGGTATTTTAAATTAAAAAATCCCAGTCCTTGCGAGAAAAAGATCTATTTTCTGAAATGTATATATTTTGATAAAACTAATATAAAGTTTTGTTTGTTTCTTAATTGGATTGTGTACATTTTTTAATATTTTAAGGCTAGAAGTTGGGGCAGACTAGAGGCAGAGAGAAACATAGAAAGAGCCTAATGATCCAGAAAATGTGTGTGGAATATATGTGAGTGGACCTTTGATATTTGAAATCAAATAGGGTAGAGTATAAGTGATGTGTTTATACTCGTGATTTAATTTGAAAGGAGAAAATCCAACAAAACTGATCTACTACTGTGTCTGAACACCCCCCAAAAAGCCTTAAATCGCTTCCTTTTTTTAGCCAATTCGAGTTTTTTTTTAAAGGTGTCCAGATAAAACTAGTAAACATAGAAAATAAAACATCATAATTTTGAATACAAAACATCAAAAAATGGGAAAAACTGATTTTGAATTAATTGCAATAAACCTCAGAGCTGAAGCAGTTCAGTTCTTGAGTGTCACAGATCATTCTTTCTCTTGCTGGTCACCTGGCTGAGCTGATGGGATCAGACCTATTTATTTTGGTGTTTGTGAATACTCTGTGATTGTGATCTACCCTACTGTTTGACATCAGTGAGTGGTTAAACTTGTTCTGTTTGTTCAGAGTTTAATGCATGCATCAGTTGTGTACACAGCTCTGCAACCTCTGTGCTTTAGATCAGGAAGATCAAATACAACAAGTTTGAATTGAATATGAAAAACTTCCTATAGAGCTTTATATGCCATACCAGCAAGGGAGCAGTAGTTGAGATATGAAGCAAACATGATAAAAATATTTCAGTAGAGCAATTAGGCAATTATTTTTGTATGAAATAAAAAAACACAAGAGTTCTTTTACCTAATGAAAATAGGAATCTGAAAAGTGATATGCTGACAATGTGCAATACAAGACTAATATTGCTAATCAGTATTGAGATAACAGAATCATAGAATATGTTGAGTTGGAAGGCACCCATCAGGATGATGGATGTACAATTCCTGGCCTTGAACAGTACACCCCAAGAGTCACACCCAGTGCCTGAGAGCATTGCCCAAACCCTTCTTGAACTCTGTCAGTCTTGTTGCTGTGGCTACTTTCCTGCGGAGCCTGTTCAGCACCCAGCCTAGATGAAAAACTTTTTTTCTAATATCAAATTTATATGTCCTGTAATTCAGCTTCATGCCATTTCCTTCAGTCCTGTCACTGGTAAAGAGAGTGAAGAGATGAGTACTTGTTCCTCCACGTCACCTCATGATGGTGTTGAAGACCGCAATAGGATCTCCCTTCAGTCTCTTCTCTAGGCTGAACAGTCCAAGTGACAGTAAGAAATTGGTCAGCAATGGCAATAAAAGATAGATAAAGAATTAATAGAGTTTAATGCGACACACAAGCTAAGCTAAGAAAAACAAAACACAATTCCAGGTGAAGTCGTGCTAAAAGGAATTAAAGCAGTGCTCAACAAAGGACAGTTGGAGGGATGTAAGTAGTGACCACAAAATGGAATAATTCATAATGTTTTAACTGAAACAGTGATCACAGTGAATATATCACAGGTGATATATTCAGTACTGTTACCAGTATCTTAAAATCACGAAAGAGAGTTTGGCTCCTAAACTGATTGAAAGGGTCTGAATATAGCAGCAATTCTACCCCTTTTGCAAAGGAGAAAAAGAAGCAAAATAAAAATCCGAAAACCCCATACAAAAGCCCCACATTAAATGCAAAATGTAATGTAAGACATAGGGAAACATTTTAAAAGCAATAATAGTTTTGCTGTACTATGAAGGGTACAGATGTTTTAAAGAATGCTGTTATAATAACATAAATTACAATTCTTTGAGTAAAATCAGGAGTAAGATTTTAATTTTGGGTTTATTCAGACAAAAATATCTATTAAATTTTGTCCCCAAGGGTTAACAGCAGAAAGTTTTGCTGCAGGAAGTAAACTAGAATCTTTCTAAAAGTTATGTTTTTTTGGTCTGGTGAGTATCATAGTGGATGGGAGTCATGTTGTCTTCTCAGAATATAAATACACTGAGAAGAGTTTCAAGACCTGTAGAATCTAAGATATAGGCTAGTTCATGATAATGTTTAAGGTTAGATCCTGATGGACAGGTGCAAGATAAATCCCTTTAAAATAATTTTTTATGCTCCGTCTTGGGAAATAGTCAGTATTCAATCAGAAAAGGAACATCAATAGCTCTTGTAAAAATAATAGTATTGATTTTATTGTTTCTTATAAACACCCGTCAAATCATAATTTTATTATTGACCAAATATTTTCAGCAATTATGATACTGTAGGTAGAAATCAGAAAGATTCTTGCATATTCTTATTTATGAACTTTTTTGGTTTGCATAGAAAATATGGTGCTAGAGTTTTAAAGTTGAAAGCATTTTTTTTATTTTATTAATTGTCTTATTCCATTAATACTCTAATTCACAATATGAAATCTTGAAATGTGATCATTTATGGGATGAAGCATTTAAGTTAATGAGTTTATGACAATATGTGGAGAGACTAATGTAAGTTTTTCTGCTATAAAAGAATTTTATATAATGGTTTTAAACAATGAACTTAATGTTATGAGGTTAGAAACTGAAATTTATTGATGATTTTAATGAAATAGATGGTTACATTGATGGATGTTTTAAAATTCTTATGAAAAACAAGTTAGATGTCCAACAAATACATGTTTAGAAGATTTCCCAACGTATTTTTTTCTGTAACATATGGTTTTTAGTTTCCCAAGACAGAGATTGGAATTATAATTGAGATAATACTAGCAAGAATACTACAAAAGATCCTCTTTATTTCTAGTCATAATAGATTTTAGTGTTGTTCAATGATTTTGCTTCAGTTACTCAATGAGTTTTAATAATTTAAATATGATTGCCTAGTGAGAAAAAGAAAACCATAACACTGCAATATTATGAAATTTTAACTTAATATCACTCTAATCTGAATATCAACAACAGTAGTTGATGTTTTCACAAATCATAAAATGGTATACAGATATTGTCTCAAGCACATCAATAGTAGATAACATTAAAGTAGCCTTAAAGAACCTATGTCATCTATATTAATGAATACTGTTTTATCTGTTTGCACTGAAAATAATTATGAATGTTGTAACTGAATGAATAGTTCAATGTAATGAAATTTTTATTTCATTTATTTCTGGTATTATTTGTAAAGTTTACATTAGACCTTAAGATACTGTTGGGAAAAGTACAAAATCTCACATGACAATAGAGTGGTATGTAGTAGGCAAAAACTGGATTCTAAATATCTGCAATATATGGAGAAAAGAGTATAAAGTAATTACTAAAATCTTTGGAAAATTTAAGAAGAAACTATTTCTTTTCTGATTAAAATTGGCCAAAATATTTTAAGTCAGACAGCAATAGCTATATGTTAAGATATAGCTATATGTTGGAGAATACAGGCCAAATATGATCTTTCTATTCAAGCCAATTTCTCATATTGTAGGGGGAAAAAATAGAGATTAATGAACAATGAGAGAAGAGAAGATGGGCTATTCATGGAAAAAAAAATCTAAATTAATAATTAATTCAAAATTCTTTTCTTAGTCTTGAAATTCCTGAACTCAGAAATACTCTCAACTTTGCAGTTTATTCTGTGATAAATGTGAGTAATTGTAAATAGCTCTTTGGCTTATCTCATTTATCTAGGAGAAGCAGTTTTTCCAGTTATTTTGATTTGTAACTATATGTTTTAAACAACTTCATAAAACTTGTTGGTCCTCAAGATTTTGGAAAATTAAAAAAAAGAGTTTCATTTTCTTAATTGGCTTGAAAACGAAAATACACCACCCACCTCACTCCCCTCCAAGAAAACTAAACAAGTTAAAACCCCAGCAAAAACTAAAAACAACCTCACAAACAAGTTGAAAAACTACCCTCAGGAAACTCCATTATCAAGGCCCCTATGTTGCATATGTACCAGTTTCGAGCTCTCAGTGATCGAATGTGTCGGTGATAAAGTATGCTAAGATTTCCTGGCTCAGATTCTCCTACTCAGAAGAATTTCTCATAGCTCATAACCTTGGCAAATGAAAATGGGCTGACTTATCTATAAGGAGCTATGTGTGACTGAATGCAACTGGGCTACATTTTTATATACAAATTGAATAACAAAATACTGTGCTGGTATTCCAAAAGGAACAGCTTTATAGAAGTAGAGGTAAATAGGACCAGAGGTAAAATATAAACAGAACACCAATGTGAGGATTGAAATTAATTGAACTACATTTCCACTGTAGTGTTTACACAGATATTAGCCAGGAGAATGTGGGGTCTGTATCTTCCTCATTAGTAGCAGTACAAAAAACACATATCCACACCCAGTGGAGTCCATCTCAATTTAATGAAATATCTTAAGTATTGGGTTTTGAGCCCAAACTAGCCACCTGGTTATCCAAGACAGAAAGACTCTCCTTGGATAGGATTTCTTTGACCAATATCTGCAACCTGGTCATCAGTATCATGGTTCAAATTGCTGCTCAGTGTAGTTTATAACAATAGTCTCCTAAAAGAAAAAGTCCTTTACAATGTCTTTCTTCTCATCTTAAAATATATATCAACTGGAGAAGGGTCTAGAGAAAAAGTCTTATGAGCAGCAGTTGAGTGAACTTGAGTTGTTTATTCTGGAGAGAACAAGGCTCAGGAGAGACCTTATGGCTCTCTACAACCACCTGAAAGGAGGCTGGAGTGAGGTGGGTGCCAATCTCTTCTCCCAAGTAGCAAGTTAGAGGATGAGAGGAAACAGTCTCAGTTTGCACCTGCCAGAAGAGGTTCAGATTGTCAGGAAAAACAAAATCTTCACAGATAGGATTGTCAGGCATTGCAACAGACTGTACAGGGAAGTGGTCAAGTCACTATCCCTGGAGGTATTTAAAAGTCATGTAGCTATGGCACTAGGGACATTCATTACTGGTGGACTTAATAGTGTTAGATTTGAATACAATGATGCAAAAAGTCTTTTCCAATCTAAATGGTTTTATGATTTTATGATCTGAAATAGTCAACAGAAACATGCAATAGTTGTTCCTCCTCTGACTGTGAAAGTAGTGCAGGCAATTAATTTACATGTAGATAGTTTTGTCTGACATTCCTAAAGTTAAGCAGAATGAATTATACTCTCCAGGGCAGTAATTCATCTCTTTTAAAACAGTTGCCTGGGAAAGGTGAAATGACTCTCTGAAGATACCTCTTTCTCTCCAGGTCCTTGGACTAAGGTGATGAGCTGACAGATATTATATTTATTTTGAGAGATGGCTTCTATTCATTGAGTGTCAATGGCTGCACAATTGCACAGTTTGATATGTTCACCTTGTGGCTCCACATGAGGCTACTACCACAGCTCCACAGTACTTAAAACCATCACAGAAGGAGATAGTCTGAAAGTAAGTTTAAATAGTAAGAAGATTCACGTAAATAAAGAAAAAGTAAAGCTTTGAATACTCCAAGAGGGAAAAAGGAGTCTGTCTATTTGCCTTTCTATTGACTGATCAGAATTACAGTGATCTAAAACCAAAACACAACATCTCTAAGGAGTAGGAAGTGTTTAGTCGAAGCAGATTATTTGAAAAATTAATTCATAAAGTTCTGGAGATGCAAGTATAGCTAAAGAGCACTTTAGCTTTCATGATCATAAAATATCAGCTACAGTTTTACAAAGTATTGGTCAGTGGAAATTCAGAAATTAATCTGAGTATTATTGCACATGTCAGCAGAGTCAACTTCATGAATTTTTTTCTGAAATACTTCCCTGGCAGGATTTGTTTAACAAAAATTACAACCTGATCTCATAAAGCACTAGGGAAGCTAAACCTAAAATGTTTAAAGCATGAAACGTGTTAGTTTTTTGATATGCCAACAAATCAAGAGGACTATGCTGCTCAGCTAAACTGCTTCAGATACAGTATTGGCAGAACTTTGGATTAGGCATTTGGGATAGTGAAGCTATTAACAAGGCAGAAGACATACTGACAATGAGAAATAAATTATGATGAGAGACTTTTGACTTGAATATGGCTAAGTTATCACAGAACTTAAAATAGTTCTTGAAAAGATACAAAATGGCAGAACTGTCAGTGTGGAAAGTGGTTGGAAAATAGGGTTTCACCTGTTTTAGCTACGTATGTGTCCATTTGATCTTACACTCAGAGGAAGTAAAAAGAAATGGACATTCTCCAAGCATGAGTCATCTGACCTATTTTAAATGTTTGTTTTAGGATGCGATGAATCAGCTTCTAAATGCACATTAATAATGAATGCTTGTTCAGATTAATCTTTCATATAGTGTCTGTGAAAAGAATACAGGAACAATCACTTAAGAGTCCATGAATAGGAAACTTCTAAATCTTAATAATAATTCCAGTGTAGCAGGTGTCTCAAGAAAGCAGTTGGCATTATTATAATTGTCCTAAAGAATGAAAAGGCCTACATGAGTTGCTGAAAAGGGGCAGCTTGCCCAATATGAAGCATTTTTTGGAGAGAAAGGAAAGGAAACTTCCTTAAAGTACAGGAAACAGAGGAATATTTTCATCAGATTGAGGATGTGAAGATGTTATACCCTGAATACATAACAAAAGCAAATGCAAGATAATGCTTTTTCACAATATTCTAAGGCAAGATGGCTCTGCTGGTGAGACAAGTTGCTCTGTGGGTTCCTGTGCTTTGGTTTTTTTTTTTTTGATTAACAGTCTAACTTTAAAGAAATCAGTAATTTAATCAAAATTTATACACAAATAACTACTTTAATTACTAAGATTCAGATAAAACTGAATTTGATAACAAATATAAATCAGAAACTGGGAATTCTCCACAATAAAATAGCCAGTGGTAAAGCAATTCTGGTGCTTATATTTATCTATTCATATAAGAAAACCATATAAGCATGGCATTAATAATCCATAAGAAGCAGAAATGTAGTCATGACTCTCCTTGTAGTTAGAAAAAGTCACAGTTCATATCAGGTGATGATGATGAAATATCTCCGACTCCCTCAATAACTCTAGAGGTTGTTAAGCAGCAACTACTAAAACTAGGTAGTTTAAAATTTGTCTGGCATTCAATAATTTTAAAAGAGCTGGCTGGAGAACTCCCTAGACAATTGACATTGATTTTTCAATAAGTCTTGGAAAACTAGGGAAGCTCGAGAGGACTGGAAGAAATCTAATGGGTCAATACCTCAAAAAGACAAGCAGGATGAGCTACATAATTAATTGTCCATAAACTAGCTTTGATCCCAGGAATACCCTGGAATATTTCATGAGGACTCCAAGAATAAAGGATTGAAAAAAAGGTAACACAGAAAATGTAAATCAATACTGATTCATTGAAAACAGAAGTTTTCAAATTTCTGCAGTTTTTTGTCAGATTACATGACTGACATGTCACAGCTCTGAGTCAATTCTCAGCTGTATGTAAGTATTTTATTTCATATAAAAAGACATTTTAGAAACAAAATACTGGATAGGATTTCCTGTGTTGCTTAAATCATTCATCAATACATTCTTTTATATAGGACTTCTGGAAAGAAATTACTGTCTCAGAAGTACCTAACATTTTTTTGCCCCTTTTTCCTAGAAGTCAACCTATGATAGCACTAAACTATTTAATTTCTTCACAGAAAGTACTGGTTTTACAATTATAAGTAACTTAAAAAAAAAATCATGTAAATATTTTCCTTTACATTTAAAAAGGTCTTGACTTGGGATTTTTTATTTTATTTTATTTGAAATTGTTTTTTGATAGGGCATACAAAACCTTTTTTTTTTCCAAAGATGTTACCTCATTTAACAAGATCTTCAGTCACTTTTCCTACAGTGGACTTCCATTTTCATAAATAGCTTTAAGTGGCACCTTTATAAAAAACTTTTTGTTCATAATTCATACTATACTTGGGGGACTAGGTCAACACAAAAATGGTGGGATGAATAATATCCACAATAGGCATAGAAAAGTTAGAAAATAATGCTTTATTTTAGCTTGCACATAAACCTTTCAATGTCAAATTATTGCTCAACCTTTCAAGGTCATCTAAATCTTTCCATTTGCTATTTTAATCTTCAGCATTAATAGCATCTCACATCACCATATAATTAGAATATGTCTTTGAGCTGGTTGCTAATATCAGTCACCTTAAAATGATCAAAGACAAATTCTTAAGGAACTCTATAAACAAATTCTATCAAGCCTCACAGTCCTCTTTTAGAATTTTCTTGTGTCTCATTTATTCATTTACACAATTTACAGTTCTTTGGCCCATCTTTATCATCATAACTAATAATTTCCCATGTGATGCTAAACTAAACATTTTACTAAAGCCTGGGTAGATTAGATATATCACAGTTCTCTTGAACTATGGAAAACTATCTGATTATCCTAGTAGAAACAACCTTTGAAAAATCATTTAAATTTATTCCTAATGTTCCTATGTCTTTAATTGGTGTTTTCTTTTAAATTGGTGTTGGATGATATCTATTGGATAAGTCTAGTAAAGAATTCTTACTCTTTTTCTCATACATACAGTATTTGCTATTTTTCCATGAACTGATATTTTTAATTAAAAAACTTTGTCACTCGCTTGATGTCATCAAGTAAAAAGTTTATTTGATGTTCTGAGAAGTTCTCTTCTGGTTCATTAAACTTCTAGGTTTCAGTTCTGATTCCACTAAGAGGTTTTGTGGACTTTGTGGGTGGGCTGATGCTTTTGCTTTGTTAGGTGCAAATTTCTTCTCATTACCTGCATTATATTTGCTCCATTTTTACTGTAGCAAAATTATAACTTTATTCTGGGTCATATCCTAGCTACAGAGTGTATCTAGTGGTCTGCCTTTGATTTGGGTTATATGTTCAGCTGGGTTTTCATGTTGCTTTTGGTTTGGGGGAAGTTTTTTGATTTTGTTTTTGGGTTTTTTCTTTAAGAACTTTCGATATTTTGTTTATTTAATTTTGCTTTGTGGAATACAGCTTGATTTATGTTTTCTGCTAATCACTAAGACAAGTTTCTTTGACAATCAGCAATTTTTCCACTCTTTGTGGAATTTCTGACTACCCTTAACTTATTTTTTACTGTGAGATTTACAGATCTTTTTTACAAGCTACTTCAGTACAAGTACTTATATGTTCCCTTGGGAAACAACATGAAAATTTTGACTACTGTGAGTGATACAAATTTTGAACCTGCTATGCTTTCAGGTTATGAATAAATTGATTCAGTAAATGTTTTTTCTTAGCTTTTCAGAGTATCCCTCTTTGATAGAAGCAACAAGCAATAAATATTATTTTGTTTTTAATTTAACTTTCCAGAAAGGAAAGTTAGATGTATTGAGGCTTTCTAAAGCATAAAGGTGTGGTGAATTCGCATAGTGACATTACTTGCAGAAGTATTATCTCTGTAACTATTTAAAAAGGTACTTCAGAAAACTTCCACAGAGCCTCTGCTTCACATAACACTAAGGAAATTCATGACATGAAATATGACATGTCAACATATTGTAAAGAAAGAAGCAATACTTATCAGTTATGTCGCCATTATTATTACTGACTCCTATTTTCAAATAATTTTTTTTGCTAAAGAAATTAATAGAAAATCAAAATCCATTTTGTACTACTCTTAATGGGGAATAATCCTCAAGCAGTTCTGTTTTCAGAAACATCCACTGAACAAATCCACTTTTTCATCCTAAAGCATTTTAATGATGACCTGGAGGAAAAATACTTTACCTGAATTACTGGAATTCTTCACCATCTGAATTATACCAAGGAGCCTCTCTTTTCGAAAATTCAAATATATCCTAAAAAGAAAGGCAGATTTAAAATATGGGGCCTTCATTCCTTACTTACTACTTTACCCTGAAAACTTGGTGATCATGATGCATAATTTATTAGGGATAAGACCCTGCTTCAGTGTTTTGGTCAAAAAGGCTAAACAAAGCTTAATTGACAAAAAAAACCCTACAAAAACAAAAACACACCTGACAGAAACATGGATTTTGTATTACCTCTGTAGATGATGTTGGTAACACTGCCTAATTTCCAGCAACTGACCTTTAGTTGCATTCCAGTTTTCATATTACTGTAATTCAGTATTAATTTTCAGTGTTCATTGAAAGAAAAAGAACAGCTGAAATACCTAAATTATTAGAAGGGGTTCAACATGGAATCACAAAAAGAATTTTGATGTTGTGAAGAACAATCAATCCATTTAATTTGACGAGAGAAGATAAGGAAATTATTTAAACACTATATAAAATTTGTATGCACTGAGTAGAATTGTTAGATTTTCAGGTGATCATGGAAATGTTTATGAATAAGAAAAATGACGTAGGCTGTAAATATAAAATATACTAAGTATGATGTGTAACTGATATATGTATACTTTGACACTGCAGTACATGTATAATTTATTTACATTTCATTAAGTTTGGAGCTTGACATCTGCAAATTAATGCCAATATAATTTAATTTAATATGATAACTGATTATTGGAATAATTTTTGCAGCCTAGTAGAATTTTCCTGTCTCTAATGAATTTCTTTTAAAAAGTCAAGTTAGGATATTTTGAGGTTGTGTTTAGGAATGACATGCCTAAGAATCCTCTTCCAGAGCTACATTTTTCTCAGTGGACAACTTTGATAAAGATTAAGATGGGCAAAATAGTCATTCAAAAGAGAAATACACCAAGTACAGCTGGTTGTTTACTTATTCATTAGTAAACAATCATGAAAAGCTGTGCAGTGCTTTTACCATTCCTTAAAACTTCTAGAGGAATTTCTGAGGATGAAACTCAAATAACTCTGTCATGGATCTGTTTGCAACATTACTGGGGTTGGCATCCCTCTGAATTTTTATTATTGATGGTATTTGAATTTGATTATCAACTGGTTGTTTATAACTTATCAATGGTTATTTCTATTCATGAGTCCACAGGAGCTCGTGTTTTTGGTTGTCTTGTTTGTTGGTTCAGGTTTTTTGTTATGGGGTGGGTGTGGGTGCATTAAAACTACTGCCAAGAGAGATTAACTGTGGAATAATATTCTGTTTGGCTTGTAAAACACCAATCCATTGATAGATGTTATATTTGCCACAGCATTCTAAATTTAGATTTCAGTCTGCCTCTGGACAGAAAACAATTATGATCCACTCTGTTTGAGAACACAAGCAGACAAGGCAAAGTTTTGTATATGTCAAAAACTTCATTCTTAAGAAATCACTTATCTCTGCTAAAGGCTACCACTGTGCTGTCCTCTATTTTTCTTTTAGTATACAGATGAAGAAATTTCCTGTGTAGCCATTTCTTTTCATTTTCTTGCAGAGATACACAGGCTCCAATTCACTAAATTCCTGAGGGTCCTTATCCTTTACAATTAGAATTCAACTCTACTAGAAGAAATTTTAAATGGGAATAGAAAAAAGCAATACATTGTCAAAATGTACAATCAGACAGGTATTCAAGTCAGGTGAAATGGATCAGATCAATTTTTATATTCTGGTTTTTACTGCATCACTTTCTGTAATAATGTACAGGTATTCCTTACAAACCATTGATTTCCAAACAGACTCGTGATGTATTTCATACACTGGGAGAAAATGATGTTGCTATTTCAGTTGCTGTCAGGTTATATTCTACAAGGATGTAGCTGTCTCAACTATTGATGAGAAAATTTCATTGTGGAAGATGGGAAAAAATGACTTTGAGTTTTTGGTAATAAATATCACTATTGTTATCACTATTGTTATTATTTTAAGGGGAGAATTTATTATACTTCTTATGCTGAGTTCTTGGACAATTAACTGGGCAATTTTCTGTTTTTAGGAAATGTAAGTAAAGCAATTTGACAGCCAACTGTCTGTATATGAGATCTACTTTCTATACATTTGGCAGATCAAAGCAATCCTAGGATAGTCATTCTCACAAGCACAGATTCTCTTCTATATTCACCAAAGTAGAGAAAAAAAGAAATTAATTGATTACATTGGTTAGTTCATGTCTGTGACCTGGAGTTCCAAAGAAAAAAAGTACAACCAGAAGATTAAATAAAATGCAATCTTGAAAAGCAGTGCTGAAGGCAAATGGAGCAGACGAGCACAGCATTTTCACTGTACTGATAGGAAAAGGTCAGATTCAATCAACATTTTCAACGTCCATTTTCAGGTTTGTGGGGACAGAACTTGATTACCATCCACGGCAGTCAAAGAAGTCAGTAGAGACTAAGGGAAATTTGGATCATCATTAAGCAGAGAGAAAGCATTCAGTTCCATAGTCACAGGTGCCTAATCCCATTTGAAATATTTTGGTTTACTTGTATATATATGCACAGGAATGGCAGATATGGGAGGGGATATTGGAAGATCTCATATGACAGTGGTCATTTGAGTCCAGTGTAGCAAGCCAGTTGTAGATAGCGGAATCGAACCGACTATCTGCACAGGAGCATGCAGATACCCACACACAACACTTAAGTTTATACTTCTTCAGGCTGATCTGGAACAGACATCCACTACCAATAACATTGAATTGTCTTACATCAGTTGTAAAACACCAGTATGAATACAGCATATAAAGAATCATAAGAATTCCCTAAGCAAACAAATTTAAAAAAAAAGGGGGAAAAAATGGCACCTGCAATGTGAGTTTTATACAAAAAGTAGCAAATGGAATCTTTTAGGAATATCAAAAGCCCCAATAAACTGCTGAGATTTTGCCAGTCTTTACAATTAAAGAACTTGGACTCTCCGATATAGCAATTCTTTGTTGATAGTAGTTTGACTTGTTGTGGTAACCTCTTTAATTTAAATACATAATTTAGTTTTCCATAGAAAAATATGAATAACCACAGCATTAATCTTGATAAATTTAGTTAATTCATTAAAAAAATGTGGAACATGGTCATGAAATGCAATGAAAAAAATTAAAATTAAGCTGATTTGCTGAACACACAGCCACAGGAGTAGAAGCATTACAGAAACAATTTATCTGAATTATTGTACAAAACAAAATATTTTGAAAATTTCTCCCTTAAGGAAACAAAAATATAAATTATATTAAAAAAAAAAGAAGATGCATTTGGCTTTCTAAACTGTTCATAAAATTATAGCAGGTGTCCAAATTAGAAGGTATTGGAAAAGGCACGTTTTATATTCTGAAAATAGTGAAGAATTATGAATATTAGACTGTGTTAATTTTGGGTACTTCATTATACATTACAGTATATAGTACTATTTCTAAGTTTTAATAGAAGGGGAGTTTGATCCATATAGTAACGGACAAAACATTCCAATATTTTAAAGAACAGCCTAGAACTATGATTTCAGATATTTTTATAACTTAGATATTTCTATTAACTTATTACTCTTTCTAATAATAGAAATATTTTTCTATAATTCTAGTATTATATTATATTATTAGGTTTAAATATAATTATATATTAGCAACAATAATACATAATGCAATAATAAAGATCGTCCTTTTGTAAAGTCAAATGAATGAAGAAATAGGAACAATACTCAAGTCTAAAATGGAGTATATCGTAGGTGTGTTTTGTGACTGTAATATGAATTACAGTAGTAGTGTTTCCTCTAACATTCTTTTTCTCATTAAACATATTTAGAATGACTCACTAAAACAAACATTTTTCTCTGTGAAGAATGCCAAGTTTTTACACATGGGGCAGAAATAAAAGTTTATAATGACAAATTTCATTATAAATGTTAAAAATGTTGGAATGTTTACATGTTTAGAATGTGCATATATCTAAAATAAAGGGAAAATGTTTTTGAAAAGAACACACAACAACCTCATCTAAATATTTGAACTGCATGAAATGTTCAAGGTAATGTTTTTAAACTACCTCTAATATTAGTTCTATAACAAATAAGTAATGTCTAGGTTGAGAAAGTTAATATAGCTTTTCAGTTTATAGGAATCTTGATATTTGAAACTATTTTTCCTGACTTAGTTGACTGTCATGCATTTGAGATCTTTTAATGCTTACAGAATTTTGTTTGCAAAATGCTCTGCACTAATATCTGTTTGGATGATTTAGCAAGAAGCCTCTTTCTATGGTATGGAAGTGGGATTGCATAACACACAGATTCAGGACATTATGGCAATGAACATTTCTGAAATGCTTTAAGGATATATCAAAGAAAGTTAGTAGTTCAACTATGTCCCTTAATTTAACAAAAACCAAACAATCAAACAAACTTTTAAAGACCTTTAAACATTTTCTTTTAAAATGCTGAATATGTACACAAGATTGCTTTATTACCTTGCACAAGATCTGGTCATGTCCCTGTGCTTGAATGTTAGCCTGTAAAAACACATAATTGGAAAACCTTAAGATGCTGAATAGGATTTAATGCCTTATAACTCAACAGATGTGGGCTCAGCCCCAGACATACTGTCAGTAATGATATTAATTCTTTAATTTATACAACTTGATTCTAACTCATTGGGGGAAAAAAAAAACTCAACCAAACAAACAACTATTTCATTGTCGTAAAATAAAAAAAAAAATATCAAAAGGCTGTCACTGACTCAAAGCATTTGGAGGGTAAGAAATTCTATCTAGGCAAAGGTATGACAATAAGTGGGAACCATGTGATCGTCTGACTCAATTAATGCTGCTAAATTTAGTAAATCTCTACGTGAAATCAGGTCTATGCTATGAAAACAATGTCTGTAACCTGTAGACACTAAATCTTTCCTGCCTCCTGTTAAATTTATAGGATAAGATTTACACATGCACACATATTTTAGGGATTATTTTGTAAGGTTTGCAGTGAAATATGTTAGAGTCTTGTCTTTCAAAGGAATTCTTCCTGGAGCAAGGATAGCAACATGTGCCTGTCAATAATTAGCTTCTGTTGTTAGGGGACTATTTTTAAACACCTGGCAAATCTAGGACATCTGCAAGATCTAGAAGTCCAAGATGACTCTTAGTCTGTTCTGTTACTGTCACTTACAATTTGTATATTGATAGCAAAGCAGCATTTACTGCTTTATGCAAGCTACTCATTATGAGGAAAAGGCTCCAGAGAGCTGTGCTTGGAAAAGCAGCCAGGCTTGGGGGTAGAGCCTGTGAAGCTGTTTAAACATGACAAGAAATGATACACCTGGAAATGGCTTGTGTGTCTTTCAGAATCTCAGAATATAGACATTGACTTTAACCTTCATATTATTCTTATCAGAAAGGTGGCTAGTTATATAAATTGACATAGGACTGGAATTCACTTAATGCTGCTTGTTCCTGCATTCTTCATTCTTTGTTTTCTGCACTTCATTCTTTAAAATACAGAGGTGTGGATAGGTGTAAAACTTTCAGTAATAAAAGTAGTAAGTTTGTAGCTTGAAAACAAGCATTTTTAGGTGATAGAGCAAAACCTGCAACCCCTTGAATGGAGTTTCTGCAGCAGTTTGGTCACCAATTCACCTCACTCGGCTTCACAAGTTTCAGAGCCTGTTTACATCCTTTTACAGGGTTAGGAATAAAAATTAGCCTCACGTTTTAAATTTATTTAAAAAAATATTCAGCACTTAGTTAATCCTGGTTTCAAGTATTTAACATGCAAGTGTCAACCTGTTTGGAGATTCAGTGGATGACCACTTAGTAATTTGAATTATTAAGATATTAAGAAAATTTAGGGGAACATGCTAAACATGATTGAGGACAGGACATAAGGACTGCATTTTCTGTGTTGTATCAATTTCATGGGGTGTCATGACACGATATTGCAGGATGGAGCAAGAAATACAGGGAGACAATAGGAAGTGGGAGTAAAGGAAAAAATGAAGATTTCACATATTTTAATGAACACAGAAATTCAAGACAGCTCATCTCTTGAGGATGAGAACAGGCCAGTTCCACAGAATTCTTTTTTTCCAAATCGATAATCGGCAAAAATAGCAAAATTTTTCAGGTGCACATGAATTTCTTCTGCACATAATTAAAAATATTACAGTTTCAATTACTTCCATATTGAGTTTTTGGATGAAGCATCACAGAGGCAGAAACACAGTCAGTTAAGACCAATAGCCTTCTCAGTACAATATTGCCACTTAAAATAGTTACCTAGCAAATTTTCGAAGTTACTTGTTCCCAACAGCATAAAGCCAAAATGAACAGAGTAACTCTAAAAGCAGCTGAACACTACCTGAATATAAAAACTACTCAACTCATAACTAATATGTCATGACCTGTAGAAACGTCACTGCAAAAAAAATTCTCATACTCCTTTTGTTTGAAAACACCACTTTCTAAGAATAGACATTACATTCTCAAATTAATGGATCCAGAATCATCAGCCACAACTATTTAGTTACATAGTATTATCCTAAAGTGTTTAATTTTCAGGCTACTTAAGACTATACATCATCCCCAGACCTTAGAGATATCAGAGTTGGATCCATTTTCTGTATGGAACATAACCTATGGCAAGATGGTGCTTTGACTAGATCTCAGAAATACTTATATGTAGGCACTATTCTAGGCATAGGGATAAAAAAATCTATATATTGTAGTATAGTACATTGAAACACCTCATTTTGACTAGAAATTAGGCTTGAAATCATGTGCAAGACAGAGTAACAAAGAGACCTCTGTAGCTTTAAAAAGTTAAATACCAAACTGTTAGAACTAAGGTGTTAAAGCCAGATCAAGTCATATGTGGAATTTGAAACAAGGAACACCCAAAAGCAAGTAAAATTTACTTATAAATTACAATAGTGGATAACCCATGAGGTCAGGGGAAGAAAAAGAGGAAAGCAGCAGAGCTACAGTAAATTAAATTTTTTAAAGGTATTTCATTTAAGTCTAATTATGCATAGTGCAGTCATAGAATAAAATGCTTTTTTTCTTTCATAAATAAGAGTGCAGCACTGTCTTTGTTCCCTAAATAAGCTAATTGCTGACAATACTAAAGAAAGTTTTATAAAGTGTATAAGAAGGGTTATAAGAATTGTGTATAAGAAGGGTTTAGGCATATAGTTTTTCACACTGATCCATTTTAAGGTGCAGTTGATCTGACCATTTCTTTGTTTTGGTTTCTGTTGTTTTAGAGAAATTTGGGTTTTGGTTTGTTTGTTGTTTCTTCCACTTGTGACTTAAGAATTGGTACAATGACTGTAAAAATGTAGGTAACAGATCTGTCATGATAAGCAAATTTTTGATTTATCACCTTGAAATATTAGAGAACAGAATTATTTAATTCCTCAGTAGAATCAGCTCTGTGTTAGCAACCTCATTAGCCTTTGCAGTCATATCCTATTCTGAATCATCTCTCTGGGCCATTATCCCACTCCTGTGTAGGGAGCTTCTCTTACGGTCAGAGAAATATTAAAATTTACCTGTGGAAAATAAAATATTGTGAAAGTATATGGAGGAGCAGTGAGAAGGTGGGATACCACAATATGACTTAAGAGACTGTTTTCAGGAAGAGCGTTCATCAATTTAACAAAAACTTGTCTAAGGCTTTTCAATGTAAACAGTAAGATATTAATTTCCTCTGACCAATTTCTTTAGCGTTTAATCTCATTAAGAAAAAGTGGATAAACATTTTATAAAATTAAACATCATCACTGGCTTCCAAAAAGAGGAAGGATCCCTTCTTTTTGATCATCAAGAAATTTAGAGACAAATGCTCCATATTTTTCAAGTAACACAACCAAGATACAACATCACTCTTGCATGTGTGAACAGGACAATGATTGACAGTGTGTAACAAGGGATTTTTATAAAAGAATTCAAGAGTAAGTGGTCATGTTTTGCAAAATTGTCCTATTTCAGAGTTGAATAGTAGAATAGAAGATGAATGTGAGTTCAAACACATGTTATTAATGAAAAGGTTTTAAGCATGATTACTGTTTAAGTTTGGCCAGCTCAAAGTATTGTGACTTGTTTCTGTTTATGGTTAATCTCATATATTGGCCCAGCTAAATCCTTCACTTTAATCTGTACTAGGTATTAGCACCAGATAATTTGCTTTTAACTTCCTAGGAATCTACCCTTTCACCTTAATGTCGTGGTCCCTGGTTATGACTCCTACTAGAACAGACTCCTTACAAACAAGGATAATCCTTTATTTGATGTTTACTTTCTTAGCTCCTTTTTTATCTGAAGCTTCTCCACAGCAGGTTTTACAGTAATTAAGTTTTTACTTTTTGGCAAGATAGACATATGTAATAATAGGGCTTCTTAATGTATCTTACTTTACTAAAATCCTTCATAAAATGCCAAAACAGGTGTTATTATTTTGCAATCATAATTAAGAGTAAGGGATTGAAATCACCTACATTAACACTGATCACATTTTTTAACTTTTCACATATTTTCCTTTGGCTTCCTTTCATTTTAAAATAGTTATGCCTTGCAACATTACTGCTAGTCTATAAAACTATATAGTCCAACTTGTAAATAAAGGCAAGAAAAGAATAGGGAATTTTAAATACTTAAATAATTTTCCCATAGTTCTTCCTAAAACAGTTCTGTTTTTGTATCATCTCTTAATTTGGATTGCATATATTTAGTGACAAGCTGCCAGCACGGATATGTCTAAAATTTCTGCAAGAGACAGCTCTCTCAGACTACCCACTTTTCATACAAAGCCCATGAAAAGAAATGTCTTTGGAAGCTTCTCTAAGAACATGTTCTGCACTAAGTTATTTGTGCAGACTCCAGTGGAAGATTTTCAGAGACCTCTCTCGGTCTATGGGAATGGCAAGATGGTGAATGAAGGGGCACAGGTTTATGAGACAGCCAAAGTATACAATCTGAGAGACAAAACCAGATGAGTCAGATTCTTTTCAGTCCCCATGATGTTTCTCACTATGCTTCTCGCAATCTAAGTATCAGAAGATGTAAAGACAAGGCAGGCATTTATCCCGGTGAGACCAAATTTTTCCATAATAAATTTGCGTAGAGATTTTTATTTAAAAAATCCAGAAACTGAATAATATTAAATATTATTTTAATTATTATCATTATAATATTAAATTTTAGAGAACAAAAAGTTGGCTCCTGCACTTGGTTCCCAAAAACCCATGCAATGCTGCAGACTTGGGAAGAGCGGTTGGAAAGCTCCCAGTGGAAAAGGACCTGCAGATGCTGGCTGACAGCAGCTGGACATAATCCAGTGTGTGCCCAGGTAACTGAAGAGAGCAAAGGCATCAGCAATAGTGTGGCCAGCAGGAGCAGGACAGTGATTGCCCCCTGTACTTGGCACTGGTGAGGCCTTGGCTTGAGTGCTGTATCCAGTTTTTGCCCCTCACTACAAGAAGGACATTAAGGTGCTGGAGCAAATCTAGAGAACAGTGAAGATGGACATTGAGGGGCTGGAGCACAGGTGTTTTGAGGAGCAGAATAATCTCTTCTGTCAGGTAATAACAAACAGGATGAGAACAAATGGCCTCAATTTCTTTCCCAGAGAAGGTTTAGATTGGACATTAGAAAAATTTCTTCTCAGAAAAAGTTGTCAAGCATTGGAACAGGCTGCATAGGGAAGTAGTCGGGTTAAAAATCCTGAAGTTCTTTAGAAGACACTAAAGAAGTTGTAACACTGGGGAACACAGTTTACTGTTAGACTTGGCAGGCCTGGATTATCAATTGGACTTGATGAATTTAGGCATCTTTACTTACCGAAATGTCTCAATGGAAACATAGAAATATGATTCTGTTAAATTTCTTTCATAACCAAAATGTTCTCTTCATTATTTTAAATGTTTCTGGTGCAGTTATACTTTTGGCTTTGTGCTACAGCTATCACTGTTACATACATCACTATAAATAAAAATATCTAGAAGTTCAGTCGTGTGGAACACCATATTTTCGTGTACTAACTGAAGGGACAGGTCCCTAATGCCTTCATAATAGCTATTAATATGTCACTAAACTTGTGTAGTACAATGTGATCCTGTCTATACCCTAAACCCTCACAGGTTGTTTCTAATCCTGCCAAAAGATTCCTGACACAGTTTCAGTTAGTGACCTGACCAAATAGAGATCATAGTTTCCTGGACTGTTTTCCTCCCAGTTTTCTTCTTTATGGACACCGTGGGCTAGTTTCTATTTTCCTCTCACTTTCATTACAGAACTGACTTACAAATGCTTGGGTTCTTCAACTTTAAACCCCTCCAGTGAAGTCTCCAAGTTACAATTGTAGCTATCCATTGCATATTTGGAGTGTAATTTTTAAACTCAAGAAGTGCCTTTCTAACTTCAGCTTACTTACGTCAACATAAATTGCTATGTAAAACAATGGGTAAGAATGTTTTTCCTCAGCTTAATCAAATTACCAAGCAAATTAATGAACTGCAAATTCTTCACTATTTTTATTAGATGAGGCTGCTTTATTTTCAGTTTTGATTTTTTTACCTTAAAATTTTGTTAAAATTTAAACTTATTTGATTTAAAATTATTTTTCTTTCTTTTAAATAAAAAAATTATGAAGCATTGTGAAAAAATGTAGGGCAACAATAACATGGCTTAATGCAGTATTTACAATAGAAAGATATCAAAATAAATATAAGAAAACAAAACTTGTTATTTGAAACAAAACTATTGAAGTGGTAAGTAGAAACCAGTGTAAAGCACTCTTGCAAATTCTCTAATCTTTCTTGTCTTATTTGCTGATTAAAAAGGATAATATCCCTGGGCTTCATCTTGTACTTTAAATATTAGAAGAACATCTGCAGAACAAAAACTCGTTTGCTTTTACCAAATATGGAGACTTCTGGGGAAAACTCCACATCAGTTAATTCATTGGCTTTACTGAAAAATAGTAGTTAGAAAATGTACTTCAGAATTTAAACATAGGGTTCTCTTCTGCCTCCTGACTTCCCTGCTAACTTTTCAAAGAAAGAAATAGTTGTGGGACATAAGGAATCAGAATGAGTTTTGAAAACAAAGATTGGTGACTTTTTTTGCAGTTTTAAGCGGACTTTTCACTATTTCATAAAATCCATATAAATCAAAGGGCTTTAAACTTCTTACAATCCTTCACTGGGTAATCGTTGTATAAAGCGACCTGGGGAGTCACTTATTTACATTTTTCTTGCCTTTTCTGCATTACAATAGACTCGGGGATGCAAGATTTTTTTTTTTCCCATGCTCCCGTATATAATTGTAGTTGATATTCTAAAGCAAAAAAGTAAGTAGTTGAGCCTAAAGAAAGACATTTATGTGATGTATACCAAACTAAAAATAATGATGCTTGAAGAGATGGAAGGGGAGTTGACTATTTTTTGTTTGTTTTCAGGAGTGATCAACATAAGTTTTACATGAGTGTAGAGCAAAATATAGAGTCTGGGTTGGCATCCCTGACACTAAAGTTCTTGACTGGCTGACATGCACAATACAAACTGAACTACTCTGTCCTATAGTGTCTGAAGAGCCTTTTTCATCAAAGCAGTGAAAGCTAGCTATTTGATAAGGAAGTGAGATTTTACTGCAGCTGGTTGGTGTGGATCTATGGGAGAGAATATGACATAGCTAATACACAGGATTTTTCTCCCATCTCCATCTCTTGAGATGCAGATAGAATTACATCATACATGAGTTCTGAAAAGTCCTGTTCAAGGATAAATACAGTGCATTCAATTAAGTTTTATGTTGTAGAAAAGAATCATGGCAGTCATTGGACAAAAAAACTATAGATAGGTAGAACCACAGCTGATAGTTTTGTAAAGTCAAAAAATGAAATCATCTTTTGACTTCTGTGGAACTGCTAAGTCACCATAAAGCAAATTTCTGCTTTCTTTCAAATTAATGTCTCTCATCACTAGAAGTAAGAATCAGGACCAATGAGGCTTTACATGAATTCAGAATACTCAGGACTTCAGACAATACTGAACAATTTGCTGTCAGGCTATAGGCTAAAACTAGAATGCATAATATAACTAAGTAAATTAGAAGGATGAATGTAATTTTCAAATAATTGTTTTCAAATGAGACCTTGACAGAAAAAGTACTATATATTACTACTATAGCCGAGAACAATTCAGCTTTCACAATAATGTCATTTCCCTGATTCTGCAGTTTTAGAAAAAGAACCATTCCTCTTAAATCCTCTATCAATACATACTCATGCAAAATATTGATCCATCTAGTTGGACAGCACCCCGCAGGCTAGAAGCAATTTCTCTGAGTGCATAGCTAAGGAAAGAGAAAATTGCTGAAAATATTTGCAACTTAGACGAAAGAGCAGACATTTAATGTAGCTACAGCTCTAAACACACATGGTAGGATTAGAAAAAGTGGGACAAAGCCAGTCTGGTTAATAAGTGTATCTACCTGTACAGTACTGACTGACATCACTGCTGACAGTGAACAGGCTTTATTCAGCTTTTCACAGTTTTGAGACTGGACTTGTACTTTTCATAGCCAGAGCAGAAGCTGCCTAATGAGTAGGTATCTCTGACTGGAAACTGGCAAACATTGTCACAATTTTCAAGAAGAGGGGGAAGAATGTCCCTGGAAACTGCAGGCCTGTTAGTCTCATTTCAGTGCCTGGTAATGTAACGGAGAAGATTGTTCTGGGAGGTATTGAAAAACACCTTAAAGAGAACTCAGTCATCCACCACAACCAGCACAGTTTCGTGAGAGGAAAGGCCTGCTTATCAAATGTGATTTGCTGTTATGACAAAGTAACCCATCTAGCTGACTCAGGGAATCCAGTTGATGTAATCTTTCTGGATTTTGGTAAAGTTTTTGATACAGTCTCTCACAGCATCCTTCCGGACAAAATGCCCAGCACACAGCTGGATAAACACATCATGCAATGGATGAGCAGCTGTCTCATGAGTCGAGCACAAAGGACTATAGGGAATAGGGTGACTGTGGAGTGGTGACCTGTCACTATAGTGGGACTCTGCAGGGCTCCATCCTTGGCCCTGTGCTCTTCAGCAGCTTCATAAACAACATGGATGCAGGATGGAAGGGATATTACGCAAGTTTGCAGATGATACAAAACTGGGAGGAGCTGTAAACTCCCCTGAAGGAAGGACGGCCCTGCAGGGAGACCTCAGCATATTAGAGGGCTAGGCAATCACCAACTGTATGAAGTTCAACAAGGGAAAGTGCCAGATTTTGCGTCTGGGATGGGGCAACCCTGGATGTATGGACAGACTGGGGAACGAGAGGCTGGAAAGCAGTGCTGTGGAAAGGGATCTGGGGGTCCTGGTCAGTGGTAAGTTGAACATGAGACAGCAGTGCCCTGGTAGCCAGGAGGGGCCAAACATGTCCTGGTGTACATCAGGCACAGCATCACCAGCCGGGCAAGGGAGGGGACTGTCCTGCTCTGCTTTGCATTGGGACAGCCTCGCCTTGAATATTTTGTGCATTATTCATCACATCCTGTGTTTGTGTGGTTACCAACTTTATTTTGATTTGCTCTTGAATGTGGTTTCCTGTACCCTGCTTGTCCAATATACTGTAAGGCTGTTCCACAAGGGAGGGGAAGGCAGCAGCCAAGGTGATCACAGCACATTAACTGCACTAGCCATGTGTGATGGACAGTGATGATAGCAGGTTCTCTCCATCATCTGGTGACTACTGAACAAAGCAAAGTAGAAAGTCCAGGATCCCCTGAGGAAGATCAGTGACAGTGTCCAGATGAGCAGAAAACTCACTTACAGCAAAATTAATGTAAATGGAGTTTTTGAGATGTGGGCAGAGGGAGGGAAGGTCACAGATAAAGTATTTGTAGTTCATGTTTTTAGAATGGTATATGAATATACAGACATATTATCTTTATTATATACTTATATGTTTATGTTGTTAACATTGCAAATGAAAGGAAAATAAGAACTCATCATATTTTGATTAAAGTGAAAAGAATTTCAGTTAAAATGGCAATGAATTCCTGGTTTCATATATAAATATTTTGCCCTCTTTGTGCATAACAACTTTTGAGTATAATACAAACATGGCTGAGTCTTAGCACAAGTGCATTCCTTATCATCATTCTCTATCCCTCTTCTTCCATTATTTCTTGCAATAGGTGCCATAATCTCAGGCACATTCACATATGAGTGTGCCTATATTCTTTTTCTAATTTTTTAACATGCCTGTGCTGCATGTGTTATAAACAAGGCTGGGGAGGCAGTAAGAATTTTCTTCAGCATTGAAATATTGGAACTGAGCTGGAGTGAAGGGGACAAGTATTCAGCTCAAAATGCTAGACCTTGAGCTACAAATAATAGTAGTAGCCTCAGCTGGTTGGGAGCATGGCATAAGACCTGAAACAATTGGTGTGGAAAAGGTTAGAAGAAATAAAAAAGGAGTTTATGAGTTAGAATCCTGGAGAAGAAAAATATATCTGCATTAAAAGGTAGATTGAGATAAGAATTAGAAGCCTGGAGAGAGGAAACTGGCATAGGATAGACAACAAAAGCTTAAAAGAATCTTTGATTTTTAAGAAGATCAATTTGAGACAATTATGGTTCAAAAGAGGGGAAAAAACATAAAACTGGAGGTAAGGGTAAGAAGAATGGGAGAAAAGCAAATTTGTTACCAGCAGTAAAACCCAGTAGTTTGTGGTAAGAAAGGAACCCTGAAATTCACTCTTCAGCTCTCAGGAGAAAGTTTTAAAAACACTGGCAGGATTTTTGCAGTTAGTCTTCATTCTCCAGCTTTCAACCAGTTGAAATCTGTTTCTATTCCTATGACTTTTATTAGCTCATGTAGTACAGACCTTAGCAATGCATCTGACTATCCTGATGAATGCAAAGAAGACAGGAGGTACATAGCTTTGTTTCTATTTTTAAACTTGAAACTTTTTAGGAAGACGATTATGAAGGTTTTAAAGTCAAGCACTCAAAGGTCTATAAGACATTAATTCAACACCCTTGCATATAAACATTATCAATATATAGTTTAAATATGAAATTATTTTTCTGCCTTATAGCATTATTCAGTCTATGAAATTGAAATGCATTAGGTATCAGTGAGGGTTGTGTATGTTTTTCCTTATGCAATTTGGCTTGAAAATCTCAAAATTTCATCTTTACCCTTCAACAAAACCACTACTATTTAATTTCCATAACTTGTTCTTGTTTATAAACCAGTGTTGAGATTCTCTGATCATTTAATAACACACTGATCTAGGCATTTTTTAATTCTTTAGAAAGAGTTGCTCTGCTGCACACTCTGCATACGTGCTGAAACACAGAATATACCACTTTTTTCCATTTCTGAAACTGAATAAAATAATATATAAAACTTTATAAAATAATATATAAAATTTTCTTATAACCAAATGCGTTAGAACTGTTTTCATAACTTTCATTGAACCATTAAATTAAATTCAGATGTTATTTCATTAATTGATTCAGTGTTGTTTCTGATGTCTAATTAAATTTATCAGAGGTCTCCTTATACAAATAATAATTGTCAGTTTATGTCAGATCTAATAGAATTTGGTGTGCAAGTACTGTAGACTAAGTCCTGCTATGATCTTGTAATTATAAGTTTGCAGTATAAGCTCAGTTGTGGTGTAAACTGGGTCCTGTGGAGCCTCAGGCACAGCATCACCACCTGGTTGATGGAGGGGCTTGGGCTGCTGTGCTCTGCACTTGTGTGGCCTCACCTTGGGTACTGTATGCAGTTTTGAGGGCCACAATATAAGGATACAAAGCTATTAGAGAGGGTCCAGAAGAGGCTACAAAGATGGTGAAGGGCCTTGAAGGGAAACTGCATGAGGAGCAGCTGAAGTGCCTTGGCCTGTTTAGTTTAGAGAAGAGGAGATTGAAGGAGGACCTCATTGCTGTCTACAGTTTCCTCATGGGGGACAGAGGAGGGGCAGGCACTTGTCTCTTTCAGGTGCCCAGCGACAGGACCCCAGTGAATGGCCTAAAGTTGTGTTAGTGAAGGCTTAGGTTTGCTATTCAGAAAAGGTTCGTCCCGCAAAGGGTGGTTGGGTACTGGAAAGGGCTCCCCAGGGAAGTGGTCACAGCACTAAGCCTGACTGAGTTCAAGGAGTGTTTGGGCAATGATTTTAGGCACATGGTGTGATTCTTGGGGGGTCCTGTGCAGGGCCAGGAGTTGGACTTGATAATCCTAGTGGGCTCCTTCCAGCTCAGCATATTCTGTGATTCTGTAAATTAATATATTTGTACACTCCCTGATGTCAATTTCTCTCATTTGCTTACAATAAAGTGTATAGACCCGACAAATGCATGAAATCGAGACTGGTACTCTTCTCAGTTTGTTAGGCCAATCTTTGTGCAATTAATGAGCGCAATTCTTATAAGAAATGATGAAGGAGTAGTATCATCCGAGCTGATGTAACAGATTAGTTGGCATTTTCATGATCCCCAATCTGTCTTCCTGGAAAACTTATTATAGACATTTTTGTTTGTGGAAACAAACATATTACATTCAGTCGGAGACCAAATGTCCCAAATATTTGATTATTAAATCTCGGCCAAGTGTCATATTTTTCTAGTGTTAGATTTAGTCTATCCTGGTAGAATTCCACTGTTTTCATAGTTATTAAAATTTGAAATTAGAGTGTTATTAACTTTTTTCTTCTTTTTCTTTCTCTCTTTAGTCTGCATGGTATAGCAATATCTCCTGAATAATCCACAAAATTGGTAAAAATGGGAAGGGAAAATTTTGCATTTCTAATTCCATCTGCCTGCCTATATATGTTTCTATGGAGTAGTATAAATTGTCTATGTACTTTTGAGAGACAAATGTATTTTCTAGATATTTGTACATATTCACATAGCTAATCATACATGCAAGTAGAAATCAAGCACATCTGTGCATGGAGTCTGACATGTAACCTCTCTACTTATACAGTTTCAGGTTTCTTGATAGGAATAAAATTAGAATACCTGTAGGGGACTTCCCAAAGAGAAATTAATCTCAGTGCAGATATATGAAGTAAGCAAAAATATTTTCTTTTCTACAAATACTGGTCTTTCCTTAAAAAGGTCTCAGCTTTGAAAGAAGGATCTGAAGAGGGTTACTCAGACTGGAGAAAAGGAGACCAATGGGGGACTGTTGGCCTCTGCAACTACCTGAAAGGAGGTTGTGGCAAGGTGGGGTTTGGTCTCCTCTCCTATTTGAGCAGTGACAGAACAATGGGGAAATTTTAAATGTCCATAACTGCAGGGGAAAATAGATAGTGTATGTCACTAATTATCCTCACAAACATGTGTAAAAATTTTTCTGTGTGTGCAGTGGCATGCAAGTTCTTTTTTTTTCTCCTCTAATAATTGTTTCCTTGATTGTGATTTTAAGAAACCCCTTCTAATAAAATATTCAGTTGACAGAGCTTGACATACTCTATCACAGAGGAATACAACAGCCTGAAGAACATAAGATGCATTTAGAAAGCTGTTGTTTACAAACCTGGATTATATCCTTGTTGTGGCTGTCTTTCTCTATAGGTTTGCTAGTTAAAGACATTTGTCCAATGCTTTTAAATCCAGATTTGGCACTGTATTGTACATACCTTATGGCACTGACTGCATTCTCCTGCTTTGCTTGTAAAAATTACTTTCATTCCTAAAATACATAAAACCTTTCCCAGCGTATTTACTGGAAATCTGACCTGGAAGGAGATCCTTTTATTCAAATGGTTAATGCTCTTTCTACACTTGTGACTTTCTTGCCAGCTTTTAATAATAACCAAGAAAGACTGTACATGTATGGTGTGCATAGATATCTACCAATATAAGCTTGTATCAGAAGTTATCTAAGTAATTTTTTAATTTATAAGGAAAATCACACACAGTCTGTCTATATTTTGGACTTAGCATAGAAAAAATATTTCTCCATTTTGCAATCTATATAGTTGATGGAATGATTCAATAAAAATTATCACTATGAATCTATTTTCATAGAAAATCAATTTTCTACCACATTCAATATTTTTATCTCTAAAAAATCTGGATCAGAACTCACTTGAAGACAATTTTTAAGTTAATTAGCCTGTTATAACAACAAAAAAAATAGTGTATGAAATATTTTATGAATATCATCATCATAATAAAAACGCACGTTTGGTTACAAATGCTTTTCCATATGACTGAACTCAAACCAGTGTGAACAAAAAACAGAGTGAGTTGTCATAGACATAAAAAAAGAGTTTTAGATACTTCATAGCATGTAATATACTTCACAGGATCATGTGGGTTATTAGAAATCAGCTTCATTCATTCAAGTCAAAATCTCATGAGATGATTTTCTGAAGAGGTAAAAATACACATTAAAAGAATAGGAGGAAAATGAGGAAAGGATATCACAGAACAAGTCACAGAATAAACTAGATTGGAAAAGACCTTTGAGATCATTGAGTCCAATCTGCGACCTAACATTACCTTATCAAATATCAAAAAGACAAAACACCTTTCAGCTCTTGAAACAAAGGCAGGAACATACAACGACCTTCTGGTCCCCCTTTATTTGATGCAGCCCAGGATAAAGTTGGTTTTCTGTGTGGCAAATCACATTGCTAGGTCATGTCCACCTTCACATCCACCAACACCCCTTGGTCCTCCCCAGGGCTGCTCTCAATCCATTCTCTGCCCAGCCTGTACTTGTGCTTGGGATTGACCAAACCCAGCTACAGGATCTTGCACTTGGCCTTGTTGAAATTCATACATTTTGCATGGTCACAACTCTCAATGCTGTCAAGGTCTCCAGGCAACAATTATCAATTGTTGATAATGATACCTGTGAAACATTGATAATGAAATCTGTCTTGTGCTTCTATTTTTGAAGGGACAGCTCTCAAGTAGATTGTTTACTTTCATTCCCAGACTACTATATATGGAGCTAGAAATGACTGTAGGATATCAAAATTATCAGGAGAGACCCTTCTAATGGCCAAAAGTGTTTTTGACTGATATGATAAAATAATAAAAATGCATTAAATAACTGAAAAGGTAAGCATGATTTCTTGTGGAAAACATATTTTGTATTGTTATATATAGTTCTAAACAGTGTAAGGAGGTAGCACATAAAATTTCATATGAAAAATATTACGGTCTAAAATAGCCATACAGTACTCATTTGTGATTTTCTGTGCCGAAAGATCAGAGCAAGTGAAATAGAAATAAGAAAGCTACAGAAATAGTTTTAAAAGCATTTCTTTCTTACACAGTAAGTTGAACAAGCAGCAAATGAGGTCACAGGGGCCATATAATTGAAAATCAGGCTACTGCTGTAAGACAAACAAGGTTAAAGTTGGAAAGCACGTAGGATACCATTATTATAATGTCATTAAGTTTGAAATGCTGATGGAGTTCTGTAGAGAGGTCAGCAAACACAAAGATATTGCACTGTAAGAAATGCTGACTTGAAGGAAATGTGAAAAAAGTTGAATAAAACTGGCCAAAATTCAATAATTCATGAAAAATCAAGAGTGAAAAAGGGAGAATCTATTCTTGGTAGGTCACATTAGGGAAAAAAATAAAAAAAAAAAAAAACCCAAACCAAAATGGAAGAAAAAGCCATGTAAGCATAAATAAATGCATAAAGTTAAAAGAGCAGCAAAAACAATGTGGTCAACCCAAAAGTTTAAGTCCCTGTGTGACTGAGAACTGCATAAGAGAAAGAAATCAGAGAACATTTAAAGGAGTTCTAGAAGCTTTAATGATACTTTAAAAAACTGGACAGAGCAAGAAATTGCAATATAAACTTCAAGACATATATAGAAGAAATCTCAATTATTCTTTATAACACATAAGAAGAAATCGTAATTTCTTTCAAATCACCATAAATATAGAATAATGTTGCTGAAGTCAATACACTTACTCCAGATTTACACCAAGTAGTAGAAGAATAAAGCTGATCTGTCCATTATGTACAACTGATTATTATTTAAATTAGTGCCAGAGGCATATGAGAAATCCCTTTCTATGAAGTTTTTGCTGATCAACTATCCTTTATAATTGTCATTGGTGATTTTTCTGCCTAATGGGAAGAAAAAAAAAAAGAAAACAGAAAATTTTGTCATTAAATTGTTTATTGATATTTATCTTTTTGCCTCTTTGCTTCCATTTGTAGTATCCAGTACTTATCTCCTGGTCTATTATATACAAGATAAATAGATTTTTTGCTATCTCTGTATATTTAGTCATAGGCTGAGATTGAGATCCTTTATGTTGGTGATCTTAGGATGTACTAAAATATATTAACACCAGAAAAAAATTAACAAGACTGTGTTTCAGACATGAATATTAAAAAAAAAACTTAAGTGACAAATATATGGCTAACAGCCCCTCACCCTTTAATGTCACTAAGCATCTGATATGAGAATTGTGGGGATTTTGAGGCACAGTCGTACAGGAGAAAAAAAAATCTTTGATTTTTCAAGACTGTCACAGGACCTCATGCCAAATAAAAGGGAAAAAATTAGCAGTTTGTTTCTTAAATTAACTTTTCATCCTACACTTTTAATTTTGCTGCTCCCTTGCGTCAGAGGGATGATAGATGAATGTATCTATTCAGCCTGATTGACCCCAAGCCTTTTATTGACAATTTATATCAATATCAACTAGAGAGTCCCTATATAAGCTAAATATATGATGACTATTGCCTGTATCATCCGAGGAATTAAAAAAAATATGAAAAAAATGTTACAGAAATTTTGTAGATGGTCCTAAAACATTTTAATATATTTTTTTATTTTCATTGCAAAAAAATCAAATGAAACAACAAAACCAGTTGCTGCACCAACAGCTAAGAAAATCTGCTGCTGATTATAGAGAGTATTGGTTGGAATTTTGCATCCATATTTCCAGTAGAGGGAGAAAAAAGGGTTATGGGTCATGTCTTTTATCAGTAGGATTGATCCCTGCTGTGCTGTCAAGAATGTAGGTAGCATTAGTCTTTATTTAGATGAAGTCACTCTTATTTGTAGTTCCAGATGGTATCTGCTTGCCTGATGAATTTGGATGTAATAAAAATATTAGAGCCCCTCAAGAGTGACGTATCTCGACAGATATGTCACGTTGCAGATGGAGTGACACTTTCAAGAGAGAAGTAGCAATATTTCTATTGATATAAAGCAAAGATTTAACAAAGTTTGGAAAATAGGAAGTGCATCAGTGATCTAACGAGATCTGATGGCAAGGTCCACTTGATCATCTACTGCATAAAGGACGGTCAGACAAAACTGTCAGGGAGAGTCTTCTGCCAAGGCATGAGGTTCAGAAAGGACCCCCTTATGTTCTAATCCACTTCTCAGAGAGGGGTTTAGGTGCAGCTGGATCCAGACATACCTCAGACTTCGTCAATTTTTATGTCTAAAGGATTTTATGTGCAGAACCAACCCTTTATAGCGCTTAGTTAAGATTTAAAAGTTTAGTTTGTTATTAATCACTTACTGATAATCTGTCGCAGCAAAGAATCTCTCAACCTCAAGAGTAACTCTAAGAGGTGTTACTCAAGGTGTGCTGACTGCTGCCATGTAAGAAAACTCAATGAGCCCCCAGCTATCCACTGTTTATAGAATAAATTAACTGAATTATAGTGGTATTTGCATTTCTACTGCAGAAGTCAATTTCCTCGAAACTTAAGCAGTACTATGATTAGGTGGGCACATTGCTCAAATTAACCTTTGACTATTGTCCCTCCCCAAATCCACTTTGAGTCTGGTGCAGCCATCATGACCATGTGTGTCCATTACAACTGCCACTGGTGGTCATCACTTGAGCAGGGTTACAGGGAATAAGGTCGTATTGGTGTGGGGGAGGCAAGGGAGAGGACAAGCACCATGGACACAATCACAAGTCATTGGGTCTTTACAAGGAATAAACTCTTAGAAAAGGGAGGATCAACAGGGGAACACATTCATGGTTATGACATCCCAAGCAAGAGTTATGCATGCTGAAGCCCAGCTTCCCAGGACACCTGCCTGGGTGTCACACTGATCAAAATTCTCTTTTTGCTGAGCTTGGCTACACATAAGGTGGGATACTCTTTTGGTCAAATCAGGTCAACTGTCCCAGCTATGCTCCCTCACAGCTTTTACCTACCCTCAGCCTACTTCCAGATAATGTGGAAGAATTAGAAATAGAAAAGACTTTGATGTTGTTCAAGCAATGTACAACAATGAATAAAACATTGGCTTGCTATCAAGGCTGTTTTGGTAATAAATTTAAAGCACAGCATCATGTGGACTGCTATAAAAAAATGTTAACCCCGTTCCAGACAGACCCAGAATTTTTGCTTTTTCCTGTGCTGATCAGAGACTCAGTCAGTGTAATGGTTTCCCCTATATCACAAGCAGGATTCAGTATGTTGTGTCTTTTTCTGAAATTTAGTGCACAAGGTATATTCATTTTTTAACAAAGAATATTGTCAATTCAAGACTGAGGCTTTCATGTATTGATCTCCAAGGTTCCTCTTTATTTTCAAGGGGAAAAAAAATCCCACTATCTGCACTAAATCTGTCATTTATCATGGGAAGGCATGAACACTTATTTTCTTTATTTTTCTTTTTATTCTGCTTCATGTCTTTATGAAACGCCACATAAAATGTCTCCACTTTGCTGAATTTTTGGTGACCTAGCAATATTAACTTAGCATTACAAAGTAATTTATTACTAAAACATTTATGACAGGAAAATATAAATTTCTGATTTTCTACAATCTAAACAATTTTCAGACTGCTTTTTTCCTTTAATTTCTTTATAAATCAACTGGACATAAGAAATATTTTCATTCTGAAACAAAAAGCTATCAACTCCAACTTTTTTATAAATCAGAAACTAATGAACTGGGCTCATGTGGAGACCAGTGCTAAACTACTGAGGTCAGAATATATTTCTCTCTGTCTGGGTTGCACTGCTCCGTGTTCAAGTTGTTTTTCAGATTATCAGTCTGACAACCTGTTCTTCATGTTAGAACAAGACATAGAGTTGTGCTGCCACAAATGGGTTTACAAGCATACACATTTGGAATGTTTTCAGTACTGTGACTTAACGTAGTCAGTCTGGCATAATCTCTGTTTTGTCTGTAAAACAAAAACCGTGGCAAATAATGAAATGGCCAGGTTACAAAGAAAAATAAATCTTTGGACTATCATTTCATTATACTCTGAAGGATTCCTGATCCCACTCTGAATCTGTCAGATGACAAGTGACAAAAATCTGGACAACAACACCACTGATTTCCTAATATATGTAACAAATTCCATAATATGGTTCAAAAACTCCAGTGCTCAGAGTTCACCATACTTAGAGATCACACTTACAAATATGAACTACTGAAGGTACTTTGTATACTGATTTTGTGTCAGTCGCGGAAATACAATGAATACTTACATGAGGGAACTACCTGTTTAACCAATCCATAGTGCTGCAAATCTTGAACCATTTTACAGAACAGTGATGTCTGACACAAGCACTTTAACTGTTCAAAGGCTAAATTGTCAGCGAGTGCGTCTCTTGGAAAAAGGTGTTTCACAGTATTACATAGTCTCCCATTTCTTTGAATTTAACATTCATAAATATCTAGGAAGTACTTAAGAGACCAGAAGTAGAGAACTAGTGACAGAAGATTGGTTAAGTAATAAACCCAAGTAAAGTAATATTCTCAGTTCTGTGTTTACTCTCAGTGAAATTTAAGAACTCCAGGTTGGTTAAAAGTAGAAGCAATTTAGGATAATCACTTCTCTGCCATATTATTGTCTTCTTTAAATTTTGCTTATTTCATGAACTTGTTCTTTTAGCTCAGAATTGCTTTCATGTGGCTTCTAGCTGCTTTGATCATAGCCATAAACTCTAGTAAGATACAAAGCCAATGAAATCTTAGGATATAACATCTGGCAATCACATGAATTGCTACTTCAGATTTTTAAAGAGAACATGAGTAGAAGAACACCAGGCTGAATTATTTTAAAATAATTATTAATAAAAATATTATTTCTAGTCTTAAACTTCTTTGATATATCTATTTTCTTTATTTCTTTGTCTTTACTTATTTGTTGATTTCCCTTCTCTACATTACTTTTTATCTTTAGTTTATTTTCTTCTTTTGCCATCTGTTGTTGTTGCTGTTTCTTTAAAAAGTTCTTTATCACCCTGGAAACTCAAGCATTATAAAGTCTTGGCCAGATATATGCAATTTTAAACATATTTTGTGCCAATTGCTCTCTACTTACATAAAGAACACCAATTAACAGAAAAGTCTATGCTGCTTGTCTCTTTCTTTTAAGGGTAGCCATACAATGACCCTTAGCAAGAAAATTATGATTATGAGCATATGGTGAAAAAAAATAAAGTCTTACTTATTTCAAAGTCTTTCTTATTACAGCTATTAGTAGATCCTGCTGGATGATCAAGCAATAGATCATTTGACCATGTAGAATTCATAGTCCTGTAATTGATCTTTTTCATGTGTTTTTAGAGAAAACTACATAATACTTTCTAAAAGTAAATAAGTAGATAAATTACTAATGTCCTTGAGGGAGCACATCTGGAGAAAATTGCATTCAGGCAATATACCTTACTTTCCCATCTTTCCCCTTTTTTGTGTATTGCTTATAAGGGTAAAGGAAAAAGAAACACACTTCAGGGAATGAAAATTATAGGGAAGTGCTGTAGGTTAGACTATTTTCTATTTCCATCCAGTTGACATCAGGAATAAAACCCACCTATTATTTTGTATTAATATTTTCGTATTTTATAAAGATGGCAATACAGTGCATGAAACAATTATACCTCAGAGGACAATAAGATCCAAATTTGTTTTTCATTTATTTCAATGATTTGGCTACATGAATATTTCTTGCAAAAAAAATATTGCCCCCTGAACTTCAGTGTGCAGCACAATAAATCGATAGCAGTTTCTGGCTTCCCTGCATATTTAGATTTTATATATTCAGAGTGTTATATGAATACTAAATTCTGAAAAAAAAAGAAAAAAATGGTTTGGCACTATATCATGGAGAATGATTCATTTTATTCTATTTGAAACAATATAGTTGTAACCTGAGACCTGGAAGAATGATTCTTCAAAATATTGTTGGTGGAGATGCTGGTGTACTCTTGGGAAATCTTTACTCACCCAAGTTGTGAATGAACTGCAGAAACAAAAACATGGAGCAGGCTGAAGGGAGTTTTACTCAAGTACATGTAAATAAATGCACATAGCCTGAGAAACAGATAGAACAAGAAAAAAACAAAGCCTGACTTCTTCAAAGCTCTTCTGCGAATGTGGGTAGGAAAGAATAGTAGGGAAGTTTCTTTTAAAATAACTGCTGTGTAGGGTATATGAGAGGTAGGTGAGAGCTTGTGAACCATTATCAGACAAGATGCCAGGGAAGGAACTCAGGAAAACTGAGCTGTAAAAG
Source organism: Phylloscopus whistleri (assembly GCA_017589585.1). Lineage (NCBI taxonomy): Eukaryota > Metazoa > Chordata > Aves > Passeriformes > Phylloscopidae > Phylloscopus > Phylloscopus whistleri. Next base: position 4,621,528 of record JADMLD010001389.1, on the reverse strand, counting down.
TCACAGCTGTGAGGTGCAGCTCCTGGATACTTCTAAACATCAAACTTGATATGTCTGAATCTGAGTATAATGACAGGAAGATATACACTTTGCCCTTTATCTACCAAAGAAATGAAACAAGCCAAACAAGCACTGAAATATACATGTTTCTGGTTTCCTATTACCCACTTAGTAGTTCCCAGATCAGGCTCCAGTTTCATGAGGACTGGGTTCAGCTCACTACAATTAGAGACAATCCTGACCTCACAGCAGAAGCTGCCCAGTACTAGAGGACAAGTGAGAACCCACCCGAACTTACCCACTTTATTACTCCTTTTTTCCTGCTTTATTTCTAGTGTAAGTAAATTGTTCTCATCTGAAGTCCTTACTGAAGTTAAGCAGAACATCCTTCCATGGTATTCTGTATACATGCATTTTCCATTTCCTTCTTCTGAAGTCACACATTTTATTCATTACATGCCTTCCTTTTGCAAAGAGTTCAGATTCAATGTTCAACTCTGATTCTGGAAAAAAATGCTTTCCCTGGGAGAAAAGCAGCAATAGATCTAGAATTCACTCTTGTTTGTCCCAGTGGTTTCCAGTTCTCTAACAATTAAATCTTTTTATTTCCCCAGGAGATGAAAAATTTCTGTGAATTTACTGTAAAACTAAAATAATATGAAGAATATGGGATCAGAGAGATGAGAATGATGTAGTGAAGTACACACACTGCCTCTTACTAATCTTTTGTTGCTGTATCCATCAGTTCCTATTAAAATTCCCTGACAGAAAAGTAATCAATTTAAAATGCAACTTTAAAAAGTAGTTTTTGAAGCAGATATTACAACTGGTGTAAGTCAAGGTACCTCTTCTCATTAAAACTGAGGTTCTAAATATACATTTGTAAAGCTGACTTCTCTAGGTAAGTCACTACATTTAAAAATATAGAGTAAGCTGTGATTTTACTTAAGCAAAAAACATATGCAAGAAACATATTTCAGTAGCAGGTTTGAACTCTTCAGAATACAACCAAACAGGAAGGAAAATGGGAAGACTTTATATGCTTACAGATGTTTAAATGAGGCTATTAGTTATCAGATGGTGTCCTGGTGTATCTGCTTTTAATTTCCACAAGGTTATCCTTGCTAATAGGTTACGCCAGTGAATGTGACATGATTATTTTCAAAACAGTTAAAATGGACTCAATGATCTTAAAGGTTTTTTCCAAGCAAAAGGATTCTGTGATTGAGTACCCTTAAATTATAGATATGTATCAAAATCCTAGCAATATGCTAAATTAAAAATATTATAAGTTTTGTCTGACAGAACATAGATTCTAAAATACAGTTTACACTCACCATTTTTTATATTTGAAAATATTTTTTTTAACACTGTCACTTTTCTCAAGAAAGCCAAGGGATGTATCTTTTTTATTTCTTTATATTTAATCCTTACATATTGTTGGCTTTCACCTATTCAAGGTCAGAAATTCACCTAATGTATTGCTTATTCATTAAATACCTGCCATTAGTTCAATCTGGAATCAAATAAACATTAGAGAATTTTCTCCTCTTCTCAAAATATGCTGAATCATCAAACTTATTGTCAAGTACTTCAAATTACGTTAAAATATTTGCAGTTTTATTGCAATTCATTTTAGTGAATGGTTCTGTTGTTTGGTTTGTGTTTGGTTGTTGTTGGTTTTTTTTTTTTTTCACAAAACCTGCTAATATACATTTGTGAGGAAATCCGTACATTTCAACTTAGGTGGATATTTGCATACTAATCTGTGTCAGAATCAGACAAATCCTAGTACTGAATATTTTTGGCAGTTACACAGTATTCTGTCAAACTTAAAAGGCTTTGGTAAGTTTTATAAATTTGAGGACCACATCTTTGCATTTCCTTCCAAAAAAACCAAAACCAAAACCAACCAACCAACCAACCAAACCAAACCAAACCAAAACCAAGAAACCACAATTGCATTATTTTTCTCATTTATCTAACAGAATGTTTTCAAGAACCTGGAAGATCTGAGGATAAGATAATGGGAGTGGTTTCAGAAAGAAGGTTGAGAAGTATATGTACTTTATGTTATGACTAAATAGCAGTCATCAAGTGAAATACATATTTTTCACTTCAGATATGAGAAGTACTATATCCACTGACTCAAAGCTCTATATAAACTTACTGTCTCCTGAAATAGCTAGTTAGAGATTCAGCTCATCTTGGTATTGTCCACGTGTCTGAATTACTCCAATATATATGGCATCTGAAGATCTCTTGAAAAATGCATGAAGTGATCATATGCTACTTGCTTGGTAGAGAGAACAATGATTTATGACACAGGCACCATTACTTGCAGTCATTTGCCTCTTCATTCTAATGTGAAGTCAGTGGTACTCCTAATACAGAAACTCATTAAAAGCTCTGGATGTTTCTTGCAATCTCAGAATAGCTGTAATCAGCTAAAAGTCATGAAAAAATCATCAAAATCCTTCAACTATTTTGCTATATATCTGCTTCTTGTTCCAAGTCATGATTCGGTTGCAGCTAAATCACTTGTAAATGTTTGAAATTTTGGCAAAGAGATATCACTTAGATGCTTTCAGATTTCATCATGCTCTGTCATTAAAAAATATGGAATTCAGATATTAGATCATATCGTCACCTCATATTAACAGCATATATTTCAAAATAGCTAAGAAATAAATAGTTACTGTATATAGCCATAACAAACAAACAAACAAAAAACAACAACAACAAAAAATAGTACTGAAATCACTATTTATGTGTAGGTCCGAAAAGGGAGAGAAAAGTATGGCAATAAAAAGAGTAAACACAAAATATGTTGGTTTTTTTCTTTAATTTTTCCAGCTTTCAAAATTTTAAAATCTACATCACAACATTTGGTTGTTGGGCTTTTTTTCGGTAAATCTTTATGATTTATTTATTTATAGACCATAAGTATGGTTAATTGTTTTAATGATGCTTTTCTTTGTCACTATCTAATATTAATAATATTCTTTATTGCCATCTTATTAAATGGTTGCTTTTATTATCATTCAGACTCCAAATTTCCAAAACCAAGACTTTAATTCTGCTTTGACTTTTACTTTGCAAAATCACAAATAGCTAGTCAGTTAGGACATGATTTGTTGCCTACTCCTTTCAGAGCCACCAATACATACGTAGAGTTCGCTGCAATTAACAGGAAAAAGTATCAGATTACGGGTTGTTACTTTCGTGAAGTGGCATTATATTTGGTAAAATAAAAACCAGTCCTTAGAGGCTCGTCCTGGAAAAGTGGCCAAGTAAAAGCTTTTTTGTCAGAGGTTACCTGGTCAACTCTTTTGTACCTACATGAGGGATGCTCCTGCTGCACTTTTCTCTTGCTGGGAATAAATTAGGTATTACAAGTTGTTAGTGCAAGGAGCAGCTCCTTCATTTTAGCCATCCCTTTATCTTTTTCCAGTTGATCATTTCATCTCCCAGAGTAAAGTGGAATCTGTTATAGAGTATCCTATGTGTCTATGTATTCTTGATCTCACTCTGTCTTCCTGATTCACCCAAGACATGACAGCAAGAAAATAAAATACTAGGTTAGAAGTGGTCAATGTATGCCTGAGGAAGGGGTTTTTAGTTGTGTCACAAGAGTGTAAACAAAAATATGTAATGTTACATTCCTTAAATAAGCATGATACTAAAAATAAATGATAATGCTAAAAGATGCAAACCACCACAAATTATTTTAAGTCAAAAATATTATGAAGAATTGAGTAATTTAGTGTATTTCTACATCTATATGAAAACTTTAGTATTAGAAACAAAACTAAGGAGTTTAGTAAGAGACATTTCATTAAACACAGTGGAAGAGAAAATTCTAGAAATGCATTGCACAAATCTGAGGATGCTCCCACTTGGCAAGCTTTTTTTTTTTTTTTTTGTGTAGGACACCTGTTAAACTGACCACTCACAATAGGAACATGAATGTGTAGATGTACATAAGAAAAAACATCTTATTCAGATATTACCGTGAGGTCCCAGACATGTGCCTCTGATTTTTCAAGTTCCTGTGGTCTATCAATATGCCAGATCTCAAAAGAATCTTTTGCAGACTCAGATTTTGAGCTATTATTCAATAAAAGCAGAAAATACCTAAGGAAAACACTTCACAAGTTAATGTTTGGTCATATATATGAAGACAAATGGTATTTTATTAAGGAAATGGCAGACACAGCTTCTCTATTAAGGATTTCTGGAAATAACTTCTTTTAAAATCTTCTTTATTGCAATGACAAAAAAGGGCAAAATTGGTTAGTCAGAATAGCTAATGAGTCCAATGAATGATATATCCTTAGTGAAATCTGCCTGAAATAGTGTCGTGTAACAAACCATTTATAAAAACCCAGTAAAATATTTTTAAGTGTTAGAGACATCCATAGAACAATACACAATAAGCACTTGATAGTTACAGTGTCAACTGAGACAGAACAAAAGTACATTGAAAAAGGTAATAAGTAGGTAAAGAAATAATATGGGCTACCTACTTTTATCACAAAGCATCATGATGATTTCAGGGGTGAAGTTCTTCCAGCATTCAAACTACAGAACTAAAAAAAGCCCTGGAAACCTTTCAGAGAATCAAAGAATTTCTGAGAATGAGAATGAAAAGGATCTCTGAAGATTGTGTTGTCCAACTACCCTTTTGAAGCAGAGCTGGCTAAAGTACATTGTCCAGGGCTGCTGCCAGTTACATTTTGAGTACTCCAAGAGCAGAAAGCTCACAGACCCTCTGGGCAGCCTGTTTCAAACGCTCTCACAGAAAAAAAAAAAAATAAAAAAAAAAAAAATTCTCATGCTCAAGTGGAATTTTCTGTATTTTTGTTTGAGCTCCTTGGAAAATATAAGTTATTAAGCTATTAGAGAGTGTACAAAGGAGGGCTAGGAAGATGGAGAAGAGCCTTGAGGGGAAGCCATATGAGGAGCAGATGACGGTCACTTGGTCTTTTCAGTCTGTAGAGGTGGAGGCTGAGGTGAGACCTCATCGCAGTCTACAAATTCCCCCTGAGGAGGGGCAGGCACTGATCTCTTCTCTCTGGTGAGCATGAGAGGACCTGAGGGAATGGCCTGAAGTTGTGTCAGGGAGGGTAAGGTTGCATATTAAAAAAGCATTCTTCGCCCAGAGAGTGGTTGGGCACTGGGTTGATAGAGGGAAGTGGTCACAGCAGCAAGTGCCTCTGAGTTCAAGAAGTGTTCGGACAGTGCTCTCAGGAACATGGTGTGACTCTTGGGATGGTGATATGCAGGCCTGGGGGCTGGACTCAGTGATCCTTGTGAGTCCCTGCCAACTCAGCATATTTCTATCATTCTGTGCTTCTGAGGTTCTGAGTAGTTTATGAAAGTCAATCACTTTGATTCCAAAAGGAAAAGAATATTAACTTCACTTCTTGACTGCTCCTGCAGTAATTGTAATATTGTCTTAGTAATTTTTATGTGATTATTCTGAATGAGTTCTAGTAAAAGACATGTCAGTCTAACTTCAAGCTTAATCTAATCAACATTTATCATTAGAAGACAGATTTCTACTGATCATAATTTTGGAAATATTTGGCATTTGAGAAAAATTAATCTATAATCAATGCATATTTTATTAATTTCTTGCAAATAGTAATAAATTTGTTTTCTATTTTCTAGAACAGAGGGAAAAATAAAGAATATTCTGGACATGGAAAAAAAATTTTGGACATTGTCTTTATACAAAGCTCTAGTTTTGGGCTGTTTCTAATTTAACTTTTGTGTAGTGTCCCTTCAAAAAAATCACTTTTGCTGTCCTTCTGAAAATGTACGCAAATTTCTAAGAGAAGTGATTCTTTGGAAAATAATGAATATATCACCTCAGGAGGGATTTCCTATATGTCAGAAATTATCATCCTTGAGTCTTATCCCAGTGAATTTTTCAAGGCTTTTATTTCAGAACAAAGTGTGAAAATATCTTAGTCAAAGAACGACTGAACTGGATTCTTCTGGGAAGTAATACAAGTAATTGCATAAATATGTATCTTCGGAATATACATACACTGGAAATTAATTTTCTGATTTTTAAGATATTTATGCATGACTTTAAAATATCCTCTGCAGCATAAATTTTCAACATGTATGTCTAGAACAACTCAATAGGAAGCCTGTCCCTTTCTCAGTCACTTTATTTGGTCTCAAAATACAACCAGGCTACTTTTTTCAACTTACCTAATAGACGTTGACTTTTGTGTTTTGATCCCTTCGGATGACTCAAACTACGGATGATTGCAATTTATGTTCTGTTCAGCTGTGAAGGAGTATGATGCTGAACTTTGCTAAATTCACTAAAATCTTCACGTCTGGTTGCATACACTTTATTTAATCCAGCTGAGTTCTTACTTTAGCACTTCCTTTAAAGTGAGAAAACAAAAACATTGTAATTTGAGCCTTTCATATCTAATCTATTTAAATTCTGCAAGAAAAAGATTCTGTATCAGATTAAAATTTATTTTGAAAAAAAAGTTAAATGTAAATAGGAAAACACTACAACATCTGGTGAATGTGATAACAGCTCCTCTAATTTATAAGATGTTGAAAAGAACTATAAATTTAGGTATGCACTATCCTTTGAAGTTTGTTGTTAGTTTAGAAGAATTTGTTCCATATACAAGCACTATACTGCACTGTGAATTGTGATCTCACTGTTACTGTAAGAGAGGGAAAAGAAGGAGGAAAGAAAAAAAGAGAATGAATGAGGGACAAAAGAAAGGAATGAGGGATCGAGGGAAAAGGGGAATGAAAGGAAAAAAGGGAAGAAGAAAGAACAAGAAATGGTATAGCCTCACTATCAAAGATTTTATGACACTTTCATTATTTACACTCACACTGCCTCTGATAAACAGTTAAAAAAATAGCAACTTCATGATCTTTTGTTTTTACATACTAAGCAAAATACTTTCATCATGAATCAAGGACTGCTTGTTGCATATTAGGCCTCAGACAAAGCACACGTGGAACTTTTCAAGCATGTAGGCATCACACGTTGCAAAATAGCTGTTAAAAACTTTGGGAAAAAAACTTATATGAAATTCTCATATTGATAGGGAAAAATTATAGGGACAAAAATTATAGGGACAGGAAAAAACCTGTAACCAAATACATAACAAACTCAGTACTGCTAAGAATGAGGATGAACTCTCTTCCTTAAATATCACAAGCAGACATGTATTTGTTGTTTTGTTTGTGTTTTGTTGGTGGTTTTGGGTTTTTTTGGGGGGAGGAGTTTTAAATAGTTTAGATTAAAAGCTTGAAATAATTTAGTTATCTTTACTTCCAATTTTAATGGAGATTTTCTTAGTAAGCCTCAGTCTTACATGCAAACAGAATTGCAAAGTATGAGAGACTGAAATTTATTTAATGCTTAGCTTAAGCAAGCTTAGCTTAAACTTGTTTACACAAGTTTATGAATCAATGGCAAAACCTTTATTTGTAGCACTGGGGCTTTGGGTTTGAAGTGTCCTAGGATAAGGATTCATTTTGTTTGTTTATTTTGTTCTAAACCAGAGCAAACTGTAGGTCATAAATAACTGCTAATAGACATTTAAAAGCTTTTCTCTAGAAGAGAACTTTAAATAAATGTATATCAGAAATCAAAAACAATCAGTATCTTTCATTAATCCACTTTTCTATCATCTGTCTAGAGCACTCAGCACGGAAAGTAGAGATAAATTACTTAAGGGCTTTTGATTAAGGAGTTTTGATAAGGACATTAGAAAGCTGTAAATCCCCTAAGCTCATCTTATTTGCTTGCATAGCTGAGCAACTCTGGTGAATGTGGGTTTGTAAATATGTGTCTCTGAATTACACCAGAGATCCTTTACTTAAGTTCCAGACATTTAATATTTCTGAATTTTCATTTCAGCCTGGAGCTCTTCCAAATCTAATGATAAAATCTGTATTACCTTATTGTTTTCATCTTCCACCTTATATGTATATGTATATATATATAAAAGATATCCTTTGGTTAACTTTCCTGAGTCAGAAGAAGATACACATATCTATTTATGTTCGTCTTTTGAATGAATTTTTACAGGAAGCAAAATAGTTCTCTGTATATCTTCAAGGGCAATTCTACATCCTCTTGAAATCAACAACCTTTTTCTTTACAAGAAAAACTCTGTCTGATTAGACCATTTGACTTCCAAAGGTTCTCTAACTAACTTTAGCATGGAATTGTCACTGAATTCTATATTGTGAAGTCAGATGACACAATGCTGTGTGTGTGAGAGACAGTGAATATCTCCTAAAAAGTATTTTTTTAATGCAGCTTAAAGGGTTTGTATTTTACGAGGAAGAAAAAGAAACATTAGAAAAAAATCCCACTGAGCTGCAGGGCCAACTAACATTTTTATCTTTCGTTTTCATTGTTCACCATAGCCCATCAATTGTGATTACTGAAAGGTTAAAAAAGTTTGTGACTTCAGGCTGCCTATAACCTCATGCAGGCAACATTAATCAGATACACAAACTTGACAAAACCCTGAGATTTTTATAGTAACAAGAAATTCATTCTGTGATCTCTCAATGTGTTACATAGCATGTGTACACACCTGAAGTGGCATAGATTTTCTTAGCAGGAAAAGGACTTACCTGTTCTTTAAAAGTAGGTGGCTTTCAGAGGCACTACGTTTTTGCCCTTAATGCTAAATATATATCTTAACTTTTTTTTTTTTTTTTCTTCTCTCTTGGTAGTCTAATTACTGCTAAGGGTAATCTCTGTGACAAAAATTGTTTTATTAAATCAAAGAAAAGGGAGTTGCATCTGCAAAGGTGTTGATTAAAAGCTAGTGAGTAAAAGTCAAACATACTATCTTTAGTAATTGACTAATGTAGAAATCTATAAATACTAAAACTGTTAATTAAATGAACAGAAAAAATAGAAAACATCACTTCTATGTTTACATTCAGAGGTTTGGTCAATGAGTCTGCTTTCTTAAAATTCTTAAATGTTTGGAGCTCAGATAAATATGCCCCAGTGTTTGAAGTAGTCTTTCTTGGGTGAATAAAGTTCAGGTGTCATCCCTGAAACCAATCCTTTATGATGGTAAACTTTCCCAACATTATTTTCTGTAGTTTTGTTTTACCTTTTTCGAAGATCCTCATGAGTTCAACCACAGATTCATCAACTAACAGATTTTAAGCTAGAAGAAATTCTGTCTTCCATTCTGAACTCTATATAAGAGGCCTTGACATTTAAAGTCACCTGGCCTTGCTCTAGAAGTTACTGACTGAGAAATTAAACAGTGTGTATTATAAAGATCATAATAATATCTTTTTTTTTTTCTTACAATACTTTTAAAAGTCAAGGAACACTGCTGTTGTTAGAAGTCAGTATAGTTGTTATCATTACCATTACGTTTCTTACCCACCTTTTGTGGGGCAAAAGGGTCAATGATGATCTAGAATAGTAGGATCACTAGAAGAATATGTCAAAAAGGCTAAGTCTGGCCTAGGATGAAAATAGTCAAATATTTTCTTCACATTTTTGGTAGTTTTATGGTGATTGAAAATAACAATGTGCATTATATTGATAATGTTTCTACAATCAGAGGTAGGGATCCTTTTCAGGATATCCCCACGAAGATATTTCAAAAAAAACCCAATTTTATTTGTTATCATAGGACCAGAAGACTAGCAGGTGTTCAGTGGTGCTGCTGTGGGACTAAGGAAAGGTTAATGAGCTCTTTGCTCTTCTAATATTAATGAAGGCTATGTTGTAAGTCACATCAACTCCAGGTGAAGTTGCACTTAGTGATTTGTATATCTGGACATTCATTTTATTAGTGCCATGATTTTTTTGTCAGTACCAATTTTCTCTCTTTTCTTTAGTTTGTTTCACACTTTTTCTTTTTTTATATAACTGAAATATGTATTTAAAGTGCTTCTTAAATCTTGATTCAAGGAATATAAGCTAGAGAAGGTCAAGCACACGTGAATTTTATTCCAAAAGTTTCACATATGAGGTGCTTATTGAAAAGAAGAAATTCTTTTCTCTGTATTTCTGATACATTTCTATATTGCAACAAAATGTATCCTAATCTCGAGGAAAAAATATAGTTCTTTATTTTCCTTCTGTTCAATAAGAATATTGTATTCAGCTCAGGAATAATAAACACCTTTTTTATTGGCATATTAATAGAAAAGCAGGTAAGGTATACAACATGAAAAGGTTTGTTACAAGACACTTCTCAGGGTGTCAGGTACACTTCTCAGGTTTTTAGGATATCGATATATCATTATATTAGAAATGTATACAGGTAATTACTTGAGAAATGGTTCATAACATTGTAAATTTGAATTCTATATATATTTTAAGGTCTAGCCATGGAAAATACACTATTTTTTTAATATGTATATATAAATTGTTGGAAATGCCATCTATGTACACTTAGGAGTATTTATCAGGGCTACAATGCCATCAAGACACAGCTTCTCGCTTATTGACACTTTAGTCTTGCCATTGATCAGGATTATGACTAAGAAAAGATCTAAATTTAAAGCAAAATTAACGGTTTAGAATTAGTAAATTTTAAGTATATTTGAAATTCTTCTTTTCCTTGTCCTTCTCCAGTGCCATCTGCAGAGCTTACGCAAAGCCATTATCACATTGCACTGACTAAAGTATTCTTTAACCCTTTTTCTCCTGTAAAACAGTAGTTAAAAACTACTCTTTTACCTCATTCTAATTATCTTGTCCATTAATTTTTTTTTTCTCTACAACAGGTAAGCATTTTCTTACAAAATATATTTGTTGTAATACCTCTTCCTCTCAGAATCTGAGAAATCCTTTTTGTCTGTAGAATATTAGCACATTTTATTATGTCTCTACAATTGTTTGGTCAAAGATGCAGAAAACAAACAGATGTTAAAATATTCAGGAACAAGCACAGGAACAAGCATATCTTCTGTCTAACAAACTAAATATTATTTAACACAATGTTTCTATGGGAAAACATTAGCCAGTCAAAGTATTTTTACATACTTCAACTATTTTATTATACTCCATTCTGTTTTGCGATGGAGTTATGTTTTAATGTTTGCTTTTTTGCTCATGTGTTTTCAAAATCCAGGGTTATTTCAGTGCTTAAAATCCAACTGTTCTTTTTGAAATATAAATCTATAAATTAAAGAATAAACAAAAGAACCACAGAAGGTTCTGAAATATTCAAACATTTAAAAACCAGGAGTATAGAGATTTTATTTGCATTTGTAAATTGAAAATATAGTTAAACAAATTAATACAATATCTAAAATTAAAATGAAATATTTAAAAGTACTTAGCAAGAAATATTATTTCCGTAAAACACTTCTAACAAATATGGAAACAATCACTCTTAGGAAGAAGGGATAAGATGGATTTTTTAACTTTGTGGTTGATTTCTGAATAAATAAAAGCTGATCTTTAGGGGGAAAAAAAAAAAGTTTTCCCTTGTCATTCTGTTTGCATTGTATGTCTGAGAGGATTCAGGAAAGAAATAGATATTTAAGTTAAGACATTCACACAATCTATTATTTTACCTACCAAAAATGGGCATCAGAAATGTCATCCATCACATAGGAGCTCCTGTTTGATGGTTGTATTAATATGAGAGTATCAAGCCATGCTTTTATATTTTTTCAATGGAAAATACTTCATTCTCTCTGGGTGGGGAGGAAAAGGTATCAAATATTAGGAATCATTTAAATGGTGATTTCAAGACATTAAAAAGTCTTTTTTTTAATTATATTAAAAAACAGCCTTATTTTTGCATATTTTACCTATATTAGCAATAATAGTATATTTCTTTTTAGAACTAAAGTATCAGAAATATCTGTACAACAATTTTTAAATTAAAATCAAAATAGTAACTTTATTGAAGAGAGCTGGTCATGTATGAAAGGACAGTTTTACATGTAAGAAGTGTTATAAACCAAATTGCTTTTCGCATTGATGCTACTATTAAAGGCCTCTGTAGAAATGTAATTTAATTATACTGCATATATTCAAATATTTTTAACAAAATTAGACTTCTTTTTTGAAATAATGGAAAATAAAATTAAAAAACAAAAACAAAAACAAAACCAACCAAACAAAAACAAACAATCAAAACCTCCCACCAAAACGTGAATCTGTTTTGATCTTCATGCCCCAAATAGTAGGCTTTTTTAGACACAAATAATGACTCTGGCAATGCTGACATTTCAGGCAGATCTATTTGACATAAAGGTTGTCCCTAATACCTAGAGTTAAATAATTCAAATTAAACATTAGGGTTTAATTTAAACACATGGGATGATATTACTAAATTTTGGTTTAGTTTCACAATTTTACTGCCAGGAAGAATTTTAAATCTCTGCAAGTGTGTGTAACGTGCTTATTTTTACTCATTAATTGTCCCTTTACAAGTATACCAATTTTGGTCCTTTTTATAAAGTTATCTTTTATAAGAGAGAAGGTAATTAAGATTGGAAATCCATTCCTATTTTTTGATATTCAGTCTGTATCTTTTATACTGTGTATTTTCCTATTTACTCTTCCTGATACTGGTATGACTTGCTGGTTGTATTACAGCTGGATTGCAGATTCGTTTATTCTACCACAGTTGCTTTTATAAAGCTAGCACATCATACTCTACATGCATGGATAATGGTAGGTATGTTCTATGCTTACTGATTAAAAAAAAAAAAATCCCAAATGTCTTATCAAAGATACTCTATTAAGAAGCAAGTTGTGCTACAATGGCATGACATAAGCATTTTGATTTAATTACCCTGCTTCTGAAAAGGCTTAATTTAATTTAGTGATACTAAATAGTTTAGGGGATTAATATTAGCTATACATTCTACATTTCTGAATTTAAATGTGTCTCATATCACAGAAAGATGGAAGGTAATATTTGAATGTAATTTGATGATCTATCTGAAATAAAAATTGTAATATTTAGTAAAGATAGTGATACAGCTCCCTTTAACAATTAAATGTTTCAGAATTTTTTATTATTTTTTTGATTATCACACATATTACCTAAGTATTCATACACATTGTTGGTGAAGAATTGACATATACAGTATCTAAAAGAAGCATTTGAAACCTAGGCATAAAACCTGCATGCAGAGGTCAAGAGGTAAATTTGTTTAGACTGATAACAGCATGAGATTTGAGAGGAAGCCACCTACAGTTTCCACCATTCTTGGGTCTGGAGAACTGCTGTCTTCCCTGATCCATCAACATCAATAAGGGCAAATTTAGAGAGAGAATAACAGTTTTTTAAAATCTTATTTATATTACCTATTCTTAGTCCCTTAAATAATTAGTCCAATAGGACTCCACGGGAGGTCTGCAGGAGAAAATTATTTAAAGGTCTGAGGGGGTAATTTTTAGGCATAATATCCTCATAACATAGGATATCATGGTTCAGAAATACTACGATGTCAGCATTTACTGAAGCAGAAATAGTTAATACCATTCAGAAACAGGTAGGACCATGACCAAAATGTTATCCATAAGATCTTGCATATCATGCACTTATGTGCTTACAAAACCTGGAAATGCTTATGCCTTATCAGGCAGTTGAGACGAGGAAGGCATAAGAACTTTTAATGGTAACCTCAGCCGCATAGTATTTTTAAAATATCAACTTAATTATATGTCTAAGTAGCAAATTTGACACAGAATTTTCAAATTAAAAAAAAAAATAAAATAAAAGGCAATAAAAAGGCAAACACAAGAAAACCTGGACCTGGTTTTTAAATTTTAACAGTATATAATCTTAGAAAGAAATAAGTCTTCCTACTGAAAAGACTTATCTCAACTTCAGAAGCTTTTTGAAGATGTACAACCAGACCTTTCTCCATTTAAAGGCTATTAATGTGTCGGTTGTGAAATCTATTCACTATTGAAAATGTCAGTGCATCATTTCACTACTCAGAAGTAAAAGCTCTTTGTAAGGCTCTCCTATTATACTGAGTATTATTCATTCCAAATAACAGGGGAAGTGGGCATTAAATTGTATTATCCAGTTCAAAGTAATTGTTACAGAGGAAATAAAAAGCCATAGGAACATAGGAATTGCAATAATGGATCAGACCAGTAGTTTATCTAGCCAAATATCTTAACTTTGACAGAGACTAAGATAGAAAAAGATGCTTTTTAGCAGATGATTATTGAACAATGCTGCCCACTGGAGAAATTTAATACCTTTTTCGTTCAAGTCTGGCATATACTTAAAGTTATTTATTACAATAAAATAAAAGAAATACCAAACCTCTTTCCCTGTCTTTATCAAAAGAAATATAAGGGGATTTTTAATAGCTTTTATATATATAGCCCTCTTTACTATTTCATACAGATATTATTCTAGTATGCAGAGATTACTGCCTGGATTATGATCACCTTTCAGGATACATTTCTCCATATTTTATGGTCTAATTTTTAATTTCCATGTTCTTTTGTAATACTTTACAATCTCTCACTGCTAAGCAGATTTTTGGAGTATTGTCAGGTGCTTCACTGTGTTAATTAAATCAGAAAATATTATTCTTCCTTGGTATTTTCTAAGGTTTCAATACTAAACAGAAAGTCACTGATCTGAGTCAGTGTTTTCTGGAAAAATTCTAAATTCTCCTTCTCACTGAATACAGGACTCAGTAGCATAAAGGTTGTCTCTTGTACATTGTATAGAGGTGAGAAATATCCTAGTTAAGTTATGGACTCAGGAGCTGGCAAAGGGTTCTTATGGGAGGAAACAAAATGTTTTATACATAGATCTCTGACAAGGCAGTTAATGGAACTTAACAAGTGGTGTATTCAAAGCATAGCTGGGTACCTAAAAACTGGAGGCATCTTGAGATAATATCAATAAGTGTGAAAGCATGGATGTGTAGTGGTAACTTATCACCTCAAAAGGTGAAAAGTAGTCTGGAAAAAGTTGAAAATATCCTCATAAAGCAAGAATTGCTTTCTGTGCCTAGCTATTCTAACTGTAAGAACAGGAAAGAAATCTGGAAAAATAAAAATTGGTGAAAAAAAAAACCAGAAAAAAATCTAGCATCATATAATGTTAAAAAAATGTAAATTACCAGTAGCAATTGACTGCTGTTTTATAACCCCTTATGTCTCTATAATATATATATATATATTTTAATCCAAAATGGAGCCTTTAGCTGAGACATCCCCGTTCTCCCTATGCTTCCTAATTCTGGTTATGTTCTTGGCATAGTGATGAAATCTTGTCCAGCACAGAGCAGAATAAGAAGGATTAACATGATTTAAAACATCTACAAGCGTGTACAAAGTACAGTATTGCAGACAATTTCCATTCACTTGAAGTTTGATGCAGAACAGGTCTTAGCATTAGAATAATCATCATGAATCTCCTGGAAGAAACCCAGCTTTTCAATGTATTTCTAGAATTTAGAAATACATTTAGGTGACTTAGAATGGAATCTTGAGAAGTTTTGTCCTCAGATCACAAAGAGTTAACTTTTTTTTTCCTCAGCTCTTGCAAGAGTTTGCCTTCATTTGGGCAGTCAAGATTTGTTTTTAATCGTGACTTTGGGCAAAATGACAAAGAAATTACTTATTTCTTTAATAGAATATCCAGATGTTTCTTTTCTGGCTTTTCCTCCTCTAGCTCATTCAGTAATGCATTTGACTGGAATGTGTCAGACATTCCACAAAATGTCAGACATCAGAGGCATAATTGTGATAACAATGACTAAAATCACAAAAAGATCTTTTGTTAAATTTCAGCATTAGGCTATCTGAAACAGGGTGAAAATGCATGTATGCATGATTGCTATCTATGACCATTTACATGAAAAACTGGAAAAATGAAGGTAGTTTGTAGTGTGAGTTTGTTTCAGAAAAATTGTAACGAGAAGATTAAGTGTAACAATAATTACCCTTGAATGATCACTGGCTCTCCAGAAAATTAGGTTTTGTATGCAAGAGTAAGTGTACATCAGTTTCAGTAAAAAAACATGTGGTCAAAATGTACTGCACCAAATATCTTTAAATATGCAAAGGATAATCTTAGCAAAAGTTACATGGAAGCAGATTCCAGAAGACTAAGCAATAACAAGGAAACTGGGGCATTTTGTTTCTAACCACATTTCATTTCTTTTTTTAAATGCAACAGGGTGAAGAAGAGAGGAAAAAAATTAAAGATAAACCAGAAAGTGTAACACCTGTAAAAGAAAATACACATGACCACTAGATGTGGGAAAGTGAAGGTGAAATCAAAGGGCTGTTCATTTTTCATCCCGGTATTAATTGTTCTGCCCAAAGTTTTAAGATGGAAGTAACATCTTAGAGTGGTCCTCAAACCAAAACATTTCTGTTGGTTTTCCTTCACAAGTGTTATTTCACAAGTTTTGTCACTGAAGTGGCAGTGTTAAAATAAATACCTGAAATTCAGGGATAAATAGTACTCTTTGAATTCAAATTTTACGTTTTACATCACTGAGAATAGAATCTTGGGCAGTAAGTAACGTAACTACTGCTATAAATCCTCTGCAAAAGTATTGATCAATATAAATATTAATAAACTTGTGTTTAATATTACTAATCTTTTTCTCCTACCTGATGAAGATATTTCTCCTGTAACATTTTTATAAACCTCTGGCCACCTTACTCGGTATTCATTTTTCCAGTATTATGATTTTTGACTACACCTTTTCAGTACTTGGTCAACTGTGAATGGCACATTGCAATAAATGTTGCTTCAAGCAGCAGACATTAAAAACATGAAAATAAAACTGTGACTCTATAATTCCATTTATATTAATTGCAGTTTTTATGGCATGATTTGTTGCATATCACTTTGCTTCTTAATAAATCATTAAGATATTTTAAAATTTTTTCTAATTTATTATATATTCTACAATAGTCCAGAAAGGTTTAGCTAGTTTTCAGCAGACTTATCTTTCTGCTTCTAGAAATGATTGGTTAAGTATTTAACAGAGGAAAAATTTAAAATAAACATTGAAAAGCATTCAGGATAAAATTATGGAATTACACATGTCATTCTAATCATATTCTTGTGATTAAGGGGAGATACTGGTGGCAAAACTCTTTCCTTTTGGCTGTACCATTCAATATATGGGGAAAAACAGAGGAAGTAATTGGAAAAATTAAATATGAAAATAAGGAATGCAATGAGACTTTGAAAACAAAAGCATTTTGATATAAGAACATTTGCACATAAGGAACATGGAAGAAGGGATTTTTCTTAGCAAAAAAATACAAAAAAAAGAGTGAATTATACACTTATATAAAATAATAAATGCTGTAGAAAAAAAGGAACTGGGAATTTTAGCATCCCACTGAGAATCTCCTTTACTATTGCCGTATAAAGAAAAAAAAACCCAATTAATTAGATTAATTAAATTAAATTAATTAAATTAAATTACTTCCAAGCAGATAAAAGGAACTACTTTTACCCCCATGAAGAATAGTTTTAGTTCAGAACTGATTTTTTACAAGATTTTTCTGAAGCTGCACATTCAGTAAGTGGGAAGAAAGATATCACTTTATACATGGATGCCTGTGATAAATAGAATGACAACAGTTAATGCTAAAATCAATTTTTAGAACACAGTTCAGACTTAATTCTTTCAGTCTTATACTAATCCCTAAATATAAAGTTCAAGAGGTGTCTACATGCTGAACTAGACCTCTGCATGACCACCTAGTGTTGGTTTTGCACCTTGACCTTGAAATGCCAATACGAGCTTTTGTCAGTCACCAGTCTAGATATTTCCCCTATTTTGGGGATTACTCTTAAGTGGTACCTACTGTTTCATCTACAGATTTCATGATCTGTGTGTTCTGTTTTGTTAACAGGCCACAAGTCAGCATCACGATTCAATGCATCCTGTGTTGCTTGCCTTATCCCAGCCCCTGCACTCTGCATGGAGCAATGGGAGAGGAGAGTGTTCTTGACTTATAAGCAAGCAGCTTATAAGCTTATAAGCTTATGTGTTCATACAGAGAAAAAAAAAAAATTACAGTGAATTTTAGGAGGGAAAATAAAATCAGAAGACAATGATATACTAAGGATCTTATATAACAGCAGTCTGAGATAAAATATCTTCAGAAATTATGGAACAATATTTTCTAAGAAGCCTGTAAATATCTGAAAAGTGTTTGTTGCCAACAAGGACCTAATTGGAAGTTGTATTGAACAGTCCTTGAGGAAAAGATCCGCCCTATAAAAGTTTTGTGCTTGTTGTGTCTAGCCTACTAGATAAAAGATTTACACATGGATCAAATTGAGTATCTGATGGATTGGGGATGTTAATATAGCTTTGTTTGTGCTTTTTATGTTTTTTATTTTATTCTCGCAAGTTCTACACTTTCCATGTTAGTAAAAAAAAAAATGAAAAAAGGAAAGGAAATTAAAATACTAAAACTGGAGCATCAACTACCCTTCTATGGTTTTACTTTTAAAATATAATTTTTTTCTTATCTGAACTAGTGTCCTTGACTGCAAGATGGTACCCTGCTTACAGTTGATTAACTTAATAATAATTTGCTGTTCTCTCTGTTCTTACACTTACAACTGAGTTGGGGGTGTTTTATGATTTAAAAAGTCACAATAATTGCAATTTTCCATCTTAGTCTCTTGCTTCTACCATTAACAAAAGTTAAGGTTATATTCTCCATAGTCTGATTAGCGGGATAAGGAAAATAACTAGTCCTAAGGGCCATGTAAATCAGATAGAAGAATTGCTGCGAAATAAATGTTATCGCACTCTTTATATAATTAAATCAGAAAATTCAAGTTTTTCCACAGTCTTAGCTTCAGTGCTACCAAACTTCATTGGTTTCAGCTTCATCTCAGTCATGAGACCAACCCTTAAGCAGTATTTACTAATTCCCAAACACTCAGCATCAAAGAAAAGTTACAGATGTAATTCTAAATAGCCTTGACACCCTTGTTTGCTGTCTGAATAGCTGAAATAAACAGGCAGACTGCCAAATATTTCTCCAGAGTTGTTATTTCCCTTTCAGCTATATAATTTTAATTTACATGGAAATCATTGATACTTTAAAGTGGTGCTTGTCCATCAAGTTTGTTTATTTCCTAGCTCCCTAATGTGTTTTAATATAAATCCAAGGTATTGATTGGTTGAACAAATGTAATTGACTCAAACAAATGTTTATCAGATTGAGTGTCTCAATTCCTTCTGAACTGACTGAAGTCCATCCGATGAAGCCAGACCCATGCCAGGCATAAACATGTTCCATTGAGCAGTACTCCACTGGTTTCACATTATACTCTTCTGAATAAGATAGACTGAGTTGTGTGCAATTATATTTCATGAATACTTTTTTATTCATTTGGATATTCCTAGGATTGTAAGATACTGGTGTTTAAAAACAGACAGAACCTATTCAAATTGCATTAGTGAGACAAATATGTCAAATAGCTAACAGATTTACAGTGTTAGAATTTTACTGTAGTTTATTGCTCTTGCCTTTTGTGCTTTTCTTCTTTTTCCATTCTTCATTTAGATACTAGATACAGGATCAAACTGATGAAATACCCCTGAATGAGGCATTCAACACTACTTTTGTTGTCAACAGGCAGAAATTGGCACCTTGGGGCATAATTCATGTCACTCTAATGTGGAGAGCCATGGTGTACTAATTGCTCCTTTAAAGTCTTTGTCTTTCTCCATCTACAGTAGGGAAGGAACCTGTGATGACAAGCACAGATGTCTGCATTATATGCATCTAAAAGTAGCTTATTCACTTTCTGTCTTAAATGCCTTCAGAAAGATGATGAACATTTTCAACTCCAGCTGAATATGTAGAAGACAAGGAGATCAAAACTTTCTCATCAGCAGGATTAGATACCATCTTAAAAATGTATTGAGACAGATTTTTTAATTTTCCTTTTACCTTTATCTCAATATAATGAAAACAAAAGAATGTGGATTCTGCAAAGGACAACGATTCTGTAATATTTGTATTGATACTGCTAATGGTGCTGAAGAGTAAGCATTGTAGTAACTGGGGAAAACAAAAGCAGAAAAAAGTGCACACTGTTGCCATGAACAAGGTTTTTATCTAAAGCCCTGTGGATTTCCTTTTTTCTGCAAAGTTACAGATGTGTTTATATACACAAATGTAGATTACATACTCTTACAACTTATTACAATGCATGATGTAGTTCCAGGTATGTAAAACTAGTTCTCATATCTCAAATCACATACCTCTTATTTTTTTCTTTTTTTATTTTCTTTTTTCCCTAGTTTTATTTTAGGTTACAGAAGGACTATCTTTTTCAATTCCTAACTACCAAAATTTAATAGGTGACACCATTTCTTGTTTTCTTGCATCAATATTTCTGGAGATTTTTCACAATGTTCACAAAACCTAAAGTTCTTTTATTATTTTTATTTATAAATATTAGGCACTACGATATATCAAAATATCAAAAACATCTTTGAAAAGCTGCAAGATTTTAACCATAGATCTTAGGGAATAAGACTAATATTTATTAACTCTGCCCTGCTTCTTTCAGATGTTGATTTCACTGGCAATAATACTTAAGAGGATAAATACAAGATGTGTTTCTACAAGGAGAAATAAAATCTGAACATATTTTAGCTATTTACTCCACATTTTAAGGGCAAAATTATCTCATTTATGAAATATTTTCTATCACTGCACTGTGACATGCACTGTGCATGAACTCTTAGTTTACCTCTACAATCCATATTTTTAGTTAATACTTTTGTTGAAAACGCAGAGAGTATGCAGACCAGACTATTATTGTCAATTCCTTGTATTCAAATGTTGGAGAGAAAGATAAAGTGCTCTAAGAAGCCCATATCTAAAATTCCACAAGTGCCAAAGTCTATCTTCTTTAATATTTAAATGGAGATATAACATAAAATATTAATGACATTCACAGACAGGAACACCTGCTCGGATGTTTGTTTTCCCTCAGCTGCAATAACCTAATCTCATCCTGCTGTGCAGGCAGGGTTCATTTTACTGAAAGGCTTGCTTACGTGTACAGAGGCAGCAAGTGGAGCTGTGAATGTTGGATTACCAGATTTATTTCAGAACTTAGATGTCTGTAGCGGCCCCCGAAAATTTGAAATGGTTGTTGTTAAAATATTTAAAGTTCTCTAAGAATATACTATTTAACTCTGCAGGAATTAACTCAGTCTAGCCTAAATCTGTACTACAGCAATCAGCCTCATTCAAAAACTTTCATAGGCTTTCTGATGTGGCTATGCAGAGTTTTAGTGCTCCCAGGAGTGGACTAATTATGCAGTAACCCATAATTAAAGACATTTACTTCCACTCCCTGGTCATATAAATGTTTTTATATGAGTTTAGGAAGGCCATGTTAAGGAACACAGACATAAAGCCCATGAATTTAAAGCTTAGCTGAGGGATTTTTCTCCCGTAACCTCTGAAGTTTGTGTATTTATGCATAAATGTAAAAGACTTTGAGGTTAGATGTTACAGCATAGACAGGTCTTCTACCTTTAAAGTCTTTAGCCATGGTAAATAATGTACTTCTCTTTTTGTAGACAGTACTTGAAAAATAGCAGAAAGGTTCTATACATTTTTTCCTATGGTATCCATTGTCAGATGGTAACAAATTGTTTTGCAATTAATTTATACCAGTACCAACGTACACTCGATTCAGCAAAAATATTATATTTTAGAAGCAAAATTTTCTGTCTGCAGAATTAAACCTTCAGTTGTAGTATGTCTCCCCAGTGTTTAGCAGATGGATGCCAAGAATTACTTGCTATAGATCAACTACACTGACTTTAAATACAAAACTTCAAAGACAAATTTCTAATTCCTCATCCAATCACAACAATATAAAAGCCTATTCCCACAGGTCTCTTATTTTAAAGTGTACCATTGGGATGAGTTCTGAATGGAGTAGGTGAAGAAATTCTACATGCTCTTATAATTCGATGATATAACCAGATTCGAAAAATTAATGTTGTGGAAATGGAGCTCCACTATTATTTCTTTTAACAAAGCTAAAGTTTGTTAATAGCTTTCTGATAACCTAGAGAAGTAGGCAACTTATCTCATTTACTTCCAAGATTCAATTTGAAATTAATTCTACAGAACACCCCAAGGGTGTTTAGAATTTTTTTGCGGAAAAGGAGATCCATCCCTTTTCACTGCATCAATTCTTCAAACTTCATTGCATAATTAACAATCTGTGAAATACATCTCCCCAAAAAGCTACAGATACCCGACTCTGAAGTTTATAAAGAACACAAATAAATCTGAAATAAGACGGATTCACTACTCTCAGTAATTCAAAGACTTTTAGTTAATATTTTATACATGCCCTTTTATGATGGTATAGATGTCAATATACAGTCAGTTAGTGAAACAAAATTTAAACAAACAAACAAAAACAAAACAAAAATTATCCCCCCTCCAACTTCTTATTGATGTTACCTTTCATATCCCTGCTTATAAAACTGAAATGTGCAGAAGTGTGGAACAACCAGGAGGAAAGATCTAATGGTTCCTAGATATACAGCATTTCTCTGTCTCCTAGCCAAGCCTCTATTAAAAAAAAATTAAAAAATCACGTTATCTTCTGAAAGCCATACTGACATTTACAGAATTTTCCTTACATATCCCTGTAGATGACACTAAAAATACTATAATTGGTTATTATAATATTCATATATATCTTAAGTAAAAAAAAAATGAAAATGTTTTGCTTCATGCAAAAAGCTTGAAGAAATAAATTCTGTGTGTCTAAAAACACGTCTCTACTGTATTCCTCAAGGTTTAAATTTTTATTCTTGACTTCTTACTTTACAACAGAGATTCACTGATATATCTCATAGTCACAGGAAAACATTTTCTTCTTCCCTTGACCCTATAAGTGTAACCTTCTGTTGTGCCATACAGCAAAGTGGTAGACCCAGTCAACTAATGTTTTGATGAAAATGAAGATGTGCTGAGACCTTCAGCTCTTTTGTAGTGTCTCAGATATCTAGAACATATAAATGTTCAGTACACTTCTTACAGATAAAAAAATATCATTATTGACATATGTCCAGTTTAGTAAAGTGGAAAAGTAACTGTTATTTCTGACACCTAAAATAAACATATATTTAGAAAAAGAAAAAAAATTAACTTCCACTGAGGTACAACTGAAAGCTCTCTCTCTCTCTCTCCCACAGCTATCTATTTTTCCAGAAGAAATAAGCCAGCATTTAAAATTCTTTGGTGACCTTTTCTTGACAGAATATGATGGTTAATATGGTCAAACTACACTTTGTAAAATATCTGGACTGTCTAGAACCCTCCATTTTATTCTTAAGTCCAAGACATTCATGTCATCTTCTTAATTAATGTAATTTTCTTTATTAGAATAAAGGTTGTTTTCCTGCAGTGGATGGCACCATAGCTGCTCAGTTAGGAAGCACTTTCCGTGTTTACCTATCCAGTGAACAACTCTTTGCTGCAGAAAGTTGAAAAATTCTTTTTCCTCTACATCAGTTCCCATAAAAAATGTCTTCAACTAAGCTTTGCATACTGTATAAATATTGTCCATTAATGTTTACTTGAAACCTGTGAAAAACCTGATTCACAGAACCTCATAAATGTTTGGGTTGGAAGGGATCTTATAGGCCATTTAATTCCAACCTCACTGCCATGGGTAGGTACACTATCCACTAGACCAGATTGCTCAAAGACCCATCCAACCTGGACACTTCCACGGACGGGCCGCCCACCACTCCTCCGGGTAACCTCTTTCCGTACCTCACCAGCCTCACAGTAAAGAATTTATTATATCAAATACAAATCTGCTGCCTTTCTGTTTGAAGCCATTCCCTCTCCAGCATGTCAACTGCACCACACAGCTTGGATGTTGCCAGCTTTTTCTGATATTGTAGTTTTTATTTGTAATGCTTAATTTTTTATATTTTATGATTAACTCTGTTTTGAAAGTTGAAGTTATCAACCAGTTGGTGTGATAAGGGTTGATTATTTAGTCAAAGCCTCCTCCTCTTTTGTATATCAGAACAGTGACCTTTCTAGAAGGAATATTAAGCCTAATCTTCATAGAAGTTATATTGCCTTGAAAGCCTCAGGTTTACAAATATTTATTCAATGCAATAATAACCAAAATAACTAATAGTTACAAAATGCTTTTCATGAATACTTAGAATTTCATTTACCTTACAACTAAAAGCAGGTGGGGCAATCTCTACGTTTTCTACCATTTCACCACATATTTCACCACAGATAGCTGATAATTTCAAATAAAAGCATAAGTTCCAATACTTCAATTATGTAGAAGTGTGAAATTCCTCAGAATTATTTCATTGAATAAGATGTCACAGAATTCTGAGGTCTATAAAGTTGTCTGAATGTTAAAACAAAATGTAAGTGGACAAACATTAGTTTTGATATGAGTGGCTCAAGACAGCATTAAAAAATAATCTTTCCTCAGAGCAATCTCTACCACCAGAGCAAGCACTATTCTGTTAATCTACAGCATCCTAAAATCAATTTTTCAGTTACGTAGTTTAATGTACCTGAAAGGAAATTCCTTCAAAGCCATCACTGTTTCTATTAGGTATCCATCCAAGAATTATTTTTGTCATTCAGAAATAAACCCAGTAATGTATTCTAGAGTGTTTAGTCATGGATTTTACTGTGTATAGCAAATCAGATCTCTTTTTCTGCCTAACTGTAAGATGATACTCGTCATTAGAAAGTGATTGTCTTCTTTCTATTGATTTAGAATGATAATTTAAAAAAAAACCCACATGCACAACCC
The DNA here is from genome assembly GCA_017589585.1 of Phylloscopus whistleri. NCBI lineage: Eukaryota > Metazoa > Chordata > Aves > Passeriformes > Phylloscopidae > Phylloscopus > Phylloscopus whistleri. Next base: position 4,596,683 of record JADMLD010001389.1, on the reverse strand, counting down.
ACCAACTTATTCTGCAAGCAGATACACGTCTGTGTTGTTAACAGAAATAATCAGTGTAGATCCTGAACTGAGCATGCATTTAAACAAAATTTCCCTGGGAACTAGAAGCCTTTGAAATAATATTCCTTGATTTATGACTGTACCTTATCAGTACACTTATTGTAGACAAGTGACCTTATAATCCACCACTGTTTTTACCAAAATATATTCATAGATGCTTACTGAATAAGACCAAGCTGCTAGCAAGCAGAAGTTAAACAAGAAATTGCAACTTTCCCTTTATTGGTCATTTTTAAAGAACATATTCTTAGACTATCTGAGTCTAAGCTCTATGACCATACTTTTTTCTCACAAATTATTGAACTTTATATTTATTAACCTAGAATATTAAGGCAGATACCTTAAGATATTTTTAAAGGAAACAACGTTCTGGGAGTTACCAGTGTCATCCGTCTACTAACTCCTGTTTGGATCAAAGTAAAAGTGGTTCAGATGACATTCTGAATAAGATAACAGAAAATGTTTTATGTGATACTCATTTCACTTTCTATATAACCATCTATAGCCATTTCTGAATCCAAGCATGAATCTGAAGAATGGAGAGATGAACTAGAAAACAGAAAGCTGCAGATATCTGTGGTCACAGCACATCAACTAATTAAACTGTCCTGTATATTTTAGATCAGTAGTGCATTTTAAATTTGTAATTACATTTAAGATGTGTAGTTCTATGAGATTATTATGGGAAGCACTGCTGATTAAATGTCATTGCACAGCTGAAGAACCAAATTATGCCATTAGACACTCCATCCTGTTTTAAAAAAAATGATACTGTCTGTATAGTATGACAACTACCTTCAACAAGATATCCAAAAAGGTCTTCCTAAAACTCACAGCACATACAGGAGCTGTGTTACTTATTCTAGGCATTCCAAGTCTTTATTTCACCATCTGGTATACCGTGCCTGAGTTTAATAAGAAATTTTGCAGCTTGTTAAGTCCTATAATCCTGAGAAGATGCTTATATAAAGATTAACCTTTAAAATAAGCAGTATGGAAAGAAAAGTGGCAGAAATTTGATGAAGGGAGAAGAAAGTTACTACATTTTTTACTTATCAATGTCTTAGTACAAAGTTTCCATGAACAGAAAGGAAGATCTTAACTGGAAAAAATTCAACAAAAATTAGGTGATTTTATTGTAAATTGAGATGACTGATATTGTGCTTTATCCTATCTTTAGCCATCTGGGTAAGAGAACTGTAAGACAATGATTTTATGCATTACAATTTTTTTTTTAATTAAGATTTCATTGGTATCTAAAACCTCAGCCCAGGAAATCTATGAACTCTAAAATACAGGAGGGTCAGCAAGAGCATTGGACTGGCAGTCAATATCAATACTTACTTGTTAGCTTACTCCATTTCTGTCTGGGATTTCTCTGTTTAGTTCTCTTCCAAATAAACCTCTAAAGAGCTAGCTAACACTATGAGGACAGGTGTGACATAGGGCCATTTTACCTCAGTGCCCGTCTCTGACCCCTTTATTTATATTTTTAATTAACAGTATAAAACCACTTTAAAGTGTCTTGCTAACATAGCTGAGAGACTGAAACAGAAAAGGAAAACAGAAAAGCATAACCTAGCATTGAAGTGACTTATCCTTTGATTTTTTTTCTATTAAATCAAATAATATTTATTACCAGTTTAATGGAATAAAATAATTTATTTTATTTTCGTGTCTCTTCTAATGATTAGGAGTCTGTGTACTGGTAAGTAATACTGGTTCTCTGTGTTCTGGGAGACTATGAAGCTACATACTGAGGTGCCACTTGTGTAGGTTAAGGATTACTTGGGGGTTAGAGAAGGATTCTTCAACTAAGCAGACACGGTCTGGTATATCAGGATTGTGGAGGGGAGTATCCCACAGCAGATGTAAACCAGAATTTTCTGGCAATCTCTGCCTCCCAAATCTCTCCCTCCAGGCAATTTAGATTTAATGGATGTCCCGGTGTAAAAACAACTGCAAATTTGTTATCTTCAATTTGTCAAACCAGTAAGAGATACCTGATTTTCTCCTCTCCTTCCTCCTCCAGAAATTTGAATTTTTAATGGTGAACCTAATGGGCTGAAGACTTCTTTTTATCATTATTTTTTTTCTCTAAGTGGGTTCTGCTAGAATAAATTATATGATGAATACAATTCTCTCATCAAACCAAAGTGAGACCCATATTTGAATATCATAATTCATTTGCATTGAACTTTACACTAAGAACAAGAAAGAAGGTAAAATCATTACTGCTGTGAATCTGTAAAAAGCATGTCTGTGGAGAGAGAAAACACAGAGAACAGGATGTTGACCCCACTGCTCACCAGGGAATCCACAGCTAAAAGCAAAATCAGCAGTGAGTCCAAACAGGAGAGTGCTTATTAAAAAGGGCAGGAGAAAATTCTGGCACCCATAAGTCATTACAGAAAAAATTCATTCAAGGGCTTAAACGTGTCCTGCAGCTTCCAAAGCTTTTCCTGTGAGAAGTCACAGCAGCACGCCAGCACACTAAGCAGAAAGGAGTGAGTGCATTATGTATGGTCAGAAACAAGACAAGTTAAACTGAAAATTCAAGAGAACACAGCAGGATGCACACGCCAGATTGCTCAGGGACTAAACCGTTATTTTAAGCAATGTTGAATGGTTCCAACATTTGGCAGGTGTATTTGTTGTGGCACATCTGCTTTCTGTTAACAAAACTGTGTTTGTAAAAAAATCCAGAGGAACTTTGTGTCCATATATCATAAAATCTTACAGTTTTATAGTTCCTGATATAGTCTCAGGAGAGGATACTTTTAAAAGCAATAGACAGAATGGTCATCTTATATTGGAAATTAAAGTGAAGATAAAACTTCAATGTAAGTTTTACCACTCACAAAGCTACAGCACACAAATCTCAGGGAATAAAGGTTTAATAATGTAATATAATGTAAGTATGCTTTGGTTCTCTGCCCAGATAGATTGAATTCTCTGTGTCCTTTCACTAGAAAATCTTGGCTTATCTTCAAATTAAAAAAAAAAAAAAAAAAAAGCCAGTTAAGAGCATTTTATTTTCAATACCCAGTCTTTTAAAGAATTTCAGTGTCACAAAAATATTGAAAAAATTACATCTATTTCAAGTCTCCCCCCACCTTTTTTTCAATACTGTGACTGAAGGTGTAACCATAATAAATAAATTTTGAACTTGGTCAAAAGAACTAACATTTTTTAGACTAATTTGTGCTTGAGAAAGACTGAAACTTAGGATATCTTTGCCCAAGTTAAAACTCCAACCACAGTATATGCCAAGCTGAAAGGGACCCACAAGGATCATCAAGCTTAACTCCTGTGCCTGCAAAGGATCATCCCCAAGATTCACTTCTTGAACCCAGTCAGGCTTGCTGCTGTGGCCCTTACCTGGGGAACCTTTTTCAGTTCCCAACCATCCTGTGGGGGAAGAGCCTTTTACTCATATCCAACCTAAACCTCCCCTGACAACCTCAGGCCATTCCCTGGAGTTCTGTTATTGGTCACCACAAGTCGGTACCTGCCCCTCCTCTTCCCCTCACAAGGGTGTTGCAGACAGTGATGAGGTCTCCCTTATCTTCTACAAAGTTCCACTTTCTTCCAAATGCAAATTGGGTGCTATTAGGAAAAAAAAAAATTCAGCAGGAGTGATTCATTATGTTGCCTACACAATAATTGAGATCCCAATCCCACTCAGGCTTTAGATAAGGTGTAGAAGGAAGCTTGAGTACTCTCAGTCAGTAAAGGAAAATAGATTTAGAGCATTATGTCATGGTAAACAATACTGACACATACTGACTGTATCATATCTACTAGCTAAGGTTTGATTAAAAAATAAAAGCAATTGTATCTTCATGACAGTTGGAAAATAAGAAGTTGAGAAGCAAAATCAGGTAATGAATAGACTCCCAGTTAATTCCTAATTAATGCTGCTTCTGTGAAAGTGGGATGTAACATTATGATCTCTTCAAAAAATTATGTTCTTACATTTTTATGTGTCTTTTCTGATCTCTGCTTGCAACACTTATTATTCACAAATGGTAATAAAATTATATTGTCAGTCTAATTAGAACAATTTACTTATACTATTGAATTTTATTATATCTGCTGTTTTTGAATTTTCTGTAGTTCACATTTGAGGAAACAAATAATGTCTGTACTTCTTCAGGAAGTTCCATTACACAGTTTAATAACTAAGAATAATGGGCTAGCTAGATATAAAAAAGGAAAAACTATGCTTTTTGAAAACTGAAGAAAGAAACAGTGTGTTATTAACTGAGACAAAATTTGGCTGATCTATTTGTAGCAATTTCCTAATCATCCTTCAGAATAACTTTTTACTTGTTGGCAAAATACAAAGTATCTCCCCATTCAAGAGATAGCACTCCAGAAAAAGTGTTTTGAAAAGAGATTTTATTCCAAATGACTAGTGATAGAAAGAAACAATATCTAAAGTAGCTTTAAATTTTATTTTTAAAACAGTAAATTTTGAGAAGTAAGTTATTCAGTTTAAATGTTTATTTATGAAATTGATACACAGCACTTTAACACTTAGAGGATTCATGCCACAAGCAGGACTGCAATCAATATACAGCACAGGTTTTCCTCAGGAAAATAGGTAGCTATAATGCAAAGTGTCAGAAAGAGTAGATGGTCAGTAATCTTATTGTACATTTTAATGAGTTGTTTTCCTGATGACAATGAAATTTTAAAATTAGTAAAAAAATACATTAATTTGCTAATTATTAGCAAACATTGCAGTTTGGCTTAGGCTTAGATGAAAGCACAGGACAGTGAAGAAATTTAAAAAGGAAGAAACACAAAGATTTCATTTAAGCAACTAACTGGCCCCTTTCTTGAGGCAACACCTTCTATCTGGCCTGAAAGTTTTTTATCCCTAGAGATTTCCACACTTAGGGATGACATGAGCCAAGTGCTCCTTATGTTTCAGGAATAACACAAAATTTCATCTTTTGGATAAATTGGGTATAGGCAATATCCTTCCTAAGGAAAATCTTATAATAGTAAGTATATTTTTGATATTATGGGCTATTTCGTCCTAAAGTTTCTATTAAAACTTTATGCCGTAATCTGATTTGTAGTATCACTGTTTTATCAGATCTTTTTTATCTGGTCTGTGAAACTCAAAAAACAATCCATCATGAAAATGTGCACTAGCTGTCCACAAGTTATACCAGTAGAGCAATAATGTAACAGTACTATTATTTGTCAGTATTATTATTAGTGTCAGTTAACAGTATTATTATTATGCATTACAGAGCAAATACATAAATTATGACTGTAGATGACTATAGGATACTGTGATAAATGCAAGTCACTTCGGAAAATATAGAGATAGAGCAATAGTAGAATAGTTTAAGAATATCCATCAAAAGTTGTTTCCATTTAGAAATACCTATCTGAAAAAACCCTACATATCAATTTAAACAATCATGTATTCCCTTTATATTGGCCCTCTACATTCCCTTTACATCCTCTTGTATAGCATCTATGGAGATTTGCTTTCCAACAGAGATATCAAAAAGTGTCTAAAATTAAGCAGTAAGCATAATCACTTGTCAATTAATTTAGAATTTATCAAAAGGGATCTTTTCACTGAATTTATTTGATTTTGCCTAGGTCAAATCAGACTAAAAACTAACACAATTACATATATTTATCTTTAAAATATTGAAGCTACAGAAATGTTGACTTAAACATTCTTAAAGTGAAAATGCCAAGTTATTAGTTTCTAGATGGATCATCTTTTGTATAAAAAGCCTCTGAACTCCTACATCTGCAGAACTATACTGAATGAACCATATGCTTATCTTATATAATCAGAGTAGCATTCAGATGCTATTCTTGTGAAAGGAGTTGGTTCTTACAAGGACACATATATAATACCAGCAGTGAGGCGTGCCTCCCCACAGCTAGAACTCTTTATTATGAAAACACATGAGACTTTTTGTGCAGTTTTGAGTATGAGGCCATCAGACCAAAGTGGTGCCATATGCACCTCACTTTTCTTACCTTAACTTTTACAATTACTTGAATTTAAAAATTAAAATTTCCAACTCTTATGTCTAAAATTTATGACATTTTAAATAATGGAGCAACTTGTCATTTTTTGAGTTTTTTTTTTTTTTTTTCTCTGTACCTGTGATTCAATATGCAGGCATGACTGTATAGGAATGTACATTATGCATGGATACATAGAGCTAAAATGTTTATTCACAGTGGTCTTCACAGTAAATAAATTTCATTGGGTTTTGAAAGGTGTTGAAAACAGAATAAACTTTGTTGATAAATGACTTTACATCTGGCAGTTTTATTCACTTAGGTGCAAAATATATAATTTTATACTTTTCCGAGTAGTTAGTCTTCGTTGGCCATCCTGAAGAATACAGGAAGCAGAGAACTTTTTTCTCTTTTCCATAGCCATAAATAAAGTTATCTTCCTTTCTATAATTTGTAGAAGTTGAGTGATTCCAGCTTCTGTTTTGACAATCTCAGTATATTTTTCTTGTGATGTCACTTGGTGTTGCATACATCATAAGACTCAGAAGCTGTGACTGTTGCACCTAGGAAAAGTTTGTGTGACTATGAGCAGAAGTTGCTCATATTTATATCTCCATTTTCAATTCTGACCTCATAGATAGGCTGTGTAAAATTTGAGGAAGGATTCCTAGGGTTGTTTTCACATTGAACTAGAATCTTAAGTATGCTTTCCTCACATAAATGTATATGTGTATATATATATATATATATGTTAATATGTATAAATAGTAAATGTGTATTAAATAAGTCAATATTTTTTCTATATTTACATATGCCCAAGCAACTTTTCTTATCTTTGTTTATGAAAACTGACTAAGGATGTTTCAAAAGTCTATTTGCCTGAGGTAAAGACAGATAGTTCTTAAGTGTTGTCTTTGCTTTGTTCTATTTGTTTTGTTCTATTTGGTTTTTTCCTCCTCCCCCCACCCCAGGAATGAGTATATTTTTTAAAAATTCTATCATTTTAGAGCTTGACTTCACTATTCTAGTGAGCAAGTTGTGAAATCTAAAAATATGATCTACTTTGTTGAACACAGCTTTCTTGGTGATTTCTGATTAGAGGTGACTTTGGATTTGACCACCAAAATTCAAGAGGCAATAACCTGAAATGATGATCAAGCAAACGGAGGCAAATTCAAGTATAAAACATTTATCCTTAGAATTAATGCAACATCAAAGGAGATCCCGATTTCCCCTACATATGACTGAAACACTGTGAAGATATAATTTCAGGAGAGTCAGAAAATCTTTCAGAGAAGAGAGACCAGAGAGCAGAATGAAAAATAAAAGATATAGGTAATAAAAGCTCAGAAAGTAAAGGTAGGAAACATTTACACATTTTCTTAAAGGTTAAGCAACAGATGGATTTAGGAACTGGAGTCATGTAGATGGAAAGAAGTAGACAAAATCCCACAGACATTTATAAGATCATCTATAACCTTCAGATATTTCCATTATAGCCAAGAGAACAGCAAATCATGGTTCTTCAAGACTTGATAGCACATCATATCTGATCTGGGGAGACTCCTGTTGACATTTTGAAACAACAATGGCAAGTGTTATGAGGGGGGAAATTTTTGTACTGTTCAGACCCTGAATTACTTATACCTCATCTACATATAGCACAGAGTAAAAACCAGTTGTTCAAGAAGTCCTCTCACAAGGACTTGTGATAGGGGAAATGGAGAAATATTGGGTAGAGAAACCAAAAAAATAACACCTGAGGAATATTTAGCTTTATTCATTTTCCAGCTATTTATTTATTTATTCAGCTTTACTTTTTTGACAAATGGGATAAGAGTTGAGCTTCTGTATTCCTGTTAAACTCTTCTTAACTGCAATTCTGCCGTGTTTCTAGAAGAGATTTTAACTTGGTTTTGTTTTTGTTTTTTAACTTTTATTTTTCACTAAGCTGACTAAGTAAATGATCAAGTGCCTAAGCCTTTTCTCCTTGAAACTTGATGACCTCCCTAGGAACATTTGCACATGAATTTCTGGTTTTCCCCTACTATTTCAATGTTGGAATCCAAACATTCAAAAATGGTTAAAGCTGTGTTTTGGAAAAGCTGTTTTTCAAGCTTTTGTCTAAAAACTGATTCCATCTACATCTGAGTACTGAAAACATTTTTTTTCTCTCTATGTTCCTTTACAAATGTTTTTTTTTTTCTTCAACAATACGGAAAAACAAATTTCAGATGCTTTAGAGAGAAAACAAAGGTTCAGCAAGATTCAATGGTTCAACAAAAACACTTGTATTATATTTGCACTTGCAGTAATAGAGGATAATGGGACTGTGTGTTTATACAATTCCTAATGAGATTTATGTGTGGACACATAAGCAAGTGGATGTGAGTGAATGTGCATGTTGAATTTATCTATCTATGTATTGATATCCTAAGGGCTGAACTTGGATGTAATTGTGAACAACATATCCATTTTTCTATATGTAAATTTAAATTTAATTGTGTGGGGGGTTGTGGGTGTTGGGTGTGTGTATTTATAAACTACCAAATAAGAAATGGAAAATTTTAAAAAAATTTCTTGTTCCATTATTATAGCACATTCATTTAACATACCCAGTGCTATCAATCTGTTCTTTTTGCCTTTGTTTGGGTTCTTGCACAACAGCTTGATTAATATTTAACATATTGATAATCACAAACGTACTCTGCAAGTGACTCTTACTGAATTCAGTTATTTAATGCAGTTTCTAGTTAAATAATGCTGGGGTTTTTTGAGCAAGATTAGGCTCACAAAACTTTCCTGAAAAAGAACACCTCTGTAATATGTTTTTTCTTAAAAATTAGTAACCTTTCACAGATTTTCTGTTACTCTCTGACTATATTTATTTAGCATATAATTTATTTCTTAAAAAAAGGAATTCTAGTAGTTCTTATAATGTCTCATTTTTCTAATAAGAATTCTAGTAATTACAGGACAAACAAAACTGGCACCAAGAGATTAAATCTGCACAAGAGGAACTCCGGCTCAGCATAAATAGTAATAAAGATTTTATCCTTCATATTGTTCTTACCTGCACATAGATTGTGCAGGCAGAGTTATTTTGCTGCATCTTTATGCAGGTCAATTTAGTTGTGAAATTACTTTTTTTTTGTAAATTATTGAAATACCTAGGACTATATTGGCCTCTTGAGATGCATGCATGTTCCTCTTAGTAGCTGCTGTTACTTTGATTTGTGTCCTTTTCTCTTTTATAATTTTTAGTATAAATTCATCCTGCTTGAGTACATTGTGCAGGACAAGAGTTAAAAATGAGTATAAGCGTGATGGTAGAAAACTGATTTTTTCTGTAACTGACAGGTTTTCACTGCATATATATATTAATATATATATATATATGATGTCCCTTTCCTAAACAGTGCTGCAGTTGCCTTTATGAAATCTATTCATAGTATAAAAATAAAAATATAGTTACAATCACTGATAAGAAAATCCCTCCTAAAACTCCATCAAAATTAATGTTATTTTTAATAGGTTCATTCTGAAAACAATTGGCCAATAATTTACTAATAATTCACATTTATTAAATTATAAATTGTACTACAACTAAGGTATTTTTACATGTGAAATTGGGACCAATATTCTCCCTATCTTACATGGAATATATATATATATTAGCTTGTTAAATCAATTACTTATGACAGATAATATTTAAATAATTAGCTGTCATAGATTTCTACAGGATATCTATCTAGTCTTTTTCTCTTCACTGGAACTTTCTTCTCACATTAAACACAGAAATTCATTTTCCCACATGCATTATGTAATTAAGAGAAGAAAAAAAAAAAAGCCAGCATGATTACAGCATTTCTTGATGTGAAAAAAAGGAAAAAAATTGAATCTATAATGCATGTGTCCCCAGGTCTGAGGTTCAGACCCTACACTACTATAATACTTATTAGAAGTCTACAAAAAATCTCATTATGGATCGGTGGCTCCTATGTTAACTACTTCCTGGGACAGAAAGACTGATTATGTATGAATTTATTAACCTGTGTAAATATACACATAAAGGATACATAACAAGATGAGATTTTCCTGTTAATTATTTACTTTCTTTCCACTTATCTTGTATTTCATCAACTTAGGTAGGCTGAGATATCACATAATAAATTTATATGCTACTGTAAAATCAAATAAAAAACCAAAGTGCCCAGTTGATAGGATTCTTAATAGGATGTCTCTGGTAAAGAAAGTTCCAGTGAAAAACTTTACACTCTAAAAAAAATGGCAGGAAATCGGTCATCTCTTAACTTTGATAATCAATAGGAAAGTAAAGACTGCCATTTGATGATCAATCAATTTATCAAATCAAATAAATTTATGATAAATCAAGATGCCAATTTTCATGCACTGGATTACTGAAAGAAAAGAAAAAAGATAAAAACTAAACAGCTCCTAAATATTCTTTCTACAGCTTCAAGAACAAACAGTAAGTTATTTACATGCAGACTGTACAGTATAGACCTCATTGTAAACAGTGTACACTCAAGAGATTCTCAGTTATAACATTTGTCTGACCATCACGCTTGCAGCGTTACTCTACATGTGTAGTCTTAGATATTTCCTTTATTCTTTTCCTAACTTATGACACCATATTCTTATTACAATATAAATCAGCACCTGCCTTCTTCTGAAAGGTCTAGGAAAAAAACAAAACAAAACAAAACAAAACAAACAAAAAAACACCTCCGATCTTCTCTCACAAGATAATTCCATTGAATATAGCAATATTGAGTATGGTCCATATTAACGGGTCAAAATTTTAACTTATGGGTAAGATGAGGAATACCATCATCTTATGACCATGATTTGCCTTCCAGGGTTTTTGTAGTTAAAACACATCTTTTGATAAATCACCTGGGACTTAAATACAGGGGTTTATTTTTCCATTTGCAAGTCAAAGCCTGTGTTCTATTCCCAAAGAAAATATAAGAATTAATATTTGCAGAGAGATTCTTGTATATCAGGTCCTATTTTGGTAAGAAGTGGCAACCATACCATTTGATTTTTTTAAAGTATTTTGTGTTTCTCTTCACAATTTAAAAATCAATACTTCTACTATTTTTATTTTTTTTTAATTACAGATTGAAAACAAATGCAAGTGTCTGGCGTACTTTGGATATAAGATGTACAGAATTAAAACATGCCCAGCAAAGCCATCAGAAAATGCCATCTTCCCTCCCAATAGCTCTCTATTATTCTAATATATATTTCAAGTCATAACTGGTTGAGGCTCTGGAAGAATTTTCAAGTTGTAAGTAATATGGGGCTGATAATATCAGATTCTAATAAATAAACCATTGACATTTGGAGTGCAAGTTCTAGTGATACAAAGAGCTACCATTACATAATAAACACTTCTGGTTTTATTGTAGAACTGGAGCTATTTCTTCATTGTAACATATACTAAATAGAAGTTTTATTTCTATTATGCCAAATAAATGAAGTGAAACAATAGGGAAATGTTTTAAATTAAGTGTATCATGGGAATAAAAAATACAGAAGATTAACTAAGAAGAAAAACCAGTATGATATTTTCCATGTAAAGTCGATTCATTCAGAAACAGAGTAGAAACTTGAGAGGTGCTGAAAGAAAACTCAAAGATGTTTTCTTTCCCCCAGGATATAATCTCTCTCCTTCCTTCCCAAGGAAAACAAACAAACAAAAGCCTCTGTTATGACACTGTACTAAAACAACATTTGAATTCACTAGCGTACCATAAATAATCTGACTTGCAACAAAGCATTTGATGCAGCTGTGTCTGTCACACCTACCATTAAGTTTGACAGGATTTCTACACACAGATTGCTCACTGTGTTGAGGGTCTAATGTTGGTAAACTTCAACTTGCTCATTTTAATTATATTTTTTCTAATTATATTTTTCCATGTTTCTCAATCCTATTTCTCCATTTTCTTTTGCAGTACCAGTTTCTATGGAAACTGCAATGACAAGTACATGAATGGAGTTTAATGATGTCAACTAGTGCTGCCTGAAAGCATTGTATGTAAGAGATCAAAATGTATGTTATGATATGTGCAATATTTTTCTTTCTTAAATAATATCAGTGCCTGCATCTTCGAGTTAACTTAAATGATGCTCTGTATATACAGCCAACAAGATTCCGTACATCACATGCTGGAAACTGCAGATATCTGTTACTGGACAATCAAAGCCCATGTGCTAGAAAATGCCTTAATAGTACATTATGCTGCAGCTGCTGCAGAAACAACTTTGTGACACTCAGTCACTTCTGAAAGAGTTGACTCCACAATAACATTTTTCTTTTTCAAATCTGATGCTACAGAGCAGTAACTCCCATCACTGATGGGCTCAGCCTTGACCAGCGTGGGTCCATCTTGGAGCCATCTGGCACTGGCTCTGCTGGACGTGGGGGAAGCTTCTGGCAGCTCCTCACAGAAGCCACCCCTGTAGTCCCCTCCTGCAACAGAACCTTGCCACACCACCCCAATACACTAACTTAAATGAAAATCACAGCTTACTCCAGAAAGTGTTTTTTGGATCTAGATATGTGTGAAGTATTGTGCAATGTTCAAAAGTGTTAAAGCCTATGATAAGATAAATAAAATTAAAAATTTAATAAGGGCGTTAATAAATAAGAAGAAATTTTGTACCTTCGTTATTTTTTATCACATACATAATGAGCATACTGCAAAGAAACTGTTAAAATACTATTTGGAATTTTGTATTATTGAGATATTTGTGGGTTTGCTTTTTCAGGATTTCTAGCCTCCTGGGTGTATTTAGAAATGTTTTCCATCTGTTTTTAAATGGCAATAATCCAGTTTCACATTTGTTATCAAAAACATTTTGTCATAATCCCCCAAATCCTTAGTTATTTTGAAAAAAAAAAGAAAATAAGAAAAGAGAGGAGTGAGCTGAAAACCCATGGAGAATAAAAGAAGAGATCACATGGGCTGCTATGTTTAGCAAAGTCGTGTTAGAAGATTTCACTCATCTAATAGCAGAAATTTTTGTCTTAATTTCAGCCAAAAAATTCTACCAAATTTGTATGAAAACTTTCCCTGTCCCAACCTTAGTTCTTCAATTTAAGTGTTTGTTTATTACGTTTATTTCTCTACATATATTTAAAGGGAATAAACCATATTAATTTCAATTTTTTATTTTGCAAAATTAACTGAGTCAGAAGTGTTTATAATATTTATTTTCATGAATTGAAATATGTTGTCTAATAATCTTAAAAGACTGACTTCATATTTGCTTGATTAGAATTCTTCTTGAGCATGGTTTTCCAGAACTGTACACAGTACACTGCAAAGGCTTTACCAATATTTTATAAAATTATATTGATACTTTCCTGTATCTTGGCCATGAAAACGAGTTCTTTCCATATTTTTCAGTTTTCTTTCTTTTCTGTACAATGATCAATAACTTCAACATATTTCTTCCTTGCTATACTTTTTAGTTAGGAAAGGACAATTGAATGCTGTGATATTTCATTGCAGTGTTTCCTATGGCTTCCTATATACCATTGATACCTCCTGACATTAAAAAGGGTTATTTTCTATGAAGTCAATACTGAATGGTGAGAGTTCACCCTCTTCAGGCTTGGGATACAAATTTTAGTACATGTATATTGTTATAAAAAATCCAAAATAAACATGCATATATAACTAATGTTTTTCATACTTCAGCTTTCTCTGAGTGATATAACAGCATATGCCCTTTCTCAAAGCTGTCTTTTAAACTTTTCTTGATTGTTTGCACAATTCTACATACTAAGATATATGGTGGGAGAGAAACAATTCTGAGAGGTAAAGAAATATTTATGTTTACCTTTCAAAACTCTATATTAGGTTCCTATTTGCTTTTATAGTAAAAACTCTTAATCAGCATACATTATGGTAAAAGGTAACAGCTTCCTTTTCTCCTTAAAAAATATCTTTAATTCCTTTTCATTTAGAAAGCTGTCCCATATGGTCACTCAATCACTGAAAATGACAGCTTTATAAAGACAAATGTTTTATCAAAATAATATGAAAAAAAATCCTTCACATAAATTTTATAAATATAATAACATAATTATAATATTATTTTCTATTTGATCAATTAGTTATGAAATAATTTCAAGAATAAGAACAAAAAACATTGTTTGAATGTATATTTATCTTTATTATATCTATTTTTTAGAATAATGTATGAAGAATTACGGAAACACATCCAATAAGATTTGAACTAAATGACTGCACAACTAGTACATGTTAAAGTCAAATTTGTCTAATACATGCTGTCTATCTAGAAAAGAAAGCTCCCCTCGAGACTGCAGTGTGGGGGTGGGCGGAGCCCCGACGGCCTTGCCTTGGAGGCAGCCCTTGCTGAGGAGTTAAGAAATTGCGCAACCCCACGCAGACCCTGAGATAACAAAGCTACCTCCAGCTCACGGCGACTCTCCTGGAAGACCCACAAACACCCTTGGGACCTTATGTAGATCTGTTGTAACCTATTGGTTTTGTACCCTTCCCCCCTCCCACCTAGCTCCCTATAAAACCCCTGAAACTGCCCTAAGAGCCAGGGCACTCCCTCCTCGGCTACCTTCGCTATGCCTTCACAATAAAGCTGTGGAACCGCCGAAACGAGGCCCTCTCTCTCTCCACCCCGAGGCCGGCTACAGGGGAAAGCGAAGCTCACTGGGGGCAGAAGCTGGAATCACTGAGCTGAATCAATAAGAGCTGAACCACTGCCTCCTGCTGAGCTCGCTACCCACCAGCTGAGAGGAGTGCCTTCGACCCCCTAGGAGGTGTCTCAGAGGAGATACTTTCTGGGGTGGCTCGGCCTCCTTGGGGGTCGAGAGCTACGGACCCCCCCTCACCAGCTGGGATACTACTGCAGTTTGAGATCAAGTATTACACAAAGCGCAGCAAAAATAGCATGACACTATGTTAAAAGTGCTCACTGTTTCTTAGGGAGCAGATGTTCTATTAGAAGCACAGTAAATAGAGGAATATGAGAGCAGTTGTTTTTTGTTTTTTTTTTTTCACAGAATCAATTTGTAATGGAGTCATCAAACAATAATTATTTGCCCTCATCTTCTGGACAAGCGTAATAACTTCTAAACTACAAAAGGATCTGATTAACACATGCTGACTGAACACAGTCCTTCCTGCTACAAATAGCTTAAGAAACTTTGAATGTTCTCGAAACTGTTGTTGATAGGGGAGTTAGCACAACTTGCTAACTTTGGATGATTTCTTAGGCAAGGTTTCAAAATATGCTTGCAAGAGACTTTTGTTCATGAGTTACCGTTCTGGTCTTCTCACTAGGTGAAAAAGCAGATCAACAAGTATATAACAGCAAAGTGATACAAAATTAAATTGAAGAAACTTCTGAAATGCTGAAATTATCTTGCTCGAACTGAGTTCCATATTCAGTGCCACTGAGAAAGAACTACCTGCTTTGTGAGGCAGGAGCAGGTGGTGGCTCTTCACCCTACAAGAGCGATTACCTGGTGTCTAAACCTAACTTAGTAAATGGAACAGACATATTGCACATGGAGACTTCCCAAATCATTTCACTTTGCAATGACATAGTGAAGAGGATAAAACTGCTCCAATACTGCCTATTGCTATTAATACATCAGCTCTCTGACCGTATCTCTCACATATAACTCTAATGTGTCTTTTTACTGAGGTAGATGAATTCAGGTGTAAATCTCTATAGATAGGAAAGAAATAATTTCTGCTTTCTGTGGGTTTGTAGGTCTGCAGATGAACAGAGGGACAGTGGGGATTGGGATTTAACTGGAAGCCACAGATTTTAGCAAGATTATATTAAGACAGGACTGATAAACTTGAAAACCTATCTTACTGTTCTAAATTTGAAAAACAAGTTTTGGCAAGTCAGACTAGATGAGGAATCATCCAAACTGTACACTTTTGTACACCCTGGGGCAGATATATGTTTTCCCATCTGCCTTTTGAAATAAATGAAGAATTGAAACTTGTGACGCATTAAAAAAAAATCAATGAAACATTTGGAGATATTGAGATTTTCCACATAATTGCCAATGACATGCTTATACCAAAGGCAATTTGGGCAGATTACCATGAGATGCTAAAAAAGCTTAAGTCAAGACCCTAGGGATAAAATATCACTTTCAATTCTATTTATCCAATTTTTGCTAAAAAATTATGTATAAAGAGAAGGAAGCCACATGAAAGAAAGAAAATCTGCTTGCAGAAATGGTTGAATCATGAACTAATGGATATTACCATAGGCATTACGCGTAAACATTGGAATCACAGAATAATTATGAAGTATATCAGGTGTATGAAAATTTCCACGAGAATATAACTGCACAAACTGCATTATATGTACGTGACAAGGTCCTAAATCAGAGATTGCATTGGCATTCTCCTTTACTCTGCTTCTATGATTCCAACAAGCCAGTGGCAATTCAAGCAGATGTGCTGTATTTTCAAATGTTTATCAATATAACAGACATAAATATTACCTTTGTTTCATAAACAGATGAGTTTATAAGTTCTGGTATAAAAAGATGATTATAGAGAAACTACTGATCACTGATCTCATCATAGGAAATGTTACTACTAGCTGATTCTAAACAGATCTGAATCACAAGTTGCTCACAGACATTTTATTTGAACCTCTCAAAATTTGATTCCAAATTCAGATGTCAGTCTGGTGTATTTATTGTGGACAAATAAAATAATGCACTACAAGGAACTACTGGATAAAACTGTGAAAATATGGCACATGTGTATTCACCGTACACTTAGTAAATTTTTTAAAACAAATTGAAATACACATGGAAGCATTCTGTGATGTAAAACAGTATTGGTAAGCTCAGAGACAAGAATACAGATGTCTATGCAAACTATAACAACAGTCTAACAGCTTGAATTTTTAAAAACATAATTTCATTGCAATGTGACAGTGATTTCTAACCAAAATAGATGCAAAATATTATATGGTTTTTATGGGACACATTATAGTACTTACAGAATGAAAGCTCAAGTCAGGAAAATAATATATTGGCTAGGTACAATTTACATTCAGCTGAGCTTAGATGTTCATATTCTATGTCAGGAACAGAGGCCAAAGTTGAATGTATGTTTCAAAATACGCTTGAGGATTCATTTCCATGCCATAAGGTTGTTTCAGGGTGTGTCAAAGGACACCATGCCACCTTAAGGCAGCACGGTCAAATTAGGATCAAACAAAGGTTTGTGACTTTTTTTTTACTTGGGGAGATTTAGAGGGAAAAGACAGGACATAAATTGACAATATTAAAAAATAATAACTGTAGGAAGTTATAATGAATTCTGAAAGATAAATACTTCTAAGAATGCAGAAACTCTTCTCATTTTTATGTCACCATGATACTTATATGCCTTAAATGTTGTCGTTAGCAGTCTGAGCAGCAGGTACTTCTTCCACTGCAAAACAGTCCTTACAAGGTCACATAAACAGCTGATACAAGACAACAACTTATGGTATACAGAAAGTCAGGAGATAAACACATTAAACAATGAATAATTATACAAATAATTTAATTTGTTCAAGATTAAGAATAGTAAAACATTATTTTCTGAATTCAGCCTTTTAAATTCAGCCTAAATTGAGACACCTTTCAAAACAACAGACTCCACAAGCTAAAGGCTGGTACACTTTCCAACCTCATTCAACTGGTTTTTTTTCTAAGAGGTTTCTTGGCATAGATGCTCCTTATTCTCGTTATTGTCTTCTCTTTAACTGATGTAGTAACTCCTCCAAATATTAGAATTACTGGTTGGTGTATAGTATTTTTATTCTTGTTTGTCTCTGGTTTGTCTCTGGTTTTAAATTGCCGTTATACCACACAATTAGGTTGCATCTTCATATATGATGCTAAAGCAAATACCTAATGCTGTTCACTACATGAAGTTGTTTTATTGTACTTCAGCTCCATAAAGGATAGATTACTGATTAAAACAAGAATTAAAAAAAAATTTTTAATAGTCACTGATTTAAAAGAATTAGTGATTAAAAAAGTGCTTATGTTTAATTAACTTATTTTAACAAAGTAACTCTGAATATGTAGATTAATTCTGATATCTTTCCTTAAGTTAAGGAGACAAAATTGCTACAAAGCACTAGCTTGCAATGAAGCAATAAATAGGTGGATCTGATGGTATTTAAATTTATCACAATAAGAAATCTAAGTTTAGGAGTTACTATTTTTTCATATTAAAATACTAACAGATTAAGTAGCATTATACTTTACTATTGACATAAATGCAATACAAAGAAAAAGGCGGCACTTTGGGTTATCAGTAACAGAATGTCTTGCCCATTTATTTTTTTAAGTAAAATGTTAAAAGAAAAAAACCTTTACATTTCATATTTAGTTATCCTAAGAAGTTTATTAAGTTGAAAATTACACAATCCTTTGAAAACTAGTTAAATTAAAAAAAAAAAAAAAAGTCTACATATCCCTGTAACACACTGAAAGGAATTAAATGATGGTGTGGTAAAGGTAGTACTTAGGTAAACCAGCATATACAGATGAAACTTTAATTACCGCACAGTATCTTCTTTCAGAATTATTAACTAAACATACTTTCAATTAGTTTTAAATATATCACATTGTATCATTTTCTGATTTTCACACCTTATTATGGCAGTGAAATTGATGTGAAAGCTATGTCACAAGAATAATTTTGACCTATGTTATTTCCAAAGAGTACAGACATACAGTATTGTGGTGGGTTACCCTTGGCTGGCTGTCAGATGCCCCATAAGCCACTTTCTCACTACCTCTTCTCATCACAAAAAGGGGAGAATATAGGTGAAAAGTCTCAAAAAGAAAGCAAAGAAAAACACTCATTAATTACCGTCACAGGCAAAAGATGCTTGAGTGGGGAAAAATTAATTTAATGCCAAGTAGAAAGGGTGTGGGATGGTGAGAAACAAAGACAGAAATAAAAACATCCTTCCCCTACCCTCCGCTTCTTCTCAGGGTCAATTTCACTTCTTTCTTCCTGTCACTTCTATTGCCTCCCTGCCTGAAGAAGTGGAAGGGAATTAGGAATGGAGGTTACAGTTAGCTCATAATATTTTGTTTCTGCTGCTCCTTCCTCCTTCTCACTTTTCCCTTGCTTCAGTGTCAAGTCTCTCCCACATGATGAAGTCTTTCACAAATTCCTCCTGTGTGAATCTTCCCCATGTGCTAGAATTCCCCAAAAACTGTTCCAGTATGGCTCCTTTCCATGGGATACAGTCCTTCAGAAACAGACAGTTCCAATGTAGGTTCCCACAAGCAGTAGTTCCTGCCAGAAAATCTGCTCCTGCATGGGCTCCTTTCACAGCCCAGGATCCTGCCGGTAGCCTGCTATGGCGTGGGTTCTTCTTTTTCCAGGGCATATCCACCTGCTCCAGTAGGGCTTCTTCCATGGGCTGCAGGGAAATGTTTGATTTGCACTTGGAGCACAGCCTCTTCCTCCTCCTTCACTGACCTCAGTGTCTGCAGGGCTGTTTATCTCTCTGCTGTACAGTGATTTTTACCCTTTCCCAAATATGCTATCACAGAGGCACCACGAGCATTCCTGATGGCCTCACCTTTGATCAGTAGTGGCTCTGTTGAAGACCCTACCGGAACCAACAAAATAAACTTCACGAAGAGAAAAAACTGACAAAACTGACAAAAAATACAATAGCATAAAACTAACATAATATATAACATAACATAACATAACATAACATAACATAACATAACATAACATAACATAACATAACATAACATAACATAACATATACTAAAAACAACCCACCATTTTCCTGTGTGTCGCACCTCTTGGCCTCCTCCTGCATAATACCAGAGGTAGTATCTTTTAAAAGATCTTTTAACTTTTGTGTTGTAAGGTGTCTGAAATATATACTTTTTGTTCTAAAGGACCATTACTAAAAGTTTCTCTTTTTAAAATAATAGGCCAGGAATTTAACTGAGGAATTCCTAAGTGTAAGATTGGTTGATCTATTTTTTAGGAAATTTAAGGAAAAGAACACGTATTTTCCATATATCTTTATTTTCTTTCAAACTAAAAATATTCTTAGATATAGTAGAATACTGTGAAAAGGAAATTAGTTACAATAAAATAGTGGTCAAGACTACCAAGCATCCTCTCCACTGGCACAACAGATCCCTCTGAGAGATTCAGAGACATTTGTAAAGTTGCCGACAAAATTGACAGTGAAATCTGAGAGAGCAGAAGCCACTGATAAAGAATTCATTTCTACAGCTTTCATTTTTGGCACTCAGAACCTAATGCAGGAAAAAAGAAAGAGAAAAGTGGTATGGCATAATCAACAAAATGTTATTATAGACAACACTGCAAAAAAAGTGTGACTAGGTTTTGATTAATATAGACTCTTTTCAAAAGTTGTGTTAAATCACAGAATCATAGAAAAGCCTAGGTTGGGAAGGACCTTAATGATCACGTAGTTCCAACCCCCCTATTTACCTCATATAAGGCTTTTCTCTGTATATAATCAGGGCTTTGATACTTTTATGTGAATGCTAAGATTTTTCCATAAGTCTCTAAAAGCGATTCAGAATAAAATCACCATATACTACTTTGTTGATAAATCATTTGAATGCTTGGGTTCTACCCCAGGATTAAATACCATTTAAATAATCGCAAATGTGGTGTTTCAACTGAAAATAATAAAATAATTAAGAAACAGACAATTGATGTGCTCAGAGCTTTATTAGCTCAGTAATTTTTGTCTCCAAAACATAAATCACATGAAGACAAGTTAGAATCAAAGCCAATCTATCAAGGTACTAAAAGAAATAAGGAAAGGAAACCTTAGACATAATTCACTATTCTGTTATTCTACTTTTACACTAATGGAATTCACAGGCCTTTTTCCTTGTAGACATTTTGAAACTAGCTTAATTTATTAGCTATTCCAGTAGACAAAGCATCATAAACTGCAATCACAGCAGTTTCCCAGAATATCCATTCCCTGGAACACATAAGAACCTAATGTGGTAAAATGTTTTAATAGCAACTTGATCAACTTCTGTGTTTAAAATGCAATGCAAAGCCACAAATTCCAACACAATGAAAGTTCAAAATTTGTTGCCTGTGTATTATTTTTTATCATTTCATGAGATGGAAATTTGACTTATCTTTTATGTTCTTTATCTTTATTATTCAGAAAAAATCACAATCTTCGTAAAAAGTTTGGGTTACCTCTGAATTACTGTTGGGGCACTGCTTGTATATGAAAGGATCAAGCCATTGTGCGTTCCAAGATGTCTTGCATCCAATCCCGTGTCTGTTGCTTTCCTCACATGCACACCTGGTACCACCAGTTATCTTCAGCAATAGTCCTTCTGGTTTACTTCAGTTTAGCCAAAAGCGAATGATTCTGTGTTCTTGCAAAATGTAAACTCCGGAAATGTAAGTACTGAAACCATGTGTTTTACAAAGGTCTTAAAACGCTTGTCTATATTAAGAGTTTTATTTGTGATGTGCTCATTCTCAGCTGTCATCAGTGTCAGCTGTCAGCCAGGTAGACTGTAAGTATCTCTGAATAAAACTATATCAATCTCTCCTTGATCTGCTAGAAGACACCTGCCACTCCTATTTGCCATTCTTTCTTTAAGTTAAACACCAATTTTATGCACAGTCTTTTCCACTACTTTTCATCAAAAGTGAATTCAGGTTATTGCTATAAAAAGTTACTCAGTGGGTAAATTCATTGTCAGTTAAGCAAAGGATTGTATTAATTCTGTCAAAAGTATTAATTAGGCATATTATAGTTTGGTTTGAAGATAGGAAAATACGAAACATTTCAGTCTTATTGGAGCTGCAGAACTGATTCCACATGGAAACACCAATTTAAGACACATACAGAGTTTATTCTAATACTTATCATAATGCATTTTATGGTTACAAGAACCTCACTGTTCAGAAGATGTAATGAGCAATGATAGAGATGGTTTGTTCACCCTTTTTTTTACTTCTTAATTTGGAGGTGTCATATCATGGATAAATTCCAAAACAAAGATGTGGCAATGTGTATCCACCCACCCAAATCCAGCCTACCCTATCGTATCCCTCCTTTCTTTTTTTCTCCTCAGGCCACTGTATGATCTTGGAGTTCCTGTTACCCCTGAGATTTGTGTAATGAGTTGAGTGGCATGGAAAGGCAGAAATGGCACCAGGGCAGCACTGTCTGCATTTCTATGGTGAAGAGCAAGAGCTGGGATAATCAGTCATTGCACGACAATGTTGGAACATTCTGTACGTGAACCACAACCCAAGAGTCGTGGTGTTGTTGTTGGTGAGGTTTTTGAAAGCAGTTTCACTTGGTACTGAAAACAATTTCCAGTTGTTTTGGAAGTCAGGTCTATAACTACTGACATAAGGCTGGAAAATTTATGTATGATTAAAGCAATCATCTTGAGATCCTGTAAACAGAAGTCCAAAGTGAAACCTTTTGAGCTCTTCTGGATCACAGAGGGCTGCACCAGCATTTTCCTCTGAGTGAGATGCCTCTCAGAAATTTTTGAAGAGTTTTTGATACTCAGAGCACTGTTGACTGATGACAGAGCCTGGGGTGATATCCTTACTTCTCAAGGCTCAGCCCTTCACCCATTGGGAAGAGCCAAAGCATTACATGTGAACATTTCTCTGATTGTCAAGTAAAATTTTTCACAAGAATGCCTTTGTACATACTCCTTAATGTCTGTGTGTGTATGTGAATGGATAAAATACCTTATAATAGGTATATCGTGAATATCACTAATTTGAATCTATACTAGACCACAGTAAAATTGTAATAAAACCTGTTTTATCACTTTGTAAATTAGTCAGTGTTTAAGTGTTGTTCTTAAGGACACACGTAATGGCACTAAATGACATTCAACAACTGTGTTTTTTGCCTTAAATTCTACTCATTTTTGTAGCATATTTCTGCAATATTAAAACTGATACACACCTCCTACTAACCACCCTGATTTTTCACAGTACAACAAATTTTACATCAAGGAGGGGAAAAAAATCACTGGAGATACAGAAGAAGTTATTTTAGCCATTATGGCAAATCTTTCTGGGAGAAACACTTCATACAAGTTAAAGGTCAAACTTTAGCATCCCTTTTGGGAAAAAAAAGCAAAAAACAAATCTGTCATTGGGAATCAGGATATCAGCTGTAACAACACTCTCTTATAAATCTTCGCTTCTGTGAAAGACTTTTATAGTTCCACCATACCTCAAACTGCTGTGAGGTAATTTGACAAGTGATTTCCAAACTGTCAAGACTTTTAACACAAGTACTGTAGAAGCAGATGCAGTCATAATACTTTGCAGGAAATTTAAGTATTTTAAGCAAGTGAATATCTGTAGGCAGGTGTCTTAGAAGGATTCCATGCAGTTTAAGTGAGTATTGAAAGTGCCAAAATTCTACAAATTAGACTTTGAATAAGAACACGTCAATTTCAGAGGTCAATAGATTTTCTTTAAATTTTATATAAGATTTTGCTTTATTTGCCTTATTTTTATATAGGCTTATGTAATCTGACCATTATTCTCTAGTGACTTTCTACTTTACCTGTCCTATTTAAATAACTCATAAAAACACTTCTCTTTATTTGGAGTATGAAAAGGATTAAGATCAAAATGGAACTTCAATTTTCGACATAGACTGAGAATGAAATTGGAGGAAAATTCAAACTTGAAATGACACAAGGGAATCTTTGCTTCTCTATTCATAGAGAAGGGTAATGGTTGAATTGTTGGAGGAATGATTTAATTAAAAAAAAAATAAAAGAAGGAATAAGAGACAAATTAAAGCAAATAGGTTTTGCTTTGGAAAGTTTTTTTCTGTCCTCTCTCTGCTTTCTTATTCCCTTCGTCACCCCCTGATCATAACTTTGAAAAAGTCCCGTTTCCAAATTAAAAAACAAAATGAAAGAAAACAACATGAAAACCCCAAAGCACTTTTCCCTGATCATCAAGAAGGCATATTGTCTGCACATTTTTTCCTTCTCTGTTTAACCATACTTGCACAAACTTCCTCCCTTTAAAATGAAGTGAAGCTTTAACATTTTGGCAGTACTCAGAGCCTTTTGTCTTTTGGATGCAGACTTCAAAATGGAAGTCATGATGGTTAAGACATGAAACAGTCTTTTGAACTATGTTTGCTTGGCAATCCGTCTCTTTTTGTACACACGTAACCACCAGTGTCAGATGAGGAAGGAGGGAAGCATCATGAAAAGATATAATTTTCACCTCCATTTGGAATTTTTTTAAAAAATATCACTTAGCAGTTTCTTAAAGAACAAGTGTTTGACAAGGGAATTAAAGAGATCAGAAATAAGCAATTAATAAGGGCATTTTAATATAGTTTCTATGAAGTAGGAGAAATTTGATTTGAGTTTTTATTTTGTGGACCATAGAATCACAGAACTAAAGACCTAAAGGTTTGGGTTGGAAGGGTCTTTATAGACCATCTAGTTCCAATCCTCCCTGGCATGAGCAGAGACACCTTTCACTAGACCAGGTTGCTCAGAGCTCCATCCATCCTGGCCTTGAACACTACCAGGGATGGGGCACCCATAGCTTCTCTGGGTAACCTGTTCCAGTGCCTTACCAGCATCACAGTAAAGAATTTCTTCCTAATATCTAATATCTAAATCCACCCTCTTTCAGTTTGAAGACATTCCCCCTTGCCCAGTACAGGGCATTTTTTGTAAGAAGTCCCTCTCCAGATTTCTTTTAGGCCTCCTGTAAGTATTATAGGCCCCTCTTACTTACTGTTATCCCTTTATTATAGGTACACTGAATATTACACTGTCTGCTTCAAAACTTCTTGCTCAGAAGCAGATTGTGATATACAAGAAAAATCTGTTCTAGTTGGTTTTTGAAATCAGAAATAAGCACTGTTGGAAGACAAAAAATTACCAAACAATAATGTTTGCATTATTGGAAAAAAAAGACAAAACAAAAAAGTATGAAAATTGAGATGTATTTAATAATTGTACAAAGGCAAGGCAAAGGCAAAGGAACAGGAAAAGGAAAAGTTAGTATTAAAAATGCAAATATACCACTTATTTCAGCTATACTTAGCTTTTAAAAATTGACAATTCTACTTTAAAACAACAAAATCAAATAACAAAATTAAATACTACTGTTACTTTCCAAGGACTTTAACAGTGTGAAGCACATATCTGCCTCTTAAGATAAGAATAAATCCCTGAGGGTATGAGGATTTGAAAACCATCTGATAATGCTTTTCTAAGCCTACAAGATTTTTATGCATATTAAGGTAACTTCTGGGCAAAGATATAAGTTTGAAACAGATACTTAAACACAGTTGAACCACCATGAACATAAAAAAAAAATAAGGATGATTATTCCAAATCCAGTGGATATGCCAGGGAAAAGGTAACTGTGCAGTATGTGGTACACAAGATAGGGCTCAGGCCATTGTTTGGGGCAACAGCATTCCAGGAACATGTATGCCTGGAAGTGAGCGGTTCAGTGTTCAAAAGTCAACGTATTCTCAGTGTAATCTTTTTTATGACTCTGTATTATTGTGATTTAATTGCATGAGGATAAACCTATTGAGGCAAATCCAGAACAAATAAATTGCTAATGAATTTCTGAATGCTATATGTGTTAAGCTAGTGATGATTGACAGCTACAGAAATAAAGATTTGATATAATGAATGTTTCAAGCACAAAACACCCAAATAACACACAAATAAAAAAAAAACAACCTCAAATCCTCACATGCTTCTTAGTTATGTCATTCATTAAAATGATGAAAGAAATTACAATTTCCTTCAACAGTGTGGGTTGTTTAGAAAACTCTGCTGAAGATAATGTGTCAACATTGCCTTCATTTCAAAAGGCAGGAGTCAGTAAATAACAGAACCAGTGAATATTGTCGATACCATTACAAACATCCAGGAAGACTGAGGAGAGAATTTTTGAAGTATTCTTAGTACTATTCTATCAGGAGAAGATATTTTGGGTTATTTGAATGAGGAAAACAGGTTCCTGGAAAGAATTTAACTATTTGCCGCAAGAGACTCCTCCCTTCCATCACTATGTCACAGAAATTGCTTCTTTGTGGCATCAGATTTCTGCATCGTGTTTATGTTCAAACAAAATAAAAGTATCTTTAAACGAAGATGATGGTCTCAGATTAGTATTTCAAGAAGCTGAAATGCAAGGCTCTGTGAAAGAGTGGAGAGGCACTTGGAGACCTGAATATAAATACCAAATATCTTAACCATGCATCACTTAATTTACAATGCTTTCACTTAGCTATGCACTACGTGAAATGCACAGGCAAGTAGGTAAATGTCCTGTCCTGCAGGACAGACTTCCAGCAAAAAAATCAGAAAGGTTGAACAAAAAATATGGGATCTACATTCTGATGGAAATGTTAAAAACAAAGAGACACATAAGTAAGTCTTGATAAAATGAATTACCTTTTAGAGGGTAGTAGAGGTTAGTAGCTCAAGAAAGCGTCTAAACACACTGTGCAAACTAAATTTTAGAAGTGCTCACGCCCACCTGTCAGGAGCCTGAAGACATGTTTAAATAACAAGAAATGTTTAAGTGTGAGGTGGGGTAAGAACTCAAGACAGAATGAACAATAATGAAAATAATAATGCCAATATAATCATTATATGAACAAAGTCATTCAAGATAAACACTACTTCTAAGATACCTGACAACAGATGTTATCACAGAAATACCTTGGAAATATCCTGGAGCTGAAGCATATGCCAGGAAAAAGAGTGTTTCTTTAAATAAAACCTCAAATATTGTTGACCTAGTTAGTATTTGCTCTCCAAATTTTACCACTTTTATTGAAGCAAAAGGAATAGTCCCCTCCACAAACATCAACATTCATTTTAATAGTTTATAAGTTTGTTTTTACTGTGAAAATTTTCTTGTAGATTGGAGGGTGGGGGTTGAGAGTGTGTCAGCTTTCCTTAGTATTGCTGTAGAATTTACAATTGCCAATACATCTTTGCCTTTTGATTTCCCTTTGCTGTAGTGAGTTTATGATAAAAATTAATATTTATTTCTGACAAGCTATGTAATTTGATGACAGGTGGCTTTAGTACTCCTGGATCTATTTTCTGAATCCTGAGAAGATGAGGTGTCATTTTTCTTACTCGTGAGAGTGAAAGGAAGCAACACTTTTAATATGTGATTCTGGATTATGGCTGAAATTTGTATCCACGAAAGGAGAACACCAAAAGTCTGTATTAAAGCCATTTTAACAGGAGATAAACAATAATTTACCAGGAATGGCCTAAACATAATTGATTCTTATCCTGTGGCAATGGAGTGCTATCTGGTCTCTGCCAATCTTTATTTCTATGATTCCAGAAAGATTTCCAGAATAGATTAACTGCTGCATTATAATATATCTGAGGAATAAACTTAGGCTCTACCACAACCTGAAAAATTGATCACTTAACAAGAAAAGTTGTGTTTCAGAGGTCAGAGAATGCACTTATATTGTGAGAAACAGAAAAATTCAAGCTGAGTTTTAAAATGTCTTAGAGTGCACTGTATCTGTAGTATCTGTAATCAGAGAACAACAAATCATAGAATCACAGAACATCCTAAATTGGAAGAGACCCTCAAGGGTCATTGAAGTCCAATTCATGGCCCTATACAGGACAAATCCAAGAGTCATACTGTGTGCCTGAGAGCGTTGTTCAAAGGCTTCTTGAACCCTGTAAAATGTGAGAAACTGGGACTGAGTTGTGCAGACTATTTTTTCCCATTACATTATTGCATTTTACCCCATTTTATCCCAAACTTTTTAATTTTTGAATGTTCTCACAAATGTAAATTATATCAGACATCTTGAAAGGATAGCAATAAAAGCTATTTGTATTAAAATGACTGAATACATGTTTGGTTTAACACTTTGAAAATGTGAGGGTTGAAGGAGGTTATATTATGTTTCAGGAGATAACTAAAGAGTTTATGACAAGTATTTTATAAACATAGGAATAAAGGTGTCAATTTCTCAGCAGAAATATTCATCCACTGCTTTAAATGATTAATTTTGAAACCGTTTCTGGTTTACTGTATGCACTTGTGTGATAAAGACTCCTCTAAAATTTGTCATCTTCCATTTCTGTACCCAGATCAATAATTACATTTTTTTGAATTATAAGTGTATGGACTGATAAATGCTCAGTAATAGTTTGAAATTAATTATAAACATAGATTGACAATTTAGGTGTAAAATAATATATGAATTAAGCATCCAAACTTTGAAGCATTTTCGAGATCACACTAAATAAATAGTCTGAATCCATAATGTGAACACATTAAAGACATCAACTGAGGCGCAGATGAAAGAGGCAATGCCATTGTCTTCCACTTTTGAACTTCTTTAAATCACTTGAAGCAGTGAAACATTTTTGTGAGGTAAGAAAAGTATGTCAGGGAGAGAAAGAGAAGTAAAATGCAAATAAATATCTACCTAATCTACTAAGAGGTGGAAATTTGGATTACTCTCTTTTATCCAGCAAATAATTACCATATACACATTTCCTTTGGGGAATATAAAGGTTTGTGATCTTTCCTAGTGCTTGCAGTCAGTTATAAGCTCTGGGTCAGTGACACAATGGCACCTTCCCGTAACCTTCTCCCTATTTACATTTCAGCTGTTCATATACCATATATTTAATAGTCATGAGATAAAATATTCACCTAAAAACAGGCACAAGTCTTGTCACCCCTTAAGTGAGTTCCATAACTCCTGGGCTGGTCCTAACCATTAAAATTAATATTTTTCTTATTCTCTCTCTCTTGGAGGTTGGATGAGGCTTTCATGTGTTTCATACAAAGCAGAATAACAGAAAAGAGTAAGAAAAATTCTCTGAACTACTCATAACCTCATAATTACAGGAATTGCTGGAACAGGTGCATTTGGTTCCCCTCAGGCCATACTGTCTCACACAGTATGTCTATCAGTTAACAGTTTAAAAAAATTCTCTTTCTAAAGTGAGGAAAGGATAAAGCTAGTACCTCCATCACCACTGCATGTTTTGTCACAAATATGTCATCCTGCCTCCATCTGCTTCAAAAGGGAATTCTGCCTATCAGTGTTTGCCACATGAGGTTCTTTGCCAGATGTCAATAGAATCTGAATGAGAGACTTCAAAGGAATTTTAACAATAAATTTTGGTCATTTTACCTAAAAATAAGAAATTACTGTGGGGGGAAAAAAAAAAAAAAAAAAAAAAAAAAGACAAATATCTTGCATCTCTTATTTCAGTTACAGTTGTTTCTATCTCGCCCTTCCTAGACGTTGTGTAGTACCCATCTCATGTGAATATTCCTTGACCATAGCTTTCTGCTCCAGGCAAGATAAATCTAAACATATAATTTCAAAAATCAGTCTACACTTGTGTCCCAATATCTCATAGTTTGGTAAAGGAATTTTATGGGTAACATAAATACCTCTGAGATTTATGAGAAATACTTCTGAGAAATACTTTTGAGATTCATGTAACAATTTAGGAAGCAGGGGTAGAGTTTCTGATACAAATGAGTGTTCTGCTGAATTTTACAAAACTCAAGGAAGCATTTAACTCGGGTATCTCAAACGGATATTCAAGAAGTCCTCTTAAGGTATGTAATTAATGCTGAGAACCTTCAATTCTTGAGTAAACCTCACCCTCATTTCTCTGTTTACCTGATCCTCCTTTTCAAAAATCTGACACCTAAATATGAAGAAAAATCTCTTAATAAATCATAAAAATATTTCAATATCAGTGAAATTGCATAAAAATAAGCAATAAATCATCTTTTATATTCTTAGTGCTTGAGAAAATGTCATTCACAATGATAATGCGAGTCTGAACTAGATGGTTGATTCATTTGAAGTTATTTTGGGCATTCTTTTTGGCTGCCCAGTTACTTGCTGAAAAGAAAAGACTAAGAATGGAGATTCATGAATGTGATGTGTGGAAAGTTCTGTTGAGTATTGCCTTCCAAACCTGAGATACTATCAGAGAGCAGTTGCCTGCTTAATTGATTGTCATTTTTGTACTAGCTAGCAAAGAAAGACACACCTCTATCAGGTTTCAATAATTTTCATTATCAGCTGCATTAATCTTTTCATTTTATCAGCATAATTTTCTGTAACACCCTTAGCTTATGAAAAAAGATTATTGCCCTCACCTTACAGGTATGAAATCTGTTTATATAGGAGTAGAGTTTTTGGGTTGCTTTTTTTTTTCTTCTTGCCCTTCTTTTGTACGCAATCCGCCTTTGCTCTCATGACAGAAAAGTCACAGAAGTATTTTTCGAAACATACTTTCAATTTTTCACTCTTCGTTTGACATTTTGAGATGCCATGTTAGCTTCTTTTATGTTTGATAGACATTGAATTTCTATTTTAAATTATTTTTAAACACCCTGAAATACTTTGATATATTTCAGATTTGAAAAAAAAAAAAGTTAAATAGTTACTTTAAATGTTTATGTCTCAGTGGTCCTTAAAAAAATAAATCTGTCTTTCTGACTGTGTCTGACAAGTTGCTTAAATCCTGCAGGGTATGTAACCATTCGTACCACACTGTCAGTGATAGCAGCCTGTAATTAAACTATTTGTTTGCATTAATTGCAAAACTTCACATGAGTTTATAATTCCCTGCTGAAAAGAATGGTTTTCCACAGACAAGATAATTAAATTCCACATATCAGACAACTGAGTAGCTACTTATTCTTTTCACATACATCTTTGGCCTTTACTTCAGCTGAATACATTACAGGAGGTTTCAAATGTGCTCAGACCACCATAAATTAAGTGAAAGCTTTGTTTTGTGTTCCCAGTCCACAATAGATAGTTTTGGTAGGGTTGGCTTTTGTGTGCATGTGTTAGCTGCAGGAGTGCCTTCTTTCAAAAGTGACAATTTTACTATAGAATGCCTTTACCCAACCATTTCATTTACACCTCCAATTGCATTTTTATCACCATTCCCTTCCTGGCTGGTATATTTGCTCTTTTACTGTACATGGTTTCTGGTGTATATCCTATGCAATCCAATGAATTTCATGGTCTTTTTGAAGCAATTTAGTGAAAGAGATTAAATTTTTTTTAGTGTTTTGATACATACAGCTATCTGACACCTACAGTAGAAATACTGAATTGTCACTCTGCAGTCATTCTTCTTGCCAATTTAATATATTTTTTCCCTCAGAATCTTGCATAAGTATATTTCAAAAAACATCTTCCTTTGGATGATCAAAGTTAATTTTAACTCCTTGGGTTGCATCAAATCACTTCTAAATAAGCAATTTATACACCCAAGATAGCAAATAATCATTGCTGGTGATGTCAGCTGGAATATGAGATCTGGGTAGCATATTATTTCTGTTTTCTTGAGATAAATAAGTATTAAGACTGAAATTTTCACTAGTTCCTGAGTAATTTTCCAAGAGGTCTGGGAGAGCAATCTTCTTGTGGACAAGGATTTCCTGTAAATAGCTAGAACTGAAATGCTATTGAGTCTATTCTTCAGAAGACTAAAGCTAGAATCTGAGTGAGAAAAACGAGAATTTACCAATCATCCAAGAACATAGATAGATACATGCTTTTATCTAAGTAAGAAAAGGAAGACAATATAAAATGAAATTAAAACAGGACTCTAAATTAAGTTCTTGTGAGAACAATGAATAATGAAAGGTGCATAATCATTAATTCCTTGTTTTTAAGAAGTAGGGTTAAATATAATAAGCATATTCACTTTGTCACATTTGTATAATGATTTTCATGGTTACTTTCTGATTATTTTTCTGTTACATTACTACCCATAGGAGTATATTTTAATATTTACTGACAAAATACAATTGTGTGTAGATTAGTGATATAATTATAAAAAATAATTTAAAAAATCAGAAAATTACTGTACTTCTTTAAAGCAATAAGATAGATTAGAACAATTGCAGTTGGAAGGTTGCTACAATGATCATCTCATCCAATTGCCTGATCAGTTCAGGGCTGAACAACTTAAAGTAAGTTATTAAGGGCATTGTCCAAATGCCTCTTTAACACTAAAGGGCTTGGAGCACCAATCCCCACTCTAGGAATCGTGTTTCAGTGTTTGACCATCCTCATGGTAAAGGAATGCTTCTTAATATCCAGTCTAAGCCTCCTCATTGCAGCTTTCAGCCATTTCCTTGCCTGCTCACCTAGGCTTTGTCATGATTCAGATTTGATGGTGTGATTCGGTGTGTCAAAGAGGCCAAGTCATTTGATCATGGCATGCAGATAAAGCATGAGTTATGCATGAGTTATTTTACTTCATAACAATTTGTATGGGGTTATGCTTTGGACTTGTGATGAAAACAATGTCGATAGCACAAGGGTGTTTTTGTTGTTGTTGAGCAGTGCTTGCACAGCCTCAAGGCCTTGTCTGCTCCTCACCCCACCTCACTCCAGCAGCAAGCAGGCTGGCATTGTGCAAAATGCTGCACAAGAGGGGACACACCAGGGGCAGCTGACCCCAGATAAACCAAAGATATATTTCATACCATGTGGCACCAGGCCTGTCAATAAAAACTGAGAGGAAGAAAGAAGAAGGAAGGGACAATCGGAGTGCTGGCGTTTGTCTTTCCAAGTGAACATTACCCTTGATGGAGCCCTGCTCTCCTGGGGGTAGCTGATCACCTGCCTGCCAACGGGAAGTGATGGATGAATTTCTTGTGCTTTTCTTGCATGTACAACCTTTGCTTTCCTTATTACACTGCTTTTGTTTCAACCCAGTGTTATGCCTCTATTTCTCTCCTCCAACCCACTGTGTGAGGATTGAGCAAGAAGCTATGTGGTAGTTAGTTGTTTATGGGGGTTAAACCATAAAAAAACAATTTTAACAGCATAACAGCAACAATATATGTTTTTTAATTCAACACAGAGCAGAAGTATTTCATTAATCTGTGACTTCAGAGGGATACATTTGGGGTTGTTGCACAAATTATGTACAGGTCAACTTTCAAGTAATATCTTCAAAACAATGCATTAAGGATAAAGAACAGGTAGGAAAGTTGTCTGTGGAAAGCAGGTTTTATCCTGCCAATTAATCGGGAAAGATGTCTGGTGAAACCAGAACCAGTTCTGGTCCTAAAAATAGGATCAACTGTATAAGAGCAGATGAAACCACATTTTTGTATTCTGGAGACTGGGGAGAGGAACACAGAGCACAAAGGATGAAGAAGACCCCACTTATAGTACTGCATCCTGCTCTGAAGGCTCCAGCATAAGGCCTTGGACATATTTAAACAAGTACAGAGAAGGGCCACAGAGGAGGTCCCAGTCCTCCAGCAAAAGTGCTCATCACAGGGAAAGGAAAAAAAACAGCCTGCATTGTTCAAGGTGTGAGGTTGTCTTTCAGTCTTCTCAGCATTTCAGATTAACTGCTGTCCCAAGGAGAAAAAAGATTAGAGAGACCAAAAGATTGGATAAAGAGTGTTCTGTATAGAAATATTTCTCATGGATTTGTGAAGCAGACATAATGTATAAAAAATCGATCTGGATTGATGTTAGATGTTAAAGTGGCAGGGTTAGTTGCTTGTACAGAGGAAAGCAAGGTTTCATGCCATAAATAAATTACAAAACATAAATTCTGTTTTGTCCCACCTTTATTTTTGCTAGGAAAGTGTCCTGTTTTTCACTCAGAGAGAGAAATAATCCACCAACATCTGTGATCCATCAACAAGAAAATAGGACTCCAGCTATATTGTGTAAAGTTTTCATTATTAATATATACCTCATATTGTTTGTCTGAACCATGAATTGTATTTCACTACTCCAAATGGATTAGTCAGTACAGCATCTTGAAAGCAAACCTACCTTTCCCTCCTCTTGCCCTGATGAGCAATTAGCAGTGCAATGGGCTGTAATGGAAATAACAATGGATGAGGATGGCCTATGTAATCTGGTGGGACATGAAGCATGAGTAAAGACAAAATCTTTTTATAGGGTTTTTTCACATCATTCAATTCAAATGCATTTTTTTTAGTCTTCCACTTCCAGTTCTCTCAATTGTCTTAGGTGAGAGGCATACCTCAGTTGTCTTGAAGGAGAAAGTGGGTAAAGGGTTCTGTCTGTAAATTCAGCCCCTATTTTATAAAACTATATTAATTTCTCATTGCTGTATTTCTTTATCATCCTTTACTCTTTTCCTTCCCTTTGTTCTTCTCCACATACACATTTTCCCTTTCTATCAAGAAAATTGAATGCCTACCTTTTGGGAATTAAATTTTATATTAGAAAAGTTTACTTAAAGTATATCTTTCATATAAGCATTCAATTAAGAATTAATAATGGAACTTCCCTCTTAATAAAATATTGAATGTTTTTAAAAATACTTAATGAAGATTCAGAGATAAATTCAAGTCTTTGTCTGATTAATCTGAAGCTGCAAAAACTATAAATTATGGTGTAATAAATGTTAATTTTAAGAAAATAGTAATTATCTTTTCAGTTAATGTTACATTCAGAGAAAACTGAGCTTAAAACACAAAGACCTTACTTAGCTAAAGAATTTAATCAGCACAAGCAAAACTTCAAGTTATCTGGTACAAAGAATATTCCATAAAATCTGCATTTGCTAAAGTCTTTGGATCATCTGTTGGATGATCAGGCGTGATATTGAACTAAGCATATGGGATTTTATACCTCTAGAAGACCGAAAAATATTTGGCAATTTTCAAATTGTGTGGTTCCCTTTGTAAGTGTTCTATATAAGATGACAGACATATTATCTACAGAAATTTGAGTAACTTTGAAAATATTATACTCACTTTAAGGGCATGTGTATTTGAGAACCCTTTTATTTTAAGAAACACATCCTCTTTCCTATTTTAAATTTGGTTTAGATATAAAATTTTAGTTCCTTTGTGTATACATATTTTTGTATTGACTTTCTATTATATCATCAGTGCAAAATGGTGATACATCCCACTATGTATCCACTCAAATTTATTTCTTATTTAACACAGTTGACACTGCTTTTGTGACTTTGTAATACTAAGTTCAAAAAAGTACCATAAAGAAGCCTGTAGGTAAATATTTGTGCTGTTTTTGGAGCCAAATTTAAAATAATGGATAGTTATTAAATTGTCTCCTGAACAGTTAGAAAAAATAAAACTACTGCTTTACCAGATAAGAATCATCAACATTGTGATATGGTGGGAGCAAGTTCTTCTGGGTAAAAAAAGGATTTTATTTCATAAAATATTGTATACATAAGAAAGAAAGAACAAGAAAGAAAATATCAAGAGAAGACATTAATCATCACTTTATGTCTGTAATAAGATATAAACATATGCCCATAGAATTATTTAAATTAATTTCTTTGTATTCTATTCTGCAAGGTAAAGATTATTAAGAAAACTGGAAATTTGTTATCTCCTGTCCTAGTTTACACCAAGTTAATGTGTGCAGAAGAGTCACATTAAATCTGAATGGTAAGTGCTCCTTTTTAGTAGTGATCACTCTTAAGAGACATAATGGCTACTCATACTGCAGAATAAGATTTCAAAATTGCATCACATTCTAGGGAATAAAACAAGTGGTATAGTCATTAATTCAGGAAAACACAACCAAATGTATTTAGAAGAATGACAAACAAGGAAAATCTAGTCACAGTAATTAGTATCACAGAACAATGTTGCTGCTCAAGCTGCAAATCAAGCACATGGCTTTTCTTTCTGCTTGAATCTACATTTAATCTGTATAAAAAAAATGACACGAAGTTCTCAGTGTCTCAGCAGAAAAGGTAGAAAAATCTTGTATTGACATTGCAAGGCATTCAGCATGAAAAAATATGGGTAGAAACAAGGTGTAACTACCCTCGAAATAACTTCAAAACTTTTCCATTTTCTGCTATACTTGATATGTTCTGAGTAGTTCTTGTAGGAGTGAAATGATTCAAAGAAAAGCTGTCATTATTCAAATATATATTTAGATTAAACTTAATATTTGGGTTATACTAGAATCAAATCAAATCAAGAGTTAGAAATTGACTTAGGATGTTAAAAGTTAAAAGCATCTTAAATCCATACAGAAGGCATTTGGGAATTAATGTCTTTTCCTATTTAAAGAGTGCACATTAGTCAGCATCATCTATATTTTAAGTTAGGGTTATAACAATATAAGGGAGATTTCCACATTTTTTCAATAGCCTGGATTTTCTTTGAAAGAGTAGTATTTATTTTTGCTTGTTGCCTCTACATGTCACCAACAAATTTAATGTTTTGCTGTTGGTAAGACTAGGAATTAACACTGTTTGGAAAATGTGTCTCTTAACTGATGACATTTAAATTATGCTAACGAATAAATCATTTCACTTTTCAATCTCGCTAGAGACTATGCTTTATACACACATTTTGTAGTATAAATCTTTTATCACTCTGACATCAATTGAGATGTAGCCCCTACTGAATGGTTAAATAGAAACTTTGAGTATGTAATGAAACTCTTTTATGTCTTCTAAGTTGCAGATCTCTTACCCTGCATTTATAAGTGTAAAGTGTCATTTTAACCTTCTATAATCCCACTGAGATATAGTTTTATTCCACTTGCTAATTTTTTTAAGTGACTGTGTTTAAAACATGGAGGAGTTTTTGAGTAGGGTTCAGTGACACAATTTAATATAATTATGATTTCTAAAATAGGCATATTTAATAATTCTATATCATAGCTTTTGTTATATACTGCTTTTGAATTGTCTCCATCTTACGGCAATTTGACAACCTCCATCATATCTATTTAGGTTTCCATTGAGTAAGCAAAATCCTATGCCACATGTCTATGAAAAACCTGGAAGAGGCCTTTGTCTAAATTTAAATTTCAAGTGATTGTCAGTGCCACTAATTGGAGATAAGAATGCCTACACAGAATTTCAGGCTGCAGGGGAACATGAGTTCTTTCAGAATTGTTCTCTATCATAATTATCCTGAAGTGAGCAATTAAATCGAGCAATCTGGAAAACCATTCTACAAGAACAGGTGGGTGAGCTGTGAGATCAAAGTAAGAAGCCATTGAATAGAGAGAAGAAGTTTCTATTCCCACGAACTGATCCACAGAGTTTTGAGAGGTAATTTTATTTTCTGTCACTCAATGGTCTCAAAATAAAATTTACAGAAAACAGAAGTGTTACCAAAGGCATTATTTTGGAACAGACACGTCATTTTGAAAGCTCTTAGTGGTTTTGAAGGGAGACATAAAAAAAGGATAAAAAGTGTATTGAGGAAAAATACAAGATATATTTAAAACCTGACAAGAAACAGTATGCAGTGTTTTAAAGCTTAAGAATTAGCAGTTCATTTCATTGCGAGAGTATAACAAGACGGTTATGCTCAGTGGCAACAGACCTGACAGATTTCCTGCTCTAGGAAAGTGACACTTCTTGAAACACTGCAGAAGTGGTGGTGGTGTTGCTTTAATTAAGTCACTAGTCTAACAGAGGAGCATATTAATTGCATCTGGCCCCATGAGTCAGGCTCCAGTATGGGATAAGCACATGGATTTGATTATCACATAACAAGAGAACTGGTAATGTAAACAAGAAGGAATAATGTGTGAGTTTTCCTGCAAGGTCTCTCTAGGTTCAGGCTCATTAACAGTAAAACATTACCTTCTTCCTGGCCTTCCTGTGGGTCACAATCTTGGCAACTGCCTTTGGAAGACAGACTGCAGCACCAGCCCACACATAAAATACAGAAAGGCCACATCATGAGATATACATTTTATAGCTTAGGCCAGCAGGTTCGTAGGTTTACAAACAGCCAACTTATACAGAGCCACCTGAATCACAAATAATGAAAAACAAATTGAATGGCAGCAGTAACTGACAGTACAGACTGAAACAGTACCTGGAGAAAAGAAACCCAAAAAAAAGTAGATGAAAATATTTTTTTCCAGGTAATTTTTTCCTTGGAAAAATACAATTGATTAATATACAAATGTTCATAAAAGCTTATGAGTTTGTTTGTTTGAGGTTTTTTTGTGGGTTTTGCTTTTTGGGTTTTTTTTTTATGTGAAAATTGTCATAAAATAAAATATTATTGCCACTTTAGAGTTTCATTTCAATGTTAAATAAATTTGCTTCAATAAAAAAAATAGACTTTATTTCATGTTTATTTAGTCAGAATTCATAATGGATTTTATTTTAAATTACATAATATTGTGGATACATAAGGTATTTATATTAATTATAGCATTTCAGTGTCATTGAAGCAATGCTTTTCTAAGATAAAAATTACTATTGAAAGTAGATGATTCAGAATAATGAAAACTGTAGAGCAAAACATCATCAAATTGGAATTTCTACTTTAAAAGTTTTATATTCTAGTTTGTCTTTCTAGTTTTGAGAAGGGTAACCCAAAAATACCAAACTGTCAAAATTTACAGCAAAATTATATTTTCATTTTTTAGAGAAAGCTGTAGAAAGCAAACAGAGAACAAAATAAGTAAGAGATTTTACTTTTTCATGCCTAGAGTATCCATGCTGTCTGTATTCAGGTATTGAACTGTCTTTTCAATCCTGGAGAAAACTTTTCAAATTAAAGGAAAGGTCAGCATGTTTTATGACAGACAGCACATTGCTGTTGGGGCATTCAATTCAGCTATATGGGGACTTCATAAATTCTTGAGAATCCATATGTATAAAGAATTTTTTATGTTAAATGTGTTTGTCAGAATGACTCTTACATCTCACTCTCCAGTCACCTTGCTGTCAAACTTAACAATGTTTATTTCAGGATATTCTAAAGCAAAGTTTCTAAAAAGGTAGGAGTAAAGAATGCATAATTTTCAAAGTGATGTTTTTACCCTCAAATGTGATGAGGACTTGTACACCTAAAGAATTTATTTGCTTAGCTTTTAAATAGAAGGTTTCATCACCAACAAAACCTCTTCAGTTTATACTTGGAAGCCAGTTAGATGTGAGCAGAGCAAGCTTTTCGGCAAGACTAAGTAGGCCACATACAATGGCATTTGACTCAGGCTATACAGCTTACCTATATTTAAGACTCTTATTCGGACATAAGCAGGATATATTCACCTTCATTTCTGACAAGCACCTCTTTCCAAATTTGAAATTTGTGAAAGTCAGGACGTAAGTGTTAAGATGGAAATTTATGAAGTATAACTCTGTAGTCAGGTTATCAGTAATTAAGCAAATATTAAAGGAAAATATCTAACATTAGGTTTATTGTTCTTCTAGTAGAATAACAAAAAATAAGGAACTCAACTCTCGTTGCATAACAAAAAAGATCCTCTGCTAGCAGGAAGTGGGTTTCTAGAACTTCTTAGCCAAGGCATGTATCTGAGCATAATGGTCAGACATACATTGTCTGTCCTCTTTCTGAAGTATTTTGGTTGGTGTAAAAATAAAATCTAGACTTTCCTGAGAAATATTTTAAACACAGCAGTATAATGAAAAGAAATATGGCCATTCATGCCTTGACCTTAACTTAATGCTGCCAGCATCTGAATTGCGGATAAGAGTATTACAATACTCAGTTTTCTGTATTCCAAGATGCAAGTATCACACTAGTAAACCTTCTAGAAAATGCAAATTTTAAGATCTATATAAGAGTTTTGTAGATAGAGTAGAATCAGGGCTTCCCATCAGTGGGGTAATCTTTAATGACCAAATTGCTGAGATAGATTTGATCATTATGACCATTATTAGATGGTCCTTACTGGGGAATGTCTCTTCAGTTACATTCTGGAAATGTCTTTTTTTCAGGATATTGCAGGCACTGAAATCTGAGGACCTTGATAGTCTCAGGTGCCAACAGATTAAATCAAACCTTGCCTAGATGCCTCCTCTGCTGAGGAAATAGTTAATAAAGAGGACTTAAACAGATATTTCCAAGACTATATCTCATGATGGGATGTAATGCACTGGTCTTCAAGGTAATGCAGACCCTGGCTGTCATTTCCACATGATATAGGTCGACATCACATTGCAACTCTACCTTAGGTGTGGAAGCAGTATGGGTGGATCTGCAGCATCCATAAAATGCTGGAAAGCAGTCCTTACTAGCTAGAATATTAACACAACTAAGCTGTTTGCTGAAGCAGTCTTTTCCAGGGACAACTTGGGTTACTCTGCACAGCACTTCTCTGTAGACACATTCTACATCACTTAGATGTCCTGGAAAGGTAGCTTTAGCCTTGTAGCTTTGTGTAGGAGTGAATAATTTATGTGTGAGCTGTTTATACTTGAATGTTTCAGTGAGATCATTTCTCTTTTATAAAATAATGTTCACTAATTCAATTACAGAGCTCTCCAAACAGTAGGATTGGCTTCCCTATTCACAGTTAGAATGCCAAGATGCCTGCAGGTAGATAGGTATGTCTGTCAGTTATCACAGCACCCACTGCGCAGAAATGTGCTTCAGAATAAACATTTCAGATCTTGAAAGTCAACAGGGTTGAACAGCAAGATACAGGCTACATGTTTTAGGAAACTAGTTTTGGTATTGAAACACCTGAAAATCCAGCACCTAACTCTTTCTGGTCAGTACAGACTATCTTCTTTAATTATGTGGCCCATCTATTTAGTCAGTGGCAAAATATTTGGTTCATCTAAGAGGCAATTTTAAATAGCTGAATTCCCTGGTCTTTAAATTAACTGCACACAGGGACTGAACTCTTTGAGAGGAGAGATCAAGTAGGAAGTTGGCTGCTCAGGAGCATATTCTGAGTTCCAAAGCACAGACCTGGAGCTAAAGGACAGGAGCCAGCCTGCACAGACTCTGATTTAGATTACTTCATCCTTAACCAAGACCAAGGAAAAAAATCACTTTATTAAGGTGTACAAAGAACTTGAGACAATGTACCTGTTCTGTACAAAAGCCTAGCTGACTGCACAAAACCACAAAAGAGTCAAGTTTCTAAGCATTAGTCCTCACATTCTATTTACAAGCATTTGAGCATTATTGTTCAAGCAACAGGCATGATACAGAAAATAGATGCTAGAATGCATGCTCCTCCTCCATGTTCTTTCTCCTTCTCTCACATCCTGAATCTGGTATTGTGTAATGAGAAACTCAAGTGACATGGGGCTAGGCAAGCAGCAAGCAAAGGAGAAAAGAAGGGTAAGACTGGTAAGCTGCAACTGGAAGGTCTCCATTCTAAACAAAAGCAGAACATAGTTCTGCTCACAACCCTGCTCGTTTATTTTCTATCGGAGTCGTTGGACAAAACCCAGAAATAGTATGAAGGAGCAGAAAGTGGTTTTGAATAGGAGTTGCTGTGCTTTATAAATAAATCGATGTTGTCTGTCTTTTTAGACATGCTCAAAGAACCTTTGTCAGCTAAAGTCCCTCTGAGATTCAGGCTGAGGCTCAACACCTCTCTTTCATAAATCTCGAGTGCACAAAAGCTTTGCCCACAGTGCAAGTGCTTACAGGGAGAGGCAGTGAAAGAAACTGCTTTAGGAATTTTTTTGAAACCCCATCTTTTCCATTGCACCTAAGTTCAACTCAGGCAGTCTGATGGTTTTCAAAACTTGTATTGCTTTGTTAGAGTGTAACTCCATGCTTTTTCTAAAGATGAAATCTGAAGAGACTGTTGAGAGAAAAAAAAATCACCTTGCACACATTCCCTGTATCTGCATGCTGGGCACACACTGTGCATTGGTATCAAGAGGAAGGTTGCACTTCCTTCATGCTTTCTTTGTAAGAGTAGAGTTACAGTTTCTTTGTGCTTAGAAGATCGGGGATCAATGTCTGGCCAGCTGGATGCAGACAGTCTGGGACCCTTTGTAGCAGACTGCAGGTACATCAGGTCTGGACAGCCCTTTGCTGAATGGAGCAGCAGTTTGTACAAGGGTGGCAGCACAATAAGGGATGGTATCACCTATCACCTGCAAAAGCTCTCTGAGAACAATGTGAGCTGAAGTAAAAAGCAGGTTCTTTCAGCATTCCAAGAGGGCCAGTCAGATTTTGTTATGTGGGAGCCCTCACAATTCTCATTAAAACACATTTTTTCTTCATGTTTATATTCATTCTCCATGAGGGCAAATGTTGGATGCAGCACTGCATTACAGTTTGCAGATCATCCCTGGCAGTTAGAGGGCTCATTGGTTCACATCATACTCCTCTTTATCAAAGAAACCTGACCAGACCTGCTGCTAGCACATCAATAAGTAGGCAAGTATAATCTTTTAATCTCACAGCCAGTAAACTTTTTCACGCTGCAGCCTTTACTATGTACCAGATCTCAAATACTGACTGCCTCATAAGAAGGTGGAAAAGTAAATAGTCTGCCACACATGTCAGCAGGCATCAGCTCCCTAAACACCTGACCTCAAACAGAATGTGTTTGAACATATACACAGCAGACTATCCCCTTCTAAAGACTTTCCTGAGGTATTTTACACATGCAATATTATACACACACTTCATAGATACTGTTCCATTCCTGATTAAGACTACATTTACAACCAGGCACAAAAAACCCTGTGATGATGATGTGATTTTGTTCATACTTAGCACTCACCTACACAGCAGAGATTAAATCTGTATTTAAAATCCACTTACTTGCCTATTAAGAGGGACATCTTCCCTCAGTAGTGATAATGGAAATGGATTGGAATTCCTGTCTTCCAGTTTACTAGTATTTCTGGATATTTATTGGTTTTTCTGTGATCACATATTATGTATGTGGAAATGTTACATTGCAGTGTCTTGTCTGTAGTCTGCACATTTTTTATTGTTCTAATACAACTGCTAGAGGGAGAGTTTAATTTTCTAGATGAAGAGGGACAGGATAAGCACTTTTATATGTGTGACACTACCACAATACATGCAGTTTTGTCTGGAAGAGCTTACAGCATGGATGTAACAATTACAGAGATCCAGCTAGTACCAAACCAAACATAAATCTAGCAAGCATCATGGCATCAGTTTGGATGCAGCAGGTGACCATTTGCATAATGCTGCATCAAAGCTCATCTTTCTGAAAGTACTTTGCTAGGAAAAGAAAACACAAGGATAGTGAAACATGCTTTAGCTAACTTACTATTTCCTTAGCTAATTTCAAATACTCAAATATGGTTCATAGAGAAAGAACAGTGAGAAAGATATGCTCCCAAGTGAAAGTCTGACCTTGTTATATCCTTACAGTCTAGTGGAAACTTCTTTTATTCTTCCTGTAGGCAAATCCAAATATAGTCTGTATGCAAATGAAAGGAGAAATTAAGTACACAGAGTTATATTCCACTACCTTTCCCCTTTTGGAGTAATGCACACATCATCAAAATGTGATCTATCGAGAAGGTACTCTGCTATGATCTCATTTCTCTCTTTTACTAGGTTATAGAGGGAGGAAACGTTAATTGTGGCAAAGAAAATGCCATGATCGGCCCCAAAATTTTCAATATGTGTTTGCTTCATTTGCTTTTGTGTAATTTTAAAAACAAATAAATCTATATGACTCACAGCAATAAGTAGCTATTTGCAACTTTTCAGCATTTCAAAGTTCTGATAAAAAGGGTTTGTCTATAAGTGTGTCTGAACTTAGCTCTCTTTCCCTTTTTAGTATGCAGTA
The DNA here is from genome assembly GCA_017589585.1 of Phylloscopus whistleri. Lineage (NCBI taxonomy): Eukaryota > Metazoa > Chordata > Aves > Passeriformes > Phylloscopidae > Phylloscopus > Phylloscopus whistleri. Next base: position 4,552,931 of record JADMLD010001389.1, on the reverse strand, counting down.
GGTCATTCACATGTTAATCAGCTCTCCACTTTCCAAAATTTTCATTCTGCTACAAAACTCAATTGTTTTGATGAAGACTAGAGGTCTGCAGATTTTGCACTCAGTATAGCCAAGGATTAGCGTGGTGACATTATATTAGAAACTATTATCCTAAAAATAGGGCTCTTTCATGACACGGCATCAGTTGTAAATCTGGTGTTTTTTCTGTGAGACAATGGGTTATGCTGGGACACAATGTAAATTTAATCTTTATTTTGATTGACAAGGTTCCTTAAATGTGTTATTAACTTGTTCTTGGACATTCCACTCTTTTCTAAGGACATGGAAATTATTTAAAGGGATATGTTCAGTTAGGACGTAAAAACAAAAACAGGAGCTTTTTTTCTCTTTTTGTAATTTTTTACTGAAAATAGAGATTGAGGAAACAGGGAACAGGCAATTGGCATGCAAAAAAGAATGAGTGCCTTGTTATCTTCTTTAAAAATACCAAACCCACAAACCAAACCAAACAAAACCCAAAAATACATAATCATTTTTTATAGATAAATATTTATTTATCGCTATTGTTTTTATTCACAACCTTTAATTTGAATAATTTTCAAGAAAATAAATAATGTGAAAATAAAAGCTATTTTAGCAATATTTTTATATTAACTGTTTTTCAAGGGAATATATGCTTGCAGGAATTGTAGTCAAATTTTGTCCCTTGGAGGTCTAGGATCTTCTACTGAATTTCCTGAGACCTCTAGTTTCCTTTTTTTTTTTTTAATTTAATTTTCTGTGAGAAAATAAAAATTGTTCTGTAACACTTCACTCCCTATGAGTTATGAAGTCAAAATATATCTATTTGGCTTAGTGAAAGAAAGAAAGAAAGAAAGAAAAGTTATCCAGTTATACTGTTCAGAGAATATATTGGCATGAGTTGAAAAACATTTATACTTCGATGAAAAGCACTCCTTCAATAAGAAGGTTTGATCCGTCTACTCCTCAAATATTTGCAATAGCTCTGATAGTGTTAACAGCACTTCTGTCAGTCTTCTCAGCAGTGCTAACTGTGAGGAAGTCCCCAAACACCACTCCAGTAGAGAAACATGTGTACAAACACAACATGACTACTAAGCCAGCTGCCCAGTAGCTATGAGAAATTCATCTTGCCTGAATTTCTCTTGAAGCTGAATTTTGTTGCTCAGTTTCATGTGAGCTCACAGCACACAAAATAAAACAATTAGTGTTATCTGTCTGGCATATATTAAACAGAAAACATTTCTCTTGTATTACACAAAACCACCCTTTTTTAAAGTTTTATCCTTAATATCAAATCTTGAAAAATTTCTGGAGTTTATAATGCGTCTTAGAAAAAGTAGATTTAAAATATCTCTGTAACAGGGTTTTGTAAAGTGGTTTATCCAACACAGAGAAAAACTAGGAGAAAGGAGGGGGTGAGGAACACAAGGCAGTTGGAAGAAAAAACAAGATAAATTCAGACAATTTTTCCCCATTATCTATTCCTAAAGACATTTCCCTTTGCCAAAATAATGATTTAGGTAATACAATATGGGTTAAAGTGATTCCAACACCTATTTTTAAGTAGCATTTTAATTAAAAAAATAAATAGAATTCTAATTCATATCTAATAAAATGATACAAGGATAAAAAAGCACAAGGAAACTAAATAGAGGATTCAGATTCTTGTCTTACTGTTCTGTTTTCACAGAAAACAAGATATTACATCTTGTGGCTAGTGGAAATATGAATAGTTCTGTATATTTAAAATATTAATATCTCCTTTCTAAACTATTTGGTTCTTAGGTTTGGGTTTTTGGCAGGGTTTGTGTTTAGTCACTAGTTCAAATGGTAAAAGAAGCTTACTGGGGAAATGCTACCACTCAACAGAAATCATCCACAATGGAGAGAACACAAACAAAAAATTGAGGTTTAATTGCGGTTTTAAATCTTATTTTATGTTCCTGTCACCAGCTCGAAACTACACATGTCACTTAATTGATTTTAATTAGCACACCCTTAATAACAAAGTAAATTTGGTGTTTAAATCACATAAGTCACTTAGCACAGAAATACAGTGTTTAGGTAGCTATTGTGGTGTATCTTTGGATTCTTCATGGCAGACCACTAAAAAGGTAGCTAAGGTAGCATCTGACCTTTATTTGTAAATGTGTGGAGTGAGTTGCTTCATCCCAACCAACAGTTGGAGGCACAAGCCCTCACTCTGTCATCCTAGACATTTCTATGGTCTCTGGAAATTACCCACCTGTGGGCTGAGGTACTCAGCTCTCCAGGTAACATGGATGCATCCTGTTTCCTACTTATTCATTACTTTCTCAAGGAGAGCAAATTCTAATTTTACCAGTTTCATGCAATTTTTCAGTCCAATCTTCTAGAATCAGATGATTTAAGAGCAAAATCATAGATTTATTTCATAAATTTAAGTGTAATTACATTATAATTACATTTCTTTGAGGAGATTAAATATGTATGTTTGCATATGTACATATATAAAAATTCAGTACTAATTTAAATTTAACAGGACTTCTTCCTAGCATATGTGGTACTTTTCACCTGAAATTTCCAATGTACCTCAACTTCATCCTGCAGAATCCTGTACTTCTAAAAAAAATTTCTAAAAAATAGATACTTTAGAAAAACTATTTGATCCCAATCCACAGATGCTCCACAAATATAAAAGCCAAGAAAAATAAGCAATATATAGCAATATCACAATACAGTGACAAAGAAACATTTACATTCAATCCTCTTCAACAAAATAACCTTCAATGTACTTAGACCCTTTGTCTTTTTGACAAATTTCTCAGCTGTAACCACATATACTTATGAAAACATTGTCTTAGGCCTTATAGGTTTTTATCTTGATAAATATTGAAAGTTGGCACCAGTTTTGGACAAATTCTGTCAGCTTGTTACTGTTATGAGTGTGAGGATTCATGAACTCCATAGAAAATCCTGAATCAGTAACTCTTCTGCAAACCACCACAAAATTTTTCCCCTCAGTTAGCTGCCACAGGATAGCAGATGAAAGCCATACATGACCCTGAGATTAGGTAGTTTGGTATTAATAATGTCAGGGTAGTAGGTTTGATCCCTGTACAGGCCATTCACTTAAGAGTGTGACTTAATGGTCCTTCTTGGTCCTTTCCATCTTGGAAAGACTGTTCTGCGATTCTGTGATCTAATTGCAAACACCTGATTTCAAAGCCAGTCTTAGTTCAAAAGACATGATGCCAGTTTCAAATTGTACAGATGTTTCTTCTGCCTATGCAGGAATTTGTGTATTCAGATTCTATCAGAAAATTATTTTTACATCCTAATTCGTTTTGTGATCTTCACATCTGCCTGACCATCATTTGTTCTAGAGATAGATGAGTTGAGCTTTTTTGTGTTTTTCAGCAAATAATACATTACCTTTGCATCTGAAGAAGGAAAAGTCAAACATCAAAACCTAATATGTTGTCTCATTTCTTTCAATTTAGAAACTGAATAGGTATTCCAGGTTTTGTTGTCCTCATAGACCACAGAATGTACCACAATGTGTTCTAAAGGCTTTGTTACTATATGTCCTGGGTTATGGAATCAAAAATGTGTATTCTATTTTCATCTGCTGAAAGCAGTTGGGGAATTGTTCTTTATTTCTTGTAACTTTGGAAGGAGGGGGACGGGGGGGAGGGGCGGGTGCCTTTTGGGTAATGGGCCATCAACAGACTATACCCCCGGACTATACCCGCTCCCCCCAGAGCCCCAGAAGCCCCATTTGCATGCATGGTCCTATTGTGGGATGCCCCACCCAGTGGGGGGAGTCTACAATTGCTGCCGGGAAAACTGAGCCGGCCAGGGACAGACTTCACTTGCTTCACCCCGATTCCTGGGAGGAAGACGGCACCCCATCTCATCATCGCTGGACCCCATCTCACCATCACCTCACCCCTGGACCCCTCCTCATCACTCCTAGACCCTTCCTCATCACTCCTAGAGCCTTTTTGGCTACAGGATCGTCCCTGCTCCAACAGAGCCACGTCTGTCATCCCAGGACTCACTTCTGGACTGCTTCCAACACCCTGACTAACAGGGTGCCAGGTGGCAGGTCTGATTCTGTCAGGGCTTTCCCAAATTGTTGTTGTTTGTTTGCTGGTTTGGTGGGGTAGTTTTGTTTCCTACCACATTTGTATTATTGATATTCCTAGTAAAGAACTGTTATTCCTATTCCCAAATCTTTGCCTGAGAGCCCTTAATTGAAAATTTATAATTTGGCAGGGGTGGGGGGTTTGCATTCTCTATTCTAAGGGAAACCCCAGTTTCCCTGGCAGACACCTGTCTTGTCAAACCAAGACAGATTTTGGCGCCCAAGTGTGGGGCACAAGGGCATTGAGACAGAGGAATAACAGTTCTTGTGTACTAGATAGAAGTCTACTGCTCAAAATCATGTGGTCCAGCTTTCCCTGGTTTGGCTGGCACGTGGTTGTGGCTGTATTTCTGCCATTTGCTGGCCCTTATCTAAACATGGGCCCTATAACCAAGGCTACTGTGGCTGGCATCCAGTTTATTTTGTGGGTTAATAAGGTGAGGAATTCGTGGATTTTTAACTTCCTTTGGAAAGCAGGCACATGGATTCAGGGCTATCATAGACTAACTCTGTGTTTCTGGGTTACTTTAATAATGGTACATATTGTGAGGAAATGGCACCAGGGGAAATTTTCTCCCAACCCTTCACTCAGTTTTTTGGGTCTACTCCACCAGCTTTTCAAGGGTTAAATTTCCCTCTGAATGCTAATGACGTCATACAGTGGTTGGTGCTGCTTATAGGCCTATTCTATTTGGTATTCAGAGATAAAGGGAGACTGGCCTGGGTAAGCACTCTGATAACTACCCCAGAGAATAATGATGCTGCCCAAGAGCCCACCCCTGTCCCACAGCCAGCCTCAGGCATAAACCACCCGGTTTGGGTGAAGGCTCTGATAAAAGAAATGCATGAGATGAACCAGATGCTGAAAGAGTACATTTCCCCAGCTGGTGAGAAACCTTCGCCCTGCCCTGACAAAAGAGAATCTGATACAGAACCCGCAGACATTACAACTGTCCAGGTTCCAGCTGACACACAGGGGCAGTCACAGCCAGCAGCAGTTGCCCCTGTGGAAACAAGGAAATCTAAAGTGAAAACAGCAAACCCAGAGAGTAAAGATAAGAAGGGAGGGCCCTCACAAGACACAAGGGAATCACATGTTCAGATCATCACTGAGACCCTGTCGTATGAAAGTCTCCGTAATCTGCAAAAAGATATTGTACGGCGGGGACGTGAGGCTTACACTGCCTGGCTACTTCGGGTTTGGGATCTTATGGGCACAGGTGTCCAACTAGATGGTGGGGAGGCCAGGAATTTGGGACCCTTGACCCAGGACTCAGGTATAAATCAGGTATTTGTAAGGGAGCCTGGACCTCTTTCCCTCTGGCAGCGGCTTTTAACGAGTGTGAGAGAAAGATTTGTCCACAGAGAAAGAATGCAGGAGCACCACCATAGAATGCGCTGGAAAACTCTGGAGGAGGGAATCCAACAGCTGAGGGAAGTGGCAGTACTAGAGGTACTTTTTGGGAGGAGTGGACAGCATGATAATGATCCTGACAAGGTTAGATGCACAGCGCAGATGTTATGGAACCTGGCAAATCTGGGGCCATCTCAGTATACTACATTCATTGCAACCATTAATGCTGAGGACAACCAAGTGACAGTGGGGGCTGTTGCCACTAAGCTTAGGAATTATGAGAGCATGATCAATGGCCCGCTGCAGGCTCATATCTCTGCCGTGGTGAAAGAGCTCAAAGAGGAAATGAGGGAGGTGAGGGAGGAGATGAGGAAGAGCAGTTCCAATGTGGCACCGGTACGAGTCACAGGCCCCAGAGTCAGAGCCCAACGACCCCCAGCCAGAGAGAGAGGGTACACCCCGAGAGCTGACCTGTGGTTTTACCTGCGTGACCATGGGGAAGACATGGGAGTGTGGGATGGGAAACCCACCTATGTCCTGGCAGCCCGGGTGCGTGAGCTCAAGGAGAGGAACACTCACCAAAGGGGTGCCACTAAAATGAAAGTATCCTCAACCTCCTATGCCCAGGCTGTCAGTAGTCAGGATGCTGGAACCTCTAGTATGTATGCTCAGGGAGGGAATAACCAGTGCTAGAGGGGCCCTGCCTCTAGCCAGGTAGAGGAGAGGGACAATCGGATCTATTGGACTGTGTGGATCCGATGGCCTGGCACATCTGACCCACAGAAATACACGGCTTTGGTTGACACTGGCTCCCAATGTACCCTGATGCCGTCGAGGTATGTGGGAGCAGAACCCATCTCTATTTCTGGAGTGACAGGGGGGTCCCAGCAACTGACTGTATTGGAGGCCGAAGTGAGTTTGACTGGGAATGGGTGGCAGAAACATCCCATTGTGACTGGTCCAGAGGCCCTGTGCATCCTTGGCATAGACTATCTCAAAAATGGACATTTCAAAGACCCAAAAGGATATCGTTGGGCTTTTGGAGTAGCTGCTGTAGAGATGGAAGACATCAGACAACTAAATACCCTGCCTGGTCTCTCCGACGACCCCTCTGCTGTGGGACTGCTGAGAGTTGAAGAACAACAGGTGCCAATTGCCACAGCAACAGTGCACCGTCGGCAATACCGTACTGACAGAGACTCTGTGACTCCCATCCATGAGATGATTTGTAAACTGGAGAGCCAAGGGGTGGTCAGCAAAACCCACTCACCCTTCAACAGTCCCATTTGGCCTGTGCGTAAGTCTGAAGGGGAATGGAGATTGACTGTGGACTATCGTGCATTGAATGAAGTGACTCCACCACTGAGCGCTGCCGTGCCGGACATGCTGGAGCTCCAGTATGAGCTGGAGTCCAAGGCAGCAAAGTGGTATGCCACTATTGACATTGCCAATGCCTTCTTCTCCATTCCTTTGGCAGCAGAGTGCAGGCCCCAGTTTGCTTTCACCTGGAGGGGCGTTCAGTACACCTGGAACCGACTGCCCCAGGGGTGGAAGCACAGTCCCACCATCTGCCATGGACTGATCCAGGCTGCACTGGAGAAGGGTGAGGCTCCGGAACATCTACAGTACATTGATGACATCATTGTGTGGGGAAACACGGCAGTGGAAGTTTTCGAGAAAGGAGAAAAGATCATCCAGATTCTCCTGGAAGCTGGCTTTGCCATTAAGAAGAGTAAAGTCAAGGGACCTGCCCGAGAGATCCAGTTCCTGGGAGTGAAGTGGCAAGATGGACGGCGTCAGATCCCCACAGAGGTCATTAATAAGATCACTGCGATGTCTCCACCGACCAGCAAGAAGGAAACACAAGCTTTCCTAGGTGCCATAGGTTTCTGGAGGATGCACATCCCTGAGTACAGTCAGATTGTGAGCCCTCTGTACCTGGTTACCCGCAAAAAGAACGATTTCCACTGGGGCCCAGAGCAGCAACACGCCTTTGCCCAGATCAAGCAGGAAATTGCTCATGCGGTGGCCCTTGGCCCAGTCAGGACGGGACCAGAGGTAAAGAACGTGCTTTACTCCGCAGCTGGGAGCCATGGTCTGTCCTGGAGCCTTTGGCAGAAGGTGCCTGGTGAGACTCGAGGCCGGCCACTGGGATTCTGGAGCCGAAGCTACAGAGGGTCTGAAGCCAATTACACTCCCACGGAGAAGGAGATCTTGGCTGCCTATGAAGGAGTTCAAGCTGCCTCAGAGGTGATTGGCACGGAAGCACAGCTCCTCCTGGCACCCCGACTACCAGTGCTGGGGTGGATGTTTAAAGGAAAGGTTCCCTCCACCCATCACGCCACCGATGCCACCTGGAGCAAATGGATTGCCCTCATCACTCAGCGCGCCCGTATTGGAAACCCGAATCGCCCTGGGATTCTGGAAGTGATCACCAACTGGCCGGAAGCTGAGAACTTCAGTCTCACCGAGGAAGAAGAACAAGAGCAGGTAACCCGGGCTGAAGAAGCTCCACCATATAACCAACTGCCAGCAGAAGAAGCACGCTACGCTCTTTTCACTGACGGTTCCTGTCGCATCGTAGGGATGAACCGGAAGTGGAAAGCAGCTGTGTGGAGCCCCACAAGACAGGTTGCACAAGCCACTGAAGGAGAAGGTGGGTCAAGCCAGCTTGCCGAACTCAAAGCTGTTCAATTGGCCCTGGACATTGCTGAAAGAGAGAAGTGGCCAAAGCTCTACCTCTACACCGATTCGTGGATGGTAGCTAATGCTCTGTGGGGCTGGCTGGAAAGGTGGAAAAAGGTCAGCTGGCAGCGTAGGGGAAAACCAATCTGGGCTGCTGATGAGTGGAAGGACATCGCCACCAGAGTAGGGAAACTACCTGTGAAAGTCCGTCATGTGGATGCCCATGTTCCCAAGAGTCGGGCTAATGAGGAGCACCGGAACAACGAACAGGTAGATCAGGCCGCGAAGATAGAAGTGTCTAAGATAGACTTGGATTGGCAACATAAGGGAGAGTTGTTTCTAGCTCGGTGGGCCCATGATGCCTCAGGTCATCAGGGCAGAGATGCCACCTATAAGTGGGCACGAGACCGAGGGGTGGATCTAACCATGGACAGTATCTCTCAGGTTATCCATGACTGTGAGACGTGTGCTGCCATCAAGCAGGCCAAGCGGGTGAAGCCCCTCTGGTACGGTGGACGGTGGTCCAAATATAAGTATGGGGAGGCCTGGCAGATTGACTACATCACCCTGCCCCAAACCCGCCAAGGCAAGCGCTATGTGCTGACCATGGTGGAAGCCACCACTGGGTGGCTGGAGACCTATCCTGTGCCTCATGCCACCGCCCGGAACACCATCCTGGGCCTAGAAAGACAAGTCCTGTGGAGACACGGCACCCCTGAGAGAATCGAGTCAGACAACGGGATCCATTTCAAGAACAGCCTTATAAACACCTGGGCTAAAGAACACGGCATTGAATGGATCTATCACATCCCTTATCATGCACCAGCTGCCGGGAAAGTGGAACGGTGCAATGGACTACTTAAGACCACTCTGAAGGCACTTGGCAGAGGGACCTTTAAGAACTGGGAAGTGAACTTAGCAAAAGCCACCTGGATGGTCAACACCCGAGGCTCCATCAATCGAGCTGGTCCTGCCCAGTCTACCCCTTTGCACACAGTAGATGGAGATAAAGTCCCTGTGGTGCACATGAGAGGTATTTTAGGAAAGACTGTCTGGATTAACCCCACCTCAGGCAAAGGCGAACCCATCCGTGGGATTGTTTTTGCTCAAGGACCTGGTTACACTTGGTGGGTAATGCAGAAAGATGGAAAAACCAGTTGTGTACCCCAGGAAAACCTAATCCTAAGTAAGAACTGAGTGTAGGGGTTCATTCTGCATAGTAGTTCATTGCTTTAGGTATGATGCAGATGATAATAGAATAAGGGGTGGATAATGTCCTGGGTTATGGAATCAAAAATGTGTATTCTATTTTCATCTGCTGAAAGCAGTTGGGGAATTGTTCTTTATTTCTTGTAACTTTGGAAGGAGGGGGACGGGGGGGAGGGCGGGTGCCTTTTGGGTAATGGGCCATCAACAGACTATACCCCCGGACTATACCCGCTCCCCCCAGAGCCCCAGAAGCCCCATTTGCATGCATGGTCCTATTGTGGGATGCCCCACCCAGTGGGGGGAGTCTACAATTGCTGCCGGGAAAACTGAGCCGGCCGGGGACAGACTTCACTTGCTTCACCCCGATTCCTGGGAGGAAGACGGCACCCCATCTCATCATCGCTGGACCCCATCTCACCATCACCTCACCCCTGGACCCCTCCTCATCACTCCTAGACCCTTCCTCATCACTCCTAGAGCCTTTTTGGCTACAGGATCGTCCCTGCTCCAACAGAGCCACGTCTGTCATCCCAGGACTCACTTCTGGACTGCTTCCAACACCCTGACTAACAGGGTGCCAGGTGGCAGGTCTGATTCTGTCAGGGCTTTCCCAAATTGTTGTTGTTTGTTTGCTGGTTTGGTGGGGTAGTTTTGTTTCCTACCACATTTGTATTATTGATATTCCTAGTAAAGAACTGTTATTCCTATTCCCAAATCTTTGCCTGAGAGCCCTTAATTGAAAATTTATAATTTGGCAGGGGTGGGGGGTTTGCATTCTCTATTCTAAGGGAAACCCCAGTTTCCCTGGCAGACACCTGTCTTGTCAAACCAAGACACTATAATAATAACAAATCAGGTTTTGTGTTTAGACCCTAATAGAGGTTATTGTTTTGTAAAATTTTATAAAAATTTTGTAAAAATTTTGTAAAAATTTTGTAAAAATTATGTAAAAACTTCACAGTTTGTTACCCCATTGCTTTATGCTTGATGAAACTGTGGTTTGTGTAAAATAAACAAAAGCAGAACTTTTCCTCTTGACTTGCCCTTTCATCTCTTCATGTTTATTTGTCTAGATTATAGTTCATCAGGCAGAAACTTTGGATTCTTTACATTCTGTAAAGTGATTAGGATATCTTGCTTGATGGATAAAACATATTCAGAGCTTATATAATTTTATACCAAATGTTGCTGCTTTTTTATTTTTTAGCAACCTCCCTCTTAAGATGTCAAAGTAATAATTAGTCTTCTTTTAAAAACTAAAGAGTCAATTTGTATGTTTTCAGTCTTCAAATAAAGAAGCTACACAACAAAACTTGAGTGAGATTCAATTCTAAAACTTAGTGAGTCATAGCAGCTTTTATTTGATTTATTTTGATTTTTTTTTAATTTGTACCAGTTTTGACCAGTTCTGGACTCTTCGAGTAAATTTTTTTTGTTAGAAACTGACCTTGCAGTGACAAAACCAAAAGAATTTTTACTCAAGTATATTAGGGAGTTCATTATGTTTTTGTCACTTTCTGGTCACTAAGCAGTGTTAAATATGTAGTTCTACCCCAGCTCTTGTGCTGAAAGTTGTCATACATTAAGCAACAGAGTAATAATGGAATTGCCATGATATTTCTTTTAATTCAGAGCTGAGGCCACAATGTTTAGTTCAATAGTATGTATCAAATTCTCAATAGATGAGTATGGAGTTAATGTGCGGTTGTGACAGGACAAAAGATCTGAAAAGTTTCAGCTCATGGAAACCCAAGAAGCAGTGAGCTGACAAGATGCAGATTCTGTGACTAATTTACAATGTTTTAACAAGTGCAGCAAAACATGCATTTCCCATCTATTTCAGAAAATAAATAAAAGATTATCATCTATTGAAACAGGCTATGATGAATTTTGAATCTGCATAAAATATACATAATTTTGGGTTGCAATTTTTTTGTCTCTGCACACATTTTCAACCAGATCAGGAGCACAGTAAATTGAAAAAAGACTGAGAGAGATAAATTGTGCCTTGTTCTTTTCTCTGATCCAAGCAAGAAATTTCTCTAGCTGCACACAGAAACAGATATAGGGACATTATATATACATAGGGACATATATATTTATATATATGTTGTATGTGCAGGTCTAGAAAATGGCATGTATTTGACTGTATGTTATACATTCATTGAACTATAGCTTGAACAGGTACAGTCACCCTGATCAAGCAAAATTAGCATAGGCCATATCTGTTTATTTTCTTGAAAAGATATATTTCAGTAATTCTTCTCCTTCAAGAGTTCTATTCTGAAAAGTTTTAGTGAAAGTTAGCATTAGTTTTATGAGATCTCCTTTAGTTTCTTCTCTCTCACTGACTAGTGTCATGGGTTATGGAACCTAAAATGTGTATTCTATTTCATCTGCTGAAAGCGGTTGGGGAAATGTTCTTCTTTGTCTCTTGTAACTCTGGAAGGAGGGGGGGCGGGTGCCTTTTGATAATGGGCCAACTGTTAAAACCAGGTGGGGCATTGTTCCTTATCTCTTTCACCACCCATCCTCCCTCCAGGAGAATATTTTCTGCTAATGGACCATTAAGACACGCCTAAAAGCATACATTCCCAAACTTACCCTCCCCAAAATAGTACATCCATATTCCATCATCCCATTGTGAGATGCTCCACCCAGTGGAGGGAGCCAACCATTCCTACCTGGATAAAACTGAGACACAGGAACACCTGATTCTCGAAAGAAGACTGGACCCTTCTCACCATCACTGGACCCTTTTCTACAGGATCATCTCTACTTCAACAGAACCACATCTGCCGCTCCACGAGGACTCACTTTTGGATTGCTTCCAACACCCTGACCAACAGGGTGTCAGGTTGTAGCTCTGACTCTGTCAGGGTTTTCCAGGATTGCTTGTTTATTTGTTTGCTTGTTTGGTTGGATGGTTTTGTTTTCTACTACATTTGTACTGTTAATATTCCTAGTAAAGAACTGTTATTCCTATTCCCAAATCTTTGCCTTAAAGCCCTTAATTGCAAAATTATAATTTGGCAGGGGTGAGGGGTTTACATTCTCTATTCTAAGGGAAACTCCAGCTTCCCCTGGCAGATACTTGTCTTTCCAAACCAAGACAACTAGAAATTCACATTTTCCAATATATTGCTTTCTTCTACACTTGCATTTGAATACATTTTTAGATTAGCTTTCAACACAGAAATTATTTCTGGATGTATATTTTGAAAGATTCGTCAGCAACACTTCTCACTAATATACTGGAAAGAAAGACATTTCTATATAATAGTTGGAAGGACAACTTACCTTTTGAAAATACGGAAACAAAATAGAAATTTCTGTTAGCACACCATATCTGCTAGCAGTCTTAATGATATAGTAAGGATGAGATCAGTGCAAAATGACAGAAACCATGAGGAGATGTAAGTAACACAATTATCAGCACTCTCTCACTGTCTTTTTCCACATGAATGGTGGCTGGGCACCATGACTTCTTCCTATTGGGGAGCTACAGTATAAAAAGGTATTCTGTGAGTAAGCTGGAAGAAAGCTAGAGCATTGCAAAGACTACTATTGTTACCATGCAGATGAATCTGTGATTTCATGGACATTTTTAACTTTCAGACTGGGACTTTTTTAAGAGAGAAAAGAATACTGGGAAGAGAGTGAATGTTACTTGCTTTGACAATCATGAATAATTCTAGCTGTAAATAAGGGTTTTTCTGTTTCAGCATAAATAAAGACCATAGTTCAAATGCAGAGGTTTTTATGCTTTCACTCTAACTACTCTTAAAATAGTGCCTGTAAAAAGAGAGATCTGCCTTTTTCCCTAAGGGACTAATGAGCTGCAATTTCTTCAAAATGTGTCATCAGTTGGGTAAAAGAATAATACTTTTACCTTTATTAATTTGGATTGCCATCTCTTAGTATTGAATTCTATTTAATCTCTGCAAACTGTCAGCCCAAACGACAAATGCCCAAACAAAAAAAGGGGAGCTTCTAGAAAAATCTTCTGGATCAGAGAGTCTTCCATTGTTACAAGTACTAATCATGTCATTCTCCTTCCCTAAATGTGTTGTGATCCATTATTAGTTCCACTGGAATACAACTTAAAAAATCTCTTTGATAACTAGGAATCTTATGATTTTCACCTGGTTTATTTTGAGTCATCATTGTGCAAACTATGTTCCTTAGCTGCAACATCTTGATTCCTTCCTAGGCATTCATGTTCTGTACAGATATAAAAATCATATCTTGCCCCTTTTTTTTTTTTTTTAACTAAGATTTTTTTAAGAAACCTCTGTTCCCTTCATAAACCATGGGTGTTTTGGTAGGTTATGAATTATCAAGATGAAAGTGAGAGGGAAGGTAGAAGTCTCAGATTTGTGTAGTCAGGCTTTGCTTTCATTTCCAAAACAATTATATTCTACTGAGTAGAATTCAAGTGTATAATTACTTTTAATCATACTGAAATAAAGTAGCTCATGTGAATAGCTGAAGAAAAAACCAGAATTATTAGAAAACGTCACATATTTGCAGGAGGAAAACCTCGACAGAATTCTGGATTCCCAGAGACACAAAAGTTCAAACGAAATGGTTCAAGGCAGAAGACCTGTACATCCAAAATGATACCACCAGTCGCTTGCTAACAGATCTACGACTGAAGAAAAAGCTCATGATCTGATGTACCATGTCACACTCTGATTAGATCTGCTGCTCCAAACCTAGTGTGATTAACTCTCATGTGACACGAGCTTGAGAAAGCAAATGCAGACGTGTGTTAGAAGGGATATTTGTCAAGAAGAGTAAGCATTAGTTTTATTATACAGGACACTAGATATAATTTAAAGAAACTGAGAAGTCACCATGTAACTATGAAGAAAGACAGTTGGGTTTATGAAGAAGGCAGAGGTCTTAAAAAGCAAAAAAGTAAGATTCTTAGTAAAAAAAAAAAAGAAGAAATGAGAGGTGATTTTTGTGCATAAACCTCTTTTGCCCACTGAAATACAAAGTGTGAATTCTTGAGTCCTCTTCAGACAGATCTGCTCTTATCATAAATGAGGGCTTTGCATGAAAGTTCAGAGTCTGTAGTGTTTTTATATGCTACTGGAGGCCAGAGGCAACAGGCTGAAGAATTCTAGTTCCTACCTTTTTTGCAATCATCATTAGCATACTTAAATAAATGTATTTGCTTTGATTACTTTCTGTTCACTGTCTACCACTGAAAAAGACAAGATTATAGTGAAAGTCCTTTTACTTGTAACTCTAGGAAGGAAAAAACAAATTGAATATTTTTTTTTGTTTTTATCACAGTAGAATAATGTAGTTAATTATGGTTATGCATTAAACTAATCTATAAGAAATTTATGGTTTTGAAAGTACCCTTTTTCAGATCTTTTGCTAGCTTAACTTACTTGACATCACCATTTTCCCTATAAAAGTTTTGCTGTAAGTTCAGAGAGCACTTCTAGGTTTCTAACTGCCTGATGACTTGAAAAGTAGATTCAGCTTAATATTTAAATTAATAATTAGGAACTGAAATATGATGCTGCTTGCATTCCTTAGTGTGCATCTATTCATTAAAAAAATAATCCTGCTGTCAGGAATTGCCTTCATATTTGACTTGTATACAATCGAGTGAACCACCGGTGCTCAGCAGCCCAGATGGAGCAGCGGGAGGCTTTGTGTGAAATGTCTCACAGCAGATTACATTATCCTCTACATGGAGAACTGAGCAATCTGTCATGCCCCTTTAAGGTTTTTACTTAGCAGCTCTGTTGGCTACTGCTTAACAGTGGCAGAAACGTTATTCCACCTACATTTTGGACAGAGGTTGCCAGCTGGGAACATATTTACAGCAACATAGGGGACGTGATTTTATGGAGTCCTTTTGCACACTCTCAGAAACAGACTCTCTTTATTACTTGCTTTCTTAACTGTGTTTGGAGATCTAGCTCCAAATACATTATTCATAAAATGGTTTATATGTGTGTGTTAAATCAAATGAAAAGCTTCCCAAGAGAGGAAAGTGTCCTAATAATGTACACTTATTATGGGAAAGGACATTATTAAGGAAAAGTTACCATATCTACATCTTTTAACGTTACTCTGAGAAGCTCAATAGAAACTGGAAGGTTGAGAAAAGTTAAGAGAAAAAACCAGATGACTTTGGAATTCTAACAATTTGTTAGCTGAGTGTCTGTGCAGCTCAGGTTTACGGAAGCTCCAGGTTTTCTCTACTGTAACTGCAAGGAGAAAATTATATTATGAACCTTTTTTGAGATGCTAAATGATGATTAGTGTTCATTGACACATTTGTAATGGAAGAGTAATCTAATCCACTAATCCACCTAAAATTCATGATTCATAATCTGCAAAAATAATTGTTTATTATCTGCTTATCAGGAACGATTTGCTGAATGCCCTAAATAAAACACATACACTACTTACATGGAATAAAACTAACATTTAAAATAAGCTAATAAACAGGAGGGATGCTGTTGGCAACAATTTAAGGAGATTTTTGGGCTATTGAAGTTAATGGAATTCAACCAGTAATTTTTCAATCCATCCCTGACTCGCTAGCTTACAATGGAACTAAGAGTCCAGTTTGTTTTACAGCTAGTAGAATGATTTAGGAACTGAATAAAATTGTACAATTTTCTGTACACGTATATTCAAACTGTCGGTCTTACCCATATGTTTTACAAACACTATGTACGATAAGATGAACAGACTTTAATCAAACAAGTTTGAAAAATAGCAGATCTGATTAGTGTGATTTCTTCTGTGCTCAATGATTTCTTATAATTTTTTATAAAAATGTTAGGAGAACTACTATGGACTGAAATTTATGTTAATTTAAAAATATGTCAAAATACATTTTTATATAATTATGCTTTGACTAGAAAGAATTTGTGAATGAAAAATAAAATAACCCATATTGTAGAAGACAAAATACAGTCCCTGTAAGCACAGGCTTGGACGTCTGTTCTTTAAGAAGTAACAAAGACTGTTAGAACAAATTAGGTTCTTTTGGACATTAATTTCTTCTGTAGGCATACATCAGATGATTTATGAGTCAGATATCGAAAATGTCCCATTTTTATGAGTACGGATTTATTAGAAAATAAATCTCCAATTCAAGGCACATATAAGTTCTCCAGCTTGTCACCTGTGTGTGTCACAGTGATGCTTTCTATTAGAAACCTATTTGCATTATTAGTTCCACTGTGCAGAATGGAAAGAAAGGTCAAAACATCAGACTGATAGTTTAAAATCTGAGGAAAGCTGCAGTAGAAAACAAATTTTAATCCAAATTACCATCATGGCATTTTAGGATAGCAACCACTGGACAATCTGTCCTCTCTAGAAGTTCTTCCCTTACAATTTCAGTAATTTCCTCTTGCCTGAATTATTACAGGTATTTAAAGTCTTCCAGCTTGTCTTCCCAAGACCAGATTTAGCAAGGAATGAAGGATGGAAAGAAACACACAGGGATGAAGGGCCCCCAGAGCCACTTCCACACAGGGTGTTAGCATATCTGTTGCAGATCTGCAGTGGCTGAAGTCTACTTCAATCTCACACTTAATGTTGAACCCAAATTTGTCCTAAAAATTTCTGTGCCAAAATTTCTTTCTCAGTTCACAATGGCTGAAGCTTTTCTTGTGTGCATCTCTGAGTGTGTGTGATCTTGCAAGGAAAAAAGAAAGACCTAAGAGGAAGAATGTGGAAAATTTAACTTCTGGTAAAAGCAAAAGGAGGAGGAATACTGAATGAGGAGAGTTACCAGAATATATTTTCAATGTTCAGGAGGTAAAACTTGAGTCCTTTTCAATCAGATGATCATAGAATGGCCTGGGTTGGAAGGGACCTTTAAGATCATGTCTTTCCAACCCCCCTGCCATGGGCAGAGACACCTTTACCTCGACCAGACTGCTCAAAATTTCATCCAGCTTGATTTTGAACACTTCAGGGGATGGGGCATCCACAGCTTCTCTGGAAAATCAATTCCAGTGCCTCACCACCCTCACAATAAAGAATTTCTTCCTAATATCTAATCTGAACCTACTCTGCTTCAGTTTGAAAAAATTCTCCCATGTCCTGTCACTATTGCACTTGCAAATAGTCTCTCTTTGCCTTTCTTGCAGATGCTCTTCAGGTACTGGAAGGCTTCAATTAGGTCACAATGAAGTTTTCTTTTTTCCAGGCTGAACACCCCCAGTTCTTTCATCCTCTCTTTGTAGGAGAGGTGCTCCATCTCTCTAATCATCTTGATGGCCCTTCTCTGGAATTGCTCCAAGTGGTCCATGTCCGTCCTGTGCTGAGGACCCTAGGGCTGGATGCAGCACTTACGTGGGGTCTCACCAAAGCAGAGGGGCAGAATCTCTTCCCTCAATCTGATGAACATGTTTCTTTGGATCATATGTCAATAAAATGGTATCTCTGCATTCCTTTCAAGAGATATCTAACAGATGCTTAATGGGGTGCTTTTTATCAATTAATTGCAAAGCTGAAAGTCCAAATAAGGAGGTCTTCTGAAGATTTTCCATTTTTTTCAGAAAAAAATTCTGATGGTATAAATGAATGTTTGTGTGTTGTTTTCCACTTATTGGCACTGTGGTCTTCCTTCTGCTGCTTCTGGTAGAAAAATAAGTTCTTGTTCTTGTTACAAATGTGTGGTGCTGTGTTTCAAAGGACAAGCCAACATGAGGCTTGCATTCTGTAGTAATGGCAAGGTTAAGTATGTTTAAAGAGATACTGTTCTGAAGTGAATTACTGTGGAGATGCTGGATTTCTGCCCAGAGATAAAAAGCAGTTAAGCTACCTCTTCAGCTACACTGATTAAATATGTATTAGTCTTGTTATTAATTGTGTGGGTTTGTTCATTTGGTAAAAAATGGGAAGTTACAGACAATTCATTCATTTTGTAGTAAACAAATGAGTGAATATTTAATCCCAAGTCTACTGGGTAAACTCTCAGATGACAGAAAATCTGTGATCAAACAACATCTATGGATTCTGGTCATCACCTGGCATGAATGTATTCTACCTAACGAAACATTACAAAGTTTTGTAATTTCATTTCAAATAGAAATAATTCAGAAAGATCACTGATGATATTTTCAGAATTATTTATCAGTTTTTAAGGGAAATTTTGAATGTGCTTTTGAGGACATATTAGTTCTCTTAAGTATGCCTAAGGTAACGATCTCTTCATTTCAGTGACATTTCAATTTGTTGGGTTATGATTTAATTTGATGCCTTCTGCTTATCTTATGATGACAATTAGTGAATTATTTTTGTTAACCTACTCTATGCTAATTCATAATTTGCGTTGAAGCTGCCTTGTCAGCAATGCTGTAGCGTATCCTCCTTCAGCTGATTATAAAGGGGTTGTCAAATTTTAGTGATCAAACAACAAGGTTATCCAGGTTGCTTTACATTTCTGATACAAATAATTTGAGAAGCATGTTAGGGTTTGACTCAGAGTTTTTTTCAAGCTTTAAAATGCAAAGTAATCTTTGGGACCAGATCCCTGTCCTAGTATTCAGGACTGCTATTTAAGTCAGAGAGCTGTCTAACTACAAATGGACAAGGACTTCAGAACTTGCTTACTTTGAAAGTGTGAATGTTTAGACATTTATAGTTATCCCTTTTGCCATGGAGCGGGTAACTTGGTAGCATACCAAGCATATAGCATACCAGAATTGTGATAAAATAGAATGAACATCAGGAAGACAACATCCACACGCTTCCATGTCTCCAAGTGTCTAGCACCACCAGAATACTTACATTTATCTTCTTCATTAGTTCCTCACTTATTTTTTTTCTCTTGCTTACTTGCACAACATATGGGAGAGGGTTGAATTTATTCTTGGTTGCATAATCATTATAATTAGTCCCTCACCTCATCAACCAAGAGGTTGTACAAATAACCCCTAATTTGCTATCAACAAAATGGATGATCTCAGAATTTTTCTTTATTCAAATGCTGCCATTATCATATTTCATTGCAAAGTTGTCACCTGCTTGTTTTAAATCCCGAGCTATTCCAAGTCCTGGCATTCAGGAGCAAGCAGTATTTACTCTGAAGAGCTGTGCTGTACCATAACTCAGCATATTATCAAGTCATTCAGGGCAGTAGGATCAATAGCTTGGTTAGTACTGAAAGCTCTAGATCTACATTTTCCATTGTTTCAGTGTTTTACTTCAGACAAGATATACCCTGTCCCCATGGGTAAACAGTCCTCCCCATGTAACTGATTTGAAGCTGTCTGAGGGACCAAATATGTCTTAATGGGGTGGAAGTACATTCATCCATCTGAAGCTTCCATCTGACGCAGACATCCTGGTTCAGTTTCCTCTGTATTATCTTCTTTGCAATCTTTGAAGCAATTCTGGAAACCATCCAATCTTCAGTAAACATAACTATTAGCTTTAAAACAATTTGACGTGCTACTGAACCAAAACCCAGATATAAATACAGCTACAAGTTTCCAGATCATGTTACAACCCTTTTAGTGTTTATTATAACAGTATTAAACTTCTCAGTTATAAATTCTAGAATCAGAATACCCTCTGAAACACCATATGTGTTTAAATTTTTTTCAGTCACAGATACAGACATAATCTTTATTTTAAATTGGGATATTATGGTATATTTTTCTAAGTCTACAAAATATTTTGATCCCACTATTCATCATCACATTGTATCTGTGGTGAAAGTTCATTCTTGAACAACTGGATAGAAACACTGCTTCCATGGAAAAAAGGTCTAAAAAAACCCCATTTAATTTTTAGTCAATCAGAAACAAATAACTACTCAATATTCTGTCCTCACCATGCAACAAACAAACAACATATGTTCACAAGAAATATTGGTGTAAACCATTAGTCACAAAATAGTTCACACATGAAATATATTAATTTTCAAAGCTGAGATAGAGTCTAAAATAAGATAATTAGTAACACCGCCTACAGAAGTAAAAGAAAGTTCAGGAAAGTTCCAGATAAGTGGAGAAACTGAGCAAGAGGAAGCCTTACAAAGAATTCAGAAGAGATCATCACGATGTAAGAGCTACACTAAAAAGTGCAATTGCTGTCTTTTCTCACTAGAGGGGAGTAAGTCTTAATACTCCTAGCAAGATGCTCTGCAAGCACACTGGTTGGAGAAGAGGTATCAAATGTTTATCCATACCTCAGTGTATGTTTTGCCATGTTTACAGGACTACTTATGCACTAAATAATACTCCACACAGACATCAAAAGTATCACAGAGTTTTTTTGGAGGCCTGTGACTAGTGGTGTCCTCCAAGGTCAAATACAGGGCCCAAGCCTTAATGACTTAGAGGAAGGGGCAGATGCCCCTTCAGTGAATTCACTGATGACATAAAGCTGGGAGGAGTGGCCAATCCTCCAGAGTGCTGTGCAGTCCTTCAGAAGGACCTCGACAGGTTGGAGAAATGAGGAGAGGAACTGTCTGAAATTCAACAAAGGGAGATGCAGGGTCTTGCACCCAGGGAGGAATAACTCCATGCACTACTACAGGCTGGAGACCGACCTGCTGGAAAGCAGCTGTGTAGAGAAGGACCTGGGGGTCCTGGTGGACAACAAGCTGAATGAGCCAGAATGAAGTGCCATGTCCAGTTCTGAGCTCCTCAGGAAGTGAGAAACTTGGAGCTTCTGAAGCAGGTCAAGTGGAGGGTAACAAAGATGATTAAGGGACTGAATCATCTCTGTTACAAGGAAAAGCTGACAGAGCTAGGCCAATTCATCCTTGAGCAGAGATGACTCAGAAGGGACCCATCAACATCTATAAGAAGCTGAAGGGAAGATGTCAAGAGGATGGAGCCAGGCAATGGTATAGATTCCAAGCAATAGGACACGAGGCAAAGGCAAGAAACTAATGCACGGGATGTTACAGCCCAACATGGGGAGGAGCTTCTTTACTCTGCAGGTGACCAAGCACTGGAACAAACTGACCAAAGAGGTTGTGGACATTATTTCCCTCACTGGAATTATTCAAGAACCATCTGGAAACAATTCCATGCAAGTACTCTAGGATGACCCTGCTTGAGAAGTGATGTTGGACCAGATGACTCACTGTGGTCTCTTCCCATTTTGTGATTCTGAGAGTGAAGTTGAGCAAAAAGCAAAAGAGAGCATGTTTAAGTTGAGCACTGAAGTACACTATCATTTGCACCAAGATTAAATGAGACCTTATGCAATAGCCTCCTTCCCATTATAGACTCTATTTCCCTATGATATAGATGTACCATGATCCACAAGGTCACTGCCAGCTATGATTTTCTCCTAGGGGGATGGGAGAACCTGTGATTTTACTTCCGTTAAAAGCACTCAGCTACAAATAACACTAAGAACTACAAGTTAAAAAAAAAAAAAAGGAAAGTGTTTTTTATGCAGTAAGTCACTCATGCTGAAATTTTCTGCATATTCCCACTAGCATTCTGCTGGGAAGAGAGAAAATAAAGGAATCCTTGCAAATAATTAAATATCATTAATTAATTATGGGAAAAGCATGGTAATGTACCTCCAGAGTGCAAGTGCATTGCAGAGCTTGCTAATTTTGCTCCACTCTTTTTGTTGGATTTTATTTGGTTTAATTTTGGGGGGTTAGTTTGGGCTCTGGAGACGGGAGGGGGTGGAATTGTTTGGTTGGTTGTTTTGGTTGCTTGTTTTTAGTTTGGATTTTTTTTGGTTTTAATTTTACACTTTGTGCTCAAGCCTGGATTGTCTTTTAGTTTTAATCGAATCTGTGTATTATGATTAAATGGTAAAGAAATCTGGACTTACTGGTTTACTTGGAGAAAAAGTCACAATATCTGGATGTAGAAGAGAGTGGCATTTACCAGCAAAAATCACCTTTTGTCCCTTCCTGTAAGCAGCCTGAAAAGGAAATTCACAGAATTCCTATGGCATGCCAGCTATATTTTTTATCACTGTAGTCACACTGCTCTTACCAAGATTTTAATTGAATTTCATACGTAATCTCCATCAAGATGGAAGAACAACATTAGTTTGCTTTTTCCACACAAATATGTACAATTAATGGTTCTAGAGCTCCATACACTTAACCCTTGGAATCACAGAGTAATGCAAAAGCAAGCCTTGGTGTCTGCATCTGAGGAATAAATTTCTTCTTTACAACCTTTGCAACCTAATCCACCTTTCTGGGAAAACCATTCCATAATATCATTATTTGAAAAATGTGAGGAAAGAAAATAACTGGTGGCATGGCATAGCACAAAGAAATTCAGGTTTCTGTTAATAGCATCTATATATCAGTTTGAAAATGTGCAATTGCACTAAAGTTCGTTTCAGAGGAATCCTGTCTTGAAGTAGTATTCATACTGAACAGCTGGAGAATGAAGAATGACAAATACGTGATTTTTGGCTGCTGGGTTTGTTGCTACAAGAACTTGGTTGATTTGGCAATTATACAACAGAAGAATACACAGAAGAAAGTCTGAAGCCAAATCATAGTCAGAAGTAGTTATGAAGCAAATTACATTTCCTTTTGCTCTGCCTTCAGAGCAAGCAAACCTAATTGTAGTGGCTTCGCTGACCATGTCACCGCCTCTGGATGTAGTGGCTTCTGAAGGACAAAATAGTTCTAATGCAGTAGCTTAGTTGTAATGATACTAGAATGGTAAAACTTAAGCTATGATCAAACAGGCAAGGCACTCTTTTTAGAGTCCATGTTTCCCCTAACAGGTATAGTATGGTAGCAATGTAAAGAGGTGTTTCCAGTCAAGCATGTAAAACAAAATAAAAAAGAGCAGCTTTTCAGAGGGCAAGAACTCGATTTCTGTATCTTTAGATTTAACCACCAATTTCAAAATTATCAAGTTCTTTCTTAGTTTTACATTTTAATATCATGAACTCTCTTTGCAGAAAATTCAGTGAGATGATCAATGTACATCCAAGTGAGCAGTGATCCCGAACAGAAAGTACTGGTCAATATAAATTAACACCAATCTACTGTCAGAAATCTTCAAGAAATTTTTGGATGAGAATAAATTTCTTGTCAATCTCAGATGAGACAGTTCAACCTTCCAATGAACATCACACAGATTCCCACTAAGAGATTACAGTCTCTTTCAATCATTACAATGCAAGATCCAAAATAAATTACAGATCAAATTTTCACATGAGGTATGAGTTAATTTCTAAAAGACTAATTTTCATTGTCAGTTCTTTTATCAAAATTTTTATCTACTTTGTAAATATGGCTGTCCTCAAAGTATTCAATTCAACATCTCCTCAAATTATTCAAATCTCCTTTTCCGTGTTTGTGCATTTACAGAGCAAAAACTGAAGTCCAAAAAGGCTCTGTTTAAAATGTTTTTTTATGAAAAATGCAGAAGATATTAAAACAAATTTTGTGTTTGTTTTTCCACTAATCCCCAAACATATACACAATGTCTGCAATTTTAGAGTCAGATTTTCAATTTGGTCAGATGTCTAGAGATACTATTGATGTTTATGAGCTTACAATACAATGAGCTTACAAAAATACAATAGGTACGTTCTTTCAGTGCCTAATTAACTTAAAAAACTCGGTCAATTACTTTTTCACTATTTGTAACGGGGATGCCCTTCCTGTGTTTGTATTAATCCTCCCAATGCTGCATGAACAAAAATAGAAAAAAAATTCTTAATGCAGCAGCATATTTTGTAGTAACTCATGAATTTCAAAGCACCACATGCTTACAGATCTAGCTAATTAGGCACTCAGACAATGCTAAAGCAAATCTCAGTGTGCAAGGAAACAAACGTGAAGTGAAACATATTTGCCTCTGTTCGTCTATTTGTCTTGTTTTGCTCTTCTCCTTTTTCTACCCCTCTGACAAGCTGCTCTTTTTCATTTTGTTTTTCATGCTTGACTGGAAGTGCCTGCTTCACGTTGCTACTGTACTAGCCACACTTCTGTTATTATTGACAAAACATAAGCTCTTTTTACTGCCTTGTCTGTTTGGTTGTAGCTTAGCTTTTACCCGCCTAGTATCACTTTAGTTAAGTTGTTATGTTAGAACTGTCTGCACCTTCAGAAGCTGCTATATCCAGGGTATTAGCCCAAGTATTTGGGTTTGAAACTTTTGCAACTTCTACCTGGTTTTTAGCAGTAAAAATATTTCAACTCCATAAAAAATATAAAGGTTTAATTTGGTTTCTGAGTGTTTGTAGAGTCCTCATGTCTAGTCAGTTTTTCAGAGTCCTTGTATCATTCTTTTTATTCTGTGTCACTGTTGCTTCCATATGCAAGAAATTATAGTTGAGAATTTCCTTTTACAGAATCATTCACAGCTTCAAGAATTCCCCAACTTAATGTAAGGGAGCCAGCAAGGAAAAAAAAATCCATTTAAATTTACATTTCCTGTTATCAACAGTTCAGTTCTGAATTAATTCAATAATCCATATATATCCTTTTCCCATACAAACAGCTTCTCTTGGACTGCATATAATTTGAAAAAACCTTGGTGCCTGAGGAGCTCTGGCCCGTGACAAGAGAACTTACTGTCATCATTCGTAAAATAAGTTTCTGAAAATACTTAAAATCATGATGTATATTATCTTTCTTCCAGGGAGTTTTGTGATTCTATTGCACTCATAGTTCAAGATATGGTTTTGGATAATTAAATGGCATCAATCTAGATGTATCTAAATGGTAATCAATCAGCCAGGGCTGATTTTCAGGTCAGCTGCCGGGTTTGGCTTTCTTTGTGGATACATTCTTCTCCCCCAACCTTGTTGACTTCTTCTTAGACCTGAGATAATTGCACAATAGTATCACCTTCATCCTAGCTCAAGTTGCCTTAGGCAGCTTAACACTCCGAAGTTCCCCTTGGTAGGCACATTCAAGGAGGGGTGGGCTTTCGTGGTCACAGCTTCCTTATGCAATTTTACCATAATGGGCAAAAGTCCTTCCTAACAATATTTGAGCCACTAACCATAACATTTCAGTCTCTCACAGTGAATGATCTCCCTGTCTATCTCAACGCATGAGCTTCTCTATCATATTTCTCTCCCATTCCTCTGAGAAGATGGATAGGGCACTTTGGTGGGTACCTGGCAGACAGCAAAGGTCAATTCACCACCCAAACAAAGTTAACTGAAACCTGATAATTTTACCACATGGAATTACTTTTATATTTTCTTCTCTTTAAAAACTTTTTTTTTATCCTTGGAGTTTAGAGGAAATCCAAGTTTTTATTATTTTTTTTGAATATCTAAAAATTGGTATAACTTATTTTTATACTTCTGCTAATTAAAATTCTGGACACCTGTTCTTTTTATTTCCAATTTGCATGTTACCTGCATTGGTTTAAATTGTGCTAACTATCAAACATCCTTCCACAAAATTCTGTCATTTATGCAAATAAAAATGTGACATCTATAATTTCTGAAATGCAATTTGTGATTAGATTTAAATTTTTAAAAGTAAATTAGGCTGAGATACAGGTGATTCTTAAAGTATATGTAAATATTTTCATTTGATTATAAAAAGTAATTATGTTGACAAGCAATATGTTTGAAAGTGAAAGAGAGGTTATGAAAAATTAATGTAATCATTGAACTGCTTGATAACTCTTGAAAATGTGATAATAAAATAAATCAAGGAGATGTCATTTTGCAGAGCAGAAAAAGCAAGGTTTAGGCAAAAGTAAATGTTGTAAGAAAATCAAATGCTCTTCTGGAAAAGAAAATGCTGACATAATCAAATATAAACTTTAGACATTTATTTCTGACAGACATATCAAATATAATTCTCATACTTACGGACCTGGCACATTTTACCAAAATAAAATTCCTTCAAGGTGATTAACTGGAAATATTCATTGGCTTAAAATGGTCCATTAGTGTTTCCTAAATACATGTTCTGCCATGAACCTGAACTTTCTTAAGTGATCTTATCAATCAAATTTTTTACTCATTTCTATGTCATGTTTCCAGACCTGAACTTCAAAAAACTTGTAGAAACCCAAAATAGAACCAAAGCCAAGCTCCTGCATGAAGTCCATATATCCACAAGGAAAAGTTAAGAAAGATTCAGCCCATGGTGGCAGGATCGTTCTCCACAAAAATGTGATTTCTTTTTAGCAGCACTTTCTTTTTGTTGAACCATAGAATCATAGAATGGTTTGGGTTGGAAGGGACCTTAAAAATGGTCAGGGACATCTTCCACAAGACCAGGTTAACTCAGAGCCCCATCCAACCTGGCCTTGAACACCTCCAGGGATAGAGAGTCCACAGTTTTTTGGGCAACTTATTCCAGTGCCTCATCAACCTCATAAGTAAATTTCCTCCTAATATATAATCAAAACCTGTCCTCTTTCAGCTTAAGGCCATTCCACTTTGTCCTATCCTTACATGTCCTTGTGAAAAGTCCCTCTCCAGCCTTCTCATAAGCCCTCTTTAGGTACTGGTATTCTTAGTTACTCTTTTAGTTCTCCCCCAAGCCTTCCCTGCTCTAGGCTTAACAGCCCAACTCTCAGCCTGCCTCCACAGGAGAACTGTTCCAGCCCTGTGAACAACTTAGTGGCCCTGCTCTGGGCTTATTCCACTAGGTCCATGTCTTTCTTGTTTTGGGAGCTCCAGCACATCCGTCAAAGATGGTGATGTCAAAACACACAGTCATTCAGAACATGGAAGGCACAAGATCTGGGTTATGCCCAGGCTGTGAAGCCATATGTCTCACATCCCAGGAAAATGTGTAAGCAGAGAGAGGACTGAAACAGACTCTTCCTGTTCAAACACACATAGTAGATGGAATGGTCAGAGGAGAAGGAAAAGGGGAAAGAAGATCTTGTAGCTATGCAGTTAGGGCAGTTGTGTTCAGCTCTCTGCACTCATGTTGGAGAAACTTTAAACCAATTATTTAGATTAAAATACATGAACAATAAGAGTGAAAGGAATGAAAGTACTACTTTTTCCCTCTAGGCAAATCCAGAGTCTTAAATAAGAATTAGCCTGCTCATGTCATACACTTTCTGAAGCAGCTCCTTTTCCATTAGCCTTGCAAAACAAAACTAGACAGGGTACGTCTATATAGCTATATTTAGGAAAGCAATCAGGAGCTTTGATTAAGAATCAGCTCCAGTTCTGAAGCCTAGAATAATTATATTGTTTCTCTTTAACATTAGACACCCCAAACCACAGACAAAGAGTTCCACATTTGCTTGCAACCAAACATGTCAGCACTGAGGAAAGGTGGGACAGACAGGAAGCAGTCCAGGGCTAAGGCCAGTCAGCAAAGTCATGTTCCCTGCCTTGTGGCTCTGAAAAACTGAGGGGAAATGAAAAGTAAAGAAGTAAATAAACTATGCTGTTTTTTGTAAGACTCACTGGATCTAAGACACTGTGGTAGAAGCAATATGAGATAGTTTGTTCCTCACATATGTGGCTAATCTTCCAAAATGCATGCTAAATGTTTACCATTTTTCTTACATGAAGCAAAATGTCATTGCCCAATGTTTTTTCTGGTAGAGGCCCAAAAATTTTCATGGAGGTCAAGACTTGGAGACAGCAGAGAACATTTAACATCAAACAGGCAGAAATGCCTAATCTTCATTAATACTGGAACAGTGTAGAGAGTTATGCTATCAGAGCTCAGGCTACAGTCCCAGACTTACTAGAGAGAAAATTAAATATTCTTTTCCTTGTAAATTGTAAGTGTCTGTATCATATGGCATGTATTTAAAATATGTATGTGGTTATGCACTTTGAAGGCAGTTCTAAATCTTGAAGTATGACAGAATTTTTAATATTTTATATCTTTGTGTATGTACTATTTAATTGACTGTAGACAGTCAGTGATTGATCAGGTTGTATCTTACAGGCAAAACAATATTGTTACCTGTAGCTGAACTGTGCTGTTCAGCATTTTATTACAGACACTATTTTTGGCAGAAAAAAAATTCAAAATGACAAGCAAATGAAAGAAAAAGAAAGAAAAAAAAAAGGGTAGAGTGGAGCTTGTTAGACATGAATGACAGAGAAGTAACTCTAAATCATTTGAAGAAAATTTAATTAGATTATACATACAGAAAGAACAAAGTTTGATCTTTCTAAGGATAAATGACAAAGGTACTATACTTCAATCCACACATTGAATTAAGGACAAATCTTTGGAAAGATGAATATAGAAAAATATGGAATACAGGATAAGAAACAGAGAATAAATAAATGCTTCAATAGTTACTAATGTTAGAGAATAGCATTTCTACAAAGAGTTTATTTGCTCCATTTTAGATGCAACTGAATGTTAGTTATGACTGAAATCTCAGGAAAATGTTGTAGTCAGTACAAATGAATGAGATGAGGGGAAATGAAACAGGAAAATAAAAAAGTTCATTTAACTAATGCAAATAAAACAGATGAAATAGAAAGAAGTCGAGATAAATCAAAATCTGACACATAATACAAAGGATGTAGTAGCAATCACTATAATTATGAGCATATTAATAAGCCAACTCAACAACACATATAGAATTACCAGAGAACCACAGAATCAGCTAGGTTGGAGAAGACCTTTGAGATCTGTAAGTCCAACCTATGACCAATCATCACCATATCATCTAGACCATGGTACTAAGTGCCACATCCAGTCTTAAACACCTACAGGGGTGGTGGTTTCACCACCTCCTTGGGCAGGCCATTCCAATGCCCCCCTCCCCTGCTTTCTGTGAAGAACTTCTTCCTGATGTCCAAATTAAACCTCCCCTGGAACAGCTTAAGACTCTCCTCTTGTCCTATTGCTGTTTGCCTGGGAGAAGAGACAAATGCCCTCCTTTCAGGGAGCTGTAGAGAGTGATGAGGTCACCCCTGAGCCTCCTCTCCTCCAGGCTGAATAACCTCTACCTCCCTCAGCTGACCCTCATAGGACTTGTGCTCCAGATCATTCATTAGCCTTGTTGCCCCTCTCTGGACATGGTCCAGCAGTTCAACGTCCTTCCTAAACTGAGGGGCCCAGAGATGGACACAGCACTCGAGGTGTGGCCTCACCAGTAACGAGTACAGGGGAAGAATGATCTCCCTGCTCCTGCTGGCCACGCTATTCCTGATCCAGACCAGGATGCCATTGGCCTTCTTGGCCACCAGGGCACACTGCTGGCTCATGTTCAGTCTGCCATCAATCAGCACCATAATCAGGAGGTTTTTCTTGCCTGTCCTTTTGCTACCAATGTATAAAAACATTTTTTATCTTTTGCAGAAGTGGCCAGGTTAAGTTCTAAGTGAGTTTTTGCCTCTAATTTTCTTTCTATATGACATAACAGCATCCTTAAATACTTCCTGAGATGCCTACCCCTCATTCCAAAGGGGATATATGCATCCTCTTTATTTTTTTCACTGAGTTCCTGCAAATGCTCTCTGCCCAGACAGGACTGTTTTTTTCCCCACCAGCTCATCTTTTGTTACATGATGTGATCTATGAAAAGATCTGTGATCTTGTTTCTTAACTTAAAATTTAAAAATTCCTTGTTTTGCCACAAGACATGGGAATATTACTCTTCTAATACTTATTCATCATTTCTACTGCTTGTTTTTCAAAGTCAAGGTAACATTTTTGTTGGTTTTGTGTAGCATTTTGACAAAAAAAAAAGAAAAAAAAGATGGGAGACTTAAAAATACAGTATTGAAATGTGGTATCAAAGGTATGATCGTTCTGGAACTGGAACTGGGAGCTGAAACTGACCAATTAAACTCCTTCTTGAACATCATAATGATTTCATATTTCCCGTTTTGTAGGAGGTGGTTCAATGTCCTCTGCACTACATACTTGGGATCTTAGACTACATTTGATTTAGATTTTTAATTAAGCAGTGTCTGTGATAGCCCTATTATGAATTCATTTGCATGTCAATAATAATATTAAGCAGTTTCCCCTCCTGAGAGTTCAAAACACTTAGTTAAGAGGGTAATAATCACTAGTATTATTTTAAATGTGGGTTAAATACTGCATAAAGCATTGAACTGACATGCTGAATGTCAGAGTCAGCAATGATACAGATAAATTCTGGATACACTAAACCTCAATTAAACCAGAAACACTGGTTCAAGCTCCCTCTCAGGGCACATTATGCCATTTTATTGTGGGGTTTCACTCTTTTTAGAAGTTTGTTTTGGAAAATGAAAATGACTTGTCAATGGACTAATTAGAGAGGAAACTAATAGCTGAATACGAGCATCATAACTAAATATTTCTGTATTGAAGGCTGCTGATTTCTTTGCACTTTTTTATGTTGAATATAAAATAATGATATAGGAAAATATATCTGTGACACTGAATAAAAGTTGGCTTATAGCTACAGAGGATGATTTCTTCTACTTAAGGAATCTAAATTCTGTTTTGAGTCAGCCACAAATGTCCTGTGTGATCTAGAACTACGTTTCAGCCTCACTGAGACGCAACTGTTCTGTAAGTAAAAATTTCTAAAGGTCTCTGAGACAGAAATAGAATTGCTAAAAATGTTTTGGATCAATGGTTTAAAGGCCCTATGATATTTTTGGCAAAAGCAGTACTTGCTTTGCTTAAACAGAAATGTTGCATCAATGCTACCCTATCTACCTCCATATTTTTTGCATTGTTTGGAGAACTTGCATCTGCCTTTATTTTTCTTGGTCTGGTTAATACAAACAGACATCATTAATATAGTTCTGTCAAGTATTATTTGGAAATTTTTTTATTACGTGATTACCAAATTTCAAATTGTACATATGTATTAGAATTTATAGTAGATTTGTACAATAACTTAAGCTTTGCTAATGTATCATGAATATCTGAATATTTTTAATGCAATGATAGCAAAGGTCTCAGTCTCTTTATCAACTGTAATTAAGTCACTCGTCTTTTTTATATAATTATGAATTTTTCTTCATTTTGGCTAAAAATATAGGGACTCTTTCTAATGCAAATAACTATGCCTGCAATTATTAACCTTCAACACAGTGTTGTTTGTCTTACAAATAATGATCAGAAGCACAATCCATAACCCAACCAAATATAATGTAATACCAAAAAAGATATTCAGAAAAATAAAAAAGACTGATTGAGCAAAGAAAAAGAACAACACAACTATGCATAATTACATGAATGAAGAAAAATTATTAAGTAAAATAAAGCATAACTTTATTAGGCAGTCTCTAATCCTCAAATATTTGCAAGGCATTTTCCCCATCAAAAGTTGATCTGAAAATTTTTCGCTACATAGCTCCTTTCTCCACAGCAGATTGACCACTGGCATAATTTGGTCCAGCTATTCCTTATCCTGAATGTAAAATAACAAAGTTTTATTATCTCTTTGCCAGGTGAGTATATATGCTAATGACTATATGAATTCAGGTTTATTTCCAAGCTATAATTTTATGTCAAAAATGATTTTTAGGAGTCTTTTGACTGGAAGCAAGGAAGGACTTATAAAACCATTTGAAGGACTATTATGCATTCAATGAAAAATATTGTTAGAGAAAAGCTTAATTTAGGCAATCTTGCCCTTATATATTTACTGGTGTTGAGAATACTGAAAAAAAAATGTGTGATGTTGAAATTTTACATCTCTAAACAATCTTTCTGACAAACCAGCAAATTAGTTTAGAATTAATTGGGAAAAATAAAAAGCAACACTCCAAAAACTTTTGCGGGTTTTTCATTTTTATAGAGAAAGCTGGAAGATTAAGGTAACTCTTCTCAGGCCTAGAGAAAAAGCCAAGAAAATATTCAAGGTTACTGAAGTTTTCTAAAGGACTACAAGCAAGCCCATCACATATTGTATTAAAAGATTCAAAAGATTACTAGGCCTCACTTGGCTGACCTATTTTTGTAAAAACTTGTGGGATAATTTATATTTACACAGTCAATAAAACAACAAACAATAAAAATTTTAATAACAGAAAAAATCTTATTAATATGCCTAATATTGTTACAACACCAGGTAGGATAATTTGAACCTGAAACATCAAGAATACAACCGAACAAACTTCAAATATATTTGGATCTTTAAATTTGTGGTGGCTGTTGAAAGAGGTATTGGAATCTTATCTACATTAGGAGACAAAGAAAAGGGGAGAGGACTAGTTCCTTCACAGATAATTTTGTGCCATGTAAATTGTAACTTCACTTTAATTGTTGAAGTGAAGTATTACTGTCTAAAGTTTCTTCATCATTTTTACAATACTCAGATGAAAACTAGAAAGATAGATTCTGCATGATTATATAGAATTTTACATACTGGCAGTGAGAACAGGAAGCTTCAAGAGTCAAAAGCTCTCATGCATTTCAGCTGAGGGCTAGGATATAAATATAAATCTCCAAATACTAGTGGTGGATGCTTTGTTAGGCAGTAAAAATTGCTGCATTCAATGCATCATGGATAGAAACACAGCCTATAACCCCAACACGACTGTGCTAGTCAGGGGCCTTCAGATTTCCTCCCATTTGCCTCTGACAATCATCTAGGACAAGCCCAAGGCAACTCGATGAAAGTAAAGGCATGTTTTTATACAAAGAATAAGAATCAGCACTTGGTATTTTTAGGTTTGGTTCGTTGTTTTTTGGGGTTTTCTTTTGGTGTGTTTTGTTTTTTGTTGTTTTTTTTTTTTTTCAGGGGGAGAGATTTTTTTTTTCCTACATCTTTTAAAACGTTTTGTCACCTTGACAATTGACTTTAGAAGGGATCAATAAGTAATGTTGAGACTCAGTGGTCTCCTTTCCTTGATTCAAATCTTCTGGCCTATCTCCAGTTTAAATAAACGTTTTTCATACACCTACTAACTTTTCCAAAGAGCCTTGAGAGGATATTCACTCACAGAGCAGTCAATGGTTACATGAAATTGTCCACCAAACCCTTCTTTAGGAAGCTCTAACCTTTCTGAGCCCTATAAGATTTTCACATGCCCAGAATATTTTCCTCAGTGTCAGTTTTCCCTACCAGCAACTCTGAGTTCTGTTTATGAGAACACTGAATTTTTTAACCTTGACATGATAAACAAAAAATATTTTTTTGATTCATCCCTGCCAGAATACAAAAAGGTCCAGGCAGCAAAAGTTAATATGCACAATATGGGTTTGTTACTGATTCTGAAAATTATCCATCGCAAATTAGAAAAAAGTCCACAGAGTCATGACAATAAAAACTGGTTGTTTCCTTTTCTAAAAATTAATGTCTTTCTGACACGTTTCCTATGAAACAGTGGAATCTAGCCATTACACTGGGCATATGGAGTCATAGTCAGCTACATGAGGTTGAATACCATTGAAGAAAATACCTGCTTCCCAGTGGCTGCTTTGCACAGAGGAAGACTGAACCCATTAAACTAGACCTAACTGTCATCCCAGGAAATTTCAGTGGCAACATTAAAAACAAACAAACAAACAAACAAACAAACAAACAAACAAACAAACAAACAAACCCACTACACATTTTCTTAGCATGTAACCACTGCAGGAATTTTCAAGGAAAACAAATTCACGTAATTAAAGAGAGTGGGCACAAGAAAATTGGACATAGACGAAAGACACAAAATGTGGGGGTTTTGTTAAAGGCTTCAAAATGTTCTCCATTGCACAAATATTTCTATTCTCTCATTCTATTAAAAAAAAGTACTTTATTTTCCAAAAAAATTTACTGTCTTTGAAATTAGTATTTTTCAAGACAGAAGTGGTAGATTTTAGTGGTTGCAACTATGACTGGAAGCAGATGGATACAGTTCATAAAATCATTTAATAACTCATCACTGTCTCACATTGCACACAATACTGTAACATTAGTTACAGTAGAATGTACATCAAGTCTGACAGGTTAAAAAGAGAGCCATCAGATTATACATGGATAAGTTATTTCATTTAGAGATAGGAATAAAAAATATTTTTAAAAAGTCATGTCTAAACACTGAAATTAAGTTTTCACAGAATAGAACAGCACATAAATTCAATCCTACCCTGAAAACATTGCTGCTTCATGGGGAAAAAAAAGAAAAGGACATTCTGGTTGCTATTTCATTATATTAGTGACTGGATAAATAGAGGGAAAAATATCTTGTCTCAACATAAACCTTTAAAAAGAAAACACAAGCAACTGCTAAACTTTGTGTATGAGCATTTTAAAACCTTCAGTTTATAGGGGAACAACTGTTCAGGATTACAGGAAGAGATTATTTTTCCTTCAGTTTGGAGTGAATTAGGTTTGGGAGCTGATGAGTCTGCATACAATGGAGAAACCTGATCATAATATGAAGTAAATTGTCTTTATAATTTGGAGGCAGTCAGTGAGACTATATGGACTTAGGGACAGCTTGATATGACATGCTTTCCCTTTACCTATCCTCAGGAAGTTTTATTAGTGATTCTCCCTATCTCTTTAGCTACAAAGCATGAGACCTCTACCTTAGATGCATGAAGTAATACATAAATAACTCTGATCTGTCCTTAACATTTCCTGCCAAATACCAGGGATCACTGATCTCACTGGAAATTTGCCATGAACTGGAACAAGGTGTGTTAAACAAGTAATTTCTTTTCATTACACTGGTCTCTACAAATGGCCTCATATCTTCATTAGCAGCTCAGACAAGGCAGAAAACTAGTTTTGCTTTAGAGGGGAAAATAAACTATCATCTTACATCCTCTCATCACCAATAGAAAATTCAGTCTCTTGGTTCATGGTTGGATATGCAAATATGGACATAGGCCCCAACATAACAGGCACAGTGACATCAATAATCCAATCCAGAGTATAGCCTGAATGTGCCTATGTTTTGGGCTGTGCTTTTTTTATAGTAAAGTTAATGCACATGAAATCTTCTTCAAAGATAACACTCAACCCTTGCTAGCAATAATTTTCAATCATTGTTTTCTAATGAAAGCAGTAGTCCCATAATATATAAAATGTCAGCTTTTCACATGATAATGGAGCAGCCAGGACTCCATCAGAAAATGTAGCACTTTCTTTTTCTGGCTTAACTAACTGTAGAGTGGATTCAAGGAGAGGATAGAGATCTTCCTCCTCTTTGTCCAGGTGTTTTGGTATATGGAAGATATGCTTTTGATCACTTTTGCAGAAGACTGAATGGGTCTTGGGTCTACCAGCTCCTAGGTGTATTCTGCAAACATTATGTTCTTGTATAAAAACTAGAATCTAATTTTTAATAAAAAAACCACAGGGAATCAGAGCTTGGGACAAATTAAGGGAAAAAATCAACCTGAACTCCCTAAATACTATGATTTACATGCTTATTTATATATATTTAAAAGCATAAGGTGAAAAATCTTTAAAATATAATATTCTTTTTCTTCCAATTTTTTCACCACTCATCTCATTAAAAAATTATAATAATAAACCTATTAGCCAATATTTTGACAAAGATAGCTATACTGCATAATTACCCCTAATTAAATTTTTAATGATGAAAACATAACTAACTTCCTTTCAAAACTAGACACTGTGTGTCATGATAAAAAAGAATTTAATAAGATTCTATTAGCCAGATTTTTAATAAAAACTAGTGTTCTAAATATTCTCGCTTTTGGTAACCACAATGGAAAGAGAACTCAAACAAACAAACAAACAAACAACAAAAAAACCAAAACACTCCCTCCCCTCCTTCAAAATGCACCGACAGATCTATGACATGTATGAAATGTGTGTTCCAGCAAGACATAATCATGGTTCTCACTTTTGCTTTGTAACCACTGTAAACCCACTGTAAAAGAACCACAGGGAAATGATGCTCTTAGTTTAGAAGTGTATTTCTCCATAATAATAAGTATTAGTTGAGGAATTATTTTAAAAATGAGATTTTTGGCTGGTGGAAATTAGTATTGTTCCATTGGAGACAAAGGAACCTATTTATATTAGCTGCAGATTTCATTATTATTTGATATTCGGGGAGCTCAGTGATGACAGAGCTGTAAGGCAAACAGTGAAACTGATGAGAGAAAGAGAGAAGTAAGGAATGAAAAGGCATGCAGAATATATACTCATGCTGGTAAGGTCATCTGTCCCTCCAGAAACCCCAGTAAGCACAGAGAGACTACGTGTCCATTGGAAACACCTAACATGCCTACTGAGAACTCAATCTCATTATAGTACTTCCTGAGGCTTGTCTGCCTCTCTCATTCCAAGTCTCATTACAAGTGGAACAATTATCATATAACAGTGCAGGATCTCCATCTTGCTTTGGGCCCTGTCACCTGATACGGTTCAGACCACAGCAATTAAAGTAATCACAAATTAAAAATTGGGTTGGAGATAAGCCTTAATTCTCTGAGTTTCTGCTTTATCATGCCTGGAATTTTTATGCAAATTTGTCTTCTGAAAAAGCAATATCTGCTAATCCATAGAAAAATGCATGCAGCACTCTTCCTGTTGAAAAAAAAATAATATCCCCATGCTTGTAAGAGATTACTTAAAATTTTGCAAATACTGATATGAAAGAACCCTGCTCAAAAGCCATTAATATGCTTTACAGAGTGTGTTTCTTTCCATTTACTGCAATGAGGTGCTAGGGTAGGACTTAACACACTAAGGGAAATTTGGGCATGCCTACAAAGGGCAAGTAATCATGTCAGCTTTGCTCACAGCTGGAGCTGGCAGATGAGGCTTATTAGTACATCCCAGCTGTACATTAATATTCCTGAATGCAGCTCAGAATGGAATCCATTTTATGGCTACTGATATAAAGCAGGTATGCTACTCTCTATTCCTGAGCATATCACATTTTTCAGTGATCATTCCATGCATCTTTGAGTCCCACATAACCCAGTTAGCACGCTCTACCTTTATTTAA
Source organism: Phylloscopus whistleri (assembly GCA_017589585.1). NCBI lineage: Eukaryota > Metazoa > Chordata > Aves > Passeriformes > Phylloscopidae > Phylloscopus > Phylloscopus whistleri. The sequence continues at coordinate 4,515,729 of JADMLD010001389.1, read as the reverse complement.
CACTCCAAGCAACATCTTTGGTATCAATTACTTGGTTTAGATTGGGAATACACAGTTGTTGATTGTCACACAGTTGTTATTTCCACATATTTTTCAAATATTTTTCTTGAAGATTCATAAGTTCATATGTCATGAAAAACTAAAATATATGTTTAAATCTTATTTAAAAAAATTAAAGCGTTTTATATTCTAGTGGAAATGTCATACCTGGTATTACATGTTGCTGGGGAGCAAATCTTTGTCCTGTGACTTCAATGCACATAAGAACACGCCTGTGTATAAGTATCACTGTTTCAGAATCACTAGGCTTTATCTAATACAAATCAGGCTTATACTTGGTCCTGTGTTATGGGGAACACATAAACTGCCAAAATATTGTGCAACTGAACAAAACCATTTGCTCTCCGTAGTTTCTTTGCCAAAAAAAGGGCTGGTTTGGCTGACAAAATCCTACTGATGGTTCTTCTCTAGGTGGGAGTCACAGCAAGTTGACACAGAATCACCCTGCAGCTATACTTCATGAGAATCTATAATTATAGCTATTCCCATCGTGGAAACAGTTCATTCACACGTGTAAAATTAAGAATGTCATACAAACCTTCAGGACAAGATCGGAGATTGTAACGCTCCTAAAAATCCAGGGTGTACTTGTGTTTACTGTCTTCTTCTCAACCTCTCACTGATATTATAAAGAACCTTCAGCAATATTACTTCTCATTTCAAATTACCTCCCTGTAGCTCTTTCCCTAGCAGCCTTGTGCATTCAAACCTGATGCACAGAGACATTACTAAAGTCAAAATAATAAAGCAGAACTAAATAAAAACTCTGCAACTAAATTTTTGTACAAATTGCTGAAGACTTTTATTTTTGTTCAGTTACCAATTCTTAAGCTCAAACTTTTCTGTTTCTACAGGTTGTGTGAGTGGACCTACATTAAAAAAAAAAAAAAAAAAACTATATAATTTTTTAGGCCACAATGTCAATAGTTCAAAATCAAACCACCCTGCTCTTTTGAAGCTGCTGTCAAGGACTTGAGTGCATCAAAAGGCTTTGCAGCCTGTCTCACCTGACTCTGCACTCTAGGTGTTTAACTAGCTCTCAGATGTGTTGAAATTCAGGTTTTATATCATACTTGGATCAGACTGATGTGAGGTTTACTATGTGGAAGCTCCAGTCCTTGTCCTTGATCCTTGCCTGATCCATAAAAGCCAGTCCAACACCTGTCTTTGTACCTGGCCAGATACTTTCTTGATTCTTACCTTCTGACTTTGTTTCCTGTCTTGACCTTGGATCTGTCACATCACTGAAAATATTTCTGGTCACTCTGGGCTGTGGCTGACCCTGGTTGTCATCACTGGACCTGCTCTTCTTCACCTGTTTGGGTGCTGTTTAAAGGCAGCCGTGTTTTGCCTTGTCAGCTCTGCTTGTGGTTTGTCTTCTCTTTCTTGTTTTTGCAGCAACTTGGCAGCCAATATGTGGACAAAAAATTAAATATAGGATGGTTTTAGATACTCATTAGAAAAAATAAAGCATTACTTTAGGTTACTTCTGAAAATAAAACAAAAAATCTAAAAAAAATCAAATAACATTATGGATTCAGAACCTCTGATCTGCAAAAGATAAATTGTGTTATTTTTGTTCCAGTGAAAACTGATGGATGGCAATTCACCTTTTGACTGACTATCACTTGTATAATCAATAGTACACATGAATAATGGTGATTTGAATGGTTCAACTGAAACACACAGAAAAATAGCAAAGTACCTTTGTATTTCTTAGGAATGTATCTCATAATAAGGATTTATACATTTGAGAAACTCTAGGTTATCCAATAAATTGAGCAGATATAAGTTACACCACCAAAACTCATAGCCATTGTTCATGCCTATAGTTTTATTTAACACACAGAGATAACAAGCGGCTGTTAATAAATATTATTGTTAACAGAAAAAAACCTAACAAAACAACAAAGAAATTAATCCATATCACTAAAAAATTTCTAGTAATTTTTATTCCCTGTATCCTTTTGTCTGTGCCAGTAGCATTCACACATTACTCACAGAAACACAAGAAGAAATGGAAACATTTTATGTGTCTCATCCTTTCAGCATATAACTACTAAGGATTTTGCCATTGCAGATTTCTGTACTGGAGAGATTGCTAGTAAGAATGTAGACTCTAGAACAGTGGTGCAAGGTAGTATAATAATAAACAATGAAAATATGGAATTAAAGTTTTCATTCTATAAATTCTTTTTTAATGAAATTCTCAAAGAACTACAAATGGGCTTGATGATCTTAAAAGCTTTTTCCAACCTAAACGATTTTATGAGTCTATGAAACAATAATATATTCTACCTGAAAATACCTCTGTGTGGGAGGAAAAAAACTATATGATCCTCTGTCAGCAAAGACAGAAATGTTGTATTAAGTTAATTTACAGTATTTGCTGTAAAAAAGTAATAATCTCATTACAAAAAACAAAACCCAAAAAAAAAAAACAAAACAAAAAAAACCCAAAAACAAAACAAAACAAAAACAAAAACAAAACAAAAACAAAAACAAAAAACAAAAAAAAGAAACCAAAAAAAAAACCCCCAAAAAAAACCCAAAAAAAAACCTACCACAACCCACTTTAAAAAATAAGTTTGAGGAAACTGTTCTCACAAACTACAGAACTACCATTACAGGTTCAAAGGCTTTTAGGATATTTATATTTGTGTTTAAAATTCTGAATATTTTCAGTCATTAAGTTTATTTATCTCTAACAGAGGTAGAAGACTTCTTATATTTACTTTCATTAAGTGTGAAAGATTTTACATCAGCTGTGAAGCAGGAATGATAGATTTTTGTTCACATTGAATTTAAGAAAAGGTTGAGTGGGGAAAAAATGTGTCTTTTAAACAACCTATTCTTTAAAAGCTCTTGAAATAAAATAAAAGTTACAGTAAAAAAACATGAGAATAATTCATTGTTACATTATTCTAATTTCATGAATCCACAGACAATAAATTAATTATTTCCTTAGGAAGTCCTCCCAACAAGTGTCTGAGGTAGTCTGTTTTCTAGAACTCAAATAAATTTTGAAGTTTCGTATTCATCCTCTTATTGGACTTCTATCACTATCATTTTGTTTGCTTCTTAACTAATACCGCTTTTATCATGCCCGATTAGCTTCAAAATCTGGACTCCTATGGTTCCTGGCAGCATTTTAAAAAGGGTAATTTAAGAAAATGGAAAACAAAAGAACAGCTAGATAAAAATCAACCAATGAACCAAAAACCCCTTCTTTCCCCCTAAAATTAAGGGGCAAAAAAACCCCCAAAACCTCATATATTTTGAAAGACAATTATGTTGTAATTTGTATGAACTGCATATTGGTTTGCACTAGTTTGTTAAAGTCTTTACTTTGCATTGAGTGTTCAAGGTGAGTGTAAATATTAATGTGTTGGGATGGCTGTCTTACGGTTTTTTCTTGATTTTAATAATAAGTTTTTCAATATAGTCTTTTTGTAGTAACAATAATATTTAAAGAGCATTTAAAATTAAGTGTAATGAAACTAATTATGAGAGAAAAAACATAGATTAAATCTGGTCTTTAAAAAGAAGACACACACTGGGAATTACATATTTCTTCCCTATGCATTTTTGATAAATTTTACCAGCTTGCACTCTAAAAAAAATTAGCTGGAAAGGTTTTTAAAGTTTCTTCTGCCAGATTTAGAACATGTGCCACAGATAATACATAAAATCAGTTTAGTACACGAACTTAATTTCTCACGTTATTGTAGAATGTCTGTGTTAATGACATGGGAAGAGCTCTTTTGTCACATTAAATAGAAAGACAGAGACAGATGAATGAATAGATGAATGGATAGATGATAGATAGATAGATAGATAGATAGATAGATAGATAGATAGATACATACATACATACATACACACATACGTGCATGCATGCATGCATACATACATACATACTTAAACGTTATGTATTTTTCCAGTACCACTCTCTTCTTAACTGTGAAGAACAGAACTTGTGGATATTTTATTCTGCTACCTTGAACTTGCCTCTTAGTCCATTATATATTATAAAATCCATGAATGATGTAATGTATTTCTTCAAATTAAAAATTTTACCCATCTTAGACAATAAAAAAAATTCCAAATTCCAAAATTGCCAATTTCTCCATTAAAACCTTGCTAATATGTTTTAGTTGAATTAAATCAAACTTCAAATTTTCTATAATGATTCCAAAAGCATGGCTAGGCATAAAAATAGAAATGACTAGTAAAAGGTGACTTTGAACTGACACAATGGTTGTATTCAAGAGATCACTATAACATTCCAAACAATTACTTATTCTTTTTGAAACTTCAAACCTCAGTTTCCAAATGAGTTGCAACATTTTCTGTAACTATGGTCATAATTCTAAGTGCTGCTCCTTCCAGATAACCCAGAAACTTAAACTACTGACTTAGCATTTAAGAAGTTTTAACCCAAGCATAAGCACAGATGTTATGCTCATTTTGTTATGTCCTATTATACCTGTAAGAAACCATAGTACTGAAGATGTATAAGATGGCTTTAATTTTGCAGATGATTAGGCCTGTCAGGGACCACTAGGAAAAAAAAAAAAAAAAACAAAAAAACCAAAAAACAAACAAACAAAAAAAAAAACCCACCAAAAAACAACACTTTTATAATTTTATTTCTACATTTCTATGAGTTTACTTGATTTTACAAGGAAGAAGAAGTCATGAGTGCTAAATTTTGTCTACAGAAAGCATCCCACTGGAATTCTTAGCAAAGTCTTTATGTCAAGGACATGACATTTTAAGAACAACACTTTGTTCTAAAGCTTGGGAAAGTTCAGGTTAACTTGATATTAAAAACTAATCAGCATTTCAAAATGGAATTGATCTAATTGAAATGAGAGGCCTATTCCCTTCACACTATCCTGTAATCAGAATTATTCCCTAGAATTTTGAAGATCATGACACCTGCCACTTTAAGCATCACGAGTGAGGGGAATTACTAGAAACCTAAGTGGAAACTGTCCTATTTGACAAATTCAGAAGTCCTTGCAATCTGTAGCTAAACTGATAGTGAGGCAAGGTAGAGAATATTTAATAATTTAATAAGATTACATTTCTGAATTCAATTACCAATGGATTAAAATATAGATATTTTTTCACTTCTGAGAGTAACTCGGAAACAGTATTATACAGTCATTCAGATTTTAAATTGTTAGAGAACATTTTGATAGGAGCACCTCTGAAAAAATAAGTATGTTTTCCTGGGAAGAGGGAGCAGGTTTTCGTTTTACAAATGCTTTTAAAATCTAACCTAAAAAACCTTCCCAAAAGTAAGGGCCTGCAGGCATAGTCATTTAGCACTGTAGTTATATCCCAGCCTTTGAGAAAGATATTTGCTAGAAAACCAGTCATCCAAGAGTTCCAAGCAATTAAAAGAATGCTAGGATATGCTTTTATCATTTAAGTCAAGAAAATAATTCTTGAAAAATGGAAGTGTGAATAAGAGAACTGCTATTACTGATAGTCAAATAGTCAAAGTAGAAGATATTTCTACCTGAAATAATCCAGAAAAAAAGAGTAACATACCATAAAAATAAGTAAAGGATAAGTAGGAAGTTTATAAACTGAAAGCCAAACTACAGAAATATAAAGCAGATGAATTGCAGTCTGAAAACAGAAATCTGGCTGAGAATCTGTGTCAAACTGTCTCACAGCTATGGATATTAGAAAATTATAATCACTTCTAAATCAATAAGGCATGAATGACAGAGTGCACGAAGCTAGAAGATGAAGAGCTATAACAAGCAAGATTATAAACTAAAAATACAAGAGGATTTTACAAGCATGTGATAATCATTTTAGTACATAAATTTAAAAACCTGATAAATTCCAGAGTTTGTATGTTTGGGTTTTTTTACTTATCAATGACCAAAGGTTTAGCCCACCAGCTCGTTGTGTGGCATGAACTTGTAGAATGGATTAAATGATAGAAAGGTTTACTTTGTCTTTGAAGGAGTGATATCGACAACATAACACTGAAAAATACTGTAGTCCTCCAGATTTTAACATTGACAAATACAGCATAATTCTTCATGCTTTACTACGAATAAAGTACAGTACAGTGTACTGTATTGTCAAGCTATTTTTCCTAATATTGAGAATAATCTTTCTCTTAACAGATTTCTTACACATGGATTTTTTTGGCACTTTTTTTTTTAATCTATCTATTGCAATGCAAATTATCAAAATAAAAATTATCTGTCTTTTAACCTTTACTATACAAAAATTCACAAACAAAAGCAAAGGTAAATTAGAAAAACTAATTAGTTTTCCATGGAATATAATTTCATAATAAGATATCTCATCCTGAACTTCCCATCAAGACTTCAGGAGATATTCACCTTTATGGAGATTTTTATATAATTTCTGTTTACATAATCAAATTTAGCAATAAAGTAATTACCTTTGAGGTTATGCACCATTGAAAAATAAAAGACCACAGTATCATGCAGCAAATTATAACAACATATTTTGATCTGGATTAAGCTTAAAGCAACTATTTCTGAAAGTGGCCTGTGAGAGTTTCAATTTTATTAGATTTATAAGTACATCAGATGTTGATAGATATGATGGTTTGATGTGTTCACAAAATATTATACCATGATAAGTTAAGACAGGGGATAAAAGAAAATGCAGTCTTAATAGTGAATTTTCATAGAAGGTATTACAATTGAATGAACTATGCCAACAAACTAGTGTTCTTTACATTTGTACAACCCACAAACCTAAATGTGTCATTCTTCAGATTGATGTCACCTGCATCATGCCATTTCTGTGTATCATTTTAAAGAATGCTGAACACCTTCTCCAGAAGAGCTGGGTGATATAATTATTGTGGATCATTAATTTTTCTCTTATCTCCCTAGGGAAGTGTGGCTGTGGTAAAACACCTCCCAGCTGGATGAGATGGGCTGTTTTTTTCTCTTGTATTTTAAGCACACTACCATTTTTATGTACTAACATTAATGTAATGTTGTATAAATGTGACACACAACAAAACCAAATCTTCAGGCTTGAAAGCCACACCTCTTATCCTAGCCTACTTAGTTTGTCAAAGGAAGTATGAGCACTACAGACTGCAGTCCTTCATTAGTACATGGACCTCCTGGGAGCAGTCACTAGCAAAAATGAAAGTAAATGAACCCATTTTATAGTTTTAATAAGCAGCACAGACAAAATTTAGAAAAGTGATATTAAAGTAAACGTTAAAAATGGTTTGTAAAAGAACAAGCTTTTGTCACTATTGTGGCGGTTTTTTTGCTTCTTTTTTCTCTCTGCCAAGGTCAGGATGATTAATACACTGGAAATGAGGGATTGAGTTCAAATTTCTCTAGCAAGCTAGAGAAAAGAGGTAAAATGGGGTGCTTCTAACTCTTTCCAAGGTTATTTAAGTGACAATCCCCCAATAACGAGATGACACCTATATTATTTATACTTTTGACCCAATAATGACCACTCAAGATCCTCAATGCAGACCCTCTTCACCCAATTACAGAAAACCAGCTAAACCCATGAAGAAGAAGGAAGAAGGAAGAAGAAGGTGAAGAGGAAGGACTTAGACAACACCTAAAATCCTCCATCTTTGCTCACACATATTACTATATACTAAAATCTTAAATCTAAATTTCTAGCATTCCAACAACTATTTTAGTCTTCACTTAAAAAATACAAAGTCATTATTGGTTACTTAAAATTATATTTATATTATCTGATTATCTATTCATAAATTCAGAGCTGAACAATTTGCAAATTATTTGCATCGAGACAATCATACCTACTCTAAAAGACTAAAAAAGACACAGAAAAAATAGTCATAAATAGCTAAATAAATAAAGGCAAGACCAAAAGTTGAAGGCAGAAATATGAACGAGAGATTTGCATTACTCATCATGAGACAAAATATGGAAAAAGATAAAGATAACCAAAGCATTAAATGAATTTTGACACCTATAATTCAAGGCTAACCAACATGCAGACAAATATCTGCAGGATTTAGGACTCCCAGTCAAAGGAAATGTTCCATGGCTCTAGGAACATAAGTAGTTGAATCAGGCTACATATTACAGCTGAATTACACATATGACCAAGACAGAGACACCAACTACAAAGCTGTTAGGTTTGTTCATGGTAGCATGAAGTAATCAACAAGCTGAACTCTGAAAAAAAAATTAATTACTAATACACAACAGATGAATCTTGGGAATTTACACTCCACTGTGAGATTTTATTATTTGTCTCAAAATATTCCAGACAACGTGAAATAATGAAAAGACTTTTAAAAATCAAGCGCTCTTTTAAACCAGGTAGAAGTTGTACAGACAAAATAGAGGTCCGGATAAGTTAAGATTTAAAAAAAATAAATCAACAACCAGAAGTAAGAAAATTACCCTTGCTATATTAATTTTCTATAACTCTTCTAGCAAGCCAAATTTCTTTATTTATATCTAGTAACATAGTTCAAGTTATAGAAGCACAATATTATATACAGAGCTTTTCAGAACTATGTAATTTGAGGCCAGTTTTGTCTCTTAATTCTGTAAAATAGCCAAAGTACTAAAGCAAAAGTTCATTATAATGACATTTTCTGGAAGGCACATAGATATTATAACAAATGTTAACACTTATGTTCTTAGAAGCTCACACATGTTATGCTGGTTTTAACTGAGATTGATTTTCTTCATAATAACTCTTATGGAGCTCGTTCAGTTTTGTGCTGCAAAGAGTGTTGATAACACAGGGATGGTTTTTTTTAGCACTGAGCAGTGCTTGCACTGAGTCAAGGTCTTTTCTGGTTGTCATACCACCCCACTAGTGAGTTGATTTGGGGTCCACAAGGAGTTGGGAGTGCACACAGCTGAGACTGCTGACCCAACCTCACCCAAGGGATAAGCCTTACCATGTGCCATCATATTTAGCATAAGGGTGGGAGAAGAAGAAGTTGACTGCAGATGGGAGGCTCTGGTGACTGCCAGTAAAATGCCTTATTTGCCCTTCCCTCTCAGTCAGGGGGGCAGGCTGAAGCAGATCCTTACCCAACATCCCTTAGGTAACTCTTTGCTGTTATCTTGACCTTGAGACTCAAATCTGGCAAATCTGGTATGGACCTTATCACACATATGATACAAAAAAAGTCCCTGAATAAAACATCTGTCTGATATTTGCTACACTTAAAAATAAAATTCAGTTTTGCACTCACTGAATAATTTTATGAAGGAAAAAAGGCTGACAGAAATATTCATAAACAGTAAAAGCATAAAAATCTTAGAAATGCAAGACGTAAACTACAGAATTTTATGTAGCTTGCTGTAAGCAAAGACAGACCTGAAATTTATGCTGAATATTTCCAGGGGGAAAAAAATCTGAAACCCCATAGAGAAATTATAGAATGTGTCTCTCTCTTCAGTAAGTAATGAATATATAAATTGTTGAGCACACAGGTAAATACTTTGGGGAAAGTTGTTCCCTCCACATTGAATATTGTCCTAAATTGGAAGTGCCTTGTAGTAGGGTTATTTTTTTAACAGATTATTGTATTTTCTGTTTAAAACTCCAGTTGCATGTAGTTTATTTTAATGTTAATAAAGTTTTTTTAGTTTCTTTGCAACATTCTTTGAAATCTGTTGATGAAAAACACTATAGGAAAGCCAGATGCTATTATCATTATTACTATACATGTAATTTAAATGAGAGGAGTTCACAAGGAATTATATGTTGTAATATATTAACAGTTAGAAGCAGAAAAATTAGGAACTTTGCAGGGACTTCTACTTCACATCTACAGGGAATTATTAGGGGAGAGGAGAAGGAGAAGGGAAATAAGTTAGCAATCCCTAGTTGTTTTTCCACACTAGTTAAGAAACTAAGGGGTCTCTTAGGGAATTATTCATCTGCATGTATGATTAACTGATAAGATAAATTATGTAAATGAAGTAAGCATTATGGTTTACAAGTTACTTGTAATTAGTTCATGTGAACACACTTCTGTTGTAGCCATTTCAGAAGGGATCTAAAGAAAAAGATCGTTACAAATACCAACTGATTAGGCAGATTCTATTTAAACAAGATGGAATCAGTAAAACGTTGTAATTTATAACCAAGGGACTTATCAAAAAAACCTAACCTGATGCAAGCAAAAGCTTTTTTTTCTTTTTTTTTCTTCCTTTTTTCTTTTTTTTTTTTTTTTTACTTCATTGGCACAATTTATTTCTATAAAAGAATAGATGTTTCTTCTACTACCTGAGATAAGATTTGCTGAAAAATGTAAAAAAAATTTGGATTTAATTAGCGACAATGCACTGCTACAGTTATACTAGCAAAATATTGAAGGAATGATCAGCAGTGAAAGGCAACAGCAGGTATAGCAATTTTCTCTATTCAGAAATCTAATGTTGGGGAAAGAGTATGGCAAAGTATTACAAAGATCCCTAATAGGAAAGAGCTGAATAGAAATTTCAATTTAAGAAATTGTGGGCGAGGCAAGTTCATGCTTCCAAGTGTTAGCAATAAGCCTCAGGTTTTAAAAAAAAGTAATTAACCATACCATACTGCAGAAGTGATCAAGTTTGTCGGCACTTGTTTGCTCTCAAATATGTTTTAGCTTGATTTTATTAGTATTTCCAAATAATTTAAGAAAATTGTGTTGTGGTGCCAACTTCCTGTTATGGGTTTACAATTGTCTAGGTTGTTTTATTTGTTATGGCAAAATGGTCAAACCTATTGTTTGTGCTGTGATTTTGAAAATTTAAAGGCAAATTATTATCTAAATTCCTACCTTAAGTTTGGTTTATTTCTTTTGCAACTGTATGGTTCTTATCCTAAAATAAAGCACACTCGATGAAGAAAAAATGAAAATGATCTTACAAGTTTACATAATCTTAGTACCTTTGTGTAAACAAGCCAAAGGCGAATGCAGTGTGTAATTTGTTAAGAAGTATAGGGTTGAGAGGTATAACCATAACCTTGAGCAACAACCCTCAAGACTGAGAAGGACCAAAATGTAGTAGTTGTCTCTGTTAAAAAAATAGGGGTGCTGACAATGAGCCATAAAAAGAAGTAAGTAGGGTAGGATTTATATCAGATAAAGGAATATAGGCTAGAAAGTCAGTGCAAAAATGTTTTAGTAGGATGAAAAGAAATTGCCCCAAATTGTGCCAGAGTAGGTTTAGATTAGATATTAGGATAGTCGTAAATGAAAAGGAAAGGATTGTTAAGCTTTGGAACAGGCTTCCCAGAGAAGAGGTGGAGTCACCATCCCTGTAGGTATCTAAAAGTTGTATAAATGTGTCGCTTAGAGAGATGGTTTAATGGTGCACTTGGAAGTGTTATTTTCATGGTTGGACTTGATTATCTTACAAGTCCTTTCCTACCTAAACTGTTCTATAACTCTATTCTATGCAGTGGCTTCTCTATCACAGTAACAGAAAAGATCCTGTTTAAATAGACTGACAGTATTTACCTGAATGATCAAGTAAAGACAGTCCCAAGATGCAATCTAATCCTGACTGATGGCCAGCTTAGCACTTATCTCAGTCAAGAATGTTAGCAACATAATCACTATGTTCAGTCTCAGGTAAGTAAATCAAAAATCTAGCTTCAAGATAATGCAGTTATAAGGAGGATATGAATTAACTACATCAAATAATAGTTTTCAAAAATTAAGATGTAGTTTTTGTTCTAAGGACTTTATGTTTCATTTCAAGACAAAGACAGTTCCCTTTCTTCTGTGTAGATTACCTTCTTTAGTCCAGTGTTTCAGATAAGCCATAAATCTGATTTTTAATTTTTTTTCCATCCAAATAAAAAGCCTTTGAGTTGACTTCCTTCTTGATTTTATTTTCCTCAAATTTATTTATTTATTTATTTGTTTATTCTTTAGTAATGACAAAGTTGTGGTAAGTCTGCAGAGCAAGTCAAATATATAGTTGAAACAATCTGAATGATTTCCAGCTGAATGATTTCTTCGATGTGGGATTCCAATGCACTACGGATCCTGGCATGCTCATCAATTGGCCCATGTTTGAAATTACCATTCCCCTGGGAAAAGGAAAATATAATATGAAATTGCTTGAGTGAGCTGTTCTGTCTCTGTGTTTTCACAACAGTCAATCTGGAGTGGTAATGCTAGGAATCAGAACACAATGTTTTATTAAGACAAAAAAACCCAGTCTGAGATGCAATGAGATGATTAGGTCAAATAAGCAGAAATGTAGTGTGCAGTGCATTTTAAAATAATGTATATACTTTCTTGGTACATTGTCTTCCTTATTTAGTATCATTAGATTTTTCACAGTTATGAGTGACCACAATCACAGATCTAATTTGGTGAAGTAGCTGCTATAAATGGTTTGTATCTTCTGTTCAACTGTTCACAATTGTTACGCTTATATAAAAGAACATTCTGAAAGTTGAAAAGTCAGGCAAAGAAAACCTAATCTGAAAATTAAAATTAATTTTAATTTGACTTATTTCAAAATTTCAAACATTTATATATGTTGTATGATATTTTTGCATTTTTCTCTATCCACTGCTTCTTTTGGTAGAAAATAAACATTGCTTGCATGCACCAGATAGTGCAATAATATTTTACATTTACATTTAAAACATTTTTGCTCAAAATATAGCTTTAGGATTTATGTACTGGACATTATTTCAATGCTGTTCTTATTACAGTTTATCTATTATCTCCTAGTTTCTGGACTAGTCTAAGTACTAGTCACAGTATGCACAACTTTTCAAAACATGTTTGGTAGAGGAAGGAGTAGTATAATTTCATTTCATAGCTGGAGACCCAAAATAGAGGAAGATTGCTACATTTTGTGCAGGAGGCAGCTGGAACCTCTTATGACTAAGCAATTTTCATTATGCAGGATTTGATGTGTTCAAGGCACATGTCCCTTTGTTTTTAATTGCTACTGTGAATCTGCAGGATCTTCAGCAATTTGTTGTGAAAGATCTCATATTTGACAATTGTTAAAAATGGGTGACCATTTTCAAAGAATTTTTTTTAGGTTACTCAATTCATATTTCATGAACATGCACACCAAATGAGAATTTGTCCCAATTTGCTTTTAAAACACTGTATAAGTAGAGTATCCTTCTATCAGAAGAGGAATTCAGTCATTGTCTATTTCCCAGGTTCTTAGGGACTGTTGCAATTTGCAACCTTCAACGCTACTTTCTTGCTTTATCTACATCTGTACAATGCAATGAAATAAATGCAAAAATATTATTCCAATTTAAAAAACTTTTCATAATTTTATTAACATCCAAAGTACCTTATAATCTTACATTTCTCAAATTTTGATTTTTGCAGTATGTTCTTCTATGGTTTCCAACCTTACATCTATCTTTTTAAACAATATTTCATAAAGATACCTGCCTTTTACAATGAATGTTGTCAAGTGAACACGTTAACAACAGTAATATGTTATCTACTGTGTGAATATTGTCAAAGCATTTTGCCATTCTGTTTCTCACCTTCGTCTGAAAAGTAAAATAATTTTTAAACTGGCATATTTCAAGACACTTTATTCCATCCCAATAACTTTTTGCATTTTTGTTTATGAAAAATTTTAAATGTTTGACTGAAATTAAATTCCATATTGATATTTCACTGGTGAGCAGAAAGATAAAAGAATTGCTTTTCTTTCCTTTCCCTTGTAAGGCTTTTTGGAATGTGTGGAACAAAGCTTAGAAATTCAAAGAGAGGAAAAGTACCCTAATCATATGTTTAATGACTCAACAGAAAGAATTGGGTGATTAGCACAGGCTAAGCTAACATTGCTCATTTCTTATATCAATATGCAGCTCACTCAGGACAAAGAACAGCCTTGAAATAGAAAAAGATGATTGCAGAAAAGCCCATAAAAATAATCCCCAAGCTGAATTGCACGGTCATTTTAAGAAAATAAATCTGTCAAAAATTCTCATTTTAATCTATAGCCTTAGGAGTTTGTTGTGAGCTGTGTCCATTTGTAAAACTAGCAATTTTTGTATCAGAAAATGAAGTTATGCACAAACATAAGTTACAGAAACTTAAATATATCCAGATTATCTTACACAAATATTTTTTGAAGGAGTGACGATGTAGAGAACTTAAAAAATCAAATTTCTATAGAAATCCAACTGCAAGAATTAAGCTGCATGTGGTGTTAGTAACATAAAGTGCTTAATTTCCAAACTGATACTCTTTAAGGAAGTCAAATATCTGTCAAAACACTTCTATCTGCTCCAGTAAAACATTCTAACTTCTGTGTGCATTCATTAAATTGAATATTTGTGTTACTAAACCAAAATTTTTTCACTCAGTCTGCCTTGTGTGTAACAGAACTATAATCTAATATTAAAAATAGATTATTCACCATTTATAAATAGAGAAAATCAGGAAAAGTTTGATTTCTTATCTCCTTGGAATGGCAGGTAGTCAAGAAAGATGAAGCAGTTTTGTTTGTTCAAAAGAGATTATATATAAATCACATCAGCAAAATAAAAAGAAGGTCCAGCTGTCCAGTGTTTGGCAGAAGCAGAGAATGAAACCAATAATTTTGTTACAATAAAACTCAAAAAAATCCCCCCCAAAAAAACAACAAGTCCCCCAAACAAACCCAAAAAACACCAAAAAAACCAAACCAAGAGAAATAGCAAAAATATTTTTGAAATGTATTTGTGGAAGAAAATTTTGTGATATGACAAATTTGACTTAGTCACTACTTCAGAAAAATAGGCAAGGAGTAGAATAGGACTGAAAGAAGTTAAGAAAGTTAAAAAGTTGATGCAGTTTTACTAAGTTTAGAAAATATGACTTTTTCTACCAAAATGTATGAATATTTTTATTACTTCTTTTGTTTTCCATAACATAGTTTATACTTGTAACAGCTGTCAGAGCTTTTAAGCATTTTAGAACGTACTATGCAGCTCACCCTGAGCTAGAATTTTTCTTTTTATTAAAGTTTCATTTGCAAAAAAGTAAAAAGGGAAGATGTAGAAAGAAGGGGAGGTCCAATATTTAACAGATGCTTTATGTACAATTTATGTGGTAAAACTCCAAAATTATAGAAAATAATATGCAATATGTAAATTATATTGTATCTTTAATACACTTTTCTGAAATTACTAGCTATTTGTTTTACTTTATTCTACTCAGCTGAAGTAAATTATGTTCCATGAGTAATGCAAAGGCAAAGCATGTATTGTAGGAGATATTGCAATTGGAAGGTTTGCTGTAAATTTTAATATGGTTATGATAAGAAGTATAATTGTGCGTAATACATATTGATATTTTAACGTGAAAATGAAAAAGAAACTTACTAATATGACCAGACATTTTTTATCTGATATTTTACTTTTGCCTGTTGACTGCTCTGCTGCTGTTAAAATAGTGGTCTCTCAACTCTCGATCAAATAACTCCTCATTACTATAAGTTTAGTGGTCTCTCAACTCTCGATCAAATGATAACTCCTCATTACTATAAGTTTCAAACTGTGAAGACATCCTTAAGGTGGAAATACCAGTTTGTCCTATATTTTCAGTTTCAGTTCAGCTGGGATCATACTTTTTTATTGTGTCAGCAGAAATAATTCTTGGATTTGGAACAAAGACTATAGTAATATTTCAGGTTTCAATAAACAGCAGTTTGGAGTGGGCTTCCTTCAGTACCCAAGAAGCTGGTTGGCATTTTATTCATCACTTCAGGATCTCTAGATTCAGAATAGTTCCTCATTTAATCCTGAAACATTATATTGCTCTGCTTTTTTTCAGTCTGTTTAATTCTCTATATCTTATACTATATCTCATTAATAATCTTCACCTCATTTTGTTATTTTTAATGTCTCATCTCACTATCAATTTATTATTTATTTTAATTGGTATGAAATTACAAAAACAAACAAACAAACAAAAAACCCCAAAACAAACAAAAAAACCCAAAAAAAAAAAAAACAAACAAAACCCACAAACACACACAAAACAAAAACAAAAAAAAAAAACCCACTCCCAAAAAAAAAACACCACCAAAAAATCAACCCAGTCCAGGTGATGACACTGTTTACAATTAGCAAAGGAAATTGAATCATTTCAACTCCTCTATCCATTGTTAATAGTTCATGACCACTGGCAAATGCTGACTTTCCAATCGCAGCAGGCATGGTACTTAGGCAGCACAAAAAGCAACAGTTCTTGTTCATTTTGGTTACATATCATTAAAAAAGTATGGAAAATTTATCCCCCATGCAAAATTAATTTCTTCCATGTA
This sequence comes from Phylloscopus whistleri, assembly GCA_017589585.1. NCBI lineage: Eukaryota > Metazoa > Chordata > Aves > Passeriformes > Phylloscopidae > Phylloscopus > Phylloscopus whistleri. The sequence goes on along the minus strand of JADMLD010001389.1, from coordinate 4,499,380 downwards.
GGTCAAATTAGGATTTCTGGAACCAAAAATCCTAGGAAGTTTTTTAATGTCATACTTAGTTGCTAAATGCATGGCTAGGAAAATATAACTGATTTTTTTTAAAATATTTAACAGCAGTACTATGTGAACAATGTCATGTGGGTCTTTTTGGTTTATATGTTCAGATTTTTATGCTCAAGACAAAAAAATAGTTATTAGAATACACAAGAGGACCCTATGTAAACATCAAGGAAGGCTTTTAATGGGCTCTAAACACAAATTTTACTGTAAGATATGGTAGAGGGTCTCTGCAGACACAGTAAACAAGATGTGCATATATAAAGAAAATCTTTTGTCCTTCAGGAGAAATTTCCTTTAAGACAGTGATAAACGTATATTTTTTTACTTCTTTTACTTTTTTTTTCCTTATCTGATCAATTATGAATGGATGAATGACCAAGAAATAACCATTGTAACTGTTTTTTAAAAATGATTAATGAAGGTAATTCTAAGTAACCACAATCCTTTGCATATACTTTTTTTTCCCCTAAAGAACCGTTTGCCATTGACTGAAGAATATGATATTTGCAGTTTTTGCTGAATGTCGATATCTGTTTTCATATTTAGTAATAAATTATGGATCTTGCAGAAAGGGAAGTATAATAATATGTATGAATCCTCAAGCACACAGAATATGATTTCTAACCATCAGCACTTTTTAGAATAGACCTTTTACTTTTGGAAAAATAGAATCAAAGCCACAGAGGAGATAGCAAACCATGGTCACCACTATAGTGTCCTTCAAGTGTTGAATCTTCCTAGAGAGAAGGGTCATTTATTAACATAGCATTTCACTTTGGTTCTAAATGGGAGAACATAAAGACAAATGAATGAATTAACATAAGTAGTAGCCATCCTAGCAGATGACTGGTGTGGTTTATTATGTATGTGTATGGGCATGGAATGGATGGTTCTATACTGATATACTCCTACTAATAGTAGGTTCAGGATTCATGCAAAAATTTTAAACAGATCCTACAGTGAGTGTCTACTATAAATGTCACCACAGCATGTGTCTGGGAAAATAATTGTGAGAAAGCATAGGTAAGTACTCCTAATACTCACAGAAAAATTGCATTAGAAGGGTCAGTTTCTAAAGGAATCAGAGTTATTCTATTTCAGAAGGGGTGAAATAGTTTAACATTTTGAAGCTTCAAATAGATTCAGGCTCTAAGGATTTTTTTGAACTATCAATGAACTGACTCAAAACATCATATTGTCTTTTTTTTTACATATTTTCTATTTTTTCCAGATCTCCACTAATACAAAACTTGTCTGTGTTCCTTTTTATATAGCATAAATATTGTTCGAGTAGCTTAATCAATTTTATGCCAAAACTTATCTAGGCTTTACTAATGCCCTCAACTGGAGTATTGCATGTTATTTGTTCTCTCAGAGCCTTGGTACAAAGAGTTGGAATTACAGCATACAATTTCATACTTACAGCTCAGGCTTTTAATCAGCTGTATTTCAGAATGGTACAGAAGTAAAATAAAATTTTCTGCTGTTTTAAAACATCACAAATGCATATGAAGATAATTACTTGCACAGCTATTAGACAGTTTTAGTATCTTCTCTGCAGAGTGCTTTCTTGTCATAGCATAGTTCTGTCAAAGTTTAATGCTTCAAATTCAAGTATATAATTTTAATCTAACGCACAGAATAGCTAATATTTCAAACATTGTGATATGTGCACCGAGACAGAAATGTGTAGCTTTTTTAACAAGCCATCTAGACTGACTAGGCTCTCTGCAATTATTTGATAGTTTAAGTGAAAACTCTTAAATGTGTGTTTTGGGTTGTCTTGTTTTTGGGATTTTTTTGGATGTTAGGGTTTGTTTCTTTGTTTCTCTTTTTTTTTTTTTTTTCTAAACAAGGTAAATTAATTCAACAATATTCATCTTGGCTAAGCAAGACGTATGATTACCCAAACAACAATGAATGTTAAGAGTGATGGGTTTGAGGTATGGCTTTCTCTTCTCTTCGTTTTTTAAGATAACCATTTTCTTAGGTGTGAATTTTAGCATTCAACATGATACCCTCTGATTACAATATTGATTTTCTGTAAAAGCTTAGAGTCTGATCAACTAAAGCAATCAGTTGAATGATTCTGATTATGAATATCCAGCTCCAAACACTACTGTTTTATAGGAATTCCCTACCTTTACAGATCAGCTGCAATCTGCCTTGTCTTTACCAATTAAGACTTATAGCTACAAAAACAAATCTAAGCTAACAGATATATTATGTATCAAGAAAGCATTTAACAACTTAAGTACCTCTACTCATCAGAGTATTAATTTCTTTTCCTAAGCCCACACTTTAGTAATGGATTGAAAAACTGTAATAGATGTTTTTCTCAAACCAGACACAAAACAAGAATTTCAATAGAACTGAAAATTCCCTCCTTGCTAGCTCTTATCTTTCCCCTTTTTACATTGGAACTGATTGTACAGATATAAGGAAAAAAATGAAACATGACGACCATGGTCTCCTCGAGTGGCATCTCTGAGAGCTGTTAGTTTTCTCTTCCTCTGAGGTGCAGTCTTTTGTATCGATCTACGTACAGACAAGCATGTCAAAACCTAGCACCTACGTGGGCTAAATTCATCATGTTTTCCACCTTTTGCTTGTTGTAAGTTTGATCTGTACTGGAGGGACCGTAGAAGCCACTTATCATTCTTTTTGACAAAGGGCATCTGTTCTGTTCATCTACTCAGCCTTGCAGAGATAAATTCAACTTGCTACAATCAATAAAACAGCTGAGTTTTGGATATAAAAATTTGTATGTATTTGCGTGTATGTACGTATGTGTGAAAATTGTTTGTATTTCTATATTTATTTGTAGAAATAAATGTAAGTTATATCACTGTGTGCTCATGGACATGTATAGCTAGTAATATCGATCTGATACACAAGGCACTTCCCAGACAACTGATATAGTCAGTATGTAAAGATTATCTTTTTAGACAGATTCTTAATATATTTTGAAATCACTTACAGACAGACTCAGGGGGCAAAGTGTATTTCACGCAGGCTTTCACCAATTGTTTTTCTTTGATAGAGAATGAAACAAAATATAGCAAAATACACTACAATAATATTACTGAGCTTATGTTCCACAGAAGCAGCATATGAAAACACTGAATGTATTTTCTTTTTTAAGAATATGTAGCCAGCCATGTGTTCCTCATCACATAGAAGGAAACAAATGGAATAGAAAAGAAAGATAACAGCTTATTCTTGTGAACTCACAAAACTATGGCTTTTAAAAAAATGAAAAGTAACATTATGGAGGCTATACTGTACATGGTGGCACAAATCTAGCAAAAGATTTTGGGGGATGGTTTTCTCTAACAAAGTAGATAGATGTTTCTTGTAAATTTTGGCTTGAGTACTTCATGGGGTATAAAAAGTCTGAGAAACACCACTTCAGTATTTTACATGTTACCTCAATTTAAATATTTCTTATTTAACTTTTCATAATTGTATAAGTGTTTTTGAAGGGAAATAAGACACATTTTATTCAGAGAACATCAAAACATAATAGTACAGTACCATTTACCATTTCTCATCTGAAACACGTTTTGTATAAAATCTCCATGGTGTTAAAAGCACATTTTTCTTTGCACCAATCTCTACCATCATCTATACAACAAGGGCTGTACACAAAAGAAGCTACAATACATTTTGAAAGAATCACTAGTGACTCAAAAGAAAAATGTTACTAAAATATAGCACTAGCTTAAGTACATCTTGATTTTACTATAAAATGTTTACCTTATAAACATGCTTCAGAGATGTCCATCTTTTAATCTTCACACAGATAACAAGTTTCCCCATCAACTGGTATTTAGAACTGAAATTTTCCAGTTAAGCAACAACATGAACCAGAGGATTTCTCTTGATAGTGTCAAAAAGCAGAATCATAGAATCACTTAATTTGGAAAGAAAGTTTATGGCCCTGAAGTCCAACAATTAAATTAACACTGTCAAACCCACCACAAAATCATTTTTTTAAGTGACATATCTACATGTTTTCTAAAATCCTGTAGGGATGGTGACTCCAACACTTCCCTACTTAACACTTCCCAATGCTTAACAACCCTTTTAGTGAAAGACATTTTTATCTTAATACCCAATCTAAACCTACCCTGGAGAACTTGAGATCTTTTTCTCTCCTAGCACTTTTACTTGGCAGAAGAGAGCAACCCCCACCTCGCTACAACTTCTTTTCAGGCAGTAGAGAGTGATAAGGTCTCCCCTGAACTTCCTTTTATTTCCAGGCTAAACATCTCCATCTCCCTCAGCTGCTCCTCATAACACTTGTGTTCCAGACCCTTCACCAGCTTTGTTGCCATTCTCTGTGTACTCTCCAGAACCTCAGTGTCTTTCTAGTAATACAGGGCACAAAACTGAACACAAGATTCGAGGTGCAGTCTCACAGTTCTGAGAATGACCACTATCCTGGTCCTTCTGGCCAAACTACTTCATACACAAGCCAGGAAGTCACTGGCCTTCTTGGCCACCTGGTCACATGCTGACTCAGGTTCAGCTGACTTCCAGCCAACAACTGCAAGTCCTTTTCCACTAGACGGCTTTCCAACAACTCTTCTCCAAGCCTCCACGTAGTGTTGCATGTTCTTGTGACCCAAGTACAGGACCTGGTGGTCAAGCCTCCTACAACTGATGTTGGCTCATTGAATAAATGACCAATTGTGAAATCCTGTTTCTTCAAATAAAGAACTTACTGTAACTGAAACATTTGGCTCACACCAGAACTGGAATTTGTAAATGCATTGCAGGGTCTAGTAAAGAGAGGAATTCAATATTTTTCTTAGAGAAAATTTGCAAGTTCAACTCTTTTAACTCATCAGGCATTTATATACATACTTCTAGAAACATAACTGAGTTTTTTACCAAGAAGAATTTTTAAAATTCTTTTTATGACTTTGATGCTTAATTCATTAACATTATTTAAATGCAAATTTTATATGTGCAAGACAATTATTGAAGCTTGGTTTTCTTCCAAGTTATTCCATTGGGCCATAATGTATGCTTTAAGACCAGTCTATTTAGACAGTTTTAAGATATATGTAATCACACAGACTAATTCCAATTCTATTTGTTTCCTTTGAGATTTCTCAAATACTTTGATGTATTCTCCTTCTCTGTCTATCCCTTCAAAGTCCCAATGAAGTCCCACTAGAGGCATTGTAAAAATATATCTCAGGGTTATGATTTATTCCTAGGCAGATTGACTAAAACTTAGTTTTCTTCTCCTATGCCACTATTATGCAATGGGGATTTCAAAATGCTAAGTCTCATTGGCTTAGATTCAAAGGGTATTTAGGAGCTAACACATCTAAATACTCAAATTTTAAGCACTGGTCCCAAGGATGGAATCATAAAGATCCCTATAAGATTCATTAGATAAATTAGACATCTTAAAATGTTCTCCATAAAAACATGCATGCTTAATAGGGATCTATACCTACATTTAGTTCCTTCTTCTCCATTTTGAGAAGATACAGTCTATGACTCTCACTTGTCCTGTCCCATCAAAACTGTTTTATCTTGCTTGTTCTGGATGCCAGGATGAACATATTAGATATGCATTGGAAATGTTTTCACTGTACATATAGTAATAGATATCAGTCACCCAGAAAGAGCAGGCTGATAGATTTTAATCTTGTGATAAGTATCTTCAAGAAAGGTGTGATGAGAAAGACTAAAAGTTGTATTTTCAAAAGTTTACCTCAGCATTTCATTCACTGACTTTCATTTGGCTTATAGATGAAAGTTTTGTTTATGTTTATGCTGGTGAACAGAACGGACTAGGACTAATACGTGCATGACTAAATTGTCATTCTTCCCTCATACACACCTCATCCACACTCTTTGGCAGGTACACCAGGAATACTCTTAGCTCTCATCAAAAACTTTTCTCCAGACTGCTTGGCACAACCTGGGGAGGCATTAGCTCTCATGAGCCTAAACTATCAGGGATTATTTTAATAGTTAGGGCCATAACCGAACTACACATTCGGTTCACATACCGAAATACATGCCCTGAACACTAAGTTTACTAGTGTGACATTTATGATCTAGGATGAAAATGCGAGACCTCCTGATTCTCAGGGGAAGGAATTACCCAACTAAGAAGAAGAATTGCCTCTTATTTGCCTCACCACAGCCTGGCGAGTTTACTCCCCTAGAATCAGAGGCAGGTGGTAGAAAAGGGTCACACCACTCACTTTCACCTAGGAAATAGATGTGAAGCTGATTTCCTGTAGAGCCAAATAAAACCCCCAATCAAGCAAGCAGCCAAAACAACCCAGCTTTTTCACATTTTAGATGAATGACAGAATGCAAAGGAGAAATTTCAAAGTAGGTTTGAGTAAAAGCCTCGATGAGAAATAGTCTGAGAAATACTGATTTTATGAATCTTAATGAGACAAGGACAAGAGAATTAAATCAAGTTTCCGGTTACAACTGATGAATTTTTGGTTGTATGCAAAGCAGGAAGGTCAGTGAAGCAGATGAGGCTTTCAGCATCATAGCTCTGTGTGAATACCTCTTTTCCAGTGATCATAATTTTGTCTATAACTTCAAGTTATTATAAGCAAGGTCCACCTTCCCTGTTTCAGACTTATCTGCACTTTAAGCAGATCTGATTAACCCTTCTGATATACAAACACACCCAAGTAGGAGAAGGATAAATGTGCATACTACTTGTGCTTTAATGCCATGATAGTTCAGGAAGAAGTTCAGGTGTCCAGAAAGAGTGAGTCACAGATAAATAATACATATATAAATGATGAGTCACAAACTACTGTCTCTGGTTGTCTTATAACCTGAATAACTCTGGTCTGTAAGGCAGCTACTCTTTTCAGGTGCAGATGTTGTAAAGAAAATACTAGATACTGTAGAAAAAGTTATATAAAGAGTGCTCTAAACAGCTGCACAGTGCATGCTCCACTTCAGGAAGATGCACACAGAACCCATTAAAAAAAAAAAAAAAAAAAAGAAAAAAAGAAACATACCACAAAGACTGCTGGTCAAAATGTGAAATACTGTGTGCATTGCAAAACCTCTGACTTAACATTTACCAAAAAGCCCACTGTGATTAGAGTATAATGCTAAGAGGAAACACACATGTAATACATATTTATGACCTTAGTGAGAACTGACTCTATTAACTTGAGTACAGATGGCCCAACATTTCCGAGGGAAATATTTTCATTGAAAAGCATTTCACGGAGTCTGATTGCTTTGATTGACTCATCTCAGGTTTTACTACGTTTTGCCAAATCAAAGGCAAATCCTCTAGTCTTGCCAGGCAGCTTCAGAGCAAATCAATTTACTGCTGCCAAGTTTAGCAGGTCTGGGACCGATCGACCAGAATACTTCCAGAGCAGGGAATCTGAAAGTTTTGATTGTCAAAAGCTGGGACAGGTTCACACAGCTTATTTGTTCTGGATCAGTCTACACGATGAATCTGCCCTGGAAGCACTTGGCTGGTATTTCCAGTTCTGGCATGAATTGTCTGGTAACTGAGCAATTACCAGATCCTGTAGCTTGCTTCATAGTTTACAGACACAGTGGGGCTGATGGTCTTACTAAAACCTCCAGTCTGAGAGTTTGAGAGGCACAGTGCCAAAAAGCCCTGAAGGGCTCAGGCAACCTCTTAGACCAGAGGTCTATTGTAAGCTCTGTGTAAGAAAGCCAGGAACTAAAGGCCCTTATGGGCTTCTCCATTCTGCATTTCAAGCTTATCTGCATGGTGAAGCATCCTGAAGACTTCCAGAGCTGCTTAGCACTGTTCCTTGTCAATTCCTCTAATCAATATTATCCAGTGTCTTAGGCTCAAGTGCAGCATTTTTGGAAATTCTTCTCTTATAGATAGTTATATGTATATATACATATATGTTTACATACACATATATATGTGACTATACATACACATACACAGACATATATACAGATACATATGTGTATATATGCATATGCAAAAAAAGACATATATAGAGATACATATATGTATAATATGCATATACAAATGCCTACATATAAACATATGTTTGAATTTAATTCCAGGAAGTGAGTCAGTTCAAGGGATGCAGTGACCAAATACCATTAAAAAGGGTCATCTCCACAAACGTCACACTTGTGGAGCAACTAATGAATGTAGTAAAACACACTAAATAATCTGTTCTATATAGCAATAGAGACACAGCAATACAAAGGATTTCTTTATTTGTAAGAGAGGTAAAGATACAAAAGTAAAGAAAGCAGTCCAGAATAAGAAACATGTTTTCATTGTTTTTCTCAACTACTTAAGTTTGACAGGCCCATTCTCTATTTTTTAAATATTTTAATTGCTTTTGTTTTCCCCTTAGATTATTTTATTCTTGCAGTCAAATTTCAAATCAAAATTTAAAGCAATAATTCTCAGGCTTTTTGGTCACTTATCTCTGTTCAGTCTTGCCAGAGTACTCAATTTCTTAATTTAGCTTAATCAACATGAATCCAGCTGTGAACTGCAAAATAATTAAGGAAATTAATCCAAAATTAATTTCCGTGCCTTTCTATCACTTGTTTAAATCTACATTTCTGAAATACTTTCAGGCTTTTTACATTAAACCTTCTGTTTCATTTATGGAAAAATAGAGATCTAGTTATTAACACAATTGTGCTGATGGATAATAGAAGAGCAAACAAGATTAATAAATTAATGTATATCAGATGACTCAGCAGGTTGGTGCAAAGCCAAAGAAACTGAAAATCCTTTCTTTGATCTAGGTATGACATCATTCTTTCGGAAATTCCAAAGGTACAGCATCTTTTGTATCTCAAGGTTTGGTCTCAAGAAAATGTGTAATGTTAATACAAAAAGGCAAAGTACTGGAAGGAGAACAACACTGAAAAATGAAGTAGAGATGGTATCCTTCTGGGCTTGTGGGATAGGAAAGAAAGGATGTCAAAATTTACCAAGAAATTATAAAAATTCATTGGTGGAATACATGTGAGATGGTGCAATAACTTCTTGGAAATTAAAAAAAAAAAAAAAAAGAGCTTAACTGTTGTGGAATTTCTTGCTTTAGATAGAGAGGACATAAAAAAGATGTATTTCCCATTTAAAACAATGGTAGAAGAATGACTTGAGAGAAATGGGGAATCCTCTGAAAACTTTGGTAAAGATAACTTAGCCTTGCATTGTAATATTTTACCATCTCTAAAATGAGTTTGATAAATGGACATTTAAAAAGTGTGAAAAGTTGCTTAATAACCCTAAACTGTTACTAACTGTGTGAAAAGTATCCACATTACCGAAAGTGCTTCAGACTTAAGGGCGAAATAATCTGTAGATTAATACATGTGTTCATACATTCTATTACTATCCTATCTGTATGTCACAGTGTCATGTGCACCAAAATGGGATCATGAAAACACACAAATGGCTTAGCTGATCTCATCTGGACTTGTGAAAGAAAAGTTCATACAGGCCTGACCTGTGGTAACATACTGCAAAATTTAAAATAGACTGAGCCTACATATCAAAAACTACATATAACTTTAGCTTCACATCTGAAGTTAGAGCCAATATATCTAAATAAAAAAGTGTCAGAAAGTTAATAGTTTGTGCACTATTTTTTTTTTTTTCATTACTTCTTGCCTCAGTGGTGAAAATGATAGTTGGTTTGGATCTCATGTCAGTTCAAGAGACAGGTGCCAGCCAAATGACACAGAGTATTTCCCTATTTTCATTTTAGGAAAACTGAAGGAATATCACATACTGTGCAGGAGAGCATGAAGATTGTTTGATAAGATTCCATTAAAGTGAGCAGACAGCAAGGTTAAAGTGAACTGGAAAAACTTCACCTGGCTGATATCTGGGAAAGAAACAATCCGTTTGACATTTCACATTATCAAACTGAAAGTCAAGTGTTCCTTTTTAAAGGCATTACAGCCAATACTAGGATCACTCTAACTCATTCTGGACTGAAGAAATCATTTTCTTCCTATGGTGGACATAACAGATGGAGAGTTCTAAAATCACAGTAAATACTGTAAAAGGTATTGCTACAAGGTGGTGTATCCTGCCTTGCTGTTTGATGATATTCAAAGATTGATCCAAGTGTTAAGCTAACTCCATTTCTGATTTTTTTTTTTTAATTTTAAATATTCTGTCACAGCCTTATTAGCATCTCATTACTAAGCAGTTAGCTAAGGAAAAGGACAAAGAAGGAAAATTAGATGCAACATTATAGGGTATATTTTCACCTTGAGCAAGTGAAACTCATTAAGGGTTACTGAAAGTCATACACATGCTTCAGAGGAATAATGCCCTCGAGGTATTTTGTAATTACTAAAATGTTAAAGCAACAATATTGATTTTTCATATAAAAGAGAAAATTGTCAATAACAAGTAGAAATACATGCAAGGCAAAATCTATACAGATAAGACAAATATAATTATGCAGTTAAGGAATTTCTTTTTTTTAATTATGGAGAGAGAAAGGATTTGGAAGAATAAGATAGTGTACTTTGAAATCTAAAATTGTTAAATGCATACATAAATTATTAGCAGTTTCTTCCCTGCTATGCAGGGACTTCTGAATATTGTCTTATATTCCTTTTGGGAGGGGAAGGAGGACATGGATTTTGAGGCAAATAACTGAGAGCTGACTGAACACCAAACAAAATGCATATACGATCTGACCAGGTACAAACTGAACCCTGGGGAAACAAAGTAGGAATGCAGTAGGGTTTCAGTCAGGAAAGGCACAGTCTCCATTAGCCGTGTGTGTTCTTCAGTGTTCTTCTGGAAGAGACAGAATGTGCGGTGTAGGGTAGGATCAGCCCCAACTCCCATCACTCATATATATATGCACACATATACATGGAAAATTTATTTCCTCTACATTTTTGTTTCATTGATTTAATTTTGGATTATAAAGTCGCTTGTAGTTAGCCAGTTACACACTGACTCAAACACTAAAAATACCATCAAGACCAGAGAAGTACTGTCAGCAAAATGGCTTCTTTATCAAAATGCAGAGAAACGTTTTTTCCCACTCATCATCTCTAGCCTAGCCTTGTAGAGGAACTAAAATCACCCTCATCACCTTAAATTCATGAAACGGGTAACTTCCAAATAGCATTGAGAAACATACACCAAGATTCCAGTGGACTGCATTTTTGTTCACACACAGTTCTGAAATCTGAACTGTTTGTACTAAGGTTTTCTTAGCTCCAATTTACCAGTGCAAGAACTTTCAGCACTCATAGAGAAAGTAACATAACCCATTCTCACCTTTCAGGAAACATTCATGAGAGAACTGGTACTTATGGGTCAAGTACCACCAGGTACACAGTATTTTTTACAATGTCTTCCTAATATACATCCGTTTCCTTTCTGAATTATATTTCTTGACCAGACACAGGCTTGCCCTATAGTCCATTTAGGAGTTTTCTGTTTGTTTTGCGACTACATCATGGCTAAAATGCATTTGTAGCAAATGCTGTCTATTTCATCAAATTCAACTTGAAGACTTAAATCTTCAAGACTGCAACTGGAAGAGCTCCTCAACAGCACCAGTGTGTGATTTAAAGACCAAATTATGTTCTATTCCTCCTGTGAAAACGTTAATGGTCATCACACAGAAACGTGTAATGCCATCAAAAGCAAAAGCTGCTGAGAAAAGTTTTGAGGTATTAAAAGTAACAAGCTGGCAGCACTGGATTCCCTCTGTAATCAAAAAGGAGAAGACTCTCTAGCTGCATTTGAAGTAGTAACAATTTGATGTCTAGTCACATATTTGGATGTTACTTTTACCAAAGCTATGCAGTAAGTGCAGCTGTCCTTCCACAGAGAGCATTAAAGAATCAGTGTGCAGGAACATGAGGAAAAAACTAAGCTATTTTTTAAATTAATTAAATTTTAATTATACAAAAGCATTTACAATAACTATACCAATTAGAGTGAACTGAGAAAAATGCAAAAGCCAAATGTAATCACCACTATAAAGCATCACATTTCGTAACTTCTAGGTTCTAGGTTTTTAGACAATTCAAATAAAAACAGTGCAAAGTGAGAAATAGAAACAGATATAAGCCACTGGAAATGCATAGTAAATGTGTAGGCCAAACAGAGAAATGCCACTGAGTCAGCAAACCATCACTCTTGAAAAATGATGTTGCCATCTGAGGCACCATCTCAATAGCCCCAACAACAAAATCGCTCCCACAGTTCGCAATTCCACATTTACCTCATTATTCAAACAAGTAAAAATCATGTCATTTGATTGTGGAACCCTTCCTTACCTTCAAGATATATCATTTAAAGACTGCAGTACTGTAAAACATTATTATAGATTAGTGTTGGATGCTGCTGGAATAGGGTTCTTCATTCTATCTTCTTGGTTAAAAGCAGAACCAATTAGACATAAGCAAAATTAAGTCACACTCTAAATCAATTTTTGTAAATGGGAAATACATGCTAGTTCAGTCACTTTGATTTAGTAATCATTTTGATACCAACATGAATCAACAAAATAACTCTTGGGATAGGAAAATAATTTTCTTCACTAACATGACTAAATCCGCCACTAATTCTGTGCACAGGAATAATGCAATTGACTGTGTGTAAAATAACAGTAGTGACAGTAGTGAAGCCTAGAAATAACTGGCTTGATATGAGCTAATTTGGGTGCCAGCTGCAGATTAGCAGAGTTTTATGTCTGCTTTTTGATGTGAGAAGCTGTGTAATGCCCATCCTGCATGGTTACCAACACAGTGCACATGGGTAGTCTCCAGTTTTCTCTGATGCCAGAGAAAACTGGCACTTCTACATCCACTTTGCATTGTAATCACACTGCACAGAGGGCAGGCTGAGGGCAAAGAAAGGGCTTATGAGGACCCAGTACTTAAGTATGGCCTTCCTCAGAGTTCTGTAAAATTTGTAGAAGTTGTCTGAATCCAGAATGGGTAGTGACATTACATAATTTATTTGCACCCATCAATAGCTACTTCAGTGTGCATATTCATACAGAGCACACAAAAAGCAATTCTGTAAGCAGCTTGCTCCCCAGAAGGCACATGGCCTTAGGCTCCTGCCTGTCCTCTTCCTACTTCAATGAGGTTGAAATCTACTCTTCATGTAATGATCATTCATTGATCCTTTTCTAGATCTTTCCCTGGGTGGACTAGGATCCAATGCAAAAATATCTGTCTTTCATGGATTTCTTGTTTTATACAAAATTTGTATTCGTTATTAATGGTGACTTAGACAATATTTATATATTCTCTATTTTAGAAGGATATCTAAATTAACATCATATTTTTTCACATGTATATGCATGTGTAAAAAAGAAAGACAAAATCAGGAAGAAGGATTTTTTTATTATTTTATTGGGAAATCTATAGAAAAGTACCATTATATATAAATCAGGTAGTTACTATTTTTATGCCAAGCATAAGGTGATAAATGTCAAGTCATTAGTTTGAAAAGTTTAGAGTCAGCTCAATGCTAGTTCTTGGTCTGAATGTCTTTTCTTTTTCTATTTTTATTCTATGGGATATTGACAATTTGTGTCATGCACACAATAAGTAAAGGGGAACATAAAGAGAGCTGTCATTTGCAAAACATCTTGTTTTGAGAAGAGGGAATTCAATAATCTTTTTTTGGAAATGGAAAGGTGAACAGAATTTAAAGCCTTCAAAAAGGCCCAGTCTAAAATTATAATGGTTAGCACTAGGGAGTAAGTTAGAATATTACTTCTGTTATGCCAGTTGGCATGCAAGGCTCCACTTAACAATAAAGAATGTTGCTAATGTGCCTCAAGTGTTTCTAAATTCAAATTAAATACTTCCTCATTCTGTGTGTATGCTGGGACCATCCTTTCATGGCTTGAATAGACCAAACTATGTTATTCTGGCTGCTGTGCCCAGCTTGACGTTAGGACAAGAATAACTAGGATAATTTTAGAGGTTGTTTTTGATTCAGGGTTTTTGAGTTTGATAGTTTTACTTTAAGAAAGAATTTACCGGCTGGGAACATGTATGTATTAACAGCAACAAGAACTGCATTTTCAGGATAAGTTAACAACTCTTCATGTCTAGGAAGTCGCACACTAACCAGTGTGGGACACATTAGAAATAGAAATAAAGCCTTTATCTGTTTAGTAATAACTTGAGATCCTTATTTTTTCATTATGAATTCCCTTTTCCCCTGTATATTCATATCTCAGTTTTCTTAAAACTGAAAATACTAATTTTCTCTATTTTGGGCTGGTTTAAAAGCTATGATTTTCAGAACATACTGAGAACTTCCCACTCAGAGCTACTCCATTTTAAGTACAGAAAAAGATAGACATCCACAATGACTACTTATCTCTGAAAATCTGGAAATAAATACCTAATATTTCCCTAAATGTTTTCTGAGCATTTGCTTTTGAAACAGTTCATAGTCATGAACTAAAATTCAAGTCATATGATTTAATTCAACAGACAAATTTTGATCCTGTATCCAGCATCTAAGCTGGACTGCTACAGCTTGTCTGTGAGAAAGTGTTAGCTCAGAAAAGGCTGAAAACCCTGATTGTGCCATTTTGTGGTTGAGTCATGCAGAGCAAGTGCTTTTTTAGTCTTCTCCCCTTTGAGTACATGTAAAGTGGTGTGGCAGACTGGCAGTAGGAAAAATTATTTCCCTTTCTCTTTGCATAATATGTAACATTTTGGTGTACCATAAATTTGTACAAAAAACATCTCTCTTCACCTCTATCACTGCTGTATAAGAATTTTCAGCAGAGGGAGACACTGAAAAACTGATCTTGCTTTATTTGCAGTATGGCTTGAAGGTCAGTGAAGATATTGTGTCTCATTTGACTAATTGAAATTCCTTTGAAGAGCACAAGTGCAAAAGTTTAAGTCATAATTAAATGCTGAGATCACATTTCCTGTGTAAGATACAGTGGGTGGAGAGAAATATGAAGAGGAACAAAACCAAAAACCAATGAGCTAAAAATACTTCAGAAGAGAAAGAATTTATTTGCGGGCCATCAGTGCTTAACACATCAATGCTTACACAATTTTTTTATTATTATTATTTATTATTTATTTATTTCCCTAACTAATATAATTGTATGACTTTAACAGGTCAGTACGAAATTTTGCAAGTTGATTGGTTTCTGTTTGATACAGAAATTTTTGGAAAGCAAAAGAGGTCCGTGAAGGACATAAAAACCTGAAGTTTATGTTCCCAAAGGTTTTTTTCTTTTTTTTTTTCTCAGTCTTGACTGAGCTTGTGTTTATTCAGAGGTGAAACAGTTCATAAGTAGTGCCAAGCAATGTGAGTAAGATCTGGTACCATCATCACTCTGCAGACAAGTTCTCAAAGGGCACAGGAACACACAGGTAATCAGTGCAGTGTCATCAGAAAATCTTTTGAAAATTTTTCAAAACAAGAAATAGGACATAGTGAAATAAAAATGTGGGAATCAACAAATGATGATAAGGAGAGACATTAGGTAAAAGGGGATAAACAAGGATAGAAGTGTCATCCACATGTACCTCCCTGCCTATTTATGCTGTGCGTATGTGTCAAGGGACACTGAAAGCATATGATAATGCTATGACTATTTAAGCACATCCTGCTTATAGGACAAAGGTAAATGCTTGAGTCATCAATAGTTTCTTAGAAAAAGTTGTGAAACCAATGAAGTGGCTCTTTGTAAGCCTCTACAAAAGAAATCATCTTCTTGTTCCATTTTCTACTTAATCTTGTTCCACAGAGTTTAATAATCTATTAATATCATCATTTGCTCACTCAAGCTCAAGGGTGAAGGTATGTACTGTCTCTAAATGTCAGCATCATGTATCTGCATTTTCTACTGACTTCTATGGTATTAACATTTTCTTTTTACTTTGTCAAACCCTTAGGAAATCACACTTTTAGCACATCATCATTATTGAAGACAAAAAGTCAAGTTCTGAGGAGAAATTGCAAGATTAGACTTGTATATGTAACCCTTATTTTTTGCACAGTTATGTGTGGAATTTGAATAACTAAACATATGACCTCATTGTTTTATGAACTGCATGAATATAAGATATTTTTCCTGTGATTTCTGTCTTGTTTTGTTCAGAAAACTGATATTGCCTAAATTATAAATATTTGCTTATTTTGCTTCTGTTTTTTTAGTGTTTGTTTCTGATTTTCTGTAATATTGTACCTGTAAACATTTAGTATATTTGAATTTATTTTTCATCCTTGTGACTCATTTTAAAGCCAAATCTTCCTCACTGCCATATAACTGTTTCTTCTAGGATAATTATTTCACTCCATTCTAGTTACCTTCTGTATAGGCAGTGGTTTCTAAACTGCAGGTAAGCAGTAGTCTCCAGCACTATAAGAAAAAAAACCACTTCAAAACTCACAGGATAAATCTCGGTGTCATAGATGCCTGAAAATATCCTGCAAGGAAACTGACTTTCCTCACATATGAAGCAGTAAACATAATATATAGCATAAGATTATACTCTAGGAAATTTCAGTGATTTTTTTATAAGGAAATCAATAGATTTTTGTGATTTAGTAGATGTAGCACCCACTAACATAATAAAAAAGAAGTATCTCTGCTAATCTTGTATTTGCTCATGCCCAACTATCAGAAGCACTCTCCATAAAACCCAAAATCATAGTGATGATTTTGTGTATTTTAACTTTTTTTCCCTGCAGTAGTTAGTCATTTAAACATGAAATGAGTAAGAAAATAAACTTCTTTTCATCATTGCTACATTTAAAATAAACCACTCTCATAACCATTTATTTTCTATGGGTTCTGTAGTCAAAAGAATTGAAGTTCATTTGAAAGATAAAGCTTTACAAAATAACCTTCACTGAGGAGCTGTGTCTTTCACTCTCCTGTAGGAAATCTGTTTTGATTTGACAGAATGATAAGCCTTTGAAAACTGTGGACTGAAAATACACAGTAGAATTTTTGCTAAAGTCATAAAGTGCCCAACTAGGAAAGGATTCATTGCACATGAATAAGAGCTAAATTAGCTGTGTATTCATGATGTGAAAAGTCTCATTAGTCTAGAAGTCCTTGCAGAACTTGGGTCCTAGTGAACTGTTTTCTGTGCACTTTGTCATACTCTGTAGAGATTGCTTTCTGAGACGGTAAAAAGTCTCTTCAACATTTTTTGGCTGATCTGAACTTTACACAATATCTTATAGCAAATCTAAAAAATAGTTTTTTGTGGGTTTTTTTTGAGGGGGACACTAATTTACTTAGTTTTCTTTCCTGGAATCTTTTTTTAAAGAGGAACTTTGTTTTACAGGAAAGAAGGATTTAGAAGCAGCTGTATCCAATTCTTTATTGGGTACAGAACTGTTCTGTGACTTTTGAATATATGACAGTCATCCACAAGTTTGAAGAAGAGGTATGTTTTATTTCTATTTGAGTGGGAAAGGATAATTACAATTCCTATATAACAGGCAAGAACAAAAGGTGAATGAAATAATTAGGCAGGTAACAGTGGTCTCCAAAAAATCTGACAAGGATAGTCCCATGTGTGTAGTTTTATACATGTATGTTGCTTCTATGACAGAATAATGAACATTGCAAATCTTTTAAATTTTGATGGAATTTTATAGGAAGATTTTAAAGGAAATACACACACATTCTTAAATGTCTCATGCAGTATATGTTCCTGGTCGCTGTTGTCATAAGAATTACAATGTATAATTACATTAAATAAATATTATGTATTGAACAATGCATAATTATTGTCTTTAAAATATAGAAGCACAAGAATAAATCTTAAACTGATACAACGAATGCTACAGAATTAATATGCACTGAACTCGTAAAACCCTATGGTAGAATTATTGTTATTGAGTCATAAAAATATGAAAATTAAAAGAATCTCCTTACCCTGAGTGACCTATAATCTGCTCATTGACAATTTTTACTCTGTCCTCCAGATCCATATGCAACTTTCATACCTATGCTACTAGTATTGAAAAGCAATGTTCTAAATTTTTCATAATCTGGAAATAGCTTTTTTCTAATTTCAAGACTAAATTCTTGGCAAGTTGAAAACCATGTTTCCTATGTCAACTTTACTTTAAAAATTTAAAGTGGTGTTTTGTTTTGTTTGGTTTTGTTTTGTTTTGTTTTGTTTTGTTTTGTTTTGTTTTGTTGTGGTTTGGGGTTTTTGTTTTGTTTTGGTTTGGTTTTTTGGGGTGTTTGTTTGTTTGTTTGGGGTTTGTTTGTTTGTTTGGTTGGTTGGTTGGTTGTTTTTGTTGTTTTTTTTTTCCATGTGTTTAATACTGAAATGATTTTTTTAAAACGTTTTTATTCTCTTTTGGTTTTTATTGTTCCTAGCTAAACTGCATAAGCTTTTCTACAGTATAAGAGTTTGAAGTTAGCTTTGCAATAGTTAGTTCAGGTGTTTTTAGCAGCCTAGCAGTACCTGCAGTGGGATTACAGTTGCTTCATTTGCTCTGTTGCTGAAAATGAAATCTATATTTACACTGATTTTTCTCTTTAGATGTCAGAGGAGAGAAATCTGTGAGGAATATGTGAAAGTGATGTCTTGTCTCTCTCCTGAATACATTATGTTGTTTGCACTAGGCTGAGAAGATCTATGAAGAAACTTCAGCTTTACTCATTCCTTGGGATCTCTTTAAAGGATTAATTTAACATTTCATAACATAAGGAGTATAACCTCCTCATACAAAGCTGACTGCGTACCTGTCTATATGTCTATAAAACTGGGAAACTGTTTCCAAAAGTTAGGAAAAGACCTATTAAACAAGGTTTTATCTCTCTAGGAATCATGGACATTAATCTGGAGGGAAAAAAAAAAAACAAAACCAAAAACAACAACAACAAAAAAAAAAAAAAAAAAAAAACACCACACCTGAGTTCCCTTCTCCCTTAATTTGAACTCATCAAGTAATTTTCTGTTTAAAAAATTCAGTCATTTTTTCTCCAGGCTGATACACCGATTTTGATGAGAAAAGCTCTTACTTAATTTCCAATTACATATGAAACACAAACATATTTTCAAATATATTATTTGACAAGATTTCATGAAAACAAATGCAATAAAAACTATCACTTTCATAGGAATAAACGAACCAAATCAAGACAATGTTTATGATATATGCTTATCAATGATAGCGGAGTCCACTTTTACATATGCTTTATTTTTGCACATGCATGTGCCTTTGAGCATATTCACTGCATGTGAAGTTCCAGTAAGCACAGTACCTTCATAAGGAGAGTAGCTTAGCTTCCAGTATTTGGCTGCCACAAATAAGTAAATATATATATAGCAATCCCCAGAGTGAAATCCACACTGAACAGGTGAAGTTAGTCAGGTTAGCAAAATTTGTATGGATAAAATTTATTCTTTCTTCTGGGCAGCCAACAATTTGCACAATTTTAAGCTGTAATTAATAGGATTAATTTTCTATCACATTATCATCTTCATTTTCTGTTGTTCATGGGGAACTGCAATTTACACTAATTATGTTTTAAATAATGCCATATCAGTTTTACTTTTGAACTAGGTGGCATTGGCTTGAGAGGAGCTTTTATGTCAGCTAGAGCCATGTGCTTGGAACAAAAGTAATGTGACAGATCTACTGAAACTTATGAATGGATTATTGCTGGAACATACAATACTTGACTTTTGTACTTTAATATCAATCTTTTGGCAGAATAGCTGCTGCAGCTGAAAAAAAGTGCATATCAGCTTTTATTCTTATTCATGTGTTGACCTTAAATTACCTCCTTTCCCAGATGGCCAGTCATCTCTAAGTTCTGAAATGCTAACTGTCACCATTATGTTTGCTATGCTTGCAAACCTGTTCTCCCTGAATTCTGTGCCATATGAAGTATTTTGTGACTATGTGCCAAAAAAAAAACCAAAAAAAAAAGGAAACAAAACCAAAAATTAAAGAACAGAGAGATTATTTGTTTGAAAAACACTGGAAAAAGAACATGAAATATTGTTAACCTAGAGATTTTCAAATATTATTCTCTCGCTATTTGTTTTATTTAGATTTACTCATATGCAATAAACTCTACTGTCATAGTGAAACAAGGCTATGATTTGCACTCTTCTGAGTACAATTCATCAATCATTTTATCAAAATTGAGGCTGGCAGAAAAAAACTAACTTGTTTCAAAAGAATTCCAGAGCCATCTATCTTGTCCTCAAGGTTTACCATAAATGCTCTAAAATGCTTTAGAGAGGAAAAAGGATTGTAGAAAAATTTAGAAAATGGCATGGTGAACACATTATGCCGAAGGGCTTGACAATTGGAGAAAGTGTTTGCCTTCAGCAATATCACTCTTCTCAGGGAAAAGAGATTCCTCTCTGGGAAAACACCCTAATCTACAGTTTAGCCAAGGAGCCTTTTCCACTCACACTGAGGTAGCAAAATGGACAGAAGTGGAAAGGATTTGTGTCATGACCCACTGAGAAGTGGGGAGATGTTCATGGTAAGTTCTCATCAGTCTGAACAAAGACACCAGACCACGTGTCAAGGATCTCCTCTGCTTTTATTATACAGACACCTTAACTCAAGCAACCAGTCCAATATTTAGACTCAAAAGGGGTCAGCTAACAAGCCCTGAAATTTTACAATATATTTCCACAAGGGGTGGCTAGCAAGCCTTCAATTTTAATGGGCTGAATATGATAGCAGTGCTCTTCCCGGGCAAAGCAAGGGAAGAGATGAGGACAGAATAGAGAGAAAGAAAAAAAAATCCTGTCCTTAGACCCCATGTTGGTCCTGCCAGGTGGATCAGGCCAATACCCAGGATAAACAGTGAGAATGAAAGAGAAAGAGAGAAAAGAGAAGGTTAAGAAAGAGAAGAAAGGTGTGTGTGGGACAAACTTCATTTTATAGATAACCTGGTGAATGCCTCTTAGGCAAACTAGACTTTTTGCACCTTTCTTTCACATATGCACAGCCAGGCTTTCTGAATGAACCATCCCCAAGAAGTGAGTTAGAGAGATGGGGCAGGATGAAACATTGTTTACTGGTGGACTTGGAAGTGTGTTAACAGTTAGACTTGATGATCTTAAAGATCTTCTCCAACCTAAATGATTTTAGGACTCTATGATTTCTACTCAAATTATTTCACTGTTTACCCCTTTAGAACAAAAGTTTAGTTGCCTGAACATTTTTTCTTCACCCAGTTCATCTTTTCCCCCATGTTTGCCATTGGTTAATCAGATTTTTGATCTCATTCAATACACCAGGGAGTTCCTTTCTCTTGTCTTATTTACGAAATCAGCATTCTTGCCCTAAAAATATTCATTACCCCTAAGTGCTTCTCAGTCCATTTATAGAGTAAGTCTTCCCTATGTTCTGTTTGGGTTTTGGTTCTCTTTCCTAACATACTTTTTTCTGCATTTTCTTTACCAAGAAATATTTTTTATCTCAAATCTTCCTACCTCCATAAAAAAATTGTTCTCATTCTTAACTTATGCAGGTATTGATGTCTCTCCTCTGTTTTTATCACAAATTCTTGGTTCCCATTCCATCAAATGACATATTAGACATTATTTTCTTTTGCAATATTTATGACACACAACTGTACTGGTATATATATTTTTAAATAAAGTACATTTTTTACTTGAATTTTTTTTTATTATTTTTAAATGTTTATGACTGCTCAGAAGAAGGAGACAAATTTGCTGTCCTTGCAAGCATCTTTCCAGGCAGACTGATCTCAGCAAGGCTTCACAGCAGAGATTTCTATCAAGAATTTTTCGCATCAGAATCTGCCATATTGCAACTTTTTTCCCTGATTCAATCTGATCAGGACATTTTCTTTGCTTGTTGCGCTACATTCTTTTCTGATAAGATTCCCATAGGAAATTAAAGCAAAAACAACAGATAAAGTAAAACCAAGACCTTGAGTTATGAGAGTTGCCTTCTAAACAATCCAGCTGATTGGTTAAAAAGCACTGAATATAAGCATCTTAGTAACCTGATTCATGACAGAGTATAAGGATGACATTTTCCACAAGCCTGAGTGTGCAGGAACTCCTATTAGTTTGTGTTCCTCAGTCTGACTGATTAGGGCTCACAATGAGTATCTTGTAGGCTTTTGCATCTCAGCCATTTATCATTTATACAGATATAAGAAGGAATTAAGCAACCCTAAATCAAGTTTTAGATTTCTAGTTTAGGAAGAGATATGTATATCTTCACTCTTCTTATCACTGGCGTCTAGATTGAAGGAAACATATTTTAAAAAAATAATAATGCTATTTCTGTTTAAAATTGAAATAGTTTGAAATACTCTAAATTATAAAAGTATAATTCCTATTTGAAATACCTCAAAGCAACAAATACTTACACAACTTAAACAAGAAAAAATATCTAGTTTGAAACCCACAAAAATACATTCTGTAACATATATGAGGAAAAATGCAAATTCTAAAAACCCACAAGGCTTTAGTCTTAATCAGGTCCATTTTCTTTTCAGTTAGATATACATTCTATTGTGCTGTACTGCTTCCCAGGGAAAAAAAAAAAAAAAAGGCAACAAAACATATTATTCTGCAAAAAAAAAATGTGTATTCACTTAATTTCGTGTTCTCTGATAGTTCATCTAAATTTACCAGGACTGCTCACAAAGCATGAAGTTAAGGTCTGAGGCAAATCGTTACCATATCAAGGTAAACATCTGCAACCATGGACAGTCACATTCTCTCAAGCTGATTCTGTGTCCTTTGCTTCCCTTCCATTTTGTCAGTGGATGTTTAGCACAGTCACACTGGCCTTTGCTGTAAACAGAAAAAGACACTTGAGAACAAAATGTTTTTCTTCAGTATTTCCCGGGGGGCAAAGACACTAAATTATACATTCATTCAGTTTCTCTTTACACAATCAATGAAAACACCTACCACAAATCATGTGACTACTATTGCATGCAATTGACTTTAAAATTAATTCCTTTTCACAGTGTCACTGGAATCAAAGGGGAAGTAACACCATTCAAAATATATTAAGTGTATTCTTCCATCTAATGTAGTTTTGATTCCTAAGATGCATATTTTATCAGACATAGTCTAACTTTCTTTTTTCGCTTTAAAAATGCTGTCGGCAACTTAAACCTCAGCAATTTTTGTGAACAAGAAATCTGTTTTCCCTTCTTTTACTCTATCCAGACCTACTCTATCTTTAAAAAATCCCAGTATGGTACATATAAATCTTTTGTTTCAGTATAATAACAGACATATTGATCAATGTGTGTAGCTGGATGACAAGTTACTATTTTGGAAATTACTTATCAAATAGATAATATTAACAATGTTATAATAATAATAATAATAATTATAAATATAATAATTATTATTATTGGCTGTTTTCAGATTTCAAACACACTTAGAATAAATTTTATATATATACAGAAGTGGTCCCCAGACTCATTGCTGAGGCCTCTCACCACAGGACTGCCAGTGACACAAAGTGATGCAACAGACCCAGAGTTTGCTGCAAGAGGTGGTGTCAAACTGACATCTCATCCCCCCAGGGGGAGGTATCTGGAGGTACCTCCTTCCCTAAACATCTATTAACCCATCAGATTCTATGCTTTTGGGGGTACCCTCACCACCAAGAAGACCAGCTGGACAGTATGATCAGGATGAGAGTGGGATCCACAGAGTGGTGATATTTTCTTTAATCTGTCTCTGTCTGTCCCCCCACTTCTGTCCTTTTTCTTTTCTTTATTCCTCATTGACATATTTATTATTAAATAAAATCCATACTATTGACTTTGGCATGTGATCCTGTTTGTACCTTAATTTGGGCAGAGGCGTCTTTAACATTTTTAAGAACCTGATCATAACAACCCCAAAAATACTTCTTTGTTTCAATCCTGATTGTACTTTGTTTTAGTTTAAAACCTTTACCCCATGCCCTATGACTACAAAAAGACATTTTAAAAAGTGTACCCAACATTGTAATGAAAATTTGGAGCTGTTTCAGCTGAAAAAAATCTCGTACAAACTTTTGAAATAATCAAATCACAGTATTTGAGCAGTAATAACCTCCACACTGTACAACAGGTTTGCTTACAACAACAAATACATATTTTAAAAAAGCTTCAAAAATATTTTCATTCTGGAAGTTCATTGAAACTGTGATATTTTTAATTAGTTTACTTCTGCAGGCCTTCTTTTGCGATATGACTGAAAGCTACTAATATATTTTTTCCAGGAATGTGGCAGAATAAAATATTCATGTAAAATTTTTTTCTCCATTTTCCTTGTGTAAATTGGATCCTGGATAGGCATTCATGTCGCTCTTTCCAATTGACTCATAGTGTTCAATTTACTTGCAGGGTACAGATTGCCACTTCAAAGTTAGGGCAGTTAATTAACTACCATCTCCATTTAACTTTTATCATCTCCTCCAAATTCCACTTTCCTCCACTTTTCTTATTCTGAAGAGAATGATAAACAAGATCAAGAGTTAAAGATGAAATTATAAAATCTTGACACAGTTTTCCTTGTTTGTTTGTTTGCTTTTCCTTCTTTTTACTTTGCAGGATTTTGCTCCAGTCTTCTGTCACCACTCTGTACTCCACCTGGAATCACAGCCAGTCTGCTCTTCTGAAGCAGAGCTCCCTTTTTCTCTCCAAACTCTTATCATCACAGAAGAATAACCTCCCTTCAGGAGCAGAGACTTTAATAATCCCCCCTGAATTCCAGATCTGAGCAACCTCTTTTTCTTTTTCTTTTTCTTTTTTTTTTAATTCTTTTTTTTTTCCACAACTGAGACTGTTCTTTGCTCTGAACTTGCGACATCCTGTGCATATCTATTTTTATTCACTCAGATCAAGAGACACAATGTAAATCCATATAATCAGCCAGTAGTCTCTAAATTCAAGTACCTTGAGAATGACAACCATCTCAACAGTTGCTCCTTTATATAGTACCTTTAAGAGGTAAGGAAAAGCTTGAGGAACTGAGACCCAAAGAATGTGATTGTGTGGTATAAACAGGTCATTTTTTAAAGTTAGCTTTTTTCCCAGGAAATGAACACAAGGAGTCACAGTATATCTTTTTAGTTCATCACTGATTATCTGCAAATTGTTTCTTCTATAAATGAATGAATCATCACCACTTAACAAATCACTTTATTATATTGCCATTATTTAGAAAAATTGTCTGCAAAAAACGTTGCAAAAGTTGTTTCACAATGGTTATTTGGACAATACTCAGTAACAGGCTGAAACTAAAGATCCATTTATTCTCATACATCTGTTTGCTTTCTGTGATTTAAATAGTTTATGGACTAATACAATGCTTCACTTTCAAAAACTGAATTAGGCAGTGTAAAATCAATCTATCACAGCTTTTCTCACTTCAAGGAATAGTGCAGTGACTGTTATTTCTATAATGTTTTCACAGATATTTGATGGATTGTAAGGCCCAAGCTCAGGAAATAGCATAAACTTTATTTAATTTGTGGAACAGAAGTGCATCAATAAACTATATCTAAAGCTTGAATATTGACACCAGATTTTTTACTGAGACCCTGAGAAACATCTTTGAAAGGGATCTGCCAGCACCTTTCATTAATTATGCACCCTTAAATCTCAAATATTTTTATATCTCAAAAATCAGGTATTATTAAAACACTATCAAGAATGAGCCTTTTAGATAGAAAAAAAAATCCACAATTGATTAATCAAACTAACAAACCAACCAAAACCACAAGGCTCTAAAAGAGATAAAGTAGGCTTAGAAAACCAATACCTAGCATTAGAGTATGCTAGAATATCACTTTCCTTCTTGTGTCTTTGCTGTGTAATGTTCTCTTTTCCAGGCTTCCTCCCATCTACCACTTATGAGATGGTGTAGTTTGCAACAAATTCTGTAAACTCCTTATCGAGCCTTGGGAAAAGTTTCTTTCTATAAATCCCAAGGCCTGCTGTGCCTGCCAGAAGTCCATTTTAGCAAAACCACTCCAATTACAAGTCTTCACTATTCTGACAAACCTTTTTCTTAGACTGAAGAGCCTGTCCCTATTGGCTCTGCAAAAATCCCCCAGGTATGGGTGTTCTTTCCTCAAATACAGTCTCTTGTATCCTACATAGCTCTGCCTAAGCTGTTATGCAACAACAGGAAGGTAAATAGAGATTCCTCATTGCTACTATTTAGCCTCACCCTAGGAGGAACATAAATTAATAACACACAGAAACTATCTATTTCAAGCACCAAAACCTAAATTTTGTTGTCTGTCCATAATTGACTGAGAAAAGTTTAGAATAAATGGTTTAAAACTGCAAAACTTTTCCCTACTACTACACTTTGGTGCTGTGTATCAACAAATCAGCTTAGGTTCAAGGACCAGGCTAGGTTAGTTAACATCCAATTTTATTAAGGCTTGCTTAGAATTGTCTTTACAGCACATGAATGTATGGAACATTGATGTATTCCAAATCATATTCAGTATTATTAACTGCTCCCTGATGCTGGTTAGTACTGCTAGAGTAGAAAGAAATGTGTGTTAAAAGTAAAATTAAAATAAGAGCTAAAAAAAAGTAGACATAAAGGTTGCATAAAATTAGATGAATTTGCTTCTCTTGCTCTACTTACTACTTGTAATTATGATTTCATGCTGTTTGTTTGTGTACAGAAGCAATGCCTGTTGGATCATATTAACTTGCATGTAGAAGTGTGAGCAATCATATCCTATTAATTTCAAAGAGGATTCTTAAAGGGGAATCTTTAGTTGTTGCAAATTAATTAAAGTTTTTATGACAACACTAGCAAAAATAAATGGTATTAAGACCAAAATTTGTAACCATAAGGAAACAAAAAGGAACAGAGCTGGTAGAAACCGTCTCGTTGCAGTCTCAGGGTCTTTGCCTTCATCAGATGTTGTTAACTGCAAATTCAACTGATGATGAACTAGCCCTCTATCCAAAATTGCAGGAGCAACAAAGTATAGTTCCACTGCAGAGCAGGAGGAAACACTCTGGTAGCCAGAACGGCAGCCAAGCCAGTTCACCAGAGAGTCTTATACACCCATGTTGCAGAACCAAGTGTTCCTGCAACACCTGTTTTGTCATTCATTTAATTTCTACTAGCGATACAAGTCTGCGTAAAGAAATAAAAACCTTGTATTATATTGACAGAGCTGAAGCACATTGTGTTCTGATGATTCTGACTGATTAAATATAATCATTTTGGCAAGGATAGAGTTAATTTATTATTATTATTATTATTATTATTATTATCATTATTATTGTCTTTGGTTGCAATGCAAGATGTAGCCAAAAGTATTCTATTACCATCTGTTAAAACCGTGTGGGGCAGTGTTCTTATCTCTTCCATGACCCATCCCTCATAACTCCAGGGGATATCTTGTTAATGAGACAGGTGTTAAAACCAAGTGGGGCATTGTTCTTTATCTCTTCCAGGACCCATCCTCCCTCCAGGAGAATATCTTTTGTTAATGGGCCATTGAGTTTCACTGCATGACTGATAAAATTACATCATCCCATTATGAGATGCTCCACCCAAAAGGAGGAGCCAAGCATTCCTATCTGGATAAAAATCTGAGATTCAGAACACCAGAGCAGCTGGTTTTCCACTGGATTCCCAGAGAAGGACTGGACCCACCAATACCATCACTGGACCTTCGAAGGAAAACTACACCCTTCTACAGGATCATTGCTCCAACAGAAGCACTTTTGTCACTCCAGGAGGGCTTGATTCGACTGCTACCAACACCCCGACCAACAGGGTGTCAGGTTGTATTTGGGTATTTGGACTCTGTCAGTGGTTTTTTTGTTTGTTTGGTTCGTTGGTGTTTTTTTTTGTTTTTGTTTTTGTTTTTTTCTTTTACTACCGCATTTTTATTTCAATTTTCCTAGTAAAGAAACACTTAATTTCAAATGTATAATAATTCAGAGGGAGGGGGTTTACATCTTCAAGGAAGGCTCCTGGCTTCCTTAGCAGACACCTGTCTTTCCAAACCAAGAAAATTATTTCTTTTTTAAACTTTTTTTAGCAGCTTGTATGGTGTTATATTGTGGTTTCGTGACCAAAACAGTATTGATAACACATTAATTTTTTAGCTACTGCTGAACAGTGCTAGCACAGCATCAAGGTCTTTTCTACTTCTCACACTGCCCTGACAGGGAGTTGGCTGAAGGTGCACAAGAATTTGAGGAGTACACAACTGGGACAGCTGACCTAAACTGACCAAAGAGATACTCCACAACACATATCATACTCGGCAATAAAACTGTAAGGAAGATGGAGGAAGAGGGGGTGTTCAGAATTGCTGTGGGATTGTGTTAAGTCTAACTTTTTGGTGTCAAAAGCTCATGGCAAGTTTGTGTTTACACTGTTGTACTCTTACAATCAGTTACACACTATGAAAATAACTTGCATTTCATGAGCATTAAAATATACATCAAAATGTATTGCTAAAGTTACTGGAATGGAAACAATTTCAGTTTTAAAAACATTGCAAGTAATATTAAAAAATAAAAGTAATAATAAAATAAAAATTAAAAAAGCAAGCAATACCCAGAGATTATTTCACCAGTGTCAGAGGTCACTATCAAATCATATTATAATGGATTTCAAATGCAAAAGAACTTTGTTCCTTATGCAAGCAGTAGATCTAATAATTATTTTCCCAACTGAAATTTTGTACAGGAGGATAATACATGGGTCATTTGATTTTTTTTATTACAGGAAATAGTAATGAGGAACAAAGACCATTACTTATCAATAACTAGTAGCTCAAATGTTCAAAGTTGTTGTCCAATATTTTTCTGAGAATACTCCTACTTGACAAGATAGGTGAGCAACATTTTCACTTAAAAGTTCAAATGTCAATTATCTAGTCTTTCTACCAGCATTTTCACAAATTGGACTAGGCAGCTTGAGTGATCTGGCTCCTGATGGACTGCAGTATCAGCAGGAAGAAGTGGAAGTGGAAGAAGTGGAAGAATAGCATAGGATTCATGGCCATAATTTTTCTTGCAATTTGCTTCACCCACTGGCCAGAGTTTTAAAAAGCTTAACTTCTAGATATACACAACTCTCTGACTAAAATTTAGTCATCAAGAATATCCTGTAGCAATTGGGAATTGTTTCAAAGATTATTTATCACCCCTGCTAGCACATATTATTAGTAGCCCTATGTGGTTAAGTTTAATTTCCAGCCTTTGAAACAGCTATATTTATTTTATGCACGAGCAAGGCTTTCTTTTCTTCACAGACAGGAACAAAATCATTCCCTAATCTTTGTACTACCTGCCTGCTTGAGAATTAGTTTTCAAACACAAGGTGTTGTGATTGAATTTTCACACTTTCTACTAAGCTATTGTGGTGACAGCTTTGTGTCCAACAGCCCTCTCTATCTCTGCTGGCACAGCATCTCACCTGGAGCATTCCCTGAGAATTGTCTTTGTGACTGGGGAGTCATTGCTGAACTCCCTAGTTACATCAGGTTCACTTCTTTTAGACTCTGTTTAAAATTACAATGCGTCAGACTAGAAAAGTTATGTTGAAAAAGCAAATCTAAGCTTCATCTTGGATGAATTTCTAGATATTAAATTATTTGTCCGTAACTCAGGACATAAATAACACTTTGGGATAATTCTCTTACCTCATTTTTCCTGTTACGTGGGACTCAATTTTTATGAAGTAATGTCAAATCTTTTCAGGATCTTTCCTGTGTTCTGCATTTTTTTTTTTTTCTATTGTTCTGGTATGGGTTTTAGTTGGGTTTTTATGTTTAGTCTGTTTCTCTCAGAGGAAAAATTCTATTCTCTAATTTTGGGTTTCAACTTGTTAAATAATAACTTTAGTTTTTAAATGGCTGAATAGATATTGCAGCTGCAAATCCAACTCTTGGGAAAATTTCTGGGAAAATTCTTCAGAACTGGCAAAATCGTTGTTTCTTCACTTTCAAAATAGCTATTAAGCAGTTTATGATTTTTATTTTTTAATGACTACCTCATTCAGGGAAAGAGTTTATTATTCTTTTTTTGTTAAATAGATGACATTTAAGACAAAGATACAGTAGAAACAGTACTGTTTAAAGTTATGGTCAACATCACTTTACTCAGATTCCTACATTCTTACAGATACTTAATTAATGTCATCATATCCTTCTGGTTATGACCTATTCACTAGTCAAACTGGGTTTTGACACAACATCTCTTAAGGCACATTTTCATATACCTAATCACTTTCACTGTTCTTCTCTGAAATCTTTTTAACTGTTTCAGTATCCTTCTTTCAATGTCATCATCTGAATTATAGGATTCAAATAAATTAGGTAATACACTAACATTATAACTGTTCTTGCTCCTATTATATTTTCCCACTTATTTGTAAAATGAGAAAAAAATAGAACAAATAAATTATCTTTGCCTGCCATAGCACTGCACTAGATATTCCTGTTAAGCAGATTATCTGTCACTACTTTTTCAAAATTTGCTCCTGAAGATAGACTGCCTTCTTATATCCATACAGATCCTCTACTCTATTCATAATTCTGTGACATTTCTTCCTGGTTTATAATGTAAAACATACTGTTAGCTCACACATTGCCAAATCATAGCTAGTAGTTTTTGAAGCAATGTAATCAATAAAATATGATTGGGAGGGTAGGGAGTAGTAGCATGTATGCTGATTGAAATTCGAACTCTTTTAATTTCTTAGCAAAATATCTAGAACTGAGACATCAGAAATTTACAGCACAAACTGCAAAAAAGTTCATATTTTACACATCTCATGGTTCTTTGATTAAATCAGTCCTTGGAAATTTTACTTTAAAGGAATATTTACTTTTTCTGTTTTTTCTTCCACTCTTGATTAATTTACTAGTCCAGCACCTAGAATATGAGTTTTTATTTCTACAGAAATTGAAGATATGTAAACTGATTAATTTGTTTCTTCCCTTGGAAAAAAAAACCCCCCCCCAAAAAAACCAAACAAAAAACAAACAAACAAACAAAAAAACCCAAACAAACAAACAAACAAACAAACAAAAAAAACCAAAACAAAACAAAAATAAACCACAAAAAAAAAAAAAAAAAAAGTGTAATGGGTTAATGATCCATAAAATAATAATAAGAAAAAAACAACAACAACAACAACAACAAAAAACACACTAAATTCCTCCTCTTTACTCTATAATTTTTCTGATTCTTGGCAGCCAGATTCACACTTTGTTGATTTTGGGATTATGTTGCTTTCTGAATCTACTTGAGTTTTCCTCTGCAGAGCTAGCTTCCCTTTCAAGATTTTATTTAAATAGAACTGACATAAAGCTGTAAAATTCCTCTATCTTTACCATAGCAGAAGATGTCAAAGGCTCCCTTTTTCACTGGTGATTTTCAGTATTTGCTGCATATACCAAGTCAGTATCCGTTCCTATCAAAAGAACGTCACTCATAACAAATTTCACATTGAAATAAACTCAAAATTAGACTTCATTGTTAGAACACTGATGCAGAGACAGATTTGTTTAGGATGATTTCACAGCCATAAAATGATTTTTAAATTTTTGTGTACAGTTATGTAATAATGGGATTTGTCTATATGTCTATCATATATTTAAAATAAGACTTCCTTCAGTACCTAAAGATCACTACTGAAACTCAACTTATAAGGAACATATTCAACAGTCATACAGTGAACTAAGGGTTTATCCAGAGACTCCTAAGACAGAAAATAATGATGTTATTATGGTTTATAGACTCCTTCTGTCCATCTGCATATTGAAATATTACATTGTAGACTAAATAAGTGAGTAAAAAAAAAATAGTAATGAGAAGGCTCTATGCCATTTCCATAAAATGAGCAAGCTTTTTTCAGTATATTAGGTAGTGAAAACTGTTCTCAATTTGAAAATTTTAAGTCAAATTTGCCTGCCCAAATATGAATTTCTACATGTCCACCACCACGTAAGAAAACCTATATTTTTGTCACCACAGGAGAGGATGTGCTAGTTTCAGGCTGTGATTAATGCTATCCTAGAGTAAATGTCTAAAAACCTACAGATAATTACCTTACAAATGACTTCTTTTTCTCCACTGGCAAGGGAGACAAATATTTTTAAACTAATATGAAGCAAGGTCTTCAACAATCTACTAGAATAATTTTATTATTACTTAATAATTTTTAAAGTAATTTCAAAGTAAGACATCCTATACAGGATGTGGTTTTGCAGATTCACCTTACACAATGAATTCAGAATCTCAGTGGGAAGAAAAATGGAACTACGTCTTTTGACTAAGTCAAATATTAATTTCTGGATGATGGTGCCATTTAGCAAAGGGACATGCCTTTAAAAGTTTGTTTTACAGTTAAGTGTTCTGATTATCACATAGTTAAATTATCAAAGTTCCACATGAAGCTGAACAATTAGAGGAGATCTGTTAGACCTTTCTTTTTTTTCTTGGATAAGGGATGGAATCCAGTTTTTTCTGCTCCTGGGACTCTAAATCAAAGATATTCTGTAGATGATGTTTTTATTACAACCATTCTTAGTTTTTCTTAAGGCAAACAACTGTGAAACTATTTTACAAAAAGAAAAATCTTCAGCAGGAAGAGCTCAGAAAAGTTTGCTAAAAATATCTCCTTGCTCTTGCAAAAGTTTTAGAAGTACCACATGAAATCTTGAGAAGACAAACACAAAAGTCTTTACTCCATGCCAGCCTTCTGGTTTTGGCTGTACTCATATTTTAGATGACCATGTACATCTGGGGGTAAGATATGGAAATCAGGAGATGAACATCAATAATGCATCCTTTGCTTTTTGCAATGGACACCAAAGTCTGCAGAAAGCTACTGCTTAGTTTGATATTTCTTATTCCATTTTACAAAAGAAAAGTCTCACAAGATGCTCCACACATTCACAGAATCACAGTATTGCTGAGATTGCATAGGAATGCTGGAAACCACTTAAGTTCAATGGCCTGCTCAAGAAAAGCCAAGAACAATGTTTGAATGTGTCCAAGAATGAGCATTCCACAACCTCTTTGGATGAACAATTTCAGTATTTGGCCATTCTAACAGTGGCAAAGAATTGTCTTACTTCAAGCAGAATTTCTTGTATTTTAGCTTGAGGCCAATGACTCTTGTTCATGTGCTGAACATCACTTAAAAAATCCTAGCTCCATCCTCTTTGTTTTCCATGGTGAGGTACTTATATAAATTGCTCATTTGTGCCTTAGCATTCTCTTCTTCAGGCTGAAAAACCCCAGCTCTCTCAACCTTTCACTGTGTGACAAATACTCAAAGCCTTTATCTGGCCTTTTGGTGGGCTTTCTGCAGTATGTCCTTGTCTCACACTCAGGAGCCCAGAACCACCATAGTGATCCAGATGTGGTCTTGGATAAAATATTTCAGACTAAATGAAATGCTTAGTTAAATTTATATATCAGTTCTTAATACTGTCACCAAGCTGAGAAGCAATAACTTATATCATGCCTTAAAGGAAACACTGTAACCGCTAAGCAATTAGGAGAAGTTAATATCCTACGATGAATAACTGAGACTCAAAAGCAGTGATCAGTCATACCCCAGGAGTCCTGCCTTGTAAAGTTGTATAAAAGCCAATAAAACCAACATTCAAGATTCATCTTTGGCCATTTTGTATCAATATGCAAGCAATCCTATTATTTTGAGCTTGACAGCTGACAAAATATATTCCGTCCTGAGGACTCTCTTCACCATGGTGCATAAATGGTTCTGCCTTCAAGAACAGCCATTTGCACATCACATGGCTAATGTGATGGCTTTCATAGTCTTGGGTAACACACACTTATGAGGTGTAAAGGAGCCCTTTATTTCAAGAAGGCCGGTGATAACCTTTAGATGTCTGAAAAACTGCTAAGTTTGAAGATGTATCAAGGAGTTAACATTAGATGCACATTAAGGCAAGGAAAATATGTCATTTACAAAACATAACAGTGCAAATGTTTACTTGATATGCTTTCAATCTACAACTATTGGGAAAAAGGAGGCTTATCATTGCAACTCTAAGTTACAGATTTTATACAAAGGACAATTTTTAAGGGTATCATTATTTGTTAATTTTGTCTTAAACGTTGCAGTTTTCTGCACTTCCAATTTAACACATCAGTATTCATTTGCCACTGTAGGGCATCACTGACAGCTGCAAAGTGAAGATTCAACTAAATGTTGGCAGACATGCACAGAAATGTAATGTTGCCCTGGGTTACAGCTACAGTCTAATTTTGACTGATG
Organism: Phylloscopus whistleri; assembly: GCA_017589585.1. Taxonomy (NCBI): domain Eukaryota; kingdom Metazoa; phylum Chordata; class Aves; order Passeriformes; family Phylloscopidae; genus Phylloscopus; species Phylloscopus whistleri. Next base: position 4,465,039 of record JADMLD010001389.1, on the reverse strand, counting down.
AGTAAACACATGTGTGTTTGGTTGCTTGTTCTTTGATCATTATTGGTTGATCTTATTTCAAATAATATTGATATGGATCCTTTTATTATAATTTATCTTCTACATTTCTGTTTTACTTTTCATCCTACAGTAATCATTTTTGTCTTGCTATGAAACCATCATGCATACCTTGCCTTTTGCATTTATCAAGGGCCACTTCCAATTTTATTTTTTTTTCCCCAGAAGAACAGTTGTTAGGCCTCACAGTGTCTATCCCATTGCCCTGATCTTTTCTGCAAGCGCAAGACAGAGACTTTCAAAAGTCCTCCTTTTTTCTGTGCTACACGAGTAGTTTATGAACTGTGTCTCTAATGTATTACTTGTGTATGAGATCTACAGGTCATGAGCAGCAGCAGGACTAGAAAAAGAGATTTGGTGGAGAAAAAATGTCCTAAAAATATTAATGATTTTGCAGCTTCAAGTTTTATATCTTATTGACCTAAAAGAAAAATTATTTTTATAACATAAATTATACTCAGTGACTGTATGTGTCTAAAAAAGATAAATAATATGCTGATTCTGTTTAATACGGCTGAATTTTGTCATCTTGCTCATGATAAGAACTTCATTACATGAGGAGACATTATGATACACATCATGTACTGCACAATTTACACAAGTTATTCAAAGCTTCCTCTGAAGCCTGAGTTCAACAGGTAAGACCCTCATTCTCTAGCTGTTAAGAGATTAAATTTCTAATTTGAACTAACTGCTTTTATTAAAGAAATTAAAATAGTTCTACTTAGTTTTGGGGAAAAAGTTTATGAAAAGGATACTTACAACTATAACAGATTAAAACAACAACAACAATAACAACAACAAAAAATACACCAGTTTGTTTAGGTAAACAAAAAGATCCCAGTTTCCCTATGCATCTTCACACACCTTTTGTCTGGAGATCATCTGATGAATTTTAAAGTTATTTCATTCACAGTTATGCTTTTCCTCACTATTGTTCAAAACTTGGTTGAAACACATCACCTTATTGCCTGTGTTAAAAAAATTGTTTAGTACTTGAAACAAAAGAATATTTTCTTTCATCCCTTTGCCCATTCCAGATAAAAAGACCATTAGGAAGAAAGTGGTGTGCCATTTTCTCAAAGACAGAAAGTATATACCTACTTTCCTGAGTACTGGAGTATTTGAAGAAAACCTAGAATGTATATATATTCACATAAATTTTTCTCTGAGTTTTTGCAGCAATGTTCTGTTCAGCAATAAAATAGATGGCAAGCTCTGTTGTAAACTGCAGCATAAATGCTTTCCTGGGAAATTTCAATTTATTCATGAAAGCATATGACATTTGTTTGATGTCTTAGAGCAAATTATAGCCTAAGCGACACAAGAACAGTGACAAACATATGGTCCATCCTACCTAATATAATATTTTAGGCAAACGCCTGTCCTAGACATCTCTGATTTTCATAGGCATTATCAGAGAAGTGTCTGGACTTTTATGTTTCCAATCTAAATTAAATTTCTGCCTCACTTCTTCCCTTCCCTTCCCTTCCCTTCCCTTCCCTTCCCTTCCCTTCCCTTCCCTTCCCTTCCCTTCCCTTCCCTTCCCTTCCCTTCCCTTCCCTTCCCTTCCCTTCCCTTCCCTTCCCTTCCCTTCCCTTCCCTTCCCTTCCCTTCCCTTCCCTTCCCTTCCCTTCCCTTCCCTTCCCTTCCCTTCCCTTCCCTTCCCTTCCCTTCCCTTCCCTTCCCTTCCCTTCCCTTCCTCCCCACAACAGAAACTATTCAGCTACAATGGTTTGTTAAGAGTTTAACTTTTAAAATATATCAAATCTTATCCTGTTGAAATGTAATCTGCCAGCCTGAAGAACAAGTGAAAGAAGTTACAGGAAAGGAAGAAGAATAGTTTTGGGAAAATTATAGAAAAAACTAAAACAAATTTAAAAGTATTCAAAGTCTTCCAAACCAATACATTTAAATTATTCATAAAAATATTTTGGAAATCTGTGTAGAGCAATTGCCTGTTCAAAAGTAGAAACGACTTTCTAATTTATCCATCTGCATGTCATGCTGTGCTGATTTTCAGCTGATTTATCATCGCAGTTTAATTTTGAATCATCTGAGGAATAGATTTAAACTATAATCCATTAAGTGACTTATGTCTTGACAGTAGATGAGATTAAAAGGTCAAGGCAAACCTGTAGTACATAGGACTGATCCATGTTTCTGACCCTCTGTCCTTAGATTTATATTAACAAATTCGATATAAGGAGGTCTGCGTTTTAATGTTAAGGGCAACTAGAATGGAATGCCATGGACTTATCAATATATTAAGCTCTCTAACCTCTTAGACTGTTATGGGACAACAAACAGTTTCAACCAAAAAAAAAGGCAATTTTGGCAATCTACAATATAGAAAACTAGTCTGATGCTTGAAAAATAAGTGAGGAAAGATTTATTGTTGTTTTCAATTAATTTCACTTGGTACATATCTGATATGTCCTTCTAATTCAAACACAGACTTTTTCTCTGCTATATATTCCATTCACCACCACAGGAGCCCACTGTCTAATTATATGCAGCCCTTCTGGAGAAGTCTTATAAGCAAAACTTAAAAAAAAAACAAAAGAAATTTGTTCTCCATTGAGATGTGCCTATGTACTTAACCCTAGTGGGAGTGGAAGCATTATTTTGAAATTTGTCCTTTGAACCATTCTCTGTAAAATCCAAGTTATGAAGTTGTTCATCCCCATGGACATCATATGAACAAATTCCCTACATGACATTTTACAACTAATATTCTTTTCCTTGAACTAAACATAAACAATCTGACAACTGGCTTATGCAAATTTGTTCTGAACTTCTTTGAAGTAGCTATTTTTAAAGGCAGATATCATCTCTGCTTGGGGCTGAGCACTGGAATGATTTATATTTGTTTCAATAATGAAAAAAATGCTAGAAGTTATTTTCTACATGGTTTGCTCCATTAGGTACATTTATTCTGACAGGAAGTGCTGAAATGCTAACAATAAAGTGCTGGAACTACACATTTAAGTTTAGGATCAAAATTCAGCAGAAAATTCCAAGTGAGATAAGGCTTGTACCTTTGAACTAAACTGGGAGACATGTATTATTTAAACAGCCATACGTTCAAATAAAGCTTGTCCAAATCAAAAGCTTTTCTTAAAGGGTCACATGGAGAAGAAGATTGCAAGGAAAAAGTATCTGGGACCACATGAACAAAAGCTGTAACCTTGGTTTAGGGGGAAAAAAATAAATGAAATTTGAAAAGGTCATAAAAAGTTTTAACAGGGGAGATCTCAGAGTTGATTTAGCATGGAACTAATTTCCAAGGCACCTGTGAAAATACACGGGTTTAGATATTATTACCCTATTTGTACTCTATTATTACTCTATTTCCAACTGTTCAGTTGGAAACAAATCACAAGTTTTGGAACATGCAAGGCCTTCCTCATATTTCATAACTTGATGTTTGTACTTGATTTAGTATTGTCGTTTGGATGACAGAAAAGTCCTGTAATTGAGCAAAAGAGAAATGCAAACTCCTACACCTGAGGAGGAGCCACTCAATGAACCAATATATTCTGTGGTCTGGTATTCTGGGAAGCAGGTTTGCAGAAAAGGATCTGGGGCCCCTGGTTGGCACCCAATCAAAAGCCAGCAGTTTGCCTTCATGGAAAGAAAGATGGTATTCTAGGCTGCATAATTGGGAGTGTTGATAGCAGGTTGAAGGTTATGAACCTTTCCTTCTGCTCAGCACTGGTGAGGCCACATCTAGACCTCCGGATCCAGTTCTTGGTTCTCAAGTGTAAGACAGATATGGACATAGTACAGAGAGTCCAGCAAACAGTCATGAAGATAAGATTAAGGGACTGGAAATTCTCTTCTATTGGGATAGACTGAGGGAGCTGGGACTGTATAACCTGGAGAAAGGAAGCCTCATGGGGATCTTATCAATATATATAAATACCTGATGGAATGGCGCAAAGAAGATGGGATCAGGTTCATTCCAGTAGAAAATATGCCTAAATGGCTTTATTATAGATTTTCTGAGATCAAATTATCATTTGCTGGTATGCAATTTTGATTTCAGAAATATCACTGGGGTTTTTTGTTTGTTTGTTTTGACTTGGGGTTGTGTTTGTTTGTTTGGGAGTTTTTCTATGTATTGTGACTGGTTTTTGACTGTTTAACTCCCTTTTTTTTAGCATTCGGTGATAACTGCAGTAGTATTTGAACAACAGAGGCACTCAAAAGAGCTGAGATGAATAAAAAAGAAAGTACTTTTTTTTCTTTTCTTGTTTTAAAGTGGAACAGCTACATAGCATTTCAGCTTGTTCATTGACTTCACAGATGAAGGGTCTCTTCTTTGATTGCTTGTACTGGATTTGTTTTAGACCTGAAAAAACAAAGCTTTAAAAATCTAAAGAATTAAGATGGGGAAGAAAAGCAATCTTCTGTCCAGGTGAACTGGGCCACACAAAATTTAGCATCAGTCAGTACTTTCTTAAAATAAAGACTGGGAAAATACCTGTGAGTAGATTTAGTCAGAGTGTTTTCCACATTGTAGATCTCACCACAATTTGCTTACTCTCCAAAATTTAAATAGCTTTCAAAATACAAATAAACTTGATTAGTTTCCTGGCACACTGTCAACACAGTTCTCAGCAACCAGACTGATCAGACCCCTAAGAATATTTGGAATCTGTATTTACTTTGAAAAATCTTTCTTTACAAAATTTTGACAGTCTATCACACTAAAGACATTTCTTGCTTTCTGGATTATAATCTCTCTGAAATATTCTGTCTGCCTACCACCAATCTGCTGAGGGACGTAGATCTGTTTTGTCTCATTTTTACCTTATGTATTTTGTTTGTACTGCCAGCTATTTCTGCATGCAATGGTGCTGCTGAGCAATGCAGCACACTGTCTTTAAAATGACAAGAAGAATGAAGGAAATCTTACTTGAAAGGACTTTTTTCCTCATGCTAGTCTAAAACAGACATCTATATACCTTAAACTGAAACTACTAAGTTTTCTCGGACTTTGTATGAACAAACAAAATAAAATGTTATGTTTTCCAAACAGAAATGACGTGCATATTTATGTAAATCTACTTGTTTTACATCAGACAACAAAGAATTTGCAAATTGTAATTGCCCATGAGAAAGGCATAGCAAATACCAGAGTTAATTTTAGCATTGGGGAACATCTACAGTACTGAATTACTATTTTCAGTGCTAAAGAAGCAAACAAACAAAAACCAGAGAGCATACCTTAAAACCACAGAACTAAAGAGTCATAGAAATTTTATAGCCATGGTCTAAAATTCAAAAGTTTCAATGAAACTTTGATACTCTTGTATCTTCAGATGCCCTGTATTTTTTCTTATTTCTGTGGATTATTCTTTGTCCTGAATTGTTATACCATGACATAATCGGTCCTTGCAGGAATAGCCAAACTCATATGCAGCTAATTTATCATGATTATCACTCTGGCTGTACCAGTTCTGAAACTTGCTCCTTTGGAGTGATCTCAGCACGTCTGTGTGGTTCTCCCATTCAGCTATTCAGCTGTACTGTAAGAATTTTTGTTCAGCTTACTGTGCACCATCTGGAAAAATTATCTAAAATCATAAATCTAATGACAGCCGCCATCCTTCCCTCTTGCTGAGAGGTAGTGGAGTCAGTTGCAGGGATGGATTGAAGATGAACCAAGAAAAACAGATTGAAGAATATAGAGAGTTTCACTATACATGATGTCTTCTTGCTTGTATTTGACATATATCTTGTCTATCTCTGTGCACTCCCAACATATGTTTGAGCTAGCTGTAGTCACGATGATACCATTTTCCCAAACTCTCAAAGTAGTCTCACATAAGGAAGAACCAGCAAGCTTCAATGAAGACAAATGTCTTTTTTTACCCAGTTATACTTTTATTTATGAACTAGTTATGAGGCAAGAATTGGTCCTGTCTGTCTTTTACATCCAGAAAAATAATGTGTGGTGTATGTTCAAGTTCACACTTGGATTACTTAAAGTAAATACAATTCTTAATGTTTCATATTATATACAGGGAATTCCAAGAAGCTGGTGAAGCTATAGGATATTTACATTAGCAAATTCATAACCTCCTTATATATGTCATAGCTTTGAAATTACTGTTTTTTTAATGCTAGTGGGGGTCAGTTAAACATATTTTACTTTAGAAAACAAAACCAGGTCTCTATAATGATACACAGAGACTATTACATTCAAATCTATTTTATCCAGACCCACATGCACAGAACAGAGATCCATTAAGGAGTGACAAGATGAATATTCATTTCCTTTCCTAACCCTACAAGGCTGTGGTTTTATCAGATATTAGAGATGACAGAATTCAATATGGCAATTGAGTTATTCCTTTTTCTTAGTCTCTTTTTCAGATCATAGCCAATCTTAAAAAGATTTGTCCAAAATCTTCTGTGTCTGTATCAGAGTAAGAAATAGATCTAAAAGCCTTTGTTTCCTCTTTTTTTTTTTTTTAATTCTAATAATTTACGCATCATTTGTACTCCTTCTAAATGTCCTAGAGTACATTTCAGAATTATCTGGTATTATTAATGATGATGATATTGGTCACAATAACATGGTTTGGTCAATTCTTGTTTTCTTTTCTTTTTATGTAGGCAATCATGATTTGTAACAACCAAGGCTATATCTTGCACTATAAAAAGAGCTAAAAACAAATTGCATGAGATGGAAACATCACAGGGCAGACAAAAACTTCACTCTGTGTTGCACAATGTCTTTTATATGGCATACACTGTAATGGTAAGAGAATTACTTACAGCATGCTGGAACTGTGAATAGGTCTCACCTCTTCACTGTGAAAGTTTTCTGTGAAGAGTTTATCTTTCACAGTTATGGAAAAGCATTCAAAGAAACAAGTAAAAAAATACAACAGATGTTTTCACATGTCTTTTTGACTTAAATAAACAAGCCAATCATAAAGCAGACAGCTATTTCTCTACACACTCCCTTACAGACTTCTGAACTCTCACACAGTTCTGGTGATGTGGAGGGATGTATGAATACCATTTAGATTCACATGGTGAATGTCATACATCATCTTGTCACTTGGGGAAGCAATGCTGAGACACCTCCAACCTCTTTGCCAACTAATTGCATGTTAACACTACTAGTCTTCTTTGGCATGGGTTGTCATGGAGCAGAGTATATATACCAAGGTATATACACTGAAGGAACATGAAATAATGAACAAGCTTGGGAGCAGAATGGGGCTTGACTCCTCCAACTAATAGACAATGAAGTTAGTAAGAAACCAGTGACATCTAATAATATACTATGCTTCACAGCCCATTCTCAGTGCAAGACCACTCAAAAGATATGTCTTCCACAGAGAAATTCTTATCCAAAACAAACGATTTTAAAATGCCTAGTCAGACTTAAAATGATAGGAAGTTGGCCTTTCAGCAAGCATTCTATTTTGATGTGTCCTTCTTTTTGTTTGTTTGTTTGTTGTGTTTTTTGTTTGTGTGGTTGGTTGGTTGGGTTTTTTTGTGCAGTGGACAGTTACAATAAGCCTTATCAATCTTGTATGCTTTCCTCACATTTCTTTTACTAATACCTTGAACTAACTCTTTAAACACTGTTTTCCAGAAAAGGTCCCAAGCATCTAACTTCTAGGGGAAAAAATTAAATTGTATCAGATGAAAATTCTGGCATGAACAGGACTGCATCCCAAGAAGCTTAATACAGGAGCTAGAGTGGATGATTTTTGAAAACAAATTTTTTTTCTTATCATTTATAGAAATAATAGCTTCATCATACTGAAATGTTTTTCTCTTTTTACCATTAATGTGTCTCCAAACCATGTGTCAGTCATGTATTGCTGGACCATTTATTCCCCTCCTATATATCAGATGAACAAACAGAAAAGAGTCCAGGGCAATTACAGAAGCAGTTTTAGACCTAAATTCCTCTAAGTATACAGTACATTTATTCATCATACATCATGTATTGTCTTGGTGATTTAATATCTACCAAACCTTCTGAAAAGGTCTTTCCTGATGGAATATTGACAGTTATCCCAGCAACCACTCAGAGTTTCATGCCTTGAAAATGCAGTAATAGAATGAAGCATACTCTTCAGAATGGATACTGTCAGCTTTTGATAATTTTCATGAAAAAAGAGTGGATAAAGTTGTTCTCATGAAACTTGCAGCTGCTTGAAAAATTCCCCCCTCCCCCCATCTCCGAAAAATAGCATAGGTATTTTTTAGGCATGGAATGTATAGTCTTTTTCACCTGTGTTATTCATGAGTAGCAGTAAATAAAACAAATGCCTGACCAGTCAGTCTGATAGCCTACAAAACTATTATAACTCCTCTGTGATTTATACTGTCCATTATTACATTTTGATTGGATAACACTTAAAAAAACCCTCTCTTTATCTAAAAATATAAAGAGGAAATGAGGCATCACAGAAGTGAGGTAAAACAAAAAAATATATTAGCAACTGTGTTATGAAAGACTCTTCACAGAAACAAATCACCCCACAAGGCCTCTTTGTGTCAGTTATTTGTCAACAACATGGGAAACATTTATTCCTTCACAGTTCTCTTTTAAGATATAATTAATGATCTGCTAATAGTTTTGTTATTTTCACAAAGGCACCAAGAACAACAAAGTACTGTATAGCAATGACTTTAGGCTTTGAAGAAGCATAAAGCTGTAATTCTCAGGAAAAATATTTTCCTTTTCCACATTTTTCATAAAATAATTTGTCTTCGCCACAAACAACAGTAGAAGAATGCAAAATTTAAAACTGAATATTCAGGTGTGAAAACGCTAAAAATAGACAGATAAAGAGCCCTTGGTAAATTTTAATTAGGAAGATTGGAACACTATGCCATCAAAATTTAAGCTGTTTGAAATGTCCAAAGGTTGAAATATTAATGACTAGTTTTCTTTACAAATTTGGTAAGATTCAAAAGTCATTCTCTGTTCAAAACTAAATCTGAAAAATAGTTATTGCTCTGGGTTTTGACTCAGAAGTGCCCAGTATTCTAAATCATATATGCTACTTAGTTATTATTTCGATGAACAGATGGGGGGAAACTTATGAATTAGTCTCTAGATAGTAGATGAAGTCTATCAGTGTGTTGTATTGAAAAGCAAGTTTCACAAGATTGCCTTCTAGATTTGAAAATGACCATGGAACAAGAAAATGAAAATGAGAAGCAAAATGTAGTAGTATTATCATTGTTGAAAATTTTAGAAGTCTGTTTAATAGGAAATAAATACAATATTTTATAATTTTCCCATTATAAATTTCATTACCTCTCAGAGAACTAAGAAAAGATAGTGAGGCAAACAGCTTTTAAAAATATTTGTAAAGAAATTAATTAAAACCCAAAGTAATTCAATGTAAAACTGATTTTTGTGTCTTCTTTTAGTTTAGTTTTTATTCTAAATACTGAGCTTAAAACAGAAAAGCTGAATTGTCTTGAAATATTTAAAAGAATAAATCTCAAACTGTTTTCCCTAGAAAGAGAATTTATAAGGGTGAAAATTGCTGTGAATTTCTCAGTCAGACATATTATTGGATGCTAACTTTATGTGAACTAATGAACTGTTTTATCTCAATATTATTATATGAATAACTTCTCAGTACTATAATTACCAATAATGACAAAAGCACATAATTTAACTGCTCATTAAAAAAAAAGAATCTAATTAATAGGAGAAAATTATTTAATGGATGAAATGGCCTTAATCAACTTTGGCTTTAGAAGTCTATATATCATTTATTAATATGTTTCAACTCAGTGAGTTGATAAGGTTGTTCATATCTTATCTATAATAGTTTCCTTGACCAGAATATTTTAAGAGGTTTTATTCTGCTTTAAGAAAATTGATTTTCTTTTAATTTTTTACGCAGTTCTATTTATCTTTACCATGCTACTTAGAATGTTAATATTACTGAAAGAAAGGGGGTTATAGACTTGATAAATGCTTTTCTCCCAGCTCTCTCTCTGGTTTATAGTTTTTTTGCTATTTTTAGTGCAGAAAAGTATATTGGTCAGTTTACTTTTGAATAGATCTGTTCTCCTGAACAAGAAAAATGCCAAAGAGTAAATCCTTTATATATACATATGTGTGTGTGTGTGTGGTGAAACCAGGTAACTAAGAACAGGAAAACTGGATTAACCTCTATCTTTGAAAATATAAAACCATTCTACTGCTCCATGAAAATACTAAAGATTGAACTCTGACATTCTTTAACTTTTCTCTCTGATCACAATTTATTTCAGGGCAGCTATAAACTCTCACCACTTTCTGTGGAAAAGATTCTCATACACACTTGAAGTAACTGACATATTGTAGGGAGGAGACAAAACTGCCTTCTCCCTATGTGCTCTCTCCTGTGAATCTTCACAAGTGTAATACTTCTGGTCCTTTGCATTGTGCAGCTCCCTGGAATAGGGAAATACAGAGGAGCCTCATCCCTGCACTAAGCTGCACTCTACTCCGTAGAAAAGGCAAGCTACAGTTGTGATTTTTATTGTGAACAAAGAAGCCTGCACTTGGGAGAGACACTAGAACATAGACTATTCCTATTTGTCAAGATGACTGAAGAAAAATCTTGATAAAACATTATCGACTTTAATTTACAGAGCAAGTTCTTTCATAGTTCAATATTTTCCTACCTGTCTCTTCAGACCTGTTCTTGTGGAAAAAAATAATGTCCCTCTGTGATAACAGTTAACACACTGGAACAGGAACAATAAATACAAGTTCATTATTATTTTATTTTTGAAGTATCTCATCTATTAAATAATAGGTAGAAAACAAATTAGTCCAGATATCATCTTACTGTACAAAAAAGTGATCTACGTGGGAAGCCAAAGTGATAAATGCAACAGAAGTAATGAAGATTGTTTCTTGAGGTTTAAGTTATTATAGACAGATGTCATTTGAAAATGGAATAGTTGGTATTTATTCTAAAATTTTGCTGTCGTATTTAGTAAACCCAAATAAAATGTAAGGAAGAATATTCTTTCTCATTGTGACAAAGATATCACAATACTGTTCAAAGGAGTAAGAGAAAGAAAAAAATAAATTTATAAGAGAAAGAAAAAATAAATTCAAAATTTAGCAAATGAGAATTTGTATCAATGAATAGATATTGTCATTATGATTCAAGAGTTTAGAAATAACAGCATAAATGAGAGACTACAGAATAGAGCATAGGCAACACTGAGGGGGAAAGAATATGCATCCCTCCGCACACCATTGTGTTTCTGTATCTATCTAGCTTTTTTACTGTGCAGCTTGATGCAAGCCCTGGCAGCTCATAGTAAGTCATTTCACATCCCTTTTTGTCAATTTCCCATCTGTAAAGTTAATATGAATTCTGCTAATATTGAAACTGACTTTTGGAAAAAGCTCCGGGAGACAAGGTTCTAATTTTCAAGTATGCTTTAATCCAAATTCCTTTGAAGATTTGAAATAATGAATTAAAGACTGTCTTTCAAAAGCAAACAAGTGAGAAGGGAAATTCTTAATACAGATATTGCTCTATTCCTACTCTTCTTTTTAATAAAGTCAGCAGTGGCAAGAGCTCTTCTTATTAATGAAGTCCAGAGTTTTGGACTACCTGCTGCTATCAAAAAGAGTTTATCAGCAAAGGAAAGTAATTATTTCCTTTATTATGAAAGTAATTAAAAAAACAAACAAACAAAAAAAAACACAAAAAACCACAAACTTGATTTTTTTCCAACATTTTCAACAATTATCAGCATTTACTAAATATTGTTGCTCAGCCATGTACTTTCTATTCTAAGCTCTTAAAATATTGAAGAAATACAAGGCTGTGGATAAGTAACTTTTTCATAGCTATACCTGTACAATCTTGGAGCCCAGATTATTTTTATGTTATCTCTCTGTATTAACCTTAGCAATGTAGCCACTCAAGAAAATTCTGAATGTGACCTCTGAAAATTCGATCTTAGTTTTTTCTTAGTATATATTTGTAATATATGAGGTCTCAGCAAACCGTCGGTGGTACTTTGTCAGTTAATCTGCAGGTTTTCCATCTTGACAACATTTTCATTGCTCTCAGCTCCTGAAGGGCCATGTCATGAGATTATTGAGGACCTGTTGCAGAAAATTGCCTTAAAGCTCTTTAATAAAAGTGAGGGGTTGGAATTTGCTGTTATCATGGTATAGAGAGAAAGCATTAACTGACAGTACAAAGTGAAACTGTCATGACTCTCACAATTAAAGCTCTATCTCTTGAATATAAGCTTAGGATAACAACTTTGGTATTAAAGTTAGTTGATCAGTCATTTGTAGGAGTTAGTAATACTTTTACTAAAATGCTCAAAGACTGCTTTTGATAGAATTGAAAGTCATTCAGCTGTGAAAACAGCTTATTGTGCCTACTAGCTCTTTGCTTTAAGGATCAGAGGAGAAAAAATTAAGCTGAAACCATTATATTTTGCTATAACCAAAAATTTCTTGGTGCACTATCTTCATGATGTAGACTAAGCCTAAGGCAAAGAGTAGAGTATCTTGTTTTTCAGCACTAAATTTACTGGAACATGTTAGGTGTATTTCCTGGAGTTGTGATTTTTATTGTAATTTTAGCTTTCCAGCATTATAATTTAAGACAGACAGAATCAGTAGAGTGGCTATGCAGTAACTCAAAGGTCTAACCTATGAGGATGCTGAAAACCTACCTAACACATATTTTAAATTGAAAAAATCTCTACCTGCTTTTATGCTTATTCATCCTTGTGTGAAATGCTCTAGTCAAACTAATTTGATTTAGATATCTATTTTGTTTGTTTGTTTTATTTCCCTTTTATATGGCAAAGATAACTTTAAGAAGGAGAAAAAGTGATAAATTAGGCTTTAAAAAAATGTTGCTCCAAAATATTTGCTAAATTCTTGAATCCTGAAGACTCCTTCACGTATAAGTCTGTCTATTTTCCAGTCCTGTCTCAGGAGGTAAAAAAGTCATTCCCACAGTGAGCATGTATGCAAAAACATCAGTGACTTTAAAGTGGACTCCTCTGAGATTTTTTAATTCATGATATCAAACGCAAAATATTGTCTCTACAGATATCGTTATTTTGTATGAAATGTTCAAGCATGGCTAAAAACAATTTAAAAATTCAACCAAATCCCTCATATAGTTATATTGTTGTTTTCACTAATTTCCTTTCACACATTTATGTAATTTTAAGATTGCAATTTATTTTTAGACACAATATTTACATTGATCTCTAAACAGGATAGTACTCAGTGAGACCAGAGATGTTGAGATCTGTGATCTTAATCTATACAAATTTGCCTACTGCATAGTTACTGTCCAGCCACTACTGCAATATGATAAAAATTGTCAGACTTTAAACTGAGGGGGTTTATGCTTGTTTGGGTTTTTTTTAAGGCTGGATCAGGTGATCTTTGGAGGTCCCTTTCAACTGCTGTTGACATTCCATGATTTTTCACAAAGATGTAGAGAAGAAATCAAACAAAATTAGTGCACAGATATAATTCAGATACTATTCATCACAAAACATAAATAACAATTTTTGGGTGGAGGGAGGAAACTGTGTTTGAAGAACACTTAAGTGAAGCATGTGAGCTGTCCAAAAGTCTGAGGGTTATGGGAAAGACGCACTCAACTGAAAAGGTCACTGAGTCAGCCATGTTGGATAAAAGCCTCTCCAGCCTAGAAGAAACAAAAACATCAGTTGCAGAAGCAGCTGTTTGCCTGCCTTCCCAAGTGGAAAAAAAGCCTTGCTATTAAGTGCTCTGATAAAATATTAGTGTGCCTATTAGAGGCTCAAGAATGGAAGTGCCAACTCAACAGCAACTGCTCTTTGAGTGCAGCTTTTACCTGGTTTTACCTGAATTGAAATCAAAATTTATTCACAGTTTTCACCTATTTTTCAGGAAAATGGGAAGAAAGACACAAGGACAAGGCATTCCTTTTTCAGCAGGCTTAAGAGACTCTCTTTTCTATATTTGACAGATTCCACTACTTCCAAAGGTGTTTTTTGATTTTTATATGAAGAGCATTTCCCATAATAGTGCAAAATGTCAAAGACCAAAAGCAAGTGAAAAAGGATAGATTTATCTTCAGTACCACTCCAGTTTTAAAACAACCACGTCTTTCATTTTACTTCTAGACTACTTCAGAGAAGTAACTGAAATCCCTCAAAAATGGTGTCTGTACTTACAGTATAACACAATTAATTCCTGACTCCAGTCTGAGGCATTCCAATGCTAAGTAACAACAGTATGAGCTGTAACTAAGACCTTATAGAAATCTTTGGCTGTTTGAAGCACATTCAAATTATACTTTCCTTGCTGACAGACTGCAAGGTACTTATATCAGCTGCCTCCAGAAAAAAAAAATAGTAATTTTATTTTGCCTTATACCAAATATTCTCAAAGCTAGTTTAATTAATATAACAGTTTCAGAAAAGCTGAGTAATAAAAATAGACAAAGCAGTTTGCTGAAGCTCTATCAAATTATGAAATACACAATGGACAATAGAAAACTGACAGTTTGTTAATTGATAGTCAAATAATTGATTAATGCACATAGTAGTTCTCTGGGTGTTTCGCGTGTGAATACCTGTGGTATTTTGCATACAACTCTCTTACTTATGAACATTTAGCTTTTTCTGTGTAAAATATATCTACAAAATTGACTGGGAACAAAGATGATTCGTGCTAAAATATCTATCCTATATATCTATCCTATCTATCATCAAAGTGAACTGAGAGGAAGAATTCATTCAGAGATAAAACCAACACATTGAAGCCCATTATAAAATCTCTTCTTACTCAGCTCCCCAAATCCACCTTCACAGTTATCCACATCAGCCTATGCATATACAAGAAATTGTCAATGGGAGACCTCTTAAAAATGTAATGAGTCATGGAAAGGGATTTATAAAAGCATTTCTTGTATACTCTCTTAACAGCAGCAGGGAAACTAAGATGAAAATTGATGAAGCTTTCCTATATGGAAAGGCTTCAGTTCAGTAGGTCCTCCTTCTTCTGAAATACAAGTAAATAATACAGGTGACCCAGAGATAAATTTTTAACCCAATATGTAATTATTTGGATAAGGGATTGAAAGCCTCCTTTGGAGGACATCATGTAGAAGCTAGAAATGTGATTTGATCTGAAAGCAACATAAGTCACTGTTGACTGAAACTAAACAAGGAGGTTAAATGAGACAAAAAGAAATACATTTTAAGCAAAATAGCCAGAGGCTATTATTAAAAAAAAATTGCAAAAAACTTCATGTTTTCAAAAAAATGCATTTATTATAAGAGTAAAACCATGATTACTATAGAGAACCCTAAATTATCATTTTTGACTAAAACAAATTTGAAAGTCCACTACAGAGATGTCACACGGTACTGAGTTGTTAATCAAGTGCATCAGGATAAGAAAAGGCAAAGGAGAGAGAAGAAAATATGCAGAAATTTAAAATCTATATTGGTATTCAAAAAGAAACAGGTTTTGGAACTGTGAAGCTTACTGTTGTCTACTGGGTTTGAAACTCTTTTTGAGATAGATGGTGCTTGCAGGTAAGATAAAATTGTTTTGCAAGACTAGTACTTGAAATCATAGGTAATGCTGAATAGATACTTCAAACCTCTAGTTTTCTACCCAAAAAATTAAATAAAAGCCACTTTTTTAAAAGTATATTGCCCAGGTGAATAGGGCAGGGGTAATACAAGTACAAATAAAAACTTTAACATAGTTTGTCTACTGCTTTCCCCTAAAATTCAGGTTACAAATGAAACCAAAAAGTTTGTATTCTCTCTGGTCCCATTCAGTTCTTCCTGGCTATTAAATCATAAATATTAGATTTTGTTGCCCAGTCTGTCTCTTTATGAAAAGCTCTTCAGTTTTCTCTTGCTGTTGCCTATGGCTTTTTCTAGCATCAGATCTCAGTTTGTCTAATTCTTTCAGTACTGTGAAAATCGTATTCCAAATTATGAACATACCCCTGGAAGACACAAGCTTGACTTAAAACAATTCAATTTTTTTCAAAAAATAAATAAATTTGTAAATGTTGTTTCTATTTCATATGTGGGAGAGGCTGGTCACAAACAAGCATGTTAAGGTTAAAGTACTACATCCTGTGAGAATTTTGACATTTTATGTTGATGGTTTTGTTATGAGTACCATCAGTAAAAACAAATGAGACATTTTTCAATCTGTTGTTTCCAATCACTGTGACAAACTACGGATAAATCTGGCCAGCATCTAGCCAGCTGCAAATTAGGAAAGCCATGAACAGCAGCAAAGACAATGGATAGATTTTTCAGCACAGTGAAGAAGACAGTACCCCAGGCATGATCCATATTTCTTTGAAGATCTAAGGAAAAGGTCAAGGTCTATGGAAGCCAAGGGAAATATCTCAGGACCACTCCCTTATGAATAAAAAGATTTTTTTTATCTGTCTAACCATTTTTTGCAATCATATTTTTATCTTTCAAGAAGTCTGCAAAATATAGCACACACATACATAGTATGAACATTCTTAAAATAAATTAATTAAAATGTCAGTAACATTCCATCAAAATATAAGAATATGAGTCTTTTAAAAACCCTTTAAAATTATGGGGGTTTTCTTCTGTTGGCTGGGTTGATGAGAATGTTTTGGAGGTTTCTTGCTTCTACAACTGTCCATGAAGCACAGACCCTGGAGTATTCTCATTTCTAGAGACATGTCCATTCAAACTTGAAAATATATTGTCTGCAGAGTTCACATCTCTTTATCTGAAGTCTTAATTTTAAAAACTTCCTTTATTTTCCAAAATACATACTTCCATGTGCATTTTACTGTCCAAAAAAGAGCTATGAGACTGTCACACCTGAAACGTATTTGGCATTATAGAGTCATGATTTGATATTTGCAGTGCGAATAACCATCTTGTGTTTGACACTAGAATTTATTCTGGCTTCTACAAGTGTCCTTTGTTTTAACAAGCATGGAGTGACAGATCTTATTTTATTGTGGTTTCAAAAAGAATTATTTTGTTCTGTAGAAAGACAGGGATGTTGAAGGACAAATTATGTTATTATCTCAACTGAATATATAAAAATAGAGATGTTAATATGTCCAATACTATTATTAATAAGAAAGATAAATGGTAATGGACAATAAGAAAAGGGAGAAAAAAACCACAAAAATGTACTACATCATTTGATGCAGGAAAATGTTCAAGGGCTTCTATTTTCTTGCTGTCAGTTCCTTCAAAAACTTCCTGCTTCAGAACATGCAATGAATTCCAAATATGTTCTCCACTTCCAAGAGGAGAGGAGAGGTTTGTCTTCAATTAAATACTTCATTTCAATTTTAATCATATATTTAAATCCATTAATCTACAAATTTGTATACTTAATGAAGTCAGATTAACTTATTTTGTACAAAGATTTTAAAAAAGCCTAAATGTTTTTTAACTATTTTTACTTTAATAATTAAGTATGTTGATGAATAAGGATTATCATGTGGATCATCACAAAATAGGTCTTTAAATATAGAGGCTCTCTTTTGTATTGATTTAAATAGAAGACACAAATTTACCCTTTTGCACCATAAAAAGCAAAATAAAATTTCTGTTTCTTTTTTGGAGATGTAGCAAATTAAGAAATCAAATAGAAGATGGCATACTTGACTACTTGGCTACACAAGCCTAATGCAATAACATATAGTCAAAATTTATTTATCATAAAAATGCCTAATCATAAACCTTTCAGACACTTCAGAACATTGACACTTTTATTAATATTATTGAAAATTATATTCTTCTGCATTGGCTTATTTTTCATATACTAGACTGAATGAAATATTTCAAAATGCTTTTTTAGTTAAAAACCTTTTTTTCCTTTGAAGCCATTTAATTAATTCCTGAAATCAATCAATCAATCAATCAATCTAGGGTCAATAAAACACAGAAAAAATTTAATTAAAGAAATTTTCTGGTATAATGTAGCTTTTCAAATGAGCAGTAAGATTGCAAGGAGACAAATATTTCAGACACAGAAATTTCAAACTCATCCAAAAAAAGTGTCATGTCTATCAAAACCTTGTCAGATGTGAGGCAGCAGATAGTGCCTGGAAAATATACTGTAACAAAAAAGGAAAACACTTAACTATTGAGAAACAGAGTTTAGGACTATATTTCCAATTGGCATATTGTTCTTGTTTGCAGTTGCTAGAGATTTAACTTCTATTGAATTATTAATCAGCAAGTAAGAGTCTGGGCACCTACAAATGCATGTATAGAAATCAAAATTTTTAATTTCAAAGTCTCACTCTTTACTTCTGATACAAAACTAGAATATGTATAACAGATTCATTAATATCAGAATTATATGCATAATTTCAGACATTTTCTTCTTCATTCAGTTATATAGATAAGTGGACTGAAACCAAAATATTCCCTTTAAAGTGGGCTCCTCCATTAGTCATCTGTCATTTTAAGTACACAGTTTGTGTACTGCAGTGCAGTTTCACAGCAATCCGATATCTGATAATTTATTATTTTCAAAACATTTAATTCAGTGTGACTTCAGAGATTACACATACATTTAAATTACTTGGACCCACGACTGGAAGGGATACGAGGCAAGTTTGCAGGCAATACAAAATTGGAGGAGTTGATGACTCCCTCACGGACATGGAGGCCCTTCAGAGACACCTCAGCAATAAGGGACTGGGCAATCTCCAACCATATGGAGGGAACAAAGGAAAGTCCTGGATTCTGCACCTAGTACGGGTCAACCCTGGATGTACGGACAGACTGGGGAATGAGACGCTTGAAACCAGCACTGCAGAAATGGACCTGGGGGTCCTGGTCAGTGGCAAATTGGACGTGAGCCAGCAGTGCCCTGGCAGTCAGGAGGGCCAACCCTGTCCTAGGGTGCACCAGGCACAGCATCACCAGACAGGCAAGGGAGGGGATTGTCCCACTCTGCTCTGAGCTGGGGCAGCCTCACGTCAAGTGCTGGGGGCAGTTCTGGGTGCTACAATGTAAAAAAAGACATTAAGCCTTTTTTAAGAGCATCCAAAGGAGGGCCCACAAGGATGGTGAAGGGCCTTGAGGGGAAGCCCTGTGAGGAGCAGCTGAGGTCACTTGGTGTATTCAGCTTGGAGAAGAGGAGACTGAGGAGAGAGCTCACTGCAGTTAAAGCTTCCTCATGAGGGGAAGAGAAGAGGCAGACACTGGTCTCCTCTGTGGTGACCAGTGACAAGACCCAAAGAAATCGCCTGAAGCTGTGTTAGGGGAAGGTCAAGTTGAATATTAGAAAGAGATTCTTCACTCAGAAGGTGGTCAGGCACTGGAACAGGCTCCCCAGAGAAGTGGTCACAGCACCAAGCTGGACTGAGTACAAGAAGCATTTGGACAATGCTCTAGGGCACTCTCCTGGTGTCACTCTTGGGGTGGTTCAGTGCAGGTTCAGGAGTTGAACTCAATGATTCTCATGGGTCCTTTCCAACTAAGCATATTCTGTGATGTGACAGAGAAAAAAATAGCTATTAAATTAAATTTTCATATTTAGGAAAATTATATTCAGGGAATATTTGGCCTTTTGAAAACAAAATGCCAGCTTGTCCCTTCTTTATAAATATTTTTTCTTTAAATTCTTGAGCCTTTTCAGTATATGAAATGGCAAGAACACTAATGTTTTAGTACTTAGCTTCTTTCCCAAAGGAGGAAAATTTCTCATTTTATTTTTGTCTGGGTACATGTAATTCTGGAATAATTCCACAATAACTGCATTAAATACACTGGCCCAATTAATGTAACAATTCCATTAAGTTCTCTCTTAAACTGAGAGCTACTCTTATTAAATTTTGTGTTGTATATAGTAAATCTTTAGTCTGGCAGAATCTGACCCATTCTTTTAATGTCAAAAATTTATGTCTTTGATTTTGCATGTCATATCTCAAATAATTAACACTGTCCTGTACTATTAAAATTGTCTACAAAAATGCTCTTCAAATTGTTACTTTTTTAACATGACATATTGCTGAACATCTATTGCTAATAAAAGTTGGCATCTTCTATTGAATAATATGGTCTCTTACACAGATATATTTGGAATAAATTCTATGTATCTACATTATTCTTTAAGATGGATACCAACTAGTCAGCTACCACTACTTGCCACCTGAATGATTCAACCACTACATTTGGGACTCCATACATTAAGTGGGAGAAGTCCTAAACTGTACACATGTTCTGAGCTATTTCTACTTTTCCAATGTCCAATATTCCCAGTTTTTATGGCTAGAATAACAACAGAGTGTTTCTTATTTGGCAATATATCTTTTAATTATGCATATAAGGATGTGTGTATATGTGTATATGTATGGGTGGTTAAGCATAAAAAAAATGACAAAATCCTGGGGCAAAAGGTTGGCTAAAACCCCATGCACTTCTGAGGATCCTTCTCTCTAAAGGAAATATGTTCTAGATATGAAATCCAAAATCGTCTTATAATTTCAGTGACTATCAGTTCCACAAATGCATCTAAGAATGTGACTACACTTTTAAATGCTTTATAATATGAGACCTCTTGTGGGTGTGGCATTTAGAGAAAGGGCAGCTTTGTACCTCTGATGTTATTTGGATGAGAAATCTTCTTATGTGTGCAGAACATTCTACATAATCTAAATTTTTAATCTGTGGTAGTTCTAGAACACTTTTAACATGTTTGATTGACAAATTCTTTATTTGAATTTCTTACATTTGCACCATGAATTTCCACTCTTTGCACAGTTTTGGTTGGTGGGTTTATTGAGTGGCTTTGTTGGTTTTTGGTTTTTTTGTGGTTTTTTTTTTTTTGTGGGTTTTTTTGTTGTTTGTTTGTTTGTTTGTTTTTGTTTTGTTTTGGTTTGGTTTTTGGATTTTGGGTTTGTTTTGTTGTTGTTTTTTGGGGGGGTTGTTTTGTTTGTTTTTTGTTTGTTTGGTTTGGTTTGGTTTGGTTTTTTTTGGTTTTTTGTTTTTTTGTTTGTTGGTTTGGGTTTTTTTGGTTGGTTTTTTTTTGATTGATGGTTGGTTGGGATATTTTGGGAGTTTTGTTGTAGATAGATGGATTTTTTTGTTTGGTTTTTGTGGGGGGGTTTTGTGGTTTTTTTTTACTTTTTTCTTTCAATTAAAATTAAAATCTTTGGGATCTGAGAACAAAGTTGAATCTTCTCTAATGTCTTGTCCAATTAATTTCTCTTGAGAAATAATATTTAGTGCTGGTAAAAATTATTTGCATAATATTTTGTCCTAAAAGAGGAAGAAAGGGGCTTTTTAGTGTCTGCCACATTTGAGCTTGTCATGATTGTTTCATTTGTACTTAGATAAACCTTCCAGAAAGTGCGGGCTAAATATTTTTTACATGTTTAATGCTCTTTTAGACTTCTCTTTTTTTTTTCTTCTACCATGTTAAAAATCAGAAATTAAATTTGTTGTAGGTGGAACTAAAAAGCATTAAGTGCCATAAAGATCAGTGCTACAAAAATAAGTGAATAATAGGGTTGATTGACACTAGGTGGGAGTTTTTGAGGCAAATGGTGTATCCAAACCAGGGAGGGTGTTTTTCTTTGACCTCAATTAGGTTTAGTCATTCTGACTATGCAGAACAGAGAACGTTTGTAAATTAACCATCTCAATACTTTTTGCACTGAAGTATGTGAAATGAACTTTCATTTATGTGTGTGTGTGAACATGTCACATAAACTCTAGAATGAAACCCTCTGAGTCTACTTGATTCGCGTCTGGACTATGAGATGAACTAAGTGAACTAAAAGGCTCTTATACATCTTTTATTCCCAGAGATTTTATGAGAAACCTTCATTAGTCATTGAATTTCAAAATACATCAATATTTATAACAAACAAACAAACAAAACTTTAAATTTGTATTTTTTTCCTGGATGGTTCTCATGTTTCCTGTTTGTTATTGTTTTGTTGTGTTTTGTTTGTTTTGTTTTGTTTTGGGCATTTTTTTCTAACTCAAGAAACAGGGTTGTTTTCTGGTTTAGTTATTTGGGGGTTTTTTTGCCAGGCTATGCCTATTTAAAAGCAAACAAAAATTGCATTCAAGAATCTCCTAAAGGTAGCAGAGGGTGAAGACAATAACTTCATATTTGTAAAGACAAAAAGATGTACTGTTTGAAAATGGGACTCCATGACCAACAAACATCAGTTACCAAAACTAGTGACATTTTCCTAGAAGTGTAGAAGGAAAATTATTATGTTACATGCCAGCTTCCTAGAAAGTTCTATATAGCTCTTTGCACATCTTCATTTCTATAACAAGTTGGAATACAGCTGAAGAAAATAGGCTACTTTTCAAAAATAGAAACATTTCTTCAATATCTAATGAAAGATAGCTTCCCTGACTTTCTTATACCCTTAGGATGTCATGTTATTGCAATACTTTTTTTGTATTAATTATTTGTTCTCAAAAGAGTTTGCTTTATGTAGCCATAGATAGCCAAAAACCTGCAAGATTCACATTTAACATACTCTGTTCTCTTCCAGAACAAAGTCTATAAGAAGACCCAATAAGTAGATCTTGTACATAAATTTATTTCATGACTGTGAAGACATTTACACTTATGAAAAACATACAGTAGTCTTTTTTACAAGAAATTTAAGTGTGCACAAGACAAATTTCTACAATAATTGTAAATAAATATCATTGTGACTGTTGAAATATAACATTGTAAGGATATTTATCTCAATAAAATCTAGATAAACAATATAGGATAAAAAGCACAGTAAAGATTATCAAAGGATCCTTTCAAAGTCAAATGATACTAAGTACAATATCAGCATCAATAACTAATACTAATAGCAACACTATAATACTAATGCTAATGCTACTACTTTGAAATGTACTTGTCCAATTTAATGTCTGTATTACACAAATCAAATTGCACTTGTAGTAACAACATACATGCTAAACAGTTAAGGTGTATTTTCTATTCAAGCTATGTGGGTTTTTTAAACAATCATTATAGAAAAATGAAGACAGAGGTTGAATTTGTTCACAATATGAATTATTACAGCTTTACCTTTAGCCTTTGGGGCTTTAATATGGCATCTAACTAGAAAAAAAAAGAATAGTAGAAAGATATCACATCATCTCTTGAAAGCATTGTTTGTTGAAGCATGCCATAATAAAATATATCTCCAGCAGAATTACAAAACAGCATAAGCACTTCAAATAATAACTTAAGCCTGCCAACATTCCTTCTGATGTCTGAATTTTGTTGTTATAATTCTGTGAACCTAAATCCAGTAAAAAGGTTTGCCTAGCATCCAATGTTCCACTGATTTTTAGTGAAGCTTCAGCATTGCATTAGTAACAGCGCATAGTCAGCTAGACAGACCAATTCAGAAGCTATTGTTCAGTTTTAACTTCACCCTTTTAAAAATTATGATGCAACATATATACATATATACCTCTACCCCATATCTTTCAGAACAGCAGCACTATGAAACTTGGAGTTATTATTTTTTTGTTGTTTATAGGGATATATATTTGACAAGTATTTTCAAAAATATTTTTACAAACCCACCTTATCTTTTTCTGCACCACTTTATCCAGTGGAAGTACCACTTTGTTAGGGTCTTAACATCGAATGTGGAGGACTTGTTTTTGAAGCAGTGCTGTACAGGACTAAAGCAGAAATTTTCCCTTTCTCTCTCCTATTTGTGTCATTCATTCTGCCTCATCAGATAATTAACATTATGAAGTGGGAGTCAGTAGGCAGGGCATTCAGTGTGTTTCTAGTTATTACTGTTATGATAACTTCAACTGAAAAATATCAGCACAATAATCTCAGAAAACCCTGAGTTACCTATAATCTCATGGCCATACTTGTCTAGGAAAAAAAATCCTCAGAGGGAAGGGGTATGTGAACACTTCCATATCCTACATTGCTTCTTAAATTAGGGAAAGGCATGGAAGGGAGCTCACTATGCAGTCTGTGCTCTTTCTTTCTGTGTAATAATATCTGTGTAATAACATCCAAGACTGAAAGAATAGGATGCAGTGAATGTGTTAGGAATGCCAACAGTTTTAGAGATTTTGTTCTAAACCTGTCAGTGTTTCAAGATTTGGATGGCTGTAACACAGCTGTAAGTTGTATTCCACATTACTATGAATAATATTGTATAATGTAAAACTGCACACCACCTTAATTAATCCAATTAGTCCCCAAGTCTCAGTACACTGGTAAATTAAACATGATGAGACAGATAATGACACTAAGGCCATCCATCACAGAGAGCTCTTTCCCGTAAAAGAAAGATAGCCCATCCAAACCACCCTGAGCCAGAACATGTTCTTAGTCCTAAACCAAAACAAGGATTTTTTGGTTTGGTTTGGTTTTTTGGAGTTTTTTGTTTGTTTGTTTTTGTTTGTTTTTGTTTGTTTGTTTTGTTTGTTTGTTTGTTTGTTTGTTTGTTTGTGGTGGGGTTTTTTTTTTGCAGTTGGGTGTAGAATGGGGTGGAGGAAATGGCTAAAAGATCATGCAAATCACTATGAGGAACCAGGGAACTTTCTGTTCTATTGTGTCCAAAAATCGCCTGTTTAACTTACTGGTTTCAATATAACCAAAGGATTCAGTTTTAACACAATTATTTTGAATTATCTGGAAACAAAATCTTTATCTATAAAACCTACTGTACATTCTCATAAAATTAAAAAGTAATAAAATTCCTTAGGGACATTAAATGTTAGTTGTTTAATTAAGATCCATATAAATAAATACATAACAATCTGAAAAATATAATTTGATTTTTTTTCTTTTTTAATATTTTGAGCAGTGGAATAACTCTTAGCTCTGGAGACGTCAGTGAACCAAGCAACTACTAGAATTCTTTGAAAAAGTTCTGGTCTATTTGGTGTAAAAGCTATCAAAACACCTCAAGGTAGGTTTTGAAATGTGCTCAACTCTTACCCAGCACTAGAATTTCAAATGTTCTTAAACAGTTACTGTATGATATCATATGATATCAAATATGATATCATATTTGTTCACAATATAGTGAATAGTATCTCCTTAAAATCTCCTTAAAGTCTAGAACTGTCCTGTATGTTTCAGACATTTAGATGAATTACAAAGACATAACAAACTCAGTGTTGTAAAAAGTCTAGGAAAGAAACTTAGATACGGAATTTAGTTTGTTTACTCAGATGTATTTTGGCAACTCATAGCAGAGTTACATATTTTCCACGTAAATTGATATTTAATGCCTTCAAGTAAGATGAGTTGTTTGATCTCATAATATTACATTGATAGTATCTTGAAGTGGCCTTTTTTTCAGGAAGAAAATGCATCAAGATATCCATAGAGGTCTGATGAATGTGCATATACACTTTAATTTGTGAGGGATTGTGTTTTGTTTACTTATTGATTTTAATTGTCTGTTCAGTATCTTTCAGGGATCCATAGAAAAGAGACATACAATAACTCTAAAATAGTACAATTCATCATGCCAGTACATTTCTTCAGCAATACTGAACTTTTCTTTTTTTTTTTTAACTTTTACACACAAAGATGGAGAAGGTAACTTTTTAATAGAACTATATTTAACATTTGGAGCTCCCTTAGAGTTAATTTTCATCTTGCTAAAGTGTTGAGTATCATCTTGTCCTTCTGCTTTCCCTACTCTGTCATTTACCATATCTGCTGAATTAACTTGAGAACAGATGTCTTCATGGCTTTTTCCTTTGCTTTTTTATCTCTTGCTCTTTGTTCCACAGCATAGCACATGGGTGTTATGAGGCATCATATGCTCTCATCTGCACCATTAAGAAACGTGAGGGGTCACTAGGAAAGGCACCTGGTGATCAGCTGTTGTTATTGGCAGTGTGTAGAGAGTGTTGTTTGGACTAGTAAACCTACTTTCCTTTTAAACCCTATTACTTCTATGGAAAAAATTGATATCAGAAGAGGATTCGATGACTAGTTCAGGCATGGCTATCAATAGCACTGTCATGTACTGTTAGTTGAAAATAAATCCTTCCTAAGGAAATATATTGCATCAGTACCACTACTGAACTTGTGAGATAGTACTTCATCAGCAAAGTAACATTGTTGAATCAGGATAAAGTCCCCTGCAAGTAAATTAAATCGTGTTCCAATGAACAAGCCAAAACCATCCATATATCAGAATAAAAATGAATAGGACAAAAATGGAAATATAACTCATCCAAATGCACTAAGAAGAAGAAAATCCTTTGGTGCCAGAGAAAGAACCAAAGAGATGAGCCCATCATACCTTAAGAGATAAATATAAACCAGGTAGTTATTATTATTATAGGCACTTAATATGAATGTCCTACAGGAAAACTGAATTTAGTGCACTCTTTAACTTATTGAATTCTGTTTCTAAATTTCTCACTCAAAAATGAAAGACAAAGACTCAATTCTTGATATAGTATAGTCTAGATGACAAAATTAGTGCAACGTGAAGGCAGCCCCCTTCAGCCTCTTTAGCCTCACCCCTTTTTTACTCAGCTGAAGATCTAAAGAGGAAAAAAAGTTTAAAAAAATCAAGATTTTTCATTCAAATTAAACAGGAAGAATGAGGGAAAGAATGATTACTTAGTCTTGTGTCTGTGCACTGAGAAATTCCGGACTTGTATCATCTCTTGGTAATGTAAAATAGTACTGCTTCACCAACAGTATTGAAACACTGAAGTCAGCCCTTTACCAGGTTGGTGAAATCCTTCTGCTTTGAATGCCTAGAAACACTCAGAATGAAAGCACAGGCTATTGCAATGGGCTTTGCAACATAGTAGCAATTATTCACTAGCATGTTCATATTCAAGTAAAACCTGTGAATTCTACGAATCTAAGACAATTCAAATACATAAAACTCTCATTTGGGGTTCAATTTCTGTCCTAACTGCTGTTCTTTTCTAAAACAGTTGAAGTGTTTGAACAATTTCCTACATTTTTCTTTACCATATTGTATGCATTTTTCTTACCACTGGTCATTTTTTCATTTCCCTGTTCATCTATATTGGTTATACAAAAAAAAAAAAAAAAGGAACAGAATAATACTCACCTCTTACTATATTTGTTACTAGGTGGCATGCATAATCTCTGTGCCTAAGAAATTTATCTCTAAACACCTTAATTTTCTCTCCATTACTCAAAATCATTCAATTTCACCCATCGTTTCCTGCACACTTCAAAAATTTGTTCTGCTGAAATTCAGTCTCCTTGGGTGTCACCTCAGTACTAGATATAAAATAGAAGATATTGCATTACAACCTTCATGGTTACCTTTTCTCCCTATACTGTGGAGTAGTAGTGCACTCATATTTACAGAACTGATATTTATTTCTTCACAAGGTATGTCACAGCTTATATTTAGGAGTATTTCAATATTTCATCTTATACCTTATCATTAGGCATATTTTTAAAAAAAATAATTTCTCATGCATAACAGAAAATTACTTTTATTTTATTTAAGATATAATTAGAAAGATGGTAGTCAATATTTCCACTGTCTGTAGACCTTCAATCCTTTTTACATATGCAGATGAAAACTCTCATATAGGTGACAGATAATTTTAATTGTGTCAAAATTATATATTAGGTTTATAAATTACCAGTTCTTGCCTCTAGCGTTAACACAAATTTACATCTTACAATGCCTTGAATGTGAAAAATGTGTAGACCTTCCTAAAGTTCTCTTTAATTTCAATATTAAAATTTGAACTTTGCTTCATTTATCCTTCGAGAATTTTTCAGAACATCTCAAATTATGGGAGCAAATAGATGAAATAGAAAAGATAATTTATTTTCATTGACAAGACAATTATTTCAGTTATTTTAAGGAGTTCTTTAAAACTTCTATAATGCAACATTATAAGTAAAGGGAGACCTACGAAAATAGAATCTAGCAGGAGATAAGGGGAAAGGGAAGTCTATTTCTCCTCTAACCAGAGAGCAGACACAGACGAGAAGTGAGGTCACAGATTGTCCACAGATGGGAATCCTCCCACCTGCATCACCAGAAAGCTCACAGAGCTCCTACAGCCCTAGGAAATATTTCTGCGTAACAGGATTGCCTTAGTTGTTCTTGTGCCAGAAGATAGAGATAGAATTACTGCAGAAACAGAGTCCTTCTTTGTCTGGCTAGCTGAAACCTCAGGAACACAGTGGCTTTGGGAAGGATACACTCCAAAAGAGGGCAGGTTGTGTGACCACCAACTGAAACAAAATAGGAGATTCTAGAGCACTTGGCAATGACTTTTTATATGGGACAGCATGGTTAGCCACACGAACAAAGTAATTAGTTGGAAAGCCATTAAGAGACCACCTTTCACTCTGATGCACTTCATTAAAACAAACAAAAAAACCCAAAACAATAAAAAAAAAAAGCCCACACAAATACATGAAAATATTTCTATTGATTAGTATGCCCTTATTGGAAGCAGCTGTATTTCATTGCATAGCTGAAACTGTCTTTCTACAGTCTTTCTACAGCTATCTAACCAATAGACAGAGTTATTCTATGTCTTGTTCCTCTTAAAGCAAGACTTAAAATGTACCCTTTATGTTTATCTTCCTCTGCTGCTTCATTGAGGGTTACAGAAGGAAAATAGCAGTGGTTCCAATTGGATCATCGGACTCAATGCTTGACCCTCAGAGAGAAAATGTGCAGCTCTAAAGAACCAAATGTTCTTATTCACTCTTTGCTGCAGATAACAGCACTACACTGTTGCAACACATCAAATGCTCAAATATTAACATGTTTTAGTTACCTTGCTGCATTTATATTATGAACAAGTGCATGGAAAGTCAGAACAGTCAGTAGATTAGTGCTGCAGACCTGTACAGTGAAGATACAGAAGCCCAATCAGGAAAAGGGAGGGGTGTGTGTCTATCATGGTTCAGTTGCTGTCAACAGTCTGTAAACATCAGAACGTGTTATTCATCCTCACCGAGGATACATCTTAGAGCAGTCCAAATTACTACACATGTGTTAAATGCCATTCAGACAGTCTGCCTGCTTTTGTTTTCTCACCTTTTCTTTATTTCAAAGTGAAGGGAAATTGGAGCAAAGAGGATATCACATTGTGTGTCACATTTCTCGTTTAAGACATGGCAGCTTTAAACCCATAATTAATGAGGCTGAAGTGTTACAGTTTCATGAGTTCAGTGGGCTGTGTATGTCATGTAAAGTCACTGACTGGCTCATGGTATCAAGCAAAAAAACCTTCCAAGATGCCAATTGTCTTGTGGCACCCTCCAGTTTATTTTGTGTGTATGCCTGTCTGTTTTCTTCAGAATATCCAAGGGTAACCATTAGCTGTGTCATTTCTTCTCTTAATTTGTGGATGATCTGGAATTTTGTTAGCAAATAACCTTTATGGAAGGGAGCCTTTAAACGGTACCTCCACAAACAAAGTCACAAGAGCAGGTTGTGCTATTTTTGTGGTAGTTTTCTCAGCTTGCCTCTGTTAACAGTGAAAGATAATAACATGTTTTTGTGTAGCTACCTAAAAGGCTGTTCCCTGGGTTATGGTAATCTTTTCACTGAAGTCCACAAAAGGCATAATTGAATGTAAATGAAATAATTAGAAAATGGCTTCTGCAAAGACCTATTGTCTAAACATGAGCATTTATATGGTAAAGGTAAATAAAACCTTTCCTCAAACAGGTGTCTTGCTCTGACTGTTTAATTATTTTTCTAATGATTCTTTTATATACACTGGAATACACACTGGAATACTGAGACAAAAAAAATGTAATAAGTTCTGTCACATCTTCCTTGTCTAAAGCTCTCATGACAATGATAGGCAAGGAAAATGGAGGGGGAGAATGCAGTAAGGGAAGATGTCATGTCTGTTAAATAGTGTTTAAAATACCTAGCAGGGGGTTGGGTTCTGTAAACAACATAAATATTTAATCCAAAAACTCTTTATATCATTGTTGCCAATTTCATTTTCAATTTATAGCTTTACTAGCATAGTTTATATTTAGGTTTGCTGCAGTGTTGACAGGGCTTTCAGAGTCAATAGGATATCTTTAAACCTCTAATAATCTCAGATACTCAAAAAGATTGTATTCCCTCTTAATTCCCTGTTAAACTGCTTGTAGGTTGATTCAGTGCTGAAATTGTGATTTTTTATATCAGACTGTAAACCCAGCTTCTCAGACTGTTCTATTCTAAGGGGTGTCCCTTTGTCAGGGAGTCCCCATCAGCCTTTTTATGAACCTCATCTAACGAATCCCAAGTAGAATAAAAGATGGGAAAAGTTGAGCCATTTTTTCTCTTGGATGTACATAAAGGAATATATAGGACTAGTAAAATTTGTGTTTGGCTCCATCTTTAAATATGAACACAACTCTTTTGTGCCATATTTATTCCTATTCTGTTAAAATACATTTGCCAGGGAGATTATTACGGTGATACTGTTACCTTGCTGTCTGGGATGAACGAGGCCAAACCACTTAGGAAAATAACACAACTTACTCCACCTTTACAGTCTTCAAAGAAGCAAATAGAGCAAGTGAATGGAGGAACACAAGACTTCAGTGTGCTGCTTACAGTAAATAATCCTCTCTATATAAAAAAAGAGTGAGATAATTCTCACCAGTCTGAAAGGAATGCAAGATTATGGCCAGTCATTCACGTGTTCATCAGATACATTCACTTCTATACAGTGTTTATTCGGGAGGGTTAAAAAACAACATAAGGTGAATTTCTCTTTTCTTTTTTTTTTTTTTTTTCTGTGTTCTTATGGATATGGATGCTAAATTTCCTTATGTTAAAAAATAATGTTCTTCAGTGAAATTTTGCCACAGTTATCATCTCACTGCTTTACAGTGCAGCATCATTCCCAAAAAAAGGTATCTGTTCTGCAGCTTCGGTGGCAGAATTTCATGAGCCTTTTCTTGTCATATTGGAATCTTCACAGAAGAAAACTCTCTTCTCAGAACAAGCACAATAAACAAAATTATCAACCCCTTCTTTTTAAAAGGAAAATGCTAGAAACATTTCAGAGAGCTAAAAACGTCAATGACAAGGTAAACCTTGAATGATTTATACTCACAAAATATCAAGAATATAATGCAAAATATTGTCTTTGTAACACAATACTGATTATGTTTTTAAATGCTAAAAACAAAAGCAAGAGAAGTTTTTTGGTCTTAAGGCTCGTCATTAGGATTGTCCACAGTTCAAACAATAGATGGTCAAAATGGAGTTGAGAATATTTGAATCAATAACATGTTGAAAAGAACCTTCCTAATTTTTACTGGTTTGTATTTGGGGAATGAAGGTTCAGAATAAGTTTTTAAGTGCTGTTCATATCATTCAAATCAGAGCTTAAATGTTCTCAGCATGTTTTCCTGTGGTAATTCTCTCACAAAGGGCAGTGTTATCCACTGCAATCCAAGCTAAACCAGAACTCCCCATATTGCAATTCTGTGTCCAGCATCAGCTTCCTCTACTGTTTGAGATTATCATTTCAGCATACATCAAAAAGGTTCTTCATGACCACTGATTAGAGCATATATTCAGCATCTGAAGGTCTTATAAGAGGACCTGTTACACCTGTTCCTACCTTGCTGAGCAAAATTAAAATGTAAAGCTATATCTAATGTGTAAGTTAGACTTCTCTAAAAATACCAAATGCAGTTCAGTGCTTTGATTGCCCCACGATTAAAATGGGCAGAGTTTTACAGAGTAAGTACAAAAATAGCACGAAGCCAGCCTTATTCAGTAATGAACCTTTGATCATGTAATAACCCCTCCTGCAGGAAATCCCTTGATGGCATGTTTTCTCACTTATTACCTTCCCCAGACAATACTTCCATAGAATTGAGCTAACAGAAGACAAAGACAGATTATTAGACACTGATTCTAGTTTTCATTTTCTACCTCCTTCTCTGCACAGCAGCTACACAAATCTCTCTTCAAAGTCCAAAATAAATGTTCCGTGAATATAATGTTCTTCACAGTAGAGGAAGCACAAGCAACCCAGGCTAAAGAGGAAAAGCTAAAAATGTCACAATACAGCTTGCAAATAGACATCAGTACAGATAGACTGATACACCGTAGAGAATTATACAGTTCTACTATGCTAAATAACTTTCCTAAAGAAAATCAAATAAAAACAAACAACGTCCCCAAACAAAAACAAATTAACAAACAAACAAAAAAGATAGAAAGCAAAGAAAAATAAAAAGGAAATTATAAAAAAAAACCCCACAACAAACAAAAAACAACAAATCCATAAAAAATAAGAAAGAGTAAAGAGGACTCATGGGGAAGGACTCAAGGTTGGTTTCCATTCTATGGTGAAACTTTGGTGTAAGCTGAATCAACATCAGGAATTTTGAAGTGGAAAAGTACATAGTTGATCACACCATCAGGTAGACTCGGGTGAAGTGAATGCAATTTTGGTCAGCTTCTGACATATCTGCAATGTAAGCAGGATTGCTTTGTCTAATTATGTGTTTTCTTGAAATTTATTCTTAATAGTATTGGTTTCATTATTTCTGTACACAGAAACTAAACTACAGTAACAGAGTAATAATCTCACTTTCTCGTAAGGACAGCTGCAAAATGATTTTTGCTTTATGTTTCTGCTGCAGAAGTTGTCACCATTTGTCTCTTTTTTTACAGAAACAAGACCAACTTATTTTTTTCTGTCTGGAAACTAGGATATTATTATATGTTTTAGTGTTTTTATGCATTAGCTCAGATATAGTATCTGAAAACCTAAGGCTACCCATGTTAGCATCCAAAAGTGGTCTTCAAGCTGGGAGAATAATAGTAGGCAAAACAATTTAAATCCAAGAGACACATCTGCTCTGTACTGAAGAAAAATAAATAATGCTACATTTCTGTCCCAGAGAGTGTCTAATTATCAGAATCTGAAGATACCAAAAAGAAAGGATGTGAAATAAAAGTAAGCTTTCCACAACTCATAGTTCTCTCCTAAAGTGAGAAAGCAAGAAAAATAAATACAAGGGCAAAAGAGATAAAATCACAACAATAAAAAGTAAAACAAGATCTGAAAACAATGCACCTCCAAGTCATTTAACAACACACTTTTCTGGGACATGTCGTTCTTCTTCCTTCTCCCAATGACTGTTCATTATTTGTACTTGTTGATAACCATGTTTCACAATGCAAAATGTGAATTAAGTTACTAAGAAATAAACACTTCTTTGGAAAATACATTTGAGACGTTTCAGAGAAGGAAAATTCTGATTCAAAACATTCCAAAGTGGTGATGCTTTCAGTGGTTGTTTTTCTGTCTCAAAATCTAGTGGTTTCTCTATTCTATGCTGCAGACTTCTCAGTCCACTTGCAGTTCTCCAGCTGTAATTAATTAAAAGGGGAGCCGAGTCCTGACATTGAATGGAGCTGGAACTAGAACTTGGTTGGCTTGAGCACCTGATACCCATACAGGCATGGAAAATGTGCAGTGCACCTCGGGGTCCTTGCTAGCAAAGGTGCTGGGGGTCACAGCTGCAGCAGAACCCCCCTTCTCAAAACAGCCAAAATCTATGAGCGGGTTGGCAGCACCCAAGCTGAGCAGGCATCTCAGCCTGTAACAACAAGGCCAGGCCTCCAGGCCTCCTCCTCCTACAGTTCCAAGCTGTACTAGAACAGACACAACGCAGCATTGTTTTCCAATTCCTTTCAAGTGCTGAAATCTGCTATTGAACTATTTCTCTCTCAGCTTGGGGGAAAACGTAACTCTTATATAAAGGAACATAGATGGCTGTCATTGCCTGCAGTTAGTTTAGTAAAGGTCCTTCTAATCATATGGTCAAAATACATAAACAAACAAACAAATAAATAACGATGACTCGAAGAAGTTAAAAGTCTAGAAAGCAGAGAGAGAAAAGAAAGAAAAGAATCTATCCTTTTGGCGGTAGACTGGATTTATGCTGCCTTTAAATGGTCATGAGACTGAAGACCTGGAACTTCATCTAATTTTAGGCAACTCTCTTTTCATTCTGTAATTTATGCCATTCTGTAAATTGGAAAGCAATACTGAGTTCCTTATGAAGATGTAAATATTAATGCCTATTAAGAAATTAAACACTGTTATAAAGATCCCTGCTGGAAATATATACTAAATAGGTTTATTACAAGTGAAGTTAAACTAAAAATTTTGTTTATAATCATTGAGGAACACAAAGAAAATATCTACATCTCCAACAGATGGGGATATAAATACATGAGTAAATGTAACCGCAAGCTGTTTTAACAGTCTCCAGTGTGAAAAAAAGGAGAGGACATTGGATACATCTCTGAGAAATTTTTAAAATACCCTTAATTTTAAGCAATTATTTCAGAATTATAACAAAAATTATCTATAATTTAGTTATCTGAAAATCTTTACAGAAGCTGACACACTGCTAAGATTTCATAATTAAGCTAGCAGACAAAAATGGAGTCAATTGTAACTATGAATCATCTAGATTATTGAAAAGAAATTTAGAGCATTAAATGATGAAATCTCTTATCAGTCATTTGCTGGTTATCTGTCAAATTAAAAGAGAGCCTGATACAAGTTTAGAAATAGGATTCAAGATTACTAATGAGAAGCAAAAAAAAAAAGTTTAACTCAAGAACAGGCAATCTTATCTACTTTTTTATACACAGAATTTTAAAGAATGTCTTAATGCCTACTCTTCAATGGATTAATTAACGTTTTCATTGCATGCCATATATAAAATTTTAAGATCCATTGCCTAATGTGTTTCAAAATAAATTACTCTAGGCTGCATTTGCTTATTGTATTTATATTGACAAAACCATTTGTCACCTTAAAAAAAGGCAGCAAAATTGTAACACTGATGCGACTAAGGGGCCAAGAAATTAAACTTTATGTATCATTCAGTGCATCAATATATGGAGTTCATGGAAAAAAAACCACCATATCACACATAGGTAAGTCTTGAGGAACACTGGCAAGTGTGGACCAATACATATCAATACCCATATTTTGTCAGTCCAAATATTCTGAAAAAATTCCCATTAATTTCATTTGCGCTGGGCAAGGTGTTAGGTAAGTGGCATGATTACAGCATACTCATCTTCATAATGAGTTGCTATGAAAATGAATGACAGTGGACAGCATCCATATTAAAAACTAATCTGTACCATCAATGCAGTAAAAATCACTGGGCTCAGGATCAGTTATCTAGTTCTCATAGCCTATTCTTGACAAGTGGGATACATAAACTTGGAAAAATTCAAAGTTCTGCAGAATTTAGAACATTCAAGCAAAGTTCACTCTGCTCACTTTTTAGTCTCAAAGATGTCAATATTAATTATAATGTGTTAAGAGCTTGACAGCTTAACAAACAGATGAAAAATTGGGTCGTTCAATTCTGCTCTAGAACAAGACTCCTTGTAGTTCATGTAGTATGTATTAATCCATGGGTAGCTTGTTACAAAAACTGTACCTCATTGTATCTTCCATTTAAAATATAATGGCTCCTTGCAGTGCTTTTGTCAAAATCTCAGTTTAAGAAAAGCCCTTTGATTTATAAAGCTGTTTTTTACCAAAGAAATCATGGTAGGCCCACTGGCTGTGTAGGCAAACTGAAGTCCCAGAATCTCCTTAGTGTTATCTCATTGATTTTCTTCCTTAATTAGAAAAAGACATAAGAGACGTACTGTTGATGTGCATCATGGTGGAACTTGGTCTTGTCAAAAGGATGCCAACAGTACAGATTTTATACATTATAGATAGTCCACATATATTAAGAAAAGTTGAAGGACTTTAATCCTGGAAGTGGGTCCTTGCTCAGGTTAATGTGACTTCATCACATAGACATAATGAACCAGAACATCTTGGAGGCAAGATGGATACCAATCTGAGAAACAACTTACATTTTTTGTTCTTTTACTATAACACAATATTTGCAGTTTGAGATAATTCTCTTTTTTTGGAGTCACTTTACATAAATGCATAGGTTAAAACCAAAGCAAATCAACCAAATAAATCCAGATACCAGGATTAAAACTAAAAGGTAGATAAAATTCAATGAAATTACAAGAAAACTGCACTGTTATCATGAAACTCAGTCTGCTAATACAATCTCTCACAGGTTCAGAAGTAGAATCTGAGTTGGTTCACAGCTTTGTAGAAACTAAAAATATCTCTAGCTTCACGGGCAATTTCTGGAATATAATGTTAGACTAGTTATTACTATAATGTGAACCTATGTAAAACTGGAATAAAGAAAAGGGAAAAGCAAATATGCCCCACAATTGGAATACCTATGACCAAAAAGAAAGCTTTGAGAAGAAATGTGGACAACTGACAGTATCAACAGCCTGTTTATAATTGTGTTCCTTTGATTTTAAGGGCCATATTTTGTCTCACTCAGGCTAGATTCTGGCCAAAGATCGTCTTTCTGGTAGAATGCTGTACTGACCTCAAAATATAAAAATAGAAGCAAGAGTCCAGAGCAAGTAGTTAGTGGTAGATTTAAGTTAAAGATAAAAGCTAAAGTGAAAAAGTCTGGAAAACTTTACCAAATAGAGGTAAATATTTGGCTGTACTGCAGATATGTTTCTGCGACACTGTCTTCTGAATCCGAAGGACCGACAGTGGGAGCTATTTCGTCCTCTGGAAATTTGAGAGCAATACACATGCTTATGCAGTTACCAAGTTGACATGAGTCTGTGGTTTAAAATCTTGCTATCTGAAAACTTACTAAGTCATATTAAAGTATTCTGGTCTAGAAATAACTCCTGAGTTTCATAAACCACGAATACAAATAGGTTTTGTTTCTTTATGTTTGTTTCTTTCTTCCTTTTTTTGTTTGTTTCTTTTTTCTTTTTTTTCTCATTAGGCAACTTCACTTCAAAACTTCCAAGGAGAAAGATGAAAACATGTCAATTAATTAGGTATGCTGAAAATATCTCTTCATTTTGAAGCAACTGAACTATCTGATATGTTTCAAAACAGAACAACAAAAGCTGCTTTCAGTAACCTTTCTGCTCCCTCTAAGATAGTGAATGCTGGCCATCACATACACAGAGATGAATTTTTTTACAGCTAATCAGACAACTCACTAAAAGTTGAAGTCCATTTGGAAAGATATATAGTCACGGTTCTCTGGGCAATGCTCAGAAATATTCAGAAAAAATAATATAATAAATCCAAAAATATAATAATAAAATAATTCAGAAAATAGTAATAAATCTGTAAAAATACCCTCTTTTTATTATTTTCTAAACAGAGATTTTTAAAAAATATTATTGAATAATAGTTCCAAGAAAATGAAGATGAAATTATACTGCAAATGAAGATGAAAGGATATTTATAGCCTGATGTATAGTACAAAATTTATCTTGCACGTTGCAAATTTTGGGTAGATTATGTCTTCAGAAAATTGGAAGAAGCTTTATGTTCTCAAAATCTTCAAGTCCTCATGGAGACTTGAAAAAACATGGTACCTGCTGAAGTGGCAACAAATCAAGGCACAATCAGCCCAGGAGATTTCTAGAGTGGTTTGATGATAATTTCCTGACAGGGATGTTGGAGGAGCAAAGAGAGATTTTGCTCGATCTCATGCTTACAAACATGGAAGAATCAGGGCGAGGGACAGTAGTGGCTGCAGGTGATCAGTTTCAGGAATCTAAAGGAAGAAGATCAAGGCAAAAAGTTGGATCATATTTCTGGATTTCAGTAAAACAGAATTTGGTTTTTGGTATTTCAAGATCTGCTTGTAAGAATCCCAAGAAATGCAGTCTTGGAATGCAGTCATGGAATGTAGTCATGGAACGCAGTCACAGTTTTACAAATGCCAAAACCCACCTGGACTGAATCCAGCAAGTAATCCAATCTTTCCCTCTAAAAGGAAATAAGAAGGGTTTCTACAGATATGTATGAGTAGGAAAAAGAGGACTAGGGAAAACATGGGATGGTGGTAGGGGGTGGGGGTGGAGAACTGCTGTCAAAGGATATGAAGAAGGCCAAGTACTCAGTATCTTCTTCAATTTGTGTTTTTACAGGTAAGCCCTCAGAAAAGTTTCTGAGACCTGTGGGAAAGTCTGGACAAAAGAAGACTTACCCTTGGTGGAAAAAGATCATGTTAGGGAACATTTAAACAAACTGGACATATATAAGTTGATGAGACTTGATGAGATGCACTTGCAAATCATGGAGGAGCTGACTGATGTCATTGTGATGTTATTCTTGATAATCTTTGAAAGCTCATGTTGGCTGGCAAAGATGCCTGAGGTTTGGAAGAAAGCAAATGTCACTTCTCCCTTCATGAAGGGCAATAAGGAGGATGTGGAAAACCACAGGTTTATCAGCCTCATCTCCGTCTCTGTGAAAATGATGGAGAAAATTGTGGAAATTTTTCTAAGTGTTGAGGTCAAGAAAGTGCCTGATATTAGTCAGCATGTATCTGAAAAGGGGAAATCATCTTTGGCCAACATAATAGCTTTCTATAATGAGAAGACTAGCTTTATGGAAGAGGGAAGAATCGTGGATGTTATTTATTTTTACTTTAGCAAGTTTATCAGCATTATTCCCTACAACAGCCTCACAGGCAGACTTATGATGTATGAACTAGATCTGTGAAAAATAAGGTAAATTGAAAACTGACTTACTTATGAGTTAAAAGGGTTTTCAGTGCCAGTCAGTCCAGACACAGGCCAGTAACTAAAGATGCATCCAAAGGGCCTCATATTATTTAACAATTTCATTATGTGTATGACAGTGTGCAAGTCTGAACATTGCACAAAGGAGGAGTGTTCAATAAAGTAGAAATCTGTACTGGCATTCAGAAGGACTTCAACAGGCTGGATAGATGGGACAACAGGAGAGACAAGAAGATGAAGAAAGGGAAATGACAAGTCCTGTTCCTGGGGAACAATAGGTCCATGTACCATTCCAGGTTGGGAGCAAACCAAGCAGAAAGCAGTTTTTCAGAGAAGAGCATGGGGGTTCTGGTGGACAACAAACTGAACTTGAGCCAGCAGTGTGTCCTTTCAGTTAGGAAAAGCAACTTGTCCTTCATTGCATTAGGAAGAACACTGCCAACAGATCAGGGAGTGGAACCTTTCTCCTTCTTGTGAAACACATCTAGAGTGCTGGGTCCAGTTCTGTTCTCCCCAGTATGAGAGAGAAAAAGACCTAATAGAATATGGTCCCTAGCTAATGGTCACAAAGATGATTAAGGGTTTGAGCATCCATCGTATGAGGAGAGGCTGAGACACTCAGATAGAGAAGAGAAAACTTGGCAGAATCTGACTGGGGGAAAGTGGAATTAGACTCTCAGTGGCAGCCATTGAGGGGATAAGAGGCTGTGAATACAAGATGAAATGCAATAAATTACCTTTAAATGTGAGCAAAAAAATATACCTCACTGTAAGCATAATTGTACACTGAAAACAGAGGAGCTAGGGTGTCTCCATCCCTGGACAAACTTCTCTAGTTCACCCTTCTTTGTAGAGGGGCATTGTACTCCAGAAGCCCCTTCCACCTGAAGGCGGCCTTGGACTCAGCAATTCCAAATCTCAGTGATTCTGTGATATGATTCTTCTTTGATAAGCCTACAGGCCAGTTTTACTTACGTGAAATTAGCATTTTTAAGATTGATGTTGATGTATAAAATTGCTTAGCACGTGTACATATCAGAAATTTCTGTTGATCTACCTGAGCCCAAATGCCCCAGGCAGTTAGTGTGGTTACAGTATAAAGAGAGTGCTAATGGTTACCACTGTGTTAGGCTGCTTTTCATTCCCTGGGCTTAGCAGCCAGCAGTCTACTTGCGGGAAAATGTCATAAGACAATCTTTGGCATAAATTTGAACTCGTACCTTCAACACCAAATCACTACAGATTTGGTCTGTGTAGGTCAGCGTTGCCCAAGGAACACTAACGACAGATCCTTTACCAATTTGTAATGCTTTCATACACTTTTTTCAGGTGAGTTTAATGTAACATATCCTGTTTCCACCAAGCAAAACTCCTACAGTCATGGCAAAGAGGCAACTCTAGAATTTTGTCATTTTTTAAAACTTAGAACTAGATTTCTTAAGTATCTGGAAACACAACACATTGTGTGATCAGGAAAGAAAGGCATTTTCTTGGCTCTGAGAATTCTTGAAAGACAGATCCATGTATAATTGCCAGTATACACTTCAACATTCAGAGGAGCTAAGTTCAGTGATACAGAATGTCACTCCTTGAAGAAGAAAAAGGTAGAAGGGAAGCTGATGTTTGTCCTCAAAACCATATGTGTTGTCTCCTTTCATTTATATAGCTAGCATTTTTCTTGAATTCTCACAATTTTTCATTCCAGCAGTCATGGAAAGGTAGTGTCCTTGAATAAAGCAAGAAGAAGTATTTCTTTAATTTTGTTTAGAACTATATTTTGTAGAAAAATTTTAATTATATGCATAAAATTATTAACAAAATAAGATCGCTGTAGATTTCAGCAATGAGGGGCTTATTGATCTAAGTAGGTTGATAAGATAACGAAGGACAGATTCCTGGTGTTCAGCTTAATCAATTTCTTAATCAAAACTTTTCCAAATTTTAACCAATCAAAATTCTCATTCCAAAGCTCATCCTGTATATCTGTGTTAACCAATCTTTTTTTTTTTTTTAATTTCTAATTTAGCTTATTTAATATTTAAAGCATTACAAAAGGCATGTGAACATGACATTCTATTCCTATACCCCAACCACGTAGGGAAAATTCCAGTAAGAGGAGTCAGTGTGATAGCACCTTCTGGTTGGTTTTATTATTTTTATTTTTTGATTATTCTATTGCTGCAGTGATTAGGACTTCAGGCAATGAGCTAAAACAATATATTACTAGACTGGCAGTCAATCAGATCACTATCACTTCAAACATTATTTAAGAAGATCTACATTTTTTATTATTTATATAGCTCCATAGTTCATGGTGCTACATAGAACAAATCAAAGACAGATTCCCTGCCCCCTAAGAGCTTACAGTCTAGGCAAGTACAAGAACAACAGGAGAAGATAACACAGGCAGGGGACAGAGAAGGGTAGTAAATGAAAATAAAGACAATTAGGTTACAGTCACATGAAAAGCTAATGTTTTTATCTTGGTGGATACAAACTGGGGAGATGAGGTGTTTGCATAACTTTATTTTAAATTAGAACAAGATTTAAAGGAAGGCCAGAAGAAAAGGGCTTTGAAAATAAATTTCATAGTATCAGAGGTGCTTGTAGGAAGGCAGAGAGGCAAGACTGGAAGGGAACAGGACACTAGTATGTTTGAGGTTGGAAAGCAATGATCTTGCAAGTAAGAGAAGCCAACCTCAGCGACCCTTTGTTTTCCTATACACCCTTGAAATTCTGACAGAAACACAATTGCTTCTGTACACCTAGTTCTGTCTTAAATATTATATCTGTCCATATTTGGGGCTGTATTGGTTAAAATCCTGATTCCTCTTAAGTAGGAGTTTTGACACTTTTTTCCAAGGAGCATTTTAGTTATCATATTTTGTGTTTGTTGATGTATTTGGAGACTAAGTGAAGTGGTGTCTAAGGTACTTCATATTATTCTAATATCCTTAATATAAAAACAATAAAACATAATTTTATAGCATAATGTTTTACCTCTTAGTATGATAAGTATGACCTCTGTTCATGATCCCTTTTCCCTGAAAATATTTTTATTTTATTTCCTATTTGTGGCTTTGCAGTTTGGCATAATATATTTTTTTCCCTCATAAACTATGTTTTTTTTCAATTTTGAAATACTAACAAGTTAGTGTAGGAGGACTAAACTGTGTTATTTTGGGGGTTGTGAACACTCTATGGACAAAATCAAGAAAGATTAATGAAAAGAGCCTCAAGTAATAATAAAATGAAAGAAAAGGTTATTTCAAATTTATACTGAATTCTTCAACTGAAAATTGAGACAGAAACTTCAGAAAGAAATATCACATATAAAATCTGCCAGATACTCCCTGTATACGTCTGTACTTACATTTATATAAAAGGACAATACCATTAAAAAGGCCTGCTGATGTCTATAATTGGACAAATCCTCATTTATTAGAAAGCACCAGAGATCTCTTGATTTCATCCAACCATTTGGCTCATAATTTTCACTATCAGTCCTTCACAAATGACATTTATCAACAATATAAAAAGGGTTTTGTCCTTTTTTTTCTACTTATCTATTGCTATACAACCATGCTGAGGTAACCTGAAGATCTAAACGGTGTGTCTTCTGTGTCTTAAAGATTATAGATGTCTATTTTCATTGAAACAGACACAGGGGGTGAAAAATCCTGTTCAATTTTTACCTCCAGTTGTCATCCACCAGGCAGTGCCATTTCACTGAGCTATAACTGCTTCAAAATTCTCTAGAGTGACATTTGAGGTCAGTCAGAGAAGCACCCAGCATCCTGTACTGAGAAATCAGCAGACTAATTAAGCTGTTATATGAAACCATATAAGGCAGTCATGTATGGATTCCAAATTTTCATCGGTCAGATACTCTCTTGATTTTTGCTCAGAAGTTCCATCAATTTTAATGACAGTATAGAAATTTATACAGCACAAGAATTTTGGAATTTTGGAATAAGCCTTTCAGAGGCCTTTCAAAACAAGGAATTTTTCTTCAGAATTGAGGATATTTTATTTTCAACAGTGAAAAGAAAATGAAGCTTTTGAAAAAATTGAAAGAAATTGACCTTTTTCAAGTACAAAACTATCAGTAGTATTTTCTACTCTTTTGAGGATCAGATCTTTATTAGTCAATTTTCTGTAAATGTCTGAATACAGAAAGAATTACTAATGCACGAAGTAACAACATGAGTTAGTGTATGATTGTTGAAAAAAAACAACATTATCCTACTAT
Source organism: Phylloscopus whistleri (assembly GCA_017589585.1). Classification (NCBI taxonomy): domain Eukaryota; kingdom Metazoa; phylum Chordata; class Aves; order Passeriformes; family Phylloscopidae; genus Phylloscopus; species Phylloscopus whistleri. The sequence continues at coordinate 4,422,085 of JADMLD010001389.1, read as the reverse complement.
GAATCTGTGGAGCCATGCATTTCTAGTCTTGATCTTTAACACAAATTTCCAATTACTTTGCATATTTCCCTCAATAATGGAAGGCTGAAATTCTGACCAAAATCTTAATTAAGCCATGCTACCTCTGTGGTAGAAGTTTTTTTTCTTGGGGAGCTTTGACCGAATAAAATATTTGGGACATAATCTGCATTCACTCTTACTTCGGCTCATATAAAACTTAATGAGAATTAGTCTTCTGCATCAAGGTAAGAATGAAATCCTGCTTAATTCAACATCCTCAATGGAGAAAAGAATGGTGTGTTTGAATATAATACAGCATTTTATTACACGATTTTGCAAATTTTATTGTAAATCATCAATCAAATGCAATACCCAATTTTTTCCATTCCAAGCCATCATAATTAGGAGTTTTCATTGTGTTATATGACAATTACTCTTTTTCCCTTTGTGTTTTAAAGAATTAACTTAAATATAAATTATGTAAGTATACTCATTTCCAGAAAAATTGCTTAAAGTGTTTTTATCTTCTTTATACTTCAGACAAAGATAACCTGTTCTTTGTTATAACATAAATGGGGATGAAACTCACAAATATAAGAGAATTTGCTTTCTCAGTCCCTGCTCACAATGGAAATGGCCAGCTCAATCTCTATGAATATTTATGATAACTGGGTAGTAGACACAAACCTCCCATTTACCCCCAAATTTCATGATATAATTTATACAGTTTGGATGATATATTTCTGTGTCATAAAGATACTGATAAGATTAAATTAAGCCCAAGTAAACAACCAGTCTCTTTATTCACCAATGACTTACTATTATTGTTATAATGATTATTTTAATGGTTTGGGGAGGCTTTCCTAATTAGTCAAATTAATTTTTTCCATGTAAAGATCATCTTCATAATCTTTTTTGGTTGGCATAACATTCCTGCATAGCCCATACTATACATTTCTTGTTGAGATACAAATAAATTTACAGTAGACAGAGATGCAAGATTCAGCATCTGTAGGGCAGTATTTCAAAATGTTATGTCCAAGAACTCACCACAGTCAGGACATATAAGTTAGCTTTGAAGCAGCTAAGAGCCAAATCCTGCAAGTATTATCACAATATGTTGTAATGGCTTCTGTCAGAAATCCCAGCAAACTCTCTCGTCACAAGTTTAGTGGCAAGAATCATCAGGATAGGGCACTAAGCTGAAGCTAAGTACCGGTACTGACACAAAGTACTGCACATATGTTGCTCAAATCACACAGCAAAACCAAACCAACTAAAACTGACATAAATTTAATGCTTTCTATTTTTCTCTTTTTTTTCTTTTTTTTTTTTTTAATTTTGTGCATTGGATTCAAAAAGCAAACTGAGTGCATATTAACTTCTATCACAATGTGGTCAAGAGGTCTGTGTCTTTTACCATTTACACACAATTGTTCATGACAGCATGTTATCAGCTTAGTGGAAACCAGGGGTGTAGCATGGTAAGCAGTGGTGGTAGTGCACCTATTTTTTTTATATTATATAACTTGAAAATATGTCTCTTCTAAGATTCCTTTTTCATGATAAAAATAGTTTTCACCAAACGTTGGTGGTGCGCACGCACTACCACTCATGCTTGGCATCACACCCCTGACGGAAACACATGTTCTTATTTTGTTGATAAAAAGTATTACAAAAATTTCCATACAAAAACTATTTTCATAGAAATCTTGCATTTCCACAAATAAACCTGAACATTTTTTTTTTTTTTGGAAAAAAAAAAACTGCTCAAGAATTTTGTTCATTTAGTACTGTGACTGTATTGAAAAATGCAGTCCTCCTTTAAGTTCTTGACATTCACTTCTTTTAGGTGACCCATCCCTCTTCCAACATTAACGAGAATCGCACAGGCTCCATTGAGTTCAATTAGTAGCAGGAACAAGTGTTTCAAAACCCATTCAGGCTAAAGTGCAAGCCCTCTATGTGTGAAATACACTGCTTCCCACCCCCTCCCTCTTTTCACAATTATAGAAAAGAAAATTAATTGCTTATATCTAAAGGCTGTAAGATACATTCCTTTGTACTAAGGAAACTTTCATTCATCTAAAAATTGGGTCAAAATTCTGGAAATATTTTGTCTTTTTTTAGATCAAAGTTCCAACCCAGCTAAATTCTTCTCTTTTTTTTTTTTGTAATTATTATTTATTTACTTAGTTCAGTGTCATAAACAGTCAAAAAAAAAAAAAAAGCAGGTGAGCATCATCATATTTATTCTTCTATTCATGGGATTCATGTTTCTTCACTTTCAACATTTCTTCCATCCAGGAAGAGCATATCGCCTTGTCCAGATGGTAGTTTCAGTCTACCAGCAGTTACCAACTTTTCTGTGCTGGGAAGTTCAGAAGAGCATATGGTTTCTTGTTCCACTACAGTTCTGAGACATTACTTTTACTAGACTCCTTCTGTGGTTTGTATCATCTTGGGCATTTATTCTCCCTTTTCTGGCAGCCATTGAACTTCAAAAGGAACCTGTAACTTCTCACTGAGACTGCATTTGAAACCAGCCACAAAACTCACATGGAACATTCATTCATTCAGAATGATGGAAACCCATGACAAACAGCATAACCCTGCATAAAACTTGGTTGATCCATGATGCTTGTGATTCGAGTCTGGCCATTGCAACTGCTGAGATCACAGAGTCTCTAGTTCATAGACACAGCGGCATGAGGTAACTCATTTTATTTTGCACTTGTTGCATATTTCCACAGGAAACATTCTCGCAAGGTTGTTTGGAAAAAAGACGACAGTTTGTGCTTGGGGTATTTGGCTTCCCAGCTCTATGCCATGGTTTCTTTACCTGGCAACCTTCTGTCGTTAAATGTGTGCATGTTGATAACTTCTTCTGTTTTCACAATAACAGGGGCCTGTGGCTTGTGTTTTAATCGACGCTGACACTTCAGAGACATCCTTAGCTCCTCTACCATGGCACTACAGAAGGACCTCTACAGAAGGAAATAGAGGAACAAGAGAGAAAAAACAGCTGTAAGAAATTTCTAACTGCAATGTCTAGAAGCAGATTCACTGTACTGGAACAGTCTTGTCAGTCTTTGCTTTGTCCCAGTCTGAACCTCAAAGCAAATTGCTGGCCTTATTATACGCATCACATAATAATTAAAATTACTTATCAAACTGTGATGACTCAGTTTAAAAATCACCTTGCCTGTACAATTGTTATTCTGGCAGGTACTGAGTCTGGATGCATATGTTACATAAAACTACTTCAAGCAGATTTTCTGTCAACAGGTTAGATTTACAGTACAGTATCTGAATGTAACATGTATGTTAGACATTCACTAGAATCTCCTTAGCCATATTTCAAAATAATAATTGCATTTCTATGTGACTTAAGTAAAGTTCTTCAGAAACATTAAGTTTTAGTGTAGGAAGTTTACCTGAATTCATGTTTAAATACTGTTAAAATCCAGATCTGTTACTGAAAACTGTTATTTACTCCATTATTTATAGTATCTTCTGTATATATAACACTTTTCCCACTACTGATTATCATTTATGGAGTATGTGTTTGCAAAAAAACCCCAAAAAACAAACCAGCAATTCAGTTTTGTTGATCTTTATGAAAAGTATATTTAAAAAAAAAAAAGTTTAGTAACATGTTTCCATCAAATCCTCAAAACCCTTTTTCCAGTTTGCAGTGCAAGCAATTTGAAAAGTAAAATAAAATGTCCCTATTCCCTCAGTCTGACTGAATTCTCAACTTCCTAATAGTGTGCTGCTCAATTAGCCTTCTCTCAGTGTAAGAATTGGAGTATCAAATGACATATGGTAGTAAGGAAAATAATCTCAATTTTGGGGTCTGCGTCATAGTTTAACTTAAAATGTTTTCCAGCTAATGGAGAAATGTACTAACTAAATAACACATCTCAGAAGCTGAGATGTTAAGCCAAGCCTCTGACAATTGCTCTCAGGCAAATTTGAGGTGTGGTCCAACCCTCTGCATTCTTCTCTTTTAATAATTAATCTCCAGGCCAGGGAGGTGATCAGGAAAGAAGGGCAAACGAACAAATGAAAAACAAACAAACAAACAATCTATTGAACAAGAATCAAAAAAGTCAAAGTACCTAGAATTACTATCTCATGACCATTTTTTGATTTTGTTTGATCAGTGGTAGTCAATATATAAATGTCTCATTTGGCTTTCAAATAAAAGCTCCATTTCTGAACTGTTATATCTTTATTACTCATACAAACCTGAAGTTTGGAGATTTGATCCAGATAATATTTAAGCATCTCCCCCTACCTAGTTCACTGGGAGCCTAGATTGAAGCTGTATTCATAAAAGTCTGCATTCAGCTTCCAACCTCCAGAGTTGAAAGCACTCTAAGCAGTAAGGCACTCAGCTTTCCCCATTAGATTTTACACCTTTGTCATTTGGCAACAGTAGAAATTCTGTGAAACACGCTGGTGCTTGGCTTATTTGTGGATCCTATTAGAATTCATGTTCCAGTTCTCCATGCATGGTTTCAACCCAGTAGGTATGCTCTGAAAGGACCTAACAAACCAAGTTCCTTAAAAATGTGGCAACTGCTAAAGCATACGTGGCAGATATCCTTTTCTTCAGCGCAGCCAGTCATCAGCTGGAGCATTAGAACTCAACACGAGTCACATTTAAGAATGTCAGTATAGTAGCATCTTCTGCCAGAGAGATTTAAGCTTGTGTCTCAGTAAACAGCTATAACCTGCAGGCATTAGACCATCCCAAGGTAAAGTCACTTGCAGTTGCTGCCTACTGATCCTGTTCCACTTGGCACAGTAGCAGTTAACAGAGGAATAGAGAGAGAAAGGGAGCCAGGGAAAGCATGAGCTGTTCTGTAGATGGGGAATGAGAGCACACAGCAGCAGAGGAAGGGCTTCAGTAGTAGTTCTTGTTTCACTGAGGACTTCAACAGTTTTACATAAAATTCTGTTTTGTGCAAAGAGTGCAAACATGAGCTGTCTCAATCAAGAGTTAGAACTGAGCATAAATCCAACAAATCCTGAGCAAATGCCCTCTTCCCTAATCCTTTGCACAAATAAATAAACAGGCAAGTGGGAAGCAAAGGAAAGGGTAGTCTTGCTCTGGGTGTGATACACTTGCTTTGAAGCATTTCTTTCTCCTGCTGTGTTTGAAATAAAGGAATACTTACAACTCAACTTACAACAGAAATGATTTTACCACCTACAGCTAAGTTTAAGTTGTCAGTCCAAAGGACTCTGGTTCAGAGTCAAATACATGTCCTTCAGAGGCGAAATTTGGCTTTTCTGGATGAAGTGAGCTCTGCAACATACACTGGGTTGACATCCAAGACAGCTCTCTTTGTGTGAATGAGGCTAAAATTCCCAATTGAATGGTTGGAACGTAATACGTCAGATCCTACTGCATAAGATATCTTTGCTGAGCATTGTGTAGAAAGTAGAAAACTGCACCTCCTTATCCTGCTATACTTTGAGAGAAAACATTCAATTCTCTTAACCTTTCCCTTTTTTCTAATAAAGTGCTATTGCTTAACATCAAAACTGCCATTATGATTACAAAATTGAAATTAATCCTGAAATATTTTAAAAGGGCAAGATTTAATTTAGTATTCCCTAGTGCCTTACAGGCTAAATTGCTACGGCTTGAAGATCTTGGCATTTCCACTATGTGAACCTAGCATATAACTCAGGAATTTCATAGGGAATCCATTAAGTAAAGGATGCAGCTCAGCACTATACCACTTGTAGCCGTTATAGGGCTGTCACCTCTGGAATTAAAGACCTAGCTAAAATATTCTAAGGAACAAAATCCTTCTAAATTTTAAAATTATGCATTAGCTCCTAAAACTTTCAAGATTATGTCCCTTGTCTTTTTCTTGCCAAGAAGAGTGCCAAAGTAGAACAAATCCTTTTCAAGGGGAATCAATCCACCAAAACTTTTGCAAAAATCTGCAAAAGATATAATTTTTTAGGTAATCTCAGTAGGAAATGGATTACAACCAACATCCAAGAGGTGAGAAGATATATGTCAACATTCTGAAATACCTTGAAAATGAGATCTCAAGAAACTTGCCAACACATTTTATCTGAGAATTTTACCTGGATTTGAAAAACTCATTAAAAGGGAAATATTTGAATGACCGACAGTCTTAATAAAGCAGATACCACAACTTTGAGAGTTATTTTGTATAAAATATTCTTCCATTCTATATTTTCAAATTATTTTTTTATAAATTGTTTATGGGATCTTGTATGCACATGTGGTAGTGAAAATATTGTTTCTGGTTAAGAATATTGTTACATACCTTCTGTTTGTTCACTTGTTTCAAGTTTCACTCACTGAAATAGTCATGTATTTTAAAAATATTATTTCAAGGCTATGTAAGAATTTATGATCCAGATCTTTTTTCCCTCATTGTGTTCTATCTGAGAAATATCAGGTAGAGTTTTTACGCGTTAAAAAAAGTCATATTCAATAAATTTTAGAAAGGATTTATGGTTTACCTTTTAATTTAAATTAATTTTTTTTGTCTAATTTCAATTCCTATCTCTGTAGTCTCCATTTTCTATATTTTTATACATTAAACTTTGTGTTCTTTCACTGTTAGGATACACTATTTGGAATAATAAGACATGAAAACAAGAAGCAGTTCTAGAACATTTTTTTGTGACAGACAAAAGATGTTTTCAGATATGATTTTAGAAAAGATAATCCAATGTCTTGATCCTGAATTCAATTGCTACAGAAAAACAGCGAAATGTTTACAGAACCGAAAGGCTACATTTCAAAACTGTTGTCCATCACGGAATTGAGCACTTTAGTATATATTACAAGACTCTCCACTTAATTCAAAGAAAATAACCTCTTGCTCCCAACTTACCTTCCACACTGCAGGCATGTTACAAGAACATCAGTTATTATCGATTTTTCACTAACCCTTACAAAATCATAAGTTGTCTTCTTAAATGCTACCAGAAAGTAAAGGCTGCCTCCAAGTCATCTTAGATACAATAAAATGCTAGAAGAATTTAAGGACAGCATACAACTCTCTAAACCATAGCGCACATAAGTGCATCTGTTTTGTTGCAGCATATCATAATAAAACATTACAAAAAAGTGTACAAAATATCATTTTAATCAGAACTGTAGTCCTTAGCCTTCTAACACAAACCAATTTTGAAAAAAGTTCATCTCCTTAAGATGAATAAACAAGTAACTGACACCTCTGACATTCTTTGCCACAGCTGACATCTCACAAGTCATGGAGAATCAAGATAAGCATTTTGCAAAATGTTACCACTGCTTACAAGCTGATTAGACAGCTTGTGTATGGCTTTACTGCATGAGAAAAAAAGTTTTTTACAGGTGTTAATATGAAAGGTAGATAATACTTTCACTGCTTTCATTATTTTGCTTTATAGGAATTTAGAAAGGTAATTAGAAATCATATGAGCATTTGTTAGACACATAATTATGAGACTATCACCATAGATTTTTCTTTTAACAGCCTAAAAAGAGCAACAGGAAGAGAGAACAGCATGCCTGCACCACTCTAAACATTCTGATTTAATTGATTAATAGTCTGTGTGTTTTAAATAAAAAAATCTCCAATCGCTGGTTTATATTTTCCCTTGTTTGATGCAGATAAAATAAAGCTGTCAACATTCAATAGAAGGATTTCAGATTTACTGAGAAGTTCATTACTTCCAGTCTTATCTCTCAGACATTGTTTGAAGATTTGTTTAATTTCTTAAAGCAGTAACAGCAGTAATCCTGTATTGTCTTGTGTTATGGGTCATTTTTCTAGCATCGAGGAGGACATATCAATCAAACTGCTTTTTGTCTCAAAGTTAGCTGAGAATGAATGTACAGTCTTATCCTGACTCTCCCTCCTAATCAGTTTCTGATTCCTATGCCATTCCTTCAGGGATTTTAAATATGTGCATGGAAAACCTGTCAATCTTAAACCTTCTAGAGAGAAAAACAAATCCTATCAAAATGTTGGCTTAGAATCACAGAGATGAACAATTAAAGAGAAAATAACCTCAGAAAAAGTGAAATCATAGATCACGGTAGTTGAAGTACAAGTATTTCAAAGTTGAAGTGTAGTTGTAATGATCATATTTTTAGGTCATTTAGTTATATATCTATTCTTAAACATGACCATAGATGGAAGGTAGCATATATATGTGCATATTATACATATCTATGTATGCATAATATCACATTAAATCTTTTTCCACTGACTTTTCTGGTGCTGTACAGTTTCAATACATAGAAAGTATAATGCACAAGTACACTTCAGACTAAATTCACACCAGTTATCTGAACATATCACCAGCATATTCTCAACTTTTTGGATTAAACAATTATTTGGGGTTTTGGTAGAAATAGAACAAGCAACGATTTTACAAGTTATTTTTAGACCAAAATATATGTCACTTGTATGAAACAGAAATTTCACTGCCCACTCAAATGAAGACAGTAATATCAAGCAAAGTGAAAATTTTAATTCCACAGATAAAACTTTGTGTTCACTGTAGTATCTACAAAGTCACCACCAGTAGAATAGTTCCAGACAGCTTGATGAAGCATGAAGTGCTTTACCCTGTAACTGAATGCTGGTTGTTTCAAGGACTTTTGTAGCTATTTGACGGAGAGGATGAACAAAAGTCTGGTGGGACTGACCCTTCCTGTAACGAAACAACACTGACACAATTTTCTGCAGGCTGAAGTGCTCGCTGAGTTTTAGAGTTATGAGATGAACTTAGATGACATACAGCACCTCACTGCAGGCCACTTCTTGGGTTTATTGTAAGTGTCTCCCAGCAGGACAATAAAATTCCATCTTGCCTTAAATAAGTTATCAACTAATGTCAAAAAAAACAAACATATAAAATGAAAAAATGAAAAAAAAACCACCAAAAAACAATTCAGCCACTCTCAAATTCTAAAATTTATTTCCTAACAAAATAAAATGTACTCTGGTGGATGACAGAGAATTTCAGAAAAGCAACACTTGAATTCGTTCAGTCTTCTGAAACTATTTTCCTTGTTTCCAGCCTGATAGCTACCCTTCTTCCTGTGGTTGTTGGGGAACTCCTATTAGTTCAGAAAGCTTTTTTCAAAGTGGTTTTCTTTAGTTCTGCCAGCAGCCTTTCTGGCCATCACACTGACCATGATGTTTTTCTGACTCACCTGTGGACCTAGGCTGGGGCAGAAGGGATTGCACTTGTGTGGTTCCACTCTTTCCTCTCAGAGAAATCCCAGAGGATGGCATAGGGCAATTGCTCATCAGCCCCGAGGGCTCTCTCTCATGCAGGATTCCACAAGGTTTCATCCTGTCATCTCTCCTTTCAACATGTATATGAGGCCACTGAGGAGATAATGAAATAATTTGGGCTGTGGTGTCATCGACACGCAGAGGATACACAGTCCTACTCTATCAGACCAGGATGGTGCAGCCATTTTGAGCTTCCAGTGCCCGGCTGAAATAGGGGGGTGATGGCATTTTAATACCAAGGAGACAGGTGCTGTGTTGGACAGGTAAAGGCAAGCACTCAGAAGATATCTTCTATCCTCGTTTTTCCATTCAACCTCTTCCGGAAGAGGCTGACAGTCTCACATTTCTCTAGGTTTGGGTCTGCGTTTTTAAACTCAGAGTGGCAATAAGTGCTATTTGTTATTAGGGTTTCAGTCAGAGGCAATAATTTCACTGATGTAAATCTTGTCACACCATCCCAGATCTTCTTCCAGAACATGGTACTGCTTTCTCGTGTCCCTGGACATGACTGGAAGGTGTTTAACAAGGACTGAGAGCAATAGTACTTGAGCCATGTAACTGTCACTGAGAAAGCAATGAACAGAATACATGGCACTGCCTAACTGGTTTAGAACAATCATTGCAATGTTAATGGGTGTGGTTTTGGCAATCACGTCTGTGCAGATATTTCTCTGCCTTTCAGCAGAGGTGATCCTGGTTGCACTGAATCAGTCCCCTGAGATCTTGCATTCTCAGCCACAGGATGTGAAGATTCAACCACCTATTGAATATTCTTTGATTCTACATCTAAATTCACTCTTATTGTCAAGGAATGTCAGGTTTGTTGATCACCAGGCACGGTAAAAGGAAGTGATGATGATGTGTGATTAATGCTTTGTAGTACCAATCCATCTGGATTCAAAGACTTTGTATAACATGATTTGAAGATAAATTGTTAATTTTGCAGAAATGTTTCAGAAAATAAATATAACCTCTCTTACCTGAATTCTAAACAACTCTTTTTTTTTTAAAGTTTGCTCAGATTAAGTCCTCTGTACTTTATTCCCTGTAAAAATTTTTACTACTTTTATAGTTCATTGTAATAGTATGAACTTAATGAGAAATTTGGCATGGCCTCAAATCATATTGAACAGAGAGAGACTATTAGTATTAACTTAATGCCAATCAGTTTTTCTACTGTTTGGAAACACTGTTATAGTCATATTTCAGTGCATAATATCAAAAGGTTTAACACCCATTTCTCTACAATTATATGGTTTCATCTGACAGTAAGGATATTTTCTCAATCTAAAAGGTAGTAGGAAGTGTTTGTTATTTTCTGACCTATACAAAAGTCAAAGTAAATAAATCAGCTGAATTATACTGTATTTGCTACTACATTTAATTATAGCATAGCTGATCAATTAAAAAATGAAAGTTTAATGATTTATATTAAAATATTATATGTTAAGGTAATATTTAGAGGGAGACAATGAAAAATTGTTAGAAAGATACAAAAGCTTTATGAAGTGACATTTTTTCCATTGGAATGAAAAAAATATTTTTATCAGAGTAGAAAATAATCATATAAGGTGTTTCTTCTTTCTACTGATGAGTGAAAGTGAATCATATTTGCTATAAAGTAAACAACATGTAGGGGTTTCCAAAATTTTTTTAATCCAAATTAAAATTCTTGTCAGACTTAAAATATTCCATAGCTCAGGCTTATAATTTAAGCTCTAATCCTCGACTGAGTGAATATGGAACTACAGTGAATTTCCTGTACTTGTGTGCTTATGTATTTATGTAATGGTCAACTTTACATATACTCCTATATTTTCAGTTGTTTTTTGAAAGACACAAATAAAGACATTAAAAGTTTCTCAGAAAAAAAAGTCCATTACCAAACAGATACTGGTTGAACTGCAATCAAAAATCAAAATAGAGTTCTTGGTTTTAGTATTTTATTGTTTGCAATTTACTTTAAAATGTCACAGTTGCTAACTTGCTTTTTTCCACCTTTTTTTTTTTCTTTTTTTTTTTTTTTTCTCCTCCTGTTAAAGGTGTTTGGGGTGTGGATTGGATTCTTGTTTTGGGGGTGGGGGGGGTGGGGGGTGTTTTGATTTGTTGGGTTTCGTAATGATTCTTCACCTTAGAAAATATTCTCTAATGTATATTTACATGGTTTCCAGGAGGGCATTTAATTAAAATTAGTACTTGAAATCACATAATCTCTACACTTACACACACACAAATTAACCATACAGGTTTATACATACTCATACAGTGCTCAGGGGACTACAGGATGATAGAAGTTCCAAATTTTCCAATGGCATATCTGCAGAATGCAGTGAGCCAATGTTGGAAAAATATTTTCTTCCATGACCTGTCCCACTTGCTGCTTTTCTCAGCCAAAATTACAATCTCTGAGGATGCTCCATTAAAAAATATGACACAAAAATACCAACTCCATCACTGACTGTAGATTGTATAAAAGTTACTTGGGATATAAATCCCAAAGCTTTTACTTCAATTTAGCAAGAATGTCCACATTCTTTTGTTTCTTGTAGCCTAAGGAACAGAATTTTCAACTTAAAATCTTTTGAACTTGTCTCCCCCTGGAAAAAAATCACTAGACTGAGATTTATTTTGTTATTGTTCCAAAAGTATTAAAAATTACTGCCCCAAATTCAAAGACTTTTGATATTAAACTATTAGAAATATTTTTGAACTCCAGAAAAACTGACATAACTGCATTTTTTTGAGGAAGAAAAGTACTTTACTGAAAACTAATTTAGTAAAATTTGGAAAAATAACCCAAACCACCACACCCTAAAATATTATGGTAAAATAAGAAGGATCCTATAACCTTTTCATTTTTTTTCATGTCAAACGATTGAATTTTGGATTTGCACTGTTGGTGAGATAACAATTGAAACGAAGATTAAAATACTGACTTTCTACACACCCTGCTGACAAAGAAACATCACAATATTTCAGGAACTGTTAATTTCTTTCTGTAAGTCCTTTTCACATAGGACAAGCTGCACTTTGCATTTTGCTGATATGAATTCTAAAAAGAAGCATTGCAAGACATAATGAATGAAACTTATCCTAGTACAAATAGGTCTTAAAAGGACCTTGGAAAATTAACTCTTGTTAGCACTTACACTGATTCCGTGTAAACAAATTGAGAACAGTTAAATCATATTTGAGGTCAGGATGATGTGTAACTGCACATGGTCACAGTGCAACAGCTGTTTCAGCCTATCAGCTCTTGGCCCCTCCTTGCCTCTTGAGAAGGGTGCGGGATATCAATAAAACCGGGTTTGCAGATAACTTCTCCACCCAATGTCACTCTCTCCAAAGAAACCCTGACCAGGATAGGCACTAGGACAACAATTTACAAGGGTGACAACAAACAATGGTCTATATATCTGTGCCTTCATCAATAACGTGAATTTCATCCTAATGTTTTCAGCAGTGCACATGTAGTTTCTATCACACAGCTGACACAGTAGTATCTAATCACTGTGTAAGGGTGGTATGAAAATGTAAATAATCTCAGAGAAAACTTAAAAAAACCCCTGAACACAAAAAAGCAAAGGAAAGGTCAATAAAGTCTCAAACTGAGAATCATCAATATATTATGCTAAATAGTAATGGTCTTCAAGGTCAATGTTTTCCCTGGTATTTACAATAATAATATGAGCTATAGAAAACCAAATGTTTAAAATGGACACAAACCCATAATGCATCGATGCACATCAATTAAAAAAAAAAAAAAAAGAAGAAAGACATAGTAATTGTTTTAAATGGCTTCTGTTTCTAACCTTGCTTATTCACTGCCCTCTGAGTGCCTGTTAAAGTAAGGGAGCAGGTCATTCAGCAGCAAAAGCAATTATAAAATGCAAATGACTGAGCATTTATTGTCAAGATTGGCTAGATAAAAAAGGTCTGATAATAACATGTTTCCAAGTAGATGACATAATTAGATGTTTGTACCATAAACAATGGGAAATAATACAAGCCTTTAGCATTTTCAGAAAGGCTGCAATTAAACAATAGGTAAGCATTGTGACATAAAATTTACTAAAAAGTAACAATTAAATTTCCCTCTCAGAAATTAACAGGCACCATCTTGTGGTTGCTCTGCAGGAATGCAGTCAGGACAACCTCTGACCTACCATCTCCTCCTACCCCTTCCCACTGTGCCAACTGGAATATCAACATTCTGCCATAGACAAGGATATCTGCTCTGCCATTCCGTTCACTTTCTCTGAAGGAAAGAGTTAGACTATGTATTAGGCAAGACTAGAAGAGTTACCTAGTCCAAAATTCACTCCAGGTTATCACATTATTAAAACCTGTGTGTAAAGTAGAAAATTCAGAATACCAGCAATCATAGCAAAGCCACAATTAATTTCTAATAAGTTTAAGATCGAGTCTTTAGTCTTTGATCTAAAGACTCCGCAGCTCATTAAAGCTGCATGAATTTTTGAGGCAGTTAGGATCGAAAAGTCTTGTTCCTGCTATCCTTACATTACAAAAACGTGTTTTGAGCATTTTGCAGAAAGTGCTTTAAATTATTATATTCAATTCATTTTAGGCCAGAGTCATCCAGATAAATTTGGGCCATCTCTGAAGACATAGACTCATATCCAGGTCACAGCTCAGCATTCAGAATTTCTTGTTCCATGGAATCTGCAGTAGTAAGTAAAACAGTTTTTGTATGTAACGTGTATGTTCCTGGCTACTGATAACTGCTTTGGGCCCAGTTCTGCCAAGTTCTCAGTCATTGTGCCTTGTGAGATAAATATCTACACTGATCTTTCTCAATTCAATTGTGCAGCAGAGCAGTGAATTATTTAACATGAAAAGTTCAATAATTTTTGTCTTCCCTGTAAATATATGTGAAATATAAACAAGTATTAATGTACTTATTTTTATTGCTTTTATAATAAAATATAAATTAATAACTATTTCAGAGACATTAATTTCATTGATGTTTATGTTATGATTTGATTGCATAACTCCAGAAATATTCTGTTGGCATTACTGTTTCAGTACATGTTGAGGCTTAATCTAGTACTTTTTACCATAGGAAGTATATGACCTCATCCCTTACAAATAGTTAAGGTGTGTCTCGTTACACATTATTTGAAGTACTGTCTTCACATTCATAATTTCTGAATTTTCTGGAAAATAGTTAGTAATTTAGGATACTTATTTTTCAAGCAAGCCAGCTTTAGTAAGTACCAGTGACTGGCAGTCTAACTGTGATAACATCCAGGCTTATCTTTGCTTTTGAAAGGTGTCAATCAAAGAGGAATTTCTCTCTGTCTGGAAAGTGTTGTAGTGGCATAAAATCATCTGTTTCACAGAAAGTCTTAGGAGTGTCATATGTTTTCTTCGGACTTTTAAACACATCAGGGTCATGGATGTTTTGAGCCATCTTTTCTTACAAGATGCAACTTTTTAGTTTTAGCAAATAACACCATTTTATATGCTGTTTTTCTGAGCTTGATTCCTTTCAAGATTTCACTCCTCCAAACAGGCTCACACCAGAAAATATCTCTATTTCTGTGTAAGCTCCAAGAGCAGGGTGACATAAAAAAATCTAAAACTCCATATCTATATTAAACAATTTCAATCTGCATTGCCTCATTGCTGGAAGTACCACTGAATATTTTGTACATATTAAAAAGCGAACACTTATGCCCACTTATATCTCAGGATACTCCATATACTCAGCAGCTGAAGTTATCTGATTCATTTTGTTTCCTTGGCTCTCAATATGACCTTGGATCTTCCCTCTTTCCAAATATTGACAAACACTATGCCAGAATGATACTCTAATTCCTAAGGGATGAAACAACAAATACTACCAAAAATAGGTGCCTCCTCTCTCCCGTGGAATATCCAAAGCAACATTATTTGCTACTGTTTACTCATCTCAGAAGGGACTTGTAGAGACTGGAGAAAAATGACAGGGTTTCTCGTCTCACCCTAGGCTGCTGTTGCTCCCTCTCCTAGGCAAAGGGGATCTGCTACACTTAGAGAGGTTGAAAGATGTTTTCTGAAAGTCTTTGGGTGCTGCAAGAAGAGTGGGTGAGGGGATTTGCGGGCAGGCTGTGTGTAGGGATACGAGCATCATCTTCTTCTTGAATTCATTCCATAAATAAAACTGCAGTGAAATTTCAATGGTCTGCTGATATCAGGGTATGTGGGAGGAGATGGAAGGTAAGTGATTGGAGACAAGGAGGAGAGAAAGGAGAGAAGCCTGACTCAACGTACTCAACTCAACTCAACTCAACTCAACTCAACTCAACTCAACTCAACTCAACTCCTTCAGATTTATTGCTAACTTTCTAAAATGTCTAAATACTTGATGATGAAACATTTCTGGTACAAATGCTGTTGAAAGGTCACATTCCTCCAGTCATTGCTATTTCTATCCAACACTAATAAACAAACAAGTAAGAAAATGTAAACACAAAAGAAAAATAAAAACAAAAAACCCCTAAACCAAACAAACATGAGCAAATTCTTCCCCCCTCCTTGCAAACTAAAGGACTTAAGGAAATAAATCCATAACTAGAAAGTTTCTGTTTGCTTCCTCTCACAACTTCCAACATGCTGCTATTGTCACATATGTATTTACACCCTGTAAAATACTGAACTCACGTAACAAAATTATTATCAAAGCAGTGCTATTTTTCTACTTGAGTGCTTGCTTAAACTCCAGAAAAGCTAAACCACATTTTACTGATGTTCATATGAGATCCATATCCATTTTAGGAATGGATAAAAATTATTGATATTTACATGGGTTTCTTAGGTAACCAGTGTATTTTTCCTTACAAATCCAATTCAGAAACATAACATTCTAATAGTATGTTAACAGAAGGAATTAGCTTGCAGTATCGTAAAGAAGAGGACCTAAGGGGTCCTTTAACAATTCAATGAATGTACCCATGTTCAAACAGTGTTTAGGACCTTGAAACCTCACACTACCTTAGTGTGTGTTAGGAAAAAAACTTCTTGACAATATATTTATAACAGGAAATTTGAGTACCAAAAAGTTGCCTCAAAAGAAGTGAAAACAAATAGTAAATTTTCTGAGTAATGATTCAAGTTACAAAAGCTCACTAGCATCATCTGGAAAAATACAAGTATAAATATAGCTTTTGGATTTACTACTGATTTTATTAAATTACATTTCTAAACATAAATTTAAAAATTCTCATAGGTCATAATATCCTCAAAACTAAACTAAAAAAAAAAATGGCCTAGCAAAATCCAACAGTTTATCTCAATGTTTAAAATTCAGATTTTGCCACAGCAATAAAATATACTATTTTATTTTAGGTTTAGACATGGGCACATACATATGGAAAGATTTATTTAATTATGCAAAAATGATAATTTCAGCTACAAATTTTTCAATATATTACTAGTCTTAGCACAGTTACAGTATTCTGGTTGAATAAATTGCAAGTACACAACAAGTCAACAATAGGATTTTCAAAACTGGGTCACTTTGAAATTACAGGACATCATATCAGTAGTAAACCCACAAAAAAAACTATCATGTTGATGTAATCTTTTCCAGATGTTACCAGGACAACTTTGCAAGTATAAACTCCTATAAAGAACATTTCTATAGAGACATTTTTAGATTTTGACTTTGAGCTACAGACAGTTTGTCTTTTGAAAATCAGAATTATCTGTAGAAGATTAATTTGTTTCCCATTACAGTTTCAGATTTCTTCTTCATCCATAAAATTAACTGCAGTGAACTTCCAGGAGTAAAAAGCTGTCTTTTTTCAGGCTTGAATAAGAGGAGAAATAGTCACTTGTCCTGAAATCTGGCTACAATTAAACACATTGAAGAAAAATTAAAAGCTGTAAATGCAAAACTTTGGATATTTTGCTGTCATCCTTTGTTATACAAATGTGTTACTATAAGAATAAACAATAAGTATGCATCACCCACATTTCACTAAACATCACAAAATGTTTAAAATATTATTTAAATAGACCATAAATATAAAATAAACAGGTAATGACAATATTTACCTTTTCCAACTGGGCATTTTTTTTTGATTTATACAAAAACTCCCCAACTGCCACAAAGACAGAAAGCACCAATCCTGCTGCCAGCACAATGAAGATTCCTCCAATATTCTGAACTCCCAAAGCACTGGCCTCTTTACTTTCTTCTTCTGGGCAACCATTGCCTCTCCACCATTTCTCTTTCATCATGTGGAGCTTGCCTTCTTCCTGAAGCTGAAGAATTGCTATAGTAATCTTGTCTCTGTATGGAGAACCTGAAGAGACCACAGGGAAGAAATATTACATGGAATTTATTACAGGACCAGCCATTTAGTTCTTGATGCAATCACACTGGTCACATAAATACAAACCCACTTGTTCACAGAAATATATATCCAGAGAACTTGACCCAGCTGGTGTTGCCAGTAAGCCAGGCCACTTGATGCAACAATTCCTATGACATTTAGTCCCATGGTCTCAAATATCTTCATGCCCAAATATTATATTTAGCCACACAGTATTCTTCTTTCATTTTTTTCAATTTTTTCCCAATAAGTTTTGGGTTTCAGTATATTTAGTCTAATATACATAAAATCTACAGGCTGTTGCTTCATAACTTGCTACCCTAAAGCTAATAAAAGGTCAGATATTAAATGAACACTTTATCCTGTTACTTTATTAAAAGAGGGACAAACAATTTATGCTTCAGGACCAACCCACAAAAGTCTTTATTTGATAGATTGTCAGGCACTTAAAACACCTTTCAACATGCACTTACTTGTTAACAGTACCAGGCAGCAAGAAATTCAGAAGGATAAGACTCAGTGTGTTTGGATAACAGGGATGTAAATTCTCATATTTTGATATATTTCTTTCTCATAATTCACTATTTTAAAATGACACGATAATTTTGTAGCTTTTGAACATTTCAATATTTCAAGAGGTAGTTCAAAGGCTGGTTTTACATCTTTGTATGTAATCGGTTCTCTTTTCCTTTACATTGTGCATAAAGGCTTTTCAATGAGTATTTTAAAATGTACATTGATAATTGAATAATGGCAATGGAGAAAGCTTTTATTTTCTGCATGTTAGAGAGTAAATCGTGTCAGTTAGAAGTGCTTTCTCTGTTAAGAGCTGGGAATGTTTGAGTACAATGTTTGAGAACAAAGCCATCATTTTTCTTGTCCTTCTTCGAAAACAGGAACAAAAGACTTCACTGAAGTAGTTAAGAAATCTCAGGAAAGGAAGAAAGAGAAAAGCAAGATGAAAAGGCATGGCATCCCCTCTTTCAGTTGATATGAATGCAATTCTATAAAGTATCCTTCCTCCTCTTCATTCTATCATAATAATGTTACTAACTGCCTACAGTTTTTAGGGTTTCTTTTGGCTGAGTAATAAAATACATTTTCATTAACTTTTTACCTTTAAAAAATCCTCTGTATCCACTACAGAGATACTGCCTGTTTAGCTATTTAATATACTGTGATCAGCTGTGAAGGAACTGAAGAAATCCATGGATAAGATGTTTTATAGTCTTAAAACTGTTGGAAAACATGTATACTTTAAAAAAAAATCTTTTAACTTAGTCTATATTTCTTCAAATTCTTTTTACATATCTAGAACTTATCCTGAGAAGAAAGCTTACAACAAAGAGCTGCTGTGCCAGTATACAACATAGCACTGCTAATTACAAAATACAAAAGCACCCTTTCCTTTATTCAAGAATGAAAGGTGGTGAGAGCCATCCTCAAAGTATTCAAATACTAAATAATTGTGCATTTATCATCTATGTTTAGAAAAGGATGATGTTTTGTGCTGGGAGGTAAACTGTGTCTGCACTGGACTATACAGGAAGCACATAGAAAGGAAAACAAATTCTTTTTTACTCTCTTGTGCATTCAGAGCCTAAGTCACATCATTTCAGACCACCCTGATTATGCTGCAATTCTAAAAACCCTAAACTTGACACATTGCTTCAGTCACATGGAAGAAGGAAACTGATTAGTCCGTAAGAGCCTGGGGAAGTATAAGTGCATTCTGTAATCTTTTGGGGATATTTTCAACATTACACTGCATATAAATATTTAACAACAACAACTTAAATAACATTAGATTCAGAGAAATAGTTTGGACTCAGTTTAAGCTGTCTTCTGATCTGACAGGCTGCTTTCTAATTAAACTGATTTGCATTTTATTTCCACACTCTCTGTTAGTCTAAATATAGTGAGTTCCATCTATTCTTCATGTGATATTTATATTTTCTGGGGATCAGATTTGTACACTTACAATTCAAGTCTATTTGAAGCAGTTAAAAAATTAATTAACTGAGGAATTCATAGACAGAAACAATAAAAGATGGGCTAATACAGCCTACAATCAGTTAAGTTTATGAGTGTTGCATTAGAAACACACAGCTAATAGTGATTCATTTCAATAATATTTGTATTACTTACTGTTGGTGGTTAGCAAAATTTTGCACAAATAGTCATGGAATGGACTTATTACAGGACCTTTGGTGTTTCTAATGCAATGTCAAATTTTTTATACCTTATTCTCCTGTCTAAGAAACGATCCTGTCACAAGTAAGGATCAATGTGGGATGACAAGTACTGTATATTGCTGCTGTTAAATCAAACATTTAAAAATTTATACCCATGAAAAATTTAGCATTGAATGCTGTAGCTCTATTCTAATTCTGAAGGACTTAGAACAGGCTAAATTCAGAGGTTTACATTTTGCAGCAAATTTTGAATACACCTAATAATCTGATACTTGGGAAATAGAAATTTTTAATTCTGTTTATACTGACACAAGTAGCTATTAAGAGAACAAAGGAAGCATATGAACAATATTATTTCCTCAGAGTAGATTTTCTCCTAGCTTTTTTCTCTTACAAACAGGACTGCAAGTCCCAGCATTGAAAATCCATTGAGAAGCACCTGATGTGACTAAAACTATCACAGTCTGATAGTTTTATCATCTGATCTGTGGATGACAAATGTAGCATAAAAAAATAAGAAACAATAAATAGAGAATGTGGTCAAGGCACCCAGATTACATTCTGGATGTAACAGCTGTTTTCCCTGCAGAACTGAAAAATTTTAGCAAGTAAATGCAAAAGATTTCTGATATTTACAGGTAATTTTCCCTGTCACTCTCATCACATGACTGAAAGATCACTTGAGCACTGCCATGAGGCCTTGCAAGAAACCCATGCCCTGATTTTTAAATTTTTGAATCTAAACTGTTTAATATAATTCTATTTAAATCCTCATTAAAGAGAATTTTGTATTCAAAACAAAAAAGCCATAAAAGGAAAATAGAAACTCTAAGACTCACAGACAAAATATATGAATGAATTTGCAAAATACCTACAGTATGAATAAGAGTGAAGTAATAAAGAGAAAGAAAAAAAGAAAGAAAATAAAGGAAACAGAGAATAAAATTCTGAAATGTGAGGAAATAGAACCTTCACATCTCAACCTTCAATAGAAAGACAAAGCAGTTGGAAAAACCCCAATCTTACAAGTCTGTGCATAGAGGAAGACAGGGAGGGGACGGACAGTGATTTTTAAAACTCTCTTCCAAAATCAGGGGGAAAAAAATGAGTACATTATCTTCCACTGAGTGAAGAGAAAGGGAAAGGACCAGCATAAAATGTCTGACTTTTTCTCCCCTCTCTTTTGTTGGTTTCTACCCCTTTTATTTCCCTATCCACCGATTATTTATTCCCATGACAAAGTGGGATCAGAGAATCTACAGAATATAATCTGTAAATTATTTCCTGAACCTATCTAGCTTCTGTTTAGGGGAATGAGAATTTCTGCCAGAATAATTTTAAGCCCTTCTGTTATAGATTATAGAGACTTTTCTTCTTTCCTACACAAGTTCAACGACCTCAAGAGGTGAAGCAATAATTTCTAGTTGCAGCCAGTTACCTGCTTACAAAAGTTTAAAACAAAAAATAAAAATTTGCATAACATACCTTTTTCTAAAGCATCTCTACAAAACTAACAGTCTCCCAGAGTTACTGCAGAAGCTATACATAGATATGTTTTCTGCCCTGAAGTCTCAGTATATAAAGATTTATGCACATAATGATATGTTTAAACATAAATTATGAACACATAAGCTTTTTATATTGAGGCTTCACTGCATACAGATCAGTATTTTGAAATTCTGCTGATCTAACTGGTCTTGAAAATGCTTCCTACTCGATTTTTAACTTAGACTAAAAGTAACCAGGCAAGGGATTTCAATGTTTTACTCATTCTATCATATGAAAGCACTTGGAGCATATTGGGACCTGTAGAACTGATTCTGACTTTAAGTAAATCAAAAGGAAGAGCAGCATTCTACTAACTCCTTCAACAAGAAAATTTTGAACCAGGAAATTTTTTGTTTCATCATGCCAGGTGCATTTTACCAAAAGGAATGACTATGAATTGCCATGTTACTTTTGATTTGATAGATAGGAAAAATACATTCTGAAAACACAGAGACCACAGATAGCATCTTTTACTTCTGCTTGTGGGTTTTTTGTTTGTTTGTTTGGGGTTTGGTTTTGGTTTTTGGTTTTTTGTTTTTGTTTTATGGTTTTTGTTTGCTTGTTTGTTGTGGGTTTTTTGTTATTAATAATCCCAGGACAGTTTTATTTATCTTGCATCATTATTTCATATTCTGTGTACTTGGCCTAAGCAAAAGACAAAGGTAGGTAGGAATACACCATCATATTCAGAACCTAGGTACAAAATTAAGATAATTTAGAACTTCTTTGAGTAGTAAAATATTTATTGGAAGGAGAAAGCCACATATAACAGGAAAGATATCTAGGTTTTACAGCTGTATGTGACTAATATACAATGAACAAGACAACCAGTTTAAGTTCTAGTTTTACCAGTTGAAAGGAAAAAGCACTAAACTCAGAATGGGAGAGTTCTGGCTTGTTTTGAGTTTATTTTTCAGCATGAACCCATTCCTATTGTGGTTATGCCATCTTGATCTATCTATCCTAAAGATAGATTGTGTGTAAATACAATATACTGCAGTCAGAATCTCACTCCAAGGTAAGTATACCTGAAATTTCCATAAGAATGTTGATTAACACCATTGGCACTACTTGGAATGGGTGAAACATTTAAGTTTTAGTTTAACAATATCTCTCTTATCCAATCGCTTAGCCCTATCAAGAACCACAGTCTAAACATTCTGCCACCAAACTGCATGCCTAGTGATATCATATTTGAAAGTTTTGGGGGTTGTATTGCTCCATTATCCCTGCTCATCTGTTACTATGACAAGGTTTCCTTTTGCTTTTGCAAGACAAAATTCAGCTCAGTCCTTTGGAACAGATATCCCTTCCTAGCAGATTACTGGTGACACACTACATGGAGTTTCTCCCAAGTGTCATGCATACTGCAGTCCTAGGCATGACAGAAACAACGTGGAAGGTTTACACGTAACTGTGGAGTAGATGTTTAGATTATGAGGAACTGTGGAAAACTATTTCCTACAGCCTCATACATCACAAGGCCTGACAAACCTTCCAGGAATCTAGAGTGTAGTCAGCACTCAGTAATAAAGACTGATAGTCACAGTTATTACATGCTGTAGGAAAGTATTAGATACTGACTATCTCCACAGAAATACTTTCGTTTTAAAAGTTACAGCCACCTCAGCTCCCTAACCGTCTTTATCCTCTCTAAACAGGATGGGAAGGAAGCAACAAAAAGAAGAGCTTGGTTCATTCTTCCTATCTGTGGGTTCTAAAACTCCATGAAATATAGGAAGAAAAGGGATTCTCTCAGTTCCCAGTCCCTGGTTCCATTTTCAGAATCAAATTTTTGATGAAAAAAAAAATCAGCGTTTGTAGATTCTTATTTTTAACCCAGCCATTTCCTGTTACATTAGGATTATAATATTTTAATATTAGACAAGGAGTAAACAGAAAATACTTATTAAGTTGCAGTTACTCGAATGGAAAATCCTCAGCAGATGCTTACTGTCTAACTAGATGTTCAGCAGTCTAAACTACTCCGTATCTAAATTAAAACTGCTAACATTCAAAAGAAAGTCCAAATCAAACCTGCTCACTATACCTTTACATACATATACATAAGTGTATATGTGTATATCTATGTATTCATCTTTGAGCTACATGTGTGGCTTGGAAAAGACAAGTTGCTGCTAAATCAGGAAGCACTTAAAATCAGTATTTCATGCTAAATGTAATCACCACTTTCTCAGGTGGTGTGTTCTCTAATTGTTTTCACTTCTTCCCATTCATAACCATTCCCAGCTGAGGCTAATTTCTGGTCATTTCTTTATAGAACCACTGTTTTAAAGTTCATATAGGTATATAAAGCTAAAATGTAACCAAGATGGGTGATGTAGATTGTCCAATTTAATATTTATTAAATAGTAATTTTCCAGATACAAATATGCAAAATAATTGTTATCAAAGATTAATATTTTGGAGCTGGAAGTAAAGTATCTATTGAGTAATTCTCATGTTCATGACTACTTATTATTTCAGGACAGGGAAAGGAATATGCTTAAAAATATTAATTTGCAACTAGCTTAAAACATATCTATTCTCCATAGTGAGTGCATTATAAAACAAAACAAAACAGGATAATATTTGCCTATAATGAATAATTCAAATAAGACATGACAATAACAGGTTTAATACTGAATACACACTTTCTTTTTGTAATACCAACATAACCTGAACAGAAATAATTTTTTTACTGTTTTAAATATGCAGATCATTATTAAATTATTTTATTAGCCATTCTAGCTTTATTCTTTTTTTTTTTTGACACAAGTTAGTTTTTTCAGCCACTCCTCAAACTATCATTATAAACTGCTCTAAAGCACATCTCTTAGACAGATTAAACAAACAAGTGTTAGTAACATTTTTCATAGATTCTTCATGCATTTTAACATCACAGACTATTTGAAAAGATCATAATAATAATACACTATTATCTCTCTACCCCTGTTGAATTGCATGGCTACAGAATGGGAAGATATTTTTGTTGAAACCTTTAGTGAGAAAATCAATATTATTTTTGGCACAGATAAAAGTATTTCATATTTATACAGTGCTTTCAATTCACCTTGCAAATCTGTGACACATATGAATGGTTTGCAGATATAGCCTCTTTTGGAAGCAATGTTTGTCTAACATTACTAAGCAATAAAGAGATGAATTAATGAAACCTAGAGAAATTCTATAAGTATTTCTGGTATATGTGAAGATTTTGGTCAGGCAGATAAGATTATGTTGAAAGACCAGTATAACATCATAACAAAACTGTCCAGACCTGAAAACCCATTTCACACTTTTGCAGAACATCCCAATTCTTTGGTAAGCTATAAGGGAAATTCTCTAAACAATGAACATCTTGCTATTAACTGTTTCATCATGGGTATGAACTGAGGTGTGAAGTGGCCTTGGATGCGTCTAACTGCAAACCATTGAAAAACCGTGTGCTGAGGTGTAGTACACCAGGTTTTTTTCTAGTTAAGGCAAATGTAACAGGCCAGTGAATTTTAAATTTGTAGATGAGTCTTTGTAATCCAATCTGTAGACTCATGGAATCACAGAACCATTAATTTTGGAAAAGGCCTCCAAAATCATCCTCCAAAGTCCAACATTTGACCAAACACCGCTTTGTCAACTAAACCATAGCGTGAAGTGCAACATCCAATTGTTCCGTGAACACCTTCAGAGATGGTGATTCCACAACTTCCCTGGACACTGAACACCTCATTCCAGTACATGTCAACACTTCCAGCAAAGAAATTCTTCCTCATGTCCAACCTGAACCTCTCTTGGAGGTCTCCCATAAGCCTCCTTTCCTCCAGGCTAAACAACCCCAGCTCCCTCCGTTGCTTTGCATATGACTTACTCCTAGACCATTTACACAACATATATGAATACCATACATTATGGTCCCAGGCACAATAACATCAACATGATGTTTTAATAATATCTTTGCTTCGGTTATATCTATTTGGTAAATTCCTACTAGAAGCCCCTTCTCTAAAGCAGAGTCGGCTCACAACTACAGGATGTTAAATGCTTTGGTAATTTCTTGTTGATATAAAGCTCAGTCTCAGCATGCCTCCCAGATAGTGCTTCAATATGCTCATAATCCTGAGGCTACTATAAAAACAATTTCTTACATCAAATATGTTAGCTACATATTCTTACATCTCAGAAATAATAGATTAACTGCTCAGGCAGTTGAAATTCTCAAATTAGTTTCAATACACAGCTTGACCTGCATAAAAATAAATAATTTGCACCTTTTTTTTTTTTTTGTATTATGTTCAACTAATGAAGACAAATGTATTAATTTGTTTTAGTTATAGGAGAACTGAAGCTCAGCAATTTTATGCATATATAAGTGATGAATATTACAGTTCAGATTGTATGAAGGATTACAGACTAAGTGCAGGCAAGCATAAGAAAAAGGCATTCTGTCTTGGTACTTGATTTCCTATTTATTTCTACAGAGAGAGATTTGTTTATATGTCTCATCTCCAAAGACCAGCAAAAAATTCTCATATTATGTAATATATATGCTCTGAAGGCAACAAGTATCTTCAAAAGAACTAGGGTATCTTAACAATAAAAGCAAATTATTGCCTAGAATTATTATTATTATTAATAATAATAATAATACTTTAGATCTTGAAAACTATAGGCAGTGGGAAGATGTTTGCATGTTGAGTATTTATATTCAAAGTGGGTTTTTTTAATTAACTAAGGGTATATAGTATATACATATATATAAGAAAATATGCCTAGTTTTTAAGTAGAGGTCTGGATTGTGAGATGGTAAATTTTCTCCAGGAGGAGTACTTTACAACAGCTAATAAAGGTGGCTTTCACACAGTATCAGCAGAAAATAGCTGCAGATTCTGAAATCACAACAATTATTAAATTCACAGCCAATGTTGGTTGGGTTTTGTACTTTACAATCTGGGAATACATGTGCAACAATGAAAATTTTAAATTTCCAAAGTGTTCACTATTTTCAGATATGTAGAATTTTGTTTTAGTTACATCAACCAAGTGTATCATTAACAACTTCAGGGACTAAATTTATATATAATTTACCTGTTGTTTCTTTCAGTTTTGAAACTGCTTTTTGAAAGGTTTCTGTATCATTCATATCTGTGGCTTTGCTGATTTTACATAAATATATTTATTCATAGATGTGTAAAAAGTATAGACCTTCTGTTTACCCACCAGTGTCAGACACAACAGAGTTACTGGAAGAGTAGAAGCAAATCTCACTGTCTCTGTGGAGCCTTGGGTGTTCTTTTATTTCTTCAAACAAGGCAATATATAATTCTGATTTTAGAAAATTGTTTAATGTGTAAGAGAAGTAACAAAAATATTTAAGAAAAAAAATACTTCCTGTTTCTCCTGGAAAAAAAAATTACTAAAATTATGTTCTGCATTGATCGCTGACTGCCAAATGTATGCATTAGTTGAAATTAATGTGCCAGTAATGCTCAGTGCCAGTCATTGTGCTCATTAGCATTGATTTCTAGTCTTGCCTGAGATTTAAGGAAAGTTTTCAAAATGACTCTTCAAAACATGTCACCTTTTAAGTTTGGTGGATGTGTGAGAAGAGAATTATGTCAGAATATGGAAAGCAGCCTTAGCTACAGTAAGGACTTTACTTCAAAGAGTAAGGAATGTTTATAAACTCCAAATAGTTACTTTTGAAATGGTCCATGGGATCCCCTTTTTTTTTTTTAATGTTTTTAATATTAGCCAGTATTATAATTTCTTGTGGCTCTCTTGCTACCACAGCCTAGACCTCCAGGAGAAAAGAAAGAAGATTAAAAAAAAAAAAATCTGAAGGGGTTGATGCTCAAGTTCTGCAAATTTTGAGGCAGAGTGAATGGAAGGTATTGGGAAAATAACAGTTTTAAACATATGGAAAAGTCACTTAGACAGCTGCCTTCTGTACTGCATCTACTCACATCTCTTAAATCACGACAGTTTTCTTTCTCCTACTGGAAGATACATTTGACGTTTTTGAAATGACCAGAAAGCAGGGAAGTCTGTCAGGATTGTCTTCAGACTTGGCGTAGTAGCTGCCTGTGCAGAAATCCCATTTTGTCTTCCATATCCCTGTTTGCCTACTATCACTGCTTTCTCCATACTATGAATACTTCCAGCCTCATTTGCCGCCATGTAGATAAATATGAAGCAAAATAATTTCATGAAAAAAAGAGTTGAACATTATTCTGCTGGTTTAGTTCACTAAACCAGCTCAAATAGCTGTCAGGTTTTGCAATGCGTAGCAGCCCTATGGCAGTTTGACGTGACAGTGAAACTTCAGCCTTACTTTTGTATTCATATATGTTAGAGATAGTACT
Organism: Phylloscopus whistleri; assembly: GCA_017589585.1. Taxonomy (NCBI): domain Eukaryota; kingdom Metazoa; phylum Chordata; class Aves; order Passeriformes; family Phylloscopidae; genus Phylloscopus; species Phylloscopus whistleri. The sequence continues at coordinate 4,394,336 of JADMLD010001389.1, read as the reverse complement.
GTTGTGCCTGGGGGGCTTTCTCTGTTTTTTGTTGTTGCTTTGTTTTTGTTTGTTTGGTTTTTGTTGGAGTTTTTTTGGTTGTTTTATTGTTGTCTTGGGGGAGGGGGGGTTGTTAGTTTATTTTTTTTCTGATTTTATTAATTAACTGGTTCTCAAAATCAGATCTTTAAATCCTTGCTATCCCTGTTGCTTCTAATAGAAGTAAATTAAAATTAGAGGAACAGGCTGAAAATGGGCAGGAATATTTGTGCAACTGTGCAGGAACAGAGAAGAGCATCATAGAGCAGAAGCATTAAGCATGTAAAAGTCTTTTGTCAAACACTTCTCTAGGGCAAAAAAAGTCTTTTCCTTAAAATCTGTCCTCACAAAGCAGTTGCGAAAGCAACAAAGAACTTCATCTTCTCGCCAAGAAGAAAACACTTTGTCAGAACTGAATACTGTAAGAATTGAAGTAATATAATTGGTCTGATTACCTACGCTAAAACACATTGTGAATACTGAAGTAAGTTGAAGGCACCCTGTGATTAAAATATAACACTCCAACCCAATCCTTTTGGTGTATCAAATAATCTCCTCTAAGTGTAAAAGCAAACAGAAAGAAAATTAAAAAGAAAAGGACAAGAGGAACAAGGAAAAGGAAAAGGGAAAGAAAAAATAAGAAAAAGAAAAAGAACTGTATAAAAAAATGGCATCAAAGGAATAGAACAGAACAGAACAGAATACAACATTGCACTTTAAAAGGACCTATGACAATCATTTTGTCCAACTGCCTGACTAACCCAGGGCTGACCAAGCAAAAGTACATTGGTAAGGGCTTTGTCCAAATGTCTCTTAAACATTGCTAGGCTTGGGCTCTCAAACACCTCTCTGAAAGTACGTTCCAGTGTTTGACCACCCTTTGGACAAAGGAATGCTTCCTAATGTCCAGTCTAAAACTCTCTTTGAACCATTCCCACACATCCTGTTCAGACATGCTGTTACAGATAGCAAAACTCTGGTCTTTTAAAAGCTAGACAGAGCATAGGGGACAACATCCTACACATCTATAGGATGAAGCGCTAGTCATTTATTTACAAGGCATTTACTCTCATTTTATCTAATTTTTGTTTTGCAGGCAAGCCCCAAAAGTAAACTAATTTTTAGACGTTTACCAAAAAAAAACCCAAAAAGGCTGCAAAATCTGTCTGGAATAATAAATGCAGCAAGGAAGGAGGCTGACTAAACTTTAGGGGGAGAGTTAAGACTATTCTTTTCACTTGCTGTTGCATATTTAGGAAATGAATAATTTATTTGTTTGTATTTTTAATACATTAAACTATAATATTTGAAATTATAAGCATCTATTAAAATATCTGTTTTGTAATTTAGATGCCCTGCTGTGCCTTATTTAAAATTGTCTATATTTGGAAACATGCCCTTAAAAAAAGGCAGGTAGTGAAATATTTTGTAAAATACCTGCATTAAGAACATGGTCAGGTCAGCTAAAAAAAAATCAGTATTAAAACATAAAAACCTTTACAGTGAATATTATAGGTCACTCCCTAGAGACAGAAAAGGTAATATAAATCAGTTGAATCTACACATAGTAACAGGCTACAACAAGAAAATTAACTGTTATACATTTACTGATTAAACCATTTATTTGTTTAAATTCTCTTTGAATCCAGCAGCCTATCACTGAGGTAGGAGGAATTCTATTGTATTTAATTTATTAATGGCTTAGATAAATATAAATAATTAATGAAGTCATATTCCTAGAGAAGATATCAAGTAGCAGATCATAAATTATTGTCTGAATTTTTTTTTTCTGCAGTGGAATCTGTAATTTAAGTGAGTGGAGTGTGAAATACTCTTTCTAGACTCTATGACTGGTGAAATTATATGAATTTTACTGCCTTCAAAATGTACATACTCCAAACAACATTTTAATTACATGCTACAAAGCTGACTGAATTTCATAAAAATTACCAAAAAAAAAGGAAAATAACCCCACTCTTGGCTCTGATTTTACAAAAATAAAAATTTAAAATGTTAAGATTGCACAAAAATGTTAACATTATGCAAAATATATAAAGAAATTTCTACATGTAAGTGATGTGCACCTTACATTAGTTGGCCAAAGAGATTTTTTGGAATCCATATGTGAGTGGGGACAATTTTGAGAATCTCTTAGAACAGTGTACTGTGAAAAATATGGGGTTTTTTTGGTGAGAGGTAAAAATGTATATAAAAAGACTTTTTATTTGATATTTCATTTGAATTTACAGAAAAGAAAACTTCACTTTAAAAGTCATCTCTGAATCAATAGAACATGAGAACCTTGAAGATTTTTTTCATGCTTTGAACTTAAATGAGTGTGCTGATATCTGGGACCTGCAGCCAATGTATTTCTGCTGCTGGAAGGTTGTTGATTTTACTCATATATTTTTTCCTTTTGACATGTGAAGTATAATTTTCTTGCATCACAGTAGCTGTTAATTTTCTATTGTGAATTTTTAAATATACCCTATGCAGATCTATTTTATACACTTATATGAATTCATTTTTATACCTGTATCTGTGTTAGTATTGCAAGTTATAATAACTTTGAATAATGGATATTTATGTAAGACTTATCTTGGCAATGAAATGTTGGAAAAGTTGACCCCAAAATACATCATTTAACATCATTCATATCCTGAGAGATGTATTTTGTGCCCATGCACAATGAAGAGTCTCTATATAGTCAGGCGAGCGCTTTTTTTTTTTCAAACAATTAACTTTCAAAGATCTGAATGTTAAACCTTTTCCAGTGCTTTCAGAGCATCCTGGCAGTCCATGACTATGGAAGTACCAGGGGTACAAAGAGTGATATGCTCTAGAAGAGTCATAATTTGATTCACTTGACCACAGCTAGTGAAAAGTTAGTCAAAAAACCTTGTAAAAGTGAAGAGAATCATGTAACAGTTTCAAAGATTTTTCTCATTATATTTTGCAACTGAGACATTATTGATATTAATAGCAGAATTTGATTTTATTTACTGCACAAGAATAAAAGATAAAGAAATGAGTATTTTACCTTTTTCTCAATTTTTTTTTTGCCTCACCATTATCAGGTGTTTTAGAAACATCTACAATACAGCTACACCACTAAAGCCCCCTCTTAATTTAATTCTGCAATTTTCTGCAGTGCAGCTACAGAGGAACATTACAGAAATGACTAGCTCTAATTTCTTCTATGCACCATATCTATATACTACTTTCCATTTTGTATTTCTTAAGAACTAGAAGAAATACATGCAATTTTTAAGATTACTTCACATACCATTTGTCACTTTCAAAATGTCAAAGGCATTACTTTGCACATATCTCCACACATACAGAGTTTGTCTGGCATATACCAACAGGATAGTCCTCATCTGCCACATAAAGGCAGATGATGTGAAAGGTGTATGCTCAGTGGATCTATTCATATGTATTCAGTTCCAAATATTCACTTGTCAGCCATCTATGTGCTCCAGGTTCAACACAGAAGCAAATGGCAATTCAGTAGAAAATCTGCCCAAGCCAGATGGGAAGTAGCCTGCTGTCAAACATGCTGAAGAGAGACAGGAATTTAGAAAAGAAATAAGAACCTGATACAACATCCCAGAGAGATGAAGTATGATTTTTCCAAAAAATCTGCGTTTCTGTGTTTCTTCCAATTGGAAAGCAGAAAATTGAAAGGAAAAAAATTAAAAAAAAAAAAAAGAGAGAGAGAGAGGAAAAGAGAAAAACCCAAGGAAAGTGAAAAGTAACTTCACAGAGCATTAAGGCTTAACATAAAGTGTATAAAAGCTGCATTTCTAACCTTCCATGAGGTTCACTTCACATTAGCAAAGATGTCAATAAATATTCATTGTGGAAAATAGCATTTGCCACTTAATACTACTTTGTTTTACAGTATGTTGACCGAAGTAAATTCACATTAACTGTGTTTCAGTAGGACATAAAAAACAGATTGCTGGATACTCCAGGTTTTCTTAAAAAAAAAAGCTACAATTTCTGTATGACCATAAGCATTTGGATGCATCTTAAACATTTAGGAGCTCATCACAATGGTAAAATTAGGCCCAACTGGGCTTTATTCGAGAACAACCCAAATTTTAAATAAGCATGGTGATGAAATGGGAAATTGAAACTACTGTAAATGATAATAAAAACTTCATATTATCTGTAATGGAAAACTCAAGTTGCCCTGCATACCCAAAGGGTTTGTCCTCCCTCCCTCCTCCTCTCCCACTACCTCTTTCTTAGTTTTCCCTCTCTCTTTCTTCTTCCCTCATTCCTCCCTTGAACATCAATATTAGATGGTGAGGTGAATGCCCCCACAAAGACAAATTCCAACCACTAAAAGTCACTTCTGTGCATTTCTAATAGATAACTGTGGATGATACATATCCGTATTATTAGAATATGATAGAAATTAGAAAGCAACTATACACCATGTTGACAACTATATACAAATAATTTTCCTGTCTGCCAGATTCACTGATGAACAACACAGACCTGGCAAAATAGTACCTCTTAATAAAACATGCCAGAATAAAGCAAATAAAATCCCCTTGCATGTGGATCTTCAAACTGGAAGACTTAAAAAAAAAAAAACAAAACAAAACAAAAAAAAAAAAAAAACAAACAAACAAAAAAAACCCCACCAAATAGATGTTCTCTAGAAGAGCAACTATGATACTCTTGGTTAAAAAGCTATTAACAATGTTGCACAGATAGACAACAAAACAAACACAACAAGGTTCTCCCTTATCTGCTCCAAAGTATCAGTTGCTATAAGACATCCCAGGTCTTTTCATTATAAATCACGGGTTTTTTTAGCCTAGCATCAGAATTGGATGACTGAAAATGATTTCTGGTATATGCAAAACTTTATTTTAAAAACTTATATCATGAGAATCAGTCATTGTATACACAATTTACCAAATTCACTCTCCCTAGTTTATACTTCACCTCTGCAAAGTTATCATACAGAATTCTGCTTTGCACCTATTTCAAGTATCACTCTATCTTGTTGATTTTAAAGATGTGCACTGATTCTGACAACCTGATTTTGTGCCAAAAGTATTTTGTTTCTAATTTCCCTCTGAAAGTTACATTTTAGCAATCTAGAATTTTTTTACTTCACTAATGCTTTTAGAGGAAATAAAATAATTATGTAATAATCATATTTTGCTTCTCCATTTTTTTGGGGGTGGGGGGGGAGGAACTGGTGTACTGCCTGATCCACAGTTTGTTTCTGTTTTTTTTTCTTGTTTTTCTCCTAACCTTGTGCGACTTTCTTTCTCTAAATTTAAAATATTAACATCATGAGGAGAGAGTTTTTACTGCAGTATTCTAAACTGGTGCTATATATGCTTGGTTGCATTTTCCAGGTGATTATCTTGTCATAAACTGATAGCATACTTTTCTGTTAGGAAAGATTTTAGCTCTTTTTTTTTTTTTTTTTTTTTTTTTTTTAGCTGCTTAAACTCAAGCAAATTATGTTCCCACTAATTATTATTCTATTGTCTTCAAAATAATCAAGATATGTTGCACCTACTTCCTTTGGTGCTGTTTTCCGAAAGTAACCATATTCTTTCTACTGCAGTCAACGTAAGACCTGCAACAACTGTATCCTACAAATTTAACCTTATGTGCAAAGACTTCTGAAAATTCAAGCCACTATTCCAGGAGAAAAACTGGATTTTTAGTAAATTTTGCAGATGACATCTATACCTTCCCATCCCCATGCCTGTAACACCATATGAAATTTAAAAAGGGCAAGTGCTGGATTCTGCACCTGGGACAGTGGCAATCCTGGTTATGTGTAAAGACTAGGGAAAAAGAGGCTGGAGAGCAGCGCTGGGGGAAGGGCCATGGGAGTCCTGGTTAGTGATGAGGTGAATATGAGACAGCAGTGCCCTGGCAGCCAGGAGAGCCAAACCAGGCACAGCATCACCAGTCAGGCAAGGGAGGGGATTGTCCTGCTCTACTCTGCACTGGGGCAGCCTCACCTCGACTGCTGGGGGCAGTTTTGGGTCACTGCAATATGAGACATTAAACCATTAGAGAGCATCCAAATGAGGACCACAAAGATGGTGAAGGGCATGGAGGAGAAGATGTATGAGGAGCAGCTGAGGTCACTTGGTCTGTTCAGCCTGAAGGAGACTGAGGGAGAACCCCATTGAAGTTACAACTTCCTCATGAGGGGAAGAGGTAGGTACTGATCTTTTCACTGTGAAAAGGGCAGGTACTGATCTCTTCACTGTGACAAGTGATCAGTGACAAGACTAGAAGTAACATGAAGCTGAGTCAGGGGATGTTTAGGTTTGATATCAGGAAATGGTTCTTTACCCAGAGGGTGTTTGGGCACTGGAACAGGCTCCCCAAGGATGTGGTCACAGCATCAAGCCTGAGTTCAAGTGTTTGGACAATGCTGTCAGGCACATGGTGTGATTTTTAGTGTGTCCTGTTCAGAGTTGTGAGTTGGACTCAATGATCCTGATCCAACACAGCATATTCTGTGGTTCTGTGATTCTATAAATGCAAGTACTTCTGAATTGTTCTTGGAGACAAGTTGCTTCTCAAATAGGCAAAAGCAGTAACATATACTTTGTATGTGAAGCCATTACACTGCAGTTTTCCAAGCACTTGACAAGTTACTCGTAGGATTATTAACTCTAAAAAGATATTACTCAGTTGCATGTCTATAAACTTCTTTCATAGTCATTAAATAACGATGTAATCTACTTCTATAGATATAACCATGTCATAAGTTCTTTTAAAGTCTCCAGAATTATTTTTCCTTCGAAATGAGATTAGCTATAATGCATGAGAATATTTTCCATTATCCACTGCTCTGTAATACTTTTTAGCTTCAATAAAGCAAAATATCTAACAAAATTATTCTGACAGACACCATGGAAATGATTCTTCATAAGGATTCCTTTCAAATGTATGTGCAAACTATGCATCATTCTAGCAGAGGCTGCACAATCCCTTTCCTCTGAGACTGTGCACCTAATACACAGGATATAAACCCATTATAAATGTCAGCTCTCTCAACAGCATTTTATAGATACTGCCGAAATATTGGATTGAACTCTTATTCTTAGCTGTTCTAGGAAAGCCTCAGATGCTGTTTTGTTCTACCTTCATTTCTTTTGTGAAAAAATTTACTTTACATCCTATTTTACATTCTGTTCTATTTACCTTTATGAAGCTGTCATGTTTTTTTCAGATCTTTCTTCAACTTCTTTTGCTAAGTTTAACACTGTTTCAACTCTTATTTTACCTCCTTTGGTGACCTCTGATTCCTGCAGGTATGTCCTCTATTTGTTTCATCTTGATTCAAGACAACTCTCAGCTCACTAACCCCTTGTACAGCACTAATATTTCTCTTGACACAGATAATTTGTTTTTACTTGGAAATTTGCAGATGAATAAGAGCTGAATAATGTCTCTTATATGACTCAAAGTTAGTGAACAAATAGTGCCTACTGTCTCCATATAAAGTAGGAAACAAAGCCCAACAGACAGTTTACTCAACTTCCTTGCCTCTTTATATTCAACAATTCTTCCCCTAAACTTAAACTCCAGAATTCTGTTCCTGGATTTATCATTGTTTTAAAGCTGCTTTCTCTTTTGTTTATGATGCTTCTTGGACTTACAGATAGAACAATTTCTAGAGTGTTTTGTTCTCTTTGATTCCTATCAGTTTGGCATTTCAGTGTTCACTTAAATTTCTGGGACATGTCTCAGATGTTTCACAAATTTGCATGCAGATTATTCAAAGATTATAAACTATCCCTAAGATTTGATTTTCTCCATACTAAATCTAAATGGTTTATCCTCAAAATAACAAAAAGGTTTATAAATAAGAAAATATAAGATGCCAAAAAGACCAGCAGGATTGAAGTCCAGTCTATTCTGTCACTTGTACATCAATAGAATATGTTCAGCAATATAAGAGCCACAATAGAATAGGGTGGAAAATTGGTATGAATCAAAGCTAGATTCCTAACACCTAACTGTTCAAAGACAGAATCAACAGAACCATAATTTCTTCAGCAGGTGTCTATTACATAGCAAACTACTGAAATAACGAAAATTTCAAAGATGTTATTGAAGTAACAGTAAGTATATCCAATATACAGGCAAATCTGTATTTGATAAAACTAGGTACCTCTTTAACCAAAATATTCCAGTAAAGTTTATTTATTAAAATTCCTTTCCATGTACTTGATTTATAGTACTGGACATATGTTTTTAACACAGATAAAAAAAGTACCAAACACAAAACCTACCAGAGAAAAAATAAAAACATATTCACATCAATCACAAAATGATAAATTATTGTTCAAAATGAGGTTTAAATAAATACTTGCCTGAGAAATAAGTCAGCAGAACAACCTTGTAATATTAAGAAGAATCATTGTGCAGTACTTACAGTCTTTGTTTTACACCATTTTTATTCCCATCTATTCTGAAATCTAAAGCTATGTCTTCACCTCACGCTCTTGAAAAAATCACAGCATTCAGTGGGTACTCCATTCTCGTTGAATCCCACTCTCTGGATTCTAGGAGCCAAGCTACAGCCAAGCTACTACCTGTAGCTGGCTTTTAATCTCTCAGCGAAAGTTTTGTACTTAGTAAAAAGCAGCTGGCCTGGAAAATACTTAAAGGATTGGAATTGCCAAGCCAACATGCAAACCCATATTTCACAAGGTTAAATCAATATTTGTTTTGTCTGTGGCATGGTATGGAATCTGTCCTCCTCTTTTAGCAATCTCAGCGATTAGCCCTCTCACTTTAAGAGAATCGGACCCGTTTGCTAATGCAAGCCTTCCACTACTAGGACTTCATTCTCTAAACACAGAGATCAACATCTTTAATTTTTTTTTTAATAAAATAAAGTACTGTAAAAAGTACTTTTGTTGTTGTTGTTGCTGTTGAACATATGGAAGGCACCATGTAAAACAAATTTATCATATGAAAATATCCAACTATTTATAGAGTAACAACGGCTTTCTGTTTGGAAAATACAATAAAATTCATAAACTTTGACAAAATATGTATTGTGGCTGGTTGGGAAAAAGAAAATAAAGGGAAATGCTAGCAATGTAGAGAAAGGAGCAGTGTATGGGATATTTCCTATGCTGCTGCAGCAACTAAGATTAATGAACAGAGAACAAGTGGTTGACATATCACCTACCCATGGGAGTTCCAACGCCGTAACCTTTGGAGTCTATCAGGCCTCCAATCTGTGTTAGGTTACAGTTCCTCTGTGTGACAAACTCAATGGTTGTCGACTCCATTAGAAATGCGTAATCAGAGGTAAGCACCCGTTGGATACCTTCTTCATTACTTTTGACAAGTACTGACTGCCTCCTGCTGCTCATGAAGGCCCACATCTTGTCATAAGTGGAGATTTTGGATTTCTGAAAGACAAATATTAAATGTAATTTGAATAACAATAATATGCTCATACAAGTGAAAGCAAACCCTCAGTTTGCACATTTCTCTCAGATTTTACTACGTCAGGTTTTACCAAGGCAATTTTGTAAGGATGCCGGTGCCTTTTATCTCCTCTCTACTTCTCATCTTCTCCTTGTGAAAATAAACAACTGGACAGATTGTCAAATGTGAAATATCTGTTGTTGATCTGGGTTTATTGTTTATATGTTTTTATGCAGGAGGAAGGCCTACAAGTACTTCAGGTCAGTGGAAAACTACTAAGTATTTCGCTATAGCAAAGATAATCAACTATATTGTTGAGTTTTGTAGGAGAATCTGTGGATTCTGGCACAAGTGAAAATTTGTTCTTATTTCAATCACTCAGCTGAACAATTCTGAAAACCTAATGCCTAGTGTGGCAATCTGAAATAATGAAAGCACTTACAGATAGCAGTGTATGGAGAAAACAGTTGTGAAGAATAGGGCAGATAACATTTTATCTATCATACATGACAAAAAAAAAACTTAGGGAAAGACTTTAGATAAGAGATAATATCACTCGTTTGTCATAATAAGGCTAGTTTGCCTTACAGGAATGGACTACTGGAAGTCCTAAAAATTAATAGGTGTTTTCTAATTTAATATTTCTGGAATACAAAGAGCTGTTGTGGTAGGAAGAGAGTCAGTAATTTGGGACAAAAGAATCAGTAGTTTGGAAGAAATTGATGCTATGCAACTACAGAGGACTACTTTTCACCTGAGTTGGTTTAAAAAGAAGGTAATTACCTCCTCTCATTTTTGTAAAACACAGTGCTTAAGAGATCATAATGACTGGATAAACTGAAGTTATTAGAAATATTGAACATTTTATATCACACTTGTCCTCTCTGTTTAATAACACAACAAACTCAAGATGTATCAGAAAATGTTCTGTCATGTTAAATTTTGCCTAGTAAATACAATGTAGAAATACCACGTAAACACTAGTATTATCAGACTTTATAAGGTGTCTTTCCTCTTTTAATGTCAGCCTTAAACATATTTCTGCCATCATCTCTGTAAGAAATACTAAACAAAGATTGACACTACAAATACTTTTGAAGTTCAGATGACTGACAGCCAGAAATTCTGACCCAAAAGAGAATTAGCAGTGTACGTGGAATGAAAAGAACATTTATTTAGAAAAAAGAGATTATTTTGTCCCCTGCTGAGATACAATCCAAGAGTTCTTTCACTGTGTCAGGGGACTTAGCAAACCAAGCGTTTGAACTAAGTTTAGTGTCAATCCCAACAAAACGGAAGACTTTTAGGGCTCTGCATTACGCATATTGTTATTGTACTGAACACAATCTGGGCCTGATTGCAAAACACTTTAGTAACAATGAAAGAGGAAAGCATGTCTCTTCAGAATATTCTATGCACATGTAGAATAAAGAAGACCAAACAAATAAGGTTCTCCTCATAGTTTTTGGGGGTTTTTTTGAACAAATAACTCTTGCAAGCATTTAATATTGCATTGTAGCATGATATACTTCAAGCAATGCACATCAGCTCTGTAAGAATGTAAGTTAATGTGTTACACAGACAGGGTGGAAATAAATATTTGTAAAATTTTACCAAGAACCCTTATTTAATTCTTTTATCATAGAGTCTTTACCCCAGTAAATATTTTAGCTACTATAAATAATCCGAGCAATATAAAACTTTGGCAGAGAAAACAATTTTAGTAAATAGTTAGATGCACATTGCTGACACATGTTGGAGGGGTGGGGGGAAGAAAAAGCCAAATGAGATACAACAAAAAAAATAAAGAAGGAACTGCAATACATAAGTATTTTTCTATTTTTGTTGAGAAAAAATAAACTCCAGGATTAAAAAATATTATCAAGGGGAATGGTTGCTTTCTACTCAATCATTAGAACATATGAAAAAAAAATTACAATATTCTTTAAAGGACAAAGTGTTCATACTATGATGATTGATTTAATCAACTAGGTTGAAGCCACTCCTACTATTGAAAAGGAAAGAAAAAAGGTCATCAACAAAATCAGAGAAAGCTCTTGCACAGGACAGCTCATTTACTGGAACAATTAAAATGAAACTAAAACATTTAAACAGTCTACACATAATTAATGGAGAAGATAACACAAAACCTAGAGTACCACTGCACATGGCTCACTACTGTAAAGTTGACACAGGTGACAAGAAACTGCACAAAAAGTGAATGCTTTTGCACTACTTTCTTCCACCCCTAAAAACTGAAATTATGCCAAATTATTATTCTACTTTTGAATCCTATGTTTTGGGGTTTTTTTGAATGTACAAGAATTTTTTTTTCTATCCTAAATTAAAAAAATCTTCTTCATTTGATTTAGGAAAATATAACCACAAATAGTTGTCCTGTGCTTGCCAAAATACTCAGCAGACACATTGATGAAAATCAAGAAGTCAGAACAATGAAAAGCATCAGAAGACCATTTGACATTGAATTAAAGATAATGACACTCCGACATGTTTCCTGTGGTTATGACTCTATCACTCATACTGTTAGAAGCAGATGCTGCAATTTACATTATGTTTCCACCTTCTTTCACTATGTGCAAGTCAATCTGGTTAGTCAACCTATATAATCTCTCAAAGAAGTGTATTATTTTATCTGGGTTAGTTCATCATATTGTTTCATCTAGCTGGAAATCACTGTCAGGAAATCCAACCTAACTTGAAATCAACTGGAAATGATGTTTGCATAAGATAACTTGTGGTGACATAATTTACCATGCTTGTGTTCCCTCAGGAATGCTAAAGACAATGTAGAGTAGTGAGAAAGCTGCTTATGCCTTGAATCTCACTGGAAGAAAAAAGGGAACTAATAGGAAAGCTGGAAATGAAAAGATCAAATAAATCTAGAAACTCATCTCAACATCAAACTTAATGCATAAAATGATAGCTCTCACAATGACATTCAGAGGATGTCATGAGTATGACGCTGTCAGTGTCATACTCAATGTTCCTGAATTAAACATCATTGGAAGACAACTGTGCTTGTCAGGGACCACAAATGGAACCATGGCAAGGCCTCTAAGTTAGTCATAGTCTAATGCTATGTATAAATACGAGTCTGGAAACAGAATGAGTCATTGTCTGTAACGTGTAACTTACTGCTCCATCCTGGAGCACTGGCTTGGAAAGAAATATTTGAGCAGCAGGACTCTGGACCACAAGGTTAGAAAAATATCAGAATGTTGAAAATATGACAGAATCAACAAGGATCAAAGTACATGGAAGCAGATCTCATGATACAAGAGTGGATAAATGCACAGTAAAAATGTGCCAGGCTAATTCTGACATTTCTCTACAAAGGAAAAATTACAGATCCATTAATGGAGATTTTTATTTTAATGATAGCTTACAACTTCTTTCCTGGTTTCTAAAAGCATTTAGGTGCCACAGAAAATGCTTCAGTTTTGCTTTCACCCATGCAATATTTAAACTCAAAAGAGTCTGTAGTAACTAAGGAAAGATTGAAGGTAATTAAGATTAAATTTTGAGAAAAAAAATTTTAAAAGTCAGCAATCCAGTTCTGATAAATTTTATGAAAGCACTCTCTACCTTATGAGAATTAAATCATCGCAATCATTACATGAGGAGAAAACCCCACAGATTCCCAATCCCACTATGATATTTTCTTTTTATGACACTGAGTATAACTGCTTTGTGATTTTTGTTTTCCTGAGCATTGCATGCTTATTGGACACAAGTCACTTTTCCTGAAGTTGATTCATGGATTTTTTTAAAGCCAAAGGTACAATGCCCATTCATTCTGACCTTATGTAATGGACAAACTATGAAATGTCACTTCTGAATTACTTCACCAAGCTCATCACTCATGCATTTGCAGCGACAAAAAGACACTATGAAAAGAGATTTCATATGAAAATGAAAAGAGATTTAAAAAAACAAGCCTTATCAAGGTGTCCAACATAGTCTCTCAAAACATCTTTGATGACAACCTGGAAGGATAAGGACTGGACAGATGAAGCAGCTACAAGTGGAGAAATGGCAAAGAAAGTGGTAGTTAACATCTCAAGCCAGATTAGCATCTTGTCAAGATTTGACTACTTCAAGGATGAGTCCTAGATCTGATGCTACTCAGTATCTCTACAAGCAGTTGGGAAAATGGTACTGAAAGCACCCTCATCAAGTTTGTGGATGACACTAAACAAAGAGGAGAGGTAGAAATACTGAAAGAAAGAGCTATTGTGCAGATAGGTCACAAAAGGTTTGGAAATTAGTATAACAGGAAATGCATGAGATTTCAGAAAGATGAATTCAAAGTCTGTGCTGGGAAAAAGCAACCTCAAGCATCCGTGCTGGCTGGGAATTAGCTGATGGGAGTGAATCTTGGCTGAAAAGGACTTATGGTCCCAAGAAGACAGCTATCAGAACATAAGTTAGCAGCCTATCTCTGCAGCAGGAAAGCAGACTGCAGGCAGTATCAGCAGACTGTAGCCAAGCCCAGAGCAAGAGGTGATTAATCCACAGTATTTGGTACTGGTCAAACCACACCAAGAATGCTGTGTCCAGTTTTCATTCTCTGAGTTCAAAGACACGCTAAAATTAGACAGTGCCCACCAAAGTGATCAGAGGATTGGAGACCTTAACTTACAAAGAAAGATTTATATAAAATGGTGCTGTTCCTCGAATGCAAGTCTTACAGAGAATATAATCGGCTTCTTCCATTACCTAAAGAGAATATTAGAGAGAGGCTGAAGGTATTGTCTTCATTAGGATGTGTGGTGACAACATAAGAGGCAATAGCCAGCACTGCAAATGGGAAATCTCTGAGTATATAAGGAAAAAAATTCTTCACCATGAAAAAGAACAAGTATTGGAACATGTAGCTCAGAGAAGTTGTAGAATCAGCTCACTGGAAATATTTGAGACAGTTTAATGTAACTGAATAAATTAATCTAGTACCATGCACCGTCTCACACCAGGGTTTCAATTAGAAAAGCAGATCTCTTCTAACAAGAGTAAGGGACCTCTAGAGATCCCTTCCAACTTTGAGTTTTCATTGATTTCTTTAATTCTTTATCAGTATGAACTTATGTACAGTAATTAATGAGTTTCTGGAGACTTCAAATTTTTACTTTGAGCAATTTCAAGAAAACAAAACAAAATATATAATTTCTTGTTTTGAACAAACAAACAAACAAACAGTAAAACAAACAAGTGAAAACCAAATAAACAAACCAAACAAACCCCCAAAACATTGTGAATTTATGCAGTTCATACATCAAAGGAGAGGCAAGTGCATCATTATCCAGAGGAGTGTGTTTTTCTTGTATTTTTTCCCATTATTTCCTCTGAAACTCAAGTAGACTCATCCCAATTGTTTCATACATGACCCTTCAGAAATCCTGAACACGAGTACAGGAATTCAAACTTAACTGTTCATATAGCAAGTTATTTTATTCACTCCTTATTCTTTTTTGTAAGTTTGACATTTCATTTTGACATATGACCTAAATCTACATAGCTGTGAAACAAACTAGAAAATACATTTCTGGTGTTTTTAATAATGGCAAAAACACTAATGTATCACAAGATTTTTTCTAAACATAAGAAAGCTAGATGTCAAAGTCAGGTGAAACAATTATCATAGTCAATCCTCTTACTGATGTAGTTGCTTTAAAACATCTGGGATATGTCTCCAGTATTTTAGGCCACAGAGGATTAGTACCATAAATAGAGAGATCAACAAAGTTAATTAATGGAATACATTTCAAAACACAGTGTGACAAGCTTAAAACCAAGAGAACAAACAGCCTAAGGTAAAGAATGTTTTAGGAATACCGTAACCCTAATGAAATATTATAAATACAGAAAAACTCAAAGATAAAGCTATCCAAAATAATTTGAACAATAGAATAAATGAAAATAAATTGTACAGAGACATAAATACACTGCTCACTAACTGTTCACGTGCCCGTAGTCTCACCAGATAGAAATTTGTGAAGGCTGATTGTTATTGTTCAAATGCCTATCAATGACTGAGGATGCGATTTCTCTGTTGTATACTTAATGTATTTTATTGTTTCTGTAATGTTTGTTTGTTTACACTGATCCACCTCTCCCAGTTGTTAATGTGAAACTGAATTCTTTGGAACAGGTACTGTTTTCTCCAAACAACTCAGTGTTTCTGAAGTGGACAACAATGATCCATTACAGGAAGTTCTCAAATAAACAGTAATATAATGATATAAGTAATATAAGGATATAAGTAATATAAAGAAAAATGATAAATACAAGAATCAGAATAAAAGATGAAACTTATTATTAATTTTTTAGCTTTCACAGATCATTACACATCTTGTTGAAGATAGTTTGTTTTAAATAGTACATTTAAATTTGTTATAAAGACCAAAACAATTTCTAGTTTCTCATAAGTCTTAGTTAATTCCACACTCCAAAAATAAGTGCTGTTTTTGAGGCAGGTAAAGTATTATAATTACTGATTTTGACATAGCTGAGCACATTATGTGTAAAACGCAATTTGGCCTTAGTTGCATATCTGCACCTGATGCCTCCACAGGATAATATGATGCCATGCACAATCCAGACTTAAATCAGTTTAGCTGTCCTCTATCACCCAACAGATAAACTTGATTCAAGTGGGCTTTTGAGTATCATCTAATTTTTTTAACAGCTTAGCAAGTAGTTATAAATACCAATCTCTTTAATACAATATTTTCTTTATTGTCTCCTAGAACTATTAGACTAGCTTCTTTCCTCTCTGACATCACAGAAAAATGAAAAAGACACTTTCTTTTTTATCCTGATCTCATTCACTATAACCCTCTGACCTCAGAGTATTATTTTTCTACTTCTTTCTTCTTTCTTTCTTCCCCCCCTATTTTTTCAGAACCGCTGAGGCCTGAAAACCCCTAAGTGAACCAGACAATTTAGATTTTGTTGTGTCAGCATAAAAACAATAAAAGTAATGCATACAGTGTTCTCTCCTCCATAACAGCAGTTTTATGGTCTGTAGAGCACAAATGAAAAGAGGAAAGGTGTTTCTGCCAAGAATAGAGCTACGAGGAATAAAAAATGCAGTGCTCAGAGAAAGACATTTTCACTCTTGCCCTGATCGTGCTGACTTTTTGTTTGAAAACCCAAAGATTTTGAGCAAATGTTAAATATTTCAAATAACTTATGGTTAAAAAACCCCAACCCTAATGTTATTGAAATAAGTTTTTGCTATCAGCTTTGACCTGGAAATAGGTAAAGACTTCATAGCTCCGAAATCACTAATGGTTTTCGTAAAACTTTCTTGCCTTTTATACCAAAATGATATATAGTCCTCTACTGAATAATAACTAACATCACAAGACTCTTCTTGTAAAATACTGTGGAAGATGACAAGTGTCATATATCTCACACTTCTGCAGGTTTTCTTCCTTTATAAATAGGAATAAGAATTTAATCAAACTTGGTCTGTTTCTAAAGCATATCCTATATTCTGAATGTTTATAAAGATAAACCTATTTCTGCTCACTCTGCCTGTTCTGAGATACAAATTGCACATACAGAACTCCACACTTCATTTGCACTGTATCTGAAAACAATCTCATTTTCCAAAAGCACTGACTGCATAGTTTTACCATTGGAACTAAGCATGAAGGTCACAAATATTACTTTAAATATTACCTCTAATAGAGAAAGAATTTGTAACAATGCTACAATTTTAACAAATGTATTCTCACAGCATCTATACCTGTATGAAAGATGTTTGTGCAGTATTCAAAGTACAATTAATATGTGCTATTCTCAAAACACTCTTGCTGTTGAGATTTGATATAAACTTATTTGGCAGCATTAGAAACCAAATTCAGCACTGCTTTGGCCAAAGATCTCTTTGAATGAGCAGAAGAGACAGAAAATCTATTAGTTATTATTGGTCTCTTTTGTTCCCAAAAAAACATAGTTTAAAATAAATACTGTTTTATTGTCTCCACAGGTTTCAAAAACTTAATGGAATTTCCACTGTCATTTATTTCCTAATGTCACCACTCAAGCAGCAGAAGTAGCATTAACTATTGCTTGTAACAATAGTCATCAAAATGAGCCTTGTTGCACAGACAGATTGTTGGGATTTATTCTCCCAATAAGTTCACCTATCAGTTCTGTTGACAGACATAGAAAAACTCTTTACATCCAAAATGGCCAGTATTTTTCAGTATTTCTTCACAAAATAGCTCATGTAAAATATTTTCTGTCTATACATTAGCATAAGATACCACTGAGGTATTTTGCAGTGGGATTTGGGTTTAGCATACTGTACTTTTTTCATTACACAAAGTAAATTACCAATCACATTGGACCATATGTGCTAACAGCTGAGTCTTTCTCTGTACTTTTCTGACCTTGGTGACTAGAAAATTTGACTTAATTCAGGCAAACAGGATTGATGCCATATGTGGCTTTTATCAAAGGTGTAGAGGAGTGGTGGGATACTGATCAGAAAAATTTTTTGTTAGCAAGTCTGTCAGATCTTGGAATGATTCTGGCAGTTTTATCTTTAAACACCTTCAGCTTCCTAAACAACTTACTTGAGAAGATAAGCAACATAACACCTAAGGAGATGCTTCCCTCCAATAACAGAAAGAACAAAAAAATAATCTAAAAGATCTAAAAAAAAATTTAAAAGGTCTAAAATTAAAAGTTACAGTAAAAGACAGAGGAATTTTTAGCCAGACTGGGTCCTGATGAATACATCATGAAGAATTCATCTACACACCTAAATGAATTTATATGTTTTCAGTTAATGATCCATACAGAACACACAGACAATAGCAATTATAAGAGGTAGGTTTGAGTACTTCTTAGTACCCATATATAGAGCCCCTACCCAACTTACCAGAAACTGATGGAGAAAATTGCATTGCTGACAAAACCATAACACATGTCAAAAGTTAGAGTAAAATACGTGTTTATTTGCATCCTGCATTTTGGACGTCTGTAGTGAGTAAGTCCGGGCAGTATAGATGTAGTTCAACAGAGAAAGGGATATGGAGTAGCTTTTGAAGTCTAAGTTCTACAAAGGCTCTGTGTTATTTATAATTGGGAACAGGCAGAACAAGTGTAGGGCAGAACAGGGGGAAAGAATTCACTTTCTAGGATACTAACTGGTGTATTTGAATTCTTTTCAGAGGAATTGCTCAAAATTAGCAGCAATAAAGTAACTGAAAATTTCCAATGAATGAAAATGTGAAAACAAATTACCAGCTTGTTTGACCACCCAGTGATTTAAATCAGTCATATTAATGTTAAATAATACACCAACACTCAGTCATAGATTATTCTAAGATTTCTCTGGCTAATCCTGTGCCAATTACTTAATTATTGCTCATACAAATGCCTTAATATATAACTGAACTGTGCAGAACCAGTCTTAGGGGACAAAAAAAAAATATCATTTTGCATGGCACTCTCATGTGATCTTCTGAAACTACTGAATCCAAAATTCCCCTATTTTGTATATTTGTGTAGAGGAATATCAAAAGCAAAATCAGTGAAAAGTTCACACTCTGTATTTCCACTACCCTATACAAACTGAATAAACTTGTGCTGCTCAAAATCTGACTGTAAATACATAGTTTGCAGTTTCAGTAGAACCCTAGCTACTATGTCTTCTTTAAGTTAGATTGAACTTTAAATTGCAAAAGCCATTTTAATTTGAACACATTTAACACCAGCTGAAGGAACAGATACTTTTTCCTGTGACAACAGTGAAGTGCTCTCTCCTGTTTGCACCAGGAAATGTCTGTCACATGGTATGGCCTCAACATTGCAGCCTTAACATTATAGATGTTCTGTTCACATTAGTTGCCCTGAATTCTTGGAAAGATCAGGGTAAAAATCACTGTCACCTCTTATTTCTTCCCATTTTCAGCATTTTCTCTGTGCACTTTATGAAGCGAACAGGTCCAACTGTACTCTTATTAACATCATCTTCAATAAAAAAAATCAGAGTTAAAATGATACTAGCATTGAGCTATATCAGCCTGAATAAGGAAATAAGTAGTTGGGCTGGGATGACCTCCCCTCAGCCTTTTTTTTTTTCCCTAAGTGAGCAGTAATGTGAAATTTCAGTGATAAATCAAACTTTCAAAAATATTTCAAAGTTTTTAGATCACAGTGTATTAGGAACAAAGTAAACAGAACAATGGAAAAAATAGGAGAGAACATTATTTCGTATCAATTTCAGTTGGCAGAACAATTAAGACAATAATGAGAATCAAAATTTAAACATGAAAATTTTTTTGGTTTTAGGAAAAAATATTTTTAATAGATAATTCCTCAGCTGCCATAAACATTTTCTCTGTTACTCAGCAAGATCACATCATATGAGGTGTATGCAGGTGTATGCACCTTATTGACTTTTTAAGCTTTCTAACTAAAAATTTTTACTGATTGTTATAGTAAAAGACTTTTTAATATTGACTAAAATATTCAACATTGATGTATTTATTGTTGTGCATGGCAAAAGCAGTTGCACTTTATAATCTATGCATGTTGGGGGCAAGGCAGAATTTTTTATCAATAATGAAGCATTTCAAACATTGCTTGAAATAATTTTTCTGTGGCTTCTGACATCCAAGTTCTGAAATACAGTCAAGAGAAGGAAAAGATATTTGAAATCTACTGATGTGGTCTAGTAGAAATATATGTACCATCAGAAAAATATTCTGTGGGCTGCTGCGTGATAACTCCTAGAAAATTTACTGTTAATGATGATAAGGGAGCCGGAACTAGATGATTTTTAATGTTTTTCTAGCCAGAATCATGCAATAATACTATGATTATCCAGCTGCCAAGAGTTCTAGACATTCCCTTCATGGAATTGCTCGGTGTAGCTGTGTGTCATTCTGTTTCCCCTGTCAAACTGTCAGTAAATTGATCAGTTGAACAGAAAAGTAATTCTGCTATTCACCTAGTAAACAGCTAATGGGAAACCCAATTTCTGATGTGGTTTGAGAATCCATTCAGTTGAATTAAGCTAAATTTATATTATTATCTCTGCTAATCTGCTTACGAAAACAAGCCAGCCTTTTCAGGATGCAACCAAATTATTTTGCTGAGCAGTTTCCAATAATAACAACGGGGACCACAGTGTTTGACTTAGTTCCTTATTTGGTTTTAATTGAAATATTTGAGAAAATTCCATTCTAGGGTATTTCATAGGAATTAATTTATGAGCAACCATTTTAGAAACCTTTAATAAACAATAGGTAAATATGTATTAAATTTCAATTTAAGAAGCTAATAACATTGCTGGTGACTGACCATGCTTTGCTGTTCATATGTATTACAGAAGACTGAAAATAGTGGCAAGGAAAGCAAAAATAGAGTGAAAGCACAGAAAACTCATTGAATTCATTCTGCATTGTATACCATACTACTTATCCCACTACATCTTGTTCCCACATAGTCTGACAAAAATTAACAGTTGCACTGATAGTGTTTGTGATTGCATTTTAGCACATAACTGATGCCACTGCCAATGTGTTATCATGACTATATTATTTTGTGTGACTCTTTGGTTGACCCCTTCACTACTCACAGATAGGGTTATAGAGATCATCTACGAGTTTGAAAGCCATTGTGTTGGAAAATGTCTTTCAGCAACACCGCAAACATGATTTCCCTGCATATGCCAAGAAGAAAAGCAACCAAAGCAGTGACAGTACAAACCATTTCAAACACGACAAAGTGGATGAAATTGCTTGGGCAAGTAAGGAAATAGTTTCATATTTATTTTGAATATCAGTCATCTGCTGAGTTTGCTTAAAATGTGCTAATTAACATGAATTTTCTAATGTGCACCTGGATCAGCAGTTGGACAAATACACCCTTAGTTCATTTTAAAATAAATAGCTGCAGATAAGTGAAAGACATTTTCTGACAACAAGTAAATTAATAAGGAAATATGACCTGCTTTAAGGTCTATAGCTCCATAAACAATTTTTAACTTGCCGTAAGACCCAAATCAACTTTTATGGTTTCATCTCAGCAATAGCTAACTTCAGTAGTGTGTATCAACACTGAGCAATCAATGTCATTTCTCAAGGAGAAAGGTATTTTAATCTTATTAATTTGTATGTATATTCTTATAATTTGATTCTGGTTTATGTTTATATGACAAAGTTGCACTGAACCATTTTGGAAGGTGACAACTTACTGAAGATCTCTGGGAAAAGCATATTCTTATTCATCATGACAGATGTGATAGCATTTGTCAATTAGCCCACGCTTTCCATTCAGATCATGACAGTATTTGCCATAGTGCTATGATTGTATTTTTCTATTCTATATAGCAAATATATTCTATAGCTAACTTTATCCATTGCAGTATTTTTACTTTAAATAAAAAAAAAAAAAGTAAGGCAATTATTATGTCTAAAGAAACACCAAACAAAGAAATTATTTACAAACCACAGTCACATAATTAAAATATTTTTTTACATTCAGTTACTCTCTATTTGATTTCCTGATTTTGACCTAAATTTAAGAATAAAAAAAAATCCCAGTAACTTGTTTATTTGTTCTATTTACTCTAGGGTTGCCAAACCATGCATCACTCTATTTCTGGGTTTGTTATCAATTATTATCCTTATGCGACTTGTAAGCAGGAGTGAGAATATTCGTGAGATGAGAAAAAGACAGTTTAACAGGTAAAGCAAAAGATGTGTGCACAAGCAAAGCAGAAGGAACTCATTCACCACTTCCCATGGGCAGGCAGATGTTCAGCTATCCCCCAGAAAGCAGGATTTCATCGTGTGTACCCATTATTTGGGAAGACAAACACCATCATCCTGCCAAACTCCAGACATCCTGCCTCTGCTTCCTTCTTCTCCCCCCAGCTTTATATGCTTTTGGGGTCAGCTGTCCTTGCTCTGTCCCTTCCCACTTGTTTCTGCACCTCCAGCTTATTCACTGGTGACATAGGGTGAAAAGCAGAAAAGGCCTTTGCTCTGGGCAAACATTGCTCAGCAGTAACAAAAATTTTGCTGTGTTATCAACACTATTCTCAGCTCAAATCCAAAACATAATCCCATACCAGCTACTGGAAAGAAAATTAATACTAGCTGAACCAAAACCAGCACAAAGCCATAGCCTTTTAAAAAATGTCTAGCATGAGTTAAAGAGAGCTAAAAATTTGAAACTACTCATCTATTCCAAGAGGAACAGTGCTGACACTGAAGCTGGTAAGGGAAGGGAGGCCCAGATTGTTATGTTTTATTAATGCAATCACTGTTCCTTCCTTAACACAGTTTGGCAAATTTCTTCCAAGAAAGGCCATTAGTTCAAATGGACATAGAACATGCAATGAAAGTAAAACTATGGTGGCTCATTCCTGTTCTGTGAGAGAATGGCCCATGTAGCAGTGTGCTGGATTACCATAGCAGTCCTGGAATCACAGAACTGTTGAGGTTGGAAGGAACCTCTGGAGATATTTGATCCCAAAATCCAGTTCCAAGGAAAGTCTAGTAGAGCAGGTTGTCTAGCACATTGACTAAGGTTTGAAAATTTCCAAGAATGGAGACCCCACAGTCCCTCTGGAAAACATGCTCCAGTGCTTGACTCTCACAGTAAATTGTTTAAATATAGATGTTCATATTTCAATTTTTGCCCACTTCCTTGTCTTCTTTCATTGGAAATCACCAAGCAAAGTCTGGCTCCATCTTATTTACATCCTCTTATCATATATTTATAAGTATCAGTCTGCATTCCCCACACACGACTTTTCTTTTTTCCAGACTAAACAAACCTCCCTGTCTCTGCCTCTCTTCTAATGATGGACACTTTAATTCAACAGAGGTTTGGCATTTTCTTTTTTTGACCTACATGAGGTTCCTGCTTACCCATTTCACCAGCCTATTGAGGTTCCTGTAAAAGACAGCACAACCAACTGGTCTGTCGTCTACTCCTCTCAGTTTCATATCATCCTTAAACTTGCTGAGATATTACCATCCATATCATAAGTGAATCTGTATGGGACCTAAAACCTCCATGAAAGCATAACTGTCTATAAATTATCTCCAGTGGGACTTCAAGCTGTTTATAACAACCCTTTGAGCCTGCCAGCTCAACCAGATTTTAGTCCTGTTCACTCTCCATTTAAATTTAGTATGGTCCATACTAAATAAGATAGATGCCTTTAATCAATGATACACTAGCAAAATTTGTCCTGGTGTTGTCTTGGTGTTGAACTCTCTTCCTGGTCTTGATCTCCCTTTTAAAGTCTAGTAAAGGTATTCAAATAGCCTGCAAGAGTCTCTTTATATTACTTATCATAATGTTTTATAGACAAAGGGGATTTCTGCTACACTGAAGATCTATAAAATCATAAAATCATAGAATGTGTAGCTTTGGAAGGGACCTCAAAGATCATTGAAGTCCAACTCCCGGTCTTGCTCAAGATTGTTCCGAGAGTCACACCATGTGACTAAGAGCACTCTGGGAAACCACTTCCAGTGCCCAACCACCCACTTGGTGAAGAAGATAGGTAAATCTTCTATCCAACCTAAATGTCCTCTCACACAACTTCAGGCCATTCCTTTGGGTTCTGTCACTGATGACCGAAGGGAAGAGACCAGTGCCTGGCTCTCAACTTCCCTTCATGAGGAAGTTGTAGACTGCAATGAGGTCTCCCCTCAGTCTCCTCTTTTCCAGGCTGACCAAGCCAAATTACCTCAGCCCCTCCTCATCCCATCTTTTTTATATAACCATTTTGTCATCTTCAAGTACAAAATGTTAACACTTATCTCCATTTCCCTCTATTACTCCACCGTTTTCTTTGCTAGGTACAATGACTTGGAATTAGACTCTACTTCTTATTTTAATTTCGCCTCCTCTGCTGTTTACAGATGTTAGATTGCTAACATTTTGAAAAGACAAAACAGCATCCCGGCTGCCCCCAAAACACGAGTAAAAGTAAATAATTAAAAAACCTTATTTTTCTGTAGTAGTTAGTAAAATCAGACTTAACTCTGTTCCTTTGTTCAAAACCAAGTTTTCATAATTCTGTTTGATCTTTTGCTAGAATATTTCTTAACTCTCTTCCAATTGATAAGACAAAAAACCCCATTGTTATCTCAATATTCAAGTCTGGAGTGCATGTCTTAAGAACATTTACTGAGAATTCATTAAAACTTTCCCACTGTGCCTTATCAATCTGAACCTGATTTTGTGACCTTTATGATTCACTTTAAAAATTTCAATCTGTTTTAGATCACTAGCTTAGCTGGCTTTTTTTCCATTTGCTTGCACCAAAATGCTCCTTCTCTTCAACTCTTTTGACCCTCACCCCCGTATAGTATGATTAATGCCTAGAGAAGAGATATGTTAAACGTTTGCTTTGACCAGCTTATTTTTCCACTTTCAGTTTTCTTATTTCCTTTGAGTCTTTTTTGTTATGTATGAATTTACTTTAGACTGGAAACTGACAAGAGGCTTAAGGCAATCTTATTTCCTCCCCCTTTAAACAGGCTTTATCTAAGCAATACCAAATACCATAGCCGCAGTGCAGCACCTTTTCTTCTTGATTGCAGGGCAGCCCATTTACTTGAAATTTCAAATGATGGAGAAGGAACTAATACAAGCTAATGCATACATTTACTTGTCTTTGTGATCAACCTTTTGAACTCCTTGAAGACAATGGTTAAGCTATTTCTTACTGTCTACCCATCTCTCCTAGACCGATTTGCAGGTTATAAGTCTACTTCTTCACTTTTATCATCCATTAGAACAAATCTGCAATGCTTGGAAAGATAATAAAACTAGCAAAGCAAAAACATCAATGGATATAGTTCACTGAAACCATCTTATTTTTCAAAAATCCTGCCATAAGCATTGTGCAAGCTTATATTTTATTTTTACTTACTTCTCTGGATTCTAATAAACCCTCAGAAACTGAAACTAAAGCTATTGTCCTTTTAATACTTGTGTCTAAATAAATTAATTTATACTTTTTTTTTCTGATGTCTCAGGATCTTGATTTTCTGCAAGAAAATTAAACTTCCAGATATTTCCAGAAAAGTTTTCCCTTTAAAATTACTGTTTAAAAAATGGAATATATTAGATATTTCAAACATTGTATACAATGCACTCAATATGTAAAGTTTGTGTAGACACTCAAAAATGAAATTTCCATAAGTATGCTAAATCCTTGATGAATAGTATATGTATATTTTGAAATTGTGGAATATGAAAAACTTACACCTAGGTCAGAGATCCTTATCCTCCAGACTGAGCTGAATAGTTTGGAATGAAGTCCAAACAATGGTAACAATGGTCACAAACATCAGCGAGAAATAAAAGATATATTTTTTGTGAACATTCAAACATAAATATTATGAACCCTATGAGACAACACTCAAAGGTAAAATTTCTACTAGTCTTTCTGGAATATGCTTACCCCACCTGACTAATGGCATTCAGTATATTTCTATATTATACTAAATGTTTCAGTAAATCATTAAAAATACTTATTCAGTAAAGAAAATAATTAGTATTAGCAAACTGATATTAGCAAATTATGTCATAGAATCAGAGAATTATAGAATCATTTTAAGTTGAAAAAGATATATCTTCTAAGATAGATCCACTTCAACCATATTTGTAACACTGCCAGATTCTACAATTAAGCTATATGATTAGCCCAAAATTCATGAGTCCATGGTGCAAATTGCTTAAAATTTTATAATGGATTGATAAAAAGTTCTATTGATTCATGGAAGGGTTTAGGTTGGAAGGGACCATCTAAGAATACCTATCTAGTCCAACGTTCCTGCCCTGGATAGGAGCTTCTTTCACTAAATCAGGTTGCTCAAAGATCTCTCCAATCTGACCTTGAACTCGCTTATACTCTCTTCTAAGCAACATAACAACTTATGTTATCTGAACAGTCAAAGAACTATGCTGAAGTAGTAGTGTGCATCTGCCTGAGTTCATATAGATTTGAAAGGTGTTTTTTCTTAAAGAATCATCTACCACATTCTATCTGAAGCATCCTTAGTGTTAATGTCTACAAATAAAAAACACTTTCTAAATTATCAAGCTGAAGCCTTCAGCTTGCATAGTACTTATTGGATTTATTTTTTTTTTCCTGTGGAGTTTTTGAACCCTCAAAGGTTCTTAGAGAAAAATCAATCTGGTCAACTTTTCTGTTAAAAAAACCCTGAACTGAAAAATATATTACTCTTTTAAAGATGTGTTAATGATATTTTTTTGTTTGCTTGTTTGTTTTGAAAGGTGAGATGCAGTTAAATAATTTGTTTTTTAATAAATTTAAGTTTAAATTTTTAAAGCCAAAATTTATTTATTTTAATAAATAGGTAAATAAATATGAAGCTATGAAGCTATGTTTGTGTCGTGTTTCAATTTGCCTGAACAGAATATTGTTCTCCTAAATAGTCCATCCATGACAATTAAGATTTTGCCTCTGTCAGAATTCCAGTGTGAGGAGCAAGTTTTGGAATGTAAAACATTTCTTCGGGAAAAAAAAAAAAAAAACAAACAAAAAAAACAGAGGAAAGTGACAATCAATATGATGTTGTCATCCATAGTCCCTAAATTTTTTTCTAATGATCTGGGTCAAAGCTTTGCTGTCTTTAAAACATTACAATTTTCAGAAAGTTATTTGCATTAAATGAAAATACTAATTTTCCCCTTCTTTATATCTCCCTGCCAACACCCTCACTTTATAGTTTCTTGTAACTTTCATGTAAAGAGGTCCTTGACCCTCATAATCACTATTTCTTCTTACTTAAGAGGAAGTAAAGTCTAAAAATAGTTTTAAATAGAGCATAAAATCATTGGCAAACTCACTGAATTTGGATATTAAGCACTTTTCTTTATGACGGCATTCTTTCCTTCATTGCATTACTCCTACCAGCTCCCAAATCTCTAACTTAGCCAATCCTTAGCCATTTGGAACAGTATATCATTCCATATATCTTTATACACAGATATAGATACACTCTTTGCTCTGTGTTTTTGTGTTTATACATAAAAATATCATATTTCTGTGTGGTTTTATTTTTATAATGTATATCTCACAGATCCAAGATGGAACACTGAATTTAAATAGACTAGATAATTAGGTTTAACAAATAGTCTTTCTATGCCACAGCTTCTCTAGAGCCTTCTATATTTTATGAAAGAGTTAAGGAAAGCTAGGTATTTCAGACCTTGCAGAGCATAAAAAAAACTTTCATAGAAGATATTGCAGCCTTGCAAGATATTTCTTAGAATTTGGTGGATAGTAATTCCAGTGAATATCTACAATATCAACACTTACATTCAAAGATTTTCAGAAATATTCTGTCTGCTCTACCAAACTACCCAACTCACTCTTCATCCATTTTTGTCTCCACCCACTTCTCAAAGGTATGCAGAAATTAGTATCTCCTTATACATCCACAATGATCTGCAAGAGAGAGGTCATCTAGGAGGGTTGGAACTATCTCCTTTGAAAACTCATTAGAAGTAAACTCCTCATTATCCTTTCAAATACATGACCTGTGGCTAGAAAGCTATAGGTCATCTGAATAGATCAAGATGTAATCTATTCTGGAAAAAATACTGACATAGTTCTTCAAGGAAGAGAAGTTAAATTTTTTCTTTATCCTAAGTTAACATGATAAGGTAAGGGAGAGCCAATAAGGAATATTATGATCTTCCACAACAGCAAGCACTCAGGACTAATTTACTTGTATTAATATAAAGAGGACATTTCTTATGTTATTGATTAAGAGCCTATTTCATTGCTTATAAATAATGTATAAATATTTAGAGAATGCTATAAATTTAATTTGGTTATAAAAGTAAGGTTACACAGGTGAAGTTCTCATTTGCATATTCAATTTGAGCCTTACTCTAACAAAAAAAGTAATTATTTTTGTTTATCTGTGTTCATAAACATCTTTCCATTTGCCTGCCACTCTCAGTATAAAATATAAGCATCACTATTTTTGTCAGGATTTTTGAGACAGGTCAAATATGACAGAAAAGCAGAGAGACATCAAGACAGAACCAGTACACTAATCCTGAGACACTAACAATTTCAATAGAGCTATTTCATTCAAGACCAGATTAGAATAAGAAGCTACAACCTTGTACCTCTATTATGAGAATTCTGATCCTGAGAAATATCAAATTACTTAGTTTATACTATTCTATCATTCTCAAAACAATAATTGTTATTAAGTAAATAATTTTCTTCATCATTCTCACTTCTGTTTTTTCCACATCCAGAAAAGGGGAGTGTATGGGAAAGGGAAACAGTAACTATTCCTGGTTTCTGAAGAATTTTTTTCATTAGACCTATTATTGCCATACAACTTCATTGCTAATAGCAGCTTCTAGCAGAAAAGTATATATGGTAGACATTTTATGACTACCCAAAAATGAGAAGACACCTACTGTACAGTGCTGACCTTGAGTCACTAAGAAAGGGGGTATAGTTAGAAATAAGCTGGACAAGTCTGCTTAGCAATAACAAGCTTTACGG
Source organism: Phylloscopus whistleri (assembly GCA_017589585.1). Classification (NCBI taxonomy): domain Eukaryota; kingdom Metazoa; phylum Chordata; class Aves; order Passeriformes; family Phylloscopidae; genus Phylloscopus; species Phylloscopus whistleri. Next base: position 4,365,289 of record JADMLD010001389.1, on the reverse strand, counting down.
AGCAAAAGATGGAAAAGGCAGTTCAGTGATTTGATAGAACAAATATTCAAGAAGGTGCACTTTAAACAGTTTCCAAGGTAACTACCTCTGTGGCTGGAATCTATAAATAGGGGTACAAACAGGGTTTCAACTATGATACTGAAGACAATCAAATATGCAAAGGAAAATAAATTATTAAAAGAGTGGAAGGTTGAATGAAAGAACATGGAAATTATGTTTAATGAAAAAACATAGTAAAAGAATTTTTTTAAAAAAAATTACTGCATATTAGTGGTGTCAGGAGTATATTCACAGTGGTCTGAAAAGAATTGACAAGAATATAAAACTGCTTACCAGAGGAGTATTTGGAACAAAATTATATGACTTTTAAAGCAAATTGGATGTGCATGGAGGTGCACATCTGATTTATACAGACTGTATATACACACATGTACACACACACACACTCTGCTTAGGTTATCTGATATTGCTGTGCAAGAGATCAAATTAATTGTATAGTTGACATACAAGGTTAATCAAGAAAATATATTTAATCTGGGCTATGAATATATCAAATAAAGATTCCCTTAGATTGTGAATATTATTGTTACTGATTCTTTATTTAAAAATATGAATTTCCAAAGGCCCCATTCATTTTTCCCTTATGATTTGACTGAAATAAAGCTTGCTGGTTATGGGCCAGTACCTACTTCAACCCCAGTACTTTTGATGTTACAGCAAAAGGATTTTTCCCAAAAGTAGGAAAAAAAAAAAAAAAAGAACAACAGCTAGATTGTCATGTAAATACAAGCACCTTTGAGCCAAAACAGATTTGACAAACTTCCTAAAATGATAAGATGCAGAGAAGATTTAAAAGATTAAAAATTATTAAGGGGGATTTATGTATGTATGTGCTGTCCACATGAATCTAATGTATATGCATGTTGATGAAACTGAAAGCAACTTGAAAATTAGGTGCTTGATATCATTTAAGATTTTAGTTTTCAAGAGTGAATTTTTCAACAGTAAATTTTTCTGATGCATTTAGCAGAATACAGAGGAAAGAATAGAAGGAAAGGAAAAGGAGAAGAAATTAGTTCCAAAATCTAAATCTCCTTTCAGACACTGCTGATTTTAACACCAAATGTTGTTGCAAACAATGATATGAACCAACTCAGATAAGGCCTATGAAATTGTGAAAGAAAAGCAAGTGAAATGTGTGGGTTTACTTAGTTCTTACTTAAAGAATAAGATTGATTCTCTTATTTGTGTTCTGAAAGAAAACAGCCTAGAATGTAGTTTAGCCACCTTAGGCCAAATATCCATGTTGCATCATCCCAGATATTTCTTCCAACAACAACGTAAACTTTGTTCCATAAAAAAACCAAATTAATTCATTTAAAGAGACATGGCATAAGACTGACTGTTGCGTCAAAGTTCTTCAAACTGCTGGAATCTGGCTGCCTGACATCCTGAACCCCTGCTGGGTTATGAGGTCATGCCACATTGAAGGCCGGTAAATGAGTATAGACAATAATATGGGCATGGATCGGTGGAGAAATGAAAACTCATTCAGAACAAATGGTGCAATATTACTTCGAAAATCCTCCTGGAAGTTCATCTTTGTTAAAAAAAAAAAAAAAAAAAAAAAGTGTATAATAAAATTACTCAAATAAACCAAGACACTTTTCTCACCCCAAAAAGACAAAACTTATTTCTTCACTACCAATACGTATGAGTATCTCAGATTTTTGTTAAAGATTATTCTTTAACAAAGGTCTATTTTATAAGTTTTATGGCTCTCAGTTTGTTTTGGGTAAGGGGTATTTTGCTTTGCTATTATTGTTTAAATACATTTTAAATTTTCAGGTATACTTGTTCAAAGTAAATATGGAGGAGAGGAACTCCCTATTGCTGTAGGAGCAAAGACAATGCCCAAAATAAAATCAAATGGCAAAAGTAAATAATCAACTTCTTGACTATTAAAAAGTACACTTCCATGAGAATTTCTTACGTCTCTTTTTTATGTTCAAAGTTTTAAAGCACAGTAGGGCAACACTTCTGTCACTTGAAGATAATGTGAGCACAGAGGTAAGAGTTTGTAGAAAGTGCAGGAACCCAAGGTATTTAGTGCTTGAGTATATAATACATGCAGGAGCATTCAGATATTTAGGTATTTTCACAGGTAGATATTGCACTACAAGTTACTGCTTTTTCTAGTATATTTAGAAGAGAATTTTAGACACATACTATAACATACAGGTTGTATTTATATCATTGTGAATTTCTACCCACTGAAATTTCTGCCCACTGATGTAGCAGGGGTCTCTGTGAAAAAAAAGATGTTATGTTATGCTAAATCCAGCCTGTAGATCAGCAGGTGTTAACATGTAGTAAGAACAAACAGATCAAGCAGATTTTAGGCATTCCATTCCAGGACACAGAATCTAACATACAAATCAAATATATATTGTTTTGTCATAATAACTAATTCTCCTAATATTTAAAGGGGACAGACAATTGTTTGGAAGCTGGTATGGACAACCTATGACTAAAAAGTCTTAGAAATCTTGCTCTAGTATTCTTCAGGAAGAATAAAAGTAGCCAAATTCATACATGATCATTTTCAAAACACGTGAGTTTTTCAATTAACATCATATTTCCATTATATTTTTGTCTACTCTTTCATGAGCCCAGAGAACTTAGTTGCATGATCTTGTTCCTATTATACCTTTCTGCACTAGCAAAAAGTAACATATCAAGGAAAATATGATTCCTAGCAAAAGATTAATTACAAACATTCAAAAAGTCAGAGGGACATAAATCAAGAGCATAATGTATGCATTTTTCTTATTGTTATTGACTCTTCTCCCCTCTTACTCACTCTCTAAGATTTATACAGGAAATAAAGATGAAATATAGCAGTTTAATCAGATTTCAGCTTTCATTGCTTTTACCGTGAATTTAATGCAGTGAAAAGAAATGAATTTTAGAGAGTCATTCAAGCAAGGGGGTTTGTCACTGCAAGTTTTCTGTTATTGCATGGTTTGAATCTTGGAAAACAAATTGATGAACCTTTGATATGATATTATTTTTATCATTGTGCAACCTGTGAACAGTGATACACTTACAACTTACAAAATAATAACCTTTCGTCTTTTAGAAAAAACACATTTAAGATAATTTCATCTTCTGTGGACTTAACCATCCACAATTTTTATTCTGTGGCAAAGACTTTAAAACAAAGTAACCTCCTTAAAATCTTAACTTCTGTTGCATTTTAATACTAGCTCCTCTCTCAAGAGCACTATGAAACACACAGTCCCAACTGTTGCATCAGGCTTTGCATGGTAAAATCAGGACCATTGTGCAGGGCATCCTGAGGATGTTCCTGCTTGCTTCTCCTTACAGCTATCAAACAATAAGCCTCCTATTACTCCTGACATAGTATTTATCAGAAGCTGACTGGGGCTGAGAGGGACAGCAAGGACAGGAGGAGAGAGTGAAGCAGAGAAGTGTGAGAAATACACTTGCAATTTCAAATGCAGGCAGCTGTCAAAAAGCCTCTAAAAGCTATTGTAATTTGTCTGCCATGCAGGGCCAAGCAGAGATAAGGTGCCTAATCAAAATAAATGAATCCCACAACAATGGGAAAACAAAGCTCATGTATTGAAAACAAAGCAAATGTTCATAACCCATTTAGGGAGAGAGAAACTTTATCTAATGAGATATCAGTAGCTAATGATAGGTCAAACACTTCTGATAGAAGTCTTTGTGATCAAGACTTCATCCCGTACCTCGAATAAGAGCCCTAGTGGCAGGAGCAGCAAGAGAGCAAGAAAGATTGAGAGAAGACATTCTCTGCAGGCTACCAATTTTCCAGCTTCCTTCTGTCAGACACTGCTAGACTGCCTAAGTAGTACAAAGATACAGAGAGTATGGAGAGATAATAAGCTGAAAGTGAGCAATTTTCTAAGGGAAGAAGAGAGATGAGGTGAACGTCTGAGCTGCCAATCAGAATTAAATGATATTATGAGGATACTTTCCTGACAGCTGAATGAAAATTTAGCAGGTTTGTACAATTTCTCAGTCTGCACTTTTGTATATAAATTGCATTAAAAAAATACTGTCTAAAATACAAAAATTAAAATATCATTACTGAAGACTCCTTTTTCTCCAAATACCTTATTATTTGATAGAATTATTTTAAGATAATGATATGGTGGGTTTTTCACACTCTCATTCGTTATTAAAATTGCTATTTCAATTTAATAAGCTTCTAAAGATCATCAAGTTTTTTTCATGTTGTCTGGTGGTTTTTGCCCAGTGAAACAGGGGAAAATCTTGACTGGAGACAAATAGCACGCACTATTAACATAGGAGTCAGGTAAATTCCAGGAAATCAGCAGCAATAAATGCTCTCATGACCCATCTTAAAACAACTTTTTCACCTCTGCTAGATTTATGATAATTTCTGATTACAATCTACCATGGTTTTTAATGTTTTTTCAGTCATATAATCCTGCATTTTTAATTTCTAGAGTAATACTTAGAGTCAGCCTATTGTGAGGAGGTATTAGATTTTAATAAGAACAACTGAGGAATAGTACACTATACTGAGGAATAAAGAAATTTTTTGGAGATGTAAGTGAAAAGAGGAGCTATGATATCACCACTGTGGTCTCTTTCTGATAACATTTCTAGGATTTGTTGAATTTCTACTACTGTGGGAGGATTCAATTTTCACTGCCTAATCTAATTTTACAGTAGTCTGAAATAACATATTTCCATATATATATATGTATTTTTCCCTCTTTCCTGTAATTTGGTGTCATGTGATTTTTATTAAAATGATGCAGAAAATTAAGGCATTGTAAACTGTTCCCTCCAATGGCAAAAATTAAGTATGAAACTATGGACTATGGTCCTTGTTTTTAAAAATGTTATTATTTCACCTCACTGTTTTGGGTTTTGATTTTATTGATGAGTAAATTAAATGACCTACCAAAATATGGAGAAAAATCTGTAAATTCTCCCCAGTTCACAGATTTGTTGGGGGCAAAATGACATATTTTGTTCCTGGTATTTCTAAAAAGAAATGGCTTTTCTTTATGACAATATTACTCTCTCAGCCTAAAGATCAGTCATGTATTTTTATTTCCTTGTGTTTGTGAGAACTGGAGTTAATTCCTGGCTAAGAATTCTCCTGTGAAAACTTCCTTACATCCTTCAGCCTTTTCTCCTCCTGCACATATAGGGGAGAAAGAGTAGGATTTCAGCTTCTCTCTTTGGTCTAAGACATTAGTTCCTTGCAGGCCTTCACAGATAAATTATGAAGAAAGATACTGACCCCTTGTTTAGAAGAAAAAATGAGGGGAAAGGAGGTTGAAGAAGACAGTACAAAAAACAATCCTCTCATAATCTTGGAGGAGGAGTGTTCTCAGCCAAAGGAAGAAAACAATGCAGAATTAAACCCTTAAGTTTAATTAACTTAAGGGTTTAATTAACCAGAAATTAACCCTTTTCTAAGTGCTAATTAAATATAAACCATTCCTAACATCAGCCACTGAAGTATGTAAATATAACTTCCTTTTTTCAGTACAGAAACTGAAGAAAAAGGATGCATTAAATAGCCTGATTTGTATCAGGCTAACATAACATCACTTGATAAACAGAGGCTGAACTCAGGAGTTTTATTCTTGAACTCAGGTGTGAAAACGTGATAGGTCTAAAAAGGAGATGATGAAACAGAGTAAGCGGCTGTAATGGCTAATACAGTTTTCACACCACTAGCAGAGCCCACCCAGGTAGCAAAACTAAATAAATGCTGATAGAGGACCAATTATGTACAGGTTGATTCACAGTCATGGGTCAGAACAAAACCTGAGCAACCCTTTCATATCCTGTTAGTAAAGAGCCACTCTGGGGAGCACGTAACAACGACTGGTCCCTACAGTATCACTGTTCGCCTCTCACTTCTCAGAAGGCAGAAATGTGCACCAAAGCCAAGGGAACCTATACCTATTATGCCTTCTCACCATAACGTAAGTCTAAAGACCAGGACATGACAGCTATATATGTATAAACATTGCAGGACGTTTTCAAGAATCCATATACAGATATATTTTGAAGTGAAATCCACAAATAACTTCATCAAAGAATCCTTAATGAAGTATATAGTAAACAGTTTACACACTCAAAGTCTAATTGTCAATAGGCTATTACAGGATAAAATATAAAGATGCAGTTAAATATACGGTATGTGGCAGTGTTTTCACTTTTAGGCTTCACACATTTTAGGTACTTTTGCTGCAATGCATACTGTTATTTTACTCAACACATTTTTTAACACCATGCATTATATAACAGGACAGATGAGCAAATCCCTTTGCTTAGAACCAAAACTCTCCGAGAAAAATGTGGGAGAAAATACAGGTCTAACTTTTAATATAATGAAATTAGCTTGATAGTATATATTTGACTGGATCTATGAACATTTGGAGAAAGCCAACAGAAGTGATGAGACATAACTGCATTCCTGGAGCCTTTTACAGGCCAACAGAGAGGGCTGGCTGCAGAATGATGACTAGGATAGATTCTGTGCACCATTTGCAGAAAAAAGGCAGCAGGTGAGCAATGTCCAAAGCCTGACCTTATCTGACAAGTCTTCCAGTTCCCTTTCATGTCAGGAATGATCCTATTCTCTTTGTTCCTCCTTCACTGGAGGAACAATCTGTCTGACTCTTCATAATTCTTCCAGATCTTACCTTCACTGTCAACTAGCCTCCCAGCTTTTATTCTACTATCAAATTTTCTTGGCTTTTTGCATCTGAAAATAGAGACCTGCAAGTCTATTAAGTGTTTCATAGACCTGTTTCTACTACCCCTAAAACATCTGGGAAAATCGTGACTACACTGACAAGCATTTCTACTACAAAAAAAGTGGACTCAGGTTATTTGCAAGACAGTTTGGAAGACAAGTAATGTCACTGTAAAGCAGCAATCTTCACATCTGCCTTTTATTTTGGCAATGTAGTTACTAAATACAAATGGTGCTACTTTTATCTCAAGAAAGATATGAGCTACAAATCACTGCCAGTTCAGACAAGTATCAGTATGTGCATTTCATTTTCTCATACTTTACTCTAGGCTGATGAGTGTCATAAACAACATGCTGAGCTGAGAGATTCAATGGTAGCCATGGTCGTAATTCTTATACTTTAACTACTTGCTATGATTGGTTTAAATTAGAGGTGTCCATATAGAGGTGTCTGTCCATTCTTGTTCTAGTCTCACAACTACAAAATCATAGAGCATATTCCTAGGTTTATATTATTTCAGCTCAGCCAGCAGATATTTTCATGCCTTTCTAAACAAAGTTTCAAGATATATGTATTTTAGGAACCACGTCTAAAGAGATAATATAGACTCCCATACATAGATTTCATTTAGATAGAAATAACCCTAAACTAACATCAGTCCATATTCTCCTAAGTAGTGAGATAATCATAAATAGAAACAAACAAACAAACAAACAAACAACAACAACAAAAAAAACCCACAAACTTATAATCTGTCAAACCCCCATAAAATAATTAATGTGGATCTACAGTGTTGCAGCAAAATTCACAAGTGGCATACCATGATGGTGATAGTGACCACAAGCCAAATTCTAAACTTCCACATGGTCACTCAGCGTGGCTGGAGCACTGGGGTGCTCAGGAAATTTCTTGCTAACAAAGTGCTATTGGGAGCCATAACCAAGCAGCTGTCATGATTTACACTGTGTTTGAAATAGAATCAACCCCAGGGACAGAAAGCCACTGTTCCTTTGTGCAACTTCTTTGTGTGTCTACGGAACTAATCTCTGTCATAAACAACAATCAAAGAACGGCCCATACATTAAATAAAACCAGTGCCTCACCTGCTCATTGGAAGTAGTTGATTTTTACAAAGCATTTAAAAAACATGCTTCAACATACTTATCTCATGGATATTACTTCCCTTAGAAGGTAGTTCAATTGATACATATGGTGACTCATCATCTCTGAAAATTGCATTTTCCTCAAAATCACAAGGGTGAGTTCTAAAGTCTCAAACACTTAAAATACTGTAGGTAGAAATTAGTTTGAGGGGGGGGAAAATTACTTTTGGAGGGATTTATTCTTAAGTTTTAAATTTAAAATACTAAAACTTTTCTTTCTTTCTTCTGACAGTAATTTCTAACTGGTCGTGTTCATCCTTGTCATTTGGCTGTGTTTTCAGTCACATACACTTCCACTGTGGAGTTTACTTGTGACCCCTGCAAATACTTGTAATGTGTGTACTTTCCACTGAGAGGCAAAAGGCTCTCTCACTTGATTAGTTTATTGTGCACAAAGAAAGTGATCCAAACAAGGTTATTATGTCTCCTGGGATACAGAACTTGGAGACATCTCCAAGAACGCACTGACATCCAACAGTGTATCTATCTGAAAAGGCAAGTAACTGGGGATAACCTCCCATATGTCACAGTGATCAGTTCAGGCAGGGGGGACAGAAAGAGACTGCACCAAACACTGTATGTTTCTCCATATTAAGATCTGAGGAATGAGCTCTTTTCCCTTAAAGTATTCCCCTCATAATTAGATTGCAATTATACCATATATCTTCGTCTTTTGCACATGTATAATGTATGTATATATGCACATATGCACAATACACATATATGTACAACACACTTATATGTGTGTGTATATTCTACGTGTATATATATTACATATATATGTGATATATAAACTTACCTGACAATTTGTCACAATTGACCTCATTTTCAAAATATTCTTTATGGGCAGACTACACCATGTTATGGAAAACAGCCATAAAACAGAAATTTAAGATTCATGAAGAACAGACTGTTACTTGACAGTAATTAACAGTAAATAGAAAGTAGTACAGACTTAAATTCTAATAATTTGTTTATCATCTTTTATAATAACTTATTTCTACAATTTTTATTGGCATTTCCATTTTGTCATTAAATGTCACAGGGATTATGCAGCTCATTTTTCTGGGATCATATTCATGAGAAAGCTAATGAATGGCGATAAGAAACACTGCAAACATAAGGGAGAGTCGAATAAAAATCCAGTACTCAGAAAACACCCTCTACTAACACCATCCTTTAGCATCCTGGATATCTAAACAATTGGAACATCAACAGAGAAACAAGAAGTGAGGTGTAGTCGTAAAGGACTGTTGATGTCCTTTAAAGTCAAATGTAAAAAGTGCAAGATCAAGCTTTGGAGTATAAAAGGAATTCCTCATCTCTGAAGTATAAGTGATGAGTTGAGAGAGATGTAACCAGGAATGGATGTGCTATATGTGCTACATATGTGCAATATTGTAGAAAGAAAAAAATATTCTAAAGAAATCTTAAGAAAACACTGTTTTGTTACTAACACTAAAATGTGTTCATGAGCCCTCATCATGGAAATGACAGTTGTTTGGCTAGGTTTATTTCTTATTATTAGAAGAGTTAAGCAAAATTATTTTAGCTACTTTGTAAGACTAAATTTTAACATCTCAGAATAGGCTTCCTTTAGAGCTTAACCTCAGTTATTGATTGATTTAATTGATCAGGTAAAATATTCCCTGAGAATGTAGAAGGCCAGAAAGTACTTCTCTGGCAGAGGCCAGATTAGTTTCTACGAATATGGTATTTTCCCTCACTTTACTTCATTTTTAGGGATACAATTGATGAAGGCAATAATCAGCTCCAGCTGGGAGGCTTCCTAAATTTTTGCTTTAACTGGGTGCTTATACTGCATAGTGATGTGAGCATTTCAGCATTACCACAGTAATATGCAAAATGTAATAAGTCACAGCAATAAGCAAAATTACTGTTTTGTATTTTAATATATACATTTTAATTGCCTTTTTTAATTTTGTTTTTTTTTTTGTTTTAATGTTTACTTTTACTAAATTGAAGATTAAAAATTATAATCAGAAAATATACTGTATTTTGCAGATATTAAGGCAAGGAAATTAGATTCTTTGCAGATGTGCTATAGCAATTACTGAACATGAATACTCAAGTAATTACTATGTTAAATACCTTATTCAAATAGGCAGAGTACAAATTAAAGCAATCCTAGTTTGTCTGAAATCCATAGCTTGCTATGAAGCAACAATCTTTTCTTCTTTTTTTTACCAATTTTTCTTTCTGCTTTTTTTAAAAAGCAACAACAAACTTTCACGCTCAGTGTAGAAGTAGAATGGCCTCAGTTTTCTGCACCTTTGTATCTTTGACATCATACCAAGAAGGAGAGAACACATGTTTACTGAAGTCACCAAACAGAAATAATCTAAATTAAAATAGACTATGTAGAAACAATATTTACACTTTAAACAGAATAAATAAGATGGAAATACAAGCTACACAGAATTTTTCTTCCATCCTTTATGCATATCATTGGCAAAAAAGACAGAAAACTTACGATCCTTCAAAGTAAACTAAGTAGCAAAGGGTTGTTCAGTATAAGACACATTACCATTTCAGTGAAGCAAATCCTGAATTTTCAGATGTGTTAAATGCCTTCTGTCCCTTCTCTTATCTTAGAATGATAATCTATTTATCCATTTTCTCTTCTGTTCATAATAATTCACAAAATCAGGACATCTTAAATGGTATGGATGCAAAGAGTTCTCCCCTCCAAACATCTTAGCATTAAAAAATTCAGCTATTCTTTCTAACATATTTTCTAGAAACTGAATCACCAGCTAAAACCAAGTTATAATAACATTGCTGTCACTGTTGGAATCAAGGAAGATCCAGTCATCCTGTTTCCAGACCAGCCCCTCGAGGATTGTAGGTCCTCAGCGAGACTTAGAAGTAGACACTTAGCTGTTCAGAACAGCCAAGCTTAGCCATTTCTGCATGACACCAGAAGCAAACTTTCTTAGGAAACTAACGAAATTGCTGACTGCAGGGACAGGTGGCAACTGAGGATTTAAATGTTGTACTTTGACTAAAGCAGCAATTAGTTACCTAAGTTATCTGTGGAACAGATGGCATCTTAGGAGAAGAAATGATGGATGTACAATTTTATTTGAGTAATTTAGATCGGTAAACTTGGGAGGAGTACTATAAAAATTTAATGCAATAATATTACTCTTTAATCAATATATCAACACTGCAGTTTATTTTAAAATTAGGACACATTAAATTCATAACTATTTTTTGACCACTTTCTATTATAAGAAAAATGTGTGAATAATTAGCACTTGGACAGTATATTCAAAAAAAGAGATTAATATGGCATAGTATTTCTTTAGTGATTTAGTAGAAGGAGTTTTTATCCATCCAAACTAAAGGTACAGTTCTAGTCAACTAGAAGGGAGGAAAAGAAATAACCAGAATAACTAATTTCTTAAAGTAAATGGGTGAGCTATCCAACTTACATATAACCCAAAGGGCAAAAAGACTGTTTATAAAATTTCAAAACTTAAAAAAAGTAACTACAAAATTCCTGAATGAAAATGACACTGAAAATTAAATAAACATACAGTTAGAGAGAAAATTATAGTGCTTTATTTAGACCTTCAAAAGTTATTCACCTGTTATAAGCTATTTATAGAGGTTCACTTTTTAGTTAACAGAAAAGGAAAGAGGATATCTCCACAGAACAATTCTCTAGCTGTCCTAATCTTACATTAGCTACAGTAGTGAAATAATAAAAAGTCAGGTTATGCTCTGAAGCTAGGGAAGATGAATGGCTTGGTTTAAGCCAGAGATAAATGAATTCAGATAAATTCATCTGGAGAAATTTGATAGCAATACCTACTAAACTGATGAGATTTTTACAATGAAATTCCTTTTTTTCCTGTTGGAAACTGCTTTTCTGCATGTATAAAAATTTTGAAAAACCTTTTAATTGCAAGGAAAATATACTTCCATTAAGTAGTATGACTGGAATAGGATGATAAAATTAGGAACCCTACCCAAGCACTTTCTTGTCCACATATCTCCAGACTTTAGATGGGGTCAGAAATTGAAGACACAAGTGAGGAAAGACTTCCACCTTCCACTTTTACCTGTCCTTCTGGAAAATCCTGTGAGAAAGTATGTTGTTGGACCTGAAAAAATTTTTGTGGGATCCTCTCACACCTCTCCCCATGTTCTCCACTGAGAAAGGAGAGAATAAAAATAATTTCTTAATTTTTTAAAAAAAAATATTTTATTTTTCACCTCAATTTACAGCAGCGTTTTCTTGTTCCTTGAATTTTAGATATTGTCAACCATTTTCCATGGATGGATTGAAATAACATCATCTGAGAGCTAAAGCATGGCATATTGTGGAATACCACTAGCCATATGTTATTTATCAGGATCTAAAGGAGAACAGCAAGCTGCCTTTCTGTTGTCTGGAAGCAAAGGAAGCACCAGATTAGTTTGTGAGAGAGCTGGGCAGCCAAAGTACACGCCAAGCTAAGCATCAATGTCTAATGAAATTCATGTCATAAAATTAATCCAAATAATTGTTTTTAACCATGGCTTTAAACCATAATAAAACAATAAAAAAAACCAACTTAAAAATACCATAAGACTAATGACAGAGGACTTAGGGGTAGATCTAGCTGTATTTAACAATTTCATTATTGTGCAGAATTAACACAAAGGCATCACAGAGATTAGAAAGAAATACGAGGAAAAACATTGCATGTAGTTTCAGAGAAACTAACTTAAAAAAAAATTTTCTGAGGAATAAAAAACCCCACTCCTAAACCTCAGACCTGCAACCAAATAATCTCAGAGATTTGTTCATCCTTTCTGAACTTTAAAAGAAGTTTAGTGTTCTGATCTCAAGCCACATAACAAACACTTATTTCTCTGCTGTCTGTGATAAATATCAATGTTAGGCAGATAGAAAGATATAAAATAGATGTTACATCTTTAGAATAATGTCCAATGACAGAGGAGTCCTGCTGTTGGGGAGGAATCAACACTAAAGACCTGTTGTCTTTAAATCACCAGCTGTGATTTAAAAGTGATAAGCTTATTTCTTACAAACTTGTATAATCAGCTATATCCATGTATTAAAAAAATGAGAAAATATCTAATTATAAGGATTTTAAGAAAATAATAATTTTTGTGTACAATAATCTGATAAAACTTCCAAAGCTACACTATTAATAATATAACTAATATACCATTATATATTACTTGTAGTAATAATATAATTAATATAATTAATATAATTAATATAATTAATATAATTAATTGACATACCCAGATTATGTTAAATTTATGGTGACCATAACTCTGTAAAACTCTTTGTAGACAGAACTTATATTATGATCCTAAAACCTAAGATCCAAATTTCAGATTTTCTGGTCAATTAAAGTTGGGTTTAATTAAGTTATTGGATAAATGCTTAGAGATTCAGGGTGCCACACAACAGTTAAGTGTCAGTCTCAGTTTAGTTCATGTTATTTCTTTGCTTGTTTTTCCTGGCTTGGGAGCTGTTGGGGTTTTGGGAGTTTTTGGAGTTTTTTGGAATTAGGTGGGGTTTTGCTGATTCTTTTACCTTTTTTTTTTTTTAATGAAGCAATTTTTTTTCTGTTCAACTGTCTCTGTTATAAAGCAGCTCTGTACTTCAAGTGTACTGAGCATGTATAAACTTCACTGCATTAATACAATCCTGAGGAAGTACCAGGAGAGCTGGAGGCAAGCAAGCTGTTAAGATCCCAGATGGCCAATGCAGGCAAAAGCTTTCCATGACTGGAAGATGTTTGGACATGTGAAAGCTGAATCACTTTGTTTACTGCAGAGTGGTAACCAGACCGTCGCATTAATGCATGGGATTCTACTGCAAAGGGAAATTCTTGTCACCACATGAAAATTAAATCACTGGTGTGAATCCACTCAGGGATTTGTGCCTTTTATGAATTGCACTACATCGCTAATTTCACTCAGATTTTTAACTATTTGAATTCACACTACGGCGTTAATGTAAATCTGTAGTAATATAGTGCCTAGGATATTTTGGACAAGCAAAGGTAAGACAGTAAACAAAACAAACCAAGAGATAAACAAACAAAAACCACCAAAACACCAACTGACAACACGAGCTGTTATCACTAATACAATAATTAGCTGGCAATTGAGTTGCAAGTCTCTGAAGTTAACATAGGAATAAGCATGGCATAATTGTCTTGTAAAAACAAGAGAGAAAAATAAAGTATTTTCATGAGAAAGTACATAGGTGTATGATTTTTTTTTTCTGACTGTACACTAGAACTAAAATAATTTTCTGTATAGGTAGAATTTAAAGCACAGTTACTCAAAAGCATTAACTGTAATGTAAGAAATCATTTTTCATATTGTCCCAAGACAACAAACGGACCTGGAGCAACCAAGACCATGAAGACAGCCAGAAATCAGAAATGAATGTTATCAATATGAAATGAATGGTATGATACAGTAGTTGACACAAAGAAGGTAGGGGAAGGATATTAGCAGATATTCTATGCCTCCTAAGTATAAATTAGCCTTTTAAAAACATCTATATATTCTTGAAGATCTGTCAAATCCTGGGTGCAGTTAGTTCCTTGCTTCAATAAAATACAGTGAATTTAATAGTACCCAAACTTGTTAATGTCATGCATTTGATGTCACCAGTAACAGCATTGCTCTGTTTATTCTGTACATTTCTGCATCAGTAACCTGTGAATAACCTGCAACAAATTTTCATTTACTTTCTGTTGACCAATTTAATAGAACATATTCTGACAAAGTGGATTCCTGTGTGTACTAGTTTGAGAAAAAAAATTATAGGAAAGGGCTTTTGATAACTGTACATAGAAGGCTACAATTGTAAGTCAATTATCTGATCCAATACCCATCTATTTGCCTAGAGATTTCCAGCACAATGCATTGGGATTGCATAGAATTACAAATTTCAGCAATTAAAAAAAGCAATAAAGCCACTGTCCTTAGTAAAGTGCACAAAGTTTCATATGATACAATTGTTTTGATAATGCATGTCATTATGAAAAAGAAATTTCTTAGATTTAGAATTATGATAAAAATTATCCTAGAGTGATTACAGGATCCGATTCTTCTGATAAACATTTTTTTCTTCATGGCACCTGCTTGTATCCATGTGTTAAGTTTGCTGCGGCTGAGCTTTGAAGCAACTCTATTCCTCATCTTTTATTGGATCACTGTATAGTTCCTGGGGAAAAGTAGTTTAACTTAATTCTTTGGACTGTAGTGGTAATCAATTAGAATGCTCATTGTTTTCAGAAATCTCTCAGGAGACCTACAGTAAAAAGCAATACAGTTCATACAGTCTAATTAGCTAAATTGCAATATTTAATGAATGAGACACCTACCTGTAGGACAACTAAATATTGTCACTAATTTTGGTCTGTAGGGCTTTGGGTTTTTTCTTTTTTTTTAATGGTGGCTTGCAAAATGCTAATTTTAATGTGACATACACAAACACATTTGGAGGACGTACTCTATATTGGATATATTTAAACAAGATTTTCCCACTCTGAAGACTACAATTCTGAGTAGTAGTTCTTTCTATAGAAGAGATATAGTAAATGAATAAAAATATACTACAGGATTATACTTCTAAAGCAATCTTGATTAAAGCCACAGATATTAGACCAGATGAAAAGCAGTCAGAATAGAAACTTACAGGTCATCTCACAGGTAAACTTGACCCTGAATCTCAGTGCTCACAGCTGATGTGGTTGGCTGAAACTCTGTGTTTCGTTTCTAAGCAAGTATGGAAGCATTGTAATTCAGCAATAGAAAAAAGGTTTATCTGTGTCCTTTTTTATTGGAAAAGACTGAAGATTTCAGCTTGGAGTATTTTTTGTAACTTCAACACACTGACATTTAACATTATCAGCATAATTAAGGAAGGTTATTTTCTCCACTACTAATGTGGATCTGCTACCTAAATAAAAAACCTAATTGCAAACTTCCAGGTTTCAAACTTTTAAGCATGTTAGATACAGATCTAAATCTTATTGCTATCTCTGTTTTTCTTGCTTTGATAAATTGTTGATGGAAAGCAGCAAAATAACAAAGGGGGTGAGATTATTTGAAAACTTTTTTTATGGTGCTTTTATCTATGTTTATTGAGGAAAAATATTGGTCTTGGCTAATAATGTAAGCCAGGAACACATCACCTTCATTTTAAATCCAAAGACAAAATCATTTTCTCTTGTTGCCAAATGTATCTTTAACTACTGAAGGCAGAAGCAACTTGCTTGTAAGCATCATTACACAGGCTCTAAGAAAGACCGCTTTAAACAGATACCATGTGTGCATTTAAGCTCTTAATGTCAAAGTCCTAAGTTGTGAACTTTGTTGTGAACTTTGTTCTTACCCTGCTGTGAACTTTGGAGGCACAGGAATTTGAAGCACTTCAGAGTACTCAGCAAATCAAATTCCGTTCTGGTTCTAAATTCCTAACTGTCAGCACAATCTTTGATTCAGTGTGTGTCATAGTGCATTTATTTTTTTATAAGCCCAAGGACAATTAATTTTCAATCCATGCTGGATTTCAGTGAGAAAGGTGTTTTTAGATAATTAATGCTGACTCCTTCATTTTTCCAATAAATATATTTTCTCTAAATATTAATCAACCAGCATAACTTCCATTAAACAGTACTTTGATTTAAAGATCAATGAGGAGAGAAAGTTGCTTCAGTGTTTTATAAGAAATATGTATCCCTCCCTCTAACTACAGATATTCTTAGAGAAAGATATATGACTAAAAACTGAGCTCTTTTTTTAAGGAAAAAACCCTGCATAATCAGTCTCAACCACACAAAATCTCTAATTCACCTTCGCAAAAATAAACTGTCTTACAAGTTTGCAAAGCGAACGAACAAAACCATCCATCAGTGAGTATTTCCCTGCAAGTACTCTATCCTCCCTAACACCTGCTCCTTTTTACAATTGCTCAGAAAAGCATTCAACTGCTATCAGAAACTTCAAGCTCTTACACTGACAAATATTATGATTCACTGACTCTCCAGTTTTACCATTCCTGGCAGAACAATCTCTTGATTGATGTATTGAAATTCAGTTTTTCTGCAGTAGTTCTTGTGTGGACCAACAACATTTATACTCTCCAGAAAAAAAACCAAATATGAATATCTAAGGCAGTCTCAAAACAAGAAACTTTATGAAGTTTTTAAATATTTACGCTCTAGAGAAATTATAACATGTTGTTTGTTTCCTATGAACAGCTCTAAAAGCAACATTTATACTCATCTACAATTATTACCTAGGGAGAGACAATCTTTGTCCCAGAGCCATTGCACTGGAACTGCTTTCTTCAGAAAGAGAACAAATTGCAGCATTTAAGTCTAAAAACAAATAAAATCCTGTTCACTTGGTACAACTTCCCTGATGGATAGCTATCTAACTTTTTAATTGTTTTTAAAGTGACTCTTTCAGAGCTAGAGTCATGAAAGCCATCATACTCTAATTTTCTGAAAGCTTGATAGAACCAATATTCTGAGTATAGATAAAGAGTAATGAAGCACTTTCTTTCCCATAGGAAAGCTTTCCCACTCATTCTTTGATGCCAACTAACCTTCACATCTGCTATTTCCCTATTGATTGCTACAACTTGGCACTTTTGTAGAGTGTCTGATGAGGCAATTCCATTCAATGACACCACTTCCTCTTCAACAAAAGAGGTGCAGTAAAATAACAGTGTGTTTCCTATACCTTCAGGGGAAAGGCTGTTTGCAAATTATGCACACAAACATGTAGTCATCATTTATGTGCGTGTATGTGGAGAAGAAGAGCATTTGTTCATTTAGACTGAACTGTTGTCTATGTAAAATTATGCAAAGTAGATCTTGGTTTGAATTTTTTAAGCAAATGAGGAGCTGTTCTGGGTCCCACTTGAAAAATCCATCTCAAAATACATCGCATTCACTATGGAAATAAGCTTGGAATTAGTCACCACTTAAAATACATTCCAAATATATGTTTACAAGTCAGTAATGTGCATTAGAAAACATCAGAACTAAGAATGTGTTTGTTTTGCTGTCCTTGAATATGAACAAATCAGATCCTATTTTCAAATTAAATGAAATATTTTCCTTTTGACACATATTACAGTAATGAAATATTTCATTTAAAATTAAAGTGGTAAGCAATATCAACTACACAATAGTTCAATTATAATGCTGTGGAAAACACCAGCATGACAAAAAGAATAATTTTTAAATTCAAGATCAAACATAACACTTTTGTTTCAAACAGACTGAAACTAATAAATGATTGGTGTTTTAGTTGCATTTTACTTTGGTTTTCCTCTAGCCTCTGGACTCCACTACTTTTTGTTTATTTATTTGTTTTGTGAAACTTCAGTTTCATTAAGCTTTAGAGGCCACAATTAATTCTGTGTTTAGTCTTACTTGGAATTAGGTCCTTTCTTTTCCTTTTCATTTTTGATATTTCTTTAGACCTAGATTCACAAAGGTATTGAAATACCTCATACTTACTGGAATCAATGAGAACTTATGAAAAAAATAAACACAGAAGAATTAAAGATTTAGTTTCATCTTAGGATTTTCAGGTTGTATTTATAACTTTAATTATTCTCACAACAATTAATTTGCTCTAAGTTGAACCAGCACAACTAAGAAATAAATCTTCTTTTGTGAGCAAGACAGAAACAAAAAAACAAATAACAGTTCAGGACATGTCAAATGTATACCAAAGACTATTCCTAATGGGGTGTTTGTACATGATTAATTTTGATGGGAAAGGAAGTTTAGCCCAGTGACCTTGAATTTAAAAATGATCCTGTCCTGTTTTGTTTAGTACTAAAAAATATAGTCTGTGTACAAGATAGAATATTGAACAAATATAGAATGTGTACAAGACAGAGATATAGAACACATTTAAATATATATATATGAAACTCCATGTAAAGATTTCAGTATATATTTTACTTTAAACAATCTACTTCCAAATTCTTGCTTCAAAATCAGGGATGAGAAATCATGATTTTTAAAAATAATTTTTAAAACAGCTTTTGGACACTGGAACAGGCATGCTAGAGAAGTGTTCAATGACCCAAGCCTGACAGTGTTTAAAAGGCCTTTGTTTAACTCTCTCAATAATTTGCTTTAACTTTTGGTCAGCCCTGGATTGCTCAGGCAGTTGAACTAGGTAATTACTGTAGATCTCTTCCATCTGAAATACTCCATTCTAGCTATAATAATTTTCCTGTTCTAATTACTAACTAAGAAATCCAGAATTATAGAAAAATAAAATTTGCAAAACATAATTAATGATTCAGAATCTGTTAGAGTGTGTAGTTTGTTCTGGATGTCAGGTAATTTTATTTTTTTCTGTAAACAAGGTTGTTAATTTTGCTGTGTCATCCTACTAATCTCCCATAGGAAAGCTGAACTGTACCCTTTAATTTCAAGTTTTCATGAAAATTCTGACATAGAATATGTCAAGACTATGACATACTTCCTACAAAATATGCAAACAGTGCAAACACATTACTGGAACACGCATCAAAAGCCTGCATCTGTCTCTCTAATTTAATAAAAATATTTGAACTTATAAATGTAACAAAAATGACAAGTTATACAGCAGATGACACAGCAACAACTGCCCTGCTGGTGGAAGATAAATGTACTGAATCTCTAATGTGATCAAGCACATGGAGCCATATAAACAAATCAAAATGTTGCATAGTGTTTATTCTTTATTTTTACTTCTTTTTCTTTTTTGAAACACGGGCCCTTGCAATAAGTGGCTTACTCGTTGTGTAAGTGTTAAGACATTTATTTGAAGTATTTAGAAATCAAGCTCTAGCTTAGAAAGAAATCTAAAAATTCTTTATGAGACAAATAAGAATGTAAAAAATAATTGGCCTCAGTACTTTGGTGAAAAGAGTCTCATGGTTGCCCTTCAACCTTTCTTTCATCTTTGATGATCTGATTTAAAAAGACAGTGAATGAAACTGCTAAATCTTCTTCATTATGAACAGACTGTGTCTGAAGAGAAAACTGAAAGATCAGGGTTTCCTCCACTAACTTCTGATTCTAGAGATAGCCAAACCCCTGACTAGAATGGCATTGTTGGATTCCACATGTATAATGAACTGTGATAAGCATCTCTGCTCTTCAAGGAACAAAAACTGCATCAGGAATACAGGTTTTAAACATAAAATAAATTAAGAAACCAAGCTGTTGTTTTCATTTAGTTCAAGTAAGTTCCTTAGCAATGCAGCCTGAATAAAAATACACTTGAATGATAACTACTTGGATAGGCTTAGATAAAAGTCTCAGAATCAAAGAAACTATCCTCAAAGCTTCTTTGCCAGGTAAGGTAACAGGGTGAAGGAAGAGGCAGAGAGAATTCCTATCAAATCACAGGAAATTTTTGGTCCTAGTATTCCTTCCTCATAGAAGGTTCCTTTAGGGATGTACATTCCTTTTTCAGAAGGTTAAAATGTATGTAAGAGTACATGAAACTTCTATCAGATATGTCAAATAGAAGCTTCTAAACAGTTCTGGAAGAGTCCTTGTAAGTCAAGGATAGTATCACTAGTATAAGAAAAATTAAAAAATGAAAGACACAGACAGTGAGAGCTAAAGAAAGAGGAACTGAACTGTTTCTGTCTTACTACTGGCCTGCAGCTAAAGAAATCAAGGGTTCTTCAAAGACCAAGAAATTCAAGTCTTCAAAGCTCTCCATGGTATTTGTCGTTTTTTGTAGTTTGTTGAGAGATAACAGATTTTAGTTTTCAAATGCAAAGACATACAAACAAATATTTTAAGTTATATCCTTTGCTAGTAAATAATAGTTTACTAGTAGTATGTCCTAATACAGTAAAAGCTCTCATGCTTCCTTCAAACCAAAATACCATGATAACTTATCTGGATTTTGCTTGCAAAATCCTTTTCAATATCTATTTCTGATAACTGACTGCTCATGACTTGGAAGGGTATACTCTTTGCTGGGTAAAAAAAACGTCTGGATGGCCAAGCCCAAAGACTGGTGAATTGAGTTATTTTATTATCCAGTTGGCAGCTGGCCACAACTGGTGTTCCCCAGGGCTCAGTACTGGCCCCAGTCCCGTTAAGTATTTGTATCAATTATCCGGATTATGAGATCAAATGCACCCTCAGTCAGTTTGCAGATGACACCAAGTTCCGTGGGAGTGTTGATCTGCTGGAGGATAGAAAGGTTCCAAAGACGGATCAGAACAGGATGGATTGATGGGCTGAAGCCAAGTGTCTGAGGTTTCAACAAGGCGAATTGGTGGATCTTGCACTTCGGTCACAACAATCCCATGCAGAGCTACAGGCTGTGGGAAGAGCAGCCACTATTCCAGAAAGCTGCCCAGCAGAAAAGGACTGGGGAATGTTGGTTGGCAACTGGCTGAATATGAGCCAGCAGTGGCTTGCCCAGGTGGCCAAGGCCAATGGCATCCTGGCCTGCAACAGCAACGGTGTGGTCAGCAGGACTAGGGCAGTAATTGTCCTCCTGTAATTGGCACTGATGAGCCCACCCCTCAAAACCTGTGTCCAGTTCTAAACCCCTGTAGTACCAAATGACACTGAGGTGCTGGAAGGTCCAGAGAAGAATAGAGTTGATGGATGGTCTGGAGCACACCTTATGAGGATCAGCTGAGGGAGATGGGGATGTTTAGCCTGAAGGAGCCACACAGAGACCTTTGTGTGAATTCACTACAACTACCTGAAAGGAGGTTGTAGCAAGGTAGGGGTCAGTCTTTTCTCCAAAGTAACATGCAACAGGATGAGAGGAAATGACCTCAAATTTTGTCAGGGTAAGTAAAGACTGGATATAACTAAAAATTTCTCTCCAGAAATTGGAGAATTGGAATAGGCTGCCCAAGGCAGTGATTATGTCACTGAAGGCATTTAAAAATCTTGCCGATGAGGTGCTTAAGGACATGGCTTAGTGGTGGACTTGGTAGTGTTAGGTTAATGGTTGGACTCAGAGCTCTTTTCCATAAACAACTCTATGATTCTGTGATTCTAAAGCATACTTTAGTATACTTTTTTTATAAACTAGTAAAGTATATTGTGCAGATTAAGGATCTTTAATACATTAAATACAAGTTTAATTAATGCATGGATAAAGAAAAATGCCTAAAAGGCAAAAAAGCTTGTATAATTACATAATTATTACCATAGATTTATTGCAAAAAAGGATGGTTTAATCAATCTCAGCAAGCACTCTGTTTGGAGAAATTAATAAATCTGGAGAAGAAATTCATCATTCTAAGACTTTAGGTGATGTCTGGGGCAATTCTGGCATGGAAAATATTTCTGTACACAAAGATAATGTAGTTGGACAACACCTCGTACTATGATATATAAATTGACAGGCAGAAATAAGAGCTCACCTCTGCTAATGAATCAAGGATTTCAGGGTGTTTTAGTGGGCAGAAATTCAACACTGAAGGTTGCTCATATGGCAGGATCTCACAAAAAAATATCTGAACCAAGGGCCAGTTCCCTCTGGAGAATTGCTTCTGAATCACATTCCCAGGATGAGTCATAGATCAAATCTGGCAAACTTTACATGGCTACTTGGTGACAGATCTATTTGCTTTGAAGAGCAAGGCTTTTTTTTTTAGACTCTGATGGTTAAAAATGTTCAGATGTACTCTGAATTTCCTAAACAAACCCTATCTCTGAATTATGTCTTTCGTACAGAATGTTGTTTGCAGTTAAAGGTTTCTCTATGATCTAGTTCAGTTCCCTTTCTCACCTTGCTCAAGATCTGAAGGCAAACATAAAGGGAAAAAAGCTGAAAAGAGAAGAAAAAAGAGAAGTGTTCTCGCCCTGCCTCCTGGGGAGAACAGCAGGAGGAGAGAAAGGTGATAAGGAGAAAGAGCAATTAGGTTATGCATTTCTGAGGAAAAAGCCTTGCAACTAAACTCATGATGAGAACCCAGAGATCAGTAATTCTCTTACAACGGATCCTGTCAGCAGTGCCATTATACAAGTGATCCTGTCAGGCCTTGAAGAGGCCAGAAAATGAGGGGCATCAGGTAAGGGAAAGGAAGCAAAATGGGTTACCAGTTAAGACAAAACCTGCATTAGTACATAAAGAAAACATATATTGTAGGTATCAGCAATTTCACTGTTGTTGATTTGCTCATTGTCGCACTTTCAAATGTCTAGATGACATAACTCACTTCCCAAAGGGTGGGGATTCCCAGTGACTTTCACATTTAGCAGGGTGATATAAGACTGCCCTGTCATGTAATGACACTCTGCTCCACTCCCAGCAGCTAGAGCAGTTTTCTTCACAACTGAAAAATAAAAATGCAGCAACAAAAATGTTCATTGCAGCTGGATCAGAAAGCTGGGTTGACTCTTGCCACAGGCCTAAGGCATGTACAGCCAACAGTGCCTGAGGCTGAAGGTAGGAGAAGAGGTTGGACTACTTGGAGTTAGACCTGCACAAAACAAAACAAAACAAAACAAAACAAAACAAAACAAAACAAAACCAAAACAAAACCAAAACAAAACAGCTATTGAGAAAACAATTTACAGAGATTAGTGGTGATTAAACTCCAGCTGACTTCAAAGGAAAGCAAATGATATCTTGGGGTGCATTAGGTAAAGCACTGCCAGCAGGTTGAGGGAGGTGACCCTGGCCCTCTACTCAGTCTTAGTGAGGCCACATCTGGAGTGCTGTAACCAGTTCTGGGCTCCTCAGTACAAGAGAGACATTATGATATTGGAACAAATCCAGATGAGGGCTACAAAGATAAGCAAGGGCCTGGAGTATCTCTCTTATGAGGAGTGACTGAGGGAGCTGGGCCTGTTTGGCCTCGTGAAGAGATGAATGAGACAGGACAACATCAACGTGAACAAGTATCCGAAGGGGGATGTCAAGAGGATGGAGCCAGGCTTTGCTCAGTGATGCCCATCAATAACACAAGAGGCAATGTACAGAAACAGATGCACACAAAGTTCCATCTGAATATGAGGAAATTTTCTTTACTGTGTGAATGAGTGAGCACTGAAACAGGTTGTCTAGGAAGGTTGTAGAATGTCCCTCACTGGAGATATTCAAGACCTGTTCAGACACAATTCCATGCAGTGTTCTCTAGGCTGACCCTGTTTTAGGCAGGGAAGTGTGATCAGATGTCCTAGAAAGGACCCACTATGGTCCTTTCTAACCTTACCCATTTTGGGATTCTGTGATTGTTGTCTTCTGTGGCATCACTATACATTCTCCGAAAAAAAAGAGGCAGAATGGGTTTCTCTCAACTACAAAATGGTTTTTCAAATGTCCAGATTATTATATTCCTCTGAATTATCTACATTTGGTAAAAATTCTTGTCTTTTGCTGATAAATAATCCTGACACAATTTCAGATGCAAACTGTGCTTTGGGTAACATAAGCATATCAGGCTTGACTTTCTAAAGGAGAAATGTAAAGCTGCTATAATTTTACCCAGTCTGGACCCTGATTTCTTGTATCCCATATTTCTATCCAAATGGAAATTAGATCTTACTATATTTTATCATACCTTATACGCCGAGAAAGATCAATTTTATTCAGATCATCTCCACCATGTATTTACAGTATGGATCATTAATGCATACGCACTAATTAATGTGTATTGTTGGATACAATTTTGAAAAATAATGCAAATGCCAACTTCTTGTTTGCATGTTAATTTTACTTCTGTATAATAGTAATACTCTGAAATACTTATGGGATCATAGGGTAGACCATCCGAGAGTTCAGTGGGAAGATCAGCGTAACACCTTTTCCCCTCTGAAGGCTTTTGTTAAGGCGGAAACCGATACTGAGTTATGGGAAAGTTTAATTGATTCAAAGAGAAAGTAGAATTTTCATAATGCAAACTTTTCATTTATTTTTGATGTTTCTTTTTGACTTCATTTCAAGAATAACTAGTGGGAATCCAATTCATATCGTAATGATTTGTTTCAATATTTTAATTATTGTGAATGTCTACTCTTATTTTCACTAGAAAGTTGGTTTTTTACCTTGAGAGGACATCAAAAGACATTTGTACATGTTTCATCTATTTCCAAGAGCTGTAGCCCGAGACAAATGTAAATGATAAATATGAATCCTGCAGTTTTTGAGTATAACCAAATATTATCCAGCAGCTCATTAAGAGTACTTACTATCTGGATATATAGAATAGTCTTTGAAGAAATGAAAATTGACAAGTCGTGTTCACCTTTTCCAGTCCTTACTGAAGGGTATAAGAAATGAGGAACAGGGAAAGGGAAGGGAAAAGGCATGGGTAGGGACAAGCATGAGAGTGGAAAAGTAGTGGATTTCTGTTGTACTCCATCTATTTTTAGTTTCATGCCTCAGCACTGAAATGCAACACAAAGCCAAACATCTGTTCTTATTTACTGTAGGAATAATAATCACTCTAAGGGTCAAGATAGCAAGAAACCATTGTCCCCATGACTAGACAGTTATCTGGAAAGGAAGCACTTTCCATGAATTTGTTCTGCTTTCTGCCTTCAAATTCAAAAGAAAGACAGTTCACCACAGAGAACTTAATGGTACCAAATTTATTGTAATTTCTTCTATACAGAATTCAAATGCACTGCTTTTCATGCTATAGTCTGTGTTAATGTATCATGTAACCCATCTACCACTGCCTAACTTCCCTGATCTTTTATGAAAATAAGCAGAATTCAGTGAGGCAGAGATGCTTTGAGATCTCTGGACAAAGCCTATATCTCACTCTCACAGGCTCTGCTATTGCAGATTTGGTTCTTATAATTGTATGGAGTGACCAAAGACCTTGTTTGAGAGATTTACAACTATATCTGCATTTGTTTTTTTTTTTTTTATAACATTAAAAGAAGCAGTAGTTAACTAAGCAGTTGTGCTGGTTTTGCATTTATTGACATTTGGTGAGGAAAGGAAGACACTTACGGAAGAGATTTTTTTAAGAAAAGCTGTGATTAAACCAATCAGTAACTAGGTTTGAATATTGACATCTAATTAAACCACTAGAAAGGTGACACGCCTCTAGGAATACATGTTAAAAATCGGGAAAAATCCCAGGAAGCTCTCTTTTCCTTCAGGCCTTGAAAGAGGTAACAAGCAGGTCTGGCTCCCTCCTCGCTGCGAGGGCTGGGTGGACCCTGCCAAGGGGCCCAGCCCCTTCCCAGGAAGTCCACCAGGCCCCAGGTCGGGGCTGGGCCCAGTGGCTGCCAGGCAAAGGGAGAGGAGGAAAGAAGGCCCCATCCTGGCCAGATCAGTCCCGCAGCGGCTGTCAACATCCTGCTGCTGCTGTTGTGATCCTAGCTGCTTCTCCCTGCCCAGGGGCAGCTCTGCAGCCATGCAGAGTGGTCCCACAGCTGGAATCAAATGCAGCTAGAGCCCCCGAGTTTGTGGCACAGCTCAGCGTGGCCTCTGTACTGTAAACAGCTCCAGCCGCCGCTGCCAAGTTACCTTGTTGAGACACTATTGCAGCGCCGTGAGAGATCGCGCTGCAAAAGACCATTATGACCCTCTGCAGGCTCGGGTGAGATATTAACTCTTTCCTTGCACAGATGAAACTTGCAAAACATTGGATCCTCTCTAAGTGAGAGAAAAAGACTCAGTGAAGACATGTAGAGAGAGACGATATGAAGACATCAAAGTCAGTGAAGGAGTCATCACATCCTAAATGAGAAGAAAATGAGAAGATGCCAAATCTTAGGCTGAAATTCTTTTGTAAGGCCATGGTGATGGACTGTAATATACCAGAATATCCCTTTAAGTCATAGAAAAACTTAGATGGGGGGATGAAGTATTCAAATTTACAGACATGAGCAAGGACATTTGTGTTGAGTTGAATAAATGTTGGAATAGCTGTGATCCCATGAAAAGCTTGAACAGAGAGAGGGAGAGATGAGATGAAGACCTGCCCCAAGGAAAGAAGATCTCTATTCCTAGAGATGAGGATTATCTAAAAAATAAATGAAGAGAACTTTTGCCTTTGAATAGCTTATCCTTAAAATAGTATCCCATAGGTTTAAATGGCCCATAATGCAGCTGTGAGAAGGCTGCATGATATGGAAGGGACTTCACAAATGCAGATTCCCAGGTGGGTGCTATTTGTGAGAACTGAAACCATAAGAGAACTGTTCTTCTTGTGGAGAAGTTTACTATGACGTCAAAAGAGACTTCTCTCTCTAAACGAACTGATGATTATTTTAGGAGTGGTAAACTGACCTAGGTTCCGCATTTTGTCTCTATACATTGTCAGTGAGAAGGGAAGGAAAAGTTGTGGGAGAGGAGAGGTGTTTTGATGGTTTTATTCTGACTCTTATTAATTTTTTCTCTTTTATAGTTTTGTTAATAAAACTTTCTTTATACCCTTTAAGTTTGAGCCTGCTTTGCTTTTTCTCCTAATCCTATCTCACAGTGGAAAAAGAGTAAATAATTCTAATGGGCACTCAAACCACTACAGTAGTGTTCATGCAAAGAGGGAATCATGGCAAAGAGGAAACTATGCATTTCAGCTGTAGGTTTTTTTAGCAGCTAGGTCCAAATCATCATGATCAAAAAGAAGTAAAAAAATGTTTACATGGTATTTATATTCAATTCCCCGTTTAGTGAAATGCACTGCATGTGTTTTCATGCAAGAGCAAGTCTGTATTTGTTACATCAAAATGCGACTTTTCTATAAAATTAAATATTATTAAATAAAACTAAACATGTATCAGTAGTATCTGCTACCAAATCTTTTTTGTGCATTATAAAAATTAGTACATGGAAGCTGTGACTCAAAAGATTGTTTTCCTTTGTCACTGTCAGTCACTGGATATTTAAGAAATTCACAAGCAGTACTTCTCTCATCTTTGACTTACAACAATTGCACCAAATAATTAACACACACTGCCAAACTTCATGGTGTTTCATTTGAAGCATTTAACTAAAGGTTCTCTGTGTGTATACACCCATGTGTTTGTAGTGCATCTTTACTTGTTAAAGAAATAAAAATAATTTGTCTATTACAGTGTTCAAACCCAGGCTTGAAAATCGCACTGAAGTACTGGCTTTTTGCACATCAATGCCAACCTTACACTTGACAAATGAATGACATTAATACCTTTATTCTTGTTGCTGTTCTTCTGTTTATGTCAGAGAATCTATCCTTTGTACTCTAGTTGCAAGCAATGGGAAAATGCCTCTATAACTCCTTCCTTCAGCTTTAAGAGACTGCTCCTGAGACTTTGTAATGTATAGGTAGAGATTAAATACTGTTTCTTTTGACAATAGGCTGAGAATGTGGAAGGGGAAGATAGACAAAGAGTGCTGACTTGTTGCTCCTCTAAACTTCCTCAAAGAGGTGGCAACAAAATGGCCAGGGTGAAATGTGAGGGCATGAGGGAAAAGGAAAATGACTAAAAAGGATAAGCAGTGTGCCTCTTTATAGAGAGAAAGCAGTACAGGAAGAAATGAAATATATTGTAGAAAAGTAGAGCTGGAGTACAAAACTTGATCCTAAAGAAGAAACACAAAGAAGCTGGCAAATGTAAATTGTAAACAGAATAGTCAGCCTACTAGATAATTCTAAGGTACGTGAGTCAGCTTTCATGGATTAGTCCCCTGTCTACCTTTCACCAGAATTAGTTCCCTATCTACCAAGTGATCTTGAAATAGATGAAATCCCATTTAGTGCCTCAGCTTCCTTATCAACAATACAAGAGTATAAAATACACAGAGAGCTGAGAAGACCTTTAATTTGGGATACAGGAGTAATGACACTAATTTACTGCTATTGGAAAATGAAAAAGTACTTTGGTTTTTACTGTTTGGTATGCAGATGCCTAGTAACCATAAGAAAAGCTCCGTTGTACCTGGTACTGTACAAAAACCTAGAAAGAAAAGTTCTCACATTTAAAGTTACAAATATGAAAAATTACAGGAAAAACAAAAGCACATAACAGCTTATTAAGAAATATCTTAACATTGTAGACCACATATGTGCATAGGTGTTGAACTAGTTTTTTTGTGTGTGAGGGTGGAGAAGTATGGTACCCAAATAGAAGCTGGGTAGAATTAATATTGTTATTCTTAATTTCAGAATTGTCATTCAGCAAGAAAACCAAGTGAGAAACCTAGACTGAGAGACCATAGAAATTAGAGAAAATGAAAAATCTGAGTTTTTCATCCAAGAACAGTTAGTATGAGAACACTACCTTTCATGAAAACAATAAATGCATTTTATTTTATTCCAAACGGGAAAAAAAGGAGGTTTCTGAAATTTGAAAGTTATCAATAGTGACAAAAGCAGCCAACAGAAAGGAGGAGAATTTCATAAACATCCATAACTTGAGAAACATCAAAGCATGTATCAGGAAAGGACACTTCTGGCCTAGAAGCAGATATGGCTTAGAATTTACTTTCACATATCTTTCTTTCTAATTCTTGGACAATACTAAGGTTTTCTTTATTATTCAAAATGAATTAGCTGAGCAGACCCACCAGGCACATCATGAACTTGTAAAATTATTTCCTTTCCATGCTTAGACCAGACAAGCAGATCTTAAGAGAAGAGAGCACTGAAATTTTCCTTTACTTTCTGGCTTCTGAAAGAGTTTGATTCATGTTTCTCAGAACATGAGGAGGCATGAGATGAAGGACCTAGTAAAACCCTGAAGACAACATTCTCCTTTTTCATCAAAGCTATTTTCCAAGGATGTTTGACTCACAAGGGTAACAGTATATTTTAACATATATCCCACGAGCTCTCCAAGATTTTACCTTCAGGAGGTTTTCATCCAGCAGTTAGCTTGTTTGTCTGATGCCCGTTTCGGTTCCCCTTCATAATAGGTTCTTTTGTTTTAGCACCACACAGCTTTGGCCACTCTCCAAAGTTTTTTAGAAAAAAGAATTCACTGGACTGCTATATAGCTAATTTATGCAGAAATTACTGTCAGTCTTGTGGGCAGCTACCAAGCTTCACTGTGACTGGAACTAATAACTATTACCAAGATAAGATAATTTCATTAAACATTAGCAAACCATCTGGTGCCTTTATATCTTCTTGTAACACAGTGCCACTGTTTTACTCGATCTACTCTCATTAAAACAAGACAAAAGTAACTAAGGATGAACATACACAAGATGATAAATTTATCCTCTCAATTATCCTTGTGCAACCTCTACCCCCAGAACTCATACCCTCTTAGATTTTTGAAGTATGAGAGTACTACTAAAATCTAACCGGGCCTCCTGTATAATGAAGGCTTTCTGTTTCATCGAGTAACCACTAAATCAAAAGAACATCATGCTTGGACTAAGCTGTATGTATCTTCCTCTTAATGGCTGCCTGTGATGGATGAATCCAACCCATTCCTAGATAAGTTTTACCAGTGCTTAATGACTCTCACTCTTAAAAATATGCACCTTATTTCTAGTCTGAACTTTCCTAACTTCAGCTATGAAACATTGGATCTCATTATGCCTTTTTCTGCTAGATTAGAGAGTCATCTACTGTCAAAAGTCTCATTCCCATTAAGGCACTTGCAAACCATGATCAAGTCACCTCTTAACCTTCTCTTCAGCAGATTAAACAGACAGATTTTTAGCCTCTAACAGCAATGCTTATTTTCAGACCTACAGTCGTTCTTTCACCTTTAATGAACTCTTTCCAATTTAAAGCATATTTTCAAAGTGTGATCACCAGAACAGGACACAAAGCTTCATTAGTATTTTCCTTAATGCCATACAAAAAGGCACTTCCTACTCGATATTCAGTTATCTATATATCAGAGAATATAACATATACCATTTATAACTGTTTTATCAGAGTCTTGTGCTTTAATGCTTTTTGTAATTTTTAGCATTCTCTGTGAGATATTAAATTCTAGCAGTACCTTGTAGTGCGATTCCATTTAAAGACTTATTTTAAAAATATTTTCTTGCATTTTCACTTTTTTTTGGTAAGGAAATTACATTCCTGAAGTAATTCGCTTTTGAAGAATAGAAGCATGTTTAGAAAACACAAAAATGCAGATATACTATGTTGACCAAAATTATAGTACTTTATTTTCTGATAACTCCACATCGTTAGGTAAAAATACCTAATTTTACCATGAAGTTCACTATTAAAGACTGTATATTTGTGTTTGGGTTTATCTTTCATGGAATATATATGTAATTAACCTATATTCCTTACACAAGCAGCGCTAGGTGAATAGCATTTATGTCAAGAAAACCCTAATGTTCTCCTGGACATTGCTTCAGACACTGAATGAACCAAATGAGATTGTATAGTTTTCATTTACTTTTCTATTTGAGCATGATTTTCACTTATCGACAATTTGCAAGAGCAGATGTAGCTACATCTAATGCTTAAATTAATTTCATTAGGTGAATAATATCCATTAATAATAAAAATAATAATAGTAATAGCAAATAATATAAATTAATTTACTACTAGATGAGATAGTAAACAACAAATATTTCAAATCATTTGGTTCCAAGTTGGAACAGTTCTTAATTATTGGTTCAGTTTCATGTCATAGAACACTTGCTAATCATGATCTGTTCAAACAAAAATCCAGAAAATATTTGTGTTCAATAGGATAAACCTTATTTTGACCTAAAATTTATCAACTAAATAAAGAAATTCTATGTTTTCTTATGATTTCTCTTTTTCATTCATAGTGAAGGAGGAGAATTCATTAATGTAAAAAAGTAATACTAAATTATGTGATCTGACATCCTAAACCTGTTGTATTTAAGTCTAGGTTATTTCAACTGCAAATAAAAATCTTCAATGAAGGATGTGAAAATGCAATTTCATTAGACTAAAGGCCGCTCTAGTTCTTGCATACAATATATTAGATAATCACAAAATATATCTAGACTAATGTAAACAGAAGAATAAAGAAAGTAGAATGAAATAATTGTGCAGAAATGGGAGTACTATATTAATATGCAGAGGGGAAAAAAGTCCACAGAAAGAGGAATAGTCTCTGTGCACTTAGAATCTTAGAAAACCCACATTAGGGACATAAAAGGAAAAAAAAAAAGGTGAATAAGAAAATTAAGGATGAACAGGAAAACTTAAAATTTAAAGTTGCTTCCTAATAGTTCATTGTCCACAGTGAATCTGAAATAGAATTAGATTAAAATTTTCTGCCGTATCAAAATTACGTTAAACCCCTATAATGTTTTCTGGTAATTCAATAAATGCCTTGTGTTATTTCTTTATATCTCAAGACAAAAATAATTTTGACTCTTTCAAAAAACTCAATCTTTAAACTTTCAGTGTCGTTACTTTTAACTGCATCACATATTTCCTGACATGAAATCTCTAATTGATTAGTTACTTCTATCAGTTTCATCAGCTCCTTTTCCAAGGAGTATTCTGAGGAGAATACTCAGAATATTCCCAATGCATGCTTTAAGTTAAGCAGCCTGAAGCATTCTGAGATATTGAATGATTTTTATTTCCAAGAAGCTGAAAGCCTTAGAAATTATTTATTTTTTTAATTAAAACTATTTGTACGCTTTGATTGGGTACAAGGTCTATGGTTGTAAGATTAAATAGAGATTATTTAGCCTTGATACATAAACAAATTTCACACTCTCTGAATTTCATGAGAGAAACTGAGCACACAGTCTTCAATTTCTGTACCGGTTGAAAAGCTACCTTGGTCCTCAGTTTGCTGATTACAAATGCCAGTGTGACAGCCAATGTAGAGCTTTAGGTGATAGCATATTAACTCTTAAAACTAGATTATATTAGCCAAAAGTCTTCAGAAATTACCAAAGATCAGGCAAATATTGTTAAACACCTCTCTGGAAGATCTGAAACACCTCTATGCTATCCAACATAAGGAGTTAGAGAACAAACCATTTTCTCTCCCTTCATAAGTACTTATCACGAATTTAAATCTGCTTAAATTCCTGATGAAGCTAGACAAGAAATATTTTCCTCTAATTCAGTATCTTACTTCAGTATACTATCTTAGTAGCAGGTTAAAAGGAACAGAAAAACTGGGATAATCTGAGCTTTTTACATGGATCCAAAATTTCATTAAAAAGTTTCTCAAAATTATGAAGTCCAAAATAGTTTAATTAGGTATAAGACTGCTGAATTAAAACTAACTTTAATTATGACACAGCTTAATCTTGTCCACAGCTATAGAAAATCTGAGCAAAATATTCAGGTTTCTTCATATATAAATTGCTATAAATTCAATTCTTCAAAAGAAAACTATCAAAGAACCTTTTTCTTTTCTGTGAGAGATATTTGATTTCATTCTTTTGCTTTCTTTTTAATCATAAAAAAGGAGTCACTTGTTTTCGACATCAGGAAGTGTACCAGTTGCCCATCAGCAAGGTGCAAAAGCCTTCCCCCCAAAATCAGGATATAACATCTCAGAATATAAAACTTACCTTGAAAAAAGTCATGGTTGCTCCATCTTCAACTGCCCCATACTCTATCTTTGTCTGCTTGGCCAAATCATCGGCAGAATCAATAGGGGACTCCATACGTTCCACTGTCAGAAAGGCGGCTAGGTTAGCAGTGTACGAGGAAATGATGATAAGTGTGAAAAACCACCAAATGCCTCCCACTATCCTGGTGGAGAGGGCTTTAGGCATGAGCTCAGAACCTAACGAAAACCAGGGGAGAAAGGTGAAACGGATGCACAGAAAACAATTAATAAGTGTTCAACACTTTTTGCCACAGTGGGGAGATGGAATCACTGTGCAAAAACATATTTAAGGTACAGGTTTACATGTATTGCTTGTACAAACACACACAACTGAAATGCAAAATAACTGGTTAAATTTATAAAGACAGATCTTTTTGGAGCTGTGGGAATCAAAATATAGTAATGGGAGAGTCAATGATCAGTGCCAGTTTAAAATTTCTAGACATACATATATATAAATACCAATTTTAAAAAAACAGTTATTTCAACTTGCTTTCCAGAAAAAAATAAGCAATTGATGAAGGTACCAGATGTGAAATAAAGGATTTCATATCTGAAAAACAAAATCTTAAATCTATTATAAATATGCTCTTGAGTTTTGTCATTTGCATTGCTGTAAAGGATGGTTTATTAAATGTTTGGATAAAAAAAGTATTAACATCTCCCATCTCTATGTTTAGCCCCACAATTTCATATAAATATGGGTGTCTATGCTACACACTTCAATTTAATAGAATAGCAATAAAAATATTAAACTTCTATGCATAAACTAGATAAAGATAGATTATAATGCATTGCTGGAGTTGCCTGCTCATGGCACTAAAGATTGGAGGGGGAGATAGACACTGTATAGTAATTTGCATAATTTTTAATGCTAATTTAGAGTCTAATGAGACAAATTGAAGTACATAAACTCCTCCTGTGTCTAATTACTAAAAATAGGAATAAATTAAATTCACTGTAATATACAATTACAAATATTTATTATAAATGAGCATGTATGGATTTTTTTCCACAATGTTATAATTGAATGAAATGAAATTTCTAATGATGTCAAATAAACAATTTCAAGCTTCATTTTAAGAACTTTATGTAAGATCTTTTAGAAGTATCTGGAAACTTGTTTTCAAGGAAACAGTTTCACCATATCCACTGTACCACTATACCGAAACAACCCTTTTTTGTTAATTGGTTACTATGTTTGCTCTTAAATCTCCTGGGTAAAATGGAATGAAGGCAAGATGGACTATTTTATTCCTGTTAAATTTTAGTGCTTATATTGAATTAGTTAAGGAACTGGTCCAGCAAGGTAACACATCTTCATAGAGGTGAAAGATTATGTCAAACTTCCAAACTCAATGCCAAGAAAAGAACAGAACGACTGGGGAGGGAGGAAGAAAACAAAAGAAAAGGAAAAAAGAAGTGGTATCATAACTGGACTACTGTATTCAAAAACAGCCCATCTTACCCTGCAGTTCATCTTACCCTTGCTGTTTCAAACAAAAAAGGCTGACAGACTTGGACATGACAGCCAACTCCAGCGCCAGACTCTGCCTAGAATTCTGCAAGGGAAAAAGTAGAAAAGTACCTGTCTGATGTAGTTGCTCCTAGGCCCTGTTAGTCAGACACTTAGACACCATAACACTAAGAGATTTCCCAACAAGCCCACTATCATGAACTCTTTTTAATTGCTCTCATTTCATTTTAAAAAGCAACACCAGTAAAGTCAGAGAGGACTGGAAAGAAAAGCAGAGTGGAGACATTTGCCGCAGTCACCCCAGTTACCACCACAGGTTCATACCTTACCAAGGACTGAAACCGAGTGCCACCTGGGCCCATGAAACAGAGCCTGGTCAGGGGCTGACTGTCATGTACCCAAGGTAACGTCATGTCCAGCACCATATCCCACAGTTTCCTGGGAGCGAGAGGTGCCAGCAAGACATGTATGAGTTTCCTCTATCATGTACCCTCCAGCACTAAGTAAATCTTTTGTAAAGAAGCAGCATTTGATAACTTAATATGAGTATGGCCCAAATGTTTCTATATTGTTTCTAGTGGAAAACTACTGCTATTAGGTGAGAACTTCTATGCTTGTCTAAAAGCCTACATTTAGATGACTTTAGGGTTTTGAGGTTTTTTTTAAGTAAAAATCAAGACTGATACTGCATCCTTAAAATGGTGTCTTTAAGGTTTATTTTAAAGGATGAACAGAGTAAAGGTAAAATAATATAAGGCAAGGACAGAGGGTCAGCCTTAATTCTGAAAAACTAGTTTTTCTTCAAGGAAAACTATTATCCTCCAAAGATATCTTTTAAAATGAAGGTTGGGGGGTTTTTTTCTTATTTTGATTCTCAAAAACGTTTAGATGTTACAGACTAAAATACCATTTTCTCGCACAAAGGTGATGTGAAAATCTAAATTGCTTTTTTCATCCTCCAGAAATATGAAGAAGCATACAGCCACATAAGAAATAAAACTCAGCATTGATAGAGATTCCAACAGTCCTGAGAACTGTGAATGGAATTCAAAATATCTTCATCCATTCAGCATCCCATTTTTGATAGCTTCCTTAAAAGCAACCATTATCTTACAAACATGTATTTGGCAATTGTGCTTCAACTAAATAATTACTTGAAATGTATATTGACAACCTAGTTGATAGTAAACACTTAGCCAATTACAGATGTATTTTTATTTCTGATTTGAAATCCTGATTTCTTTTTACCCATTAATTCGTGTTTTTCTGAGCACAGTACCCTTTCTGCTGAGGCATTGGAGACTTTTTAAGCCTACCAACCTGATATATGACGGAATAGTTACTGCAGTTACAGGAAATCTTCATGAAATCATTTGATGAGTTAAAACCAGCGTTTATTTATAGTTGGTGTACTTATAATGGGAAGTTTTAAAAATGATTGCTCAGGTATTTCCATTAAAAGAACTCTACCAATATGCACTGGTTCCTGCCAATATTTTTTATGGGTTTTTTTTTTGGGGGGGAGGATATGCAATGGTTATTTTTTCCAGAAAGAAAAGTCATTCCTTTTAATGGTTCTTTGACAGGACTAATAGTCTTTTGTATTACACTATACTGCCCAGTGAAATGTCAGAGCAAAAGCTGAATCTGTGCTATTCAAATGTGTCTGATATTATATGACTGTGTTCAAATCCTTATGGAAAAGGGTAATAAAATGGTGATATATTTTTATGGATCTATATATTTGGTATGCTTTCAAAATAAGAGGAATAAGGCAAGGAAATTATGGATTTTTAAGAATGTGCTTAAGCATTTTACTAAGACAGTTATAGTTAAAAC
The DNA here is from genome assembly GCA_017589585.1 of Phylloscopus whistleri. NCBI lineage: Eukaryota > Metazoa > Chordata > Aves > Passeriformes > Phylloscopidae > Phylloscopus > Phylloscopus whistleri. The sequence goes on along the minus strand of JADMLD010001389.1, from coordinate 4,328,508 downwards.
TGTTTGTTGGTTTTACTCAGCAATATGACTACACAGCTGCCAATTTTATTGTCTGCAATGGCATCAGTTTCTCAGGGCATGGATTTTTGAATATAGACTTTTTATTTAAATCTTTAAAAATGGTCATTCTGATTTTAAAAATATAAATTATGGCTGGACAGGGTTAAATCTCCTATATTATTTTACAGGTTCTAGCTACTAGATAAAATATTTCTGTAGTTCTGAAGAAACCTCTTCTGAAAGGTTTCTAGACCAAAAGTAAACAAATTATAGATTTTTACATTATACTTTTATCTGACAAAGATATACTCATTTTTAGGTTGTTTAAATGGAGGGGATTTTAGGCAATGGACAGATTAGCTCATTTAATTATGCAGTAAGGTTTTCCTGTTTAGGAAATAAATCATATGACTGCTGTATTTTTTTAAGTTTTAAAATTTTTATCTAATTCCTAAGGTGATGGGAATGCCTGGATAATCATAAAAAAAGCTGGTTTACGGCTACATGCACAGAGGCACCCATGCAAGTGACTTGCGCCAGAGAGCTGTTACCCCCAGCAAAAAGTGGGACATGGTGCCCAAGAGGAAGAGCAGACTGAGTCGTATACCTTGCTGCATGAGAGCTCCAACTCCAAACCAGAAACTATTTAGCAAGGTAAAATTGTTTTCCACCACGTCTGAATCAGGGTTGCAAGGATGTGGATTATACCACTCATAGGGACTAAACCTGTGGTAATTGACAGAAAAAAAAAGAACAGATTTAAAATGCAGCCATCACAAAGTCTATCCAGCAAATCTGCTGTAAAAGAAAAAGAAAAACAAGAGAGGTTATAAAGAAAATAGTGATTGAAAGTTTCTACAGTGTGATTGCATTATACTTAACAGCAATATTAAAAGAAAAAACAATATTGAAGATTAACGCTCCTAACTGTTGCTGGTACTGATAAAGTTGAATACAGATTGGCTCTGAAAGGTTCCAAGTGCCACCTGTAAACATCAAAGCACTTATTCTTCCATTGACACCAATAGAATTACAGACAATTGGTCCTATTTAGGATTAGGTTCTTATAACCACTGTGTCAGTATTTTGCATCATAAAAGAAAATTAATATATGTTAAATCAGAGAAATTAACTAGAAAAAAAATACATCAGGCAAAATGGTTTTTCTCATCAAAATTACAAATCATGAATATAACAGAAAATAAATAGTTAGCAGTAAAAGTGGCATTGTTAATCACCAAACAAGGGTAATAAACACTACAATTCACAGAAAAAAAAAATACTAGAGCAAAATAAGGAATTGCATCCTGTCCTGTGAGGTGCACAGTAGCATCCCTGGAAAGGTTTTCCAAAAGAAGCTGGGGACACTCACAAGCACCTTGCAGGGTCAGGCTCTGAGAAAAGACAAAAAAAGAAAAAGAAAAAGATAAAGGATAAGACAATAAATTAATTATCTCAAAAATAGATAGAACAGAGATAGCAGAAAGATGTCGAGTCTGGCAATAGATTAAAAGCAGATTATATACAATCAGTCTATTTTAATTCATGGCTTTGCAATTGCTGTGCATTATGATGGGTTATATCTAAATGCTATTTTATCAGTTGTAATTAAAACAAGCAAACATGTCTAGATAAATTTTTCCTTGTTACAATGCTGTTCGTGAAAATAAGATTTTCAGTTCTCTCTTCCTCAGGATACTTTTGTAGAACTTTAAATTTTAATTCCAATGTGCAGAATTATTCTAATCATTTAAGAGCTTTAATCACTATGCCTGGACTTGGAGGCACATTGTTGAGAGGGACTTTTATTTTATGCTTAAATCATGTCTTCAAATCTTTGATAAGGAATACAAGTTAATGCATGTGCATAATATATTTGAGTGAAAAAAAAATGAAAATCACTGCAACACAGTAGAATGGAACTAGATTCCAGCACGATAATTAAAAAATACAGATTTTAATTATTAAATCAATATTAACATATTTCCATAATTTCTCAAATCATTAAAGCCACTCTGTGAAAAACCCTCTTATAAGCAGCCTTTATGAAAGAACTTTTTTGATGTATCTTATAATCAAAAATATCTGAATAATTCATCTGCCAATTTGAAAAATAAAATTTTCTTCACAATAATATTTCAAACACAGTATAATGCAGAAAATCAAATGTTCCACTTTGAAGCTCTTAATGTAATGTTAAAACACCTCTCGTCTTAAAAGTTTCTACTTGACAAAGAACTATTTCATTTGGATCTCCAAAGTAATACTGATTTGCTGTTCAAAAATGTTGATTGGGTTCTAATTAAACATTTTGACCTGAATTCTTCTATTACTTTAAAGTAAAACTAGATCAGAAATTTACTGTCTCATTAAAAATCTATGTATCTTTCATGTCATGTTGTCAATCCAACAAAACCTGGAAACCAAGCACTTGGTGAAACTGAAGCAGGTTTTTATACTCTTTTGCTGAGAGATATTTGAAGATTGAATTGGAAAACACCTTTTTCTTGTGAGGACAATGTTTGCTAGACAAAGCAAACATAATTTTTATTTAAATATATACATTAAAGTGGGTTTTTTATTGATTTTGACATTACTGTACAATCTAAAACATAACTTGATAGTTTTACGGTTTTGTTCTGATGGCTTATTTATTTTTATATTACTTTGAAGCACAGAAAAATTGTCCAGAGTTGTAAAAAAAGGAAGAAACAGCCTACAAGACATACAAGATGGCTTTAGGAAAAAGCAACAATGCAATCTGAGTTTTAGAATTCTCTACTCATAAAGTAAGAAAAATTAATACTGGTTTATTATGGATAATTATTGTTTTTCCTTATTTTAAGGATGATCTATGATATTAGATTGTCTAGTGTAAAAATCTTAAGGTATGGATCCTTTAATCAATGTTTGTAGTTTTTGTACTACATATGTGTATGTTTCATGCTGTTTAGCCTATTGCAATAAACGTTCATAAATCACAGAGTTACAGGTTCACCTAGCAAGTTTTATAAGCCAGGATGCTGCTCAGGGCAATGTCCACTATTTCACAACAAGGGACTCTTCAGACCCCTTTTGAGTCAGGTCTCAGGCCCAAGAATTCCACAACTTCTTGGAAAAAACTTTCCAATGTTTAGTTATCATAATGACTTTTTTCTTTAAGTCAGGCTAGAACCTCCCTTGTTTCCAAGTATAAAGAGCACGATCTGTTTTGATCAGCTTCACTTATTAGAAAGTGACTTTTAGGAAAACTCCTTCTGCCTGATACCAGAACTGATCACAGTATTTAAATGTGGTATAATAAATGATATTATGAGAATAATCACTTTACTTGATTAATGGACTACATTCCTACTAATTTAAATGCAGAACACTAGCTCAATCAAGAACAAGCATAAAGCAAAAAGAGAACTTCAGTGAACAGATGCAATTTTGAAGATTGATTTTTCTGGCCACTGATAACAGGTACTATTTCCATCTGCCCATTTCTATTAGTGTTTATTCTAACATTTCAGATACAGTTTCTTAATCTCTAACACCTTCAGGTGCCTGAAATACTTTAAAAAATAGACTATAAATGAACTTCACAAGACCTGAGTTCCAGTTTTCCTAATTGCTGCTACTAACTGAGAAGGTACAAGTACTTTCCAGAAATTACTGGCTAGTGCAAATAATGTTTAAAAGTCAGCTATCTCAGCAATCCACAGGAAGGAAAGATTTGTGCTAAACTTAATTCCACTTTAGGAATATACCATGATATTAGAAATTAAAATCAATGCCCCCAGTGATCAGACAGATCTACTTCAGAACTGCAAATTATTTGAGACAGACTATAATTTATTATAATCTGTATTCACACAGCATTTTAAATAATACTGTAGAAGCCCAGAAGACAAGGGATCTTATGAGTGTGTATCAAACACCTATAGTTAAATAGCCATGGAGACAACCAAGGGTTGTTGGAAAGAACATGTTGTGGTAAAGAACGTAGTGTGACTGGAGAAGGGGTACATTGGAGATATGACAGCATTTTCTGGGACAAAAGTTCTAGTTCTGGCTCCTATAAATAAGCACAACACAGTACAGTTCAAGCACAGGACAGAGGTCAAAAAGCAGACATTGATCTATTGATCAAAGGCTGACCCTGTACAGGTGGATCAAGACCACCAAAGCCCTCCAAAACCCCCAAACCTATTTTCAGAAAGGTCTGGAAGAACAATCTGCTCCTGATAACTAATTTGTATAGAAAGTAAGAAACTTATCTCCAGGGTGGGGAAACATAGTTATAAAATGGCGCCTCCATGAAGCCCAGATGATGCCCACAGGAGCCTGGACACCCTACCAGCTGGATCAGTGCTGGAGCCAGGACTGGTGATCTTTTTAGGATCCTTGAGCCTGTTTGACTTCAGAACCTGCAATAGTATTAACTGTGATCTACTGCTATCATTTATGCTTCTCTTTTTATTTAGGAGCTTGTTTTTTTGTACTCGTGGCACAGGGAGTCTTGTGATGATGTTATACGATCTGTTAATTCTTGACCTGTAAGCACCCACTCCTCCCTTCCAGTGTCCAGTTTGAGACAAACTCAGGAGGAGACATGACTTATTCTGGACTGTCCTTATACTAGGACAGTTTCTACAGTTTTGGCCTGTAAATAAAAACACAGTCTTATAGAGACCCATGGACCTTAGATGTGGTTGTAGATTACAGGGTCTTGTACACCTACTACACTCAGAGCAGTGCATCCTTTCACAGACACAGACTGCTGCTTTCAGTTGCTTTCATAAAAGGTGTGGTCCAGCATGTCCTGTACAAATCAACTCAATTCAAAGCTGCTTAGAATATGTAAAGAGTACCCTCCACCAGTTTCCATAGTTCTCAAATCAAAACCTATCAGTTTATCTCTCATGATAGCATGAAGATAGTATTAGGTTTTGAAAGCAAATTAATAGATATGCTTAATACAGACTATATTTATCTGGAGATAAAGACATCTCTCTTCTGGAGAGCAATGCAACTTGTTTAAAAAGAGCAGAAAACCCAAAACTGCAATTTAGAGAGAAGAGAAAATGGACTAGTGGAGTAATATTTGTAATGGCATTTTCATTATACCAAAACACAGCTGCCCAGGAATATTACACATAACTGAGTTTAAACCAGTAGGGATACTCACTGTGGGAAAAAGACTGCATTACTCTTTACACAGGCCATTCAAGTTTTGTGTGTTGCTTTCAAATATTTGCAGAACAGGTACCAGGTACTGTCACTCAATCATATTCAGCATGCTACCTGTTAAATTCTTATAGAGAAGTTTTCCAGAAGGTCTTAACCAGCCTTTTTCTTTTTCCTTTATTTTTTTTTCCAATTTTTTTTTTAATTTTTATTTTACTGTTTTAACTTAGGATCAAAGAGCAAAACACAAGGGATTTTTAAAATACAGGTTGATGCTGAATATTTAGCTAAAAATCCATGAGAGTTACCAGCTACCGTTATAGTGCCTGCATTTCAATTCTTATTTAAAAATACATACTGACAAATTTTTTCATCCTTATCTCTGACACAATACTGTCTTCTGTTCTGACCCAAATAGGAGCTACATTACAACTATGGAAAGGCTAAGAAAAATCTGTGCTCTACAAGATAGTTTGAAATTACAAGACAACAATCAAACACAATAAACTTAATTCTTGGTCTGATGCAGTCAGATAGAATACTTCCCTATACCCATGGAATTATGAATATAGGCAAGGGAAATGAAGAAAATATGATTGCAAAGAAGAATGATGCAAGTATAATTTAAGGGACTGATGAGATTATTTACTGGTAGCTGTGTTTAGTTTATTTAAATTACATTCTTTTCAAAGATATTTCAAACACCATGGAACTATTGTGTTTTTTTAAAATGAATATGTAAATAAATCGGGACAAAACAGTATTACAAAAATATTATCTATGATGTGACCAACACATTCTGCATAGCTCAGCAATATATGCGACAGACTTGGCACAAAATTGCACTGTGCATACTATTCCAGCATTATTTCAAACCTGTCAAATTTCCTCACTTTTCTCTGCATCAGGTCTACGAAGAAAAATAAAGAAAATATGATTACCTACTTACATGCACATAGACATCTCTTTTGCACAATCAGACCAAGTGAGCAGATAACAGGTTTCACTGCAAAACCATTAGCACAAAGATTTCGCAAGCTGTAAGGCTTCATCTAATGACCAGAAATTGATAAATCAAAAGAATCTTACTCCATCTTCTTCATGAACTGATGAGCACACTGAGCCAGTGCTGGGTAGCACTGAACACAACGAACTATCAGCTCTAATCTCAACGCTATTAAATTACACATTCTCCCATGCACTAGAGCAAAGTCTAAGTATGATTCTTCTAGTCATTGTTTTACAGGGTTTCTGTGCAGGACTACACCCTCAATCCATATCTTACTGCATGAGAACTGACAAATTACAATATTTCAAAATGTTTTCAAGAATATCTAGGATATGAGATGGATGCTTTATTATAACATACTACACTACTTAAGAATAAGTTACTACTTCTCCTTATTAAATCCTCCATTTCTTTTTTTCTTAAATCATGGCTTTTAGAAAAACTGAGATTTTTGTTTGGCTCCTTCATTGTCTCACCTTGTGACATTCATTGCCACACATGATGACTTCTGGGCTGTAAACAGAGGCTGTTATTACCAACAGAGACTGTTATTGCCCTGCTCAGATACATTTCTCAGTACAGTAATTGCCTTGCTTGCGCTGTGCTCATCTTCCACATTATTTTTCTTCATATAGTTGCCATGCTTTTGCTGCTTCCTGAAAAGAACTAATCATCTAACACCTCTTTTATATATATATAAAAAAATCTCCATCTAAAGCAGTTGCATTGAACCATTATCACCTTTCCATTTACTAGAAATTCATCCTAATGTAATGGACTTTTTACATCACTAAAAGAATATCTATAGGTCTCCTAAATTTAGGTGATATCATTCAGTCTAAAGTCTAGAAAGGCACAAGATTCATGTGCCAGTTCTATACAGACTTTACAGAATTTTGTTGTATATGTTTACCCCCTATACCTTTAAATACTTATCGGCACTAAGAATTTTAAACATAGATAGGATCCTGTTAAATCCAATTGAGTCAGAGAGAAAATACAAATACATATACTACTACAAGATCAGAACCAAAATCTTCATTATATGAAGGAATGTATCTTGTCCCATTTTTATGCAACTTAAGCTTCCTGGCTAATATGAAAAAAAAAAAAAGAAGAAAAAAACACCAAACACAATTAGCTTTTAAGCAAATAATATAATTTTTTTTTCATAAACTTCTACTAAAAGCAACGTGAATCATACAGGAGTAATACAACTCAGGAACAGGGAATATTTGGTGATTTTTGGAACTTGTCAGTTTTTAGTACTGTATTAGCTACTAGTCCTTTTCTAAAATCCAAAGAAATATAGGCTGGGGAGCTAAAGAAATGTGTAGATAAGTCATAGCTCAAATCAGAACCAAAACTATAAAGGCTGTTTTGTTTGATAAACATTAAATAAATAAATAAATTTAAATAAAATTAATAAATCATACAAAATTTCTTAACTATTATGTGATAATTATAAGAACTTTATGATAACTGAAACTTTTTTTACAAATGTGAATTAAGAGGTTTTTTAAATCAATTATTATTTTTAATTTACATTTTCCTCCTAAATAACCTACATTTAGCTGTTTCATATTGTATTCTTACATCTTTACCAGAGAACATTATTATTGTTTATCCATACATATTCTCCCTGAGTATATTGAAAAAATAAAATAATGGAAGAAATAAAAAATTGAGTACTTTGGAAAATCCTCATCCCTATCTTTAGAAATACTTAAATTTCAAGCATTTTTAAATTCTTTTTTGGTGGGATAGAGTCAATTTTCTTCCTAGCAGCTGGTGTAAGCTGGTATAGTGTTCAGTTTTGGATGTAGTATGGTAGCAGTGTTGATAATAGACTGATGTTTTTAGAGGTTGCTAAGTCGTGTTTATACAACTTCATCCTTCTCTGCCTTCAGGACTACCCTGGTCTTGCGCATCCTTTTCTCATGATTTCTAAACTCATCTTGAGGGATGACTGTCCCAGGCCTGCAACCATACAACAGGAAACATTTAGAAACAGAAGCCCAAGCATCATAAGCATATGTCTTGTCCAGGGATGCATAGTGTGTGCCTCTGATTAACAGTGCTGAGCCTTTTAGTGAGTCCTGTGCCTAATAGAACAGAAAACCTCTTTTAAAGATACATAGCGACTAAACCAGTCAGCTGAGTGGCTTTTGGATTACAGGCCCTCCTCCACCTGAGCAGTTTTGAACTTGGCTTCTGACATGGTGGCTTCTGACATGGAGGGTACTTCTCTGAGAAGTTAAAATCTAGGATATAAGTCCATCTACTTAACCTTGGCCAGTAGTCATAAAAAGGGCAGCTAAGGAAGATGGAAAGGGGAAGCTGGGGGAAATATGTATTCGATATAAATTGCAAGGATTTATATGTGGGCAGGAAGCGAGAGAGAAACCACTATGCATTGACTACAAACCACCTCTCAAGCTCTCTTCTCTGTCTGGGGGTGGGTAGAGAAACCTGGAGTGAAGAAATAAAGTAACACTTGGAAAAGGGGGCAAGAAAAGTGGTGTCTTGGTGTCTGTATTTCTCATCACCTTAATTTTTTTCAGCTAATGACAACAACTGGTAAGCAACTCTCTGCCCTTATCTCAACCCATGAGTGTGCTCATCCTATTTTCTCTCCTTAACCTGCTGCAGAAGGGGTTGAGTGCCTAAGCAAACATTTGGACCTTAGTCAAGGTTTTATATCCCCAAAACAGAATTGGCTTACTTCCTATATTAAGAATCCTCTTTTGGAGACGAGATTTGAGTTATGGTCAACAGTTTGAGCACCTACCTTCACACAACACAAAGAACCTGCCCATGCCTCATCCAGAAACTACAATAATGTTTAAATTGTAACTAACTGTCACCCTGGAGTTATTCTACAAAGCTATATTACATATCCAGCAAAAGAGAAAGTCTAAAATGTGACTCCACATAGATTACACAGATTAGTCATCATCTGAATATCTTTTGATGGCTAGAAGGTCACAAAGAAAAACAAAAGAGCATGCACACAAATATAGACTCTTATTTTCTATTCACAATTCCCTTTATAACCTCTTTTACTTCTGCTAAATCTTAGATACACCTCTTCATCTTTCAGCTACCTCTCCAGATACTTCTGGAATACTTACAGAAGCTTAAAAATGTCATGTACAAATGGAATTGTCATACTATGAAGACACGCACGAAATAAACCCAATTAATCCTATAATTTCAGTGTGACCCCCTTTTCCACCCTCCCACACTATTTGTTGTGTTCACTTGTTTTGTCATGCCTACTGAAGACTTGCCTACTTCTCCAGGAAAAAAAAAAGTCTTACTTGCTTTGTGAAGTCTGTACCATATCTAGTCCTGGATGAGAAACATCTTCTTCAGTTCATGATACTTTTTATGTTCTCAAATAAAACTTAATCTGAATAAAGAAAAATAAAATCTTTCAAGTTGAGAGCCCCAACCTGTTGTGTTTGTGGGAGAATACTCAAGAGAAGCACTCATGTAGACTTTCTTAGCTTTTAACTCTTCTCCACACATCTACTTCTGCACAAACTCAGAGATAAAGTATTTAGCTAAATTAATTCAATCTCTATTACATCAGTAGTATTTACCAGGGAATAGAGAAAGTCAAAATCCAAGTTCTTGTTTTCTTCAGTCAGTAACTGACACAAACAAGACAGAAAATTTTACTCCCTTTCAAGGGCCACCTCTTTCTCATTCCACTGCCCTTTTATTTTTATTAGAATTTTTACTAGGAATATGAAGGTTTAGGAAAACTATTGCATTTTCTAGAAATTATTTGCTATGTCACATTTCCCACTTAAAAAAATATGTCACTTATAATTCCTGGAAAACTTTGGTCAAAAAATATATTTTTTTTGTCATGAACAATAACATGCTTGATGAAAATTAAAATATAGTAAAAACTTCTTCTACATACAAATCAAACCTTACCAGCTCATGGCTGACATGTGAAGATAGCCATAAAGAGCAGAAAAAAGTGTAGCAGGAGGGTGTTTTCAGACACAGTGTTATTCCCTGTATCACCTTTTTATTTATTCAAGCCACTTTTCATTCAGAGTACTTACAGCTTTCTATATCCTAGAATGACACATTTCAGTCTTTTCTTCCCTCTAAATACATGTGCTTAATAGCTTAATGTAAAAAGTGTCAAATATTTCCTTTCTTATTCAAGAGTCCTGCTGTACATCCTGTAATAGAACTGAAGCTTCACATCAATATTTAGTTAAGGCTCTCTAAGATGATACAATTGTTATCTGCCTTATCCGCTTCTTATAAAATGTAAACTAGATAGAACACCATTTCTTGCTTGGCTCACACTACAATGAACTCAGAAGAATCTCTAAAGATCATTGTTTGTAAAATATTCTTATTTACTTTTTGCCAAAATGACAGGAGGTATGTTCCTGTATCACAGTGTCTTTATTGATCAATTCAAACTCTTAACAAAAACAATAATGACAATCCTAAACTATGCCTATAGTACGTGATATCTTTTTAGAGATCTTCCTGCCAAGTATTGACAAGTACTTATGGTTTCTTTTGATTGAAATACCTTTGACAAATTTGCAAGCCTGAAGTGATGTTACATAGAGAAGTAATTTCCATTTCCCTAAAGGATCACACTGGACAGATAATTTACTTATTCATCTTCAGAGGTTATTCATGCTATACATTTTATAAGGCCTCCGTTTCCTGGGCTCAGTAGTACTGTACAGTATAATTGTTACTGGAAGTAACTAGTAAAGTATTTTAGAGGGTGTTTGCCAGAGGAAGAAAATGACTACGGGTCTTTTTCCTTCTCAGAGAAAAAGAAGGCATTCTATAGTGTCCTGTGTGTAACTATGAAGACCAGACTGAAATTTGCAGAAACTCAATTCAAAGAAAATGTGGTAATTGGTTTATCTGGCACTTTGAAATAAAGGCTGACCTCTGTTTTGGAGTGAGAGGGAGCAAGGAGGAAACCTCATTTCTCCCTGGAATTACCTGAAAGGAGGTTGTAGTGAGGTGGGGGTCAGTCTCTTCTGCCATATCTCAAGTGAAAGAACAAGAGGGATGGGCCTCAAGTGGTACCAGTGGAGGTTCAGGTTAGATATTAGAAATTGTTTTCCACTCTAAGAGTGTTTAGCCATTGAAATAAGTTGTCCCAGAACGTGGTGGAATCACCATCCCTGGAAGTGTTTAAGAGACATCTAGATGTGACATTTGGAGATAGGGTTTGGGGGTGATTACGGTAGTTCTGGGTTGATGGTAGGATTAGAGGATCTTAAAGGTCTCTTCGAATCTTGATGATTCTGAGTACTTGATATTTTGGTATCTTTAGAAGAAACATAAATTACTCTGTTTAAATGTGAAATTAAACTCAGTGGTGAAATTAAATCAGTCTTTTTCATAACTTTATGATTTAACTGTGGTTAAATCATAAAGCTAATTATGTATTGTTCTACTTATGACCTGAATATGCATAAAAGATAATGATTTTGGTACAAGCCTGATCTCAGGAGGAGTGACGGGGTAAGGCAGTGTAGCTAAGAACATTCTTCTGCATCATATGTCTAAAAATATGCACCAAATTAAGTGCTCTTAATGTAGGAGTTAATAAATCTTTCTGCAACATACCTGTGCTTATATACGGGAACGATATAGTACATTAAGGTATAATTTATATTCTGTCAATACTCATAAGTGAAGAATACTGTGTAAAATATTTTTCTTCTTTAATTCTTTCTAGTTGGGCACAAGAGATACAATTTCAGGTATGCTGTATTCTGGTGTGAAACATTCTAAAAGCTCATCTTTCTAATTATATCAATTACAATATGTACCAGCCAGAAAACTCTCATCTCTTATATTAGGATTTTACTCCACAGTTTGTCTACACTGTTTCTATATTATAACACTTAATTACTTCATTGCTGATTTTATGGGTTTGTTTTATAACTTTCAAATTAATTTACTGACTATAATGTCAAATTTATAATAGAAACTCTGCCAGCAGAAATTCTATATTTAAAAAGACCTTAATTTAAAAAAAAATATTTAAAAGTTGATGGGTTTCTTAAACGTGTTATCTCTGGAAAATTACTCAAATATTTCTAAATGGGTCTGGGTAACTTCAGCAAAAAACACTGAGAATTTGTTCCTTCACAGAGTGTGAGGAACTTTTTGAGAACTGTAAAAAACAATCACAATTCCTAATTTCTTTTTTTTTTTTTCTGAGATATTGCAAGGTGTAGCTGTCCTAAAGGTAAACTTGAATATACAGACAGCCTGGTCATTCTTAAAAATTGTATTTCAAATTTTCCATCTGATATCCTTCTACAAAATAAGAAACAATCCCATCAGAACTGGAGGGATCACACCTTTCTGTTTTCCCTTCGAAGAGCATTATCATCTTTGATAAAATTATTACTCTTTTGAGAATTGAGGAAAAAGAATGACAAAAGCATACCATAACATTTAAAGATGAAAAATCCACATCCTCGTTAACACTAGTGCCTCTTTTCTCTATTTCCTTACCCACCCTACAGATAAAAAATTAGGATTTGATCAGAATGGATTTTACATCCTTTAAAGCTGTGTGCTATGAACTATTGAAAAATGTGGACTTTGCACTCTCCTGACTAATAAACCTGTAGTAATTAATACAGGAACCCTGTCAAGTATGGATAAACTCAAAATTACAGATACAAACATACTCAGTAGAGTCCTGGCAAGGTAATATGACTTTAACGGCCATTAGAAAACACAGTTAATCTTTGCCAAGATATATTTCCTTTACACTTATAAAGAGGAAATTGTGTGAAGAGAAACTATCCCAAAGGTATGATTTCTTCATCTGTGACAGAACAGACTACAAAAGAAAATGAGGGTGTTGAATTTTCTAGCTATATCTTTATTGCTCCTGCTTACATTATCACCCTGTATCCCCAAACAAACTGAGTAAATAATTCATTGAGCTGTATTGCTCCAACTGTTTGAGCATAAATGGATAATGTTTTTTAGTATATTGTAAAACAAGAAAACAATTGAAAATACTTTGTATTCTCACCGCTACATCTCATGGAAATACTAAACAAATGACAAATATTTTAAGAAAAGCCAGATATTCAATATGAAAGCAGAAATTATGAGTACAATTTAAAACCAGTTCTGACCACATTTGAATGAACTCAAACTTAGGTTTGAGTTACCTGACTGAGGTAACTAAAAAATAGAATTCTGATAGTCTTGACTATTTCTGGTTTATTTTTTCCAGTTAAAGATAACAAGGGAAAAGAGAATAAATAGAATTAACTGTTCCAGGACCCTCTTCTGATAACTTTTAATTCATGTAAAAAAAAAAATTCATTTTACATATAAAATTTAGAGCTAATAGTGTTAGCTCAGTTAGCAGGCAAACCTGCTAGCAAATGCTACAGACCTGAAGACCACAACAGACCTCTATTATGTTTCTTCTCTTACCAGGGTTCTGAGATTCAAACAGAGAAACACCTGTCTAATGGAGATACAACAATCAATGTTTGTAGAAGTCCAGAAAAGCTATCACCAAGTACTCTCCATATTCCTGCAACTGATTCTATATATATATATATAAAAAAAAAAAAAAAAGCCTATGTTATGTCTCTAAGCTTTTGTATCTGTTAATGAACTGGTTTCACTTAGGGTAGTACACCCACTTACAGAAGTCTATTGCACTCTCCATCTGAAGTGAGGAGTGATTTGCAATGAATCAAGGCCAACATTTATAATAAGACATTATATATACTCACTTTTGCCTGGTACCTATCAATGAAGTAAAATTACTGCTGACAGCCAACTTAGTTTGGCACATTAGAATTTATTCTTGGACAGTCCAGGAAATTTTCTGTAAACACGATAAGATAAACAATACTGCGATGAAAATATTAATGGACATGTCAACATTATTGCATGTAAGAAAACCATCTCTCTCCAATTGGAGAATACTACTCTTTTTGGCAGTTACTGTTGAAAATTGTTCGAGTAACACTCATCTAACATAAACTAGATTTATAGTAAGAGGGTCCATGAGGGCAACCCCGTTTGATACTGATTAGTTCTGAGAAGTTTATTAAGCAAGACTCTTCTCTATTGTTTCCTTTACAAACTGACTATTATAGCAAATCAATCAAAAGATAGGCATGTAATATTCAGGAATTCCTCCAAAGCAGTGTCTCCTTTTAAAGTTAGTTTTAGTAAATGGTTAGAGGAAGTTTGTAGAGACATATCTCTTCTTCAGGCCACATTCAAAGGAAATCCTTGATGTCTGGAAAAGGAAAATGTCACATCTATCTTCAAAGAAGATCAGGGAGGAAGATCCACAGAATTACAGACCAGTAAATCCCACTTCAGACTCTGGGAAGATAATGGGGAAAATCCTCCTTGAAACCACTACAAAATAGAAAAGACCAAAGTGTTTCAGAACAGCAAAATGAGGTTTACAAGGACAACCATATCTAACCATCTCACATACTTTCAGTGATAAGAAGATTAACTCTGTGGTTAAAGAAAGACCAGGAGATGCGAACTTGATTTTAATGACTGTTTATCACAGTGTCCTATAGCAACTCTATGGCCAAATTGGGAAGGTAATGCTTGGACACTAGTAGATTGCAAGGTGAAGAAAAACATTCTGTATTTCCATTCTTGGAGAAGAGTGAAAATACTTCAAAATTTAGCTGACAGCCAGTAATGGACAGTATTTCTCATTGGGTTGATATAGGAGCCAAAGCTATCAAAAAGCTTCTTCAGAAACCTGGATAGTGGCATGTGATATACACCTCAGCAGTTTTCAGCCTGAGTGTTAAGAGAAGTGATTGCTTCTGCCCATTGGATAGTCATGAGGCTACATCTAGAGTACAGTGTCCAGCTCTGGGCCATCTGTGGCATAAATATCGCAGAGTCCAGCAGAATGAGAGATTTGCAGAAATAATAATAGGGTAATATCTACTTTCTGTGCTCAGCTGTCTGAAGAGTGGATGGACTCATATCCTTCCTGAAGATGTACAAAGACAAAAGGCAGAAAAAAGAGTTCTCTCTGGACATAAGAGCTTTTCGCAGTGAAGTTTTTTCTTCACATAAGAGTTTTTGCACTGAAACACATTACAGAGAAGTTATGCCACCTCCAACACTGGTGATCTCAAAAACTTGACTTGGGCACAGCATTGGGGAACCTTCAAAAACCCCCCTGCTTTCAGTGTTGGTGATTCATGTGGATGAAAACAAAGTATCTCTTCCAACTCAGTCTATTCTATAATTCTATCATATTCTCTAGGAGAAATATATTGACACAGGAGAACAAGACCTAGGTGAAGCAGCCTTTTCTAGTACTGCTCCATGGGATTAAAAGCTGCTAGTCAACTTGTCTGAAGGAGTTAATACATAGGTTGTCCTTGAGTACCCACACAATATGTGTGTATTCTAGTTTCAAGCGGGAGCTGTAATTGTGGGCTTTGTAACAAACGTAGTCAAGAACACTATTAGAGCCCAGCCTCTTTGACATGTTTAACCACTAAAGTATGAAAAGATTTGTTCATTTTCCAGAAACTTGATATGAGATATTTCCAAAGGATCAGGCAATATTTTAAGGTATTTCATACAGGATTGTTATGCATCTTAAGGCACGCATCTTAGAAATCAGGAACATACAATAATTAGTCATTGTACAGAAACATATATTACTTAGTATCTATATACATATATAAATTTGTATTGCTCAGCACATGTAAAAAAATATTATAAAAATTTAAATTTACTAAGAAAAATTTTTCCAAGTCTATACATGAGAAGCTAATCTTGTGTTATGTGAGTATGGAAGGGAAAACTAAAGCTTATTGTTCATTCAACCAGACAATTAGTGATAATATTTATCTATATAGAAACTAATCTCTCAAGAGCACTGTTCTGTTTTGAGCAAAAGAGGTCATGCGCAAGATAAAAACCGTATTTATGATGAAAACACTCCAAGTTTGTAACATCTGAGTTTGTAAAATTAACATGTTCTCAGTAATAACCATTAGGTACATTCACAGATTATCCAATAACCTAAATACGTCTGTCAGCAATTTGAATCAAAGAAGTCCTTTCTTCCTCTATCTAATTCAAAGCATTTCCAGCATTAACCTTTAATGCCTACTAAATGCACAGTCCCAAAGCTGAAATTATTTCTTGCTTAAGACTACTTCTTCTCCTGTTTGTTTTTACACTTTTATTTTGAACTCTGTTTATTTTCAGTAGCCTCTAACAAACAACCACTTTTCTACTAAGAATTTTGAAGCAAGATAATTATTTTGTAGAAGGTAAGCAGGCAATAAAACACAACATTTCAATCTGTGACACATCAAGCAGATACTAAACATCCCAAGGTAGCTTTTACTTAGGCTAAATGGGCTGTGTTGCAAGTGTGCATTGCAAGCAGTCTAGCAATCACTAAGGGTCCTGATACACTACTTTTCATTTTTGAGTAGTAATTATTGTAATGTCAAGCATACTTGCCCAGTATACCTCTGGACTATCTGTCTTGGTTTTTGTTTATCAGCTGTACAGTGACTTTGTTTCCAGATGTGAATTTAAGAATACAGACCCCAATCAAACAAAATTAAGGAATCATTTCTTAATGCCAGGCAGGTGACTACAGTCATTTGTATATCCTCCTTTTATACGTCCAATTGACTGTAAGGTCAAACCCATCTGTTCAAACTACCTTCACTGAATTCAAGCTAACACATAATATTGTCATAAGGATAATTTAAGAATATTCATAATTATATTAGCATTGGCTGCAGAGAATAACTTAAGAAACAAACAAACATTAAAAAAAGAAGTGTAACTGTATGCCCTTATCCTTAACATGGTCTGGAATACTTGATATGAATTTTGCCATTGATATCCATAGTTCTTTTAACTTTTCATGTGACTGTATTTTCAGACTCTGTTACTTTTATTATTTTCCTTTAATACTTTGGGAGAGTTATTCTTCTTGCTGTGAGCATGCAATGCTCTGTGCATTGAATGATACAGTGTATAAGTGTAAAATAGATAAGCCACTGATACGGCATAGATGCCAAATAAAGATATTCTGTCTGAATCTAGGTTCATTCAAAGTGTGTCTTAGTAAGAAATATGCAAAAATTCTCTAAATTCCTCAGAGATTTATGAAAAATCATGAAAGGTATCGTTTCTTTCTTATATTTCTTTTACAAGAATAAAATTTTGTTTGCTTCATTCAATCCATTATATTGAAATAAACTTGCACTATTTTCATTTTGTGTTTAGAATAGCCCAAATTCACCAAGTTTATCACTTATCTCAAGAAACAATCACAACCTGAAACAAGATAGCTTTCTTATGACTTCTGCTGATTTATCTTTCCATCCATATTCATTTCTGTAATAAGAGAAAAATTTCCTATCAGAAAAAACTGCTTGATGATCAAAGAAGCAAGTCAGCTACTTTACAACAAGAACTGTCTTTTCATTTTTATTGTACTTGCTTGCAAGTACTTCCTGCTGGGCTCTGGGCTATAGGGTGTTGTAAACTAATTACTATATGCAAAGAGATTTTTCCTGTCATATGTAACTGCAGGGAGGCACCTGGTTATTCACTACTATTCCAAGGGGAAAACTGACTACAGTGATACCTATTCTATTTCTTAAAAAACGATTCTGTTTACTTTTTTTCACACACTGTAATCTTCTAAGCCATAATACTGTGTCTTTGCTTCAAAAAGACATGTTCTGGATTGGTGTTGTCCATTCAGGTTTTCTAAGTAGTGTGTATTAAACAATAATGAAAATCCCAAAGCAAATTAGAATATTCTTATGATTTAAGAAATCATCTTACAACTATATGATTGTTATATTAGCAATCTCTCCAACATTTTTTGAGTATCTTTCCCACTTTCCTTCCTGATATAAAATTTACAATAATTATGGTCAGTTTCTTTACGATATAAACTGATATCAACATACTCCATTAAGACTGAATTATAAATCAGGTATTTTTCTGTAATTAAGAAAGTGAGCTGTTTTTTAAAAAGTGAGCTGTTTCAGAAATACAAAAAGGGTATTATTTTATCTTTCTAATGCTTACAAAATCCTTTTAAACTCTCTGTTCAAAAGATAAGTACAACTAAGACATATATGCCATCATCTTAATGAGCATTATTATTTTATTGTAGCAGTAAGGATAGACTTATTTAGGGCAGAAGATTTATGAAATAAATACGAAAATTCACTAATTTTAAAAAAAAATCAGCCATTCTTTTGTTTCAAAATTGGATACCTTCATATATCAGGTAACAGTTACAGTATAAAAACAAGTCTAATCCTCTTTAAAACAAATAATAAATAAATAATGATTCTTTAATATTAATTTAAATTACATTCTTAAGAATCACTTATTTTATAATTGATGTGCAGGCTAAATATCCTGAACAGTAATGGCTGAACAGAATGGAAGTAGTTACTCATACTTCTGTTTCATCAGATTTTATTAAGATAGCATTTACACATACAAAGTACCTCTTCATGTAGAACCACAAGGATAGACTTTGAGGGTAATTTGCTGAACACTTGGAATCTATTGAGAGATGTTGTGTCCATGAAAATTATTATAATTTGAGTCATATATTTTACCCCCAGAAACGTGGGTTTTGGTATACAGTGATATGATACTTCGTACCAAACAGAATTTTACATTATTATATTCTTTGGGGATAAAATAATCCAAGCCTCCTATTCCTGATATGACAATTGGTTGCTTTCCAGCTATATTTAGAAATGTATTAGCTAGTTCCACCAAGTCAAAAGCTTGACTCTTTCCCTAACAATGATATTTCTCCCCAGTGTTCTACTTTGAGTACATTTCACCAATTTCTATTGACAATTTTTTGGTCTATTTTATTTTCATGTAATTCTCTAACTTTTTTTTTTTTTATCAACAAATAAAACACTACATGATGTGATAGAATTTTAAATGTATTTCTAAGAGTGTAGAAAGAAAAGACCATACGGCTTCGGTGAACATTTGAACTGCTAATCTGAATCTCAAAATATTTTCAGGTTTATTCCTCAGTAATTCTCTCCTGAGGTTTAAACAAATGATTTTAAGAGACAGCACTATAGAAACCTTCAAAGTCAATGCCTAACAACTACTGCTAATAAAATAAATACTAAGGACAATTGGATGTACTGCAACAATAAGCATAAATTTACAGCCTATATAGGAAATTATTTGCCTAAGAGGCTTATAGAGAATATCATGCCTTAAACAGAGAAATAAGAAAGAAGGAGAGAGGGGTATTTCACTGACAATTGGGAACAGGGAGATAGGAGTAGGGAGACAGATAGTCATGTGCACTTAAACTCTTAAAAATGTGTTTCAAAGGGTAAAATGATTTTTTAAATATATAAGGCACTTATTTTTGAAGAAACACAAGGACTGATTTTGAGGTTAATTTACCAACTGCTTTGAGGTCAATGGAAGATAGCTGTAGTTCATTCCACAGATCCTGGCTTCAATCAGTCCCTGTACAATGCTTACCCATGGGAACAGTAATAGTAGTCATCTTAACACTGGCGAGAGATCCTAGAGGATCTTCTCTGTGCATGTAAATTGGAATGGCAAGAAGGAAGTTGTAAGTTGACCCTGTAAACTGCTCTGTCTTCCTTAGGTTTTAGATCAGCTGCCATGTGTACAGAGTACTCAGACTTAACCACCACTACACCTGTGGGAAAAAACACAATCCTTGAGGCCTCAAGATAAAGCCCTCTGACAGTAGGATTGTAAAAAAAATCAGGATACTTGAATATAAAATACACACAGCGCCACCACCTACACACATATATATATATGTATACATATGTAGATATGAATATACAAATATAGATTGCATATGAACAAAAACTACTAGCTGCTGGAAATTTCAATTCCTATCTGGGCAAATGTTTCCTAAACTGGTTCAGATTAATAGCTCTACAAATGTCCAGTGCACAATTTTAATTCAATTATGACAAAAACAGTATATATTCTCTCAAAACCTAGACCCCATTTTAGAGCTGCTATACTTCAGCTGAAAACTCGTTTTCTACCACGTCATGAACACAGTGAGTCATATTCAAAGTTGAACAGGGAAAACTATTAATATAAACAAATCTAAGCTACAATTATAATTAAAAAGTGTTATCTGGAAGTAAACAGAAAGAAAACCTAAAATAGTTTTTAAATACACTCGGAAAAGGAATACACTTCAAGCAAAGGTAAGTTATCAAAAATTCTACATTCTCTTCTCAAACACAGTCCTGTAATTTGACTCTGTACCTCAGTTCTATGAGTACTATGAAGATGGATGAAAATGCAAAGTTCTAGAAATACCAAAATAGTTTTCTTTGGCAGGGGCAGCACAGCAGCACAAAATACTACTTTTATACAAGTTTGATTATTGAGTTTTGGCACATATTGTACAATAAATAACTTGTCTCTATATTTTAAATTGTTTTATGTATTTGAATACAAATACATAACATCTTCCAAGAAATCATTCTTTCTGTTTTCAATTGATCCCTTTTATTTTTATTTCATAACGCATTACTAATTCATGGAAGAAAGAATATGATCCCTTATTATTTGCTTCTTTGCTCTTGATCTCTTCCCCAGAGTGCAAATGAAAAGTGTAAGAAGAAAGCCACATACTATTGCTAGGGGCACTAGGTGTATCTGTCAGAAATAGGAGAATGAATTACTTGCAGGCTGGACTGCCTTCTTGAATTCTATCAGCTGCATCAGAACTTCCCTCCCTTCAGTCTACAACACTGCCTGTAAATATGTTAAGGATTTATGGGGAAGCCTGTCTCTCATTCACTGAAGATCTCTACTTTTTTGTTGTTTTGTTTTGTTTTGTTTTGTTTTGTTTTGTTTTGTTTTGTTTTGTTTAAATTGCTGGAATTATTTTTCTTTGTCTAATTTTTAAACTTTATGAAAGAAATAAACTAATTCTATCTAAATGGAAGTTGAAGAAGACTTGATAAGAAGACCATCAAAACAACAGAGAAAAGCCCTCTTCACATACTTATTTAGTCCATTAGGTAGTCTATGGTGTGTGTAAGAAAGAACCTGATCCTATTTGCTTTCAGATTTCTAAAGTCACAGAAGACACCACAGCCCCTCTCAGTAAGTGGAAAGAATCAAGGATAAGCCTACTGCAAAACACAAATATAAAGGCTGGATTTTTTTTTTTATTTTTTTATTATCATGCTGAAGATTTTTTTTAAGCTATAAAAAGTATTTACTTTAATTATTGTTACTGTTGTTATTTTTCTAGGCTATTTTCCTAATTTCTTAATGCATATTTCTGGGGAAATAATGGGGGAAAAGAAGTGTCATGCATCTTAAATTTGTCAGATTTCTGTAGGCTGTAGCTTCACAGCTGGTGTGAGCCTGAGCCTATCGCAGAAGTCACTCCCAGTCAGGTGAAGCAGGATTTCAGTTCTAGCCCACACTGTGTCCTTTTGAACAATCTCAATTTTTTATCATTCCTTAATGATTTTTTCATGTCCCACAGTAAGTTAATTTCATTGTATCTTATCATAAATATATATTTCCTGAAAGTAAATTAGAAGACAAAAATATCAGCTGTTCTAAATCTACCAGGTTCTGTCTTTACACTGCCACCACTTCAGAGATACCGAATTCCCATGATTTGCTTTGGAAGTGTTTTAGAGAACTTCATTATGCAGGTTGGACACATTTTTTCAATTAATGGCAATGTAAGACACAAAACAATATCAAAATGCAGAAATGCACTCAAACTCATACTCTATCACTTTAATGAATGCATATTCATAAATGTGTCTCTCTCGAAATTAAACATTTGGAAGCAGTCTCTCAGAATTATGTGTAAAAATGACACTTGATCAATTCATTACATAGTTTAGGTAGGCTATCATTTACAAAGCTCTTGCTTAACTGCCTATTTATCCTGAATAGGCTGAGACCTGTGTTCTCCATTGGCATTCAACAGGAAAGCCTGAGAAGTGCTAGGTATCTGTAAACAAAAGATTAAAATGCATGGATGCCTTACATGGTAGACTAAATGGATGCAATTATCACAGGATTATGGAGAAAGATGAGGCATTCAAAATCATCACCACTTGCTGATGAAAAGCAAATGAGAGCATTTCAGTGGAAAACTGTGATCTATCCTTCAAAGAGATTTCTAATAAAATCTAGGGTTCAGTCTTAATCCCTTTGGGATGAGAGACATGCTAAATTAACCCATTTTCCACAGAAAAAGTAGGGCATTTACTGATTGTATATTTCACATGAGTAGATAATATTTAAATGTTATATATGGGTTTCATTACTATATGTTTAACAACTACTACTATCCAACTGAACCATACATAATATAGTCACACACAAAATATAAAAAATGCTTCCAAAAGAACTTGATAAGAAAATCAAATATAGAAATCACTTATGGAACAAAGAAAACAGAATATTACCTGTGTCATGTAAGAGTTCCAAAAAATGAACAAAAAAGAAAAGTGTAACATAGGTCCTTCCTGCAATGGGGAAAGAATAATGGGGGTATGTATGGGTATGGGTGTGGGTATGGGTATGGGTATGGGTATGGGTATGGGTATGGGTATGTTTGTTTGGTACTTTTCAGAGCAGACCCACTGTATTGTCTGGTAATGTAAAGATTCCTTACAAGAAGTTTTTATTATTGACAAATCTTAGAGTATAGGAAGAATACTCTTGCTGGATGGACTTTGTAGTGGATTGTTACTCCAGAAATCAACAGACTGGAGAACAAATACCAACTCAGTCATTAAGAAAAAGGAAACAGCAGGAATACTCTGGAGCTTAGGAATTATTGCTGTAGGTTGTCTCTGGATGGCTCAATTATATGCAAATAAGAATTTCAATTAAAATTACTACAAACTTGGAAGAGCCAAGAATTGCTCTATATCCATTCAGAATGTTCTGGTTTCATACTATTGGAATTGTTGACATTGTTTTTGTCAATTTAATTCAATTTCCAAAGTTGTAAAAATCATTAGTAATAACATTGTTATCATACCAAACTCATATTGCTTTCATTTTACTAGTAGTTGTGCTCACAGTGTCTACCAGTTTTGTTCACAATGCAAAAAATAAAAGAAAATTACAGTACAGTTCATGCAGCTGCTCATCCTGAAGAAGTGAACACATTTGGCAATTTGTTCTGACCCAGCTACATTTGTTCAACTGGGGTGATCTAATCTCAAGCTACTACAAATAGAAATGATCCTTTCCAGTTTTGAAAAGCAGACAGAAGACGAAACAGGATTTAATCAGTTCTATTATTAAGTCAAACAACAATCAATATCAGTAATGTATAATCACTAGATTTCTTGAGTAAAAGGAAAAAATAAATCACTTCAGCTTCATGCTCTTAAGAATCCTCTTTGGTCATATCTAAACACTCATTCAGCTATGAAATTCCTCACATTCTCAGGCAGTGTAAGATTTCTGTTATTTTTATCTGATATCTGTAAAATCAAGCAGTTCAAGAAATACTGCCTAGTCCTTTCAAATTTGCCTGAGCAATTATTGTCTAACTACATGAGACAGCACTAGTTCTCCGTATTTTACAGGCCAGTAAGAGAAAGGTGGCAACTATAAAAGTATATGCTTTCAAATATTTTTTTTAAAAAAGTGTTAGTTTGACTCTGCACAGTAAAACTTCAAAGCAAAACATTTTCTTCTCACTGCAAACAAGGAAAAACTGTTCAGAATTATAAAATATAAAGGGTACTATGTTGTCACAAACACTTCTCAAAAGATTCAACCTGATTTTTAATTTTAGCCACAAAAAATTAAATCAGACAGTAAGGAAAAGAAAAATGTTAAAATGTTAAAGAGATTAATAATATTTCTTTCTTATTAATTTTCATATGTAAAATATCCCTGTTTCCCAAATTTAAAGAAAAAGACCAAAAATTGAATAGTTGCTGTTTTGATTTGGATACATTACTTAAGAGCACACCTTCCTGAACAAACTTATTATGAAGAGCTCAACATACTGCACTTTCAGCCAAGTTCAAGTGTAATAACTCAATCATCAAGTTATATTCTCCCTGTAGAAATACACATGCAATTCTTTCTGGGTTATCCTTAAAAAAAAAAAAAAAAAGAAAAACCACAAAAAAACCCCCCACCAACTCTTCAAATATTCATTAAACAATAAACAGATAATAAAATAATTATGGAGAAACTTCTATTATTTTATCCATGCTTCTTTGATTAAGGACTGACAGAATGGACCCAAAACTTGCTTTAGCTCATTTGGATATAACAGTACAATTGATCCATCTAAGTTAAAATTGCTTTATATATGACTGATTTTTTTTCCCTGCCATAAAGCAATTTTTTATACATACATTGTTGATGGCAGAGTGGCTTTAAATTTGAGAATGAAGAAGGAAAAAGTTCATGCAAAAGAACAGTATTGTTTTCTGTAAATGAAGCAGCAGTAACGCATTAGGCAATTCAGCAAAAATATTTTCACCTGACCACAAACCCTCTTTTCTTGCTGTTCTTTAAAACAAAATGAAAAATCAGTGGTTAAACTATTGTACTGATTTTTTTTGACCTGAAAAAAAGGTTGAATTTTAATCAACCAGAAAAAAAAAATAAAACTAATGCAAAGAACTAAATATTCCCGTGGATTTTCTTGGGTTAATTAGGTGAAAATGCAAGCAGGATTATTGTGAGCATCAAACAACTAAGCCACATGTTGATTTTATGAAGTATTCTCAAAGGAAAGGATGTCACTCACAATTTAACTAAACATATTTGCTTTTATGTCATGATTTCATATAAAGTAATACTGCATGAGACACAGCAAATTCATATCTGGATTGCCCCTAGCAATATTTTAAATTTATATACACTATCTTTTACTGAACCTACATAATCAAATATAATATATGGATAAATATATTCTTAATTTACTGAAAAAGTACTAGTTACTATTATAAAATATATACATTCACATTACATTTCATGATTATTTATCTGCATGAATTACCTGTGCATTTTTATGTCCCTTTAAAAATGGATATCAAAATTGCATGCAACAAATAAAAGCAAAATAATATTTGTCTGTGAGGTTTTTTAATAATGACAGCACAGTAAACAGGTAGAGAAACTTTTAAAGATATCTATGTACAATTTTTTTTCGAGCCTCTGACTTTAAATACAAAAGGTGACATTTATTATTACAGATAAAACTGCTTAAACATCGGCAGTTATTAAACAAGTCTGGAAGAAACCCCAAACAACAACCTTTACTTAAATTGCAAATTATCTGTAGATCATTAAGAACCAATTTTTGTCTTTTATTTTTTTCTTCCCACATTGTTTTCAACCAATAAATGCATTAATATTTTCATGATTCTTAAAATTTCTTCTTTACTAGAATAAAAGCCTACCTGTTTACCACTCTGTCTGTCATGATTTATAGCTATTTTAATCAACAACAATTTTCAGTCTCAACACATCATTTAACCTAATTGAACTGCTAGACATAAATTCATAAATCAGGAATTATTAACAGGGAAGTAGGGAAAAACTTACCTAATTGTCACTTACTATAGCAAAACAAATATTCAGGTGCATATTCTGAACCAACTTAGATGACAGTTGCAGCTTTTGTTTCATAATGGTCATGATGCCAGTAACATTCATAGAGGCCCAAATTCAAGGCCGTATTTTTCACCATTGCTTCAAATACTAACTCAAGAAACTCAGGAGAACATTTTATCCTATTGTGTTCACCTCACTGAAATATCTGTTTCTACTTAATTGCATTCCATGTTGTTTATTGGTTTATATGTTCAAATGGACCTTAACTAACATCTATAGAAGTTGATAGAAATATTTTCCATGATCTCTGTGTATGCTGGAATAGACCTACAGTCTAGAGTAAAATTTCCCAAAATTATGCATTGACCTATGGATTTATCTGATGCACAAAGAATTTTCTCAACAGACAGTGTAAACAGCTTAATGAAACGCACAGAACATGAAACAAAATGACATTGCACAGCACCATCTATGAAGTGGATTTACTATTTTACTAAAATTTTCACAAAAGATATGACTGTTATAATAGTAAATATTAAGATGAGAAAGTCAGAATGCCTGCTATTTACCACACCAATGATTTTTTTCCCTCAACACTACTGCTCTCTGAAAAGAGATAATGAGAAGTTGCTACAAAAACATATTCTATTTATGACTAGTATTAGTACTAGCATTTCATTTGACAATGCAAAAAAATTGAAAGTTGAAAAGTATGACAAAATTGAAATTTCCCACATGGTACTGAGAAAGTTTCCTTATAACCTCCACCCCTTGCTTCACACGTGAAGCACTACTTCAGATGCATTTGTATATCTAATTATTACAGTTTTACTGCAAAACATTCATTTTTATTTTAGCCTAGGAAAAGTTTCAGAGGTTAATTAACAATCTACAAGAATAAAAGTAATTAAATTATCTTTTCTATTTTAAATTTGTTATTTTCAATTTGATTTAGCATTCTTCCCTTTTCTGTATTCTGAAAAAGGGCAAATAGTAAAGTATAATTTATCTTCTCCACATAATTCTCTCTTCATTATAATACCATCATTTCTCCTTTGTGTTCCTGTTCTCGAATTGAAAATTTTTACTGTTTTAAAAAGACTTATTTTATACAGCACAATTCACTTTTTTTTCTTCTACCTCAGACTAAGGAATACTTGGAAAACTGCACACATTTGAACTAAAGTAATCTTTCTGTTATGTGGCAAAAAACATAATGCTACTGTGTGTGATGAAGATTGTTATCTTTAAAAAATGCCATGCCTCTAAACAACTAGCAAACCATGACATCCTAAAACCATGAAACAATACTCTCATTTTTAAAAAATAAAATGCATCTATTGTCTCCCAAATTTTAAATTCTTTCAATATATGCTAAATATTTGAATAACACATTGTTTGTATTTGTTCCAAGTATCTATTATCTCCATTGCTTTAAATTATTCTTAAATAAAAAATGACTCATTAAGCAACCCTAAAATGATAGTAAAAATAATACAATTCTGATAAGGTTAATATGTAAAATAACTTGACTCTTTCCAAGTAAATTCATTGATGTGCTCCTAGAGCCTAGACTGTCAAATCTAAAGAAAAGTAATTTTAGCATGGATTCTCCTTTATATTCCCCAAAACACATCTTCAAGACGGTTTTAGTAAATCACAGAAACTGAAGTCCTGATCTGGAACTCAGAAGTTATTGTCAAAGAACATCAGCAAATCTGATCTCTTAACATTCAAAGAATATTCGAAGAATATGCACAGAGTGAATTAGCAAAATATTAGCAATATCTTAAATCAACTTTTTGAAATAAAACACGATATTTAGCCCATGCTCTAACACATGGGGAAAAAATGCTTTCAGGCTTCCAGGGAAGAAATCATGTATATTACATAAGAAATAACAGATCTATGTAAACCTTAATGATTACGTATATCTTTACAAATGATTACTTAATTTTGTCTGGAGAATGGTACTCCTTGTATTTGTGATAATCTAAAACTACTATCACTGTCATGGATTTCACTAGCTTTTGTAATGTTCCTAAACTGAAAGTGTGGGCTGAGTTCTCAGAAACTACTTAAATAAATACTTATCAAGCAGACACATCTTCAAAGATTATATTTAGCCAGTTTTCCTATCTGAAGAAATCTCAACACCATACATAAAGGATAGGAGCTGCAAACACATTGCATTCGTTCTTCATTTAATTATTTTTAAATAAAAACCCATACCAACCACTGCCTCTGAAGGATTACGATAATTCTTAAACTTCATTATATAATACCCTATATTTGCCATTACCTTGAGATATGTTTTATTAGGGAATCCAGTCTGCAAGAGTTTGGCGCAATTTAGTCCATATGTCCATAGAGAGTTCAACTCTCTACTAGGCCTTGCAAAGTAGCTGGCACGTTTGCAGTAATAAGGGATTAATATGCACTACTCATTAGAAGATCTTGCCATCTTGGTCCAAATAAAATTTTTATGATGGTTGTTCTGAATCTATGAATAAGACTGTAAATTTGTAATACAAGACAGTGATAGTATATTCTTTACTAGTAACATAAAGTAATACATCAATAGCTATTTCTCTTTAAGAGAATAAAGCACAGTATAAGAGAGAAAGGTACTTGAGAAATTCAAATACTCCCTCTTTTAAAAATGAAACACCTATTTGATTTCTTCAGTTTATTCAAGAGTTTGTCACAAGTTGCAGGGAAGGTTTAGATACTGCAGAGAACCCCCTAAAGGCACATAATGAAATGTGAAATCATATTTTGGATGTAAAATATATGGACTTCTTAAAAAAAAAGTTTGGTCATTCAAAGGTTGTATAACTAATCTGGCCTTTCTATTCAATTTGCAACAACCTTCTTGTTTAACGTTTAACATCACAGCAAAGGAAATATCTATTTTAGAGTGTATAACAATTCATTGTTGCCCTTCACTGTACGTTAAATGTCACCTGTCAGAATGACATGAATAAAAAAATATTATTACACTGGAGTCACTTCAAAATAAGATATCTGTTAATATAGGCACACTGAATGTGATTTTTCACATAGAGAATAAGCCATTAAAACATTTTCAAGACCAACATTTTGTTTACTTCTGCTTTTGAAATTGTCAAAATAGAACATCTTTTAAATAAAACCAGTAAACTAACAACTTTAATTGTGATATATTGGGGTAATGTGGAGTACTTTGGAGCACTTATTTATAGTATTTTTTGCACTCATATGTCAGTCTGAGATTACAAAAATTTTTCCATCACAAATTAAGACCTGGAAAATTGATATTTTATGATTTGGTTTAGGGGGTTTTGGTTGTTTTGGTTTTTTTTTTTTTGGTTTTTTTTTTATTTTTTTTTTTTTTTTTTTTTATTTGGTGTGTTGTTCTTTGACTTTCCACCCTCTCCAAAAAAAGAGAGCATATTTTTGTTTAATACTTGTATATAACAAAAATACATTAATATATTTATAGATACACATGTAAATATGTAAATATGTAAATAATTGTTAATTTAAAGTACTTGATTAATTTCTCATCAAAAATGTACAATAAATGACTGAATTCACATTTAAATGTGAACTGCCATGGTTATGTCTGTATCAGTAAGTAAAGGGAAGGACTCAGACTTCAGCAGTGGCATCTTACATACAATTTGTTTGTTAGGGAATTCCTGTTCACAGTTTTGGCCTGTGCTACACTCAGATCTGTGCTACGCCCAGATGTTGTTTAAAGAGACACTGTGGGTGGGATAGCTGGGATGATGGAGCATTTAATAATTTGGAACTTTCTGGCCCTCTGCACCAGAAAGCAAGCCCTGAACACCAGCCCTTGCAAAGTACAGACATAACCTTTAGAATCCACTGTGCCACTATCAAACCAGTGAGAGCTTGTGCGCAGAATGCTGCAGGAACATGATAGGACAATCATGTACTATTGACAATCATGTACTATGGATCAAAAAATGTGTCCTCCTTTCTGATTATACCATTAAAATTTTCAACTGTATTAATAATTGTACAAATATATCAGTTACTGCCAATGGAACACACAGGCTTTCTTCAGAAAAGATCATGATTATAAAGGAATTCAAACACAAAGCACATTTTAAATTAGATAATAACTGCAACTGAACTACAAGGGTTTTCTTCAGGGACCCTGCTGAATTGCAGCTCCATATCCTGATCACAGTTAAATACTTTAAGTTGCTTTGGGTTTGGATTTTTCTGTGGTTTTGTTTGTTTGGGTTTTTTTCATTATCTAGAAATCTTTCTCTCACCTTCAAACACCCTGAGGCCTGGATATGTGCTGCCTATAATATATTCAGCTCAATATTAATGAAATACCAGTGCTTCTTTGATTGACAACACTGATAGTCAGGAACTCACATCCTCACATGACCGCCACTGAGATGCCTCCTTCACAGAGCTATCAGTTAGCTGGACTAACTTCACCCTTCCAGCTCTCCAAATTATTAAAACTCTCTCAGGGTACTAAGTATTCCAAGTCTTGACTCGGCAGAGTATATCTTTCAGATTTTCTCCAAGAAGCTGGGATTCTAGAAGTAGTATTTCAACGATGTATAGACTGTTCCTGGGCATATGCAATCTGTTCCTGGGCATATGCAGCAACGTTCTTTTCAACAGAAACAAACTATGCATAGGCCTTTATTTTTCTTCTTTTCTGAGGAAGGTCAATTACACCAACTTTTTTATTACCAAGGACCACTCATGTGACTTCATTCTGTATTTAGCTCTGTCATTGGACTCAAAACACACTGTTTCTAGTATCACATGGTCCACCTGAATTTAATCTATTACCTTCCCTCTGACCAAACTGCCAAAACAAACATGTGAGTTAAAGAACATTGGAGAGATTTAGCTACTGTAATACCAATGTCTCAGAGATGAAGGTTCTAGAGGCAACTTGTATGTTTTTGCAAAGGCAGTAAATGCGTACTCGTGTCCAGTATATCTGCAGATCTTTCCATCAAGTTTCAATACTTTCAAACACATTTCTTTCCACATGAACTAATCTGGAATGTAACTCTTCAGATATTATTCTTTTTTTTTTCTGTTCCTTGTATCCACTGCTCTTCCTTAATAAAAAGAAAAACTTGGAATTTTTTAGTGTCACTTCCATAGGATAACCTGTGTAGCTATTCCACAGGTGCCAGTTGAATCTAATGCAGACCACAAGTAAGAATAGCCTCAAGGCAAAAAATCAATACCTCTTTTTCAAAATCCTCCTCAAAATTCTCTTGCTTTATAATGTAAACAGCAAACAGAAATGTGCTCCTGCCTACATAGCTGAAGAACAATAACTGCTGAACCTAACTTTTTAAGAAATTTGTTCATTTTTCACTTCATTTTCTTCATGCCTCATAGGAATTTTGTTCTTATTTAACCATTGAAATTATTTAAATACTCCTTCTGAACTGTGAATTGTTTGAAGCAAGTATTTGGTGTTGGCTATGCAACAACATGACATGACCCCACTCAGCAGTGCTCTGAAAGCTGTCCTGTGTTACAGGAAAGCCCAATCAAGCTTCCCCTACCACTCAGAAAGCTTTACTGCTTTCACCTGTGGAGTAGTTTAGATTTGTGCATAGAGGCACGACACCATCATTCCTACTGGTGCTGACATTTGCTTTAGTTCAGGCACAAATGACTATACAGTATAGAAGGCACGATGATGAGGAAGGTGTTATGAGCGTTAAAAATCCCCATCGACCTTTAAGCTGAAGTCAGAACTGAGCTTCTAGCAGCAGCTGAGCAGAAGGTTATGAGGAGCCTCCGGTATGAGTCTACCTAGCAACTTTATCCAATTACAGTTACATTTGAAGCAAGGTGAAAATTCCTTTCATTGCCATAAATGAAGGGCACACTGACCAGATTTTGACAAGTACTGACTCTCCTCTAACATGCCCATTTAGAAGAAGAGGAGAGCAAGAGAGAGAAAGTAAGAGAGAGAAGTGTGTGGAGGATAAATATGACAAATTTGAAGCCTTTTTTCAGATATTTTTGCAACTTGATGTTAAATTTGCCATGCTCCATGAGCACAGCAAAGCAGTGCAATGCAAAAATTTCTGCAGCCTGCTTCCATTTTTCTTTTGGACAGGGCTCATTGGTTACATTGTGTCAGCCACAAAACCAGAGAATTTTCTAAGCAGTGGAATTCCTTCCAAAGTAACTTCTCTGAACCTTCATTACACTGTAAGCCTTTTGATTTTCCCTCTAAAATATCCAACAAGAAAATTTCTCCAGGACATGAACTAATTGTTGTACTACCTGTTAGCTGAAAACTGTCTGACACCCTGGAGATGGTTCTCTAGTAAGAACATTATAGCTTTACTTCTACAAATGAAATAAGTTAAAAGTAAATAGGTATCCTGTTCTCTGTAAAGCTAAAGCCATTTCTCCTAAGAAAGAACAAGAATATCTGGAAAAATGGATAGAAATTGTATAACCTTCTTTTGCTATCTGCCACTTCACTATTCACCCCATAAAATTTTTCCAGGCAGCATTCCTGCCCCACACAATTGAGGAAAGAAGAAAACAAAATGGAAAGAGGCAGTAGATCTTGGTGGTTTGCTACATTTACTCTTTTGAAATTCTATTAATTGTCTCATAAAGCTGCAGTAACATTGCCTTCATGTTTCTTTCTCACAGCTAGTGGCTCTCTGTTGTAAAGTCTTTAGGAAAATCTTAAACGGCAAGTGAAGGTACCACATGTCTGATGGCCACACAAAACAAAATAAACAGTATAATGAGAATGATGTGCCAGAACAACCCTATTTAATAAAAGTAAGTCATATTTAAACTTCTCTGATGTTCTGTAAGAATTATTAATGACAAACTTTTTGATATTTCAAACACTTATTATTTTCTAATAAAATAATGTGTATCCGTTAGCTGATGTGGGATTTTTAACCATGGTGCTCAAAATTTTTAATACTGTTGAATAATTTTCCTGTAAGAAGGATATCTTTGTTGCCTAATACAAAAAGCAAACAAACAAATAAGCAAACAAACAAAAAAACACAAGAAAAAGGCACAAGAAAAAGGCACCCACTATTCTTAAACCTGAAAATACATGACTGGATTTACACAAAAGAAATTTCAACATCATTTGAGTTAACACTGAGTGACTTCCATACATAAAACAGACATGCTTGAAGGACGCTCTACAGATTTCATTTCAGCATTAAAATCAGTTACAATACTTATTTCTTCACACTGATTACTTATCAAACCCTGTCAGTGTTTAAATGACTAATACTCTCTAATGAGTTAGAGGCAGAAGTCTTGCATAAGAAAGGTAAACTGGAAACAGCTAAATCAGAAGATCCAGAGATAAATAATTCCCACATGTTTGTCTAGGGGAATTTGTACAGAACAATCTTATATTTCTCCGGATAGTGAATAACACTTAAAACCAAGAAATATTCGCTTTTTATTGTCTTCCTTCTTTTAAAGATATGTTCCTGGTTTAAAGTATAATGTTAAACCACGACCTAAGTCTAATCATTTTTTCCATCAAAAAAGAAATACTCTATCTTTCAAAAAGATAAAGTTCTGTTAAGTTTATTTTGGTTTGGGGGTTTTCTTTTTCTGTTTGTTTTCCCTTCAGTTTAGCTCTATTTAAAAATCTACTTCAATTTATTTCTCAGAATATAATGAATAATGATGATTGAGACAAAAAAGATTTAGAAAATTTGGCTTTAGTTAAATTTGCAAAAACTAAATTACTTCTGGTTCTGAAGTCAGAAACCTATGCTTATAAAAAAAAAAGAAAAAAAATCAGAAAAAAAATTAGATTCTATCAGGCAAGTTCCACTACTCCAAACAACTGGAAAATTGACTATTCAGTTACAAATATCTAAAAGTACTCAAGAATTGCATCTGCATTTTTAACATTATGTAACAGCACAAGGTCTGTTTTAGAGAACAAAGGTGTAAACTAAAATTCATAAAATACTTTTGTTACTCAGGTTTTCCTATCCTTCAAGTAATCCTGAAACCAAATAATCCATCAGAGAACTCTGAAATACCATCCTACATAAATTGCTATTTCATTCCACTGAACATCTATTCCTAGAATTTTTACAAGGTTAATAACCATCATATCATCTTGGCTTTTCTTCCAATGGTTTACCTCTCCCTCTTAATTTAGATTAAATAAAGAAATTCGTTTATGGATGCACATATTTAGCACAAATATAATGCTCTTTTTTATATGTTTGGCTTATTTAGTATAAAAAGTGCTTTTCAATCCTTCAGCCATTTTTGCTCAATATTATTTTATTTTCCTGGGTCCTCCCGAAGAAGGGTAAATAGAATACATGACTGCTAACATTCAACTTTACATCCCTTTACTACACCCTCTACTTTTTTTATGAGGACACCATTCACTGTCAAGTGTTTCAAGTAGGATGCATACATGAAATTACGTCAATAAATAAAATGTCTCCTACATCAGTTTTTTGTTTTGGCTTCGGGGAAAAAAACAAACAAACTAAAACAACAAACCAAACAAATAAACAAAATACCACCCAACAGTTCAGCTGATGGTTGAATTAATTTTCTAATATATCAGGCACTCTGTAAATTCAGACTATGGTGCTAATGGAAAAGGAATTAGTCAATCAGCTAACTTGCGCATTTTCAAATTACCATTCACACCCATTTTTAGCAAAATCTTTTGAAAACACTGTGGTACCTTCTTGGATTCTTGACCCTATTTCCATTCCAGTAGGTCCTTGTGTTCTGTTCTTTAGGTAGGGAGACTACATATCTCATGAGAATGAGGTTTAGCATATCTCATGAGAAGACTGCTACTTTGCATTATGATGGGAGTTACAGTTTCCTTCTCCCCACAAATACTATACATTCCAGAATAAAACTCATGAAATAAACCAAACCTAAATTAAATAAAGCAAATAAACCTTCTGTCCCCTAACTCCAAAAATATAAGAGGCACTGACCTTTCTCAAAAGGATCATCTTAGCTTTAAAAACATTCAGCTTCATGTACAGAGAAACCCTTCTCTTTAGGCACATTTAATGTTCCATGCTATCATCTGCTAAATATACATAGTGCCAAGTCTAAACTTGTGTTTTGTTTTCTTGCCATATACAGAGGAAGAAACTTTTGAGAAAACAGAATTAAATGATCCAATTTCAAAAAACCTGAATGTGCAGCACTTTTTCTGGAGACTCGACTAATTTTCAAGAAAGCTACTTCATAAAAGCAATCCAATATTCTTCCCCTGTACTATATATCCTGGTAATTAGCAAGAGCTGTTAAAAATAAGGGTGAACCCCTGCACCATAAAGAATTTTTCAAAACTAAAAAAAATTGTTCCTCAGATAGTTTTTTACAAGCATGGACTATGGCATTATTTGTTAATGGATGTTAATACAGTACAAAGAAATTAACAAATCACTGCCCATGGTAGATATGAAACATTATTTTGTGTGATGCCACAGAACTCTTGACAAAACAGTCTCCAGATATTGACTCATTTATGGAAATTGCAAGACATTTGAAAACACAAAATCAGGTAGATGACATCTACATTGCTTTCAGTTAAACCCAATTAGATAAAGAAAATTACAAGTCTTTTATAAGAAATATCACTGTTTTGACTGTGAAGATGCTTTCAAAAAACAATTTTCAGAGTATGCATGTTTATAACATTTTAACTTGGCCATAGAGTGTGCAAAAATAAAGTCACAGGAAAGTGAGCATGTAAACTCAATTATGAGTGTGTAAGACAGAATTATGTGTGTCTGAAAATAAATGACAATACTGTGTGGTATAATATCTTCCAGCATCTCCGAGCTTGTTCTAAAGATGAAAGGAATGCAAATGTAATTATTAAACTGTCACAGGTAGTTAGAAATAATGATTTAGATAAAAACTGAATGGCATTCAGACAGATGTCTAGCAATGAACTCAGTGAAACACAATGAATCAAATAGAACTCTAGTCAGTCAAAAATAAAAATAGAAGGCCACCGAGTACACTCATAATTCATCAGCTATACATCAGTGAAAACTCAGAAGATTTTAGTAGTGAAGATGGTTTATCCAACTGAATCCTCTCCAAGAGCTTTAGTGAGCACCCTTGAGATCTTAAGATTCAAGGCACTGTTGAGATTCAAAAGTATATTTAGGATCCTGACGTGTTTGGGCAGGGAAATATGTAAATGAGTAACTGAAACAAAGAAGAAATCACAGAATGAAAAGTAGTTCAACATGACTTTTGAAACAGCTTTCCACAAATACCCCCAGATTCTATGAAAGACTGCATAGCAGTGTTCCATCAATATGGACGGGAAACACATGTTTTAAAATATGTAACACTTGCACGCAGGAAGTCATAAAAGTAAAGTCAGAATGGGTACTTAAGTAAGTGAGAATGAAGAGATCGAGTTGCTGGTAGTAAGAGACACAAACATCCTTAAGGATGAACAGAGCTACCATTCAGCGCAGCCATTAGAAATACCTATATTCTTGGATAATTAGTAATGTATTGTAGAGCTTTGAGATGTCTTCCAGAATAATGAGAAAAAAAAAATTAACAGAAAGGATGGGCATCTTCAATCCTAGACAGCATTATTAAGATACCTCTATACTCTTCATTAACAAAAAAATAAAATGTGATAAGAGTAATCTACAAAGGAACAAGAAATAACATAAAATATACTGGTGAAGCAGCAGGACAAAAAATGCATATTACAAGGTGCTTTCCTTGAGGTAGAAATCACCAAACCTACTGCTTTCCTAAAATACCTACATCATGAGAGGTGAGAAAAAAAAAAAAATCCATTTCTTGAAATAGGAATTGAGAATTGACTCTTCAAGTGAATATATTTTTCTTCTTCAATATGCATAGAGAGATTTGGCCAGTGGAGAGTACTGTATTTTCTGTTGGACTGCTAAAGTAGTTGGTTATGATTTTTTCAGACAACCTCAGTAAAGTCATTTCAGTTGTTTTGGTAGTAGCAGTTTTTTCATAGTTTTGATGCACGGCAAGTAGTATCTAGGATTTCAGATTGATCTACTACCAATATAGCAAGGATTTAGAGAACAGGGGATTTTTACCCCTAAAATGTAAGAAGGATATATGTTAAGTTTAAAAGATAAGATAATTTCTCTTACTGCGATCTCTAACAATATTATAATAGAGATCATTATGTAGATATTGTGCTTGTATATAGACTCATAGACCTCCTGGAAGTCTCTTCTTGAACAGCTAAAGGAGACTGGAAGCATTCAGAAGTGGTTCAAGCAAAACTTGAGGGGTTAGGATGAGGAGTCCATACTCAGTTGCTTATTTTTAAACTATAAATTTCATAAACTAACATTCAATTTCTTCTGGAGGAGTCAGAGAGATCAAAGCATACACAAAGCAAAGAGTACACAGATTGATGGAAAAGAGGGGACAATATGTGTCCATGAAGTTGATATACAACACCGTAAGAAAACAGCATGTTGCTTAGAACTGGAACAATGGTTTGCAGCAACAGACAGAAATAAAAAGAAATTCCACTTATTGAGATTTTTGATTACGCAGATCAGAAAATGTTGTGTAATTGACAGAAGTCTAAAAAACAGTTGGTGTGCTTTACTGAGGTCTTAGTTTTCTTTCTAATCATAGCCAAACTGTGAATTTAACTGGTATTCTAAATCAAAGAAACTAGAAAAGGCAGAGGCATAAAGGTATGGTATTGGAATGCAAGAGGATTTCAGATGACACAAGACATTGCTGGCAGACACAAAAAGACAATGCACCAGAAAGATCTATTATTGTTGCCACAAGAGGAAAAAAATACTGTATGAATTTCTCACTTCACAGGAAATGAACAGTGTCAAGCAGACTGGTTTAAATATCACTCATCGTCTGTATAACAAAGCAAGGAACTTCCAGAGAGTAACCACCCTAACTACTGAGATTCAACAACAGCAACAAACTAGATTAAGAGGTTTTTGTATCTATAGAGAAAGCACAGTCAAAGAATGACAATTAAAGAAAACACTGTGTACAACACATATAGGTTAATCCTACCCACAACGCAAAATCTGTCTGTTCAAAAGTAGAATCATCTTTTTGGGGGGAACTACAAGAGGGAAAAAAAAATAGAAAATCCCTGCAGTTAACACATTAATCTTTCCCAGATTGTTGTTTGGGTGTGCAAAGACTACAGCTCTTTACATACGGTACCTCAATGCTCTTGCAAATAAAGAAAAGAGCTGATACAGATTTGTGTTATATTTCTCTTTCTATGGAAGTATTTTCAGCAATTCGTTCTTAAAGATTCTTGAGCCTTTTACTAATTTCTTCATCTTTCTTTGAATATCACCATACCACTACTTAATGAGACCCAAGTGCCACAACAGAATGGTACTTTCCATTTGCAATGTACCAAGCCCTTACATGCCAACATTGTTTGGAAGACGTGGTGAAACACTAACATCACAAAACATTTGACACAAAAATAGGAGGTTTCAATTTTAAAATAAATATTCTATACTGAACACTCTTATGAGTTGTAATTACAAAACATTGTATCATAAAAGACATACTGAGTACTGCTCCTAACAAAGGCACACCTTATTATGAAACACTTAGTAATTATAATGAAATACTGGTAGTTAACATCCATTATGGAAGGATTGCTTTGGAATAAAAATCTTCTTAATCAGAAACTTCACTACCACACTTTAAAGTATCCCTCTTGACAGATAAAATTTTTGAATTGTATTTGCAAACAGGTCTTTAACTTTTGAATGTGCTTCTTTCTTTCTGCTTAGTATTCAGCAGGAAATTCAACTTTTAATTTCAACCCGTTTCCTTTTACAAGGAATAATGTTAGAAAATGCTATCGCATACTATTAAGTCATTCTGCATTATGAATAAAATCTGTAGATTGTCTTACATAACCCTACATCTTTTATTTCTAAATGCGTTATCAATATTTAATTGTACTGGTTAAGAAATATTTTAAATGTCTAGATATGAAGGCTGGTATAAATTTATGCCTAAAAAAGATATCTTATACAATTCTACAAAAACAAAACTTCACTGCTCGCTATAAAAAATATTCTGTATTGCTTTACAATGAAGACAGTTCTTCCAATCACATAAGGAATTTATGGTACTCATCACAAAAACAGACAAGTAAAAAAATGTCAACATTATTGGTCTATTATCTGGTGTTTCTATATAAAAATAAATATTCCTTCCTATTCTGCTAATGAACTCAATTGGCCAAATAGCTTACTTACTTAAAAAAAAAAAAAAAAGCAAGTCTTCAAGAAAATCTATCTTTCAAAATAAACATGTCAAGGCACATTTTCAAAGCATAAGTAGGAACTCAGCTGTACAAATCCTACTAACATTAGTGAGAGCTACCTGTCAAAAGCACTGTGCATCATGCTGAATATGTCCTTCAGTGATAATAGTAGGGTTAAAACTTTTGGACATATGCATAAATATTTTATGTGAGGCATTTCACAAGATAACAGTTGTGATTGATGTTCAGCTGTGCTTTCAAAGGTATCTGTAAGGCAGGAACACCTCAGAAATGATTGTACTCTCTGGTTATATAGTCCACTAAAATATAGGGGTCTTTCAAGAATCTTTCAACATGACTCTGGCTCTTTAAAGCAGACTTTTCAAAAAGGTACAATGTAAAGTCTTTCATTACAAAATATGCTTCAGTGTTATCTATATTATTTCAATACAACATGTACTTCATCTACAGGTGCTAAATTACTTTCAAACTGGTTTCTGAATATATTGCTTCTCCCTAATATAGGAATGATACAACTTCTCCAAAATGAAACAGAGAGTATCAAAGCCAGATGGAGAATCCTGATACTAAATACAGCACAATATAAAAAGAAATATATGAAGATTCTTTTGTGAATCACAAAATGAAATCACAGAAATCTCAGGGCTAAAGTGAGATTTCGTTATCAACTCAAACAAAAAGACCCCATCTTATTAAAGAGATAAAAGCCAATATAGTTTATATACATTTGATTAAAAAAAAAAATTGGAAATGACCACATGGGAAAAAGCGATTATGTACTATGTTCTGATTTTTTTTTCTTTTGACAAAAGCCAAAGTTGTATGTAAGTCTGTATTTATTAGCCCTAATGAGTTAAGAAGTAAAAGGTAAAATATATTGGGATTTTTTGACAAAAGATGTTTTTCTGCTTATTTGGGTTGAAAACAACAGATAAAATGGTGAGCCCTGTATATCAAATCAATTTATAATTTAAGAATTGATGTTCTGAGTTCCTTAATTCCAAAAGCTCAGCTAAGCTTCCAAAAACATTCCACTCAGAGACTTTAAATTCTGTGAAGTATCTCAGGAATTTCACCTAACGCAAAATTTAAATATAAATATTGTTACCCTACTTCAAAGATACTAATCTACACAAACTGTTTTGCAACAGGTAGAGGCCCAGTTTTGACATTTATAACTAGCATGGGCAACTAAGTACTCAAGTTGAGATCAACCACCACAGCATAAAAACAGATCCGGGTAACAAAATGAAACGTGTAAACCCTGGGATTCTAAATACAGACTCATTGGGAAAAGATATTTTTAAAAACTTTCTAGTGTCTCTATATTTGTAAATAAAAGAAGAAATCTAGCTAGCATACTGAAGACTTAGGGGAAAAGTCCAATAACAAACTGGAGACTTAGTATGGCAGTGGAGAATATTAATAGTGAGAACCCTCATCATTATTCTTCTGTAAATCATGAAGTTTAAATATAAGAGTATGAAAGTAAGAAAATTTTTGTGACTTTTGACAATTATTAGTAAGAAAAAAATGGTAACAATTGCCAAAAAAATCACAAAAGTTGACATGTTACCTGGCTATGACAAAGAGCACACAACTGACACCCAAGTAAGCCAGCAGAATATACATCCAGATATCAGGGGAGAGAGGATTCAGGAAGGAGAAGACGCCCGGGTTTGTACCATTGGGCTTGCGGTACAAAATACTTATTCCAAGAGTCATAAAGGGCTTGGAAAAGTCGATGACCTTCTCACGAACATAGGTAATTGCCAATGGTGCAACTGCAAGGTCAGCTTTCTGTTAACAGAAATACAAAAAGAGAAAAAGGCCATAAGTCAGAAGAAACAGGCTGAAGCAGACAATCAGATTATGCAAAACACAAACTTTTTATGGAGGATGTTTGTTCTTGTACTAGGTTGCCTGAAATTTAAAACTCCCTTCTTCCTATAAGTAAGGTAACAGATTTATTCTGCTTCCTCTTCGCTAAACTGACACAGCATTTAGAAAAAATTAAAAGCACTAATACAGGGATACAAGTGAAGAAAAATATTGTATCTTGCAGAAAACATGATCAAATACTTTAAAATTTTATTAATGGTGCATTTCAACATGTATCTTCTCTTTATTACTCCTTCACTGTGTTCTTTAGAAGCAAATATATTTGGGAAGCAGATATGAATATTCTAGTACAAGTGCAGGGAAGGAGCCAAGAGGCAATTCTCCATATTTTAGGATAAAAATGGTACAAAATTAAGACCAGTTTAAAATTGAAAGTGCTACACCTGCAAGGTTGCTGAGGATGTCCTAACGAAGTACAACTGTCCTTACTCATTTGTGGGAATCATTACAAAACTTACAGATAGTTATTAATCAATTGGACTATTTAAAATGAAATCATCAATTGAGCGCATTTTGTCAATTAACATTTAGTTTTAGTCATTATAGGAATAATTCATAGTAGATTAGAAAATGGCCTGTGCTACTCTTTTAATCAAAACCTAAAGGAAATCAGAGCCAGAATCTACTTCTTAATCTCTGTCAACAGCTCCTGAAACACTCCTGTGCACACATGTATGTGTATGTGTGTGTGCATGTGCACATAAGAGGAAAGTTCAGAGTGAGAAAGTTTACAGT
This sequence comes from Phylloscopus whistleri, assembly GCA_017589585.1. Classification (NCBI taxonomy): domain Eukaryota; kingdom Metazoa; phylum Chordata; class Aves; order Passeriformes; family Phylloscopidae; genus Phylloscopus; species Phylloscopus whistleri. The sequence goes on along the minus strand of JADMLD010001389.1, from coordinate 4,286,686 downwards.
ACAAGACCTGGAAAGATGTAAACTAAGAATTCCTTAAAAACCATATGTAAATATAGGTATGTAATGACAGAAATGGTATAGCTACCATGGAATACTGTTACCCAAGTAATATATCCAAGTAACATAGCTGCAAATTATACCGTTTTCAGAATGCCTGTTTTAAGATATAGAGACATGATTCCTAATAAAATAAATTCATACATTTATGTACTTTTTGCTCATTTGGTATTGTGTATACTGTGTAACACAAAATTTCAAGCAATGTAGCATTGCAGTGTTCCCTTTAATTTTTATTTTCTCACCTTACACAAAGTTCTTCAATGGTCTGTTCTTGATATGAGCATTTATATAATTAGATCTACTGTAGTCAGTTACAATGTGAAACTCTGTTGACACTGTTCATTTAATTTGGTAAGGGTTTACTGAGGAAAAAAAGTTACATGCACTTCATTTCCATCAGTATTAAGAACTTATAGATATTAATCAAAACAGCAAGGCTTAATTCCACAGTGGATGGCTTTTTATGGATTACATATTATTGATGATATTCTAGCTGATATAGAAAGAAAATGTTAAAGTAAGAAACTAAAACTAATCTGAGTTAAAAGTTATAGGTCAACATGTAGAAGTTTGCAAAATATGACAACCCGAGCTATTAGTTTGAGGCAAGTAGCAGAGCTTAACCCCAGAGTCTGAAGGCAACTGACTAGATATTGTCAGGAGAGACAGCTTCCCAAAGACAGAGAAATTAGATCTTTTGGAAGGCTATTGGTAGATGTGAATTTTGGTGTTATTGTATTAACAGAACCTTAAGGAATAACATGTAATTTATTTTAGTAAATACCACAGAAAATCCTTGGTCATTAGATGGTAACAAAACCATATACAAATGAATATAGGTTGTAACTATCTCTAGTGGAGCCAAGTTGCAGATAAAATTAGAGAAACAATTGATTGAGAAGTTGTATGTCTCATATGACAGAATAGAACAGATATCCCAGCCTGAGCGGACAGATATAAAATTTATTTATATAACTGGAAATCTCAAGATTCTCTTCAGAGCCGAGTAATTCTGTTTCAATATTCCTGAACTGGAATATCACTGTAAGAAAAATTAAGCATCTACCAAAAAAACCCCACAATGACAAAAAAATCATCCAGAGTCTTTAATCATTGAGGAAATGACTAACTTAAAAACGTGATACTATCACATGCAACTTTGTTATCTTTTATCTCCAAAACTCAACTCTCCTGGCAAATCTTTAATTCTGAAAAGAGCACTATTTGTAAATATGAGAAAGTAAGGACCAAGTTTCTAGAAGTGCTTTATCAGTTTCTCCACACTCAGCTATAAGGAGGATATACAAAGAAGAGAGTCCTCTTTAGTCTACTTCTAGACACGAATAAGGGAGGAATGCTGTAAAATTAGTATTTATCAGTCAACATTTAACAAATTAGTAGATCCTAAAATGGCTTTTTGATAAGTTCTATTACAAAGAATATTTGTCTCACTTGCCACTGATCAATGATTCCATTTTTCATAATGAATGTATGTATGCTTCTATTCTTTAAATGAATAAAAACATATATCTACCTGCAAACACAATTTATAATAGCACTTACTCTTTCTTGAGATGAAAGAATTTTTTATGACAGGATTGGTGAGGTAAGCTAGTTGCTACAAAGAAAAATTCTGCACCAACTGAAGGGTACAACAGTGATTAGAAACAATCTGACAAGGACATTCCAACATGAGGCATGGTCCTGAGCAAGCTGGTGGAATTGTACAGGCTACTGTACTATGTGCTAGAGGACTGCACTGCAGTTATGGTTGTGCATCCTCTCCCTTCCTGTCCCATACCATGCTGAGGAACTCAGGAGCTCCTGACAAACCAAACCAGCTGAACAGTGAAGCACCCCCTTGATCACAACAGTAAGGCAGTAAAGCATCCCTTGAAAGTACCAGAAGCTCATCCATGATACAGGTAAGAACAATCCTGACCATAAGACCTACCTGACCAAGGTGGGGACAAAGGATAAACATTCACACATGTGTAAAGCTTCCCCGTCTTGCTACCATGTACAGTTGTACAACGCTCATTCACCAACAACTCAGATATCCTTGATTTGTTTCTGATACACAAGCATCTAAGGTAGGCTAAAGTCATCCTCCTTTGCTTCTTCACTTACATTTTACTTCCAAGCAGCTTGTTCACTGACTATTTTACATAAAGTAACATTCAAAAGAAAAAAAGGGAGGACATCTTTTTCATTTGTGCAGGACTGAAATTTTGTACATAACCTCTAAGAGAGATTTAAAATTATACTTAATTCAATCTATGCTTGCAGCAACAAATAACTTCAGCAAGAAATCTGCACATTAATGTTGAGTAGTGTACAGCCATAGCACGCACAGAAAATTGGTATTTGCAGGAATTGTGTTTTTTCTGTGAAAATTAACTCTATAAAACCCAGAGAAAAAATCACAAGAATTTGGAGGGGAAATAGAATTTTGAAAGGATTTCTTAGCTTCTACTAATACCACCAGGGAAAGGAAAAACAAACACGAATTGAATTTCCTTTTGCTGATAATTTTCTGAAAAGCTTTTGTCTCACCTATTTTGTTCAAAAGAATGAAGAATTTAAATACAGTCTAAACACAGGAACAATAAGCTGGCTAAAAGCTCTTTTTAATTTGACTCTAGAGTTACACAATATTCCACCATAATAATTGAGTTTTTTAGCCAATGTAAATGGAGTCTTCTAGTAAGAATTTTGCTTCTAACTTTGCATTGATTTAGAGACCATTAACGTTTATACTAAAAATACAAAGGGAATCATACACTATTGATTCTCAGTTGTTCATTCAGTCAATCAGTACAATTATATTGTAATTATATAATATACACAAAGCTACACATACGCTGAAAAGACATTTAAGTGACTTTACTTCTCTACAGGCAGCAATGCACTTATTGCCTGCAATTATTCTTGAAAACAAAGGAATTTGCTTTTTTTAAAAAGAAAAAATTCATAAAACTTTCATTTAATCCACTGTGTTTCCTCAGCAGAAGACACTAAGTCAATACGTAAACTTCTTCAGCCACCCCAAATTTTTGAGACTGTTAACCTGAGTTGAATTTCAGTTACATGCCCTTTGTAGAAAATGCATCCCCAAGATAAAAGAGGAAGGCTAAAGCACAGCTTCAGTTCTTTAAACCTGTCTAACACTCTTAATGCACAGAGACCGTATGCATTATTCCTGTTCATAGAAGTGCATTTCCCTGCCACTTTTTTAAAAAGATAAGATCTGTAATTTGCTTTTAAGCTTGCAGTCTATCCTAAACTGCCTTATTAATGCTGCTACATTATAGAAAATTTTATACCCCACAAGAAATTTTTGGTCTTTGTCACAAGATCTTCATCTCCTTTGAAACCACTAGGAACTTACTAGGGCTTTATTGCTACTTTTATTTTAACTAGCCACTTACATTACTTCGACAGAAATTTTTTCTCTACTACCTTTCACAGGATCATAGTACAATTCAAGTGGGAGAGATCAGGAGGTCCCTAGTGCAATTTTCTGTTCAAAGCATCTACATGGATGAGATCAGTTTGCTCTGCACTTTACCTAGTCAGTGTAGAAAACCTCCAAGGCGGGTGACTATATGACATTTCTGGATTAGCTGGTCCACTGCTTGTCTATCCACATAGAAAAAGTGAAAAAGTTTCTACAGACAAGCAGTGGAGCAGAATGGTTAGGGAGGTGATACAATTTCTGCCCTTGGAGGTTTTCAATTTATGCTTGTTGCCTTTGGTCTTCCTGACAGGGCTTCTTTGAAAAGTCCTGATGAAGTTTCTTGATAACTCCCTCACAGGTCCTGGAAAGCTGCCAAATGTGAGTAACATACCACAAAGTAAGAAAAAGAAAAATCCAGATTTGATAGCTGAATTTAGATGTCATAACTTCTTATTTGTGGGATTCTGATTGGTATAATTTGAATTTAATTTCTAACATTAGAAATTAATCTGGAACAGTAGCAGTTGCTACTTTATTAACATAATAAAGTACTTTAACATAAGAAAGTAATGTAAGATGACATTTTAAATAGATACTGGCTCACCTAACACGTATGTTTGTACGTGCTGAGGTGCTTCTCAGTATTTAATCAGCAACAAAAAGTCACTGGAAGACAGGTGGTTTACTCAGATATATTTCATTGACAGTAATATTACACAGTGGTTTCATTTCTTTAGACCCTCTTGTGTCAGCATGGCTAATTTTTTCTTGGCAAAGTCTTCAACACCGGTGGTAACTAAGGGGTTTTTATCTACTCTCCCTTTAGAGAGGATCCTGATCTAGAAATCAATGAGATGATTTATCTCTACCTATCAATTAGAAGTGATTTTTTTTAAAGGCAAAAGGTTTTGTAGAGAAAATTTGCATTCTGTCCACTACCATAGAAACAACTTTCTTTACGTATTCAACTAGACAAAACTGGAATGTATGGAATGCATGGAATCCTTCCAGTTCCAATGAATGAATTCTCATTTGCCTATGCCAGTATGGATAAGATTTAATTAGTGAATAGATGTAATATGAGCACTCATTAAAAATAGATATAGTTTTTGTCTGCTGATTTATAATACACTGCCACTAAAGTATTTTGCACCAACTTCAGTCTAATCAACAGGTAAGCAAATTGTATGTAAAAGGACTAGATGCAGTAGACCATGAAACTATATGTAGCAGGAAGATGGGTATCTATTCATTTCAATAGTAAAAAAAAAAAAAAAAAAAAAAAAAAAAAAAAAAAAAAAAAAATAGAAAAAACCACCTTATCACTTCATTTTGGGAATTTTGTACAAAGATATCTTCTAATTGTTAGAAGAGCAGGATTTACATACCCCCAGAAAGAGGAAATTGTCAAAGACATTTACAAGACTGTGATACTGTGGCTCAGGATTCAGGAAAGGGAAACTCTCCCATTAAGAAAAAAAAAAAAAAAAAGAAAAAAAAAAAAGAAAAAAAAAGAGTAGTTACATTAAAATGTTTCAGTTCTTCTTTGCTGTTTTACACACTCTTTCTAACATTGTACATTTTACTAGAGATGCTTACCAAATACTAAAATTATGAGACACCATGCTGAAGCACACCTCCCTGAAATAAAGTACACAGGTAACATTGTTTCCTCTTTTGTAGCTAACATTTTTATTGTTATGCTTTCCAGATTTACTACAACTTCCTGGAAGTGTTTGGGGTTTTTTTCCAGTTGCTAACCAGCTGTCACCTAGAATTTCAGTTCCTGCACTCAGGACAAAAAAAATCCTGCATCTTTTAATTTTGACATAATTTCTGTTCTCAAATGGATGGGGTTTTATCAAATTGTTTCAGTGAACTCATTTCATCACACAATAAAATTTGACTTGTGTCAAATTTGACTTAATCCCGTTTTTCTGTCCTACTTTGTCATCTGCAATTTTTCACAATGGAATCAAAATGATTAATAACAGTTTTGCATATCATTTGGATGGAAATAGATCACTGCAGGATATGCCACCTTTTATTGATTAACAATACTCAATTAATTTTTGTAATATATAATTTTATCAGCTTAATTAATTACTGGAGTAAAACTTATTAATATTGGCAAAATCAGCCTCCTGCACACTCATCCCCCTCACCTGCATTTTTATGCAGGCATCACAATGCACACTCTGGAATTCTCAATTAATCATTATATTCTAGGGTCTTAGACTTAACTAAAATTGATGATTATTATAAAAATATTTAAAAAATGTTCTTTTAGAAAAGTCTATCAAATATTAAATAAAAACAGAAGTGTATTTATATCATGTATATTCTCAAAACCTTATATCATACAATGTTTTATATCTCCCATAATCATTAAAATGTGGCCAATATAGTAAAGATTATATTTCAAAAATATTGCCACAAATCCAAAGAAGAAAAATCTTAGCAGTATTTTTATGCACTAGATCCTAATTTAGTTCTGTTCTGCACAGTGTATATATAAGCTAGCTCATTTGAAAAACTTGTTACTTTTATTTAAATTGAATAAAGCTTATCCAGGCTCTAGGCATTATTTAAGTACTAAAGATACCAGGATAAACTTATTAACAATCAGCTTTAATGAAAATAAAATGTAAATCCTAAGGATGAAATCTGTGGTGGCTAAGTTAAAATATTTCTGATATTTATAAGATGAAACGTATGAAACCCTTCAAATTTTCATTACTCTTGTAATTTTTTCCTTAAGTGAAGTTTTGCTTCATTCTAGAAGACAAGGGTGAACAGAGGAGTACAAATACTTAACGAATAAGAACACACAATGTAACCAGAAAAAAGACTGATCTGCAAGACAGGCAGATGCAGACAAATTCCAGTCTAACTACTGCCCAGTTAGAAAGTCGATGGAGAGTCAAGTAACTATCTATGTTACTAGAACCTCATGAAGTTCAACAAGGTCAAGTGCAAGGTCCTGCATCTTGATCAGGGCAACCCCAAGCACAAGTACAGGCTGGGCAGAGAGTGGATCACGACTAGCACTGATCTGAATGGCTTTGGAGGTGTTTGTGGACCATAAGCTCAATGTGACCCAGCAATGTGGGCTTGAAGGTAACCCATAAGGCCAAATGCATCCTGAACTGCATCTGTAGAAGTGTGACCAGCAGGAGAGTGAGGTGATTCTGCCCCTCTGCTCTTGTGAGTACCCCAGTTGGAGAATTGTGTCCAGCTCTAGGGTGCCCAGTACAAAAAAGAAGACAAACGGGTTGAGTGGAGAGCCAGTAAATTGATCAGAGAGCTGAAGCAGCTCTGTTATGGAGCCAGGCTGAGAGAGCAGGGCTGCTCAGACTGGGGAAGAGAAGGCTTTGGGGAGACCTTACAGAACTTTCCTGTACCTCAGGGGATGGAGAGGAACTGTTACAACGGTATGTAGTGATAAAACAAAGGGGAAATGACTTGAAGATGAAGGAGAGCAGATGAGGATTAGATTTTAGGAAGAAACTCTTTACTATGAGGGTGGCGAGACACTGAAACAAGTTGCCCAGAGAAGGTGTGAACTCCCCATCCACGGAGCTGTTTTAGGCTAGGTTGGATAGGGCTCTGAGTAACCTAGTCTAGTGGAAGGTTCCCTGCCATTGGCAGAGGGTTTGGAACTTGATGGTCTTTCCAGCCCAAATATTCCACAATTACTTGATTTTACTGAATTATTACATTGGTAATCCTTGATGTCTACTCAGCACTTGGTGAGATAAATGGACAGGTGGATTGATGGGTCCAGGCTCAAGCTGGTACAAGAGAAACATGGACATACTGGAATGAATACAGCAAAGATATACTGAGATTACTAAAACACTGTAGTACCTGCTGTATGAGAACAAACTTGAGAGACCTGTGACCAGTTAGGTTGGAGAAAGCACAGTGAGATCGGCTGAATGAATACAAATAACTGAGGGGAAAGGGGAAGCAATGATGATGGATCCAGAACCTTCTTAGTGGTACCTAGTGAAAGAGCTAATGGGCAGAAACTGAAATGCAGGAAAATTGATTAAAAGATATAAACCCCACCTTTCTATTTTAGGAATATTCAAACACTGGAGCAAGTTGCCCAAAGAAGTTATGAAGTCTCCATCCCTAGGAACAGTCAGAAGTTGATAGAGCATGGCCCTTGGCAACCTGCTGTACCTGGGCATGCTTTGATCAGGGATTTGGATGAGGCAATATCTAGGGTCAGTTTTTGATCTCAACAATTCTTTAATTCTGTAGTGTAAGCAAGTTCTCTTTCCATTTCTTTAAACTCATCTCTATAACGAAATTGCAATTTTATTTCTATTCTGGCCACAAACAATGTTTGCAACTAGTAAAACTAAGTTTGGCATATAGTCTCCTGGTTTCCCAACAATATTACAATATTCCCATGTTAAGCCACAAGTAACAGATAAAAAAGACAAAATCCTTTTTACCGTCTTATTGTCTTATGAAGACAATTAGAAACTGCTCAAATATCTAAGTTTCTATTGCTCCTTCAGCAAAACTCTAATAGCAACAAGACTACTTCAGAAAAGAGCAATGATGTTTTTCTGTGGTGGCTTTTTCTAACTGAACTGTCTTTTCTTTTTTATTACACCATAGCAATAATATAAGTGTAGATCTTAACCTGGTTTTTTGTTTTTACATTTTGGAATTATGAAATATTACAATATATCAGTAGACCTTTTGAGGGTCAAAGGATCACTTTCAACTTGAAGATCGTAAGACATGGGAGTGACAGAGCTGAATGCTGCATATGATATTTGAAATAGCTCAATTATTTTTTTATTCAGAAAAACTAAGTTTAAATACTAATAAAGAGAATCATTTGCCATGAATTTCAAGAAAGACTTTTGATACATTTTTGTCAAGATACCTATTTTAGAATAAGTGTAGCATTTTTTACAATACTGATCCACGTAACCAAAAAAAAAAAAGAAATCTAGCAAAATCAATTTTTTTTAGTAACAATCTATTTTCCATTCTATAAATGAATCTTCCAGTAGCAGATTATTCTCTACATTTCTAAAACAGAGAAAGAAGTAAAAAAAAACTTCCTTCAAGTTTAATACTATTAGTTTTTTGAAACTTGTCTTTATAACCTTTAAAGGAAACGTTTAATCATTTATGTTATATTACATGGTTTTTTATAAATAAAAAATTATCTCAGTATGTAATTTTTTATCCAATATCCTGAGTTTAAAAACTCTAACAGGTCTGTACATTGTTTCACAGTTTCGTCTGCATTATACCCCACAGGTTCACATAAAAATACACATACATTCTTTACAAACACCTACACACAATCATTGACATGCACGTCTATGTGTGTATGTATATGTATTTGTTTCACACTAACATAGTTTCTCAGGAAGAAATGTTACTTATCTTGAAAGTTACCACACACTACTGGCCCTCATATTTGGGCCTTCAGAGGTCAGGAAGTAGCAAAATAAAAATTGACTGCATGTACCAATTTTAACATATGGTAACAAAGTAACATGATTTACTTCCTAAGACACACACAATTAGTTTCATTTCATGTATTTTGGACTTACATAAGGCTGCACCCATTGTCTTTTTTTTAACTCTGACTATTTGATATTTGTATAATTTTCTTAAACAACCAAACTATTTTCGATGCCCTGAGAATAAGACTTGATACTTTCCAATTCCCCAAACTGTATGGATGATGTGTTTTGGTCATCATTCCCAGAGACACATCTCTCACAAGCACATCCTGAAATTCTTTTACCAAAATGGTGTTCCCATGAAAAACTACATACTCAAGGTTCCCACAGTCCCTCCTCCCTATCTTTCATGAAACAGTCACTTTGCAATATGTTGAAATTCTTTGGATATGAGTAAAAGATAAATTGCAGCATTATTAATAACCCCTAATAAAAGGGATAAGACCCAATGGAAAGTAACTGCTATTAGAGAATTCTATTTTCTCTCATGTACTTCACTTCAGCAGGCATACACATAGAAACAAAAATCCCAATGTTTTTTTCTACCCTTCTGTATTATCATTATAGCAACAAAAGTAAAAGATCAGATAAAGGTATGCGGATATGAAAAATGTAATACTTTTGTGAGTACAGCCCTAATCCTAGATCCAATAAGTTCTAATCATTACTGTAAGCATAGATGATGCCTGAGCTAAAGTATTATTGTTTGGAGTTTCATCTGAAAAATTTAATGTCACTGCCTTGATTGTCTATGATTCACTTTGCTGGCAGCACAGTGAAAGTTAATTACAACTATTTGCTGTACAATATTTCTATGTAACTGAAAACTAATTATTTTATAAACCCAAGCGCATTATCCAGGGATGTCCATAACACCCTAACTGTAAAAGAACAATACATAGGCATATTGCAGCTAAACAAAAAAGAAAGCAATATTCAATGACTCTTAGTGTCAAGAAATTTCAAATAAACTACCCCTGGAGTACAGATCTCCAGAAAAAAATCCACATATCTCAGAGAGCTTAAAAGACCCTACCACCAAAGCCCTCTGCCACCTTTGGTGCCAAATCACGGAGAATGTAGTTAAAATTTTTCATCCAGTTTCTTTGGGAAACATAGGACGTGATTAGCTCAAAAAATCATGGATTGACATCTATAGCCCCTTAGAAAAATTGTATACTTTATTATTCTCTATGCTTTACTGTAATATTAGAAATTTTGCTGGGCCTTGCTTTTCTAAACGCAGACTGAAAGTTCCTTATTCTTTGGAAAATAACTTGTTCATTCAAAACTGCTGTTATACTGGAATCTGCATCTTCATCTGTCCCGTACTTTTAACAATTTAATAGAGAATCCATATTTGAATATATGTTCCTTACTGAATTAATACATTGTTTTGCAATCTTGGCCTAAACTGCTGTATTAGGATTTCTTTGGCATATTAGATTACTGACTTTTTTTTCTTTTTTTTTCTTCCTCTGGAATTTTTGTGGATTTATGCATCTCTATCTGAAGTTTACTTTCTGCACAATTTATGCTGAGTTAGCATGTTTGCACGTTTTTCCATGGAATATCATACATAACCTTCATTAGAGAGTGACAAAGTAGCCATGAAAACTGTCTTCTTGTGAACATAGAGATGAATATTTAGCTTTTGGTTCGAAATGAAATTGTATTGTCATGTAGAAGACCATCTCTTTGATATTTACTTCAAAACAAACAAACAAAAAAGGAACAGAAGGTGCATAGTATGGCATATTTGAGTGAATTATATTGATAAATTCAGACATGAAAAATATTTGAAGAGAGGTTTTGTGAGTCTATGAATATATACAGTTTGCTTTAAGTGAAAAACAGGATCTTAAGCAACAGAAGTGATATGACTAGTTGCTTGTCAGGGACACACTGGTGCTTATTCAGCTTGGGACAAATTACTTTGGAAATAAAAGGTCAGAGCACTTGAAGCTGTGGATTAATGAATTAGCAATCAGACTCAAAAGCACTAAAAGGACAAGTGATATTTTCTGGCATATTACAAATTATCATAAGAAATTATCCTATGACCCCAGGACATGTTTACAGAAATGAAATGCTACTTAAATGAGGAAGGAGAACACGCAAAACAGTAAAAACTGGAAGCCAATATGAATACTTAAAACAGTAAAAACACACATGAAAGGTATGTTACAGGCACTTAACAACTGAAGATTCATGGATGCTATATCATAATACAGCATAACTGGAAGAAGTTGGAACATATTTTTAAATATTAAATAATGCAAATCAGTAGCTTTATTTAAAGAGACAGTTGTGCTGGACTTCCAACATAGCTTAATAAATATAACTAATAATGATAACTGTAAATTCAGAGAAGAGAGCTTCAGCATAGAATAGTAATACTTAATCTGCAAGGTAAATAAATAAATACCAAGGATAAAAAATGCACTCAAAAGAGATGGCTTTCAAATAGCTAAACAGAAAAGCAGAGAAAGAGCTAAATTATAAACAAAACATAAAAAAAGCTGAAAATACAAACTGATAAGGAAGATAAAACTGAAATACAACAGCAGGATTTATTTTATGTTATTTTATTTTATTTTACAGAGACAACAGGAAAAAGTGAATTGTGTCTTATTATTTTATGAGAGTAAATAAAAATAAAATAAAATGCCAAGATACTAGAAACATTAAAACACGGTTAGTGGAAATCACTAGTCATTCAGCTTACCATCTATCTATATTCACCAGAGCTGCTGGTTCAAGTAACAATAGCTGAACTGCAGACTACCAAAACACTATGTTGTTTATGGTCTATTACCCTCAAAGCATCACTTTCTCAAACCATCAGAGATAAAATTTACTGTGTATAGAAAACCTTAACATGAGTGAAATTTCCATCATATGACACCTGAGATGCAGATTCTAGTTCCACTAATAAAATGAGGAAGCCATGAAGCAGATATGGTGCTTAAAAGAGCACTGATAGTCCACAGATGTTATTGTTGAGCCCATTTATTGATGATGATAAGAAAAACATTGCCCGTCCTTCCTTTCCTTTCCTTTCCTTTCCTTTCCTTTCCTTTCCTTTCCTTTCCTTTCCTTTCCTTTCCTTTCCTTTCCTTTCCTTTCCTTTCCTTTCCTTTCCTTTCCTTTCCTTTCCTTTCCTTTCCTTTCCTTTCCTTTCCTTTCCTTTCCTTTCCTTTCCTTTCCTTTCCTTTCCTTTCCTTTCCTTTCCTTTCCTTTCCTTTCCTTTCCTTTCCTTCCTTCCTTCCTTCCTTCCTTCCTTCCCTTCCTTCCCTTCCCTTCCCTTCCCTTCCCTTCCCTTCCCTTCCCTTCCCTTCCCTTCCCTTCCCTTCCCTTCCCTTCCCTTCCCTTCCCTTCCCTTCCCTTCCCTTCCCTTCCCTTCCCTTCCCTTCCCTTCCCTTCCCTTCCCTTCCCTTCCCTTCCCTTCCCTTCCCTTCCCTTCAAGATTCTCTAATTGCCTATTACCATCAAGTCTTCTGAGATTTTCACTACTAAAAGCCATGGCTAAATTATCCTGCATTGTATTGAAAATCTCAACTGTCAGACCTTTGGCATGAAAATAACAAGAAAGAGGGAAAAGAGACCCCACAGCCTTTGCTTATGAATTTCTATATGGCAGAGTTTCCCATAAGTATGAAGGAAAGAGGTAGAGTCCCAACAACGTGATGAAATGAGTTTTGAAATGGAGGAAAGAGAAAAGAAAAAGGTGGAAGAACATAAAATTTCACTGCCTCAAAAAGGAAGGAACCAAATATCTACACAGACAGTTTTTAGAAAGTTTTTTGTCACTTCTACAAAATAATATAGAGGTTTTGGCTACAGGTGTTCAATATCATAATAACCTTAATTTAAAATAAGAGAAAGAAACCAACAGGTTATTGGAGGAAAATCACTAAAAGTATTTAAACAGATTATATAAACATCTATTCTGTCACTAAAAGAATAAAAAGCTACTATTATTACTTTTACAAATATAAGTATTTGATGTGTATTTATTTTGAAAAATTGATATATATTTTGAAAAATTCAAAATATACTGGAGTAAAAAACATTATGTCTAAAGTTAACTCAAACTACATAGTTCTTTCTAAATGTTCAACTGTGTAAAATTCCTCCAAGCTGAAAATCCTATTCTTAAAGACAAAGAAAAGTTCCAATTTAATCCTTACATATGATCAAAGAGCAATCATGATCTAAAAACTGGACCTTTTCTGTAATTATTTATGAATCATAAAAGATCTGCAAGCCTTGAAGTCTATTTGTAATGCATAAGCTTTGTGCTGTAGAGGAATCATTCAAAAAATAGGTTATTTTTAATCATGTGTCTATAATAACAAATTGTTTCCCAGTGAATTTTACATTTAAAGCTCTGTCAAAGTATAAACCAGTAATTTTTTCCTGTTTTGGAACCCACATTTAAAAACTTTTTTAAGCAATTTTGGATCTGTAAAGTAGGATGTCTAATTTTCTAATGATTAAACTATACATCTCATGCAATGTAATACAGTGACATGACAAGTTTTAGCACTTAAGAACAACCAGAAATTCTCCAGAATTTGTGATTCAGTTCAAAACCTATTCAATAAATCTGTTCTTTCATAAAGTTTTTGAACTAATGGCAGCAAGTCAGTATAAAGAATACTTTTTTAATGAAGAATTCATCCAGAAAGAATGGAGATACCTGGAACTTAGTTCCTCCTCCCTCAAATATGTAACACTCATATCTTGAATTAACCTGAGAAGAGGGTAAAATACTCAGTGATAAATTGTGGTAAAGAAATCATAATGCTTAAGTGGATAAATTCAATTCAAGATTTATTCATAGAGAAATGTCATCTGTATTTGCTTTCCTGGTTAATATTTGTCTTACATTTGCAACTCTAGAGACCAGTGTCTTTTTCCAACAATAATTCATTGTCAGTTGTCAAAGGGAAAGAATCATTGTACTAAATTTCACTGTCAGTACTTATCACAAATTCAAAAAGAAGCTACTTATTGCTTGTAGAGTGATATAAGAATGCAGATGTGAACTCTAAGTAAAACAGTCAAGGAAAGAAGAAACACAAGCAAACTATGGAAAAGGAGATTGAGATCAAACAAAGCCTGATGTAAACACTTCAGTCCCTGTTCATGCTGTAAAATTCAAATCCTGAAACTGACATGATATGCTTAGTTCAACTCAGATAACATTATTTCATTTAGACTTTTGAGCCCAGGAATTATGCAGAGACTAAGTACTGATTTAAACAGATTATTTAAATTTTAGATTTTATTTGGTAATTTTAATCTTTATATAAATGGTGCATTTCCCTTTCTAGACATATAATATACCAAAATTATCCATTCCATTTATTCTTGGATTATGCATATTACATATTTCCCTTGCAAACATGTATACTAGAGCATAGTGACCTTTCTCTCTGAACTTAACTGACTGATAGATAAAACAAAACAAAGAGATAAAAATAATTTCTAAAAACATTTTTCTATAGATTTAAGTGCTATGGCAACTTTAAGAACTGTCTTTATTCTGTAGTCTATTTTAATTGGAAATGCTAGTTGAAAAATATAGAATCATTTCACCTTCCAAAAATAAAGAAATTGAGTTTATTAAATTACTTTATAGGAAAGAAAACCTTTATGACAATTTAAAAATATTTTCTAAGGGAAAAGAAAGCCTGGAAAGCTAATGGAACATGTGAAGTACTAACCACGTAGAAACACCCAATGTGGAAGCTGTCTATCTGGAGTGCCTCACTTTTGAGGTCTGAGGGGTTGCTTGCTAGTAAAATGCACCAATAACATGCATGTAAATAAAGGGCACAGGTGTATATATAAATTGCATATTTAAATAGATTATAAAGTAAGAATTGAGAAAACCAGAGAAACATTTAAAGCAAAAATTTTAACAAATGAGATAATGAGACTAGTAAAAGTTACGGTCCAGATTATTAAGTTGGATTACATCTTCT
Organism: Phylloscopus whistleri; assembly: GCA_017589585.1. Classification (NCBI taxonomy): domain Eukaryota; kingdom Metazoa; phylum Chordata; class Aves; order Passeriformes; family Phylloscopidae; genus Phylloscopus; species Phylloscopus whistleri. Next base: position 4,271,663 of record JADMLD010001389.1, on the reverse strand, counting down.
ATGTGTACTAACACAGTCTCTAAACTTTTCTGACTCCTAAGTAAAAATCACTTGAATAGAATAAAAATAAATAAATAAACAAATTTTAATCTATGTTTAGTTGTATATTATTTATGGGAAAATGAATACCTGTTCCATTCTGTGCTATCAAGAGAAAAGAAGGGGAAAGTATGTGTTTCACACACTTTATTCCTGCAACTTGTTCAAATGCATTTTATTTCATTATTTTAGTGTAAAGCTTAGGAGGCCATACTAGTGTTTTCTTAAGAATGCGTTAGGGCTGAATAATAAAAGGTGTATAAAAATGTGATTTATATTTGTTTCTGAATAAATACTTCCACAATATCCACCTCAATTACAGAAAATTAATTCCAGATGAGAGTGTTACCTAACAAGCATCAAACTGAATAGTTGAACAGACCTATTCACTTATTCATGTGTAAAAACAAACATTTATAGAGACGGACAGAGAGTCCAAATAAATAAGTTTGCTTTCTATAGTGTGTGTGTATAACAAATACACACATTTAAAGATAACATAACTATAATACTCCCACGCATTCTTCTTAAAAGTGTGAAGCCAGGCATAATCAACATCTGTTGCAACACCAATACCAGATTATCATTTACTAGAAAAGCATGAAGAAGGACTCTCCTAGTAAATATGAATATTTTGAATAGCACATGTTCTACCCATCTGCTGAAATCTTAAAGCAAATTGAAAGAGGATAAGTAAATATTTTTCAAGCTATTTATGCAGTTTTTGCCATCATTAAGAGGTTCCACTTGAATTAACTACAGTCTCTTCCGTCTTAAATGACAGTGATGTGCAGAATATGTTTCATCTCAATCTTTGACCTCACGTCTATAGAGAAAATGCTATCAAGCAATTTACCCAAATAAATGCAGAAAGGAACAATGACATAATTTTTAAATTTACAGAGTATGTCTGAGACTGAATTCAACTGGCACAACAAACTGAGAAAGCACATTTTGAGGAACCTGAAGTAATGCCCCCCTGAATCCCTTACAGCAGATTGTAATGGTACCTGGTGTGACATTGCTTTGTTCCATCACTATATGTTGACATTTTTGTCTTACTTCTTGCGCTTTATTGTTAAAATTTCAAGAAAGATTAATATCAAATTATGTGTGTGTTTACCCTACACACACAGAAATTTCTCTGACACAAAATCTCAGATCCACTATCAGAAGAAACCTGACTTGTATTGTTGTAGCAAATTTTGTTATAAAACAAAAATTTGTTATAAAACCCCATACATTTGTTCTCAGAAATAAATTGTGAGTACTATCTATTTTATATTTTGACTTAGAAATGTGGTATGGAAGAGCTAAACCAAAACAAACACTGCCTGTGGGACAAACAGAGATGCTTTATTTTACAAATTCTACACTAGAGAAATAATGAATACCAATACACTTGCATTAATTCTTAAAACATCTGCATTTTGAAAACAGTAGTATTCAAATGGCATTATCATAAAAGTTTTACATTTTTATAGAAAGATTTGAAATCTAAATGCATAGTTGAAAGCTTGTAGAAGTTAACTTACATGATCAATTAGCTCACGAACCATTCCATTCCACTGTCCACTGGCATCTTCTTGGGCTCCATATTTTCCATCTTCCACCAGCCTAATCTCGTAGGAAAATCCAAGGATAGTAGACAGCTCCCTGAGGAGGTCAATGCAATAACCCTCAAAGCGATCATTTCCATACAAGGGTTTGTCAGACTTCTTGAACATAACATATGGCTCTTCCTGTAAGAATTAAGATGACAGAATGGATAATGAGGGCCCCCACAACTTTCTTCTCATTTTAGCCTTAAGCAGTAGACAATCAGGTGCTTACATATGCATACACTCCTGACATCACTCGCTGCACAAAGAAATAATATGAAAACTAGAATCCTTTTAGCTTTGGCTATGTGTGTCAAAAGTCTTCATATATTTTCAAAGATTCTTTTTTTTTTTTTGAAAAAAAATTACACTCAACACTGTAGACATGTCTTCAAGGAACGCATATATACACTATATATATACACAATTTAAATGTGCTTCTTAAATAATTGCATTATAAAGTAGTATAAAATGTCTTGTTTGCATGGGCAATGTAAGCCTTTTAAAATACAGAAACAATGTGCTTTGGCAACTGAAAAGATTTCTTTAAAACGCCAAACATCAATCAAATATTTTAAGTATTAGATATTACATTGTTATTTATACAAATATTTAAACAGTTTTCTCAATGTTTTGTTAGACAAAGTGTAAAAAAAAACACAGAGGAAGGAAAAAGTCAGTTAAAGCACCTACTTCTATTGCCTCAAGTTATAGGCTGCCATTTACAAGAGTTCAGCAAAACCTGAAAACATTTACTCAAAAATTCTATGAAAGATATTCCATAAAAACTCAATTAAATTTCTTTAAACATTTATCTTCTATTTTAAATCAAATTCCAATGCAATATTTTTTGCATTAAGTGGTATGCAAACAGATAGCAAACAAATTAAAATGATTGGCAGAATAATTGTAATTATAGAAGAAAATTTACATTTATCAAAACAGTATTTTTACATCTGTTTCTCAGTATAAGATGATCTTTCTCAAATAGAAAATTAAAGGGAAAAATACAAAAAAACAGTCAGTAGTTTTCCACTATAACATGGAACCAATATTCAAGCTATGTTTGTCAGTCTTTGCTCACTTTCGGGAGAGACTCTTTTCATTTTTTATAATTAAAAAGAAAAAGAACCAAGAAGCATAAGACAAATAATAATATATTCAATCACTGCACCAAACACAAGACTCAGTGCATAATCAGATAAACTCTCCAGGGCAACTTAAGAAAATTCTTACAGTCCTAAATCCCCACATCAGCACTCAGTGGAGTTAAAGGCACCTCATTCCACAGGCACCTGATGGCTTTAGTAATGTAATCTTCTGCCTTGAGTTTTCCCATGATTTAAACATGATAGTCACATAAAACTGAAACTTTAGTACATAAGATTTTACTCAAATGAAAAGGAGAATGCAGAGAAGAATCTTGTTCTTAAAAGAACTGTTATATACTCCTATTGAAATTCGTAAGGTTACAGTCATATTTTCAAAAAGTACATTGCTGACCTCCATACAATTAGGAAGAAACAAACATGAAATAAATTGTCCAGCCAAACTACTAGGATGTTTTGACAGAAATTTCTCAAACAACAGATAAATATATGACTCCAGAAGGGCTCTTCAACATGTAGTACTGACAAGAACCAAGACCTAGCAGAAAACATGGAAGTTGAAAGCAATTTAAATGACAAGGATCACTGAATTCTTGAGAAGCAGAGATGGTATCAGAGAAAAACTAAGTGTGAAAATAGTTGCTAATAAACTTGGGAAATTGCTATTAAATATCTAAAAAAAAAAAAACCAAAAAAAAAAAACAAAACAAAAAAAAAAAAACAACACCACCTGTAAGGAAAACATTTTTTTTCAAGTGAAATGGTGATTTCTTAAAGAAAGCACACCACTGGCCAAGCAGAAGCTATGATAAGACAAAGCACAGTGTGCTATTTTTTTCTGGGGTAGTGGCAATTTTCTTCACATTAACTAGTATGATTTGGATTTGTGCTTGGATCAGTGTTATAACACAGGAATATTTTCATTGCTGCTGAGCAGTGCTTACAGTGTCAGGGCCTGTTCTGTAGGCATGAAGGAATTCTAATGTAGCTTGGAATGCTCATGTGCACAGATCCAAGATATTTGGTGTCAGAGTTGTTCAGATATTTACAATCTTACACATCCTCCAATCTCTGAAATCTTGGCAAGATTCTTGACAATATTTTTGTCTCTGTCTTCCATTCCAAGCAATCCTGAGTTATGTGGGACAGAATTTAAATATGTGCAGTATCAGGGAGGATGTATAATTGTCAATTTATTTTTTAATTCTCTTTGCTTAATGAGCACAGCAAGATTTTCTTCATTGAGCAATTCAGCTCATTGATACAATCCTACATATTTTTCTATCAGATCATTATAGAAATCCTTAGACATTCTACCTGTTCTGCTGATGCTTTTTTATATTTTGTTAAAGAAAAAATAAAAACTCTTGCAACCCCTTCTGGAATTCTTAGCTCCAATTCCATACTCATTTATATTCTTTACTCTGGCCAACTTGGATAAGGGCTACAGTAGTATCTGTACTACTGTTTAATGATTCTCAACTTTTGCTGAGAAAACTGATCAATAAGCTATTAATACTCTCCTAATGCTTTTCCAATCCTACATTACTGGTATACTTGCTACTTTTTTTATAGTCTTCTACTGAACAAAACATTTGTTTATTCTCTTCAGGCTTTTTACTTGCTATCTAAAGTGATTTCTAACTTAACTTGAGCAGGGTTGGTGTTGGCAGCTTCATCTGTAATAGCTCTTATTAATCCAAATGTTTTCTCTAGTTTGCTTTTTCCTCAAGTAATACACATTCTAAATACTGAATATGGCATTCAGGTACCCTGGACAACTGCATGCAAAGGGTTCTAAATGCTTTATTGGCTCAAGATTTGAAATTGTAGAATGGGCTAATGTAAAACTGGTTGCTAAACATGCTCTCATGAAAGTCTCTGTGCACTAAATATACAATCACCATTGCTTCTTGGTGGATTATCACTTTTACCAAAATCTTTCTCTAGGACAATTATAATTGATTAGGTAGACAGAGTTTTTAAACTGAGACATATATAGATTGGCAGCTGCTTTATACTTACTTTAACATTGTTCACAATTTATTTTTTCCTTCAGTTCCTGAAAGCACGACCCTTAAAATAACTAGACCACATAACAAAATGAGTATTCGAAATCTTCTATATCAAAACCTTCCATCAGTTTCAGTTGAAGTTAAGTCTCTCAACTTAATTTAACTGGATCTCCCCAGGAAAACAGGGAAACTCCTTCCATTAGCACTTTTATTATTGCTTGGAATGACATGAGTAGCTTGAAACAAAAAGTCACTGAATAAACACTGACTATAAACTCCAGAATGAATGCTCAGGAAGAGACAACATTTCCAGAAAACATTGCTACACTAAATTAACAACAGGTGAACTTGTTAAAAAATTTTAAGATCAAAGTCATCATTTAATGTTTCATAAGATGAAAATATCTTCAGTGAAGAGGGATACAGAAGAGCCCAATGCCAAGCCAGATAAACACTAAAAGTGAGAATACAAAAAAATCATTTTTCTGAGAAAATTTACTGAAAAGTAAACTTAGCTAAAATACTGAAAATAAAGGTATGGCTACAAGGAACAGTGGAATCAGAGGTAGACTAAAAACTATATCTGCAAATAGAAGATAAATCTTTGAAAAATAATTAATATTGTAACTTTACAGACTGGTTTTAGTTTTAAAGACATACAGCTAATGCTTGAATGAAAGCACATTTATTCTAAAAAAAAAATTCTGCAACTTTCTCTTTTCCTTTCAGATTTGAACAATAAATATTTACTTGAATTATTCCAGTGAGTTATATTATATTTCAACTACAAAGATATTACTAGAAATTACCACAAGTAAGTACTTGTATTTCTTATAAATATTACTCAAACATATACATTTTTCCTTAATAATTTCAACATGAAATAATGTATTTTTAAAGCATCCAGAATTTATTACTATCAGTATTAAGAAAAGCAAAACAAAACAAAAAAAATTTTAAAAATAAATAAAAAGAAAGTGGAAGCCCTAATGATGAAAAGAGGAAAACCATTTGAAAATTTGCCACAGTTAGAAAGGAGATTTTATTTATTAGCTTTTGTTTACCAGAAGGTAAGATACTGGAGTGTTAAAACACTTCCATATCTTGTTAACATTTATATCAGGTGTAAGGAATACACAATAGGTTTTCATAGTAGGCAGACAAAATTCTAGTGGGAGAGGTGAAGCAATCCACTAGTTACTATCACTAAAAACAATTGATGGGTGACCCATCTTTGTAAAGATGACAAGTAAATTTAGTCTTTTAGTTCTAATATTCTTTTAATACATATTAATTTAAAATTTGGCCATTGAAAACTCATGTTTGGGTATCCAAGAGAAAAGGGAAAGAAATTATGCACTACCCACTTGAGAAAGCAGCATATATCAATAAAATACAATGTGGGAATACCATAGTTTGAACAATGTAAAATTGTTTTAAAATTTATTATAAATATTCCTTATAATTCCTCCTAATTCTAATCCAATTTCAAACCAATTTTTTAAGGGAAGTACAATAAAAAATGTAATTTAACTTTTCAAATGCAAAGTAACAAAAAATCTACTAAATATGAGATCACACACCTTTCATAACTTTCACACATTTCACGGAAAAATTAAACTTGACAACTGTGAGCTTTTCTGAGCTTTAATGTAAGCAGATACAGAAAAATACATAAAAGCTACACAGGAAAGGAAACAAGCATTTACTTCAGCAGAACAGGGCCAATGAACCAGTATGATAATATGTACAGGCTGGTATGAAATTAGCATAAAAAAACTCCTAAGTACCATGCACATACCTCTATAAACATGGAAATTGAATTCCAAAGTTAAAACTCTTTCAGATTGGAAGTAGAATATATACAAGAGCAAAAATATTTAGATACATCTAAAGTCTAAAGAGAATAAATGTTTCAGAGTTCTGGTAGGAATCAATTCAGGAGAATGAATTAATAAGAAAACCTTATTACTGAAGTTGAAAATGTATTTTCTGTAGGCTTTTTGTTTGGTTTGGTTTTTTAAATGCAGAATATTCATAAAGCAGACTTTTTAAATGAAAAAGAAGTTCTGAAGTTTCAGTGCAGATGGTTTTAAAATAAAACAAAGCAATACTATCAAAAAGATTGCCATATCCAAAGCCATGGTTATAAAAGATACTTACTTATACATAAGTATACTTAAGTAAGTATACTTACAGCATACTCATTATTTTTCAAATGTTTCCCCCTCTCCCCTAAAAGAACCTGACTATCTCTCCAGTGGCCATGTTCAGTTGGTGTTTGGGGCTATTATGGGCTAAGAACTTGGAAACCAGACACTTTTCTTCACAAAAACTACGTGTAGGGAGATGTCTGAGACAGGATGAAGTCCTGAGAACCCCTGTCCCTTTCCAGAATAGGGTACTGAATTGTTGAGAAACCAAGGAATAATCTTTCAGCTACCTACCTGTAAAATGCATTATGATGAATTCAAGACAAAAAGAAGCACATAGTTCTGTCCTTACTTAAAGTAGATGAGTTTATGCATCACAATTTATATTTTTTTATTTCTCCCATCAATATATTTTCTTCTTCTAGAGACTTAGCCACCATTGAAAATGCAGGGTATACTTACTCACAGCTGTAAAGATCTGAATGACTGCAAAATATAGGAGGAAAAATATATTGCTCTGAATTTCAGAAAGAGAATTAAAAATAAAAGAAAGACTGGGATATTTAAATGTAAAGTGAGTATTAAAGAAAACTACAGAGAAAATTGATTAAGGCTCCACAGCTGGCTGTATACTATAGACTATTATAGGGAATTCTTAAAGCGAAAAAAAATATAGAAAAACCATATGAACAGCTTGAATGATAGAATTGCCTTTTCTTTTTTCATTTAAGCAAGATTTTGCAGACTCAGAAAAGGAGAGAAAAGGAAGCTAATGTAGGTATTTTTCTGGGAGCTTTAGCATTTTATATTGTTCCCTTGCATTGCTACAAAGTGAATATTCAGTAATATGCTTTCTGTCCAACAGAAATATATTTTCTAAGCATAAAAAAAGATGGAACCACCAAATTAAGCAGTACATGCGTTTCTGCACCAAAAATGGTTTGGTTCCTTTTTACTATTCCAAGTACAGCTCTTCTAATTTGTACCACCTCTTCTGAGTACCATTCCTCATAGCTGAAAAGAGTAACTGCAATTACCAAATACTTTACTAAACAATAACTGAAGTAGAAAAGGCACCTACAAGTAAGCAACTTGTAATACCAATTTAAAGTCCTCTCTTTTTTATTGCATTATTTAGATACCTGCAAAGAGGATGGATACTTATAAAAGACCACTACAGAAAGCAGCTTTTCTCTTAAATCTCAGGAGTCTTCTTTTGTGACCTTTACTAGATTAAAATCAGTGCTCATCAGCAGCACTGCTATTTACATTTGTGCAATTTACCATTTCTTGAGCTAATTATTTCAACCGAAATCATGCTAGTATCACTATATAAAAAGCAATATGATACTTAAAGTATATTAACTCAAACCTTGTCAACAAGCAGATGTTAAAACACAAGCAAGCTTGAAGCACCCTAAATTATTGAGTGTTTCCTATGTAACCTTGTAGGGATTGATTCTTGTCGCAGTATTGCTATCACTGATCTGGAATCAAGCATATGATGATGGCTATTGAAGAGTGCAGATACAAAGTCTGGGTCATTTCTGAGTAACAGGCAACAGGTCACTCACAGAGACGGGACTATATTCTGTAAAGCAGTAATTCTAGCAGCAATTAGGTTTACGTGAATTAAAGTCACATATCTGTGAAAAGCATCAAGAAAAATCCTAAGCAGGATATCTGGGTACAAAGCAACAGCAGTATAGAGAGCATGGGAAATCAATTGGAATTATTAATAAAAATTACTTGATAATGCAGTATTTTTTACATGTAGGAAACTTGAGAAAGTCAGTGGGAAGAAAATTGACAGATTAATACTCTAGAAGATGTGCTTTTACTATAAGAGAATGTATGACATTCATTTACATTTCATTAAAATAAAGAAACAAGGGACTATAAATTTATAAACTAAATTATAACTATAGTGTACCATTACTATAATTAAATGGAAAAAGAGAACGTTGTGGTAAATCTGTGCTGGTCTTAGCATAACAAGAAATTACATCTCAAAGTGAGTCAGCCATGTTCCATTTTATATCTCTGGTATGTATTTTTCAATTAGTGAAATAAATGAAAGAAAGGATATCAGAAGATTTTCTATCACTTGTAAACAGACCTTATAGGCAATGAAGAAGTTACCCACCGGACGAAATTTTATGACTTATGTTACATAAAAGGTTAAAAGCACACTGGCATTTGTGTCTAAGAACCTGTAAAAATTCATTCTAGTTTGAAATGTCATAACATATGTTGGTAGGTAAAAGCTTCCTAATATAGTATAAAACTGCCAGGAAGCAGATTCTTTTTTAAAATCTTCAAATTCATTATAACGGTGGTAGCAGACAAACTTCTGGGAAGTTTTACATTTGCATTGAAATTAAAATTACTATTTCACAATTACTGCAAGGAAATAAATGAACACTTCTTTTTACATAAATAAATGTATTTAATTATAAGTAAAAAATACCTCATTCACTGCTGTGAATTTGCCAACAGTGAAAATAAAAAAGTTACTCAAATTGTTTCTTGTGCTTTAGTTCAAAGGACAAATCAATTAAATATCTGAATGACTAAAATCTTCATCTCAAAAATTGAGTACTAACAATGTTAAATAAATGTTAAATACTTTCTACTTTCCTTTGAAGTGTTAGAATAGCAAACAAAAGCAATACTTTTTTGCTGACTAAAACCATCAGGCTAACAGACAAAACACATTTTAAAACCAATTATCTTTTGCCCTCTCACATGGCACTGAAAAAAGCAGCTTTGTAAAGAAGAAAACATTTTAGTTAATAATAAGAAAAGTCAAATAACTAATCAATTAACATAACTCCAAATTTGGGATAACTTGCTCACAATTAAGGTAAGAGTAAATATCTATGACTAGCTTATCAACTGGAGTTCATTCATGGCACCATAAATTCCAAGTAATTCTAAGATAATTCTAAGTAATGGTAATGCACACTGCAGACTGTTCATTACTATTGTAATTAATGTGTCACAATTCTATCAGTTGTTCTGCATAACTGTATTTCAGAAAAAGCAAATACAACTGCTTACCAAGATGGTAGTAACAATTAAAGAGCGATTGGACAGGGAATCTGTGATGTTTGCTGGTTTTCCTTTCTGATTCTCTGTCATGTTAAGGCCACTCAATGGATCCCAAGTTCCAACCTATAAAACAGTAAATTACTGTGTGAATTACGCATGAGTTAGCTACATTTCAGCATCTAGAAAAACTTTAAGGAAAAATAGATTGCTACAGGGGAAAAAAATTGATTGCTAAGGGTTATTATTAAATTTCATTCAATTTTTCTCTGTCATTACATTTAAAGTCTGCTTATTTAAAATATGATTAACAATATCTCAAATTATGTTTTGTGAAGTGTGACATTAGGTGTTAAAATGATATAAAGAATATCTAAAGCTACTCTTAATACTTAGTTTTCCATTTCTCAAGATAAATCACATCTGAAGATAACAAGCAGAAATTCATTTGGAGAGCAGAGAACATTGTCTCTACAAAAGGATTTATCCTTTTCTGTGATCAGAGAGAACAGCAGGACAAAATACGTTTTTGTGAAAAAGTAATGGAGAAGACAGAAACAAGCGAAGTGCAATAACTTGATTCATTTACAGATAAATCTTCAACACATGAGTATTTTGACATTTTATATTTTGAAATAAAGTCTATAGGATTTTTATCTAAGTAAAAACACCCAAGGTTGTGCTTCAAGGTTCAGGTCAAGGATAGACTTACATACTAAGTAGCAAGTAACGAGGCTTATCTGTAATTTATCTGCATTTTCATCCCTATACAATTAAAATGGTAATTTTAACTACCCATTTTAGAAATCAGAATGTTTGTATTACTCCATTGTCTAAAAAACCCCACAAATATATCTTATTTTGATTTTAGACAGGATTTTGAACGCAATTTCAAATACTAAGTAATATTTATAACACAAGGTAAAGATATTTTAGAACTAAACCTAGACAAAAATTAAAAATTTCTGTAAATATTCATTGCAAATATATATATGCTTGTATATACACATGCACAAATTTTAAATTATCTTTTCAACTGAGCCCTGAGAGGCTGTATACTTTTAAGTGATCTGTTGCCACAGGGCTGTGAAGTAAGTTTAGGATGCAATGTGGTGTGGATAAAAAGAGTTCCATTTCTGAAACTGAGACTACAGCAGAGCATGAATGAGTGGATGCTATAATAAAGAAAAGACAACTTCGATCTGTTTTTCTACAATTTTCTGTTCCACAGGATTAAATATTTTGTCTGTCTTCCTTGCTTAACACTCAGTTCCAAGAAGTCACTCTTTTGAATTTGGCTATTCAGTACCTAGTAAACTGATCAAAGAATCATGAAGGGAAAAAAGAATATGTGTGTCTCAGAAATACAATTGGAAAACAATGTCCAACACATAATTTCAAAGTATTGAAATCAAGTCTTGCTACCAAAAAACCTCTCCTTCATTTACTGGTTTAATAAAATTTGGTTCGGTAAATTGAAAAGCTTTCAGAAAACACAAAATGTTCAACCCTGCAGCTTGGTCACAATCAAGAAACTTTAAAAGGGTTGCTAACATTTAATTGCAGTGTTCTGCTAATTATGACAATCACAGTGTTTGCTTTACTTCAAAGACCAAACTAGAGTCAAATAACAAGGAATGAAAAAAAACAGAATTTGGGCCTGTTGCTGAATAACTGAAGCTGAACTAATCTCCTCTATGAGATATAACTTCAGGGACACAAGTAGCACAAAAATTTCTGAGGAAACACCATCATCTTATATGATCAGTTTCAAATCCTAAATTCATTAAATATTTTCCTTTTCTCAAATTCATGTTTATAATTCAAATTTATATTGGCAAAAGGTAAGTATTTGCTAACTAAAATACTTCCTCTCCTACTTTTTAACATAGTCACAACCATAAGCAAAAGAATATCAACTGTTAGAATTTGGATTTTATCTGATTACAGACTTAATCTACTGTAGACCTATAAGAATTATCAACAGCATTACTTTAAAAAGAAATTTCTGTCTTGATAAATTGATGCATTATTTATCTAAATTAGGTTCATTGTACTTTTGCAGCTGATTTTGTTAACCAAAAATCTAAGAAATGGACCAAAAGTCAGAGGTTCAAATTCAGACTTTCTTTGGATTATCTTTGTTGACAAGCTCAAACCCAACAATTTGCACCACAGGTTCTTATATATTATTGTGTTATATATATATTATATATAATTGTATATATAATATATATATAATTTTTATATTTATTGTTTAGCTCCCAAATCACACAAATGTGTTTTCAAAGCTGCTTCTTACAGAAAAGGTGTGCAAATACAGTGCAGCAAGTTAATTATTTTCTATTTGTTTCAGCACAGTGTTTTAATTTTTAAGTACTTTTTGAACTGAATGGAATAGCCAATATGTTTTTTACTAAAAAAGTTTAAATCCCAAAAATGTAGAAAATGTTCATCAACTATAACTGAAATTCAAACAAAATACAAATTCATTTATTGCATTATATTTGTTTTAAACAAACTTACAAATTTTCCTAAAAAATGAAACAGGTATTCATATATACACTTTAGAGGTAATGTTCACACAGTAAATATATTGTAAATATAGTGTAAATATTGACTATATTGTAAAGCCCTCAATCTCCTCTTATTCTTTCCAATTCCCCTAAATGACTAAAATATTTGAAGCGACTGTGCCCATCTGAATATTTTAACACTTATTATCCAAAATACAGGATCTAAACCAGGTGTACCCATGAACATGTGCTCCACAGTGAGACAAAGAAAAATGATAGAAAGAGTTAGCTTAGGCACGAATCAGCTTATTTAAGTTGAAACATTTTCAAGATTGAACAACAATATCCAATGATATTCAATTAATCATTGAATATAATTGGGTATTCTGTAACATGATAATTGCAGTGGTCTTCAAGGACATGGAATACAATTTCCCAAATCATGTGAATGGTTAAAAACTTGCATCCAAGCTTCCACATATTTGACTTGCAGGTAGCTATCAGGTTACTGCAGTCTCTCAGAACTAGATATTCCCACCCAGCTGGACATTTCCACTCAGAATCACTTTGTAGCCCTGCAGGCTGAGGCCTTGGCTCTCTATAAAAACTGCTTGGCAATTGTTGAAGTATTCAAAACATTGTGTTATCAATGCTGTTTTCAGCTCAAATCCAAATCACAGCCCCAGACAAGTTTATAGAAGGAATTTAACTCTGCCCTAGCCAAAACCATCAAAATATTTCACCATCCTCCCCTCCCAAAAAGAAGCACTGTACACTCACAAAACTTAAAATTTGCTGAGTTTACGTATGCTCTAGAGCACTTTACTGTGATTCAGTCTCGTGAGATGCTAGTCACAAAACTTCAGTAGCTTTCTTACTTCAGCATGTTTGAAAAGTGATTTATCTTCTTGAATATATAACCATACTTTCAAGTATTACTGGTTTTGATTTTCTTCAAAGTTCTCCTGAGAAAATTAACATTTTTTTTGCTCTGAGTCAATCAAAACTGTGAATATGACTCATAGTGAAGTGCCACAAGCATTGTATTAAGAAGGATCACTGCCTTTCTGCAGTGCTACCCACTTACTAAGCAGCCAGAACCAGAGCCATGTTCAACTCTCAAAGAGTTGTCAAATCTATCTACACCTTCTTTATTTACTTTTGTGGAATAGTTAGTACTAGTGGTGATTACACCAAGGAAATAATTATACTCCATTAAGAATAATAATGTTTCTTCATATTTTCCATTTGAAAATTGATTAATTTTGCTTTCTTCAGCAATATTAATATTCATGCCTTCTTTGCCAAATATAACATTAATAACAATACTTCAATACTTCTGGATCCCACAGATTTACTGTCTTTCTATTTTTTCCCTCTCTTACAAAACGTGTTGTTTATGCTGTTTACTTTTTTTTTCCCAGATCATTATTAAAGATAGAAAATAAAACAAGATCTTACACTGATATGCTAGACAATGAATTATAACTAATTTTGTGTTATTTACGTTCATCCTATGTGAAGGTTTCTAAGCAAGGCTTCAATCCAGTTGTAACATCTCTTATTCAGGAGAGATGATATTTTCATATCAAAAGTGGTATTAAATTCAGGTATTTGTTATCTCCTTGAAGTATAAAATAATTTTCCTCACAATTCAGCCTCAGTGTAAAGACTGATTGACTGCAATTTGAATTATCATTTATTATGCTGGAGTGTCACAGTTTTGGATTTTCTCTGTGCTTAATCATGAATAGTTGCGGTCTGTCCAAAGTGACTGTAGTAAAATTTCGTGGTACATTACATTAGAGGCACTCCAATCATCTCTTAATTTTACAAGAAGCTTACAAGGAGCCATCATTTTTGGCAGACACGAAATTTTATTTGGAAACACATACTTCTTATTGACTGATGCCTGATTATCACCTCTCATTCAAGAGTTTCAGGAACAAGTATTTTACATAAAATCTGGGATCTCACATGGCTTTTTTTTTTAAATCAGTGAAGAATTGTTCCGTTGTCACTGACTTCAGCAGTCATTGAACATCTAATACATGACTTAGGTAATTTCGTAATTTCCTAATTATACTGGTTATACTAATGAGGTAATTTACCTAGGACACATTTTTACAAAATCTAAGTTTAAAAAAATACATCTTCTAACAATTCTTCACAATAAATCTTTTTTTTCCTTCCGTCAGTATTTCTCTCTTCATGGATTACAGCTGAAATTGTTGAGTTAAACTGTTGTAATAAACAAAAGAAATAAACAATAAACAAAAGAAATATTTCCCCCTTGTTTGGAAAGAGGTTAAAAGAGATAATAACATTTTACAATATGGAAATATGACATACATATTATGGTACACAGAATTCTTATCTCTCCTCCTTTTCTCATCCCTCAAGAGGGAGGATGTACAGAAGAAAAGAAAAAAAAAATCTGTTCAGGAACTCTTACAACACAGAGACAGATGTCTGACAAGATGGTTTGGGAAGAGTGTTGAAAACACACCATATATGGACAAAGATGTAAAAGGGCTCCTGAAGGAAAAAAGAAAATACAGAGAAACTGCATGGAAAGAGATTAATAGGTACAAGGAAGAGGAATTAGATGGGAAAGGGAAATAGGCAGGCAGGGTCTGGAGGGAGAGCTTAAGGAATGGGAGAGAAAGGAAGAAAGAAAGGAAGGAGTAGCAGAAAGAAAATAGTGTGATATAGAGAGATGGAGTGCACACGTGGAGGGAGCAAGGGGACTGAAAAAAGGGTGACCCACCACAGCTTTAACAGAATTAAGTCTTGGAGGAAAAAATCCCAATTTTGAGACAGCCCTTTCAAATAAAATAAAATAAAATAAATAAAATGTACTCTTTCTACTAGGAAGTGTACTGCTCCAAAATGTCATCATTTGCTCTGGATTCAAGAAGAATAAAAGAATAAGATTTGCATTCTTTCAAAATAGTGAAGTTTTGGTCAAAGAGAAACAATTCTCTGTGGGCATTGATTTATCTTTCCTAGTAAAATATGCTTTATGTTCCACATGTTTAGTAAGCAATTCAATCCAATGTGCATACACTTGAATTTTCCTTTCCCTAATCTCATCTCCTTACGCCCCAGAGAAACTGCTCTATATTTTGCTCATATACTGTTACTGATTCTTTCTACTCATTCCAAAGACAGTCAGCAGTTTTAGGTGAAAAAATAATATTATCACTTCCATTTTTCACATGGCCAAAATAAGCCATGAAGGCAGCAAAAGTATCTTCCTTTTCTATGAAAATCTTCATATACAGCTCAAGCACATACTGGGGTTTTTTAAATACCCATATGCTTCAACAATTATCTCTGTTTTTGTCTCTTACTTAACTTTCAATATAACTGCTTCCCAAGTTCCTTTTTTCTATTATGTATTTTAGAGTACTACTGTATTTCCTGTTGAATTTTACTGCCTTTCATATTTCTCTATAGACCTTTTTTGCTTTATCTCTACATTTTCACTGATGTATATATCTCTTAATGTATTGTCAACCGAGATTTTATTTTCCAGAAATTCATGTTGCTTTGTGGTTCCCAAATGCCACCTAATGTTCTTAAAGCCATTCTAAACTACAAAGGTTTTCTTTCCTCGTTTTCAACAGTTCTAACTTACATGCAAACTCTTCAAGACTACTAATTTATTTGGTTATTACCATGACATAAATTCTTCCATTTCTGTTTCCAGTAAGAAAGACAGGTTGCACTGTACCTATTCTACTTGTACACAATACTAATTTACTTTTCAAGTCTAATCATTGCCATATACTCTTTTCCCCTGCTAAGTTGCCAGAGCTCACTTCATAGGAAACTTCATAGGAGAAATCTACTGTCAGTGTAGTGCTGAACATTTTAAAATATAGTTCAGTTCTTGAATCACAGGTTTTCCACTTGGCAACAAAAATGTTATTACCTATGTAAGTGTTTCAAGACAAGCTCATGGTTTCTCTGAGCTTTTCCAAATCTTCCCAGTAAGAGAAAATTAATATTCCAAAGCTAGTCTTGTGAGACCAAATTTTGGGAAAATATGCTGTTTATGCTAGCTTCTCCATTCAGTGATTTATAGAAGAAAGGAAATGCAACTCTGCAATATGGTCCCTTCCCATCATTTCTGTTTTTATTTGTGCCCACAATTATCACCTTAGGGCAATAGCTGATAGAACTTTATCTGAAGATGAAGGAAAACAGTTCTTACAGAACACTGAACACCAGATATCTAAATGCAAACTACAAGGCAGATGCCAGTTGCAAAAACTTTGCTTGCTGATCACAACAATATGAGACACTGTAGCTTCCTGCAATTGCCTCTTCATGGTAAGATAGCTGGAGG
The DNA here is from genome assembly GCA_017589585.1 of Phylloscopus whistleri. NCBI lineage: Eukaryota > Metazoa > Chordata > Aves > Passeriformes > Phylloscopidae > Phylloscopus > Phylloscopus whistleri. Next base: position 4,254,822 of record JADMLD010001389.1, on the reverse strand, counting down.
GAAGATGATCTGATTTCAGATCATGATGGTGTCACACAGGCAGGTCAAACATCTGCATGTGCTTCCTGAGCTCTTAAGCTCAAATATAGGCAATATTAAGCTACATAGAAAGAGCATTTCCCAATTCTTTGATCTTTCACTCCACCTCTGTACAAGAAATATTTATGTCAGAAGACAGCTAAACCAGTCAAGATACCAATTCTTAACTTTTTAGTACCACTTATAGAGATATTGAGTTGAGAGCATGTACACTGTTTTATGTAACACATTAAATACTATTGCAAATGGGTTTAGGGGGTGAGTTTTGTTTTGTTTTGTTTTGTTTTGTTTCCCACCTCCTTGGAGGCAAATGTCTTACACACCTTTTCAAGACCTTCTTCCTTGAGGCTGATGACATCCAAATCAAAATCTGTCCTTAAGCCATTAGTTTTGTTGAAAGTTATCCTGCCTGTGAGGCCTTCCCAGTGGGCCTATGGAGAAAGAAAAAACAATTTCTAGAAATAAATACCTCTTCCTTTATTTTTTCCAGAAAGGACAAACTGCTTCTGCCAAAATGGGATCATTAATTATTATTTTTATGTAAATAATTTACTTTGTGGCTGATTTTTGCTTTTAAATATTTTGTTTTTATTTTTGAAAATTAATTTAGACTTTCTTTCAGTCTTCATAGACTTTTTTTTAAACTTTCTGTGTCAGGCAACAGACTCTTACACTGAACAAGATGAAAGGCTGTTTCGTTTTCATTCCTCTATCATTGATACATGCATTTCCTCTTCTGCTTCCCTACATACTTCCCCCTCCCCAGTTCTCAAGCTTCAATCTGTTTCATTAATGCTGGACTTCATTTTTTTCTCAGGAAATTTCATTCAAATAAAGGCTTACTTTTGGAAGAAGCTGATTCCCCTGAAACTACATTGAGACAGCAAAAATTGAGGTCAGTGATCCAGCCTTCCTCAGCTTATTCCTCACTTTTAATAAAGTGCAATAGCCTTGGTTTTTCTATAACTTAAGATCTACCCTAGTTCTGAAACTATACAAAGTAGGAGAGGAAATGTGGGAAATAAAATTTTCATCCTAGAAGGAACGAATATTGAAAAAAAAATACATTCCATTGCAAATAATCCTCCTCATCATGATATTTTGCATATCTAGATTGAGAAACACTGTATTAGTCATTATTAGGAGATTTGAAAAGTCTCCAGTGTTCACCTTTAACACCTTAAATCTCCTAGCTTTACTATCACTATCCATCAGCATCTAAACAGCATCGTGGGGAATCAAGGAGACAAATAGTAATATAAATAAAACATCACAGAAAATGAAGAAAAAAATTAAACTAGGAGGTAAAATTAATTTCTGGCCCCTGTAAACTTATGCCAATATTTAGTTGCTGAATTTCTCATAATCAGTCTACAGTTTAGTTTCAGATGTTCGGGTTTTTATGGTGTAAATGCTCCATACAGACCAAGCTATCTAAAAACATAAATTTTATTTAGAATGCAGTTATTTCACTTTTCCATATATTTTTGTTCCAAGTAACACTTCAGGAAAACCCACTTTCAAAAAAGTATGATGTCTTGCTTTTTAAACTCCTTGTACATAACAAGATGAGAGATGACCTACTGAAAGGAAAAAAAAGAAACAAAAACAAAACAAAAAAGGCAGAAACCAAACGGAGTAAAATCAAAAGAAAATGAGAATTGGGAGAAAAGAAAGCAGGGGTGCAGGACCCTTTATTAGTAACTTACCTCCTTAATGAGACTCATAAAGCGGGTCCCAAAGCGCCATGGTTTGTGGCGGTTGCACTGTAGCGAACTGACGGTCATCTGAGGGAACTGCTGGACAGCCACCGACACCACATGGACGGCGTCGTACATCAGCGCCGCGTCCGTCTGAAACCAGAGCCACATCAGAACCGTCAGCACAAAGCAAGTGTGTGAGACAGGCCAGCAGGGAGACAAGGAAACAACAAATCAGCACTGCTCGTTCTGCTAAAGGGAAAAAATGGTCCAACTCCTTGTGCAGCACTGTAAGATGTAGACTTTTTGCCAAGCCATACATGAGTTATGTCAGGATCTTCAGTCAGTCTCAGCGTTTCTCTTTTTAATGCTGTAAAGAGGGCTCCAACAGCTACTTCTCAAGATCATGGGAGTACACTAGCATCTGATGACTCATGTTACTTTAAAAAGCAGTACGTTAGGGAGCTATATAAATCACCTCGTGCATGTTTGATTCAAGTTGGTTATTTTCATGAGTGATGCAAAAGAAAAAAGGAAACAAGTTGATAAAAAACTTAGCTATAAAGGAAAGTGTACAGGTTCAGGAAGTAATGGTTTTTGTTTTGAAATTACAGACAAGATTCCATCCCAACAGTACTCAATTGATTCATTAATAATTTTTAATGTGCATCCATTCAAATCCCTACAGCAGAACTAATCAGTATCTTCAATAAATCAGATTAGAATTACATCAAAATGCACATTAATTTTAATAGTTTTCATGTCCCATCCTAAATAAATAGACTTAGATGTAGTGTTTGCTAAGTAATGTTGTATTAGCAAAGGACACACTGTCATGCTGTACAAGAAAGTGATGTCTCCTGTTCTCCTTGATAAACAGAGGCCCAATAAGCCTTGGAACCAAAAGCACAAGAAGACCTTAGATTCAGCTGGTGGAAATGAGTGCTACGCCATCTGCTCAGCATACCCTAGAGAAAAGGGACCTATTTCCCCTTCTCATTCACGCAATTAGTGAGCTGTGAAATTAGTTCTTTAATGGATAGGAAACCTGGAGATTATTGCACTTGTCACAATACAATACAATGCAATACAAAAACTGGAGCTTATATAGTGCCTTTCATGCAAAGGCATCCCGAAGGCTCTTTACAATAAAACTAAACATAAAAATGCAAAAATATTCTACCATTATAGCCCATAAACTACTGTTAAAGAGGAAAATATATGCTCACATTTAAATGGCTCTGCCAAGGAGAGATTTCAGAATTCAAACAGAAATAAATCCTAATTTTAAAATAGCCAGTGTAAGAGGTTTCAATGATCTCAGGCTCCAAGCAGTTTATGCAGGGGCTCCAAATCAGTCAGAAAATATTTTTGCTGCCAAATTCTTCATTATCTTCAAGGCATTAAAGTGCTTTTAAGGCAAGCTGATATTTGTCAAGGAGGCAATGAAACACCAAAAAGTTGGAATGACATGCTGAGTAAGCGTCATGCAAAGTTTAATATTTTAGAAGCAAGAGTTGGCAGTAGTTGAAGTCTAGACTACAGCTTTTTAAATAAACTACACAATAAGTACAACACATAAATCTGGCTCAGAAATGCAAACTGGTTTTTAAATCAGTTTAACTTCTAAAACTGTAGTCCTTGGAAAATTGATATTGCTATGAGACTTCACAAAAATATCCCACAAAGATGCAATTAGAAATGCAACACCAGCACCAACTGATAAATTCGATGCAAATTTGGAAGCAGAACGGTTAAGGTTCATCAGAAGGAATCAAATGGACATTATGCCAGATGCAGAACAACACGTCTCTCTGTCAAATTCTATAAGCCACTGAAGTGGAAATCTGTAGGACGGCAAAAACACCCAAAGAAGACAAAAGCACAAGATAAGCTCCAGCAGATATATGTTGTGAGGCACTGGAACAGGTTGCTCAGAGATGTTGTGGATGTTCCCATCATTGCAAGTGTTCAAGGCTGGTTTGAATGGAGCTCTGAGCAACCTGGTCCATGGCAGGCAGGGTTGGGATTAGATGATCTTTAAGGTTTATTCCAACCCCTTAACATTTTATGATTCTGAAAATGTTGTCAAAATCTGTTCATCAAAAACAAAGCAAATGAGGAAGAAAGTGCAATACTGTCATATCAAGCGCTGTCCTATCAGATGGATAAATCTGAATTTGCCTCTACCAGTTACTACTGATATAATATAAAGGTACAAACACACAATAAATTAAGTATATCTAGATTTTCACGCAAAGGCAAATATGGTGCTAAAATTCTTTTTAAAAGTCTGAACAGTTCTTTAAATATTCTAGAAGAAAATGTCCTATTCAAACTAAAACAGAAGGATTAACCTTGATACATAGTATTCTTATTCTGTAATCAGTTTTGTATTAAACTGAATTGGCTCATTAAAAATTTCAATGGAAGATATTGTACAGTTCACTTAATGCATAGCATGAGCCAAGCTTATTCTGATGATTAGTAAAGTATGCATATACTTCATTAGTTTTGAGTTCTTATACTATCTTTACCTGCATATTCTCTGAATAATAGTACTGCAGTAAGTAGAATAGCTTATAATTTTCATATGCAGCTCATTATTCTCTTCAAGATTATCTTTCTCTTCCTATCTTTAGTCAGTAAACTTTTTATCCTTGTGAGATAAATCCAACTACATTTAAAAGGTCAAACTGTTCATATGGTTTTGCTTAGTGTCTGATGGTCACTAACGTATTCTGAAAAACTTTTTGCATTAATTAAAATGATTCTTACATTCTTTCAAGTCTGACTTCCTTAGCTGCATCAAGAATGAAATGAACCTGCATGCTCACAGATGTTTACCTGCATTTGTTTCCTAGGTGACCATGACAAAAGTATTCAATAAATGCATAGAAGTGAAAGAACACTTTCGCATTTTATTGACATAGTCCTTGTAAAGGTATGAGCACATTAAAAGCAATTAATATAAAGTTTTTAATCCATTGTGAATTTCATCATATACAATAAATGATTTGCTACTGACTGGATTTCAAGTCATAGTATCATCTGAAACAAACTTAGTTCAGATTGACTGTGGTTACTGGTTTACGTGTCAACATGCTCATTTCATACTGCAATAAGCTTTTCTTGCTAAGCTTGTATTTATGGCACTTGCCCTTGCAAGTCTTTAGAACAGAATGAGAATGTTGCAATCCCATTTGGCAAAAGGAATGTAAGTACACAAGGCGGAGCATGTTCCATAAGGAATGAACTTTGGCCTTTACAAATTGTTGGCCTTTACAAATTGTATTTTATCTCTTACACAAGAGTAATGTCCTGGATAGAACACTGTATGCAAAGTCAGGTTGCAGGATTTGGGTTTTTTATAAACCAAATATATCCAGTCTATTTGTAGTCAGGTTTATATGAAGGACCGAAATTACATAGTACAATTTGGAGAGTAAGAACAGCAGCTGTTCTTTTTTAATCTAAGAGCCTGAGCAAGTAGTAGATACAGGAAGTACAATGAACAGGAGAGCTTAATAAAATCTCCTCCCTCCCCAGCATAACCATTTTAGTGAAAAGGAATGTTACTTAGGCATCACCACACAGTAAGGATTTGCAGTGGAAAATTTACTCATTTCAAAACCATCAGAAATGTACTTTAATCATTTTAGCCTATGAAGCAGTACTTCTCCTTTGATAATTACTTACTCTTTTATATTTAGTGACAATTTAACACATAATACATAACTATTAGTTAGAAAACCTTGAATAAATGGCATATTTCATAAACAAACAGAACACTTCCATTTTTTTTTTATTCTTCCACCTGCTTTTCATTTTTCCCGCATATTACTCATATTTTAGGTTATTTCCATTGTGAGTACAGTGAACAGAAATAGGCCTCTGTCCAAGGTGGGGTTTTTTATTATCATTATTCTCCTTTGAAGACTGATTTTCTTATAGAAGCTACCTCTGCTTCCTTTCTTCTGAACGACTTTAAAAAATGATGTGTGAAAAGTCTGATGACACTTAGAAGTCAAGAAGCAAAGACTGCCTACAGTGCAGGAGAAGTCTCATTACTGGCACTATTACCTTCCTTAAACTTTGTCCCATTTGATAAAAAAATTAAAAAGTTGAATTTAAAAAATTACTGGATGTAAACTACAGAAACAATGATAGGTTACATATGAAAATAAGTTAAGAATATTTTTACTTATAAAAAGCTGTAGTTTCTATATTATAGATTCTACTAATGTTTTAGAAGAAAGTTTTAAGGGCTAGATCTTGAATTTTGTTAGGATAATGTGATTTTAACCCACAAGACAGATTAACTAGTAACATAAGAACTTTTCCCCCAAATTCTCATATAATGTGGCACTAACATCACTCTACTTAATTCACTACATATTCTTGATCCAAACTCTACTTTCAAATCTGCTCTACAAAGAGATTTTTCAAGGTCCAGAACAAGAGACTAATATTGAAGAGGGAATTTTTTTTGGTCTTTCCCAGGTGTGCTGAAGAACACAGAAACCAAGCATGGATGAAAAAATATTACAAAGCAAACAAAAAAAGCTCTTATAAACCCAATAGGAGTTATTTCATCTTACTGATAGAGGCTTAAGTTGTATTAGATCTAAATATCTTTAATAACCATTAGAAGAACTTCTGCACAAGCCCATCAACAAAAGACATTTCAGTTAGATGATGCCTGACAAATGCAGCATTATGCACACTAATTCCAGAGACCAAACATACTACTACTACTCAGAGAATGTGCTCCCACACTCAAGGCAATTATAACAAGTGAATGAAATTAAGAAGAAATGGCTTGCAAAACTAGTTCCTCCCCTCCTCAGCTAATAAAATCTATTGCCCCTGAAATCATTTCACTTAATTCTCACTTGCTAACACATCCCACAAAACCATTTTGTTAAGTGAGATTTAATAAATCTCTCAGCCTCGGATTAAATTTTACTGTTTTATGAACTGTTAAATTGCATTGTATGCTTATTAATGCTCATGTTTTCTTACTTCTTGACACATTCCTAACTCCACTCTGGGGTACAATTGAAAAAAGAGTACTTTATATATATATATGCTTTTTCACCCCAAAAATGCATTCCAGTGGAGAACAAGATATCTATAAACAATGTTCATCTAACTTTTAAAAAAATCAGTTAGCTTTTTTTTTTTTTTTTTTTCAAAATACTCTGGTATTTTAAATAATACATAGCTTCTTAAATTATTTTTTAATATTTAGTGGTCTAGTGAATTTTAACAGGGGTTGGTTTACAGAGATGAGGATGTGATTTTAAGTAGAGACAAAACAGATGAAAATTAGTTTCCCCATCATCAAAATACTTAACATCCAAACAAAACAACTTATTTATTTCATATATTAGCAAAAAAAAGACTTTACACTAACAAATATATATTTTTTAATCTAGAAAAAGTGAACTAGTCAAGTAATTTTGTATTTTCAAGTGTAATTTTTTCTTACACAAAAAGGCAAAAAAAAGAAATGATTTCTTCTTTTGCCTCAATGCCTCCTAGTTTGATGTCCAATTTGAAGAGAAATAGCAAAGTGGAACACAAACAATGACAAATTTTTAGAAAATTCCAAGAGAAAAAACGAATAGGGAAAGCATTCCAAATGATAGTTATATGGTTTCCACGCTTGCTGTCATTACATTTTCATTACATAGGAAAGAATATACATTCTTTTATTGACAGAATGAACACATATTTCCTGGTATAAAAGCTTGAAGTGGTAGATCTCTTTTCACCTCTCAGAACATTCTTAGATGGCAATGTCATTTAATAGAATATTTAGGTCTTAAGAAGCTGAAAGAATATGAAAATTAGTTAGGTGGGTAGCCACTTATTGCAGCTTGATTTTAACTTATTGCAGATGAAACTTTCAGACAACTTCAAATATTGTCAGAAATAGAAAATCTCTTTAGCAAGTAGTTTAAACACAGGTTTCCCTGAAAGAAGAACAGCAACAGTATTTCTCCCATCTGCTTGACCTTTGATTGAAGACCAGAATTTCATTTTAGCAAATAAAATGTTAAAGGTTTAGAATACAACCTGAAGTGAATAGGAAAATTTTGAGTTATTTTTTTCTGACGAGGACACCTTGTCATTCTTGTGAAGCGAGCTTAAATCTTAACTATGAGAGTAAATTTCCTTTAAGGGAATAAGTATTGTTAAGGAAACTTCCCTGTCTGACCAGCCACTCACACCACCTGAGCTGGGACAGAGGCCCCCCTGCTGCCACACCATAAATCATTCAGCCTACATGGTGATCTGCATTTATCTGGAACAATGGAATAAATACAAACAGAAGGGTGAGGGGGGAGAAGTAAAAAAAAAAAAAAAAAATTATATTTTTTAATATATTTCTTATATATTCTATTTTCTGTGATTTCACAAGATCCTGTAGATGCTTCATCATGTCATAAACTCTACTAATTCAAGAATAAAATTATCTTCAGTGTATTGCTTGCAATAGCAGAAGTCAAGTGACTGCATAAATCTTTGCAGAATGTGCTTATAATATACAATTAGGAACAAGATGTTATGATGTTTTTATTTAACCTCTATAGATTTACATATATGTATGTATATAAGTTTCTACATATCCTTAAAAAAGAATGTAACATTTCCAGGTGAAAGATATTCTGAAGTAGTTTCTCAACCTTTCATCTGAACCTTAGAAATGATGGTATCAGCTTTTTTTTTTTTTTTTTTTTTTTTTTGTAATAAAATACCCCATCACACTCTTATATACCTTAGGGACAGATAGCAAAAACCTAATTACAAGGAACAATGGGTCATTATTTGGTCTTTGGTAGTCTATTTCCTTTCATCTGTTCTCAAGTTCAAAAAATCAATATGATTGTGATCACTGCAACTCCATCAACCATATTCACAATAAAGACCTGACTGCTACTATTATATAAGCTCAGCATTCAAGACTTATCACACCACATGAAAAGTCCTTCTGCATGAGCAATTCATAACTAATTACAGAAAGACCCCACTCAGCATACACCGTGAATTCCTTCGTACCCGCTTGCAACAAGTACACCTGGCAATGGAAATGAGAGGCATAAAGCTAATATAACAGAGAGATTAAATGTAAATCTGATCAAAAATAGAGAGAAAACCCCACACATTCTAAAGAATTAATCTCTAAATATTCTATTTTTATATCCTGTAAAAATAGTACTAAAATAGTTTGAGGATTTCAGAGCTTTCACATCTTCAAATTTGGTAGGTAAAATGACAAAAATTAAATGTATATTGATGATTTTGAACGCAGACAAAAGTTATGAGTATTCATAATAAATTTCCTTCTCCTGCTTTAAATTTCTCTTATTTTAATATCTTCAGAAAAAAAAAAAAGATGATTACATGCACAGCATTGCAAAGTTCATATTTGCAGGAGAAAACAAAGTAACCCATGAAAGAGTATACATTTATTTCAAAATAGAATTCTGCTTTATGTCAGTCTTTTATAATTCTTTTATTAATTTATGTCCTATGGCTCTGTTCTAAATAAGTAAATTTTTTTTCTTTTGAACTAACACCCCCTTAAAATCAGTAATATCTAAAGAAAAAGGTATTAAAAGACACACCGCTGGCCTGCAACTTAGAAAAATTAAATTTTTTTAGATTTTAAAAGTGGACATTTTATGTGGGGATATTTTCAACTTTGAGATTGTTTAGAGGTTTGGAGCTTTTTTTGGTTTTGTTCTGTTTCTTTTGAGAAGCATATCTATTTTTAGATCCTTCATTTTTTTTTTAATAATCTTTGATCAACTTGTCTGCTATTTGAAGATGATAGTCTAGACAGATTACAGAAAATCAAATTGATCTTGCAATATTACTCTTTTTTTCTTTGCCATTGTGCCTCCACCAACTGCCTTTCACTGTATAATTACTTTCATTTCAATGAAGTTCTCCGTTAATTAATATTTATTTCAGAAAAAAACCTTCTTATCATACTATGATGCTAGTTCTAGTAATCAGATTCTCATAAAGTGTTGATTCCAGCTTCACAGAGTAGACACAGAATTAAATACATTGACATATTTGCATTAGACACATTTTGTTTCGATTAAAATCTGCTTACAGTAAGGTAATTTATTCAGTGATTGAAAAGCTGCATTCTGATTTGTGACACTACTTTTCTGGGATATCTTTTAAAACTGCCCTCATAAAAGCAGCTTTTTAATACCTCATAATATCATTAACTGTTATTCTAATATATTAGCCCGCAAAAATTTGCCTAATTTAAGAACAGCTTGAAATTGCAGTGGTTCAGAAAAAGCTGAGTAGCATTTAATGGGGTCCTCCATGGCTAATGAAGACAGGTACCTTGACAATCAATACTTATTTGAAATTTTAGGTACTTAGACATCCTTGAACAGCAAAGCACGTAGACATTAAAGTGTATTAAAAACAAGGCTATGCAAATAAACAAGATAAAGAAAAATTGTTGTGTGGGGTTTATGCATATGAACTTTTCAAAATTTACAATTCACTTGTAGGAATTCAGTGCTAGAAGGAACACGAGCTTATTAATGGGAACTCAAACTGATATTGCTATTGTTAGACATGGAGGCTCCTCTGGTGAATATAAGAACCAACTACAGTCTTCATAGTAAAATTTGTAGCAATACATAGAATTCAAATTCACACAGTGATCCATCCTGAAAATTTCAGAACTTTCTCTAAATGCAGTTCACTTTCCAAGGGATATTTATATCATAAAGCCAATTGATAGTATATAATTTTCATGGTTACTAAACCAAATATAGGAATTGAAAAAACTGAATATTCTTCTAGCTTTTTCAATACTCCATCAGGATTCCATCCCTCAGGGTAACAGTCAAATTACTTTACTGCAACTAAATCTACATTTAAAAACAAAAATGTGTACAAGCTTATATAGAACTTTTAAGAATTTCTTTGCATGTCTCTGACTAATCTGATAAGAATTTATTTATCCTGAAATCTACATGTACCTCTTAACTGTGCTTAAGCAAAACTTAAAAACATATTTTTCATACCATTTATCTTATTTTTCAGAACATTGTCCATGTCTGAAATTGCAGACTGTAAGAAACAAGAAAAGAGAAAAGAGAAAGAAAATCAAGGAAATAGACAAGTGTTTACCCTCAGTATCACAAGGTTCCTAGTTTTCTCATTCATACTCACAAACTACTCTCTTAACCAAATGGCTTTTGACAGATAAAGCAATACATTAGTCTTGCCTCTAAAACTAAATGGAAGAGATTATTGATCAAGTATGGAAAATTTACAGGAAATAATATAATATATTTATACTCCGTGGATAGTGAGCAAACTCAAAATATAGTGTCACAAAATTAAAATCACAAAAGATCACATTTCACTTAGATGCCTAATGTCATGGTCTTATCAAAATAGGCTGTTTTGCAAAGAATCCTACACAGAAATAAACCCAGTCAGGTTAAAAATTTTATCATCTTATTTTCTTTATCTCCTATTTCCTATAAAAAGTTTCATGGACAGTGGAATGATGCATATTCATAGAAGGAAAATTGTTTCTCCTGAGCTTGTTAATCAAAGATGTTAAATTCTGCCCTTGATAAAAAAAAAAAAAATCCAGATATCATAGAGTGCAGTAAATGTCATGGTTGTTTAGAAAAACCTTTCCTGACTAGTCATGAATAGCCCAAGGCAACAGGCAGCATACAAATGATATCTTCAAGACAGTAGTTTCTTCATCTTAACACGAATATCTATTTCATTTCCTATTCTAATGAAACTGGGAAGGCCTGAGTAATCTAAAGCTCAAAAGATAGATATTTCAAAGTCTCAAAGTGATTAGCAGTTGATTTCTTTACAATTTTTTAATCTAATATTTAATTAAAAGTGCAACAAAAAATTATCCAATTTTAAAAATCACAAAAAGTCTTTGAGTTCTAAGGAGGTACAACCATTTCCAATTTGTCAGAAAGAAAATAATGTAAGAGAATTATTTCTGCAGAGAATTATTTCTATGTGAGTTCTTCACATTGAAATATCTGAGAAGAACCAGTCTATCCATACAGTATAGTAACTTAAGGACCTCAATCTCACAGAGCTCTAGTTCACAAAGAACACTGACACAGGAACAGTGAAATTTGATACCAAAGACTTCAGTAGGACAAGACTGCCAAAGCACAGGGAGCCTTTTAATCACTTCTTAATTCTCATGACTTCTTATTACATTTTACATAAAACTGTTGACTTTCTAAATGATGTGGAAGAGTTTTCTTCTTGCATGTGTGTTTCCACAAAGAAGTTAAAGTATAAGAGTCTGTTTCCATAAACATTTAGCTAAATTAATTTGATTGAAACCAAAGGCTTTTAACAGACTTGTTTTGATATTTTAAACAAGTATTAAATCTGTATTATTTACTTCCCTTTCCCAATATGGCTTTTTCTATGTCTATTTTTGCTTTAGTCTGTCACCAAAACGAAAACAACACTTGCCCGCTCATTTCCCTCTCATTAAGATTTGTTCTCACAATGATTTTTGAAGGCTTCATTACTGTGAAATACTTGCCACAGATTTTACTTTTGAACAGCAGTAAGCTTTTGAAGTGACTCTCCTGATGTGTGACACCACAGAGCAGGGCTCTGGTGCACATCATGAAGAGGTCTCATAATGCATAGGCTCTCTTAAAATAAAATTCACACAAAGATGTGATTGAGGGCTGTACTTTATGTGCTCCATCTACTAATTGGCTTTGTCCAAAGGAATGGAGTAGCAAGAGTCTGAAGAAAAGTAGCTGGAAATAGAGGAGTATAAAATAAGAAGTGTCAGGTTTTTGGCACCAACAGCTTTGCTTTATGAGGCTGTCTCCAATGAGCCTTTTCACTTGCTATTGTAGCCATGTCATAACTAAATTCCGGTGATCACCTGAGAAAATCTGGTGCCATCTTCAGGTTTATTCTTCTCTTTTGTTATTCTGAAAATGTTAGTCTTATCTTCACACTATCTCTAATTCAAGTGTGCAAATCCTGACCCTGTTTACTCAAGAAAAAAAAAACAAAAACAAACCAACAAAACTCTGACTTGAAACAAAGAAAGAAAAATTTTCTGCCCTGAAAGGATGGTGGTTACTCATAAAAAATATGAGGAAATGAAAAATAATAAAGCGTTTTCAACTCTACAAACATGAAGAATGGAGAAGCAACGTGTATATGCAATGTATTTACAGAAGATAATAGCTTTTTATAGTGGTCAATAGTTGGGTTGAAAATCATTTGTCAGACTGCACAAATGCATAAGAATTGAAGATGGGAAAGGTTGCCTTTGGCTCTAACTGTTAAAAACCAGTTATCAATCTTCATCTAAGTCTTCAAGGAGCTTCTCTTGGTGAGCAATCGATACTGCATTTGCCACAATAGCTCATTTAATTATTTTCATCCTAAATATCCTGTCAGCAGGGGGAAGTCTTCCTGATTTTAATTAATTTTGAGATCATTGATTTTTTGCCTTTTCCTTTCCTGTGGTTACACATGCAGACACAAAGGCACAGACACACTCTTTTAGCCTGCAGGCTATGTAAGATGTATGACAAGTCCTTGGTGAAAACCCTGCCTATAACTGTAGTATACCTAGATGACCTGCAGCTTTACTTTTAAATCTTTAACCTTCAACTGCTGCAAATGAGCCTCTGGCATCTAAACCTAGTTGGGCAAAACAGTAAATTGAAAAGCATGTTTGTTGGATGGTTCTCAATTAAAGAATCTTTAAATCAATAGGCAGTAAGGGTATCGCAGACACAAGCCTGCTGTTACAGAGAAACACAAAGACAGAAAATGGAAATCAGAGAACTGAAAATCATGGAAATCATGAATATTAGATTTGTAAATAAATAATGTTGCATTGATGGATATCATTAACACCCAAAATAAAAGCATTTTAGGCTCTAGAGTGCTATATCACATTTCCCCTATGTTAAACAGTAGATACAAACCACAGAATGCAAGTCACTCATAACAGAGTCTTAAATTTGTAAAAGACAAGTTCATAACAGGAGTGAAAGAAAAAATGTTTAGTCTTACATCTTAAGAGAATAATGCATCTTCTACATGAGAATTCTTGCTTCCCATTCTCAGAGAAAACTATTAACCCTGCTAATCTCTACATTGTAAATGGGTGAGGTGACTGCTCTTGGGACTCCTAGCAAAAGGCTGGGAATTGGAAATGGAACTCACACAGAAGTCCACTTTTCCCCCTAGAATAAACTTAGTATTTCTCTAGAAAAAGTGTTGACAAGCAGGTAAAAAAATATTATTTTGAACCTCCCCAAAAAGTTTAATTTCCTCTTGGTTTGTATATAGATCTACCCATATCAGGGATACTCCTGCATGATTAGACAGGCTCATTAAGAAAGAGGAAGTTTCCATTAAAAGAAACCACTCAAAAATATGAATAGCTGAAAAGTTGTATGTCTGGTGTTTAAAAGATCAGATGGATTCATTTCAGTCATATGTATAGCTTGTAATCCCATTTGTGCCACTTCCACTTTTTTAGGAAAAGGAGAGGGAAAAAAACCACAAGTCTGTAGTAAATAAATTGGCAAGTACACTAATGAAGAATAATTAAAATCTACATACATTCTAGAGTGGTTAAAAACCTCTTCATTCATAGCTCCACTGCCAGAGATGACATTTTATTTGTAGCTAATAATAAAGCAGTTATATATGACTATTCTTGTTTAACATGGCATGGAATAATTGTGGAGCTACTTTAATAAAAAGAATAAGACACCAATACATCAGAAACAAGGCAAATTGACACATTCCGTTTTAATGCCACATGCCGTTTTAATGCAAGGGACAATTTTCCGGTCAAGGAATGTCAGAAAAGATACAGAACTGCACAAGAGAAATTAGAGCAACATTAAAAGGATACGTAATATCAGTAATTACCCAGCTTCTAGCTGCAGTCTTTAAAAGAGAGGCTGCTCCTAAGTAGAGCAGTCACTTATAAATGTTTTCCATCAACATTCTTAACTTAAACCTTGGACAGTATTTCCATGTGCAGCTCTTCATCACAAAACGGTTTTCTCCAGTATCTTTCCCTGGAAGTGATAAAAATTGTCTCTAGAATGACTCCAGTAATTTTTCTCTAAATCTGTGAAGCTTAAATACATTAAGTTTAAATATGAGAAGCAGGTGGCATAAATTATTATTTTGTTACAAATTAAAAAAAAAAAAAGAGCATTTAACATTATGCCATTTTGTTAAAATCTGAACAAAGTTATCAGATTAAAATACTGGTAAAATACCATCACTGTATTCTCCTTGGGTGAGCTACTGTTGTATAAATAGCTATGGATTAAAATTCTGAGAAACTCACTCTCTCTGCCACAATCCATTAAGCACTGTGTAGTATTAATACAACTGAAGGAATTTGGAAAGTAGATGTTTGTTTGAAAAATGAAAGGTGGGAAAACAAGACCAGGAAGCAGTTCTGTACTTCAGAGACAAATGCAGTTCCTCTCACAGATGTTCCTCAGGGAAATAAACAGCAGCAGCCAGGCCAAGTCAAGAAAGCTCTCTGAGAAGAAAAGCAAGATTGTAAAGTACTCCACCACGTGCTCACATTCGTCTGGGAACTGTTATCTTGCTCAAACAAATCCAACTCACTAAAACTGACAGTTGTGCACTGCTCTTTATTCTTAAAGGATTAACATTAGGGGAAAATATGAAGTGGAAGTATCTTTCAAAATGCAAACTACATGAGGGACTATCTAATCACTGCTGTTAAAGAAGGGAGTATGTGCTGAGACTCCAGTCTCTTTTTCTTGTGCATGACTGGCACAAGAGATCTGCTGAGAGACTGCTTTTCAAGCTGGTTTACATTCTTAAGAAGAAAAAAATAGGAAACTGAGCCACCAATTTATCCTTAGAGAGCAGTAAATATATGGAAAAACCTCTTAGAGACTGAACACCTGCTTACATACACATTTATGAACATTTCAGACCTATTATTTGGATGTACATAATATACATTGCTCTGTGTATTTGAATATTTTTATATGAATATTTTCCAAGTGTACTGCCTTTTAAAAATTTCATCCCAGTGAACTGTAGCTTTACATAACAAATTGTTACAGAATTCATTTCTATAACTTCAGTCATCTGAAAACTACCAGGACAGCCATGAAATAAAAACTGTGATTCATCGGGTTGTCTTGAGACTAGAGGAAGCCTAGACTTACAGCTTATGTTGTACACCCTACTTGGAGTAAAACTCTCTTGAGAGATTTCAACCACTTCATGTTATAAAATCCCAAGATCTGAATGGACACTGTATCATGTAATTTCTATGAAACAAATCAGGTATCATTTTATAATTATAATAAGCTCTAATCCACACAAGTTAAGTCCAAGGGAGCAAACTGTTTCATTGGATAATACCGTACTTATTTTAGAAGTCAGACAGGGTGCTTCACAGCTGGGGTGATCCACAAATCTGGATTCCTGTCCCTGCTAAGCAAATGTCTCTCTAGGCAAGCTGCAGCAATTCTGTTTCTGAAAGGATTGAAAATATTTTGTTGCTTTATGTAAAGGGTGATTTCAGATATACAAATCAAAACAGATCAAAACAAATCAACGGATCAAAAATATCACAAAGATAGTATTGTGAACAAAGTGTAGCTGGCCACAATTCTAGTTTTCTTAATCCCATTCATTCTTTACTCTCCTGTGAGAGGCAGGAAAGGAAATAGAAGTCCTGCATTTAGCATTTATCTGAAGTACTTGGATAATAAATAAAATATCTTATGTTAATTGTAACAGACCAGACAGAACATACTTGTGCTTGCTACTCTAATTCAACCAGTAGAAGCAAAATATTTTTGCCTCAAAACTTTGTATTTTCCTGTTTAATTCAAGATTATGCAAAACAAAAAGAAGACACAGGATACACCTTAAGAAATGTGGAAACTAATTAGACTTCTAAACATGAAGATGCAAAGCCCATTGAGACCAGTCTATCTTTGTTTAAAACTATTTTCATTTTTAATAGGAGTTAGACAGAAGGTAGTATTTCCCAGTTTTAGCATGCACATTGACTGCCTCATCAGCCATAAACTCATAAACATTCCTTGCACCTACTCAAAGTAAAACCTAGCAGGAAGGTTTTACACAGTTCCTAAATGTATTTTGCTGTCCTGACCTCCCTTCTCTGAACAATCATCAGTTCAGATTGTTCCACTCATGTAATTCAAACACTGCAAAGTAGTTTACTGAGAAATTTTAGCAATATTTTGAAATTAGCACCTGTACAGAGGCTTCTTTCCTAGGACATTCTTCCACATGTTTATTTAAGCTCAACTTTTTAACCCTTATCTTGAAGGGACTTGCCATTAGGATCATAGAGACACCCTAAAGTGACAGGCAACAGCCTCAGATGGATACTGTGCACATTTACTGGTGCTAGAGATCTTTGAAACAACTGACTAAGATTCACAGAGGTCAAGTGCAAGAGAAAAAGCTTTTCCAGAAGGGGAGGATGGAGAATGAGAGTCAGTTATCTCTGCTTGTAGTGCAAATGCATTTCTCTGTCCAACCTCAGCAGTACCCACCCCGCTCTGCCCCAGATGACTTTTACTTACTGAAACACTACTAAAGTAGTTAACCACTAAGGATTATAAGAGCAATATGAGAAACATACAGAGAAGTAAGGAACTCTATCAATAATGCAATTTAAATGGGTTCAAGGTAGGCTAAGCAAAAATTGTGGTATCAATACACACACAAATGCACAATAAATAAGACACAGAGCTCAAGACAAACAAGTACTCCAGGAGATTATCTTTTCTATTTATATGGAAATGTTTATTACAGTAGTATTAAAAAAAAAAAAAAAGAAATTATCAGAGGGTTAATCTAATCTTGGTACTTTACTAGTAGCTCCTCACGGTGAGTGCAGTAGAGATGCTTATGTACCTAAATTTATTTCAGCTGCAGGTAAAAATAAAGTGGCAGAATAAATGATTTTCAGATTAAGGAAATTTCAAACTGCAACACAAACATGAAACACTTGTGAAACGTATCCAATGTGGGGGTTTTTTATCTTATCAAGTTCAGATATGAAAAACACAGATATTAGCCACTGGAAAAAAAAAAGATGAGAAATTAAGCCAATTTCAAGTTCTTCCAAAACAGATTACATAGGAGAAATTTAGTAAATCCAGATTACAAAGGAAAAAAAGCTTGCACTTTTCTAATTAAATGCATAATCATAGATGCAGATTCATGTTAGTAATGCTAAATGTCTTCTGTTTTAATGAGCCAATTGAAACGAAATGGTTGCCTGCAATTAGACATCTGCAGTCCAAGGACAGCAAGCCAACTGTGTAGTCTGTCTGCCAGAATTACAGTTGCATTCCTCAGCAGGACAATAAGGAGAATGGATAATTGTAATTATAACATATACATCCCTTAGTGTTCTGTGGTTAAAAGAGTGTGAACAACAAGAGCTCTTAATACATTTAATTGCTGGCTGCTAATAAAGGGTTGTCAAAAAAAGAACCATTTTTTAAAATGCATTCCAATTCCACAATGAATTACAAACCAAGGTCACTAACTACCCACCTGAGGACTTATTTCCCAGAAAACTGACTCTCAGACCCTGTAAATATCTAGTCATACAGGCCTGGTGTTCAGAAAGTTGCAAGATCATATGAAAGCAAGTTGAAGAGATGAGAGACAATGGATATATTATTCTAGAGGGTTTAGCACATGTTGCAAATTCTCTACTCACATTCACTTTGCAAATATCTTTGCAAGTTTTTTATGAAAACTTGAATGAAGATCCTAAATACTTTTTAGATCTGTGTATTTCTGCCTCTTTCCTTAATATATCTGAATATTTCACCTACCAAAATGTTTCCATTCCTTATAAGAATAAGAGAAAAAAAAGAAATTGAAATTTATCTATTCAAACTCCAGGCAGAAATTATAGGTGTATTCCCCGAGAGAATGCTTCTCTCACTTTGCCAAATTATATTAAAAAATTGAATTTAATTACCTTCTTTACTGTGAGGATTCAAGAGTAAAGACATTATTTCTTCTGTCTTTGCTATATATTCTGAACACGGATTGAAAATCCACTGTGATATTACTATAAGTTCTTCTGCAGCAAGCAGCCACCTGAACTGCTCTATTCTGTGAAATCACACTCATTTTTAAAAATATAATTCATTAATAGTATTGACAAAATAAGTGAGAGCATCAAAAAAAGTTAAGAGTTCTTCCAAGCTTATACACAGGCTACCGTGTTTAAGTTATTAGGTGAGATTTCCTTAATGCAGTTGCTTTCCTCCATTTTTACTTTCATCAGCTCCTAGACAAAGCTGAAACTGACATTTTACACTTCCTGAATTGAATAGATTCAACTTTCCAGAGGTGATACTTGACTAATTCATTGTATCCTCTTAAATACTTCTCTCAGGTCAACCAACCAACTTGCTAAATTTCTATAATTTTTGAAATGGTGAAAAAGATCTTTATTCTAATACTCAGTATCGTTATATTGAACCTTTAGGAACTCAGACCTCTAAATGCAATCACATGCCTTATGAACTCTATACCCAATGCACAGGACGTTTCAGAACATAATTTATCTCAGCCAGCGCTCTAATTCAGCTAGCCAGCAGCAACTGCTCAGCACAAAATAAAATCCCTTTCTTTTTTAAATATTTGAGAAAGTGTTGAATCTCCATAACACAGGCATCTAAAGGCTGTAAACCTCTCCTCCTCAGCAGGTCTCAGACACTTGTAAAGAGACAGACAACTCATTCCTTTGGAAAACTTTGCCTCTATTTAACCAGAATATAGAGAAAGCTCACATTCTCCTTTGACTGGCAGATGGGAAGCCTGCTGGAGTATAACAAATTAGAGAAAAAATTATTAGATATCTAGTTGTGGATGAAAAAATGAGCTATTGGACTCTAGTCATAAAAAAGCAGAAAACTAAGTTTTGGGTTCCAAGTGCTACCCAGGAATGGTGGAGATAGTCATCCTGATCTTCTCTGAGAACAACTGTATGCAAAGTAGAGCAAGATAAATAAAAGACAAAGCAACATAGGAGAAAAAGGATTTAATATTGTAAGATCCTGAAGAGAAACAACTAAAATTTTCTACATCTTGCAATTTCACATTTTCCTCCTTTCAGTGGAGGGAAAAAATATGAGGAGGACATCGAGTTGCAAGTCAAAATCTAACTGGGCTTAAAAATGCTAAATGTAAGACATTATGCTAAGCATAAAATACAAAAAATAATTAATATTTGTGTAAATATAAATTCACCTTAAACTTGATGTTGAAAAATGTTCTTCAAGTTTCTGTATGCTATTTATTCCCTTCAGTGCCCTCATCAATTTTCCCAGTTAAAAACCTCTGGTCTTCTTCTATAGTAATCACTGTAAACCACCTGTGATTCTCATGCTGTCTACACAAGAAATTACAGACGTTTACACTCTATGCTGTCATACTTCATTCCTTATTTGTATGTTCCAACAAATGACATGGCTCCAAGCAATTCATGAGGACATGATTCAGCTAGTTCTTTTTAAAACACAAAAAATAAAAACATTATTTTTAAAAGTCATCCCTGTTCACCAGTTTTCTCTAAACTTCTGGATTATCACTGATATATTGCTAAAAAGCCAAGCAACATTATTTCACACAGTTATTCTTCATTTTCTATTAAAAGTACAGAGCAGCCAAGTAGAACTATATTTAATGAGGACTGGATCTCTTCTTTGGACATTGTCATCATGAGGTGTTATTCAGTGTACAAAAGTTATTTCTTTAAGCTAGCCATAGAGTAGAAAAGTGCTGTAATAAGCAAAGAAATTCTTTGCTTCATAGAATCACAAAATGGTTTGGGTTGAAAGAGACCTTAAAAACACTCTATTTTCAAAAGCCCCTGCCACAGACAGGACATCTTCCACTAGACCAGGTTTCTCAACACCCCATCCAACCTGGCCTGGAACATTTTCAGGGATGAAGCAACTTCTCTGGGCATCCACAACTTCTCTGGGCAAACTGTCCCCTATTCTGGGTAAAGGCTCCCTGTGTTTCACACTCTCACAGTAAAGAATTTCTTGCTAATACCTAATCTAAACCTACTCTCAGTCTGAAGCCAATCTCCTTTGTCCTATCACTATGTGCCCTTGTGAAAAGTCTCCCTCCAGCTTTCTTGCAGGTTCCCTTCAGGTACTGAAAGGCTGCTCTAAGGCCACCCCTGAGCCTTCTCAATAATGAATAGTCACAATTCTCTCAGCCTTTCCTTATAGGAGTGGGGTTTTAGTCCTCTGACCATCTCTGTGGTCCTCATCTGGACTTGGTCCAACAGGTCCATGTCCTTCCTGTTCTGGGGACACCAGAACTGGACCCCAGAACTCCAGATGAAGTCTCAGGAAAGAAGCATAGAGGGGGAAAATCACCTCCATCAACCTGTTGGTCACAATTCTCATCATGCAGCTCAGGATACAATTGGCTTTCTGGGTTGCAAGCACACATTTGACCTGGATTGCTTGGATCAATGGGACAAGGCATATTTTATGAAGTTCAACAAGGTAAAGTGCTGGATCCCACCCTTCAGTCACATGCAGAATATCCACCAAACTGTTCACCCATCAAATCCATCTCATCAATTTAGACAGAGGGATGTTGTGGGGGGACTGTGTCAAAGGAATTATAGAAGTCCAGACAGATGACATTTGTAGCCCTTCCCATGTGCTGATGTATTTACTCCATTGTAGAAGACCACTAGGTTGTTCAGGCAGGACTTACTCTTGGTGAAGCTGTGCTGGTTGTCTTGAATCACGTCCCTGTCCTTAATGGCTCAAAGTAAAATAATTACATCTGAGTCAAGCAGAATGAGAAAAAAAATCTTCAAATATTAAAGGTTATACAGATAGTGTGCATTTCTTTTTTTTTTTTTTTTCCTTTCTTTTCTTTTTTTTCGCCCCAGCATTCATTAAACCTAATCAGAAAGGGACACAGGAGAAAAATTAAAATTCTAGTGCCCAATTGCAGTTTTGTCTATAAAAGTATTCTATTTTCCTAACATTAATTAAGAATACTTTTCATATACCAGAAGAAAAGAATTTTACTTCAATTTTTGGGGGGTTTTTTTTACTGAAACTCTTAATAAAACAATCCCAGCCAGACACACAAGATTTAACTCTCCTGTTAACAATGTTCAAATTAGTGGATAAACTTTTCCGATTATATACAAATGGATTTTTAAAATATATTTATATTTTTAGGCATTAGAAGAAAATATTTGCTCTTCTCTGAACAGTATTAGCCTTTGAAGAGTATCTACATCTGCACCAGATAGATATCTAAAAATGCACTGAAAATGGTAAATAGAGAAATCATTTAATCATACAGAACTATGTACCAACAGAGGGGGTTATAATATTCTTTGCTGAAACAAGGCAAATAATATTTTATGCTAGATTGAAAGATATTCCATAGGAATCCATGAAATTAAAACTTTAGCCTTTTGAAAAGGACATGAAGAGCTTCAGCTATCTACTTATTTTTCAAAGCTCAATCTGTGAAGAAAAATCTACCAGCCTATTAAAAAAAATCCTTCATTCTATGATTCTGTTAGATATCCACTCGACACTTAGACATAATTATTCATAGATTTGAATAACAGCTTTGTGCACTGTCTTTAGGGGGGTTGTGTCTATAGAGGATAGCTGACTTCTATTAGTAATTTCTAATTTAATTTCTATAATGAACTAAACAAATGAGAATTCCACACATGAATAATACATATTCCAAGTAAAAACTTATCTCTACTCTCATAAAAGCAGCAGCCAATCACTCTTTTCTTCTTCTCACTTCCCATCTCTTCCAGGTAAAATTATATTTGAATAATATATTATTTATGGCTGCGGCAAAAATAATTTTAAAAGTCTTTGGAAAATTAATAAATTAAACACTGGTTTAGCTTCACGGCCTATAGCAAAAAAGGAAAAACAATCACAGGGTGGTTTATAAATGTCTACAAAGAAAAATCATTAAAATTCACATCTTGTTGATATTAACAGACTTGTGCCTGAAGAACCAAGTACAAATCCGGACCTTATACATAGCCATAAATCATGCTTTAGGATACAGTAACCAGAGTAATATGGAACTGAGTTTAGGGAAAAAAAAAAAAAAAAGCTTAGAAACTTAGCTTAACATGCAGTTCTAGCTTTCTCATGTCACAATATTTTTTACCAATCTACAGAAATCCACCAGTCTTTAAACGTGTTTGTGCAAGTAATTCTGTCAAATATTGATTTTTAAAAGTATGTCCCTCAGAAATATAAAGTAAAAACTGAAAATATACATTCAACTTAATTTCACAAAAACTGGACCCAAATATTAATATACCTTTAACATATAGATGAATTCCGACAAACAAATCAACGTTGTGTTCCAAATGTTTCTTTTTGCACATTTTAGTCTTAAAATAGGTGTATGTCAAAACCAGTAATATTGTTTACAATTTTCCAGCCTTCATTTCTCTCTGTTTTCAGCTGCTGTCAGGTGTTTTGGACAAAGTCATTAGTTTAGTGATCAAATGATTGAGAGGTTATACATATACACTGTTCCTCTCTGAACATAAAAAATCTGATCTTGCAAAGGCAGCTTTCTTCAAATCATGACATACCACAAAGCATGGTATGTCCTCTGTCAAGTCCTATTTAAAATCAGTTTCTGAAAACTCCAGTTTCAGACAGATTCTTGAGACTACACCTATAAATCATGTCTGCATAGTCATGTCTATGTCACTTTTTTGTGTTCTGTGGTTCAATTTCATATTCATCAATCACATATTGAAGGGGATTACAAGTCCACAGCAAGCAAGGAAGCTGGATAGCACGTGTATGGAACAAAACAGTTTCATAACCAGTGGGGATTAAACAGTAAGTCCTAGGGTGACAGCCCTATAAATCAAGTGGAAAAAAAAAAAAATCACTAATTAAATTTTGTATGTTCCCATTCTGAGTTGTGAGTGTATGGTATTTTCACTAACAGATAGCCCCAAATTTTAAAGGAAGGTATGACCCTTCTGACCACTAACAGCTATATGAAACATTATAAATTAAGCAGTAAACAGCAACAGAAGGTATAGAATTTACTTATATGTACAGAAATGGTATTTAACTCTTATTACTAACTTTTTTGAAGTGTTAAATGTGTTCTTCTAGTGATTAAGAGCCAGTAAAAAAATATTATTCCTCAGTATCTGTATCATATTGTTGTCATATATATGTTTTACAGCATATTTACAGGATCACAGAATGGTTTGTATTGGAAAGGACATTCAAGATAATCTAGTTCCAACACCCTCATTGGGGGAACACTTCTGGAGGAAGTATCAGAGACACTTCTCAGTAGATGAGGTTTCTTAAAGCCCCATCCAACCTAGCCTTAAACACTGCCATGGACGGAACATCCACAACTTCTCTGGGCAGCCTGTTCCAGTGCCTCACCAACCTCACCATCAATAAAGAATTTCTCCTGTATATGTGACATAAATTTCCCCTCTTCCAGTTTAAACCCATTATTGTTTGTCTTATCAGTATATTTCCTGATGAAGAGTCTTTCTCTGGTTTCCTTGTAAGCCCCCATGAAGTACTGGATGGTTGCAATGAGGTGTCATCTTACTAGAAGTTACAGCATATTTGCTAAGGACCAAAACTATAGTCAGTAAATGATAATGATATTTATCATCTCTGAGTAGGTATTAGGTCATTTACAAGACTGAGTGAAGATATAAAGCAATACTAACACTAAACTTCTGGTAGCTGTTAGGAAATACACATAAAATAAAAAATTATGTTTTCAAGTCAGAAGAGACTAGAACATATCTTGTGGAAAAGTATTGAAAACACTAGCAAAAATTCTTAATTGAGTCAATCATAATGTGCATCTATTCTTCTAAAGCTTAATGTTTCAGTTTATTTACTGTTAGTAATTTTACTGATTCTGTTTCTTTGGTGGAAAAAAACCAAATGGTTTCACAGTATAAACATTTAACATCTAAATAATCAATCTCTTTCTGCACTCCTACCCCACTTCTCTCTTCCAATTGTAATATCAATGTTCAGGAAATATCTATCAATGTAGACAGCAGGAAAGAAATTTTTAATGGCTTTACATATAACAAAAAATATTTGCCATCACTATTTAAAGCACACCAAAAATAAAAAGCAAAAAGAAGAAAACATGGATAAACACTTTGCATTAGCTCTTACGTGATCAGCCAGCAACAGTTGAATTGAAAAGAGAAAGAGCAACAGCACGTGTTGGAAAAGAAGAGTCCACTTTCTTCCAGATGTGATATTAGGAGAGAGATTTCACACATGTGAAAATCCTAGATGAAAAGCAAATAAGGGAAGTCTGGCAGAAAAACTCACTGAGGGAACGGCTGACTCATCAGTCTTGACTTCACAGAAGACATGCCCTAACTCTGTCGTAAAAATTCACTGAGAACTGTTATTGCCTCACATACTTAAAAGACACAAATCCATAAGAAACTAGCTTTTCTTACAGTTAATGCTCAAGGTTCTACTTATACTGTTGTAACAATGAATGAAGTAAAATCAATGAAGCAGCCAGGGTCACACTACTGGCAGCAAAACAAGTACAGCCATTGTATTATTTCAGTGCCAACTCATAATGGTCTTAGCAGAACATAAGAAATACAGTCATTTTCTATGTTATTTTTGGAATTCAAAGCACATTTATGTATTACTAGAAGTACAATGGTTCATAAAATCTAAAACTTGCTGTAGGGCAAAGAAAGTTCAGTTCATGCAAAATTCAAGCTGTGAATATATATAGTGACAAATACACACTACTCAGTGTTTCTACCACTACAGGCAATTCTCTGTCTGAACTTCCACCAAGGATTATGTAAGCTTAATATAGTCATGAAACAGAATTAGCTTTCAGTATAACAAGCATTTATAAAGTACAGGCTGTGTTTTCAGCTTTAGGATGGACAAATGTGAAGGGACCCTTTCCTGTTGGTATTTTACTTACAGAAAGCATCTTCTTCCCCAACACTTTCATATGCATTTCCAAGTATTTTTAATACAGGACACTTTTATTTTACCTAAAATATTCCCAGTGAGAAGAAAATCATCAGTGAGAATGTATTTTAATGCTTCAACAAACAAATCTTTCTCAGACTTTTTTTGAGTTCAAACTGTTTAGGATTTGATTCCTATTATTAATACCTAGATATGGATTTGCTGTGGCAATTTTTGCTGATTCAGATAAAAGTCATTAGAATCTTATTTCAATGACTAGTGATCCTGGGGAAAACTCAGATCGCCTCTGGTGATCCATTAATTGCCACAGGTATATTTACTGCAGCAAAGTAATATTGCTAAGAGGGCAATGCATTATAGGAAATGCATGCAACAGAATTCTGACACTTCTAACTGCAACTCCACCAGGAGAAAGGGCAAAGTTTATTCTGAGTCTGTATTATTCCTTTATTTTCTCTTTATCTCATGAGAAATAACTGCCTTTGTAAACAGTTCTCTCTTGTTTTCTAGAAAACAGGAATCTGAAGAAAAGCCAAAGCAATTATTAGTAACATAAGCATTTAAATCCAAAAACATGACAAAATTCAGCTCTCCAAGGAGGAAGAATGCATATGCTATACCGCAGTGTTTTTAGCTTAAATTCTTTGCTTAAGTGTTTGATGCTAGGTTCATACTAGGTGAATGCTTAGAACTTAAATCTACTGCTATTGTAGTCATTTTCTGGAAGATCATGTGTAGAAGAGAACAGATCTCCATTTCATGAACATCATCTTATTTTAAAAAATCAATTTAAAAAATCATGATGTCTAAGAGAAACCAAATTATCAATCCCAACAAAAAGAACATTTTCTTTTTGTTTTTAAATAAAGTAGCTTAAATAGTAAATTCACTCTAATTAAATCTTTAGTTGGGGATTTTTCAACATTTTCTTCAAGCATGAAAACCTAAATTTGTTTTCTGCATCCCTAATCCATACTAATGGGTGTTGGATTGATATACATTAAAGTTCCATGAATGATTGTTGCTTCATGCTCACTTAAGCACAAATTAATTTACTTCTCAGCACATTATTTATATTTATCAGATAGACATATAAATAGTTTCTCTACCAATCAGGTATTCCCAAATTATTTCCATTTCTCTGAAGTAAAATCACTAGCTTTCACAACAACCAAAAGAACGTTCATAAAGGCAACACTAATGTAACTGAAGATTTGCTTCCAGTAAAAATCTACTGAGTATTTTCCTTTGTGAAAACAGTTAATCTCTACTACCTTTAATGCTACAAGAAATCATCGAATCTACACTGCCAAAGAAACAAATGATACTGCTCAGAAACCTACTCTGAGTATTGAAAAGTCACATTTTTTGAAGTAGGTATAGTCTAAAACTAGATCTAAATACTGGTATGAGAAATATATTAAAGAAAGGACATAGAACAAAAATAATATATAGGTATTAAAGGAGATAAATATTTTAGTGGGTTTACTATCTCAAGATGGAGAAATATCCCAATGAAACAATGAAATGCAGATTATACTCTATCAGGTTCTATGATAGAGTTCTGTGTTCCAAAGTACTTTTTCTCTAGTTAGAAAATCACAGTCAAAAAGAGAGTTGTGCACCTGCTCTTTACTTCTTGTCCAGTTTGCAGCTCTACAGGCTCCAAAAAAGGAAACACACCTGGTATGCCCAGGTACCAGAATTAAAGCTGTATGGACTGGGGTACACATCTGGTATTTCTGAAAGTACTTTGGACTTTACAATTGTTTCCATTCAAATCTTTACATGTGCTATTCATATACATATGTAACACAGTTTGATTGGACTTTAGAATTTAGAATTCCTGTATATGTTTAGAAAAGATGTTTCTCACATCAATTTTTAAGTCAAATATTTAGACTGGATATAAGGAAGAATTTCTTTACAATGAGGTTGTTCAGACACTGGAATGGTTGCCTAGGGATGCTCTGGATGCCCCAGCATTGGAAGTGTTCAAGGGCAAGTTAGATGGTGCTTTGAGCAACTCACTCTAGTGAAAGATGTCTCTGCCTATGCCAGCAGGGTTGGGCTAAATGAGCCTTGAAGGTGCCTGCCACCACAAACCATTTGACTATTCTGTAGATTTATGTTTACTAAAGTCTTGTTATCTACTTATTATGTTACTCTGGATACAATCCCTTCCTTACCATGCATACTTATGAAAGCTAAAGTCTTAATCCCAGTTTTTCCTACATTGTAAACTAAGTCAAATCTGATTTTACACTAAAATATCCCTTAGTGGTTCGTGGGAAAGTTTTATAAAGAAACTGGGGCAGAGAGTTTAGCATGCATGGTAGACAGAGAATATCTATTCCACTCACTCTGGAAAACATCTACTTTTCTGCATTATTTGATACAGATTATTTATGCCTTTCACTCCAAGCATCTTTTATGAATTGATAGAATGAAAAATTTTTTGCAGAATAGGTTTTTCTAGGAAAGGAGAGCTGTTGATATTGTAGTTGAGAGAAAAATACGAAAATTACTTTTCTCATCAAAAATAGCAGCAGAAGAGTAAGAAACTTAGCACTACAAAGAAACTAACATATTAATCAGATTTTATTTTTCATTTTTGAAAATAATATATCAGCTCACGTTACACCATAAACAATAATAATTTTATGTAGTTTCTGAAGCAACATTAATGTGTTTATAGTACTAAATGCTCAATAATTAATCCCCCCCAAAAAATTATAAGTGCCCTTATTGTAGAATCACATAACAGAACTATCCAGGGAATACTAAATGTTTGGAGACACGAATGGATACAAGAAGATACTGAAACATATACAGAAGACAAGGTGGGATTTACGGAAGACCAAACTGAATAAGACAATTGCATGTATAATGCAATTCTACAGTAATCCTCCCAAATCAGATTAGAACAGCATGAGCTTGATTAGGGAATGAAAATAAAGACCATAGTAGTCAGGGTGGGGACAACGGCTCTAGGAGGAAAGTCAATGGACTATTAAATAGGAAAGAATTTGTTTTGAAACTTTACTTCACCACTAATACATTCCTCCAGTGAGCCATTATCTGGTAGAGGGGACCTTAATTTTCTGGCAGAAAATGCCCATGCATCTAGCACACCTATTCATATCATAATGTGCAATCACTTCTTCATAAGAAATTCCAAAGGAAATGTGTGTTTTCCCAGCATGGTTCCTCCATTAGCACATTCAACTACCTAGTGAACTCAGAAGACTTAATGCTGTTCCATTACTGTTTGTTGAAAGTCTCATATCTAATCTTGACCTATTTAATGGCTCACACTTGCTCAGAAAAAAAGAATTCTCCCCTTGTTTGCCTTCCCACAGAGCACTACTAGAATGGACTAAATCACAAATAGATGTACATAAATAATATTGTCTTGCTAGCTAGAGACCTCCAGGTCACATGAAGTTAATAGACTAGTACTAGAATATGTATGTTTTTTCCTTTTGTTGTTTTCATTTTTATTTGGTTTGGGTTTGTTGTGGGTTTGTTTGGTAAAAATAAAAAAACAACCAATGCTTGGATTCTTGTTGTCTAGACAATGGAAAAATATATTGAAGGAGTAGCATCACAATAAACTGACCCACGAATATTTAGTTTACTAGCTGCAGAGCAACTCCTGGCTAATCTGTAAACACTAAGGAACTTCATAAACATTTATAGTACAATTAGGGACTTATCAACACGAAAAGTTCTGGAGGTTTGTCTACTTTTCTGACATACTGTTATATCTTATATCACGTATCACTACTATATTATAAGAATTCAAACCTACTTCCTCCCTCTTCCCATCTCTGTCAAGAACTAAACTGTTCAGGTTTACAGAATGCAACCTGAGAAGAGATAATTTCATCAAGTCTCTACAAAATATGCTCAGGTTGATCTGAAGAGATAAAGAGTGACAGTATTCACTAAATGTCATCAGGAAGAAAGTAGTATAGAGTGACATAGCTCTTGATATGGTTATCAACTTTACTACCTAAGCCCCATCCAAGCAGATGAATTGTTAAGAAGTTCCTTCAGGGGGGTAAAATCTGCAAGAGTTCACAACAATGAAAACACACTCCTGGACAGGTTGAGACAGTTCTGACAACTGACATTCTGTGACCAGCCTTAAAAGCAGCAATGTTCTTGTGCTTTAGGCACAAAACAAGCAATGCTATTTATTTACAGATTCTACTGTATTCTTAGTGCATTTTTAGTTGGTTTATCAAAATACATCACCAGCTTGGTGTGCATGCAATAACTAATTTAAGACAGGGCACCAAGGTAATACAGTCCGTATTAAAGAAAACATATCTCCTTACCTTTGCAGGCAAGGCAGATTAGAACTGTAACCACAATTTCAAATGTCGAAGAACAATACAATTAAAACTGTGGAGAGATCTGTGTGTGTAAAACTCACATATATCAGAAAGGAATAATTTTTTCTAAGTTCAGCCATTTAAAATGGTCAATCACCTAGGCTCCCTATAGACTCTTCTTCAGTAATATAATCTATGCAGCTTTTTTAGGACAAATTTCTCTATTCTTCCTGTACTGACTGAAAAGGTAATATAAGCAATTAGTAGACATTTGAATTTTACATGGATTAAGTTAGGAGAGGCAAATTCCACACATACTGTTCAGGCATCTTCTTCATTAGGAGGTATGTATGTACAGTTCACTCTGAAGCACAGGCAAAGGATATTAAACTTGCTCTCTGGGCAGTTTATCTGCAAACAGAAACAAATGAAGCCTAAGACATGGCCACCACCATGAAAGAATATGTCTGATTATGCCAAGTCGCTGCTGGAAAACTTAGCAGACCACTAGTCATTCCTGGAAAGGTTCTACATGATTTTTCACCAAGCTTTCTGGAAGGTTGTCAATTCAATAGCTGCAAAAACGAGACAGGTAGATTGACTTCTACACCTGTGTCTATACAGCATAGACAAACTGAATTCATGATTCTCCTTACACTAAAACACAACAAACCATCACGTTCTGCACAGAACCTGAAATTATTAGGTTTCTCATTGTTTCTTTTAAATGATGTGCTCTTCATTTTAAATAGTGGACCCTTTTAAAGTCTCAGAACTTTTCAAGTTTATTTGTTTGGGACATAATCATGTCTGTGTGGATTGATAGGTGTAATGATCACCCACTTTGACTTTCTTAAAAAACTCACCAACATGCCTTGTAAACATCTAGCAAAAGCATTTTAGGGGTTTCTAGGAGAGATAAACGATCACTGTATTGTTTCTTCTACTGAATGAGTGCCCTAAGCATTTAGGTAATACCTAATACCTAATACCTAATCTGATAATACCTTGATTGATATATTCTAACACACCTTCTGTGATTGTATAAGCTTAAAAATTATATTTGAGACTACACTATATCAGATGAGGTTTTGTTGGAATTTGAAAAATTCACATGCCCCTTGAGATTAAAATGAATTAAACCTGCAGGAAGCATGCAGATACTTCTTCCAAACTAGGAGCCTAATTTCTAGAAGAAAATTAAGCACTGGTGCTCTGGTTTACCAACTACATTGTGTCTATGTGATCAAGCTACAATTCTTCATAAATATGAAGAGAGTTTTCAATTTCATGACACTTAACTGCTGTTCTTTATGAAGAGGTTCCCTCAGATCTAACAGTGCTCTTCAGAGATATTGGAGATTAACCTCTCAGAGGACAGTCATAAAATAAATTTGTTCAGCATAAAATGAAGATCATAAGGCAATTCAAGATGAAGAAACCACAGGACTTCCCTAGTCCGACACCTTGCGCCTTTTGCATCGCTTTCAGTGTCACCTCTAGGAATAGATACGTTGTTCATAACTTTATCAGGTTTTGAAAACCTTCATGGATGGAGTCTACAACAACCTCTCTGAGCAATCCTTTCCACTGCTTTACTTTTCTTACAGTGAAAACATTTTTCCTTAAATCCAGTCAAAATCTCTCTCCTTTCAGTTTGTGCCTTTGCTCTCATGCTTATGCCATGCGCTGCTGGGAATAACTTGTCTCTGTCTTCTTGATAATCTCCCTGAAGATGTTAGGGGGAGGCTGTTAGGTCCTTAAGATGCTTTCCTTTACCCAGACTTGTTCTCTCAACCTCTCCTCATTGTACAAGTGCTCCAGCCCCTCAGTTCTGACAATCTTGGTTACTGCTAATTTATATTCCCAGCAAAAGATCTTCAATATTTTTCTCTAACATATACGAACCTAGTGTTCAGATAGTAAAGAGCCTCTCCTGATGATGCTTTATCTCCCGCTGCTCTACAGATGGATTTTCTCCCTTGATCTTACTTGAAAATCAATGTAGGTCCCTGACATTCAGGTTCTATCCAGCAGCATTGAATAAAGTCAGTGTAGAGCATACAATCATTTAACTCAGAAAATATCTTTAACACCAACAAGTCCAGCCATTAATGTGGTGCTGCCAAGTCCACCACTGAACTACATACCTTAACACCAGATTTATATTTTTAAATACCTCCAGGGATGGTGATTCAACCACTTCCCTCATAAGCCTGTTCCAATGCTTGACAATCATTTTCTGACCAAATAGAAAAAGGAACATGTGCTGGTATCCACAAGATAAAGAAAACCCAACAGATATATATATATACACACACATATACATATATATATATCACAGATTTTCTACTGATATGTTTTTCTTGATTTTTTTAATGTCCAAACTAAATTTCAGTGTACATACACTTTATTATGGCATCCCACACTTTACAGTTAAACTATATTCATCTTTCATTTGTATATTTTCAAGTATATCCCATGTGAGTTTTGTTGAGCTTTTATTTTTAGGAATGAAACCTAAATGAGAGTCTGATTTTATCAAGTTCAGAGTAACTTCTATATAACTACAAATAATTATATTTTTAACCTAGCACAGCTGATTTTGGTAGATGAACACACACACAACTTTATGTGGGTGCAGAAAATAATGCAGTTCTCACTTTTTCCTTTCTCCAGACAAATTGTATTCATAATTTACTTCTTTTTGCATTAACTTAAAAATGTCCTTATCAATGCTAGTAACTTTTTTTTTCCTAATTAAATTTTTTTTTCCTAAATTGTACTTTATGTTCAGCTTCACCTGTAAAGCCCCTTATTTTCCAATTTATAAATAATCCAAATGAAAGTTTGCTTTATATGACACAGCTGCACTTGAGGCCTTATGACTTACTTTTCACCTAAGGAGAACTTATTTCAAGATCTTCACATTTAAATTGTTTCAAAGCAATTGCTGGTGTCTGTCTCTAAATAATCTTTATTTAAGACACATATTTAGTAAATGAATAGGTCAAATGTGGAACAGTAAAGTCAGAAAAAAAATTAAGCATGTTCATTGTTAGAAGAAATACAGAGATAACACTCTCTGATGCAACCTAATGTAAGTTTCATTTTTTTCACCTAGAATATTTCATCAAGACTATACCCAGCAAATTAAGGCAAAGAACTCTACTTGTACAAACATTAAAAGAAGAATAATCAATTTTGAAGAGTAAATTTGTGTTATTATTTTCCTAGTTAATTTCAAAACTGTGGTAATTCTAGGCTAATCAAAATCATTAAGTACATCTTTGCTTTGGACAATGACACGACGACCTAACTGCCAAAGAAAAAGAAGCCTTTCTAATTGCTCCCAGATGTTGTTATAAATCTGTCAACCAAGACAGAAATGTCTCCTTCCATGAATATTGATTTTAGTTTTGCAATTTGTAATCATACAACAAACCCTAGGCTGAGGACCTTACTTGAATGACAGTGGTCTTTGAATAGAATGTGATATGTCAGTGTTTAAGTTTCTATATTCAACCAGATGTTGAAAACAAAATTACCCAAATTAGTTTAAGAAATCGTTTAAAGATGACATAATCAAGGAAGCCAGTACTGGTTAGAATCTTCATGAATGGGCAGCCTTGCTGAAAGGGACTTGGAGGTCCTTGAGGGCAAGTAGCTGAAGATGAGCCAGCCACGAGATGTTGCAGTAGCAAAGGAAAACTGGATCCTGGGCTGTATTCACAGGATCCTTATTAACAGAGATAGAGATGTGATCATCCTACTCTACTCAGCATCTGTCAGGCTGCATCTGAAGTACTCTGCCCAATTATAATCTCATAATTCAAATTTTAAAAGAAGACTCAAGCACACTGGAAAGAGTTGAAAGGATCACCACAAAAATTATCAGAGGACTGGAAACTTGCACTCTGAGGAAAGACTGAAGGCATTAGGTCTTTTCTCCCTGGAGAAGGGAAGGCTTAGGAGGGACCTCACCACAGTGTTTTAGTACTAAAGGGGCAGCTACGAAGAGGACAGAGACTCTCCCTTGGAAAATACCCACATGAGGAGGACAAAGGACAATAGGAAGAAGGTACATGGGAAGAGGTTTCATCTTGAGAAAGAATTTGTTTTCAGCAAGAACAATCATGGGAACAACCTCCCAAGGGATATGACGAAGTTCTCACCTCTGAAGATTTTCAAGACACAGCTGGAAAGAGTGCACCTTAGCTCCCTTTCCCATGAAAAGTTAGACAAGATATTTCAAGGTCCCCTCAAATCAGGGAGGTTCTGTGATTCTACAAAATTTATCATTGACCAAAAGGTGTTTATGGGTTTCCAGTTTTCTCAAAGGAGTTTGGAATAGACTAGTCAGGAAATATTGTGGACATCACCTTCTAAATTAGTCTATCAACTTCATGAAATAAAGATATCAGGCCTGCAAAGTTGATGTTCCCTGACTTCAATTCTAGATGTACACAACTGCAAAATTTTCCACTCAGGAAGACCTACTTCCAGTATTCATGGTAAGATGAATCCCACTGTGTGAAGGACCCAAAGGACTATAACAGAAATAATGAGCATTGTAACAAAAAAAAAAAAAAAAAAAAAAGGGGAATTTTAAATTATTATTTGAAGATTAACAAGTGGAAAAAAAGTTTATTTTCAGTAATCTTGCAGATAAGATTATTATTTTAACTAAAGAGTTATTTTTATTTGGATTCTACCCACAATCAAACTTTGGAATTTCATCAGAATAACCATCATGAATTTTAAGCAAATAGAAGGTGAGGAAATCTAAAATAGTTGAAAGCTATCTAAAGTCTAATGCTGTTTCTTTTACGTAGACAACACTGAGAACAATTATGTCATCAGGCATCCATAATTTGAAAAATGGTGTTTTCTGAATTATATCTGCTATCATGAAGACATGAGAAAAGAATTGCCCCTTGTGATCGGAAATACCTTGAAATTGTCTCTCATTCCTCAAAACACAAAAGTGAAAAGGTGCATCAAAGAAACTTACATAGAACTTTTTATGAGTGACCTTTGAAGTCCCATTTAAACAAATTATATACTTCATGTTAAGTGTCAAAGTAGTCCACTTGACTTCAGCAGAACAGTTCGACAAGCTTTGTATTGCTTTTTCAGCAAGAAAACACAGTGAACATTTTGTTGAACTGAGGCCTCAAACAAGAAAACAGACAGAATGGCTAACACATCCATTGCTACATATGACAGATAAAATGAGATTTTGTTTTTATAAGAAATATATATAGAAACCCCATGCACAGAATATACTTTACAAAATAATGCTTTCCCAGTAGCATTTCAATACAAGGCTTCAATAAATTATACTACAGGATCAAAATAAGGAAATTCTGAAATTTTAGTATTTATTTCCAGGATATTACAGAGATTGTCATCACCTGAATTAGGTTACAGCATTATCACTGGCATCAAAATACTATACATATTCTCAGACCTTGGGAAGTGGGAGTATTAAATCTGAAATCACTGTTTCACAACATCTTGATTCTCTTCAGTGCATCATATTTCTCACCTATCTCCTAAGCTGAATGTGACTTGGGAAAGCAGAGGCCCCACATTCACAGAGAAAATATTTGTTTCTAGCCTGACATAAAGGTATTCTGATGCAGATTTAGGTGGATGCTTGAATTTTCCTAATAACAGCTCTGTATATGTGCTTGTGGCAATTGTATTCCCTCTAGACTCCTTAAGTGGAAAGTATAATTACTGTTACAATTCTACTTAAAGCTTGACAATGTCAAGCATATGATATATGAAGAAGAGAAAAATATTCACCAAAGGGAGGCAGACATGAATTTGGACTTTTAGGAGATATTTGATCTTCCAAAGGGTCAGAAGGGTGGAGGCCAAGCAAAATATCCTGTGAATCTGTAAATCTGTGAAATGGCTTTACATGGGAGTCCATGATGTTCTGAATGGGAAATAATGTTATTCCTTGGGAAAATTAATTTAAACAATATATCTGGTCCTTATAAAAGTCCACATGAAGAAAATATGTACCTCTTTAAAAGCAGAAAGTGTGGTGTGACTTAAGGAGATAAGCAAAAATTAGAGGAAGTAATATCTCTTATCAGATATAAATCTATAAATATCTGGAAATGGGGAAAAAAAAAAGAAAAAGGCAAAAATTCAAGCTGGTACACTTACAGGTCTTCAGCAAAGAATGTGGTATCTCCAGAAGCTTGTTTATTTCTACCAGCTATGTCACCTAGTTCAATAATTAACAAGTATTCCTTAGTAACAGACAGAAATAGCATATTCTTGGTTTTAATATATGAGAAGCATATAATGAATGAAGACTGCTCCAGTCTACCAAATATCCAAAATAACCACCTGAATATTCAGAGACAAATATTTCCACATAGTTTTCACTCTTTTCTGCTCCATTGCAGTATGTAGTGTTTAATACTCCACTTTAAAATTAAATAGAAATTTAAAAGTGGTAGCTCTTCATCTGCTTACCCTATCTGAGCCTGGAATGCATGTAGAAAACTAAAGGTTAGCCAAATTACCCATACGCTCATTTCCAAAGGACCAGGATTTTACCAAGAACATACTTCTAAGAGTCACTATTAAGTCACTATTAAGTCACTAAGAGTCACTATTAAGTCCACTGCCAGTCCTAAGAGGCAGTGGCATTGTGAAGCTGATAAGCACACAGTAAAGGCTAAATTGATGGTCCCTTTTGTCCAGAAATTATATTATTTACATTGCTTCTTAACCTAGCATGCCTGTGCTGTTACCATTCCACATCCTACAATGGCAGCCATAATGACTCTTGGAGTTATTAATTCCTGCAGGTAAGTCCACTGATTATCAGCTCTAGTTATGCTGTCCCTCAAGGCAAGTTCTAAAAATAACAGCAAAGAAAGAGAATGAAAGAAATCTTTCTTTTGGCTCACTTTTCCTGAAAAAATAGTATATACACAAACCATTAAAACTAATTTAAGAATGCATATATTAAGAAAAATATCTTCATACTATCATAGAATTGCTTAGGTTGGAAAAGACCTTTAACATCGTCCAATCATTAATCCAGCAATGCCAATTCCACCACTAAACCATGTCCCTACGTGCCACATTTATAAGACTTTTAAAAGCCTCCAGGGATGGTGTCTCCACCACTTCTCTAAGCAGGCAGTTCCAGTGCTTGATCACCCTTTCTGGGAAGAAATTTTTCCTAATATCCAATCTAAACCTCCCTTGGGATGACTTGAAGCCATTTCCTCTTGTTCTGTCGCTTGTTACTTGGCAGAAGAGACCAACAGCCACCTGCCTACAACTTCCTTTCAGGCAGTTGTAGAGAGCAATAAGATCTCCCCTGAGCCTCTTTTCCTCCAGGCTAAACAACTCCAGCTCCCTCATACACTCCTCACAAAACTTGTACTCCAGACCCTTCACCAGCTTCATTGCCATTCTTTAGAAACATAATCTTTGACAGATTATGGTTTCTTAATTGCAGACCTCAGACTAAATTTCATACAGTGCAGACGTGCATATTTCCTGAGAAAAGGAACTCAAATTCCTATTTCAAAAAACAACCTATGCTTCAGTTGCTCTTTTACACTGCAGGTTGCACAAGCTCTGCCATTTCCCTACTTGCTGTTACGCTGAGTTCCCTCTATTGCTTCATAAAGATATGGCAGCATGAAGATTTCTAACATGAAAGCATGATATAATCAATGGTAATCTTTGCATGTATATATACATACATCCTCAAACCACATCTGGAAGAATTCAATGAAATCTTCCACAGAAGAAATACTGCAATTTCTGCTAAATGCTATACAGCACTTGGACATAGCTTTCCTTTGGGATAGGATCATAGGTTTCTGATCTATCTTGTCTCTTAAAAATTCTAAAAGTTACTGTATACAGTACTCAAATATTTAATAATGCAATTAATTCCCAAAATAGCTGACAAATCATTTCTAAAACATCTTACAGCATGAAATCCTGCATAGTCCCTAAACTCACAAAATTAACTGTGCCTAGGGGAGATTCTTAGCTTGTAATGTAGAAATGAGTAATTGTTTAGTATTCCTTTGAAGTACACATTTGCTGTTACACTGTT
This sequence comes from Phylloscopus whistleri, assembly GCA_017589585.1. NCBI lineage: Eukaryota > Metazoa > Chordata > Aves > Passeriformes > Phylloscopidae > Phylloscopus > Phylloscopus whistleri. The sequence continues at coordinate 4,216,490 of JADMLD010001389.1, read as the reverse complement.
ACTAAACACATCTCATCAGCAAATCCAGAAAATTCTTTTAGCTAAAGGGATAATTATAAAGCTGTCTACATAAGAAGATATCCTCTTTGAAGCTCTAAATCAGAATCCAAGACCACATTTCTGTAACCAGTATTTATTTTTATTTTTATTGATCTTTTCACCCTCAGGAACCTTAAAAGCACCTTCTTCTCACCAAATTCTCCTGTCCAGTCCAGTTACTGTGCCTTATAGCACTTACTAAATTATTATTTAAGTAGCTTTTCCAAATATAACTGTTATTTCCATATTGTCATGTGCAGATAAGAGATTGAAGTTTCACAAATATCCTTTTATCATTAGGAAAACTAAATTACTAGTTTGTATCGAGCTATTCAACAGTTTGTACTGTAACTGAAAATATTGGCATCAAGGATAAATAAAGTCAGACAAGTTCCAGAAAGAAAACCCTGAATTACATCATAATTTTTTTTCTTCCTTTATGAGGTATGCAAAAAAAAAGAATTTTGGAGACCACATATCAGAAACTATGAAATTAATGTAGAAAAAAATAGGTTAAGTATATATTGAACTAAACATACAAAATGAAATAAATAATAATAATGCTATTAGAGTATATTTCTAGTTTTGCATGTCCCTGATTTCTTGAGTCAGAAATTATGAGCAACATTTTAACTCTATTTGGTTAAATTCTGATACCTACTTGTCACAACTTCATTTTTTTTAAAAATCATGCTTTTCCTTGGCTCATGCTGTTTACCTAAACCTAGATTAAAATTACTGGGATGGGATGGGGTGGGGTCCATCTTGTTTTGGATGGTTGGATTGGGGTTTTGTTTGGGGTTTTTTGTTATTTGCTTGTTTTTAAGTAGAGCAAAGAACCTGGGAAATATGCACTTAGCTTTCAGAGCAGTATAACTGTGCCCTCAGTATTACTTATGTCCAATTATCTGACATAGGAGTTATTTATTTCTTTCATGAAAAACATCATTAAGCCTTGGTTTTATCATGATAGAAGAACTGAATACCTTTTTGTAAATTTTGGATTTTTGTCTTTCAGACAACTCTTTCAACTTCACTTGTCCCAGTTTTAGTACCATTACTCTCTTAATCTTTCCAAACTAAATAATTCAAAGAAATGGTACCCTTTCCAACATTAGTAGCTTAACCAAGCTAGTTTAACATGATTCAAAATCCTTTACCAAAAATAAAGGTATTTTATTTTGATATTGGTGCTTTTTCACCTGATTACAGGTGGCCATTTAACACGGTCTTCATACATTGATCACAACGTTTTAGGGGTTTTAAACACATTGATTTAATGCAGCTGAAAATAGATCATTATTGTCCATCTATATTCATTGTTTGACCATTCTTTTTTAGCAATTCTTTGACTTAACCTTGGATTCAACAAAACTGAGAATATTAAACTAACATACCCATAAAGCTGAGAAAGAGAACATTCAGATAAATTAGATTTTACATAACAGTCAAAAGGTTTAGACATAGAGAGGTTGTTTACCGGAAGTTTTCTTGCAATCAGGGGAAAAAAGAGAACAAATAAATGCATCCCCCCCTCGTCTTTAGGTGTGCAAATATGGAGAGCTAATTAGAGGAAAATATCTACACATTTACAAATCCAACATTGTTCTCTCTTACATTTCCATTCTCAAATGCCAAAGGAATTATAACTTCAAGACTTTTACTGCAGCCCTTAAAATGGCTAGTTTCAAAATTAATTTCCTAGGCAGATATGTGAGTAAATGTATTTGTACATTCCTTCAATTAAGGACAATATACGGAGGTATTAGAATCTCTCCCCATGATCTTTGCATCTTCTTTACAGTTACATACTTAAAGAAAATACCATTGAATCTATTTTCCTTATCTGTGGAAGTCTATACACCAGCTTTAAAAATTTCAAAACTTTATTAATAAAATTTCATCTCCCTTTTTTGAAGGAAATGAAAATCCCATGCGCAGAAAAGAACCATAAACTCATTCTACATATGCAATAAATCTCTAGCATTTTGCCCATAGTATTTAATATCATTCTAAATTTCAGGGGTTTTGTCAACTATCATTTTAATTTACTGAGAAGAAATTTTAAAAAAGAAAAGAAAAAATAATTTGGAGTGAAAATAGAAAATGCTCAACTAAATAATGTTCCATTCTATCACTCAGTACACAAAATACCTCAGCTGCAAACTGTGACTTTTCTGAGGTAAACACCTCAATATTGACCTTGGCTCTCACATTCAAGAAGTACCACGGTGCTTCTCTGCACCTCCCATATAGAGCTACTAAAAGGGACATTAAAGAATAGAATTAATAACCAGAATTAAAAATAATAATAAAAAAAGCAACACACTCTTTTCTATATAAGAAGAAAGCAGAGAGCTGAATTGGATGATAGGCAAAAGCAATTAGTAAGGAAAACTTTATGTTAATTAAGCAGCAGGGCTTGTTAGGTCATCTTAATTATGCATGCTAAATTCTGACTTGAGGCACAGAAAACTGTGAAGATTTCTAGTTGAAGAGTAAAAGAATTCTGAGTTCATAACACTTTATTTATGCTCTATTTTGCTTGGTATGAATCATGGTTGTCATAAATAAATGTGGAAATGTATTTATGCTCAGGATTTTGTGGGTTTTTTCTTCTTTCTGTATAATACTTGTACATACTCATTAAGTGAAGTATACCAAAACAAAGTTTCTTTAAAATAATATGTTGCCTTTCTGTTTTCCAGATTTTTTTTCTACTTATACAGTACAGATGTCAGTATTGTTATAATTTAATAAAAATATTGTCATAATAATTAAGCATAATTTTTCCATTTTACAGGAAAGTTCATAATTCATTTTTACTTCAGGCTAAAATAAGAATGAACCTCTACAAATCTAAAATTTTAAGAAAAAAGATTCCCTGAAGTTAAACTAATTAAATATTTTTATTTCATTATAGTATATTTGGGGGTTTATTAACTTACAGGTTCATTTTTCCTGAAGAAATCATAATCTGGTTGAAAAATAGTGTGGTTTTATTAATACCAAGTCATTCTGTTCAAGTGATCACTTGTTCAAGTACTAATCATTTTCAAATTTCAGAATTCAGTATAAAGTTGATGGAAAATAAGAGTTTCTCTCATATATGATATGAGTATATCATATATCAGAGAATAGTTTAAAGAGCTTCAGTCTAGTTAGAAGTTGTTTAATACCAGGATAACACAAGGTTCAAATGCTAACAACTCACCCTGTCCAGAGTCTAACTTTCTAAAAGTTCTTTTTGAACTGCAAAGAAGAATAGCTGGTGAGAAGCAGGGAAATGCATGAATTAATCGATGTTTGCCCATTTCATTTTGGCAGAGTAGCCATTCTGGATTTTATTAGGAAATATGTAAGAAGTCAAATTTTTAAAATAACTCACTTATATGTATTGATGAATTAAGTCAGGAAGTGCAAGATTGAGTGAGAATTAATTTAAAAGTTTTCCTAGTCTGAACCCCCCCCACCAGATCTGGATTTAAAATGGATAAAAATGCATTTTTGTTTCCTTTGTGCTTTTTCACCCCAGTAACAAGAGGAAACAAGAAGACAATGATAGTGTCTTGATAGTGAAATGTTAGATAAAGTTAATTCTACTAGCAAGAAGGATAAGGTATTGTACCAGTTTGATCTTTGACTCTTCTTCTCCAATTTTCTAAAGGCATGGTTTATTACTTCTGGCAAAATTATTATTACTGTAAAATTCCTGTAATCTTGTTATAAGAAGTAACAGCCATGGCATTTCCCAATATCATGTGATGTTTACTTTTATAAGCACTGTATTTTCTTTATTTCTGATTAGTAAGAGTATGGTGATACAGAAAGAGTGGTCAAAGTAAATGCAAAATTGCTGAGAATAGTTAAAATAAAAAGGAGATTACAAATCTAAGAAATAAATGTAACTATTTAAATAGCTTAGTAAACTATACCATGTGAACATGCAAGTCTACACAAGTGTGGCAGAAAAAAAGATAAAAATATACCTGAATAGCAACACATTTTGATTATTATTTCTATGTTATGAGGACAAGTATCATTTTGATTATCCTCAGACATTAAGAAATATGAAAGGACTATCAAATGCACAAATTAGGTCTATTAGTATGTGAAATGATGATAGAAAAATATCTTCAATCAGAGTAGACCAGTGATATTTCCACAGGACTTCTGTGTATCATATTAAAATATATTCACATTTTTCTTTAATAGAAATTAGTTTAGACTTTAAAACAAATCATGTCTTATAAACATTTACACAAGCACAACTTTTATCTCAAGAAGACTGTGCAAAGAAAGTCTGAATAGTCTGAAACAATATGGCAAGTGATTTTCAACATTTCTACACGTTTTTTGGAGCCATGGAAAAAACAAAACCAATTGTACTGTAGTTACTCTCCTAAAATCATAGAATGCATTTAGTTCCTTTGTTGTACCCATAAGCAAACATTTATTACTAGAATTGTTCAATATGGTATCTGATTGAATAGTTTAATTTTTTTCCAAAGTACATACAAAGAAATACTTAAGAAATCCTAAGAGGAGAGTGAAATGGATAGAAAATTTGATTTTGATCACTTTTCCCCTCAGGTATGCTAAACCATCATCTTTTTTAGAGGTCTGCTGAGGAACAGCCTAGAAACAAAGGAAAAGCTATCATAATTGAACTCAACAGGATCCACACCTGCAAATTTGACTTGGAACCTTCCAAGTAGATGAGATGGAATTTTTACCAACTTTGTACTCCATTAGGATACTAAAAGATAAAATAATTATGAGGAAAATTATATACTAGTTAGAGAGTTATACAAACCTACAGAAAAGACCTTGAAACAACAATTAGTACTGGGAACTCTATGAATCATAAACAAGGAAAAGCAATGTCAGAATTATATTGGTAGTTCTAACTGTCATAAGGGTAAAGTCAACATGGTGAAAAGGTCTGGGGTAGAAGTACCTTACACAAACACCACCAGAGGTCAAAAACTTTCAATTCATAACTGCCTGGTTTTACACCATCAGAAAAAAGTCTTTACTGAGGTCTCAAAATGCTTCATAAAAACTTCAGGTTTTGTTTGGAACAAGTTTTAGGTGTTTTAAACCTATTTAAATGGCTTTTAGCTGTGTGGTGCAGGCTGAATACACTCCTATTAAGCAGTCTTCTTGTTATTTTTTTCTGATTAAGCTGTAGCCATTATCAACCAGTGAAAATAAAACACATTTCCAGTCCAGGTCATATCACTCTATAATCTCATAATGCTTGCCAAGATTATTAACCCTTTAAATATAATTGAAATACTATCTGCATCTCTGAAATGTTTAAAACCCAGGTAACTGAAGAACATTTAAATGTTTAATCAACAAAAAGAATGACCATAAAATATTCATCACAGTCTGTATGAACACTTGGTTCCACTTGGAGCATAGAGGGCTCTTAAGGGTCCAGAAGAGGAGCTACTGTGTTTTTCATGAATTTTTTGTACTTTTCTATCCTGAGGCAAAGTAATGATGTAAAGTATTCTTACAGTATCATATAATAGCAATTATAGGGTTCTGCCTCACATCAGAAGGTTTTCTGAGAAAGGTACTTTCCTTACAGCACCACAGGAGATGAAAAGCATGCAACTGGCCCATGGAACTCTATTCCAATATTTATTATTCCATTATTTTTCACCCTGGCCCTATGTTCTTATAAAATAACTATCACTACTGATCTTGGAAAATATCCAAAGGTCTGAGATAATTTACATCTTTGATCAGTACATAAAATATACAACTACAATGAATGAGAAGTGATGCAAATTTTAAATTCAAAAAGGTGAATATAAAAGAATTGAAATTATTAATGCAAACAAAGAAGCATGAAACAATGACTTAAAGTAATAAGTAGCAGCTATATATAAACCAGATGCATGTTTCATACAGTTTTCAGATTTTGGGGTGTTCATTGCTTGTTTGAAATTATTTAGAGAAACGAACAATATAACTTTTAAACTACCACGTGATCTATAAAGTGCGGTGCAAGGAAACTAGCAAACAATTTAAATTTTAAATGTTTCAAACTATCATGTTCAAGAAATTATATGCAGTAAGTACATAAAAAAAATTTTTCTCTAAAAAGGGTAATTTTCTAGAAAAAATAAACTAACTTATTAAAATATTGTTTGTAATTTAATAGCTAATATCAATAAGATCATTAAAACTTATCAGTAGAAAAAAAATAGTTAATTAGTTGTGTTATGTGGAATAATTAACACAATCTAGGCATCTGATAGATTACTAAAATACCTGTCTTAGAATTTTCTATTTTTCAAATGGAAGATAAAAAGCTTAAAAAAAACAAACAAAAAAAACCCCAAAACCAACAAAAATCTTCCCCTCCCACCCCCTCCCCCCCAAAAAAAACCAAAGCCAAACAAAACCCAACTACCTAAATTGCTAAGAGGTCAAAGTGGAAAATCTTTTAACAAATTTGAAGACTAATGTTCTAATGTAGGATATCTTTTAAAATAGATCCTTTCCTGACATTATAATTCCAGACTGAATTCCAACCAATGAGAAGAAACTCACCCAAACCTAGCAATGAAAGTTTTTTTGAAAGAATATAGTTGTGATTTTTATAAACTGAAGCAAGGTCAAAAACTCATGGAAATGGACGGAAAAAAATGAAAATAAGCAACCAGATTAATTAATCAGATTAATCTGAAAGCACAGAAAGTAGAAAAGATAGTAATAAGGTCCTGTTTGTATTAGTAATAAAATATTTAAAAACAAGATTTATGTAAATATTAAAGTAAACATTATTAATGAATGAATCATATGAATAAGATACAAAATACAGAGAAAGAGACAATTTTCATTAGCTTGATTTTTGTCCTATTTTCCCAGGCAAATTAGGGAAATTAGGTGAATTTGACATTTAGAATAGGGCATTGTAATTTGAAAAAAATACAGTATGTGTAATTTTGAAAGAAAGCTAATATAATTGTGTATTCAATCTGCAAAACATTGACAGAAACATCACAGTTACTCTCCAACTCATGTTTACAATAATATTAGGTTACATGCCTCTAAACACTTTTAATAACAAACAAAATGTTATTTTATTTTTTTTTTTAGCTTCATAAACGTATTAAAAAAGGAACCAAATACTGGTATTCATACCGTCATAAATCCATCCAGCAAACCTGAATCAGGCTTTGGGGGTGCTTGCAAGCGCTCCATAGACCACTTCTCAATGATAGATGACACCTGGGTGTTTTCCGTGTTTAGAATCCTGAATCCAGTCATATTAACGCCACTGTACCGATAGGGTTCCACATCCAAGGCAAACAGGTCCTGAAAAAATTACCATTGTATAAATTCTGTAATACACTGCAATTGCTATTTCAGTTGTTGGGCCATCTCCCCAGACGAAAGCATGGCATTTTTTCAGTGCTACTGATGTTAGGAAGCATGTTCTGCCTGTCTGGGGGCCTGTGTCTGTGAGCAAGCAACTTGGTTGCCCTTATGGTGGAAGTAATCTGATTCTCAGAGGAAGAACAGACTTCCAGGAGATGTTAGTCCAATTACAGAACTGCATCTACTACTAAGTAGTAAGCTTAATTATGTTCCGTTTCTAAACATTAATATTAATTGCCAGTTCTTGAATTTACTAGAAATCAGACAAAAATAGAAAAATGAACTGGACAAGAGTTTCCTTGAGCTTTCACTCTCAGTGAAACTTAAAAATGTTAATCTTGGAAGGATAAATTGGTGGAGGGGAGTAGGCATGGGGTAGGGGTGGTGGTGAGCAGGGACAAGGTACATGGCTTTAAATTTTTCACTGTTATCAACATACTTCCAAATATGGACATATCTTTGATTAGGAATTCATCTTCGCAATAACTTTTGACAATTTATATGTTTTCAGTGTATCTGTATGTGTGTGTGTGTGTGTACAGTTGCCCTCAAACACAAACAGGGGGAAATATAATTAATGAAAAGTAAAGAAATATTATATGTAATATATTGATTCCCTATAACATAATCTTAATATATTGAACACAGAAACTTTCCCCATAATTCATAAGCAGTCATTCATCTAATTTTTAATTTAATTTTTGTTGTCAGGTAGCTTTAGGTGTAACACTTGCCTGAATCCATTTTGTTTACTGGCTAGAGATGAAGAGGATTAAATATTGTACTACAGAAAACCCAAATATAATATCCATCATCAACATCACAAAGCCCACAAAAATATCAACCACTTATCTATCACCATACATTTTGAATTCTGTAGCTAGTAATATGATATAGTCTCCCATATCTAAGATATGCAGATTTCAAAATTCATTTAAAATAACCTAAGTCACATCCTCTTTGCAAAGAGGTAAAACATTTTGTTGAAAGGAAATGTTGGACATAACTAGAATTATGTTACAATTTCTCTTTAAAAAATTCTCTTAGTTTTTACTGTGCAAGAAATCAGAACCCTGAATGCAATTTTTTAATCCAAACACATTCATGTTTACACTGGAATGTAATAAATATACACAATATTGTTATGCATATATTACAAATGCACCCAGGTTAGTGTATAATGAGCCAGTGCATTACATCCTGAATCAATCAAGAGGAGATTACACAGAGACTGTTGTAAATACTGTGACTGGAAAATTTATTTGACAGGACATTCACCATGTCAGGTAAGAAGCAATTAATATATAAAAACAACTAAATTCTGATGCTGGTTCCAGAGCTACACTGCAAAATCAAAATCTATGATAGGTTTGAGCACAGTAAATTATCTCTTGATAGTTCCAAGTCAATATAATACTCTTGTCTCCATAGAAAATCTAATGTTTTAATAAGTAAATAAGAATATAGAAAACTCTGATTTTTAAATGGAGCTTTAAGAGTGAAAATTTTATGCCAAAGGACAGCATAGTACTCAAACGATTTTCACCAATATCAAAATAAAAAATTTAAAAATAAGGAAAAAACCTTCAAAACATTTATAATCCATTTTTATGGAGGCAAATCTATTTGGTGAGGGAAATTCTATTGCATGCAATCCTAAATCTATAAGTGACAGAACAATTTACTCTTCTAAAATAAGGTAGGTATTTGTGCAGGGTGTGCATTTGAACTTCAAAATTATTTTGCTTTCTATCTAACTAGCTATTTCATGTTAATATTTTCCATGAACTTCTGTTTTGTGATTCTGAGGTGGACTCCTACCCTACCACAAAAGATTCACTTTCATAAGAACTTAAACATGTATGTGACTTTAAACATAGGCCATTTCAAGCTTGGTTTTGCCAAGGCACATCTGTCTCATGTTTGTCTCATACTCTTCTTTAAAAAAACATAATGAACTGCTATCTAATTAGACAAAATTGAATGCAAATTTAAGACAGAAATGTGCATAACTCTGGAGATTATGTAGTCTATAGAATAATATTTTTCCAATTTTTAAACTGTTTCTTAGTTAGGCTGTGGTGAACAGGAAAAAGGATTTCACATACATGTTTGTTTCGTAAGAATATTCACATTTTATATGTTCGTTTACTGCAAATGATAGATCCAAGAATGATCAAATTCCTTCTAAGTTACATTTTCAGTGGACACCAAAGAATATTGCATAATTCATGTGCCTAAAAAGCTCATACAAATTGTTAAATAAAATGCTGCTAAGATTCACACCAAATTATTCATGAATCATATGACAGAGAAGAACTACCTTGTAAAAAGTTGGATTAAAAATATGGAATATATGAGTAAATACTAAAATATCTTAATCTTCACATACAAACGGCTAAAAGACAAAAAGGACAATATGCATAAAATAAACAATGAATTATGAATTATGCATTTAACCCTCTTTGACTGTTAAAAGCTGCAGTGCTACAGCCAGATGCTTTTTTCAGGTCTATCAGTTCCCAGGGCACACTGTTGAACACTAATTAAACCATCCTGATGAGTTTTCACTGAAAGTAAGAAAACTCAGCAAAGAAAACATCTTGCACTCATACCCCATTCCAGAGAGACTTTTTCCACTTTGTTGAGTTATATAATTAGGAAAGTAACATCTTTGTTGGATGTCATTACTATGTTTTCACAAGCCACTTACCAGTGTGGTAAAGATATAGTGATAGTATTCTGTCATCATCCCCATAGCTAAAGCCTTGAAAAAAAATAAACAAAGGATTAATGTTTCTGAGGCCACATAATACATTTTTATCACATTCACATGGCAAATGAAATGCTGCAAAAGAACACTACTAAGATCAGACTATAGGGTTGGAATTATGCTAAAATTAGGTCAAGCAAGTCATTTCTTAGCAGTTAGGGAAGATTACTGACTATTAAAGGAATTTATGTACCAGATCTTCTGATAGAAAGAATATTATTACACTGTTTAGTGCAGTAAATGTGAAAGAGGCTTGTATTTTCACATACTAATGGATACATTAAGTTACAACACATAATTTGAGTTGACAATATTTTCATTCATTATTAAACTCTTTCTTTAAAATGAATTACCTAATAGGATTTTTTTTTTCTATTTTGATGAACAATACCATACATTTAAAAGAAGGACCAAAGCTTATATTGTACATGTGCACCCAACCATGGAAGAAAATTCTCTTGAGTCAAATTTTGAACAGCGAAAGAGATACTACTTAAATAAAAATGAAGAACAAATACTCATAGAATCACTTTATAAATTCAGGTATCTCTTGAAGTACCTTCATTGCTCTTGCTAACTATGTAATACCAAGTAGTTTTTGATAAACTGTGCATTTTAAAAGTTCATGTTTTCCTCTCAGCTGCATAAAACAAAAATATTTGTACATAAAAAACTATGTTTTGTCATGTTTATTCATTAAAGGCATTTTCTCCTGAGAAGAATGCATCTGCCTGCTCCGCACAAAAGTTGCCTTAGTATTTTCTTCCTTTCCAGGAACTATCAAAGAAATTATTTACCAAGTTGCTATCAGATGTGTGGGAACTCCCTTTCAGGAGTCCCCACTTGAGAGGGAATCTTTTTCCTCCAAAAGTCCAGTACCAGGGTTAAAAAGAAAAATGAGACTCACAGCTTTGGTCCTCAGAGCTGTTTTTTCTATTTCTTATCTCAAGTTCTGCACACTGCCGAAATCTGGCTTAACGCACCAGAAACACAGAGGAAAAAACGCCCCTTGGACAGAAGATTCCAAGGTTTTTAAAGGTTTCTAGCCCAATTAACTCCTAAGAAGTGCTATGTTTACAATTTTGTGCCAATAATTGCTACCTATTCTAAACACGCAACCTCTGTATCAAACCCATTCTCCCAGTGTTTCTGTGCCACCGTCACAGCAGAAAATGGAGCAGAAGAGGAAGAAGAGGAGCATGAGACACTGCCCAAAATTCTCCATCTTGCTCTCATCTCTCTCCATACTAAAAATTCAAAACTACAAATTTTCACCCTGTGACAAACTAAACTATTATTGCTTCCAAACCTTTGTTGCTTTCAACTCATCTCTGAGTGTTGGAAGTTTTTCCCATGGACTAAGGTCAAAGGCAGTGCTTTCCTGGGGCCCCAACCAGGGTCTTGGACCCCCCAGGGCAGCACGAGGAGTTTTCCACGTGCCCTGGACTCCAACACAGATAGACTCATTAAAGACACTGAAGGCCACAATTATGCTACTGTGACAATACCAGAATCTGTATTAAAAAGAATTGTCAGCATTCTGAAAGCTGTGGTAGCCTTTTCACTTGTGACATTGTCTGAAAAAATGATGAAATTAATAGTCTATAATCTTTTCCAAAGTGAAAACAATCTAGAGCTAATCCAAATAGCAGTTGTAAATCAGAATTTATAATATTTTAAAGATTTGGAAAAAAACACACCACTTTTCCAAATAATGCCCACACTTGTGTACTTAGAATTCCACAACGGTACTTAGAACTACAGTATAGTGTTCCAGTAGCAATTAAATTCTCTTAAACACAGGTAAACCACATTCCCCTAAGAAATATTGCAACTTCATTAGGAACTCTACAAATACAAACATTCTTAGCTTTTATAAGAACTTGGCTTTTTCTAATAAAACCAAAGTACCTCCCTTTAGATATGTAACACATTTGCGGTCACCTGTATCATAACTACTACTAATCAAGACTTTCATACCCCAAAGGATCCCTACACAACATCCTATGCATGTTCCTTATTTTGCTATGCAATGACGCTGTCTCTTCCAGGTCCCCCTTCTTTCACCTTCTCACTTCTCTGGAGATCTCACTTCTTTTTCCTCTTCAAACATTGTAATTTCTCTGTTCTTATTATTACAGTGCTTCCCTAACCTTTTAAATTATGTATGGTTTCCCTGGTTGCCTGGTGATGTAGATAACGAGATTCACCTTAATTTAAGTGTGCTTGTCTGATTGATGGGATTTTTTTTTACTTTTCATTACATATTTTTGGCCAGAAAAGAGTAGTTGCCATTTCAATAGGTTCTCAAGATACTTTGTTTTCCTTATTTCCAACCTGTGTTTTCTTCCACCAGCTTCACTGTTAATCTTTCCAATCATCCTCTCAAACTGAAACTCCTTGTCATGTCTCCCAAGATTCATCTCTCCATTACCAGGAAAAGAAAACTGATCAGTCAATAATTCAGACATGGATATAAAAAGATTTTTTTTCAATAATCACTTATAAACACTTTATTTGGAATATTAACATTAAATAATATTCTGAACACCCCTTGTGTTCAATTTCTACAGCAAGTGCTCACATTCAGCTTCAAAACTGCAAATTTTGGGCATATTTAAAGCATCGCTGTATAGCACCTGAATGGAAAAGTAAAAATCTACAGAATCTATATAAAGATCTAAATACTCGTGAAAGAATTTTTTCTGTATCTTCCCTCTGTAATCTTTAGGATTAGGAATGTACTTCGATGAAACAGTTCACAATTTGATTTAAAGGGGCTCACTCTTGAGTCGTGGGACATGATTAAAGATACAATGCTTTTAATTTTGTTCCCATTTCCCTCTATTCATACATTTTTTCACAATCTTGTATACTGTGAAATAAAAGGAGTTTTTTCACCTAAAAGCTTCTAGGTACTGTATAAGTAATGTATCTCAATGGACTTATTGTTAGTATTGCAGCTTAATATTGCCATCCACACATTATCCATCCGCATTGTTTAGATTTTAAATACTTAAAATAATTAAATGTAAATTCAATGATTTGGCCTAAACAACTGGAATAACTAGGCTGTCTTATGTTAAGAAAAAAACACCAGCAGAGGTTTAAAATTACTAGGAACTAATAAAAGATTTTCAATCAATGAAAAATAAAGAAAAGAAATTACATTATACGTGTAGGCTTACTAGCAATTTTAATTTTGCCTGCAATAATACCTGTAAGTACCTCTAATGAGACCCATATTTCCAACTCTTAAATACATTTTGTTTTCAATTTAGACCCTACAGTTTTCTAGCAAACATAATATAAACATGAATTAAAGTCATTAAGTGCTATGCAAAAGAAAGATAGAATACTGTTTCAGTTTTAAGTATTCTTCCTATCCTCTTTATTGGAAGTCATAGCTTAATTAAAAAACTATGGGGAAGATGGTCTCTGAGCCAATTAAGTCTTTGGAATTCTGCTGTATCTCACCTACTTATCTCACTCGCACACAATATTTTCAAAGCATCAACCCAAATATACTTGGGTGTTATGCAGTTCCATTATTAGTGCAAGGAGAATATGGCTCTAAGATATCAATTCCGCCCTCTCAATGGAAGACATTAATGTGGTCTGTTGGTAACATACTGTTCAGATATCACTATCTGATTAGGAATATCACTAAGATTAGGAATCTTAGAGGCCTCAAATAAAGATGAATATATAAATAAATAAATTCATACATACATAAAGATTTGGTATAGAAAATAACATCAAGCAAGCACTTAAAACCATGTTTAAAGCATCAATTCTCCAAAGTACCAATTCTTCATAGCTGAAAGACTAATATATCTTCATGTTCCCCCTGAACATAAATTAATTAAAATCTTTCTTTATAAAAGCATAATTAAAGAACCTTCCTATTGGTGACACCTATTGTGTCACCAATAAAATTACCTCCGAAATCCTTGGCTGTTTTCCAATTAGGCCTCAGTAAAGCTGACATACAATTTCCCTGCTTGTTAAACACCCTTAGGTCTGGATAATACTTTTATTTATTAGGGATGAAAGAGATTAAGACATCTAAAGCAAAATGAGGATTACCTGTTTCAAGATGCCTGCTGCCATTTCATGGCTGCAGTCAAAGATTACATGGAATTCTTTGCCTCTTTTCATCTCCTTTAGCAATGGCTTTGCATCTTTTGTGTCAGCTGGTAACTGACGGATTTTTAGTCTTAGGTTGTATCGTGACGGAGCCTTGATGAGCTCTTGTAATCGAATGAGACCTTAAGGAAAACAGGAGTCAGGAGAAAAGAAAATTATCAAATCAAGAACTTAACTGCTAGCAGGAGAACACACTATAAGCATTCAAAGTTTCTTGTTTTTTCTTTCCGTTCTCAGTTGGTTGGAACTGAAATATAAAAAAAGTTATTAAAAGAAAAACTAAGTATCTGTACTCCCAACACTTTAGCACAAGTCTCTTTTCCCTTAATATTGATGGAGAGAAAGCAGCCCCATTTAGGATTACCTTAAGACAGACAAATCTTCCTCTAGCATTATCATGAAATTATGACATTCCTCTTTGAAGAACATATTACTCTAATTCAATTAAAGCCATATCCCAGACTAATAGTTTTTAATCAGACTAGACAGTCTCCCAAATAATAAATCAAGTTTACATACAAAGTTGTGAATCATTTCAGCGCTGTAGAACACTCCCACATGAATCTGTTCTCATATTTCTATACTGAACCACTTTTCAAGAACAGCAAGAGACAAAAGTAGCTTTACACTACTGTGCCAATTTTAGAATCAAAACCACTCCAGAACAAAACTTATTATGTTTGTTGAAGTGACTTTGAAATTAATTTGATTGTATGAAACTTTACAGTGATTCATGATGTTCAAGTTTTCTGTAACAGTACTGAATATTTTAAATATATCAAATGTTAAAGGAAAGACTGCTCTTTCTTGACTGCACACTGTTCTATCAAAGCATTCTTTACTCAAAAGGGCAGAGTCCATAATATGCATGTTTTATGCATATTTTCAGGTGTTACACCAATCACTTTTGTTGCACATTTGGAGATGGGATAGACAGTTAAGCCATCAAGGAACTTTGAAATAGGATAGAAAGAAGGGGAAAGGGATGTTGCTTTTTTTCTGCAGCAAGTTTGAATTGCAAAATTTTGATAAACAAATGTAAGAAACTACAAATTGACAGGTCCCTTGATCTATACCCATTGCTTGCACCAATACAATACAGTTTTGGTCTTTTATTGTAGATCCAAAATTTGTTACAGAATGGCAAGAAGTGTTTTCTTGCCTATAGAAGTTTTTGAAGTAAATGTTTTCCAATACCCTAATGAATTAAACATATAGTTTAATTCATTTGAGAATCACAGAATATTCTGAGTTGGAAGGAACTGACAAAGACTATCAAGTCCAGCTCTTAACTGAATGGCCCATACAGGGGTTAAACCCATAAACTTGGTGCTATTAGCTCCATGCTCCAACTGAGGTAACCTCAAGAACCCAAGAATCCCAAAACTTTCAAGCTTTGTTCTGTTCTAGAGCATTAGCCAAGAACATCAGTCCTAAAAGGTCCTAACTGAGCTGTTCAAGGATTTAAAAAAAATGTAATTTTCATAAATTTTATCATTATTGGACAACCTCAGAGAAAGCAAAGATCACGCCAAAATTTAAAATCGAAGATTTACAGATGCAGGAACTAGAGCAAGTAAAGGCTGACAAGGAGAATGTTATTATGATGTCTGCCTTTTGGGTTACCTATGCATCTGATAGAGAAGTGATGAGTAACGAGTGAGATTTCTCAAAATATATTTTAAGATAAATTAAATCTGATACATAAGCAAATTCCAGGGTTTTCAAAGCTATGGGTTTTTTTTCTCCTGTCCTCATCAATGTGAAATAAAAAACAACCCTTAATTTATAATATGTAATATTGTTCATAGTTTAGACATGTAGCAGAATATTTAATTTTAGTAATAGTTACAGTGAGTACATACTTCCATTTTTAAGATTTTAGCATATATTTCACCATGTTTCCAGCCACCAGGATTTGTAAAGTTGAGATGGATTATGGCAGGGAAAAAAAACATGTTCCAGTCTACTAAATGACTCACTTCAGTGGTCCACTTGGCCTCCCACTATAAGGAATAAATTCTTTACTGGCAGATGGTCAACATCTTCCAGCTTGCTGGGCTCTCAACAGGATCATTTTGGAAAACAAAACTCCCTCACTTGCAAGGGAGTGAAGACATGCAACTCTGTGGAGAGTGCACGGTGTGGGATGCTACTGTGAAGGTGTGTCATGGGTGGCAAGTACCACTGCCACAGATACCCTACAGCTCCTTGCTGCAGAGAAACACCCCACAGAAAAAAAAATATATGTATCAGATAGTGCTGAGCATACCTTACTCTGGTACTTTTTAGTTCTCTGGTAAAATGTTGAGAAGCAGGATTTCCGCATTCAAGCATTAGAGCAAGTAAAGGCTTTCTAGTTCTGGATCACACTTCAAAAGCTGGCTCTTTTAAATACACTAATTAAAGGCTAGAAGTTTCCTTCTACACTGTATCTACCATTTGGGATGTAGCATTTGTGTTTTTAGAAGTGTGCAAAGAATAAAGTGAAAAGTAAAGTTTTAAAGCAAAGTTCAGTTTTACTGAAAAGTAAAACCACCAAAATAATTTCCTGAACAAGAACAGAATAATTCATGTAAAAACAAACAAAATAGTCACCATATACAAACAAAACCTTTTCTAGATTAAATATTGAACAGTGGGTCATTATTTGTAACCAAATTAAAAATTAAGCACTGGAAAGAGATAAACCAAAAGAACGAGGTCTTGTGTGTAAACTGCAGCACTTGGGTTTGTCTATGGACAATAACTGCTTCCCAACTCCTGGCTGCCACTTCTCTTCTCCTGAACACCCTAACATCCTGACTTCTGCAGGAGCAGTTTCTGCAGTCACAGCAGCCAAAAAAGTTCCAGGGGATCAGAATATTACACAGTTGAGAACTAACCAGGCAATACACATAGGGTATAAATAAATTGTGCCCCTGCCTTATAGTAACAATCTTTCGCAGCTATCAGATATCATAACTTAGAGGCTTTTTACAGTAAAACTAATGTCTTGGAGTAACAAAAAATGAGCTCTACCTTACTTAGTCTCATAAACATTTAGTCCTGAATATATCAGGTGAAATCAGATAAATTAATTGTTTGCTCTCATTTTTAGATCTTACCAAAATTTGTTTTATTATTTCACTTTCTCCATTTGCATGATTGAGCTTCCTAAGACTCAAAGAAGATCATTTGCTCCTACTGTGTGCAGAGTGTCTGGACTCAATTTCTACCCTTCTATCCTTTGTTTGACCTAAAACAACCAATATGCACAAACATATTTACATACTGACTAAGATTCTTGAGCTACTGTTAATACCATAGTAAGTTTCATTGCTGTTGTCTGACATTAGAGGAAATGTCATAACAAGCTGGCAATACAGGATAAAAGTAACAAGTTGTCATGTACTGAGAAATAGAAGTTTCTGAATTAGCAAAGGGCAGTTTCCAAAGGACACATATGTAGTTTAACAGATGAGGTATCAGGACGTCCAATGAAGGGAGGAATATAATTCAAGAACTACAAGGACTATGAAATTAAGAACAAAACAAGTCCTTTCTTCACCATGATTTTGAGGAGATCTAGAATATTTTTAATTGAACACTTGTCAATTTACCATTTTAAAATAATTGATTTAAAATATAATAGGAATTGAAGGCCTCAAATTAAAAGGTGACCTCTTATTTTATTAGGATTTACAAGACCCCAGTGTAATGCAAAGAAAAAAAGGCAACAAAAAAAAAACCCAACAACAACAAAAAACCCCAAAGCAAACAGAATACAACTATTTGTGTGTATAAGCCCCTAAAAAAATCTATTTTACAACAGTATAGAAATAATAGCTGCATTTTGGGAATGTACTTCCTGAATTTTCTTTCACCAGGGACACCTTTTCCTGTCCCTTTAAACTCTCAATTCCCTCTTTTAGCAGCCACTGTGATAGAGCCCTACCTCTGAATGGCTGGGAAGAGTGCGGTGTGAGTAATTCTTTTCAGAAGCTGCCATCAATTCATCGTTAAGGAGAATCCTGAAGGAGCAGTTTGTGAGCTCTCCAGCTGGCATCTTCCTCCAAAGAGATCAATCACATTACCTCCTCGACATGTTCAACTTCAACCAGTCCAGGAAGCAAGAGCCCCAAGTTTGTTTTAAAACCTGTCTCCAGCTCAGCAGCCTTGCGGGCCATTGCTACGCCACCTGGCCTGCTCATCAAACTATTTATCATTTCCATTAATGCTGCCTTTGTGCTGCACAGGAAGAATGCAAGCAAATGCACTATGCAATAGGCTGAACACATCAACCTTTTTCTGTAAGAAAACACTAATGCTCTTTTAAAGGCTACTCCTTATCTTCACTACATCAAAAATTTCAAAACTAGTAATATACTGCTTTGCAGAGCCACCAGAAAAGAATCCTTCTATTTTTAGCAAGTTGTTTCTTCTCACACCTCTCTGTACTCTTCTCCTTCCCTGACATCCCCTGCCCAGTTTTTTTGGTTATGTCTCAGAAGAATCTCATTGTGTACTGGGCTTTGAAAGAGGTATGGGTAGAAGGGAAGAGAATGCGGGTTTATTGGCATTGATAGAATGTTTTGCATCAACTGGAACAGTTAACTGCTGCAAAAGGACTCACAGAGATTACCCATGACCTCTAAAGTTTAATCATCTTCAACTAAAAAAACCCCACTTCTAGTGAAAGGATTAAAAAGAAATTGCACTAGCTAGCATTGGCTCTCAAACAGTGGGCTGTTCTGTGCTCTTTGTGCTGTTATATCTAATACAGCAACACGATTAAGAAAAGCACAGAGGAAACAGAGACAAAGGAAAAAAACATATTTATTCATATTAAGCTTTTTTTTTTTTTTACTGCATTAGGATCATTTCACTCAATTCTGTAAAACATCCTTAAAATGATCACCAGTTATATTTAATCCCATTTAGTACAGTAGCAATGGTGCCTTTAATGGAAAAAGATCTAAGATATGTAGTCTAGAAAAAAAAAGGGTCTTTTCACTGTAAACAAAATTAATGCAGCTTCTTATTAGTAGCTTTAGAGTCCAACATTTTAGCAGGATTTTTCAATCTTGTAGTTTAAGGATTGGAGAGTAATCAGAATAGTACATGTGTATGCATGTATATATTTTACAAATATTAATGCATTAGAGTCTAATGTCACTTGCAACTTGCAATATTTAAAATATACTATGATTAGGGGCAATGACATAAAGAATAGTTCAAGGATATCTAGTATTATGTTGACTTATTTTGCTTTTAAACATGACTTCTACAAGGGAAACAATAGTACTGTATCAGTAAAAAGAAGGAAACGTGTCTGGCAACCGACTTCAAAAGAATTTTTGCCAAAGAAAATTCTATTTAACACGTCCTTTGTCAAAAATATAGCTATTCTGTTTCAAATGTCTTTAGCTGAAAATTTAAAAATTAGAATCATAAGGGCAAGCCAATACACAAGAGTCATCCATTATAATAGTAGTATTTGCTCAAATGAATTCTGGAGGTGTATTTGTGTGACATAATTTCCTTCTGGGGGAAAAAGTGCAGGTGTATAAAGTAAGCACAATGTCCAACTACCTATACCTATGTCCCTATGTCATTATCAAACCATACAGTGTGACTACTCAACAGACTCCTCTTCAGAGATACAAAAGAATCAATGTTTACAAATCAGAACAACCTTAGACTACCTTGACATGTTCTATTGTATATTAAGGAATTCATTCCAAGTTACATATTGCCCATATGTGCCCTTTCAGCTATACAAACACATTTAAAGAATTTACACTGCTGCAGTTTATGCTTTAGGAAAAAAATAATTTGATCATTAGTTGGGATGCTTGAGGACAAGGGAAGGAAAGGGTGGGTGGGTTTAGGTAATACAGTTCTTTTGAGTGTATCACTATCTAAAAGTTTTAGTCACCCTGAAAAGCCAGTTATGGACCACTGAGTATGAGAGGGCAAATAAAAGTTACATTATTTCCTGAAAATGTTTTCAAAAACTATCTCTTGGATGGTAGCGGTGCCAGTTATCAGAGAAAACGTTTCAGTCTAGGTAGTTTTCTTCTGACTTTTTTTTTTCCTACACTATGTAATGGAATAGAATCATAGAAACATTATCCAAGATCATAGAGCCCAACCTTTGACCAAAGACCACCATGCCAACTCAAGTATAGCACTACATGCCAAGTCATTTCTTTGAAAACTTCCAGGAATACTGACTCCACCACCTCCCTGGGCAGCCTATTCCAATTCTCAATATCTGACAAAAAATTCTCCCTTCTAAAACAAACAGCAAAAAAGACAGAATAATATTTTTAATTGCACATGTCTGTGCATGTATGTATATGCGCTTGAAATATAAACCTCATTATTGTGAAAAATTCATGTGTCTAGACTAGGCTAGAAAAATAAAAACAACCCTAAAATCCCAATCCCCCTTTCTTTTAGACTAAAAAAAATAATAATTTTTAAACAATTACCTAGTACAGAAAAGCAGAGGTGTTTAAAATTATATTCATGACTAATATTGAAATTGTAATTACTAAAATACCATAGATAGAACAGACTAGCTATAGGGTTAAAAAAGATCACTGAACAAGAAAACCATGGATCCAGGTTTAACTCCACAGACGGTCCAGATTTCTATTCTGATACTGTGCATATCAGTTAATATTTTTGTGTCTTGGGTCTTAGCATCAGAATGTTAAATCCATTGTACTGCTGTTTCAGCATAAACAGCTGTAACTGAAGAGCAAGGCAATAATCAGCTTTATTGTTTTCCTTAAATATGCTAAGCAAGCACATCAGAGCATGGGTGCGAACATCTTTTATAGTTGCAAATAGCCAATCCCAATTCAGCTTATTTCCAGTAACAATTCTTTTCTAATAAAGGCTTTGCAGTACTGCAGTGGAAAAAGCCCTCTACCCCATCCTACACAGTTCCACAAGAGAGAATCAATGTGCTACTAAAGTTCAGAAAAGGCCTTCAGTTGATGGAATAGTTTTGATCTTGAAGATCACAATACTAAGATGAAGAAAACTTTTTTTCATGGCACCTGAGTACTTAACAGATTCAGCATATATCAGCTAGGAAAAAAAAAAATCTGAGAGTCCTGTCCACCCTTTCTTCACCTTTGCATCTAATGTGTGAAAATATAAGAAAAAATAACATAATTGAAGGAAATGCTGAAAATTATGACAACATTATGCCTTATTAATATGTTAGATTTGCTATCTTTTT
Source organism: Phylloscopus whistleri (assembly GCA_017589585.1). Classification (NCBI taxonomy): domain Eukaryota; kingdom Metazoa; phylum Chordata; class Aves; order Passeriformes; family Phylloscopidae; genus Phylloscopus; species Phylloscopus whistleri. The sequence continues at coordinate 4,194,885 of JADMLD010001389.1, read as the reverse complement.
CTCATCTCCGGCTACATTTGACATTTATATGTGTCAAATGCTCTATTATGATTTGCCTTAATTAAAATGCTGTTGTTATTCTGTTTTCTAAACATGCTTTTTTAATATTTTCATAAAGTTTTATCATTAATTCAGTATTATGATGGTGACAGCAATAAGAATTAACAGTCCTGGGCATTTCAAAATAATTATCATAATTGTATGAAATATGATCTCTCAAGTGGCTGATCTATGATTAGTGCAGTTTAATGAGGGTGAAGAGTGAAAAAAAAAACCTATACTACAGTCAAAGGATAAAAGATTTTGTCAGAGATGCCAGAATCAATGATAAAAGAAGCCGTAGAACAAGTTAGCAATTCCTAGACATACAACAGAATTATTACGACTGTATCAAACTATACAAAGCTAAATAACTGTCTACTATAAATCAAATGGACTTAGCTTGAAAAGACACATAAATGAACATCCTCAGACGGAATTTACGCCAGCCTAGCACATTTATTCTTGAAAACAAAAGCAGTTTAATTTTGGCTTAAAAAAAAAAGGAATTAGTAAGAGTGTGAGGGAGAGGAAAACTCTGTAATTGAAGCCAAAATTAATTAAGGCAGTAATATTTGAACTGAGAGTGACACAGAGCAATTCACAAAAGGGACTGGCATCACAAGTATATTTAACAGTGTTCTCCCAACCAGAGGACAAAATATGAAATAAGACTAAATCTCTACTTCAGTTTGGATAAATCTTACATGTATGCCCCATACAAGAATATGAAACTGATCTTATCTCTGTTTTCTCCTTTTAATTTTTCACTTAGTTTTCCTATCATATATTTCCGTATTTGGACATAATAAAAAATTTTCCAGTCTTTATGAAGAAACAATTCTTTTGATGAGAAGTTCCCTAGGCAATTTTCCATAAGATTTCAATTCTTAAGTTTATTCAAACCCACAAAAGCACTATTTGGAATATGTTCATTGTTACAACTTAAGGAAATATTACATCCACCTCTGTTTCTTAGGCTTATTAAAATATTATAAAGTACCTTCTGGATTATAAAAATTTATTTATTTCAAATCCATAGATTTGTTTTTTTAATACTGAGTCTTGTTGCTGTAAGTATAAATTCAATTATTGGCCAAAATATGGGTGAGAGCTGCAGTAACATGTTTTCCTGAAAGATGAGTAGAATCATACATTTTGTTAACTTGTTAACATCTACTTTGGTTTTCAAAAAATAATTAAAATCTATATAGAATTATTGTCAAAGAGCAATTACAGGCCCATTTACTAGAAAATAACAACAGAATTTAACTCTTTTTCTTCAGACAACTAGCTAAAGTAATTGCCAGCATCTGCATAAAGACTAAAAGCATTTGAAAGTGAAATTTTAACTTCACAACATCCTTCATACTACGGATATATTTATATAACACTAGAAAAATATTTCTGAACTTTACAAAATAAACATGCAATAATTGTCTTAGTAAAGGGATACACCAACCAGCTACATCCAAAAACTACAATTAGGCTTAGCACATAACTACTAATTGAATCTTCACTTGAAACTACTGTGCACAGCACTTGAAACACTCTGTATTTAAAAGACACTATGGAACACGCAATCATTCAGGATAATATTTCTTCTTTGTCCAAATTATTAGTTCTATTAATTATTATAATTTTACCAAATTTGAATTTATTAAAGAAGGCTTAAAAGTCTATTGTCTTCAACAAAAATATTCAATAAAAGCATTACAAAGCTTCTCTGAACTGGTGGCTGAAAAGATGTGGAACAGAACTACATGCCATTCCAGCTCATATACATGGGAAGTTTCAAGTCTGCTTTGCTCACATTGGCAAACATAATCCTCCTTTAGATACTCATTTCATTCATTCCACTCAAGCAACACAGGACAACTATTAACAGATAATTAATTAGAAATTAAATTAGAAATTAACAAGCATAGTTGCATTTAACATTCTGTGCTAAACTGTACCACCCCAGTCTCTATCTTTGATATGATTTATACACAAATTCATTTATTTGCAGAAAAGGTACCCACCTAGCCCTTCACAAGCAACCATTAGTCTGAATTCTGCATCTGCTTCATAGAAACAGAATAAACGCTAGTTAAAACTGCACAAGTCAAAACATTATAAATATACAAAAGTACACACAGATGTACTTTTCATCTACACATAATATAAATATAAATCCCATTTGAGAAAGGACAATAATCAATGACAGTGGAGTAATTTCATATTCATTTATAATTTAATGTTTCCACACATTTGATAGAGACATTATTCAGCACCAGTGGTAGTTAATAGTCCTGATAGAGACCTTTGAAGGTCACCCATACTTATCTTTTCTTTTTCTGTTCTGTCTAGGAAGAGCAGTATGAAAACATTGATGCTGAAAATATTAAATAATAAAAATTAATAATAATTAAATTAAATAAAAACAAAACAAGACAAAAAAAGACAAAAAAAAAAAAAAAAAACCACCAACAAACCACCAAACTCATGAGGTGAATTTTCCATAGCCTTTCAAGGACACCTGTTATTCTGTTCTAATCTAAATGTTCCTAGCTGAATCCTTTTTGCTACAGTTTTAAACACGTTTCTAACTATTCTCTAACATAAAGCATAGTTTGTTTCCTTTTGAAAGATTTTTTTCTCCACTTCTCCTGCAGAAAAGTAGCACTCTTAGAGTCTTCTCCTCCCAGGTCACATTTTCCTCAACCTCTGATCTCAAGAATCCTCATCTTTCTTGAGATATGCTGCAAAAAGCAATGTAATGAAATGTGACACCTTTTTTTTTTTTTTTAATGCAGATGAAATTTTAATTACCTAGGAACTTCTTACACATGGAATTTCAGATCAGACACGTGAGTTCAATGTTATGTTTTCTTTCTCAGAATGCCATTGTTGGCTTATCCACAATGTGACCAAGTCTTATGCTTGAGAGAGAACTATTACAATACTTTAACACAAATTATATTTTCTAGAGTATTGCAACTTCTGAGATTGCCACCTGCATATATAATTTATATGCTCTTCACACCAGAAAATTAACCTTGCAAGTCTATCCTTTCAGTAAGCTGTAACGAGTCTACATTTATTACTCTTTGTTTGCACCCATTTGACACTTGCATAAAGTACCTATAGTTCTAATTTGCATATATGAATGTCAACTTGAACAGTTTGGCTTTCTTAACTCAGTATGTATCACAACAACTGTTTTTTTTTTTCCTTGCCCACAAGGCACACTGACCTGGCAAAGAAGGAAGTTTTACATTATTTGCTTTTGCTAAAGGAAACCTCACAGTTTCAGCAAACATAACACTTTGAGACATTTTTAGTGCTTACAAGTAAACAGGATCTTTTTCGCAGGAATAGAAATTCAGGTAACTGTTCTATTTAAAACAACAACAAAAAACAAAACAAAAAACCACCAACAAAAAATCCCAACCCAACCAACCAACCAACCAAATAAAACCACAAAAACAAACAAACAAAAAAACCCACACAAAACACAATAACAAAAACAAACCAAACCCAACAAAACAGAACCCAACTAACAAATTCATACTAAAACTTCATTTTATTCTACCCAATTTTAAGCAGGTTCTAAGTTAGGAAATTGTTTGGAATAGATGGATGATTTAGATGCTAATTAAACATAAGGAACCAGGATAAGTGTACTTCAAAATCTGGACAAATATCAAAGTTGGGATGAACCTGAGTCTGCCTACCTTACCCAAACTTCTTGAACTTTGTCTACCATCCATATGTTCTCAAAGGTAATTATTAACTGCAGATCACCTCATTTTAAAGTTTTTCAGAAATCTCTTGCTCCAATATTCGAAAACTTAGGTTCCTTGATAATTGTTGCTTCTTTTTAACCAAAATTGGTATTATTTACTCTTTATTTTAGAATCCAACTAATTCTGTTGGGAGAAATTACAGTTTTAACAATGTTCACTTAATCATCACAGAATCATAGAATACTCTCTTGGAAGGTACCCACAAGAATCATTGAAGTCCAACTCCTGGCCCTACACAGGCCAACTCTAAAAATCTCCCCACTTTCTTGACCTTCTGTTTAGTACATTTTGCTGCTTTGCACTTTTTTAATTATAAGCCATTATTTTTCATTCTCAAGCATTGGGTCAGTATCAGAAATATCACATTTTCAGTATTGAAGAAGTCAACATATATTATAACCTCTTTCTAAGACTGTTTTAACATCTGTGTTCTTCTATACTTCTTTTCTCAGTGAACACCTAGTTTGAAATATTTGTTGATATTAAAACAGTGCCTGTGGTTAATTTTGTTAGATGATTCTAGAAGGATGGGAAGCAAAGACCTTGTCTGCTTAATTTTAATGGCTTAGTGATTCTTTTGAATCTTGGTCCACAGCAATGTAAATCACAATAATACTCCTTTGTGCTTTCTTTCATCTGTTCCCAGCAGATGTCTCCTACTGTGCTGTGGACTGAGAATCCCAAATTATCTTCAAGAAATTTCATCTTATTTCTGCCTGTCATCTACTCTTGAAGAAACTTTGCCTTTCAAAAATATCAAAATTTCAAAATTGAAATATGTTCTACTTCATGCCAACCACATCAGTTTATAAGTTTCTGTTATAGATCACCAAAATTTAAGCCTTGTCTTCTAAATTAGGGTGAAATGCACTGTTATTATGCCAGTTTCAAACCTTTAAATACAGCATTCTCAACTCTTATTCCTTCTCTCTTAGAATAAACTACTGTTCTATAGATGTGTTTATAAAGGAGAATAATTTTCATGTAAATTGAGATGTTGCCTAATTCATTTATCTAGAAGCAGAGACAACCAGGCTTTTTCAGACCAACTCAGTTTCTTTGTCAGTTGACAGTCCTCTCCAAGTATCTTAAACACTTTTTCTCATTTTTACAGTGCACTATGTATATTCTCCTTAAAGAGAAATTTTGACCCTAGCCAAAATTTACTTTGAATCACTTAGAAGTTTTTTCTCCTTAATCCTTTAGTGATATTGTCCACCTGTGTTCATCCTACATCCATGTCACCCACAAGATATTTAATTCCCCTTAGTTTAAAATTATATTAACTGCAAAAGTGGCTGTCCTTCAGCAACCATAGTACAGGGTAAAAGAAAAAAAAAACCCAACCATAACAAACCACAAGATGTAAGATATCTGGAAATAAGATAATATTTCTTATGTAGAAAAATAGAATTGAATAATTCAGTTGGAAGGGACATACAACAATCATCTTGTCCAAAAACCTGACCATTTCAGGGTTACAAGTTAAAGCAAGTTGAAGTCATTGTCCAAATGCCTCTCAAACACAGACAGGCATCAATACCCATCAACTGGGGGCATCAACCACCTCTCTAGGAAGTCTGTTATAGTGTTTGACCAACCTCTTAATAAATAAATAAGTAAATATTTCCTAATTTCAAGTCTGAACCTCCACTGATGAAATTTTAGCCGCTCCCACCTGTCCTCTCACTGGGTATCAGGAAGAAGAGATTAGCACCTCTCTCTCTCTCTCTCTTCTTCCTCCTCAGGAGGCTGCAGAGAGCAATGAAATTACCATTTAATCTCTTCTCCAAACTACACAGGCCCAAAGTCCTCATAGGACATAATGCCTTCCAGCCCTTTCACCACTTTTTCTGACCTACTCAGGACACATGCAAGTACCTTAATATTTTTAACCTGTGGGAGCTAGAACTGTACACACAATCAAGGTGAGGCCAGAATACCACCAAATACAGTGAGAATTAGATAATGGGAATTTTAATACCAGTCCCAAGAAAGAAATTGTCATTTTATTACAAATCAATGCGACCTGCATACTAGAGTGAATGTATCAACAAAATGACATTCTTCAACTTCCTTCATTTCAGTTAAAGAACAGGATTCTGTACTAGAAACCAACACAAAACATTTTTATCTCTGAAATTATCTTTCAGCATTTACTTTGGCTTCTGTTCATGGATGTAACAGATTTTTGGTGTTTATACTCATTCACTCAAGACCAAAACAAAAGTTAATTAAGAAAAAATATCCAGAACCCTGCTTATATCAACTTGTTCTGTTGATATATAAAAGTATCAATATATTGATATCTATACAAGTGCCACTATAATTTAAAATCCTGTCATCTTATTATTCATGTATTTTTTCCTTTTTTTTAGTTGTCTGAGAGTCACAAACTTATTTACAGTTTGTTTAGTCTGTTTTCTTTAGCACAGAGATTAGAATATGTACTTGAAATTAAGTTACTGTTTTGAAACCAATTAAATTCATTAGGACATGCAGCTGATGAACATATTGTCATTTTCCCACTTTTCTTTCTTAAAGACAATTGACTGTAGCAAATCTGTAAATCTGAAAGGATTTAATTAGTGTCCAGGGACAGTTTAGTGGAATTTAATTAACAAAGAGACCATAAATTACTTTAAGAAAAAAAAAAAAAAAAGTAATCAGCCTCTCATTACATCCTGCTAGGAGGTTTTTTGGATTTGGGTTGGATTTTTGGGAGGGGAAGGGGGCGGGTGGTGATTGCTGGGGTTTTGTTTGTTTCTATATTTGTTTTTTAACATGAAATCCTAGTTAAAAGGAATATGCTTTTCCATTTTAAATTATCAAAGGAAGCAATATTTATCTTTTTTAGCAAGAAAATTGTTTTAGAGTCCCACTACAATTTTTTGCCTGTACAACAGATGGGCTATATTAAAAAAAAGTCTTGAGAGATAGAAAAATAAGGAAATTAAATCATAGAAGGAAGCAGAAAGTAGTTATTAATTAATGGGAAAAAAAACATTTAAAATCATGAAAGTGAGAACAGGACTATTAAAACAGAGATCAACAAAAAAGAAGGGCTCACACATGTCTAATGCCCTGAAAGAAAAAAAAAATCTATTTAGTGCCACAATACCAACTCCATAAAATACTACCAGGGCAGAGGCTTTATTATAATGTTAAAACCTTTGTCTGTTCTATGTTCATTTTTATTTCTATTACCATACCTCCACTGTAAAACAGTGTAGCTCTTCTTACTGAGTCAAGGTAGAATTAACCTTTCTAATTTATTCATCTACTTCATCTTATTTGTACAGTCTTGTGTCTTCCTTATTACACTGTACCCAACCTGATCTTTGGTCACTCCATTGTTACTGATCATATCCCTCTAGAAGCTTCTCTGTACCTATTTCAGCATGACACAACCTCTATTTTCTCCTGTGGCAAGCTATCTTGCATTCCTCATTATAGACTCCTGAACACGAGACAGGTCTGATCAGCACAGAACCAGCCAGTATTCTAAGGCTCAATCTGATATGAGGAGAAATAGTTGGGCTGCATAGATTCATCTTCTCTGATTTAGCCACTTCTGCATCATAAACCATTGGCAGGGTCTAGTTGCTACCCATAGTTCATTAAAAACAACTTATGCCTTTTTCAAATTAGGAATAAGATGTACAGCTATTTCTTCTCTGAGACTATAGGGAGAATGCTTCAATGAGGGAGACAGCAAACTAATGGCTATTCTTAGTAGTAATCTCTTAGATTATTACAAAGGGAGACTGGGATTCCAAATTTTCTCTCTTATTTCAAACTGGTTTCTAAACAAGCATTGACTTCCCCTGTACCACCTTTATACCACCCAATCTCAAATGAAATTAGATCCAGACCAAATATATATTTTTTACATCTCATGGAATCATAAAATAGTTTGGATTGGAAGGAACCTTAAACATCATCTAGTTACAATCCTGTCCTCAAAGGCAGGCACACCTCATATCGATTTTTTGAAGGCAGCTACTCCGTGGATTGAAAGGCACAAAAAAAGGTATGGAAGACTCTATCTGCACTTACATGGATCAGTCATATAAATGGCTTTCATTCATACACGGGAGAAACATGTGGGATTGAATAGTGTTGGACACGATGGTGCTGTCCAGGGGCAGCTGAACTGTGCACTTGGAGTACTGGCCTCTAGCATACCTCTGGGAGTGACACTAGAGTTAACATGGGCCTTTTACTGGCTGCAGTGTGTCAAATAACCACACAGCTTTTACGATTTGTTTTTACTCTAGAAGATCTATCCCACACAGAGGAGATGAAGAACATGGACACAATTAATTTTTTCTTTAGCCCTGAAGCAGATAAGATTTCTCCTTTATTATTACAAAACTTTAACAATTCTTAGAAAATTCATACAACTGAGCCCTAACATTTAAGGACATAAACACATTTTTAGAAATATAAATAGTTAAATAGATATACGAACTCATGCTTTCCCTCAGAGTCAACCTACAATCTTGCAGGACTTTCACTTTCATAATTTATTTGAGATTAATTCAGACCTACTTTATGCATGCTTTATACCTTTTCTTCCTCTTTATATTAAAAGTATCAACTCCCTTTGTATCCATGTTCACAACAATAAGAAAAATAAATGAAGAAAATATTAATCTCCCCCCAAAAATATAATCTTTAGCAATTAAATTATCACTGTAGCTGCTATACCAACATACTACTGTTTTGACCAGGATGCCCTCTAGGGAATTGTCCATTCAGATAAAGGAAATCCATAGCTCTAAAATCATCATATGAAAATGCATATATTATCATCTTAAACAACCATTCAATAAAAGAGTGTAAAATGTGGGTGATTAAAAGAGAAACAAAGGAGAAAGGAATTAAGAACTATATCCATCTTACGCTAAGGAATCACAGATCAAATGGAAGAAACAGACATAAACAGTGATAAATATTTTGTCTTCATTGCCTTCATTTTAATGGTTTGAAATTAAGTCTTAAATGGAGTCATACAACACAATTTCTAAATCTTAGTTGAAACACCATACTCAGCTCCAGTCCTAGACTCACAACTGAATATTTGTCTTATCCTATTACAGGAGAGAACCTCTTCCTATGGCCAAGCAACTACTTCCTTTCGAAAGGTTCCTCTCCCCCTGCCTCAAAACCCAACAGTTTGCACTTGAGCTCCAGCAGATATAAAATCTGCTTCTTTAAGACTGATAATTTCTAATAGCTAAGAGTTGTTCCTGTATGTACTTCAAAGGCAAGTGATGCTGTGGACTTTCTAGCAGTGTCGTTTGCTTTTGGAGTCCTGGAATTATCCATAGGAGATGCTACTAAGAGAAATTGACTGTCTTTAAAAAGTAGAATTTAAATTCACTTAAAGAAAACACCAAAAAAAAAAAAAAAAGAGAGAGGATAACCTTCTTAAAACTGATTGATTTTTTCTGCCTCTTCAGATGGAAATTGATTTCAAGGGGAAAACAAAAAAGATGTTGTAGATGAGATTACTGTTTATCCATGAGAACAACCAGTATTATAATATTAAGGGCCTGGCCACTCCAGAAAGAAATATAAAGATGTTATATCCTGGAATAATTCTTTATGCTTTTCAAATAGACTAAATAACTCAATCTACTAATTCGTTGTGAAATTTATTAAAAAAATATTCTAAAAGAGTTTATGTTTGGGGTTTTTTCTCTCTTAAATATTAACAGTAATGACGAGTAAAACAAGTAGATCACAATATATACAAGATAACCTTTTTCATTCCCATTTCTATTTATGTCCTGGCTTCAAAACATGCTTTGTTGAGATCAGGTCTATCAAGGCTGTCAACAACCTATCTCCAGACATGGAAAGATCACTAAACATGAAATATTTTTTTGGTTAACTATTTTTTGGACAGAAGAGAATTACTTTAAATTATTGAGCAAAGCAGCTTCTTCAACATATTAAAACATATGAATTTTCTAACTGAATTGATTGCTTTAAGAGGTAACTTGTCCTTGAAAAAATAGCTAGGCTCCAAATTACTTTAATCAAGGTGAAATATTTCCAATTTTCACAAACCTAAATCAATAATTCTGCCACCACAACTCACTTCTTTCTATCATTATATGGTTAAAAAAAAATTTGAGACTTTAGCTTCCTTTTCTATTTCAGAACAAAAATACAAAAAAATTAGGAAAAAAAAAGAGCGAGAAAATAAAATAAAGAAGCTGCATATTTCTTGCTTAAGTCTATAAAGCTAAAGTTTGATTTTAAAGCTTAAATCAAAGGTTTGATTACCTGTGACTTTTGGTAACATAAGCCAACAAACTTGTAGTGAGGCAGCCTCTAAACATCACTGCCTTGCATTTTTTTAAAAGGCATAAAGATAAATATCAGTTATAAAGCCTTTTATGCACCATCTTCTCTATTCCCTCCTCACCTTTTGGTAGCTATACATGCATCTTATCAGAGCTTGAACAGCAAGTAGGTGTTCTGTCCTGCTGTAGTAACTGCTGTTTATCTAGCAGTTAGTCTTCCCTACAGGTAGCCTCATGTTGTTTCTTGATCTTATTTTTTATAATTTCAGATTTGGATAGAGAGTGGTACCATGTAATGAGCACATCAACAGCCTTCTGGTTCAATGAACCATGGGAAGAATTTGAGGCTCACTATGCTCTTTTCCTGACAATGACAGATCGACCAGCATGGAACAAGTTAGCAGCATTTCCAACAAGATTTAATATATCTTCTTTGGCCAAGTACCTTCCTTGTATCTTCCATTACACTGGTATTTTCCTCTTAACCAAGGTTTTATTTCTGACCAGCACTAGACCTCAAATGAAATGCAAGTTTTACAGCATTTTTCAAAGGTGCCACTGTCAAGGGAAAGCTGAAAGGCAAAAACAAATTTTAGGGTCACTAAAGGAAAGGTAATAACCTAGTATATTTCTGCTGGAAAGTCAGGAGTTCGTTTCTAACTCTTGTAATTCATCTGCAAAACAAGCCTCCAAACTTCCTTTTTGTTCCAATTGCTACGAGCTGAAACCAGGGTTCCTTCTTCACTTGTATCTGAAAAAAACAGACACTAAAATTCCAGACAAAATATGTCATCTGCTCTCGAACTAAACCAACACCAGAAACAGCGCTAGAATTTAAGCTTTCTGCTTCACTGGGCACACTAGTGTATCTTTCAAGTCACCATATTTTTCTTCCAAGTTTAAGTTTTAAGTAAAATCAAAAGAGATAGCTGTTAGTAACTGTTAAGACACTGCAGAAAACACAGACAGAGTGTGACCAATTTATTGACAGCTGTGAGCTCAAACACACAGAATTCAGCAACTGAAGCATACTTGTGAGAATACTTATGCTAATAAGTCCACATTATTTGTCATACACTGCCTCAGTAAAATTCTTGCAAATTATTAAAGATTTCTTAAATTATGAAATATGAGTAGTGACACCCTTCCTCCCTCTCTCTGTGAATAGATCTGCACACAGTCTGATGCTTTGGCCTTACCAGTGCTGTCATCGTAAACAACAGTGACTGTTTTCCACTTGAAGAACTGCACAAGGTCAAGGATGGCACGGCTGAGTGAAGAGAAATCTGGATAGAGGCTGACATAGAAGGAGTCCTTGTTGTCTGACACCTGATGTTTCCAGCGGGTCTGGATGTGTGGAACTCCCAAAGCGTTGCAGATGGATTGCACAGCATTGGCCGAGGAGCTGTGGGATGGTCCGAAGATGGCTGCCACCCCAAGGGACAGCTGATCACAGGCTGAAGAGGAGACAGAAGTCTGTCAATGATGAGAGGAAAAAAGGCAGTGTGCCAGAAGGTATTGCACAATTCATATTAAACAAAAGGCACTCCGTGAAATATGACTGTCTTACTGACAGAGCTCCCTTCTTGTTAACACTTGCACCTACATATTTCAACTTCAGAATAAGCTTCCAAACTTTCATTATAAACTGATGAATATTGACTCTTAACATCTAAATAGTCCTCAGCTATGTTTATTAAACATTTCTATGTCAGTGGAAATGACAAAGGCCAACAATGGTGTGTCTTTTAAAAAGTACTGACACATAAAACAGGTTTGTGCTTAGCTACATCTTACATTTGGAAAAGGATCAAATAGGATAGTATCCTAATCAAGGTTGCTAAAGTGATAACTTCTTCCTCAATCAACCAACACTATTTCTACTGAAGTCCTAATTACTCAGAAATTTTACATGTGAAATAGCTCACAGTTAATTATCAGGCACAGAGTTAATTTCATTAAAATGGACATTTGAATTTCTGTATCTGAAATAGGAATGTTGGCTAGTACTATTTAAAGACCAACAATTTCCCTAAAATAAAATTGCTGTCTGTTAGTGAAAAAAAATCAGGTGTCCCCATTTCCTTAAGAACTGGAAATGCTTAGTTTTGCTATACTTGTACAGTATAAAACTAGCCCTGAAAGTCACTGACATGATACTGGTGTATTCAAGTGGCTCAGCTTCCTGTTTTCTGATACAGGGTGGCCCTATCTGTACTGTTCATTAGCAGTCTCTGGTCTGTATCATCTCCCACAGCATAGGCCGGTATCGTCTTGTTGAATCATCTTGTTAGGACATGCCAAAAAGAAGGCAGGAAAAAATAGTCAATACTGAAGACCAGAGTTTCAGCCAATGCCCTGCTCCTGTGTCATTCACTACCAAAGGCATAACATTTACAAGTATGCAGCTCTGAAAAACAGACTCCCTCTTCTAGGAAAACAACTCATTTGGTAGAGAGAAGTAATGAAAACCAAACTAGACGTGAGTATTTGTATGGGGTTTGATTAATTCTGTTACTCCACCATCAATGTTCCTGACAGCTGAGGAAACAAGCGGTAGAAACACATCTTGCTGCATTGCTTTTCTCATCAATTCAAAATTAATTGTTGTGCACATTTTTTTCAACTTGATGAAAATATTGCTAAGTCTTTCAAGTGCATTCCAGAAACTATGCTGGTGCACCTTTTTATTGCTGCAGAACACCAGTGGTTTAAATAAACTTGTCAGACACACAGGATCTTCATTGCTATTCGGTGTGTTGCCTAAATGACTAGCTCAATAAAAAAACATTTATGCTAATATTGCCCTTCCTAAGAGTAATCAACAAGCTTTATGCAAATGTCACTAAATGGGATCACTAACAACAGCAATAGCTACCAGATGGCTTTTCAATGGACTTTTTTTTTCCTCTTTCTGAGATTTGAATAATGCAATGCTTTCCACACGTGATTTAATATGGCACTGGCTCTATCAAACGCATACAAATTTCCTAGAGCATTGAGGGATATTTTGTTGCATTTACATTATTCTTCACTGAAACAGTAGCTTAGAAACATCTTGCCTTCAGGTTGCTTATTCATATAATACCTTCAAAAAGGCATTAATATTTCATCTATATTCAACTTCAAAATTATGTATTAATAAGAGGTCTAAACAGGCTATTTTTGATTCAGTGCCTGCCTGCTCACTAATGGACATGATAATGAACCACAAAAATGAGTCAAACGCTTAAACTTCATTGTTAAAATTCTGCTTTGGATCCATCATAATAAAATGAACCATTTTGTGTTAACCTTTAGCCTTTGATTCTGAACTAAAGCACCTGTGAGCACAAATGCAGTTGTCTGTACTGTGAATTGATGATGCAAAAAGCTATTAGTACTAGAAGATTACACAGATTTTGATGTAGCCTGAGCAGTTACAAATAAAGTGTTGCATTCTCATCCAAGATGCAAGTGGGAAAAACGAATATATGCAATCTATTCAATATGTCTAATCAGCAGCATTCTGACTTCAACTATTATAGTCTAGTAAGAATTAGCAACATAATATTCAGGCTAGCAAACCCCAGGTAAGGGCTAAAAGTAGTTGTATTTTCTCAGGAAAGAATTAAAGAATTAAAGTTCTCAGGAGAAATTTCTCTGCTGTCTACATCATCCCTCAGGAACGGGGAGAAACTGTCCCATTAGATTTCACAGGTCAGCATGTGCAGGAGTCAGGAAGCAGTTGGGTTTGGAAGGTGAAAAGGAAAGGAGAGTGAAAGAAGCAGAATTAAGATGCAGTCCTGTTATTGACTGTTGGCTGAGATGGAAAGAGTAGTCTCTCTCAAAACCTGCTTTAATCCATCATCCAAAACACTAGAATAATAACTCAAAGATACCCTATTAAAAGTGTATTTTTGCCTCTTTTTTCTACCATACATGCTAATCCTCAAAGAAACTATCTTGCTAGGCATAAATATTTAGCCTATAATTTTTCATAAATGAAAAATTACCAATTTTCATAACAATTTTTCATAATCATCCTTCAATGATCAAACTGTGCAAATAAGGATACTCTCTTTTCCTGCCTAACAATATTCTATATTTGAATTATTTATTTGCCAAATAAACAAACAGGTTAGCAAGATTAACTCTCTTAATTTGTTATAGTAAAAGTGGTAAAAATTTTCCCTCAGTTCTAAACTGAACATTTAATTAGTATTAAATTCCACTTTTAAGATGTCCTTCATGTACATTAATCATGACACAGGAGTTTTCCCTTATGTATAATTTCTAATGTAACAAGTGTTTTCACTCTTCTTAGCCCACTATAACACCAAAAATCCCTTATTGTAAAAAGCTTTTTGTCTTTAATGCTTGTGAGAGACATGTTGGGACCAGATCACTTGGCAGATTTAGGCTATAAACCTGCTGTAAGAAACACAAGTTGACCTTCAATTCTTTCACCCTTCCTATTGTCTTGTTACATATAGCATTCACATGAAATTAGCTCTTCAATTTATTAAAAAAATGTTTTTAAAGAACATGCAATACATTGTAAAATTCAGTCTTACTGAGTTTTGACACGAGGCTTTGTACTTTCTTCCATAAATACTTATTGAACATTTTGGTGTTTGCGCTTTCTAGGATACAGCAACGATGCAGAAACTTGTCACTGACTTAAACGTAAAGCAATCTGAAAATCTGGATTATTTTTAAATCAAAGATTTTAAAATTTTGGGGAAAATGTTCAAAATTAATTTTTACTCTTAATTCTTCTGCAAACGTATAATTTCTAGTTAGGAGGAAAGAGCTTAACTCAGACTGAGATGTATTTAAAAGTGATAGTCTTAAGCACAGACTTATTTTTATGCCATGCTGGTATAAGATGCACAAAATTACAACTTCCTTTTGAAGTCTATGATTAGACATTTTTTTCAGGTAAGTAAACTAAGTGAGCCTTAGTTCTTCATTAAAAAACTAAATATTCAAAAGGTTACCTTTTTTGGATGCTTCAAAACTGTCATAGAGATTTATCTTTTGTGTGTCGTAGGTTAACGTGGTGTTTGGCAGAAGAGTTCTGTTTCTGTTGATTGTGTTCACAGCAAATCTGAAGGCTAATTCTTCTGCTCCCATTGGACCAGATTCCACACACTCAAAAATGCCTCCTGGTACAGGGATAAAGACAAAAGAAAAAAAAAAAAAACACTAGTAAGCAAAAAGGGCATAAAATAACATCTTTAATCATCCTTTTGGAAAAGTTTCATCAGCCTGAAATATTTAATTTCATAAACCTGATCCAATGCAGCTCATGATTTGGATGAACTTTGAGTCAGGCAATAAATAAACCAGCAAGAATTAGAACTTACCTTGAAGAAAACCTGTTGCTTTTTTCCATTCAATACTCACTTTAGTATTGTGAATAAATAAATGAATAAATAAATAAATAAATAAATAAATGGTGTAGCATTCTATATTAACCACACAGTTTAGAAGCAAATGGAATAGGGATGAAATATATTTAATTATTACACAGCTACTACTATCATTGGTGGTACTATTTTATATAGTTAAATTTGAAATGAATATATCTGTCCCTTTCAGATTTTCCATGACCTATGTGTGTGTGGCAGGTGGAAAGGACACTTACGGATTCTTGCTTTCTACTTATAATACATTAATAATGAACTCTACAGTTCCCTGAAAATACAACATAAAAAGGAGAATAGAACTGGAATGCCTCAAATTGCCTCCAGAAATTAAAATGTAAAGCTATCATAGCATGACTGTTTGCCTGAACTGATAAATATGTTGAGCAAAAAGTTCAGATTTTGCTCTTTTGTCCTGAACTGCATGTAGATGCTAACTTCATTCTCAGTAAATACAGGAATCCAAGAAACTACACCCTGCATAACCTCTATCCTGCAATGCAAGCATCCCCAAATAAGGCATGCCACCAGAGTAGGACATGCCCCAAACAATAAACATTTTCTAGAACACTTATGAGCCAACCTTCACCTTAAATGAAGCAAACATATTTGTGAGTGCTGTAGGTTCAGCTTTTCTCTTTAATGAGATGTCACTGTCCATAGAATGTAAATTTATACATACTTTGGGGTAATATCATTTTTTCTTGGATCTGGAAAAGCCAAGGATACTGTGACAGTAAAAGTAATTTGAAGATGTGCTTAAGTGTGGAGACATGGAATGCCTCAAAAAAATGACCAGCACCCTTATGGTCCCTTCAGCCCTCATTTTAACAGAGACTTGTCAATACTAATGGTCAGACAATGGCCATCATCACAGGATCACTAATTACAAGCTAGGTATTGTGCCTCTGAAAGAAATGTTACTCATTCACTCTCTCCTCACTTGTATTTATTCATTTCCAAAGTAATGTTGCTATCTGTACTTCTACTGTCTAAAAAAAATTATTCAACACTGTTACTTTCTCAGCAAGAAGCTCTCAGAATCTGAATATCCAGTGACTGGATCACACTAAATTTCAAAAACTGCAGTCAGTTTGTAAACAGACTTGTGAGTAACCAAGCAGATAAACTGTTGGTAAAGCAAAAAGATCTGTATTTACTATTTACTGATAGTATTAAATATAAAAGGCTTTTTGGTTTACAAATCTTCTTCCTCTTGCAACTCATTTCTCACTACAAAATTGACGTGTTAACCTTTTTTTCCTTCAGACCAGCCTTCTAATTTCTGGCAAGAGCCAGAGGAGCAGATGCTCATATAATATTGCTTTAAAAGCACAAGCCTTAACAACTGAGATAAGATATGACTAATAATTATTTAAGCATTAGTCATTTCAAACTGGAAAAGAGGCAATGATGAGAAAGGCAGACTCTTAAGAAAAAATTAAATATCTAGGGAAATCCAAAGTGATTGAGCATAAAATATATATATGTATACATGTATACAATCAGTAACCAATATTAACGAAACTATAGGAGCTAAAGCTAAAGAAACTTAGATAGTATTCAGTAAACATATAAGCCTAGTACACTTTACAACTCAAAAAAAATGACCATGTTTATTTACACAATAGTGGAATATGAACATGAAAGGCAACTTACTGCTTTTGAAGTTAATGGAGTGCTCTGTTCAGGGAAACAGACTAATAAACAAGGTTTTGTGTTGCTAAGACTTACAGATTTGAAACACTGCAATTCAAGTGGTGACATATAGGAGGATAGTATTTTGATTTGGGGAAAATATTTTTAAATTGCTGCAGAAATCTAAAAATTAGTTAAATGATAAGTATAGATATTCAGAGACAATAAAAAAGACATTTCTATAAACAAAATGAAAATTAAGATAGATTTTGTAGGTTTTCCTAAGGCATCTGGAGGGCAGTTAGTCAAATGTATTTGAATAAACCGGTACCACAGAAACAATTATGAAGTCCTAATGATATCCTAAGCTAAATGGATTAATTGAAAGAAATAAACATTACAATTTCTTTATTCTCCTGAAGTTTTTACATTGGAAGATTTCTTCTCTAATTTCCATGTGTCTGAAGCTCAGTACAACCTTTCTTCTTTATTTCTGCATTTTTCATTACGCTCATTTCTAAATCCTTGAGACAGGGAATTCCCTGCCAAAGTTTCAGCCACTACTCTCAAAAAAAAAAAAAATGACCTTGTCTATCTAGATAACTTCTAATGTTAGTGACAGTCTATCACAGAGTAAGACAATTTTACGAAGATGACACCTCCTGTGAGTGGCCATGGTGTGTAATTGCCCACATACACCATTCAGTGATTTCTTCCCTGACTCGCTGACTTATTCTCTATCCCTGTGATAAAAAATCCCCAAACCTGGCCTGTCTGTTTCAGGATCTATTTCCACTCCTAAGAAAAGAGAAGTAGAATAACCTGTTTCTGTTGTTCTATGATTCGGATATTTTGCTAGGAGCAAGGAAAACTGATTTTTTGCTCCTGATTATTTTCACATTTTTCACTAGGTAGGCACCAAAATTAAAAATAAGAATCCTAGAGGAATATAAAGTAGATGATATATTTGAAGATTTAAAGATACAGATAAGCTGTAGGATGTCAAAAATCCACTAGGTTCCTTTCATTTCAGTTTAGTAAAATATATAGTAAAATATCTCCGATGCTGGCAAGTGTAGGTTCATCGTAACCTTCACACTGAGAGACTCAAAACAACTGGTTCTCAAAAGTGTTCCATGTACTACTAATATGCAAAATGATTGAAAATGCCAGGTTCCTCAGTAGTGAATATGGCTTTGGCCAAGCTGATACAGCGCATGGGGCAACACCATTGCTTAGCTGAATGTCTAGATAGGGTTAATTGAACTCAACCAATAAGAAGACAGGAGCACAAACAGACACACGTCTGAATTCTGAATATCAGAATATATTAAAAAAACAGATCCTCATTCTCCAGATGGAGAAACCTTCTAAGTTTGCTTGGTAACTTAGATGTTTCCAGAATGCTTGGCAAAGACACATGAGTCCAAGCACTGAGAAGAATGAGAAGTTTTAAATGGTGTTTTTTCCATTGCTGCATAAAAAATAGAAACATATTCAGTATCTTTAAATTTACTGTTATGTTCCTATATTTGCTACTGAGTATGTAAATAATAGCAAAAAAAATACTTTGAGTATTTTTAGACTGTGTCATGTAAATCCACTGGCTTAATACTGGGAGACAAGCCATTAATTATATTGCATTTTTTTATAAAATGGAAAGGAAAATGAAAGAATTGGCTTTCCTGTTCAGATATACTCAATTATGAAGGGATGGTGGTATCCAGAAGCTGTCATAGCATATTGTGTCATGTTGTTCCCTCCCAAACAGGCTTTTCTTTACTGCTGCTTTACTTTGTATTCAGGATAGCCTAATTAATAATCAAATTGAGGAATGCACTGCAAGCCTTCAGATAAGCAGACAGAAGAGTCATAAATCTTGCCATTCTCATGTGGACAAGCAGCCAAACCAATGCCTATCTCTGTCTAGCAGCTTGAAAAATGCAGGTTCTAGGATTTGAGGGGGGGTTTTTTAACAGCGTTTATATACCCATGATAGGCAGAAACATTAATTCTGAGATGCAACCAGCAGCACATCCTGGAGGAACAGCCTGAAATTCCACTACTACCTCAAAACACAGAAAGAAAACTTAAAAGCATTAAAAAATGTTTATGTTATTTTTAACTTGCTTCAGTGGTCTCATACACAGCTTCTTCACTTACAGTATTAATGATAAGGCAGTTTGTCTCTGCCCTGTAATAGTGACAGCAGGGAATATGGGATCACATATCTACAGCTCAATCTGTAGCCCATGAAGTTTTATAGGCTGTGTACAGTAGGTGATAGCTGTATAGCTGAGCACTTCCAGTTTTTACTGTCATAGTAACCACTTAGATAAAGCTCACTAGATTTTTAGGAGTGATCACCACCTGAAGAATCATAGTGATGAGGAGTATTTCAGACATGCCAATCCAAGCCAGATAAGACAGAGCAATTAAAAAATATTCTTTAAATACTGCATCTTTGAAGTAATATTTGGGATAATTCAAATTTCCTGTTAATATTGGTATGAAAGAACTTCTTTTTAATGTACCTGAAACCCAGGAAACCCATCAATTGTCTCTATTGAAAAAAACCTTTATATGACCAAGTTTTTTTACCATAACAAATAGGAAAAAAATCAATCATCAACATAAATACTGATGGAATACCTGTTTCTTAAGAAACACAAACCATTGTAAAAAAAAAAAAAAATGCTAATATTTTACCAAGAAGGATATAATGTAGATGTCCTTACTACTTTCCAAGGAAAAAGAAAATTTAAAATAGTTTATAATTATACAAGTCCAGAAATATTTGTCCTGAACTGTTTAAATGAAAAAGTCTGCATTTTCCATCAAAAAACTGTAGTAGAATTGACATTTATTGTTTACAAGTCATCCTGTTTTCCCCCAGTTTTCAAATAATTTTCTTAAACACAAAATCCAGAGAGAAAAAATAAGTCAGATTGCTACACATCTTGGCAAAACCCCAAAATTTTTCCTACTCTAAAGTGTCTAATTTCACAAATAATAGGTTAACCCTCTGAATGATTCAATTTTCCATTTCCATTCCACAACAGCGTCCCCCTTGAAGATCACCATCTTGTGTGTTCTGTATTGTCATCTCCATGTAACACCTGACAAAACCCAGCAGAAAGAACCAAACTGCTTAACTGCACGAATCACTAGATGACTAGAAGTTCCAGAATGAGTTATTAGGAAATCTCTCCTTCTCTTACATGTAGAAAACTTTTGAAATAGCAGCATATCATAAAACCTGAGCTATTGTTACCTACTTGAAAAAATCCTCATTCAATCAAGCTTCAAAAGTATCCATGTAGGACTCCAAACAAGCTAATAGCAAATCTGGCTAATACTAAATGAAAGAATTTCTCCTTTGTTTCTAGTACAGTCACAGTCACCTGTTTTTTCATGAGAAATGAATGACATCTAATTACAGCTACAGGCTATTTTGCAATTTTGCCACATTACCTCAGATCATAGTCTATCAAATCAATTGAAATGAAGCTTACAGACTACTTGAAATTACTTAGTCTAAAGTAACTAATAATATTGCAAATGTATGAACCATATACAGAGTTAAAACTTCCATGGTTTTTAAGTGTGAAACCAGGGTACGAAAATTCTAAAATCATTCACACATAACATTTTTCACATTAACAAAGTTATGGAAACAGTAACATTAATCTTAACTGTGACTTCCTTGTATGAAGATATAAGATTAAGTTTCTTTTTTTCTAATATCAAACCAACTGGACAGAGGTCTTGCACATACACACACTAGTTGTTAGTAGCTATACATTTTTTTAACATTTTAGCCATATTATCAACATGCACCAATCTGCACAAATTTACTGACAATTCTGAAGGTCTTTACTAATATGTCATAAAAACAAGCATCAGTCACATGTGACATGAACACTATTTTTTAAATGATACAGTAACTCTTTAAATATAGCAATGTAAGCCTCTTTCTTAAGTTACATTAAAAATGGGACTGAGAGACTGGAAAAATTTGATTTTAAAGCCCAGTAACATTTTTTCCCATCATTTTACTTTGAAAGCATACAAATATATTTAAATTTTAGTAGTAAAATAGGAAGCTCTATAGGAATGAAAATATTTTTTTTCTTTCAGAGGTCAATACTTTGAATCTAAGATAATTATGCTGCCCAGATCTAATCCTGATTTGACAAATAGAATTACTTTTTTGATTGATTGTTTCACATTCAGAAAACATGAACTCTCAGACAGGTTTTTGTTTAATTAGTTGCAAAATTTGGGATAAAGGAGTAACTAGTATCTATGACAAACAGCTTTTCTAAAAAGTGTTTTTAAGACAGAATGCAAACAATTCTGTCAGGTATTATACTATTAAAACACATGCTTGTCTCTGAGATGTTCCAATTTCGAAATTGGCCATTCAGTAAATGTAGCCAATGATTGTGCAAGGAGGTACCACATGTAGAAGATAATAAGTCAAAAGCACATTACTGGGAGTTCAGAGGGTGGTATTACACTATAGACATTTACAGAGACGGAAACGATGGCTTTTCGAACTGTGAATGGACTACACTTCTCCAGTGGAGTTATAGCCAGAAGGCAGTGAAGGGGATCATCAAAAAACCCTGATATCACTGGTGTTGCATGTGTGGCACTGCCAGGAGGAGGCAGAGTAGGTGCTGAGCTACAGTGACTGATAGAGGCTGCTGGCTGAAGGCATTTAGCCCTAATCAAGTGTGCTATGCACTGTACCAATAATCCTCTTTCAGGTCCTGTTATGGATTTGAAAGCTACAGAGGTGGTTCAAAGAACTCCTTAAAGGCTGACAGCTTAGACTTGTGCTTCCTATAAATACAGAACAAAATTACATCTCAGCCACTTATTTCTGCCTGGAACAGGATTTAAGAAATTGAATCACTTTCAAACAAGATGTTAAAAATGAATGAAAAATTTTCTTCTTTACATTTTCCATAAAGTAAAGCAGTTCATTGAATTATAGATTTAGGATACAGTAGTGTGAATCTGAACAATACCATGTTTTTATTACTTCTTTTCAAAATTATATTGAAAGCATTCTGAGTCTCACAACAGGAAAAAGTTTAAAAGGATTACTTGACAAAGAAAATGCTGGGTTTTTGACTTTGAAGCTGGTTTTATGTGGATACAGCACTGCAGAAAAAGATAGCACACTTCAGCAGAAACCTTTACCCATTCTGAGTGCACATATGGTTTGGAGGAAGGAAGCAGGATCTGGAATTTCAGGGGTTTACTTTCATTGCTACTATTTCCTACATTGCTACTATTTCGCACACTATTGGACAAGAAATTTTTTCCTAAAAATAAATATTTCACCCCAAAACATCTCAACATTGCAATACAGGCACAATTATTGGAAAATCTAATGTTTTGAAATGAGATATAATTTCTGTTAATGGCATTTGTGGAATCAGTGTGTGAAGCCATGATCACAGGATCCTGCAAATTTTGCTGTATAAAATGCATAGAACTATTAGCTTCATCATCTCAGCTATTTTTGGATTGACATCTTAATGTAGTTGCATGAAACTGACAACTTTTAGGCACGTTCAAATCCTAAAAGGATTTGAATTATCCATTGATTTAAGACAAATAAAACTGCATCTGTTCTGATTGCACAATAAGGAATAGACAAAATAATCAGTCAATGTTATGTTTATATTGTTAATATTAAATATCAAAAGAGAAAGAGTTTGGTTGTTTTATTCTTAAATGTAGGGAAATAATAAGGAATATTATGAGGAAACAGTAACTGTGGATCTCATTTAAACAAAATTTTCCTTACCTTATAAAATTGGTGAAAAAGGTTTTAAAAGCTTTTGTGCATACAAAACTTGTATGCATACAAAAGCGCATACAAATTATAAGTATCTTCAAAGCTGTTTTAAATGTAACTGGATGAATTCTAACATCTTCAAGTCAGATGTGTCAAAAAACACACATCAGAATCTTCCCTTTTATCGCAGAAATCTGCTTTGAAAATTAAAAAATAAAAGCTTAAAAATATTACTAGGCTAAAATATGCAGCATACTTATAAAATACTGCTTTTGATAACATCTCTACAAATATTACCCCTTTCAGTCAGAATATCAATAGAGCATGAGTAAAGATGACAGATAAAATAACAATACCTGAACACACTCATCTAGTGTTAGAATGCACTATCCATTTTAAGGGATGTACATTAGCTTTCTCTGACATGCTAAGCGATGTATTACAGAATACACTTGATAATATCAATGCAATTATCACACTCACACAATAATTAGCCTCTCATGATTCACAGTAACAAAAGGAAACAAAGTAATAAATTAAGTCTGACTACAAATATGGCCTCAGGAGATTTTGCTAAAATGTGCTTTTCCTTACTTTGGGTAACAAAATGTTTTGAACTGCCTTAAAACAATACACTTGTTTCTTTCCCTTGTTTTTTTCTAGAGACAGTCAATATCCAGATGAAAAGCTTCTCAATATCCATGATGAAAACTTTGTTCTCCAGAACTTCTTTAAAGAAGATAACATGAAAACTTAAATGCCTAAATTTTACAGAAATAGTCTTATACTGGTCCTCGTGAAAGTTTTACATCTGCTTATAGGCTACGTAGTGGGCAGTTATCATCTTCTAACTTCCCTACTTATAGGTCTAAAGATCTACAAGTCATAAACCATTTAATCTCAGTCTAGAAAGAGTCATAAAATGTATTAGGACACTGACACAACCAGTTCTCTAACCTCATCATAAAGACCATAGAAAACTGCTAATAGTATTGCATCCAGGCCAGGATTCTTATTTTCCATTATGCTGCATGCTATTTGTCTTCTTAAATGTAAGTTTGTGTCCAGAATCTCATTTGAGAAGCCAAACCATGCACAGACAATGAAGGAAATTGTATCCCGGTTTTCATTTGCTTTTGAAATGTGACTGAGTTATAAAAAATAAGTTAACATTTAAAAAGTAAATGTATTTTGAACTTAACTCCTACAGTATTGTACTGTATAATACTAACATGTCCATTTGCAAAAGCTGGAGAAAAATGTGGGGGTTTTTTTGGGTTTTTTTTGGTTTGTGGTTTTGGTTTAGGTTTTTGGGTTTTGTGGTTTGGGGCTTTTCAGTTTTACTTTAATAAGGTAAACAAGAGTCAAGAAAGAAAGTCAAATTTTACCACAATTTTTCTTCAAGCAGAACTTAGAAAAGTCACACATCTAATTTCTTGGAAAAGATTCACAGAGACCATGCTTCAACAGTTACAAGAAATCACTTCAAAATTCCTGGAAAACAGAACGGTTTTCCAGGAGCTAAAGACATCCAAGCAGGTAGAGATTACACTTCTTATACAGCATTATAAGAAGCTCATGCTTGGATCTCTCAACATCTAAAGATGAAACAGAAAAGAGCTTAAACCTCAAAGTCAGAAGACAATTAGTAAAAGCTAAATGTGCAGTTTACATGGAAAGACAACTTCAAGAAAATATACTGCTTGTGATTGTGTGATTATTCACTTTTTTTAAGCAAACTTGTTAAAGCATTTGCCTATAAAGCAGAAAACAAAATCTGTTATACAAAGTGTTCAGAATGATGTCCTAACCAGCAGACAGCACTCTTACATATAAAATAATTTTCAATTTTGACTGAAGATAGCCTACTGTGTAGGAATTTTCAGTTTACAAGTTCCAAAAAAAAAACAAAAGCAACCCTGAAATTACCATATATTTCTATATACCTCTGCTACTAATAAAAGAGGAACCAGCTCCAAATTTCGAGATTATTTGCTTCTTATCCAATCAATTTCTTGTAGAAAATGCTTAAATGGGAGAGAAATTCAGATCCAGGACTCAGGTTTTCTTCCTGAGTAAAGAGTCCAAACCTGTAGCTTCCAACTTGCTTTCTTACTTAATTCTTTGATTCCTGCCACAATACCAGTGCACCTCAACAGACTGGTGTCATATGGTCAGGTCTCCTTCCGCTTGCCCTTTCTGGTTTGGTAATTTCTAATGCATCTTCAACATCAAATATCAGCACGTGCTAGGCAGAAGTACCTTCAGGGTCAAATCCCAGTTATCCAGATGATTTGATTCACCCTGCTAGGACCAAGTAGATAATTTAAAAGCAACACACCAAACACTGCAGCATCCAGCAAATGAGAATCAAAAAAAATGCAATCTTTTTCAATAGGAAAAAAACAAAACCCAAATTCTCACATTTAAGCCTATCTAAAACCTCAAAATAAATAAGGTCCATTTTCTCTTTCCAAAAAATCAAGAAATAAAAATTTTCTGAAAAGTATTCACAAAAGCTTAGAATTTAGAAAGTGCATTAAAAAACCCATTTCTTTCTTAAACTAAACTTTAAGAATACTCATTGCCATTACTTTGGATATTAAAGAAAGACAATAAAAAGTTCATTTATAGTCACAAAAGACTAAAACTTGAATCTTGCAAATGAATAAACAAAAAAAACCACAAATAGCTGACCTAAGGTGCCAGATGCTGTGACCATCATTAAAGTAAGTGAAATTTTAGTAACTCGATCTCTGTGCAGAATCCTCTTCAGAAATTAAGTGTTTGAATGGTTATCACCAGCTTTAGGATGACTTTTTTTTTCTTTAATGCTTAATATTTAAATGTTCAAGAGTTTGTAGATATTTGAGTGATTTAAGCAAGTTCAAAAACTGCATTTTCATATTTTTCTTCCTTCTCTCAAGCCATGCATAGAATCCTTCAGTAACCTGAAACAATTCTTATTATGTAATTTAATCAAGGGGAAAATAAAAAGAACAAAAGACATATCTAAACTACATATATATGTATATATGCACATACATACATCTGTGTAACAGATGCAGAGCACCAGTATAATTCTATGAGTGGTATCAACTTTAAATATGAATAATCTCTTATTTTTAGTACTTTTATAAATTGAGAATTTTTTTTCTTTTTTTTTTTTTTTGTATTTCAGGAAAATACTGTCCAATTTTTAGTTTGCTGCTTCGTGTTTCCCTTACTTAACAGTAATTGATTACTACTTCCTACTGCTGCTCTACTGTAATGTATTAACTGGAACTGTTTATAGTTTCCATTTCACCCTTAAAGCCACTGAAACACAAATTTTCTTCAGTACTGCTTGAGGCATTTTTGCTTCTTTCCAAAGTGTTTTCTGACTGTATTACAACTGAACAGTTTGAAATCATTGCTACGGAAGTGCTGTGAAACACCAGGAAAATTTATAATAGTCTTCAAAGATTAAAAAAAAAAAAAAAAAAAAGCCACAAAAAAAACCAAAAACAAGAACAAAAGAAAGCCCTTCAAAATCAGACTGATAGATGAGTTTTAAATGCGACAAACACTGTTAAAATTACTAATGTTTCACTTCAGTACTCAAATGTTCAGTTTCCAAAAATGTTTACATTAGAGAGTTCCTTAGAAATTAAGTCATTATCTTTTCAACTTATCAACAATCTCAAAATTGTTGATTTTGTAAATCAAAATTTACTTTTGTCAACAGTACTACTACCCTGGTTAAAATCGGGTTGTGCTTCCACGAGCACACAATATCAGATACTTAGAAGCAATTTTCAGAAGACCATCGTGGGTTACTGAATATTATTTAGAAAACTCTTCACTATTTCTGTCCCTGATGTATGAACTTGGACTACAAAAACGGGTGCTCTTGTATTCTCTCAATGATTACCTTTTTGATTATTCAGCCATGGAAGGAGAAAAAAAAAAAAAAAAAAAAAAAAGGGGGGGCTCAGGGGGCTCGGTGGGAGGAAGGGATGTACTCAGAATGCAGAAACAAGCAAGTAGTATGACCAACCAAACAATATTAGGTGCTAATAATGAAAATGCCAAGAAGTAAGAAAGAGATGGATCTTCAGTATTATTAATAAGTGTTAGTGTTGATAAATGAGCAAGTTGAAAACAAGTCTCTTTTCAAAACCAGAGATATTAGGTGTTTCTGCTGCTAAATTGAGCAAATTTGATTTTAAAGTTTTAAAAATACATTGGTTCATATTTCTTGAACTTGCTTATTTCATAAATTACAGCAATAGTGAAGCTTACACATTTTGTAATGTGACCCAAGATAAATAAAATCTCAATGTGACTTACACAAACAAACCTAGCAAAAGAAATTTAGACATGGCTCTCCAAAAAAAAATGAAGGAAATTTACAATATCAATTCCATAAATAAAAGAAATGCAAATTTAAATTCTCTTCAAAATCTTAAAAACAAATGCACAAATTTTGCCACAGATTCATATTTGTAAAGTAATTTAATTAATGTGATAAATATCAATAAAAAGCTTGCCAATGTATATGAAATTTGAGTGCTTCAGAAACTAATAATTTATGCCATACTCCTGAGAGAACAGATTCTAGTGGGCCCCTGAAGTAAAGAAGCAAAAATGTTTAATGAGGCACAAGAGGGTCTGTTTCAGTATGCTGAATATCAGAGATACTGATTCATGTCTCCAGTGATAAAATCAGCAATGTTTAATTCACAATCCGCAGTATTATTATTGGAGGGTCTGGGAGAAAGTATCATACACAAGCAGAAGGTAAAAACATTTGATCTGAAGCACAGAGATACTGAATACCTTACACTCCTCTCTAATTTGCAATAAATTTGACAGTCACTTGTATTTCTTAATAATTACCCAATTAATCTTTTCCATGAGAGGGAAGATGTTTATATTCCTAATGACTGAAATGCAATCTAGATGTGCAAACGATTCTTCCAAAGTATATACTTTCACTCTGTTTCCATCTTTATGTCAAAACTCAGCACTAAAGTTATGCAGAGTTTGGGTTTAGATTGATCTTCAATTATACGCGGATATTTTGTTTTATTAAGAGTCTAGATGCTAAGAAGTTATTAGCTAATATGATAATTATGCTCTATAATGTTGTTCGCTAATTTGATAATTATGTTTTAATTACTGAATTAGAAACCTCTTGAGAAAAATGAAAAGTTGTTTTGGCAGAAAACAAGAGTTATGCACCCTACTTTATCTGAACTCCGGATTAAATATTAACTGTTATCTTATACAAAGAAACTCTTCCTTTTTAGTCCCTCTTCCATATACTTTTCTAGTGCACGGCCAAACAGATACATCTTTAACCAGAATACCATAATCCATGACCAGACTATTCGCTTTTCTTTTTTGTTTACAATGATAGCCTTAAAAGAAATAAAAAATCTGAAATGCTTTAAATTACTTTGACCACAGTGAAGGGTTGTATTTGGAACAGAAGACTAAGCAGTATCATAGAATTACACAGAATATTCTGAGTTGAAAGGACCCACAGTGATCATTGAGTCCAACTTTTAAGTGAATGGTCTATACAGTGATTTATACAGTAACCCACAACCTTGGTCTAATGAGAAACATGCTTCAACCAACTGAACTAATCTCAGTGGCCATGGTTTTTTTCTAATTTACATGGTTCAAACAAATTTATTTTTTTTTCATCCAGTACAATCAGTGTCTCCTTGTGCTGAGGCCTTTTTTTGTTCTTTCCCCAAACACCTCCACAGAGAAGACAAGTTTTTTTTAAAAGGAAAAAGATGTTCCATTAATTATAGGTATCATATAAAACACGTTCTCAATGAATCTATGTCTTACAACTGGATTTATTACTGCCTAACAAAAAATAGTATCTTCACTGACGATCATTCTGATTTAGGCATATAAACACATAGATAGGAATATCTAGATGCCTTTTTCACAGCTCTTGCCTTCACAGCTTCTCTTTCCAGGTATTCAAGCATGAAAGCATACTTAGAAAGGAGGTAGAGTATTGAAAGAATCACTCCAACTACTTCCATAAGGAAAACAGTCACCAATTAAATAGGTGAGAAAGGGTTTAAAACAGTAAACTGAAAGATAAATTCTGTAACAGTGTATAAGGTGGAAGCTTTACTTTCATGACAATATCTTGCACATTGAACATAGTTTTAATCCCCTGTACTGGGGAGCGGGTTTGAGCAGGAAGTGAACGACTGAAGTTCAAGATTCAGACAGTTATGCGTAGAAGCCAATAGATGTAGAAGCCAATGGGTGCAGAAGCCAATAGTTGTGCCAGGAGGACAAGTTCCCATTGCACTCCTTTGATCTGGCAGAACAGCTGACACGAGCACAGTCAATACTTATGTTCACATATGGGCTACCTGACCTTGTTGAAGCTACCCCTCCTGGCCTCTGGCACAGAAAAGGAATGTGTCTTTCCCAGGTCTCATGTCCTATCTACATGGGAGTCTCTGAAATGCAAATAGATCTCAAATTTAATCAGTCCTTTGAAGCTTATCAGTTTGCCCATTTTGGCTGCTAACTTCCCTTAACTAAAAGGAGAGTTTGGGTACTTGGCACCCATATGTATCTGAAGCTTGAACCAAACCCTGCTCATTTCAAAAGTTATGTAATAGATCTGGAAAAAGTAAAGAGGATGGCAAAAAATTGTATGACAAATTTCACGTAATGAGTCAACAGGAAAAGATAATTCAACCTGGTAAAGAGACAGCTTGAAGTAAGGTAGAATTCTGCAAAAACATGTATGTCATGCAGATGGTGGGTACCATTTTCTTATTCGCTGTTTCCTCACTCTCAAGAACTAGAGGGCCTTACTTGATGCAAGTGTTAAAGTATTCAGTGCTAATTGTCACTTTTTTTGCAGAGGTATGAATTGGGGAAAACAAACAAGGAGATTTTAGTGCTGCAGACTGGATATAGGTTGCCACCACCTAAGGTGGCTTAAAACCCAGTAACATTACAAGATAAATACGTCTTTTTTCTGGAGCTGAAATTTTTTCTTCTTTCTGACAGTGTGAACTTGTGATATTTGAATGAGACAACCTCATGCAATACAGGTGGTTTTTATGCTGAGAGAGGATATCTCTGAATTTGGTATTTAAATTTTCTCCATTTCATGTTTATTGTGAAAAGATGTATTTGCTCACTAGTTACATAGTTTGTATAAAATATTTAGTATTTCTCAAGGACAGTTGACAGATAAAGGTCTTAATAAATTTACCTTTAGTGCCACACAATACAGCTAAAATATGTTATTAAAATTAATGGAATAAAAAGATCAAAGAAAATTATATTTAATATTTTGGTGGTCAAAACACAGTCATATTTTTACATTTTTAGGCCCCTAACACATTTCTTCTGTATCAAAGAGCAGCATGATTGACCTTCTTTGATTTTTGCGGGTTTTTAACGTTACATTGGTTTCATTGATTAATTTTTTTTTTATTTTCTTTTATGTTTGTTTTGGTTTTTATTCTTGGGCTCATCAGCCCAGAAATTCTAGTTTATTTGCGGTCATAGTTAAAATTTTAATACTGAGCTGCAAAGAAAAATTTTAGGGAGACACAAAGCAAGATTCAATAGCCTGAAAAGAGGCATCTACTGCCTTTTCTGACTTCCTAAAACATAGGGTGCAGACTGTAGAGACTGGCAGATGCGGCAAAGGACTCAATGGAGTTGCAAGAGCTTTTGTAACTCCGGCTGGAGGCAATATATCTCATAGCACCTACATTATGGCAGCTGAATCCCTTTCGCTGAGTTTGATTCAATTTCACCTACAATGAGTTTTCTTTAGGAAGGACGTCACTTCTGAGTTTGTTATTGTAAGCAGCCTTTGCAATCTTCCTGAAAATGAGATTAATTGTATGCTGAAAGTGCTGTTCAAAAGAGGTCAGATTTCCCTGCTGTTCCTTGTTAAACACACATATCCAACATTCCTAAATACTCAATGAGTTCCTGCAGGTAAACCTAATTAACTGTTTTTCATTTAGAGAAAAATTAAAATTTCAGCAGCCCTGCTGAAGATGATACATAAAACAGAGGCATACAAAGAGGTATTAGTCACTTTCAGCAACACCAACTTGCATCCACCATAAACAAAACCAAAACATACATTTTGTCTGACTTTTTTACTTTTCACACATTTCAGAAAAACAAGGCATTGATGTTTGGCAATGAATGCTCAAATAATTACAGGAAACAGGTGACATAGAAGTTGTGACTCACTGATACAGCAAAACAAAATTTACTCCCTAAACTAGAAATTGCTTTTCATTAAGCCAATACATACTCATGGATAAAAAATAAAATTAGTCTTACACTTTTGAAAATAATTTTCTTGCTTACCTTTTGGAGGTATGCTGAAAATATCTGTAAAGAATTTGCCCACTAAAGGTTTACAGGGTATTCAGAACACACATTCATCCTACTGGTGAAGAGTCAGACTGTTGAAGTTAGTATGATAGTTCCCACTACAGTAAAAAGGAAAAAGGTACATGGAGGGACTGATTCAAAGTAAGTAGGCTGGAAAGCCCTTGGAATCTGTCCTTTTTCTTCCTTCTCACTGCAAAGCTCAGATAAGATGAATCAAAGACTGTCCTTCAATCCTCTTACTTATAGGTTCTTCTCTG
This sequence comes from Phylloscopus whistleri, assembly GCA_017589585.1. NCBI lineage: Eukaryota > Metazoa > Chordata > Aves > Passeriformes > Phylloscopidae > Phylloscopus > Phylloscopus whistleri. The sequence goes on along the minus strand of JADMLD010001389.1, from coordinate 4,163,205 downwards.
AGTGGATGCATCTAACACGTGTGGTACATAAATGCACATGAGCCAGTAACAAAATGAGGCCCTACAGCAAGAGCTTTCTGAGCTGTTCTCTCACATATTCATAATTGCTTTTGTATTTACACACCAATGTGCTTATTTCTTCTTTACCAGTTTCCCTTTATTACCACAATTGCTACTGAACAACAACATAAATATTTATTCTCCTATTACAGAATACTGTTTAAGTTGTTACTGTGGTTTATTTACTGTTAACTGCATTTCGAAACAAACAGCCACCATAAAACATCCTTGGTCTTTCATAGGGATTCTTTCTTATAGCTCTTTTCCCCAAATAATCAAAAATTAAATATTCCATGCAGTGATTTTCCCCATGAATAGTATGTTGCAAAATGTGCTCACAAATTATAGCTTTCCATACCCACTCAGTAACAGGAATTTCTTTAGAAATGACACAAGCAGAAGCATATCACTCTACAGGAGAAAAAAAAATGAAACCCACACAAGATTAAATTGTCATATATATAAAGATATCATGTAAATTAGATTTAAATAACTTTGTCTTAAATTATTAGCTTGTCATTGTTAGCAACCACTTTTGAGAAAAACAGGTTTTCTAGCCTTTCATATTGATTTATGTTAACCACTAGCCTCAGTGTCTTTATAATTCAATTCAAATCTGTAATGAGTCAGACCTGTGGAAAGGTCTGTTCAGAATGAACAGTGACAACTTAGTTGAAATGCTGCTCATGCCACGGAAACAATGAAGTGTGACACTTTGTCTTTTACATCTGGCACAGGTTTACTGGCAAAGAAGAGTCATTTACTCTGTTTTCCAGAAAGGCAGCAATATAGATAGAGAATTAAACCTTTACTTTAGCGGAGTGCAAACTATTTCCTTGCCTTTTTTACAGGTGTATTAAGCTGTTTTCTAAATTGATTTGGTACCTTGAATATTCATTTATTTTGAGCTTCTCCTGCATTGAAGTCTATACGTAGTCCCCTTTGAAAAGCTTCAATGACATTTAAGATACATCTTATAAACGTTTTTACTCCTGTTGAAGTCTATCTCCAAAATACCTTTCAGATCGCCTGTGTTGAGGTATTTATCCAAGAATACAAGAAATCAGAAGCATGGATAGAAAACAAGATAAATGTTTTCAAAAGTTCAATGTCCAGTGTTTTTCTGTCATATAAATTGATCTAGAGTACATAATTGTGCATTACTTCTTTTAAACATAGCTTAATATTAACACAAAATTGCATATACCTTTTGCTTATGCTAATTTTTTAATAAAATAATATCCTTAGATCAAAATTTTATGCATTCACTTTCCAGAAATATTTTAATCTCTGACTCAGATTTCCTCAAGCCTAACATGTTTTTTAATATGGTGCTGATTTCTACAGTAATGTAGAGCTCTAGAAGTTCAGATTTCTCTTTAATATGGGGTAATTTAAAGGATTAGATTGCATTCTGGATCTTTACACCTTAGATTGAAAGACTGTTTTCAAAACTTGCAAGGGCCTAAAGTCAGATCCTATCTTCTCTTAGCTCCATGATATAACCTTTCATTAGATATGGGGCAAGACAGGTACATCTCTACCCAATTATTTCAAATCAGCAAGCTAATGAACTGAAATAATTTAAGACCACATGTGGAATGCAGTATTGTTCATGTTAGAGAAAAGATATGCAGGCAGTATATTGCAAAAATAATTCATAAGTGTAGAACCAAACCACCGATCCAAATCAAACAAAGAATATGAATTCATCAGCTGGTCACAAAAGCCTTCAATAAGAGCCTTGCTCCAATCCTCATTTCTGCAGGCTGTTTCTGGATCCCTCAGAAGAAAAAACATCATAACTTGATAATTTTGAATCTATGGATCTTCAGAAGCAAAAAAAAAAAAAATTAAATAAATGTATTCTAAACATGTTTGAAGCCAATTCTCCATTCTGAATGGTTCAGCTCAAAAGTCTTATGATCCATGCTACACTTGCTTATTGATTGTGCCTTGTAGATGGCTTTAACAAATGCAAGGCAACTGTAATCAAGAAGGGCTCTAATCAGACAGTTACACACATGTTATCCCTCATGCATGATATTGCAGGAAATAGTTGCATCTAGCATTAGAGAAACCTTAAAATAATATCTCTTAGAGTCTTACCCCACTATTCAGTTGCATATAAACAAAAATAGTAATTTGGGCTCCAGGTGATGTTTTATTGTATACTTGCTTTTGTAAAATTCAGATTTGACAGCTGTAGGATTGACTATTTTGAGCAAATTATGCTAAATTTTAGAAATATAGTTTCGTTGAAATTACATCTCAGACTTTTACATTTCCCCTTTTACTCAAGTTATTTTACACTTCTGTCGACTTGTGTCCTCTAACAAACAGCTTAACAAAAGGCTCAACAAAATAGAAGTTTCAAACTGAAACTTCAAAATATTCATGTCTTCTTAAATGTAGTATGTAGTAGTCTAAGATTAGACCATTCTTTCCCACTGTTCAATGCTGCCAACAAAAACTGGGAAACCCACAAATTTTTCAGCACTCAAAAGCTTAGAAGTGAAACAACTGAGCATGCTTGTTCAGTCATTTCCTGGGTTTGGCTGGGATGGAGTTAACTATCTTCATAGCAGCCTGTAGGGTGCTTTGCTTTAGGTTTTTGGCTAAACCAGTGTTGATAACACACCAACATTTTTGCTGTTGCTGAGGAGTTTTCACAGTGCCAAGGCCTACTTTGTCCCTCACTGCACCCTAGCATGAACCTGGCATAGGGAAAGAGGCTGGGAGGGGACAAAGCCAGGACAGCTCACCTGAATTGACCAAAGCAGCATCCCTCAGCAATACAGCTAGGGATGGATTTCTTCCAAAGCAGTTATTGCACAGGAATTGGCTGGGAATTGGTCTACTGGTGGTGAGAGATTGCTTTTTAATTTTTTTTCTTTCTTATTTTTTAGTTATTTTTTGTTTACTTTTTCCCTTCCAATCTCTGTTTGAAGAATCCTTGAAGAAGCTTTGGTTTGACATGCATGTTATTTGTCCTTAAAATCAGCCACATGGGGTTTGATTGCAAAAGTGCAAGTGCTTCTGAGGTGATAATTGTAAGTTACAAGTCTTTTTCTTGGGTCTAAGTGCATAGCATCTAGAACTGTATTCCATTGATTCACAGATTAGATTATGCTGTATATTCCCTGTGGCTCTGTGTTAATTCAATATACTATTGCATTTTAGTTTTTATTATTCTTGGGAAACTAATTGTCCTAGTACATACAGTGAAATGCAAAAATTAAATGATTGATAGCCTAAACACTGATAAAAATAAATAAATTTAAGGTTAGAATAGCTGGTAAATAATATCTCCAAGTGTCATTAGTGATGATCTTTCTTCCTTCATTTCCAACTAAGTGGTTCCCTGGCACTGCCTTTATTTTCTGTAAGCAGTTTATTAACCTCTCTGTTTGCCATACATTGACATTCCCTTGCCAAAGTGAGTTGCCAATATTTACCAATATCCTCGTTAATGTATCTGAAAATTATTTTAGGAACTGATCATTTGATCCTAAAGCCTAGATGATATTTGCTCGGTCTTTTTGGAAATGAGCAATTAATTAACTGATCAGTTATTTTACAATTCCAGAATCCCAAATGAAGGTAAGAATTTAGAAATTTAGAATAAAAAATACAGACTGACCCAAAACTAGTTGAACTTTGTATCAACTCTTCCTACCTCACATTTGTGAAGTTTGAAAAATCTACAGTGCTACATGCCAGAGCTGAAGCATCAAGGCAAACCCCACAGGGGTATACGGCTGCCAGAAAAACCTACCTTACATTGTGTGCAAAATTAAATGCTTAAGAAGAGAACAGAGAGTAGGCAGGGGAAAATTAAGCCCAGGAAGACATGAAAAGCTTCAAAACAACAAACAAGAAAGTCAAGAATAACTGCAAAACTCTGCAGCCATAGAATTTTCAAAAACTCTCAGAAGACATTCTTTTTTACTTGAGTGCATGGGATTTGCCTCTCAGCAGATGAAGAAAATACCACAAAGGTTAGTTTGTTTGTTTGGTTGTTTAAAAAGCCTTCTTGTAATACCCAAGGCCAAATACTCGAACTCAGAGTCACAAAGAGAAGGTATTTCCTTAGTCACAAACAGAAGGTATTTCCTTCAAACACGTGCATTCATCTTAATTCTTCTGTCTCATTCAACTATCAAATTTTTTTAAACTTGAAATATGAATGTTTACCTCTAATGGACAGATAATACTTGCCAATTGAATCTCTACTAGCTGCTTGCCCCTGCTGGTATATATTTAGTTCTCTCAAGTGCATTAAATCCCTGCACCTCTGTCCCAAAATTCCCACCTCAAAAGCTCCACTCCCATCTACATCCCAATCTTTCTCACCATCTACTCTGCACTTCTGGTATCCAGTATGCATCTTCTGGAGCCAGAGATGACAGCTGCAAGTTACTCAATAGCTGTGGAACCTTTTTCTTATATTTACTTCCTTACTCTAAGCTCTTAAAACATGCATCACATATTGAAGAATGAGTTATTATTGGGAGGAATAAGTTATATACCATGACATCTGTTCATTAGCAAAGATTTATCTTCTCTGCCTGGACCATATTTTCCAGAAACAGAGGAAAACACCTGTTTCAGGTAATAGTGAACTAGCTTTTGGGAATGCTACAAATTCAGATCTCAAATTTGCAGAAAAATCAGCATCTCCTGCTCTCTTTGTCTTCTATGATTGATAGACATTACCTTGGGGGTACTCAGGTTTTTCCTTATTTCCTTAATAATCAGATCCATAATTTATTATCACTTAAAAATTAATAAAAAATGTATAATAATTATCTTTTATCTCTTAAAAGAAAAATCCCAGAATATAATTCTACATAGACTTGAGCTAAAAGCTTTTAATTTAAAAAAAAGGGAAAAAATAAATAAATTTTGATTTTCTACTGAAAAAGCAGTTAGAAATCAACTTTTTTTTATGGGTGATTCTCACCCTTATAAATTCGCACTTTTTTGTAATGTACAGGAATTTTTTCCCACAAAATGTTTCTATAAATGCAGATCTGTGGATCTGTACCTAGGCTCACAAAATACCTTCTAATCAATGTTTCTACTTAAAGGAGGCCATCAGAAAATTAATAAGGGGGTGCTAACAGAAAAACTGCCATTTTCAAGCCAAAAAACAGATTTAAGCCCAAACCTAGGTTGTGTCTGCCAAAGCAAAGAAACAAAATATCCTTACTAGCTGGATTTGCACTGATTATAAAAATAAACAAAAACTAGCAGTGATAGTGGCTCTTTTAAAAGAATGTGGTTGATAGTACGGTAGACATCACTGTGGTAACAGTAGTCTATATGAGATGCTACCAAGCTGGAATGTTGATAAATGCTGAGATTATATGAGAGGGCAAATACTCTTTAAAATTTGAATATTTTTATTTTGTACAGAACCACTGACATTTTGTACTTTAGTTGTTTAAGTAAGTGATTAGGATTTTAACAAATTAAATTGATAAATAACTTGTATATTCCATATTTTCAGCTTTCTCAAGTATGCCAGTGTTAGTTATGATTTTCTCTACATCTATTTTCAGTATCCATAGGAGACAAATGTTCAAGTAGATATTAAATTGTATTAAATTGCCAAAGTATTTTTATACATATAGAAACATTGATACTTGTACTATGAATCTTATTTGGATCAAAGGAAAAATTACTAAGAAAAATGAAAAGTTAATTACTTCATAGCACTACCCTTTAATCACAAAGTACAATGAATCTTCCTCCTCTAGGAAGGTAAATTGGTTCATGCCTTTGCACACTGTGACTATACACCATAAAAACATGCATTCCAGTTCTATAACCCAGCAAGAGACTCCCTCAATAGCTCCTTATATTCTGGACATTTTTTACACAATGTGTATGTTAACAATTTATTTTTTAAATTCCCTTCCATGGTATCTAGGAGCAAGAATGTGATTTGGTAAGGGAAATTTTACAGTATAAAGCAATTTTTTAATGCAAGATGATTGTGATGATCGCTTATTGTTTTGGCCCACTGCTACTGTATTAATAATGGGTTCCCTTTTTGGGTTCCGCATGGATTATTAACAGCAGTGATATATTAAAAAAATCATCCTAAGGCAGGTATCTGGTGAAGCTTTTTAATAAACAGTAAGTGTGTTTCTCTGAATGTATTGTAACAGAGTTCTCAATATATAGTGCTCTTTAATTCCTCAGCATTACAAGTTTCACATTCCAGACTCAGACAGCACAGAAATCATATATTCATAGAGCAGCTTTTGTTGAAAGGATCCCTTTAAAAGTCATCTAGTCCAATGCCTCTGTAATGGGCATGGACATCTTCAACGAGATCAGGTTGATCAGAGCCCCATCTAAACTTGAATACATCCAGGGATGGGGCAACCATCACCTCTCTGGTCAGCCTGTTCCAGCATGTCATCACCCTGAGGATTTATCACTGCAGAAGTTAGAAGCTAAATGTAAACACATTGCTATACAAACGTTGTCATTATTAGAGACCCAGGATCAAAGAACAAGATAATTAATTACTTAATATGGGATTTTTTTTCTCTTTTTATACACTAGGGAAAACCGGAGTGCCATGAGTCAGCTCGATACAAACATAAGTTAAAAAACTACACTGTGGGATTTCTGCCTGCACAAGAGATTTTTTTTATTGGTGTCTGCATGATCATTAAATATAGGAGTTTTCAAGTACTAAAGGGAAATACACACCCTCAACCTAATCACAAGTTCTACTACAGTTCAACTAGGTTAAGAATAATGGAGGAGAGAAAGTAGTCCTATTTGATTTAAACCTAAGTGAAAAAGTAGATGCAAGAGATTTCTTCTCAATATAGCAGCTAAAGGAAAAAATAATAACTTCCTAATGGCTTTCGCGAATCATTGATTTTTTTGTTACTTTCTCTTTCTAATAATGCTATCAAACAGCTTCTGCCTAGGGAAGCTTCCTTCTCAAGGGTTCTGCTTTCTTTCTCAGCTAAATGCAAATTTTCCCTAGGAAGAACCTTCCCTAGGAGGAACCATTACTGTAAAGTATAAGTCTACAAACAGTGTCTCTCCTTACAATGGTGGGCAGAAGCTCCTAAACCAGTTTTCTACCTAGATCCACAACTCTCATGACCTCTCAACTTTCAGATAGTATTCTTTTCTAGTGTGTTCAGCTCTCCTCCCCAAGAGGGCTGAAAATGCTTCTGATACAGTCTCCTGGTACCTGCTGTCTCCCTAAATGAAACAGAACATCACACTTCAACCTCCTGTAGGCCTTATTTCTGAAAAGTTAAAATTTATTCCCAACTTAGAATGCTTTTTTATGAATAAATATAAAAATAACTTAAGAGCCATTCATATTTACTTATATCTGGTTCTTACTGTTTAAATGAATTAAAGGCAAGGTCACTGTTCTTTAAGCAAAATAATAGTACAATGAGTCTCTCTGCTAAAGCTTTTGTTACAGGTGGGATGATCCTAAAATACAAAGAATCATGTCATTCAGTTGCACAAGTCCTAGGACAGAAGAAAAAAATATATTTATGTCTCTGAGGACACTGTAACTTCCCACAAACCTCTGACTGCTACAGTACATAAACTGACAAGACAAAAGCAACAAAAGCATCACTCATCTAGGGATTCAGACAGCAAACACAGAAAGCTATCCTGGGTCAGATTATAGGCCTGTCTAGCCCAATATATTGGCTCCACAAATGTCCAATCATGATCATCCTGGAAAAAATATTCAAGGGGACACTCACACAAATAATTTTAACTTTCTTACGTAGTATATATGTTAAGGCCTTGACACAAAGAGGTCCAGTTTGCTAAAGAGGTTTCTTTGGGTGAATCCATGGAATAAAGGTCTATTTAATGCAGTCACTGAATACCCACGGACTTCTAGTGCCTACAATGTTTCAAGGCAGGAATTTCCATTGAACCTGTTACCTGTTCAAGTTATTTGATGTATCATGGTTCTTGTATTGGAAGAAAGATTGAGCAGTCAATGTGTATTCACCTTTGTATTCACCTTCTCCACACTGCTCATTATTTTACAGTGCTATGTTATAAACCCATACAGCTCTCCCTTTTTTCTAAGTTAAGAAAAGTGTCCTACTGAATTATTTCTGAAATGGAAGCCGTTGAGCATCTTTGAGTGTTCTTTTCTGAAGCATATTTCAAACACCACCTTAAAGGTGCATTTACACCCCTATCAATGATCTTGCCATTTTAGCCCCTTCCAGTTTTCATTTCTCCTATTAAATGAATAGAATATTTTTCTGCTTCTGCTTTGCCACCACCACAAATCTACCATTCCAAGTCCCATCAGTCTCAATGCATCAGACTATCACAAGTGCCTTCAAGCCCCTCATGATAAAGCATCACAGAATTGTTTAGTTTAGAAAAGACCTCCCAAGATCACTGAGTCCAACCATTGACCTAGTGTTGCCAAGTCCACCAACAAACCATGTCACTCAGTGCCATATCTACACACCCTTTAAATACTTTCAGGGATGATGACCCAACCACTTCCCTGGGCAGTTTGCTCCCTTTCTCTGAAGTAATTTTTCTCCTAATATCTAATATAAGTTTCCCTGGCATGACTTCAAACCATTTCTTATCCTGTCACTTGTTACCTGGGAGAAAGAACCACCTGGCTACAACACCCTTTCATGTAGCTGCAGAGAGAATAAGATCTCCTGAGCCTCCTTTCCTCCAGGCCAAAAAACCCCAGATCCCTCAACCACTGGTTACAAGACTTGTGCTCCAGAGCCTTCACCAACTTTATTGCCCTTCTTTGTACACAATTTAGCACCTCTGTGTCTGATGTTAGTAACAATAATAAAGGTTTTAGTGGCTGTACATATTACAGAAATCTTCCACATATTTGCCTACTGAAAAACAACCAGATTTCTAGGCTTACTGTTCTCCAGTTACATCCCACTCTAAGGTCAGAGAATCACAGATGCCATAAACATACATCACATAGGCTGCACGAATTTAGGGCCTGTGCTCTGTGATCATCCATTAGTTAATTCTCCTGACTGAAAACTCCACCTCCAGTTGTCAGCCTTTTTTTGCTTTTTCAATACTGACAGCAGATGACTCCTTTTTCAGGAATAAGACAAACCCATTTTGTCCCTGACAACCCACAGATTTCTCCTTCAAAGTGGAAAAGAAAAATAAATGCTCCAAAGCATCTCATTGCAGCTTTGTGCAGTTGTGATCATCAGTAATAATGTACTGCTTTATTGTTAATTAAACATTTCCATCTTTAGCATTTTCCTTTACTAACATTCTTTATATCATCCCCAGCATCACAGACTAAAGGCATTACTCTTTTGAACAGTTTTTGTCATATTTCCCTGTCACTTAGGCAGGGGGAGAATGTTTATACTCCCAAGCAGAAACCATGGCTCAAGAAAAGAAATTGCTGCTTGTAAAAATTTCTGTAGAAATAATCCTCTTGCCATGTCAGCTGTGCATGTAGGCTTACTTTTTATTGATCTGGAAGTATTTACATAGGTCATTTTGCTGTGCAATTTATGCAATGGCCTCACACTCAGCAGTCTGTATTAAGACATTAAACTATGAGACTTGTAGCCTTATTCTTTATGTAAGTGTTGGAGACTTATTTTCTGGCACTTGTTACGAATTTTTAACTAGAAGTAGTCACTGGGTTATTTGTTTGTTTTGGATTTTTTGCAGTCTGGACATATAGTGACACTTAAGCAGCATTTAAATGTTCATAAAACATACAGCATTGAAGAAAATGCACAAAACTAGTTGCTAGTAAAAGTGGTCCTGGAAGCTTTATTTTTAACTATATTTTCATTACGCCCACCTTTCAGGAAGACAGAAGGGGATATCTATATTTGTGGTTTTTCTTTCCACTCTTCCAGGGTGTCATAGTTCCACAACAGCCTGGAACAGTGTACAGTCTCCTCACTATGCACTGGGATAGAACCACAGTGTCTGCTACAAATTTATTTCCTTGACCTTTGGGTAGGAGAGGGTGAACATCTGTACAAAAGATGTGGATGGTCAAATGTGTCTTAAAATTAACAAGAGGCACCACGAAAAAATAGAGCTTGCAAATTATGATCTCGTTTTGCATTTTAGCAAACATGGGGGTATTTAATAAAACCAGCATCCTATACAAATAAGATTTCCTCCATACTTGAACACTAAACACAAAAAATGAAAATTTCTCATATATAAGAAAGACTTTCCAATTTTCAAAAGACAGAAAGCACACGATGGTATAGCTGGAAGCGCGCAAGACATCTATATGTGGAGGTGAAGCACTGCTTTAGAGTTGCTTTTAAAAATGTTTTATGATAAGATTTTTAAAAAATATATTCTTTGTGTTAACATACAACTAATTTGTTTTAAATTCAGCAAACCATGACCAGAATAATCAGGTATTATTTGCATCATACCAACATAGTAGTGATAAAGTGTTACTAAATAATGTTTGCTCAAAAATTATTCACATACTGAGAGTTAGAGCAGACTTTTTTAGTGTTTTACTCAATCTCTAACACTAGGTCTTAGGTCTGGTTTTAATAGCCTCTCTGTAGAATTCCTTAAATGCTCTTATCCCTTAAATTTTACCCAAGGAATTATGGACTTCATTGTCTAGAACTTATTAGGAGCAGAATTATTAAAGAAACATAAACATCCATGTCACTTAAAAGACAGTTTACTTACAAGTGTGTATCTCAAGAGTGAAAATGGATTTCCAGCTTTGAAGATATGGTGCAGTAACTGCTGAATACAAATAGGTTATTCTGCTCAGGAAGTCACTCAAAGAACTTACAAGAACATTTTGCTCTAAAGCCTGAAGCATTTGAATTAAAAAAAAAAATGTGTCTGTCATCTTGACCTTTAAAAATAATAAATAAAAATCTTTTTTTTTTCTAGTTGGTAGAGTATCATCAAACATTTAAATTCTTATAATAATATTAAGATCCATGTACAACATGAGAGAAATCACATGTATCTATTAGCATTTAAACCACAGTTGCTGAATGCAAACTTAAACTTTAGGGAATAGCTTATTATTATTTATTTATACAGCTAAAAAACCACAGTGAAATCATAATTATCCCAAAGGTTACACATAGTCAAGATCAGTTAATTGTCCCTTAAATTTCATTTTATTACTCAAGTGCTTTTCATGTCTTTAGGATTTCCTGCATAATATGACTGAATCTTTCTTATGAATTCATGAGTTGCTCTGCAGACTTTAATATCTGACTCATACTGATCTGTATGAAGAGTTTAACACTTTTTTCCTTTTTTTTTTTCTGTGCTGGAAAGAGAATGTTTTGCATGAGGCAGAATAAAACCCTACTATCCCAGAAATGGCATTGCTTATATAAATGCATAGCAGTTATAACCAACATGGAGACAAATAAGATGTGCCCCTATCTAGATTTAGGCATGATACCAAGATTAAAATTCTTAACACATTTTCTTATCTGTTTACATTCTTCTTTAAAACATAACTTGAACTTTCACTGTCAGCAAGAATTTGTCTAATTCTCTGCCAGAGTTCAAAGTGATATAATATTAGATCCCGATTTAGCAGATAATCAAAATCACCATTAGAACCAGTGGGCTCTGCTCAAAACAGCTATATTCTATAAAAATAAATGGGGTGGTTTTCTTGGTCAGTCTACTGAAGATAAAATTTCCTGAGATGAAGATTCCAAGTGCTGTTTTACGCCAAAGGTTTGAGGTCCATGTTTTTTCCTTGCATGAGAACACTATCCTGGAAGATGATCTAGGCTATCACTGTGTACATGGGCAGTGTCCTCCCCTTCACAGCAATAGCGCTTCTACAGAAGAATGGAATAAACATGGCCAAAGAGGAGTAGGAGGAAGCACAGCTCTCCTAATCTATTAAGTCAGCTGACAATAATGAGGGGAATCTGACTGGTGGTCCCTGTTCCCACAGCTCACGCAAGCTTGCCTCACTTTCTAAAGGAATGGTTTAGTACTGAATGTTAGGAGGTTTTCAGACTGTTGAATCCAATATCAGTCCCTCAAGTCCATATGTTATTGGAGGCCATATTGAAAAAGCAGGTCTGTAAAAGCTGATTTTCACGTTTCCTTCGTGGTTGTTGCTCAACGTGACTTTTTATAAGTATTAACTGTAGCACTTGATACTTCTGATTATCATTTACTGGGCAAGGAAAGGCTATATGATCCTTGATAATGGCCTATGAACTAAGTGCCTAAACCCGTGTCATAGGGTGACTTTATGCTGCTTGTATCCCCAATCGTCTGTCCTGTTTCTGCTGTATATTCAGTTCTGTACCTTTAAAATGGTTCTGGGAGCGAAGGGGAGAAAGAAGCAGCGTACAGTTTGTTTTGAGAAAACTGCCCGACTCCCACATGGCCTTGCTCCGGTGTTCGTCTGAGGCACGGACAGAGGTGGGACAGAGATCTCCTATGCTTTTAGTTAGTTTTAGCTAGCTGAGGCAGAGAAGTTCCCTGGACTGATTTTTTTTTCTTTTTTTTCTCAGGACTGTTTAAATCTGCTCTGGACTGAAAAACCCAGAGGAACAGCGAGGGCTGGCACCTGCGGCCCACCAGGCCTGGACCTGCGAGGGAGTGGGGCTGGTGAGAGACTGAGTGAGCTGAGCTACACCCACAGCAAGGACTGGCTCAGTTTGCCATCTCTCTTCGGAGCAGTGAGAGGTTTTGTTGTTTTGTATTATTCATTCTTTGTGCTTGTGGGTATTTTGTTTGTTAAATAAATAGTTTTTTCCACTTTTCTCCGAGGAAGTTCTTTTCCCGGACCAGCTGGCGGGGAGGGGTCATTTGGGTTTGCTCTTCCAGAGGAACCCCTTCGAGGTTTTCCCCAAATTTGCCCTAAACCAGGAAAACCTGTCTTAGTGTTAGTTCTCCTTTCCTCACTTCACCTTTGTCCTGCATAACCCAAACATCTATCCAGAAGTGCAAAGAAGAAATGCACTCATGAATCTGAAAATTCTAATTTTCTTTGCTCCTGTCTGCCACTACACTGATGACACTCAATCCTATGGGCATGGGAACAAAGCAGCCATAGCCTGCAAATCCAACCTGGTGAGCTGTGCAAACAAGCTCACTGTGAAAAAAAAAAATATTGGGCCAACACTAGCTCAGGGAAGTCGACAGCCATTGTGCTTCAGATTAAAGACTTAATCTCTGATGACAAATCCCTATGTGATTGCAGTTTTCATTATATAATGAAGTTTTTGGTCAACTTTGAAAAAAGAGATTGAGCATGGGCATATTATGGCAGAGGTCTTGGAGGTTTAAGCTCCAGATACTAGGAGGGACTCCTAAAGCTATAAACAAAAACCACAAGTGGTTAGTTCTAGGACACTAAGGAGTGCAACTGTGAGCATTAGTAAAACTGATTTTAAATCTTAAGAGAAGACACAGAATCTAACGTCTTATGTATCATAAATACATACAGAGCACAAATTTAAAAAAAAAAAATTAACAAGGGAAAAGAAAAGCAGCAGTGACTGCCAAAGCATTTTCTTCTCCTCAAAACAGTGCTGCATCATAAATACTACATTTTAAAACAGCAAATTAGGTAAAGAAAGAGTGCTTCTTTTTTATTAATTTTGTATCCTGGGGTGACTGGAATATCATACTACAGAATGAGCTAGTATCTATATTTTCAGTTACAACCTTTTCCACACTTTGATTAGTACTGCAGTATCAAGCCTATGTCAGCCTGAGTGCAACAGAGTTCTCTGTATCCCCTTTAACCCCAGGTCAAAGTGTTCTGTGGAACAGATTTTGCTACACTTAGTATTTTTACTGAAGCTGAAACCATCCAAGTCCATTTGATATCCTTTGACATATAAAAACAAAATATCAGAAGTTATTTCCAGTTTAGTAAAGGCAAGAAGAAAAGAAAAACTTCTTTTTTTTTTTTTTAACCAGGATCAAAAGTCACAGGTAAAATATTTAATGATGTCTGGTTGCATTCATACGTACGTATGGAAAAACCTAAGCTTAACCATCAGTATCTATATCAATTTAGTGGCTCAACTGAAAGTGAAATTCAGGCAAGAGTTAAACAAAAGGACCACATGACCATGCAGAAAACATGGGAAAAAGACAAACATGATACTCAAATTCATAATACGCAAGGGTGTAATATAGGTGTAAAATTTGATTTTGCAGTGCAAAACAGTAGGAAGATATTTCAGCTGCGTGGCTAGCAACCAGCTTAAAACAATATTCAGAATCACAAGAAAATCTATGACAAAAGTGGAAATGAGAAAGCACTGCCATCAGTCACTGCCCCCATGATTTCATCAGTGTAGTGCTGTGATGAAGCAGCAAGGAGACAGGCAGCAAAGCCCCTGCAGACAGTAGATTATAATGTACATTTTACAGAGTCAGTTTCTCACAGCTGATTAAGTAATCACACAATTTTTGTTTGCTTGATCATCTGTGAAAACAGAAGGCTTCAAGACAATACAAGAATGTTATGTTTCTGATGAGGCTGCTGTAAATGTCTGCTGCTAGTCTGGCTAACTGTAAGCCATTTTTCCTGAAAACATATTCTTATGTTTGCCTGCAACAGCCCCAAAATACAAGTCTGCTAGTGGAGAAAGTCACTTTAAAGACTGTGGAAGATACATTCATTAAAAAAATTTGAACCAACCTCTGCCTGTTAACACACACAGTTCTAAACCTGCAGGTGGTATATATGGTGGTACCATATCCCCAAACTGTAAACTCCAAAGACTTAAATCAATTTGTATGTTTTACAGATGCTGAAGGTTCTTAAAAACAGAAACTAGAAAACAATTAGGAAAAAAAGTATTTCTTTTCTAGAAAGTTAAAAAAAAAAAAATCAGACAGCTCAGATATAGTGCTTTGGTTCATTCCCAAAAACAGTTTTACCTGTTAAAAAAACTTCAAAAAAATCCTGATATTTTCAGATATGAAAAGCTATCCACTCTGGGGAAGGTAAATACTCAAATATTCATTCAATGTTAATGAGCAACAGAAATACCAATCCCCATAGAAAAAATTATATATATATTCAAAATTAATGTGTAATCATTTCATATTTTGCATTGCAGTGCTGAAATAAAACTATTTTGGTTTAAGTACTATTAGTTCTTAATGAAAACACATGTCAACTAAGGTAATGTTTTCTTCTTATTCTGAACAGCATATACTGTGTAAACAGTGAAAAATACTGTCTCCCTGGCAACAAGTAATTCATCTACATATATAGTAGGAAATAAGTAACTGCTGATGAAGTCTTTGAGATGTGTGAAAAATTTACTCCACATGAAATGGTTATAGAGAAATCAATTTTTTATCAATATATTTACGCTAAACTGTACTGAGTGGCTCTGCCTAGTGGGGCTGCAGGGCTGGCATCAGGGGGCAGAGAAAGGGAAGCAGAAAAAATTGGGAGAAACAATCCTGTCAACACAAATATAAGAGCAGCAGGGGACACAGTGTTCCAGGTGCAAAAGCAGAGGTCACCCAGCAGCCCAGGGAGGGCCACATGCCAAAGCAAGTGCACATTTCTTGAAATAACTGCAGCCAGTGGAGGACCCATATAGGAGCAGTTTGTGAAGGACAGTATCCTATGGGAAAGATCCACACTGGGGCAAGGAAACTGTGTGGAGAAAGGAGCAGGAGAGAGAAACTGATAAGGAATACACCAGTCTCCACTGGATTGAATCTCAAAGACAGATGGCTGTTTGTTTTTCTTAATTGCACATCTGGTTAGTTGGTCAGTAGAAGAATTTATGTATGTGTAACATACTGAAAAGCTATTAATCAAGCAACATGACATGCTTTCATCTTCAATCACTCAAAGATACCTGTTACTTAATTGCTAACTGTAACCTTAATTGTTGACAATTACAACAAACACAGCTGAAGTTACAATTTAACATAGCGAAGAATGAAGAATGGCAGCATATGATCCATAATGTGTTAGAGAAACAAAAAAAAAATCTCTTTTATCTGGAAAAACATACCTAATCAAAGATATAAAGAAGAATAACTAAGAAGGAAGAGATAAATACTTAACGATAAGGGAAGGATAAAGGAACTGTCTAAGATCACTGGCAATGCTCATGATGAAATGCACAGGTTGCGTCAGGGTAACAGACAAAATCAGTTCACGAGTTCCATCTCTCTCCCTCAGCATAAACTACATAAAACTTTCAAATTAAATGCTTGATTTACGAATAAATATGTAGATGTAGATCTTAAAATATAATATAAATAAATTTATTAACAATTGCCTGTCATCTTGATAAAATCTGCCTAGGATTTCAGTGCTCCTTGGTCACTTAATGCTACGTTGCCACTCAGCTGGTTGCTTTTTCAGAGAAAATAATCACAATATGGGAAAGAATGGTGTTATGCCTAAAACCTGAAATGAATTTTCATGTGATGTAAGAAGCATATATGGCTCTAACTGACAAGTCCTGCATTCTATAGTGCTGATACAGCCTGGGTTTAAACCTACATCATGAGCGTTGTTCATTTTTATGCAAGATTTAGGGATATCAAGAGTAAATATGTGATCTATGGGATTGTTTTCTTTCACTTTTAACTTTCATTTTAGAGTTTCATTTTGTAGCTTCAATGCAATTTCTATTTTACCAGGCTGCAACATTAATTATTTTACCTCAACAAAATCTACATCATTTCTTTTACAGAGAAAATGCAGGTTTTTACACTATGAAAGTATTTCAGATTCAGTCATGAGCAATATGTTAATGATGTAGTACAGCGCTCAGCAAAATAATGTCAACATTATCTGCAATCTGCACAGCAAAAATGAAATGTCAGCCAATTCCACCAAATGGCAAGTGATTCTACTGTTCAAGGAACTGATTTATAAATCTGTTAGTTCAGACAAGATGACATAAAATAGGAAAACGGAGACTTGGAATGGGGAGCAAGAAAAGGAGAAGCTCTATTGATTTTTCTTTTAATGCTTACTCTACAGTAAATTGTAGAATTTTGTAGGTGCTATTTTTTCAGTGGTAAACTTCATCACCATAATGGGTAAAGGTGGGAGAATCAATATAGTACAAACGTTTAGAGAAAATTATTTTAAGAAAAAGTTATTTATTCTTTCCATAAATGCAACCTACCTATATACAAAAAAAACCCTGCAAACATTTTTAAGCTCATGAACTTTTCCCATAAAATCCATCTTTTATATTTAATAACAATAGGAAGTGTAAGCTGAACAAGCCTGTGTCTCATCTTGTCTAGTTAGTGTAGGAGTTGCATAGGATTTTCTTCCTGTAGTAGAACAGTAAATATGACTGAGTTGTTTGGATAGTATCTACATATACAAGTGGATTCCCTATCTTTCTTTTTAACAGATATTGCCTTAAAAAGTGCATAGATTTGGATCTAGTGTAGGGACTCTCACCATTTACTGCAGCATCAGGCACACTAGTTACAGTGATAACTAGGAATTGTAAAAAATTTCCATCAAAACCTCTAATAGAGTTCAAATATATCAAATTAAGTCTTTCAAGCTGACTTACTGAGCTGCTTTGGCAGTTTAGGCAAGATGGCAGAAAGAGGCAATCATTAAACCAAACCAAATAGATGTCATTAAATAAAATACTTAATATTGAAGTAATACATTATTTAAGCTGGAAACAGCTCAGGCTGTAAATGCCAATAAACAACAGAACTATTTTTCATTGTACTACATACATTCCTTGATGCATCGCTGAAAATACCACACAAAAATTCCATAATTAATGAAACATAAAAATACTATTTTTTTAATAAGTTAAGCCATTCTATAGAACAGACAGAGAAGATTTTCTGAAAACTTTCAACAGGATTTTCCTTATTCAGCTTTGTCTCTTATTTAATGCAAAAAAAACCCAGTTTGTAGTTCCGGAATTTGTGGACACTAGTTATTTTTTAGTGTTGTTGAACACTGAGAGAAAGAATAAGCACAAAGTCTACATGACCTTGCCAGTTTACCTCTTAGCAAAACTGAAGTGACTTGTCTTTGCAGCATTTTCACAGTGCTCTTGGATGGCTCACACATTTTTCTATCTGAACATGCAAAGAGTCCCTGTTCAGCAGCTGAAGTGAAGCCTCAGTCAGAAGAGTCTCTTCTTTATATTGCATTTATAAAAATGAGTGAAAGCTTGCCATAAAATGCAATGGGAGTAAGAGGGGATAGGGGAGGAATTCTTATGCTACTGCATTCCTAGTACAGTTAAACCACTACCTTTCTTAACACCTTTTCTGCCGCTCAGTTGCTGTGCCAGCCATTACAGAAGCTGATGTGTGGATTAAATCAGAGCCATTCTCTTTTATACCAGCTGAGAAAATGACTCCACTTTCTTCAGTGAGAGGCTATCCACTTTGCACCAGAACACCAGCACTTCTTCAGCTTGTCAGCTTGCCTTATACCTCTGTGCTGTACAATTTCATAGAACATTACACAAAGGGCACGAGCAGCAACTCTCAAACTCCTTAAACCTTTTGCCAAAGGAGGTGGATTAGTATTTGATTTTTCAACCTATAGTTTTTCAGCTTATTAAGTTATTTCTTAATACTATTAACCTTTTGCTAAATACCGTGTGAGAGGTGTAGGCTTCATTTCCTCTTCCACCAATGCACACTGGGATACTGGAACTTCCATTCCCATTTCCCTAGAGGCAGCAGTGTCTGTATTACTGAGAGACAGGTTTGAGCAAAATGAAAATGCTGGCATAGGTGCAGGAAATACTTCAGTAATTTATCTACTATCACTACTGTCCCCCTCTTTCTGTTCTATAAATACATATACTAGATTCCCTACACCATATACTCATTATAAAATTCTCCATGGTTATTGAAGCTTATATACCTATATCAGAACTGTGAATTCTTAGCAGCAGATGTCTGAAAATAAGGCACTATAATGCTCAGTACTGTGATGTTTCAACACTTTTAAACTTCAGTCCTTTTATAGTTCTGTTCCTGAATCCATTACTAAATACCACACAGAGTTCTGAATTCACAGGGTTAAAGTTTAGGAAAGAAAAACAAAAATTCAGCCCAAATCCCCCATTTCCCCAATATCCCAAAATCCTCAGCGGGAAAGAAAACAACAGAGAAACCAAAACAGCTGTGAAGAAATCGAGGTGCTGTTGAAATTTAGAAGACATGTACAGCACTCACTGGCTACTTGGAAAGCAATGATTAATCATCTATTTTAAAGTAAGCAGGGGATCTGCTTAGTGCTAATGTATTTCCCAGGATCACCATCCAGACCTTCATAGTCATTGAGTAAATAGCAGCAGATGTTGAGCTGTAAGACCACATCATTCAGCTAAGATTAGATATTTAATAAAAATAGACATGCTTGACAGAATCTTGCACTTAGTTTAATAAAGCTCTATTGAAAGGGTAGGAGGAAGCTGTTCCCAGAAACACATTATACACTGTCTCTTCAAACCTAAAAACAGTGTTCCCTTCTGTGACTACTATTGCAACTATGATATGTTAGATAGATTCCACACCCCACCTACAAGAAGAAACTTTATCCAATAACAGCTAAAAAAAAATGCCAGGTAAAGTCCTTGAGAGACAGCTTCTGTTTGTATAGACATTACTGAAAAAGAAGGAGAAAAGAATAAATATTTTTAAAGAGAAGCCAAAGTACACCTGCTTATTAATCAGTTTGTAATTACCTTACCTCATTCATTATTTCCTTGCACGTAGTAATTAAAAAACACTGAGCCCTTTCTTGGCTTTTTGGGAATTGTGAATTTGCAGCCAAATGAAGTGCGGAAGTTGAGTGCCTCTAGCTTGGCTTGGACTGACACGTGGACATGGAGTAATATGAAATGCATTTTTCGGTCCCACTCGCAAAATCAAACAAACAACAAAAAAAAATCTGTTTCATTTCTCATCAGAAAAATTTATTTCTTCATTCAGAGATCTTTAGTGCAGAAGATATCTCTCAGACTGTAAAATTCTGAAGATTTTCAAAAAGAGGTTGCAAATCCAGATTGCATCAATACAGCTCAACAGTGCAAAGAGAGCCTAATAACACTGAAAAAGTAATTAAATGAGGAAAACATACACACAGAAATACATTTATTCTTTCCTATCCTTGAGAAATTTAAATTAGAGTTACAGGCCAATTCCTCTGGAATTCCAGTTTAAAGTGTTCCATATTCACCAGCCCTAGGAAAATACGAAACCAAAATCCAGTGTCCAAATGTACCCTTTCATACAGGAGTACATGGAGTACTGGTAAATGGGCAAAATGAAAGTGCACAGCTGCCAAAATAACAAATATCATGAAATAGATACAAACAAATGCTGTTGCCTTTTATACCTCCATTGCTGCCTTTTATAGCTCCATTGTTGCCTTTTATAGTTCAAACTAGAGAGAGGAACTAAGCAATTTTTTCTTAATTCATAGAAACTTCCTAGAGAAAAAACAGCATACAGGGGAAATTCAAATAAAACATTTTTTAAAATCCTAAACACAAAAAATAAATTCCACTGCACTTTTGAAAACCTATTTAGAATTTGAGCAATACTTAAACCATGACAGACTGATCTTAGATAATAAATATTGATCCATGCATCACTTAGTTGAAGCCATCTAGAACTTTCTGTCTTTACCCCAAAACTAAGAAATTAAAAAGGAAAAATTTGGCATATGAGTAAGCTTACCCTCCAAATTTAGGTATACATTCAAAATTAAAATTCATGTTGGATGAGTAGCCTAGATCATAGCTAGTCTACAATGAAGTGCATACAGATTTGTGTTCAGAAGGCACAAAGTTGTGCAAAGAAAGCTCCTAGAAAGCTCCTACCTCCCACTCCAGGTTCTGTAGTCTATCCAAAGCTGCTTAGTATCAATTATATGAACAGCCTTTAAGGAAAAACTGGAATTCAGACAAATGCTTTACCTAATGTGAAATATCTTGTTTCAAAGATGTAATTTGAGAATAAAGCCATTTACGAAAGTAAAATTAATTGAAACACTTCTCCATGTGCATCCCCCTAAACAAATCAAATGTCTACTCTTTGAGCATTCTCTGGGATTTCTGAGAATTTGGGTCTTCAGAAAAGAGAATCTCGAACCTGAAGTCTATGGTCAAGCCAGTAAATAAAATATTTAGTATAAACTATCAACTAGAAATATCATTATGAAAAGAACTCTTTCCCTTCTCTCAGTATATTTGGTGTTATTACCACTTCTGTAATGTTCATGTTGTACTGGAAACAGAGATGCATAACTCCCAACCAGATTTCAACACTAAAGTAAACTCATCTTGAGCTCTTGAGCCCACAGGAGATATAGCTGTATTGCCAGAAAGAAGGTTGCCTAATCTGCACCATCATTTAGTAGCACTCAAAAGCTCAAAAAATAACAGTAAAATAGGAAATCTCTAAGTGATTATAGATATAAACTGATACTTATTCCAGCATTGCAAACCACATATACAAACACTAGTTTGCATCAGGAACCAATACAGATTGTTCCAACAGAATGCCACAGTTATGCTTGTATATTGTTTTCACTCTCAAATAGCTCAAGCACCACAGCAAAACCCATCTGTATTGATTTACAATTAGCCAAATCAATAATCTCTGTATGCAAAATTATTTTACATCCTAAGTGAAGCTGAATCATCCTAAGAGCTTCCATTTTTATTGCTAAGGTTTCCTTGTAAAGGAAAAAATCTGAAATATCAAGTATGAAAATTTTGACCTTATTCATATATATCAGAAAGTTCAAGCTCAATTCTAAGCTGTCCTAGAAGATAGAATCCCTAAACCATTAATCACTGGCTTCAAAGGATGTAAAATTAGATCACAGCCAAAGGAAAAATCTAGCATGACATAGTTCATATCCACAACCATCTGAATTATGTTTGAGTATTAATTCCATTACATCTCCATTGAATGTTTTTTGTCACAGTGTAAAACTAGATAGGAGTTATTTAAAGGTGATTAAACAAATTCACCACTTGCACCACTATTTGAACAGCATTTACTTTGCTAAATTATTATTATTTAGTGACTGTCAGATCTTTCTAACAATGAAAGATAAATGTATCAGCCAACAAATCCCCAGAAAGCAATTAAAGATGCAATTAATGAATGTTAGATCTTAGCAAACAAAACAATAGCCTTTGTGTTGTGCAAAAAAGAGAGTACTTTTAATAGTTCGGAAAATTTCATCCAAAAACTAGACAAAAGTGGTTTTTATAACTGACTCATCCATCAGGTATGGCCAAAACCGTAGAACTCTTATATTCATTGAATGGAACTACTGCATTATCATTAAATAATTCAACTTTTTAATCATATATAAAACAAGTAGAGGCAAGAGATTTTGATATACCAAGCACAAGCAAATCTCAACAAAAATTTTCATTAAGAAGAGAGCCCACATCTTTGATCGTTTCAAAGATTCCAGTTATGGAGCAGATATTTTCCTCTGTTTTCGTAAAGTGCAATATTTTCTGTCAAGGAAACCTTAGAGTATTTGTACAATAGTAAGAACACTTTCTAAAAGAACATGAGGGCACCACTTGACTTTGTCTTTTTATGACACTGTTTTCAAAATGTTTCTTACTTCCATTCTGGAACCTATACTAATAGAACTGTTAAAAAGCTTTAGTCTGAAAATGATAAATGCACTGAATAATCAGATGTAAGAAGGAAAATTAATTTGTCCATGACTTTGTGTGATTCACTATAGAGATACACATAGTGTGGATGTGTAATTTTTCTTCTATTTTAAGAGCACTGTGTGATATTTTTGCTAATTTCACGTATGGAAAATAAATCCCAAAGTGACAAACTAAAAGCATCAGGAAAGTATTTGAATTTGTAGGCTGAAATTTTGTCACTTGTGTGATCTATGTCATGGAATCTTGACTTACTTTTGTTGTAAAGTGATTTTTCAGTCAAGAGCCATGTAATTTATATTTTATTTGAACTCTAGTGAGCTATCTGCACATATGTAAGCTGTTGCTCAAAAGGACAATTTTATTTAGACTATCACATACAAAATTATAAAGACACATACATTATAAAGACATTCTATAGCAGCCATTATATATTTGAGCAGTCACTATGTGTAAAAGAGTTCAAACCATAAGGTACAAGCCTGTTAAAATCCAAGGAAAAGAGAACTTTTCAGTAATTGTTTTCTTTTATTTTATGCAACAATTATTTTCTTGGGAACGTTTTCATTCTTATTTTGAGAGGACATTAATAAACAGAAACCTAGCCATGACAATGGAGGCCTCAGAAGAACAAGTCAAGTATATAATTTAACAAATGACAAAACAGTAGAACTTATACTCCACAAATGCATATCAAATTCCATCTTGATATAATAAGATTTTGTTAAAAACACTCTAGATGACTGCAATAAAATGTAGCATTATATTTAACAATATACATATATCGGAGATTATCTTAACAAATGCAAGTTTAAAGAGCTCTTAGATGCTTATTTTGTGCCCTTATTACCTATAACCACTTCAATCAAAACTGTTATGTTTTATGTAACAAATGGCCTGATAGGATTTAGTGATCTTGGTGTCATTGTCATAACCCCAATCTAAATGTCAGCTCCGTCTTTTATTTTATGGTTGATCATACTAAGAATAAGGCACAGATTTGCATGAACTCAGTGCTAGTGAATTTTATTTTGTTTTACTTACCCCACTAAAATGTAATCATATAAGTTCATTCTCACCCTTTTCATGACAAGAGGTAAATCTTATTTTACTTTTTTATTTCTGTCATCCTGGAAGAGACTTATTGTGTCCCTAAAGAGAACATACCATGCAATCTGAAAAACATTTTGACCAGTGTTTTTAATAAAATTGATACATTTTACTATCAGTTACTCATGACATTTTGCTGATGAAGAATTACTGAAAATTTGCTCTACATTAGCTGGCAGTTAGGCTTCAAGACACTCAATAGATAAGATTTAAATATGAAATTTATATCAAACACCACATTGTAAAGTTTACCAATATGTTTTTTATTTCAAGGAGAAATAGACCACTCTTGTACCAACATTTCTACTCTCCAGAGCAAATCCTCTTTCTGGAGTAATTTTGTGAGGATAATAAATTGCACATTATTGTTGCTAGGTGTAGGTACAAAAGGAATGCACAACAGATTTTAGTGCTTTTAGTAGGCACAGAGGAGATGCTATTAGGTAAATTTTGTGTTCAAACAAAGTATGTTGGCTTAAAATTAGCATGCATGGGGGGGGTAGAGGGCCCACACAAATAGTTTTGGGTAGGGGATTTTATCGCTGTGTTGCTGCTGGTTAGATACAAGACGTAACATATTACAATAAATATATTCAATCTTGTTCAAAAAAGGTAAAGAAGTGATGTATATAAGAATGAGTTCAACAGACCAAAGGACAAAAGTCTTCAGAGAAATAGGGACTACAGCTGCCTCCAAAAAGGAAAACAAAAATATTCTTATAAAGTTTCAGTATAAATTGTAATGTTAGCTATGATAATTTTGACTCAAATAGTAACAAATGCTGTATCATATACATAAATTACTACAAACTAAAATTTAGGAGGCACAGCTACAAGAAAATGTTTAAAAACCACTCTTAGTGTTGATGGATTAGAGATGTTTCTAGGAGTCACACCAAGAAGCCAAAATAATAGCTACTTTCAAAAAATATTCATATCCACCATAGATATAATGAAGTTATTGTTATCAACCAAAACTCAATTATTTTAATAAAAATGTCAATTAAGAACAAAATTTAATTTCCATATATGGGAAAATTAAGTGTAACTTTAAAGTTATACATACAGAAATTCTGTTAGAATTTATGTATATCTTTGAGAAAGTAATGCTATTTCAAACAGAAGACTGAAATAAACATTTGAGAAAGCGAAACCATCAAAAATGTTTAAAATAATGCATAATAGTGTAAAAACCTCTATTTAAATATTATTTTCAAAGCAATTTTAAAATACAAGGTCTTTGTGAACTTAGCCATAAAACAGTTCAGTTAAGAACTACAAGTTATCAGTTATTACATTCATATCCATGCTATCATTTTAAAATCTCCAAATGCAAAGCCTCAAAACCAAAGTCAGTCCTCAGTACACCATGTGGGTTTTTCCTGTCTTGATGTCATGAAAAGAGAGAAAGAGAAAAAAAAGTGCCAAAACCTTTATTTGCTATTTACTGTTCAGCACTATGCTCAAATCATGCAAATCCCTTTTGGATATTCGTCAGAATGTTGAAGGTGATCCTGCTAAAATTTTAGTTTCATTGCAAAAATTCTCTGTTACCTATTTAGGACCCAAAATCATGGCATTCATGTACAGTCTAAGATCTTCCAAATAAGATCTCAACAACAATTATAGTTTCCCTACCTTCCCTACATACCACCATGCAGTTGGTAAAGAATAGATATCTATAGCTACATCTGTGTAGAAGCAAGTGTCTCTCAGGCTATGTAAGCAAAAACGTTCCCAGAGGAACAATATCAAGCAGCAGTTGACCCCACCAGCATGGCATTCAGTTAATAGACTAAGAGCCACTGAGAGCAATCAAGGAAGGCTTCAAAACTGCCCTTTGCAACAATCACGCATGGAACAAAGGTGAATTTTACTGCCCTGACTATGATTTTGACCTAGATCTGTCACAGATAACATTTTGCATTCATATAGCACCTGTCAACTCTCATCCCTAAGGATTTCAAGCACCTTTCAATATGGCAGTACTGCTGGAATAAGCAATCAGGAAGACATTTTAAGAAGTACTCCTAACCTTTGACACTAAACAGACTAATTTTATTTTCAGAACTGGGTAAGAGGTTTGGGTTTGTGGGTTGTTTTTCTTTAAAAAATAGCCCTCTAAGGAAAATCCGAAAGATAAAAACTACAGAAGTCTAACAAATTAATAATGACTCCTTTGAATAATCAGTCCATAACCCTGAAAAGTATTGCAATAAGAATTGTGTGTTTAATATGAATATAATTACTTTTAAGGACTAGTATTTTGAAATGACATACTATTTCTAAGAAAAGGTATAAAAGCAGACTAGGTTTTCATACGCTCTGAGGTGTTCATCTTTCACCTCCAAGAAAAATCTATGGTTTTCAGTGCTTCATGCTTAGAATAAAATGGGTCTTATTTTAGAAACCATTTTTGAATTCTGAAGGTTAGGTCACAGATATGCCACCCACATGTACATGTTCCATGTCTGTGGATGCTGACACAATTTGTGCCACATTTGTGGCTGGTTTAGTTCTTCCAAGGTAAAGAAAATAACAGGCCTTGCAGTCACTTGGAAGATAAAGCCCACAGTAACCCAAAATAGAGGCTGAAAATACTCTCTTGTCCTTCCACACCACCGAAGACTCGTGCATTCACAATTTTCAACAGACAAGGCATCTTTCAATATTTCTTATACCACAGGAACTTACAGAATTCACACCATAACTTTCCTGGCATTTGCTTTTGCTCCATTAGAGCTATGCAGAAGTTATTTCCCTTTGCAATGATACCTTCCTTATGAGAGGCAAATAGTAGTAAAGCGGTGTAAGGAAGCCCATTGTCTTGGCTAGGTACCTTCCACCATAGTCTGCAGGGGTCAACAATCTCTGCTGTTTGGCCCTTTAAACTATCTTCCAGCCAGATACCCCTGTGTTTAGCTTAGAGCCTAGAACTCCTAGCAATCTTTGCACTCATTTTAAACATGACTATATCAAGGGCTATTTTGCTCCTTGGAGACAGACGACGTGATACACCTAATGTCAGCTGTGCTCAAAAACATCCAAGGAGAGGGCACAGGTCGAAGGGAAGTACAAGGGAGAAACTCTTCCATGGTACGTAGCAAAGGATATATTTTGTCTTTCAAAACTGAGTAAAAATTTGTATTAAAATTGTCTGAAGTCAGGCACAGATCAGAAGATTACAGCAACACAATGTCCTTTCCCTTTAGTGTTAACAATAACCACACGGATTTCAGCCTTGCAAAATGAATTAACTAGAATTAACTTTGTCCATGTAACAGCAACTACATCAATATCCAGTCGTTTCTGATTGACCTCTAAAGACAAACCTAAGGCTGCCTGTGATTCAGGCAGCTTATTTGTATCAAGCAACAAAAAAAGCTCCTTGATAAAATGACCAATTCTCAAAACCCAACTCATCCAAAACAGTTGCTTTCTAACACTTCAGCTCTAGAAAGCTAAAGGCTGAGCTTCTTCTGGGGTTGCTTCAGAAAGGTTGTTTCTGTCACAGCTATAAGGAGTGCAATGGCAACCTTCTCTGGACTCATTGATCCTATGCATCCAGTCATTACATCCACTGCAACCTATTCTTAGGTTCAAAGCACCTGCCTCCCTACAGAACGAGAACTATTTTCACTGTTCCTCTTACATTTCTGTTTGGAAGCTTGTCCTCCTTCTGCAAAAGAAGACAGGCAAAGAGACTACAGATGTTCAAAAACTTCCTATGCCACAGTCTTACATAAATTTTTTGTAGGGCAATGAGTATGTTTTGCTAGCTCAGCAGTCCAGGAAAATCAGGGCAGCCTTTACAGCCAGTGAAATTTACCATATTTGGAAAATGCTTAGAAAAATCTTTCATGTGTTTCTTCTTTCACTGTTCTATCAGCAAATAGAACTGATCACAAATACAAGACGGTCAGGGAGCTATTCCCACTCCTGCAATGCTATTTGTTAATTGTGGATAAAAAGTGTTCATCAGCATTTCACATAATGCTTTATTTTAGATTATCAATGGGGTATTTTCCCTCCTAAGTGTTTAGCTTCTAAACTTCTGAACGAGTGAAGTTCTTTTGAGTTTATATAACTACAACTGAGGGACAGTTGTGGCCTCTAGTTATTTCCTTCACTTAGAGAGATTTAAATCAGACCTTTTGATATGAAAAGGGTCAATAAACATGACAAATCCTGACAAGTGCCTTCCATAAAAATAAGTAGTACTTGCAGGTGTCTATCAGCTGTCAGGAACTGACATTGCCTGCAGAGCAAAAGGTGTTCAATAGAAAAACAGTCTTTGAAATGGAATTAAAGTCCATGAGGAACTTTGCTATATACTCTCAAAATCATTGGTTGTACTGAAATACACTTGCAACCAGAACCACAGCTTTAATCTCTAGCAATATTCTTGGACCTTGCTGAATCAAAACTGATAAACTACACCCAAGACAAGGGGGGGAGAATAAATGTGGTTTAGGATTTTGGGGTTTTTTGTTTTGTTTTGTTTTTTGTTTTGTTTATTTTTGTTGGTTTTTTTAATAACTTGGTTTAAGTAATTGGATCCTGTAGTAACCTGGCAGCTTCCCTATCCAAGGAGCAAGGAGTAGTACAGCTTAAGCCAAAAAGATTTTCTGAGCTTAGTTTTAATGAAATATTTTAGAGAGCATTTTTTCTAAATGAATCTTTCACATGATGACATTGACTAGATATCCCGCTAAACTGACAAAGCCTAAAAGAAGGAATCAGTATCAAGTAGTTTATCCTTAATAGGTCTGGCACGCCATTCTATGGAAAGATACCATTAGTGTCTGCTAGAATTGATTTAATTAATTACTAATCAGAAGCCATGCCAACTGCTTGACACAAGTTAGGGTCAGAGCCAATTTTTTATAGGCACATGCTCAGTCAACTGCACACCAACATTTTCTTTTACCCTCAGGTAAATGAGCAGAATATCCATAAGTTTATGAATGAAAAGCTAGATGGGTGGACAAAATGGGAAAGAAATTATTTCACTGACAAATTATTCTTCAATATTTGAAAATAATGGCTACTAGAGTAATCTCTCAAAATTTCATCAAATTGACAATTTCCCCGGTTCAACAATGCACAAATATATTTTCTTTCAGTTTTGGAAAATGTACTATTTTTAAGAAGAAACCAACAGTCGAAAATTTCTGCTGAAATTTTGCTTTGTTTCTCTCACTTACGTTACAAACAGGTTGCAAAAAACCAAGACTCTTTTAAGTCAGCTGCAATTGTCAGTTGCAGCTGTTTTCCCCTCCTACAATACCAGAACTTTGGCTTCCTCATCTTTACTCCTTCTTCTCTACCCAACCAAAAAAACAGAAAGATAGATTTTATCTTTTATTCCTTGTTTTCACCATAGTGGTCAAGTTAATCGAGTGTGTAGGCTGTTGGGTTTTTTCCCCTGATTTGTTTTGCCATGTTTTCTAACAAGAAGGTGAAGGTGGAAAATTACACTTAACAAAAACTTCAAACAATATAGAAGAGGTTGAGAAATAAAACAAGCACAAAAGCAAAAGATCCAAGCAAATTTCCATCTCTAAAGAAGGTACTGCCTGCCTCTATAACACACAAAATGTCATTAAATGTCGCAGTACATTAACACTGACTGTTTTCTCACCAAATACAGTTAAACTTGTTACTTGCTGTAGCACTTTGAAACTCAAAATGACTGACTTTAGAAGGAGGCACATTTTGATCTACAGTATAATTCAATATTAAGGCTGCAAGTTAGTATTCCAGAACTGTTATATTATACTAGAGTATTCCTTTCAGTATGTTTGTCAATAAAAGTTGACTTAAAATCAGATTAAGGTAGCTGAACCATAAGTGCCAATACTTAAACCAAGAAAGACATATGCCATTGGGGCCATAGTTTACTACAGAATGAAAATAACAAATTCTTAGATCTACACGGACTAGAAGAAATAAGGCATTTATGTTGTGACACCCAGACTTGATATTTTTCTTAAGCAGTGCATGAAAATATTCAGTAGTTCATATACAAATCCTGCCTCAAAAATATCCAACTTGTAATTCAAGAAATCTGTAACCAATTTAATTAAAAATTCTCAGACTCCTATTAAAATATAAATATCTCTAGTCAAGTGACCAGCAAATAGCAAATTCAGATTTTAGCATGTGCTTGAGATTTAAGTCTGTGATTAATTGTGTGGGTTGGAGGACATGATTATCATGAAATCAGACCTCATAATACAGAGTCTCAATAGAGCAACAAATTTATTAACACATACTATAAGGAAAGATATCCTAGGAGAAGATATATTTAATTCAGGCCAAAACCAAACACCTTTGACGTCCTTCAGTTCAGCACAGCACAGCTGTTTTGAATACTTACTCTTAACTTTGCTAAAGCTTTAAGCAGGATGCAAGGGCTTCCTGAGTGGGTGTGTATAACAAGAATTAACATCTGCTATGCTCGCAACATATGATCTTTATGGCGCCTTATGTTATGGCAGCATCCAAGGTTATTTTTATGAAAACTGGAATCTGCTTCCTGTTTTTAGTCAAAAACTATATAATCTTTTTTTTTTGCATTATATTTGATAGACAAAAATGTTTAATATTAACTAATAGTTCTTGTCTAATTAAATGCTTTCCAAATAGGAGCATATGCATATGAGCTGAAAATGCACATGTACACACACTGACAAGGACAGTTTGCTTAGAAAATAACCATAGAATACTATAAGCGAATTTTGAACTTGCAAGAAAAGAAAAAAGAAAAAAAAAAAAAAACAACCACCAGAAAAGTCCTTATTTGTTTCTATATAACCGAAGTTTAAAGTATGAAGCAAATTTAATTCTTACCACAAAACACTTACAAGAAATACTGTGGTTTCTCATCAGCTTTAATTTCCACCTTGTGAACTGACTGTATAATTTAAGTTCAGGAGCTCATGATTTCTTTTTGTATCAATACAGGAATTAAACTAAATTTTGGTAGATTTCTTTTTTAAAATTCTTTGTAAAAGTTATTCCTTTATATTTAATGTAATGCTGAATAGATTCATAGCTATGGAGAGTAGTAGAGAGAAACATTTATGATGTTTTATAACAAAGACTGGATGTAAGTAGAATTATTCTTTTTTCAGTTCAATACTCTGAAGTATTTTCCAAATTAGTTTTCCATTTGTAACAGTTTTTATGAAAATAGTATTCATAAGACTATAATATGTATGGAAATAGTTTGCATGAATGTAACGATCTGCAACTAAAGCCCTGACAAAATAAAATGTTTTTTTTAAATCACTACTGCTTGTAAGATGAACCTGCTGTTTAACAACTCACTTATCAGTTTTCTTCTTCTTCAGCTTTGAATTTACAAGTTTACTAGCTCTTTTCCATTTTAATGTTTTCTTGAAACATTACCTTTCCAAAATTTATCTTGTATGGTTGTTGATAGGGTAAGAAAATGAACATATTCATTATTCTAAGGTGTGTATATATACTGCTACGGCTGAAATTACTTAGCTTATCATATGATATACTGGACTTAGAGGATAAAATCTCACCTGAAGAACAGTCAAGGGTAAATAAACATGGTATTCTGAGCAAAGAGGAGGTATTCAATTAAAGACAGTTTTAAGACCCTGTTATTTCTTTTTGATATATTACAGATCCAGATGTAAAACTTTCATATCAACTTTTATTTGTTAGCACTGCAGATACTACTAAAACCTGAAAGCAAAGATACCTTTTAGTTCTTGTAGTAAAATAATTGCCTCTTTTCAACAGGAAATCAAAATTTATACTACAATTATAACCAGACATATGATTGCAAAAGCTATTGCTACAGCCAAGCAATATGATTTTTAATAGTAGGTAAAAGCATTGGACATACATCAGCCACTACTGGATACAGCTTCCTGCAAGTAAGTGTCAGGTTAAATAGCTTTGTTCTTAAATAAGTGGTGAGTGAAATGCTTGTAATTCTTTCACTGACAGAGCTAGAAATAAGGTTCCCATTTTTTTCTTGAATGCTTGAATGAACATGGAATGGTATCAGATAGCTTTTCTTACATATTTATGTACAGCAGTGACATACAGTGAACAGGCAATTCCAACAAGGCATTTTTCTACTGATGGGTTTCCATAAAAAGAAAAGGAAAAATACTACACACAAAACAAAGCAAAAAAAAAAAAAAAAAAAAAAAAAAAAACCACACAAATAACCCCACCCCATTTTGTCAACTTACACATTTTGCAATAAAGTAAATGTGGAATTAGTTGTCTCAGAAGAGCACCTCACTAATGCGATACTTAGATTTCATATTTAGTTAATATGCTAAATATTTGGCTTCCAGCTAACCTTGTGAATGGCAACCATTAGCTTATTCCATAAAGATGTCATAATATTTAACATTTTTTTCTTTGTGTATGTTTCTAAATAGTCACAGAGCTTATCCTAGCCTACTGGCAAGTTGAAAGGACTAAGAAGTAGACATCTTGAGTCCACTAGGTCATGAGGCATTCAGAACACCTTGCACTCATCAGTCAATCACCAAGAAAAAAAAAAATCTGCCATTGAGTCGTTCAGTTTCCCAACCAGCATTTTCTGGCTGGCTGAACGGGACAAGATCAGCAAGACTGCATATTGCCCCATCTGTCAAAAGATCTGATTGATATTTGGAACTCACAAGAGAGGGCTATTCAGTGCTCCATTTGGGAAGTGAGGAACTTTGCAGCAAACAAAAGAAATTAGATTATTTGAATGAAGCAAACACATATTTGTGCTCCTGCTACACTACTGCTAATATGAGAAACTGAAAAGCATGGGTTTACAAGCCACTATTTACAAAATAGTTTTCATTTTTGAGGGCAGCTAGACTGAAGGCAAGGAAGACTCCAGGTAATGTGAACTATAAATAACAGAAGAAAATATTCTGATATAGAAAGAACATAAGGAAAACCTCATGACATTTTACAGAGATATGCATTTAGCCAAGCAATGAGATTTTTTTGTGCCCTAAGTACAAAAAAAAATAATAGCTGACACATTCTCAACTGTAAACTACCAAAAACTGTTGCATTTTCTCCACAAAAGTATGTTAGACATGAATGTCTAATGTTCCTTCCTAAAAAGTTACAAGAAAATTTAGCTAAAAGGGGATGGTTTCACCCATTCACCAGTTATTTTGCATTCTTCTGCCTGAAACTG
This sequence comes from Phylloscopus whistleri, assembly GCA_017589585.1. Classification (NCBI taxonomy): domain Eukaryota; kingdom Metazoa; phylum Chordata; class Aves; order Passeriformes; family Phylloscopidae; genus Phylloscopus; species Phylloscopus whistleri. The sequence continues at coordinate 4,130,136 of JADMLD010001389.1, read as the reverse complement.
CACCACATCAGGACACATTTGTTGACTGCAATTTACTTCCTGTAGCTCCTAGAATAAAAAAAAACTAAATCAAACACACACAAACTGCTTTAGATGAGTATCTATAGAGAGCTGTCTACTTTCATGTAGCTTTATGTATTTTTCAGCTGAGACCCAAGTGCCATAACCAGCACTAGTAGACAGCTACAGACACATGTATCAGTGTTACCAAAGCTTGACGTTTACACAAGTACTGTGTTCATTTCCTTGATCTTTTGTACTCTTATCTAATTTCTGTTTAATAAATACTAATAGATTGTTCCCTGTAAGTAAAAAAAGGTACTTTGTATATAGAAGACCTTCTACTGAAGTACACAGCAATGAAAACTATTTTCATGAAATGCTGTAATGTTTCAAGTTCTTGCCAGCAGAATGGAAACCATCTTTCTGTTTCATTTAAGTTAAATCATATAATAAGGGGCACACTACTCTGAAACATTAGAAAAACAACTTTCTCTTCTCTCTTATCTTATACATTTTAACACGCATCTCTTCAGCAGGATTCACAAAAGGTGGCAATATTTAAAGCAAGAGGGGGAAAAAATCACTGTCTAGACAACTGAAATGCATTTCTTTCTAGGCTATTGAAATTCATGACTTACACCCAGCACAAACAGAATCTCAAATACTAAAGCTAAAAAATTCCTCACAAACTCATATTACTATACTTTCTTACTCCCCATCTCAACTTTCTTAATGTTTTGCCTTTTTTTCCCCTAGCTGTAGAGTGTGTCTTGCTCTCTAAGTGATGTTTTGTTCTTTGGGTTTTGTTTTATAAGCAATAATGTTTAATTTGTAATCTAATCAGAAGAGAATGAAATGGTGAAGGAAATTCTGGACATTCTCACTTGCAAGTTAACTCATTGTCCAGCAAATAGTCCAAAAATCTATAATTAACCACAATTTTTTTTATCTTTGATTGTTGACGCGGTATCATAGTATTCAGATGGACAAGATTCCTTTAAGTAAAATGAGTTTCAGACCATAGAAAAAGGTGTGATCAATATTTGTAAAAAGTGCATATGTGTATCCTATCAAAGTTTATGTGTCTTTGTTAAACTATTGGTGATTAGACTATTACCACAATAGCAACTGTAAGAAGTCAGTCCTTCACTCTTGACTTACTGCTGCTCAGCTTTTAGAATGAAGGGGGCAAAAGGAATACTCTGAGTGTCATCTACAGTTTTGCTTCTACCTTATACTCTCAGGAAATCTTTATTGAAAATTATTCTTGAAGTGATGTGCTAGTTACCAACACACCCATACAAAGTTAATGGCTGTAAAATAAGTTAGTTGCCAGGGTATTGACCTGTAGTTCCTAAAATGTCAGTGTGGTTTGTATTATGGATCACTATCTCATATCATGAGAGAGAAAGCACTTTAGCAAAAAATTGAGGAAGCTCAATGGTAGACTCCATTCTCCTCACAGTACTATAAGCAGACTCAGTAATGGTGTCAAAATTAGATCCCATATTAGGGTATCAAATAAACACACAGGTTTTAAGAGGAATGTGAAAAGATACCAATAAAATATGTTAAGATAGCAGAAAAAGCAGAAAGAAAGTAGTAATGATTCTGGAGAATCACGTTTTACAAAGAATGGCTAATTTGGGCATTACCTGTAGTAATTGAAAATTGCCTGCACAACCTCATGAGAAAAAAGGTAGAGTTTAGGATAGATAGACTATACAAAACCAGACTTCACACATTTTATAACATGTAGATAGAATAATTCTAACCTTGCAGGAAACCAGACTGGATGACTGCCCTTCTCTCGGGTCTATTCATGCCCATTAATTGAAATTTTCCCTGCATGGGGAGGCTTTGATTCAAAGCTGGCTCGGGTGTATAACAGCATACCCACTAAGTAAAGATTGATAGAATTTCCTAGTTCAAATCTACTTTCAGTATCACAAAAAAAATCTGGTGACAAGGTTTTGTTAAAATACCTAATCATTATATGCCCAGCTTTTTCCCTAGTTTGTTATAGCAGTTTCTTGTTCCAGTTTTTCTTAGCAACATCTGTTATTACAAACCAACAAAAACTGAGCTAATTTAAAACCAAAATTCAGCATTCTACAATGAAGAATTCAACTGCAATCCTCAATGTACCTGTAAGGCATAATCTACCCTAACAAAATATTAACATTAACTGAGATTTCATAACCTTATGACAGCATCCTGAGTTACAAGAGATAATAATGGATTTTTGCTGTTGTTTTAATGTACAAACTTCCATTCCAGTGGTTATGCCATACAGTTACATGAGTACACATTAAAAAAAAAAAAAGTTAGAGGTTTGGAGTTTTTACCCTTTAGAAAATCTTTAATAATGTGATAATCACTTTTCAGACAAAAGAAACTCTTTTGTGGAAAAAATCAAATCATATCCAAGTCCATGTTTTACTGCTTTACCCTTTAAAAAGAAGACAGAGCATGCACATATCGGATATATTAGTCAGGCAGAGTTGCAAATTTCGTACAGTCACATCTCAGAAAATAAAACCATTTGTTCCTTCAATGCTTGTATTTTTCCAAGATTATATTATAAATTATTCCACTGAAAAAAGCTGCAAAACCAATAATAATTAATTTTATCCTCCTGAAGAAAAAAAAATCATAATTCAATATTCCAATTTGTATTTTACGTATTTAATATCTTGACAACACTTCAACAAAATGCAGAGTATTTTGAAAGCTGACCTAAGATCTTCAAGAACAAGATGCATCTCATCCAGCGTTAGTCACCAGAAATTTGCCACCAGAAATCTCACCTAGACATTTACATTATTTGTAAATGCCAGAAAACTCCTTCTTTCACCCCGTGTTTGAGAGATAAGTCTCAAGACAAGCATCTTTCAGTGTCTTCTGAAGAAGCCTAGACATTTGCTTGCAATTAATGGCAAGATTTATGATGGTGAGAGCCAAGCAAAGTAAACCTCATCCCATGTTTCTGAATCTCTGATAAATAGAAACTGGTCTCAGGAACACGCCTATTGTACCTATCCACTCGTATTCCTTTTAACACACAGTTTGAATAAGCAGTTCAGGCATGTCATAACCAACAACAATTAAAAATCAAAGTGAGTTCTACAATGGTCATTTTTGTCATACTCCTGTATAACCAATTTGGACAAGATTAGAAGGCAGCATATAAAAAGAAAAGATCACTGTCTTATTGTGGAAATTGTACTTAAATTAATGGCCATTTTCTCTCAAGAATTAAAGATCTGAAGAAAGACTGGAATGCTTTCATCTATAAAAACGATATAGACATAAAAGCCCAATCAGTGTTTGCTTCCAATTTAACATATGAATTGGAAATAAAGTTATTTTCATCTAGCAGGTAGAAAAAAGGGTGCAGAAAAGCTATCCTTATCCCTAAAGTAAGGTCATCCACATTTCTGTGCTGTGGTTCCATGCTGCTGACACACTGAATGGTTTTGATGCATTCAAAAGTACATTTAATGCAACTCCTTTAGCAAGAAGGAATAGGAAGTCAACAGGGAAGCCATCTCTGAAAAGGAAAAGGGTTTCTATAAAAGAACAAAGAAGGCCATTTGAAAGAAAACGTGATGCTACCAATTCAATAATGTATTGCATTGCTGAATTATGTACTGTGCTTAAAAATTAATAAAACAGGGTAAGTTTTACTTGCTTACTGTAACTAAATAGGTTATGCAGTTGTGTACATTTTGTGAGCTAAATGAAACCCATCTTAAATCATAACCTAAGGGACTGGAAAATGTCACTAGACTAACAGAGATGATCTTTAAGTGCAAGTCAAATTAAGGTTGTACTAAAAACTTTAAAGGTTCTGCAAAATAGCCTTGTCAGTTTTAGTCAAACAAGTAGGCCTTAGTGTCATTTTTCTCATGGTATTTGTTTACTTTGTATTTAAGCAGTAACATGCTGATAATATGGTGGTTGTTTCAAAAACAGGACTTGCAATCTCTCACCCTTCTGTTTCCACCCTGTGAAGATGAAAATCTCCTACACATAAAAAGCATCCCGTTACATTTTCTTTTACCACCATCTCAATATTTCAGCTTTGCACAGGGGGTATGAACAAAGATAGATAGATAGATAGATAGATAGATAGATAGACAGATAGATAGATTCCATGTACCTTCTCCAATATATTCCTTAGTCAGTGATTGTATTTGTTAGTATAATACCACTTAACTTCAAATACACTATGTAGACAAGTGTATCTCCCAAATTATTGATATAGTAATTGATTAATTAGCTCTCCTACACATGATATGAGGACAGCTTTAATATACCAACCTTACAGAAGGGAGAAACATTACAAGGCAGGTGACTGACATGACCAGAGTCATTGGAAGCATCCTTGCCAGACACCCTAAAAATTAGCTGGCTTCTGTCCTGTGCTTAGATGATGTCACTCACAAATGTAATTCTGTCCAAAAAAAAATTTACATCCAGAGCATATGGTGCATCACAACAACTGTTTGCAGCAGTTCCGAAAAGCTACTTGGAATAACAGTTGTTGCACGGGGTGGAACACACCAGATTTAATGATAGAGAATGAAAGCAACACATTGTGCTTAAAGTAATTAGTATTATGATCTTTGGTTTACTAAACATCTTTAGCATGAAGGAAGCTAGCATATTTTACAAACGAAAGGCCTAGCATAAGGCAAGAGACAATGAAGGAATGCTACAGAACTGCAGGTTGGCTGCAACTGACAAAATTGCTTCTGGTCACAAAGTGTGTCAGGCCAAGTCATACCCAAACACTTCAGCAGTTTGAACAGTTTTGGGAGATGTAGCTACCTCAAATCTCTGCACATAGGCAGGCATAAGCAAGACAGATGTGTTTTTCTTGTCTGATAGTTATTGCATTTTGAACTAATGTGGACAGAGACATTTAATTTCTCCTCTTAGCATGGCTGCACTGGTAGGGCTGAAAAGTCCTGAGTGACCCAGGTTGTTCTGCTGCCTGCACAAAATTTTTCCCCAGATCTAGCCAAGATCCCTATAGGATCTTCCTAGGGACCTGGAGCAAAATGACAGTAGATCAAAATGATTGAATACTGGTTCTAAATGTTATATCTGAAATAAAAACCAGGTCCAAGTAACTGCTTTTCTCATGATTTTAATGTCTGAACTGTTATTCCAAGTGAGGTCCTGTAATCACATGAGGCTATAAGAAAAACGTGGGTTTATCATTAAAAATTGCAAGCTTACAATTCTCTTGATGGTAAAGAAAAGCTTGCGGATGTGTCTATAATATACTCCCCTAATACCAGCAGGCAATAACATACACTCACACCAATTTCTCCCTTTTTGGAGCTGTTGAAACCATCTGCTTGACCAGAGATATCAGATTCATTTCAGCTCAGAACTATCTGTGCATCTTCTTCTTCATTCATATTAGTTGTTTGTAATTAGTTGAGTTATAACACAAAAGTTATAAACAGAAAAGAGACCAGCAGTGTGAGCCCACACTGTATGATTCCACTGATTCACAGTAGCGGGTCTCACCCAGCCCATAGGGATTCCTATCCCAAGCTTCCTTTTTCAGTATGTTATAAACAGACATAATTTCTAATTGCATGACTGTCCATACCAATGCTCCAAAGGTCTTGGTTGGACTTGTAGATCTAACTGTATTAAATAAAAAAAAAATTAAAAAAAAAAAAAATTAAAAGGCACTGTCTTGTCTGATGCACCAGATTTTAATATCTGATGCTTGATGTAATTTATATATTTATTTCATTATTTATGCTGTGTTTTTTAGGCTTAAGTGGACTTACTACATTCTCCTGCATTATTAGGTCAGATATATACAGAAAAAATGCTTCTACTTTTTTGTATATGCAAAACACTGGGGTTCTTCCTCATTATAGACCCTACAAATAAGTCCAGTAGTCAGTTGGGCATCACCCACTAATCATAGAACGACATTTTTGGAAGTTTTTTCTTTGCAAAAGATTTTACTGTATTCAGCAGAATAAGTTAGAACCTATTTCTCCAAGTATCAATTCATTTGGGTTTTATTAGACAGCTCCATAAAGCTCTGGATTGAACAGTAAACAAGCATGTGTTTCTAAAATTTAGCACAGAAACAATTCCAACGTTTGAAGATTATGTGCTCTCCTTGTAGTATAAGGTAAGAAGAGAAAAACAATAAAAAAGTATGTAACATTGAAGAGTCAAGGAAAGTGAATGCACTGAGATCATTCTACAAAAGAGACAAGAGTAAGAAATCTATTTCTCACCTAAGTTAGTCAACATGATCCCATGAAAAAGTTCATACACACCGTACAGTCCTTTACTTACGTGGCTGCACCCTAAGGTTCCCTCTGAACACTGATAAAGTTATCCAGACTATAATCTAAATTATATCATAGAGTGCCAAATATTATGTATGGTGAGAGAATAATACATTAAACTGCATCTCTTAATGACAGAAACACAAAAAGAAAAGTATGTCAGGGAAAATACCTAGAAGAAATACATAATACATTTTTCAATCATTAAGCCATAACCTCTCATGGGTACATCTTATTTAGGTACTGTAGTCAGTTATCTACTGGACTGAAATCTGAGCACCTGAGTATGCTCTAGATTGTTTGGGTGATGGTGGGCACAAATGCTTAAAGTGAGCTAAGAGTTAACAACTGGCTGCTGCCTAGGGCAGCTGGAGTCCTCCTCCCTGTGTGTCTTACCCAGCCTTTTATCCAGACTTCCAAAGTCTTGTTTCTGGCACTTGTTTAATTCTTCAGTGAGCTCATTTAATTCATTCATTAGCAGAAAACCAACCACAGAAAAAGAACCCTAAAACTGCTGGTTTGGCAAGCTGCATTTACTCACTGGAAGCAGGGACAGACAAGGACCAGGAGAGGCAAAAAAAAGGAGAGGATAGGTTCATAATGTTGGTAACAGGAGGCAGAAGTCAGCCATCAGCATCAGGCTACTAAGCCACCAAAAAGGATAATCACACATGACCTAGACATAGCAAGTAAATACTAAGTGATTGCCTTCCCTTAAAATATAGAACACCAGCTGCCCACTGTGCCAAACTCTTCCTACTTCAAAAGCATGCTACAAAGCAGCCACAGCACTGAGCAATTTTCTTGTATTTATATAGTTGTCTGGCACAGTGGAAAAATATTTATTCATTGCTAGTTATGAAATGAAGTCCTGTGTTGCAGGTAACTGTGTGGCTTGAAAAAATAATCATCACTGTCTGACTAATCTAGTGGCATTTTGCAATGGAATAAGCGCGAGTGGACATGAGAAGAACATCTAGTTAGACTTCTATAAAGTCTTTAATGCATTCCTCACAACATTCTTGCTAAAGTCTATCTTAGTACTGTATATTACACTCACAGAATATTCTGAGTTAGAAAGTACCTACAAGGATTATCTGGCACACACAGGGATCAAACTCACACCCTGGACATTACTTGCACCGTGTTCTAATCAAGTGACTTAACCCCAGGCTTAAGTTCTAGTACTTGGAGAGTATCTATTACAAACTCCTTTTCTTAACTAGACTGAAGGCTTTTTTTTTTTTTTTTTGCCTGACCTGTAAAATCAACACTAATGTTTTAAAGATAATTTTGCTTCAAAATCAGAAAATATAGTCTGATTAATTTACCACTCTAAGCAGTCTATTTCACTCTTTCTAAATTGAGAGACAACTAGATTTATAACATTTCCTGTTTCTTATTTTACCAACCATTCAGTTCCCCACTCATCAAACTTCAATATATCAATTATCACAGACATTTTCTTTCATCCAAAGGTTCCAATTTTACACTTTAGTCTATCTGATTTCCAGAAAAAACTGTTCACCTTTTATTCTTGAAAAACCTTTGTTGAATTCCAATGAGAGATGGAGCTGTGCTGTTAAAAAATTACAGAAAGAAGAAATTGACAAAGCAACAGAAAAGGAATATCCTTTTGCCTTAGATGAAAGAAAAGAAAGAGGTTTGCAGGCCACGTTATAGAAGCATACATGATTTAAGTGTTAGCAGATAACATATTATCTGCAATTCTATGAAATCCAGTCTGAGTTGGAAGGGACCATCAGGACCATCAAGTCCAACTCTTGGCCCTATGCAGGACACCTCAAGAATTCTACCGTGTGCCTGAGATCATTGTCCAAATGCTTCTTGAACTCGGTCAGGCTTGGTGCTGGGGAGTCTGTTCCAGTACTCAACCACCCTCTGGGTAAAAACCTTTTCCTGATATCCAACCTAAACCTCCCCTGACTCAGCTTTATGCCATTTTTTTGAGTCCTGTCACTGGTCCTGAGGATGAAGGGATCAGTATCTGCCCCTGCGCTTCCCGCCATGAGGATGTTGAACACCATAATGAGGTCTCCCCTCACTCTCCTTTTCCCCAGACTGAACAGACCAAGTGACCTGAGTCACTCCTCATACAGATTCTTCTCCAGACCTTTAACCATCCTCATGACCTGACCCTCATTTGGATACTCTCTAATAGCTTAATGACTCTTTTATGTTGCACTGGCCAAAACTGCACACAGGACTCAGTGTGAGGCCTCCCCAGTGCAGAGCAGAGCAGGACAACCCCCTCCCTTGCCCAGCTGGTGATGCTGTGCCTGATGCCCTCCAGGACAAGGTTGTCCCTCCTGGCTGCCAGGGCACTGCTGGCTCATTCAACTTGCCATTGACCACGACTCCCAGGCCCCTTTCCACAGCACCGCTCTCCAGCCTCTCATTCCTGGTCTATGCACACACTTAGGGTTGCCCCATCCCAGGTGCAGAATCCTGCAGACGGACATGTAAAACTTTGTATTGTTGGTGACTGCCCATCGCTCTAGTTTGTTGAGGTCTCTGGCCTCAAGGGAGTTAACAGCTCCTCCCAATTTGTCATCAACAACCTTACTTGGTATTCCTTTGATACCTGCCATTTGGTGTCATGTGAAGGTCATTAGGGTTATCAGCAATCAGAATAATATGAGAAAGGTGAAGTCACTTTGACATTTAAATTTGAGTTGATTTACAGCTCTTGAAAGATTATAGTAAGGTGTACCTTTCCTAGTTAAGAAAAATCTGTCACACTTACAGACTTTCTTAGATATAAACTATGTCTGGAAAGGAAGTGAAATTATGTTGTTCACTCTATATATGCAAAAACTTTATTTCATTCCACAAAAAAATACTTCCACCATCAAACATTAATTAAAGAATTACTTAAATTCTGACATCAGTTTCTAGATTTATCCTAGAAGGGAATAACCTGAATCCATCTTTTATCCTTTGAGAATTAAAGAGTTCTTTTCATTACCATTTTCCCGCAAGGTTTAAAATTGTTTTAAAATTCAGAACAATCCTCATCCTGTTCCCACCAGAATCCTCATCCTTCTGCTCTAGTCAAGGCCCAGGAAAAACTGTTTTGGCACCTACAGTTAACATCACAATTCCCCAGAATAACAAAACACTCAGTCCTTTTGCTCTTTCTCTGTCAGACTGTTATCTTAACATTGCCAAATCCGTTCTTTTTCTTTCTGTATGAGCTAACAAAACTAAAAAATCCAAAAGGTTCTTTAACATTTTGCAGACTATAATGAATATAAAAGCAAATTAATAAAATTCAGCACAGTAACTCCTCTTTGCAATGCAAAGATCGATAGGAAGGCATAGACAGGCACTTTGAAACAAATTCTCAAAATATCCTCCTTAAAACTACCCCTACAGATATATATTCTGAAATTTATTGACTATCACATACTAAAGTAATGGAAACCCAGAATACTGTTTCCTCAATTTTTAGGAACTGATTCTGAATTTAGGTTGTGCTTAATTAAAATACAAACAATCTACAGACCTGTCACTATTAAAAGGTGCACTGAATAATTCATCTTTCATGAACAGTGTGATATTTTGGAACTAAGCATGTACTGCTAAAACGGAGATTGTGGGTGTTCCTCGTTTCAATTGCTGCAGTAAATATGGAAGAAATGAAGGAAAGACAGCAGCAAGAAAAGACATAAAATTGTCCTACTAAAACAGAGTCTGAAAGCCAACACTGTTGATATCTTTGGTGTGAAGCTAACAAGACAACAGTGATGCACCTCTACTATATATCACAGAAAACTGAAAGTTATTCATTTTTAGATCAAAGCTGTATTGGTTTAGTGGGAGAAGATGGAGACTTTTTTTGGGGTTTTTTTGTGAAACAGAGCTGTGGTTATGCTTCCTTGGACACTGTCGTATTCTTACATTTTAAGTCAATTTTTTTCACTTAAACTAAATGTTTTGTTCAACTTCTCTGGAAATATGGAGAAAATATTAAAGTGAAGAGCAGTGTGGTTTTGTGTTTTAAGGTTCCTTTGCAGGGCAACAACAACACAAGGAGAAATTCTCATAAAAATCTTCATTTAGATGAAGAAAAAAGAAAGGCTTATCAAGTATAGTCATACTCAATTTCTAAAGGGGAATGCCTTGACCTATCTGAAATTAGGTTCCCTTTCAAGGAACAAGCTTCTTCAGTGTCTGATGATATGCTTTGTTCTAAGCCTATGTTGAGCTCAATTCCTTGCAAACCTATGTCTTCTAAATTTCAGAAAATCATATCACTTAACAGTGAAATATTTATTAATATTTATATATCTTTTTCTTTTAACTATTATACATCAAGGTCAGAAATTGAGGTCAGAGAGAGGAAGGCCATACTTGAAGAAAATGCATTCTTAATTTTCCATTTTAATTAGTTTCAGAAGAACTCTGTGCCATTCTAAATCACAGATCACTTAGTAAAAAATACAGAATTTTTTTCATTGTAACATATTTATATTTATGAGTATTTTCTTTAACATGATCTCTTAAGCATCAAGTGTGTAACCCACGCTTGATTTTTGACTTGCACCCTGCAAGTCTGAGCTGTGTTTTTCATCCAGGAGCAGTGGTGTTGGAGAGCTGTTTAAGAAGAATTATGCAGCTTAAAGACTCCATCCAAGAGTTCATGATACTTCTTTAGAATATAGTATTGAATTTGTACTAGCATTTCCTGCTACAATATTTCACACAAAGCTGCAGAGACAAAAATACTGTAACCACATATGTTCACATTTGAGTATCATACGATTCTGATGGGAAGAGGTAAATATGTGGATTTTAAAGGCAAACAGGCAGTAGTGTATCTTCCTGTCAAGTGGGAATTTTAAGAAATTCAAAGTTATAAGAAAGAAAAACATAGAGATAATTTCCATATAAGTCTAGTGGCTATGAAAGCAGATCTCTGATAGTAAAAATATTGTTCAGAAGTGGCTCAGGGTTGATCTCTTTAAACTGTTACTGCTTTCTAGATCTCTGTCAGAAATTCATAAACATGGCTCATATAGACATGCCTAAATGCCAGGTCTGTAAATCAGTGTAATAACATGAAAGTAACAGATCATTGAACGTTTTCACAACAAATAAGACCCTATAGTCATTTACAGGGTATGTCATGGAAAATATACTCCCATCGAAAGAGGCAAAATATATTTCTTTGGCCTTTGCCCAAAGGATGCAGGTTTCTCAACTCATTCCAAGAGCTGAGAAGAAAGAAAGTAGCAGGACAAGGAACTCAAAGGACAGGCATCTGCTTCGTGAAAATCTGTCTATTCACACTTTTAATGGTTGTGAAATATAGGGAGAAGGGCTTCTGCCACGAAAAGAAATCATATTTTAGGTAGACTTTAGAAGGAAAAGCACTGTAAAGAAAGGACACTGTTAAAGTAATTTTAATGGACATATGACCAGAAAATTGCAGGCCAAAGTGGAGCTGTAACTAGAAATATATTAAGTATGGCCACCATAGCTGCACATTCATAATTACATGGATACATTTTCTCCGTATCAGATCATTGTCCCCTTTTTGTCTCTTGTTCTTTATTGTATTCCTCTAAAGAAACCGATAAACAGACTTTTTTGGGGGGGGTGGGGGGAGGGGGGGAGGTTGGGAGATGGGGGGAGGGGTTATTGGAAAAGCTACAATAATATTAACTCATTATGCTAATTAGAGGACAATTGCACTTTTTAAAAATTACTTGCATACATTGACTCTTTCTTATTTTCTACATCAGTCCCTTTCATGGTTTCAGATGTCTCTGTTCATTTAATTGGAACAAACAAACAAACTTCTGCTAGCCGCACACAGCCCTAAAAAGGATAAGATTTGAGATTACATTCAGCAGCTATACTCACATAAACATATTCCAGACAGTAAAACTGTGTTACTGAAGAAGGTGAGGACACAACCAAAATCCTAATTTGACATTCAAAACTTCTCTTCACTTATGACAGCACAAGGGAAAAACACAGCTTCTCAGACCTTAAATTGGATGGGTAGGATTAGCAGTTAAAATATTTATTTATAAAATGAATATATTTGTTACAGTAGTGAAAGGCCCTAAATATAGAACTACACAATTTTTGGAGCCTTTTTTTATAGCAGAAGCACAAGCAGTGCTGTACAAATGTTAATGCAGCTTTTTTTTAGCTGAAATTTTGCTCTAGTTTATTTCAGTTCATACGCATGTAGGGTCAGGAAAGATGGGCTGAAAAGGGCTTACCCTTAATTGGTTCACCCATAGTCCTTGTTGAAAAATACATTGTAGCTCTCACTTAAATGCACAACCAGGCAGCTGAAGCAAATCCATTATTTTCCTAAACAGAAGTTGCTTCAAGCCATAATTTTAATTATTTATTAATGAAAGAAGAAGTTGCTATTTTGAAATGTTGTTGAACTTGAACTAGAACTAAATTGGAATGACTTCAGCCACAGCTGAACAAAATGAAACAATATACTACTTCATCTCCTAGCACATAACACTGTCATTCAGATATGGCTATGGCCACCCTTGGCACAGTTGGAAGAAATGTGAATACGAGCAGAGACTAAATTGCATCTGCAGCCTGCTACTGGAATCATGCTAAACTGGGGAAGGATTTCACTGCATTGTAGAAGGTTGCTTTTGTTGTTCCTGTGAGCAGCAGGACTGTGTGCCCCCAGCCAGTGGTTCTTGCTGACTACAGCATACACACAGGCCAGGTAGAAAGTTTGATTTACTATGCTTTCTTAGATGCTGGGCTTCACTATTAGTCTGCTTTGCTGATAAATTTTGCTGGACTTGTGTCTAGACACTTGTAAAAATGCAACCCCCATTAACTGCTGCTGCTACTGCAGGAGACTTGCTCCTGCTTCCATGGATGACTGAAGTGTCATTCCAATAGCTTTGAAAGTGCCACAGAATTGTGTTAAGGGGAAATATAAAGAAATGTTAACACTATAAACAGCTATATTAGTGTCCTTAACATTTAATTGGCAAGTTCACTAGACTTGTTTTTACACTATTTTCTACATTAACGTGCCATAACATATTTGCGTTTATTTAGGTGTTGCTCATATGAAGTAATTTTCTATGGTAGTTTTATACCTTTTTTTTTCTATCTTAAGAGCAAGGGCCAGGAGTATCCCTATACATCGTGTTTCTTTTGACAGCACAGTTTATCTACATTTTATGGTGCTTCTATCCACCCATACTGATGTATGAGATAGCTAGATATCCCATCTGTCTTTTTTTGCACACAACCTGTCACCAGGTACATAGCATTGCCACCAGAACAGATTGTATGTGCATGACTAATTTCAGACCCAACCCAACTATATACCAGGTAGTGCTTGCAGAGTCAGAGGTAGAATAAGGAAAAAAATGTTACAGCATTGAGAGACAGTACGAGTCAAGACCACATCTGACAAAAGATTCTGTTAGTAACAGACAGAATATAAAAAGTGACAGAAACATACTTGCTGGGAAACTGATTACAATTATATATTTATTAATTTGTTTCCACTAGTCAGAATTGATTTTAGAGCTGTAAGGTATTTTAAATAATAAGTATAATAATAAGAAGAAAAATGTAGCACCCAGAATTAAACCATGAGGTCATCTGGAATATTTTGCTGAACATAGAGCTGCAGCAAATGAAGTTGGCTTTACAGCAGCTGTAACATCAGAGCCATCAATAAAGAAATTAGCTTCTCACATTTGAGATAAAGGGCAACTTATGCTTACAATCACCCGATCCAAAAACTGCTGTGAGAGCAAAGCAAACATCCAGCTCATAAAACTATCAGTATAATTTTTTGGAAATAGTTAGAGGTCAGCATTGAAATTCTGATTACAGCCAAAAACGTCAGTGGCTGAGGAAAGCAATTTAAGAAGTGGTGTCAGTTCTCATTGACCAAATAGTAAATCACCCTTTATTTTCGAGCTGATGTTAGGATACATGATATGACTAAACACAAGTCTAGAATTCTGTAATAAGTGAGGTGGAAACAATCTGTCACAATTTTCTTCTGTCCACAATGTGTTTTTGTCACTACTGAGTGTGACTTTCATCCCTTTTGCTGTCCCCAGGTTGCCAATCACCAGCCTGACTCTGTCCTTAGCTTGTACCTTTGTGAATTGTGTGCTTTGAGAAAGTAGAAACCAGTCAATGATAAGATTTGTTATTTTTAATTCCTGGATTACTTGATTTTCCCAAAATGGGAAGATAGTTGTATGAGTTTTTTAAAAAATCAATACACAACAAATGATTACAGAACTAGAGATTGAATACATTTGTGTGGTATACTCAATTCAAACAACCTTAACACTGAGGAGATTTAAAAACATTACCAAATGTAATTTTTGTTTTCCTGTTTGGAAAGACTACAAATCTCTGAGTATAATTTTGAAAAGCAGATGTTTCCAAATTTAAGTAAGAGAGCTCTTCAACTCCTTAGATGGAGTTGCGTTTTTTAATCTCCTTTATTAGACTTTGAACACTCTGGTCATGAAAAGGCCATATTCAATCATTCATTCTATAGTCATTAATTATGTGTTTATTTAGCACACGCACTCTGAATAAATAAGTGTAAATGTTCATTATAAGTCATAGATACAGTAGGATTTTGTAATCTACTTTGGTAGAAAAATGTTATGATGTATATAGATATTTTTCAATTTGCTATAATTAAAAGGTTTTTATAGAGACTATAAATTTGTAACAGACTTTTTAATCAAAATATTTCAGTGTATACTCATATGGATTAGATAGTCTAAAATAACAGAAAAATCAAAGCAGCTATGAGTGCTGAGTCACTGAACTTAGGTATGAAAATGCACTGTTGCCTTTATGCTTAGGAAAGGGTTTCCAAATGTGAACAGAACTGAAAATAGGAACCTGGTCTATGAAACGGTCGTAATACTGTGAAAAAAATACACATCTGAAAAACTGAAAATCTGATATCTTAACCTTATCCTGTAATCTGATAGATGTCAGAATCAATTACAATTTCTCCTATTAAGTTCCTTCTGAGAGTGTCTAAAAATGAAAGACACTCTCTTTTGACTGCTGCTCATTTGAAATTGGCATTTTCATGTGGCAGATGGTGACCTTATCCCTGTGCTTTAGGAAAAATGATTTTTATTAAGCCTAAACAAGTGTGAACAGTGCTAATTTCCTGCAGCAGGCAGAATTTGAATGAGAGCATATAATGATTGGAAGAGTCCTGCCTCACCATATGGAAAAATGCGCATTATGCCAACACAGTAGATTACTAACAAGACAGTCCCTTACAAATATATCCAATTTTCCATTTTATCAGTAGTCATGGAAAGCATATTTATTTTAAGATTTCTAGGAGCTGCTGAGGGTTGTTTGCAGCTAATTCATATCCTAAAAGCCAAACACTTAGTAACAGTGACATTGAAATGACTACATGAAACATAAATTGTAGTTAAAAATTATCAGATGAAGAGAACAACTGCTGGTACCTGTCAAGACAGGCTTAGTATCTCAATAAAGACTATGTTAAAGTACAAAATTTTGGAAGTTAGTGTTTGATATCTGCATTGTAGAGTTATTAGTAAATTTGATATTGTGGATAATGATCTTACCACTGTCTCTAACCAGTAAGAAAGTATAAAGGAAAGATTAAAAATATATGTATAACAGCAAAGGTCTTCTTGGAGGTGCACAGTGACAGGACAAACATCGAAATCCTGAGTAGATTCTAGTTAAAAAAACCTGTTGAATGGACAGGCAACAATCCACCTGCCTAAAGTTTGCCTGTTTTGAGATGGAGATTAGATAAAACAACCTGCAGAGATCCCTTCCAATCTAAATTATTTTGTGTATCTCTAAGGGCAGGTACTAAGCAAGAAGCAAGACTAGAAGCAGCATGACTTTTCATGAAATATCAAATTTCACTTTAGGTTTTCTGACTGAATCTGAACTGAATGACTTTAAGAATTCTGACTGAATTGGAACACCAATTAACTGATCCCAAGGAAGAAAGGCAATAATTAATAATGTGTCTTGGGTCTTCTGAAAATTTTCTTAGTAGTACTCTCTAGACTTGTTTAAAATCTTAAAATTTATCATGGAAATATAAATAGGATTTCTAAAAATGATAAATATTAACAGTAATTAATTTTAACTATTTTAAAAAATAGTTAAATTTTTAAGTCCTTTACTTACAGATTTAAATTTCCAAGACTTGAAACTGACATTGTGAATCTAATTTTGCAAGCAAATCATAACAGTGTTTTCCATCCATTGACTGTGAGTACATGACCTTCTCAGAGAGGAAAGATAACATATTTCTCTCTCTTAACATGCTAGGAAGAACAGAAGGAATAAAAGTCACACTAGGAACTTGAATCATTTTGCCCATTCCCTTTAAAATCAAATAGATTGCCACTGTTGGTTTCAGCTGCTTAGTAGTTTATGAGAGAAAAAATATTATAAACATACTAATGTTTATTTTTGCAGTAACTCTGTCATGGCTGTGACCTCTAGGTGGGACTGAGGCATCCACTGTTTGATGAGGAAGTCAAGAGCACTCTTGAGGGCATTGGAGGAACTCAGGCTGGATAGAAAACTAAAAGTCACCACCTGACTTTAAAATGTCAGTGAAGATGAGATGAACATTCCTTCAGGGAAAACAAATAAAACAGCAGAAGGGGAAGGTAGAGAGCAAAGCTGAACAAACTCACCCAAGGGATTTTCCTCCTATATGATAGTTTTATTATTATTTTTATACACAGACACATTATTTAGGAAAGGTTTCACTTCCAAGAGTGAAAAATCTACTCCACTCTCATATCTGTTTCATCACTACAGTACCTAAATACCTGATTACAGGTGCCTGAATTATTAAAAAAATATTATTTAGTGACACATAATACTGCAGTCTCTCTCATATGACATTCCTCTCTTAATTCTTTTAGGGAAAGCTTGTATAATATTTTGATTTGTTTAAGATTTACACTTCATTCAGAAGCATAGATGTTATAATATTCCTGGATAATGGGAAATATAAAATCCACATTTTGCTTTAAAAGGAGACGCATCTCATATATGTGATTAGTGGAAGAATAAAAAATAGTCGTTTTATCACCTTGCCACACGACAAAGGATACAACCTCGTGTAGCAGATACGCCCCTTCTCTGGTCATTCCCCAGTTTGAACTGAAGCTAGTTGTATCCTCCCCTCACAATGTTTAAATGTCAGTTTCCAGTTTATCTCAAACATTTTCTGCCCTCTTATACAAGTCTTATGTCTGTTGTGCAATTCTTCTTCCTTTTATAAAAATGCTCATCCTTCTTCCCCACCTTGCTTGAAATAGCTGTAGGTTTATAAAAAAACAATGGGAAACCTCACTGAGAGTAAAAGAGACAAGTTTTGGTTACTTAGAGAAATCAGGGATTAGAGTCAAAATCAACTGTTTGCAGTTGACTCTGTGTTGGTCAATGAGTTTGCACCTTTGGCACCTCTACACCAGGACAGAACATGTTCACTCTCTGAAAGGGCTGCGTATATTAGTCATCAGCAATCTCAGAGAGACCTAATGATGGGTTTTTCCCTACCATGCAACTGCAGGTAACCTTAAAAATAAGTAAAAATAGAACTTCTTCAGTATATGTTTTGATATTTTGGGTTTATTGCCAAGTGCACCACCTAGTCTCAGACTAATGTTTGTCAGGTGTCAAGTTGGCATGACAAGAAAGCAAGGTCAGGAGTACACAGGAAAAAAACCAAAACACTGAAAGACACACTTCTAGGGCTTTTTTTAGCAGTAAGAAAGTATATAAATAAATAAAGGAGAAAAATAGAAAGTTTGACCCCTAAACGCCAGTTTTAAAATACTACTTGTAGCAAAGAAAAAACTGAGACAAAAAAAAGAAAATAGACTTGGATAATAAAATAGTCAACTAACTCTTCGTCCAAAATATTAATATTTCGAATATCAGCTGTTGAAATGCATTATCATCCGAATGAGATCCTTCAGCACTTTTTTCCTAAAAATTCCTTTGTTTTTAAAGTGTGATCGGTTTTAGTTTACTTTTCCCGGGCGGCGCACCAAATTAAATGTGATGGTTTCATCACATTCTATATTTCATTTGACTGGGAGAATATAAAAGCGAAACAGGCTCATCTTTAAATTACAAAGATAGTTTATTTACGCACACTGAAAGGATGAAAATAGGAAGGAAAAAAAAACAACAAATGGAACTTTCAAAACATCCTTCCCTCCCTCTCCAAGTTTTCACTTTTCTACGCTCAACATAAAAAGACATAACCTGCAACCTTAGCCAGTTTTACCATTTTAAGATAATCTTTCATCAATTCTTCAGGAAAGGAGCCTCTCCGTTTCAATAGAGACTTTGTCCACAAGGACTTCAAAGAACTCAATCCTACCCACTTACCGTATTCTCAATACTGAACATGTGGGCCCTGTACTCAAATACACTGCAACATTGGGGTGTTGCCTTTTAAAGGTGTCTCATCCAAGGCAAAGGGTTTTTCTTCATTAAATCAATTTTACTCAGTCCATCACGCAATACCTTTGCTCAAAAATCTACACATAAAACAATCACCTCCCCAAATTGCACATCTTTCCATGGTTTAAAGGAACAACCCAGTTCAGTCCCTATGTTCCAGAGAAGTCCAGCTAGAATTTTCAGCCACTCCTCCTCCTCTACCTTAAAATCTTTTTCACTCTCTTTCCACTGACTTCAGCTCCATGCTGTGTCTCCTTATGGTCTAATCACTATATCTGTCCTTCGTTCAGGGAAAGGCCGGTTCTCAGAAGAAATCCATTTGCTAGCAGAGAAAGAGTTAAACTTGTCAGGCTTGTCGGGCTGCTCACGTGATCTTGTTGCAGCGGGAACTAAAAAAGTCTGAAGGCCCGCTGTTCTTTTCGGCCTGGGGGGGGGGGGGGAGAAGCATTCTGCAGCTGCCAGGGCTTCTCTTCCCCTTCCCCGCTGCTGCTGCTGTTCCCGGGGGCCATGCCTGGGGAGGGGGGGGGGGCGAAGGTGAAACACTCCTCGGACCCGGCCGGTGACAGGAACGGCTGCCGCCGGGGCTTCTCTTCCCCTCCCCTGCTGCTGCTGTTCCCGGGGACCAGACACAGCCAAGCTGCGCTCTCAGGGGGCCCAGGCCGGGCCCGGCCAGGGGCAGCGGGGCCTGGGCCGAGCCCGGCCAGGCTCTGTGCTGCTCGATGTTACCTGTGATCCAGCCGGAAGAAAAGAGGGAGCTCCTCCCCACACTCTCGGCTTATATGAGTATTACCCAAAAGTCGTAACCTACTTTTGAATGGTCAAACTATCTGCCAATTAAATAAAAATGATTTTTGATTGGACCATTCTTAACCCATGACATAAAGGAAATTGCTCATTGTGAGGAGTCTTCCAAGTTTGTTTAACTATGGGGAATGCAGCAACACTGCCTTTCAAAGACAATATTGGATCTCTTGGTTATGGTTCACCTAGCTTAAACATGGGTCACCTTTAGGATGCCTTGTTATTAGTCATTAGAAATATCATATCAGTCATTAGAAATAATGAAGGCAGATAAAGCTTTATTTCCAGAAGTCTTTTCTACTTCTCAGTGTCTCAGAGAAAATCTTACATTACAGAGCAATGTAAGGGTCAGTCCTTCTAGACCTGCAAGCCACATAATAAATTGATTAACTTTTTGTGCATGCTGAAACAAGGAAGGCTGCATTTGAAATTAGAAAGACTAATCAGTGACAGGACTGAAGGAAATATCATGAAGCTGAGTTAGGGGAGATTTAAGTTGGTTATTAGGAAAAGGTTTCTCACCCAGGGGGGAGGTTGAGCACTAGAACAGGATCCTCAGGGAAGTGGTCACAACACCAAGCCTGACAGAGTTCAACAAGAAGCATTTGGAAAATGTTCTTAGGCACATGGTGTGACTCTTGGGGTGGTCCTGGGTTGGATTCAACCATCCTTTCAACTCAGCATATTTTATGATTCTAAGATTCTGTAACTGCTAAATTTTATACAGCCTGATACCTGTTTGGATTTTTAGAAAAAAAAAATGAGACAGAAACTTTGTAATTAGTGGGACTACTGACATGATATGTATGTATTTTACAGTTTCAGTGCTTCTTTAAGAAAACACAATACCCTTTCTTAGATCTTATTAATTCCATCACTTTCTGCTACCCCATTATGGTACAAAGTCCTCAAAAATCGACCTCACCAGGCAAAGAAAACTTTGTCCACTCATGATGTCACCATTTCATCTCAATGAGGGGTTGTGGTCAGTACTCAGCAGCTCCTCTCTGCCACTCCTTCCACCTCACACTTTTCTCCTGTGTCTTCCCAGCAGGCTGCAGAGAAGATAAGAGTGCTCCAGTGTGGCACTCCGCTGGCCACAGTTCCTCCAGGGAATTTCACCTATTTTTGTCATGGTCCTCTCCACAGGCTGCAAGGAATACCTATTCCATAGACATCCTCTCCATGGGTGGAAGGGTAATATATCTATGACACCTGGAGCACCTCCTCCCCTCCTCCTTCTCTGATGTGCCAGAATTAAGTGGACACGCCTGACTTTGCAGATGGACTCAGCTGTGTCATGTGGTGGGTCTGTTGGGGAACTGCCTGAAACCAGCTGTGTTCAGTATATGGCAAGACCCTGTCCCAGAGCTCACCCCCTGCTCACCACCATCTTGCCACAAGTATGAAGAAGTTCCAAAACACTGTTTTGTTGATTTACAGAACAAAGCTGAGTTAGCTGCTGATAATCAAGCAAAAATAAGTAGGTTTTAATGTCAGAGAAAAAGGAAACAAAGGAATTACACTGAAAGGAAGTCAAGACTAGTGTGGGGGAGAAATTACTTTGCTGTATCTTATCTTGACATATTTGTATTGCATTACCCAACTGTATAACTGTCCTGTGAACTCTCCTGTGTAGAGAGATTACATACAAATCCTGTGAGAAGGAGCATACAAATATGTTCCTTTAGTTCAGCTTTCTTCTCTTGCAAATTCTCTAATACACAAATAAAAAACGTATTCTGACAAGTGTCTATCCTGTATGAGAAAATAGGAATAAGTCGTAATATTCCCTGCAACCAGAAAGTCTTCCATGCCTGTCCTTCAGTGCCAAAATTAGATGAGAAAGCAATGAGGGAAAACAGATGTAACCCTGTTCCTTTCAAAAGAGCATACACTCAATTGTCAATGTGAAAAAGAAAGGAAAGCAAGGCATAAACTGAAAGGAATTGTGCTACAGCTGCCTGTATATTCACAGATGTCTTAACCTAGCCTTCCTTCCATTAATTTTTTTATACCAGTGATATTCCATCTATTTTCACAGAAATATTTTTTATTTACATTCTTGTCAATGATCATAACATTCCTATATATTTGAAATTTCAAAGGCCTTACTCCCCCATAGCACAAAAGTTGGTTGGAATTCAGTAGCTTGAAAAATTTTTTTAAAAGATATCTTTACCAGTCATTCACTCAAGGATTAAAGGAAGTTGTCCATTTAGATGGCATTTTTCTACACCCTGGATATGAGACTATAATTTTCCTCACTAATCACATAATTTTCCTCACTGCACACAAGTAAAAGATAGAGATAACCTCTGCATTCCTAGTATCTTCTTTATGCACATTGCCGTTTGCTCCTGTTCAGTAGTTTGTGGGATGCTACAATGGCAGTGGCTTGAATGAAGAAGTTCTAGAATGAAAGGAGCAAAGGTCAATGACACAGAATGAGGAAAGGCTTTAATTTCTTTGAAATCAGTCAGGCAAATCCCGGTACACTTAAACCAGGGGTTTTTTTTAACAGCAGAAATATCATCTTAGGAAGTCTTTCCAATATATTTTCTTAAGGTAACCCTTAAAGAGGTCAGAGACCTAAAGGCTGCTGTAAGCAAACAGTACCATGTGAATATTCCAGAGACAGATCTTCAGACAACAGTAAGCAAATCCAAATTGACAGGTTAAGGAGGGCAGCTAAAGGTGGAATACAGTTACTTCCTAGTTCAAATACTGACAGCTACAGCTAGAGTTTTGGTTCAGACTTTGTAAGGCAAAGCAGAATAGTTGAATATGTTACAGTGGTATTG
Source organism: Phylloscopus whistleri (assembly GCA_017589585.1). Lineage (NCBI taxonomy): Eukaryota > Metazoa > Chordata > Aves > Passeriformes > Phylloscopidae > Phylloscopus > Phylloscopus whistleri. The sequence continues at coordinate 4,107,668 of JADMLD010001389.1, read as the reverse complement.
TTTTGCACTCCAGTGATTGATCACCAAACTTGTTTTCCTGAAGCTAAAGGACCTAAGTGCTTTTCTCCAGAACTAAGCTGATAAATATTATGTCTAAGATACCTAAGGGGACAAAAGGTCCTTTAAAAATGTCACTAGAACAAAGTGTACACTTGGAACTTATAATAGCAAAGAGAGCTGAGCTGTTTTAGAAGTGTTGCAAGGGCAGTAAAAACAATTTGCAGAAACAGCCTATGTTACTTCATCTGTGGATGTCAAACTAGGTTTTGAAATATTACAACATTTGGCATGAGTTTTATAAGTTTGTCTCTTTGTATAGAACTAAAAAAAAAAAACCAACCCAGCAACAAAATAACTGAGAACTACTGAAATGCAAAGAAAGAAACCATATAAAACTTAATTCCTCAAGATCAATATCAGGAGACAAATTCTCAGCAACATGAAATAAATAGAATACTTTATTAACCACTGAATGATTATCTTTAAAAGAGTAGAAAGATTAAGCAGGTAAGTAGTTCTGTGAAACATGAAGTTTGCAGAAATTACAGTGTGAAATATGCCATAAATTATATAGCCATCCTCTCTAAAACAGGATTTCCAAAATTTGTTTCAATGGAGTAAAACTGACCTCAATTTTTACTTGTCAGTTCTTAATTATTCCATCCCATATAATGGGTAGAAGTCTATATATTCTGTACACAGACAGAAACATTCAACGGACCACAGGATGAAAACCTATTTCTCAGTCAAAATAAATAAAATTTTCCTAGGAATAATCTGCATAAATACATCCCTGACCAGATCACTTGTAGTGGTCAACATTATATGTCAAATTTTCTGCATTATTCTTCATACTTAAAGGGATAACACTCAAGTTTTAATGGAAATGCATATGAATATGATTTTTAACTATTCAAGTCCCTAAAGCATAGCATTTCACAAACTTTATCTTTCTTTAATATTAGCAGTCGTGTAACTCTGGAAAAGGGACTGTAGAACAAAATGTATAACATTTTTAAATCACCATCTGAAGCACTGCCAATCAACCCGTTATAATTACATATTGTGCTTTTTAAAAAGAAACCCAAAATAGAAATCTGTCCCCATTCATACGTTAAAGTATGTCATTTTTAAAAATCTGTAACTTCATGAATTTTGAACTGATGTACTGTCTTGTCATGCATCTTAAATGCAGAAGACCTGAGTTACATAAAGCAAAGTAGAAAGACATAAAATATACATTATTTTAAAAATACCTGTTGCTTGCAGTGAATAGCCCTACCTAGTTCTCTTTACAAAGGACCCTTGAATTCTTTTTAGTGTATACACTCAGTCCTAGTGTTGAACTTCAGCCTTTGTATCAGGATTCCCTCAAATCCATGGGTTTTGCCAGGAGACTAGGAGGGGGGAAAAAAATATCCTAATAAGCAGAAGTTTCAGGGATATGACAGTGATATTTTCTGACAGAATATCTGAGCTATCAAGAACAACTCCATAAGAGTATGCCATCTGTGAAAATGAATGAATGGTTAGCACAGACTCATGTCTGTTACCAATATCAACAAGCCATTATTTCAATAAAGCCCTTCCAGACTCTATGGGTTAATCCTGTTTTTCCTCTAAAACTTCCCTCCCCAGTTCTCAATAGCTGCCTGACCAAGAAGAAAATCAAACTAATGTTATCCAATTTTGCATGTTCCTGAATAGGCAATATTCATTTTCCTTCCACCCTTCATTTTAGCAAAAGGAAAAATGTCATCCAGAAATAAAATAAAGTATCTTGATTTTTCTTTGTGTTTGTTGTCTATTATTACTTTGTCACTATCCATTTAGAATCTGCCACTACAGCTTCCACCTCCATACCTCTTTCATGGAGGCATTATAGCATTTTCCATAGGAATTACCGGTTTTTTGCTCACCCACGGGTGGGGTTTTTTTTGCTTTAAGCTTATGTGACTCCCATATTACCTATACAGCATAGTATTCATTATTTGTATTTATAAACTTCACTGTAGAACACCTACTGGGAAATAGTAAATTCATCATATTCTCAAGATGCTTTGCAATCAGTGAACTCAGATATTTTCCCTAGTAATACAATGAAAAACGCCAAGCCAATTAAGGAAGCTTTACATCTTGTAGAACTTGTTTTGATTATCTACAAAGACAGAAAATAAACATATGGGCTTCATTCTATGTGCCTTACAGACCCAGTTAGTCTGATTATCCTAAATAACTTCCAACCATTAAAATATCAACATAACATACAAAGTTGTGGAGAATCACACCTCAATTTTCAAATGATATGTGTCCAAATAAATTAAAATTATAACTGTTGGTTAACTTTTTTTCATGGAAAGTGATATCATTACCTTCTTTCTAAATCTAATACCTGTTTTTATATTTGCTTTCTTTTATATTTATAAATCAATCACCATAACCTAAAGACTAATTTTCATAATTGCTTTGTTGATGGCTAAAAACAGGACTCATAGACTTACTTTTCCTTTGTGTATAGTAGAAATTTTAATGGATTTTGAATTTACAAATTTAATATGCCAAACATATACCCACATATTTTAGCAAGATTAATTACAAAATGTCAGTGATTTCTATATAGAAGACATAACTGTCATTCTGCAGAACAAAGGGTTCTTTAAAAAATTCAGTAAAATCGTCACATTTCACACAACTTCAAAAGGCAATGAAACACTTGGTACTGATTTCAGAAGGAATTTACAAAGAAATATTGATCCCCTTGTCTTTAAGTGACATACATGACATATTGTGATTTCTGTTGGATATTTAACAGAAGCATATCATCACATTGTCACTTCTTCATTTTGTAGTTTGTGGTGCCTACTGTACCCTTTGCTTACTTGGGGATGTAGGAACATGATGATATTTCCTTAACACATTTCTGATTTATTTTCTCTAACTTATAATACATACAGTTCTTTTGAATCAATACCTACATTTAGAGCAGTAATCCTTACTCTTTACAATCACCAATTTTAAGGGGTTTTAATTTTATTTTATCTATTATTTTATAATATTTTAAATTTAATTTTTAAGTTTAAAAATAAGTGCTAAGTTCTGGAATAGGAGTTTTTTTAGAATAGAATGCATTTCAGCTATTAAATGTTAAGGAAAATCAGAAGAAATTACTGCTTTCTAAAGATGGTTTCAAAGCAGTGTCTAGATTCTCATGCTGGATGCAAGGTAACAAAACATAAAATGATAGGACAAAAACGATCAAGTTTATATGTCACATGCTTTAGAAGTCTCTTCCACAGTGGATTGAAGTTTACAGAGAAAAAGGAGTTTTAAAGCATGAAGAGGAAGGGGAAAGGGGAAATGACGCATTTTTATGACCAAGAAGCCAGTAAAATAATGTATTTATTTTGGTAACAAGACAGAGAAGAGAGAAAGGATTACACTGTTACTCAGTTAATCACAGCCCTGCTCTGCCTGGCCAGGGGCCATCCCAAGCCGAGCTCCCATTGTGACTCAGCCCTGGGCCATCCCCAGAGAGGTGCTCCATAACCAGGAATGGAGCTGCCCCCAGTGCTGTTTGCCCTGCTCCTGGCTGGGATGATGGGTTTGGTCCTGCCTGCCTGGCCCTGCCCTGATACACGCTGGGGGACTCCTGTTGCTGCAGCACCCTGGCAGCAAAATGCAGAATAATATATTGACTTTATTGAATTTGTACCAAAAGTATTTGAGTGCTCATTGCTTTTCTGAGCCAGACCTACATAGCACTTAATTTTCTCCTCTTTTATACCCAAGTACTGCCGTATTTTAGTGATCTTCAAATCAAAAAATTGCACACAAAAAAATTTGAAAAAAGCCAAAATCTATTTTCAGGTCAGCAATATCAAAATTAGATTGTGTATTTCAAAATGGCTCTGCCTATTTATCTTTTTAAATCTAGTTTAGCTTACCTTAACTGAGTTTATTTAGGGCTGCTTCTTAAGCCAGATGTTCCAAATGATAATTTTTTTTTGACTTTACTAAAGAAAAATTCAGGCTTCCATTTCCTTAGTAATGGCTAAACCACAAATCTGTGCATGTCTTGAATCAGTTGGACTTATTGTGAATGAATAAATCACAGTTACAACAGTGCAGCAGTTTGGAAGATTCCAAAGGGCCATTCTTCCAGATACATGAAAACCTCTGACAGATGTTCAAAGTCCTGAAATTCTGCTAGACAAGATTTCCGTTTTACCAGCTACAGCATGGATTCAACAGACTGGGCTTAGCACTGCACTGAAAGATTAATACAGGCAATTCAAAAAGTCATGAGGATTCAGGTCTCAAAGGGAATCCTCATGAAGGTATAACAAACTACACGCGTGTGACCTGAGGCTAAAAGTATCATCCCTTCATACCCAAAGCAGAGAGCAAGGACTTGAGTGCAAAGGAGACAATATGAATACACCTACTGCATATGCCAAAACCCTGGTGTCTCTTATATCCTCAAATTGTATCAAAAGCAGCGGAATCACATGCAACATGTGATTGGGAAAATTTCGCAAGGTGAATTTTATCTTGTGTCAAATTGCACAGTCAATAGGTATTTAAGAAAATTAAAGGAAAACACACTGAACCCATTAAAATTTAGGGTTGTATGTCTAATCTCCTATATTATTATGGTGTTGTCATGAATGACTTCATAAGAACGCCATAGAAATGAAAAGATTTTGCTTGGTGTATCTGACAATCAGTTATTCTTCCTCATGCATTAGAAAGATTAGCAGCCCCTCTAAAAGATCTTGCATGTCAAGGAACATTATCAAAATATGGGCATTTCTAGAAAGATTTTTCCACATTGGATTTCACATACTCAGCATTCAACTCAGAACTCAACTGCAGAAGTTCAAGCCCTGCCTGGTAGCTGCTATTATTTTACACATAAATAGATAACTATTATTATTACAATTTGTATCATTGTGTCCAGGGTGTCACTGAGTGTAGAATTTCTCTAATAAATAAAGTGATAAAGTATAAGCAATAACTATACAGAAATATAATAAATTATTATTAATACAATGGAGTCATAAAGCCATGGTTTGTTTTCTCTAGAATAAAATGTTTGTGAAATAAATAAAATAGTACAATCATCAAATATTGAAGAATCAGGAAACAGCAATAGCAATATTCTGAAAATAAATCAGAATAGAAAATATGAAGAAGCACAAGGACTAAACAGAAAGAAGTAGGTGCTATTAAGATATGTATAGAAGGCATTGAGTACAAGATTAAACAAGCAGTGAGAAATGTAATTGACTAAAAAGTTAGTTTACTAAACTTATGTTTACTTAAATAAATAGATTATCTAATGAAGCAGTAAAATATATTAAAAAATTGAAAGCAAACTGAAAATACATTAACAGAATGGAGTCAGGTGATGAAGCAGAACACAAATCATCCTAAATTCACTGTGTTTTATACCTGCCATTGCATCCTTTTTTAAAGAGCCACATAAATAGCACGTAGGTCAGGGTAACTGCGTATTGTAACAGTTTCCTATTAATTGCTGAATAATTTATGCAAAAGAGTTTTATCTGTGTTTATCAAAATAATTCCCCTGTGAAATACCTTATTTAAAGCAAGAGAAATCCCTATTCCAATATTTCAGTAGAACTAAGTTAAACACATCTTCTTTTTTTTCACAGACATCACACTGTGTTTGCCTGTAAAACGAGTAGACCATGCTATGAGCAGTCCTGAAGAGTGCATTCTGGACTGGGGTTTTTTCGTTTGGGTTTTCAGGGTGTTTTTGAAGATTTCATATGGAGACAGCACAGGTTGCAGGCTGAAAAGTACTTAGAAACCAGAGGACTAAACACAGAAAATATTTCTCACCCAAAACCCACAAACCAGAGTGCTGGAAATTCCAGCAGACTCTCATAATCATTCAACAGCTCACTGATAGTTTATAACGACATAAAGAAACATATAGGTACATTAAAAACCCTAGGATATACAGCTGTGTTTACACCGGAGTATTAAATTACTTTCTAAATCTGTTCAGTCAGGGGTCCAAGGCTGGAGCACTCTCTCCATTGAATCAATACAGCAAGACTTCAAGAACATTTAAGTCACATATATCTGATTTGTCACCAGCTTGAGGTACACTTGAACGGACTTATTTTACCAGTCATATAATACACCCAGCAGAGACTCTTCTAGAATTCGATCTGCACTCAATAAATCTTGCATCATGGACACCTAATAGACTCAGTTTGTGTCCTCTGTAGAGGACCTGCCTATTTCTTGCTAACATTCACAATAACATCTAGCAAGAACATAATATGCAAGCACCTGAAAGAGAGGCCAGGATCTAAATGGAGCTGAGACAATCTGTCTGCCTTGCTCCTTGCCAGTGTTCTGCATTCTCTGCTCTTTGTTGCCTGCTTGGCTCAACTCAGAGTATTCTGGGAAACCCGGTCAAGAGAGAGCTCAAAACTGCCTTAGTCTCAAGTGAAAGTCTTATGAAATGAAACATCTTCTTCACAACAGAAAAGTCACTGATTTGCCCATGCCTCAGACTGATGACTTCTAAGTCTACATGGTCAAGAAGCCACAAATCCATGCTCCACAAAATCCTTTGAACTCGATGATAAAATGAGACACTTCCCCCTCAATGCAGAAGCAACAGTGTCACATGCTTGTAAGAGAATCTTCAATATTTTCATCTACCAGGGTAGTAAATATATACCCACACAGAAGAAAAACAATACTGGACAAGCAATAGCTGCTTTATTTTACCCATACTCACGTAACAACAAAGGCTGTATCGCATTTTCAGTGGCAATTGTAAGGGACTTGAGATACATTTCACATGAGGCCTGAATGCTGACTCCAAAGAAGATAACACTTTATTTTGAGTACCCAGCAATTTTAACCAGTAGCTGGGAGCTGACTTTTCTTATTTAGTAGAAAATAAAAACTATGCTGACAAAAAGCTCTCCATCACCCATCAGCCATCGGGAAAGGGACATGATAAAAAATATTTTTTGCCGTTACTGAAATGAAGAAAAGAAAAATACCCCAAACCTGAATCAGTATCCAAAATTATTTCTCTCTTTTGGAGGAACAAATCATCATATATTTCATATCCCTGGTCTCCATCTACTGGGTTTTCACCCCTCTGAAGCTTCACTTTCATTATTCTCATTTTAATTCTCATAATGTACAACCTTGGCTGTGAATTGCAATACACAGATTAAAATAATGACCAGTCATGGGGGTCGCTCCCTTTTAAATACTTAAGTTTGCAGAATTTTATTTCCTGAAAGGCTGACTAGTTTTTGCCTACCAAATAAACAGATCTAATCAGACTCATGTTGAAACAACTGGGACACACTCTGCATAAAAATACCTGTCTGTGAGGGTCTAATGGCTGTTTTCCAGAACCAGTATATAATCTCATCTTCTTCCTTGACGTACCTTTCAGCCAGACAATAATATTAATAATAATATTAATAATAATAATAATAATAATGGTGATGATTATGATGATGATTAAAGGCATTTCACCTACATCTTAGGCAATAATGAACCAAGAGGAGAGAGATGTCTACAGTTTTTCCCATCTAATGCAGCACCATAGGGATTTACTAAGAGCTGATAACCATCATTTAGTTCCTCTGCATAGCAAACCATGGCAAATGCTCTATGCTGGACTTTGTTACCATGGGCCTCCTGTGTTGTTAATGTCATGTGTTTCATAATTTCTTTTGAAGATGGAAGACTTAGGGACCATATTAGCTGATATATAAGGATCTAGGATTTACAATGCTTTGATCTGCATTCTTTCATTTCAAGCAGAATTGCATCTTGATTAACCATGGTCTTTATTAATCATCTTCCATGACTCCTGGCACAGCAAGAATTAAGGACAATTATATTTGGGGAAAAGGTAAAAACAAATCAGCTGGGTTTTCTAAGGAGAAATGGACTTATGATTTCATTCTTTTCCTCAATTCTTGTGGTCATAAGCAGAAAATAATTAAAAGAGAATTTTTAAAACAATTGGGAGCTTTTATGTAAATCACAATTTTGCCACCTCTATTTGCTCCACTCTTCAAGCCTCAGTTTTGTTGGTTGGTTATCCTTTCTCCAGATATTTCTTATTACCTAGGTATTGGATATGAAACACTTTTTTGCAGTTCTACAAATAGAACATTTTGAGATTACAGAGTCTAAAGTGGAAATAATATGTTAAGTTACATATTAACTTTTGGGCCACAGAAACATTAAGATTTGTGAATAGAAGTGAGATGTTTTAGTTATTTCATTTCTAAAAATAAATATTTATCAGACTTTCACGAGTAAAAAAAATCCACTGATTAAACTCTGTTGTCTTTTTTCTTGTTGACTTTTCTCTTTTACCACCTCTGTCTTCACAGCTCAAGGAGCAACCCCAGGTATGACAGGTATTCCCCATGGCCTTGAGAGCCTGAGGCAAGAATGGGTAGTCCCAGTCTGCCCAGTCCTTTCCCGTTCATCACACACTGTGATTATTTGAATTTTGCTTTGAAAGTGTTTGTACTGAAAATGCTTTTTCCCTTTGCAGCAGCTATTTTTTAAAAACCTTGCTGTCTGGGTGACTTTGAGGGCACCTGATTTTGCTTCTTTTTATGATAAAAGCTTTAGTTCTGCTTCAGATATACACTTTCTTACTAACGTGTGTAGCTTCTGGCAGGTTTACAAGCCAGACAAAAAATATTTTTAAGGCCCAAAATTAATAAATAACTAAGTTTTTTTGTATGAAAAAAAAACCCAAGTGTTTTATTGACTTTCATCTTGTGCAGACTTCAATTTTAACAGTGCTGCTCTTCATTCACATTTTTCTTTCTTACTACTTAGTGTAGACATGGTGTTTAATTCAAGATTTAAAATGGATGTTGATTCCTTGATGACATAGATACATTTATTGCTATGTGGCTTTTGGCTAAGGACAATTAATTGGGTTTGTTAAACACATATATGAGGAGTTTAAAGTACACCTTACTCCACAGGCTGCATCTCTGCACTATCTGAGAAATTGTCAAAAATCCAATTGCTTTAAATTCCTTTCATGTTGGTGGATTGGTAGCACACATACTCTATTCTTGACTTGCATTTCTTGCATAATGACTAAACTCTTCCCTCAGAACTTGTCTGTGGTTATGCAAATGCTGATGGACACACAGAGATGTTAAATTGATATTAATTATAATTGATCAGGAATGGAATTCAGTACACACATTTTCTCACAGGACATTCCCAGGGAGTCATTCAGGGGGTTGTTTGGTTGTTTTTTTTTAAATAACTGCCATATTCACATTAGCAGTGTTAGAATGCCAATAGTAACTCTGGAGACTGATTTAACTTAAGAAGCTGTGACCAGTTAGAAAAACATCAATGAGAAAAGATTCCCAAACAGTTCAATCTGACTTTTGGAGTGCCTGTTGAATGTGCATTTTCCAAAGAGATTATTGGCAATGGTGTAAAGCTAAGTTTGAAATGAAGAGCAAAATTTTTATTAACTTAAAAATAAATATTTTTATATTATAAAATATTTATTATACAGTGTTAACTAAGCAAATTAAAACTGGGCTAAGCCAAATTGTCTACTCATTTTTAAATTCTAGATCAAGAGAAAGATTGTAAAAACCACAAAAGAAAATGTTGGACTGAGGAAAACCTAAGGAGTCATCTCACAGAAATGCACTCTATTTTCTGCAGTTTTCCCTGTGGCTTGAATACTCATGTTTTGCACACTATTTTCCAATAAATGGTGTAAATTTAGAACACAGGAATAAAGCTGAAAACAAAAAGACAACAGTGTTTTTATAGTTACTTAAAAATAAATAAAAACAAACCAAGAATAGCAATATTAAGGAAGATACAAGCTGATGTAAAATTTGCATTCTTCCAAGATTTATAGTTGGGTGATTTTGATTCTAGTTTTTCTTGTCTTTGGGTTGGAGCAGAAAAAACCTCTGGCTATAATTTAGGGAAACAAAGCTCTACAAAACTCCAATAGTTTAGTAAATGCAAAAATTGTGCTGTGATTTTGGCCCAAATTCACCCCATCAATTTGAATGGAATCTTATCTGAAGGTGTCCTAGATAGCCCATTTAAATACATAGAATAGCACAGGAGAAACCTTTCCTCCCCCTCTGAGCGAACTAAGTAGCTGATTGATGTGCTGATAACATCTACCTAACCTTCTTACACCTCTTTATCTTGAAGCATACACTGTTTTTCACCTGTACAGTCCTATTCTTTCGGCCAAAAAGCATCTGAAAAGCAGAAAAACTCTGCAGCTATTTCTTTATTTTGTGTTGTTTCACTTCCCAAAATAGATCAGTCTTCCAGCAGATATGAGCTGAAGGTTTAACATAGGTTATCTTACAACTAATTGTGCACTCTAAAGCAGTAGCTGGAGTGTTACTGGGTACTTAAGTAAAAAGAGCTATGTGATGAAAACATTTCATTTCTATGAGCATTTTGAAGGTGAGGAAAGAATTAGAAAAAACCTCATTCAAAACTTCTTTTAGCTACATACTATATCCTTAATGAGTATAAGACAGGAAGCTATACTACACTACAAGGACTTTTTCTTCCCTTTCATATACATTCAATTTACACATTTGAGAGTTCACATTTGCAAAATCCTAGTAAGAAAATCTGGTCACATTCAGTGTCACAGAAATGTGTAAGTAAAAGGTAAGAAGGAACATTTATCCTTTCTTTTCTAAGAGTAATTCTTCACCTAGATTCAAAGTACAATATATATTTCTCCAGCCTTCTGAATAAAAGCCAATTGTTTCTGCACATAATTAAACAATATTATTCCAGATTAAAAAAAAAAACAAAACAAAACAAAACAAAAGAAAACAAAACAAAACAAAACAAGAAAAAGCACCACACCACAAACCTGTAACTGTTTCAAAGAGTAGAAGTTTTGAAGAAAACTCACTTTTTCAGGCAAGTTACTGGTACTGTAAACCCACTACAAAAGGAAAAAATGCACACAGCAGTATTTTCTTAGCCCATAGTGTATTTTGGCCACCTTCACCCTGTTCCTCATTTCTTTTCTTAGATTCCAGTTAAATCGGTCACTATCCAACCAATGGTAACATTTTCAGAAATTATATTAAAATTATTCCTAAATGAATCATAAAGATTACATCTATCATCAGTAAAAAACTTCTGTTTTAAATGAAACATTAATCTTTTGTATTACAATACAGTCTTTTCATTCAAGTTAATAAAAAGGAAGGGGCTCTTCATTATCTAAAGAGAGTAAAAATACAGTCAAACTTGGGTAGTCTCACTAAGAAATCGAAGCAGGCAAAGGAGGGAGGGAGACTTGTCTTTTGTTTTTAGATTAGTGTCCCCTTACTTGTGCCTCATACAGAATGGCATAATAGTCATATCAATACAGTTTATCCCAGTTTATGAGAACAGGTGTGACTGGCCTTCTTTTAAATTTAGAGAAAAAGAATTGCCCCAGTGGTTTAAAAGGCAAGAATTTCCGTAGGACCTGAGCCTCCACAGACTTTCAACTGCATATTCTCTTTTACAATTGCTGCTTCGCCTCTTCCTACTAACCACACTTAAGCTCTGTGTGAACAAGAGCATGGATTCAGACCCTTTAGGTGCCCTTTAGGACACCCCTCTTACATATCAGATCCCAGTCATATCCATTTGCCAGCAATTTGGTTTGTGCAAATGATGCACTCCAAATGATCATCCTTCTAAGCTCATGACATCACTTTATGTTGAATTGTGCAGTACACTTTTATTCATTTCCTACTGGACTTCTCAAGAGAAATGCAGTACATACCTTTATTTACATATGGTTTTCGTTTTCAGCACAATTATAGCTAAATCTATAAACACAGACCAGCATATAAACACAGACCAGTCTGTCTGACTAAACCCAGACAGAACCCCAAACAAAGCAGAAATCCCCACAGATACACCAAAGTCATTATTTGAAGGGATCCATGCAATAGCTTTTTCTAATATCAGCTGTCTGCTGGAGGAAAAGAAATAGTGTCTATCATATCTTAATCTTCTACTGCAACAATATTTACCTTTTATTTGTCTTTTTATCTGTTGAGGATTTGCCATAACATATAAATGAAATTCAACCATATTACATTTAATTCTGAACAAAACATTAAATAACAGAAAAACATATAAAGAAATACTTTCTGTAATTTTGGAGTGCAACATATTGGTACATAATGACTAGGTTTCTATGGCAGATATTATTTTATCAATTTTCTTTACTTTTAGCTTTGCATATTCACTGTCTGCAGTTTCTCCCTGCTCTTCAAACAAGTTACAGTCCAGTGCTGTAAAAATTTATGAAGTTATTTATGGCATCAGTGGAATACAAATTTGTCAACAGAGTCCCAGACCAACAGGTGTCCAGGTATTTATATCCCAGAGTTTAACAAGAGACGTATCTATATCCAGCTAAAGAATCCATTACTAGTCCATTTCTTGGAAAAAAAAAAAAAAAAAAAAAAAAAAAAAAAAAAAAAAAGAAGAAGAAAAAAAGACCTGAACTGTGAGAAGTGAAGATTCATGAAGGAGAGATAACATGTTGTTGTTCAAAGACCAAATGCAAATTCAAACCACAGGTGCTCATCTTACTTTCACATGACCAAAGACAAAATCATTAGGCACTTCTATAACATTGTAATACAATAATACAGTATTAAGGGTAAAATGATAAAATCATCATTTAATGACATTGTAACTTTTTTTACAATACTTCTTTTGATAATGAAAATAAATATTGCTACGTGTTACTATCCGGAGCTAGGAAACCACATTAAATGCTGTGAAAATGTTCTTTTTCATTTAAAAAAGCCTGATATTCATTGGTCTCCATAAAATTCATACATTGACAGACCATGTAGCAAGTTATTTTTTGGGTTTGATCTACAAATGACATCAGTGGTCCAAAAGTCAAAGCTATTGATCAAACACAAGCACCCAAAAAGACCAAGACAATGTTGGAGAATTAGCCATGCAGTACAAATCCACAGCATTTCCATTTAACTTTCAAAGTGCCACTCAGGGTTGAGAAAAAATTAACAAAGTAAAATTAATTCTTTCACTGTCCATGCTAGCTAGATTGCATTTAGGAATAATAAAGCAATTCAGCCTCCATGTCCGTTACTATGGTAACAATAAATTCCCTTCAAATACAAAGAAACAGAGGACTGGAGGGGATCTCTGAAGCCTTTTTCATCAAACACAAGAAATTTGTCACAGATATACTGTCTATTTTTATTTGACTCTGCCTTAAATATAATTTCATGTTTTACTCCACTGTTCCTATGGAAGGTGAATCGAGAAACCCTGAAATAGAGTCCTGACATTCTGAGATCAACCATGCTCCTGTGTTAGCTCCTATGTCCTTTAAGTTAGGTCATTTAGCCTCCCAAAAATTTAATTTTGTGTTTTACGGGGAGATGATAGTCTTATCTTCCTCAATAATATTTTGCATGGATAAGACTATCTTAGTTTCCTAATTTAAGGCAAGTTGTGGTTCACTGACCTTTCCCACTTCCTTTCCTTTGCACTGTTTTTTCAGTTTCTGTCCATCTTTACTGAATATGGGGTGACCATAGTAGCCTACTTCTTTCCAAGTGCATTCCTTATATTCTGGCATTACCTCCCTGCATCTCATTATTTCTTTTACACACATATTCATGCCCTTAGGCATATGCAAGCTACATCTTTCAAATTTCATCTTATTTCTACTATCCTGTCATCAAGATAGTCCTTCTTGCTTTATGCAGATTTCACCCTCACAGTTCTCTTTTTCTAGATGATATTAGTAATTAGAAAGCTTAAAAGCCATTGTCAAAATGTAACTTGAGATACGCCAATGCTAACTTACTCTTACCCATCAGCATAGTCCACATAACTGCCTCTTCAATCAGTTTCTTAACATCATCAGGATAATGGTCACCATTTCTAGTCTAACTATGCCATTTCCCATGTAGCATCTTGTCAAATCACTTTGCAATTTAGAAAGATTAGATATACTTAACCTACTTTCTCTGACAAAAATAAGTTTCTTGGATAAATCCAGAAAATAAAATCTACAGATCATAAAACATTTTAATAATTCTTATTTGCTGTTTAACTCTAATTTTTGAGGTTTTCCTTTCCTTCGAAAACTTATTTGGCAGTTTAGCATGAGCCATCAGAGATTGTACATCTAGTAGTGCCCCATCATTTGCTAAAACTGACATATATTGTCCTGTTTTCAATACAGAGAGAGACTATCTAAATCCTTACTATGAAATTACTAAAAGGCTTCAATTTTGTTTTCCATTTGTGGTAATTTTCATTTTCAAGCTTTCTGTATAAGTTATTATTCTTGGTTTTGCTTCATGTTTTACCCTGTACGATGACCATCATAAATCTTATTCAAACACTGAAGAAAATGTTTAGGTTTTAGATCTCCCAGGTTATATACTCTTCAGCTCATCTTTGCTAGAAAAGAGTTCACATCACATTTTTTGCTTGGGTGGGTATTTTTAACTTTATATTTTATTCTTGTTATTTACAAACCTAAGAAAACTTTTCATATTCATTTTCTTCTCAAGATCTAATTCATCTTGACCTTGGAGAACTTGCATCTTATGCTACCTCATTCCAGGAAGGCTCTCATTCCAGCTGACTACTCTGACTATTCCTAGCCAATGCTCTTGCTTTACCAAAGGCTGCCCTTTAAAATTGAAATGCTGGTTCTCTTATTTAATCTTCAGCTTAAATGTCAGTCCATGTGAAGTTTCTGCCACTTCTAAAAGAAAGTATTGCAGAAAATCCTGTCCTGCCAGTAAGGAAATCTGCTGGTCTCTGCTTTTTTCGTCACTGGTAATACATTTCTACTAATTATTTTCTATGAGAAAACAATGCATTTTATAATTAGAATTCCTGGAAATTACTTTCTCTGTTTTATATATGGACGTCTCTTACCACGTCCATATATAATAGGGAGCACCTCAAACAAAACCATACCACTGCAACATCTCCTGCATAATCTATCTTCAAAACTGATTCTAAATCAAAAAGCTCAACTAATGATGTCATTTATGCACATTATGCAGTGTTACACACCTAAAGTGAAGGAGGATCTAGGCTGTTGATTTTATTCTAACTCTTGAAATTGCTCATAAGGTTGTTCTGAGCATTATAAAACATGAAAAAGGAATCAATTATTATTATGAAGTATTTAAATATTTTTTTAATTTAGTATTTCATTTCTGTGTAAGACATCACAACAAGTCAGAAAAAAGTGTTAATCATTAGATAAAAGTTTATGCTTACATTTTTTCATTATAAGTTTATATTCTGGAACAGTAAGTACTTTTTCCTATGTTCTTCATATTCATCAAATGACGTTTTCTTATTATATTTAAAATTTTTAAGGTATAATTTCAACAGAAGAAGTTTAAAGTTAACCAAGTTAACATAGGAAGTTAACTTGGTTAACAGCAGATTTATTACTTACTTAGGAATGTAAATAAAGAAATTAATATTTTGTGATTTGTTGAGCGTTGTATAAATACGGCATGCTTTAAACATTTTTGCTGTTATTGTACTAGTCACCTCAATGAAATCACTCAGTCTCACATACATCTATTATTTAACCAGCTTTGAAATCCTTTCCCAGAAGAGAGAATTTTAGGATGTTTGTTTTTCCAGCAAAAGAAGGGGTTTAGCTTGCTGTCAGTATCATTTTGTATTCACATTTTACTACATACCTGGAATGAACTGCACTGCTCCACAAAATAATCTTCAGAATATCAAATACATAGGCAATGTGAGAACTTGCGTTCTGTCTAGACATACAATACATAATTTCAGAGAAGCTGTCGTGTATTGCAGTCATCCGTATAACCTCATTTCAAACACCTATTCAGGCTATGTGAAACTGATCTCTTATTTTGACAATCTTCCATGCAACAAATCCCTTAAATAGTAGTAATGTAGGATCTTTTATGTTACACATAACTTTTTTTAGACCTTCACCTAAGAGAAAACAATTATGCCTTCATTGCTTTATGCTTTTATGTGTGATTTCATTACCAAAGGTAATTATAATTGTCACCCCTAAATTTGGGTTGAGGGCTTTTTCCCTTCTGATATTTTAGCAGCTAATTCTTACATGGTTTATTTCTGTAAGACTTTGTAAACCAGGTTCATCCCAGCAACTGAAAAACCATTAGTAAGTATCCAGAACCTCCAGGCACTCAAAAGAATGGGCCCAGACATTGACTGAAAGCCACGGAGTTCTGAGACAAGGGAGCATCAACCTGTTGGAGTCCAGAGGAGGGCCATGAAGATGGTCAGAGGGCTGGAGCCCCTCCTCTGTGGAGACAGGCCGAGAAAACTGGGGTTGTTCAGCCTGGACAAAAAGCTTCTGGCAGACCTTCTAGCAACCTTTCAGTACCTAAAAGGGACTTTTAAGAGAGTCAGAGAGCGACTTTTTAACAAGGGCATGTAGTGATAGCACAAGAGGGAATGGCTTTAGGCTGAAAGAGAGTAGGTTTAGATTAGATATTAGGAAGAAATTCTTGATTGTGAGGGTAATGAGGCACTGGAACAAGTTGCCTGAAGGAGTTGTGGATGCCCCATCCTTGGCAGTGTTCAAAGCCAGGTTGGGCATGGTTTTGAATAACGTGGTCTAATGAAAGGTGGCCCTGCCCACAGCAGTGGAGTTGGAACCAGATGACCTTTAAGATCCTTTCCAACACGAGCCATTCTATGATTCATTTATATTGGTGAGCATGGTTGTTGCTAATATTAACATATTGAAGATCTTGTGGGAACAGTGCATATGTAAGGCTTTGTGGTTGTCATTGACTCTGCTGATTACAGCAGGGTCAAAGCATATATAAGCTTCATAAATTAGCTTGGAAAAAATTGCCCAACCACTAAGTTTATAACAAAGAAATTATGAAGTTTCTTACCGTAAAAACATCTGAACATTGTTACATTTATTTTGCTTTCTTTATTTTAATAAAACAACACCCTCACTTTTATTTTTCCTTCTAATATATAGGTCTAGTAATTACCATACCCCAAGTCCAAAAGCCTTAATTCTAGTTTTTCAACCCGCTCAGTTTTCATCTAATTCTATCAACTAATCCTTTAACACCTAAAGCCAGTAAAGCCTGCTTCTTATTTTAACCTTTCCAACCTGCCAAGGGTTCTGCTTCTGTGCATGCCTGGAAGCACTTGAGGCTCAACAGCAGCAAGAGAGCTCTGTACTCAAGTCAGGCTTAGACCTGCTGAGGTGCATAAATAGATGAGCTGTTCCTCCTCCTGCTTTGCCTGCAGTGCTTAATCTGATAGCTGGTGTTCAAGCATGCCTATTGGATTTGGCTTCACACAAAATACCACAACAGCCACAGGAAGAGATGGCTTCCCTAACTTTTTGCAGGGCTCAATACACTCACCTGCCTCAATCTTGCAAGAATTTAAATCTGTGCTTTAATCTGAATCTGATTGTGTTAACCATCAAATTATTGAAAATTCAAAGGTCACAGAATTGGTGAATGCCTTTAATCCCTGCTTCTGTTGAAGCATTTCTGTTGCACATTAAAGCATTCAAGATTCAAAAGACCAGCAGAGGAAGAAAGAGCGGTATAAAACTCAACAGATTAGGAGGAGTCATGGGGCTCAGTCTTTTGCCAGAAGGATTATTATGCCGTTAACAGTCAAGGGATAAAAAAAAGTTATTTTATGTCTAGAAGAGAACTCTTGCAAGCAAGTCTGTTAACTGCTAAGCTAGAAAGTCCTTTTCCTTCTTACAATGTCTGCCTCAATACATTATAATACAAAAGCTGAAACAGCATCAGCAGTAGTTTTGCAACAGATGTGCTTTAAATCCCGATAATACATAGCAAAAATTGGCCTCAGAATTACAACATCCTGTAGGAATGAATTAGCTACTTGATAATTCTATTAATGGACAATAACGGATAATGGATAATTCTAAAATGGACATCTTCTCTACTAGCCTTTTAAATAAAATGTGATAAAACTGTTTTTTAAGGCTTGGGTTTTTTTGTTTTGTTTTGTTTTTTTAAGCCAGTTTTACAGACAACTGTAAAAATAGTTCCTGAGACATAAAGCCACCTCTTCATAGCTATGAACAACATCCAGTTCCAGGACATGAGTCATTACTCATTTATCTGCTAATTTTTGACTCTTCACTGTTTCGCGTCAGTTTTTGTGGCTTCCTTTCCCTATATACCAACACAGATCCTGAGTACCTAACTCAGGATATTGTTTTCCTTTTTAGGATGCAATTCCCAAAATTTAGGTATTGAAATACGCAGTCAAACATTCATATGACTGATTATTATAACCTGTCACAAGATCTGGACACACTGGAAAGAACTGGTCAGTATTTCTATTTTTCTCATAAACCTTAGCAATTAAAACAATTTGAGGCCGTTTGAATTTCTTGCATGTATATTTGGGAGCTAGAACTTTCTATTTAATTGAAAACATTTACTGGTTTAGTTTGCATCTCACATCTATTACAGTGGCAAAAAACCCCAAACAAACAAACAAACAACAACAACAACTTTGCTGCAGTGCTTAAGTTATTCTTAAGTTTCTAATTTACAACATGCTCTACCCACACGGAATGTGACTCAATTTCTTGCCATCACTTACACTGGAAGAAAATTATATACATTCAAGATATAAAGATACACAAAATAATGGAAGGGAAATATAAAGTAATAACAAGCTCACCCTTTAAGTGCTGTTAGAAATCTTCACAGGGCTATTTGAATACAAACAAAGATCAGGTCAGCTATGTGATAGAGAGCTACCATTTTCTTTGTAGTAGGTTTGTGTTTCAAAGCATCTCCAGGCAAGCTGGTTCCAAGCAGTATTGGAAGTCCTGCCAATTGCCTCAGCAGGCATCTTACAACCATGTGAATTTTGGTTTGTTTCTGGAAGTGCCTCATATTTATCTGGCTGCTCAAACTGATTATCAAAATTTAAGAGGCCCAGACCTGTGTGAAAAAATGTGGTTAAAACTATATATTGAATCTGAGCATACTATTGGAAGAACAACAACTATGACTTTTTTTCAATGCCTTTTCATGACTTGTAAGTTTATGTGTGTTAGGCTATGAATCAAATGCTTTCAAAGATTTTCACTTCTTTTTGTCACACCCATGAGATACAGGAATCTCACAACTCAGTTTGGTGTTTGTTCAGGGAACAGTGGCCACTCAGGGCTGTGCAAGAAGTCTTTCAGACACTGAGCTTTCACTGAAGTCAGAAGACCTGCTTCCTTATGTGAAAGCAGAATTAGTGACAACTGATCACATAGTCATCATGTGATTTTGCTATGTCTTATTTCAATTCCATTACATTCAGCAGAAATTTTATAAGGAGATTAATTTCCTTTTGTTAAATCATATTTGCTTCAAAACACTTTCACTTCGGAAGAATTCTTTCTTTTCCTGGCAGAAAAAAATAGTAACTACAGCAGGAAGTGAAAATGCAAGGGTTTATTCCAAATAGAGGAAACAATAAGGAAATATTTACTAGGAGGACTTTGTGGCTCTTTATGTTCCATTAGTTTATTTTTAAGGATGATGCTCTGAACACATATACAGAAAGAAGAGTATTGACAGTGCAATGGTCCTAGCACAAGGATCATGTATCCTATCTTCCAAGGACACTTTTTCTTCACAAATAAAAGTAGTGGCTGTATATGTCTTCACAATGTATCTATTCCAGAAATCCAGAGCAAGTGGATTCTTTTCACCCTATCACTGAAATAGTGTTAACTATAAATTAGCTGAACAAGAGAGAAATACTAAGCTGTACATTATATACATATATACACATTTATACTCACATATCATTCATTAGAAGTAGTAGTTTATCTAGTTTTGATGCAATCAGTGTGGGCTACTTCAGCCATATACACTGTTTAGCATTTCTATGCAGTAACCCAGAAAGGAAATTAAAGATTGTATCTGAAAAGTAGTTTTAAAGATGAACATAATGTGAATGAAATTAAACATCCCTTAAAAATGACAGGTGAGTTTTCCTTTGATTTACAGCAGTGCTGCTGTCATGCCTGCAGTGACATTACACAGGTATAATGAGGTGAAAAATGCAACCCAGTGAAACAGGGCACTCATTTTAGAAGCAATGTACAACTAAGGGCTAGACCCATGTAGGGATTTAAGAGCTTAGCCTCAGGGTAAAGTCCATATCTAAAATCCCTACATAATTTAGGGAGTCCACTAGGTGATCATGATCAGCAACCTAGTGGTTCTTAACAGGTGGCTGATGGGATGAGACAGTAATCATGCAGAGACATAATTTGGGGAGGCAGACATGCAGATGTAATACTTTCCTTATAGGGATGAGGTTAAAATCTCCATCTTTTATCAGCCTTGGAAGAATACAAATAGAAGCTTTACAGAACTCAAAGGACAGCAAAAAAGGAATTTTGCTGAAAAATGAAGGAGAGGAGAGAAAGAAATCAAAACACTCCACAGATGGGTTGTAGAAGCTAACATGAGGTACTGACTAGAAACTTCACCTTGCATATACGTGTATGTAATGTGTATGTATGTATGCATGTGACATTTAAACATAGAGGTGAAAGTACAGATTCAAATTTTCATTTAAAAAATATAAGGTTACTGGAGAAACAAAAATAAAATGTTATGTCTATATGTGTACACATGTCCCTATTTGCAAATACACACATTTCAGCCTTAGGCTCAGCAAGTCCGTGTCCACCCTTCTCCCTTCCCCAGATGGGGTAATCTACCCTGAGTTGGCTTTCCCTGAAAAGAATCATAGAATCATGGTTTGGGTTGGAAGGGACCTTTAAAGACTACTCAGTCTAACCTCTCTGCAGTGAGCAGGGACATCTTATACTAGGTCAGGTTGCTCAGAGCCCCATCCAACCTGACCTAGAATGTTTCCAAGGGTGGAGCATCTGAGCAACCTGTTTCACCACCCTCACTGTAAAAAACTCCTTCCTTAGATCTAATCTAAATCAACCCTCTTTTAGTTTAAAACCACTACCCCTTGTTCTATTGCAAGACACCCTACTAAAAATGTTGTCCCCATCTTTCTTATAAGCACATTTCAAGAACTGGTAATTCAGGAACTAGACAGGGCTTGGTATTAGGCCTTCTTCTCCCACACACCCCTACCCCATACCATTTGATTTAGAGTTTCAACTGTCTTTTTTCTGTATAAGATGGACAGACAGACTGGTAAACAGAGACCTACACAGGTACACTGTAGAATAAATCCAGAGTTTTATAACTCTCAAAACAGAATTTGCTTTTTCTGGTTTCTGTAGCAATCAGGAGGCATTTGTCCAAGCCATGGATGAAAAAGTTAAACAATACTAGACCCAGTATGAGCCTTGGGGGACAGCACTAATGACAACTTAGGCCTCCAACTAAACCCTGTGCCACTGATCACAACCCTCTGGGGTCTGTCATTCACTTCCAGAGTTTACCTATGAGGATACCATGAGAGCAATGTCAAAAGTCTTGCTGAAGTCCAGGTAGAAAATATCCACTGCTCTCCCCTCATCCATCCAGGCAGTTGTCTCATCATAGAAGGCAACTGGGTTGGCGAAGCATGATTTGCCTCTGGTGAATCAATACTGACTACTCCTTATCACCTTCTTTTCCACGTGCTTGGAGATGACATCCAGGATGAGGCATTCCATCACCTTTCCAGGGATTGAGGTGAGGCTGACTAGCTTCAGGAATTCTAAAATTTCTGGGTTTGTTTCTCTTACAGGATCTATTTCTCCATGGGATACCATACTTGTACCATCATTTGTAGATATTTCTCTTTTGTCTTCCTGTTTAAAAATACACTGACTTTTGAATTAGTGTATTATGTAATTTGATATTCAAAGTTTCCTGCAATACATAAAAATGTAATGCATAAAACAAATGTATTTAACTGTTCAAAGCAAACATGCATTATTTTATCTACTCAGAATATTCCTTTTCTCAAAACTGTTTTCAGTTTAAAATAATTTTCTTTACATCTATAACTTGTGCAGTTGCATTATGTCATTTGCAAATTTCAAATCAGTTAGTCCCTGAATGTATGGTTGCTAATAAAACTATGAAACCATTCCCTATTAAATGAAGTTAACAGTGACTATCAATTTTGCCTATATGCACAATGCATTTTTTGCCATAAAACAGGTTTGCAAGTCTTAAACGGTTTCACATTCCTCTAAACCATACTAAGAGCATAACATGAATATTTTAAGCAGCTTAGCTTTGATTTAAATATATTTACTCAGGATATGCTGGCAGCATCCCAAAATGCAGTGTAATACCCTTAAAGCTGGTGATCCCAAACTCAATTTATGAGAACAGATAATATGGACTAGCAGCATTAAAGCAAATAGAGTCAATTAACAGGAGTTTCTTTCTTAATTTGTTTTCTCTAGCTTGAAATTGCAAAGGATGGATAAAGCTGTGGGATTAATGAAGAAAGAAATTAATGGAAATGGAATATAAAACAAAAAAGGGAACAGAGAAGTCCAGGAGCTATTATTCATTACTCAGTTCTTAAGGTTTGAAATTGTATAGCAATATTCTTTTATTTAAAGCAGACACAGTGCAAAATGGAAAATCCACCTTTGGAATATTTTAGACATTAACATGTATAATCTAAGAGAAGCAATATGGGAATATGAAAGCATTTACTTCCACTGAAAAATAAATTATTGAAAATATATATGTATAGTTATGGAAAATAATGTTTACTGTAAGAACTCTGCCAAATTATCTGTTCCTGAGATTTCCCTCAGACATAAAGACTAATTCAATTCATTGTTAAATGAGTTATTCAGGCTGCTCTATGTGCATATTGAGATGTTGGCATTTAGGTGTTCCAAGATCAAGAGGAAAACAGCCAAAAATAGTCACAGAATAGTAACACATTCCACAAGTGAAAACAAACGCTTACATTACTTAGTTACTACTTGAAGATATTTCATATTTTCCTGCCTACATTTCAGGCAGCTTAAGAACATTAAAAAAACAAGTTCTATTCATATGGTGTTGTCTACACTTACACTGGAAACCTTTTATTAGAAGTACTGCTGAAAACATTGCTAGTAGGTTCTCAGCACTTACTGATACTAGGTTTTAAGAGTAAATTTTTGCTTTTAAATATCTCTAATTCCAGTGATATTTAGAAAGACAAAAACCAGTCACTTCACCCAGAGAGCATTTCCCAACAATTCTATAACACAGCTCATAGGAGGTTCATTCTAAAGAACATTCCAGGCATATGTATACCCATATGCTTTGTTTCGAGACCCATCTGTTTTGATTTGATATATATGCTTCAAAATAACGTTTATTTTACGAAACATACACTGAATGAAAGGGTCCACAATACTTGCTTTGAACAACACAGGGATTTCTTGTAAACTAATTATGTTATTTGGATATATTCTCATAAATTTGCCAAGGAAATTGGAGAATCTTTTCAGAAGCTGGAAATTGCATTAAGCTTCAAATCAAAATTGTGAAATTAAGATGTAAAGCAAAATTTTTATTATTATTATTTCCGTGAATATTTAACTTCTGTATTATTGAAGTCATTCATTACAGTCTGTAAGTCATTGAATGCCGTAATTCTAAGTGGATAGGTATTTCACTAGTCTCAAGTAATCAGATTTAAGCACCTTTGCAGAATTGTTTTGTTTCACAGTTATCCAGCCATGTAGGGTATACTTTTCTAAGACAAGCTTGCAAACACATAGAATATAGCCCTGAACTTGGGTCAAAATCAAAAATGATTTTCAGATTCTATTTCCTTATAGATGCATATTTCAACTTGTTATTAGCATTTCCTAACTCTTTAATATAATGTGAGCAATTAATCCATCAAACCCTTAGATTCCTTAATAGACAATCTTTTCTGTTTACAGCTCTTTAGCCAGCTATAAAATCCCCTGCAAGAAGGCTGCCCACCTTTGAGGTTATTCCAACAGCATGTTAAAATGTGAGGGAATACCAATCTCCCAGCAATCAGAGACTCAATATGACAAGTCTGAGTGAAGAAAAGCTTCAATAATAAAGTAACAGTAAAATCAAGTACTGTCATATATACTGGTCTCAACAGCCAAATAATGGAAAAAATATGGAAGGATTAATGTCAAATGTTCACTTTCAGGAGTTCTATCCTCTCAGAAAAACAATCAGATGATGTATGATCCAGACTGGTTGCACCTCCAAGTGCACGCCCAAGCACAAATAGCAGGTGTGGAAAATGCAGTCAGATAAGAAGATAAGAATCAAAGACTTATCTTCAAACACTGAAAAAAAAAATTGTAACCAGATTGGGGGAGGAGAATTTGGTTGTATCAGCAAATAGATACCTTATTCATGTTGACAGGTTCCTCTGAAAGCTTACTCAAAACCAAACTTGAAGAATTTCATTTTATAAAAAAATTTACTTTATTATGGATCAAAAAACTCCAAACACATCAAGCACACCCAAAACACTCTAAAGACCTACCAAAAAAAAAAAAAAAACAAGAAAAACCAAAACCACACCAACAAAAAACAACCAACCAAAAAACCCACACAAAACAAACAAACAAACAAACACAAACCCCCCACAGATTCCAAGCTTACTCAAATTTAAAAGCCAGAAGTTTTTAAATGTAAAATGTAAGGTCATTAAGCAAAACCTATGATTATTGACCAGACTTTAATTTATAAAAATTGAGTTTACCCATGGGTAAAAAATTGTTTGTCATTTTGATCAGACTGAAAAGTATGTATTGTGCATTTCAATAGGTGTACCCTAATTCAGTGGGGACAGCACAGGGACATGACACAATATGTGCCTACTATTTCCGTAAGTAAAAAGAGGACACAGAAAATGTTTACTTTTCTGTGTGGGCTTTTTTCTTCTCTATCACTTCATATGGAATCCTGTGACCTACCACAACTGTTAAAATGCAATTCTAATGCTTTGAAAGTACAAGCAGAAATTTTATATCATTACTGTAAGAAACTGATATTATTATTAAGCAGGATTAGGATGGATTTAAGAATGTTTTGAGAAGTAACATGAAACTGAGACAGCCAGTTTTGAAACACAGCCTTTCCCATTGTAATCCAACAGATGCACCTGTAAAAACGAATGTAAAAATCCAATTGCAGCACATGACTACCTGCATTCTTTTTAAATTATAACTTTATTTATTTCATTAATTTAATAAGTTTTCAGCATTTATCAACATCCTAAAAAAATGACTGCATATAACCATTGGTGGATTCCCAAGAACCACAGTCAGGCATTTAGGTATGGTACTCACTTAAATTTGTGTTCCTTTAAAAGTAATATTTTGTTTCAACATGATTGAAGTTTCTCTCTCTTGTGTTTGGTCATTACCAACATTTATCTGTTTACTGGAGTTGTATCCAGTCAAAAAGGCAAGGGCACGTGAGATCCATTTCAAGAAAAGATAAATCAGATAACACAAGATCCTTGACCAAGGTTGCTTAAGATTTATTTATAATGAATTATCTCATAATTGTGTCATCAGTTTTATGTATGGTTATACTACAGCTCTTTCTTTTGTACAAAGGAAATAGTTCTAGAAAACTGGCACATGAAGAATCTTGGTCTATGGATGAAAACTCCAACTGCTTAAAATATACAAACACAATGTCTTTAAAAATATATCAACATCTTTATCATTTTTCCATTAAAATAAGGAAAAAATAAAATAATACAGCACCATTCCACGTAATCAGTGAGCTGATTGTCCTTCTGTGCTTTGGACTCTCAACAGCTACTGGGCAGCAGTGAGATTACTTTGAATAATAAATTTTCTCCAATCAAGGTAATGATCAGAATGATCTACTCATTTAACAATGGCCACCAGTTCTTTTCTTGTGACACAGTAACATTTCTCAGCAGCACTGTTTGAGTATAGCATGAAACTATGCTCTGTAGTTTCTGCACTCTTAAAATTGTATTTTCCTGTCTCTAAAACAATGAAACTGGTGTCCAGAAGGAAAGACAGTTTGGTTTTGGTTTGGGATGTATTTTAGTTTGGGGTTTTTGTTTTGTTTTTTTAATTATTATTTCTTTGGTTGGTTTCATAAATAAGATCAGAGCACTCAACTCCAAGTTTCCTATAAACTTTTTCACATTTTTACCCCAGTTGAACACATTCTTCTTTTGAGAGAAATAAGACAAGAAACTACCAAGTTAGATACTAGCTTGTGTAGCTAAAAACACCATCCTCCACATCTCTTCATACCTGGAGGCCAGACACTTCACTGCTGACACAAACCTCAGAGAAGCAAAACTGTCAGGACTCTGTTAGTATTTTACTAAATTAAACTGGAGATCTCCAATGATAATTTCAAGTCCTTAAATTAATTCCTTTTCTACATAAATGCTGAAATAACAGTAAAATATGTCTGTCATATGGCAAGGAAGAATATTGAATAGTAATGGAACAAGGCAAAGTAAATACTTGGTAAAAGAGTATTCAGCCCAAGACATTCAGCCTTCCAGCAGAAAAAGTTGTGGAAGTGTAGTAGTGAAATATGATCATGGAAATGTAACTCATTTGTCTTTTTGCAATTTTCAGTGAGAATACTGGTGAATGTAGTGACCGATATATCTTTTTTTTTACATATAATAATTTAAAACATCTTTAAATGTAACTTGAATTCATTTGAAAAGTTTTGCGCCACTTTGTGTTACTGAACAAAGTGTTTCCATAAGACAAAAAAGATTAGCTTGCTACTGAAAGAATTAATATAAATATATAATGCTGTAATCAAGACAATGTTATTTTTTTAAATATGAAAGCACTTTTTATAGAAATTTTAACATTAGTCCTAGTTCTGAAATAATCAATGTATTAAAAAACTCTTACCTGTGAAGCAAACAAACCCAACCGGTTTTCTTAAAAATATGAAATTCTATTGAAAAGTAACTAATTTCTAAAAATATTGAAAAAAAAATTAGTTAAGAGAAGTAATTACAAAACATGGGATAAAAATATTTGAAAAATAAAAAGCACTGCAATCTTCTGCATTTCCAGGTCACTAACAGTGTAATTATGAAATATTGTACTTCGCGCATACAGAACTCATAAAGCATCTGAAAATCTTACCTTACCCCTATTCCTTGCCAGCCCTGATAGAATTTTTCTTGAAATTTTGTATAACAGCATGAAGAAGTCTTCAGCAACCATATTTCATTAATACCTAAGATAACCCTTTTCCGGTTTTTCTTTCACTTTGCTTAAGAGCTTTAAAGATGATCAACAGCCACCTTTACAGTGACACCGAAGCCAATATTTTCTGGTTATCAGTGGGTTTATTTTCTCACAAAATACACAAAATTAGTTTCCATTTATTACTTCAGTATCGGAGCTCCATGAGCAACTCTAAACCTTAAACTAGTATTTTATTACACCTTCAGCTTCTTGGTCTTTAAAATTATAGTTCAACAGGTGATTCATGGAATTAAAATCTCTTCTGGCTTTGTGCCCACTAACTATATTTGTGCAGTTATCCATATGGGTAAGCTTTCGTAGGAAATGTGCCTGATAAAACAGGGAAGCCAAACACAGAAGTAAAACTCTTCTGCTTCCTCAACAATTCCCTTTGCTTTGGGAAAATAGTTCTTTGCTTTGGTCAAGAAAGAACTAAAAGCTCAGCATATTTCATGGTTCCTTAAAGTCAAGACCCAGAAAACTTACCTAGAGGTTTGTTGCAGTACTGTAGCTTTAATTTAACTAAGAGATTAAACTGTAGCAGAAATGGACTTCACTAGGCTCTTCTGATTTACAGCACAGCTAGCTGAACCCTGAAACATTGGCATAATTACCTCCTCTTAAAAGTGCAGTGAAAGGAAGTTACTATGGGTCTCACACAGGTAAATCCTCTATAAATGAAGATTTCCCTTACACCAAGAGTATTGGTCCATGGCAGAACTGATGTCTTAACAAATATCACTTCTACATTTTTAGCAGTTGCAGTGGGGTGTTGTGGGTAGGAGCATGGATCATTCTTCATTCCACCACAGCTTCATTCACAGAATTTAGTTTATCTTTTTTAGGGTAGAAAATTCTAATGTTCCCTCTTTTTTTTTTTTCTTTTTTCTTCTGTCATAAATATGCTTGACTTTGTGGGGGTTTTGCTATATTTCATAGTTTCTTGCTTGAATTTTTTTTGTTTTCACGACCACTTTGAAAATATTCATGAAGATCACACCCTGTGAGAACAGATTCTGCCACCTTCACAGCTCTCTGCTATCCCAGGCTCACACTACTTGTCAGGAAGCAGATGGATAATCGTTATGAGTCCTTCCATCAAAGACCCCTGATGCACCCTCAGGCACTTCTCCTGGTTTACGTTAAGGACAACTCCAGCAAAGGAAATACTCCTACTTTTTTTTTCTGCATTTGGGTCACCACAGCACAAAAACATGTCCTTGTGCATGTGTGTGCACACATTCACACAGGGCTGTACTTGTAAAATCATTGTTGCCTAGTTCCTTTGTTCAAGGCAAAAAGAACACTTTGTGACATTCAAATTATTGCCAAAAATAAGTAAAGGGACTTATCATGAAAAGTACAATAATCAATTGTTAATATGGATTAGTGAAAATATTGCTGTTTACTTTTTAAAGTACATAACCATAGAAGAATAGAAGACAAAGAGCTTCTAATTTTCTATCCTTATAACCATCAGATGGGTTCTGGTGAGTAGAACACCAGTTGTCTGTAGAAACAAAGTAGAGAAGGCTTCCAAAAATATGTGTTATAACTCTCTTATAAAGTAGAAGATGACAGTAAGGACAAAAAAGAAAATCATTGTGAACAGAGTGCCTGTGGCCACATGAGAGCTAAATACAACAGCTTTTTCCAACTCAAGTATCTTCCCAGGAACGAAAAGAGTGGAAAATGCTCTGAAAAGCAGGCCACACTCCTTATGTGAGAACAGGGTATTGTCTTACCTTCAGTTATAACAAAAGTAGTATTTAATGAACATTGATGATCACAAAAATGATACAAATCTACAGCTCAATTTGAAATCTCCAATGTCTATACACAAAAGGTCAAAAATGGACAACACTGAACATGCTCTGACTGACTAATGTTGATTTGATCCTTAAATGTGACTTTTCATTGTTTAGGCAGGTTTGAAAAGACATTAGGAAATCTGATTTAATGCATTTTTGAACACATTTTTCTTAGCTGTATCACAGTCACACAGTCAGTTTCTGCAGGCATATTGGATGTCGTGAATGATAGAGTCTGCTGAGATCTGAAGAGATAAGCCTTAATAACACCCATATTTTATAGTCTTTCCATCTCAAGGACATCCAAACGAATACATATAGCATTACTGGAAGGAAGTCACATGTGTCTTTAACAAATTTCCATTTTCTTCCCTCAGTTGCTTACAGATGAGGTATGCACAGGGCTTACCACTTCTCCTGAACTGACCCTATGCATGCTTCCTTCAAGGCTAAGAAAAGACAAAATCTAGGTAAAAACAGATTATTTAACTATGTTTCTGTTCTTTATGTAAACATAATCCTCAATATTCAATAACAAGCAAAGGGATTTAACTGAGCCATGTTTATTTTGTTGAATTATCAGATCATTTTTTCAATGTTATCTTTATGTTTGATTTTGACTAGACAGAAACAAAAATCTTACTATTTGCACAGTTGTATATGGCCTTTTTAGGCAAAGTATTTTTTTCCATTAACCCTTTTCAATTCTTTTCTGTTATTTGTTCAACACTGATGGCCTTGAATTCATCTGAACTATTTTTCTCAAACCACCTCCATCCTGCTTATCAACTTTTTTTCTTTCAACCAAATGAAGAGAACAGTATTGTCAGTACTATCTGGGAGCATGTCCAAGTAGTTCATTGACTGAAATAAATCAGCACCTCAGCATATGAAGGCAAGCACCAAAAACCTTAGCTTTTAAAATAGGCTGGTTCAAAAGCACAGTGGCTAAAAATCAGCTCCCTCAGTACTTGATATTTTATTTTAAAAAGAAGGGTTCCAAATTTGACCTTAAATTAGCTGTCACTGGCCTTGCATTTGAATTTTGCACAGCAATATTTTCAAAAATCAGCTTCAGAGAGTGAAACATCCAACTTTCATTGCTGCATGGACTAGAAGCATATATGGGTGCCTCAAAACACCAGAGAAAATAGGTATCTCTAAGCAGTATATAAATACTTTTTTAAAATTCGTAATCATTAACTGAAAAGGTGACTGGGGTAATGTTTTCTTATCACTTGAATAAAAAAACCTCAACTTTGTTAGTATAGCATACATGAAAACTGTAAACATTGTTGAACAGTAGAAATCAGGTAAGCAAAGAGGTTACAAGTTAGATTCCCTAGGGCTCAGTCCTCATAGTGGCACAACATGAAAAAAGAATGATGAATTTTAATACTCAACCACTCAAATGCATGCTGATAATTTATTTAAAGTCCTGTATGATATTTTAACCAAATATTTGCTATTAAAATGCATAAAATGTGAACATACATATTCCCATTAATGTATATAAAATCAAAAACCACTGTGATTAAGCATTTTAAAAGAAAATTAATTGTGCTGTTTTAGAGTACTCTGTGTGCTTTTAATTTTCCTAAAGTACCTTTTTACCGAAATTCCTAACGAATTAGTAACATGGAACTTATTTTATAAATGTTCCAAATATCAGTGAAGTTATTGCTTTAGAAAATAGTTTTCTCTTACAGAATATGTATCCTCATGTTTGCTATTGTTATTTACATATATTTCTACATAGTGAAATGTTTCTGATTATGTTACAGCATTTGACCAGTAAAACAAGTTGTTCTGCTACTATTGAACTGCATTAACTAGTGAGTATACCATTTTTAACTTTAAAAAAATCAAAAACAAAAAAATCACCATCAATCATATTTTTTATCATGTTGAATTTGTTTTATAGTACATGCTGCCATATTGTTAAGGTCATTAAGTGAACAACGAACGTAGGTGTAAAAAATGGTGCTGTGACTATAAAAGATAATTGGGGAGAAAGAAAAACTTTAAGGAAAGACAGGTTCTGTAATTGGCATCTTTGTTAATGGTAACCAGCACAGGTGGTTTAACTTGAAGAGCATTGTATTCAACATCACTATGGACCTAATCGTGCAACTTAGGAAGAATACTCTGTCACCAGTTCATACAGGCAATGACTATACCTAGGATAAACTGGCAAATACCCGTGAACTTTAACACAATTACTTCATCTTAGCATTAGAGAAATCCAAGCCACTCTTTTTCTGAACAGCATACTACAGCTTACAGCTTTGATTCTTATTTCACTTCAGACTAACATAGGCCACTGAACTGAACAGAATGTTAGAGGATAATGGGACTTAAGGCATACTTCAAGTTATCTTGTTTCAATATTTGATCCATTAATTGTAGTTTTGAATCACTATGTATAAGAAACTTTACATAGTTTCCTATTGTCCATGGTGTAAAGATAAAAACACACTATCATAAATCAACTTAGCACTAAACTCTCAAGGACTGTACATCTCTGACCATCTCAGTAGTTGGTACTGACTGATGATCAAGCACTCACACTAAAAATATAGGTAGAAATACAAGAATTAATTAAGTGGTTTCCAAGTAAAATAACTGGTTTCATCAAAGTTTTGCAATGTGAACAGTTGGGGCAGGATTCAAAATATTTGCTTACATGCTTAAAAAAGTGAAAGCCAAATTTTACAATTGTGAGCTATGAGACTCAGATTTTCTTATAAATGTTTCATGCTTACTAGTGTAATTATTTTAATTATGGACTCTTTGGTAAATCATGTCCTAATTGTGCAACTTCTAAATAACAGCATAAATGTGAGTTGATTGATATAGCTGACAAATGTTTAGCTCTTGAGCTGATTGAAATAGCTGTTATATATTTAGCTCCTAGGGAAGGACAAAAGCCCAAATGGATGGCAAGTTCAATAATAAACCAATCCTTAATAAATTTATCCAGATTACTACCTAATCATGTATATGCTTTTTTTAAAAGAAAATTGTTTTACATTCAGTCTCAGTTACCTTAGGACAAAAACCATTTTAAAGTAATAGCTATTTCTATATTCAGAGAAATGTGACAATGTGAAATATTGTACTGGACATACATATGTTGGAAAATGGCACACTCTTTCAGAGTGAAATATTTCTGCACCTTTTGAAGCAAGCTTGATAAGCTTTATTCAATAAATTTCTGCAGAGTAACTAATCAGTTAAATATATGTGTTCACAAACAAGTCCTTATTTACAGGACTAGCTATGATTATCTATTGTGAAAACAAGCACCACCCACTTGCTGGCAAGTTTTTAGAAGAATGAGTGAGCAGTCTCTGATTCAGCATTTTGGTATTTTCATGTCAGGAAGAAACTGATGATCCATTTATATATTCATCTTTCCCTTTTAAATTTCCATCTGAAAAAAAAATGAGTTCAATATGTTGTAATAGACACTAAAGAATGGGGAGAAAACAAAAAACCCTACTCTGTCCACCTTGACTTCTCCATATTGCTGATTCCATGAGGCACATGGTTTATCTAGCCTAACTTAAGCCATCTAAGAGTTATCCAGCTTAAGTCAACCTTGTCTAATCCTTCTGCCTCTTTCACTCTCCAAATGCTGCAGAGGAGCCCTAAGGCATGGCTAAGGAGTTTAGTTTTGAGATAGAAATGAGGACTTCCAGTTTTTTAACTTTTTCCATGGATTTTCCCAGCAAGTGAGAAAAACAAAGGCTTTCCAAGAAGGACCAGAAAAAAAAACAGATTCAAATATACATTCCTCTTTCATATAAGTAATCACTTCCTATTTCACTATTTCAAAATAAATAAGGAAAAAAACAAAGAGAGAGGAAAGGATCAAATACACGCTCAAAGTACAAAAATTTTAAATAGTAACCCAAACAAATATTTTTCTTTCAAA
Source organism: Phylloscopus whistleri (assembly GCA_017589585.1). NCBI lineage: Eukaryota > Metazoa > Chordata > Aves > Passeriformes > Phylloscopidae > Phylloscopus > Phylloscopus whistleri. The sequence continues at coordinate 4,074,571 of JADMLD010001389.1, read as the reverse complement.
ATTATTCTGCCCATCCATGAAACCACATTTGTCTGCAAAAATATGGTGCTAACCTTTAGCTGTACATACTGAAATCAGATAAAATATTTTTTAAATTAGCAAACATCAGAGACACACAGACATATAAAGAGAGAAGAAGAGGGGAAAATGGTAATCATAATTTGAATTTAAAAGGACATCAAGTCTCCCAAACAACAGTTCCTGACAGCAAAGTAGGAAAGCTCTCCCTGGACTGTTCTTCTGTCAGTCATGAAGCCTTATAAAAGAATTAATGATTCTAACAAACAGGGTTTTCTCCACGATGGAAGACTGACAGATACTTTCAACATTCCTGGGTCAATTGACTTTAAATCCAAATAACCATTTTCTTGAAAAAAAAATAGGTTTTAAAGAGTCTGTGAGTGGAAATACGAATATAATAAAATACACATTCAGTTAATGTACATTAATGTATTTCTCCGAAAATTAAAGTCTCTGAAACCCATAAATGAATTTATCTTCCAATTCATGGACAGCAAAAAAGTTTACTATGAACTAAGAACGAACTTTGTGATCTAAACTGTACTGTGTAGCTGTGCTTTAAACTACTCCTACCTTAGCCTCCACTCACAATACCAGCAGGGAACCTCTTTTTTCTATGACCCAGACAGAAATACCTGAAAATGGAAACACTATATCTGTTATCTAAAAATGTGTATTTCATTTCAAAACAACCTACCAAACACATTCCTAGATGAGTTACTGTGTTTCAACAGCATTTTGGATTAGAAGAACAATGTTCAAGGAAACCTGAATCATGACTGGCCCAAGTCACCTGCAAATTTTGATGCAAGCATAGCTTTGCAGCAATATGAAAAGTCTTGACTTGAGCATTGAACCCATTTGTCACTTCTAATTTTTACCTAAAGAAAAAAAACATGGTGGTTTTAATGCATTAAAAAGTACTTTTAAATTAAATTTAGATTATGTTTTTGAGTTTGCTAAGTGTTTTACATAGCACTACTATACCACCTGCTTTATCCAAATCTGGCTGAGTTCCAGTATTGGAATAATGATCATGACATGTTTGTTCTGTATTCTTTACATTGCTGAGAGCTTTGGCTGTTTAAATTGAAGGTGACCAACACAATTATTACTGTATAACAAAGGAACCAAAGGACTCAGGGGAAAATGAGGTGGGAGTGAGGAGAAGAAAGGGGGAACACAGCATGGATGGCATGGGACATGCACAAAATTATAAGCATTAATATGACAGTGATCTTTGATTCTCCATATTCTAGTTCAGATGTGACAGCATAATGACATTATGTCATTATGTTATCATGCTGTTTAATCTAATCTTCCAATATACATTAGAGCATAACACTACAAAAAGCTTATTCAGGAAAAATTCATTTGCCTTGCAGATTGGGGAGTATGGAAATAAAGCACCCTCTATTTTCTCTTTTGCATTATTGACATACCTTCTAGTAATTGTTCTTCTGAAAGAGATTAAAGAGGATGAAGGTTAAAACTCTGAAACAGACAAGGTAAATACATTAAGTAGGGGACAAAGATCTGCTTTATTTACAATGACTGCAAAATGTTTGGTTTGCTCTTTTTCCTAAATTGAGGGGATTTTCTCTAGTATAAAATAAATACATAAATAAATAGGGAAAAAAAAACCAACCCTAAAACTAAATTAATAAAACTAAACTTTAATATTTGAGTTTAGAAAATTCTCTTTTTCTCTAGTTTCTTATCTCTGGTGGCAGAAATAAATTCTTTCCGCAACCACATTTAAACTGGAGGTATTACTTGAACATTGCATCTCTTCAAAGAACAAGTAGCAGTCAGTAAGAAGCAAGTTATCAGTAAGAATAAGCAGTCAGTAAGAATACAAGCTATCAGGCAGTTGTGTGAAAATCATTTTACGGGACTATTGGTGTTCCAAACACTGAGTGAAAGGATCTGGGGATATTCCAGAAAGCCCACACGGATGAAAGCTTTCTTAACCTACATTAAATCTTGATAATGCAATAATGAGTCTTTTAAAAGGATAAGTCTAATTCCCCTATCTAGTGCAATAAAGACTGTATACAGCTAATCAGCTTTGCCCTTTCAATTAAACTCGTCCAGGACGTTCTATGTAGTCAGCACCCTGAATGAGTCATTAAAATTCTCGTTCTGTAAGAGTTGTGTGCAGTGCACCGTTGTTTCTAAATTCCATTAAATCCAAACGGTCTTTATCGCCCCATGACCACTGTGACTTCAATCAGCCAATTTAATTACCTTACAAAATTGTCAGCAGAAGCAGCAAAGAAAAACAGGGATGGTTGTGACGTTATCAAATTGAAATCTTTCTCTGTGCTGTTTAATCTAGACCAGTCAATAACAATGCTTCTCACCTCCTTGCTGCCTTCCCGAGGCTCTTAACCTTACTCTTCTTTCAATGATTTCTGTTGTTGTTTATAAGACTGATTTTGAACTCCTCTTCGTGAGGATGTTAACAGATATTGAAAGCTTCTCCTTGGCAGTAAATTTTTCATTGGCTCTGAATGCTGGACTTGCCAAGACGCGGACCCCCAAGGGCTGCCATAAGAGTCTGGCTTGCAGATTTTCATCGCACTCTTGATCTGAAGGCAGGCTGCCTTCCCCACTCAAACAAGATACGTACTTTTTTTGTTTCTCTCAAATAGAGGCAGAAACCTTACCTCCCCCCTCAAAAAGGACGTCAATGCAAAATCCAAAAGAAAGAAAATACACATCCAGGAAGGTTAATGCAAGTCCCTCAAGAAAACTCCATGCGTTTATCCAGCAGGTATTTTTCACTCGACCTCTTGTCTCATACAGATCTGCACATCCCACTGCTGTGCCCTGACTTCGCTGGCTTTAATTGCTGCAATTTTAAAATGGTCTCCTGAATCCCAGAACCAAGTGTTTTGACACCCACTGTCACCTCCACGGGCAGTGGACAAAATGAGCCAGCCTCTTTTCTGGTTTTGCAATACTCGAGCTCATGAAAATATGAAGATAAACTCAATCTGTTTGAGACAAAGGTATGAGACATAAGAAGTATGTCAGATGAAACCCATGCTAAATCTTCACAGAGGAAGACTCAAATGTATCTAGCAATTCCCCTTCGGGTTTCCACAAAGGAGGTGGAAAATGAGGGGGGATTTTTCCTAAATCACAAAAAGTAGATGATTTTTAATGTTTGATTTGCTGTTATCATTTTATGTAGGGCAACTGGAAAGTGCTAGGCTTCATGAGGACTTGGTGTGGTGGATTAAAAAAAAAAATAGTCAGTAGTAAGAAACGAGTCTGGTGAGAGTTCAAAACTCTTTCTTTTTCTCTTGAAAAGTTTTTCCTGTGTCTCTCTTGACTTTCTTTTGCTTTTAAGCCGGAAGAAGCCACATGTGCGCACACACCCTTCCTTTATAGCTCATTGTAACACAAAACATTCAGCTCCCTCTCTCATCTGCTTCAAGTCAGGCAACTCCAAAGAACCAAAAAGTCAAAACTACAGGTATATGCCTCTACTTGTCTTTACCCTTCTTGAATGTCCTGAAGAAAATAAAACATCACACAAAGTGGGTTAAAACTTATCAGGCAATTGAGCACCCTGCAGTGGAGGTCTTTAGTCGTTCACCGCATTTCCACGAATAATGAGAGCAAATACAGTGGCCAAAACCTCTTTCACCTTCTCATCACAGGTCTCTCTTCACACCTTTGCTGTAGGAAAGACGAATTGCTCACAGCAGTAAAGACAAGGCCGGAAACGAGCAGTTTAAATAAAAGAGGGCATTTTAGAGTGCTCCAGACTTCAAAGCACTGACAATCAAACTCCATACATTAGTGGTAGGTGGGGGGGAAAAAAGGGGGTTTGAACAGCCCAGGTTCTTACTGCCTTGGGCAAGACAAGGGATGGGTTTCTGAAAACACAGGTGAGCCATTACGGGTGTTTTACAGCTCTAAATGGCTTGTTAATTCAGCATTTCGGGGACAAGGTGTTGAGATGTCTTCAGGAAGTAAAGGCAGACCTAAGAAAAGCAGCCCGACGTGCCCAGCCGTCGTGGGCAGAGGGGCGGATCGGCTGGGCTCTGGATCCGCCGAGTTCTCTGGAAATTCTTGGGAGCCGCTGCCATGGGTCTGAGTTTACACAGGAGCAGTGAATCGGAAAGCTGCGAAATGTGATCCTCGATAACGTAAAGGATGTGCCGGCGGTCAGGTATTTTGGCTTTTGTTCGGTGCCAAGTGATAAGGAAAAGGTTTCCATCACACTTAGCACAGCGGAGAGACAAATACTAGGCTGGTGTTTTTCTCCCTCGTCAAGGTGGGACCTATCCTTTTATCCCCATCAATGGTTTAGGGCTGGTCCCCTTTGCCACCCTCGGGTACCGTCTACACAGACCTCAACTTCAGCGTTTCCTGGGCTCGTTTGTGGGAAACCGTGCCTTCAGAAAGGGCACTGGAGGGAGCTTGGTGGCATGCCCCACGAGGCAATGTGTCATTCAGGAAGGGCGCCTGGTGTGATGCCCCAATAGCATCCCAGCTATAGTCTCCCAGCTCCAGCAGCAGCAACAGGCGGTGTCCGGATGCCTAAACAAGTGTCGCTGGGGAGGGAACGGTGCCATCTCACCAGCCTCTCGCCGTGTTTGCTCCATAAGGTACAGACAGAAATAACCTCCCGAATTTGACAAATAACCCAGGCGGTTCGACTTCCCTGTGTGGTTGCTAAAAGGTAGCTTTACAAAGAGAAGGAGGGAGATAAGGGGCATGCTGGCTAGTCCCAACAATGAAAGGAGCCGTGGGAAGGACAATGCGAATCCATGGTGGCTAATTTGCACAGGAGGAATGAGGGGGCTGCAGCTCTGGCAGGCTTCAAGCTCTCCCCTGTTGCCATAGCACTGCTGGCTGAGGAAGAAGAGCGGGGGCTGGCAGGCTGCCTTCTGGAGGGAATCTCCTCAGCTCTCTTCTCGTCGGGAAGGACTCCACGGCATCCCGTCCTCCTGGTCTCAAGGACATCCCGAAGGGACCGACAGCACGGAACCCGGAGGAGGCGGAGGGGAATTCCCCCTCAGAAATAACCAAAGCTTTTTCACAGCTCAGTCCCTGCTCCCTCCCTCCACCCTGCTACGCCCTACAGAGACAGACAGAGATGTCAGCCTTTGGGGAAAGCGTGGAAGTTCTCTCGTGGTCACAGACAGAGTGACTTAGCCTGGACTAAGCTAAATCCAGACTCCTTTAAAACAGAGACGTGCAGCAGGCCCGGATGAGCACGGCAAGAGTCTTCCTGCTCTTTTCACGTCTAACATTCTCCACAACAAAATAAACTTACCAACTGCTCCTTTCCTACTTCTAATGTTCAGTGGTGGTTTGGCGACAATTCTTTTCAAAGACAGGGAAAAGCAGAGATGCAGAAACGGATTTCTACTTCGCTGCTACAAACAGTGGAGTGAGCACAACTCGCTGGCCAGATGTGTGACCAGGACGCAGTTGGGAAAGGGAAGTTAGCCCAGTAAAACATGTGCATGCACCACCTTGTCACTGGGTAACAGAGACCCGCTGCATCACCTTTCAGCCCCGGATTATGTACTGCTCTAACGCTTGCCAAACCCCGCTCTCTAGGGATGTCTCTAGAGGTACACTGGAGTAACAGTTCAGAGGCAATACCGCTCTAAAGAAGGAAAATCCACCTCTTGCTACTGCTGTGACCAGGAAGACGTTTGTTTACCCTGTACCTGAAAGTAACTCAGGCTCCTAAAGACAGACTCTCGGCGCCAGTGGAAAGACAGACAACCGGCCAGTGCCGGATTACAGGCATTCTAGCACCAAATTCATGGCCATGATTATGGATCAGACTTGTTGCAAAATAGACCCCACAATGATACACGGGCCCGTTTAGCCATGTCCAAAGAAACAGGCATTCCTGAGGGCGGTTGCTAAGAGCAACGTGCCTTAAGCACCACCTTTAGACCAGATGGAAGCAGAAAAAAAATGTACTGCTAGGAATTCAGCACACGAGATTGGTAACAGCCCGGTGACTTTTTAATCATTACTCACCTTCCCCTCCTTATAAAAGTATGTGCGGGGGTGCTGATTTAAACTAAAATAGATACAAACCAAGGCATTATTCCCAGGCAAAGGCAAGAGATTTCTGTGCCCCACAGAAATGGATGCAGCGGCTGCCACAGCGGACAGCGCGAATGCGGGAGATCCGCTTTTCCTCCCTCCGCCCGTGCTGTCGGGCAGGCACAGAGGATGCCGCTTGTATGGGGCAGAAATTTTCAGCCTCTCCCTTCCTGGCAGACCCCCTCCGCGGCTCCCCCGCGGTAACCCGGGAGACCAGGAGAAGGCTGATGTGGGGCTCCCCACCGTAGCTCGCCCCGGACTAGCACTGAGGGACATCCCCGGCCGCACAGACCCCTTCGGACCTGCTTTCCGAACTTTCCGTCCTGCCCTTCCTCACTGCAAAACTTCCGTGGGGGTTGCAGCGGCTGGAATTTGTCCTTCGCTTGCTTGCTTAGACACACGCGCGCTTGCACAGGCAGAGCTCTTAATTTTAGTGCCCTGGTCCAACCGGAATAACTTTTAAACTGCAAACCCTCCCTATTCTTGAAATGTCATTCTGATCTGCCCTTTTCTTCTTTTTTATTTTTCTTTTTATTTTTTTTTCTTTTTCCCGAGAGAGGGAGGAACTCCTACAACTCTCCTCGCATAGAAAAGCCGTGCTTTTGAAAAGTACAGCAAAAGCTCTTCCCCGAGCACCGCTCAAGACATAAATCAGCTCTTCTCTAACCCTAAACGCCACTCAAGTGTCAAGCAAACAGACAGATACTTCAAGGGAAATCAGCCCAAAGGTCTCAAATCACAGCATTACGCCCGCACGGGATCGGCTCGGGGGAGCTCAGAGACGGGCGGCCGAAACTTAACAACTACTTGACAGGTTTTTAACTGATCAAGCACCGTATTAGCCATGCTTTCCCCTACTATGGAAACAATAAAGCAAAACAATGGAAACAATTACGAGGAAGCCACGCAAGCTGCGCAGAGCCTTAGGCAACCGCGTTTGCCAGTCTATTTTCTATTGTTATTATAATTATCATCACCATCGTGCCGTTACTACGGCTACAATGAGCAGCAGCGACAGAGAAAAAAAAAATCACACAGCAATTCATCCCTCCGGATGCAAAATAAAGAAGGACTCCGCTGCCCGACTCCGGTAGCACGTCCCAGCTCTCCCCCAGCATCCCCTCTGAGTCAATCCTACGTATATCACATTCAGGCTTAAACACACAATGAAAAAAGTGTCGGGAAATCTTACCAAATCTTAATACATGTGTGGTTCCTTGAGAATATCCAATCCACAGTAAGCAAAGAAGGAGTCTAATGGTGCATCTGAAGACTGAATTAGTTACAATATGGGAAATAATCTTCATGATGTTTCTATGCACACACGCGCTGCCTTACTTCCCCCTTCTAAGCCGTCAGGTTTCCCGGTAGGGTGAGAATGAGGATACGTAAACTGATGGCCCTCAGACACGATCACGGCATGGTCACAGAGAGAGCAGAGAGTCTACGCTTCCCAAACCCATTAGCAATCCCTGCATGTTCTTCATTCACTGCGCCAAGAAGCAACCTTCAACTGCAAGGAATGGTGGGACATCCATGTTAGTCGGGGGAGAATCCTTGAGAAATCCAAACACACACAGTGTCCAGCCGAGTAAACCTGGGAGGCGAGAAAGGAGGAAAATCAATAGGTAATCCAGCTCGAGAAATCGCTGAGGTACCGCCACATAGCGAGCACCCGCCGTTTCACCGGCGAAGCTTTTGCCGTGCTCCCATTCTACTGCACTGCTGCACAGCTTCTGACGCGAAGCCAAGATTAAGTGAGAGAAATTGAGATAGCTCTTCTCCGCTTAAGGCTGCCTGCCAGACAGCCTTCCCAATTTCTATTATGCAACCGAGCTGATCGCCCAGCTTTGTCGGAGGGGGAAAAAAAACCAACACAAACCAGCTCGGTTTTATTTATATGCTTCTTATTGTTATTAGTTATTCAGTTGTTCTGAACAATAGCTATAAGGGGCGGGGGGGGGGGGAGGGGGGGGGAGGGGGGAGAGGGGTGCTACTAGAAGGGAGAAGGGAACCGGGTGTGTGAAAATCAATTCCTGTATTTTAATAGCTGACCGTTTGGGTCGAGATCACTTAGCTTTAGGGTTGTGAAAGAGAAGGCTGACAACAAACTCATGCAGGTTATCAGAGTAACGTTCAGGTTGGGGGAAAAAACATGATAATGATATTTACAATCATTAACGTTACTCATTTTAATGCATGAAGTAGGATAAATGTTATGGCTTGTGTACCGACTGTCCCTAGAAACTTATTCCGGACCCAGTGATACGGAGCACCAGGCTGCTTTTGCAAGGTAACAGGGATCGGCAGCACTGGAACAACCTTGTTGAATGCACAGACCTGTTTTGCTAAACTTGCATGAAATTGCAGTGTTGCTTAAAAGACAGTAACTTCGGGATCTACTACTTTATGATTTTCACTTTATTCTGCCACTGTCTTATTTTGCACTCCACTTTCCTTTCACTCCAGTATTATAGAAATGTTGCTGTTCCTCCCTGTACTATGATCTGTGTAGTTTGTCATTTTGCTGTCCTCAGTGAGAACAATTGCATTTCCCAATTTGATAATGGGATACTGAGTTTATATCTGCAAATGCATCAATAGACTTTTGTTTTTTGACCAGGTGTTCCAAAGAAGATAAACCCATTCTGTGGACTACTTTAGATTTTCCTTGGAAATGCAATTAGTTGTATGCCTGCATCCACTGAAATACATTAAACCTGTGACTGTCAGACTTTGCAATCTAAGTCAGGATTTGCTGACCCTACTTCAGCTTTACCACAAACACTGAAATATAATTCTTACATTTCCCATCAGGAAAATGAATTAATTTTTTTCTACATTCTGCCAACAGACATCTTTTGTCTCCTTTATCTCCTTCCTTTGCTTTTCATTAATAAAGAAAATATCACTGGGAGGCTTCCCCCACAGATACATACAGAAGAATATAGAACAAACCTGACTTTACAGAAATAAATACCAATGATGCCAAGCTAATGAGAACACTCTGTGAAATCTATCAGAAGCTGAGCATGGCAGAGGTGAGCTACAGTTTATTCTTAATTAACATATGTGTTGTGGGTATGTAAATAAGTAATAGCAGCATTAGGATTATAACTTGTAATGTTTGTGCTCTGTACCTCTAGAAGTGTTAGCAATTCACAGTAACTTTTTATCATTTTGCCTTACTGATTTCCTCTGCACACTTTTACTTAAAACACTGTAAAATGCTGATGAAAAAAAATGTACATTCTGCTAGAGGATTATTAAACATCATTGATTTTTTTTTCCTTAAGATGGAGGCATAACTGCAGTGTCAAAAATAAGTATCATGAATGGCTAGTTCTGCAGTCTAGCAGGGAATTCAATCAGACGATTTGACTATTGGAGCACTTTAAAAAAACACCTAGTGTTAAAAGCAAGGATATCTAGCGACTCCTTCAGTTCACACTTAGAATATCTCCCAGTAAAAAAATGCAGAGAGATGCTTTTTCTTCTATTTACTATTTCATGTATTCTCTTCTACTAGTTTATATTTTTTTCTTAATCTAAGGAGCAATAAAACCAACCGATGTGAATATTGTGAAAATTCATTGCCTCCCTCCCTGGCGCTGATGGAATAAAGGGTATTATTTAGATACGGTTTTAATTGTGAATGCTTAGAAGAAGCTTGCAGTCTAACCGGATTTTTAAAATTTATTTAATTTTGTTTTGGTGAGAAGTTTTGAAAATATAATATTGGTCTTCATGTTTAGCACATTAAACAAGACATAAACTTTAGACAAAGTGACTCTTGTTATCAGTTTGATTTTCTAAGGTCTCTTGAAAAAGAAAAAATAAATACAGCTACCTGTAATCTCAGCCCAACAGAGCACCTAACTCACGGAGGCGTTTAGAACTGGAATCATAAAACAACTTGTGGTTAATTCCTGTTACTATTAAACACTCAGCAGCCCACGCTGCAGCCCCTGGTCTGACGCCTGAGGCTCACACCGGGTTTCCTTCCCCCGCACCAGCCCCGCCGGCGGCGGCAGCGGCCTCAGCACCGCGGACAGCGCCCGGAGCGGCCCCGGGCGGCCCCTTCAGCACCGCGGACAGCGCTCCCGGCCGCCCCACCCCGGCTTCAGGTGTCAAAACGCCTGGGGATTTTTACCCTTTCCAGTCATCCCACAGTAAGGAGAGGAAATTAAAATCTGTTATCGGCTTCTTTAAAGATATATATTATGTTAGCTAGCCGGCTATTTTATGGCATTTTATGGGTTCAGAAGGAGTACCGATGTCCTCTTTATCTACTATCAGACATCGCCCGGTGTTGTGTTAACATCCCTCCCCCCTTCTTTCAAAGCCTAGCTCCCACCTTGAAGAAAAGTCATAGTTAACCCAGAAATATTTTCTTAAGAATATGAGTCCCTTATATAAAAAAACCCCAAATCTTACAACACATCAGATACTTAGAACTCACTAAATATTTGGTGACTGAAGATCACTCATAGACCATATAATTGACTGAAGCCTCAGTCTCCCCCACCCTAGACTTGTCTTCTGTTATTTGGACTTTAACTCCGCTTCTTCATGAAAAAGAAAAAGATACTTTTGTGCATCCTTCAGACTGATTTCAACATGAAAACAGGTAAATACTCTTAATGCCTTTCGTATTTCTTTCCCTATGAAATGTACAATTCAAAGTCTGGAAATCCCTAATAAAATGTCATGCAAGATAAGCTGGCCTTGTTTTGGGATCTTGTCACCACTGTTCCACAGCTCTTTTCACATTAAAGTCTGTATGAAATTGCCCTCTACACTTCAGTGATTATCAGCTGGGAAATCTACAATTCCTTGGATATATGTTTTGATTTGTTTGGTCATCTATTGTAGACATGGTGGTAATACATCTCTAATATACAAGGACATCTTTAATACACAGGGCTCTGTTCAAGTGTAGCTGATATCAATAATAGTAATCCAGCTATAGACAGGAAAAGAAGAAGAGACAGTCTGAGGCCTTACATCTTTTCTGGGTAATAAAAACCTACTACAGTTTTAGCTGAGTGTCAAGTATAAATGGTGTACATTATGTACATAATGTTTCATTTGGAAAGGGGAGATATGTGATTCTGATTACCTTACTATATCAGGAGCTTTTTCCATCAGATCTAATTTTTATGTGCTGTTATCATTATAAAAGTTAACCCAGTTTCAGCTAGCTGCCACCTACTGGGATGTATAGTTTTATCATATTACTTTAAAAAGGAATGGGCTTTTATTTTCAGGCTATAGCTGTGCCTCTAAGAACTGATAGTGAGGGTTTTGTACCATGTAATCTACTATTTTGACCTCTCACAACAACAGCTGCTATAAATTTAATGTATGTATAACATATGGTCCCCCAAATGTTTCTAGGACATTTTTCGGCAAATCCTTGCAAATGTTTCAGATTCACATGCCACCACAGTCCTCCTGCTGTTGCAATCTGGTGTGAGGAGAGCCACAGCTCACTGCAACACCTGACCAGCATCTCCACATCTTTAGAATCTAGTATTGCAGCTTTGCTGACAAAGCAGTAACACAGTCCTCCCTTCTAAAACGTTTGCCAAAGTATTCAAATGAATGTTGATATTATCATTTAAAACACATTGCGGCCCACTGGCATTTCACTCCCACCAGCTATAAAAAAAACCCCGTAGGTCCTTCTCTGTTTGTTATTATCTCAGTCCAAATTTACAACCAAGTTTCTGCTGCGCCAATGATTAATGACATTTTAAGATGGTAATTAATTTTTAGCTAGTGGAAAGACTTGTATTCTAATTAATGAAGTGAATGTGTAATAGACTTTCTTGTTCAGGCACTTTTGAGTATCACAGCAATGCACTTTCCTAGCAAGTTTAAGCAGCAAAACCAAATACTTTTGACATGACCTACAGATCAGCCTTTGGTCCCTTCAGTTTCCTTTGGGGCTGAGGAGGCTGTGGAAGATTTTGGGAGGAAAATTATGATCCTTCATGCTTTTCCTGCTGTACTCCCGCAAAAGTTTCTAAGGATAATGTGAAGAGGTTTCCATTACAATGTATTCACTCCTTCTCAGTGCATGCACGGCTCTTGCTATCATGCCTCCACTCCGTAGGCAGGAATGTCTCTTGCTTTCCAGAGAGTGTCAGCGCCCTGGCTACTTTAGCGATGGATGCTCACCCAAAGAATGCCGATTTTGTTCAGAAATAAATGACAGGGTTGCCGATAAGCCGAAAGGGGGACTGGCTGCGCCGTACGGTGGGGGCAGGGTAGGGGCAGGAGGAGACCTTACGGAAGTAGAGACTGTTGTCCACCCACAACTCTGGCGAAGTTAGAGCCCGTCTCTCACCTCCGCTCCCCCACGAGAGCGGGGGGCACATCCTCAATGCAGCCGGTCGGCCTCCCTGAGCCCGGCTCGGGAGCACGCTCCGGCTGTGGGAGGGAGTTCCGGGCTGCCGGGAGGGCACCGGGCGAGGGGCATCGGGGGGCTGCGCTGCCCTGGCCTCTCGCTCCCTCTTCCCACACCTCCACTTTCAGCGTGGGGACAGCGGCGGCTGTGACGATGCGGAGCAGCGATGGAAGGAAGACAGGAAGCCGACAGGTCTGCTTTCCCTACAGTGAGGGACAGACCGGGGCGGCAACAGCGCTCGGGTCGGCCAGCTCAGCGCCCGCCTTTGCCCTGAGACACCTGGCCAAGAGCCATCGTGCTGTGCAGGTCTCGGCACAACGCGGACACGGTGCATCCCCCGCCACCCCCGGCCCCCCCCGCAGCCCCTCACAGGCATGCAACCCCTCCGGCCGTGGCGGCCAGCCGGAGACCCCGGGACATCCTCCTACCTTGAGTTGCGGGAGGGGAATCGGGGAGGGAGAGGAAGGCGGAGGCGGGGGAGGAAGGGCGGTGGCAGGGCGCCGGGGACAGCCCGGGCTGCGGTGCAGCCGGCGTCCGGGCACCACTGACGGCGGCGGCAAGCGGGGAGGGAGGGAAGGAGGGAGCGAGGGAGGAGGGAGGGCGAGAAGGAGGGAGGGATGGAGGGAAGGGAGGAAGGAGGGAGATCCGCCTCCCTTCGGGAGCGCTGCACAGCGCCCTTTAAAGGAGCAGAAACCCGCTTTCTCTACGGCCGCCACTGCCGAGTAGAGACTCCCCACACCGCCGAGTCTCGCCGGTGCCCGCCGGCGGCCACCGGTGGGCCAGGGCCTCCCCCCCGCGCCGTCGCCCGAAGAGCCCCAGCTGGCCGGACAGCGAGTGCTCACGGCATTAAAAGTCCAAGCTCCTAACCGGGGTCCCCGAACCCGTTTTGTAAAGGCGGAGGAAGTGGGAGTTGGATCCTGCCGGCTGTGAAACAGCTTCAGAGACCCCTGCCCGTCCCCATTTTTCCCCGTGGGTGCGGGGGTGAGTGGAGTGCTCCTATCTCAGCCTGCGGGGGTGCTAGAAAAAGCTTCGGCTGCTTCTCGACTTGTTCTCAGGCTGAAACCCGCCTGCCTGTCCCCTCTCCTTCCTTGAACTAGCGGGTACTAAGCTCGAGCACTTCCCCGGGCTGGAAGAGGATCCAGGGAGTGGGCGACCACATCTGCCCCAGCTGCCACCCTCCCCACCCCCCCACCACCCCCCCCCCCCCCCCCCCCGCCCCCGACTCGTTCCTAAGCGTCAGCGCTGCGGGAGGGGGGCTCTGGTAAAAGGACCAAGGTCCCCCGGATGAACTGGGGTGGGAAATGTGTCGTCCGCCCCGCCTTGCGGGACTGCCAATGATTTCCTCCCTCGCCCAGCCGCACTCGCCCCCGCAGCGCCACAGGCGTCTCTTCGCCTCTTATGAGCTTCTCCCGATTTTTGTTTCGTGACTCGGACATGCCTTGAAGAGCTGCAGGATTTCCCCTGCGCCTCCCCCTCCACAGTGCAGCCTTCTCGAGGTCTGACCTCCAGGCAGATGTGATGAACAATTTGACAGGAAAATCCCTGTCTTCTCGCCTTTCCTTCACGGAAAATACCCGTACCCGGATCCGCCGGGGGAGCGCAGCCCGTACCCCACAAAGAATGCTCAGGCGTTGCCCCGCTTCATCTACCCAAGCGGCCAAGCGATTATCAGAGGCGAGAGGGGAGGACTCAAAAAGCGTCGAAGAGATGGGGCTGGAGCGGGTGGGGGTGGGTGACTGAAAAGCTCCTATAATTAAATAAACAGCAGAGTTGTTGTGCTAAGTAAATAAATAGTCAATGATCCCATTGTGGAGCCGAGCACAAGCGGCACACACTGCGGCGGGCTCGCAGCGATTGGGCTCCGGCCGCTGTGACTTGCAGCTTAATCGGTCCCACAGCACATCCCTTAATTACTTGCAGCACACTTCCATGGCCGACAAAAAACTCATTAGTCAGTTCATTTGCCTGAAGCGGTAATGGAGATAACTCTTGTTAAAAGCAAACGCACTGCTAAAGCAAAGCTCTTCATGCCACCCTGGGCGGTGAAGGGAGCTGGGCAGGAGATCGCTTTTCCGGGACTCCAGGACTAAGCGGGTCGCGGGTGGAAAACTGAGCGGAACAACGTCGTGGAAAGCTGAGTTCTGTGCGATACTGCAGGAAGGAAAGGAGTGGCGGGGATCGCCACGGGAGTAACCAAGTCATCTCCACGATCTCCGGGGAAGGCGAGGCAGGTTAAAGCTGCAAGACCAGCCATAGGGTGGGAAGTATATGAGGTCGGAAGGGCAAACGCTTGTGCAAGCACTAATTCAGTGATTTTGTCCCTTTTTTTTTTTTTTTTTTTTTTAATCACAGACTGCTTTTGCATTGTTACTTACTCTCCGGAGTTTTCTGACCGGAGAACAAACAGAGAACAAGTCAAACATAAAAATACATGACAGAAAGGAAGGCAGGGGGAGAAAAGGGATATGGTTCTAACATTGCAGATGAATTGTGTAATACCCTCATGTAGTCACTTCAACTCAACTACATTGATGTAGAGCCTTTTCCCTTGTTGCCTGGGTTACATTTCTGTCCAGACATGAAACTCTCAGTGCTTTCTTTCCTCAGCCGACGGCACTTTACAAAGATTTAGGTCCTCTCTGACAAGAAAGAGGTTCTCAGTGCCACCAATGCTGGTACAGTTACCTATTGTTACCCATTATTTAGGGTATTTAGGGACTTTGCATATGTTTCATTAGTACTCAAATGAAGAATACTGGAGTAGGAATGTTGGATCAACAAGCCTAAGATCACACTGCAAGTCAGGGACATAATGGGAAGACAGTCTGTGGTTACAATTTCTCAGGTGTTGACTACTGCAAAACTCCTTCATTTCAATACTGACAGAACTTCTCATGTTTCTTCCCAGTTACACTGAAGGAATGTTGAACTTTATCAGTATTGACCACTAGAAAGAAACAGGAAATCACAGACCCAGTTTGTCAGTATCCAAAATGAGATATACCAGAGAATTTGCTACGCAAGGTCCTGGACTGTAACAAGAAAAACCAAACCTAAACAACAACAAACAACCAAAACGAACAAAAACAACCTCCCCAAGTCACCCCCCAAACTTCTTTCCTTGCTTGCTTTTTTTATTGCTGACTATTTTAATTGAAATTTCTAAATATATCAAATAAGAATATACATGTCATCTTTACACGAGCCATATTTTTTTATAAATACCAATAAGAATCTAACCCCATTAAAAGTAAACACATTTGCAAAGATCTTTGTGAGAATGGTTTTTAGGTTTGTTTGGTTTTCACAGCATTATTTTTAAACATTTTAAATGAAATTATCTGGGTTCATTACATTCCCACCAGCTGCATTTACACCTCAGAGTTAGGAGAAATGTAAACTTGTAGCCTAATTCCTTTAAGCCTTCCAAAATGAAATTACCAAAGGATGACAGATTCCTCCTTTCCCCACAGAAAGCTATCACTAGTACCAGGTAAATCTGAATATTTAATATTCTTTTCTTTCCTGCTTTGTCTTTCAATTTAGGTCAGCTATAATAACATAAACACTGACAGAATTTAAGATCTTTCAAGAGTTCCTATCAAATATTTTTTATAATGCCAGATCTACAAAGACCCCAAACCAACCAAAATACCAATCTTTTGGGGATTCTGGATGCTGTGGCTTAACAGCCCTAAACAGACTCTGTCCAATTTAATGACCCAAATCTGAGTACTGACATTTGTTCAAGATGAGTGGTTCACAGCTTGTGCCCTGCCACACAAAACACTGAAGCAAACCTTTGGGACTTCAGATTGAAGACAACTGAGATTTTTGTTCTTTCTGCCGGCCATTGTTTTATTTTTTTTTTTTTTTTTACCCTCTTGCAGTTGTGAACAATACTGCGTGGTGTTTCAGGAAATCTATCTCCTATTGCTATGACATAAAGAGTTTTGGTACAGCTCATGGGCAAAGAAAGAATTATTGTTGTTATTTTGGCCAAGGAAAATCCTCCCAAATGTTGTCTTTTCACAGCTTTTAATGATGACCTTGTATACTCATATTCTTGGTCAAACTGACTGCATGTATTAAGTCATGTCCCTTCAAACAGAAGACTGAGTCAAAGCCAGATGGAATAAAAAAAAATCTATCCAAAACAAACAAATCCCTTTTCTTGTATTATCCACTTGAGGGAGACAATGAGCCATAGGTTATATCCATATGTCAGTTTGATGGATCACATACAAAATTGATGAGGAATTTGTACCCATCATGTGTTATTGTTATTTTTAAAAGTACTGACCTGTGTAACATAGCAGGGATGATGTTTCTCATAGTGCTGCACTGATCTGTACATTTTTCTCCTCTTTCCTTCTTGCCCAGCACGATGGGATCATCCAATGACTTTGGCTGATAAGAATGTCCAGACTCTTTCAAGATGATATTCCATAACTCTAGTATTAATATCTCACCTTTGGACTACCTTACCTGATTCAAGACTTACATTTGACTCACTTTATGATTTAAGAGATATACCAAAGTGTATTACATTACTAAGAGGACTAAAATAGACACCGTCAGAAGCCATAAAAGAGTAAAGTTTAACCTGTATCTGAATGCCTTTGGATGTACATACGTGGTTAGGAAGTTTTATTTTATTTGGTGCCAGTCATGATGAATTGTACAATATTCTCCAATAGACTGCCATATTTTTAAGTCCCCCAAAAAGACTTTCATGGCTTAGCTGTCGTTATTGTTAGAAAATACTCTGATGTTTGTCTCAAACAGCCTTATGGCAATTGACAATCATCACTCTTTTTCTTACCTGCAGGAGATATAAAGACGAGTTTTTATTCCTCTCTCTAAAACTATCTTCTGAACAACTAAATAAATATTATGCAGGAAGTTAAATGTCACTCCTTTCTTGAAGAAGGCCAAGAAGGAGGATACAGGAAGCTCCAGACTAGTCAGCTTCATCCAGTTCCTGCAAAAGTGATAGAGCAACTAATCCTGAAACCTATTTCCAGGCACATGAAGGACACGGAAAATCATTAGGAGGAGTCAGCATAGATTGACCTAGGCAAAGTCATGTTTGAGCAAATTGATAAACTTCTAAAATTAGGTGACCAGTTTGGGGATGAGGAGAGAGCAGTGGATATTGCACTGTTTCCGATAAGTGGCCACATAAGCAGATGGTGAGGTGGGTGGAAAACTGACTCAATGGCCAGGCCCAGAGTATGATGATCAGTATCATGAAGTCTAGTGGGAGGCCAGTAAATAGCAATCTACACCAGGGGTCACTACTCCATCCATTTAATTCCACATCTTCATTAATAATGTGGATGACAGAGCAGAGTGCACCTTCAGCCAATTTGCCAATGATTCTAAACTGGGAGGAGCAGCTGATACATGAGAGGATTGTGCTGCCATCCAGAAGGATGTTGACAGGCTGGAGGAGTGGCCTGACAGGAATCACATGAAGTTCAACAAAGGCAAGTGCAAGGTCCTGCACCTGGGAATAAATAATCCTCCAATTTGCAATTGACCAGCTGCAACGTTACTTGGCAGGAAAAGCCTTGCAGTCCAGGTGGACACTCAGTTAAACTTGAGCTAGCAAGGTACTGTTGTGGAAAAGGATGATGGTATCCTGGGCTGGATTAAGAGAAATGCTGCTAGCATATTGAGGGAGGTGATTTTTACCCTCCAGTTAGCACTGGAGGTGTGAGACCATACCTGAAGTAATATGTGCCAGTTCTGGGATCCCAAGTACAAAAAACACATGGCAAACTGGAAAGCATCCAACAAAAGGAGATGATGAAGGGACTGAAGGATCTGCCACATGAAGAAGGGCTGAGAAATCTGGAACTGGTTAGCCTGGAGAAGAGATGTCACAGGGAGGAACTTCTAAATGTATGTAAATATATGAAGGGAGGGTGAAAAGAAGATGGAGCTAGGCTCTATTTAGTGGTGCCCAGTGACAGAATCAGAGACAAAAGCCACCATATGAGACACAGGATGTTCACTCTGCACATCAGCAAACACTTTTTTACTGTGAGCATAACCAAACATCAGCACAGGTTGTACAGTGAGTGAATGGAGTCACCCACCTCAAAGGTATCCACCTCTCTGGACATGATCCCAGGCAAACAGCTGTATGTTGCCTTGCTTGATTAGGGAGAGGGTTAGGCTAGAAGACCTTCAGAGGTCCCTTCCAGTCTCAATCAGCCTTGTCGATTTTCTTGTGTCTCCCCCAGTCCACTCTATTCTGGATGATTTCTAAGTATCTCAAAACTGCTTTTGTCAGTGTTTCTAATTGGTCAACATCACTGCATTACAGGGACCAGAACGGTACATAGTACAGAAAACACTACAACAAAAGTAGTGGGTGGAAGGAGGGACTATTATTACTGTTTTCAGGTTCCCATCTTGTTCAGAAATCCCAATACGATCTTTGATTCCTTTGCAATAGCATGATACTGTAGTTTCATATTTGCTGTATCACAATAATATCTATGTCCTTTTCTGCTTAACTACCCCTGATTACTTGCTTCCTCACTAGCACTTGCTGAACTACTTATTTACTCCCAAGCGTAGAAACTTGTGCTTGTATAATATCATTCTTATTTTTTTCCAGAACACAACTTTAATTTAATGAGACACATTCTAAATTCTGGGCCTAACCAGAAACATTTCTTCAGTTGCTCCTATATAGCCTTTATCAAACATTTAAATGAGGAACCCGAGTCATTAATATTTGCAATAGTAAATATGCAATAGCAGCATAGCAGGTCATAAAGAATTCTGGAGAAGTCTTTTTTTTCTTTTTTTTTTCTTTTTTTTTCTTTTTTTCTCCTTGAGGTTCAACAGCATACCAATAAAACTGTTTTGCACCAACTTCTACATTCCATTTTGCTTATGCAAGTGTCATGTCATGTTCAGGTTTATTCTTAGAAACTCTATAGTCTTGTTTATGAATACTAATATATTTTATCAAGTGTCTTATCCTTGTGCTTTGTTCTTTGAGCCAAATAGAATTTCCCCTCCCTCCCCTTAAAAAATATAAATAGGAGTATGTATTTATCAATTTAATGAATTTGTGTGTCTAGCTTTTTTAGAAATCCAATGCTAATTTAGATGCATGGAAGAAAAATATTAATAGATGGATAAAGCCCTCTGGTTATAAATGAAGATTTGAAAAAAAAAAAAATAAAGGCAAAACCAAAGTGGAGCAAATTACATGACCGGGACCTAGATTTGCATCTAAACTTAGAAGCAGTCATAATGGGTACAAAATTAAATAATTTAAGGAATCCCAACAAAACCCAAATGAAACAACACAAAAACACCACCAGTTAATTTTTACAAGCACACTACTTAAACATTAATGAGCAAAATTCCTGGTTTATGTCTTAAACAAGAATTGAATACACCACCTGATAATAGAGCCTTAAACAGCCCTATAGTTGATAATAAAAATAAGACTTTAATTTATTAATGGGGACTGAAACTTTCTCTAGCATGAGATAATGCCCAACAGATAGATAACCTTGAACTGTAAATATGGAAGAGGGCATTCTAATAATGGGAAAAAACTTCAATTTAACTTTGCAACTGAATTTTTACTCAAATAAGATTTAAACTTCAGCAATAAGATAAAAATGAAATGGATCTATCATTGTGTTTTTTATGTCTCACTCAGTATATATCACATAAACAATTAATATTAATCATGCATCAATGAGCTACAACAGTTTTTGTACAGCTGTACTGTTACATTGTCAGTATGTTGGCAATTACGCCCAAACTCTCCATACATGGGGAACTTTTTGCTTGTTGATCACATTTACAGTGTTAAAAGATAACTGATTTCCAAGTGTCTGAGTTATTTATTCACTGTGAATGTAGAGAAATAATTTTCGAGGGGGGATATCATAGCAGGGGACTTAGGTACTAGGTTGTTCAAAATGCCTAATCTTAAAGTAATAATATAAATAGGATTCATTGGTGATATTTTTGTGGTTAATATACAGCTGAGAATAAACTTTCATCCTGAAATATTCAGCCATTTAAACCAAGTAATCTATTTTATAATCTGATGAATTATAATTAATCCTATTTCTTTTCCTGGGATTTAGAAATTGACACAAACCCACTGTCAAGATTCAGATATATAGCACTGCATAGCCCGTATTAGTTGTGGTGACAGCCTCACAGTAGCCAAGCTGTCAGTACTAGCTACTCATTAGGACAACTGGTAAAATGTGCTCCATTGACTTCAGACTCAGAACAGAAGAATTAAAGTGTACTAGTGTGTAGAAAATTAAAATATCTGTGCAGCGTCTAAATCTCTTTGAGGTTTTGGAAAGTGAATTTCACCCAAAGCAAGTCTACGCTTCTAATCTACCTTGAAATTATTTTAGTTAGACTATATAAAGTGTATTTGGTCCATTTCAGAGGAGGAAAGGAAAGGAAATTGCTGCACTATTCAAACCTAAGCAGTTTATCAGATATGGAAAGTCATTTCTAGCACGTGAAAATACCCCCTGGGGCACATTCCTCTACAATATGCATCTTAAGTAGATAGGAAGTCACATACCATACCATTATATTATAAAATAGAATAATGACCTACTTTAGCAATGATAACCATAAGTGAAGTAATGGGGCCACAAAAATATGTAAAAATAAACACCTCTATTAACTATTTCTAACTCATTTTTTATAGAATCACAAAATTGTTCGGGTTCTAAAAGTCTTCTAAGATCATCAAGTCCAACCATTAAGCTAGGATGGCCATGCTCACAACTAAAATATACACCACATCCACATGCCTTTTGAACACTTTTAGGGATGGCAATTCCACCACTTCCATGGGTATCCTGTTCGAATACCTGAACACCCTATCAGTGAAGAAGTTTTTCCTAATTTCTAATCTAAACCTCCCCTAGTGCAACCTGAGGCCATTTCCTCTTGTCCTGTCACTTGTTACCCGGGAGAAGTGACTGACACCCACTGCACTACAGCCCACTGTTAGGTTTAGAGATCAATAAAGTCTCCCCTTGGGCCTCCTTTTGCCCAGGCTAAACAACCCCAGCTCCCTCAGCTACTCCTCTTGAGACTTGTGCTCCAAAACCTTCACCAGCTCCATTGCTCCTCTCTAGACCTGCTCCCACACCTCAATGTCCTTTGTGTAGTAAGGGGCCCAAAACTGAACACACGTTTCAAGGGGCAGCCACACCAGTGCCTAGTGCAAGCGGCCAATCACTGTCCTACTCCTGCTGGCCACAATATCTCTTATACAAGCCAGGATGCCATTAACCTTCTTGGCCATCTGGGCACACTGCTGGTTATCAGTCATCTGACCGTCAACCAACACTTCCAGGTTCTTTTCCTCTGGGCCACTTTCCAGCCAAGATTTTCTCTGCCCCAAGCAGAGAATTCCTCTACCCCTACAGGGTTTGTTGTGACTGAAATGTAGGATCTGGCACTTCTTCTTGTTGAACCTCACACAATTGTCCTCAGTCCATTGATCCAGCTGTCTTATCAACTATCAGATCAACACTCCCAAGTTAGTGTCATCTACAAACTTATCGAGGGTGCACTCAAACCTCTCATCCAGATCATTGATAAAGACATTAAACAGGACTGTCACCAACCCACTGACCTTTGTGGAACACCACTTGTAACTGTCCCTCAGCTGGCTTTAACTCCATTCACCACCATGTCCTGAGTCAGCTATTGAGATAGCTTTTACGCAATGGAGATTGCAACTGTCCACACCATGAGCAGTCAGTTTCTCCAGGAGAATGTTGTGGGAAACCATACCAAAATTCATGGTCTTTCCTGACTCTTAAGCCTGTCAACCTTGTTGGAGAAGGATACCAAGTTAGTCAAGCAGGATCTGCCTTTCCTAAACCCATGCTGGCTGGCCCAGATCTCCTGGTTGTCCTGCATGTGTCTCATGAAGATCCTCAAGATGATCTGCTCCATGAGCTTCCTTGGCACCAAGGTCAGATTGACAGGCCTGTAGTTCCCTGGATCTTCCTTCTGGCTCTTCTTTTATGTGGTCACCACATTTGCTAACTTCTAATCAACTGGGACATCCTTGATCAACCAGGACTTCTGGTAAATGATGGAGTGTCTTAGTAAGCCCTTCCATAAGCTCCCTCAGTACCCTTGGGTGGATGCCGTCTGGATCCACAGATTTGTGCACATCTAAATGGCACAGCAGGTTGCTGACCATTTCATCCTGGTTTATGACAGCTTTATTCTCTTAATCAGTAACTTCCAGCCCAGGGGACTGGGTACTCAGGGAGCAACTGTTTGCTCTGTTAAAGACAGAGACAAAAAAATACCTCAGTCTTTTCCTTATCCTTTGTCCCTCTGCATCTAGTAAAGGATGAAGATTCTCGTTAGCCCTCTTTCTGTTAATGATGTGCTTGAAAAAAACATTTTTGTTGTCTTTTACAGTAGTAGACAGATTAGGCTCTAGATGGGCTTTGGCCCTTCTAATATTTCCCCTGCATAACCTCATAACATCCTTGTAGCTCTCCTGAGTGATCTGCCCCTTTCTCCAAAGGTATTACACTTTCTTTTCTCTTCCATGAGTACCAGCCAAAGTTCTCTGTTCGGCCAGGCTGGTCTTCTCCAAAAACTCATCTTTTGGCCCATGTGGATGGCCTGCTCCTGTTTTTTAAGTATTTCCTTCTAAAGCCTATCCAGTCTTCCAGTACTCCTTTGTCCTTCAGAACTACCTTCCAAGGAACTCTTACAACCAGTCTTCTAAAGAGGCCAAAGTCTGCCCTCCAGAGGTCAAGCAGTTCTGACGATCCATCTGTTTACTTCTCAAAGAATCAAAAACTTTATATTTGTGATTGCTGTGCCCAAGAGCCATGTCACATCAGCTCTGTCACACCAGCCACCAGTCCTTCTCTCTTCACAAATAGCAGGTCCAGTGGGACACCTCCCATAGTTGGCTCATTCATCCAATACTTTTTACATTTTAAACATTTTTTACAACCTTGTGTTCCTTAATTTCTTTGTTAACATTTATTTGCTGGGAATAAAAGTCGTAGCTTCTGGGAGAACAGCTTAAACATTGTAGTCAGCACAATTTGAATATTTAGTCAAATACCTTGTTAAATTCAGATCTGACTTAGAGAAGCCATTTCATGCTGTGCAAGGAGTCCCTTCTCTGGAGAGTGTGCTAGTACCTATGTGCAAGCTAAGAAATGAAGATCACATTTCAGAGATGAGAACTGTTTAAGGGTCCAGGTTTGGACAGCCACAAAAATAATCTTCATAGCTTAATTACAAGATATGGTTGAAATACATTGCACAATCTCTAGAAGTGAAAGGGAAAAAGAAGGACTTCTTTCTCATTATTTCAGATGATTGAAACTAGAATTTTGAAGTCACTGACAGTAAAAAAGGGTGGTTGGACATATTATTCTGAGAGAAAGTTCAGGACAAGCAGGAGAGGATGAAACCAGTGCTGTAAATAGCAGAACCTGGACCTGAAACTGAAAATTAAGAAGGATAAGTGGAACCAAAAGCTGTTCCAGAATTGATGGTCCCCCAGCTAGGAGGAAGGGAGGAACCTAAGGAAAGTATTAGAAGGGAAAAGAAATATTCTAAACTTACTGAAATAACTTGAAAGCTACGACAAGACACTAGAAGTTGTTGGGACAGTTGCCAGGAGTGAAACATCTTTCTGAAGATGTTAAGAACCACACAAGCTATCTTTGGTTAATTTAGGGGAGTTTGGTTCTCCTTAACACTACGTGTAATGAAAAATATCTCTATGAAAACATTTTAAACTATCATTCTGCAATCTGTATAATTAGTATTTTATTCTTAACTTGATACATTTCTGTGTGTATAAATAGTGAGCATTGAAGTCTTGAAAACACAGAGGATCAGACTTAACAGTCCAGTAAGTCAAATGTCCTGTCTAATGAGAAGCTGAGAAACTTTTGCACTTCCTACACTTCTAAAAAAAAAAAAAAAAAAAAAAAAAAAAAAAAAGCAGCATCCCTCCACCTTAAATCTTAAATGTTTAATTTTTTTTTCCTAATAGATAAGAGGCATTACTCTGGTATCTTTTGATACAAAAGAGCAGAGATACATCTCCTTTTCTGAACACAGCATTCCCTTTTAGAAGTTATTCAGGAAGAATATCTAAATCAAATGCAAATTCTTATCTCAACAGGATGAATTTATAATGAACTGTAGAAGGAGGAGACAAGCATACCATATCAAGACTTAATTTGAAGTCAACGCTTTGCTGGTTTTATTTCTTCTTTCAGACTTGGCATGAATCCAAGAAGGAGAACCAGCATTAATGATACTCTCTTCTTTCATGTTTTATTAACAAGTCTTTTACAACTGGAAAACAAACAACAACAGAAAAAGGACAGGGACAATTCTAAAAATCACTGAGGAGGGAATTGAGACAAAACACACACACAAAAAAATCAAGTGAAAGCTAACTGTTATTAACAATAATTTCTTATACATGTCACTGCAATTTAAATAGCTGGAACACATACGAACAAATGCAGTAAATCTGAGTTTTCCACTTTTAACCAGAGATGGGAACATTTCCACAAACGATAAGAATATTTTCATGTAACTCCCTACATTTTACAGTAGATAGCACTGTGAGTCAGATGATTAAATAAAGTTCAGAACTTTGAACAGCAGGTTTTACCACAGGTCCCACAGGCAAAAGAATGGAACCAATAATTTCATATGGGCTTCTCTGTGGCAGGTAAAAGGTGTCTTTGAACAGTCTAAGCAGCTGGTTTATAACACCCAAAGGAGCAGAACAAACCTGGATTGAATTACTTAGATGGTATTTGAAATCCACATATCCGTAATTGATATGAGGACCTGCCCTGTCTGTTACCAAAAAAAAAAAACAACTGACATTGGTGTTATTTACTCTTTTGTTTGTAACAGACCTTGAAGGCGGTATTATCTGCTGTTTCATTGTTAACTGCCAGTTTGGGAAATAGGTGTTTCAAAATTTAATTACTTTCTCCCTACATTTTTACTTTAGGAAGGCCATAAATAAATGTCTATAAGAAAATAAGAATTTGAAGTATTTCCAGTTGCAGCCATTCAGAACCTAAAAATACTTTTAAGACTCCAAATGCCACTAAATGCTAATATCCTCCCTCACACAACTGGCTCAGCTGTAAAACACTCTCCCCTCCACAGGAAAGGTATCATTCATCCCTTTTGATGGGGTATAACTGCCTCAGGTGTGAAAAGTCCCTCCAGGGAAGTACTGGGACATTCACACATAGGCCTGAGGGTATTCATCCCTTCTTACTGATTCAACCACACTGATGTGAGAGACAGCTGTCACATCTTAGAAGGTGTCCTAAAACATCAAAGACCCCCGAAGTGACCCCAGACTAATTTCTAGGGATTTCCATCAGAGGATTGTGGTAGTTCTACGAAATTCAAAAACCAGAAAAATAGCAGCAATGATACAGCAGAACTACAGTCTTCCCAAAGTAAAAACGATGGTAAAAATCTTAATTGATGTTATTCACAAGCCCTCATTGGACTCCAAAACTCCCTCAAACTATTTACCTTAGTTACTAAAGAAAACAGCTTCTTATCAAGTGCATAATCACTAAACTAGAAGAATTTGGTCTTGTTTAGTACTTCCATCAGAGCATTATGGCCCAGAATTTACAAACAGATGATTTTAATCAGCATAACCTGTCTTCACTTTGGCATAGAAACACGGTGTTATTTCTACTTCATTGGCCAAAAAATCCATGAACTTAGGAAGCAAAAGCTAAACTTTTTTTTCAAAATTTTTCCTTATTTGCAGATTATTTTTGTCTTACTTTTCCTGTCACACATTTGATTGTTCAGGCGTGTCCCACTTTCTGTAAGTATGTATTTGGCACTTAATATCTCAGTCTTAGGCTTTAAAATGCTAAAGATGCTGATTGTGAATAAATTTTCCAAAGGGAAAAGAAATAAATCCACTCTAAACTAATTCCATGTCTCCTTTCAAATTTATCCCTAAATCTCAGGAGATAAATAGCTAATATATTAGTCCAGAAACAGTTTGATTAAATGGAGGTTTTCTCTTATTCTGTGAGATAGTAATAAAGAAGTAATAAGTAATAAATTTTGCTAACACATCTGGGGCTGGTCATCACCAAAGACAGATGGATAAAAATTACCAATTTTCCATAATGAGAGCTGTGAAAGTTTGAGATGTGTGTTTGAAAATAAATGCCATCTAGAAATGAAGAAATTTCACTGACAGGCCCAATGCAGCTGAGCATTTAGGAGGAGACATTTTTCATTAAACTTATTAATATTTTAAAAAGCTGCATATCCACCTTTATTTCTGATTTGCATTTCTGTTGAGATCCTAACGTTCAATATACTCTATGAACCTTCAACCACTTTGAGACTGGGAGAGAGAATAAACGCCAGGAATCTGAACCAAGGAAAAATTCATTGAATTCCAATGTTCATAGAATCATTTATGTTTGAAAATACCTATAAGATCATCAAGTATGACCATCAACAGTGCCAAGTCGACCACTAAACCATCTCCCTAAGTGCCACATCTGCATGCCTTTTGGCATAAATGCTGGCAATCTATCTCTTCTCACCTTTGTGACTAAATAGCTGAAAACTTAACCTGTTCTTTGAGGAATCATTCTTCTATCCATCTCATCTTCTGCATTTCTGAAAAAAAAAATTGTCGGTCCACTGATCTGACTGCATCAAAATTCTTGATCACTGACTTTATATAATGGTGACTGCTACATGGATGGAACATTTAGTAATATTTGTACAGTTTCATTCAAAAGGCTAAAATGTAGCTCCTTAGTCATAATATTGATTTTAAAAAGTTCTTTGCTTCATTTTTTCCCCGCTGGCATACAAACTCAGTCAGACAGAAACAGGCAACCCATGAAATATTAAGCTTTTTTCTTATAAACACTAAAGATCAGTCTCCTGAAGTGTTTTGTCAGAAAAGGTCTTACAACTGAACAATGTGAATATGTTCTAGTGGAGTTAAATCAGGAAAGACTCCAGAAGAATATTATTACATTTCATAGAAATATGAATGCTGATACATCTGCAAAGTACAGATCATTTCCATTAATTCACCCCTATTTTTAAATTAGAAATGAGTTTTTAAAATGGCTATGAAGCTAGGCTTAGTTCGGAGGAGGGAATGTGTGTTTTGATGACCTAATACAAAGTTTATTGAAGGAAACAGGAAGGTCCCAGACATAAGCAGGAAAATAAAAACTTTACAAGAGAGGAAGAAAGGAGGAAGGAAGGGACTATGGTGTAGAATCAGTTTAGGAATGTTTCAACTATTTGTCAGGTTCTATCAAAACTTCTAGTCATTGATGTCTCTAGATTTGCCTTGAAACAAGGAGACTGGTTTCTGATACAGAGTTTACTTATTGTGTGTGCAAACCAGTATGAAGGTAGCAAGTGTTCCATAGATTCAGTCATGGGCTTCTTT
This sequence comes from Phylloscopus whistleri, assembly GCA_017589585.1. Lineage (NCBI taxonomy): Eukaryota > Metazoa > Chordata > Aves > Passeriformes > Phylloscopidae > Phylloscopus > Phylloscopus whistleri. The sequence continues at coordinate 4,046,516 of JADMLD010001389.1, read as the reverse complement.
ACACAGCATTTTTTTTAATCATTAGCTTCCTCAGAGTCCTCTTTTAGTAAAATTACAAAATATAATGTCAGAATTACTGAAATAAATAAAAGAGATTCAAGATGTTAAAATCTAGAAGAATACTGCCCTCTGGAGATTTCCTCTTCCTCTTCCTCTTCCTCTTCCTCTTCCTCTTCCTCTTCCTCTTCCTCTTCCTCTTCCTCTTCCTCTTCCTCTTCCTCTTCCTCTTCCTCTTCCCCTTTATTGTTTTTTCAGAATAATTAAGTACTATGTGCATATTTAAAAGTTTATAAAATACTGTTATTTTCTATGAACTCTTAGTTGGAAAATGGGACAGGATCTAACCAAAAAGCATGCTCAACCCGAGCAGGTCAACCAATGCCTTTTGTTGAAACACACCTGAATGAAACATAAAACACCAAACACAAATGTGAAGGTTTAAGTTCTAAGTATCCAAAAATAAGTGGCATAAATTCCATTTACATTGCCTAATTTTTCTTAAAAGGCTTGTTAGTGCACCCACCTTCAGCTATTTTAACTGTCAATGTCTAAATATATTCCTATACTTCAAAGATTTATTATTTTGTCATAGTTAAGAGATTTTCACAGTGACAATACCAGGCACATCACTGCTTCACTGACCATCACAGCTTTGTTTCAATGTGCAGAGGAAAAACAGTCTCACCCTTTCACGGTGGTTAAGCTTCTGTAAACCACTTTGAACTAAACTTCTGGAACAGGACTTTTCTGACCATATTTAGACATCAGCATCCAAAATAGCTGTCTAGACTCCTTTAAAGTCAGTCACAAAGTGTAAGCTTTCTTATAAAGAGATGGATCTGACCCATTTACTCAACTACTGTAGGATGAGGCAACTGAAAATAGGTCTTCAAGTAAAGACTGAGTGCAATAAACATTTTGGCTCTTTTGTTTATTAAGTAGCTTGGAGGGTTTAATTTTAAATTAAAATATAAATCATGTATGAAGAAAAAGTTTATTTTGCTTTTTTATATTTAAATAAATACATGTGATTACAATGTACAATCTACAATGCGTAGATACAAGTATATGTCTAAGTGTTTAAAAGAGTATATGTACTTTCCTCATATCTTTAAAAGGGCAGTGTAATATAGGAATTAAATTCCAAATTGTATCATGGATCAGAGCATAGAAGATACCACTTTTCATATGAGTGTCGTCAGAATAATTCACTTCTATGTTATAGGCCATCTGCTTCTATTCCTTACTTTCTTTGCAGGGATTTACAAAATTCTTTAAATTTATTTTATAAACACAAGTGCTTGTACAAAACAATAAAATATACAACCCTGAAAATTATTAAACCAGCATATAATTTACCCAAGCTTGCACAAATTTACCCCATTTCTTTATTAACTGCTATTTAACTACACATAACATCTATTCAAGAGAGAAGAATTTTCTCAAACTTAAGGTTCCAAAGTGCCTGAGAAAAACACACTAGCCTTTTAAAGTGTCTTCAAAATTTAAAATGCTGATAGTATTAGGTCAAAGAAAAGGAGTGTCCACCTATGCCAGGGATTCTCAGAGCACATCCAGTGCCAAGATCCTCAGATATGCACAAACTGTGAATTTCAGCATTCCTAATTGTGACAGTAAGATAGTATCATATATAATGGAGGACAAAATCCTAAGTTATTTAAATTTTCCCATTGACTTTGCACTGCAAAGGACTGTTAGCTAGCCCATGGTGGAAGTCAATGCTACATTCACTGCCTATTTGCTAGCAAGAGCACTCATTTGGTACCCTGACATAAACACACTGGGTGTCTGAATATGGCATTTCATTATATTCAGTATAAAACCTCCATTCTGATCGACTTAGAATATATTCCATATCTGAAAGAGAGGGTAGTTAGATGAAGAGAATAAAGAAAATGAAAAACCTCATCTTGGTTTTGCTCTGCAAATGTCACTCTGTTACTTAGATTGAAATTCTGGAACATAATAAACTGGGAAATAACCTCAATAAGACACAAATACTCTTATAGTGACATCTTGCACAAACTAAAATTATGGTCAAGAAGACCTAGAAAAGGCCTAGAAAAGTTTAGGCTTGATTTGAAGTCAGCAGACTACTACAAACTCTCCCACAAAATTATTGCAAAAATTATAAATTAAAGACTATAATTATTTTATTAATTATAAATTATAGATTCTTGCTGCTTTTAGACTGCTTCAGAAGAGAAAGGGCTCTCTTTTCCCAAGTCTGGAACTTTAAGAGATAAACTCAATGCAGCTAAAACAATAGAATATTAAATGGGAACAGCAACTTTGTTCCATGAAATACTTGACTTTTATTCTTGTTTTAGCTTTGAACCTCTAGTTCTTCCCTCAATTAAGACTCGTGAAAGACTTTCACATATGCAATGTAAATGCATTAATTTGTTCAGGTAAGGGCATTTTGCATAAGTTTAATTTTATTTTATTTAATTCTTTGGACCAAATATTTATCTCGCCCAGTTGCATCGATCTTGCTGACTGAGTTACAGTAAACTATTTATTCTAGAACTAACCTTGAGCCTTTTAAGGGAACAATGGATTTAATATTTCTCTGCTAGTATCACAAGATATTTTTGGGTTGTTGCATTGCATTTGCAAGAAAAAATAGCCATCAATTATCAAAATACAGATTGCAGACCAAGAGCTTTCATTTTAAAGTGCACACATTTGTACATGGTTCATTCAATCAACACTACCAATATAATGAGCAAACTGGGTGGCCAATCCAGGTCACATCTAAAATGTTTAAAGTATGACTTACAAGCAGAGTAATTTTGTTTTCAGAACTATTCTACTATTAGATTGTCAAACTGTGAAGCATAGTTGCATAATATATTGTACTAGATTAAAAAAAAAAAAAAAACCAGTCAAGAATTGGAAGCTCAGCAATGCAACTGCTTTCATTAAGATTACAGCACCAATTTAAGAAAAATATATTCATAGGTCACAGGGATGGAAGAAAACTTTTGTTGTCCATCTTTCTACCAGTACAGGATTACTCTTATTTTATGTTTGCTAACATGCAGTTAGAAGAGAACAGCAACACACTATCTTAGGTCATTGACAAGCTATTTAGGCCATTAACAGATATGTTTAATGAGAAATTATCCAACAAACCCTGTGGGAAGAACGTGGGCATCACTCTTGATACTACAGTGAATTCCAGGTTTTGCTTTCTTTAGAATTTGCCACTTGCAAGGGTGCTTGGGGATTTTTAAAGATATTTCTTTTCTTGATTACAGAAATAACAGCTATAATAGCCTTATAGATGTAAACAGCTAAATAGGCTTTGGCTGAAGTTTCTGTTAAATTTATCTTTACAAGATACATAATCTTAAACCCAGTAATATCTGAGGATTATAGTGCAAAGGACTGTGTTGAAACCAGTTATTTTTTTTTACAGACACTTGAGTGTATCTACACAAGCTGTCTATATATGATACAAAGGAAATCTGCTTGACTGAAATAATCATCCTGTTGGAGCTCTTTCTCTTTGAGTGTTTTAAAGCCCTAACAATGAAAGGTCTCATCAGCTATTTGTGTTTACACTATTGCTCAGGAATGCTTTGATGGTGCTCTAGAACTGACAAAGACTTTTTGAAGATGAATTCTCATGTTCAAAGAAAAAGTGACAAGATCATGCTCAGGTTGAAGCAATTGCTTTGCTATTTCATAGTGCTTTTTTTTTTTTTTTTTTTTTTTTTACTTTTTTTCCCTTTTAAATGAGCCTTAGAACTTCAGAGATACCAGGGCTCTGAGGCAATGCCACTCATAATCCAGAATTCCTATTAGACTGAACTGCTAAAGTCTCCATCTTGCTCTAGCATCTAGCACTGATTTTATATATATATATGTATGTATGTATGTATGTATGCATACATATATTTCAAAAATATTTTGCTGTGGGAATTTCCAAAGCAACTCAGAGTTTATATTCAATAACTGGGTATGTGAGTCATGAAACTATAAGGACCTGGTGGGAAATTGGTCAGAATACTCATGAATTCTGCTCTAAGAAAATTTGAATGGATGACACAAACAGCTGAATCCTACAATGTTTGCACTCACAGCTACTCTGTTTATTTTTTTCTTACTTTTTTAAAACTAGAACTAAGTTCTTGAACATCTAAAAATATGTTATGCAACGGTCTCTGTAAATGGATAGAAATGCTTCATTGCTGTGGGATATAACGCTGGCTAAAAACCAGTTGCAATTTCTCCATAATAGCAGTAAATAAAGTTTGGAAAAGCTGGAGAGTCCCTGATAAATATGCATATAAAAGACTTTTTGGTGAGGTTCAGATGGACTTCAAGATTAGAATGGAAGGTAAATCATTAGCAAGTTAAAATGCCAGGAGAGGCACTTCTAAATATTGCCATAAAATAGTTTAGAGATTGAAATATGATGTCAAACCACAAGAGATATCATTGCAGAAACAGGTGCTGATATATATTCACGTTCTATCCTCAAATCATTTAAATGAACATAGATGAAGTAAGAATATAGAAAATATCAGCAAAGTTTTCAATATGCTAAGGAGTCATGATAAAATTGAATTACCATATGAATATGAGACAAGAAAGAGAAAACAGAAACAACAGCAGGATAGAAAAAGAAATTTCTGTTCTGGAGAAAGATACAGATTCAGTTTACTAAGTTAAAATATAGATGAAATAAAATTAAATAGAAAAAATAGGAAGACAGATAAAAGCGAAGAAGGAAAATAAAATCAACAAACCAGATGAGGTCATACAAATTGGTTGCACTTGAAAATTCAGAATTCCTTAGATAGGAAGAATCACAAATCCTGTTGATAACACCATGAATGTCAGAGCCCTGGGCCTAATGCAGCAGCCAACCAGAGGCAGGAGGCCCTCAAAGTGCATTCTCACAGCCTTTCTTCCAGCAGTCAGGTTTGAGATCATGCAGCTCTGCCATATCAAAGCTGACCTCAAACACAGACAGTTGAATCCCCAGGAAGATGGAGGAAAGGGGTTGCAGAGCTTTTGCACCTTACTCAGCACCCTCAATATCAAATATTAAGCCAAATATAAAGCCATGTACAGAGTTAAATTAATTAAAACTTCTACAGTGTTTTGAATGAAGTATCATTCAAAAAAAAAGACATTTAAGGGTATCTTCTGATCCTTGCTATGTATGCTACTTCTTGGCTGGATTTTTTGAAACATAATTGAAAATAAAATGAGATAAAATAGATAATGGACATTGAATTAGTTGTTATAGTCCAGTCTGGTTTGAAGAACACAGAACAAAATTTTGCAAAATAAATCAAAATCAAATATGGAAGGCGGGATGTTCTCAAGAGCTGTGGGAAGAAGGACAGCAGGGTACGAGCACCTAGTCAAAGAGCAGAGTGCAAACTTCTTGGTTTAAAAGCATGAATGCATGGCTACAGTAAGAGAAAGTGGCAGCTGTGCATGGCTATCTTCCTACTCTTTCATTGCTACTGGGAAAATAAAATTGAGAGGACAAGACATCATACACTAAAAGCAAGATAAAAACCTTTGGCTTTAAACAACTTTGAAGCAAACACTAATTAATTTCAATGAATGTCTACTACCATTCTGAGTGTGGGTGGTTGGTCTAAGATGGGGGGGTTTGCCCTCCAGTCCTCCGAGAAGAAATTAGTACACGACCCACATTCTTTCAAAGTCTGATTGATCCTGAATTCATCCTTGACATCCAAAATTTTCTTAAACTCTTCAATTTTTTAACTTCTGCAGGCATATTTCACCTGTAGCTGAGAATCAGATTTTGTAAAAATAAATTTCATAGAGTCTTCAGTATGGCTAGAGTAAAAAAGCTGATTAAACTTCTTCCCAATCAAAACAAAAAAAAAAAAAAAAAAACAAAAAAAAAAAAAAAAAAAAAAAGAAAAAAGAAATCTGAAACAGAAACAGTGTGCATGTTTGGTGAAAAGTATTCTCTTTTCATAACGGGCTCCAGCTGTGATTCTATATAAACTAGGAAGACAGGCAGCTAGTTTAAGAGCACTGTATGCAAAGGTCAATGTGGGTTTGTTATTCAGTGTTCAATCTAATAAGGATACAGAAGCCACAGTGGAAAACCTGACTAGCTGGACAGTGCTCAATATATTATATTGTGAATAGACAGGCATAATAATTATGTAAGTTCAATTGATAAATAATTAAAATTACTAGAAAAGAACAAGTAGCAGGTCCCTTTGGATTTCCATGTAAAAGAAAAGCTCTTAAGAAGTACATTGGGTTCATTACACAAAAGAAAGCAAGAGTGTGGGAGTGATATACATAGTGACAAGATATTAATTCTGAAATGATAATTACATTCAAAGCCAGTAGATCAAAACTGAACTGTGTAAACAAATCTGGTATGGTTCCCCTTTTTATAATAGCTCTGTTGAGATTACTTATTGGCAAAATTCAAAGGTTTAAAAGTTCACCAGTGATACACATTGTACATTTTAAATGTGTACTTGAATATTAATTTACAGCTTTAATACCAAGAGAAGGTGAATATTCTAGAAAGTGATTACACTTTATTTCCTGGTCTCCTACACAAGAGAAGAGCCAAAGTTACAATAATATTTTAGATCATCACATGCCAAGTGGTCACTCTTTAAAGAAGCCTGTTCTCCTTTATTTAATCTTCATATGGCTCTCACCCAGCTTCTTCTGGCTACTGTTCCCACCAACAAAAAGCATCATTTCATTAATTTTTCTACCTTCTTGTCTTTCACAAGGTTAAGAAGAATACCTGAGATTCTTTTTGAAAAACCATTGGACAAAAACAAGCTTCAGCTCTCTGACCCATAGAATATTTTGGTAGTCGAGGAAATAAGGATTTTTTGCCATTTACAGAAGAAAGATTCCTTTGCAACTGACCAGAAAAATAGTGAAATCATATGCATATTGTGCTTTTGTTCTAAAAAGAATCATGTACTGAGGAAGTTCCAAACTAAAGTCATATTCACCCACTGTCATTAGTTAAATGGCAACTTAATTCTACAGCTTAAGAACAACTGATACTGTAGTGTCTTACTACTGGATCCACACCTAAATTCTATTTTCAAGTTATTATTATAATTACTGAAGAAAATAGGATAGCCAGAATTTTTGGCTCATAAAGTCTACATCAACATTTTATGACCAAAAGCTGCAAGATACTTTTCAGAGGCCTGAAGTCAGGGGGCCTTCAAGAGTAGCTCATAGACACTCCAATCACTCTACTAGAAAGTAGGTGAAAAAAAAGAAAAAAAAGACAAAGTGAACGTTTCAAGGTATGGTTGAGGCACATGAGTGGCAAAATTTTTGGTATTTGAGGCCAATTAAAAATATTCAAGTCTGCTTGACTGGCAAAAACTATACTGAAATAGAAAACAAAAGATAGGAACTAGGTATTTCACTTCTAAAAATTAATCTTCTCCCAGGCATACACATATTTCACTTTCTCACTGATGCACTGCACTAGTACCTTCCAGCAGCAAATGACAGAATACATCTCATACAAAAGAACTCAACACTTCAGCTATTTCTTTAAAAGAAAAGCCTGCATAAATATTTCACTATTGTAAATTCAACAGTTATCAAGACAGCACCAGATGTAGATTTATCCTAGAGGATTTTATGTGTTTTGTGGCAGCACATCTCATAAAAACTGCAATAAATATGATAATTTTTAATGTCTTTATGCTTTAGTTTCATATTTTATCAACTTATAAAACAAAGATTAAATGTGCATGGATATTATACTCTTAGATATTGCTTTCAAAAGTGCTATAATAAGAGGAATATCAAGATTAATATTTCAATAAAGAGTGAACAATTATCTTTCATTTGATATTTGGAATGGCTAAGTCTTTGGCCACTAGATGCTACTATCGAGGGACATTAGTGGAATTAGTTTGATACACTGATTTAACCTTCACTTTAAACTTTTGGCAGTAGTCATTCTGGATTGTCTATAGATAAGTTTACATGAAGACATTTGGCTTTCATATTTCCCATTAAAAATATCCTGATTCAGAGGCAGAGGGCTAAAGTGACACACTCTTTAGCAGGCATGGAAGGGTGATGAATAGAGGTATTCTATTTTTCTTTCTAATTACCAGTTATCTAAGAGGATGAAGAGAACTTTGATCTTTCAGGTGAACTGAAATGTAAAGTGTAAGAGGGATGTAATTAATAGTCTCGAAACAATTTCAAACAGGTTGCATGGAATAATTGATATTATTTTCACAAATGTTACCTGTGAAGGCTAGATTTTGCTTTTAGGATGTCCACATTTTGCAACAAAGCAGACTAAGTCTAATTTGCATATTGATTATGTATCACATTAAAAATAAACCTACACCACACTGTAAGCTTGTATTTCTTGTGCCTTGATGAATGTAATCACCCGTAATAAAATCAAGGAACCTTCATGTTGCTGTTTTTGTAGAAGGAACACACAGGGTGCCAAGTTCAGAAGTCGCAATATATGGTAGCATAAGAGCTCCAGGATTGTTTCATTTGTGTTAGCAAGGAAAGCACATGTATATTGTTCCTCCCAAGATTAGTGGCAGCTACTGTGCCCTCAGGTGAGTCTTAGCCAGCTTGAATGTGTTTGTCCATCTTGCTTTCCTCTCTGCCAGTTCAATCAGCAGTTTGCAATCAAATCTTTATTTTGGATAATAAATCACTGACAAGTAAAGGCCAAGAAAATATCCTCCAGGATTTCTCACAGCCTCCAGATGCTGGCCTAGTGATGTAATCAGTACATACCTCTGCCAGTGCTTAATCATTCATAAAACCATTACAGACTCTGGGATGATGCTGGACCATATGGTCTAAGATGGGTCCTTCATATTATGTAAATTTTTAAAAATTAAATTCCCATTGTGTTCTCCAGGACTACAATTTTCTTGCCTTTGGAGCACCTGTTCTACCAGCTGTGCTTCAGAAGATGTTGCCTCACAACGTAAGAATGTCCACAAAGGTACAAATAACCCTGTTCCACAAGTGGAGAGAGAAGGTTATTGCATATTCCAGATCTCTGGCCAGTGTAGGAGACATGTTAGTTTACATATATATGGCAACATCTATACCTTTGTGAGAGAGTGAAACCCTGCTATGAGGAGTAGTATACTCCTTTATAGCTAATGCCTGCTTTTGAAGTGAAAGCACTTTTTGAAGTGAAAACCTTGGGATAAGAAAATACCAGTGTACTGACTTTGTCTGTTCCCTCATTCAAGAAACAAACTTTCAAAGTACCTCCAGGCTGAGGAAGTTGTTTTCTTTCAGTCCAGAAAAGAGAAGATTGCATGGAGATCTCACAGCAACCTTTCAGTACCCAAGGGGGTCCTACTGGAAAGCCAGAGAGGGGCTCTGCATCAGGAACTGTAGTGATAGCAAAAGGAGTAATGGGTACAAATCGAAAGGGGGAAATTTAGGTTCTTCAGCTGAATTCAACAAGACACAGGAAATGTACTATTTAATTTTTAGTTGATTCCAGTGATTTTGACCCCTCTGTAAAAGAAAATGTCTAATAAGTTTTCTATTTTGTTTTCCTTCATATTCCAGCTTTTCTCCTAGATTAGAGACCTCACTGTTTTCCTTCTACAAAACTGCATATTTGTGTACAAATATTTGACATAACTGCATTTTCACAAGCAGTTATGTTGGAACTCTTTTATTCACTACAAATCCTAAGTATTCTCACAGTCATCATTTGCAGTTCCACTGCAAAAGAAAATTCAGTAAAAGCTGAATCCATTATCTCTAGATGTGAAAGTAAAGCAGTTGGCTAGTTAATCATATTTTGTCTTAACATGTCAGCTGTATTCAACCTTTTAAATTATTCTTCAATGCTTACTCATTCCTCATTCCTCAGCATCATTTCCTATTATGCCAATTTTCCTCACCTGAAATTGTTGCTGATTGTGCTCATCCCTGTGAGAATTAGCTCATTCTCTTGGGAAAGGTCATTGTTCGTATAGATATACAGGAATTTAACAGGGGTATTGGACTTACAGAAAGAAATAAATGTGCTATCTGGACATATTAGATGGTATAACCCCAAATTATCCATGTTAAAATATGTGCATCTTCCCCACTTCCTCATTTATTTACCATTTTGTAATAAAGGGATTAAGAGCTGCTGAGATTCTGAGGTGTATGCAGCAACATATTATTGACATACTGTATTTTAAAATATGGCCTTAATACTGTCTGAAAGATTTTATCTCTGCAATCTTCTCTGTGAGACAATTATAGCAGTATCACTAAGCTGACATACAATATGTTGCATTTCATCAGGGAATGAGCTGAAATATATTTAGACTAGAGGGTTTTGCTACTTTATCTGCCAGTAGTATAGGTAAAGCAAAACTTATGCTTAGATAGATGTTCACATGGCTGGATAAGCGAATAAATACATGGATAGATGGGAGAAAAAACTTGCTACAAGTGGTGCCCATTTCTCTGTTGACTCTACTGGCTGAAGTGAGGAGTCTATCACAAATTAATGTGTGGAGAATATTCTCCCATGCAGGAAGAATATCTGTAGCAAGAGCGTGAGAAGCCACAAGCTTCCCAGGATTATGTCAGGAGCCACATAGACTCCTGAACATCCTACAGATCTAAACTTAGTTCAGCATTTCATACACAACTTTTGAAAGACACTGTATTGCCTCTTCCATACATCTTGTAGAACTAAACTTTGAGTCATTCAACAATTCACTCAGTGCAGGGATATTATGAATAGCTCCACCATAGCTCCACCAATAACGACAGAAAATCTGCAAAGCTAGCATGGGTTTGGACAGGTTTATACTGATAGACTTTTTTTTTTTTAATGGATACACTTAGCGCAGAATAAAATCTAGAGTGAGGTAGAGGTACTGTTCCAGAAAGACAAGCATGGCAATGACTATGACTTGCAGCATACTGTCTGTCTGCTGAACAGTTAAGAATGAAAGGTCAGCTGCATTGAGCCAAGCACATGGTTTAAAGCACACCTGAGTACAATTTAACTGCCAGCTCTTCTGAACTTTTAGCCAAAAAAAGATAGAAATGGAGGAATAAATCTTTCTTAAGAAAGATATCATGGCTACAGTCAGAAAAAAAGAGTAAGACTGCATTGAAGCAAAAGGTGACCAGCTCATATCATGAGTGGTGCAGCAAATATTTTTACCATGCACAGCATTGCACACCTCTATATAGCCACTGAATTTGACTCACAACTCGACAGGCGGATGTTTAAACAGCTCACAATGAGAATGGTGATCAAAAAAATCTTCCACTGACTGCACTAAATCGCCATGAATCACACTGGGGAGAATGTGTTTACATAATTATATGTATACATACAGTTCACTTGCCAGATAATGCAGACTTTCAGAGGGAGCCATATGAGGCATGTGTTAACATTTACTAGAGATGAGACAATTTAAATTCTTGGTCCTTTACTAATCATTCAACTCCACTTGAAAAAATAAAAAGTAACATCTTCACTTGAACACTAATGTTACATGCTGGGAAGTGCTTTATTGCAGCTTGTAAAATTACCTTTAAGAGAGCAGAGTCTAAATGCAGACAATAACAGAGCCATGGATTTAAAGCATGCTTTTATTTTGGAAAAGTAGCTCTAAAAATGGCATCTTGCGGAGGTTCTCTGTTCGTTATCCCTACCACTCCAATTTAGCTTTGCTTAAGTGTCAAGTGAAAAAGATGTTTTCCTCACAGTTCCAGGCTGTGTAAACTCACCCTCATGACTGCCTTGACAGCAAGTCAACCTGTGTTGCTTCCTGCTAACATATCAGTGCCAGTTCCACTGACCCAGTGGGAAAGCTGAATTACATATAACTGTAAATAGGCACAGAGATTTATGAAGCATCTTTTGGTTTTAACTCTGTCACTGGCCTGTGTCCAAAATCAATCTGGAGCATATATAAGAGAAGGGAAGTGACAGAGAAGAGGCTGTCATCACCAGTCAGCACAAAGGAAAGTCATGAGAAGTGCAGTGAAAGATGCTAAAGTGGAGAAGAGATGAGGTTGGTCCTCCACATCTGAGCATGTCAGGCTTGAAGCAGAAGTCACAAGATTTTTGCTGGACAGGTAAATAAATACATAAAAAAGAGACACCAAAACCCCAAAGGAAACAGTAGAAGATGAGAGGCAAGATGTCCTGGCAGCTGCTAAAGAACTGCTCTCAACAGCTGAATGAGATATGACATTGTTTGCCTCTTAGAGCCAGCTACACAGGGAAAGATCAGAAGATAGGGTGAAAGATATGGATGCTAATCTGCAGTGTAAGGGAGGTGTTTGTGTGATCACAAATAACTAGAGTACCAACAGATTGCAACCAGTCGTTTGGATATCACCATAACTTTTTTCACTCACATGTCCCATGACATGATCTCTAGACTACAAGGGATGCAAAAGAAAAGAAAATCAAGAAATGTCATGTTCATTTCCAGGACCATCCCACAGACTAGCCAGAGATTGGTAGTTCATCATTTAAGTTATCTAAAATGGGGTACATCATCTGAGCCATTCCAACATTCCTGCTTTTGACTAAAAGAAAGCCTAAAAGAAATGATTAGCTCAAATGTGAATATTTATATTGTAGAAGAATATGTAATATTGCACTTACTGTATGACATGCCAAGGCTGAAAAATCCAGTTCAAAGCTCTCAGTCAGCTTCCATTTAGCTTCCTGAACTATTCCTACAGGACTAATATACATAGTGTCTGGACCCATAAAATGACATGAGGACAATTGGCCCAGAACAGCCTATATCCATATGATTAAATTCTCTTAGCTTCAAAATAGGGTTGTCCATCCAAGCACTTTTCACACATGCTAATATCTAGATCAGTCCTAGGAATTGTTCGGATAAACACTAGTTGACCCAGGCCAAGTGCAAACCAAGGAGCCTGATAAAAATTTAACACTATAAATAATAACATCCCAGTGTTTAGTTCTGTTCCCCATCACCATTTATTAGCACAGATATATAACTAGAGATGTACTCCTGCAGTCTGAAACTCAGGCCGCAATCATTTTCAGACTGTGGGTTCTAAGATCCAATGTCCCTTTCTCCTCTCAGCTCTATCCTCACTCCCATTTTCTCCGTCTCCCCAAGTCAAATGTGTGGCAAAGCACTTGAAGCTGAATTGTACTTGGCTCCTCATATTATTTGAATGGACCACTCTAAGGCTCATTTACTTTAAAGGTTGCAAACTGTGCTTGAATTCCCTGCCAATGCATTTACCCTTGGAAAACACCTCATCTTCAGTCTTGCCAGAGCTCACCTGTAAGTTCATGTGTTGTTAAGTGACTCTTTAAGCACTAAAAAAGAAGATCTCTTCAAACATTTAGGTGTTGGGAGGTAGCTTAAAATTAGCAATAAAAATTGCTTACCTGTGTCTAGGCAAAAGACAACAGCAGGAAAGGCTACCTAGTATCTTAATCTCCTTCACAGATTTTCTGAATTCAGCAGTTTAAGGGAGTGAAGCTGAAGACCACCGAGGAAGGCTGAGGAAACCAGCAGCATTTAGACAAGACTTGTCTAAATGTTTGATTATGTTTGAAGACAGGACTTTCTTCAGTTGCAAGCTGTTTAAGAAGTCTTCTGTATCATCTTTCAGTCTTCATCCTTCCCTACCTTTCATAATGGTCCCACGTGAAAACAAAAAATCACGCAAATAAACAAAAAAGCCTGGCACAAATACAAACGCACACACCCCAAAACTCTTTAAAACAAACAAACAAACAAACAAAATTAAAATTAAAAAATCCAAACTCAAATATTCTCATTCTCAACACTTTAGAAGACACAGGACTCTTATCTACTCTTTCGCAAGTCACATTTTTTGAAAATATATTGTTTATATTTTCATTTCTCATGTTAAATCATGAAGAAAACCACCGATCTTATAAGGAATCATTTCTGCATTTCTGATTTTCATGGGGTTTGCCTAATAATCAAATTACCAGAACAGTTTTCAAAGCAAGTGGCAAAAAAACATGTAAAAATACGTTGTTCTCTAGTTGGTTTTTTCTGGTTTTTTTTTCCTATTTAAATCAAGTGATAAGTGAGTCCTGATAAACTGAACAACCTCACTTAGAAGTATGCACAGTGAAAAGCTAAAAGCTTTTAATTAGACACTTGCTCAGTAGGGGTAAAAGTGTAATTTAAAAGACTCAGGGCAAAAGCTGAATTGTTAGTTTTATATTTTAGCACAGCCAAACTAAATTAGACTAAATTAGTTCACAGCTTATTCATTAACCTTCAATAGAAATTTGGATGCACACTGACTCCAGGTTATTGTTTGCAGCAAGCATACACCTAGCTCAAAATAGTCATGCATAACAGTTTAAAGAGTAGATGTAGAGGTTACGTGTAGAGCTTGTGTTGGGAAGTCAAGATTTTATGAGTTCAAGCCATCAAGTTAGAAAATAAATTATTTATTCTTAAAGACATTACACTAATAACTCTACATTTCCTAGACTTGTAATAGAGAACCACTCATTTTCTGTTAAAAGAATACCAGTGATAGTAAACCTAAGCATGCAATATTTCCATTATTTCAGTGTTCTTTTTATTGTGTAACTTACACATAAAAAGCACTTTTTCAGACAACAAAAAAATAACAGCAAGAAAAAACAAAAGTAATAGCTTGGCAGAGATCGCCAAGTGTGATCCCCCTTTGCAGCAGAACACAACAAAATTCCCACTCTTGGCAAATGTAAGACAAAGGTAACGGTATCAGATCTATTTGCAACCTAGAGAAGCAAATCTTGGTTTCAACCAAGTCAGAGGCAAAGCTCCTTTTCACTTTACTCAAGCCAGCATTACAGCCTCAGTAAATGAGGAAGAAATGTTAGCTCCTAATGTTACTTACCACTCACATGTTCCACTTGCTTTTCAGACTCCCCCAGGCATGAAAAAAGAAGTCTACTACTACTGTGCTGCACATCAGATCTCAAAACACAGGAAAACAACTGACAGGGCATCACTGTGGCCTGCCAGTACTGCTAGCAAAGGGTATCTCATTTCTCTTGCAATTGGCACATGGCAGGTATGGGTAAGATAAGCAATGTCTCCTGTGATAGAAACAAATAATATGGAAAAAAATACTGCCAAGATATTATGGAGAAAAAGATTTTGGGATGCAAATCCAAGCTCTGGCATTCAGCTATTTATACTGGTAATAGCTCAGAGGAAAGCTAAGAAGTTCTTTTCTTAAATCTTCCTCAGACAAAACAAGTTTTATCCTTTCTTTTTGTATGATCTCTCTCTTTAATTTGGATGATAGAAGATCTTTTTTTTTTTTTTTAAACATAAGGCTAAAAAATACTAAGCACTTCAGAAATTACACTACAATTTCAAAGTACACAAATGGATTTAAGTAATGAATCCTGAGGACTATGAGTCATGCCATGCTACCTTGTTATTTACACTGATGTACTAACTTGTAGAAAAGAACATATATTTTATTTAAAAATATGACAAGTTGAATTTCTTTCAGTCATCCTAAAAGTGTCTGAAATGGCAATCTTAGTCAGAAAAGCAGGCCATGTGTCATGGAATATATAAAATAAGGAATTAACAGCTCTTATTAGTTTAATTGCCAGCAGAACAAATTAAGATAATTGGTCTCGAAGTATCCATACAGTCCAAAAGCTATCATTCTCCTATGGCTAGGCACCAAACTCCAAGAGAATTCCATGCCAGCCTAGATATAAGTTATATAAGTTTTGAGCCTGATCCAATAAGCACAATAACAGTCAATGGAGAAAGAGGACAATGCATCGTCCTTCAACACAGTCAGTAATACCTAGCAAATTACAGTATCTATCAAATTGTAATGAGTTTCCCCAAATGTTCCAGTGATGTCTCTTCTTGGCAAACTAAAGGGCTATCTCTAAAAATTTTCTAAGTGGCTTTTTAAGTAACTGCTACCTCCCTTATCCTCTCCAGGATGCAGCAAGTATGGTATATTTATTTCCACAAGCATTGATTCAGATTAAAAAATGAACACCTTTCTGCTACACTTGCATCGTGTTTATGATAATTTCCTGCACACATTCAAGCAATTGAATTTCACTTGCATACGTGCCAGCAGGATCTAATCAATTCCCATTAAAGTCAGTGATAGACTTTCAGCTGCCGGCCCCACATCAATCTAACATTCAAGCATTTGCACTAAAAGTGACATCGTTATCTGGAAAAGGAGAGCTGTTGAGTTAACGAAGGAAACAAGATTCTTCCCAAACTTTTAAGAGATGTTTTGAGGAAATGAAAATTTCACACAGGTATATAATAAAACTCGGTTTTCAGTTCTGTCTACAATTGTGCCTCTCAGAGTGTTGATGACATAAAGCTACATATAGCAAAGATAAACTGCCAGTTTCTACATCAGATGTAGCAGTTTATTTCAGTTCTGAGAAAATGTTTCCAAATGCCTTATGAGAGACAAGAGTCAAGCTGGACAGTTCACAACTAGAACAGAACACTGAGTTGATTTAAAGGGAAACTCTGTGAAACAGCAAATCAATTCCATGCAAAACCTGACACTGTACACAATGCCCAGCAGAGTCGCAAAACATATCTTGAAAGACTTGCCCAAAGCAAGTGGTGGATAAATTCTTTCTGATGCTGTGTGAGGATCTCAGTGAAGAAGGGAGATTTTTGATCTGTTTCCCGAGAATATTTACATAGGGATAATATTTCAATGCTATTCTCTTAGTCTCTGCAGAGAAATTGCCTCTATTGTCTTGATTCTAGGTTTAGAAAAGAAATCCTGAAACTTACTAAATTGTATGATCTTGTTATTACTTATTAACACCTGGGAGTGTTGCTGGCATTAAATCTGTTTACCACTATATAGTGACATAAATGAAGTTCGGGAAATCTTGTACTACAAAACAGAGAAAGTTCTGAAATATTAGTTTACAAATATTGTTATTTTTTCTGTTGAGAGACTAATATTGTCTCCACTTTTTATCAGTCAACAGATGTTAATCAGAAAGGTTGATCTATTTTTTATTATTTTCTATTTCTTTCAAAAGCAATTACTCAGTAGGCAGAATCAAAGGGAAAAAGGGAGCCAGACATGGTAGAGTAGGCTGACTGGTAGAATGCAAAGGCAAGTATTGAATCCTATCAAGATTATTAGGGGTTTGTTTGGGGACACTGGCTTCCCCATCATAATGGGGAGAGGCATGCACGTCAAAAATAATCTTACTTGAATTTAGCACAACAACAACATGTACTGTGCCTATGACTAATTTTGTCCTGATTTTATTTAGCAATGTCTTACTCTTTTCAACTCATCATTGTTCATGACCCAGACCATCTTCTGGTCCTTTTAACACTCTCAATAGACCATGTATACATAATCTTTTTCTAAAAAGATATGAGTTTTTCAGAAAAAAATGCAACTGCCCTGCAATTTAAAAGAATACAGAATTACTGTGTCCTGGAACTCTTACCCAAAGAAAGTTCTGAAGAATGGTAAGGAAAGATAGATTTCATCCCTTGCTACATTCTTGAAATGTATAGCCAAATAACAACACAAATAAAAAGCCAGCAGCTGGGTTCTCTTCTCACTTACAGTTTTTATTGCACTGTATGTGTACTTAATTTAAATGAGATCAGCTGGTTTATAAAGTGAATAAACTAGAATCAAATCAAAGGTCCAAGAATATTGTGATGTTTTATGAAAGACAAAAACTAGAGCTAAATGCCATTAGCTATTTCTACAGGACAGTAAGGTACAGAGAGAGAAACGGGACCTAATGAATGAAGGTCAATAAAAACATGAAACTTGATGATGAGAGAAACCATCATCTAGATGCAGTTTACAAATATCTTTTTTTAATAGACAATTTGTCTCTACAATTAAAAAATGATCAAGTTCTAAGGAGAGTCATAAGAAAGCAAAAAACCCTCAGTTTAACTAATACTTTAACTAATAATTTAAATTATGAAATTTTGTGTTGTCAATGTTTCCACAATCTTGCAAATAAAAAAAAAAAGAACTTAAATCAAACAAACTAAAAGATCTACAAAGTTATACATAAGTTTTCTATATCCTGTGAAATTAACGTATGTGAAAGTGTAATTAGAACATTAATGCTAGTCCCTTAAGAAGAAATACCATGCACTTATTCAAGAGTGAATTACCAGACTAATTAGTCACTAATATCTGGGCATTAACTCTTCAGACCCCAACAGTTCAGTGATCCTCGTTTGGACAGAAAGGGGAAATACAGTGTGTAGAAAGACAGTTGCCTGTCTTACGGAACTTATTTTTCAAAGGTGACAGAAAGAGATGGGAGAATAAAGAAGAGCAGTGAGAGGTGGGAACAGAGCTGTTTTTCAATAAATATATTATGCAATCATTCCACCATTTGATATGAAGTAGCATATGGCATGAAAGCATGTGCTACAGATGGAGTCCTCAGTGACACAGACATCTGGCATCCAGGTATTTGATTCTGTGCATGCCAGCAGGCAGGGGCTTTCCAGAGCTTATTCACCTACTATTTTTTCACAGCAGTATCAGTTTTTGTCCACACTTTTCTTTTACATGCTAATACAACATATTTTTTACACTCCTTTATGTAGACATCTTGTGGTGGGTTGGCCCCACGTGGCAGCTAAATTCCCACCCAGCTGCTTGCTCTCTTCCCTGCTTCAGTGGGACAGGATATGGTAAAGAAAGAGTAGGAATGAGAGAACACATGGGCTGAACTAAGGGCAAGCAGATTGCTTACCAAGCACCATTACAGGAAAACCAGATTGGTTTGGAGGAAAATTAACTTAATTTACTGCCAATTAATTTATGGATGTATACATATAATTACTGTTTCAGGTATTGAAAAAAAGAAAAGAGAAACAAACATTTACACACTTAGGGAAAACACCTTTCCTCTCCCTCTTTCAAGATCAACTTCACTCCTCCTCTATGTTTTTGCTGCATTTTACACTCATCCCCTTCCATGAGTCAAAGCATGTGCAGGGATGTTGTGGTGGTGTGATTCCCCTCCATGCACTTTCTGTCTCCTTTCCTCTCCTCCTCTTCTCCTCCAGCCTTGGTGTTCCCTTTGCTGTTTCTCACTCCTTCCCCCTCCTCTCTCTCTCCCCCTGTCTGTGGGTCTTTGCTTTTTCCCCCTGCACGTTCCTACATTCCCAGAGGTGCCAACTTTTTCATGACAGACTCAGCTGTATCCTGTGGTGGATCCATTTGAGCCCCCTAGAAGCAGCTTTGTCTTGAGTGAGGCTGCCCCATGCCTCTTCCCACAAATGCCAGCCCTGCTGCCAGCACCTTGAAACCTGAACAGAATGCACTTCCATTTTCTGCAAAATGGGAGATATGCTGTGAAGTTTGTTTTGGTCTGTTTGAAGAGTGGGATTGGTTTTTTTTCTAAAGGACAATTACATTGAATAGGTCAGCAGGAAAACAATTTGTTATTGTTTATATTTAAGAAAAATCAAGATTAAACATATTTTTAAGTTGGAAACAGCTGTGATTACTGTGGCTTAATTTTTCAGTTTTGGATCATGCCATAGGGAAAATTCTACCATTCTCAATTACTGTCTCCATAGCTATTGCATTATTTTATATATTACAGTACTATACCCAAAGAACAAAATTCTCTGCCACGGTCTTCCCTAAAAAGATCTCAGGAATATGTATATATATAGGATATATTATCTCAAGTTTCAAATTGCTCACTATCTCCAAGAAAAGCAGGGATGCAGAGTCCTAAATTGGTTTGAATGTTGCTGACATGAGGCATTGTTTGCCATGTACCTGTGGTACCTCATAGAGTTGTTATGAAACACTGAAGTCCAGTCTTTATTCCTCATCTGCATAAATGTAGCGAGCAGCACAGATCCGGCTGGGTGACCCAGGATGACAGAAAGCATTGCCCAGTACACTGGCTTTAGCCTGGACTGCAGTGGATTTCTTCACAGTGCCAGTATGGGAACAGGTTTTGGATTTGTGCTGGAAAGAATGTAGATAACACAGGGATGTTGTTGTTATAGCTGAGCAGGGCTTGCACAGTCAAGGCCTTTGGTCCCTCTCACTCCATCGCACCAGTGAGGGGGCTGGGGTGCACAAGGGGCTGGAAGAAGGCACAGACAGGATAGCTGACCCCCAACTGACCAAGGGGATGTTCCAGCTCACATGGTGTCATGCTCAGCAATCAAATATGGAGTAGGAGGGAAGAAAGGGGAACATTCAGAGTTCAGGTGTTTGTATTTCCCAGTAACTGTGACTTGTGGTAGAGCCCTGCTTTCCTGGGGATGGCTGAACACCTGCCTGCCCATAGGAAGTGGTGAATGGGTTCTGAGTTGTGCTTCAGTTGTGAGTGCAGACTTTTCTTCGTCTATTAATCTATCTTTATCTCAACCCACAGGTTTTCTCACTTCTACTCTTCCAATTCTCACCCCTATCACAATGTGGGAGGAGTGAGCAAGCAATGTGTGGGGCTCAGCTTCCAGCCGTGCTTAAACCACAACACCCAGTGAAAAAAATTAGGGAGAATTACGCACTAAAGCAAAAAGTGGAGATGTTTTCTTTTGGACAAAATATCTACAGAGAAGTTATAATATCTGAAAAGACATTTGACTTTGCCCAGAGCACAGTCTCTGCACGGCCCAGGATTGCCTTTTGCCAATTCGTTCATCATCCATAAACTGATTGTATTTATCCTTGGGCTTGGCTGTAAGATTGTGGCTCTATCTTGTGAAGATGCCATCTGCTTTTTACTGGCACTGGAGTCAGTGGTCTGGCACCCTCACATAGATGGTATTTTCAGAGAAGAGAGCAGAGTGTTCAGTTCCAGAGCGCAAGGCTTGGGATAGATGGAGATCTGTCAGTGCAGGCAGGTATCTGCCCTGTTTCCAGGTGTCTGGTTTACCTGTTGTCTCACATAACATTGAGGGTTTCTCTTCTGGAGCACCATCTGACTCAGTAACACTTCAGCAGCATTTCTTTTTCACAACTGTCTTTCGAGAGCCAGAAAAGTCACTTTTTGTAGTGGATATATCCTTGATTTGCAAGGCAAAATGTCAGCTCTAATGTGAGGACAGTTTTATCAGGAAGATCAAAGACAATCTGTCAGGGATGTGAAAAAATAGTTTAAGACATATTTTTCTTTGGACAATATATTTTTTACTACTTCTTTAAGTACAATCAATATTGTATTGATTATCGCCAGTATCATAAGCCAAACTTTATGATTTTTTTTTTTTGTCAGCATTGTAATTCATTGTTTACAGTAGTTCAGCTGCTGGTAGATTTTCTCAGACGAACCAGTTTGAATTAATTTGTCTTATGTGATGTGACTCCTTTGAATATTATATTTTGTAACAAGACAAATGTGGATTTGACAACCTTTCTTGCAGCATTAAACTTGTATTTGTTGCAGCAAGATGATTCAGGAGTTACTCCTTGCAATTTATTTAGATCTTGCTCTCTGACTAACACATGCATCAAAAAAACACACAGAAGAAAAGGAGTAACTGAAGGTTTAATTGTAACCACAAATCTCTAAGTATTCACATGGCCATTGAATCTAGATCTAATTCTAGAGACTGTTCAGTGGTTTTGGTTTTTTTCCTCAAGTCTTGCATCCATTTGGCTACAGCTTTACTAGGTGTGAGGATGATTGCCATACCATGAGTATATGTAATTATGTTGAGAATTATAAATAAGATTTCAGGCAATTAGTTTATTCATTTCAAGTAGGAAGAAGGTATAGTTTTGTCCATATAAAAATAATGGTCATACTAAACACTAATGTGAGCACAGGCTTTTATGAAGGAAAATATAACATGGTAATAAAAGATTATACCTTCTTTTGCTTTGGTCAGTGGGGAGAAATTGAGAATTAGAAACCTGTCACTTGCTAAGTTCTGGGCATTTGACGCTCCAGTTTTAAATCTCCTTTAATGTTTGTTTCTATATGAATGTTGGTGTTTATTTAAAATTACAGATTATTTCTATCTCAGAGCTTGCAAATTTAAACACCTTAAGATCCTGACATTTTTAAAGTATATATACTTTATATAGGTGTATATATATGCTACTACCTTCAGTTTACCATTTGATTTTGCAGGTGTTAGTTGACTGCTCAAATAGCAGCAAGTTAAGTGAGCAACACAATGTGCAGACAGGAGTAAAAGGAGTGTCTTCTGTACCCAGACTGCCTTAAGCTGTTTAGAAAACTTCCCCTGTGGCTGGTTCAGATGAATGAGCATAATTAACATGAATCTCCAGTGGCATTGCAGATGACAAATGGATGTTTATGCATTGAAAAACTTTGCTTTTGTGTTACTAAGATCTGTTGCTGTGATTGTTAATTTTTTTTCTTTCTCTCTGTCTCTTTGGAGTATCTTAAAAATAACAAAAAGATTCTTGCTCACAAAATAATAACAAGTCAATGAGTTCTATATTAGGCTTATCATAAAGTTCAGAGCTTCCATGAATAAGGAGTTCAAGCTAATGAAATAGAAACTGAAAGATCAATACCACTCAAGTAAATACAATGAAGGATCCAATCTAGTACCACTGAGGTTTTGATGGCAATAATTCAGTTTTTCTCCTGCAGAATTGGGATGATAGAAAGCAGTCTGTAAAAATGTTCTGTAAAATAATGGCACAGCAATGTATCTAACTCCATAAGTAATGCTCAGATTTTCTTTTTGTCAAATATCTAATTAAAGCAGTAAGCGAGTCCAACTAATCAAAATATGCGGAAGCCACATTTTTCTCACAATCATTAATTTTTTTTAACAACAACATAGCTCTGGATCAATCAAGTAAATCAACACTGCCATGAAAAGCACTTTGGTGGTGGAAGAGTTATCTAAGTACCACTTACTATTGTGCCCAGAGAGTCTAGAAAACAGCTCAAGGGAGCTGTTACCAGAAGCAACACAGTTTCAGGAATTCAGGAAAAGCTGACAAAGACCCATCCTAGAAAAACAGTACTGATTTGTCTTACATAATTTACAGTGCAGGGTCCTGATCAACATTGGCTCTTTTGCCAGACTGAATATTTCAATAAAATATTTGCCCATTAGAAAGAAAACAGTTGAAAACACTGAGTTTTGTGGAGAAGTTATGCTTCAGAGATGTGAAAGGGGAGATGAAATACAGCACTACTCAATAGGCCAGTGTTTTGTCTTAGCTTCTTAAGGAGTAATTAAATTCTCACTTCTGCTGACTGTACTTTTAATATAAGCTCATATTAACTTTTATGGAAAATTTGAATTTTCATGTATTCAAACCTAAGAAGGCAATCCTCCAAAATCCCATATAACATACAGCTTGCTCTTTTTCTTTTGGAAATACACATATTTTGATTTACAGACCTGATGGTCTGTCCTTAAATAATTTTATTCCAGAAGTTACTACTTCAGTCTGTGCATTGAGCTTAAACTCTTTTGTGAATAATCTAACTTTTACTTCCAGTCAATCAGTTTTATTGGGCATCTCTTTTCTAGAATGGTAGACCCTCTGCTGCTGACTTTTCCTCCTACGGTAGAAAGAGACCACCAGACTGTGGTTTTATATTACTCAGCACTACAACCCTTGCTTCTCACTGTTGATTCTATAGGTAAAGTAATCAGGCTTCCATTTAATGACTTCTCTGCTCAAAATCTGGCTAACTAGGGTAAATTCATTGGAGATGTGAGTTTGAACTAATCTGGGCAGAAAAGGAAGTCTGAACTTGGGCCTCCTACTTCCCTCAGAAAATATTCTGTTACAAGGTATTTTAGAAAATACACCCACAGCCTCCTCCTCTTTCTTTTCTTTTTAGGAAAGTATCAATGAAACTCTACAGCCTTACAGCTTAGTTCTGTCAGTTCATCTGAGAATACCATCTAGGCTGAAGTTTCTCAGGGGACTGAAGGGAAACACTGAAATTCAACATCTTGGCTGGACCTAGTCATAAAATAGCCATCAAGCCTCTTGAAACCAGGACAATTTCAAAGATTCATAAAGATGCAGTTCTGGTCATATGAGCAGCATAAAGACTTGCTATAAAGTATGGTCTGTCTTTACATGGTAGCTAAGCAAGATTTTTCAGAGTGACAGCTTTACCTTGGTGGGTGTATTCAGTTTAGAACATACAATGCTTTTAGATCTGGCCTTTACAGCAGAAAGCATCATGGCTTTCTACAGGGCAAATTAATGACTGAATAGACTAAAACACTTCACAAATAGATAGTGATAAACTGATGGAGGAATTCAGACCACTAAATGAGCAATAATACTCTACTTATCTAAGAAGCAAGCATGCTTAAATATTGCAATGTCTATAAGCTACCACTGTCATAACAAATTAAAGCAAACACTTTCCTGCTTTGAATAAAGAGGCTGAGCAGCTACATGACTGCAGCCACATCACTGAGCACAGGAAGTCACACTGCAGCAGTCAGCATTTTTAGAAAGCCCATCCTTTTTGTAGCTTTTTATTTTCCCCACCTTTCTTTAGTAAGTCTCTGCTTATCAAGAGTTGAGGGACATTGGCCAAAAAAACTTGTGGGAAGATTTGTGCCAAATTAATTCCCTATGACCACTGCAGTTCCAATTAGGATGTTACACTGTAATTTTTTGACACTGCAAGTCCTAGTCACAGCCTAAGGCCTAACCATGTACAGATTTAACAAGGAATTTAATCTGTACACATGAATGCATTTATGCATTAAGCTAACCTAGAGCTAAGTCTTTACAGTCATATCATTAGCATAGTCACAATCTTCTTCCAGCTGTGGTTACAGTGGCTGAAAATTACTGCCACCAGGCCCAGAGGCAACTGTTGTCTCTCTGACCTACCATGTGTGTATTACCCATGACTTTTTATTTAAAAAAAAAAAAAAAGAGACTGCTTAAAAATTTTAAGTAATATATTCATGCTAATCTGGTTTATACGGACTAAAGTGATCCCAGAAGTACCTGAATTGAGGGTATCTGAGGAAGCAGTAGCCTCTGGCCCCAGTGCTCTGGAAATGTCTAACTCTGGTTAGCAGGGTAGCAGCAGGAAGAGAAAATGTGATGACACTTTCTTATTTTTTCTCTCTGTAGGTTTAAGGAAGAAATTGTCTGGTCTGAGAAATCCATTTAATCTTATTTATTTACTTACTTACCCGCCTATTGTTAAGTCCAGTAAGAATTTTGATTTATCTGAAATTTCATTTTGCCCAGCTGAGATAAATGCCCTTGAAACCTCCCATGAATTAACAGAGATTAGTTGTGAGACATCAGTCTGAATAATCTTACGTGTAGCCACAAGATGTTTATGCAAACAAAATAGTTTACAGTCATTACACTATTGAAAACTATTAATCATCTCTGAAATTTTTTTATCTCGTCTACATGCTAAACCAAGGAATGATTTAAGAAACCCTAAAAATCTAGAACCAAGCCATGCCAAAACATGTGGTAGTGCAATTGTGGCCAGTTACAAAGCTCAAAATTCATTTTTGTGTATATGTATAATATTCTATCCACTATCTCATCAAAGATTCAGGCTAATTAAGAGGAGGGTATTTTGGCAGTGAGCCCAATTAGTTTTAGATAAGACGTGAAGTGATAATATCTCCTCTCTAAGGAGTGAAATGCCCAAATATAAGTATTCAAAGAAGTTATGTTGTACTAATCCTTTTGAGTCAGAAAACTAAATATTGTGAAGAAAATAAGTTTGATGAGTAGATTAAAAATCAAGTGCTATTTTAAACATGAAGTAGAAATAGCCAGTTGTGTTTAGCTGGCCTATATACACTGAGAAAGAGAGGAAAGATATTAACTCAATTGACTAAAAGAGCTATTGTGCAGCCTAGTAAAAGCTCAAGAATCTAAGAGAGGAAGAAATAAAACTAGGCACACAAAGGAATAAATGGAATTTAAAAAATGAAGATTTTTAGATATGAAGTACTAATTATTCAATTTTTAAATTTGCTTCTCTTTATTTTATTTCTTCATTTGGACAAGTTATAATCCTGAGTATGTGGTATGTAAATAATACTTTCCTGAAAGTTTGTAATAAAACAAACATTTGAAATTAAATCATTAGTAAAATGGTTTATAAAAGGACTTTTTTATATAACTATTGTAGCAAACACTTATGCTCCATTTTGTACTTATGCATACAAATATATATATTAAATAATACAATCAGTGGTCAATTCACATATTTTGTAAGCAATTGCAGTGTCTTGAAACAGGGAGGAATTGTATCAGCCCTGCTCTAGGAATGCTTAAGCACATCAACAGTGTGATAGGAGGCAAACTCACATTATTAAGATCTTCTGCAGTGAAAAAAAATCCAACTAATTTAATGCAGAGTACTCACAGACATGTTTATATATTTATTTATCACCTGAGGGATATGACTGCACTTCAAGATTTCAAATAGGTAAACAACAAAGAAGAGAGAAGAACCCAAAAACTAGTGGTTTTTAAAGAGATCTAAATGTCTTGGAGATACTGGTTTTACATATACGCAAGGAAAATACGTGGTGCAGCATAATTTGATTTATTTATCTGATATTCTGAAATGAAGGATCTTTATTTTGTCAGAGTTGTTTTGACTCTCCTGATGTATTGTAGCAAAGCATGAGAATTTTTTATTTCAGAACTAACATATTTCTCTTTTTGGGTAGGTATTCACATTTGACACTCTGCACAAAAGAACTGGAATGCTGTCCAGCAAAACTTAAGATGGGCCCAGTCAGGCACAGATAAATTCAGTGCTTCTAACAAAAGTGGTATGCTCCAAGAGTGATAGCTTCATGCTCCAAGAGCAATTGCTTTAAGACACAGCACTTGACATGTCAACTATCCTACCCTCTTAACCTTAGAAAAACTTTCATTTTCAGAGCTCCAAGCAGAAGTACCAGCATTCTCTTACCTAATCCCCACTGTCTGGTGTTCTTTCCTCTAGAAAATTACCCTTATTTTTATGCCACTTGCCTGCAATTCTATGAGCAAGAACATCAGCAATAACTAGCACATCTCTTGTTCATTCATCCTGAATTGCATGGAGTGGATACTATGAGTAAAGGAAGCCAGGAATAATTTAGCACCTATTTATCATGGAAATAAAAGTCCTTTATAATCAGACCTTCAAAGATCAGAAGGATAATGATCTCAAAACAGGGCTTCAAAACATACCATTACTATGCGTCAGGACCCAAGACATATCCATCATTAAAATATGTATTACAAAATCTGTGCTAAAAATTTCATAGCATTGATCCAAGAGACTAATCAATCATTATGATCACAAAGGGCTACTCAAGGATAACTGAAGAAGAACAAGTAATGCCACCAAGGTGATGAATTCATGAGTGAATGAGAATTTAATGCAACACAGATGAAGTTTCAAGTATATCTGAATAGAACCAGGCTTGAATATTGAAAAAAAAGTTGCTTTTGCTGAGACTGAACTAGGAAAAAAAGTGCAGATGGTCTTGCCTGGTTTTGAGACTTAATTTATATAAACAGAGAATGGGGAAGTAGCAGATGTCTTGCATAAGTTCAGGTCTTGCATAAGTTCAGACTTGGAATTGTGCTCACATTAGCTGGTCTTAAAAAAATAAAAACTCATAATTGGGCAGAGAGATCGAGAATTTTTTTTGTCCACAAAACTGTAAATAGCAAAACAGAGTTTTAATGACACAAGTCATTAAATATAAAGGTTTTCTTTTCTTGGTTTCAGGTCAGGCAAATGAAATTTTAAGAAGTGGACATCTATAGAAAGATAAATGCAAATTTCAAGATTACATTGAGAAAGTATTTTCATATTTAGTGGTTTAGGAATGGCAAAGCGTCACTTAGATTAGGCTTGTAGCAAAATTAATCTTAAGAAACAACAGTACAATCAGGAAGATAACATTGTCTTGTTAATCTGGAGAACATGCATTCAGCCTTTCTTTGGATAGAAAATAATTTGAATTTTCTACTCAGTGACAGCCATAAATGACAGTGACTTAGCATCCCATAGTTTTTACAGTTATGTCTCTCTGCTGTTTTCCTTGTTGCATCATGCCATAGAGGGTTTGTTAGCACCATTCAATAGCATAAAACCATGTAATCATAGCAAAACTGAAAAATACCTCAGAAGTTCATTTGATTATGTTCATGCACAAAAGAAAGACCTTTTCTTTAATATCTTCAGTGCTGGCTTCCAGACAGCCAGTTTCAGTATTCAGTTTTACTGGAAACTTCCAGAAAATTCTGCCAAGTATTTTTCCTTTCTGAAGTTTGAGGGCTTTATTTCTAGTCCTGGGCATAGTGAATAGATTATCGAATTTCTCTTTGAACCAGTCTTCTATTGCTTGTCTTCATTTTCTCTTGTCTTCTCTAGCTTTAAGTACATCAAAATGTCCCTAATGTTTCCCCATGCTCTAGATATTTTTTTAATTATGAAAGCAATTAAAATAAAAACCACAATGGTAAAACAGAAGTAGAAACATGCTAAAGAGCAAGGTAGACTTCATTCCCTCAGACTAAACAATGAAAGACAAACCATGAGTCGTTATTGGTCCACTCTGTGCATTCTCCGGAATTAGTTCAAACTAGATTGACCAAGAGTACAACATCTCCTTCTACCATATTGGGAGCAGGTACCAAACTATTCAGTTTTGTTATGCCATAGTCCTTTTTGGACTGTTTATACCATTCTCATCCTTTACCTCTACTCCACTGAAATGAGAGATGAGGGCTGAGGAGAATTCACAAACTTGACTCCAATTTTAGATATAATGGACCTGAAAGAATTTGTACAGGCCTTTAAATTATTTTCACACCTCAGAATTTTGGAGCTGCCAATGTCTATCTGGTGATAGCATACAAAGAAAGCTCAAGACTCTACCAAGTCTTTCAAAGATACCTGTGTCATTCTCATTGCATGTCCAAAGAAGATTCAGCCGCAAGGAGGGAAGCCATCCTCCTCTTATCCCGTTACCAATATTTACTAATGGATCACACAGTCCATGCCTCACAGTCTCCATACAGCTCTTCTTCCTGCATCAGTATCATTCTGGTCTCCAACCAGACTTTTATTAAAGTATGGAGATGTTTACACATCTGTTGATGTATTCATCACTTCTCTGTAAATTCTTTGCACTCCTTGGAAAGAAAGCAACTGACAGCAAACTGAAGCAAAACTGACAAAGGCATTGGGTCCATGTGTGCCCTTTTCTCTCACTAGAGAGTTATAATGTAGCTAAGACAGGCCAGTGAATTAGTCTCTTTGATTTTCAACTGCTTTGACATGTAGCACACTACAGGCTTACTTTTTGTTTTCTTCCACTGGTATAAACTTGGGATAGCACATAAAATAAAAAGTGCTTGGCCAGCATGAAAACATGGCAAATTTGTCTCATGGCATTAAAAGTGTCTCTTGTCTCTTCATTCTCTTCTCTGCTGGACACTAAATAACAGGCAATAAATTAATTAATCATGATTATAATTTACGAGGGGTTTTTGTTTTTTTTTTCTTTTATAGTAACTCAGTAAGTGTGTGAGGGTTTATAACCAAGGAACTCCTTCTTACCCATTGCTATAACTCTGCATTCACAGTCTTGGCAAGAGATTAATTGGCTCTGATCTTTGAGAGTATCTGAACAATCATTCTGAACACTTCCCCAAACAGCCAGACTCAGCCATGCTGTGAGTATACTCACAACACATATATACACATGGCATGAGAACTACATCCACTTGCCTTGCAATGAGCAGAGCACAAGTTATGACCAAGAGGGCAGGCTTTTGCTTTTCATCAAGCAGATTCAGTACGCACATCCTCACTATAGAGATGTAGCACGTGGCACCACAAAAGATGCAGTTATCTAACAACTGAACTGTGGAGACCTAAATGAGTCATTTGCCTGATTTTTTGTATGACATTCCAAAAACTGGAGTTCATTAAACACTCAGCTTGGGTTTAATGTAGAAGATTAGAGGCACCATCCATACATAACTTTGCACAACAGTTGCTTAGTAATCATTCCAGCATGTGTTTCATAGCATGAATCTCTGAAAAAAAAATATAATTCAATTTCTCTGCAAGAAGAGTAACAAGGCTCGTGAAAAGTTTAGATACTATATCTTATGAGGAAAGGCTGAGGCAGCTGGGTTTGTTTAATCTCAAGAAGAGGTTGAGGGAGACCTCATTGCTCTCTACAACTGCCAGAAAGGAGGTTGGAGTGAGATGAGGGCTGATCTTTTCTACCACACCTGCAGTGAGAAGACCAGAGGAAGTGGCCTTCAGCTGAGAAAAGGGAGATTAGTAATAGGTATTAGAAAATAGTCTTTTACTCTTAGGGTGGCTAGGCATTGGAATAGGTTGCCCAGGAAGGTGGTGGAGTCACAGTCCCTGGAAGTGTTTAAGAGGCAGCTGGATCAGGTGCTAGGTGATGTGGTTTAGCAGTTTAAGAGTTACAGTGACAGTGCTGGGTGAATGATTGGACTGGATCCTAAAGGCCTCTTGCATCCTAGATGATTCGATAAGACTGCAATTGTTCAGTTTAAAGGCTAACATTGGAGACAGCAGAAACAATAAGTGAAACATCATGGATATATTTCCATGATGAGAAAAGAGCATAGGACTTTAGCTAGAAAAATATGAGTAACTAATAAAAGAGATTTGAGGAAGTTTAAGTGTTTTAGTGTGCTCTGTCCTTAATTTATCTTAGTCTGTCTTCAGTTTTATTTATTTCTGTTTCTAGGACTGATAAGCCTGTCTGCATTTAAGAAAGTTATACCACTTTTTCTTCACATTTACTCTTCCTGGGTGCAAATTTTCTTATGCCGTACAGTGCTACAGGGGTTAAACAATTTTCACTAAAAATATCAAAAGTAGTGAGTACTTTTAATGCTATAGAAATAGATAACAACATTTTATATTATTGCATTTCATTAACAATATAAACTTTTGCTTCCCTTTAAGAACCCGAATATTCAAAATATTCACGATCTAAAGTAGAAATAGTAAGTGTTGTCATGCTTTTAATTATATGAGCAACATGAGGAAAAATATGTAGGTAGAGTTCCATTAGCCTGTTGCTTCTCTTTCTAACATTAAGGTTCATTTAGAGAAATAAATACTATAATCTATCATTCAATCTAAGAAAAGATCCTACAGATGTAAAGGAGAGTAGAATGCCTACAGTAGTCACACAAAAATGCCTGTAAAAATAGTTTAAAAATACATTAAGTTCTAAAATACTTGTCCATAGACACAATAATGAACCTCAGTACACTCACCTGCTGGTTACCTAGACTGAAGACTAAGAACTTAACATGACATGAACTCTCCCTAAAGGAAATGTATGTGTGTCTCATAGAACACAGAAAATAAAGTAAATTAAATATTCTTGAGAATACCTTGCCTATAATTTCACTATTTAATTCTCTCAATTATTATGTCTCAGTTTATCTCAACATCAGAACTGTACTTTTGAACTGTCAGAGGTTCCCACTTTTCCATAGTAGTTTTCATTATGGCAAAAGCTCAGTTGATTGAAATTAGCAGTTTCCTACATTTATTGTGCTTCACTGACTATTCATAGCCTTAGAAAATAACATATTTTACAGTATACTGTTGTTATGCTTCAAGGAAATAAAACACTGAACTGACTAAACTGATGAATTTTTTGGCAATTTTATACAGCACAGAATCATTATGCTTATTTTTCTTGCTAACTACAAATGATAATTATATCTGAAGTTACCATAAAAATCTATGACAACAAATAATTCTGCAGTCATCCAGCTAGCACATCGATAAACTAGTTTCATTATAGTTCCACCAACTGCAAAAGCCATAATAAGTTCAAAACAGACAATACAGTATACTTGCCAATGTCACAAATGAGATTATATAGCAGTCTCTTTTTGTAATGTACAAGGCTTTCTTTATTTTTTCCAAATTGATATATAAGTCATTTTTACCTTTCAGTTTACAGGTTTTTTATACATAATGACTGCAAGAGAAGTAAACATTATTAAATTACCTCCAAAACAGTGAGTAGAATGTGGGAAAAGGCTATCACCTACTTATTATTACTGAGTTAAATAATCACAAGTTCATAGAAATATAGTTTATGTTTTGAGTTAGATAATGGGTAATCCACTGATGTTCTGATAGGACACTTGCCTATGAATGGTGACTAATGTACTAAAAGTTACCCATCTGGAATATGCATACTGCAAGACTTTTAATTATAAGAATAATGCACTTATTCATATTTGTTGGTACAATATCAGCTGAAACAGAAAACTTAAATATTCCTGAAAAAATATGCACAAGCACAGCACCAGAAAAGATTTAATACTTAGCAGATGGCTAGTTCTGCAGAGATGCTTTAACAGATGGTTGGCAGGAAGGTCCGAAAAAAAAGTTTACTGGTGTCTGAAAGTTATAATCTTACCAAACAAGACTCCTTCTCTCTTCCCATGAGGGTAATGTGTGGCATCACACTGGTCAAGTAAATAATATGAGTAAATAATATAGATCTTATATCTAAAGGCAACCACCATTACCACTTTCTAAAACCTAGCACAAGATTTAAAAAAAAAAATCTATAGCTTCCTTATCACCTGTTGTTGCTTGGTTCATTTTTTATGACCAGTGAAAGCATGTGTGTCCGTGCATAAACTTGACAGCAGAACTTTTCCTCCTAAAATTTGGGAATCCTCCTGCCTATGAAGTGGACATGTAACTCAGACCATAGCTATCATCTCAAAAGAAACATCACACCTTTCTGGGTTGCTTTATTAGGTAACTCCATTGTTAAAGTTGTTCCAGTGTAGGGAAGACAATAATCCTTGACATCCCTGAAGATTTCATGGTTTGAGAGCATTAGATCTCATGTCAATTCTACCGTCCTCAGGGAAACTTTTTTTTTTTTTTTAAGGAGAAAACATAAAATTTAAATACAAACCCACACAATTTAAACTTAAAATTGTTTACATTTTGTGATTGTACGTAATTTCCATTGACTCATAAAACAAACAAACAAACAAACAAACAAAGACTCAGGAATATCTAATAATGTGAAATTCCTGTTGAAGCTTGCTACATGCTTGCAAAAATCAGCACAGAGATTAACAGAGAGTTAAGCTGTCTTCAGTACAGATAAATATGACACTTCTTGCCACAGAGAGAAATCTGTAAAGTAAACGGAAGATTCTTTACCAAATGGAAAAAGTGTCCATCAGTAAGAATGAGTTCTAGTCTATTTATTCCAAAGGTAGTATAAAGTATAATTAAAATTTTGTTAGTCATTTGAGATGTCCAGTTTTTAAACATCAACTCCAACACAACAATTTCTGATTTTGTTTCCCAGTTGTGTCTGTGAACAAAGCGAAGCTACCTTTCACTTCAAGAAAAACATATTATTTTTTATTCCTAACCATTAGAATTCACACGTGTTATTTGTCCTGCCTCATCTCTAGATGTCATAAACTTTAAGAGCTTTTTAGACACTGTTCCTCATTCTTTTGAGGAACAGAGCATTATCAGTGCAAAAGAGCTCTGAGCAATCTGATCTAGTTGGAGATGTCCCTGCTCATTGCTAGAGATGTTGGACTAGATGACCTATAAAGGTTCCTTCCACTCTATAATTCCATGACTCAAACTGATTTCAGTAGTTTTGATTAACAACTTAACCAAAAGAAGGTAAAAATAAACTGTGTGATAAGTGGAGGACTCTTGAAAACTGCCAAGTACTAAATCCAAACAAGTAGAACTCCTGCACATTCGGTAATGGAAAAGATAATAATGGCCAAATTCATTACATGATTTAGGTGCAAAGATCTAGGTGACTTCACACAATGACTCCAATTATATATGAATGTATTAATAAATTGTAATATGTTCTCTCACATGATTCGTTATAAACAGATACAGGCCAAGATGGTGGCAAATTTAATTATGTTATAGACTATTTTAATTTTCAGGTTATCATAGAAAAAGAAGGCTTTAAAGAATTATCTTCATTTACCTGATAAATGTTAATTATAACTATAATAATAACAGTAAAATCTATATTAGATACTTGATAGTATTTTCACTAGACATTTTCACATTGCATTGTGAAATCAGTTATTCTTCACAGTAACAGTTTTAGTCTTCTCAGAAATTAAAATCACGTGTTAGTATTGAATTTTATATTTAGCCCTTGTTTACTTTGATTATTTAGTGAAAATGAAAGATTCCTTTTACTTTCACTTATAAAATCATGCAGTAGCTACTCTCAATATTGTTCAGTAATAAATACTGTTCAATTGTGAAAATATTTCACAAAGGGAAAACATTTCACAAAGGGATGGATCTTCACTGATTTTGTGTGTCCAAACTAGCCATCAGTATCTTCCCATTTTACACCAAATATTTTAGGCAGATGGGATGAACTGAGGTCTAAGGTATCTACCATTTTCACTATGGAGATATCCTAGATTCTCACTTAAATCAGACATGAGATGAGTAAAAGGGACAGGAGATTGATGCAAAATGTGAACAACAGTATGAAGACAAAGTGGTAGGAAACAATTTTTACAGAGAAATTTGGAAGTGGCAGAGCTAAGAACATTGCATGCTAGAAATAAAAAGAAAACAATTCAATTTCAGAGATGCACAACCCCAAAATATCCTTCCTCAAAAAACCCCTATGATCTTAAGGCATCTCTTAAGTTTTTTACCACCAAGTCCAAAGATGCTAGCACCCAGAGAAATATTTGAGTGTTATATCACAACTCCCAGACCCAATTCCCTGGTATTCTCATTCCCAGTGAGTGCTGCTGCATTGCACCACTATTTCCACAGAAATTTGCACATAATCATGCTTACATTTCTAAATATCAGTATTTCTGCTGACTTAATAGTTAAACTTGTGCCAAAGTGTTTTAGAGTGTATCCATTTAAAAGAATCTATGCCTATAAGAAGACACTCTTTGCTACTTTAACTTTCTGAGTTGCAAAGTCAAAGAATGTTTATAAGTTGATATATAAAAGCTTGAGAAAACAGTTTTCACTCTGTGCTGCTCATTCTTGTATATTGACTGATAAGTGTTTCACTCAACTTTTAGCATGTATTCTCCTTCAGCATATAACTCCTATACCAGTATTTTTAATCTGTGGAAATAGCAATGGCAATTAATTACAAAGCAACTCCTTGCTTATGTATGGAACATAATAATTAGAAAAAACAATTGCAATATAACAGAACCATTATAAAAATCAAATTTACTATTACTTTATTTCACTGAGAAAGATTATATAGTAGCAGACTATAATGTATCTTTTATGAGAAAAAACTACCACCGATACATCCCAAACTTATTTCATATGATGATGTCAAAGTGCTTCATGAACAATTAAGTTTTACAGCAAGTCTCAAAGGTGCATTAGGCAGAATAAAATAATTAATCCTTCTGTTCTTTTCTGTCAGGTCCATTAGGATTTGATTTTGAGTTTAACTGTCCTTGTTATTGTCTGCTATTGCAAACAAATGCATAGCTCCTCAGCTTCGCACCTGCCAGATCTGAGGAAGGGATTTTCCCTAATAAGCCATTACGTATGGTATACATTACAATATTTTCCATATAGAAATACACACAAAGTAGAGAACATTCTTCTGCTCCACAGTTTGTTTATTTTTTCTTATATATTCGTGTGACAGAATGGAATGTATTATTGGAATGTATTGATGTGATTGCAGAATACATTTATAGCAGCATATTGAACTATATGGATCCTAAGCAAAATTTCTTTCTTTTTTTTTCTCTGATTGAATTAAAATTACAATCAGAAATATTCCAGTTTGGAAAAATTGCTTCAGAATTTCAGCAGCCCTCAGCTTATTTTCCTCTCACCGTCAAAACTTCAAATAATTCACCTTGCTACTAATTAAGATGTCTTCCACTGAGAGAGGTAATGTATTACAGGAGACCAGGACTGTGTGCATCATAGAAAATACAGTTCAGGTAGCAACATGGAAACCATTTCTTGTAAGTGCTATTTCATTATATGAAATGCTCACTTTCTTTTTTTTCAAGGCAAGGAAACACATTTCCTAACAACTTCTACAGAATAGAGTAGAATAAAGTAAGCTTTATGGAAAATGTTAATCTATTTATATTTTTGTCAAAAATAATTTCCAGTTGAATAATATGTTTGACATAAATGTTTCTGTTCAAAAGCATATCTGATGTTTTACATGCAGAACTACGCAAAAATAACTGATTAAGTATAAAGGAAAAAAGCTCAACGTTGTATTGCATGGATCTTGGTGTTTGTAGAACCAGCTACTCCTCTGGCTGGATTCTAGAAATAGATCTTTACAGTTCTACAGCTCACATTTCAGTATTGCTGAAAACCCAAAATTTATAAATGGATGGGGAGAAAAGGAGCTATTCCTGAACACTCTATTTTGTCTAGTCCCTTCAGAAGAGAGAATGGAATTAAGAAAACTAATACATGTGTTTGATAAGAACTTTGCTTTTACTTCATTCTGTTGAGAATAAAAAGATTATTTTGTAATCTCACAGTAAACAGCTTCAATATTTTGAAGCACCACTCATCTCCCAAATTTCAATTGCTCTGCAAATGTTTATTACAAGAAAGACGCCAATGTAATAATCTCACAAATTTTATTTTTGAGATGACTGTCATAGATCATAAATGAATCATAAAAAAATCAGCATCCTGAAAGCTAAATTTTACATTTGCAAGGTAAATGGTGAATTACTCAAAGCAGTATTTGACAGTCGACTTTCTTCATACCTTTTCTAAACAACTTTGAGTATCACTTTCCTGAAGGTGAAAAAAGTCAAGCAAAGCAAAATAATTTAAAAATACAATTTTTCCAACATAAATGACAACTATTTTGTTAAAAGGCAAAAATATAAATACGGTATTTATGATGCTCAGGGAAATCACAAAATATGTTTTGACAGAACGCACATTCTCCCTTTGATGAAACAAGTAGTTGTCACCCTTGGTAATACTTCAACAGCTTGTATCTTGGTCTCATGGATCAGGCTCAAGGATTGGCCTTCCTTCCCCCTGCTTCCCATAATACCCCAATTTTCCACCCTCACCTTTTCATCACCAAACTGCCAGAGTAAAACACCACTCCCTTGTAACCTTAGCAAGTGCCCTCTCTCTTGCCAGCTATGTAGATACCAACAATCTCCTGCAAGCACCTGTACAAAGGGTACCCACCCGAGCTGCATTCGGAGTTATTCAGACTGGTAACTGTGTAAAATCTGACCTCACATTTCACAGAAGTTCAAGCTAGGAGGAGTATTAGCTCATGTAGTACCAGTTCACACACATAATGGCATTTATACCAGTCTGGGAACCTCTTAGAAAAACAAAACCAAAACACACACACACAAAAGAACCCACCAAAAAAAAAAAAAAAAAAACAAACAGAAAAACAAAACACATTTGTTTTAGCCCATCTTAATTTAGTCATAGCATGGACATAATACTAATGGCTTTGAACATTTTATAGTCTGACAGTCAGACTAGCTCAAATGGAGCAATGGATAACATGGCCACTGGTGCTGTGTTGTATGCATAGTGTTGCCATCCCTCATCCCCCCAGCTTAATTTAGCTCAGCTTCAAGTATCTAACTAAAAAATATAAATTATGAGCCTTTTGGAGAATTGCCTCTCTTACCTGACAAAAATAGATGTCTCTGGATCCAAGAGTTACATGCACTTGCAAAAGGCTTCTTCATGCACTCTTTTTGAAGTTGCAATAGTAACAGAGGCTTATTAATTTGCTTAACTAATCCTAAATTCTAAGATATACTGATTTTCAGTGAAAAGTCATAGCTTCCCCTCCAGTCTCTGTTTATTTAGCCAGAAAAAATTTCATGATATGCTTAAAAGAAAATGAGGTAAGCATATCTATAATGTATATCTATTGTTTGTCCTCATAGCCTCATATTTAAATATTAATTTTATAGTTTTAAATCCATTTGCTCCAAAGTTTCCCTTGTTGCATTCTTTATTCCTCATTGAACTGAAGTGGGTAAACTAAATATTTTCCAAATAAAAAATTAATAATTGAATTTACCTTCAGGTCCTGCTGAAGCCAGCTATGTGCTTCCTGGCTATGCTACACTTTTAGTTAACTTTCATATGCATACTAACAAGGTCTGGCAAAGCATGAACGACTCCCAGTGAATGCAGTTGTGCAGAGCCATTGTTGTTCAGTCAATAATGAGGGCAAGGGAGCAGGAAGTAGAAGAAAAAGGTTACAGCAATGGGAGACATTTTTTCAGTAACTAAATTTACAATAACTTTTAAAAAGCAAAAGATGAAATGAAAAGCAGCAGAGGCCCTTCTTTTTTCACCAGAAGTCCTCTGACTCTCTCTGCTGAATCACATCGAGCATAACTGCTGCCCTTTAACTCCTCACATTGAGCCCTACTAGAACTGAGGTGACTCATTCCCATACAGCAACTGTAACACAAAATTAATTTCCCCATGCAGAGCTTCGACCTTCAAAGTTTGTCCTAGCTATCTGAAATCATCATCTCCTTTTATGCCATCTGATATATAAGTGACTGAAGATTTTTCAAGGGAGTTTGCTTGCTGTCCTGCAACACACATCTATTAATCTACCTGTTTCACAATCTTATGTGTACATCCACTCAGCGACTATTCTTACAACTTTATGTATAGATTCAATATTATGCCTACCCATAATTCTCCTAGAGACCTAACAGAGCATGGTGTGAAATTGAACCTGATTAGCAGAAATTTGTCAACTAAGGAAAAATTATCTCAGATTGCTCATTAATGGAAAATAGAAGACAGGTTTCAACTCCAATAGAAATATTATTATCAAAAAGGTATACACATTGATTCAAAGCCGTGCAAAAAAAGGAATATTATTTATTGTACCAGTGTAAGACTAAAAATATGCAAGTTTTTAGTTACCATCACTAGCAATACTTCAACAGTTTGTAGCTTGGTCTCATGGATCAGGCTCAAGGATCAGAATTTAATCACAGTGCTAAAATTCGGATAGAGTGTGGCACCTCTACAGAGAAAGAGATATAGTAGAACTGAAGGTGCCTAGTTTTAAATTTAAATTTAAATGGTGTCTTCCTTCAAGAGAGAAATAATTGGTCTATATTTTGACCTATTCTGCTGTCAAGGATATAAATATAACTAAAATAATCAAAGGAATGGTTCTGATGACATGTTCAACTGTCTGTGCACCCTGCCAGTGTTTATCACAATAACACACAGCCCAGCAATAACTTATGCTTTAAAAAGGCAGTGTTGGTAGCCTCATCCCCACACATCAGGCTCAACCCTGAGGACGTGGACATGGCTTTGGGGAGATGGAGAGTAGCCCTGGTGGCATCACTGGGGCAGGGACTGGGGGCTTAAAGGGGCCTTGGTGGAGGGATGGCCCAGGTCTGAGCATGGTGGGTGGAGCCCAGGGAAGGTTAGCGGGGACAGCAAGAATTAGCAGTACC
This sequence comes from Phylloscopus whistleri, assembly GCA_017589585.1. Lineage (NCBI taxonomy): Eukaryota > Metazoa > Chordata > Aves > Passeriformes > Phylloscopidae > Phylloscopus > Phylloscopus whistleri. The sequence continues at coordinate 4,006,946 of JADMLD010001389.1, read as the reverse complement.
CTCGGGATCCTGGCAAGGCACACCTCAGTGCTGGACACTATCTTCTGCACAAAACTGTGACCAGTTATTGCAGCTCTTCCTTCTGGCTTTGGTACTATGGACAGCACCTACAACAGCTGCTATATTTGTATATAGCTCAAATGGGGAGGAGTTCTCCACAGGAAACAAATGCCTGTGACTATAGGAGCAAACCTATTCTTGATTTATTGTAGTACCAACATATTCCTACTGGTTAGGAACTTTTAAATGTAAAGTTAAAAAAACACCAAGTAACCTTTTTCAGGACAAATCTAGATTCAGCCAAAAATTTTTCAGTTCTTACCCCTTCCGGTCCTCACACCTTTTACAACAGAAGATGCTGAAAAAACAGGTAGTACAGCCATTTTCCACATAATTCTGTATCACGAAGAGAAGGAATAGTTCCTCTTTTTCAATTCACACAATCACAGCATTAATTTTTTTCCCCTACTTAGCTGTCAGAATACACGTAGTGAAAAAAACAGGATTATACAAATACCTTAACCATTTCACTATTCTGGTTTTGGGCATACAACTGTAGTATTTAATTTATCTTGTTTATAAATTGGGTTCATTTTCAGCTGAACATTTCTGCCTCCTCTTCCTCAATGCTTTCTCACTCCAATTTTCATGCAATTTAAATGAGAGACTCAAAGATGGATTTCTTGATTAGCTTATGCAAAAGCTGCATGCAGTGTTCTGCATTGCTCATTGCTATTTGAGGGATGGAACAAAAACAAATAAATATGCACCTCTCACTAAAGCTAAAAATAATATATATCTTTTTGCTGTTAAGTTGGCAAGTCTCATTTAGAGTTATAGGGCTTCCCTCCCTCCCTCCCCAGCAGTATTTGGGTATTTGCTTACCATGGATTGCCTGCCTTGCCAGTGATAATGTTGGGTGGGCCAGTTTTAGGACACCTAATCAAACAGCTTAGGTTAAAAAGCATTTAGAGAGATTATACTCCTACAATACCTTCAGACATGGTTATTAGAATGATGTGTGGACTTAAACTCACCCATAAAAGAACATTATGGATGGTTTCGCTCCTAATTTGGGCACCTCCACTGATCCTTTGAAGAATGATACACTATATTTTCACCACTATACTAAAACATCAAGACCCTCAGGAGTATAAACTAAGTATGCCAAATCACAGGAAGTGGTTTTATTTTTAAATGTAAATACATTTTCATCTTCTGGCTTATATATCAGTTATGTGTGGTATGATTTCCCATCACTACCTGACCATAATCAAATTGGCATGTCGTAAGCCTGGACCAATTTGAAGGAAAAAAACTCATTTCTCTCACCAGTAGTTCTCCTTAATGACAAATGATAAGTTTTTCCAACAGATTTCAAACATGACTTTTCCAAAACTAGCTGCATTTTTTAAATACTAGGTATTTTCTTGTTATGAAGAAAATGAGATAAAAATTCCTGTCCATCCATGCTCTCCTTTACATTAGTGCAGACTTAAGCGAAAATACAGATGTACTGCTCAAGTAAACACTTTGAAAGACCATGTTCTCATAAATCATTCTAAAAATGATATTTTTTTCACTAAGAGATTACACAAATAGCTACTCAGTATTTTATGACAGCAGTTCCTGAAAAATACTAATTTAAATCAAGCTAGTATAGTCTAAAATGCGCAAAATATGCTGGCCTTTTATTTCAAAAGTGTCAATGATTACAAAAAATCACATTAATTTATGGTATTAGAAAATAGTGTCCCTTGACACTGCCAGGAACAACCACCATAGAACTACATCCATTTGACTGAAGGTAGTAAGAAAATGTTGCTAGTAACTGAATGAACTTCCTTTAAAATTATCCCCTGGGAATTTGTAGCACTAGCCACCCAAAAAGCCCTAATTTGCAGATATTACATGTATCTGCTCCTCAACCTACATATGATAGCAAAATGAAAATTATTAGGAGAGGCAGAGAACCCAACAGCCTTGCATGGTGATAGTTTTGTAGGAAGAAGCAAGGCATGAATCTCACAAAAAAAAGTCTCCGTCACATTTGAATTGTTGGTAAGAATAGATGTTACAAGGCAAGTTCTCCTTCTGTTCTATTCCTCATCCCCTTCTTTTTCACAAAACCACTACATCTTCACCACTCTTCTCCCCAGTTACCCTTTGTTTAATGCTACTGACTGTCCACTCTAAAATGCCCATCACTGAGCTACAGGATGATGTGGCTACAAGAAGAGCTGGTAAACATAAAGAGGTACAAAGAGAATTGAAGAGCTGCTTTTGCTGTAGCAAACCCCTCTTCAAACATATTATCATATACTTTTCTTATCTTTAAAATGGGCCAACTTTTATATCAAAACAGATCTCAAAAACTTCAGAATCAAGACAATTGTCTAAAATCTACTTGAGTTCCTGGAGGCAGAAAAACTGGACATGTTAAAGAAAGCAAAGTGATGAAAAGTGGCTCTGAGAGATTTTGTTTTCTCTCTTGAATAAACAGACAAAATGAGCTCATTTTCCTAGTCAGATTTCCTTAAATTCTATTGGTCAAAATCTCATTTTCTTAAAACTGTGAATAAAGTAATCTGTGACACATTTTTACAACCCAGTTGTTTACATCAGCTAAGGACCCAATCCCACATTCACTCACTCTGCTAACCAGAAAATAAGTCTATTATGTAAAAATAAAACCCTTTTTTTTCTACAGAAACATAAGGGGAAAAAATTTAAAAAGAATTTCAGTGAGCTAAGAAAATGAGACCAAGCATCCCCTAACAACAAACTTGAAGACCCCTCAAAGATCCGTATTGAAGTACTACAAAAGTTTAAGTTAAATGCTTGTGCAAGAAGAAGGACCTCAAGAATGTTATGAAGTTTAACAAATCCTGTCAAGTCAAAATTTAAATGAGTTCCATAAGGGAAGTAAGAGCACTGTGCATTTGGTACTTTTCTAGAGAACTGGAATTGGTTTAAGTTTTGATGTAAGTGCCGATCCCAAGCAAAGTTTGGAGTAAAATGCTGCAAATGCCCAGCACCACCACATAATTCTCCAGCTCTGGTACAATAACCTAGAAGATCCACTCTGCACAGAGGTTACTGCAATTGCTTACACATCCTCATTTTCCAGGGAGCAGTAAAGGACTGTCTGCAGTGCCTACTAACACCTCACATAGCTCAAGAGAACATGTGGAAACCTTTTATTTCTAATGGACTTTTAAGCTACATTAATAAATTTATTGTGGCATATCAGTTTCATGAGCACCACAACAGAGATTCAAAAAGGCACTGGAGAGACACTAAGGAATCTACCTTCTCTGACTGAATTGGGTTCATTTTTAGAGATGGAACTGTTTCTCCCATTTCTTAGGAAAAGAAAGAGATTCACTAAATTCTGTCTTGTGTCTCTCATCAATCTGCCTCTTTTACTGTTGAGCCCTGAGTTACCGTCACTTTTACAGTGCATAGATCTAAGGCAAACTGAATGTTTGATTGGGCTTTCTCTCTATCATGGAAACACAGGAACATTACACCTTTGCATTTAACACCTCTGAGAGAATTTTTACACAGACACTTCAAATATACATGACAGAAGACAAATTGTTAAAACTGTGCCTGAAGTGAACTTTGCTTCCACAATAACAGCAATGCTAACTCTCCCTACCTCATACTTTCTGGGATCAGATCTAGCACAGACCAAACTGAGCTGGCATGTGAGTCATTTCTATTGAGCTGGTATGTGAGATGCCCATATGAAGGTATCTTGTGTCACTGTGCACCTGGCTGGATAGTCTGATTTATAGTTTCATATGTAGTTTTCCATGGTTTGGCACCTGACATGCTACAGCATCCAAATGATTGACTCAGATTTACAGCATCTCGAGATAAGATATTTTAACAGTGCTCAAATGCATGTAAAAGTGAAGCATCCTTAGGTAGCTTTGCATGAAAATCCCTATGGGGCAAGCGGATACATCATATCCCTAGTAGATTTCATTAATTCCCAGATTTTTTTTAAGTGTGTCTTTTATCTTCTTATCCAGCCAGAATTTTATCTCTGCTGCCAAATCCCAGCAGCTGCATTCCTGCAGTTTCATAGTTCTCTTTGGTGTTTTGACAGCCTTGTCAAGTCTGTTCTCACAGACAAGGATGTTTCTAGCCACAGTGGGAGCTGGCAGCTACTTCAGTTGTGGCAGTTAAAACCAATATGTGTTGTAAGGAGGGTCCTGAGCTGCATCTTTCACAGTCAAGTGTATTAAACTGTAAGTAATGACAACTGAGTATAATACTCCCAGCTCAGAACTGCTCCAGCTAAAGCATGAACACATGATCTTCCACATTTTTACTGTTACAGGGATAGTAATCCCAGGTGGAGAAGGGATGAAGAGCTACACCGACACAGGTAACAGTCTAGTCTGATGCAAGACTAGAGCCCATAACTCAAAGCCTTACTTTCACGCCTGAAGAGGGGATGCTCCCGATTTACAAGGTTACTGTGAATGTTACAGCCATGTTTCTGTAATTAGGAACAGCATATGTTTCTCAGGTTTCTAAAAGTCAGATGTTATATGCCACAGAAACTTGGGAAGATTTACTTGACATATGTACAGTCATTTCTTCAAGGACCTCAAAGGTGTTTAAAAATATTGCAAGTCTCCAGGGTGTGGACTCTTAAACATAAGGAACCCCATCAAAGTATGGGGGAAAAAAAAAAAGAAATTCAGATGTGGTATTTTTCTCCTTTGCTTGTTTGGGGTAAAAAATGTGAAGGTTTGAGATTTTGTTTGCAGTAAATGAAATAATGCTTGCCTAAAACAACTGAGAAAGGGAGGTGTAGGTTTTGCAATATTTGTTTGCTGGAACACATCAGTTTTCTCAAGCTTTCACTTTGCACATTACAAGAAATAATAACAAGAAATATTCTTCCATATCTTGTAATTTTTATCATCTTATTTTAAAGAAAACTCAGGGCACTTTAGTAAATTCCTATGTATATTTCCTCTATGTACATGCAGATTTCTTAATAACAGGTTTGTACTTGAGCAGTTGTCATGGAAGAATTGTGGCTATTGCTGAATTACCATGATTCAGTGAATGCAGCTAGAGCAGTGGCCAAATCCCTGAATTAGTCCTACCTTCACTCATTGATAAAATACTAATCTTCTTTTATGTTTCTTCAGAAAAATAAAAAGAAAAAAACACATGGATATTAATGAGCAAGAAAGACTAATGGAAGCATTAAGTGTTAATCAACCTGTATTTTTATCTAGGCACAGCAGGCTTAAGATTTTAATGCAAATTATTTGTTAACAAGACTTTAACACCACAATTGTACATGCTAATGTAAAGCCCAAGAATATTTGTTCTAAGAAACACTGTATTAGTGTTGGCTTTCCATCATCATTGCTTTTTTAAAAAAATTTCACATAAAGGATTTTTTTTCTAATGATGATTAGAAGATTGGAACCTTATCTATTCTTTTACAAGAATAAGAGCTTGTGTAGCTGAATGTGGTGGTAAGTAGGGCAACAGTAAAGCCAATACCAAGTTGCAAGATGTAAAGACAAAAGAAATTATGCTTGTAGCTCTGAGTTGGGTCATGTGAAGATAAAAGCATATATAAATATTTATGTATACAAGAAAAATTTGGTATTTAGGGACATGGGAGAGGAGAAGTCCAAGGGATGAGGGTTCTAGAATGAGGTGCTGAAAAGGAGGGGGCAAAAAAGTATGTGATAGAGGTTTGAGGATGACAAAAAATGTTGCCAAGAGTCCGCTTACTAAATTCTGATATGGAGGTAAGGCCACAACATTCTTTGTACTTCAGTTTATTTATTGTACTTCAGTTGCCACGAATATGGCAGTTTTCATAATTGTTTTTTTTTGTCCTGATGATAGACCACAGTCACAGCACAGTACAACCTCATAGAAGACCGTAGCAAATATTAAAATGTGTTCCTTGATCCTTGAATATTGTCACTCTCCACCATGATGGTGGTGACTGTAATGGGTCAAACCCAGCCCAAAGCACTGCATTCTGCTGCACTCAAGGTGTATGAATTCATGTTACGAGCTTAAGTTATGGGTGAAGAGAACATATTTGTAACATTTTGTACTCAGAGGGAAATAGTAGCAGTTCTTACCAGCTAAAGCATTTGTCCTAAAGATAAATGCTTCTTTTCCTACTTTCTTTTTTTTTTTTTCCTTTATTGCACTAAACCCAAACACACTCCTTTATACTGCTTTTCGTATTGGAAGAAAGTCAAACTAAAATGTCTGGATCAAACTCTTATTTTAGCTTTATGACCACACGGTTTCCATCTTTTTTTTTTTTTTTTCCCAACATCCTGTGTCTCAGATAAAGGCTCACTCAATAACTTTGAATACTGTGGAAAGATGTTTCCGCAAACGAAATCTAATATCATATATTCAAATAAGACTTGTCCGGAGGAATTTAAAGATTCAGGTTTCTAATAATAAAACACTAGGTTTTGTCTGGTTGAGACATAGCTATGGAGTAATATAGGGCATTAAATCTGTTTAACAGACAAAAAGCACTGCAAGTAACAAGTGCAAGATATAACTGATTTTTTACTGATCGATCAGAGGCCATGTAGTGCAATGGTCAGGTGAGCATATGACTCATATGAGTTATGTAAGGTCAAGAGAAATCAAATGGCATAATGAGAAACTGAACACAGAGAGGGTATGACTGAGACATTGTTTTGGCAATTAATTGCTCATCAGTTGTTAAACAAACTGCTTGTTGCAGACAAAGAGCCACATCCTTTAAGCAATTCACATCGCTTCAAAATATTGTTCAAGGATCACAACTTTTTACTCTCCTTCTAGTATTACACCTCTGAAATATTTTTTTTTTAATAAATTTGTCTTTTTTTCCTTTATATATTCTTCAAGGAATTCCTTCATGGAATTAAGGGTGGATTAAACATGCCTATTCTGTAATGAACCAACATCTTCCAAACAGAACATCAGCTAATAATAGGTCTCTCGTTTTTAGGACATATTATAGCTCCCAGCAATCACTTGGAGGAAAAAATAAAGAAACAAAAGATACTTGTTACTGAAGTTTTACAAGCTACAAAACATTCTTTCTTATCAAGTTTATATATTTTATTCTATTCTGCAGAAGAGAGAGTTTCAGATACAGATGCAGTTAACCATTAAGTACAACTACAGAACAGCAAAAAAGTCAGTGATTATGCCATTAACCAAGACTTCCCCCCCCCAAAAAATAAAAAAAAAATCACTGACTAGTCCTTGTCCACATTTGCAGTACAACCATTGCAGCAGCAGGTTGACTGCAGCTGTGGTTAAGTCACTGTCAGCAACAATAATTTCATTGTTAGACAAGATATAAAAGGGCGAGCACGGAAAGAGAAAATTAATAAAGGAGAAACTTAAAATATAAACACTAGTACAATGATTTGCAATGAACATTATTTGAAAAGAAGTAGGGGTTTATTGTATTGTAAATACAACAAAAAGCCTCCAGCTCGTGTGAATTACTTGTTAATGGGACTATTGTGCTATTGTAAATTACTGTAAAGTAACATTATCACATGCATCATCCAAGCCATTTTCTAACCATTCATCAACATTAACTGTCATTGTAAAAAGACAGTTTCCTGTGTTTAGAAGCTATGGTTATAGTTATATACAAACCCCTGGAATTTCAGTCATACATCAGTTCAGTTCAGATGTTTATAGAGTATCCTCTTGTCTCTCCATCGTTGTTGCAACAGAAGTTGTATCCTAAAAGATGAACCAGAAATAAAACAATAGAGCAGACTAAACCAAAGATGTGCAATAGCTTGAATTACTGAACAACACCACCACCAAAAAATAAAACCAACAAAAAAATAAAACCCAGAAAACCAAAACAACCCATGATGTAGCTAGTTTTCTGTTTGAAATATTCCTAAAATTTACAAGCCAATTTCTTCTCAACTATTTGCAAGGAGATAGATATGTGTGTGGCTGGGTTGAGGCAAGGAAATTTACATAGGTAATAATGTTTTGCTTGTTTTTCTTTCTGAATTAGAAAAAGAAGTGAATGAATGTTCAATGTCAGACATACAAACATTAGAAATGCCCTAACAACATCAGACAGGTGGTCTGGTCTGCCTAGAGGAGTGATCATAGGAGATGCTATTCATGGAAACTACATAAACCTGACTATCTCCCGAGGCTTCTAAGTGGACACTACCCTCAGACCACCAGCCATTGCATTAAGGGCCTTGGAAGGCACATAGTTTTCTAAGCCTTATTTATATATCTATAGTTCTGGAGTTGGTATAATCCATTTTTTTTTTTTTAATCTGCTGACATTGTTTGTCTCTATAATTACCTGCGGCAACAAATTCCAGCATTTCACCACTTGCTGCCTAAAATCCATACCTTTCAAAAAAATGTTTCAAGGCAGTCTTGTACTTCCTTGAGGTAGTTCCAGTATAATAACATTGTGTGAGTAGTGATTCTGTATTTATATCATCCAGTAATTTAATGATTTTGCAAAAGTTATAATTTCCCCAAATTAAGTCTGTTTTACTCTTGATAGTAATGACAAGTAAGTAGTAGGTGATCTCTCTGTCTTTATTTCAACCCATGAGCTTTTCACTCTATCTTGTACCCCTGATGACGAGGGGGAGTGATAGAGCACCTGGGTAGGTACCTGAAAGATAGTCGAGGTGAACTCACCACATACGTGTTCATATCTCTGGAAATAAACTGAGTTCCCTCTGGATATAACCTGGAACTCCTTATCCAAACATTTTCCCATTGAAAGCATATACCTTTGACCACTACATTTTCCTGAGTAAAATGTTCAGTTATTTCTGAAGAGGTGTTAGTAATGTCACTCAATGTTGTTTTCTGTGAACTATTAACAGTCTAACAGGAATTAGAGAAGACCTTTAAAAAGAGACAGATATTTCCCATACAGATTTCTCCAAGATACTAGCCAGAAATATCAACAACCTAGAAAAACTGACATGTTGAAGGCTTTAAAAGGGTACATTTTTCCTATTCTTTGTCCCATGGAGCTGATGGGATGAAAAGCTTTTTTATGACTATCCCACAGAATTGATTTTTCTGCATCACTTCTCATCACATATCTACTTCTTTTTCTTCTTTCAACCAAGATAAATAAATTGAAGAAGAAAAAAAAAAAGGATTAGGAAAAAAAAGGAAGAATAAACCATCTTATAAAATACATTTTGTATTTTTAAATTCTTGACAAAATTTCAATTTTCATTTCTTATCCTGAGAAGTAATATGTAATTACAGTCTTCTTCCTATTGGCTCCACACACCCCAAATGCTAACGTCATACTTTCTAATACTGCAAGTCTGAAGGTATGTATTCTGAAACTAAAGAAAAAAATTAGACCACAAAACAAATTTTATTGTTCGAGTAGCTACATGTTATTTTTATGTAAATGGAATTAATTTTCAGCTGAGACACATTTTTAATTTTCAGTATGTTACCATTTCTGATCAGTGGAGGTAGCATACTGCTGAAAAGGAATGCTAAGGGTCTTTATCAGATGAACCTCAACAAAGTATGAGACCACTGCTACATTGTGTAGCAGTATTTTTCAGCAGAATTGGATTTTACAGATGTAGACTCAGTCTAGGCTATAAAAGCATCATTTTAAGGTTTAGTTGTCAAACAATTTCATAGGGTGTAGGTGTTATAAAAGAGAAGGATACACAGTGAACCTGTATTTTCAATCAATTATTGTTGTCTGTTGACATTTCATTTTAAGGGACTTATTTTGTAGGCAAATGTGAAACAATTTTCTCAGAAAAAAGTTGCGATAACTAGAAAAGTTAGGATGGAGTAAGAAAAGAGCAAGTGAAATTTACCCTGGATAATGAATGGATGTTGAATTAAGGAAAATAATACAGCAATTCATTTATATGGATAACTTCAGAAAGGGGCAACAAAATTATTTTTGCAATTCTTTTAAAGATTAGTTACATGTATTCTGAGAAGTTTAGACAAAACTTTTTTAGCATAAATTTGAGGAATGACTTCACCAAACCAGTTGTTGTATTTCATTTTTAGTAATGGTTTTAAGTTTTTAAAATGTTGTCAGTGTAGGTTCTGGTTTTAGTATTATACAGAGTGTAACACATTTTGACCAAACTTCTATTTGAAATTGCAAGGCAAATATCAAACACATTTTGAAAATGCCATCTCCTAAAAGATACCTTCATGAAACCACTCTTTGTGTTGGCTAGACTTGTAATCTAAGACAATTTATGTTATAGAGAGCAGCTCTGCAGAGAGCAGCTGGGGGATACTGGTGGATGAGAAACCGAATAAGAATGGGCAATTTGTGCTTGCAGATCAGAAAGCCAATTGCACCCTGGGCTGCATCAAAAGAAGCGTGGCCAGCAGGTCAAGGGACAAGATTGTCCCCCTCCACTCTGCTCTTGTGAGATCCCACCTGGGATACTGCATTCAGCTCTGGGGCCCCCAAAATATGAAGGGCATGGACCTTATGAACCAAGTTCAGAGGAGGGCCACGAGAGCACGTCTCCTTTGAAGACAGGCTGAGAGAATAGGAGTTATGCTGCCTGTAGAGGAGAAGGTCACAAGGAGACATTAGAGCAGCCTTACAGTACTTAAAGAGGGCCTACAAGAAAGATGGATAAGGACTTTTTACAAGAGTGCATAGTGACAAGACAAGAGGGAATGATTTTGAACTGAAAGAGGTTTAGATTAGATATTAGGAAGAAATTCTTCACTACAAGGGTGTCAAGGCACTGGAATGTGATCCCTAGAGAAGTTGTGGACTCCCCATCCATGGATGTGTTCAAGATCAGGTTGGATGAGGCTTTGAGTAATCTCAAAAGTAATCTAGCGGAAGGTGTCCCTGTCCATGGAAGGGGAAGTGGAACTAAACAAGTTTTAAAGGTCCCTTCCAATCCAAACCATTCTATGATTCTGTGATACTGGTGCTAGTAAAACAAACAGTGCCACAGAGGACCAGTTCCAGGCACTGGAGCAAAAGAATCTAGTTTGTAAAATCATTAGAATGGTCATTGATGCAGTTTTAATCTCAACCAAGTATCAGCCTTTCAGACAATTTCTGGACATCATCTTGAATTTGAAAAAAAAGAAAAAACAGTCACAGATGTTCAAACATGGCCAGTATGCATGTAAGTTGTCCTGCACTATCCAAGTTCAACACCATTGAATGAACGTGTGTATTTGTCACTACAATTTTCCAGCATAAGTATAGCCATTGCAGATCAGAATTTTAAACAATTTGATAATATTCATCCCTCTCAATGAGAATTATGTACCCCAGCCTCAGAGCTTTCAGAAGCATTTCAGAAGCTTTTTTTATTTTAAGGGTTATACATAGCTCAGTGAAATTGCCAATGCACTTTTTGTCTGGAAGACCAGACAAAAGAAATTAAAATAAGTATTTGTTTGGAAATAAAGCAACACACTCCAAGTGAGCATTTTGTTCACCGTTTTGGCACCCTATCTTGCTGTATTAACAGAAATTCAAAACTCATCCACTGAAAGCTTTCTTATATCTGTCTCCGCAGCACCTTATTCTGCACGTTTACAGAAACAGAATGCTGCAAAATATGGATTTTCACTTTGATCCAAATCAATAGCTGTGTTTCTTCTCTGCTCTACATTTAGTATGACATTGATATTAGTCCAAACCCAGGATCTCAGTCTTCACTTCTGTCTTGGTTCTGGCCAGAACAGGGTTAAATTTTGCAGTAGCCAGGACAGGGCACAGCCAATATTCTAAGAGAGGAAAAAAGATAATCTTCATATTGCCAGAGTCAGCTCTGTTCTTTTTTCATTGACAGCAATGCCAGTGACTTGGCACACGACAAGGGTGCGCTCATACAAACTTCTTCTCCAGGGATTGTGTACACTGGACCTCATCTGGATCTACAGGCAACTGCTCGTTATTTGAATCCCTACAGATTACCTCCAGCACAACTGATTTGCTCAGGCACTGGATACCTCTCTCCATGGAGTTCTACCTGCTTGGGTACACTACCACATCATCCTTGAGAGAATACCTTTCCCTCGTGATTGACAGGAGTCACCTCCAGAGTCTTAGGGTTTCAGTCCTCTTCCCAATCCCCTTGTCAATGGCCAGATTCCAGGACAGGAATCCCAGTTGCTTGGCTTCACTACCATCTACTTTTAAATCATGGACTGTGATAACCCAGCATTGGAGCAGCCAGGTCACCACTTGACTGGTGGCTGAAATCCTTTTGCATATCCTTCAGCTTACCGAGGGATAGGGAGCGAGTGATCATCTTTGGCCCCGCCTCTTCGTCCTGTTGGGAGGGTCCTGCTTCCTCATCATCCCTCACTGAGGGAACTGATTTGGTTTTGGTTTCCTTTTTCTGTATAGGGGTGACTCCTACCAGCCATCAAAGTTATTCCTCTAGTTCAGCAGCAATTTGATTGGTTGCAGTTTTGATTGGTTCCCCCTGTTCCCCCTGAGGGTGCTGCCTAGTAATGAGCAGTGTCCAATAAATAGTAGTCAGGGCTCAGAACATTGCAAAACTTCCTGCCTCTCTGGAACTGCCAGAGAATTTTTCTTTCAAATATTCTGCTACTTAATCAGGGTCCTGTAGCTTTTCAGGGGTGAGCCTCCAAACCACTGGAACAAAATAATCCTTCAAAAGCTGACCCATTTTCTCCCACCTTCCATGCCGCTCATGACTATCTGCCCTTGGAGGAGATCTCTGAAGAACCTCCCTAGAAATCTCTGTCTTGACTCCAAACACTGAGGAGGCCTGGCAGATTTAGTAACAAGAATATGATTTCCTTAACGTCCAAAGGGAATTCAAGAGTCTCAAAAGCTGTTTCAACAGCCTGAAGGAGGAAAAGTGGGGTGGAGGGGAAAGCTGGGGAAAATCATCCTCCCCAGTTCTTCCCACTGGCTGAGTAAAATTATCAGTGGACTCTCAGAGATAGCACCTGAGGTAAGGGCAGGAGAGCAGCACTGAAGACACATCCCAAATAACCCTCATTGTCCTTGATGTTATCACATCCTAAGCTGATATCACACAGTACAGCAACAAAGAAATCCTGATTCCTCTCCCTGCTCTGAAAAAGAGCAATGGGATGGGCACGTACAGGAATATTTGGAAACATATACAGGGTTAGGTATAACAACCTTGTGAGTAGACCAAGTAACATATGTCCAGTGGCTCTGGACTTAATACATGATATACTTAAATTTGTTTCCAACCTGCTCTGGTCAGATCTGCTATTATATCAACCCTTCAAGGCCCAGAGGAGGCACCAAATTATTCTGTCATGATTTAGACAATGGTATTCCTCAATTCAGCATTCCCACTGAAATCATGCACTGCTCATTCAATCCTTCTCCTGGTCTCTTTCTCCATCTGGGTGGTTGAAGAGGAGAATTGGAGAATCACAAAACTTAAAGACCACAGGCTGAGCTAAGAATAAGTTACTGGAAACAGCAATGAGATAAAAAAATTAACAGTAACAGCTACATTATCAATAACTAAGTGTGCAAGATAAGCAAACAATTCACACATGGTTGCTTGGAGCTGGCATCACCACCGCTCCCTCTGCCATGCCCACTCCACCAAAAGGTACCCCTTCTCCCCAGAAGAGAGTCCCTTTCCCCCCACTCCTGGAAATGTTGTGAGGGGGTACAGAATAACCTCCGGGTCCTGGCCATGCCCGCTCCTGGCTACAGGAAAAATTAACCCTGTCCTGGCTGGAACCAAGATAACTTCTTAAAATTGACATCTTATTTGCTTATACTGAAGTCTCTAGGAAGCTAGATGAATTTTTAAAGAAATAGACCACTAACTAGTAAATCCGCTATGTTTTTTTAAAGGAACATACTGGCTCAATCCTAACAGCTCCAGAGAAAGTAGTGCAGATCACCAAGGCAATGTATGAGTTAGAAGTTTCTAAAAGCTACAAAGTAGGTTGCTACACAAAAGACTAAAAATAGCTGTTATGATTTATCAGGTCCTGTTTCCTTTGGGGCTGTTAGAATTTGGAACAGGAATAAGAGCCCTTTTGTAAAATATCTCTTTTTGTGTTTGTCTGGCAAACATGAGAAGAACTTCACTATTTTCTCAATTACCCATGAAGATTGTTATATACTCATTTCATAATTTGGAGCATGAGTCTGTAAACCACACATACTAATGGTGAGCTTTCTAACAAAAAGGAATTTGTATGCTTTGTTTTAATGTTACTTTAGGCAAAAAAACACATCTGTAATGCAAACTGGTAGACAATAAGCAATTTAGAGCTATGGCAGAACATCAAGAATGACACTCTCCTTAAAGCATCTCATTACATCCAGATGCTGAAGAGCTGAAGAACACAATGCCTAATATCATGCAATCAGCTCAGACAATGAAGATTGAAAGCCTGAGCCTGCAATTCTTGAGGCAAAACTTTTATTTTCTGAAAGACTGCAAAGTCAGGCCATATGTTTCACCGACATTTTCTTCTGTAGCTCTATTGTATTTTGTTTGGTATAATATAGTAAATCAGATCTTTATGTCCTGAATGTAGTTTTCTTGACTGCTATCCAGCTACAGTTGTTTTGCTATGCCTAGCAGGTACTACACACAGCGCAGATGAGAGAAGGGCATTCTTTCAGAGAAAAACTCTCCATTGTCCTTTAGATCCTTAAAACGAAGGAAGGGAAAAAATCTAACACATCTTTACGTTGGGAAGTATGACAGACAAAGCAAAACTTGTGGCCATCAAAAGGCAAAGTAGAAAGGCCTGGTGTTTAAGAGAACTGAGCTGATGTTTGCTGCCTGCAGGGTGTAAGGCAGATACCAGGGCATGGATGACAGCTTCTGTTTTCACTTACTGCTTGCAGAAGATTGATGACAAGTACTTTATGAAAGAAAGAAAGTAAAATTGCACTGATCCAAGATATGTGCACAGTATATCCACACAATTCCTCATAAATGTTTAACTCAGGCTGTGTCCATAGCTGTTTCTCTCTGCAGCAGTACAAGTTGAAGCAGTTATTCTCCTGCCTCTGCCTTATGCTTATTTCCATATCTGTGCTGCCCACTTGCTTTTGTAAATACAACTATCTGTAGTCCACAGAGCAGACTGGATCAGCAAATTGAACCAAGCTAAAATACTCATGCTGAAAGTAAAATGCTAATGGGGGTTGGAAGGAGGAATTTTCATTTGTGATCCAGTTCAAATCAGGAAAGATACAGAGTTCTACTACAAGCAGGGTAACATGAAGGATAATACTGTAAAAAAAAGGATAAATAAAGTGTACGTGTATCATGAGAAGAAGGTAATAAAATTATGTTCTGCTCTACGGATCAAATTATAAACTTAATTTTTTCAGAAAATGTTGTAAGGATAATCTTTCTAAGTCATATAAGAATTTTCTGTTTTATGAATTTCAAGGAATATGCATTCTCAGCATGATCCAGACCTTGCCTCTATTTAAGTAGTAGCTTAAAGAAGATTATATTTTATGAAAGTGAGTCTACTGAAGAATCCCCCTTTTTAGGAGGTCATCCTATCCTCATTTTTCTTTTCAGAGAAAATGCTTTCAAAATTATAAGCAAAATGCTTTCCAGCTGAAAAGGGGAGGAGTCTAACAGTGTGTACATGTGCCATGAGGATTCTGAGGACATGTATTTGACAGAGATACTTCTGTGCCATGTACTCCTGCCCCACTCAGTCCAGTTATTGGAGACTGACACTAAAGAAAAAATTCTTCCAAAATAATCCTCAACCTTGAAATATAATTTACATAATTACATAGTTTCATGTCATAAATAAAGACCAATACCTTTATTTTTGGAAAATACCCTGAACTTGTGATGTTTGTCAAAGTTTTAATAGACCCAACTTTAATTACCAAAAATTAAAAGTAGCTTTCAACTTGGTAATTATTATAAAGGATTTATCCTTACAAAAACTGGACAGATTTCAGATAAGGATGCTCTTTAACAGAAGGTGCTTGACCCTGAATTCTGCCAGTCAACACTCGAAACGTAATGCTTTACAGAACCTTTAGCATCTGATTGTTTAAAAACCTTCACTAAAGCTACAGGCACAGCATTTTAGTTATAACCACCAAAGACCATGGCAGAGAACACACAGCACACTTTACCAAGTGTATTTCTCCATGACAGAATACACTCCCATAGAATCAATATTACACTGCAGTTTGATTTTCTCAGTGCTCAGGCCTCAGCCACAAGATATCTACAAAGTACTAGAAATGTATTAACTGACTTTGCTTACATATACTGGGAAGAGAAAACCAATAACATGCTCAAGAGGTGGCAAGGCTCTTCTACAAAAATGAATGTTTTCCTTATGGTAAAAATTACAGTCATAACCAAAGAAAATCAAAAGACAATTGAATACATTACTTTATAGATTTAAACGGTCATTTTTATTTTCTAATTATTATATTTAAAATATTTTGTTGTCATTCAAGTTAAATGACTGATAGCCATATTCTTACAAACACTTCAAAATAAGGACTTTTTTCCCCTTAAAATCATCAACTTTTTCATAGACAGTGTAGTCATGATTTTCAGGGCAAATCTCTATTGAATTTCTTCTTAGAGGCTCAGAGAGTTGCAAATATAAATAATTCCCAGGAAGCAGTTTCCAAAGTTAGAGAAATTATTATAACCTGCAAATTTTTTAGCTATGAGAGTGGTGAGAGAGAATCATAAGAAAAAAAAATATTCCCACTGTAAAATCAGCAGTTAAGCACTGCTGAAAGCAAAGCAATTTAGGCATCACTATTAAGCAAGAGAAATTACACCCCACTTGTTGATTTCCAGGCTTCTTCTGATAGCAGAGGCACTGAGTGTTATCTCAATCAAGAGCAACAATAAAGCATGTCAGATGCAAAAAGAACTATCGAGCAGCCAGATTGAGTCACAGCAATTCAGAACATGAAGGTGGCAGGAGGACAAGGAAATTTTCTGTTTCAGGCAGAAATGCCTTTTGAGACTCTTTTGTGCACAGGAGACTCCATCTCTTGTGACAGTAAGGTAAATGCTTCAGAGTTGCAGACTTGATAAAAGTTACATGTCATTTTTGAGAAACAAGCCCACAGTATACTTGCTTCAGCTGCAATGGCTCCAGAGGTTGGTCTGCTAAAGTCTCTGACAACTGCTTAGGCAGAAAACTTTTAGTGAAACCAAATAGAACAAAGAAAGGAAGGGTAGACAGAAGGAAGGAAAGACATATAGATTGGAGGGAGGATTAAGTACTGGCCATTTCCATTATCTAATTGTCTAAGGTTTATCTAGTGCCAGTCTATTGCAGAACTGTGGCTGGCAACTTTGCAGAAAGGCCACTCTGGCATGGTCCAGCGAGAACAAAAATGTCTGTAGTGAGATTGTATGACAACCTCACCCCAACACAGTCAGCAATGTAGGAACAGGGCATCAATAGGATAGGCAAATCATCCCCCTGTACCCCAGACTGCCCTAGGGCGGGAATGAACCTCCTAAACCATTCATTTCTAATGCTTAACAAGCACTGCTGAAGAACAGTCAGTAAGGTATTTCTGATCTGTCATATAGAAGCACTGTTTAGTGTGTTTACTGGTCCTTCAAGAAGGTACAGAATAAAAATGTGAAACCCAAACAAAGAAAATAATCAGAGTCAAGCCTGACTTTTACAGACTGATGATGTAGAAAGACTTGGACAACTGAAATGTAGAAGTCCAATAAGCTCTCGAAGTTTAAGGGAAGGGGAGGGGAAGGGGAAAGTTTTAATTCTCCCCTCAGTTATATTTATTGTCATATTTCTTATCACATACTTATGTATCTACCAGTGGAGTCATGTACATTTACACAACGGCCCACAGAAAAGTTATTTCAAAATAAGGGAAACATATGGGTAATTTTTACACTCGGTTATTAAAGTTGTCAGGACAGTATACACAGGAATAAGAGGCAAAAGCTAAAGAACATGATTACTGGTGTCTTGATGTGAATAAATATTTGTTCATGAATAATAAGAAGAGTTATCCCTCACACAAATTACTAATGTTTTTCAAAGAAGAACACTCCTGACATAATTTGCTGTGAATTTAGGAGTGGTCCAAAACTGAAAAAAATTAATTCAAATTTTGATTAAAATTTCAACATCATTATAATAGATTCACTTTGCAATTTGTTAAAGCAGCAACTATTCTACTTAACACACAACAGAACTACTTTGCAAGTGTCTAAGTGACAAACACAGCTCATAGCAACAGATCTGGTTAGACCACAAAGAAATCAAAGAGTAATCATCTATTCATTATCATATTTGAAATATATGCAAAAATATTGTTGCAGCATATATACCAGTTAGAAGGAAAACAGAATTAGGTGGAGCCAAGGAAAACTGCAGATTTAAATTTGAAGTAATCAGAAATGGCTTAACAGCAAACTGTAGATAGTACTTCATGAAGAAAATGATTTAAACTATTTCACACAGGCTTTTGCAGTAGGGAGAACACCTGGAAGAGCATAGTTTGATTAAGGATAACTAGCAAGGACTCTGGCAGGGAACTGTTATGCTTATCTAGCCTGTTGGAGTTCTTTGAAGATACTGCTGCTGTAAGAGATAAGGGGAATTCAGTGGATGTAATATACTCAGATTTTCAAAAGTATTTGACAAAGTTCCAAACTAGAGATTAGTGGTTGAGGTAAAGAATAAGGGTTAGAATAGGCTACTGGATAAAAAGACTGGATCAGGTGCAAAGTATAGAGTATTGCTATAGAAGGAAACTTCTTAGAAATTGGAAATGGGTTTGAGGTCAATCAGGTTAATAGGCATGTGCAGAAGTCTAGAAATACATTATTCATGTGACAGTGCCTTGTGAATTGAGTTGCCAAATGTCCATGTCATATATGATTGCATGAAAAGTGATTAATGAAAAAAACCAGTATAAAAAGCATTGCAGGAAATGAATCAAAATGAATTCAAGAATTCTCACAAGCAAGTGAAAAAGAAGTTAAATAATTTAAATGAGACTGCTGACAACTAGACCAAATGCTAACCAGAAAAAAAAAAAAAAAAAAGGAAGAAGATAAACGGGGGAAACTCTATTGTCAAGAACATACAGCATGAAAAAAAAGTTTCTATCGTAACATCTTTTTTCAAATGAATTAGCAAACAACTGCAGAGATTGTTCTATTGCCATGTAGAGAAATAGGCAACAATTATAGATGCTCATGATTATTGCTAAAGCATGAAAAGGATAAAAATGTAAAATTAAAAAAATAGAAATTTTAGTCAATAAAAAACCTAAAGGAGCTGTTTTTATCACTGTTGAAGAAACAAAATCTCAAAGGAGATTTCATTCTTTGGTGCAGTTACACATTTATGAACCAAGAGAGTAAAGAGTAAGGAAACACTCCAATTGCAGAAGCAGGATTCTGAAACCAAAAGAAAGTTCCTATAAAGGGCTATTAATACAAAAAGTAGTTATTTGGGAAATTTGCTGTAACAAAAAGGTTGTAAGTTTAAGGAACATCTAGTGTATTATTGATAATTAGCACTGCTGTATGAATGCAAACCTACACTCAGCAGATATTGTGCTGATGCAAATCATCAACTGGGTTCAAGTGCTTTTAGATGATTGCTAAAGTATCCAAAAATCCATTCATTCATGTTTGATTGCCTAACAGCCCTTCTCATTGGTATGCCAAAGAACAAAGTAGGTCAGATGATTAAAATTCCCAACGAGATTTCTGCTTTTCACTATGTTGACCCTCCACCCTTCTTCCCATATTTTCCAGGAATTTACTTCCTAAACTTTTAGAGAAGTTTTGCCTTGTCTATCCATCTTTCCCTAGAGACTACAGTCCTAGGAGGTGTGATTTCTTTGCACAAATAATTGTCATTTCTCCAGATAAAATGTGTCTAACCCCAGAACATTCAGTGTTACAGACCACCCCAAAGGATTTTGCACTATTAGATTTTTGACAAGACAAATGTCATGATACTCATCAGATTCCCCTTTGTAGCCTCATAATTCATTCTATAACCATAAAATACTAATTTATGTCAGGTGCCTCAGCTGCCTTCTGTCAATACAACAAATTAAGTGGCCCAGGAAGATTGAATATATGATCTTATTAATGCTCTATAAATCAAGAAAATTTAGGTACACAAATACAGTAAAATAAACAAAAACAAACCTATTTTTTGTTATTATCATCAGCAGATTCATATTGCATATGGCTGACTTAATAGTTTTTAAATTTATTCTGTTCAATATTTATTTCTACAATGAATGCAAATGTGCTCTCACAAACCACAATGCAGAAAAAACTTTTATAATATACTACCCAATGTATTCAGCTCTATTTGTAGAGGTGTTTTATGACCAAATGTAGACATTTTAAATCAAAGCAAATCACTTCAAAAGGCACTCAGAAGACCTATGACATAAACAGCATTGTAGGGGTCCTTATTTCTTTCATATAATAATTTTTGTATCCAGTTTATTCAGGTACCAAAATCATTTTTATTAGTTTTTAAACTGACAAAAAAAAGTTCTTACTGGTTATGAGGGTTGAGGAAAAAATACCACATCACAATCTTCCAGATATTTATATTACACTTGCTACTCCTATAGATGCTGCAATTAGGATTTAGTCCATTATATTCCTGTGGGATGCAGGTTAGAAATGTAGCACAGTTGACTAAAAAACCTACTTTTTAAAACCATTGGTGGAAACATATTTTATAAAGAACACTTTTATCACAAACACTTTTCGATTTAACTACATATTAGGTGTGATTGTAGCTTACCTATCATTTGTCCTGATGAACTAGAACACGGTTCGGCGTGCTGGATTAGGCAATCATCTCATCAGAACTCTGAAATGCTGCAAAAAATCCTAATCAATACATTGTGTTTCAGAAGATATCTTAAAAATACTTTCATTTGTTAGCAAATAAATTTTTTGTTACTATGATGATAGACATTTTTGAGCTTTAGCTTTATGCACCACCTCGTAGTCTACCATTATTTGATTTACCATACTTCACCGTGACTTGATTAGAAAAGGGAATCTATTCCTGAAGGAACAGAAAGAAAGACAAAATAAAGAGACCAGTATTACAAGGATAAAGGCTATTCTTGTGAGATATCTCCTAACTTAAAACAGCTGTAAGCTTTACAGGAGAGCATGGATATATTCTTGAATACATAAAAGAATTCCTTGGGCAATGGATTTACTAGTAAGGAGCTAAGGCTTAGAAATAATACTGCTAATCTTTTTTTTAAATGCCTTGAAAGAATATAGCAAATATTCTGCTTAAAATATTGAAGGGGAAGGTTGAAGTCAACCATACCTTTGCTAGTCAGTCTCCACAATACCTCAGAGCAACCAGAGTATTGGAGATAATCTGCCTCCCAAAAGCTATAGAAAATATTATCCAATTCCTTTAATCTTGACAATGAAGACTCAAGTGGCAAAAAAAAAAAATAAAATCTGTTCAGATAGAATACTATTGCCCTATTTTCAAAATGTGTGATTTGCATCTACAAGCCTTTCCTACTGGAAATGCTGAATCTTCACACAATGACCATCTTACATCTTTTAAAGATGATGCCTCAGATGATAGGATATGATTGATTATACTGGAAATAAATGTGCTGATCTAAAGTGTACCAAATGTGTGCTGGTAAAGGTTTAATTAATAACCATCACTCAAGCCAAAACCTTTTTTTGTATAAGCAAATTTGTATGACATATATATGACCTGTGGTAAAATTCTCTCATATTGAAGCACAATATATAAATACAGATAGAATATATTCTACACATTAATTTGTTGTTCATCTTCCAAAACCAGATACATATATATATACATATACACAAATGCGAAATGAATAAAATAGCATTTTCGTCATCATTTTAGATTTTAAATGACACTTTCCTTTCTAAGAAGCAGCAGGCTAAATTTCCTTCCAATGGGATGGAATAATTGACTATATTTCTCTAATCTTTTACAGTCTTGCTGGTCTCTTGTTTTGTTTTTCTTTTTTTTTTTTTTTTCTTAGCACTTCTATTAACTGTGGAAACATCAGATTGTGCAATTAGATGCTTCAACAACAGTTTTTGTTTTACTGTTTGAAAAGAGAAGTAATTCTGGAAAACACAAAGTCAAGCAGATGGGGGAAGAAAGAGAATTAATAAGTAATACTTTGCAGCTATAACAACATCAGAGTTGGAGCTGATTGAGAAACCTTGCCAAAAGATTTTACAACAATTATTTAGTTCATGTAACTAAAATTCTATGTAGAAATATTTTCAATGAGATTTTCATCCAGGAAAAAAAATCATAGGATAATCTGTTTGATGATTAATTTTTTAATAGAACAGAAGGGAAAGTGACTTCATGCCACCTCAGTAGTCTAGTGGATAGACTCACTTGGCAACTTTAGAATGTCAGAATCTCAGTCAGAAACAGAAGTAAATTAGATTCTCTGTTACCAGTGAACATTTTGACTAACCTAGTTTGTTTCTCCCAAAATACCTTCACCTCATGCTGGTGTAGAATAGGATTTTTAGGCCTCAAAATTTTTGAGAAGAGAGAAAATCTTTTACAACCTTCTCTGCTTGACATTCCCTTGCTGAGATAACTACTTACATCTTGAATTTTAAATCACAAAAATCTGGGACTATGATAAAGGTAGCTAATTTTAACATGAAGAATGTTGCCAAAAAATCTACCTATAACAATTGGTGGTCATTATCTAAACTATATATATGATGCGTCATATGAAAGCAGAAGTGAATAATTCAGAACGATTTTTCATAAATTCTTGTGTGCAGGTTGTTCACTTACATTCTTTGAAGTTTCTCTAGTTTTCTGAGACATAAGGATGTTGATCTCAAACAGTGCTCCTATGTGCTGCATTTTTATTATACAGGCTGTCAAAGGCTAGGGACCTCAGGGCTGAGGCTGGAGAATGCATTGGATTCATTCAGAACCACCACAGAATGCTGATGAAAGTCTACTGAAAGCCTGACACTTTTGTTAAGCTTTTCATCTTTAGGAAAAAAAAAAGGGGAGGAAAAAAAGTCCTGACCAACTTCAATCCTGGTATTTTTTAAATAACAAAAAAGATTTACTTCCAACATATGAAAAGATGTAGAAATGTTAAATGTTTTTTGTTGCTGCTGACTTCATTTTGAAGAAGTGTTTCTAACTTAGTAAGGAAAAGAATCTTGCCAGGAGGAAGTGTAAAGAAATATTTAAACAGAAAATGGATTTAGAACATAAAAATAAATTTACAATATTTAAACTCCAGCAAAAGAAGCAGAAATACCTTGAAAAGAAAAATACTTCAGTAGTGCTAATTTGTATTTTAGACAGCATTCAAGTCCTCAAATGGAGTTTCTGTCCATCATTGACAAACCAAGGCAAATATGAATTCAAGATAATTGACAAGGAAAGAAAAGCTTTTAAAGTTGATGGACTGATAAAAGAAGACACTCAAGCCTTTAGATGACAAGGAAGATCACTGACTTGAAATAACTTCTCATAAAGGCAGATCATCTGGTCGGTGGTATAAGATCATTTATGATAAGAAGTCAAAGGTAAGAGTGCTGCCAGATACAGAGTACATATCTTCAGATGCCTGAAGAGAAGCTATTGTATATCTGCCAGTCTTGAAAGCAAAATAAATCATCCTGTACTTTTTGTTCATTTTTTTCTAGTATTCTGAACCAAAAATATATGCTCTTGTATCTAAAAAGTGCATAACTTCCAATACCAACAGTTTAATCCTAAACAAGACAGCATAAATCACTTTCCACCACATGTTTATATAAGATGCAATTGCTAATTGCAAGATATTGACACAAAAGTATTTTTTTCTTTTAGAATATTTATTCACTAATTAGAATTCTGCAAGCAGTTAATTTATACCCTAAGATTCCCCTGACTTCAAAATAATGTATTATCAAGAGACTGGAAATTGTTTTATATGTCGTTATTGCTAATAATTTTATCACTAAAAATAGGAAGCTGATACAGAATTTCTGACCTTAAGGTAATAACTAAATTTCCTCATTTTCCTCTGAAGCTATACTAAGAGTATGGGGTCACTGCTTAAAAGTACAAACTTTGGAAATATTAAAAGAATATATATTATGGCCATGAAGGTGTCTCTCTCTGAAAAACTCCTTTTCTCTACGTAAAGTGGTTCAGCTATTAGTCAGAGAAACTACCCCAGAGTCCTACAACAGCAAGTATCTCAGAAGGATGGAAGAAATTAAGGAATGACCCTCTCTGCCCCTCTCCTCACCTGTCTTCCACTTCCACTGCCTCTGTTACCTGATGGCTACTGGGTGATATCACAGAAGCAGCTGGAGACATGAGACATGAAGATTTTTCCCAAACCTGATACTCTGAAAAACTGTTCTACATGGCATATATCACAGGACAGTATTGCCTGCATCTACATTAAATTACAGCAGTACTGTTGATTTGAGGGCTCATCATAGCTGATATGATTAGGCATGACAGAATGATGGGCATTTTTAGATATACTGGAATAAGCAAACTCAGTTCTGCCTTAGGTGTCTCCAGCCCTGAATGCCTCCCCACAGGACAAATGCAATTTCTTTCTTGCAACCAAGAATTGGTTGTTCATGTGCCTTTGCCATTTTAGATATATTTAAAGAAAACCTGTAAAAAGGAAGACAGGTGTCTGCCAGGGAAAGCTGGAGTTTCCCTTGGAATGGAGAATGTAAACACTCTTCCTCCAAATTATTATAATGTTGCAATTAGGGGCTTTCAGGCAAAGATTTGGGAATAGGAATAACAGTTCTTTACAAGGAATATTAAGAACACAAATGTAGTAGTACAAAAAACCAAGCAAACAAACAACAATCCTAGAAACTCTGATTGAGTCAGAAATAAGACCTGACATCCTGTTGGTCAGGGTGTTGGGAGCAGTCCAAATAAATCCTACTGGAGCAACAGATGTGGTTCTGTTGGAGTAGAGAACATCTACATCCTGTAGAGAGTGTCCCATGGTGGCAAGATGGGTCCGGTCTTCCTCTGGAATCCAGCGGAAAACAGGATCCCTGGTGTTCCTGAGTCTCAGTTTTTATCTAGGTAGGAACGGTTGGCTCCCCCCACTGGGTGGAGCATCTCACAATGGGATGTTGTAATGTTTTCAGTCATGCGGTGAGCCTTAATGGCCCATTACCAGAAGATATCCCCCTGGAGAGAGGACGGGTTGTGGGAGAGATAAGGAACACTGCCCCACCTGGTTTTAACAGCTGGCCCATTATCAGAAGGCATCCACCCCCTCCCCCCTGGAGTTATGAGGAATGGGTTATACAAGAGATAAAGAAAAACATTTCCCCAACCAGTTTCAACAGAAGGAAAAATAGATTGAACTATTTTTTTGTTGTTGTTTTTACATAACCCACAACATGGTTTGATATCTTGCTGAGCACCTTTTGCAGAAAGGAATACAGTCACATAAAATTGCAACAAATCAAGACTTCTTTTTTTTATTGCATTGCTAATTCTTTAATGTGTATTGCATTGCCTAATTCTTTGGCAGGCAATCTGAAATATATCTTAATAATTATTCATATTCATTATAATCATAGAACCATAAAAGGGTTTGGGTCAGATGGAACCTTAAAGATCTTCTAGTTCCAACCCCTCGTCCTGACAGGGATGCCTTCCACTAGACCAGGTTTCTCCGAGCTCCATCCAATCTTATTTCTAACCAAACAAGTTGGGTTTTTTTCCTGCTACCTAAGTGACAATAGAGCCCATCTCCTATGATAAGTATCGCAAAATGTGATATGTAAAAAAAAAAAAAACAAAAAACACCAAAAAAAACCACCCCACAAATATTTCCCAGAGTCTTTCCGGTCATGTGGCTGAAAAACACTGCTATCACCTACACCTCTTGCTTCTGTAAATAATGGTATGTACAATAATAGTCACCTCTCAGATGAACTTTGCTAGTATAGATACAAGTGTCCTAAACTATTAACAAAGATAAAGACCTAGGTGCTTCATTAGAACTAAATCCAAAACCAAAACCCATGAAGATACTGAGCTAGGGGCTTGAGTAATGAATATGATTAATCAGAACTGTTTGTTTACATGAAAAACTCAATAGAATTGTTATTGCAGCACCCTTGTGAAATTATTTGCATAATTTGAAGAAGAAAACGGAACTTATTTAAAAAGGACAGAGAAAGCAAAGTGAAGCAGCACTCTATCAAAATAGTGTTGGCTGTTATTAACTGTGCTTGTTTTGGTTGATTTAATGTTCTTTAAAGTAGTTGGTATGGGACTGTGTTTTGGATTTGTGCTGAAAACTTTGTTGATAACACAGGGATATTTTTGCTATTGCTGAGCAGGGCTAGCACTGAGTCAATGCCTTTTCTGCTCTTCACTGAAACCCCCAGTGAGGAGACTGGGGATGCACAGGGATTTTGGGAGGAGACACAGCTAAACAGCCAACCTCAACCGACTAAAGAGACTTTCCATATCATATGGCATCGGGCTCAGCATATCAGCATGGGGGAAGAAGGAGGAAGGAATTCAGAGCAATGGCATTTGCCCCCCCAAGTCAGCATCAGGTGTGATGCAGCTCTGCTTTCCAGGAAATGGCTGAACATCTCACAAGAAGTGGTGAATTAATTCCTTCTGCTTTACTTGTTGCACACAGCTTTTCCTTTACCTGTTAAACTCTCTTTATCTCAACCCACAAGTTTCCACACTTCAAATTCACTCTCTCATCCCAATCAAGCAGGGGGTGGAGGGAGAGTGAGAGAGCAGCTGTGTGGAGCTCAGATGCCTGTCGGTGTTAATCCACAACAGTTATCCATATCTGACAAGCAAATGATCCTTGAAAAGATTATGAATCACTTCAAATGCATAACAAAGGTTCAGAGAATCTTGATACCAACTCTTAGAGTCACCTACACAAGTAAAAGAAGTGATATCACAGCAACCTTTATTCTCTGTGAAACATATTTCACCCTCCTGATACAATTATTCCATCAATCTATAGTTTATGTGTTAAATCTCCTAACTAAGGAACAGTTTCACCTAATTAAGAGAAATTCAATTCTATTTAATTATGATCACAGAACTAAAATTACTTTGTAGCAAATACTCTGGTTTTGAATATATTTGCTATGTGCAAGCGGAGTAGGAGAGTAAAAGTCTTTACATATGTTTGGTGTTTAAAAATAGCATTTTCACAAGTCTAGCAGGTAATTATAAGTTAAATCAGATTTTATGAACAGAAGAACGTGAATTCCAACTAAAATATTACATTAAATATTTCAGAAAATTTGTAATTAAGAAACTTTAATGTTTGCTTTGGCTTAGAGACTGGAAAAAACCCAAACCAGACATTAAAAATAATAAAAAGTAACAGATAGCAAATGAAGACTGGAATTTTTTACCAGTGACTATACCGGTAATAAAAATCAGGGAAACAGGAGGCCAAAAGATAAACTATCTCACTATTAACTTGTAAAATGTAAGAAAATATATTCTAATGGCAAATCTATCAACAGCAATGCAAAGCACATAGAAGTATATAATGAACATAGCTCATCAGTATTTGGAAAAAAATGTGGTGATAAACACTTCACATAGAATAAGAATTATTTTCCACTTCATAAATAATTTCATCTGGAAGTGCACTTCCTTAATTTAGTAGCATTAAAAATGTGATTCAGATTTATTTTACTTGAGAATTTTGAGAGAGTTTACTGAGGCATTTTCTGGATTGTTAATATAGATTCTCAACAAGCCTCAGACCTTCTCAAAAGACTTATTTAGCATGAGACTAGGCATTGAAATTAAAAATAAATGTAAAATAAGAACACTGTAAACATTGGTTGAAACAAATTTTCAGAGCATTAAGGATTTTCAAGCATTACTTTCAGTCAAATTCAACTACTCTATTAAATTCAACAGGCATTGGAAAATTTTAGAGGCACTCTTTATCTCCATCATGGCAGCTCTTTACCTTATGAGAGGTTTAAAACCATCTGAGAAGATTAAAACCTGTTTTAACATCCAAATTTTGAAAATGTAAAATCAAAAGCCTTGCATTTAAGATTAAAAAAATAAATAATTATGTGTTGTCTTACATTTCATAGTCTACAAGCAGAAATTTTCCATTAAAATGATACTTATATGGTTACAATACTGTAAAAACTATTTTCATTAGAAAAGCCCTTTTGCATTCATGTTAAGCAACATCTGCCAATAATTAATCCAGTGAGATTTTAAAAATATCTTTGTCTATTGCTTAGAGCAGAAGTAACCACATGGCACAAACTGTGAAGTGACATAACTTTGCAATCATGAGCTTGTAGTGACACAGCTGACTTCATATATAGCATGCTACAAATACTGCTAGTGGTTGAGGCAGCTGCTTGTCATCTTTGTCAGCAGCCTAAGCTGGCACCTACTTATCTTAACATGGAACAGTCTTTGTGATATGGAGTTATTTTCTCCCTACTTGATAAAAAAAGCTTGATAAAAAGCTTTTTAAAATTGAAATATACCTAAATGGCAAGAGATCTCAGTTGTTTTGCACTAAATGAAAGTGGGAACTTGAAAATCTGAGAGAAAATATTAATAAAAATAATTTGAGAGGGTTTTTTAAATGTATTAATGGCAATAGGCAGTGCAAAGATAATATCAGCCCATTCCAAGATGAGGACTATATTAGTTCAGTCTCTGTCCTACCCTTATTGTGACAGAAGCTGAAATTCCTGTGAAAATTAAGCAAAAGGACTGGCAGCAAGTAATCTGCTTTATGCATAACCATCTTCAAAATTCAGATCTAGTATGAAATGTGGAGGGGGAAGAGAACTGGATAAACAAGTGTGAGGAGAAGAAAACTATTAAATGTAATATGTGCATTGTACCATGTTTAAAGACGTAACACTTTAAGAAAACTTGAACAATAAAAAAAAATCCATAGCATAAAGCTACAGGTAGACAAACACTAACTATGGCTTAGAGATACCGCAACTGAAAGATCTCAGGCAAGATACTTAACACCTTTATCTCTAATTCCTTTCTATTTCACATTTTTCTCATTCGTTTTTGATCTTCTTGACAGGAACAGCCACATACCACAGCTTTTTATAACAAACAAAACAGAGATGCTTCAATTTATTCCCACTGCTCTTATTAGTCCTTTTGCTAAAACAAAATAAACTAAAAAAGTCACCTCACATCTTGAATTCTTCCCAAACTGTCTGCTACCATGGAAATTGAAAATCATCTTAGTAAGAAAATGCTACATCATGTCTACTAATATTTCAGCCAAAGTACAGTCTATAGTAGTGGAGATTTTGGAAGAACTTAATCCCATGACCTGAGAACTGTTCAGTACATCCTGTCAGGTAATTAAGGCTCTCAATTCCTGCACACTGAAAAGCCAAAAGCTGAAAGAGTATGTCACTTTACAGGAAACATTTAGTAGCTTTGCATTGGTAAGTCTTGGAGCAATTTCTAAGAAACACCTCTTGTTTCCTTCTGGGAACATTACCTTGCATGTTAAGGACAAGCAGTTCTTACTATTGAAGACATAAAATAAAAGCTCAATCCAGTTTAGGAAATTATTATTGGCTGTGTTCAAGACAAAATACCTTTGGAAGGTCTGGAACAAGTTGTTGAAATAATTTAATGAGTCATAATGGGAATTAAATATTTAATTGTTTTTCAAAATGAAGACCCTTCTGATCATTCAGTAGGTTTTGTATTTGTATTTCAGACTAGACAAATTCAGTTTGTCTTCAGCATCTCAAACGACCTTTTTTCTTTTTTTCTCCTTTACATTATATCAGTTTCTACAATAGGAAAAACAGAACAGACATCTGCTACATATTACTCAGATAATGCAGGACACAGAATTATTGTGTCTGCACACAAAATGCTAGAAGCAGATTTGAAGAACTAAAGGTTCAGAAGAGGAGAAAGTATGAAGTAATGGTAACATATCAACCACAGAAGGATTATAAAGTGGAAAATAATTTTTTTCAGACATTTAACCTATTATTGTAAAAGAAAGACAGATTTACAAGGGCATCAAATAGATGATTTAATATCATTTTGCCCTTATTTTCCCTATGTAAATAGAGATAAATCTGTATTTCAAAATGTTTATAGATCTTCAGAGGAAGTACTTGTTCTTCCTTGCACAGTCTTGGATGAAAAAGAAATATAAATTCTGGAGTTATATTTATTATTATTCCTATTTTAATGAAGCTAAACTGAAAACATTTGCAGTATAACTTTTCAAAGCTGCAGGATTTGTCAAGCTTCCAGTATTTTACATCTCTCCTAGCTGCCAGTACAGGCAGATGTAAAACTTTCTTCATGTTAGTTCATTTATACCTTGAAATGGGCAGATGTCAGGGGAAAGCATGAGGGCAGAACTCATAATTTTGCTGACAGCAATACTAACATTGTTCCAAAAATTCAATATGAGCCTAATTCCACTTCCATTAAAGTCAGTCACATTTCATCTCTTGACTTGAACAAATGTAGAAATAGAGCTTAGGGAAGGCCATACAAACAGCTCTTGAGGGACACTGCCATTTTAGATTTTAAATACTCACATGACCACTCATTGTGAAATGAAGTAATTTTCTTTTGGTTCTACTATATGCTAACAACACTGATTTTCACAGATGAATATGTCCACTTATTTGCTGAAGCCAAGTCTCACATTTCCCATCTAGGGTATTTCCATATGCCAGTATTTCACAGTACAGACAGAACCAGTCCAGTTCTGCCTTCCTCCTAACACCCTCAACATAGCAGCAATTCCCAGTTCCCATATTTCTCTCCTTCAGCCAACTTTGATGCAAAGCAAACAGGTTTCCCATGTCAGTTTATAATTACACTCAGGGTTTCTGATACTGTTTCAACCCAGGATTTTTAACCATGGGGAGCAACATATGTCAGAAATAGACATGAAAAAGTAGGCATTTAGAAGACAGACTCATATTCATTACTATATAAACTTGGAGCTGATCTTTAGCTCCTCATGACATGTATCTGTAGACGTAAAAATGCCTTGACATCAAAAGTACATTGATATAGAAGGACCTTTAGGCTTTAGGTCCTTCTTTTCCCTTTTTTTTTTTTTTTTTTCTTGTGGGCAAAGTTATTTTACTCCTGCTATTTACCAAGGATTTCTCCAGGAAACCTTCTTTCCTCAGAGTGAAATAAGGTCTGTAATTAAGATCATGATACTTAATGCTTTTCCTCTCCACAGGTTCTAAGGGAACCATAAGAAAATCCCCTTCAAATGGAAAAAGCCCTGTCATTGCACCTGCAGAAATAACTTCGTATTTAAACATCCCGTTCCTCCCCCTCTCTTCAGTTTTACATGGGCAGCCAGCCTAAAACCACAATGGTCCTCAACCACCTCCTACCAAGTGCAGTCTGTAGGGGAAAGACTTAGCAACCTCCTTACATTAACAGCTAATTACACATACCAGGAGTAAAAGAATTTATTGCTGGTCAAATTGGAGGAATCCAAAACTGTCCTCTTGACTGTTTAGGTGAGGTGAATGTTTGTTTTGCTTCAGCTTTCATGCCTGAAGCTGTTTCTTGTCTCCTTTCTTCATCTGAAAATAGCTCTAGGACTTCTTTATATTCCAATTACCAAATTCTTTATGCCAGAAAATCAGCATGCCCTCTCCCAAACATTCCCAGTTGGCACTCATGAGGCTCAGACCACATCCTGAAAAGCCAGGGAAAATGTCAACATAAGAAATAATCTTTGACACCAAAACTAGGAGTCATCCCCAGATTTGGTGACTTTTCAGAGCAAGGAAATTCCCAGGTTCCCTTTTCATTGAAATTCTACTTTCTTCATTAAAGATGAAAGAGCAGAACAAGCAGCTTCTATTTTTATATTCTTTCTAAAACAAACATCCTTTTCTTACCTCCTTTGATTATACTGTCATCCCATTTACCCACACAAGTTAGTAAAGACTTATCTCGGGCACTTGCAAGACATCTTCCTGAAAAAGTCACACTTTTTAAATGTGTTAATCTTGAAACACTATTGTGAGGTAGGAAATTAAGATTTTACACTGTATTAAATAGGAAATTAAGCAACAAAGGATTTACAAGACTTGGTCACTCTTGACATATGATAGTTATTAACCAAGGCAGAATACTAATTTGTTTGGAAATCCAATTGCTTTAAATTCAATTTTTATCTGTGGTTTTAGTGCTGATGATTCAGTTTTTGCAATTTGTAAAAAAGAAGTATTATGGTATCTGACCAGCACTTACTTAAATATTGGTTAATTGCAAAACAGAAATAGGCAGAGGACATCTATTTTCTCAACTAGATGATTGACAGAGATTCATGACACAGAAACTATCACATTATTTATTTTCTGATGACAAATACTGTATAAGACAGTTTTCTTTCTTTTAAATACGTATTTTTAACAATTATGGATTTTCCTTCTATTTATATTTATAATAACATACAGACAATATAATAGATAATATAATATTTAATACATAAACACATAGGTTTTGGCTATTATTTAGCTTGCCTACAGTGAAGCACTACAAAAGATGGTTTCAGAAAAGGCATATTATGCACTGGAAAGTGCTCTCAACTTGCTACTTAGCAAAATTTGTTCTATCAGCAACATTAATTGCAATAACTATTCTAAGGTGTCACCCTGCAGCATGACAAAATCATAATATGGAAACATACATCCATCACAGTTGGCTTGAGTCACTGATAAGACCAAAACTGATATCACAGACAAATATGTCACAATTGTTGCAGCACCCCTTTTGTTAGAGGGTAGAAATGAGCCAAGACACAGACTTCTTGTTTATCACAGCATGAAAAGGGTTCTGGTTTATTTCTCTTTAAAGCTCAGCCATTCTGACTCTAACTATTCATTGACTCTGGCTGCAGCAAGCTCCTACTGTAGGTTTCCCTTGCAGCCTCTGACTGCTGGTTATTTCCTGCTAAACTATGACTGCATATAGTCGTTTACAGACTCTGAATGCAGGCTTTTACCCAGGTAGACTGTGACTGCAGGTTCCAACAACAGGCTCTTAACTGCAGACCCAGACTGACCCCACAGCACTGATTCTCTCTCCCCAGGATCCTGCTTCTTTGTGAACCTCTCATTCCCCCTTCCTCAAGGTTCCTCCTCCTTCATGATTTTCCTCTCACCAGCTAACCCACTCCCTTTTATCAAACTCATCTTTATTGGATGTAGCTGTGACACATCAGGGGCGAGGCTGTATTGGATAATTAACACAGCTGTTACTTATCAGGGGCGAGGTCACCTGTATTCCCTTCTCCTACAACAATGAGGCATGTTAAATAGCAAAATGGCACCTGAGTTTTGTTCTGCTAACTTTGGTCAATTGTTACTTGATGATATTCCTTTTACAAATTTCATTTGTTTGAGGTTTTCCAAGATTCTGCTGAAAACTCTGCACTGAAGAACTGCATAAAAATGAGGGGGAAAAATAATTATTTATATGATTTTATAGATTGTATCTCTTGGACAGGCCACTTGAATTTGCTTTCTAGACGAGACCCCTTCGGAGGTTTCCTCCCAAAATTTGATCTAAACCAGGACAAAAAACGAAACAAAAAAAGGGATATCTGCATGGCATATTAGAGAGAAAACAAGAAACAAAGTGGGGTGGAGGGGTAGGGGAATTAAATATATTCATACCTATGTGAGTATAAAAAATAGATATATTGATAGATATTAATAAAGTTCTTAGGGTTTTCATATACCTACATATATAACAGCAAACTGGTACTAAAATACAAGAGAATATTTGTCTAACATGACATCCCACAAAATTGGCCTAGAAGTAATATACTAGCAGATCATTAAGAGACAAAACTTTATACAGCTCATAAATGTATAATGCCTCTTTGAGTCAAATATAAGACATTTTCTCAGACAAGTATAAGACATTTCTTACTTCTGGGCCCAAATCTCAGAATCTAGGAAAAGGAATAAACTTCATTTTCAGGACTGTGACCCGAATGAAGCAAAATGAACCAAGTGATTGGGTAGATGACAAACCTGAAAGCTTGGGGGGATCCTAATGGGTGAATGATACGAATCAGTGTTCACACCATTCTATAAATATATGCAATATATGTGATATGCCAGAAAAATGTATCTCAAAAGAATATTATGGCTCCATTAAAATTACATCCATCTTACACAAACTGCTCTTGCAATGGACAAGACAGAGAACTTGACGTTCATATCAGTTAGCTACAGGTACAAGAGAGGAATCCAACAAAAGGGGCTCCCTCTAAGGCTGAACTTACAGATGCTAAGGAGGGTAAACAATAGTGTCTAAGATAACATTCAAAAGAGTTTAAGTTCCCTGTTAATCTGAGAAGGTCCTGGAATTCCAATGACAACATCACTTGCTGTCATGATTTCAGGAAGATTAATAAAAATACAGCTCAGTGGTATATCACCAAAGCAGGCAACACTTGAGGTGCTTACTTCACTCCAGCATTACTGAATTTAAAAAAGCAAGCAAGCAAACAAAAATCACCTTCATTATCCTTGTTTTGGTTTAGCTGTCTTCATTATTTTATGGAGAACTTATGTGAAAAAAATTCTCAGAAATTCTATCAGTATATTACTACTTTTCCCCTGATACATGTATTTATGCCCTTGTGCAAAGCTTCAGCAATTATTTAGAAGGCGAGAATAGAAAAATAGACTATCTGTGATCCTGACTTGCAAAGTACATGCCTCAGCTGTCAACTCATTGACTGGTCACCTCACTTTTTTTTTACGCTTTGATCATTAAAGCTCTCCCAGTGCCCTCAGGTACATGTTCAATTAGAGAGGAGACAGAATTGACCTTAGAGATAGAAACACTCAGTGTGAAAGAAAGATTCTCATCACGCTCCAGCAAGTTTTACTGTTTTACAGTGAGTTATTCTCCTTTACCTCACTCTAGATATCTGTGCTGAGTCACACCAACAGATCAGCTGATGGTTTTGCATGGGAGTTTCAGAGAGTCGTACCAGACTGAAAAATATTCGCATTGAGAATTTATTCTTGTCTGTATCCCTGAGGACACTATCCATCAAAATAAACACCGTGATATTTATGTTGCTTAAATTAAGACTGAAAGAGATCCAAGACTGTAATGTGTTAGGAACATTTGCATTTGGCCTGGAGGAACAGAAGAATAACTGAAGAGAAGACACATCCCCCATCAAAATATGGATGAAAAGCCTGTGTTGATGCTAGCTTTATATCTTAATTTAATACAAATAGTTACAAACAATTAAATTGATTGAATCAGCAAAAAGGGCTTCAAATTTACATCACTAAAAATAATCTACATATGTTTTGGTATCATCATCAACTAATATCTGTAATATGCTATCTGGGAAATGAAAACTGAGAGAAACTCTGTACCATCATGAACCCAAACCAAACTGCTATTACAAAGCAGTTACTTTCTAAAAAGGGATAGCAATCAAAGATAATTACATTCACAATTTGTTCTGATCAATCCTGCTACCCATATATATACATCTGACAATTTTTTTTTCCTCTTTGTCAAGTGATTTGAAACACATCAGCTGCTCCAATCACATTGCAACCACTTCATTTTACAATGCGACACAGCATGATGCAATGGAACTTAAACAATTCTACAATGTATGTCTATACAAAGAAGTGCTATAGTAATTTTCAAAACTGGGCCTTTAAGACTCCAAAAGAATCCATCTAGCCTTTTTGTTTGCGTCTTCTCTTCCAGGGCCATTCATCAGAGAGAGATCCTTCCCAACACCAGGAGGAGAGGACAAGACACTCTTCTCCTGCTTCAAGCAGCTGTACTTCCAAAGTGAAAAAGTCCTGGTTCTACTGGACTGAATTATTTAGTCTAAAACAAAGAGGTTCTATACAGATAGAAAGACATGCGTGTTGAATGACAAACAAAGTCTTATTTACTGAATGTATTAAAAATTGTTTTTCCAGACACATTTCATCAAAGCAAAGCTCCATCCTTGGGAAAACAGCTATATTCAGAATCAAGACTGATGTACAAGTCATGTGAAATAAGGCTGCCACTGGACTGAATTATTTAGTTGTTTGCTAGAGACTTGATCAAATTCAGCCTCTGTGTAAACAGACAAAATTAAATGGGACACAGTTTGAGATGTTCTACATCCTGATCCAATTTGATCATCTGTGTACATCAGATCTTGGGAAATGCTAGTGCAAAAATGTCCTTATAGTGAATGCAAACTTGTGGTTACATTTTGGATTAAACAGTCCATAAGACTCGATAGCATAATTTAGAAAAAAAGCAATAATCAGTCACACGTGCATGAAGGACTTTGAATTTCCAATGCGGTCAACTTGAGAAAAGTCTGTCTGCTGACAATAAGCGCAAATGTATTTCCAGTAACACATTTATTTTCTTGGAAAGGTGAAGACTTATTCTCACTATATATCTAGATCTGAACAACTTTCTTTCTTTAACATTAACTGTCTTCTTAAACATGCTTCTAATTTAGTGACTGCATTCCAACCTGTCATTCCAACAGATTATTCTGTATTTTAGAAAACTGACTTTTCTGTGACATATGTTCATGTAGTAAAAGAATATATTCTGCTGTAAGTGAATTAATGGTTTACTGGTTTGAATAGCCAGTATTATATTAGTGTTGTTGATTTTCATTATTTTGTGTTGACAGTTGCAGTTTTTGTATCACACACCACATAATTTTATTTGTATGTGATCACAGGAATATGTTATTACTCTGTTTTAACAGTTTCAGTTTTAGCTCTTCATTAGAGAGAAGATCATAAAACACAATGAAATGAAGCGTGAAACTTTATAAAAAAGGTGTAATCTTGCCATTTTCTTCATATCTCTAGATCAGTTTCCTTAACTTGTTAAGGAACTGAAACCATAAATATAAAAGTTTTAGATTAAAATATGACTCCACAAATTTTATACCATGCTCACAAGATTTATAATAATGGTGGAGGATATACTGTATGACTGCACTTGTAGCCAAGCACTAAGAATATTGTTTCTGTG
The DNA here is from genome assembly GCA_017589585.1 of Phylloscopus whistleri. Classification (NCBI taxonomy): domain Eukaryota; kingdom Metazoa; phylum Chordata; class Aves; order Passeriformes; family Phylloscopidae; genus Phylloscopus; species Phylloscopus whistleri. Next base: position 3,969,770 of record JADMLD010001389.1, on the reverse strand, counting down.
AGGTTTTTACCTCAACAAAATGTATCTGTGCTTGCATTAAAGCAAGAACTGTGAATGATCCTCCTAATTTTAGGAAAACCTTTTGAAGATGAAAACTCCTATTAAAAGAGAAGTGTTCTCATTAACCAATGGTCTTAGCAGATGTTAATCAATTGCACTTTCAGCTAACGTATCTCTTCTAAAGAAAAGAAAAAACTAAACATGACAGAGAGTTCCTGATAACTAAACCTGACCAAAGGCATTAAGTAGCTATAGTGATAGTTTGCCAGGAGTGTTTCACAAGAGGAGACTGGTGCTCAGCTGAGATGCTGGGATGAAGTTTCAAAAAGTGTTCTCTGGAAGATCTTGATGTAGCTCAACAGAACAAGATGAAAAGGTGGGTCTACTGCCCACCCAGTACCCAGTAACAGAACAAAGGAGTTGCAAGAGGAAGCTAACATTTTGTGTGCATACTAATCCCAAGAGTTTGCCAGTAGAGAAAGTGCAAGGAATTGTAACATTGTAAAGTTCCTTTGCAGGAAAATGGATTGCTGTTTGTGATGGTTTCATCACGTTCTATATCTCATTTGACTGGAAGAATATAAAGCAAAACAGGCCCATCTTTAAATTACAAAGATAGTTTATTAATACACACAAAAACAACAAAAAAAAAGGGAAAAACAACAACAACAACAAATGAAACTTCTAAAACATCTTTCTTTCTCTTCTAAGTTTTTTACCTTTCTTCACTCAACATAAAAAGACATGACCTGCAATCTCAGCCAGTTTTAGCATTTTAAAAATAACCTTTTATCAGTTCTTTCAGGAAAGGAGTCTCTCTGGGTTCTATATAGACATCCCATGCTCTACATCTGTGAGGATTTTAAAAGAACTCCTGCAAACTGCGAAATCCTACCCATTAGCAGCTCTCTCAACACTGCACATAGGCCATATTTGCTTATTGGGGTACTGTTTAAGGATGCCTCCTCTAGTATGACACAAAGATTCTCTTCTTCTATTTCCAAAATCATCTCAAGACCCAAAAACAAATCTCCTCTTTCTTTAGGAGCAAAAAGCTTCATATCACTTTTAACTAGAACCTTACATCCCCCCAAAAGCATTTATATGTTACAGGAAAAAAACTAGTTCAGTCTCTATAGTTTACCAGAAATGTCCAGCCAAAATTAGGCCACTCCTTGTCCTTTTGCCTTAAAGTCCTTTTCACTCTCCCTTTACCGACTGTAGCTCCATGCTGTGTCTTTCTATTCGCTATATTTGTTCTTCTTCCGGAGAAAGATGATGTTTAGGAAAGTCCATCTGCTAACAACAAAGGGTTAAACTTTTCGGGCTGCCGGGCTGCCCACGTGGCTCTACGGCGGGAAACTGAGTCGTTTAGAAGCCATGCGCTGGTTTCTTCGGCTTGAAAAGAAGAGCAAGGGCGAAGGGGCACTCCGTCCGAGCTCTCTTTCCTCTCCATGCTGCTTGCTTCTCTGCGAGACAGCGGCTCCTAAAGCTCCGGCCCGGCCCGGCTCCAGCGGCATCGGGGCCCGGCCCGGCCCGGCCCGGCCCGCCGCAGCCGCCCGGGGTGGGGGGTCACCGAGGCCAGCCGGCCCCGGTGGCTCCCTGTCCCCAGCCTGCCACACCGGAAGACAAAGAGACCGCTCCTCCCCCCACCCAGCCTTTTTAAGCATTTCGCCAAAAGTCGCAGCTTATCTTCTACTGGATAAATTGCTTGTCAATCAAAAAAAAGCTGACCCCGATTGGAACAAAATCAGGCTTTTCCTAGCCTATGACACTGTTGCATTTAGTAAACCAACATCTGTGAAGCTGGAGAAGGTTAGCATGAGAACAAGTAGAAATGATCCCAGCAGTACCTTTCTGTGCAGACTTAGAGCCACCAAGTTCCTTTAGTTGTTAAAAAGCTATAAACAGATGGGAGCTCTTCCCCAACTGTGGTCCCCCCCCAAAATAAAAATGTGGATGTATCTGGGTAAAGTGCTGAAAATGGGTCCTAACTCTCCACCACAGAAACTGGGTAAGTTCCTTCAGGCTGCACAGGAAAGCCTAAAGCCCGTCATCTAAACAGTTGAGCAGGGAGTAATGTACAAAAGCCAAGAGCATGTAGCAGTTTACCATTGCCCTGAATGGTACAATGTTCCACATTAAAATTGTGTCCATAACACAAGAAAAAGGGGAAGAAAACAGGAAGTGCATGTATAGAAATTTTAACCACATTATTGAGATTTATTCAATATAAAAGTGTTCGGATTTTTCTTTGTTCCCTTTTTCATAACAATTAAGGTTCTTAGATTAGATTCTTGAGATTTCAAATATGTTAACAATCAATTCCTTCCTTAATATAGGGACAGTACTTTTTGTCCAAAACAAGATTTTAACATGGCCAAATAGCCTGGTAGACAGTGGCAGAAAGTGGTAGCACAAGGAGGAAACATGACCAAAGATTAACAAAAATCAATCAATTGCAATATTTCATCATGCTCAAATCAGGGATACAAAGTATTAATAGAGAACTTGAGTGACAAGAGCAAAAGTTTTTTGAACTTTAGCTTTTACCAGAAAAAGAAAAATCTCAAAGGAATTAGAGTTTGTATCCTTACCTAGACCATCTTATTTGAATTAGCATAAAAAAATAATTAAAAAAGAATTGACTGGCTGATCTTCCAAAATTACAATAAAAATTATAATATATAACATATAACATTGTACAGCTCTCATATTGTTTCCAAAAGTGTTTTGGAATAAAGCTCCAAAGTCAGTAGTTTTTGAGAGTCCACAAAAGTAAACAGAATACATTTTATCACGCCCCTAAATTAACTTGACACATGTAGTGTGGAAACACTGTAGGTGACTCAGTCACTAATGTAGCAGAAAGGCTCACACAGTTCTGACTATAATTTTTAGTCCCAATAGTGATTATCTGAAGCTGTAAATAGTGACAAAATTCAGTCTCGTTGGCCAGAACTTTGAAAATCTCTGTAGTGTTAGCAGTATGTACAAACATTCTAGTTAAAGGGAATGCAATGATTCAAAACTGAGAAGCTTTTCCAAAGCACCCATTTTCTCACCATGTGGTAGACAAGTTAGTTCTTCTACAGAATGTATTCTGGCACTATAGATTGCCTTTAGCAAAAGGATACAGTCTCAGTTATGAAACCAGTTATATATATATATTTACCAACCGCCTCCTCAAGGTCAAAATACCACTGAATATGCTAATTCTTGATGTACATTGAGCCAGACTGTGACCAGGCTTTCACTATGCTCTTTAAAGTTACCTCTACTTTTTTGTCATAAAATAAAATTGTCCTGAAAACAGCACAAACTGCTGGGAGTGAGGGGAATGAACATGATGAATACAGCATCACCTACTTAATATCTGTTATTCTGCATTACTCCCTCCTGTGCATGAAAAGGTCTGTTCAATGGAAATAATAATTAGAGAAACTGCATTTAAAACCCAGCATAGTTCTATTGTATGTATGCATTCTTTTATCACCAATGGATATTTTAACAGCCCAGTTCCATTTATTCCTCTGTCATCTAGTAGTAAACATCCAATGTACACAGCTTCCTTTGGAACCTACTCTGTAGCCAAAAAGCAGTAAGTATTTCACCTTTAACACTCCATTCTACACAAATTAATATAGAAAAAATATGTGGTTAAAACAAACAAACAAAAAACCCACTTTCTAAATTATAATAATTTTAATGAAAAAAAAGGTAAGCATTTTTAAGCAGTTTAGTCACAAAAAATAATTATGTTTCCCTTTCTTGAAACTTCTTCCTATCTCCACAACAGTCAGGGAGGGATTTTTAATTTCTTGTACTAGGTAAATCAAATCTACAGCATCTACTATTTTAAATATACTTTAAAAACATGTAACCTGTGTCATTACACATCACAGGCCACTTAACGTATTTCATTATAATTACTTGTTTCATATCATCCTAAACAATTAATTTATTTCCATGTTTATATTCTGGAGTACATACATAAATGCATAGTGAGGTCTACAAAACACTGCCCTGTTGCTTTCTCCTGCTTTTCTCCCCTGCCCAGCTAGCATCTGCAGGAGAACTGGCAACAAGTCTTTCTGGGCCTTGGAAGGGAGGTGAGGTACAGGAGCCTTACCAGAGCTTTCAGGGAGGATTCTCTTGGCAGCATGTAGCAGCTAGTGGCAGCACGCAAGCAGGAAAGACACCACACGGCTTTCAAGGGTGTTGATCAGACAGGGTTTATTTGGGGGTCCCACACCGGGAGGGGAGCGGCATGGCTCCCACAGGGGAGAGGGAGAAGGGGGAGAAGGGAGAGAGGGGGCGAGAGGGGGCAAGAGCGGGCAAGAGCAGGCAAGAGAGCAAGAGACTAAGAGGCCAAGAGGCCTGCCCCTTCACGTCTTCAGCTTAAATAGGCTTTTCCAGCAAGGGGGCAGACCCAAGGCTTGGACCAATGGGATACTGAGGGTAGGAGGGGTTGGGTAACAATGGGGTTACAATGGCAACTAGGGGGTGGTTTACAACAATGTGGTAATGAACCATACATGTTGGGAGAGAACAGAACCATTTAGGAAAAATGAATCACCACACTGCCTGACATCAAGCACCTCTTTATATAGTCCAAAGAGAAGTCAGGTACAGGGAGCATTGACTGGTATGTTACAACCTACTTTTTTTAGTGTCATACCTTCACAAACAAAATATATAAACAGAGTCAGCTTTAACTGATGTATCACAAGAGCTGTAATACTGGAGGTGGCTTAAGAGGATGCACTTCTCATTAGACAACCATTCTAATGGCTTTTGCATTTAAATTGCCCAATACTGCCTAAGGGTGATTTATACCATCTTGGAGGATCAGGCCAATGCATATAGACCTAAAACAGCGTCATAAAAGTGACAGAAGAGAGTTGTGTACACATCTTAACCCTCATCACTGGAAATACAGAGAAACAATATCAAACAGCTATTTCATCTTAATAGTATTCTCTTTCATATAAGAATTTTAGCGAGATTTAGTAGGTCATAAGTGCAAGAAACTAGGTTTGCCAACCAAATTGATGCTATTCTGCTATTATCACAAATTTCCCTAAATGACAAGAAGACAAGAAAACGTTAGCATAAAATGAGATTAAGTAATGGGGTCCAATTTTTCCCATATCAACTTTAACATGAAAAAGTCAAATTCATACCAAAAAAACTGAAGTTATCTAACAATACCTAAAACCAAAATCGTATCTTCTTAATATAAAATGGTATTTCAGCATAACAACTAGTATTTAGCCTACCTTACTATAATTTTATCAAGTTGGGATATGGAAATACATTGGCAAGTAGTGCACAGCTATGGGATCTGTGAAGAACTGGTGATTAGAGTTAAGTCCAGAAGAGGCTCAGAGTTGTTTCAGATGGTGCCCAGCTTCATTTCACCTCAGAAGAATTTAATCTGTGTGCTTTGGGACCTTGGGGTAGTGTGTATCCAAGTGGAGAGCTATGTGGAAATTGTCTATGAAAATGGTCTGTTCTAAACCAAAACACTAATGTATGTAATTTAAACATGGTGCATCTCACGGCTTTGGAAAACTGCTTTTTAAGCCTTCTTAATAAACTAGTCCTTAGAAAACCAGACCTGAACTTAGGTTTACAATATCTATGGTGACCTAACCAATGGATTGTTGGATTTTAAAAAAGAGGAGATTCACCAATTCACTAGTCATCTTCTCCAACAGTGATTATGGGTCTACTATTACTGCAACACTTAAACTTTATTTATTAACCTAGTACCTTAGAAATTAACTTCAGTTGTGATTTATCCCAAAAGGATGCAAATTAAGCAAATACTATATGCTCCTTGAAACTATCCAGTTCCTTGAAACTGCCAAAACTTTGTCCCCATGCCTATTGGAAACTGCTTCTCATTAGACTGTACCAGTAGCATAAAGGGACCTTAAAACAGATATAAATAGTATATATAGTTGCAGTGATAACTGCAGTACACAGCTATATGCTAGTATACTTTGACTGGAGGTACAGCAGCAAAATCCACATAAATCTAAGCATGAACAGTTGACAATTGGATTTTCAGTTGCTGAAGTAGTTGCAAGCTATATCAAGCATATGAAATCAGCAACATTATGTGCCATGAAAATTACAGTACAAAGTAAAACCTCTAGTTTTATACTTCTTATATGTAAAGAATGTAAGAAATTAGGACATAATACTGCTCTTGTAACTGGGAATTGAATAATAAGAGAAATCATTTGTTTAAAAAATAAACTACTTCAAAGAATTCAATTTAAAAATGAGAATAGCAGCAAGGCTAAAAAATTAGGTGAATTATTTTATCAACCGTTTATGTGGCATTTTGAGGCAATAACATTTTATATAAAAGCAAATTATTGAGACCTTAATAAACTGTAATTCCACACTCAATCACTTTGTACCAGTTGGTGGATACTATACTACTTTGTGGACAGAAAAAATGGATGCAGTGTTCCACATTCCAGTAGTTATTTTAGTTACACAGATCACAAACATTGTGTTGCTTCTTATTCTTGGATAGTACTTCTTTATTTATCTTTATATTATTGTGTTCTACCAATGAAAGAAATCTGTGTGGGAGAAAAAAGGTGATTTTCAAACAGTTAACTATCAGTCACACAAAAAAACAGGGTTATGACCTTGAACAGGATTGTGCTTACAATAGAACCATATTGGGGCTATCTATTATCTGTTATCTGTGCATACACTGAGCAGGCAGACTGCTGTCATCTCTTACTTACTTGCAGTTTTCTGCAATTCATTATATAAAGGGTCTTTCCTAGGCAACATACAAACTTCTGAAAGAGGACGTGGTACGTAATAAATATCAGTCTACACCTATTACTAATACGTGAAAATCAGAAGAACCAAAATGATTCACAGTGCTTCCTTATTAAGTATAGCAAGACTAACATAAAAATAATATATTTCACGTGAAAAGCTTGATCTACACGGGGAACAGTAAAATGACGCCATGTTATTAATAGAAATGCTACACTACTAGCTACTTCCATTTGAAGACTACCCTCAAAACACTGACCAGGGTGCTAATCATTAAAGAATAAATTCATCTCCAGCATAACACCACCATTGTCACAGAACTTGTCACAAGTTGTCACACCAGAAAAAATTGACTGAGCATAAAAAAGCTCATTACTGTAATTATGATTTTTCTTTATAAAAATTCATTGAGAATGATCTGAACAAAATTACTCTATGGCTGATTACAGCTCATGAATTTACATGACAATCAGCAGGAATACTCAGAGCCAGTTAACAACATGTAAGTGATTACATTGAAAAACAATAAAACTTAGTAATTGGATGCACAATGCAGGGTGTATCAGATTTAAGACCATTTGGGCTGTTTTTCTTATTTGTAAATCATGTGATTAATACATAATTTTTTCTTAAGATAAACCTATTTTTCATTATTGCAGAAGCCCTTAAAATACAGTATGTTGAAAATATTCTTCCAGGACTGTAGCTACTTCTATATAGAAAGAACAAAGAATCTGGTCTTCAAAAAATTAAGATGAAATCCTCTGTTTGAGAGAATATGTCACATTCCTTAAAATATATTCAAGCCTATTATAAGTTTTTACCCCTCCTCAGCTATAAAAGTTTGCAAACACTTCAGGTAATATCAGCCCTTAGCCTCTCTAGGTGAAGTATATAATTTAATCATTATTTGTTTTGACTGTTCTTTATTTATTTAGCTCAACAGAAGGGTTCAATCCTATCTCATCCAGGTTCTTAGCACTCTAATAGCGACATTTCTTTCTGAAGTTCAGTGAGCAGCCTGATTATAGCTGTCAGGTGTTACTTGTTTTCCCTCATATTGAATTTTTTTTGTTGCTTTACTTATTTATGATGTGCTATGATTGACTTATTGACAAAAGCAGAGTTGCCAAGTTTCTCTTTACAGCTTTAACAGAAGGAAATTACTTTTCATGCTTCATGATTTCTAAGGAAAACAAAAGAAAGTTCTTCCTTTGGTCTTTCCTTAGTTTCAGTCTTAAATTCAGATCTCAGGTATTCCTGTACTTCAGGGATGAAAGTATCTGGGACACCTTCAAGTTCAGCACTCAGTCTGATGAAGCCCTAATATGGGCTCTAGAAAGGACATAATTCACATCCAAATCTCCCAAAAATATTTGATGGGTTCCTGATCAAAACATCTCTTTTAACTCCATATTCACTCAATCTCAGTCTAAGTTTTGCATGCAGTGGGGCTGTTGGGATTCTTCACAAGAAGAGAAGCTCTTCCTTCCCTTTTGCCTTTAATTCTGAAAGCCCTATCATTTTGACTTAGAATTAATCAAACATACATCTTTGACAGTCATGGTTGACAAATAATACCTGTTTCTTCATAATAAATCTTAAAAATTTAGATATTCATAATAAATTGCCTATAACTTTGAAAGTGTAAACCTCTAATGATATGAATCTTTCATGCAAGAAGCTACAAAAATAGGAATCAATCACACTTCACAAGGAAATCTTTCCATGTCTTCATTTTCTTGAGACCCTGGATCACTTCCTTATTCCTTTTTATAATCCATATATTTCTATAAAACATTGGCAGAAAAAAAACCCCAATCAAACCCTCATTTAATTTTTTTTTAATTAACAAATAAAATAATGGTAATAACAGCAGTACTTTTTATATCTTTAGAGTCAGCCACCAAAACCTCTCCTTGTCAGAGTATACTTTGAACATAAACTTTCAACACCCACATATTTGACAATTTTTGTGGCAATATAATACTTACAAGGTCAAAGCAGTGGCATCACATAGTTTATAGTGTAATATAGATTAAATCAGTGTATGAAATTAATGAGAATAATAGGAGTTCTTACGTGTTATGCAACTGGGATGGATCAACCTAGGAAGATCTCAAGTTTGATAGGAAACCTTATTCAATCCAGAGTACACAACAAAGCATGATGGACAACCTGGACATTTATAATTACAGCTTGTGCTAACTGAGTCTCCACATCATCACCTGAATCACAACAGTTCCTTGTCATAACCGAAGGCTTATCTATCCCATAAGTTCCATGAGTAACTCAAGTCTGTTTATTAACCATCTGTGCACTAACCAGATGAAACCCACTGCTCACAAGTGTCGCAAAGTCCTTCTACTGTCAGCAGTTTAATTATCTCCACATGTGTTACAAAGGAAGAATAGATCTTTTTTTGTTAAATTATCTCTAAATCGGTAATAAGGAAACACAGAATAGAAAACGTTTTGTTAAACAGACTCTTTAAAAAGAAACAGCCACTGCTGTTGATAAATTGCTGTCCACTGGAATTCTCTGGGTTGCAATTCTTTGTTGTAGCCAAAGACTATCTGCTCAGTGATTTTCACGAGTTTCATAAATCCTTGCTCCATTTTTTATCTCATACTCTAAACCAATTTTTGTTCTTGATGTAAAATTAAAAACACACAGAAAACCTCACATAAATACCTTGCGTTTCACCTTGATGTAATGTAGCTGCAGGATCTCCAAAAGAATTTTCTCTGAGTTCAAATATCAAGGTTATTTGAGACTATATTCTACATCCTCTTCTTCTAAAACGCTTGTAAGTGTAGCATATAAAAATTATTGTGTATAGCTCATAACATGAACAGTTGCAAGATAATGCCTCTAAACTACCTGCAAAAACCTTCTGCAGTTCCCAAACCTGTGCAGTTACTGAACACCATATATAGGCACTACCTTGGCACCACCCTCATCAGCTTACCTGCAATACACACACAGAAAAAAATTAAACAGCCAAAATAAGAACGAAGTAAAACTGGCCTTGATAACAAAATGGGATACTTTGAGCAAAGATACCCTGACAGACTATTCTAAGGAGGTTATCCATATCTCTGTTTTAAAGGTAGAGAAGAATATGTGAGAGAATATCTGATTTATTTTGATGATTCTATTTTTCTGAAGATAGGCAGAATTATAAGCAGTTTTCGTTTTGGTTTTTCCTTCCAAAACCACTCTTTGTATTAGCGGGAGAAGGCAGGACTCCATGTGAAGACCAGAAGGGCAGGAGAGCAGTTCAGGTTTTAGACTGACTACTTGCAATACAAAAGATTGAACAGATGTGGCTTATTGCGAATACTATGATTTTTTAACACAATGATGAGAAATAAAGAAAATATTACATCAAAGCTAAGTCACTATTAATACTAACAACACGGATATAGTGCTCCTGCTTTGGTACAGAGTGTTGAACTAGATGACCTGTTGAAGTTCCTTACAGCCCTATTCTCTATAAATATTAAATTAAAATAGAAATACATCAGGGCAGTGACTCTCAGTATTGAACTGGTTATAAATCAAATTAGCCACTAATAATAATCAATCCTTATTTAGTCTAAGGAATCGTCTGCCTCTGCAATTATAAATCTTAACCAAAGAATTTCATCAAAGCAAATAATAGCTGAAGTAAGGAATTGGTAAGTAAATTAGTAATGGGACCAAATCACTTAGTGTCTACAATACAGCCAGATCTTATAAAGCTAAAAATTATGAAGTCTTCTTTTTACACACTGATCAGTTTTCACATCTTTTCTTTTAAGGTAAAAAATTTATCTCTTTTCTTCACAAGAAGTCATACAGAATAATGGTTACAGATTTAGGACTACAGCTAGTATTATTACAAAATGATACTTAGGAACAATTGCACCTTCAAAATATTTTGTTTTTCCTATTTGCATTACAAAGAAAATATAAACAAGGTAATCTAGGGGCAAATTCTGGTGTTATTGTAGATAACTACCTAATTCATATTGATTCCCTTCATGATTTCAAAACATCGTTACTATTCTTGGATATCAGTAGAAAATTATACTCCACAAAATGAAGTGAAAAGTGGATCCATTTTACCTCCACAAGAAGTTGTCCCATAGTTCCACACACTACAGCTTATATTACATGTTTATAGAGCATAATTTGTAGATTATACCATGATTTATAACTCATGCCTTAAAACATGTCTTCTGCAGCAAGATGAAAGCTGCAGCTTTACTAATGAAGTTTAGTGTCTCTTTTCCCTAGCAAGCTTATCCCTATTTCCCTTCCCTCCCTTCTTATTAAAATAATTTTCACTTGTATAGCTCTTCTAGTATCAGCCACAACAGAATATATATGATGCCCCATGGTTTCTATTTCAGAAGCAATTTAAGGATTCAAAGACTACTATTTCAACTATATTCATGACATTATCTAAGTTTCTACTGTGATTTTGCAGCCCTGCTCTGAAACCAGCTTTAAGAGCAGTACCTATGGGCTGGTTTTACACTGGCTGACAAAGAAGTAGTCTTAGAGATGGATGTTTTACCATTCAGGTCCTGAAATCTTCTGGTTTTGCACACTTACTTTTTCAGGTGGAGATGTAAGAGTGCAATTTTAGATTGACATCAGTATCTACTTTGAAAAAGCACCTTGCAGATACCACAAACAGAGAATAGCCCAACTCCAGAAAAAGTTTGTTCACAGAGCTCAGGAGATACAAAATGAATCTCTTTCCTCAGGTTACTTGAAGCGAAGCCTCCAGGATGGAGTAACACAGTAAAGTAATCCCTTTTTTCCCTAGAATTTGGATTTGTTTGAAGTTCAGATATCCAAGCTATAGGGAGAGCACATGCTATGTTTCATTTGAAGGAACTGGGAACTTAAATCTACACTGAACCCATTTTGAAGGAGTGTGTCAAGACAACTGACAAGTATGAAGGCTAGCAAGAAAACATCAAGGCCCCTGAATGACTGTGTATAGACATAATGTCATCACTGGGAACATGGACTGAGGTCATTGATCTACAGATCATTTGGACCCAAACTGGCAAAATATTTCCAGGGGCAACGATATGAAATTCAGTTTTTGGTTGAAAGTTTCAAAAGAGATTTTCAGGCCCAAAACATAATAAAGGGCAGAAAAAGAAAACTGTTTTAAAAAAAGATGTATAAAAACAAAGCAAAATTCCAGGATGAGCAACGGAATCCAGCTACAAAAGACAGAACTCCAAACATATCACCATCCTAAGGTGGTCCAGAGAGAAGCTGTGAAGCACTGGCAACTGACTTTACACTGGTGCTTTAAATTACCTCAGTTTTGGAGAGATAGGGGACTTTTGTTCTGACTCACACAAAGCAGCTGATACAAAAGGACATGCATCCAGCCAATACAATTTCCTTAGATAGAGACATTGAGCAATAATAGCTTTTTACTTTCAACTGTACCAAGAATTTTCTTCCTGGTACAGTTTTTACAGGAATACCTGAATGAAATTTCACAGAAATTTCTTACAAGCACTGAAGTATGGTATGGAACCTTGGGAGAGTGGGGGAAGAGTCCTGCTTCTGATGTGAACATTGTGTAGTAAATGAACAGCCTAAAAAAAGTCACATTTTCTCATATACACATCTGCCTTTTGTTTTATTTTAGTCACCACATATTCTAGTTATTTCTACAGGATAAAGAAAATGCTATGCATAAAATAAAATAGAAAAAAAGGAAATATATGTCATTGCTCCAGAGCATATGATTTAAAAGTTAATCAATATGCAATAGGGGTAAATAGGAATATGCTCACTAGTAACTTTTCCAAACGTGTTTTACGGCTCTGAACAGTGACACTAAGCTGTTCATAACACTTGCACAGTTTCCAGTATCCTCTGCCACATCATGTTTATTCAGAGGATGTTGAGCCATTTTGAATAATTTCAAGCGTATCAATGTCCATAATTGTTTCAGACACTCCAGTAGTACACACTTCGTTACTGGGTGTTGTTAATTTGGAGAGATTGGTTTTTGTCAACACTTCTTCCACACTGCATAGTTGTGAACTGTATCATTTATTTTCGTTATTTCACTCTACACTGACTCAATTTTTTAGCAGTATATTGTCTTTTTAAGTTAAGCAGGCTAATGGAAACCCTACAGCATTGCTTAAAGGTAGCATGCTGCTTGTTAGCACACTGTGTCATAGTGAATGACAACCACATTTCCTTGCTTTTGTATCTCTTTTCACATAAGTTATTTGAGGAAAGAAAGTGGCGGCTAATGTTATTATTGACATTGCAAAATTGTTCCTTGTGTAGTAAGAGTTATGAGGGCCAATTTGATGCACAAATGATACTCACTTGATGCTTTCCTTCCTTGGTAGAAAAAAATGGAATTGAAACACTTGAAGAGTTCAAACCTAGAACCTGTACAATAATTTTAGTTTATTCTGTCTTCCAAAATTTAGCAATGCAGAATTTCCCAGCTATGCAGAGCAGAGACAGTATTTCTCATTTGACTTATGCCATCCTGTCAAATTCAGAGGATTAACTCCTAGAGTCCTTATCTTCATCATTCCTTCCTGCAGATCTTGCTTTTTCTGATCAAGTGGCAAAGAATCTTGCATTTGTTACCATATTTACTACCACATCACTAACATCTGTTTGACAGAAGGCAACAGCATGTTGTACATCTGTGCACTGAAAGCCTCAGTACACCAGAACCATAACACAACCACAAAACAGACATACTACTACATAATATATGTACATACATATTCCACATGCTGGGTAATCTCAACTATAGCACACACAATATTGCATTTCTGAGTGTCTTATTTACATACATTGCATAAATATAGAATCAATTTTGAGCTTGCCCAGTTTTATGCTCAGTAATTATCAACTTCAGCTAGAAAACTCATGAATTTGATCTCAATAAACCCTACAGAAATGGCTTTAAATGTAAGGTTCTTCTATTTCTTTGTGCGTGTGTGTATTGATCTGTAGCTTTTCTATTTAAGCTTCTTCCCATAGAAACTAAGGTTTAAAAAAGTTGAAAACCAAATTTTAGCAAATTGCAATAAAAAGACAACTTACTGAAAGAAGTCTAATCCTGGCAGCATAGATCTCTATAAAAGATAATTTGATCTGGAGAGTTTTATATGACAAAATTCTTCAAGTGTCCCAATAGGCTTATGTTGCATATCTCTTCACTAGACAGCTGTCCTCAGCATAGGTATCCTTATGTCACAATGATCAGAGTCTGTAAAGAAAATAATAAATGCCAGATGGCAATGGCTTCAGAAAAGATTACAAAATTGCAACTGTCAGTAAACTAACATCTGCATGAAAAAGAGACATTTTCCATTCTCTCTCCTACTATTCTTAAGCGTCTTTGATTGCTTTTTTCTGGGGTTTGTTCAGACTGTAGTGACAAATGCAGTATCACTTAAGTATCCAGGCAAACTAAAGACAGATTGAATAGGTGCAGCAACACACAAAATAAATGACAAAATCTGTTCTCACGCCTACAAGGAATCAGTGGATCTTCTATCTTAATGAAGCCTTGATTTTCAGTCTCAGGGAATAAGGCAAACAGGGAACCTCTGTGTCTTATTAGAAACAAAAACTGATTCCAGCACAGCTCATCAGTGTTCAAAAGCAATCAGTTTAGTATACTGCCAGCTCTGCCTTTTCTTTTTCTTTCATGCTGAACTGACAATTTTTACTCCATCCATAGAGAAGCTGACAGGTGGAGCAGCAGCTGAGCAGCTGCAGGCACTTGGCTGCCTGTGGCTTGCTGCTGGTGGCAGAGAACTTCTCTTCACTCTGGTGTTCATCCCTGGAGAACTTGGGAACTCAGAAGCACAAAGCCAAGTCTTTTCTACTGCACCCCAACGGTGCAAAAGAAGCCAAGAAGGTTAGAAGAACTTAATCCTATACTCCATTATTTCCAAAATACAGATATGCACGTGTCCCTCTTGGACAATCAGAACTCTATTACCTCTAAATGACAAGAACGAAAGGATATTGAAAATCCACTTCAGCCACAGGTTTCAAAATAATATGTGATTACTTCTCAGCATTAGCAACCTGGTAGATAACAATGGTTATGCCACTTCAGAGCAGACATCAGTTTTCAAAAGTCTGGACCAAAGCTGAAGATCCTGTCTGTGTTTTCTAGCATGACAACTTCACTATTCTACCACTATCTCCAGTCTATTAGAGAGATAAAATGTGAATCCCTGAAAGTAGGAAACAAAAACCCATGGCAGTCCCACTGGAGAGTAGCACATATGATATGCCCTAAATATAGTGGAAGTAGGTGGTACAAGCTACATGGATGTGGAGAGCAAAAAGCAGAGGCTGCATCTTCCATCTTTGCCAACTTCAATGCATTTTGTGTTATCTTATTCCTAAGGTCTTATTACAGTTCTCCAGGACAGTTATCCATTCAATCATCTATGACACATGAATCTGTTCATTTCACTTGCAATCATGCAATACTGACAGAAACAACTGACTGTCACAATATTTAACTGCAAAATGAAATGAAACAACGTGAATACAAGAGCTTTGCTAAAAGATAGCACAATACATTATTTAATGTGTCCCTGAAAAAAAAATTATTCCAATCAGAACATATGCATATGGGTGGTAGTCAGGAGGTTATCATCTTCTTTGCCATTTCTGACACTCCTTATACTTTGTTGAAGGAAGACTCCAAGTATGAACAAGCTTCCCTGCTGCAGTTTTTCCTTACAACACACTAGTGACCTACTTAACTCCCCTAAATCATGTAAGAAGTCAGTTTTATGTATAGTTCCTGCTGTTTGTAACCTGTCTGGAGATGCACAGAAAACATGTACAGGGAGCAGAAGCTGTGAAAATGTTTACTGGAGTGGCAAGGGAATGTCCTGAAACGTTACTACTGAGTGCAGTAATTGTTAAAGTTTCACTTGGAACATGTCAGAATGGATGTCAAGCACTGGAACAGGCTGCCCAGGGAAGTGGCAGAGTCACCATGCCTGGAAGGTATTAAAAAGACATGTAGATATGGCACTTAGTGACAAGGTTCAGTGGTGGCCATGGCAGTGCTGGGTTAATGGATATTATGATCTTAAAGGCCTTTTCTAACCTAAGTGATTCTATGATTTATCCTACCTTTATGAGCCAACTTCTGATGGATCTGGAGCTAGAGAAGGATATAGCCTTAGCTAAGTGCTGCAAAACATCATCGTCCAATGTCAATTAACAGAAATTATAAATTTAATTCAGTCCACCTATGGGTTTTTGTCCATTTTCACTGTCTCTGCACTACTTCTCACATTAGTTTATATTTGACCCATTCACACAATCAGGGGACACTCAGAAGGTACTCACCTCTGTCTCTTCATACCCAAACTTCTGCTAGCCCCAATGCCAAACTAAACAGTTATTCTATTTCCACTGTGCCCATCTGCCAGGAGAGGGTGTGAGTAAATCTGTCCATTTCAGCCAAATCTAGAGGCTGAATTTTAGAAGTAACCAGACCAGTAAATTAGTACAAGGTTTATGAAAATCTGTAGGTGAAGAGAGAGAACAAAACTCACATGCACCAGAGAGAAGAAAAACAGCCTCTACTTCCTATGCCTGTTAACCAGCTACTGGCAATAATTTCCCAAAGGCAGCGCTGCCAAATAGCACATGGGCAGCTTCAGCAGAGTAAGGCTGCTCCCAGAGATGCAGAGATGGGTGTCTCACAGCCAACTTCCTGGGAAAGCCCTGCCCCTCCTACTATTACATGGCCCCTCCCTCGTGCCAGAAGTCCTCACCATCTTCATTAGTCTCCCATGGAACTCCATCCATATGGGTAAAATCTCATACCCCACACAGAGTCTCATGACATTTGTCCAGCAGGACAAGCTGTCTCTTCCCACTTTTCCAGGAGGAGTGCCAGCATGGGAAGCCTGCACACAGGTGCCAGTTTATGGTTGTGAGCAGCCATTTGTAAACCGTGACAGCCATTGTGTTTTCGTGTGACTGTCCCACAGTCCCCACATCTCCCTGATGGCCAGGAGAGGAGGGGCATTTTCACCCACCCTTTCATATTCATTCACACTTCATATCAATGTAAATGTTTTCAATGATTTTTTTCCACAGGCCTGGAGATTCCTGGGTGCTGTTTTCTAATACATTGTAAGCACTTTGGTACTGCTCACAATAAAATGACAGCTGTCTTTTATTATTCATGAGCTTTCCTCTGAAGCTCCAAACTTCTGGTACTGCCCCTTAGTATTTCAGCCTTAGCAAACTCTGCACTTCTTTTTTCCCACTGAAGTTCTTTAGCTGTAGTAAATTTTCCACTTTCCCATCTCTGAATTTCAAAAGAAGTTAAGAGTTCACGTCTTTTTTTGCAGTTGTTTTGTCTGTAAATTCTAATCTGATCCAGTGTCATATTTTATCCCTATTTTATTTGATTCTGTTAAGCTTTATGATGGGCCTTCCACTTTATTTTATTACTTTCTATTACTCATATAATATCATGCTTCTTTATGCAAGACAAATTGGAAAAAAAGTTACCATTGATAGAACAGACTGAAACAAATCTGTTGATTAATAAAATAAATATTTCTTTAATTTTTGAATAATATTCTAAGTATTCCACCTGTGAGTTGTCATAATACCCTTTCACTGACAGTCCTGGTACATATTTATCAAGGTCTGCCTTCCTGGCTCATCAGAACTTTATTGGTTTAAATAGAGATGTGACTTGACCTCAGATAAAGTTCTCAATGCAAGTTCCATATGCAACATTTTTCGGCAGGAGTGGCAGCTGTCTCTTTCCTCAGATTAGCAGCATATTAAACACTGGCAGATAATACAAAGTTTAGCTCACAGATCACTTTAATGAGAAATTCAGGATGTCAAAGGGAAAACTTTGCAAGAATCAGGCAGACACTTTAAATTAGTTCACACGAATAAGTAGAATGCTTTTCCCACATGATTCTACCACACAGCATTTCCTACCATACCAAAAATGGAAACATAACTTCACAATTCATGCAAGGTTTGTATCTTTTGCCTTACATTCTAGTAGTACTGTTCAGCTGGAGAAAAAAAAATCATAATAGGAAAAAAACCCCTATTCAAATATTTATACATCAGACAAGATAATTTGGAAAGTTGTTTCCAAACTATTAGTACAGTCATAAAAATCTAGTGGTAAAAATGTGAGACTGTAAGCTTGAAAGATACTTAAATCACTAAAGAGTGATAGAACAATCTCTCCATGCCTTTGTATTGATTAAGATTGTTGTCTTCCATACAGTACTGAAATGTTATCCAATTCCAGAAACTATAGTCCACACAAAGGTAAAATAAAAAAGTCCACTTTTACCAAGGTAAAATAAATATATAGTTAAAATGTGTTCCATAGGCTTCTGAAAATTCCTAGTGTATCTCTTGTATCTTTATAGCTTAGAAAAAAGCTTAATAGAAGAAATATTTGTTAGACAAAAGGAAAATCCAGTTTTCAGAATTGTTACATCTTAATAGAATCTTTTGAATAAGATACCCAGGTAAAGAAAAACATCATTCCTGGGCAGACACACCAGTGTGACAGAATGAATGTAAACTTCTTATTTCCGTCTTGTCTTTGGTCACAGTTTTCCCTTCTGCCAGACAGAATTTCCGTACTTGCTGAGGAAGAAGTTAATACTTCATTACTTGTCTTAGAACATAAAATACTAAGGAAGGAAAAAGGACTGAATGTTAAATTACAAAGCAACCAAAATCACACATAGGAAGTTTAAAGTGTTGAACAGTTTAAAAGTTTATTCATTTCTTCCAAAGTCAAGAGTATGAATGAAAGCAAAGAATAATCTGTGCATGCTTTTTATGTGAAAAGGGGGGATTTACTCAAACCCTTAATGCTAATTAGTCTGCCAGCACCTCAGGAAAGCCATGACCCTTGTGCCTGACCAGTCTGTAAGTGTCCCCTTATGGGACCCTTCACTAAGCAGTCCCACTGGATCTGTTCCACTGGCTTATTCATGGTCACACACCAAATAGAGAAACCTCCTCTTGGGTCTTCATACCTCTACCCACTGCTGGCAACTGCCAGTGCCCTTGAAGGACTCACTAACAGTTTACAGAATAGCACTCTTTATTAATAAAATTGTGAAAGGTTAAGGTTTGAGAATTGCCAGTAATACTATCAGACTGCAAAAATATATTTAAAGCAATATATTAAGTCAAAGCAATGTACTAACAAGCTCTAAGCCACAATAAGAGCCAGTTCTAGATAATCATTCAGCATGCATAGAGAATAGGCCTCCCTGTGGGGGAGAAGACAGGTTCAGCCCATCAGCTGATCCCAGAAGTTACGGTGGAGTCCTCTCTCTCATTTCTCCCCATTTTTAACTCACTTTTATGCTATTGCTTTATGTTTAGTTGGAGCTTGAGGGATTTTGGTCATACAAAGTTTTACTCAGTGAGGGGTGGTTCTACCTTGGGGGTGAGTATCTCAGGATAGTATCTGAGATAACTTTGGGATGGAGACGTGCGTCAGTCCAAAGAGAGTGATTTCACCATGGTTGCTGATTCAAGAGCAGGACATTTTCTCTTATCTCCCTTGGTTTTCAGCTGCTGTGGGGCTTATCAGCTAGGAAGTACCACTGAGTTCCCTCTTCTGCAAGGGTTTTGACAAGCCTGGCCATAGTGTCTCCACTCCAGTCCACCCTTCATATAGACCCTTGAGATTGCATTATGTGTGGGAGGTCACATATGCTGACCATGTGCCATCCAGAGAGTAGCAACAGTATTTTCCCCTATAATTTCTGTACCATTATCTTTTTATTCTCTGTCATCTTCCCATAGTGCTGGAGAACCATGCGTTCTAATAACTATTTTCATCAGAATAGTGAAGTTATAATTATGTGTGGGTTTTACCATCAGTCTTCCAGACCAAAATCACCTCAAATAAATCTTATAAAAGGATAAAAATATTCACTGGTAATGTGTAGAGACGTAAAAAGTGACATTTTTATGCAATCATTAAAATGTGAAGAAACAAAATGAAAAATAATCATATTATTAAAGCACACAGTTTCAGTAGTTCTAAATATACGGAAAACATCAATATTTACAAGAAGAACTCAATGTTTTATTCACCTCTAATACTTTTCTCTTTTAAAGTGCTTTTTTGCAGCTTTGTGTAAGCTGTAAGCATTCAAGTTTCCTCTTGGCTTTTGTTCGGGCTATTTCTGTTCGGCTTTCAGCAGCTTCTAACACAGGATTTATGCCCCCAAAACTTCCTACCTTCCCAGAGGCATAGTTAACTTTCAACAGAAGTAGTGGCACAGACATGTTTACCAACCAGCAGCTAGTTTCTTACACATGTAAGAAAGGAAACACTGAACCAGCAATTTAAGTCATGAACAAAGAGGGTACAAATGCAGATGGTTTCTTGTCAGGCTTCTCCAGCTTTTTTTCCTTTTTTCTCTCAAAGACTGCTCTCCCTTCTGTGTCTGTTCTCCTTCCTTTGATTGCCTTAGGCCCAGACAGGAAGGTGAATAGACTGTGACACACCTCAGTCACTTAGCTGGAGTTTTTGAAACTCTCTAGAAGCTGATTTTCTTAAAGGTAGGGAAACACATACAGTACCAACCTGCACTCTGTAATGGTCCTACAGGTAGGTGAACTCTCCACAGCCATGGGGAAAGGGAGCTCACCCTACCACCACCACCTGCCTTTTCTGTGAAAACTCTGAAAACTACATCAAAATACCGGTTTCTGGTATTTCTGATTCAGAAATGAATAAGTGACTACTTTTTTTCCTAGTTCACTTGGGAATTTCAGGAGTCACTTTGCAGTTTTTCTTTATTCCGCCGTTTACATTCTCTCTTGAAGCTGAAAATTTCCATTTTCTCAGGTAGTGTTGTTTGTGTCTTCCAGAAAGATGCAAATCCCCAAAGCTCACCTTGGTCATCCTAGCGGTGGTCTGGGGCTGGATGCAGGACCCCTTGGACCAGTTTACTGCACATCTGTGCTTTGCATGTAACAGGGATTGCATAGGGATTCCTTGCTGGACTACGTCTCCATAGCTTTTGGTGCACGCCAAAGCACTTTTGGCCATCCACCCTTCTGATGCCACCCCCCAGCCCTCTCGTGAACTTTCCCCCATCCCAACATCTCAGAGCTTGTTCACCAACCTTGTAAAATGAGAGGCATCACACTTGCCTTATACATTTTATGTATTTTCTTTCCATTCACATTAAAACTTTACTTATTAATTTCATTAGCTATTATGAAAGGAGGTTTTGTACATTATGTACCTACATTTTTAGGCACATATGTTTTAATGTATGTAACTTCATGTGTATATATATACTATATATACACACATGAAGTACAAGTATAAATAAATAATACGTATCTTTTTGCATATATCTACACTTGTTTATATTTAAACATCTATAGAGAAATAAAGGAATATATTTATAAATGTGCATTTTTCTCTAGATAGGCATTTGTGGTCCAAATAGGCAGCCAGTCACAGGTCATGACCTTTCCACAAGTGTCATCTCCCTGCTGTAAAACGTCATCTGGGACAACATTGCAGCCCAGCGCATTTAGTGAAAGGAGAAAGGCAATGACACAGAATCATTCTGGTGCAGACAGAGAAGGAAGTTTGTCCTGATGACCACTCTCAGCACTGTCTGAGATCACAGGGGGCATCACACCATCCCAAAAAGCCATCAGCCAGTGGCAAGGCCATACAAACACATCATGGGTTACAGCGTTGTACAAAATGGCAGCTAAACAAAATGGTGGTCCCGTGTATGTGGGGAGAAGGGGCCTCTTGTGAGGTACCTCTGGGTGAACAGGATGGAGCAGCTCGTCCTACCAATCACAGGGCATTGTGCCAACAAGTGAGCTGTGACAGAGAAAATGGAGACACCTGGGCAGAAGACATGGTATGTGTGTAAAGAAAGCACCTCACTGGAAGAGGGGAGGCACTTCTGTATAGGAGATCATGTGAGAGCCAGCAGGGGCAAGGGCTTCCAGGGGACATTTTTGGCAGAGGCAAGTAAATCTCTCATTTCTTCTGGACAGTCCATGTACTGCTTAATCAAGACAATCCATTCTTATTTCTCAGTTCTCAAACCAAAATTAAGGTAGACCTGGGTGGGATACTTTAGGAATACAAGAGGAGTAGTGTTTAGGAAGAAGAGCTCCAAATGGCACAGAGGTAAAAATTCAGGAAAGCACAAAACACAAATATTTTTTTGTTTTTTCTTGTTTTTCTTGTTAAAGCTATGACACAGTGAAGGACTTATTTTAGGAGAAATAAGGAACAAGCTGAACCTTTTCTTACTACAAGATTCAAAACTATCTTTTATCAAAGCATTAGTTTACCATTAACATTATCTGGTCAAGTGGGACACATTGCAAATGCTTCTCTTTGGAAGCTAGAATCCAATTCCTGAGATGGATCTATCACGGTTTTTTATAGCATATCTCAGCAAATTAAGGATCTCTTGTTCTGTGAAGCTTCTTTTTTTACTCCAAGAAAAAAGATTTTTTTTCTGAAAAACAGATCAGACATTTTAACGTAACAGTAGTACCCTCTTTTAATTTTGCTTGCTAACTAGTGAAATGTGATTATATAAACATATTAAATTAAATTCTATGTTTCAGTGTACATATAGTTAAATTCACTTTTATACAGCAAACTTTATTCCTAATTTATCAGACTCTATCACACAATAAACTGAAATTTAGGTGTAGTCCAAGCAATAGCTAACTTCCTGTAAGTGACAGAAAAAGTTACAGTACCGTAATCACAACAGTTCCACAACAATTCATTATATTTACCTTAGAATAAATCTGTGTTAGCCTTCACTGATTTGTGTACGTCTACTACTGTATTTCATATCTAGCTGCATTATCTAGGACCATCTGCAAAGTGAATGAATTCTTTATACAGTGACTTCAATATTATATACTTAAGAGTGAGATTTGGAATACAGCCTACTCTGGCAAGCTGAAACCAAAATTATTTGTTATCTTGAAACCAAACCTCAAAACCTCTGAACAGGTTTTTAAATTTTATTATGTACTGAAGTAACAGATCTTATGTCAGTTCAATTTGATGCTGTATCAGGTCATATTGACACTGGACTAGCCATTACCAGCAGTTGTCTACCCAAGGAAAAGGCAACACTGAATTCTGTTTTGAAGCACTGTATTTTCACTCATTTACTTCCTGGTTATGGCTGTGAAACTAAACACTTTTGCACATATTTTAATATAAAAATAGTCTATTCAGTGTAAAATCCTATATTCACATGGTGATCAATGAACAAAAGTGGCTTTATGTGATTTTATAACTGGTGTGTTTTCTACAGATTACCTACTTATAGGCCCAATTGTGTTTTCCTCACTTCAAAGCCAGCCTGCAAAAATTATCCTTTGAAAACAATAGAAATTCTTTAGATTCATATAACACTTGAGAAACTTTGACTTAATGCTGTGACATAGTTGAGAGTCTTTGATCAAAGAATTTCACCTAAGCTTGTAAAATATTCAGACCAATCTTTTTGTTTTTCCAGTGCATTCATTAGTCTTCTGCCAGTGTTTGAAACTGAGACTTTTTTAGGCATCCTGTTGATTCAAAAAAGATTTTTTTTCTTTAAGAAATCACAGCTATCAAAACCACAAAGACATTGAATAGGAAAACTGTAATATTGTCCATATTATAAGGTTTGTCAGTTGCTAATAATTCATTTAAGAGGTCTAAACCAACATTTTTCTATCACTCAGTTTTCTGAAAGTCTTTTAGCAGTGGATTTTCCACATATTTGGTCTTAGCATTTTGTCAAATTGATTTGGGTTTGGGATTTTTTCTATAGAACACATCTTCCATTTTTTATATGTACCATAAAAGATACATTTTTCCTTAGTCTGTTCCTATTAAAGTGCTTAAACTTGAAGCTTCACAGCTAACCAAATTGTTAAAATACTTACCTAGCTGGTAAAACAACCTGAAATGGAGAAATCATATAGAGTAGTTTTAACATTTTAAATTGTCTGAGGTTAAGTTTTCACCATAGGTCCGGCCATGTATATTGAAAAAATAATTAAATGTCTCCTAGATTAAATTAAGTTTAAGGAGCAATAATAATTAGCAGAAAACATATCTATGACAGAAAGTTGGAATAAAGCTTCTGGCCACTAAGAAATTAATTTGTAGGGCAGCTTCCAAGATAGATAGCATGAGAAATGAAGCTAAAATGCTTTAGAATTATGTTTGGGTGGCATATAGAAATGATTGCGTGACAAAATTGGAATTACAAGAAACAGAAAATTTGGCCAATTAGTTAAGTAATTATGTTTATAAGTTGGTTCAGCCTGACTAGGGTCACCCATAACCTTCCTCAAAACACATTATAGTAGGATGTACCCGTTTTTCCTGTTTTTCTTCCAATGGAACCACATGGTTATGGATGTTTTGTTTCATTTTCAGCCGTATGTTTGTTAAATATTGCTGGAGAGGATTACATGGCCTTGGCTGGATAGCATCATGTAAAACAGATGATTTATAATTTTATAAATCTGCATAATTGATTACTCAAGCAACATCCTAGACTCAAGCACCCAAGCAGACATCCCTTCCAGTCTTCAGTTCCAGTGTCCTCAGCATGGCCTGCATTAAGACTTCAGACACTGCTCCATCGAGTGACTGTCATTGGAGAAAGGATTGAGAAAGTTGAGATGAAGAGAAAGAATATAGTATCTGTAATGTTGTGGGAAAATACCTCATAGCCAAATGGATTTAGTAGATTTACAAAAATTTCAAGGGAAAAAAGATAATCCAAGGCCTACAAAGTCTCCCATAAAGGCTTATTATGTAAGTACTCAGCCTCCAAAAAAGACAAGAACTTTAATCAACTCTTTCTTCCCATTTAAGAACCAGGGGCAAAAAGTTACTCCATCAGGCAGTAGGCTAAGGCAAATCAAAAGGTGTTTATTTACTCAATGTATAGTTATATGGTATATGTCATGGTTAAACCCCAGTAGGCACCTAAGCATCACACAGCTGCTCACTCACACCTCCATATTGGGATGGGGAAGAGTATCAGAACGGTAAAAGTGAGGAAATTTGTGGATTGACAAAAATACAGATTAATAAATAAAAGAGGTGTGCATAAACAAAGAAAGAGGAAGAATTCACTCCCTATTTCCCATAGGCAGGGAAGGCAGGTGTTCAGCCATTTGTAGGATTTTGTCACCCATAGCAATTACTTGGAAAGACAAATGCCATAACTCCAAACATTCCTCTTTCTTCCTCCTCACAGCATTTAGTGCTAAGCACACCACCATATGGTATGGGATTTACTTCGGTCAGCTGGGGTCAGCTACCCTGGCTATGCCCCCTCCCAACCTCTGACCCACTCCCACTCTGCTCACTGATGAGGCAGTGGGAGAAGTAGAAAAGGCCTTGACACTGATCAACACTGTTTTGGTGACAAATCCAAAACAGAGCACCATATGATCTCCTACAAAAAAAAGAGAAATGTGTTCCAGCCAAAATCAGTACTGTATAATATGTAGAATCTCTGTCACAGTATGCTGAAAATGCTGGTATCATGGGCTAGACAAGTTCATGAGGGAGCCACCAGAGGCTTTGAATATCTACCAGCCGTGGCAGAAATCGCTGGACAATGGGACAGAACTCTAACAAACGATCAGATATGCTTTCCCTCTTCCTCCCTTGATGTGAACAACCACTGTTGACCATTGCTGGAGACAGGACAGCTGAGTATGACTGGCATTCATCTGACACAAAGTGATCCCTACTATAGCAGACCTGCACAAAACATTTACAAGCAAATTGCAGTCTTAAACAATGACATAATATAATAATTATCTCTGCTTAGTTCTTTATTCCTAATAAATCCTAGCACAAATGACATCTCAATTACCACAGTTCATTATAACTCTTAGATAATTCTTCTCTTTTTCCCCAGCTGAGTTCAAAACATGGCTTAAAGCACTCTTCATAAAGAAGTAAAGTTTTTTTCACAGTAGGATGGCTCAAGGGACAGTTTGAGATCCAGTTAAAAAAAGGAACTAGTTACTAATAGCAAATACTTTAATTAAGTGAAATCTGTTTCTTTTGCTTCCTGGTACTGTTATTATGTTCTTCAGTATTACAAACTTTTATTAGAACAAGCACGCCTCTCTAATCCTTGCAGATAAAACAAGGTCAGAACATGGGCAGTTGTAACATCTGCATGAGTTAGCACTCAGGGCTCTGGGATGTGTGAATTGCTTAATGGGTTGTTAACTCAGATGTGCATTGATAATAACCGAAAGATCAACTTGTCAACATTACTTATTTGGCCACTGATCAAAGCACTATAAGAGGATGAGGGATAATATGAAGGTCAGAATAATTTTCTGGGGGGATTTCACTTTGGCACATGAATATTGTTACTCCCTAATAGGTTACTGAGGGAAAAAAAAAAAACCAAAAAACCACAATTACGAAACTCAGGTTGAGCCAATATGTAGAACACCATTCCAAGCAGAGAAGTAGTCTGAGCCCATGCTGCATTTAAAACTCACTGGTGAGCCCAAGGAGTCAAAGGCACAAGATAAAATATTGTTCAAGGCTCTGAACAGGTTCTCATTTTAGTGTCTCATATGTGTGAAACCTAATTTACAATTCCTAGAGTTTCTTTGAGTTCAAGACCTACTATCCTAGTAACATTCACTAGAGACATCTCTGTGGCCTAGATATGCAAGGAACTCTGCAATAGAATAAAACAATGGCTGCCTGGGAGAGTTTCATCTAATATCTAATATTGTTTTGAAGGCAGGAATAGAGCACAGAAGAAAGAAGGTTTCATTTAGTTTCAGTATTCCAATGAAATGACCTAAATTATGCCAGCTGAATGTTTTTGTTTCATTATACAAGTTCCTGTCTTCATTATATATTTTTTTCTTTTAATCAGAATTTTGTTCTGAAAAGATCTTATTGAAAGAAAAATTGTAGAAGGCAGGCTATGAGGTCTCAACCTCATTGGGGCAAAATTATCCACAAGAATCTATGAACTGAATGTGACAACGGATGAAACAGGCATAAAATTTGCATAAAATAGTTCTCTATCCTGCAAGCTTTTCATTATCATTCTATTAACAGAACATCACAGTTTTTACAGTGAAAAAGTTTAAAAGTGCACAAGCTTTGCAGTAAATGTAGGACCCACATAAGACCTCTAATACCAGCTCTAATAAAAGAAAATAGAAAACTAAATCTGCTATAATGCCAACTACAAAACTTGACCCCCCCCAAAAAAAAAAAAAGAAGAAAGTAAATTCTTCTTCAGTGTCTCAGTGGGTTCCATCAGTTACCTTTAAAGAAAGAAGAAATTAAGGCACAGGCCAATAATAGCAGCTTATCTATAAATGAGGTGTTGTATCTTTTAAGGAGGTGTTGTATTTATTCAGTTAGTCTAACTGGAAAACCATTTTAATTCTCCTGTATTAGTGGTTTGGCTATTCTTATATGACTTTGCCAGAAGACGCTGCAATTCTGTTCAAGTATACTATAGCAAATCTATTTTTTTTGGTGAAAGAAAAATTATATATTCAATGTGTCAACATATATGCAATTCACAGGCTATAAACAAGCAGTTACAAGTTTTAGATGTTTCTAGGAAGACTCAGGGTATGTGGTATTGAGTTGAATCTGTCACCTTGAATCCCTGCAACACCAGGCTTGTTGTAACAAAGCTCCTGTCCTGTCACATTGCAGGTTCAGATATATCTGAACAAATAAATCATTGTAATATACAAGGGCATCTACAAAATATGGTTGTCACCTACTGACATTTATTAAGCAAAAAAATGGCAGCAAAAAAACATGAAGCTAATGCCAGTTATTTGGAATATGCAACTATTTATATTTATAAAGACATATATGTCAAAACAGAAAACACAGTGTGGTCTGGAATCTTGTTACTAACTATAACTTAAGGAAAATGATGCAACATTACCCCCTAATGAGAAACAATATTTTTTAAGTAGTGGAATCACAAGATGTGGTTTCATCATCAAAAGTTTTCTTTTAAGGTTAAGAGTAAATTATTGAAAAATGGAAAACAAATGTTCTAAACTTCAGAAGACCAGATTATTCCTGGAAAAAAAAAAACCCAAAAACCACACCCAAAACACCTCAGTCTAAAGATATTGGCTACCTACTCTTCCATTTGCACATAGTATTGTCCTGTGGGTGCTACCACTGGACTAAAAATGAAGATACCCAGGGTCCTCTTGGGTGCTTTTGCATCAGTATTTTAGTTCAGAACATGAGCATCTTTTATTACCAATTTCTGATCATCCTTCCTTACATTCATATTGTGGAGGAGTCTTGAGCATAGAAGTTGTATTGCTTTCAGGTGAAACTGAAACAGAAGCTATGCCCCAAAGTGACAGACATAGTGCATTCAAACAGGAGCTGGTGTTCAGTGCAGTACAGATACAGTCTGAAGTAACACAACAGCCTGCAGATGAATATGATGTGGGCATTGGGTCCTTACCTTTATCTGGTTTGCTTTCTGATCTGCTCCAATTACACCATTTGCTCATGTACTCTCAGTCAGACAAAATGGAAGTACAGAGACTTACCTATTTCTTTTCTTATATGCTTGCATGGCCCTGAAACAGTGTCACAATAATCTATATAACAATAAAATCACAAGTGCAACCTTGTACATGTGCATTTAACTACTTCTGTAAGAAATGCTGGTACACTGCAATATTAAAAACTAACATTACTAACAGGATAGAAAGCCTATGTCTTTTTGTGCTCACTTTTGCAAATAATGCTAATGATACCACTGGAATGACCTGTTTAATATAGTCAGCTCCTTGCAAAGTTGGAATTGGAGTATTTTTCATACCTCAGATTTGCTAAAGTGTTTTACAGACTAAGTTACAATCTGAGAACCAATCAGTTTGCTTTCACACAAATTAAACCTGGGGAAGATTTTTGTATACAGATGCCACTTGAACACACATGCTCACAGAGGACATTCTGCAATGCTATCACCATGCTTCAGTTTCCCTGCAGGGTTCACTAGAAATAGGAATTTTTCCTCCACTTTGGGTTTTAAAGTCTTCTTCAGATGGACAGTGTACACTCGGTCCAAACTGAAGTCCTTGACTGAGACTTTGGCCCAGCAGAGATTTTAACCCACTCAGTAACAGTGAAGCCAACTGCTATAGCCCACAGGTCCCCTAGTCTGGAAAAGAACAGTAAGCAATTATCTAGGTCATATCTAATTCATCTTAGCAATGAATTGGCCAGACTTCCCACATGCAAAGTGCTTCCATTCAAAGACAGGTTATGTAACATTTGGTAATCAAGATTCCTTTCTTTTAAGCCTACTACCCAGCCCAAATGTGACTAATTTAATCTAGCTGAGGTCTACACTTTTAACTCATTGAAAATGATTAAAAATTTGAAAACAGCCACAGGATGTGACAAAAAAAAAAAAAAAAAAAAAAAAAAAAAAAAGATTTAAGAGTGAAAGGATAATGGACTTCCAGATTACAGAGTTCTTCTAAATAATACTTTGAAATTATAAGCAGTAAGGAATTTGAGGACTATGAATAATATCTTCCCCCGGACCCAGTGTTTTACTTAATACAAAAGCCTTAAAAAGCCTTAAAATAGATGCCTGGGATTTAATTTAGTATGGATTTAGAAGTAAGAGTGCCACCTAGTGAGTCACTATTAGCACACTGTAGCTCCTTGTTGAATTTATGGGAAATACCCCACCAGTAATTTTAAAGTGGGGGGACAATGTTTGGGAGGCATCTAATTTTCCCTAATGTTTGTGTATGTAGCACAAATAGAAGTTAAGAGCTTGAGGCAGAAATCACTGAGGACATTCTATAGGCTATGTTATTCGGGAGGCCAGACCAGGTAACCACTATCTATCATGGTCCTTAAAATCTATTGTAGTTATTAATTTCAGCTGGTAAGCTCTGACAGGCTGGAGAAAAAGGATATTCAGCAGTGATGTTAGTATATATTCTGTTTCTCTTACATATGTGCTAATATTAGTTCATCTTAAGAAATTCAAATAGTCCTTGAGGGCAGGCTCCACAATTTTCCATAGATGTAGCTAATCCAGCTGGCAAGTCATTCACTCAGAGCACAGATGGGAACTGTGCAGACGCTCTCTTCTCTAACTTAAATAATAAAATTCTTGTTGAATCTCATCAATGTGCAACACCTAAAACAATGTGAATTACTGTTCATTATTCCTCCAACAACTACAATCAATAACGCAAAATACTCCAAAGTCTGACTAATACTTGTAAAGAAGTTTCTACTGAGAAAACAGCAGTGTATATTCTGTTCCTAAGGGAAAATGTAATCCTTGATTTTTGTGTTCCATCACTGGGTTTTATAAAATTAATTTTTTTAAATTTCTACATACTAATTACTAATCGCTGCATTAACTGTCCTGGAAACATCTCAAGGATGTCTTTTTCAACTAGTCAGCAAAATCTTGCAATAGCAGATTAGGTGACATGGGAGTAAACAGAAGAAATGAAGGAAAGCAAGAAAAAGTGAGTCAAGAACAACCCCTGCAGGATTCCCTTTCCTCCCCTGCTCCACTGATTTCATCTTCCTGGCTGTTACCTTCCTCCTGCAGCCACTTCCCTCAACCAATTTATATATACCACTTATGTCACCCTGCTAAGCTTCCCAGAGCCATGCCAAGGGCTGTGGAAAACACTGGAGGAAATGACTTTACCCATATGAAGGAGCAAACCCAAGTTGCTGCTGAGGGAGAAGCAGTCCCTTCCTATACTTTTCAAGCCATCCCTTAGCAGGGTGGAGCCTGTGACTGTAGCAGATGGGGATGGACCAGCTCTTCCAATCCCCATCTGAAGAACAGGCAGTTCACTGCTCTCTGCATATTGCTACCCTAGTCAGCAGCCCAATTGCCTTAAGCCTTCAGTGAACTCTGATTTTCCTCCCATAACTACACACACTGTTCAGATCAGTTCTGATAAGCCTACATCACACTGATTTTTCTCTTAGAAATGGTTAGTTGCATTTTCTATGTGCTTATGTGCATTCATATCTCTGTCATCCATTTGGATTTATTCCCAAAACTGCTTTTCATTTGACAACATTGTTTTTTGTAATTTTTATACCTTGTACCCGTGTTTATGGGAGTGCTATTTTGCTCTGTCATATGCCCAGAAGGGCCATTTACAAAAGAAGAAAAATATCATTATCTTTGTTTAACAGCTAGTGAGACTCAGGCACAGAGGTTAAGTGACTTACCAAGCAGAAGTTATTGACAAAACAGAAAATAAGTCTGTTATCTACCCTCTATGAACATACTATTTTCTAGACTGAAGAAAACCAACTGCTGATTGCAAAGGAAAAGATAAAATGATAAATATCACTGGCTCCAATACTATTATACTCTTAAGTAAATCTTCACTTGTCAGGTAAAGCCATTGGTAACTGACTGTCATTAGTTTCAGCTCAGTGCTTACAGCCTGTAGGAACAAAGATACTACATTGAACATCCATTTAAAAAGCAATTCCATAACTTTGAAATGCCACTGGATTGCCATCGCTGATTTTGTAATTATTTCAGATCATTTCATAATATTTAGGAAAAACTGTCTAAAAATAATTGTATCACATACAAGTTCATTTGGGAAAGAGCTACCTAACGTTGAAGCTGTTTCTTCTTTACTAAGATAGCTCTTTTATGTGTAATTTTCATTAAATGGCTGTGGTCAGACAGATATTCAACATAATCTCAGAAGTGAAACAATAAAAAAGGTACAGTGCAGGCTGCAAATCTCAAAGCAATTCAAGCAGAGAATGATAAATGACAGATCTGGTGGTTGCATTAGCTGCTTGTATTGTATAAAGTCATACTAACACAAGTGTAGGCTTTTAAATATGTTCACTGAGTAAAAAGCCCACTTAACAAATGAAACAGATTAAAACCTCACTCCTGAAATCTGATGAATCAGGCAACTTGTGAACCTGATGACTGGTTTTAACCATTAGTAGCAGATGCCCCAGAAAGGATATTTGGGCATTGGGAAGAAGACCCAGTAACCACAGATGTCCTTTGTAGCTGTTGTGTGCTTTCGGGGTTTTTTTCCCCAGCATTCTATATGTAAAAACTAGAGCTGTCCAACTTCTTTCATCTAAATTCAAGTGGTCTCCTGTTAGAGAGGATGCCCAGCAGTAATCAGGAGACAATAAACTATCATATTACCAAAACATTACTCTGCAAAGAAGTTTATTCCCACATGTTTTTCTTATGTTATTGGTTAGAGGCCTGTTGACATCACCCTTTCTCTGCTGGACTTAATATTTTCTATATTTTTAACTTCAAAGCTGTGGTAAATTCACTGAATATGCCCTAGGAAGACCCCCTTTGGGTGAAATGGAGGGGAGCGTGCCCTGGATGGGATATATTACCACAAATTAATGGTGTGTTTTCCTGGTCTCTCACAAACATGGATCTAGACAGGAAAGGGGAGATGAAATCAGTGAACATTAAAGGTTCACTATTTCAAGATTTTGAAGGAAGTCTTGTGACAAAGGTAGACAGGATCAAAACAAAAATTACAAATCTTATTTTTGCAAGCTAAGCTTTTATTCTCAAAAGTGATCTTGTACTGAAGAAATTGACATTTTTAGAAAAAAGAAGCAAGTAAAATATTATTGACAGGTAGAAAAATTGATTATAAACGAAGGTTTATTTTTGTTATTGTAATGGTATTATATATTTTAATCAAAGATTTCTTAAGATTGGACCCCCATATGAAATAAGATAATCACACTTGGTAGTACCTAAAGGTAGTTAAATGAAGGAATAATTATTCTGTTCAGCTAGTTAGGACTGATAAAAATCAAAACTTTCCTTCTAAGGTGGTAATCATAGTTTGATACACTTACGAATGGACAAGGCAAGTAAAAATGCAAGCATTGTTCCACAATAAACATGTCTTCCCTCTGTACAGTTTCTTCCCTCTGAAAAAAGTAATGTGTTTACTACTTCCCAGTAGGTTACTAGGTTTACTTACTAAGGCCATCATCCAAGAAAGCTGACTTTTGCAAGAATACTGAGTAACTGACAAAAAGTTTCAACTGCAAAGTTCATATGATATAAATAGGCCTGGCAAACCTGGCAATGTGAAAAGTACTTGATTCAACTGAGCTGTTTCCAAAGTCAACTACTCAAAATTACATAATTATTACAAAACGACACATTTTTTTTACAGATATTAGACATGTAACTTCAGGTATCTCAAATGTGGGTGTTCACCCGTGAAGTGTCTATGCCTCTTTTATCATGAATGTGGATCTACTCTGTGCAAACATGTGAGTATCAGGAGGACCCAAGGGAAGAAACACAACTAAGAAACACATGTGCCCATGGTCATCTGAAGTGTTCTAGCAAACCCAAAATACAATACAGGAAGATATTAATGTGACTTGGAGAATACTTGCATCCTTAGGTCTGGCAGGGCAGCTGTAGAATGCTGGGTGATACTAAAGTATAGGCTTAGAAGCAGTGTCCTGCCCAGATTTTCAAATGTGGGATATTCCTCCAGTACTGTGTGCCTGGAGCTGCAGGTAATGTAGACAGGCTTGTAAGGCACTGCTCAATCCAAAGTCCCGGGGAGCTTTTATAAAAGGTTCTTCACCTGATCACACAAATTGTCCTGCTCCTTACTGACCCAGAGTATGTTAGACAGAAAAAATCCAGTGTCCTGTTTTTTCCTGAAGGGTAGCCAGGCACACCAGCTGTGCTATTGCCAGCTCTTCTTCCACCTGTACAGAGTCTGCCTGGTGAATGGTTTGTGGGTGGCAGAAGTTCAGAACCATGATCAGACATGTATTGTCTTCCAGTGCCTTGCATGTACCCTAAATGTTAAGCATGGTTCAAGGTGAAGAGAAAGCCACACAAAGAGTGTGCTATTGTGGCAGAGTGGAAAGAAAAGAAGGGCAGAGTCTGCAGCTGGTATTTTCCCAGCTCAATGCTATGCAAGAATGATAAACTGCAGGCCTGACAGAGCTGTTTCAGATAATACACAGGGTGTGGGATGCATTCATTGAATGCAGTGTATCATTTGCCTGCCAAAACTGTGGTTGGTTTCAACAGAGGGAAGGGAGGGGGAAGCCATGTGCATGCTCTGATAAAGATATCTAGGAAGGACAAACTTCATCATGTGGCACATGTTCATTTCTTGCTCAAAATTATGATCATTTATGTGGTGAATGGAGAGCAGTCTCATAATTCTTTTGCTAGCAGCAAAAACTTTTGGAAATGATTGCAGGAGCAGAGAACAGCCTACTAACCAAAACTATATTTTCTTGCCAGATCCTATAACCACTCCATCTTTTATATTTTATTTTAGAAAAAATATTTACTGATGTTGACTTGATCCCTTAAAAATAACAACTTACCTTCCTCTTGTTCATTCTTATAATTTTTTGTATTTGAAGAGATACTTATTAGTATTTTTAGAGCAAAAATTTTAGTGAAATAAGCTGGTGGATTGATTTTAGTTTGTCAGAATCACTTGTAAGCCATGCCCATATATAAATATTATAATCTTTAAATGTTCTGTGTGAGGCTTTTTTTAATACAGGAGATTACAATTAAAACACTGTGGAGTCTTGTATAAAGTAAATATACAGCTAATTAAAATTTATACCAAATTCTATCTAACATAAAAAGTCTGCTGTAGTCCCACAGAGCCCATATTAGTCTAGGATGACACTGGTATGTTTGAGAGAAGAATGCAAGGGTAGTTTCAGCTTCCCATCTGTCAGCAAACCCTGTGCTCAAACATAACAATACACAGACCAAACTATAGCACTGAAGTTGACAGAGAAGCAGAAAAAACATGGTAGGACCATCAATATAGGAGGACCAGAACAATATCTTCAAGTTACAGCTTGCTTTCTCTATGTGAGTGTAAAAAAATAAAATAGGTACAAGAGTTCGTTGCAACCTTCTGCAACATGGAAGAAACATACCCTGAATGAAATGACAGAAATTGATAGATACAGAGATAGATAAAAACAGATAGGTATTTAAGAGCTATGGATCTACTGGAGCAAGTACAGTGAAGGGCCAATATGATGATGAAGGAACCAGAGCATCTCTCATGCAAAAAAAGACTGAGAGCTGAGATTTTTCAGCCTACAGATGAGAAGACTCAGAGAGAATGTTATAAATACCTGAAGGGAAGGTGCAAAGAGAGTGAGGCTCTGAAAGTAGGGCAAGAGGCAGTGGGCACAAATGAGACACAGAGATTCCCTCTGAACTTCAGGAAACACTTTTTTTTTTTTTTTTTTTTTTTCACTGTGAGGGTGACCAGGCACTGGCACAAGTTGTCCAGAAAGGTGGAGTGTCCATCCTTGGAGATACTCAAAAGCCATCTCAACATGATCCTGGGCAACAGGTTCTAGGTGATCCTGCTTGATGAAGGGGGTTGAACCAGATGACCTCCTTTCCCATGTCAAGCATTCTGTGATTTTGTGAACATTTCTTGCAAGAGTATTTTTTCATCCCATCCTATCTACATTTTAGAGTAAACTGTAAGGAAACAGCCTAAACTAAAGACAAGATATGTATTACACTTTCAAGTAACTAATTCCTTCAGTCTGAAAGGATAAAGTTAATCAATATTTTTTGCATTCAGATGCAACCCTTCAGGTGTGAAAACATGCTTTCTTCCTACAGGTTTAATACCACAATCATACATTATTCAGCCAGTATGGAGTGAATGAAGCAGTGTTAAATCCAGCAAAGATGCATTTCTTTCAGTATACATCATCTGTCTTGGATATTAAAGATCTATTCATGCAATCCACTTTCCTATAGAATTTTCTCAGAATATACACTGTGTTCCTAAAGAAACCATACGTTTTAGTCTCTATTTTGTTAATTTCTTTTTTCTCCAATAAGTTAATTATGTAAACCAGGCCCAAAAAAATTCTTCCCATGAGACAAAACTTTGTGAACAAAGAGCAAATGACAGAGCCCTTTTGTTGTGACAGGTGGAGGTAGAAGGATGCTGCAACTTTTCGGAAGCGTCTCCAGCTGGGGAGGCACTTGGGGTCACAGGCACACACGGTCACAGGCACTCACACACACCCCATACAGCTCTAACCCACTTGGCAGTAAAGAACCAGGAAGGGTCTTGGTATGAAGTTCCACGGAGAAGGTTTAATCCAAGTGCTTGTGAAGGGGTCCAGGGACAAAGAGGGCACATGTGAGGGACCAGGGTTTATGTATGGGGTAGCAGGGGCGGAGTTGAGAACAAGGCCCAACGGGTGAGGGAGAAAGTGGTGGGGTGCAAGGTGCAAGGAAAGCCAATGGGGAAATAGGGGTGGAACATGGGCGGAGGATTGCACCAAATGAGGACCAGTGGGGCCTTGAGGAAGGGAGAACATTCTAGGGAAGGGACATATAGGGAAGAAAATGGGTGGGGATGCCAACGGGCCAGCTGGGGAAATAGAACTGGGGTACATTTGCATATCAAACAAAGAACCTTGGGAGAAGACTCCTTTTCCTCACTCTAACATAAAGGGACTTGTTTCATTCAGGGAACATTCCTCCAAGGGAGCATCATGTGCTCTGGTTTAGGAGCGGCACTGGCCTCCACACCCTTTAACTTTCATACAATAAAAATGAAAGAAAATCAAATATCCAACTACGACTCTATTTGTTTCTCTTAGTGCTTTAGAGATGTAAAATGTGGGGGGGGATATGTTTCACATGCAAGTACTAAATAGATAACATAAAATTACCTTAATTTTTAACTGCAAAGAAGTTTTAAAAGTGACACTTCAAATACAAATATGCAACTCGTTAGTCATTACTTGGGTCAGTTTCCCTTGTCTCCCCTTTGCTTGAGCATATTTCTTCTGTTAGCCAGCAGCTTTCCTGAATCATGGTGTCCACAAAACTGATCATAATGTTTCAGGGTTTCATGTAAACACTACTTTATTTATCCAAATAGTGTGGTGGTTTAAATTTGACAGGTTCCTACTCTAGTTTTTGCTTTCAAAAAGATTTTTGGAAGAGAGGCTCAGCTATGGAACAAAGAACATCAATTATTTATGACTATCCAATTAGTCAACTATCAAATCCAGTGTCTCGGCACTTCAGGGCCACCAACTCGTCTGGGATAGCAACCACATTGTTTCACCTGCACAAAGGAAATATTGACAGAAGCAGCTGTGACATCAACTCCCTGCATAGCCAGATATACTGAAGTCAAGATCAGACAAAGTGAAATAGAATTATATATTACCTGAATGAAGCAAGTGAAAAAAAACCCCACAGTGAATTTCTACACTGAAGTAATAAACTAAGTGTGAACAGAAATCTACAGAGAGAAGAATTAAAATTCTATTGATTAAGAACATCTTTATAGTGAAATAGTGCTAAACCTTTTTTATAGATGATTGACATCACATGATTGAAACAAGCAAGACTTAAATAGCATTTAAACAAATAAAAAAGGTAGGCAGTACATTTGTCTCACATGGTGAACAGATAATTTAATTATCTTCTGAGGAATAATGTCACTTTCTCTACATTCATATTTTTTGTTGAAACAGGTTTCTCCAAAAAGTAAAAGAAAAAATTACAGAAGTCATAAATCATGTGAACATAAGAAACTCTAATCTAAAATAAAATTCCCAGTAAAAGTGACATGTGCAATGTAAATGAGTAAACGTTATCTGAACCGAAACAGCACTGATTAATTCCAAAAGCAACTTGGGGAATGGCTATTATACTTGTTATGCCAGCTACTTGATCTTGAACATTAGAAGTACAAACTCAGAAAAATCTCCAGTGATCATCTGTTCAGAGACTTAATTTTGCTTTTGCATTTGCAAAGCTTCTGTGGGTTGAAATGCAGAGTTATGAGCATCTCTGGCCTCCACATTTAGCTTGTGTTTGAATTGCCTCTGGGCTGTGTGTCTGCTGCAGGCATGTGCCACACAGTTACTGAAGCACAAGTCTACACTTCAGAGCTTCCCATCAAGGCAGCTCTGCAAATCTTAACACTTGTAGTGTGTGTCAGCTTACTGCAGCACTGCAGTGCAGAGAGACTGGAGGACAAAGTGACATGGTTGATTGTATCACTGAGGAAAATACTGAGGGATACCTTTAGGTATAAGAGATTTAGTGGTAGAGTATCAGCAAAAGTGGCTCAAACACTTGGAAATTTTTCAAATGCCCCCAGACTGATGCTGTAGTATTTCCCAGTTATCATTCTGGCAAAGATGCAAATGAAAACTAGAGAGCTTGTTGATGTAGGCCAAAGTGTAAAGGGGAAAAGTAGCACTTGCAACCCATAGATGATAACATAAATACTGACAAAATGTTTTCCAGTAACATGGAACAGAGTATCACTATCTTAAATCACATGGGATGAAGCTGCTTGCTGGATCTTGTCCTCAGCATGGAACCAGTCAGTCCTGCTATAACTTGTCAGTATGAAAAAATCTATGTACAAACACTCAAGGGTTCCCAGAGGCTGAAAAGTAGAAGTTGAGGCTCTGATACTCCCTATATGAGGAATGCAGTAAATCAGTACTACATCTGACTTCTGAAAACAGGAACCAAGGTCATCTGGGGTCCGATTCCAGGAAGAAAAACACACTTAGAAGGAAATGTAAATTTAAGAGAATTACCTTTCAAGAAATATATGAGAGCTAACCACACAAGAGTAATTGTACGAGTTTATATTTTTCTGTTTTGAGGATCCTGGCAAAGATAACAGGTCTTCAACGTAAAGGATAAGATTCAGCTCATAATTTAAAATACTCCAGTGAATCTTCTGAAAGCACATGAGCTGTCTAAGCCCCTATTACAATTAATAGATACTGAGAATATATAGACTGTAGAGTGTGATTCAGGTGATGAGCCACTAGGTGACTGCCCTTTAGAGGGTCAAATTCTTTTCTGAGTTTCATTGATGATATTGAACCTATCGTCATTGACTTACTGGAATATGGACATTACTAGCCATCTAGATTTTAAACACAAATTAAATCCACTCCAGTGGTACCCTGAGCTAGTTTTGGCTTGGGGTGGAGTTAACGCTCTTCACAGGGGCTGTTATGGGGCTGTATTTTGTATTTGTGCTGAACACAGGGTTGATAATACAGTGATGTTTTTGTTATTGATGAGCAGGGCTCACACAGAGCCAAGGCCTTTTCTGCTTCTCGTACTGCCAGGCTCAGAAGGAGGCTGGGGGTGCTTTGGAGGTTGGAAAGAGACACAGCTGGGACAGGTGACCCAAACTGACCAAAGGCACATTCCAGACCATGTGACATCATACAGTCTCCTACTGAGGCAACATGGGTTTTTTCCCATATACTTGACATGTATGGAGCCAACATGGTGTCTTTAAACCTGAGGTTTACACAAGCCCACTCTGTGCACAAATTACTAAAAATTACTAGTTACCAGCAATATTTATAATTTCAAGTAAATACTATATCTCCTCTCAAGCAATATTTCATCACATTACTGAAAAGGTTGTTAAATGATAGAGTTTATACTACTGGAAAATAGTCTGTATCTTCAGTAAGCATATTCTCTTTGAGCTCCTTTGCCTATTAATATTTGCTCAGAATACTGTCTGGCAATAATGATCAGTTCTGCATCACATTGAGGGATGAATACTGAAACCATGAACATTTCAGTGAAATACTATCTCATTTTATTATATTAATATGACTGTTAAATCTCATTCTGAGACTGAAAAGTTGAAATACAGGTATATATGACTGCCCAATAAAAAAATAAAATCTGGGTGTGGTTTGAGAAATTGTACCACCTTTGCAAATATCCTCATTCAAACTGATAGTCACAGAAATTGCCAAGAGTAGCCCTTATGACCCCAGTCATCTTCCAGGGTAATACAAGAATGAGAAGCTGAGCCTCC
This sequence comes from Phylloscopus whistleri, assembly GCA_017589585.1. Lineage (NCBI taxonomy): Eukaryota > Metazoa > Chordata > Aves > Passeriformes > Phylloscopidae > Phylloscopus > Phylloscopus whistleri. The sequence continues at coordinate 3,929,906 of JADMLD010001389.1, read as the reverse complement.
CTCTAGGCAGATGACCAACATCTCCTTTGACAGAAAATTGATTACTTATCCTAAAACATGCAGGAGTCTGTCTAGGAATAAATAAATCTTTAGCAGACACTAGCAACTTCATCAACTACTGCCAGCACCTAATCTTCTGTAAGCATGCTAATAAAGAAACAAACAATCATTGTCTCCTGTCACCTGTCAGTATTCTGGATAGATATCAGGAATGCTGCAGGCCAGAGACTGCACAGGAGCAGCACTCTCCACTTTGGGAGCTGATCTCCTCCAAGTCAGAAACAGAGGAAATCATTTATAGTTATTCTGAAATGTTCAATATCACTGAATTTTTAGCAAGTTCATTGCTACCCCAGGGAGATGCAGGAATACATAGATGTTCCTTCAAAATAACTATATGAATCCTTCACCTCATACTCAATTTTATAGTTCAGTCTCTACCAAAAAAAAGTAAATAGGAAAAATATTTTCAGCACCTGTAAAACTCTGTGTTTGTCTGTGTGGGTGTGTGTGCACAAAGATGTTCACAAAAAGGTATGAAAAGCAATGTATCACTTTGTCATTTACACTCATTAATTCCTCCCTGACCAAACTACGTTTACCATATAGAAAAATTCTACTCTTTTAGTAAATAGTGCCAGGATGCAGTTTAGTTTTACACTTGCAAGTAGCTTTAATCTTTAAATACATTCTTCTTAATAGCTTGTATCTTACATCACTAATTTCATTCCATTGGAAAAGCAAAATCTTTACGTTCCAGGGACATGCAAAACTATGGTCTCCAGTCTCACCTTTAGTCTCCTCTTGAGACAGGAGACTTGCTCTCAAAATTGAGATATTATTAGAGAGAGTAAATTAGTTCTAGGCATTTCTAAAAATATTTTTTTATTATTTAAATTGTATTGACTATAAGTCTTCAGTCCCTTAAGACCTGTGTGAGCTGGGATCATGACAGCAAAGACTAAATGACATGAAGATAATTAGCACTCTGACCATATGAACCAAAATATAAACTAAGATTGTTCTGTTTGCCTTGTAAGTGAAAATAGAAACCCATCTGAAGAAAAAAATATTAAAAAGTAATTTTTTTCTATGCTTTCCCTTCTTTCTCACAGAAAACTTCTGTTCAGACATCTGATTTTGCATTTCATGCATTTGAGAAAAGGAAACTTTTGGAAGAAGATGTGGGATGAAACAAAACTCTATAGACAGTAGAGGAGGAATGGGGAAGACCAATATGTTGTTGTTGTTCTGTAAACAATTCTTGGATTTAACCTTCAATCCTAATTGAAATCTGCAGGGCTGGGATCAAATTGCTGTAAAGCCTCTTACAGAGGAGCTTGAAGTAATTTTTAACATTTACCTTACATAAAAACTGTCTAAAATTAACAGAATATGTACACAAATGATGTTATAATAAAAAATAATTTGAATACTACATGTTCAACAGAGATTGAAAGTTATTTCAAGTGAATTTATTAGTAAGTTGCATAGCAGTCAATTTAAGCAATTATTTACATATTAGCTAAATGAATATACAGATCTTAGTTTACATATAGAAATTTCTTTAGAATGTTGTTTAGAGCACCTAAGAACACTATATTTTGCTGAGGAGTATCTGTCTGGCTATCCCTACGTTCCTAGGGATTTTGTCTAAGCCCATATCTACAATGGCTTTTTGCATGGCAGATGATATGTAAGACATTTGCATTTGTAGTTTGGAAAAGGATAGAACAATTGATATTGTCACTTCTAGGTAATTTGAAATAATTGTAGTTCCTCTGCCAACATGAGAGAATTGCACTGCTGTTGGTTTTCAGGTTCAGATATGAATAACAAAATTGGAGACAGAAATGCCATATTGCCCCCAAATTTTCCATAATCTTTTGTAAACATTGCATTTTAAATTCTCTAAAAACTAAAAAGAGAGTCAGATATCATAACTATGAAATATGGCAGAAGATATATAAATAAAAGTTTGAGTGAAGAATGTACACAGAAATCCATGGGGAATTTATTTGTAACATGGATGATCCATAATGCCTGACACATGTGATCCAATAAAGAAAACTAAAATGCTGCAGTGCAGTTTGCCCAGATGGTCTTTACAATCCTAACCCAGTTAGGCTACAGGACTAAACTGTGGAAGGTGCCATGTCCCTGTATGCAAACAAAGAAGAAATCCCAATGTGGGAAAAAAGGTATAGTCTTAAAAAATCTATGTAAAAGAGTTTATACACTGAACAGTCTCTGATCACCTGTGTTCTTGGTAAGTCCAGTTCAATTGCAGAAAAGCATATAAGCCCCAGGCAAGCCCTGGGCCACGAAAGCATTCAGAGCTACATCAGGTACCAGGAGTCCTCGCTGCTGTCTGTAAGAGCACATTCTAAAGTACAAGCTTGAGGGGGTACAGCCCAAGACACAGCATGAGGCCACCTCCAAAGGCAGTGCCCAGGATGGAAGTGTAGAGGCTGAGAAGACAAAGTAGGCAGGAGTGATGCAAACAAAGCAGGCCTGCCAGAAGATATTATTTCAGTGGATTAGAAAACAATGGGATACCTGGTAAGCCTAAAAAACATAGTATAGGTATAGCCAATATTAATTGCCCAGCAGCAGTTACACCTTTGAACTCCATTTCATAGTCTTTTATTTCTGTGGAAACAACAATAAAACTGAAAAATATTATGCTCTTTTAATCATGAAACATACTGGAGCTTTGATAACTGATTTCCCTGCCCCCCTATTTTTTTTTTTCTTCTTCATTGGCTTGTTCATACATTGAGAGAGTAATTAAAACAAATATATTTCTTGTTCTGAAGAGAAAAGTGTCTCTTTTATTCCAAGAAACTTGAGCTAAATCAGAAAGGAAAACTGACTTTCCTATGTGCACACAGTGTTACTCAGTTGTTTCAAATATTCTGCTGGGAGGGTTTGAAAACTTGGAAGCATAATTCTGTAATGCCTTGTCTCATGCTTTTTATATTCCTACCACAAATGGTGAGTCCAGTGCCCTCCTTTTTTTTTTTTTTTTTTTTAAGTGTTAGAAAAGATCCATCCGCATTAGAACGCAATGACTTCCCTCAAGTAGAAATTTAAATGGGGCAGTTGCATATGGACTGCTTGGGCTCCTGAGATGAGAACAGGAGGGGAAGAATTTTGCCCTTTGTAAGAAGGTGCCAGATATACTCAACTCAGGGTATTGCTACCTTCATTTGTTACCAGATCTTTGTCATTTTGCCAGGCTTCCCAGTAATACTGCCAGGTCTTCACATGTTCCTAAGGCTGAGAAACAGCAAATGAGTAGGTGCTTCAGTGCCAGTGTCTGAAGGACAAACTGCAGTAAAGTGAAGAAGTCCATTTTTTACTAGAAATTATATAAAATGACCCAATTTCTTTTACAAAATTAAAAAGAAAAGGCTATTTATAATAATGAAAACATTTTTTTTTTAATAAGAGAAATTTGAATTTATGGAACTCAAGAGTAAGTTAATTTTCTACAGCCCTCTTCTTAAATATGAAGCAACTTACTTTTCATTTTTATATCTGATCTGCAGAAACTTCTCTTTTCAGTGTTTGGCTAAATAAGGCACTAAAAAGAAACAGTTATTCCTGTCAACAGCAGTAGGAAACTAAATGTATCCATTAATGAGTTTTATGACCTGATGAACATAGAAACCTGCACTGATTAGCTGATCACCTCAGGAGTGCTCCTTACATTTATAATGAAGCAAATCAAATAGCACAGTTTGTATTTGGAAAGCTGAAAAAGCTGAGCCAAATAGTCACTGATGTGACCTGGCAAAAATCAATAGTGCTAAATTCGCACTTCTATTCCTCAGTGGCAGTAGATGGTCATTTGCTTAAAGTCAATTACATTAGTTAAACTGATCTACTGCACCAGTGACAGCAAGTCAGAACCTGTTGATTTCTAAGTTATGCTGGATTTCACAACTCGCTCTGGGGAGTCAGCAGCAAGCATATGTGAATTGATGGTGATGGTAATACTTCCAGTCCTTCTGATTGACAAGCACCAGTCTACAGGAAAGTGTTTTGTTACTTAGATGTCAACAATCCTTTTCACAGATATTGCTACATTGAGTTTTGCCATGTTTAAAAGTTTATGTTGACAGCTCAGTTGTTGTGCAGGAAAATGAGATGGCACGTTATGGCAGAAACAAAGCAAGGATAATGAACACCTCTATCAGTTAAACCAAAAAGTCTCATGATGAAGATCTGGGATTCTAATGATGACAGTGCTGCTACTGAATGTGAAAATGTACACAGTCATTTAAACCCCACGACTATGGCAACAGGTAAAGAGAACTTTGTCCCTGGATATTTCTGATTAATATTACCAGTGAAATAGAATGTGAGCTGTAAAAAAAGAAGAGATTCACCAACAGTAAAAAAGAGAGAACAAAAGGTAACAACAGATAAGCATTTTATACATATACTGAAGAAATGTTTCTGAATGACAACAGAAAATTGCCATGGTTTGATTTATCATATGACAGGGATTTGAGATAAATAAAACAATTAAAAACTCCAAACAGAATATTCAGAGACATTTAAAGAATGATAGGGATGTCATCTCAGCTTAATGACCTTATTCCTCAGAAAAAAAAACCTGCACGAAAATGGGCTTCTTATGTGTTTTTTCTTGTTCTGTGATGAATAAAGCAAGCTTTAAAAAATTAGGTGCATAGAATCTGAATGCATAATAGAACCAAAAGAATATTTCTTCTTTCAAGACAGATGGATGAACAGAAGAATGCTAAATCTATGTTGGTTTTTTATTGTTTTCTTTAACTTCTCAATATATATTTAAATAAAATCTTGGGAGGGATATTGTTTTTTGCTTTGTTTTCTTTTGTTAGTTTAGGGGGGTTTTTGTTCGGTTTTGTTGTTTTATGGGTTTTTTCTTATTTGTCTAGTTGTCGTGCTTCAACCCCAGCCAACAACTAAGTACCATGCAGCCACTTGCTTGCTCCCCCTCAGCAGAATCCAGGAGAAAATTGGAAGATTAAAAGTGAGAAAACTCACAGGTTGGGATAAAGATGGATTAACAGGTAAAGCAAAATCCGCATACACAAGCAAAGCAAAAGAAGGAATTAATTTGCCACTTCCCATGGGTAGGCAGGTGTTCAGTCATTCCCAGGAGGCAATGCTCCATCATGTGTAATGGTGACTCAAGAAGACAAACACCATCACCCTGAATGTCTGCTCCTTCCTTCTTCCCCCAGCTTAAAGCTCAGCATGATGCCATATGGCATGGAATATCCTTGCAGTCATTTGGGGTCAGCTGTCCAGCTGTGTCCCCTGACAGCCTCTTGTGCACCCCCAGCCCTCCTCGCTGGGGTGGAGTGAAAGGCAGGAAAAGCCTCAATGCTGTGCAAGAGCTGCTCAGCTGTAACTAAAACACCCCTGGAAACAGGACTGTTTCCAGCACCAATGCAAAACATAGGACCGTATCAGCTACTACGAAGAAAATTAACACTACCCCAGCCAAAACTAGCACATAAATTTTGTAATTTGTTTTATACACTGATGGATAATGTATACATATAGTCCTTAACAGTCACTTCAGTCCTAGAATTGCTGCTGAAAGCTTGGTTTGTTACTATTTAGGGAGAAGCAAGTACCCCTAATCCTAGAAAAGATGCCAGTACTACTTTTAGAAGAGAATGTATCAGGTACACAGTTCAGTAACAGTAACAGACATTCTGCTTTTTCACACAGTGATTCTTGAAATAAGTCAAGTTCTTTCAACTGACACCAGAAGGGAAAGTGACATCCAGAATTAAGGAACATTTTCAGATGCTGTTTTTCCACCACTAAAACTGAAGAGTATTTAACTATTTCTCATGTACCAAAATAATGCAGAATAAAAACTGTGACAGCTGTGGCTACAACACCCCAAAGAGCTAGAGAAGTCATGGCCAAACACAGACACACAGAGAACACACTACTAAAACAGTTAAAAGAAGCTGGTGTTTGGAACTTATCTGTTTCCACAGCACCCATGTAATTGTTGACAACAGACTTGAAGATGTTTCACAGTAAATTTATCTTTAGATGGTTTAAAATTGTGGTACACTCACTTGAACCAAGTCATTAGGTAACAATATTGTGGTTTTTTCTGTTTTCACAGTACTAAACTGAGAGTTTTTAATGTTGCCATGGAAATATTAGACAGTGCATTCAAAAAGTAATTTTATTTGCTTGCTTGCTTGCTTTTAGCAGAAGAAAGCATTCTCAGACAAAAGGCAACAATATCTCAATCTATCAAGAAGAAATATTCTCCATTAAATAACTTTAAAATCACCATTATTACAGTCAGTCAAACAGAACTTAATATGAAATATGCAATCATCATAGAATGGTTCGGGTTGGAAGGGACCTTAAAGATCATCTAGTTCCAGCTCTCCTGTCATGGACAGGGACACTTTCTAGGCCAGGTTGCTCCAAGCCCCACCCAACCTAATCCAAACCCTAACCCCAACCCAATCTGACCTTGAGCACTTCCAAGGATGGGGTATCCACAACTTCTCTGGGCAACCTGTAATATTGTCTCACCACCTTCCCAGTAAAGCTGTCTTTTAACTTCCCTTTAGGTACTGGAAAGCTGCTGTAAGGTCTCCCCTGAGTCTTCTCTGGGCTGAATAACCTCAAGTCCTATTGACCCTAATATTGACTTGTAAGTAGTTTTCCCATGTAATTTCTAGCACATTATTGTAGCCTAGCAAGGTCTTGTCACATTGCTTACACCAGACCACAGGCTTAGGGTTAATAACACAGGCACCAGGACAGGTCAAGCTTGTGTAGACTACTCCTGGCCTGCCTGGAGATTTGTTTTACCAGATAACAAAAATTGCCCAATGACCACATCAGTACTACATAGCTTTGTTTTTTGTTTGTTTGTTTGTTTGTTTGTTTGTTTGTTTTGTTTGTTTGGGTTTTTTGTTGTTTTTTGTTTGTTTGTTTTGGGGTTTTTTTTGTTTGTTGGTTTTTTGTTGTTTTTTTTTTTTTAATTTCTATTGAGCTTCATACACTTCTATCGTTTGATATATTTTAAAACTAATAAAGTGTAAGAACACTTTATGCTTGTGCAACAACTTATCCATGACCCTAGTGTGAAATGCTGTGTAGAGGAGCATGGACAGCTGAGGATAGTGGAAACCTTAAAATGACAGGCATAGGAGACAGCAGAGGCCACTTGCAATAAGGAATGATGGATTAGGATTTTAGCTTTTATATTTTTCATATATTTGTAATCCTGTAATTCTTTAGTGTATAACTCTAGCCTCCATATACAGTGCTAGTTATTGTCTTCACATTTTGGTCAGATAAAACAACTCCTCTCTAGGCCTGGGAATCAAGGACACCTTACTGTCTCTGCCCCTGAGGGATGTCAACAAAAGTGAGTTGGGGGAAGCAAACTTGGGGTAAAATGATGTCATTACCTGAAACTGTAACTGGAAGATTAATCTCCAATATGTAAATGGACCAAACTTATAAAAGCGTGAAAACCCATGACCAGTCGTCTACTTTGGGTGTAGCCCCTGGGGGGCTCTATTTGCCTAAAAGTACCTGAAGGCCCTTCAGTAAATATAACCACGTTTTATTCTCTTAATTTTGTCCGGCCTCTGTTTCTAGGTAAGCCCGAAAAGGCATCAGTAGCAATGGTCATCAATTACTGATTTTCAAAGTAATGCAACATTCAGAGCTGGGCAAAACCAGTTTTAGGTGTGAGAGCAAAGAAAAGGTGTCTAAGACATATAAATTACATCAAATACAGTGAATTTGGATCTAAAATTGCCTTGAGGACCAATGGAGAAAGAGCCAAGTGGAGACTGCTTTAGCAAACACAAAAATAATGCCAAGTGGATCCTAGAGTGAGGCAGAAGATTTCGTCATCATCATACTCCTCTCAGTAAGGGATTTGTGAAGCTGATAACTTGCTGTAAGACCCAGAGGGACAGTAGAAGGTTGAGCATAACATCACAGAATGGGATAGATACTTGAAAGTTTGTGGATATGTTGTTGTAACTGTCTGTAATTTGAAATATAAGTGTCTTACATATTTATAGCTTTAATGACTGGCTGCATTTGAGTATCTTTTGTTTGATGGAATGTAACTTACCAAGAAATTTAAGTCATACAGGATAATTCTAAGCTCTCTTTATCTAACACTAACAAATTTTCAGTTGATGAAAATATCCCATAGTGTCAGACCCACTCTCAAGCCTTGCACAAAACCTCAGAGTTGATTTTATTTTGATAACTACTTGTTCATAGGTTATTCATTAGCCAGTTCAGTAGTTCACTAAATGCTTGTGTAGTGCCGATTTTGTAATCAAGACTGCATGCAAGATGCAGTCAAATAATTTATAAAAACAGAAGTATCTTACATCCAAGCAGCTCCTTTTAGCAATCAAACCTGTAATGTTAAGGAAAGAAATGGGGTTTATTTGACATGACTTAGTTTCAATAAATCCATAGTGATATATATTCCTTAATTTTTGAATAATTAGCTATGAAAGCACCTCCTTATTAATTTTTCTTCCGAGAATAAAGTCTCTTATTTAGTTATGTCACAAAATATCCACTTGTTCAGCCTTCTGGAATGTATCCACTATTCCAAGATTTCTTAAGAGTGCATGCACATCAGCTGGTCAAACGTTCCTCTAATCATATCTTCTGAAATTCCATCCAAACCACTTAAATTCAGAATTGTCTCTCAGAATATGTGCTTATAATCTTCTTAGTGACTAATGGAAAAACTTTGTAGCCCTCCTGTGAAATAAGTCCTTTATTGCACTTCTTGCAAAATGCAAGACAGTCGTGTTTAGTGACAATCACCAGTAAGCCATACATTGTATTCATAGTGCTTGATTGGTTTTCCATACCCTTAAAAAATTACTCTATTAATGTTAGCACAGCTATCATGGATCTTTTCTCAGTGTTGTTACTTTCCTTCAGCCTCTTTCTTACAATAATTCTACCAGGCAGTTCTTGGTATCTATTTAGTATTTCGTATGTTGCATATTGTGATTTTTTTCTTTCACTTTACAAGTGAGGCAGAGGGGGGGTTACCTGCAGTGTAGGATTAAATAATTTTGGTCCTCCAGCAAATTTTCATCAGTTACTTCTGATTAATGGAAAACACTCATAGAATCATAGAATGGCCTGAATTGAAAGGGGCCCACAAGGATGACTGAGCCAAACTTCTAACTCATTTGCCAGACTATATATAATCCTAACAACTAGTCTTGATTCAGCCCAGGTGACTAAAGCATCTTTCTTTACCTAAAGCATCTTTTATAATGGTGACCAAAACAGAAATAACAACTGGGAGCACAATTTTTCATGCTTAAAAGAGGCTAAAGGAGGCTTTTTTAACACCTGTATGAGACGTTTAATATGCCTCTAAAGATTACAGCATTAACCAGCAATTACTAATTTTTCTTCAGTCTTCTGGACTGTGCTAGTTATCATCACAACATTTCTTCAGTGTACTTTGTTACCTCATTTGACTACTTTGTTCTCCTTAAGTAGGTAATAGCCACAGATTTTAATGTTCTAATCATGCAAATCAACTCATCAGCTTTTAGCAATCCTAGTTATATCAAATTTCCTCTAATCAGTGAGAATTTTCAATTCCTCCTGCCTACTATCTTCCAGCAGCACCATATAGCAATTGAAATATATATTCTTTCCACATCTGTTGACCTTGATCACAACATCCTGAGTTTGTGCTTATTCCACATTTGCATTCTTATGAGGTTTTCTCTTTTACTTTTGTGTTAATAGTCTCATAGTTGCTCCAGCTAATCTCCAGTGGAGAAGATTATCACCACTTTTTTTCTGTGAGAAGTAAGCTGCAGCATTTATTATCCAACCATCTCAGGATAAATGTTTGACAAACTGAAACCTTCTCTTTCGTCTACTCATGCAAACAGTGGTACTGTCTGGTATCTTCTGCCTTTTCAGGGCTACTAGAATGACTCTAAGAAGATTATGTTGGCTTTTGTCTTCTGCCTCCCTTCAAGATAATTGTAGGTTCCTAAAGTGCATAGATCCACATGACTGTCAGGTAACTAATTTCAATGTATATCATTCCTTACAAATACCTCCCTAATACCTGGTGGATTCTCTGTCTTCTTGTTTCAACACCGTCATAAGTGATGACTGCTTGCCTTCCTGGGGTACTTGAGCTCTTCTGTAGCTACTTGCTTCATTAAAAAAGAATAGGACTCAAAATATTCAATAGGGTTTTGTTCTATTCTGCCAGAAAAAAAGGGACAAGTTGCTGATCACCTGATGATCTGGCACTTAAAAAGGAAAGGGAGTGATCTTTAAAGTAAGGAAGTGCGTTACCTATTGCACTAACATATATTACAATGCAAATTACTTCAAAAATGTTATTCATCATTCAAGAAATGCATTCTTGAAAATGTGAAGTAGTTTACTTGTGGAGTAATAAAAGAATTGTAGTTAAGAAATTGAACCTAGTAGATGCTCTGAGATCCCAGCTGCTGGGTCCCAGCCCCACTTCAGCTGCTGATGCAGGGCCCCTTACTCACACATACACACACGGTTGGGACTCCCCTGGTTCTCAGTATTTAACTCTCCCTTGGACTCACCCTGAGAGGCACAACTGGCTCCCTGGCCATTGCACCTGTGTGCTGGCTAGTCCAGCTTGCTCTTCACTATTGTTCACCCATTCACAGGCACCATAGACACAAACACACAGACCAAGGAACCTAGGAAAAGGGTTAGAGAATGGATAATTTGGTAAGAAGATAAGACAGACTGAGCAGATAGGGCATGGCCAGATAAGTGTACCAACCTTGTTTACCTGCAAGTGGCCTCTTTGATCCCCTTATCCTATTTCTCTGTGATTGCTCCTCCCCAAATCACCTAGATTCATTTCCTTCCCTGCCTTCTTTCCTTCCACAAATGTTCCATTATAAGTTTCCTGCAATCAGAAAATGCTCCTCCCCATGCACCTCATAATGTGTCCTATACCCTTATGCAGTGACCACCTCCATCTGCAAGGTGTTCTGAGAGTAATCTTGATGGGTGTCACCCTGGCAAATAGCTGAAGCTTATTTGGGATGCCATGGCAGGGGTCTGGGCAAGATACCCTCCAAGGCCATAATTCTGATACCTTTGCCAGCTGCTGTCTCTCTGTGCTCTCTTCTGTGTGTGCAGACCAGATTTTTACCACATAATCTAACAGAAACATGTGAGCATGTGAAAAAAAGAAACAAACCCATCATATCCCTCCAGTCACACTAACTGGTAACATTTTAAATAAGACCATTCTGTCAAAGGGTCTCACTGTTCAGTTCACATGACAATTCTCCTCTCCAATACAAGTAAGTAGTTCCCTGAATAGTCTTCAAAAGGGAGAAGGGACACGATGATCACATCAAAAATCATGCTTTTTATCTGTGTTAAAGGACACTTGGACAATTCTTATATATCCTTTATGAGGAACAAAGAAATAATCTCAGCAGGAACATCTCAACATCTTTTTTAATAGAAGTACTTTGAAAAGTCTTTTGGCTAATAGAATTCCCCTGAAAAAATAGGTGAAAAATTATGGTGTCCATAACAAAAGACTTACCATTCAAAATTCTATTTATTGATTTCTTTCTGCCAACTGTCCTTTGTCAGAAGTGAACACATCAGCTTCAGCAATTTACAAAGCACAAGATATTACTCATCTTGTACTGGGACAGCTCTGTTCTTTAGTGTCCTTAGGCAGCAGTTATCTGTCTCTCAACGTCACTGTTTTTCCTTTTCATTGACAAATCCATTTCCAAACAGGGCAATGTTGACATCTGTGTCTGATTTGATATGTTGAAATATTCTGGGTTTTTTTTAATATCTTTTGAAATTATTTGCCTGAAGTCATTCTCCAAGTTAGTGACTAAGCAGGACTTAAAATTATCATGTCTAGAAATTATCATGTCTCTGGTGCTTCTGCTTTGCTGCTGGTAGGAATGGCCTCCTCCTACCCTGCAGTGTATGTGACATGAATCCCTACAGCACTATCCCATTTTGTGTCAGCAGAACTTTCAATAACAACAGGCTGGGTTTCTTCTGATACTTTATAAGCCTCTAAGAAACCTTCTAGTTTATATATATATATATATATATATATAAAGACACTACAATAATCTGGATATCTGAAAGAAACTTGTATAAAATCCTGAGGTTTTTTTTCCTCTGTCTAGCTATACAAACACACACATGCGTCAGCAGTTTTGTGTAAGGAGTGAACCATCAAGCTACAGCAGATCTTTGCCACTTACTAACAGCTACTAATCCTTCTCACATATTCATTTCTGAAACAAACCCCTTAATCAACCTCTTTTTCAGGGCACTGAAATGCTCGGTGATATGAGCCAGAATGGCAAACACGTAGCAGCATAACAGACAACAGCCTAGCACCTGGCATTGCAAAAGATGCTCCACTTTCAGCAGAGCTCACAGAGATAGCCTGCTGCAAGGCTGTGGTACTTCAAAGAAGTAAGCAGAAAACAGAGTTGAGATGGCATTTGCAACTGTAGCTGACTGAGCAAATTCTTATTATGTCCCTTTTTCAGAATCTGGCAAGAGTACTGTTGTCTTTCTCCAGATTTGATCACTCAGGACTTGCCTTAAGAGAATCAGTTATCAGTTACAATGAGAAAAGGATGTTTTGGTAGTGTCTGGCTAGGAAAGAAACCTTTTCTTACCTCCTTGGGAAGATGTAGTATTCTGAGGTGATTCTAGATGAATTTGATCTGGTCTAAGTAAGTATCACCATCAGACTGCATAACCTGCAACACAACAGCCTTGCTTTTGAGGAACGTACCATATTGGAAACATAGAGTTCTTAATATTTTGAGATAAGTAATACAGAAGAATAAAACTCACCATTCTTGGCTTGAAACTATGAACTTTCATTGACATAAGAAAGAAGGCGGGGGGCCTAGGGAGGCACAATGGGTACACAATGATATTGCTTTTTCCAGTATTTCCCCCCAAACCACGTGAATTAATCATTTACATTTGCCTTTCTTCAGCATTATCCAGTATGTAGAGATAAGATACTGATACTTTGGTCAACAAACTACTTTCTTCAGCAGCTCCTCTTTGACACCTTATTAAAGGAAACACAAATAGTATGAATCATTGCAGTAATACAACTGAGAGGGAGAACCAATTTTACCACTTTTTCTCTAATGCACCAGGGCATAGAGAAACAGGTAAGGTCCACCTACCAGGTTCCAAATGTGACCTACAGTATTAACAATTAATATCAGTCTAAACGGGTATGAAGCCTGGTTGACCATGATGACTTAACTTTTCAGCTCAATTCACTTCAGCACTACATTGAAATTATTTATGTAAAAGAATAATTTAATGCGCATTCTTGCAAAACCACTAATGAAGGAATGAAAAGAAGCAAGAAATAAGACACTGTCTATATACTTCACACCAACATAGATTCTTTCTGATTTGTATTTCTGAGCAGGTCCCATTCATGACATACACATATTTTTTTCTTAGTTTATAAGTAATTTTTAAAATAAATTAACAAATTATGAAACATGGAATTCAGTTCTAGCATTCTCCCTGGGTTTACTTAATAGTTCTATACTTCGTGACTGTTTACTGAAAATATTATCCAACAGATCAGCTCTCTGGCTAGATAGTGTCATATCAACATTTAGGTAAGTTACAAGTACTCAAATCTGTTAATATCTCTCACAAAGACTAAAATCTGATGATAATTTGTCTGCCACAAACATCAGTTGTCATTTTCTTCAAAGTTTTACTCTATCCATTTGCATAAGTAAAAATTGGGAGAGGAATGAATGGAGAGCTCTGAAGAAAGAAGCCTGGGGGTGCAAGCTGGCAGCAGATCCAGTATGAGGCAGCAGTGTGTCCTGGCAGCCAAGACAGCAAACCACACCCTGAGATGCATCAAATACAGCACAGACAGTCAGAAAATGTGACTGTTCTACTGTATTCAGCATTGGTGCAGTGTCATCTGGAGCACTGTGTGCCGTTCTGGACCCCATAATTTCAGGATATGAATGTCCTTGAATGTGCCCAGAGGCAGGCAACAAAGCTGGAGCAAGGGCTGGAAGTCATATCCTGTGAGGAGTAGCTGAGGATGTCAGGTTTGCCTGGTTTGAAGACAAAGAGGCTGAGGGGTGACCTCATTGCTCCCTACAGCTTACTGAGGAGGGGAGGTGGAGAAGAAGGTGCTGAGGTCTTTTCCTGGGATTCAGTGATAGGACATCTAGGAAGAGTTCAAAAATGTGCCAGGAAAGGTTTAGACTAAGCACTAGGAAGCATTTCTTTACCATGAGGATGGTCAGACACTGGAACAGGCTCCCTAGAGAGGTGGTCGATGTCCCAAGCCTGTCAGGGTTTAAGAGGCATTTGGACAATTCCCTTAATAACATGATTTAATTTGGCCAGTCATGAATTGTTCAGACAGTTGAATTGGATGATAATTGTAGTTTCCTTCCAATTAAAACTAATCAATTCTATTCTATCCTATTCTATCTATTCCTATTCCTATTCCTATTCCTATTCCTATTCCTATTCCTATTCCTATTCCTATTCCTATTCTATTTTTAAACTGTTGCATATGGTGATTTTTAGAAAATAAATGTTACTTGTTTTATGTTCCAAATGAATAGACATTTTTATTTGGTTTACTTTCTTTTTTCATTTTCCTCTGATAAAGAGCTGGCAAATATGTCAATTCAAATTCATGAAACAAGACACTTAGGGCATTTGTCTTGAAAATATGCAAGCATCAATCAGATTAGACATATGACCAAGGTACAGAAACATGATGGCTAAAGAAGATTCCCAAAATTATTCCCTAAATCAATACTGGGAAATATTTTTTAAATATCTGTGATACTAAGTTCAGGCTTCCTGTTGGATATAATAACATGAATTTTCTATTAATTATGATGTGTTTATTAAAAAGCAAATAAAAGGCTTTTCTGACACAAAAGGTGCTTTTTTTTCTTTTCTGAGAAAAAAAAAGCAAAAATTATAGTTTATATACTTTAATATATTAAAGTCATTAATTATTAATTCTATAAGCATTAATTTAAATTGTAGCAGTAGGGATTACTAGGAATCTTTAACTGTTTAAACTTAGGCTCAGCAACTGAAAGAAAGAAAAAAAGAAACAAAAAAATTTGTCCACTGCCACTCAAGAATTCTGTCAAATTATGATAATATCTGTGTTTCTATACCCTTTATCCATACTGTGAAAGAAGCAATCCTGTTGCACTTCTAAACACACTTAAGAAATAACAAATAATAAATGGAGACTAACAAGAAACATGTTTTCCATTCTAGCTACATAGATTATTCACCAGCACAGAAGAAGTATCAGACTGCTTAATTAATTTGAAAAACTATGGACAAAATTTAAGACTGCTTTGAAAACTCACTGTGCTAAAGAAAAAAAAGCCAACTGGAGGTTAAATCCAGGTACATTCATAATCCCGTAGAAGATAACATAAATAGACTGAACTCAGAGAGCAGTGCATAAGAACCAGTAATAATGCAGATGATATATGTAGCCTGCATGACATTATAAAAGGCTCAGGTCTCAAGGAACAAATTTGAATTATGAATTTTTATGCAGCAGTAGATACCTATTTTCTTACATCTTCCTCAGCAGTATTTTCTTATGATACACTGCGTATTCAGTTTTAAGAACTTGCAGACCCCTCATAATGTCCATGCAACTGTATTGTGTGGCCCAATTTTGGTAGGGGGAAGGGGGGGCGAGTACAGGGTTAGGCTTCTGTCAGAAGCTACCAGAAGCTTTCCCTGTGTCTGACAGATCCAGTGCCAGCCAAGACGGACCCACCACTGGCCAAGGCTGAGCCTGTCAATGTTGATTGGTAGCATCTCTGTGATAACAGATTTAAGAAGACAGAAAAAACCTGAGCAACAGCAACTGCAGCTGGAGAGAGGAGTGAGAACATGAGTCAAAAACCTCTGAAGACACCAACGTCAGTGAAGAAGGAGGAGGAGGAGGTGATCCAAGCACCAGAGCAGAGATTGCAGCCCATGATGCAGACTGTGTTAAGACCAGCTATCCTCCTGCAACTCCTGGCAACCCAAAAAGGTCCACAGTGGAGCAGCACAAGGAGGAAACCACACCAGAGCAGGTGGATGTCCAAAGGAGCCTGTGACCCTGTGGGAAGCCCACGTTGGAGCAGGTTTGCTTGAAGGACTTGTGGTCTCACTGAGAGTCCCACACTGGAGCAGTGTGGAAAGCACACATGCTGGAGCATTCAGTGAAAAACTGCAGCCCTGGGAAGGTCTCACCTTAGAGAAGTTCATGGAGGACTGTCTTCTGTGGGAGGGACCCCATGATGGAGCAGGTGATGGATGTGAGGAATCCAACCCCTGGGAAGGAAGGAGCAGCAGAGACGACGTGTGATGAACTGGCTGCAGCCCAGATTCCCTGTTCCCCTGCACAGCTGGCAGGAGCAGAAGCAGAGAATTAGGAAATCCAGTTCAGCTCAGAAAAAAGGCAGCAATGAGGGAAAGGTGTTTTTAGGATTTGGTTCTATAGCTCATTATTCCACTCTGATTTTGATTGGTAATAAGTTGAACTAATTTTTCCCAAGTTGGGTCTGATTTGCCTGTGACAGTAATTGCTGAGTGATCTCCCCCTGTCCTTATCTCAACCCACAATCCTTTTGTTATATTTTCTCTGCCCTGTCCAGCCAAGAAGGGGAGTGATAGAGCGGCTTCAGCAGGCACCTGGCATCGAGCCAAGGTCAGTACCTCCTTCCCAGTGACTTTTAAAAAAAAGCATTAAAATCTATGGGAACAAGATGACTGTAAAGAATTCCAGCTCATTTGAATAACAGCACCTCCAACGCACTGACTTTTGCTAGCATTGCAGTTGCAGCATGCAGGATATGATTACTTTGTAATCATGGCCAATAGAGATTTGGAATGTTTTCTGAGGAACCTGCATTATTGTCACATAATAACATTGATTTAAGATTTTTCTCCCAGTGTTGCTAACAGTGACATCTGCAGAGAGCAGTTAGTTTTGAACGCTTGATACTCTCATCATAGCAGAGATTAATACTGATTCAAGGACGTCTGCTAGGTTCATTCTACAATCTCAACAGAAGTTGATTTTTTTGTAAGATGGTGATTTAATGAGTTTTCCATTGTCAAAGTAAAGACAAGGTTATTTTAATTATTAATCTATTTATTTTCTGAATCTGAAGTACTCTTCAAGTAACAAAAATTTACGGCTCACATATAAGCATTAATTTTTAGTTGTTAAAATGAAACAAAGAGAGTCAATTAAATAGTCCATAAATTAAAATGCATTTGCAGACAATAATTCAAGTGTCACCAGCTGGCAGTACTCACAGTGACCATATACTGGGATTGGGTCTTGTGAGTATCCATTTTTCTCCAGGTGAATAACACTGGTTTGACTCCAAATGCAATATTGCTTGGTTAACAAACACATAAAGTGAGGAGTACAGTGGTGAATTAACTCCTGTAAATTTCCAGGGTACTTTGCAAACTTAAGATCAGATATGTTTCTTGCTTCTCATATTCTACAATACTGAGCCTACTTGACTGAAACTTTTTTCTCAAATTTGAATTAGAACTACTCATGTGGCTATGCCAGAAGGATTTGATGCAAAGATGGAGAAAGACTATTTACACCTTTTTATTGGACATGCAAGAGGCATAAGAGTCAAACAAAGGACAAGAAGGTGAACTGGAGATTTAGATACTAATGAATATTGAAATGCTGCCAAAGATCTGGTACAACACAAAAGAGAATAAGTGAAGGATTATTAAAGATATGGACATCAAACAAATGATACAAGAAGAAAAAAGAAGAAAAACTATTTGTTTTCCCCGAGAAGCAACTTCCTCTTAAGCCGATCCCACAATTTACATTTCTGTCCACCTTGGTCCATAAATAGGACAAAATTGTACTCACCTTGTATATGTCCCTATAGGTAATTTTAAACATTAAATTAATATATATACATCTATACCTCAGCTGGTCTTTTCATGCTCCCTTTACTGATGAATAAGAAGCACTGGCACTTTTACAGAACAATCCATTAGATCTCAGGGCAAGATGGAAAGAACCTGTGTCATTCCATTGATTCTTAAGGAAATGTAGAAGTTGAACACAGACATAGATTTCCATGTAGTAGGAATGTACCTTTCTTAAGATAAAGTCTTGTCTATCAGTATTTTTTATCACTTTCATACATCATATGTCTTCCAAAAAATTAGTACATACTGAAGAAAATGACAGGTGGTGTTTTGTTTGTTTGTTTGTTTTTTTTTTTTTTCCTGAGGCCCATATTAAGTCTATGTGTAGCACTTCTAGTCCACTAAATATCTAGCAGATAATATATTTATTGAAAAGCATCACCTTACACATATATACAGTATTAATACAACTGAGGACATAGGCCACTTATTTGAAAAGCTTGCTTCAAAAATCATAAAACTGAATAAATAAGTGTGGAAAAGCTCTAGAGGCACACACTGAGATACACACATGGTTTGGCAAGAATTAAGGGTGCACGGGATGGAGGAGCTGCTAAAGAGCTCTGAGGACTGAAGGCCATGGACACCCACACCCAGGAAAGCCCGAGGCAGTGACACAGGAGCACAAAGTCTTAGGAGGAGCGCCTGAGGGAGCTGGGGCTGTTTAGCGGAGGAATCTTACCGCTCCCTATGACTGCCTGAAAGGAGCGTGTGGATACAGGTGGGATCAGCATCTGCTCCCAGGCAACTACTGACAGGACAAGAGGAGAGTCTTTAGCTGTGCCCGGGGAGGTTTAGTTCGGACATTAGGAAAAATTTCTAGGCAGAAGCGGTGACTAGACCCTGGAATGGGCTGCTCAGGACCCTGAATGGGAGCTGTCCTCACGGCATATTCCACACCAGGCATAACTGGGGCGGGCGACCGGGCTTAGCAGCTGCGACATCTCAGCAAGACGCGTTTTGTCCGCACAGAGAACGCGGCGAAGGCGCGGCCTGTAGCCGAGATAGGCCTGAGCGCAGAGCCGGCTCGGCGGAGCGCGGAGCCCCGGGCGGGGCCCAGCGGGGCCCAGCGCCACCGGCACCGGCCCAGCCCCGCCGCGGGCACCGGAGCGCCCCGGGCCGCGCCGGACACGGCCCCGCCCGCTCGCCGTACGGCAGTGTCGCGCCGCGCCGGCTCTTGGCGGCAGCGGAACCGGCGGGCCGTAAGGCAGGTGCGCGGCGGGCGCGGCGGGCGGGGGTCGGGCGGGCGCGGCGTGGGGGCCGCCGGGGAGGCCCCGCGGCGGGCGCCGCTCTGCTCCGCTGCCCGTGCGGAGCCGCAGTCCGACACCCCGGTGGGGAGTAGAACCGCCGGGACCGGCCGGCCCAGGCGCGGAGGGCCATCCCGCCGCCTCCGCACGGGTCTCTGCCCACAGCCCCCGGGGCGGGCGCGTCGCTGCGCTGCCGGGGGGGCGCGGCGTTCGGGGGCAGCCGGGCCGCTGGCCGGTGCCACGCGTTTCCTCCGGCGGGCAGGGCAGGCAGCGTGCCCGGGGCTGGCAGCGGGGCCGGGGCTGGCAGCGGGGCCGGGGCCGGCGGAGTGCTCGCCGTGTCCCAGCCCCGGCGCGCATCGCGGCGGGTGATGCAAGGCCGCTCCTGAAGGCCCGGGTGCCGTGCGCTCCTCTCGTCCGCCTCCTGGGCTTTGCCTATCGGAACGGCGCTGACGGGAGTGGTCAAGTGGGAAACGCGCCGCTGTCGAGTGTACTTTCGGTACTTCCTGCTGGTATTAATAAATGTAGAGAACGAGAAATTGAGAACGAAAAAAGCATGTGGTCACATAGAGTGTTTTTCCCCTCTCGGGTACTACTTCGTTTTGGTTGGTAGTGGTAAACCAACAGCTTTGCTTGTAAAACACATTACAGTCTTGTAGCGTCCTAAGGCTTGCACTTCAGGTGCTTCAGGAATGTGCGTCATATTGGAATTCAAATAATACCTTTGCTTAAAACCTTCTATGAGTTCTGGATGTAGGCTTTGTTATTGCTCTTAAAATACTAAGTCTTATGGCTTTTTAAGCAATTACGGTAAAATAGTGCTGTTGAAGAGAAGAAATCTAATAGCCAGGCTGAGTTACTTTCCAGAGGATAGACTTGACTTAAGTCAATGAGTAGAAAAAATATGTGAAGTTTCAGAGACAGTGCATCAAGGGTTAAGTATGTCCACATGGTAGGTTACAGAGCTAAATTTTTAGGAGGAAGTAAACCAAACCAGCTCTCAGGTCAGATGCAAACTGACCTTCATCTAAAGATGGCATTGATGGTAACAGGTGGTGAGTCTGATTAAGCATGTGCTGCTTTTCAGCAGATGCTGCAGTAAAATTATTTCCTTTGGATCTGACTTACTTCTGGCCAGAGGAGAGTAAACTTGCATCGTCTTGGAATTACATGTGTAGATATTTGGAGGAACTCTTGTCAAATTTATATGGGAATATAGACCAATACCCAGCTATGGCCTTTATACATTGTATAAATAAACGAGTTTACATGTTAGATGTCAGTTTTGTCTAAAAGCTAGCTTGGCCTTTGGAAGAGATTAGGTCACAACTTCCACTGAATCAGAGAGAAGGCAAGAAATTCTCAAACAACAATGTTTTATTCTGACAGTTCTGTGTTTACAGAACTTGCTTTGAAGCTAAACCTGAAGCTCCTGGAGCAGGTCTGGTGGAGGGCTGTGAAGATTAAAGGACTGAAACATCTCTCTTTTGAAGAGTGGCTGGAAGAGTTGGGCCTGTTCAACCTCAAGAAGAGACAAGTGAGAGGAAACCTCATAAATGTGTATAACTATCTGGAGAGGGTGTCAAGAGGATGGATCAAGGCTCTTTTTGGTGGTGCCAAGCACCAGGACAAGGGGCAACAGAGACATTCATGCACAGAAGTTCTGCCTGTACATGAGGAGGAACTTCTTCACTATGCAGATAACTGAGCACTGCAACAAGTTGCCCTGAGAGGTTGTGGAGTCTCCTTCACTGGAGATACTCAAGAACTGTCTGGACAGTTCCTTGTGCTCTAGGATGGGCCTGCTTGAGCAGAGAGGTTGAACCAGATGATCCACTGTGGTTCCTTTCAGCCTTACCCATTGTGTGATTATGTGATCAAAATGATTGTTATTTGGCCTCTAAATTAGTTGCAGTCCCTTGCTTGTCAGTATAAATTTCAGTTTTTTATTGTGTAATGTTAGTTCAGTTTTCAGGAAGAGCATTTATAGTTGAAAAATACTTTTTTACAGAGTTAATAGAAAACTCATCTTCATAAAAGGCTGGTGTATATTTCTGCAGGTCCTGTTGAGCTACAGTGCTTTCTCTGAAAAAGTTATCCTTTTTAACACTGAACTGAGCTCAGGCTGGTCTATGTTATTCTTGCATTTTTCATTCCTCTTCTGTTACATACTTACAGGAGCTGCTAACTGGGGCGTGGAGGTGGTTGAGGGAAAGACACATGTTGTCTTTCACTGATTAGTTATAAAGTTTTATTTGGAAGCTTTTAAAGGTGGGATTAATTCTAGCTGATAGGGGCGTTTTGTGTGCTGAACAGGTTTCTTTTCTCCCTCCTACAAAATTTCCCCATAGAAAATTAAAGTCCTCATTACTCCAAATAACAGTTTACTGTTTTCCTGGTAAATTGTTTGTAGTAACAATTGTTGAAGTTGGTGTTGAGCACTTTCTAGCCTCATTTTCTTAAACTGAATTACACTTCGATGTTTGAAGAGAGAACTGAGACCAAAATCTACTCTATAGTTCAAATAAGCTTACCTAATCAAAAGCAATTTAGCAAATGACCTATAATGTGTGGCTGGATGTTTGTTAGAAATGTAACAGCTGATGTCTGAACTAAACAGAGAAGGAAACAAGAGTAGGACCCAGAAACAGATTGGGAGACATTAGAGTCCTAAATCCCAAACTGTAATCCTCAGAATCTCTGTTGTCACTTCACCCTGTAGCTCTGTTTTCAAAGAAAATGTTTGTCTAGTGTCTCTCTCCTGTAGCAGCCAGTAGGACATGCTTAGGTGATCTACTGAAAAAAAAGGGAAGACAAATCCAATTATACCTTCACTTTCATAGTATCTTTTAGTAATCCATGATTTAAATAACTGATTATCTGCTTCTAAGCTGTTGAGTTCAGAGGCTACCAAGGTATTTGATGCCCATTAATTCATCTAGCCATACCTGAACTTTTAGTCTTTTCGGCATCTTGTGGCAACAAATTCCCAAATTCAATTATGTTCTTCGTAGGAAAGGCATTTTGCTTGATATTATTCTCACCTTAAACTATTAAGTTTTGTCATATACCTCTTTATTCTTATATTATGAGTAATAGTCAGTCATTGTGTATTTAGCCCTTCTTTTTTAAATACCTCATCACATCACAGAAGGGAGCAATTTTGTGTTTATTGCAAGCACAACCCATAAGAGGATGCACAGTCAGGGCATTCTTCATGCTCATCTCTGTCTGAGGAACTTGATCACCTCTGTTTGCATAATGCCAATGTGAGCACATTCCTATACCGAGTTTAGGAGTTAAGTTTCATCACAGTCAGAGTGCTTGAGATTTGTGACAAAAACAATATTGATAGCACAGCAATGTTTTGGCTGTTTCTGGCCTGCACAACATCAAAGCTTTCTTCCACCTTTCCTGCCCAGCAAGTAGGCAAGGGGGTGGGCAAGAGGCTGTGTAGGGACACAGCTTGGACAGTGGACTCAAGCTGGCCAGTATAATGTGCTGTACTGTTTATTGCTCAAAAATAAAAACAGAGGTAGAGGAAGAAGAAAGGGTGGGGTTTTTTGCATTCAAGATGTCTAGTTTTTGGAGATTAGTAAACTGGAGCTTGTAGCATTGGTCACCCTGTGGGATGTAGTGATCATTTATTTCCTTCACTTGTGGGATATCTTTCCTTCTCTTCCTCTGTTAAACTGTCTGTATCTCAAAAAAAAAAAAAACCTGTAAGTTTTTTTTTTCCTTTCTTCTCTTCCTGTTTTCTCTCCCCTGTCCCACTCTAGGGAGTGAGCAAGCAGCAGCATGGCTACTGACCAGGGTCAAGCCACCCCAACACTGCACAAACACCTAAAAATGTGATTGAAAGAAGCAATAGCAGCACCCTATGTTTCTGTGGTAATGGTGCTCACTGAAATAACCAGTGGTGTGAAAGATCCCTATGCTAGGTGTTTCTTGAGCTTATTCTAAATATAGATTTCCTCTTAAAGTTGTACACAGCTGTGTATAGTTCAATGAAAATCCATTAGACTGGAGTGAAGCCAAGAAAGAGTTAGGCTTCAGTAGCAATATGAATTGTTTGACTATTGCAGAAAGGGCGAGTTGGTGTTTTCTGTCTTCTATTCAGTACATAAACATGTGGACTAGAGTTTGGTGGCCAACCTGTTGCTGAGCACAGCTGAGATGCAAAATAAAACTCCTGTTTTTTTTCTGTCTCGTTAAATCTAGTGGGTGCTAGAGAAAAATAACTTTAAAAGGAAGGTGCAGAATGTTTTACTGAGTTGATATTTTAGGGATAGAAAAGTTGCTGGCTCTCCCCTTTCATTGTATGCAGAACTTATGGGTATAAATTATACACTTCCCTAGACTTTACCATCATTTGTTCTAAGGCATGTGCTTACTCTGAGCCATCTGTTATTCTTTTTGCCCAAAGGCATATGGGATGTTTGGCCTAAAAAATAGACTGAATTTGATATTACAGGCCTGAATCTTAAACATAAATAGTTCTTACAGCAAGAATAAACAATTTGTGAAATGATAGGTTGGTGATTGAACCATTTGTCAGGTGAATTGTGGAGCATATTTCAATTTTCCAGTTGTAAACTGGCTTCTGAGAAGTTGTGAGAATAAGTAGATGACTTTGTACAGTTGTGACTTACTTGCCTGCTTTCAAATATTTTGTAAACCAGACAGCCATTTAAACAACCACTCCTTTCTTTGAAACTGGTGGGGACTGTTGAACTGTGTCACGTAGTGAGTTTCTGTTTGGAAACTGGATTCTGATTAATTTGTTCAAGAAATAGCAAGACATTAGTCTTAGCTGCTGCTCTAAGGGGGTGCAAGTGTTCAAAAAATGAGTAGACGTGGCACTTCATGACATGGTTTAGTGAGCATGGTGGTATTTGGTCAAAGGGTGGACTTGATGATCCTGGAGGTATTTCCAACCTTAATGATTCCATTATTCTAATGTGTCCTCTCCTTGAAAGATTAGGGAAGAGTTAAGAGGATCTCTGAAAGTCCTCTCTTCATTTCTTATAAGAAATTTATTATTTGTGGTGAGTTGACTCCAGCCAGTAGCCAAATGTGAACCCCCCCACCTCTCACTCACTCCCCTAGGCTGTGAAACGGTGAAAATACCAGACATTGAACAGGTGCTTGGGAAGACAAACCCCATGAGTGGATGTGTGTCTTTGTTCTCCACACCCCTTGCTTCTCCTTTCCCAGAGTTTTTACTCCTGAGCATGACCTCATATGGTACACATCGGTGTTACTTCCAAAACATGAATATAAATAAAATGCTTGGTTGTATAATTTTCTTGTTAGGGTTGCATTTTTTGTTTCGGAGTGGGGCGCTGTCGCTCTCGACATAAAGAACTCAGACCCACACCTTGCAATGTCCCAGGCAGAAAAAAGAGAGGTTTATTTACAAAATCAACATTTATCGAACTCCAGCAGTGACCATGGACTGGAGGAAAAAAATCTTCTTCTCCAACCACACTGGACCACGCAACAGTCCATCTACAGTCTCCTCCTTATGAAAAGAATGTACACATTGCTGGATTTTACAATAACAAGTAGCTTGTTTATACGAAAGTGTATCTGACTCCAAAACACAGAAGGCTAAAGATAAGACTTTTACAAACTCCTTAAAGGGGACAGAGGAGAATGGCAAAAACCCAGACAACAGGGGGCTTTAAAAGTTGATTCTTGAAATCTGAACAGGCAGCCTATGTGCCATGCTAAATACTCATAGTAATTGTTCAAAGGCTTTTAACTGTTCAATGGAAGATTCTTGTGTAATATGAATGTATGTATTAGCTTACAGTACAATTTTCTAAAATATGTTTTAAGAAATTTTACGTGCATTCTAGTAGAATATGACTGTGACTTGAGAAATGCAGTCATTTAAAAAAACGTACAGCTGGAAAAATCCTGTTTTGACCTCCTCAAATCACTAGAGACCTAATGGAGCTATTTTCCTTTTTATTCAATCCGCCAAGAATAATATTTTGCCTCAATTTATGTTCCCCTAATTTTCTTATGTAATAAGCAGACACGTTTGCAAGCTTTGAAAAGATGGTTTGGGATTTCCTCACTGTAGGAAATTGTACTGGTGTCTTTCTCAAAATATCCTCTTGCATATATGGCTAGCATTATAGACAGACAGCCCAGGAAGGATTGGCAGCATTTGTTAGTTTTGATTCTAATTTGCACTTGTAACATTGCAGCACTACCTTTTTTTTTTTTTAAAGTTCTAATTCTAAATTGCAGTAATGGTAAACTCAGTTAGAAAGCTGTTACTTGGTAGTCATCAAACAGCTGATGTGCTGTTTGAAGCGCCTGTGTAGCATGTGAGCTCTGAAGAGAAGACAAAGGATCCTGCCTTTAATAATACTACTTTATGTGACCATGTATCTATCCAATAGTTGAGTGTTGCTTAAATGTATTTTTAATTAACTTACTTTTTTCTTTGTAGAAGAGCGTCTGCCTTGAAGTAGGCATGTTTTCAGGCTGTAGGAGTATACTTATAATGCAAGGCAGACCTTGAATTAAACTTTTGCATAAATTTTTAGGCTGAAATTTTGGCTTTTTCACCCCTGTATCCTACCAAAGTTAAGTCATATTTAAGCTGAATCAAGTGGGCAGTGGTCTGGCTTGGGACAGCTTACTGTGTGTCTCTTACAACCTTGGGTTTCTTTACAACTCTCTTTGTGGGGGAGGAGGTAGTATTGCCTCCAGGCAGTAGGAGGAAATTCTGAAGGGGAAGGCATCCCCAAAAGTCTGGGGTGATTTGGACTGAAAAGCTTGTCTTGATAGGCTGATTTTTGGGACTCTCTATGGATCTTCACTACACTTCAGTATTTGACCACATTGGGTCAGTGCCTCTGTCTGCTTTTCTGATAGGAAATACAAACTTGTAACTTTTTAACCACTGAGCTGGACTGAACTTTGAATATTCTGTGACAAGGATCCAATAAGGATAAAAGGACTGCTGGACCATGAGTGGTTCATTTATATGGACATATCTTTGGAAAAGTTTTTATATATGCTGACAGGGACTTTTAGGAGGAGCGTTAGAAAAACTAAGGGGTAGTATAGTGTATTCAGAATTAAAACACTTTTTAGAAGAACTATCAATAAAATACACAGCTTTCAGATTCCAGTTGCTTTGTATTATTGGAAAGTTACTAACTAGAAAGTTTTCTGCAAACTCTGTCATGACTTTCTTACTCCTTCCCTCCTCAAAAATTATGACAAGTATCAAACAACATACTGAATGATAGAAAAAGCACAAAGGACATATTTTAGAAAATACTACAAATGTTATATAAAAATTAAATTAATGCAATAAATTGAAATATTGCAAAACATAGCAAACACTTAAAATTGCACAATACACTTGCATTATTTTAATTAAATTGATGCATTTGTGTGGATAGTGACATCTGGTTCTTATTTTATGCAATGAGTCATTTTATACATATTTCTGTATTATTTACTGCATCCATTGGTAAAAAGTCTGACTCAAAAGCTGCTGGAAGTAGGATGACTTTATTTATAGTTGATAGTTTGGGAAACTTCATTTAGTGATAGTGTTTCTTTTGAAGGCCATTGCCATACTTCTAGTACATGACAATTAAATGCATTTTCTTGTCTATTACTAGAAGGGCTGTAGAATCTACAGTTTCTTAACTGGTCTAAAACTCTGCATATTTCTGTTCTGAAAAATAATTCTGTAGTTTAGGTACTTGCAGGTTTTATGTTTCAGATTGCTAGCATTACCATTATTAACAGTTCTAGTGATAAAATTGCTTAACACAAAAAAAATTAATATTTTCTCTAAATGAGAAATCCTGCTTCAGTGCTTTCATAGAATAATTGTTCTGCAAGATTAACTGTGAATCTTGGCATAAGTTTCACTTTGCTTACACAGCTACTGTGTGTTGTCTGCAAGATGCAAAGATTTTATTAGCTGTAATTAATTACTAAAGAAATCCTTGAGAAAGAATTTCAATGTTTGGCAAGACGGTTACTTCAGAACTGACATCCTGTCTTTGCAGGTATTATGAACATGGCTAATGATTTTGCTGTAAAGAAACTCAGTGACTTAGTGGTTTACAAGAAGTAAGTCAGCAGTCTTATTCATACCACCTCTCTGTTTTGATTTGAGTAATAATGTACAGGTAGGGTCTTAAGGATTAGTGTACCTGGCTTAGTCTTTTTATTTTATTGCATTTGAGATCCTTTGTAAATGCTGAAGTAGGTTATGTTTTTCTCAAAAGGGATGTTTAGTGTTTCCTTCAAAAACATTTGGGAGAGTGCTCCAGATACAAAATTACTCAGTTCCCACCTTGAGGCTTATTGAAACCATATTTTGAAGGAAATCAGCATTAATTATTAAGGATAATTATGGTTTTGAGTGGCTAATAAGCATCCAGTTATTTAGAACTGGGGGATAATACAGTATTTGAGACATTTGTTTAGTTGTCTATAAATATGGTAAGTGATTTGAGTGCTTGAACAGATCCCTGTGAGGCTTTAAAAACCTCACAGAATTGCACCTTGTAATGGCCAGTAAATCACACTGGGGGCTTTATCCTTGTATGTGCTTGCTGTTCACTACAGGAGCGTGTTACAGAGATCTTTTTTTACTACCATCTGAACAAGTTCCCCAGCATGCTCTTAGCCCAGCAGTTTTGCAGTTGTGTATTATACATGTATTATTATAGCACTTATGTTTGCTGAAGTGCATCCCACATCCTCTCAGCCATCCTCAGTGAGATGCAATGTGTGTGTTACTTAGCTGTCATTAACTCAAAGTTTTTTCTTTCTCTCACTTGCTTATTTTTTTCCATCCTCCCTTTCCTTCCTTTGAAACATGTATGTCCCTATTTACCTTCCACATATCTCTTCCTTTTATGACAAGCCTTTCTGGAATGGAGTAAGATGAAACCCCTGAGGTTGCTTTCAACCTCTGTTGATGACATGTTGTGTGATAGAGGTACAGAGAGCCCCCTATTAAACTTAAAGCAATACTAAAGAAATGACACCTCCACCATCCCCATCTCATTTTTGTGGCTTATGCCTAGTGTTTAAATGAACATACATATTACATATGTTGAAGTTGGAAATTTGTTTATAGTACATCTCCACATGTAAGGCAAGTCTCAAAGTTTCTGTTGCTTGGGATAGTTTGTCTCTTGCTGCAGGGAACTTAAAAGTTAAGGCGGTGAGGTGTAAAACTAGACATTTTTCCATTTAACAACTTAATTATATTTTATGTTCTTGGGAAAGGAAGATGAGTTATTCTGAAGAAAGGGTTGTTTTAATTTTTTTTTTCTTTTTAACAACAGCAATCCTTAGTAACTGTCTCAAAGTACCTCTAAAATGAATACTTGTTGAGCCAAGTATTTGGGATCATCCCAGAGCAGTATTGGGCATAATCACAGGAAGTGCTTCTCCAGTTGATGCAAGCAGGCACAGTGTTAGGCAGCTAGTGTTTAATCGCGTGTTCATGGTTAAGATGATGAAAAAATGTGGAAAGGGTTAATACTGTATTGAACAAATGACTTGTAATTCCATTATTTGATTTTCTAGGGATTTTTTTAGTGACTTCTGTAGTTAAGATGCTGAAATTGTCTCTTGTGTGAACCAGGGCACACAGAGGCACTGTTATGCCTCCTTGTTGTGCTGAGGCACTTGTCTTTTGGTATTCACTGAGGGGAATATTTAAGTCAGGAAGCCACTGTTTCTTCCTGAGTACATATTCCTTAATCTTGCTGCCGCCCTTTTAAAGATTGACCCAGTCTTGGCTGGAGATCAGCAATATTTGACCCAGGCAACTTGAGAGAATTCCAGCATGATGTCTGGGCCTTTTGTAGAAAGTGAGATGTCTGAAAGCATACAATTGTTTCTACATCAGGCAGCACTGTTTGTAAAGGTGTAAAATACAAAGTCGGAAAATATAATTGTTTTAGTGTCATGCTTTCACCTGCTATTTCTGATTAGTGTCCAGACATTATTAAACCACTATTATCCCTGGCTAACAACTTTGATGTTAGGGTCCAAAAGTACTTTTTTATCTAATAGTTTCATTTTTTTTTCTTTAAAGGGTTTTCTTTGAAATATTTTTCCTTTGATGTGTAGATGTAGAAAGGATATATACCGAGAAGAATCTGTTGTTTGGGTTTTTAAAAATATTGAGTCTTACTTGTAAATAAAATATCAAGTTTACTTTTGTGTTAATGAAGCTGCTGAAGTTAATTGTAGCCATTTAGAAATGTGTTCATATCAGTAAAATTTAATGTCTGGGGTTTTATTTTTAGTCTTTTTACACAGTAGTGTAAAGTAAAATATTGTATGTGATGATAAATTTTAAAATGTCTTAATGTGTGCTTGTGGTTTGATTTATATATATTTAAAATGTAAAAAAAGTTACTTCACTGGCCCTTTAGCTTTTGTATAGCATTGTGGGTGGGATATCTTTTGCCCTTTTAGTTTCTTTTTCATTTGAAATGTTTCCACTTTCTGAAGTGAAAGAGAAAATGCTGTTTGAAATATTTTGTGGTCAATAGCAACCTGCTATTCACTGCCAACATCTAAAGCCTCATTTTCTTTATAATGTTCTTTGATAAGATTAGTTACTAGTAATAACTTCTTTAGGTTTTATAAACTGCAAGTTTATATAGGCAGCAAGAAGAATTATAAGTAATATAGGCAAAATCTGAGAACATGGCTTAATATTCCTTAAATATTTTAACTAGAATCACTGCTGTGGAGTCTTAAAGGACAAGGGAAAGGTAAAATATTATAGACTACAGAAACTGTAGACTCATGTAACTTTGGATTTTACCTGTGATTTTAACTGTGTTCATGCTATGTTATTCCATCCTTTGTAAGGAAAGAAAGATTTCTGTTCAACTTGAACATCAGCGTACCAGATCTGAGCATTCACCTTCTCTTAGCCCTACTGGGCAGCTGGCTTGATCTGTTAGAAAGCATAGGAATTAAGTAAATTTCAAAAGGATATGTCTTTTACAGTACTCTCTGTAATATTTCAGGGAAGAAGAGATAGAAATGGTTCTGTTATTTGCTTGTATTAGAAACATAGGAAGGCCAGGAGTTTGAGGAAAACCTAAGTAGCCTCACTTTAATAAATAAATACCTGCTGAGATTATGATTCATGTTTACTTTCAAACAATAAACTTTTAATTGTTGCTTACCTGAACTCTGAGTATAATCTGTCTTTTATGTTTTACTTTCTCCTATAAAAGGTTTCAGTATTAAAATCACACTTGTTTCTAAAAGAAGTAAAATAGACTTTAAAAGTTACTTTCATCTTCACAAAGCTTTAGAAGGGTGGATATTGCTCTTTCTGATTTACAAATAGCCTTGATGGAAATTAAGTGTTTTTTAAAAGAGGCAGGAAATCCAAGATAGTTCTAGGAATCATTAGCAGAAGGCACCCAAAGTGCCTTACTTGATTGGGGGTGGGGGAGGAAAAGAAATATTTTTACCATGTAAAATCGCACTGATATGAAGGTTAAATTCCCATTCCATTTGTCCTATGGAAATTATTTAAGATGGTACCTTTCTCATACTTTTCTTTAGGGGGAATGGGCAGAAGGATGGCAAAAGTTCATCTTTTTTATGTGGGCCCTGGTAAAGAGGATTTAATTGCCACTGCCTTTTAGGTCCTTGTTCCAAAACCAGCAGATCTTAGCAGGATCATTTGGTAGTTCAGATGTTTCAGATCCACCTGTGGGCAAACAGATTTCTCTCAAACCAGAAGGAATTAGTTACCCTTATGATGGCTGTGGAAGGACAAGGAGTAGCTGATCCCACTCTAAAAGCAAGAGTGATGCAGGCAGGTATCCACATAAGGAGGCTTTATGTGAAGGCAGGTAACGTGTTTTTTTAAAAACAAATATAAATTTACACTGCATCTTATAGGGCCACATGATTTTTGATGTAGTGTTCAGAGCTGGCTCTAATATGTTGCGGAATAATACCCAAAGTTTATAAGTCTTACGTTGTTTTTCTATGTTAACAGTGGAGTAATTGATTGCACCTGTCTCCTGCATTCTGTTGCCTAGCTGTTTTTGTTTTCATGTGATGCCCTGCTGAGAGTGGATGTGGTGTACCAGAGGCAAAGGGGCTGTGTGAAGTTTGACTATAAATGAGATGTGGAAGGCTTGTGCCACTGCTCTGCCAAACCAGCCCCCTCAGACATCTGTAAGTTCTGAAAGCACACAGGCAAGCGTGGAGCAGCATTTACTAGTACAAGATTAGGTTGCATAGCTGGATTTGGCTCTTTGGCCATGCCTGTAGTCAGGACAGTGTACCCTTATTCAGTTTCTGCAGTTTCAGGTTTTCTATTTCAGGAGCTGTTAATAAAGGAATTGAATAAAAGAGAAAGAAATATCCATTTAAAATTCAGTTTCCTAATAAATGAGCCTGCTGGAGATGCTTTGAAATTTTTAAGTGTGTGTGAAAAGTGAACTTTTTATTAGTATATTCTAACTTTCATAAATTACTATGCACGGTATTTCAGAAAGGACAATTAAAGTAATATTAGTTATGTTGTAACCTTTTTTCTATAAAGGCACATAATGTTACAGAAAAGGAATTTGAATGTAGGTATAAAATAAATAGGTAAAATGGACCCATTAGCTCTCATAGCTAATGGCAGTTCTGTCATTAGAACTGTGTGAGAGTGATGTACACTCAATGTCTGGACACCTTACTTCCCTTCTAATAATGGTGGCTATAGTGTTCACAGGCTATTTTCACTAGGAGCTATGCTGATATAAATATATCAAAAAAGCTGCAGTGATGTTTGGCTCTGTCTCCTTCTAGGCTTGAACACATGCTCTCTGTGCCCTTCACAGTCAAAGATTTTGTATTTTCATATTTTGTAGCTTCATTGTTATAACATTTGTCTCCAAGATATCAGCTGTAAAAAATCATTCTCAAAAAGCATCTTAATGCAAGGTGGGAAAACAAGCAGACCTGACAAATCAGTGACATTTCTCTGCTTGTGAATGGAACACTGCATCTGGATTTCTTTTGTGCTGCATTGCAAAGCTGATAGCTAAAATACAAATGCAGTCATTAAATAAGGGGAAGGATAATTAGATAAAAGCAGAGAGTTTTGTACTATATGACTGGGAGGGAAGTAATTTTATTAACTCTGTTACAAGGTCTTTAAATTCTGGATGGACGTTGATCTTCAGGCATGCTAAGAATGATGCAGATCATTTGGTTGGTAATGGTATCATTAATTGTTTCAAAAATAATCTAAATCTGTATCTTATCTGCTACCATCAGAAACTCTAGCTGTGCGTTAGGGCTCATTAAACAATTCAGCTGTGGGCACCTTTTGAAATTAAATAACTTTGAGAATAATTTCAGTAAAAGGCTTGGAAGAAGTACAATTTCAGATGGAGAACAGCTGTGTTTTGGTGCACAGATATGAACCTGTTCCAGTGAGGAAATAAGACTGCACAGAAATAAGTTGTAGTTCTGAAGAGAGTCCTGCTCTAAGTGTGTGTGCACTCCCAGTTGTGAGATGAAAACATCCCAAGGCATAGTGTTTTCAGTATGCTGGTAGCCTTTTTTATTCCCTTTATCTCTTACAATAGTTCAGTGCTATGCCTTTGACAATCTTTATTTCCTGTCATAAGTTTCTTTCCCTGTTTTGCTAGTTAAAAATGGCTAAGCACTTGCCAAGAAAGATGCCTCTCTCTGCACCAGTGCCATAGACTGCTAATGGCCTGAAAGCTCCCAGCATGGGCTGTCTCAAGGGAAATCTTCTCGTGGGTTGTAATCGCTTACTGCTATTGGGAGCTAAAGTTCAGTTACACAGATTTCACTATAATACTCAGTGTTAGGGGTGCTAAAGAAATAATTGCTGCTTTGCCTTATTGCTGATAACTTTTATTTAGGGAGGAGAGAAAAGGACCACCTGCTGAGTGACCTCTGCATGTTACCATTTCTTGCCTCTGCTCTGTGCCTTTCACCTCCCTTTTACTGGATTTTGATTATCATCATGTTAAGAGATCTTTTTTTAACTGGCTTAATTGGAGTTTCTGCCAATTTCTGCTGGCTCGAAAAGGTCTTTCAAGCTCATGATGCGAGTTTGTATTTATAACATTAATAAAGCCATGTTATTTGTTTTGTTCTCATCTAGGTGCTTGAACTGGGATTTGATTTCTCATCCTATGGATCACTGAATGAGTAACAGATGGCCTTGCCTCGTCTTACAGGCGCTTTACGCTCCTTTTCAAATGTCACTAAACATGAGGATTACAGTGAAGAATTAGCTGACTTAACGGTAAAGCTTTTTTCCTTTTACAAAGCATAGCTATAGTAAGAGTAATTTGTTTTCTTCATTTGCATTGCTATTTTGTAAGAGTAGGCAAGCAAGAAGGGCAGAGTGTATAGTTTCCTGCACATTCCTTCATAGTGTCTCACTCAAAATCAAATTTGCTGTAGCTTTGTGATTTATACTTAGCTCTTACAATCATGATCTGCTATATGGAAAAGCTTGCTTGGTTGTGTTACTTCATCTTTCAAGACATTTCCCTTCTAATATTAAGTTCACTGAATTTAGGTACTTCTTTTGCTTCCCGAGAAATAATACATTAAAGCAATAAATGCCTTGTGGGAACCTGTGAAATGAGTTTGGAATCTTGGGAACTGTAAATCTCTTGAAGTTGCAAGAGTTTATAAAGAATTTTGCTCTGGAAAGAGTAAAGTAGTGAGAGAGTGTGTGTGCTTTTGTGTATCCTTCTTTCATACACTCAGGAAATAGTCTAAAGATCAAGTAAAAGGAAAAGTGCTTGCAGTCAGTACTATATACTGACTGAATGCAGTTGGAAGGAATTGTTTTTAACTGGTGTTTCATTTTAAAGGGACCTCCATATATTAATTTGAAATAAATTTAAAAACCCAAATATTTTGCATTTTCAGACTAAAAGATCAAAACTACATGCCCAGTTACTGAAGTCTGATCTTACTTGGAAGAAGATAATAAAGTTTGTTGATGACAATTTGGACAAAAAAGAATACCAAACTGTAAATGGTGATTTAAAAACTATCTTACAAGCTGCAAAACAAATAGGTATGTCTTCATTCTCTAGTAGTCTAATAATACATTGTTTTATTTGGGAGTGGGAACCGGTTCAAGTTACTTTCTGCCTGCGTACTTTACTGGTACAATTTTGGTTCTACCTTGATGCCA
Organism: Phylloscopus whistleri; assembly: GCA_017589585.1. Lineage (NCBI taxonomy): Eukaryota > Metazoa > Chordata > Aves > Passeriformes > Phylloscopidae > Phylloscopus > Phylloscopus whistleri. Next base: position 3,895,322 of record JADMLD010001389.1, on the reverse strand, counting down.
GTTTTGCCCTGAAATATCTTTGAAACTCCATTTCATCTGATACACATACGTGCAATTTGGTCTTCTGTTTTATTTTAAGATTCCATTGTTATATGGATATTCTTACTTTTTTGATAGTATTGTTTTGTAGAGTGTGGTATGGTTTGTGATTGACAGTTATTAAGCAATACCAACTATTTCTTTCGGAATAGCAGTACTCTAAGAAAAGAACAATCCTCATGTTGTCTGCTTTAATTCCACTTAATAGGTATCATGAAAAATTGGACTGCTGTGCAGGCAGATAAAAATGTAAGAAATGTTTTCTGCTTGAAGTATTTGGTGTTGAGGAGAGAAATGAAAATATATTTCACTCATCTGGAATTAAACTTTTAATACTGAAATACATTATGGCAAAGAAGGTGTGAAAACTTACTTTTGATTGGAAATTTAGTTTTTGATTGACAGACAAAACCTAATACAGCTTTTGCTTTTGGCAAAATTTAACTTCATCAGCTCATAAACTGAGCGCATGGCTCAAGCTCTTGCTCTTGTCACATATTTAAGTATTTTTCATTTCAATCTCAGAGGTATATTTCCTTCTTTTCTGATTGTTTTTCAAATATCTTGAATAGAACCATTAGTAAAAAGACAGAGAGAATTAATAAAAATAAATATATTTGCCTGGTTTCAGTACTACAGACCAGAGATTTTTATTACAATACAAATGTTAACCTGCCACACTTACATTTCTAGTTCTTGACCATTTTTTTGGAAGTACCTAGTAAATTGAGAAAGAAACATATGTCTAAAAACAGGCTTTCAATAAAGGCTAGGCAAGTTATTCATGTTCAACATGTGGTGGTAGTCAATTGTGCTGGACAGTTGCAGAAGATACCTGTTAAAGCTATTAATGGTTGTAAATGGCTATTGCTTTCTTGAGTCATAAGAAGTATATTTTTGAGTATTTCTCAAATCACTGATAAAAGTTTTAAACTCTGGTTAGTACCATTAATAGACTTTTAATCTCTTTGTGCTGGAATTTAAGCATGTGGCTCCTGCCCTTCTGAGACAGACCTCTGGGAAGGGTCACCTCTCTGCCCTAACCCAGGTACCTCTCCTTCAGTGCACAGATTTCAGCTGGCACTTGAAACACATAAGGCTTGAGGGAAAGTCATGCAAGTTGGGGATTGAGTTTGTACCAACTGTCAGTCCATAGTTAGTAGGAGAAGGTGCAATCTGTATTATAATAGATACTGATTGAGAAAGCTGTTTTAAATATCCACTGTGTATAGTTTAATCAGAAGAGGTACTGGACAAAAATGTTGGCTGGCAAACAAAGCAAAAAAACAAAAAGGGTAGCTTCTAGTAGTGCATCTCTTGCCATCTTATGTGGCTTATTTTATTGGGATGGAAGAAGTAGTATTTTCTCAAGAGATGCTTTCACAAATAGGAGATGTCGATAATAAAGGAGAAATACTACACAGTAAACCTAAGAGATTTTTCTCAAATCCTTCAATTTCTCTTTCAGTTTAGTAGTCTTTACTTCTATTCTGATACAAATGACTTTAAATAATAATATGCATTTGTATGTTAGGAATATATGAGTGAGCTTCATGCAGACAAATGACAAGTTTTTAGATGTAAAGGAGGGGGTTTTGTGCTTCCTATATAGCTAATGCTAAAAGGAAGGGACTGAACCACCTTTTTCCTCTGAGACCTATTTATGTATCTATTGTATATGTGTGTATCTTTATGTCACATATCTTCCATATGTAGGTGTCTCATTATCTTGTAAATATCACCTCCAATCCTCTCCTTGAAGTTTTCAGCTTTTCAAAGTGCACCACAGGAAGATTCAAGCTAAATACTGGATTTGTAGCCACCTCCATTTATTTATATGTTACATTTCTAGCTGCTCAGCCTTGTTCCATCTGCTTATGCTAGATTTTTTTTTTCTCTTTCCTGTTAGATTGTGGGGAAGAAATAATTTGCTTTTTCTGGTGTTAGACCTAATCTAAGTTGAATCAAGTCACTAGTAAAAAAGATGTTGTAAGTTGTCCTCATTTAAAATGAACAAAAGCCCCAGTATGGTGGCTGGTTTTGTTTAGGTTAGGCTTGGTTACTTTTAGAATTTTGTAGTAGTGCAATACTGGTTCATCACATGGAGCTTTCCTTATGTTTTCCTCAACTACCTTTGTGAGTATTTGTGTAAGAAGTACATTCATGTTTTTATCTAATAATATGTTGTTTATTTGCATAACATATTTTGTAGATAGAAATCTAAATTCATACATTTATTTGCTTTAAATTTTTTGAGCAGTTTTTCTAACTTAGCACATACTCAGAAGTAATTCTACTGGGAATTACTACAAGAATTCAGTAATTCCCAGCTGATTTCTGTATATTTATTCTGTTATGAATATTCAGATTAGGCAGTGAATAAATAGTGAGACAAAGTGGAAATTTGTCAACGTTAAATAGCTTATAAATATACAATTGTGAGTTTAAGACCTCTATGAAGTTTTTTCTCTAGCTCAGAAATATGAGAAAGCATTGGTAATTCTTACTATAAATTTTTAGTATGTAGAAGGATAATGAAGATAGATGCTTTATTATCATATACTTTTATAATTCAGTACCTTGCAACAATTCTTACTTGTTGTGGTCGTCTTTCTTTTAATATCTCTGCTGATGAGACTTGTGGCAAGAATTTGAATACAGTTACATTATAGGTAATGAAACACTCTTAGTATTAAGTGTATTAAGTTACATTTGGTTTTGTTAACAGTTGGAGCTGAAAATGGACAAGAAGCAATTGAAAGTGGAGCTGTTTTTCTTTTTAAGACATTTCACGGGAAAGAATGCGTTGGCCATGATGAGACAAAGGTGATCAAGCAGATGTTTGGGCCATTTCCATCATCATCTGCTACTGCAGCTTGTAGTGCCACATCTCGGATTGCTTCTCACTTCACTGAAGAACAGCTTAGAGCCCTCATACAGTTGGCTGAAGAGCAAAATGGTGATAACAGAGTGTTGTTTGGTAAAAATATAGTGTTTTCATTTGACATGCATGATTTGGATCACTCTGAAGAGCTGCCTGTAAATGGTGAGACTGATGCACAGAAAAATATAAGCTTAGATTATAACAAATTTTTGAATAACCAGCTGAATCACTTACAGAACTACTGTGATGAGAAATCTAATCTCAAATCTTTGGAAAAACCAGATGATTCTTTTTTATGGTGTGAAGTTGGAAAGTACCTGAAGGAATCTCAAGGAGGTAACTCTGGAGGACCAACAACAGAAGACCTCTGCTACACTTTGTATGAGATCCTTGCTTCTACCAAAAGTGCCGATGAACTTCAAAATGAGGTACACTAGCACTTTAACCATACTGCATATACTTGAATGCTACAGAAATATATAATTTCATATTAGTTTATGCCAATATACTTCATCCAACTATGCTGTCTATGCTTTTTTTTTTGTTGTTTTAATATGCCTTGACAAAAATCTCATGACAGCATCACCATTTACCAGGAGGAGGATACAGCATCAGTTTGATATAAATAGTCTCTTTCCCCTGCAATGGACAGGATATTTTTTTGGTGGCCATTTGCTCTGCATCTCCATTCTTTCTTTTTAAGCAGAAACCAGTTTAAGCTGCCTATAAAATTGTGAGGAACTTGCAAATACAAGCTGAACTTTCTTGGACAGGTTTCATCTCCAGTTTCAGAGCCTCCCTGTTGCTGGAAGGCTGAGCAGGTGGTGCTACTTTAAAATTTTGTCATATCACGTCTGTTTCTTTTGGTGAGGAAAGGGAGTGGCTGGGTTTGTTACAAGAGGGGCAGAGAAAATTTGTGGGAGAGGGAACAGTTGCTGGAGTTGAAAGATAAGCATAGTAATAGAAAGGGGGAAAAGCATGATTAAAGCCTGGAGAAGATGTTTTCCAGGTGTGTGCACAAGAGATGATTGGATTAATCTAGACAAGGGAGAACTGGCTTTGTTTGAATGCGGTAGGGAAAGAATTCCTGCAATTTGGTATTTTTTTTTTCCCTCTGCACTTTTCTGCCATGTTTACTTTATTTTTCCTAACTTACCCTGTTTACCTTCCCTGAAAATATCCAGTACTTAAATTCTCAAACTGACTTTTCAGAAAGACTCTAAATTTGAAAATTTGCTACTGAAATGCAACTGATAGTAGGGATAGACAATTCTGTGAAAGACGATATAGTGAAAGTTTTCAGGAATTTAGCCATTGCAGTTGCAGATTTTATTCTTAATAAAAACAGTAGGTGATAGAGAAGAGAACCTGTGTACTTCATTTTAGGTTTAGATAACTGTGTATGGGTATCTAAAGTGTAATGGTATAGTTGCTGAAGCTGTATTATTGTTTTGTTTAGTAATCAGTGGACCACATTTTGGCTGTCCTTTGAGCTTTCTGGGCATGTATATTTTCTTACAGATCCTAAATATAAATGGAAGTTGATCTAATTTCTTCTGCATTGAAATATATTTGAAAAATAATACCTTAATACGTGTCTGCAAACAGTTTCATACTTTGGGTGGTCATATTAAGGGAAGACGTGAAAATGGAAGACTGAACAGGTCTTGGATAAGAAAACTGGATAAAAAACTTGCATGTCAAATGAACCACAAAAAAGTATATTTGTCAAAGGGACCTGAAGTTTATTAATTGTACAGAGATAAAGATTTCAATTTTTTTTTCTAGATCAGTGGCTGAAAACATTTCCAATACCATTATTAGGTGTGCAGAAATAATTCCATACTTCTGCTTAATGCCTACTTAATGCCTGAGTTAAATTTGTAAAATGTTAAAGGAAAAGCTCTAAAACTTTGGCTTGAAGAAAGAAGAAATAACATTTTTATTTTGTAAATTTATGATTATAATGGATTGCTAAATCAATTGGCAGAAAGTCAAGCTATCAGTTTTTATGTAGGTCACCAATAAAGACTTCCTTTCCATTAGTTCCTGGAACAAAGAATTCTTGGCAAAATTTCTGATTTGATGGCTTTACAGAAGTTTTAATTTGATAATATGAAAAAATTGTTTGCCAGTGAACTGAAAACTAACTTAGCAAGAATAGTTTCTTTGGTTTGCATCACCAGAGAGGAAAAGGATTTCTTCCCTGAATTGTCTGAAAACTGCATCTTATTTTGGATTTTTAAAAACTCCTAGTAATAAAAAAAAACTCCACATTCTCATCATTATTAACAGTCTTATTTCATTGTTCACTGCACAATGTGGAGGTCAAGAAGGGAGTACAACAAATTTGAACCTAATCACCTTTTGTTAAAAGCTAGCTGGCATTTGTATTGTGCTCTCTACAGGCATTGTCATGACTTGAAAATTTCTTCTGGGCTTTGGATTTTACTATCACTTAGGGATTTTTTTTTCTTATTACAGTAATTTTGTTGGTGCCATCATTAAGAGCAGATGGTGCTTTTAAACCTGAAGATAACCCATTTCTAGAACTAGGTCAGAGGCTTGCCATGTCAGATGGCATAACAAGCTGATTGATCATGCATACTGAACATCCTACATTTCCTGGTGGAATGAATACAGGCTAAAGTGTCTGTGAGCTACAAAATACATTTTTTCTTCATAAACAAACAAAACAACCCCCCAAAAAAAACAAATAAAAACCCCAAAGCAAACAAACGAAACCCAAACAGAAACACAAAAAAAACCCACAAAAACCAACCCACCAACCAAAAAAATCCACCAAAAAAGCCCACAAACCCACAGCAAAAAAACCAAACTATTGGTATGAAAAGATAATTCTTCATAAATAAAAATCCAGATTTATAAAATGCATTTTTATGTTTTAAAACAGGAATATACCACTGTCTGTTTATTATTAAGCAAGGAAAGAACATGATTGTGGTGAGGATATTGACAAGTGGACTTCTGTAAGACAATTTTATTTGATCCTTAAGCAAATTATACTGAGGTGCCAGATGACATTAAGAATATGAGCAGTTTAGATAATTTATGGGGTGGCATCCTGATTGGGTTTTTTTTTGTAGTGTGTGTATAGGCACACATATACGCTATTTAGTTTTTTATCTACTTAATGAGCTCTACAAGGAATTGAAATTAGCTGCTTTCTCCAGCGGTGTATAGTTTATGTTTAAAGCGGTTAGTGAGGTAGAAAAAATACTTTGTTCTTTGTTTTCACAATTTAAGAACATTCCACTCTTCCTTTGGGACAGTTTGTTTATCTGGCATATCACTGGTGACTCTTAATTAGAGGAAAATAGATTCTTATGATTGAAGTGGTATGGGAATTATAACTTATTTTCTAAGTGTTTGGGACATGTGCTTTCCATTGGGGACATAAAGTCTAGTAAAGCTCAATGACAGCTGCGTACTTTTCACAGTGTGTCAGGTTTTGTTGATGAGCATATGTATTTTGTTGATGGCAATGATGTGGTAACAACATAATTATTTAAAAATAAGAAGAAAAAGCCTATAGCAAACTACAGAGTTTGGCCAATAAGTGTTGTGGTTTTTTATTTTTATATTTTATTAGAACTTAGTATTCAGTGCATTCCTCAATTTGAGCCCTCAGTTTCTAGTATATGATGAATGAAGACTGGAGCCATCTGAGAACATTTTAGCAGCTTTGCCACCTAGCACCTCCCAGGGTAACTAGGAAAAAGTTGGCTGAGTTTAGTCACTCTGATTAGACCATACTATTCTTAGAGGACATGTGTCTTTCTTCTGTGAACTCTTGTTTACTTTATCTGCAAAATTTTTCTGAATTTTATTTTGGAAATACCTGTCTCTATTTTTACACTAAGGCAGAGGTACATTATTGCTTTATCATAACAAAACAGGAAGATATTTCCTGTAGAGATAAAATAACTAGGGAGAAAAAAGGAGATGCAAACAGAATTGTTTTAAGATCATATTAATACAGCATCCATTATGAAAAATTGTCCATTTTATTCTTCTTGGGACAAGGCAAGAACTTTGCCCAAATAAAATTAAGAATATTAATGTCATTTAGCAAATTAGATTAAATGGTGTTTCCAAGACAAAATCACTTTAAATGCTGTATAAATGACTAGAAGAGCACTAGGCAAAGATATGAAACAGCAGAACTGTTTCAAGAAAACTGCACTGTAAGCAGTAGTTTGAGTATTATGTAATAGTACATATATTTACTTATCTCTATATATGATGCACTTAATTGCCCACTTAAAAGCCCAGGCACAAGGCTTGTTTTGTCTACTTTCTAGCTATGACTGTTTCCAGCTCTCTGCATTAAAAGTTAGCATATGCACATACTGTGGCATCCAGGGTTTCTATCAGAAATACAATCCAGTTGCATTGCATACTGTCATGGTGTGAAGAAAACATTGGTTTTTTTTTTTTTTGTTTCATTCCTAAAAATAATACGGTATTCATCACTTCAACCGAAAATGTGAGATATGTCTTCTTCCTTGTTGTCATAAGCACCTGAGAATAGTCAGGTAGTAAAAACTACAGTAAGAGGCCAGGAGGTAGTAATGTGGAGTTTGATGGTTTTCAATCCTTCCTTGACGTCTGAAAGACATTAATTTCAAATCAAAGTAGACCTGAAATCAGAAAAGTACAACTTGTGGAATATAGGTTTTATATGATGAAAAAAAAGAGGTCATGAGTTGGGCAGCACGTCTTTCTGTATGTATTCCTTATTAGCTCAATCCAGTAATATGCTCTTCATTAGAGCTAAAAGGTTACTGCTTTATTACTGAAATTGATTCTTTTCATACTTATTTCAGAATGGAAGTTAATAAATTATTTTGTTGTTTCATTAAGTAGGAATTCTTTTTCAGTGTGGTGTTTGTGTGCCTCTGAATGCTTGATGTAGCAACAGGCAGTTTTCCCCTATCTCAGGTGGACCCCTGTTGTCTCTCAGGCTTCGCCTGTAAGTTTTCTTTAGCTGCCTTTGTCACTGATAGCAATATAATGACTTTTTTTTTCTCCACATGAGTTCATCTACATTGCTTCTGTTGCCTTACCTTAATCCCACCACAAATGTCTGCCAATATGCTTTGTTGATTGAACCTGTAGATGCTCATGGGATCAAGAACAAGGGGAGCTTAACTAACTTGTCAATTCAGTGAACTGGCAGGAAGCTCCTCTGTGTCTGCCACCAGCCTTTTTGCAAAAGTACAGGAGAGTAAAGGAAAGCAAAATCTGTGTAAAAATCTGTTTAAACTTTCACAGAATCTAGAAGGCATCTTTTCTCTCAGTGATACAGTATCTTAAACTGAGGAAGACTCATTAACAAAAGAATGTGGGAAAATTTGTCCCAACTTCTGCCCTGAAGACTCCTCCAGATTCTTGTTGCCTGGGTGTTTAAAAAGAACCCTTGTTTCCTGTTTTTTGACTTTATTCAGGGCTGGTTTTATGATCACTTTTCCTGTGCTGTGATACAATTGTCCTTTTTTTTTTTTTTTTTTCAAAGTAGTTTTAAAAATGAGTACCAGAGAACTCTGCTTATAACTTCCTTTCCAGATGATGCTATACCTTTTAAACGCTGCTTTTCCTTTCATTTACCCTTCAGGCAGTTCCTTGCCAACTTCTAATTCTTATATTAATGCTTATCTTTACAAGTTTAAAAAGACCTCATGTGGAAAATTGCAGTGTTTTAAATGAAGTCCAGATGTGAGACAACTGCTATTTATTCATTTTCTAGAATGAAATGTTAGACCAAGTGATGTACTGTGCACGACTGTGCCCATGCTATATTTATGCCATTTGCCAGTTACCTGAATGTCTTTTTGATTCTTTTCTAAATATATCCCTTTAACTTATCTCCAATCATATTTATATTTTCTTATATACTGTGTTATTGCCCCTGTAGATGTGTGATCTCTGGCCTACAATTTCATGTCAGTTTCTGAAGATTTATGAAAGATTACATTGCACTCAAGCTGTTTTAACAGTGAACTCTGAATTTGGTTCCTAGCTTCAGTGCAATCATTTTTATACCCATGCTCTTTTCTCTTTAACCACTTTATCCTTATATCCAAAATAATATTTTAACTGTAGAAAAAAAGAATTTTAATTTTAAAATTGAACTGTATTGTTAGTAACTTTGGAGAGTCAAAATTTTCCTTTCAAAAGGGAAATCTGTACTGTAGTAAGGGGCCTAGGTAGTGAAGTCAGCTGGTCCATGGACCTCAAAATGGAAAACATGCCTGGACACCTGCAGGAAAAGGAAAATACACTATAATTGCTTATAGCGTAGGGACATGAGCCAATAAATAGAATTGCAGAGCACTACATTGGAAGGGACCTCAAGGATCATTTGGTCCAACCATTCCTGGCAAAAATGTGGTCTAGACAAGATCAGCATCCTGCCCACCTGAATCTTAAAAGTGCCAGTGCTGGGGAATCCACCATCTCTGGAAAGAGTATTACAATGACTGATTTTTCTCATTGTGAAAAATCTTCCTCTTATGTCAAATAAAAATCTTTCCATCATTAACTTATACCCATTGCCCTGTTCTTTCCATGGGAATCCTTCTAAATAGGATTTTTGCATCTTCTGTGCAGGGCACTCTTTAAGTGCTAGAACACAGTGATGAGGTCTTCCCTAAACCTTCATTTCTCAAGACTGTGCAAACAAGTTCTCTCAGCCTTTCCTCACATGGCAGGCTTCCCAGTCCTTGGATCATCTTTGTGGCCTTTCTCCTGACTCACTCCAGCCTGCCCACATCTTTGTAATATAGAAGGGACCAAATCTGAACACAGTATTCTAGGCATGGCCTGGCAAGCACTGGGTAGAGTGGGAGATTGACTTCAATTTCTGTGCTGGTGATGCCCTTGTGCTGCCACCCAACATCCCATTGGCTTCTTTGCCACAGCAGCACAATGTTCACTCATTGAGTTTGTTGTTCACCAGGACCCCCAGCTCCACTTCTACAGGTCTGCTCCCCAGATGGATACATCCCAGCCTGTGCTGCACTCCTGGACTACTTGTCCTTGTTGAACTTAATAAGATTCTTGGATTTCAATGTGCTTTCTTGATACTTAAAAGCTAAGTTGCATTTCTTAAACTGTATATCCTTCAGCCTGCAGCAATACTTTGTTTTTAAAAATTCTTCCTGTCTAAACCAAAATATAATGGACAGATTTGGCAATAGAAGTAGCAGCCTTCCACTGCAGTTTGCAAATCATAGGACACATCAGTCACAGTAAACTGGTGAGTGTTGTTAATTCTGATCAGAATGGTTCCTAAAAAGCTTGAGAGATAATGGATAATATTTTTATGACTGTTCAGGTACAGTTGACCTTTTTTTTTCCAGAAATCTTTTTGTCTTTAAATATTGAATAGTATGTTACTCTAAAACTGATGGGTTGATAAAGGTGATAAGACCTGTTAAATTTTCCTGTGTAATATTCACTGTTGTGTTTGCTGGATGTTTTGCAGGGAATGCTCTAATTGGTGTTTCACAGTGCTTACAAGGAAAATTGTGTGTTGTAAGGCTGGGTAAATACCACCTTCCCCTCTCATGACTGTCTTTCAAAAAGCCCCACAGTTCTTAGATTACTATCACTTACTTTATCTGATGCTGTCCCCTCTTATTTGAACAATACATGTGCACAGCCTGAATGTGAAAAAGTTTTAATTAAAAAAGTGTTGATGTTTCATTTCACGTGGTACTCTGAGCATGACAAAATGTGTGTCTAGGCCGACTTTGCTCAGTACTTGCCTCTTAACCTGGAGAATTTATGGATTCCTTTTCACTTTATCTTATATTATTCTTAAGTCTTTTATTCAGAGGTATACTTGGTTCAGTCTCCTTATAAAATGGAGAACAAACACAAGCAAAAGCTATGAAAAGTGACTGTAGTTACTACTTAAATATTAGACTTTTTAAATTAACATCACACTCTTATGCATTTTATTGGATTGGCTTTGAGTAGTAGGATGGAGAAATAAAACCTGAAAGGTGTAGAGTGGTGTCCAGTGTGGGCATACTGGACTGAGGCCAGCAAAAGGCCACTGGGATGATGAAGGGACATCTGACATACAAGAAGAGACTGAGGAAGCTGGGGTTGCTCAGCCTGGAGAAGGGAAGTCTTGAGAATTTGATCAGACCTGGTGGTGAGGGTGCGGTGAAAATGGAGCCAGACATCTCTTGGTGATACGCAATGGCAGGACTAGAGACAGTATACATAATCATATTACAGGATATGCCATGTAAACTTAAAGGTTTTTTGTCACTGCAAGGATGGTCAGACACAGGAGCAGTTTGCTCAAGAGGTCATGGAATCTCCAACCCAGGAGACTAGATCATTTCCAGAGGTTTCTTCTAACCTCAGCCATTCCGTGATTCTGTCATTTCAAATGAAAAAATAAAGGTAATTGGAGAAAATTCATATATTTATACCTAATTCCGTACTAATTTAAGTCTTCATTTTCCCTGATGAATTTCTTACCAAAAAATCAATCCCTTACCCTAATATGTTTGGGTTTGTTTAAATTAAAAGCTTCTTGTTTTGTAACAAGTTTGTTAGTAGAATCTCATACTAAGCAAGTGGAGTGTGCGTCCTTAAGTACTTACATTTTAACCTTATGTGTAACTTAATTAATGAATTATGGTATACAGGAAATAAATAGTCCTTGTGTTGCAAGTAATCTCAATTAGGTTTTAAAGTGACCTCAATTTCAGATGTGTGAAATTTGTCTCCTAAATTAAGTATCTACCTAAATAACAGACATTTGTTGTCCAGAAAAGTAATTAATTTAGTTTCTTGCATTAAACAGGAATCTGTAATGGTCATTATTCTTATAAGAGAAAATTACATAAAGTATTAATTCATGTTACTACATTTGTAATACCCTTTAAAAGCCTGACATTATTTATGTGAACATTTAATTTTTTTTCTATATGTAAGCTAAGACAAACATAAGACTCTGAGATGACATTGAAATGCAGTTCAATAAGAAAGAGTGTATTTTAGAGCTCATAATGCAAACCAGCTACAAAATATTTTTTTTAATTCCTACAGACTGCACACACTTATTCACTTCTTCAGGTAAATAAATAGAAGAGATTATACAATGTTGCACAACACCACAAGCATTTTGTTTTAGAATAAAACTAGGAAACTGTGTTTAGATTTTATTTCCTCCCAGCTTAGGGGGCTTGTCAGTAGCAAACACTGCAGACACTGTTCTCTCTTTACATCTTGCTCATTGCTTTCCAGTGTAATATTTACACATAAAAACTGTATGTTCTAACTATCAGTATCCAAAAGTCTGATGACCTGAGAAATATTTAGCTTATATTTCTAAACCTGAATTTGGTTTAATAGTTCTCAGGTCTGTATTGAGAGCGATTCCCTGAGCAGTCTGAATATGTAATTTATATTAAGAGCTCTGAACTCCTCACAGTTCACATTATAGCATGGACTGTGAAAAGTACTTTAGCATGTCATGTTTTTACAGCCAAGTTTTTTTTTCAGGTGCTAGTTTTGAGATCATTCATCTGACATGCTGTGTGTACTCCAACAGAAGTGCTTTCAAGAAACAGGTGTCAATGTGCACAATGGAATTGGCTCTGACTCAATATTTGCCTAATACTATTGCTTGGCTCAGAGGGCAAGTGGAGCTTGTTTGCTTGTTCTATGTAGCCATTTCCCTAGTTACAAGCTGACCTTCACCATCAGAAAAGTACAGTGTGCAGGAGTGAAAGTAGATGTTTACTTTGCTTTTCTTAAGCAAAATAGGACCTGAAGTGTCAGCTTGCTGCTTTTTAGAATGCCAAGTTTTGGACTTGGCAAAGGCTTGGCTCCTCCAAATGTTCTGATATCGGAAACTCAGTTTTACCTGTCACTAGCTCGGCACATCAGTGTAATTGTGTATGCTTCATTGCTCCCAGAGGGTTATCTGTTCCCTGTCAAAGCCAAAGCTTGGCTTTTCTGCTGCTCCTCTCTTCAGGCCTAGGACTCCCAGCCACAGCTTCTCTAACTCATCTGAAGCAAAACCAAAGATGCTCTGAAACCCCAGCACAAGGCTGCTATTTTCCCTGAACAGTTTTCATTAAGCCACTATTAGGGGAAGAAAATCAATTCTTATGTCAAAATGCAATTTGGCAGAACTTGAGGACAATATAAGTAGAGTTAATACATAATTTTTAGAAAATTTAGTGGGAAGCACCTTCTGAAATATAATAAACAGGGTTATATACTGAAATATATGTAAACAGTACAGTTTGTTAGGGAATGAGAAAACTAAATTGGCCAGAAACTGAAGTCAGTGGTGAAATGGCTGATGTGATTGTCCAAAGTGTAAGAAGCAGGAAAATTTAATATATTTTAAAGTAATAACTATTTGTGTGTAAGCGGAAAAGCAAGACCTCTGGGATAAAAAATGAGCAATTGTTAAAATCAGTTGGAGATTTTTTTCCTTAATTTCCAAAGCTGGATTTTTTTACTACTTGTCCTAGTCTGTGCTTATGTTTTAAGTTATTTTACAGAGATGATTCCTGAACCATGTCTAGCTGGTATTATACACCCACAGCCAACAAAATAGCACTGTTAGAAAACAGGATTTCACTAACATGTATTTCTATGCTGCTTGGGAAATTTTTGCCACTTAGAAAATGTTATGGTACTGTGGGATTTTTATGAGATTTTCCCACAGAGGAACTGGGTATCTGGTTACACACTGACTGGTAAACTAGATAAAATGGTAGAGTAGTTAATCTGCTGAATTGGTAAAGAGTAGTTAATCTGCTGAATTTTACACTGTTAATAAAACAGTCTTGAAAAATTGATATAAGCAGATGTAGTAATAACTACATAAACCATGTAACAAACACTGAATACTCGTGTGAACAGAGAATACTCCTACAACAAGTTTTTTGTTCAAAAAGCAAAATAGATTTGGGGTGTTTGTAAAAAAACTTTGCCTTTGGTTCAGAGCATAAACAACTGTTTAAATGAGCTATTATATTTATTATGGAAATATAAAAGATGTTGTGAAACAGTTTTCAAATATTCATTAATACAGAGAAAATCTTGGATATTTGATGTCAAAACTGAATGTCTTATGTGTGTATTTCTGTCATGTTGCAAAAGTTCTCTGAGCCTCTAAGCTTAGCATGTTAATGCTGTGCTGGAGCTAGGCATGAACCTGCAGAAATGCAATAAAAGCATTCTGTGCTTCAGCATCTTATATTACTTGTACTGTCACTTCTATTAAATATAGTATGAATGCCTCCTATTAGAGCTCCATAGATAGCTGTATATTACTACCTTGTAATTCTCAGCAATGTTTATTGATGATCTCAGTTTGTGAAGACTAAATTTGCAGACACTACCTGTAAGAATGGCAACAAACTGTGGTACTTGATTTTGTCATGTAGAAGTCATGATTAAACCTTTCTGTACTCATGTTAAGTTCATTAGAGGGCAAAACAAAACTGCGGAAACAAGCTGAGTAGAATTTGCAAGTGGAATTCTAGAATGAGGAGTCTACTGAGCCTCCTTGCTCTAAGTAATCAAATTAAATGTTGAATAGCTTGACATGCAACTTAAACTGTCATTCTTTAAAAGAATGCAGATGCTGAAAACAAAAAACGTATTCATCCAGTATGTAGATGAATACATCTCTAAAAGCCCCCCAAAACCAGAAGCACAATTTTATTCTGACTGAACATATTTTGAAGACATCAACATCTGTATGTTTATATCACATTGTAAAGACTTTAAAGGTCTTCATTGTAAGCACTGCCAGATACTTTCAGTATTACAACTACATTTTTATTTGATCTTAAGTGGAGAATATGTTAATATAGAATGCTTACTGATAGAAAGGAGTTTCAAGTGATGACTTCATCATTACTTTATATAGAAGGTGCTGAAATAATTGGAAAGGGATTCACAGGAGGTCCATCATATAGAAGGTAGAATGTAAAATAAAGCATGGAAAACTGAGGAAATGAAATATGAAAAAAATAACTGCCAGTCTGGTTTGATGTGAAGAAGCAGCAGTAATACAAAAGTGTTTAGTGTGGGAGCAGTGCATCAGTGGACTATGGCTTGCAGGAAAAGGCACTCAGAAGGAGGGAGGGAGGCAGCAATAGACTGGCAGCATAAAATAAGCATTTTGTGAATATTGTCTGTTCATCTTAGCAAGAACAATCTCACCAAGAGTTTCAGTTAACTTTCAGATTTCAGGGAAGTTGGTTTCCAGTTCCAGCACAACTTGCAGTAACCAAAAAAATGTGCATGAGAATCAACTCTCAGAGCTGTTAAACAAAAAGCAATTGTCTAGTCCTTGTGAGATGTCCTTCAGGATGATGTAAGATACCTAATTGCTCTGTTTGGACATGGCTGTTTAGCTGCCTTTAAGGGCTTTAAGCAGCCACTGAGAATTAGAAGTTGATTAGTATTTTTTCAATAAATATTCAGTTGGCAGTTTTACATAGGCCATGGCTAGACTACTAATACTCTTTAGTAATGGAAATTTTCACAAGTTGTATTGACATGTTCCTGTATCTGTTACACGCTTTCTGCTGCTGATACTATTTTTTCATTATTTTTGAGCCACTGTTCACTGGGTACCTTGTTTTTATGGTATTGAACAAAGTCTGAAGTGATAGTTAAAATGTAATTTGAAAATCATACAAGGCACTTAAAAAGTTATAAATGGCTTGTTTTGGAAAGAAATGAAATACTTATTGGATTTACAGAAATGTTCATCATTTGCTCCTGGAGAGAACTCTTCAGCAGCCCTTATTGTGGTTGTTACTAATATACCCATGATCGTAAAGTTAGCCATAGGTTTAGGAAACTTATCTAGAATCCTTCACTAAATGTTTACAAGTGGTTATGGATCTTTAGCTTAGGTATCAGAGATAAGAGGCTTATGAGAAAATATGGAAGAGCAATATGCAGTAGTTTTTTTATGTATCTGAAACATAATGAAGAAAAGGAAGTGCTCATAGCCAAGGCAACTTTTTTAATAGTAATTTTTAATACTGTCTATTCTGTCATTATTTGTCTGTATTCTTCCTGAACTTATCCAGAATTTCATCTCCAAACCTCTCTGAAAGCAACGTGGCTACTCTTTTGTCTTTGGACAATTTAAATTTTTGCCAAGGAACATTCCTGAGGTCAGACTAAATTTCTGTTGCAATTGTATTCCTTTCATGTAATTGTTTACCAATTTGTTAGGATTGTCTCTTAATAACTCTTCACACACAAGTTTACTATAGAAATTGATACACAGTAGAAAATTCAAGCTGTTCTTATAATTATTTCTTAGTTAAAATCAATAAGGAAGTGGAATAGCTCTTGTTGTGATGCTCCTTTGAGACAACATTTCCAAAAGCTACAATTTAACATTCATTTTGACTTAAAACCAGCTTAAAAACACCACATGAAAACTTCACATATGATAATATATTGATGTACCTTAATCTTCATTTTTCTTAATGTACCATGAAATTATGACATTAGCTTTCAGTTTTGTGTGTGTGTACCCTCGCATGACATCTGATATTTTGATGTCAAAGCAACTTGTCTCATAAAACATGTTTGGTTTTAAGTGTCAAAGTGGCATTTCCTTTTGTTCAATATAATGACTTTCTAGCCCTAACAAATTAACATATCACAAAGCTTATTCCCCATTGCCTCGCTCATAAAAGCAGCATCCATTTAGGGAACGTACAGGCATATGTGGATCACCCCTGTGGTGTTTTATCTTTATCTTATCATCAAAGCTTCTAACTTGGCATGAGACTGGCTTTTCAAGCTCATATTTTCTTTGTAATTTTATTAACATTACCAAGAGTTTTATATACAGACAATAGAAAGCTTGGGTCTCATTATTCTTGACCATAGAGCTTATCTGCTCCCCTTTCATGTAGAGAAAATAATCCTTATTTTGGATACATTTTTCCCCTTTTTCAGTTGTGGACTTCTTTTTTTAAATCCAGAAGTATACAGCTTTGTTGTTGTCCAAGGACTGTTGAAACCCCACAGACGATAGGAAACTTTTTCTTTGTGTGAAAACAGAACCATGCTGTCTCCCTTCATAAAAACCCCAATTGAATGGCATTTGAGTGCTTTTTTTTAGGGATGGAACTTAAGAAATGATGAAAGAGCCACAGAGAGAGCCAAGAAATGGTAGGCTTAATCCTGGTGCTCAGAGCTGTTCACTGTCCTTCCTGTCAGAAACTTTTCCTCTTTCCTGTCAAATCTTCAGTTTAGTACTGAGAAAAAG
Source organism: Phylloscopus whistleri (assembly GCA_017589585.1). Classification (NCBI taxonomy): domain Eukaryota; kingdom Metazoa; phylum Chordata; class Aves; order Passeriformes; family Phylloscopidae; genus Phylloscopus; species Phylloscopus whistleri. Next base: position 3,878,079 of record JADMLD010001389.1, on the reverse strand, counting down.
CATGTTGTATCTTTGAGCCAGTATGAGGCTAGATCTATTAATGATACCTTTTGAATCAGTTTCAATATATTATTAAACTTAATGCAGTCTTTTTTTAGAGGAAGCCAGTCTGTAGCTGATGGAACTTTTCCCTTTTTATTTTCTTTGATGCTGAGTTCTTCTCACATCCACACAGAGACATAAGGAAATATGAGTTCTGCAAGAAATGCAGTCAGATGGTACGTGAAACATTAGGGGTCTCTTACTAACTAGGCTCAAAATCACCTTCCTCCAAATCATTTTATGGAAGGCGAGGAGGGGGAAAACCCACAAAGAAATCCCTAGCTCAGAGCTGCTCGATCTGTGGAGGTGGCGGGGCCAGGTTTCCTGCAGGGCTGGTTTCTGTTGCATCAAGTGCTGCAGCTTTGCTGGCTGAGTTAGAGTTTGTGCTGTGCTGGTGCTCACTGGTGCGTGCCAGTGCTGCTGTGCTCCTGCTGCAGCCTCCCAGGGAATAAGGGCAGGAGGCACAAAGAGCAGTTATTCAAATCTGTCTCCACTACTGGTCCTGAACACTTCAGTTTGTCTCTCGGTCAAAACTGGTGGTTACTGAGGGGGCTTAACATTTGTTAATTCACACACTACTGAATGCACAGTGATGTGGTAGCCCTGGTTTCCTTGGAAAGTCAGGCTTTAAAATAATCTTCCGTCTTCTGAAATCCTTTTTTTTGTTTGTTTGTTTTTCTGCACACTCCTAAAACAATATAAAATGCTGTTTCAGGCCAAAGCGTACCTTGTTTTCTTCTCACCCATTTGTGTGTATGCCTGCCCAGGCTGCTGGAGTTCACAATGTGGGGTTGCTGGTCATAGCCCATTTCCCTGGGTAACCCTGCTGGGTCCAGCAGAGGATATTAAAATTCTGACTTGACTATCTTAATTAGGATAAAACTGGCTTCCAGTAGTAGGGTCCCCTGCTACTCTTCGTCATTCACCTCTGTTAAGCAACATAACCAAACTCCTTGGCTTGGCTGGTATTTTGTTTTACAGTGTCAGTACACATAGAGGTAGTGGATCCATACTCAGTCAAGTCCTCCTCCTGAAATGGGCAGGTTTGGGAATTGCTGCCCTTTTAGATAACCTGCAGGTTTTTGCCTTTTGCAGAATAGAATTCTGTGCTAACCACTGCCATTTTAGAAGTTTCTTAAATTTTCATCCCTAAAAGAATCCCAAATTGATTCTGATACAGAAATCACTTCCAAAAATATATGTTTTCTTCTAGGTAATGTCAGAATTCCTTGCCCTTACCTTTATCTACAGGTAAGAGAAGTTGCAAGTGCAGTGATTATCTAATTTCAGTACTTTTTTTTAATGTCAAAAATCATTAACAGCTTATCCCAGAGTACTTTTGAAGATAAACACTAGTTTAAGGGATCATATAACAGTGAGCTTTTCTACATTTCAATTTGTCTTCAGGGTTTCCTTTTCATAAGGCAAGTCAGTAGTCTGCTGTTTGTAGCTGCTGTTTGACATTATTTCTAATTGCCAGTCTTCAGGCTAAATAAGCTGGGGGAAGTTGCCTTGTAGCTATGTATTTGAAATTTTCAAAATAAGTGCATCTGTCTAAGTTTCTAATTAATTACTGTTAAAACATTGATGATGGTGGTGATGAGCTCTCCTGTCTACTTACTTTCACATAAAAATACTGAGAAAATTTGCTAAGATTTGTGATTTTGTGCTTGTCTCTTTTTCAGATTTGGTAGGCGGTTTTAGTATAGATTTGCACAAGGAGCTGGAGAAAGATTTTCATCAAATTCAAATTATGCTGTGACAGATTGTGCTATTTTTTATTATAAGACAAATAGTAAAGAATTATATGTAATCAAAACTGGTAGTCAAATAAATAGGTTTAGGCCTGTTAAGCAATATTGACATACAATTTCAATCTGATAGTCTGGCTTTTTAAGCCTTGTTGTAAGAAAAACACTTTTTTCTTCCTGTAACTGATCAATTTCAGTGTTTTAACTAGAGATTTCAATTTGATTTAAAAGAAGCCTTGTACCTGTAGGTTGAGTCTTCTAAGACGTTTGTTTTCATGTTTTAATACTATTTTTGTAGTTTTCCTTGCTGTGATTCATATATTTTTACTAGTGTAAATACTAGTTGGAATAAAATTGTATAATCATCTGTGGATACAGAAATACATAAAAATAGAGCATAATCTCAATATGCTGAGGAGAGATGGTATTAAAAAGAGTAATTGGCCTTGTCTTTGTTGTGCCTGTACTCTTGGACTAAAAATGTGTCCCATAATGAAGACCAGGTTTCTATCAGATTTTGTTGGATTGCCAATGCAGTAATGGGAAAAGTAAACAGAGTTGAATGTTGAGTAAAAATACCTATTTCTAAATTTTTACTTAATTATTTTCTTCTAATTGCCAACAGATAGTAAAATCAAAAAATTTCAAGCTAACTAATTCACCTTTAAGACCTCTCTGATAAGGAGGAGTAACTCATCCTCTCACAGCTGGTGTTTGATCCCACTGGAGGCTGCCTGAGAACCAGGCGCTCCTTGTTCCTTAGAATATTTGCTTGTTCTGCCTTATCTGATTGCTGTGCTCAGTGAGATTGCAATATGAGAGTCCTCCAGCCTCTGTGTGGAGGAATAGCCATCAGAAAAGCTTTATGCAAACAAATACATTAACAACTTGTCTTAAGAGGGCTTGAATTGTCTGGTTACTGTTCTGTTTGTTGTGAGACCAGTGCAGTTAAGTTGAGCTTGCTTAGACTCTGCTGAGTCTCCTAGGTGATTTGTAGGGTTGGAAGATCATTTCTGTATAGATAGACTAAATGTAATGGGTGTTTTATTAAAAGCCAGGCTTTAAAAAAAGGAAAGCGGATCTGAGAGCTGAATTACTGTCTTACACACCTAATACCTGTTATTAATAAGAATGGTAAGAAATCATGCTTTATCTGGCTTTTCTCATTTTATTCAACCTGCAAGAAACATGAAAAGATGAAACGTCTGAGATTTGGTTTTGAGTGAAGTCTTCTTCTGTAGTCTGTAGTTGTTAGAAGGGATGATAGTCTCTTACTTTTCAGCACAGTAGTAATTAGCAATCAGCATATATATTATATCCACAAAGTTTGTGTTGAATTTTTCATATTATAAAAACCTCTCTATCTTCAATGTCCTTGTTTTTGCTACTGAATCTTTTTAAGCAGTATACTAGGTACTATATCCAAACAGCTTTTGCAATAAGCCTGTAGCCCAAGAAAAATGTTCTATTTACCCTATATATTTTTTTTTAATGAAGCAATCATTTCAGTTGCTTCAGTGCTACTAGGACAGAAGAAACTTGAGATCTTGCTATGGTGATTATTCTTCCACAGCTGTTTGAAAACTGTGCCTTGTCAAGCAATATCATCTGCAAACAAACCACAAAATGCAAGGATAGCAATTAATTGTGTAGGTGGGACTCTGTAACAAAGACCTGTCATTAGGATATAAAAGTCCAGAGGACGACCATGGGTTCCCTGAATTTGGATTTCTGTTTCATTTATTGCTGTAGAACAGCACTAAGACTCAAGCAAGATACAAGGACTGTTCATAGTCTATTTTTGTGGGCACTTGTAAAACAAAATATTTTCTGAGATTTATAGGGCTTTTTCCCACCTCAAGGACGATGTAGAAGTCAAGAAAATGCCCTTGTGATAGTTTATGATGTCAAAGTATTACTCACAGTTCTGTGCCTCATATTTGAGGACCTCTGAAGCTCCTTGTAAATTATACTTTATAGAATTGAAAGGAGAATAGTACCTATTTGACATTCAGAGTAAAATCTTGTTCCAGTCTTGAACATAAAGATGTACTTTTTTACGGCTGAGCCTTACTTGAAAAACTTTGCTATGCCATGTGTCTCAGTGGGGTTCAACTCTTTTCTGGTAATTCTAGCAGATAGACGGCTTTCTATGTGTAAGACTCTTGTCTGCCTCCTTGCCTTTTCCATAGAGCTAGTGTATATTCAGGAGAAATCATTTGCATGGAGACCTTGCCTCACCTTTCTAATGCAATATGACACATCTTGTCCTTTTGTTCCTACATTGATTACTCAATACGCTTTCTTTCAGATATTAAGCACATAAAATGAAATGTAAAAATCACTCAAACAAATATCAGTGACCATATATCTCACTCATCTATGTCTTTATGGTTATGAAGTAGTAGCTGAAGTCATGTGGACCTTTGTTAGTGAAGGCAGTCAGGGTTGCCTTTTGGCTTTACTTGACTTCAAGGAGTGTAATAATTTGGCTGGGATTCAAGAAACTGCTGATTGACACACAGCCTCTCCATCTGTTGACACTGTCTAGTTTATCTCATTATAACTTAATAGAAAGTCAGCTATGAATATTCACCAGATTCCTTTGCCTGCTCTCAGGGTCTTGGGCGTTGATTTTTCAGGCCAGAATATATAATAACATATCAAATCTGGAATGCTAGCACCTACCCTGATGGACTGGCTTTACATGGCCAAGCCTTGGTAGTGGGAGGTGCTTCAAGGGTGGCTTTTGTGAGAAGCTGCTAGAAGCTTCTCCCATGTCTGGTAGAGCCGAAGATGGATGTGCTGTGGATCAAGGCTGGGCTAGATAGAAACAGTGGTAACGCCTCTGTGATAACGTATCTAAGATGAAAAGTTATCATGCAGTTGACTCCTGGCAGGGAACTGCAGAACCATGGAGAGAGAAGCCCATGCTGGAGTAGGTGTCTTGGTAGGACTTGTGACCCTGTGGGGAACCCACACCAGAGCAGCCTGTCCTTCAAAGAGTGCACCCCATGGAAGAGTGACTCACATTGTAGCAGATTGAGTTTTTGTTTCCCATGGGATGGACTTACACTGGAGAAGTTCTTGAAGAACTACCTCCCCTTGGAGGGACCCCATGGTGCAGTAGGAAAAGACTAATTTCCCTGTGCAGTGGGAGAAACCACTGGTGATAAACTGACCATAAACCCCCATTTCCTATCTCCCTGCACCACTGGTGGAGGAGGTAAGGCTGGGAAGGAGAGAGGGGTGGGGGGAAGGTATTTTTACGGGCTTATTTTACTTCTCATGATCCCATTCTGATTTTGATAGTAATAAGCCTCCTGCATGGACATGTTTTCATAAGTGTCAAAAAATGATATGGTAAAGAATTGTATTTTGAAACATCAGCATTCTGTGATAGTTATTAATACCTTAATTAGAAAGCAATGGATTACTCCTACAGTATGAACAAATATGAATATTAATAATATTTTGGTCTTGCAAGTTCTCAAGTTTAGTTATTTCTGTTCTTCACAAACCTTTTCTAGCATTGTCACTATTGCTGCCATCAGCGGTAGATGGTGACAGATCTTGCTCTGTAACTTATTCTCTGTCTTTCAGTACTTCTACTTGGTTTAGCTCTCAGTGGTTGTTTTCCACCCTGTTGGAGTCCAAGGCACGTGGAAAACTCCTCGCACTGCCCTGGGGGGTGTGGGACCCCAGCTGGGACCCCAGGAAAGCACTGTCTTTGACCTTAGTCCATGGGAAAAACTTCCAACACTCAGAGATGAGTTGAAAGCAACAAAGGTTTGGAAGCAATAATAGTTCAGTTTGTCACAGGGTGAAAATTTGTAGTTTTGGGTTTTTAGTATGGAGACAGATGAGAGCAAGATGGAGAATTTTGGGCAGTGTCTCATGTTCTTCTTCTTCCTCTTCTGCTGTGACAGTGGCACAGAAACATTGGTAGAATGGGTTTGACACAGAGGTTGCGTGTTTAGAATAGGTAGTGATTATTGGCACAAAATTGTAAACATAGCAAGTTTCAGGAGTTAATTTGGCTAGAAACCTTTAAGAACCTTGGAATCTTCTGTCCGGAGTTTTTTTTTCTCTGTGTTTCTGGTGTGTTAAGCCAGGTTTAGGCAGCACACAGAACTTGAGATAAGAAATCGAATAAACAGCTCTGAGGACCAAAGCTGTGATTCTCATTTATCTTTTTAACCCTGGTACTGGACTTTTGGAGGAAAAAGATCATCCTCCCCTCACAAGCAGGGACTCCTGAAAGGGAGTTTCCCGCACCACCCAGGAGCTCTGGCAGGCTTCTGGTGAGCGTGAGAGGCATCTTGTTGATAAGAACAGGTCATTGCTTCTGGTCTTCTGTATTCTTTTGCTTTTCCCCCTCATTCTCGAGCAATAAGCTTACTCTCTTTTAACTGTTTAAAATGTCCTGAAAGCCTCCTTTTTATTCAGGCAGCAGCAAGATTAATTAGGTGACCAAGACAGCTCTCATACTGCTGGTAGCAAATTAATATCTGTCCACCCATCAAGAAGGCAAAATGGAGTGACACTCACCATACAGGTGTTGCAGAGTCTGGCGCGTAGTATTGTGGGAATTTTGCTCTCTCTGACTTGTAGGATGTCTGGAGAGCAGGATGTCCAATTTCACCTTGGTGCTCTCCCATTGAGCCCCTGTCACACTGGGGCTGGAATTTTTGCCTCATGATCTCTGACCATGAAGTAGAATGCATTGTCTAACATTGCTGCTTCTTTGTGAGGTTCTGCTGTTCTAACTGGGTGAAGAGTATGATACAGATGGTTTTTGTTTCAGAATATATTGCGAAAACAGGAGGGGAAAAACATTTGTCCCATTCAAAAAACAGGTGTTATCTAATTCCTCAGCAAATCCCATCTTTTCTGACTGATGCTTTTCTAGATTGTTCCTAACAACTTCCAGTGAGAGAGATGTTTTGGAGTCCTGTGCAAAGATAGCGATCTACACTGGTTGTTTTAGGGCTAGTGTGTTATTTGTCTTCTGATGGTGATGGTGGTGGTGTGAGATTAAGTTTGGGGGTTTTGGGGGAGCAGCATGCCAAGTCTGAATGTGCTTACATTTTGTCTGCTGCCTTGATTGAGCTCAGATCTGGTTGACTTGAAAGAATTTCATTTCCATGTGTTGCTGGTATTCCACAGTCAACAAATCATTAGCTAAGTCGAGACAAGTTTGTGTTCAGTTCTTTATACAATTAAGCTATTTCAAATATATTTCTTTTCTTGTTGCTTTGGTGATTATTTTTCCCTCCCTGTCTTACACATTTGACCCTGGAAAACACCTACTTAAATTTACCAGTACTAAATTGCCACTTTCTTTTAAAACGTAAAAACAAGGTCATCTTATAGGTTTAGATAATATTAGTTAAAATATAGCTGTAAAGTGACAGTAAATAGCTATGCAAAATAGAAGAAATAATGATCAATGGTAGTGAAGGCTGGATAAGTGGAAATCTACCATAGCTTGAAATCCCTGACAGCAGAATTGATGTCTAACCAGCAGTTCCCTGTTCTATATTTTTGTAGCTTGTTAATTTTGAAAATCTTCTTTTTGTCCACATTTATTATATTCTCTTATTTTACTTTTTCTGGAGACTGCTTCTCCAGTTTGCCAATGCTGGTTGCTTTAATGAAAGAAATACATGACTTTATACCTTTCAGCTGTTAGTTCATGGTCTCTGCAAACTGCACCATAACTGTACTAATTTGCACAAACCTTATGTTTTCCTAGAAACCCCTGAGGGCCTGGAGTAACACTTTTTTTTTTTTCTTTTTTTTTTTCTCTTTTTTTTTCTTTTTCCCTCCTTTATTTTTAAATGAGAGCTTGTATTACGAAGTACAGATTGGCCTGAAAAAAAGGGATAACTGATTTCATGCCATTGGTGCTGTTCAGAGTTTAGCGAATGCATGAAGAGACAACATAAAGTTGTTTCAAGGTGTTCCCCAAGGGCAGTAGTCATAGAGAGCCACAGAAAAACTCTTTGTTAAGGAGTTGGCAAATTAAGTACAGGACAGTAAGAGACCTCTCTCTCCTTTTATAGTTAGAACAGAAATACTTGAATCCTACAGTGCCAAAGTCTTACTCTTCTATAGAACATCACATCAAAATACGTTATACATTGTATTCTTACCAGATTCCTGAAATTATATGGATAATATCAGCAGCAAATTCAAAAAGCACTAAGGAAAAACTGCCCTGTTTTCCTTTTTAGAAATTGAAAGTAATGGATAAAAAATTGTTTTGAGCAGTATTAAAAATCAAGAATGGGTTTTGAGTAACTTACTGCTTACTGTAATGCTTTGATTTTTGACAAAATAATTATAGATAAAAGAGATGAAAGTGCTTTTAAGGTTTTGGGTGGGGTTGTTTTGTTTTTTTTTTCCGTTAAAACCCAGTATTATGTGGAAAATGGAACTTAAATAGGGAACTGTGTTTATCTAGCCTGCTACAAGAGAATCCTTTGAGTAAGAAAATCACTGGGCCAAAATATCACTTACTGGCACAGAATTCTTTGCTGGTGTACATCACTTAAATTACGTGTTTGAATTACATACAGGATTAAATGTACAAGTAATATAGACTGAAGTCAGTACTAGTGTCATCTTAACTGTTTCTTCATATTCCTGCTGTGCTCCATATCTATGATTTTTTTTTTTTTGTAGGGTGAGCCTGTGAAAATGCAGTAGGCTACACTTCCTGTTGTCTATAAAGACATACCTGGCTTTCATGAGAAGGCATTGGTTCTCTTGATTCATCTGCATAGATTATGGAAAAGTAAATGTACAGCATGTGTACATAACCATAACAACATGTAAAGTTTAGTCTTGAGAAGAGTTAAATTTTATACAAGAATCCCCAAGAGAGAGTTTTACATAATAAACAAAATTCACAGATTTTAAAATATTTCCAGCTGAAAACTTTCTGTAGTTCTCCCTTTTTGTAATAGAGAACTGTTATTAGAAATTTTACCCTTTGGGTTGAATTACTGAGAGTTGAAATTCATTAATTTGTTAAATATTGTCAACAGATATGATGTTGCCAAGGATGGAAATATTGCAGTCCTATTTATAAATTCATGTACCTTTGGATATGACTTAAGATTTTATTTTCTTTGTAGTTATTTGAGCTGCTAGGCCCTGAAGGTTTTGAACTCATAGAGAAACTCCTACAGAACAGATCTCTGATTCTGGAAAGATATTTGACTTGTGCAAATGATAACAGGTTCCAGGCTCTCCAAGGTAAGTGACTATAAAATTTTTGTTCCAAATGAGATAAAAAGTAGTTTTCTAATTGTTCTATTTCCAACAGTAGTACTGTCCATGTGTAATTAAAAAAAAAAAAAAAAGGCAAAAAAATCCCAGGAGACAATGGGGGAATGTATTTTGGGGCTTAAACAAAGGAAGTCTGATTATACAGAAGAAACAAATAGAGATTGCATATATTTATTTAGTTTTCGACTGCCTATGGGCATGTGCAAATTTTGAATGTATTAACAGTTGCACTTTTCCTGTTTTAATGGATTACTCTTCTGTTATTCCTCATTTGCTTTCCTGCTTCCTCTCTATTTTGTGCTGTCATCTGATGTAGGCCTTGGGGGAAGAAAAGCACAGTAACAACTACTTCTGAAAATAATAAATTCAAGCTTAAGCATGAATAAGTGAGGGGCGGGAAGGGATTCAGGTTTTGTACTGTCATTTTTGCTGTATTAAGTTAATTTGCACCGAGTAATTATTTTAAAATAAGTTTTACAGATCGTTGTTTTAAAACAAGTCTTATTACTTTCTTCTCTGACAAAAACAAATCTGATAGCATATAGGTTGTGACTTGGGACAAATATTACATGGACACAGCACCATGCAGCCCATTGGGTGTTCACAACATATGGAGTTAGAAAAATGTGAAGAGAGCCACTAATGGTGGACTTATGTCTCCACAATATCTCCACAATAGTTTCAAAATGCAAATGACCCCTTTTTAATGTTTGTCTTCAATGAAATGTTACATAAGCAAATGTTTAGAAGTTCATCTCTTTCTGTGCTAATCATTAGTCTAAACTCATCAGAACAACTGTTTGTTTTACCTGTACCTGATTTCAAAGGCAAATGTCTTCCTATATAACAAGACTTTCTGTCCTGATAGTTTTCCCTTCTTAGGTAATCAAATAAAAAATTAAAATACATTCAGTAGAAATAGAATTAATATATTTTTCTCCTATGTACAGAGTTTAGCTACAGGAGTATTTTCTTCTCACTTGGCAGAATTAGCATGTTGGAAGCTTTTATGAAATTACTCTTCATTATGCCATCAGTGAAATCTATCACAGCAATTTCTTCTAGCATGTGGAGGAAGATTATTTTCAATGTTATGTTTTTCAGACAATAGAAAAAAGCATAACTGATTTTATGCTTTTTTTTCACTGATGAGAGAATCCTTCTTTAACTGTGGTAAAAAAAGTCAGTGATACTCAAGGTATCTTCTCTTGGATTAAAAATTCTGTTGGCCCTGAGTTCACTCGTTTAATTTTAATAAGTTGTTTTTTTTTTCTTTTTAAGTTCATCAAAATTATATTTCTAATTTTTTATCTTTATCTTTAATCTTTTATCTTTACAAAATTTCACTTGTGGAAGGGACTAATTTCTGTCTGCAGAAATTTAGTCAACTTTGAGTAATTTATGCCTTTAAAAAATTAACACAAGTCCAGAAACTGTGCATATACTGCATTTTTGTACCGTGCTGTGTTATTTGACTATTTCTTATATAATTTACTTCTGTGGCAGTAAAGGTGATTTTTGTGCTTATCAGACAAATCAAGTAACGTTTCTTTGCCTTGGTGTGTTCAGTCTGAATTAAATTTGGTGAGGAATCCATTGGTGTCCCCTTTTAATACAAGAGAGTTAAAGCTGCAGACATGATGGGATTAATGTGGACATTTTGACAGTTTATTAGAAATTTTTTCGATGCTCTTTAACAAGTTATTATTGCCTTATCCAGTATGCATGCTGTGAGGTGTAGGAGTTTCAGTCTTGCTGTAGGTGAAAACTAAGCAACACAAATTGTTCAAAATTCCAGTCAAGTGGGTTTATTTGATGAAAAAAGGTTTTCAAGTTTTTCACTTCAGATTTGGCTGCAGAAGTACATATGAAACATAACTGAGTTAAGTATTTAATATTCAGTCAAACCTATATAAACTAATAATCTGTTTGCAGAATTTTGAAAAATGACATTTAAGACCACCAATATTGTTAAAATGGAAACAAAATAAATCTCTCTCTGTTGTATATGAAAGACTTGCTTGTGTCTTTGGTTTTGGCCAGTACTGATCTCAGAAAAGTGAATGTAAGTGAGCTTTTTGGATTGCCTGCTACCCTAGATTTATTGTTTACTGTAATTGTTCTGTGGTTCTGATATTTCTTGATAATCCTGCTGCTTATTGATGCAAAAGGAAGGACTCCTTGTGATTGTATAGAGTAGGATAGATTTTCTCACTTGTTCAGGGAAATTGCATTGTGACTATGCTTTCAATACAATCATGTTACCTAGTATATATACACTAATTGTTATGTGAAGAGGCTGTTTAAAAAAATCACCCTGTTTAATCTGTTGTCACCCTGCTTATCAGTGCATGCATGTAAGAGCAGTGATAAGAGGCAAAGTGGCATTTCTACTATAGATGAAGTTATTATAAATACAGAAAATGAAAACTGCCCTTCCTTTTGCTGCTAGTCCAGCCCCTTGCTTTGGGATTAAGTGTATTTTAAATAGCCTGTCTTTGGGACATGACCTGGTGGTACTTTTAGATGTCTTGAGGCCAACTGCTGCAGTCTACAGAAAGCTCAACTATTTTTAAACACAGTACACTCACACAAACCCCCTGAAACAAGCATGAAACCCAACATCAAAACCCCAAACCTTTAGAATGAAACTGGGGAAAAAAGATGGAATCCAGTACTTATGGAGATGCATGCCTGTTATATTGCAGAACAGTGCAAGAAGTTTATAGGAGAAAATGCTAAACCAAATTATGGTTGTCAAGTCACAATTCAGTCTGAACAAGAAAAGTTGTTAATGAAACAATATCGTCGGGAAGAAAAACGAAATGCCAGAAAAGAAAAACAAGCTGGGGAAGATGGAGAAGTTTCTGGAGAGGGACAAATGTGCTTTGATCCCAAAGAGCTGCGGATGCAAAGGTAATAAATCCCAAAAGTTGAGAAATGCTTCTGTTGTAATTGCTACTTCAACATATCATAACAGTTTGTTTTCTACTATTTTGCTTTGGTGATTAGGTGATTCTGACTTCAAGTCACGTTTTATTACAAGCGTAGAATTTTTTTTTAATATGAAAACCTAATTTTCAGGAAAGAAAGCAGTGATTTGCTTAATGAGAATCTTCTTGATCTCATCTATGTGGGCTGGAATTTCAGATTAGTGGGGTAGGCTATCTTTCTTAGCTCCTGTATGCACACTACTTGCTTAGGATTTATGAAGTCTGTACTAAATCTATCAGAACTATCTTTCTTTTTCTCTCTCAAGATTAATGGGTACTATTTTCCAAGTTGTCAGCTAGAAGGTAGTGGGAGGAGTAGAGGAGGGAGAGGATAAGGAGCAAATAAGCTATTGTATTTTCTATTGAGAAAAATATAGTGAGACTGGTATCTAACTGTGAAATTATGTTGCTGTGTTGCTTAAAAAGAGTCAAAACTGCTTTTATGAAAGCCTTGCACTTATTGGATTGCATTTCTGCATTTTATCTAAACCTTTATCTAAATTATCTAAACCTTTATCTAATTTTATCTAAATCTTTATTTTATCTATATTTATTTTATAAATTTATGTGTTTTAAGGTTTTGGTCTAACCTAGTGCCAGAGAATAACACTAAAATTTTTTTCTTTAATTTCCTGCTCTGACTTTAATGTACTATGCTCAGTTTTTGTGATGGCAGCCTGAAATGGGCAGAATTACTGCAGGTATTTTTCTGCTCACAGAGAACTAGCACTTATGAATGCTCGAAGTATGCCAGTCCTAAGTAGACAGAGAGAGAGGAGCATCGAAAAAATTCATTATCCACATGTCTATGATTCCCGAGCTGAAGCTATGAAAACATCAGCATTCATTGGGGGTGCAAAGGTATGTTGGTGCCTGACCCTTCTTGAACAGTACATCTTTCCCAATGAGTAATGTGCAGCAGGGTTCTCGGAATCCAATGTATGAAGCAGTGCTTCTTCTCAGAGGGTTTTAAACACTTTGATATATTCTATTTTTATTTTGACTCTGGAAGAAATAATCTCATTTTCAGCTAATGTATTTGCTTTTATTTCTAGGGTCATTTAAATTCTTAAGATAGTATTTTTCTGTCTTTTGGATACCTTTGAATTGAGTTCAGCAAAATAAGTGCTTTATGAAATCCTAGACCTAATGGAGTCTGAATTTTTTTAAAACAGAGTTAACTTTTGGGGGGTTTTGGGACTATTTCTGAGTAGTAAAACTGATTATTTGCCATTTGCGGGGTTCAGCACTAACTATAAAATGAATGAGTGAGATTTGCTTTTAGTTTGGATTCATTTTTTGAAGGAAAGTCATAAAGCATTGTTCAAAGTGAGTTATACATAATGACACTTTCTGTTTTCTTAATTCATTTTCCTGTAATACATTTTTAGGTGTTCTTACCAGAGTCAGTTCAGCGAGAAAACAATAAAATGTATGAAGAGGTGAAGATCCCCCATAGTGAACCCATGCCTATTGGTATTGAAGAGAAAATTGTTTATATTAAAGACTTAGATGAGGTGAGTATACCATTTCAAAGATATTAAATTAGTTTTTACTTTGTATTACCAAAATTTAACTGGAGATATTGCCAGTATTTCCAGTGGTATGTGATAGGTAAATTCAGACAGTTAATTTCTTCTCTACTAATTTGAAGAATATTTATTGGGGAACATACTTCAGTGATATAACCCCTTTCATGTTGACTCAGATTCAAGGAATTTCTGATCTTAACTACTTGTTCATGAGTTGCAGTCCTCAATTCCTTTGGCATTACATTTTCAGTTATTTATGGTTTTGAGCTGTGATCTGAATTACTGAAATGAAAGTATTACAGTGATTCTGTTCTCTTCTGAAGATCACAGGAGAAAGTGAGCCTGAGCTTCTGTACCTTGACCTGTACAGGTTGGCTTCTGACTGCACAGCCCTATTCTGCACCAGTCTTAGTGTCTGATGCAGTTCAGGGGTGTTGAATATAGTGTTAGAGACTGTATAGGCTGCAAAGTCATCTTGAAATGTGCTTTGATGATAGAAAGTAAAGAGCAGAGAGGAAAAATGCAGGTAAAACAAATGTTAACGTTTCAACTTTTACTGATTTAAAATGGTGAAAAAGTTGAGGCAAGGGAATTAAATTTCTTGTTAGCTATTTACAGTCTAGAACCTGCAGTACTCCATCACAGGTACCTTTTTACTCCTCGTTGTATACGTCAAGTCTATTGAAAAGTGGAAGATTTGGTATTGATTTGAACAGAGACATAAAAAGCAAGCTCTGTGTACAGAGAAGGTTTTATGTCTCTTAGTTCTGCAGCATATAGCATGGATACATTTTTTCCACCTTTTTCTCTCTGGGAAAGCAGGAAATGAGCATATACACCGAGCACTTTATTGGGATTCTGAGTAAAGATTGTCTTATGTAAAGATTTAACTCTTTCAAAACAGAAGACAGTCTTAGAATCTGAATCTGTTCTTTTATGCCTAGGTGACAGTACCTAATGTTGTGTTTATGAATTGATTGACAGCCCTTAACCAGATTGAAAAATACAGCCACTGCAGTTATTGTCATTTTATATGACAATATTCAGCATGACAGCTTTTTGCAATAAAATGTCTTTTTCCTAAGCTAAATACTATCTACTTATCTGTAAACTTTTTGAAAGAAGTACCAATATTTTAATGAATAGTTTGCAGATTTTTGCACATATAATATTTAAAATAAATATTAAAAAACGTTATAATAAAAGTTATACAAATTTAATAAGTAATTCTCTTTTGTAGCTTGTGTATCAAGAGGTCTGCTTTTCAATTTTACAATGAAATTTTGAAAGAAAAACAATTTTCTTCAGAACTTTACTCTTTGATATGATTCTTATTACATGAGATCAAATAGAAGTGTCAACAACAAGTACAGTTTTGATTGTTTGAACATGCATGTAATTCCTGCCCCCAAGTTTAGTGTTGATTTGTGACAACAGATGACAAATTTATGAAGTTTGTCCAGCTGCAGGACTTCTCAGCTCCTTGGTTACACTAATGAGACTCAGATTTGAAATTTGTTTAATAGAAATTTTTTATCAAGGATCTGAAAGAGGCTAGAATTGCCAATGCATAAGTTAAGACATACTTTGTCAAGATGTATCTTTGTTAGGGCAAAATTCTTTTTTTTTTTTTTTTTGTTTCCTCTGCATGGCTGTTTTAGGTCTCTAAGCTCAGAAACACCTTGGTTGGTGTTTCAAATTTTTGCCAGTTAACTGGAGTTTAGAGAGCATGAAGATTTTCTGTCAATATGTTATATTTTTGATTAACTAGAATAATCAGAAGCAGAAAAATAGTGATTTTCAGGTTTTCCTTCGGATGTATAGGTGCTCATAAAATAGCTCTATTGTATCTCTCTATGGATATGTTTGCAGGATTGTCTAAAATATGAGTAGGTGGGCAAGGAGTAGAGATAACAGTAAATATAACTAGATATTTCATGACTAGGAACTTCTAAAGACATCATGAGAAAGTTGACAGTTCTGCTGCTGTTGACTACTATGAGGTGCCATTAGTGGTAGGGTTTTGATGTAAGACATTTACTCTAGACATAAAGGTACTCAGCCTGTTTAACAAGTCAATATACATGCAATATTCCCCATAATCCACAGGGGAAAAAAGGCACAGAACAACCAAGCCATTTATTGTTGCTGGGGTTTTGAGTATTATATATTGAGCTTTATAAGCACTTGCTATTCTCTGGGTATTTTTAATACCTGATATTAAAAATTATAAATGTTCTTCTTCCTTTTCTTTTTAGTCTGTATATTTTCATTTACACAAAAATAATTTTAAGAACTCACTATCTGTTTCTTATGAGCTGTGTGATTTTGATCACACTGTCAGCAGTTTGGGGAGAGTATTTGTGTAACATTTTTTGCAGAATACACCACTGCATTTCATTTTCTCAACTCCTAAGGTCAGAACTGAATTCATAAGGAGTTCATTTATATTTTGAATTGTTGGCCAGAAGTTAAAACTCTGCATTATATAAGTTGGAAGTTACCTTGCATTTTAAATGATTTAAATATTAGTTAAGGTTTATATTTTCTTATTTCCTGTAAACACAGGTTGAGAAGAGATGAGAGAAATGTATTCCTCTAGACACTAATTCTAACAAACCACATATTAACCACATTTTAAACATGTATATGCTTCCTTTTTTAATAGTTTCTTATGCAGAAGTATAAGGCAAAATAGCAAAACCTCTATGAACCAACACCATAGGCAGCAGCAATGCCTTAAACCAGGACAGATATTAACACAGGGTTCTTTTTTATATGATTAGCAGTGTAGCCAGGATACATCTGCCACTGCACTCCAGAGTGAAGAAAAAACCCCTGGTTTTAGTACTATATTATCTGAAATCTTATGGCTGGTATTTTCCAAGTATTTAGTTTAGTTAGGACCTCCTTGCAAAGGGTCAGAGCTTTCCTAAAAAGTTTATGACTTCATGATTAGTGAAATCACTGCCTGAAAGAATACAGGTGCTAAGATGAAACTCATATAAACTGATAAAGGTCCAATTTTTTATAGCTACCATTCCTATCTAATCCCATTATGCACTGCAAATGTGAGATCAGGAGTGACCAACCGTGCACAATTTAGCAGCCATAAAAACATTCCATAGCATGTCATAAACAGCTGGCTTCAGCACTCTTCTGCTTTCTGTGTTCCTTTTTCAGCCTTGTCTCCTAGCTTTCTCCATTATGATCTGAACTGCTGTGTCAGCTCCTCCAACAATCTCACTCCACCTGTGTCATCTCATATTGTTTTGTTTTGTCTTGGTTTGGAAAGACAGGTATCCACCAGGGAAGGCTGGATTTTCCCTTGGAATGGAGAATGTAAACCCATCACCCCCTCCAAATTATTATAATTTTGCAATTCAGGGCTTTCAGGGAAAGATATGGGAATAGGAATAACAGTTCTTTACTAGGAATATTAAAAAATACAAGTGTAGTAGTACAAAAAAAACGAGCAAGCAAACAAACAAAAATCCTAAAGACAAAATCTGTCAGGGTTTCCCCAGACAGAGTAAGAACTACAACCTGACACCCTGTTGGTCAGGGTGGTGGAAACAGTCCAAAGTAAGTCCTCCTGGAGTGGCAGATGTGGTTCTGTTGGGACAGAGATGATCCTGAAAGAAAAGGGTCCAGTGATGGTGAGAAGGGTCCAGTCTTCCTCCTGGAATCCAGTGGAACCAGATACCTGTGTTCCTATGTCTCAGTTTTTATCTAGGTAGGAATGGTTGGCTCCCCCCACTGGGTGGAGCATCTCACAATGGGATGATGTAATGTGTCATGTGAGTCTTAATGGCCCACTAGCAGAAGATATCCCCTGGAGGGTGGATGGGTGGTGAAAGAGATAAGAAACACTGCCCCACCTGGTTTTAACAGCTGGCCCATTATCAGAAGGCATCCGCCCCCCTTCCCCCAGAGTTACAAGAGATAAGAAAAAACATCTCCTTATCATGCTTTCAACAGATGAAATACAATACACATTTTTGGTTCTATAACCCAAGGCAGTTTTCTACCTGTGTTGAGTTGGGAGCAGGAGCTGGTGGCACAGAGGGAGCTATGCTGCTGCTTGGGAATGTCGCTGGTGTTCAGAAGTAGAAGGGTGCACTGTGTCCCATGGAATAAATCCCACCCCCAGCCCCCTTTGTAGATACCTGCTTTTCTTGATATTTATTATTTCTCAGAGCACAGGTGATTCATAAGTAGCTGATTGGTCCCACCAGTTTAATCTGAAGTATTATGGTTCTACTATTTGTACAAGTGATGTGCCAGCTAGGTTGTTTCAATAATGAGAATTTTAAAAAATGGGAAAGCACAAGCTTAGCTTTATTATCGTTGCTCTGTTGACATGCAGCTTGACCATTAGTGAAATATATTTTTTGTATTTGCTATAAAGGTAGTTTTGTGCCAGGCTTTTTGCCAAATAAATGCACCTTTAAAGTCATAAACTCAGGCCAGGGAAAGTTACTCTTCAAGATTGTGGAAACAGGTTTTATCTAAAAAATTGCTGATGGTGAAAAAATTACTTCAGCTTTTTTACCTAAAGTGGGTAGGATTTTTTTTCCATTTTGTTTCCATTTCCTTTTACTAGCACTACTTAATGATCTAAATAAGAAAGGTATTTTTTTTCTCTCTGCACTATGTGAAGAAATTATTACAAAATCAATATTCTCTATTTTCCTGTAATGTTTTCTTGTTTTTAGAATTGTACAAGGTAAGTCTACTGAATAGACGTATACATGTTTTTGGATAAATTACATTTTTCACATCCAGAATATTGGATCATTAATTCCAAAGTTGATCTTAGTGCATATTTCAGTTGCATATTTTCCAAACAGCAATTGATAGTTGAACCGTATGGAATAATTAAAAAAAAATTACTTTTTATTGAAATCTTGTTATTTATCCAATGAATTATGCTCAGAAATTGCTCTGAGGACAGTTTACAAGTTCTGTAATCTTTAGTCCCAATGTAAGACAAGGAAAACCTTGAAGGTCAAAGGTACAATTGCTTTAATGGCTGGTAGGGTTTGCAGTCTGTCTTTGTATTTCGGAGGGGGGCGTTCAAAGAAGGTTGAATATGTGCAATACCAGCTGAACAAAAATGTTGGAGCTAAGATTCAACACTAAGGATAATCTTAAAGCCTACAAGTTCTGGTTTCATTTTCTTCAATATGTTAAGTCAATGGTATTTTATCATGATTTTAGAGTTCTAGATGCTATATATAAAATTTCTGCATCAAATGGTTTGATTATTTCACTTACCATTAAATGAGGCTTTTAGGCATTGTTTCATTAAAATTCTAGGAATAAATATTATTGTTTTGGCTAAAAGCAAACAAATATATGTGCTTCATGCCGAACCAGCAGTTTATTGTCCATCTTGTATAAAATGATCATATTTTCCATTAAGACCATCCTGTTTCTTAGTATAAATAATTTATTAACTCTTCATCAAAAAGGATCTGTTGCTATGATGTGCAAGCTGTAAAGTGGTATTCTGATTTTAAAATTTACCTGCAATCTCACACTGTAGAAACACAAACGTGGTCTGTGGCTGGCTACTAATTCACCTTTGAAAGACACTTGCTGTGCTTGAATCTAATTCATTGAATGTAATATTTTTAAACATGTGCCTCATTTGACTGTGGCTTTCACTGCAGATAGATGTGACTATGTAATTTCCTGAATGCTAAGAAGTTATTTTTTCTTTCAGCAGTGGGGAACATCTTCCCATTATGATAAATCAAAAAGTATTTTGGAAAAAAGTCTTACTTTATTGACACAGCTTTTAATACTAGAAATGGTACCATAACAATTTTCTGGAATCATGAAACCTTTCTACTATTCTAATATGGCTTTGCCAGTAAGATGGAGTTTTTTGTTCAATAGGATCACTGATTTTAATGCGTGCCAGATTACTAACCTTATTTATTTTGTGTAACACTTTAAAACAACAAAAGAAATTTAAATAGTTTAGAGAAAAAGAAACCTCATATGGTCGTGTCAAATTGATTTGATATAGTATTTGAAATACAGGTACATTGCAGGGATAGCAAGCCTTTATGAATGTTATAGTACAACTTGGAATTAATTGCATAATGAAATGTTAAAGTCTGGGTTCTTTGATTTAACATGACAACTGGATGTCAGCTCCAGTGAGGCAGAGTTCTTAGGAGCACAGCTTGAGAGGATCAGCAATTATGACCACTCTCCAATAACCAGGAGTTTGACAAGTTGAAAACTTAACACCAATAGAGAAGACTAGTAATGAAGCAAGTAGATATAAAGGAACAAATATGTGATTAAGAAATACTTTACAGATGGATAATTTTGTCCAATAATCTGAGATTATTGTTCCAAACATAGTCCCACCTGTATCTACTTTCTCGTAAAAGGGAGTATTTTTGCATATCTGAAGTCTGTATCAAAATATATAAAACAGGTTTCCTAGAATATCAGAATAAGAGCTTAAGCTAGTGCTGAAAGGAGAGAAAAGAAAGAACCATCTTAAAAGAGCTGTACTGAGCATAAAGATTTCCTCTTTTATAGTAGTGATAGTAAAAGACAAAAAGAAATGAAATAGCCTTATATTTGTATAATTATTGTTTTCAAATAATACTTTGAAATGCAGTGGTACTTGTCAGTAGAGACTGTAGTTTTCCTTTAGGATTTGAAAACTCTGATTTTTGACTCACCAAAAAGATGTTTGATACTATTACAGTCTTTGAGAGGACCTATCTCTTAATGCAGGATAAGAAATTGAAACTATTTTCTCTGAAGCATCTCCGTGTTTGGCAGGTGTGACTTCTCTGGATTCTGTTATCCATTCTTAGTCCAACATTATCATAGACTTAAAAAAGACAGTAATATATACATTTTAGATAGTTAAAAATATTTTTAGAAACTATGCCTATATATGTAAAACACATATGTACAACATGTATATGGGGTATGTGTATATATATTTTTTCCCTTTAATGCAGAGTTGATTATTAAAGTAACAGAGGCTTTTTAATAGACCAATATTTTATATATCTATCTCTCTGCCTCCCTCAGCTTGCCAGATTTCTACTATTTTATTTTTAAGAAAGATCTGTATGCAAAGAAGTTAGTCAAGCCAATCTCTGTCTTTATAAGAGATGTATGTAGGATGCAAAAAAAAAATAGGGAATGATGAATAATTGGAGGTAGATGAGAACTGAAGCATGATCTTATGTCAGATTCTATGAAAAGCAAAAGGCAGCTTTCACTGAGCAGCAACCTGCACTTACTGGAACAATATGTGTCTATCCACCATTGTGGAAGTAATAAACAGTTCACCTCTTTTGGGATGGGGAGGAATGAAGGTAAAGGAAGCAAGTACATCACATCTTGCATGAGTTTTGGAGATAAACATTATATAAGTGATCATATGTAAGCCTGTATTTGCTTAAACTACATCCTCCTTGGCCTATTTATATGATGCAGCTTTTATTTTTGGTATGATGATGTGAATCAAATCACTGTAATGTGACCATTTAAAAATAGACTATATTTATACAAATTGGGAGGATTTTCACCAGAAAAGTGTAATGAAAACAGGCTTTTACTATTGTCCCATAAGAATGGGAAAGTATTGTAGATACTTTCTTATAATTTCAGTTTACCAGATTACTGGAGAAATTGTTAGATAACCACTTGTACCCACAAGTCTTTCCAAATTCTACAATATGTCTCTCATTTAAAAAAGCAATCAGCACAGCAGTTAGCAATGCAACTCTTTTCTTATTCCAAAACAGTGTTCTCTCTCTACTTGTGCCGTAAACTCACTGACAGCAGATTTATTTGCTTTGGTATGACACTGGGCAAGTTGAATCCTTTTGGAATCAGACTGAATGAAGGTTTCCTTTGCAGCATGTGCAGTCTTAGCTCATCTACACAAATGTTTCAGATGGCTTTTTGATGAAAGACCATCTTTTCTTTTTGGCCAATAGGCTTCTCCTTGCTTTTCAGCTCTAATATAATGCTCTTACCTACCTGGTGTCTTAAAGTGGAGTGCTTAAAATATGATCTGATCATTTGTTCTTTCAGTTCCATTTGTCCTAGTCTCATGTGCAGTTTAGTTCAAGACCTTTTGTAGTCTTGTGCTTTTAATCCTTTTAAGATTACCAAGGCATTGATCTTTTTTCTTTAAAAATCAGTTTCCACGTGCTGTTATGATATAGTGGATTGTATAATACTGTGTGAATTGACACATACAGGTGACCACCAAACCACAGCTGCCATGCAAAGAGTAAATTTATTTCACTACCTCACCAGCAAGGCTGGGTGACAGAGACAGGCAGATGTAGGAGAAGGGAATACAGGTGACCTTGTCCCTGATAAGTAAGAGCTCTGTTAATTACCCAATACAGCCTCACCCCTGGAGTCACAGCTACAGCCAATAAGGATAAGTGTGATAAAAGGGAGTGGTTGGCTAGTGAGGGGAGAATCATGAAGGTGGGAGAATCGGGGGGAAGAGGGAATAGAGGCTCGTGAAGAGAAGGATCCTGGGGAGAGAGAATCACTGCTGTGAAGTCAGTCTGGGTCTGCAGTTAGAGCCTGGTGTTGGAACCTGCAGTCACAGTCTAGCTGGGTAAAAGCCTGCGTTCAGAGTCTGCACACCAATACATGCAGTCATTGTTTATCAGGCAATAACCAGCAGTCAGAGGCTGCAAGGGAAACCTACAGAAGGAGCTTTCTGCAGCCAGAGTCAGTGAATAGTTGGAGTCAGGATGGCTGAGCTGTGAAGAGGAATAAACCAGAACCCTTTTCACACTGTGATGAACAAGAAGTCTGTGTCTTGGCTCATTTCTGCCCTCTGACAAGAGGGCTGCTGCAACACGCAGAGACACAAGCTCCCTTAGACTTAACTCATCCTCTAGGCAGAGCCACACGGGGACACAGGCTCCCTTAGGCTTAGCTCATCCTAGTGGACACAGGGGGAAGGGGAGGTAGCAGCCCCACTACCAAAGCCCTAAGATACATCTCAGGGCTTCACACATTTGAGTTTATCACAAGTATGTTCCTTTATGATCTCTCTCCCAGCAGGAGCCTCAAGCATGTCTGTGAGAATGTGTTATCTCAACACAGGGATCTTCTCAGAATACTTTTCAAAACAGGCAGAGGATGAACAACACTAGGCATAATAAACGGAGTTTTCCCACACCAACATTCTTAGCAGTCCCAGCTGCAAGGTCACTTTGAGCAAAACCGTTAGATCCTTGTCAGATCTTCTGGTTTGAACCCTTTTGTCCCAACAAATACATTATAGGTTTTTTTGATGTTAGCTTATTTATTTACCTATTTATAATAAGACCCTTTTAACATCTTGTAAGTTTGTTGTTACATGAGCAAACCACATTTAAGACAATGGAGGTATTAAGAAGGTCAAGGATGCTATGAAAAACTGGTAAATACACTCTTGGTTGTATCAGTCTCAGCTGTGTTTTTATGTACATTTTTATTTTCAAGGGCTGGTTATTAATGACAACAGACAAAACCCACTAGTAAGTGTACGTAAAGCAAGAAAAAATCCTTGTGAATAAAAAATGTATTCAAATATCTGTCCTGGTTTAGGGCAAATTTGGGAGGAAACCTCCAAAGGGGTTCCTCTGGAAAAGCAAACCCAAACGGCGCCTTCCCCCAGCCAGTCCGAGAAAAAACTTCCTCAGAGAAAAGTGGAAAAAACTATTTATTTAACAAACAAATGCCCACAAGCACAAAGAATGAATAATATGAAACAATAAAACCTCTCACTGTTCCGAAGAGAGATGGCAAACTGAGACAGTCCTTGCTGTGGGTGTAGCTCAGCTCACTCAGTCTCTCACCAGCCCCACTCCCTCCGCAGGTCCAGGCCCGGCGGCCGCAGGTGCCAGCCCTCACTGCTCCTCTGGGTTTTTTAGTCCAGAGCAGATTTAAACAGTCCCAAGAAAAAGAAAAAAAACCAGTCCAGGGAACTTCTCCGCCTCAGCTAGCTAAAACTAACTAAAAGCACAGAGATCTCTGCCCCACCGCTGTCCGTGCCTCAGACAAATGCCGGAGCAAGGCCATGTGGGAGTCAGGAACAAACTGCTCGCTGCTTCTTTCTCCCCCTTTGCTCCCAGAACCATTTTAAAGGTACAGAACACAATATACAGCACAAACAGAACAGACAATTGGGGCTACAAGCATCATAAAGTCACCCTAGGACAATATCCTTTCATTAATGAGGTTGTAATTGAAACTTTAACAAATCATCTCATTTAGAGAGACTTCATTTATTCTATGTGCAACCTCTTTTTTTTTTTTGAAAAGAGCTCTGTAAAATCTTGAGTTACCCCTTCTTGGGCAGAGAATTTCAAATAGAAGAGCAATTAATTGATGATATGAGTCAAAGTCTAATAGAGACATCTGTACTGGTGAATATGGAGAACTTAATTTCTTTTACTCTGTTCTTTAGACTGGCATGGCCGTGTGTAATACGCTAAGCAAAAATTACTTTAAAATATTTAGTAGATATTGTCTTGTAAGAGTTAGAAACAACAGTAGTTGTTTAGGTTGCTCCTTTTCATGCAAGTAGTAAATATGAATAGGGAAATGGACTTTTTAATATTAATATGAGATAAAATTGACTGCATCTGATTTGAATAAAATGTTAAGCCTGTTTCATTTCCGACACAGCTGCCAAGTGTGTGTATATTGTGTAGTGCTGCCTCTGAAATAGTTGAAAATCTGATGGGAACACTTACGAAGGCAAACCAGTAAAGGGCACCAGCTGCTGAAAAACACCTGCTGGGCCACTGTGGGAGTAGATGCATCTGCCTGTACCTAGAAGTAATCTAACAAAGTACCTGCTTTTACCTGTCAGGATTTTAATTTGTGTAAAGATTCATTCAATAAAACTCGTTCTGAATACTTAAAGAAAGAAAAGAAGTAAGGCTTCTTTTTGTACAGAAGAGCACCACTCATTCGTATAACTAGTTTAAGTTCTTCTTTTAATAAGATACAAATCCAGACTTGGCGGCCAGAAGTCTCACCTACACGGTGTGTAGTGTGCTACTAAAGGATACAGCCAGTCTGGAGGAGATTATGCTACCAAAGAGGAGGTTTTCAGTTTTTGTTTGGCTTAATTTGAGAGATGTATCTCAGAGGGGTTTGTGAGAGTCTATGTTCCCTTTTTCGTTGTAGCATATTTCATTCACTGTTGATGTTAATGCACAAATAAAAATAAGTTTTATAATCAGAAGTAATTAGACAAATTTTCCAAATAGCTTTTAAAACTGTTGTACTTTTTGTCTTTTGGTATTTGAACTTTTATTGTTCCCACATGTTGTTGACCCTAGCACACAAGGTCACCATCCCTCACCTATTTAATTTTCCTGGGGTAGGAAAACTGTGAATGCTGCTAGTTTAGCTGTGATTCATGAAAACAAAATAGCTGTGCTTTTGTAGAAGAAAATGCTAACTATGCTTGTAGTCTTGTAACTATTCTTGAAAAATTTAGGAAAAAAGTCTTCTAATATCTATACTGTAAAACAGGGCTGCCATCTATGGTAGCAGAAGTGTGAATTTAAGTGAAATAGAGAAAAAAATTGAGGTGTAGAAAGATTATGATAGCAATAGTTAATCCTCTGGGAATATTCTTCATTCTTTCATTTTTACTTGACATGTTAAAATCATTACTAATTTCAGCTATAATTACCTTCCGGAACATTCTTATAGTTTTTCTGGGCTTTGTTAGGTTTTGTAGGAAGAAATAGTTTGTGGTGTTAACATAAGCTAAAGTAAATAGTTCAAAAACATTATCCTGAGGTGCCTTCTACATTAACAGATAAAATATTCACTACTACAGGAACATTTAGAACTAATGCCTTTGCATGCATAAAATAGTATTGAATTAATTCGGGTCATTTAAAAATAAAATACTGAAAGAGATCTGTACTTCAAAACTATACAGTAATATGAATGTTGTTACTCTGCTCTTAAAAACAGGGTTCCTTGCTTTCAAGGAGGATAATATTTAGTTAGATAATTTGTGAAGTTCAACTGACTGTAATTTGGGTGGGTTTTATGTATTGAATTTTGTAGAGTAAACCCAATGACCAGTAAAAATCCAAGAAGCATTTCGGGTAGACATGTTCTTACACAGTGCAGCTGCATGTAGCTCCCAAGAAATGCAGCTTTCTGGTTCACAGCATTCTTTTCCCCTTGTACTTAATCATTGTAATATTTGAAATCCAATTATGTCTACCTGGTGACTTTGCAGCTGTTATCTTTTTTTTTGGCCTCATTAAATGATCATAACAAGTGAAATATTTAAATTGAGAAAGCAACTTTTTAAGTGTTAATTTTTCATTCTTTAGGGGGTCACATGTATATCAGTGACATAAATATGGACTTTAGTGTAAAGCACATGCAGGAATCTGTGAATTTTTTAATTAAAACAACTCAAAGTAGTTGTAGTCCTTTTGGTAATTAATACTGGAGAATGAATAATGTGCTTCTGCTGCATCCTGTTTAGGGAATAGCTACTTCTCAGTGGAATTTCATAGTATGAGTGTGGAAGAATGCAGTAGTCTGCTTTACTTTGATAGCATCCCCGAAGGCAGACTTTCATTCTTAGGAGTATTCGGTCTTCATTTAAAGTGAAATACAGGTCATATCTTAAATTCTAATTCAAATTATACCAAAGACCAAAACTGTTTTTAATTTTTAAGGAATGTAATCTCAAAGTGAGAATTTTCAAAGGGAGGTATATGCTAGTTCTGAAGTGCTGCAACATTTAAAAGATCAACTTTCACTCAAAATATTTTAGACAAGTTATAGTTTGTCTGATTTTAATAGTTTTTCTTTAATTAGCACAAATTTCTGTATGCTCCTTAAGAAATTAATCTTTTATCTTAGATAAGAATGGACTGTGTCTTTCAGTGATAGAAATGGGACTGAGATGGTTCATCAAGGGATTCACTTAAAAATCACCAAATAATTTTAAATGTTTTTATAATGTTTTGGGATAGAGGAGCTATATGACTAGAAGATTGACTTTATAACTGATGGACTGTTCAGCTCAGACTTAAGGTTTCCATTAACCTCAAGATCATATAATAAATGCTAATACAGTGAAACTTCTAAATTTTTTGAAGACCACTTGTTTGAGTCAGCAGAACAACAAGGAGCAAAAAACAATGTAAAAAATAAGGTCTCTTAAGGCAGGAAACAGATTTTTTGTGTGTTTTATATCTTTTTGCAACAAAATAATTTTTCTGAATTTTAATTGGAAAATTGAAATTATCCTGCCACCTATTCTTTCAGTTAGCATATTGTAAATGTGCACATCAAATAAGAGTGAAGTTATTTTTAGTTTCTGTATTAATACATAAATATGTCATATAATAATAGCTTGTTGGGAATTAATAAGGAGAAGGGAACTAAGAACATTTCATTTGCAGTAAACAAAATATAAAGGAATATGATTTTATTTAGTCATTCATAGGAATTACTTATCATAAAACATAAAGAAAGAAACTTATTTAAAAATATTCCTTCTTCTCTCCTGTGTTCCCTGGATCTGAAAGGGATGGACATTTTTTTCTCCGAGTCATCTGAGACTATGTTGGAGATAATTGTCTTTGTTCCTGATTCTACTTCCACTTGCTTTTGACACCTGTGGACCTTTGTCCTTCTGGACCTCTGAGTTTGAGACTGTCTTCCTGCTGTGCATATTCCTTATGTGGAGACTTTTTGGCATGTTTTCACATGCATCATATAGGCTAAATATTAATACCTCACTCAAATTTTGCATCAATAATTTGACTACATAAGAAAAAAGAAAGATATTTGCATGTTAATAACTACTATAGCAGCAAACTGTAGAGACAATTGAGAGGAGACCTCATCACTGTCTGTCAGTATCTGAAGGGACGGTGTCAAGAGGATGGAACCAGGCTCATCTTGGTGGTGCCAATCTGTAGACAAGAGGCAACAGGTAGAAATTGATGCACAAGTTCCACCTGAATTCGAGGAAGAACTTCTTTACTGTAGGGGTGACTGAACACTGAAACAGATTTTCCAGAGAGGTTGTGGATTGTCCTTTGCTGGAAATATTTCAGAACAGTCCTATGCCCTGTGCTCTTGGATAACCCTGCTGGAGCAGGGAGGTTGGACCAGACCACAGACCCACTGTGGTCCCTTCCAACCTGGCCCATTCTGTGATTCTTTGAAAACAAAATATCTGGTTCAGGTGTAACCTACAGCACTTCACAAAGTACAAAGCTTTGTTAAATGTGTAGAGCTGTTTGCAATATAGGAACTACCTTCTTACTCAGCTTTTCAGGTTTTGTGAATCTGTAATTTTCAGTGTATTAATCTTCTATTAATACTGAGATTATTAATTCCTGACAATTGCTGAATGTAAATGCTTGGATGCAGTCCTTCAGAAAGTTTTGTGTCTTTATCCTGATCCATACCTCAGTCATTCACATAAGACTGTGTGGAATGGGAGGGTTAGGACTTTGATCCCTTTTGTCTGATATGTGGTCTCTTTCTCATTGTCACTGCTTTTGAGATTTGACTGAAAACTGTCTGCTATTTTCTGTCAGTATTCTCCATTTTGACTAAATTTTCCAGTTATCTGTACAGGCTAATTGGAGTAGCCACACCTTTTTTGAGATGAATGTATGCCCTCAGCATAACTTCCTGCTTAGGTTTTGTTGTTTTTGTTGTTGTTGTTGTTGTTGTTGTTGTTGTTGTTTTAAGTTAGTAGTGACATTCTTTCAAAACTGCAATAAGGATATGGAAGCAAAACAATAAACTTCTCTTGATATGATGCAGTTGTTTCAAAATTCTTCCAGCTAGTTCATAAATGGTGATTCACAGAAGAATTCAATTTCCAAAAAGTAATTTTTATGTAGTTTCTTAGCATATCATAATCTCTTTAGTTGGGAAATGTTAGCTGAAGCCATTTTATATTGGTTAGGAAAAAGGACTTCAGTTTCTATGTTGCATGTTAGTAGCCTTTTTTTTCACCAATGGCCAGAATGTATGTAGCTACTTTCTCAATGTCCTTGTTGTCTTTCCTTACTTTTTGTTGGGTTTCTCCCTTTGCCTTGTAGTGTCTATATTCTTGAACAGCTAGGAAAAGTTTTTCTATATTAACTTTTTGGTTGCAGTAGCTTTTGAGTCAGTGTGCATCTAATAGTGATGGTTTTTTCCTCTTAGAGATGCACTGTGTTTTCCCAAGGGAATAAATTATGAGAGCAATATGCCATCAACAGAGCTTGGAGTCTCTTTTAGTTGTATTTAAGTATAAGAAGTTGTGGGCGTGTTCTCTGAATTGGAAAAAAAACCAACAAAACCTGAAGAATAGACATAAACGTCATCAGTTTCCTCATTGTTCCATCTAGAAAAGTCAGGTGGAGATGTCAGTACACAGCAGGCCAGGATGTCTAAAATGTTTGTTAAAAATCTGTCAATATTTTGAATGTAGATTTTAAATATTTTTTTTAAATGTGTACTTTTTTTTTTTTTTTTGTATTTCACTCTCCCATAGTTTTAGTTTTGCACAGCATTAAATTTTCTAATTTTATAAGGAAGAAAACTGTTTTTTGGTTACATTTAATATGGATGAAATGTGATCAAATTAAACCCAAATCCTTCTATCCCCATAAGATTTTAACTTCTGAGGTTATTAGGAAATGCCACAACTGTTGCCAATTTTCCTTCAGCTGCATTAGTTCAAGGTAATTTTTGTGTGTAATTCACAAATGGCATCAGAAAGCTCCAAGAGGAGGCTGTGTTCTGATCTTCATTTCATTGCTATAATCTGGAATAATTCTCTTGACATTGGATACTTTTGAATTTGCAGCAATGTCACAGAAATCAGAATCTCTCCTGTGTGTCTGTTTGGATGCCAAAACTTATGCACATTTGCTGTAGAAATAGTTGCTTTTATGGAAAAATCTTTCTGAAATACTTTGTTATCCATTTCCTCAAATCAAATCACCAGAGGGTATAATCACTCTGTTTATAATCTTCTGTCATATTATAACTAGGTTGATGAACACAACACAGTTCTCCCAGTGAGGGGAGGAGATGGCCCAAGTTGTTTCAGTTTTTTAACTCAGAGCAGTGAAAGCCTTATAGTGACATAGTGCTGTCATGTCATTTCCTTCAAACTGATTTGGGGTATATACATGCAGATGTCTTTGGATTTAATCTATACATTGAACCCAAGAATATTTCTCAGTGTTGTCTTTTTAGTACAAGAGTAAGTGTTTGAATAATTCACAAGTCTGTAGAAAAGATGACTGCTGCAGTTGTTTGTATAGTGTTGTTCATCAAGAGAATATTTTATATATAAAGTTGGTGACAATGTAACTACAAGTCTACAATGTAGACTTACAAGGATTTTTGTTGAAATTGCTTCAGGCATGTAAACTCTTAGCTGTCGTATATGAAGGTAAATATTTTCCTCAAAACCTCTTGATTTTGAATAGATCTTTCTTCAAGAGTGCAGAAGGCAGAACTGATGACAAACAAAACAAACAACAACAACAAACCACAAACAAACAAAAACCCCAACAAAACAAACAACCGAATCAAACAAAACCACAAACACACAAAACCAGAGACGGAGGCTTTTTATTCTTTGACTTTTTTTGGTTTTCACTGGCTCTTTTTTCAAGGAGTGCCTATGTTTCCATAGTTGATAGGAGAATATTATACTCCTAAATTTTGCAATTTGTTTTTTAATAAAACTGTTCTGGACTTCTCTGGATGGAGTCTGGATCTTCTTTAGTGAAAGTCTGTTTCTTGAACAGCACTCACTGTTATGAACTGTCCAGAATTTTGACATTTCTGAGAATTGAGTAATTCAGTAAAACTCTCAGTGTTTGGCAAATGTGAAGTCTAAAAGATCTGGAGAGGGAATGTTTAATCACGATTTAGAAGCAGCATTCCAAAAAAAGCAAAATCGTAATAATTTTCATAGTTTTTGTGTTATGGTAACTTTGAACAGAGGAGATCCTTTAATAGAGAACGAATGTACAATTTTTTTTCCCTCTCAGGAGACTTCCTTTTACTCTAGAGATCTGCATCAGAATCCAGGAGAATTTTGCAGTGTTCATTTGGGGTTTAAAGATACTAATACAACTTGAAAGTATGGAAATTTCACTAGTTTCTTCTGGCTGCTGCTACTTAAATACTTAATGCATTAACCAGCGAATGTGGTGATAATTTTAAAATAAAGACTCTGTAGTTTTCTAAAAGATGATGTTTAATTCCAATTAAGAACATATTTAAGGAAGTCTTATATGGGCTGTGATTCTCTGTTCTAAGATGCCAGAGTGTACTTTCTACCCTTATGGTTTGTTATTTGTCATTTTTAGGACTTCTTCTGACTTCTTAATTTAATTAAAGGACTGGAGCATCTTTTGTGTGAGGAGAATGTGAGAGAGCTGAAGAGGAGGCTCAGGGGGAATCTGACAAGTGTATATAAATACCTGATGTGAGAATGATTAACAAAGAGGGAGCCAGACTCTCATCAGTGGTGCCCACTGGCAGCACCAGAGGAAATGGGCACAAAATAAGACACATGAAATTTCATCTGAGCACAGGAGAGAGTAATTTTTAACTGTGAGGTGGTCAAATACTGGTACACTTTACTGAGAAAGGTTGTGGAGTCTCCGTCCTTGTTGATAGTTGAAACACAACTTCATAGGTGTAAATAATGCTGCTTGGAGCAGAGGGGCTGAACTGGATGATTTCTAAGTTAAATGACTCTGTGATCTGTGGTTGCTGCTAATAGTGACCCGAATAGCCCATGCAATGCAAGAATTGCTTTCAGTTCTAGGCTGGTCACTTGCAGCGGGTAGGGTACTGAAATAAGCTGCTGGTTCTCTGGTGCCCTTTGTTATTTGCAGCTGTCTAACCTGTTTTACTCCAGGCTTCTTTTATAGCACATAACTCTTCAGGTACTACACTCTGGATGAGATATAATTTGTACTTACCTGAAGAAATTGTAATGCTGATTATGGCCCAAAGCCAGTCGTAAGCTCTATTTGGTACGCTTGTATAATTTTCATATCTTTGTGTATGCTACTTGTTCCTGCAAAAATTGTTCCCCTAAGTCCAATGAAATCTCACTGATATGATTTGGTGCTAAATGGAGCAGATCCAAACATCATGCAGTTTTTCTTTTACGTGTTATGAGCCTTTGCTTAAAATGTATATGTGCACTTTGAAAGACAACATTTCAGTCTTTGGGGCAGGTAGGAAATTATGTTCTCAAATACTGCTCCTAAGATAATATAGAAATAACTTTACTTTTATGCTATTTATATAGTTACACTTTTATTTATATCTGTTCCTTAATCCCATGAGCTACCACTTTTTCATGGAAGTAGCAGAATATGAAAAGTATCATCAAGAGAGGGAAGTTGTGGAAGTCCCCAGGTATAATCTTCATGTTTATGAGTGTACCTTCAGTAACAAAATAGGATTTACACTGGCACAAAAGTGCTTTAAGTGTGTAGATGCATAATTAGAAAGTGGGGAGGGACTACTAATTATTCATAATTGAGAAGGATAGTGGGAATGTATTTATTAAAGTGTGTTTATACATACCTATAAAAACATATGTTTGTGTGTGCATATGAGTATATATGCATAGATATGTG
The DNA here is from genome assembly GCA_017589585.1 of Phylloscopus whistleri. Lineage (NCBI taxonomy): Eukaryota > Metazoa > Chordata > Aves > Passeriformes > Phylloscopidae > Phylloscopus > Phylloscopus whistleri. The sequence goes on along the minus strand of JADMLD010001389.1, from coordinate 3,845,770 downwards.
TTTTAACCAACAACATTCCAAAGGACAGCAAAGGGAAAAGATGACCTAGAGATTATTTATGTGTCAGAACAAGGGACATCACAGCTTTATATCCTGAATTTCATGGTTTTTATGTAAAAAAGCATGGATTAGTCATACTATTACCAGTTAGATCAATTAGCTTTTTAACTGAAAGAGCAGTAGAAGAGCTGACTGCAGAATGGGATTTGTTTCACCTGAGATATATAAGGTACTTTGCATAAAATAGTTCTACATTAAAATAAAGCCAGTGAGTAGGGAAAATGCTGAAAGCTCAGCCTTGGCTTATGGGTGCAATGGATTATCTCTAAGATAAATGGGTAGTAATCCTATTACTTTGTTATAATATGACAGAAGAAGTCATCATTACAGAGCATTTTTACAAGGTCTTGGTAATGAATTGCATGCCTAAAACTCTGTCTTAGGTGCTGATGATCTGTGCTATTTAGAGCAGACACTGCCACTACTGTTTTGCTAAAGCAGTTGTGTTTCTGAGCTGAAGCTTGCCTGCAGACTGAGCTGTATGGACTCGTTCATGAATATTACTTTAATGACTTAAAACAAATCTGTCCTATTTTTAAATTTTTAACACACAATTATCTTTCTGATGAAATTTCTCATTTAGAATATTTTGATAAAGTGTAATCTCATTTATTCATAAATGCATTAGTCGTAACAATAAATTCCATGGGAAACAATTGAAAAGCTTACTGAAGTAAAATCAGGGGGTTTATTCATTCACGTCACAGCTGCTTTGAATATCATCTCAAATTCCAGTTTGTGGAAAGCGTTGCTTCTCGCTGGCTTTTCATATCAGTTCATACTTGTGTAAAAATGGCATCATCTTAGGCTTGAAATCCTGTTAGTTGAGAGTAACGCTCAGATTGTGTTCTACTCAAACTTCCTATGGTTTGTGTTGAATTCTAGGGATAAATCAGCTGTAGAATAGAAGGCTAAAAATGTTGCATCTCGTTCATTTTCAGTAAAAAACACTTTCTGCCATCCAGTGGCTACCAGTCCTTTAAGCAAGAAGGGATTGTAGTGGTTTATCTGAAAATGAGTTAGTCTGTAGAAGCCCTGGCTGATGTTTATGTGCCAGAAGGGAAATAATTGTTTTCCATTTTAAAAATAAGTAGTATGTGCAAATGACAGTTTAAAAAACCAAATCTTCTAGTACCTTTGTCAAACTGTAGACTTCCATGCATACTGTTGCATTTCTGTATGCTGCCTTACTATTTTATAAGGGCAACATTACTAATTTTGGATTATACACTTGTATTCTTACTGCATGGAATAAAATAGAATTTAGAGGAAAGATAATATTTTTTTCATTAATGGGGAGTCGGTTTGAAGATGTCTTAGGATATTTTTTCCCCTTTTTCTCATGTAGCTTTTTTAATCCTTAGTACATTCCTGCAGAGTAAACTTTCAAAGATTATTCATTGACTGTTTTGGGATTCTGAATGTTGTATATTGATTTGTGAGTGCTGGCTTGAAAATTAATTAGTGTGTTGAATGAAAAGCTAGGTTCTGGTTCAGAATACCATTATTAAAAAAAGGTACTTCCAGTTCTTAACCAGGCTTTTATGTTTTGGTTGGTTTTTTTGTTAATCTTTCTCCTGCCCTTAATATTCCTGTTTCAATAGGCTTAGCATCTTTCTGAAAAACAGGCTGAAGTTAATTTTTCTAACTTGCTCCACAGCTTCCTGTGTTTTTTTCTGGAACATCTGGGTTTTTATTGTTGCTTATCAAGTTAGTCTTAATCCATGGTGTTCATATTTTCCAATAGGAAAAGAGACAGGAAATTATTTTTATTTTTCTAAATATGTATTTATTTTTGCTTAAAATTGCATGTCCTAGGGCTATAGTAGATGTAATTTCTTCCAAACGTAAAGGAAAAAGATGTTTTACACTGCACACTTAAAGTTTAAGAGAAGTTGGGACAGCATATTTTTACAGGCACTAGTTTAAGAAAACTTAAGATATATTTAAGGATATTAACAATCACACTGCTGTAAGGTGATCTGTATGTGTAAAGCCACACAGATTCAACTGGGTGACTGAAAAATTCCTGTCATCCATTTCTGAAGATACTTAGGCTGGACTTCATTTAGACAGCAATGTTTCTGCTTTTTTTTTAAAATCTGCTTCTTTAAATAATGTAATACAGTGTAATGTAGTGTTTTATTAGTTCAATTCTGTAATCACCAGTTGTATTTGTGAGTTTCTCTCTGTAGATCCTTTGTTATAAATGCTGTAAATGGTGTTCATCAGTGTGAACTTTATGCAGTGTTTATAATAGCTTCTAAAAGCAACTCGATGGAATGGGAGAGAAAAGGGAAAATATAACCAATTACAAAGACCTGTCAATAAATCTCGAAGTAACAGGCATGTTAGAAAACTAAAATGCCTAGGGAGGCAGTATAAATAGCTGATTGAACCTGATAGCACCAAGAAATTCAACATGTCTCCAGGAAAACCATTAATACTTTATAAGAGTCTCATTCATCAAGATGAAATGAATTTAGGAGATGACACACAAAGCACACGTGATGTATACAAAACTTGGTGCAAAAGAAATAAGCTTTCTTCCTGTAGTTTTGCAAGCAGAATAAACTGTGCAAGAACAGTGACAGTGAAGATTGTTGTAATCTTGAAATTCGGCCACTACAAAACTGAAGAAACTTGATGAAAAGTGCATTAATTAATTACGTTAGATTCTTCATTTGTCTTCATGAAAGACAATGGTTTAAAATAGATATATTTGAGATTTGTCAATCCTACAAATACAAATGCACTTCATGATTTGAATAGTACTTACTTTTTCAGTGGGGCATAGGAAGTTTTCAACCCAAAAGCTCTCTAAGGTACTGTTAAATTGAAAAGGATGTTTTTTGAAAACAAAGTGTGTTGATTGCATAGCATTTTCATTGATTTCTATATCAGTGACTGTTGTTTTTTTCATGTTCAAAGCCATCTAAAATAAAACTACAGTCAGTTAGTCATTAAGTACATCATTCCTATAGATTTAAGAGTAGAGCATTTTGATTTTTTGTGAAGATAGTCTATTAATCTAAGTTTGTAATTTGTATCATAGGTCCTTACATGAGGCTACTATAAGGAAACTGCAGCACAATACTAGACTTAGTATTGTTTGTTGCAAAGAGAAGTATTTGATGTAAATAGCTAATGAAGCCCTCGTTCCTAAGCTTGCCTTACTTGGGGAAGTCCAGCTCGAATAATTTGCTTAGCACCGGAATGAATTGGGAAGAATATTTGGTATTGGAGAGGCTTATACCATAGAAAACCACTGTAAATTAATTAAAACACCCAGAATAATGGAAAAGAAGATCTTCAGAAGATTTGAGGCCTGTTCTTTACTGTATTTTTGTTGCTTCCTACAAGAAAAGTAAAAATTACAATCTTCAAATATATCAGTAAGATACTTTTCATTCTTTGTAGTAGAAGCAGTGCAGGTAATTAAATCTAGAAAGAAAATAACTGTATTTTGCAGTCTATTTTAAACATCTGTGAAAAGTAACTAAGAAAAAGTAAGTTTATTAGAAAATTAATTCTATATTTTAAGGACTTTTCTTCATTAGCAAAGGTTTTATAATTTTCAAATGCAGAAATTGCCACCGTCTCTGTATAGTGGTTCTTTCCTGGTAAAAATATAATTTTTCAGAGAGACTAATAGGAGCAAAGTATCACTGTAATTGCTGATTTGTACTTTATAAGATTTAAAACGATAGATTAAACGATAATAAGCATAATTTTCTTATTTTCTGTATCAGGTATGAAAATTATTTTTTCAAAATATTTCTCTGAATTTGTTTTGGACTACACATACAAGTTTGATGTTGCTTTTGGTGACTGCAGCTTGTTGTGGATATTGTTGGAGAAAGATCTGAACATGAACAATTGCAAGATGGAGATTTTCGCAGAAGCAAGAGAAAGTTTTTACTGAATTTGTGTGTCTGTGTTTGCAAATTTGAGCACTGAGTTCCATTGTTTTGCTGCCTCATCTTCCAGTAGAGTAGTTACAGTTTGTGATCTTAGATTTTGAGATGTATATTGTTCTTTTCTTGTTAATGCTGTTTTACTGATATTTAATTACTAACAGTTCCATATTTTACTGTGTATTAGTTTTGGTCCCACTCTGGAGAAAAAAAAATTAGGTGGTGAAATAGTATGAGGCTAAAGATTTTGATTATTTTAGCATGTTATCATGGTATAATTTGTTTTCTCTATTGATTCCCTATTTGAGGGTTGTGTAGAAGTAGCACCCTCAGAATAAAAAAACCCCTTGGAATAATAAATACATTATGACAGGTATCTGAAGGTTTGTTTCCATGTGTTCTTTTTCTTATGATTAATATGTGCATAGATACACACACATGTACAAACATCTATGAAAAATCCAAGAGATGTGTCTTGTTTGTTTTAACAGGTTGGACAGCTTGCTTTTAAAGGCATGAAAAGACTAAACCGAATCCAGTCAATAGTTTTTGAGACTGCCTACAACACGAATGAGAACATGCTGATCTGTGCCCCCACTGGAGCTGGAAAGACTAACATTGCCATGCTGACAATCCTTCATGAAATTCGCCAGCATGTCCAGCATGGTGTTATCAAAAAGGATGAGTTTAAGGTAGGAGTTTAGAGAACCAAGTAACAGCTTTTTAACTTGTATGGTAAAATCTATTGTATGTTATACATGGAATATGAAATCAGGAAGTTCTCAAGGATATAAGACTTTTCCAAGTTAAAGATAAGGCTAGTTTTGATTTACTTCATTATTGTTAAGGCTATTCTTATTTGTGTTCTAAAAATCTTATTATGTGAATAAAGAGCTATGAAAATGCATTTAGTTTTCATGCAGAACCAATTTTCAAAGTGATGAGGCTGTATAAACAAAATCCATTGTCCTTTAAACAGCTGCACACTTATCCAACAAAGATAACTACTTTTCATATATCACTATTAAGATTTTTCACTGTAAGCGCCTGGCATCATATTTCACAATAAATTGTGATTTGTAATGGTTGCCATGAAACAAACGACATTGTGGGGTTTGCTCATTTATCAAGTGAGTGTTGTTTTGGTGCAGATTGTGTATGTTGCTCCTATGAAGGCTTTGGCAGCTGAAATGACAAATTACTTCAGCAAGCGTCTGGAACCACTTGGCATTACTGTGAAAGAGTTGACTGGTGATATGCAACTGTCAAAAGGCGAAATTCTGCGAACGCAGGTATGCTTAGTCTTTTAAAACCCTGTTCTGCATGTGTATTTGTACCTTTTCATAGGTACACTGCTCTTCAAACTCCTTATAACACTATTGGTGAAGCAGCTGGGCCATTATTACTACATCTGTAATTACAGTGATTATGTACACTGATATAAGTTCAGAATTCTTCAATAAAACCCATCTTCGAAAAGTTTAAAGTTTGGACCACAAATGGTGAGTTCCAAATAAATCCCAAATGTTGTAACAGCATTGTTGCAAATATGTTAATATAACACTTGCCTTCTTTTTTATTAAAAAAAAAAATCCAAACAAAAAAACCCAAACAAACAAAAAACCCCAACAAACAAAAACTGTAGGTTCCTGTTAATGGCTGATCTTACTGTTCCTCATTTGTCCTTAAAAAGTATAAGACATGACTAGTCTAAAGATTTGAAGATTCATAGAAATGAATAAAATTTGTGGGTTTAGCCTTTTAAATAGGATTGCAGAAATGGAGATTATTTTGTTTTAGCAGATACTTTTTGCCATATTTATTTCAGGCAAATGCTCTTTGTGTCAGTGAAATACCATTTTTCCAAAACCTTAAGATACTTTTATACCTGTTCTTGCATCAGAGTTCCATGTGATTTCTCTTTCCCCTTCTGCCTGGTCCAAGAAACAGAAAAGAGAACTGGTTGTATTACCAATATGAACATTTATAAATGTAACTTGTAGTAATTGTTGATCCATATGAGTGATATTTTGGCAGTATTAGCTTTGAGATATTTAACATTTTCATGTTAAATGGAGTGAGAGAAAAACCCTTCGCATAACAAGAATATATGTCAGTATGTAATGAATAATTAGGAGGACCACTGCAGTAGTAATCCAGTATGAAGTTGTGAATAACAATTAGAAGATGTTTATGCATATGTATTGATGCATACAGTTACAATACTGTGGTAACCAATAAATAGCAAACCAATATCAATGAGTGGCCGTAAAATTGCTGGTACTTTATCAGAGTGACTTTGCAACACTATCTACCTAAAACCTGAGTTTACAAAATAAAAAAAAGTTTGGTAGGAACTTTTAGTAATTGAAATTACTTAGGTACACCAAATTATCATTTTAAATTGCTTCCTGTTTTCATAGTGCTTTTCAGCTAGGGCACATAATCAAGTAGATCATGGTTTTAATAGAGAGAGATAACGTGTAATCACTGCTGAAACTGAAAGTGACAGTAGAAAAGCCTGCTCTGAATGTAAGGACAAACCCAGATGAACAGAATGAATGCAGAATGGAAAAGTGCTATTTACACTTGCTCTTCTAATTAGCAATATAATTCTTACGGTCTCATCTCATTATTAGTACTCAACTTACACCCAGTAAAAAAGTAAGGGAACAAAAGAAACAAAAAATATTTCAGGCTTTATTAAAATTTTTTATGGGAAATAGTTTACAAAGCTGAAATTTATTACTCCAGTAATGGGAACTTATTAATATATACAGAGTATTAACTTAGAGGAGCTTAGTAACTTGAGTGTAGGAAGACTATCTGCTTCATCATGTTCTTTTATTTCAGTCCAGAATGTCATTACTGGCATAATTCTTAATTTTGTTGTGGAGAAGAGACTAAAGCAGATTGAGGTATAAAAATCATGAAGAAATACAGAAGGGAGGATGTGGGTAAATTTTTTTTTCCTGCCATGGATTCATCTCATTGTTTTGAAATTAGCTTTTTTTTTTGCCTGAAACTTACCTTCAAGGGATTTCTGCAGGTTCCTATGTATGTCATAGTATAGAAACACTAATCTGAAGTGTATTTGTAGTTCCGAAACCTTTGGGGAGAGTGGAGGTGGAAGAAAAATGGTCTCCAGAAGAGGAAGAGTTTGGAAGCCAGTATATTTGTGACTTAAAACTCAGTTCCTACATTTTCAAAGAAACTGTAGTTAAAGTGTTGATTAATTCCAGTTTTGCTTTTGCTCAGTTTTGTATCTTCGGTCTTCAAAACATTTGGAAGGTTAAAAGGAAAAAATCTAAAGGCTAAAATTTTGGGACAATGAAATAACATTTTTTTGTTTTCTCTTGTTTGTCGTGGCTAGTCAGTCTTACGATTAATCAGAAATGTAGAAGGTGAGGATGAGAGATGATGCCAATCCAATAGTTACCAGTGTAATTGCTGCCACTCTTCTTGAAGATTCTGTAGGCCAGCAGTGTACAATGTTTTATTGCTGCATAACAAAGTGCACAGCAAATATATAGCATATTATAAACTGAGGAAAGAGCACTTGCTTGTGCTGGGTCTTGCTTATTGCTCTGTATATATATTGTTTTCTATGAAAACTCATGAGCTTTCTTTGCTCAACTAGGCACTTAAAACCACTTCATCCAAGCAGGTTTCTTTTACCATTTTTAGCCTGTATTAAATTGATTCTTGCTTCAAAACTTCATTTTACTTGTCAGCCTCTCTAATGCGTACATTTCTCAGAAAGGAGTACTCTGATAGGTGTTGCTGTTTTATTTATAGTTTCAGATTTGCTTTGCCAGTCATTGCTCTGTTTTCTAGCCTTTAGTAGTGTAAGTAATGAAGTACCTTTGTTTAACAGAAAAGCAGTTTTTCCTGTAAGAATCAATGCTACAGCAGGTAGATGCATGCACACAACTTATATACACAGGGACAGTATATATCATATGGGGAGTAAAAGGCAGAGAGTCAGATCATCAGCCAAAGTAGATGCTGGTATTTCAGGCTGGATAACTGTTCCAAAAGATCTCAGCTGATACTTCTAGGCAACTGAGGGCCTGATATATATCTCCTCTGACAGTTGTCTTCTGCCTGTTTACTGAGCAGTTGCATTTTCACCATCTTTATTTTTGTCATCGGGTGAATCAAATCAGTCACAGTGAAAGATGTAAAACAAGGTGATTGTCAGGTATTAGTTAGAAGTAGTGCTTCAGTGACAATCCTGATAATTTTCTGTGTCCTTTCCATCCTGCTTGCTTCATTCTTCATACTTTGCCCCTGTATATTTAAAGATGTGTATTGTGCAAGTATTACATGTAGCTGTTGTGCTTATCCTGATGAGGAAAAATTGCTTTATCTGAGAAATTGGTAACTGACTCCCTTCTCGGGAATGCACCCTTAATGTACAGTGGGAGCAACCTATATTTTTTTTTCTACAGATATTTTTAAAGATATAAATGCTAGCAAAAAAAAAAAGTTAATGAGGAATTTAAATTTTCATTCCCTTTATGGTGGAGTAAAACCTTTAAAATATTTTTGAAAAATTAAAGTTAAAAAGATCTATGGCACATTTTTCCAGCAATAGCTCTCTCTGTGCTTTCCATGCTGTCGTTTATACCCATCCAGAAGGTAGCCATGTTTCTTGCTGCTCCATACTTTTATGGTATTATACATGATATGATTTTATTTCCATGCTCTAATTGAAAGCTCATTAACATTACTGTTGTTCCAACACACTTCATAAGCTTTTAAAATAAGTTATTTATGATTTTACCAATAATGAAATTGCTTTAAAAAGAAAAATGAAAATAATTTTTATTGACTCTTCAGTCAGTCTTCTAACCTGCTCCCTACATCATAGGCATTGAAAGCCAGTTACAAGTTTAACATGTGAGATGTGTGTTAAAGCTCTGAAATGATTTCCCTTCATAGAAACATAGAATCGTTTGACCTTGCATTTGCAACAAATACCATGTAGTTATAGTTATCTTTTGAAAGTTTGGAGAATACAGCTGGAATTGGAGCAGTATAGATTTATAAGGTAATCACCAGGTCTGAAAGCAGTGCCTTGCCCTGGGCACAGTGTATTGTAAGCTGATGGATGAGTGGCATCATGCCTTAACTTGTGCAAAACAGTGGTAGCCACTACAGAGTCCAGAAATGCCTTCTGGCCTTAACACAAAGTTAGTGAGCATGAAAAAATGTAGAAGATAATTTCTTTTTAATGTTTTATGCCTATATAGCATGAAACAAAATTAAGATCCTTGGCATAACATAATAAAAGCTTATCGAAGTTTTTTCCACCTTTATAAACTTTAAAAATAGGTTTTGAAAATTACCCTGTTAAATATATATATATATTTTTTAAGGAAAGTTATTTTGATGTTTTATTGCATCTTCAGTTAGTGTGAATGTTTCTCACCCTTAGACTGGTACCTCAGTTTTGTTTTAGATGCATTTTGGTATAATCATTGTCAACAACTTGCTTTCTAATTCAAATAAGTACATATAAGTGAGACTGACATTTTGAAGTTGAAATGAGTTTTCTGTAATGTTTTTGCTTTATTTTGTTCCTCAGATCTGCAGTTACAAAGCAAAATTACTTTTATTGGTCTTAGATCTCTTCTTTTTCTTTGAGGTGTGCCAGACTGTTACAGATGTGTTAAGGCCAGATCACAAATGCTTTCTCTGTTGCTAAAATTACGTAGTAGTTGGAAACAAATCTGGTCAGGTTGTGAAAGCAGGCTAATTTCCCCAGCTTATAAACCTCTATATATCTCTGTTCCTTCATTCTCATGTTGTTGGAGTTAAAGGGATTCAGACAGCAGGAAAAGGAGATTTACTGTCATAAATATTATGAGAAAATGAATCAAACTCTCATTGTGTGAATACTCCTGATTTTGCCACTGCTGAGCTATTGAATATTTTTTTAACTCTTTAAGAATATAGATTTTTTTTCTTAAAAAAGCATTTCTATTTTTGTTATGGCTCTTCATCAAAACATTAGTATACAGAAAGCAAGGTTATTCATTTAAAACATATTGGATTTTCTGTAATGTTTACATAGTACTCAGGTACTTCAAGGTCCACAGAAAGAGCTGTATACATTTACTGAACTGCAAGGCTAGGCCTGTCAACATGCTTGAAAGACATCACAGAAACAGACATCTCTAAAACTGCTAGGTTTCTGCTGGACTCCACATATCTGTCTTTTTTCTTTCACAGATTTGATAGAAATTAATCTCATGTCTGATTAAAGAAGGAGGAGGGGGTTATCAGAAGCTCTGTCTGACCTTAGTCTGTGTTCTACCTAATGTGCTTCTAAGATGTTCCTCCTTAATGAAGGCAGGAAGTGGGAAAACTATAGGAGCAATTTCACTGATAAAAAAAAAAAAGCTAAAACAAACCCAAACATAAAAAAGCAAACAAACAAAAAAACTCCTTTGTTCTTTATGAACTCTAAAAAATTCCACGATGTTCAAGAAATCTAATTCAAAGTTTACATTTTTTGCTGTCATGTCCAGGTAGTGAAGAAAGTCCTGCTAAACCTGACTTGCACTGTTATTTAGAAAATGAGCAACTGGCTGTCATATTTGTTCTCTTCCCATTTACCTGTATAAACTAAAGTCACGTTGCTTTCAGAGTTGATTCTTAACATTGCTCACAGTTCATATAAAAACTATCTTCACATTTTGCTAAGAAACCATCCTTCATAGATTTAGAAAAGATGCCACTTTAATTTGCCAAGTTCCAAACATGTTGAGCAGTTTAAAAACTGAAGAGAATGATTTCCAGGCACCTAGGTCCGAGCAGAAGGAGGAGAGGAGGTGCTCCAGGCACTGGAACAGAGATTCCCTCACAGCCTGTTGAGGAGGCCATGGTGGAGCTGATGTCCACACTGCAGCTCTTGGAGGACCCCACACTGCAACAGGTTGATGGTGCAGTAAAGGAAAAGGTGGCCCATGGAGAGCTCATGCAGAAAGTGGCTCCTGGCCAGGAATCGTGCCCGTGGAAAGGACCTATGTTGGAGCAGTTTGTGAAGGTGTATCCTGTGGTAGGGATCCACAGCAGAGTGGGGGAAAAATGTGAGGAAGGAATGTCTGAGTTGAAGTTATGGACTGACTATAACCCCCACCCCTGAGATGTAGAGAACTTGGGAACAAAGCAGTGAAGTTGAGCCTGGGGAGAAGTGGGACTAGCAGGAAAAGGTTTTAGGTTTTGTCTCCGTTTCCTCACTATTGTACTCTATTTTTAATTTGCAATCATTTTCTCCAAGTCAAGTCTGTTCTGCCCATGACAGTAATTGGTACATGGCCTCCCAGTCTTTTATCTTGACCCATGTGCTTTTCCATGCTTTTCTAACTTTCTTCCCCTGTCGAGGAAAGGAGGGGAAGTGAGAGTGGTTGGGTGGGTATCTGCCAGCTGCAATGGTTGACCTACCACAGTTAGTTCTAGCTCAGTTTTAGTTTGGGAGTTTTTTAAAATAAAGTTACTGCTTTCACTGACAATTTAATTTTGGTATTTAAAATCCAAGTGAATTTTGTTTATTGCAAATTTTATTTGCTGATTATTTTTCTATTTAACTTTACCCAGCTGTTTATACTTGAAATAAGAGTAATTTAGAACAAAAGGGCAATTCTTATTGAGGAGCATGAGTAATACAACAGTATTGGTGGTATCTTTGTAACCAGTAGTGTTGTAAATGAAAAGGTAATTTGTATAAGCTGCATTTGCATTGGCAAATACATTTGTCTGATTACTGAAAATAATGCTTTTCTTGACGAGAGGAAATAGCCTGAAGGACCGAATGTATTTTGGCATCTCAAAGATTAGCTGATTAATTATACTTTTGATGGCAAGACAGAAGTGAGAAGCGAAGCAGAGACGACAAAAGCATCGGAGCTGAATAGGGCAAGTAGTTCTGAGAACGACAAATGGCATCAGGACCTCTGAGTAATATGGATGATCACTCTGATAGATTCTGTCAGCTGATAGACTCTGATATTAAGTCATGAAGGCTTTATTCCCTATTGGAATCCGATACTAATAAAATGGAATAATGCTTTTTTCTCAAGTTCTTAACTGCAATATAAAACTAATCAAGTCCAAAACTATTGGAAGCAAAAGAGGGCTGTAAAGTTGAGGTGCCTGCTGTTTCATCTACAGCTTTATTTTTCTCATATACTGTTTCTCATTTCCTGCACTTTAATAGGGCATAGAGATGCTTCTAAATAAAAGCAAACAGTGAGGTTGATTCCTGCTACTTTTCCTGTGTACATTTTATTAAATTTTAGAGCATTATATTCCATGATATTCTGCTGTGTATGCTTTTCACTTCATGGATATACAAAGCCCACTATTAGAGGCTGAGTATGCATATACTGTGATTTTTCTTATTCATATAGTAAGTACATGAGATAGTAATTCTTTACAGTAATAAAGATTATATCATCTTGACATGCATATCACCATACTCATACAAAAATGTTTCAATTTGTGAGCAAGAATTATGAATGTTTTTAATTCAGAATATTGACAGCTCTTCTCCCTTAACAATAATTCACAGGATATTGTATTCCATTTTAACAGAAATCAACTGTAGAACACTTTTTTTTTAAAAGGTTGGTATTGTCAATTGCTATCCCATTTGTATTACCACAGCATTTTATGAAAATAATATTACACTTACACTGAAAATTTGCATAGAATGTACAATCTAAAATCTTTGAGGCAAGATAGTACTATTTTATTTTCTTGTCTCTTGATGTTTTGTCCCTATGTAATCTCCTTTTTGCTTATCCAGTATATTTTGTCCATCTCTGTAAGCAATTACTCTGATGTTAGTCTTCTCTGTGGCCTTCATGTCCTATTCTACTTGCAGTTGTTGCAAACATCTGTATTACTGTTAACTTTAGATGCCAGTCTATTTCCTTCCAGGAACAAAATGGTGCTTTGGATGTGTTAGATGTAATAAAATCTACAAATCTCTTTTGGTACGAGGAGTTAAACTTTCATGAAGTGGCCTTCAGAAGTGATCCAGAGATTATAAAGCTCATTGATATTGAAAAACCCTCTGCTTTTCAAGTTATTCATTTCAAAAACAGAGTTTAACCTGGTTAATATTCCCTCTTCCAGTATGCCTAGAATGTAAAGTGCTGGATTCTATGCACACCCCTGGTTTCAATAGCAGAATATCTTCTTTTGATCAAAATTTGGACTAGGACAGGAAGATATCAAAATCTAATGTAAAAAAAGAAAGAAGAAGGGACTTGCCTCTCTTTTGAGAGAACTTCCTGAATATTCCTTAGTACAACCTTGCTAAACCTTTCTTCTGAACTTTCAAAGTTATGCACAGTCTAAAAAAAGTCTTTCTTTCTCTAAATGAGGTTAAGCCTTACCTTTCAAATGAAAGAAATATACTGAAGTATTTAGAACAGAAATCCTTGCTGAAGTGGAGGTCTGAGTCACGAAGGATCAAAATCTTTTTTATACAGTAGGATTTGTGTCCCATAGTCATCTCCTCTTCACACTGTTGTTTCCATATGAATTTCCCTTGTTTCAGAAGTTCTCGTAGTGTGCAAAATAAAATTTTGCTACGTGCTTCATTGATCATGCTATTTTCAGGGAAAACTGTGTTTAAAAAATTCCACTATCCAGGATCTCTTTGAGGCAAGGAGTCCTGATGGTACACCACAGACTGTTATGGGATTTTTTCTGTCCTTTAATTTTTTTTTTTCTGTAAGTGTTAATTGTATTTCTTAATTAGTGTTTAGTTCTGAAAGCAAGATAATTAAAATATAATCAGAAGGGATGTGTCTTTGTACATCTGCAAGATTTGAAATACTGTGGGGTGTTTTAAAGTTCTGATTGTGGCAGTCTTTTCACCAGTAAGCAGTATACACACCAGTTGGTAGCAGTCGCACTCAGGTTTGTGACCAGTAACAGTCAAGTCCTCAGCTTGAGGGGTAAATTCAGGGGTAAATTCATTCTCTTCAGCTTTTGGAGGGAGAAAGTGGAATCCTGGAAGTGTTTCAATGGAGAAGCAGAAGGAAGAAAGGTTACTGTCTTCAGAGATCCAAAATAGGAAGTAACAAAAGGGAAATGAAGACATAACCTGGATTAGATGAATTTGCACTGTCTACAGTCTGCAGCCAGAGAAAATACTTGTATTTGAAGCCCACTTCCTTGCAGGTTGGGCTCATTTCTGTAATGCTGGTATGCCCATCTAACTCACCTCAGAACAAGTTCTCAGTTTTTTAGCACTGTAGTGTTATTTCCTGACCTTTAAAGACAAGGAGGGAATTTTTCTGTGGGTGCCACTTTTATGAAGGCTATGGTTTTCCCAGTTTTATTACTTCCTTACACCAGCTTGGCGAAATAGTAAAGCAGGTGATTGATGTTAAACAGCAGAGAGATAACTTTGGGTGATGTTTGGGTGATGTTAATTGACTGAATTTGGGTGACTGAACCCTTTAACCCTCAGAAATACAGGCAGTAAGCTCTGCAACATCACGTGTAGGATTCTTGATTATCTCCAATGATGAAACCTATTAGGAAATAAATGAAGTTTGACTTGTATAAGAGATTGCTGGATATTTTTCCAGTGGGTTTGGTCAATAAGCTTGTTGCTTAGTTGAAATGTTGACTGCGTTTTTTCTGTTGTTTTTGTTGCTGGAACAACTGCATTGCTTTCTCAAGCTGATGTTATCATTCTATGCTTTCAGCACTGTACTTCCTTTTCTTTTTTGGCATCAGTCTTCCAGTACCCTAGTGAAATTGTTGGAAGCCCTTCTGATTTATGACTCTTCTATTAATACATGTGCCTGTGACAGCTAAGATTTTGCCAGTGGGGCAAAGTACTTATACATCATCAAACAGTAGCAGTTTGAATGAAAAATAGTAGTCCTTTATAAGGAACTGAAGGTGCTATCTGTGGCCTAAATTATTTCTTATTTTCTGTATTTATGACAGATTTTGCTAAAATCAGTCTTTCGTGCTTCAGAAATTAGAATCACTACTCTTCAGACATGCATTTACATTTTATTTGAAATAATTTGTTTTCGAAATAGATACAGTTGTTTATTTTGCTAACATGCCTACTTGCTTGTTGTAATTGCATAATCTGTAGAATTTTAGTGCAGGCTTTGACTAACTTGCTTTGTGATTAATAATCAAGCATCTCATTCTATGATAAAGTATATAATTGACTGGCATTCTTTGCTATGACTCACTTGGCTAAAATCTCTATTTTGATTGGGCGGAAAGGTGGGAGTTAATTTTTGGTTTAGCAGTAAAAACCTAGTTGAAATGATGCCAGATAAAATTACAGACATTTTGAACAATAGGAAAAAATTTGTTTTATGTATTCTGTAGTTAAAGGATATAAGGTGAGTTGGTTTGTAATTGCATTCTTGATAGTGTGTTGCCTTTTATTGGAAGTAACTATATTCATGCCTGACTTGGCTACTAGAAGTTCTTTTAAACTGTTTTAAAACCAGAAGTTTTGAGTATTTTTTTTTCCCTGTAGGTGATAAACTATTTGGCATCGTGCATCAGCACTTAAATGAACAAATACGAATACTTGATTTGGATGAATAGCCCTTACTACAAGTATATACTCTTGGTTTTTTCCTTTTCCTCTCCAGTGGACACATTTTTTCATTACTTTAGGCTTTATCAGAGCATATTCAGTTTTAATATATCTGTACTTTATGCACTTACATAAATCACTGTCTCTGAAGAGGTTTGATATTAAAATTTGTGCTGGTTTTGGCTGGGATGGAGTTAATTTTCTTCATAACTGCTAGTATGGGCTGTGGCTTGCATTTTTGCTGGGAACAGTGTAAATGACACAGGATGTTCTTGTTATTGCTGAGCAGTACTTTCAGAGTGTCAAAGCCTTTTCTTCCTCTTACCCCACCAGCAAGGGGACTGGGGGTGCACAGGGAATTGGGAGGGGGACACAGCTGGGACAACGGATCCCAACTGACCACAGGGATATCCCAAACCACAGGGCTTAGAGCTGGAGGAGAGAAGGGGGGGACGTTTGGAGGAACCATTTGTATTCCCAAGTCACTGTCACACATGATGGATCCCCTGATCACCCACTGCCAATGGGAAGTAGTGAATGAATTTCTTGTTCTGCTTTGAATTCCTTGTGTGCACAGCTTTTGCTTTGCCTATTAAACCTTATATCTCAAGCCTCACTTTTAGCCCATCCCACCAGAGGGAACTGCACAACTGGCTGTGTGGGGCGCAGTTACTGGCTGGGATTAAACCACAACACAGTGGAACTTAAAAGTACTAGTGTACAAATATAAAAACAAAAAACAGATTTATGATTTGGAAACACCATTGTTCCAGACTGCGGGACTGCTGTTGCTCTTTGGTTGTATGGCTAAGACCAACAGTGTCACCTACAGGTGAATCGGGTAGATTTCTTAGTTTTTCAAGTGGAGGTATCAGACACACAAGATAAGTTAGCTGTTGAAAAGGAGAAGATCTGATTTAATAGCTTTCCAGTTACTATCTTAAATCAGTTTTTCTGCTTATTATTGTTATGAAATTAAGTGTAAATACATAATTCAAAATATTTTTGTAAGCAGTACTACCTAAAAAAAGTTGGAAATAAATTTTTAATGTGTATAAAATGATTATTGGTAATATTCTGCCTATTTACTATTTAAAGTCAAATTGCACTGAAAATACATGTGATTTATGACATTAAATACATTTAGTGTCTATTTTTATAGAGGTCAAAATCCATTGTTTGTCAATTATTCAACTCAGTTCATTGTGGCAGAATGTTGAGGAAGTGAGTATGAAGTAAAATGTTAAAAATACTGCATTGAAAATATCAAATTAGTAAATGTTTTTAAAATTTGTGTCTGTAAAACATTGCTCCAATTGCATCTGTTACTTCCATACAACAGTGCTGACGTTTTTCTGAAAATAGAACATACAAACTTTATGTTAAGAGAGAGGACTTGTTCTTTAGTCCTTTTTAAGGGTTCAGCATCTTTCTCTCTTGCCAGGTTTGTAATTAAATTACTACTTTTTAGAAAGCCCTTCACTTGAGCATGACTGGGACTAGTTGAATCAAATGCTGTCTTGACGTGACAGGTTTTTAGGTGTATTGCTGCAGTCATGGGACCATCCAGTGACAACTGAATCACATGAGTTGCAAAGTACTTGTAATGTTTTAAGCTAGATTGTGAGTGACATATTTTTAGTGGCATCATCAGAGATGCTTCTGTGTAGTAAAGATGTGTGACTCTGGGAAGAGGAAGGCCTGGCTGGAGCTACTAAGTTTCTTCCGCTACTGCAACAGAATGATGAAGCTCTTAAGGAGAAGCTTCCTTTGAGTTTTCTATTCTTTGTTACTTTTATATTATTTATTTCCTTTTATCCCCCTCAAGTGGGGGAGATGTATAGCTATAGAGATATATGAATGGCTTTATGTAGACTGTCATGTATTGACTAGTCAACTATTGCATTTAGAGACCTTAGTGTTAGGCAGGTTGCCATACAGAAGATTCAGCAATAGACTTGAGAGTATTTTTTGTGCCTTCATAGGCACCAGTTTTGATGTGTGCTGTTTTTACTGTGGCTTTTTGTCATTTAAGAAAATATTTAAGACAGTGACAGTGAAAACTAAATGTTACTGCTTCATGTCGAAGGCACAATTCTAAGCACAATATTTCTGCCACTCCTTCCACTTTCTTGGTCTTGCTTTACTGTGTTTTAGACAGTCCATCTTATTCTTGCCAAGTTGTATGTATTTACTGCTGCATCTCTCAAAACAGATAAATGTGACACTGATTGGGCAACCTTGGTATTGGGGTGGGGGAGAGAGGGAAGAATTTAGTGTAGTAGAAAGTTTCAAAGACTTTTAATTCAGTTGTGTGCTGATATACAAAAATTATAGATCCAGTTTTATAGCTGTAATATGTTCAGTGAGCTCAATACCTTTGTGTCATGCAGCATGATTCTTGAATTGGAGTCTTCACTTAATGTCCTTCAGAAACTGCATTGTGTGTAAGGGTATTATATGTAATGTAGCACATTACAGCAATATTTTCTACACTCCATTGTAAATGACCTAGCAAGTGATACTAATGAGGTTAATAAGCTATTCCAGTATTTTTTTAATCTAGATGGAAATTCAAAATCTTTCAGACTTTAAAACTCTGTAGCAGTCCCTTGTACTTCTTATTCCTGCTCAATGCCTCCAAACTCAGGAGTGGCTCATCCTAGTGATCAGCAAGTCAAACAAGAGTGTCAGGAGACCTACAGGATGAAAACCAAACATAAAAAGGAAGCATGCAACATGTGGATGCAGGAACAGTTGACCTGGAAGGATTGTGGTTGAGTATGTTGAGCTTGAAGGGACAGGATTCGGTAAGAAAAAGCCCAGGAGCAGCAAGGAAGTCTTCTATGGGTGTACAGCAAAAGAAAAATTGGAACAGAGTACCTGATGGCAAAAGGCTTGTAAAAGGCTGAGGTACTTAATGCTTTCTTTGCTTTGGCTGTTATTGTTAGGCCTGGCTTTCAGCAATCCCTAAGCCCCAGAGACAAATGGGAAAATCTAGAGAAGGAAAATACAACACTTGGTGGAATGAAGTCAGGTAGGGGAATGTGCAGACAAACTGAGCATGATACAAGTTAATGCAATCTGATGATATTTTTCCCCAAGTCCTGAGGGACCTGGTCAAAGTTATCATGAGGTTGTTCTTGATTACCTTTGAAAAGTCATGTTGATCCTCTGTGAGGAAACAAAGCAATTTTTTCAGATGGTACAAAATTGGGAGGAGTGTTTGACAGATCAGATGGTTGCACAGTCATTCAGAGTGACTTTGACAGGCTGGAGAAATGGGCCAACCAAGATTTCATGAAGTTCCAGAGTTCATGCCATGTCCTACACAGGAGTCGGGGAGTAATTTTATGAACCCATCCAGGCTGCGGGCTGGTCAGATGGAAAGCAGCTTCCCAGGAAAGATATTCTGGTGGAAAACAAATTGAATGTGAGCCAGCAACATCCCCTTCAGTCTGGACTGCATTTCAGAAGGGCGTTGCCAGCAGCTCAAAGGAGGTGGCTGTTCCTCTCTGCTCAGCCCTGGTGAGGCACATCTGTGGTGCTGGGTCCAGTTCTGGGCCCCCCTTTATGAGAGGAACATAGTAGAGCAATTCTGGCAAAAAGCATGAAGGTTATTGAGGGATAAAACATCTGACATATGAGGAGAGGCAAAGCAAGCTGGGGTCACCCAGTCTGGATATGAAAAAGCTCAGATGGGTGTGATCTGAGTACATTGTGTATTTATGTGTAAAGAAGACTGAGCCTGACCTCAGCAGTTTCCAGTGAGTGCAAAAGAGGCAGTGGGCACACACTGCAATACAGAAAATTCTCTGTAAATGTGAGACTTTATTTTTTTTTTTCCTGTGAGGGTGGTCAAACACTGAAAGTTTGCCTAGACAAGCTGTGGAGTCTTCAGAGTTGGAGTATCACCTGAGAGATACTGGATACATATCTTTATGCAGTGTTCAGCAGACTCCTCTGGGTGACACTGATTTGAGCAGTGGATTGGATTGGTAGACCTCCAAGAGGCGACTTCCAACTTTATCCTTGCTGTAATTCTGTAAAAATCAAAACTAGTTTATTTTGATGGAATTGCTTATCTGATGTTTACTGCATGTATCAGTAAAAGATGAGCAAAGAAGGTTTCAGACACTATTTTGCCTGTTAGAATGTTCCTGTGTAATCATTAAAGATGACATTTTGTCAGAAAAAGTTCAAATTTTCTCTTCTAGTGATGAAATGCTTATAAGTATTTTTCTTTTCATATTTTTATATGTAAAATTAAGACTAAAAATCCTTAAAATACATTGTCTGAATGTTAAATTGTGAAATACAATGAATCTCAATAAGTAACAATAAAGAATGCCTCAATTTAAGTTCTTAAACTAGTATCAGAGAATCTGAAATTGAAGTACTTTGTGGTATGAACTAACTGCTCATCTGCATATGATTAACTAATGAACTTATTAAAAACACCAAATAAAACATTATAGATTTTTTTTCTCAGGCTTTTTGTCACTGAGGATCTTCAGTAAAAGTTGGAGGAAAGTAATTTTCAGGCGTCTCTATTACCATTACTATTTTATCTATGAAGAATTTAGAAGAATGATTTACTTCTGTTTGGTTTAATGGTCTTTTATAGCTGAAAAGATTCTGTGAAAGGTGTCTACACGTCTTTAAAATTACTTAGTAACTGTTTTGCACTTCCAAATACTTTTTTAAGCACAGTAAATTTTACAGGATGAAAACGCAGTCTTTTATAGTTAATGCAAATGATGCATTAAGTTAGACCCTTTTCCCAGAGTACAATTTAAATGTACTCAGAAGTCCAATTATCTTTGATTTAGATGTAAAAATCGCAGAATAACAGCTGTGCCTGCTGAGTGACTATTCCTCTGCAAAAAGATAGCTCATTTGAGCAGAGTTGAGGACAGGTTGCTCAGGGAATGTTTGCTTCTTTTGGATCTTTTTCAAATCTAACTGCTTCTGGTCAGTTGAAAATACAAGTAAATTACAAAATAGCATCAGGGGAATTGAGAGTTTATGTCCTTTAAGTCGTCATTTTACACATAACAGAATATCTTAGCTTGTCTAGCATTTATTGTGATTTATTTGTGGAACAAACCCCAGACATTATGCTTCAAATTATTGCTTACAAATATTGCAGGTAATAATGCTAAATTTGACAGCATTTAGAATACAGCTTTTTCCATACTACATCAAAGAAACTTTTTTGAGCACCTCTGACACTGAAGAATCACTTTACATGCAATAACTATAATAAAATGAAGTCTAATTTACAATAAAATTAGAATATATGTAATACTAGTATAAAGTATTCTTATTATAACAAAAACATTTTGTTATCATGAAGTGTCTAGTGACTTATATTATAACATGCAGTACTAGCAGGATATTTATTAGTAGCATATTAAATTACTAATATAGAGTAAGATATATTATCTAGGCTATATGTTATATATATGTTTTAGTTACTTAAGTTACCCATAATTGAAATTTGAAAGGGTTTTTTTTTTGTTTACATTGTAAACTGATCTTAAAACTATACAAAATAGTATGAGAATTAATCTAATTTGTCCTTCTGAGAAAACTAATGTATATATTTCACTGTTGAGAAATATTGCTCTAATTTCATTTTACGACACCCTGATCATGCAGCTTTCCTAAACCTCCTGGTAAACCTCCTTCGGGATTTACCTGTCTTCATTGTTAGAAGATTTTTTTTTTAATGGAAACCGCTTTTTGACCTAAATCCTAACCAAATTTTATTACCACTTTCCTTACCTGAATGTCTGTCTTCCCCAGTCACCACTATTTGCTTTCCAAAGTCTCTTGCAGTTGTAGTTATCTCTGTTTAGACACATTTATTTAGCCTAAGCATCAGTTTATTTAAACTTTTTTATAAAGGTCATGCTTCATTTATGTTTAGTCATTCTCATTTTTCACTTCTGGACTCTCAGTTGGTTTGCACTTCTTGAAATAAGTTGCCCAGAACATAATGTATTGCCCCAAGACCGTACTGCTGCTGAGCAGAATGCAAAGTTTATTTAGCGTGTCCAAATAGCAGCATTTCTGCTTCAAGGTTTCAATTTTTGCATCAGCAGAGCAGAGCATTTTTGGTTCATGTGATCATCAGACTCATCTGCTCATTCTCTTTTTGCTGTCCAGCTACTGCCTTGCTGTAGTTTTACAACTGTCAGTTGTTTTACATCCTGCATTTGTTGGATAATTATTTCTAAGAGTCAGATGCATCTGCTTTGGCTTTAGCCATGTAAGAGTTAGGCAAGGGGTCTAAACTGGTTGCACAGACTCATAGGGAGAGCACAACAGAGAAAAGACTTTCAAAGGCTGATTCATACTTGGAAGAAATGAACCAGCTAGAGGGAGCCTAGACATCTAATTTTGAGGGTGATTTTCTAAATTAGCAGGTAAGATAGGCAAGATAATCCTATCCTCAGTGTAGAATCTTGAAATATTCCTGACTCATGCATTAATGCATCTGTTCTTTAACTTATTAAGACATTTTAAAATTCTTACTCTGTTCTCCAATGTAACGTGTTTACAGCTCTGTCCAGCATTATATGATGTAATGTTTAGTGGATATAACCTGTAGTCTGTTAACGAGGATTATTCGTGAAAATGTGCAATGGTATTGAGGTGCATAGACTCCTGTGGAACTCTGTGTCTTTTGGTCCTTTCATTACAACAGCAAACGATATTTCCTCTTGGTGCTTGAAGAATCCTGCTGAAATCCAAAGGGCATGCTAGTTCTTAGCTAATGTAATCAGAGAATATAAATCTGACAATTTTGCTGTAGGTCTGTTACAATCACCTTCAACACTGGTTATCGTTAATATTAGCAGGCATAATTTTCTCTGGAGTGTAAACTTGAAAGGAAAATTTCATGAAATCGCATTTGCACGCAAGCAAATGAATTGCTGTTTGAGTTGTCATTTTGTAAACAGGTGTCACAAAATTGACTGCTAATGCAGTATCTGTTTAATATCATCATCTCAGCTGAACCCAGGCCTTTTTCTCTTCCTCTTACACTTATGTCTCCATATCAGTGATTTGCATTGATTCTTGAAAAAACCTGTTTGGAGACAAAAACATGAAGTTTCTCCCTCTTGCATGCAAATCTGTGATAGAAAATAAAACTGTTGAGTAAAGGTGTGTGAAAAAGATATTTGAAGCAAAGTGTCACTGTTGCCCTTTGCTTATTTCTTGCATAATATTGGGTTAATCCACATCTTGAGGTAAGGCTTGACAGGAGCAGAATGGGGGGAAAATCAGGCTAATCTTAAAATAGAAATAAATAAATCAAAGGTTATCATTATGTCAACAAAAGTTATTCTGAACCTTTTAATATTTACAGTTAATGAGGTATTGAGGACCCTTGTGATGACTCCTAAAAGCATTCCAGTATAAATAAATTGAAAAAACTGGGAACGGAGGTAGTCTTTTATCTTTGTCTCCTGAAGCTGTGGAACCAGAGCCTAAAGTTTCCTTGTAGAGGAGGAGTAACAACTTGGAAACCCTTTTCCTTGCAGCTGTGAAAGAAAAAAAAAAGAAAAAAGAAAAAAAAAAAGAAAAAAAAAGAAAAAAAAACAAAACACACAAGAAAAAAATAAAACCTTACAAAACAAAACCCTATTATCAAACAAAACCACCAAGCAAGCAACAATATTGAATTTCTCAGAAACTTCAATTTCCAAAATATCTCCTTGTTCTTACTTTTTCCCTGTAAGTTCTTAAACAAACTAACAACCTTACCCCAAGTATTGCTATAATGATATATAAAACCATACACAAATGTGTTCTACAGTCCATGTTTTGTTGTTGTTCTCTGTAATTTGTTGTATCTCTTGTTAGATATGAAAAAGGGGCTAGGGGAGAAGGAAATGCAAAATAACACTGGGAAGATTTGAAAACAAGCAAGCTGGATGCAGTGTCTCAAGAGACAGGCACTTGCTCTAAGTTGTCAGATTTGATTAAGGGAGCTTTTGGCATCAATCAGACCTGACAGAAGTATATCAGAGGTTAGTAAAACTGTAATTGGTGAACTGATTAACAGCAAAGAGGAAAAGAGGGTAATGTTTTGGATCAAACTTCTTTAAAACATTTAGATCATTATTTAAACTTGAAGTCTGAGTAGCTAATTATATATCTTACAATATAAGAGATGAATTTCACAAAATCGTGCAAGCTGTTCTTCCTTGCTATGGTTTTTAAAATAAGGTTTGTACTGACTTTAAACTGACCGTTTTGTCATGGGGAAAAAAGAATACAGAGAGCAGATGCTCATATCCTATTACTCAGTACAACTATTGTGATTCTAATATACATTGTTTTCTGTAGTTTCATCTCAGATTAATGTAACTACTCCACATGAAAACTACTCCATATTCTTTTAGTAAGACTATGAAAAAGGTAACAGCTTTCACATTAACAACAAAAGAAAATTACTAGTTGTACTGTCTTATCCAGTTTGTTTTTACTGTGTCAGAGTCTGTTGTATTGAGGTCTAAAAGTAGTACTGGAACTTAGAAGTGAATTTTGTCGGCTCTGGGACATCCAGGATTGTGCTGAAAGCATAAAATTTTATGTCTTTGCATACGAACTTAAATCTGTTAGTCATGAAACTGAGTATGCAACAAATAAAGTAATACTGAAAAAAAATCAATTCAACAGAATGTGTCACAAGTATCTTGCTCTGCTAAGTCAATGTGTTGATACATTGTCAATCAGTTGCCTTGTCATTAGGTGGAATAGCTGGGTTCTGTAAAGGAATGAAACTATTGTGTGTTCCTAGACTCATTATAAAATGAAACTGAACAGAGTTATGTTGCTTCAGTTAAAAAGTCATTGGCTGTTTTAAGTTCTGAATGACAGCTGTTGCAATCCCTTGTTGATTTCTGTTGTTTATTGACAATTGCTGTTAACTTTGGTGACTTACTAATTGCTTCTAATAAGCATCAATATAATGCACCTCTTTTGTAAGTCTTCCTAGCATGGTAAGCTGAGTCTTTTATGTTAATACTTCTTGTAAGTGTAGTCTTACTGTTACATGTTTCTAAGATGCATATATATTTATATATGTATGTATGTGCGTTTATATGCTCTTGTATTGACATTACTTTAGACCGCAAATACACGTTCAGATTTGTTAGAACGTCATCTGTTCAACTACATGGGTATACTGCTCATCTGCATATCTTTGTATGGTAAGGAATCTGCTTTGCTAGAAACATAATTCTGTTTTAACTGTGTTAAACACAGCATCAGATGGTTGTTTCTGATCTATGAAGAGATAAATACTTGCATTCATTATTTATTACTTCCTACCTCAGATTCTTGTTTTGAATTGCCACCCTCTGTTTTACTTTCTGTATGTTTATTCCACTCCCTGCCAGAGCTCCAGCTCACGTGAAGTTTTTTTTAAATGCTTGAATAAATCACAGAGTAAGGGTGCCATAAAAGTAGGAATAAAACCAGCATTATGAAAATGACTTGCAGGTTGCTGCTCATGTAACATGTTTTGATGGCATTTTACCTCAAAGGTTGCCAGACTGGTAATGTGTCTCTCATGGTGTGTGATATCAGCTATCTAATATTAAAAATTGTGAGAAATTCCAAAGTATCGCTTATTAGAAGGGAAATATTTTCAAATCATATGAAGCTCCAGCATAGCAGCTCTGCCTACGGATTTGCAGAATATGCTGCATTCCAATGAGTATCTGCTCTGGGTGGATGTGTGTAGTTGTGTGCAGTTCTATGTGTCTCCATTTTTGCAAAAGTTAAGATCTTGCAATGAGTTTCCTGCCAGAACAAACCACCAAGATAAATAGTTACAGCATGAATTGAGTAAACTGTGTAGGTTGCCTGCGCCCCCTTGCCAAAAAGCTGTCAGAAGATGAGGAGTGCTGGCTGTGACTGAGCAAAGCTTCCTCTAGGATGAGGTATGGGAAAGTTGTAAATGTGTGTAAAGGAGCAGGGGCATAGAGAAGACCAGTAGCAAGGTGAAAACAATTAAAGACAAGCAAGTTCTACTAACAGGAATCGACAGAAGTAGATCTTTGAGAAGGTGTCTTTGAATCGTAACAATAAAGCAGCAGTGGCTAGAGCAGAATTCTTTATTGCTATCCATTCACCACTATCCAGTGGTGAATCACTGTGGTAGAGACCAATTTATTACAGAACATAGAAAGGGGCTGGTTCCATGCTTTCCAAAGCTATTAGATCCTTAGGGCTTGTATTTCATACCTATGCTATGTTTTTTTCTTTAACTGTATATACTAATGAATTGGACCTTAAAATGGTTTCCTCTCCAGCATCGAGGCACTTCAGAAAACACTTCTGTTTGAAAGTTTACTGAATTCCTCTATTTCAAATGATGCTTGATTTTGTCGCATTTAATTTTAGTAAGAGAATTCCTTCTAATGTGCAAATTATAAAATTCTTTCCAGTTGTATCTGATCATTGTTTTATGTTGTTAAAAGGCAAATTTCTGAAATACCTAGCATGCATTTTCCAGTGTGTTTTAAATATTTCAGTTGATTCCACGTTATATTTTAGCTGTTTCTGTCTCTTTGCGTCCCCTTAGTTTTGGCTGTTATGTCTTCAATGAGACTTCCTTTTGCTAATAACAAAGTGAGTAACTCCAGCATCATTGGTCACTGAGCAGGAGGAGCACAGGAGGAAGCCTTTAGAGAATAGATGCTCACATAGCCACAGGCATCAGAATGCTTCTTTGTATAATAAGATTCAGTTTTCTCTTTTCTTTCCTAAGGATACTCTTATATTGAGAGTTACTTAATAGAAAGTGGGAAAGGTACAAAGAAATGTTAATGCAAAATGAAAAAGTGGCTGTTAAAAGGATAAAGCAAATAAAGGATGAAATTACAGAAGAAGCATGTATTTGTTGCAGATTTAATCAATGCTTTGAGAAGCAATATTGTGAACCTCACAGAGAAATATAAAATAAATAGAATATTTGCTGTTTATTTATCATAATTCTGATGGTTACAAAGAGGAAGAAGTGCTTTTATATAGGTATGTTAAATATGAAAATATCTCTATTGTGCTGCAGGTGTGAGATTACATATGATTATGACGTGTTTCTGGATCTTGATCCAGCTTTGGGAAGATAATTTCATTTTGGAAACTTCCCATCAAATACAACCTTTATTACTGTGATCATTTGACATCCACAATATTTTCTTGATGCAACAGTCTCTGGATTTGATCATTATAATCTCGAGTTTATTCTACAGTTTCTTTCTAGAAAGAATGATTCTAATGCTCAGCACGTATGAATTCAAACTTATGTGTCAAATGTTTCAAAGTACAATGTTTCAATGTGTGTATGTGTGTACCATTCTATTCTGTTTCCACTATTTTGATGTTGTAAAGGAGCCCATATTTACATCTTGTGCAAAGTAAAGGCAGTGCACTGCTGATGCTCTGTTTTCAGTATGACAGCATGCAGGCTTATTTTTGGAATGGTGGTGATACTCAGAACACCCAGTCTCAATACTTTTCTACTTTTTATGTTACAGAAATCTGTGTAACCACACATTAAAATACAACATGCTCAAGCACGGGACATGGGGCTTTTTCTGTCATCCCAGTTGATGTTTAAGCTGAGATCAGAGTCAACCAGTACTTTATACCTGGTCTGATGATATCTGGCACATAGGAAAAGTGATCCAGGTCTATTCTGATTATTTTATGGCAATTATAATAGTCAGGAAGTTTGTGGTGAGGTAGGGTGTGTGTCTGAGTTTTGATTTATTGTTATGTATGTGAAAGGGATAACAGGTCAGATGAGTGACAGACGAAGGCTGAAGTGGCTAAGACCAGAAAAAACTGTTCTCAAAAATGGTCTTGAACTTAAAAGCAGTGAATTTTGTAGTATGGCATGTTATAACTAAGTCTTTTATGAAGTTTGTTCTGAAATATTTTCGTATGTGGTTTGGACCTGTGGGAGTGTAAATTTGGGGGGATTACCATAGTTTTTTTAGGCTCAGTGTGTGTCCTAATTATTCAAGCAGAAAACAGATACTAGTCATCGGCAAAATGTGTTTGGGGGAACTTAAAAGCAGCAAAGAGATTCAAAGAATTGAGAGTAAGCTATTGAAAATGTAGACCTTCAAGGCTGTGCCAACTGCTAGAAATGAATGTTGGCCCTGTATAAATTAATGGAAGATCATTTGATTTTAGTAAGACAGTAAGCCTTTTCAGATTAAGAAAACCCCCAAACAATGAAAAACCCCAGAATTTTCATCATGTTGATCTTCTGAAATTGTGGTGAAAATATAACTTCCTTTTACCATGAATTCTGGCTTCAAATGGGACTGAACAGAATCTGACAAAAATAATTAGCAAATCATGCAATTATAGAAACATGTATTTTCACTGTCTCTTGAATTTTGTAAATTGATGTTGAAATTATCAGCTAGTGTTGTCCCTTTTGACATAATTTTTCAAAGTGAAATAATTTTTTTTTGTTTGAGTTCTTACCTAAAAATTATGTAAAACCATCTAGGGATATGTTAAATAACCCCAAAGCTAAATGACATAATTTTGAGTTGAAATACTTGGATTATTCCTTTTAAACAGATAACTCCTTTGGTGTTACAGTGAAATTGAGTGTCAATGCTCACTTAAGACAGAAGACACTGTGAAAAGCCCACGTTTCCCTAACAGAAAAAGTCAATGTGGAATAACAAATGATAATCAAAAAAACATTGGGAAAAGAGAAGTGTGTGTGCATATAGGAACTTGACTCGACAGTAAAAATATTGACAGTTAACCCATTTCTATTCAGCCATATCCTAATACAAAAACCAGATTGAAATATCTTGCATGAGTTGCACTTCATTAAACAAATGTGACACTTTATTTTCTAGCTATTTCAATACTGAAAGAGGTGAAGTGGTGAAATAGCAATATAAATGAACACACTTCTCAGTGTGCTGAGAGCTCAAATCCATGTAAAAGAAGAAAATATTAAAAAGATTTTTTTAATATTTGGTTTCTGTGTCCTTCTCTTGCCCCCAAAGAAAAAGCAGAATCCTTTTGCTGAATCTGAGTTTTGATTTTAAAACTCAAAGGATAAAATATATTGTCTCTGAAAATTAATTATTAAAAGAAATATCACTACTGCATTTAAAACTAATAATGAGATGACTCATAATGCTGTTTGATTTATTATTTTAATTGAAAAAAACCCTTTGTTAGTCTTTGCTGGTAGCAATTTCTTTTAGGTGATACTTTTAAATAACATTTTATATATTTGAATTCAATTTATAATTTGCAACTACAAAGCTGATCTGTTTGGGTGGGGTTTTTGAGAATTTTTTTCCCCAGCTGTAATTTCTATCTGAAATCTCTAGCAAAACATTCTCTGGAGATCTCTTTTCTTACTTAATATACTGTCTCATTTAGTATAGCTTTTAATTCAGGTCATTGCTTCGCATGCATTGCCATTTTAAAACAAGATCAAGGTAAAACACCATTATAAGAGGTATTTAGTCATCACTCAAAAACAGAAGAATTAATGATACAGTTTTAAATATATATCCTGATAACATGACTGACATTAAAAAAAAAGCTGTGATATGGATGTTGTCAATTTAGATTTAGCAAATTAGCTAAGTAGCTTGCTTTTGTAGTATTTCACACCTTAAAGCCTTAATATGCATTGCTAAATATATTTCCTCACTGTTTGCTAATTAATGTTCTGTGGAAGTACAGCTGCTAATATTTTGTGGTTGATATGGCTCATTTTAAAGTGCTAACAGCTGCATCTGTAGTAGTGTTACATTTCGGTTCATAAATTATGGACATACATTTTTATGTATTTTACACCTACTATTTTGTACAAGCATTTGAAAAATCTTTATTTGCTAACAAAATGCACCCAGTAATATTTAAACAAACCATGAAAATACCCCCCGGATACCATCACTCTCTGAGATAATAGTGACTCAGTGACTCTTTCATGTGTAAAGTTTTAAATGTTGCAGGAAATGAACATCTTTTCTCTGTAATATTACAAAGTGTCTTCAGGAGTTCTTGGTAATTAGTAAAGACTGATATATTCTGATGGTAAAATTGGACTGGAACAATATTGTGTGACAGTGCAGGGAAAAATATTTTTCTGAGAATAAATAAATACTATCGGGATATATCTTGTGGAGAAGACCAAGAGAATAAAAAGTATTCATAAAAGTGTTTTGTAAAAAACTTTTTTTTTTTCATATTTTAAAATACATCAGCATAAGCAATCCAGGAGGGTCCTGCAGTGTGCTGATGAGAACTTATTCCTCTGTAGATAGGACTTGGAGGAAAGGTGCTTTGCTGTGCCTCATAAACAAGGAGGAACTTGGGATGTCCAGACTGAAGACAGACTTGGCAATAGCAGCAATGAGATGTTGGAGTTCAGCATCTGGAGGAAGAGGAACAAATCAGAAAGGAAGCTCACAACCATGGACTTCAGGAGAGCAGAGTTTGGCCACTTCAGGGATCTGCTTGGAAAAGTCCCATGTGATAAGTTTTACCTTAGGAGGGAAGAGAGAGTTCAAGAAACCAAGAAAGCTGGTTAATATTCTTCCAAGTTCAAGAGTGGTCCATCCCAGTGAATAGGAACTTGGGCAGAAATGAATGGATAGGAACTTGGCCTGCATGAATGAAGAACTTGCTCCAGGTCATACACAAAAAAGAAGCATGCATACAGAGTGAGGGAGCAAGGACATGCAGTCTGGGAGGAGTACAGGGACATTGTCTGACCATCCAGGATTGAACTTAGGAAAGCTGAAGTCCAGACAGAATTGCATATGCTCATGAATATCAAAGAAAATCAGAAAGGCGACAAAAGGAAGACTAAGGACAATCTGGGCCCATTGCTGAATGAGACAGGGGGCCTGTGAATGGCACAGGACACAGAAGAGGCTGAGGTAATAAATGCATCCTTTGCCTCAGTCTTTGCTAGCAAGGCTGGCCTTGAGGAATCCCAAGTTTTAGCAACTGGGGGAAAGTGTGGAGTAAGTAAAGTGTACCCTTGGTGGAAGAAGATCAGGTCTTAAGAGAGCAGGCGACACATATGTCCATAGTCTGATTGATCTGCATCCACAAGTGCTGAGGAAGCTGGCTCCTGTCGTTGCAGTGTCACTCTTGATAGTCTTTGATCAGCCATTATAACTGGGAGAAGTGACTGGAGAAAGGCAAATGTCACTCCTGTCTTCAAGAAGGGCAAGAAGTAGGACCCATGGAATGCCTGGTTGGTCAGCCTCAGATGGGAAAGTGATGGAACAGCTAATGTTAAAAGTTTCCAGATACATGAAAGACAAGAAAATACCATCATGAGTAGAGTTCTTGGTTTCACCAAGGGGAAGTCATGCTTGGCCAGCTTGATAAATTTCCAGCAAGAAATGGCTGGCCAAGTAGATGTGGGAAAAACAGTGGGTATTGCCACCTAGATTTTGGTAAAGCCTTTGATAGTGCTTTCCCCAAGATCCTCATAAAGATGCTTGTTGATATGTGGGTTGCTGAGCAGACAGTGGGGAGAGGCTGATACACCAAGAGGATTGTGCTGTCATATAGAGGGACAGGACACTGACAGGCTGGAGAAATGGCCTGAAATATCTACATGAAACAATGAAGTTTGGTAGTTACCATATCCAGGACTGGCGGAAGGTGTCCAATCAGTTTTACCAGTGCAAGGGTCAAGATACCAAAATGTACAACTTGAAAGTATGCCTTTGGGCAAAATCATTTCATGGGGAACTGGGAACTGTCAGGTCAGGCTTAGGTGTGAGGGGAGGGTCTTAGTTGTTTACTGTGCTCTGAAGAAGGTTAGAAATATTTTATCACAGATGATTTTAGTGAAATGATTTTAGTGAAACACAACCATTAAATGATAATGTAAGTAGTTTGTTCTGGATAGCCGGTTCAATGTTTTCATGTGGAAAATGTATACAAAGGGGGCACCTTAGCTTGAAGTTATTAGTTGATATTTCCATATGGTTTTCCATACTGAATCCTACTAATGGCCATCCAACACATGTAGATGTAGCAAACTGTCTGCCTCATATATGAAGCAGGTAAAACTTAGAGGTAACTTTATGTTCTACATTGCATTTACACTGCTGTATGTTAAATTACTATATTTTTATAAATTTGTATGTGCTTAATATTTCTTTTTTTTTCTGCTCTGCTAGATGCTTGTGACTACTCCAGAAAAGTGGGATGTAGTGACAAGGAAAAGTGTTGGTGATGTAGCCCTCTCTCAGCTGGTAAAACTCTTGATCCTTGATGAAGTTCATCTACTGCATGAAGACAGAGGACCAGTGCTCGAAAGTATAGTAGCACGTACTTTACGACAGGTAAGAGAGAAAAAAATCTTCAAAGTGATTTTGTTTTGGTCAAGAATAGATAGATATCACTGTAAAGGGTAACATGCTTAGACAATTAAATAGAAATGCTTAGGCAGTTTACAAATTATTTTACGAATGTTCTGTTTTAAAGCTGTGTATTAAGAATGCGGATTTTTTTTGTCTTCTACCTTCTTTTCTGTATTATATCAACTGTCAAATTCCTAAATGCATCCTTTATTACAGTTCTGTTTTCCTTACTCATAATTTATTTGCCTAATTTATTCTACTGTAAAAGTAATTTATTCTACTGTAGAAGATCCTTCCTGTAAAGGAAAATTAAACATTTTTAAGCAAATAATAATCAGGCCAATATTTTAACACAACAAAAATTGAAATTATTTTCTTGCCAGGAATGCTCATGTTCAATTAGCAGCTTTCCTAAGAGAATTTCTTTTTTGTTTTGATTAAGAGGAGTATCTAAAATCCAGGTAAAACTTTCAGCACTGCTAGAAAATTACTACATAATTTTTAGTCTACCATAAATGGGCCTTCTGTTTTTCCCCATGATTTAGTGGTATTTTCTAAATACCACGATTTGAAATGGAAAAAAGGAGAAAACTGATTTTTTTCTTGAATCTTGTATAAAAGAAGAATTCAGAGTTAGGCAATAAATAAGATCGGTCTCAATGATGAGATGTGCTTTTACAAGCAAACTAAAACATGGAATTTGGAGATGAATAAAAAGGAAGGATTTAAGATAAACATATAATGGGAAGGATAGAGTGCAGTTTTTTGTTTGTTTGTTTGTTTGTTTTTTTTCATGAAGAGGAGAACTCTATCCATACAAGTAACCTGTAACAAATTAAAATGGAACAGTTATTTTTTATGGCTGTATTTGTAGCATGTTAAATGTTTAAAGCCTTTTAGCTTTCAAGATTTTTTTTTTTCTTGGTAAGGCTACACTAACCTTTTTAAGGATTTTGAATCATCTGATTCCAGCTCTGCTAAGAACAGAATCAAATGGATGTCTGCTCTAACCCAGGACAGAAAGTGTTGAGTTCCTGTATAAAAAAACAATATAAGTAACAATTCTTTAGAAGATGTTAAGTTTAGACTACCTCAAAGGCGCTAAACTTTAGCTGTCCAATGTTGTATTTTCTTTATTAAGTGGTTTTGATAACCTTGTTTTCCTTAGGTGTCTTTATAGTAAAGCATCTCAGGTTTTAGCAGTGACCATGATAATCATTTTCTTCATGTCAGATTGCAAGACTTATTCATTTCTTACTATGAAATTTTGTGAGACTTGTAAGATAGGCTTCAGCTGTCCAAAGTATATGGTGGGAGCCATTTTATCTGTTCTACATTACTCAGCTTGGCATTTGGTTTCTGCTTTGTTTGGACACAAATCTCTGCATAAGCCTGTGCAGGTAACTTAAGGAATATAAAATTTGAGGCAATTATGTCTTGGGTACTGAATCCTATCTTTAGTGCATTTATTGTAATATAGCAGTATCTTGCTTCAGCACTCATTTAAAAAATAGCTTTTTTAAAATAGGGTGTTTTAATTTCCTAGGATTTCAAGGTTTGTTCTACCTACTTAGTTGGAATTTAATTCGTCTGGAGCTAAAGCTACCCGGTTGTAACCCTTCCTTAAGTGAAACAGTTGGCAAATAAAGCAATACACAAATCTTGCAACTGACCATCTCACCACCTTATTTATTCTAATTTGATAAGATAGACAGTAATGGAGAACCATATGTATCTTTACAAGTAGGTAGCTTAGGAGAGGAAAAATTTACAGTATAAAGGTACGCTAAAAAAACCCACCGTTAAAAAGACAGCAAAAT
Source organism: Phylloscopus whistleri (assembly GCA_017589585.1). Lineage (NCBI taxonomy): Eukaryota > Metazoa > Chordata > Aves > Passeriformes > Phylloscopidae > Phylloscopus > Phylloscopus whistleri. Next base: position 3,811,956 of record JADMLD010001389.1, on the reverse strand, counting down.
TACTTGTAGAATTTTTTAGAATTGTGCTGTAGAAAACAATGGGTGACAAAAATATTTCAAATTGCAAGCCTCCCAGAGAGCCCGGGGTCAAAGAAACAGGAGATGTTTTGTACAATTGTTTTGGTTTTTTAATAAGAAAACAAATAATAAGAGGATTACTTTTTAAAATTACACTGAAATGTTATACTTCAGCATCTGAGCTTGCAGGCATAGTTCTGTGAAGTTTGCAGCATACATCCACAGCTATGAAGTTACTGAAACTTTTACACAGTCAATAAAAAAAGACAACATAATGTTTCTGATTTCAGGAGAATATCCCTGGAGTTTAGTCAAAATACTGTTATAGAAGCTCAAAGTGTAAAAAAAAAAAAATCACATCTAATGTTTTAATATTACTTTGTGTGGAAAAAAATATTGTTATATTGTTGCATTTCCTTGGTTTTGTTCCTTACTTATAATTCCATTTTATGTATTTTGATACAAATTCATAAGTGTCCCTGGAGCACAAAAAAAGGTCAGGATATTCAGCCCATCCCTGGAGAATGCCCTTCTGTCTTCAATGACTTCAATCTCCTCTCCAGCGTTTCTGAAAGTAGTTATAGAATTTACTTTTCATTGGTATCTGTAGAAGTATCATACTTGTTCAGTGTTCATGCACACAGGAAGTAAGAATAATGGTTCACTTCTTGAAAAACAAAAAAAAAACACCCCAAGGGCAATATTAATCTGAAATATCCTTATGTCAATTACAGCTTTGCAGTAATTGCTGAAATCAATTACCTGATTTGTATACTGGTTTAAGACATCCAAAATATTGACTATATTTTCTTAATTTGTAGTAGAGGGACAGGTAATTCAAAGAAAAATCAGTTGCAGAGTGTAGTCATTAGATCAGACTGGAGGATGTTGTAACTGAGATCTATTCTGGTAAATATCATTGACATTTTCCCACTTGCTGTACTGTCACTTTTGGCAGGAGACAGTGCATTCAAGTAGTATAATTTTTGATCTGACCTGGAACAGGCATTTTTTGTATCACTTCTAGAACAGAACTGTGATAAATTCCTTTGAATACTACTTCAGCCTTTTCCATAAATCACTAATAGCAACTCTAATAATGCATGTACCTGTAGTTCCATCTGGATCATACTTTCCTAGCTTGTATGTGAGACAATGCCATGATTTCCTGTGCAGGTCAGGATGTATAGTGTAGTGCCTTTTACATTTTGCAGGGTTTGCCTGTCTTAGAGAAAAAGCATCTCTCGTGTTTCGTTGGAGGTTTGGGGGGTGTTTTGTTTAGATGGTGTACAACAGTAAAAAAGACAGTGGATTGGGGTGGTTTTTTTGTCTTTTTAAGAATTAGTATTCAACTAGATGCTTGGGCCTGCAACTGTGCCAGAAAAGGATGTTTTGAGATCTGTATTGATATGAGGTAAAAATACAGCTATCCAAATGCATTCTTAAAGTAGGAATATCCTGATGCATTAGCAGGTCTGTCCTAATTTGTACCTCCAAATACTTGAATGATTGATGTACTTTCCCCCAGATGAACACTGAGTCACACCACTTACTGTAAGACTTTAACACGCTCATTTTAACTTATGGCATTTTTTAGAATTGGGTTTTATTTAAACCTGGAAGGAGCATATATATTGGAATTGCTGACAGTTTTACTCATAGCAGAATGAAAGGCATATTTGTGCATGTTTGCACTTTTCAAATTTTAGAGAATGTTTTTGCAAGTGATTTAAATTGACTTTGCTAAACATTTTGGTGGGAAAATTGCTCTGAGCTCTGTTATATACTGTAGGTATAACATCAAACAACTTATTTGAATCCAATTTATAGCTTTGATGTTTAAAGTTTTAGTCCAGAGCATAATGCAGATGTAAAACTGAAATACTTAAACTTTTTAATCAAACTTTACGCACTACTGTAATATACTAAGGTTATTAGCCTGAAAGGAAAAAATTGACAGTTTTTACAGGCCACTGAAGTATTTTGCTATAATTATTCAGATTTTGATGGCTTCCTTGCTGCTTATGGGTATTTTTTCACAACAAACCATACTGAATACTATACTTGAGTTGTACACAAGTTTTGATACCTACTTTCAATATGTGAATGATAAATTAAATAAAAGAAAACCCATATTTAAACCCATCTTGCTTAGATTTGGGGATACCAGAGCTGCCATCTTAGATGTACAGATATTGTTCTCAGCACTGTTTCATTCTTCAAATTTAAGTTTCAGTTGCTTTATGTTTCTGTATTAGATCAACAAAGTTACTATTGCTATAGGTGGGATAACCCATCAGTACAAGGAATACAGGAGATTCCTGGAATGCATGGATGAGACATGCCTCCTCCAGGCAATAGGGGACTCAACAGAGAGAGGTGCTGTGCTGTACCTTTTACTCATCAAGAAAGGAGGGGCTTGTTGGGGAAGTGAAGATCAAAGGCAGCTTTGAATGCAGTGACCACAAGATGTTGAAGTTCTTCTTCCCCTGGAAATTCTCTTGTTTCCTTTCTGACCTTGCTTTTCTCATGCTACCTTATTTAAGGAGCTTTTCCTTTCAGCTGTAATGTAGTTTTCATTGGTCTTTTTTTGCATTTTCAGTATCTGTAGAGCCTTATTATTTCCTCTACCTATTTTTTTCTGACCCTTTTGTTCCCTCTTTTACCTCTTACTGGAGATCATTGGCAAACAAGTTTAGATGTTTCTCATCCAAAGCCAAATGTCTAATTGTAATCAAAACAGGAAATTTTATGTGCTTGGGATCCCATTATTGATTTTGATAATTTGATCAGTTTAAAAAAAGAAAAGACTGGTAGCTAATGACATAAAACCAGCTGCTTAGATCTGTGTGTCTTGTGTCAAATGGTAGCCCGCTGTAGTTCCTATATGGATCTTTTGGGACTAGAATGACAGTGGCATTTCATTTGGTTCTTCAGCTCTCATCTTGAGTGACTTCTATTAGTCTTTTGTCTCTTTGCTATTCCTTATATAAACTAATCAAGTTACTCAGCATCTTTTATTAAAGGATAAACCAAACAAGGTTACTGAAGCCTTCGGCAATAATTTTTCTGTTTCAAACAATAGTGTTGTGGGGCTTTTTTTCACTGGACTTTCCTATATTCACTATTGTATTTGCAAAACATATCAGCAAAACTGGATATAGATTTTTGTATTAGTTTGGTTCTGGCAGATACAGAGGTAGAGTGATTCCCTTCAATTATGCAGTTCTATCCCTTTTATACCCTTAAGAACTGCAGGTACTTAATTTGCTAACACATCTTCTTCGGAGCTTGCATTCGGGTACCTGTTTGTTAAACCCTCAAACAAACCTCTTTATAGTTGCTGCAGGATTCACTCATTGCTATAAGGATGTTTCCTGAGAATAGTGTCTCATTTTGCAGCTGTGGCCTGTTATAGAATGAGTCATATGAAAAAAAATTTAGTTTGAACGGGGCTGTCAACCTAGATGTATCTGTATGGCTGACACACACATCAGTTATATTAACTCTGCCAATCACCTGCCTTTCTTGTCACCATTTGTTTTGTACTGCATATCATCAATAAAATTATTGAATAGAGTTTGGCTTAGAAAGCAATTAGAGGAATCCTTTTTAATGACTGCTTTTCAATTATATGTTCTTTTAAAGTCTGTCAGTTCATCAGCTTGTGATAAATTTAATACATGTTTTCTTCCTATTCTGGCATGTTATTTTTAGGCAATATGTTGTGCAGCCATATGTCTAATGAGTCTTACATGAGTCTAAGTCTATCTTGTTATCTTTTGCACAACCTTGTAGTTGTGTAAAAATTACTTTTTTAAAACTACTTTTTTAAAACGAAACCTAATCTCCATTGTTTGGAAAATGTTATGTATCAGACATTTGAATTAATCTTCAGAAGCTTTTCTCTTACTGTGCATGGAAAGGATGTCAGGAACTCGTTCTGCATCTCGTTTTTTGTTATTGATATATTTTTCCATTTTAGTGATGCAACTGGATTTTAAAATGTGATAGTGATTGTCATACATTTTATGGTCTTTCATATTATGGTAAAGCAGTGAAAATAATTTGTAGAAAGGTTCAGAGATATTTTTGTTTCTTAGTTTGGAAACAAAACAGTAAGCATAACATGAAAAAGCATTCTGTCAGTCAGGAAAACTGACACTGTGCCAGGTGTAGAAATATCTTAACAGATATATGCATTTCTTAAGACAAAGTAATGCATACCTAATATTTAGCTAAGGGAGAATATATGGCTTCTAATAGTGCTTTCTGCATGGTTACATTTTTCAGTACCTCTAGATTTTTAAATATATTCTAAATGGAGGACTGAGATCACAGTATTTTCAGGGTTCATTGGATGCAGAGTAAAACTAATAAAATTACTTAACTAGATGGTTGCCTAGTAACAAATGCATTCTGTGCAGAGTGAGTTGTAGATAACGTCCTATATAGAATCTTCAAAACTGTATTAGTAATTGCATTTTTACTATGTACTTTGGTTTTGCAATTTCACTGTTTTTTCCATTTCTGTTCATAAAACTAGACAACTGCACCTATGTGGACTTATTGACAATTTAACTCTTTCATTACTAGTAAACAATATAGCAACAAACAAACACTGATGAAACATTCTAACAAACTTCCTGCTTTGTAATTTTGAAACATTTAAATATTTTTTTGTTTTAATTCTCTGAGCCCTACTCAGAGTAGGAATGGAATTTTTCCATTTCTGTTTCTCCTTTGTTTTGGCTAAATAGCACAGATCCTGTGAGAGAGTGAGACATAGAGCCATTCTGTGGGTATGATAGTATCCAACTAATAACTAATGTGAATCCCCATATGTAGTACTTCATTCTTACTACCACTGAACAGGGGATTCAGGAACCTGAGTTAAGAATGCATCTTCTTGCACATCTGCACTAAAAGCTAAGAAATGCTTTTGTCTAATTTTCTGAGTATCTTGTCTTCAGTGTACATTTGAAGGGCATAAAGACTGACTGTAGAGGGTGTGTTGAAGTGATCCTGGGTCATCTGAATATCAGATTAATTTCTAACCAGCAGACAATTCTTCAAAGATTAAAATGTGTAAACTTGTCTGCTTCACTTAATTCTGTGCTCAAGTTGAACAATCAGAGATATGCTTTCCAGCTTGATTGTAATTCATTCTGTGAATGTGATATTTTAATACATGGAAATGGGAAGGCTGCCAAGATCACAAAGTTCAGGAAGAACTTTAGAAGTCAGATAAAAGAGTATCTCTATGCACAGTCTGTATGCTCTCAAGTGGCGGCTGTAATGTAACAAGATGATATGCAAATCTTAAAACCTATTAGGAAGAAAATGATCCTGCTGTGATCAATTTACAATCCAGAGAGGCACTTCCCATACCTGATCCTTTATCCATTTACAGCATAAAAGCAGTTGATGCTTATGTGGAAATCGATATTGGATAGCTATCTTCTGATTATTTTTTCCGCATACGTGGAATTTCATGGTGTGGTAATCATGTTCTGTGAGTGTGTCTGGTGCACGTGCTATCAATTCTCCACGTGCCATCAAGAATGTTTCTGATGTAGATATACTAATTAGATATGTCAATTAAATGTAACAATGGCAATTTTATTTCTTACTTCCAGTGTAACATCAAGCCAATAAAACTTAAGTAAGGCTTTTAAAGAACCTGATGTGCAAATACTGTCTTGGTCAGGTTTTCAAGGAAAGCCTCGTAAGTTTCAAATGGCACTTATTATTTTACTGGGATAATTAAACACACATAAAAGAGTGAAATGCTAGAGGCTGTGTTTCAGTAGTGAAGAAAAGGCACTTAGCTGCCTACCACCAGCCACCAATATGCACTGTAACCAGAAAACTTTGTCATCCTAAGTGTGTTATCAGTAATTTCTACTGCCATTTCAGGAAAAGGCTGTGGGTTTCTTGTATATGAAGGCATAATCTCTAGTTGGGACTTCTAGGATCAAATAATAAGTGATCCAGTAGTTGAAAAATACTAATATTTTAATGATCTTTATTTACAAAAGGCATCTGTACACTTTCAAGGCTTACTGTTCTTTAGAAGCACCTTAGAGTAAAAGATGTTAGTGCTTGCTCTTCAAGGGGAAGTCAGAAAAGTAGTTCAAAAATGTATGCAGAGAACTCTGTTATAAAAATGAGTTCAAATTCTAAAAACTATTATGGAAAATCAAGTTTCCATAGTGCTTCGATAGATGAATTATAGATAAATAGTTGAAACTGAATTATAATCACAGAGAATGCAAAAAATAAATTGTAATATGGTTGCATATTCAGGTAGTCTTGTTTTTTCAGTTTTTAAGTTTAGCACAGTTTTAGTCACCGCTGTTTTTATATTGCCATAAAACCCCTCATTCTCTATCATCATGAGATGATGTGCATAAAGTAAACACATGGGTGTTTAGTTTACAGTTTGAATTTGATCTGGACATAAAATAATTGGAAGGATTGTTGATACATGTTTTATTTTAGTGTAAGTGTACGTCTTTTTGCATCTTCATTATTTTACGTACAGTATTCATGAGCAAATGTAAAAGTAGGTGGTAAAAAAAATAAAGAACTTTTTTGATTGCATGGCCTCAAAAGAACTTAAGGAAATTGATGGAATGATATAGAGTCTTAATAAGATAATTAGAAGTCTGGAGTACCTTCCCGTTGGGGAAAGGCTGAGAGAACTGGGAGTGTTCAGCCTGGAGAAATGAAGGCACCTGGGTCAACTTAGTACCTTTTAGTAGCTGAAGGGTACTTAAAAGAAAGCTGAAGAGGGACTTTTTACAAGGGCATGTAGTGATAAGACAAGGGGGAATGGCTTTAAACTGAGAGTAGGTTTAGTTTGGATATTAGGAAGGTGATTTTGACTGTAAAGGTAGTGAGGCACTGGAATAGGTTTCCCAGAGTTGTGGATGTCCTATCCCTTGAAGTGCTGGGGCCATGAACAAGCTGGTCTAGTTGAAGGGGTTCTAAAAATGTGCTCTAAATACATTAGTAATCTTAATTGCTTGCTTGTGTTAACTGTCAGCTTCAGTTGTCATGTGGAGTGTTAATTCGGGATTTTCAGTAAGTTCCTTAGCTCAGGGTCAACTGCCAGGTCAGTGACATCAAGTGGCTTCTTTGCTTTACTAAGGTTTTGAAAGTGGTAACACTCAGTAAATTGTAACTGTTCTCCAGGCACTGCTTTTATTTTAAAAGAAAGCTTTGAAAAAACATCTTACATTTAATTGCTGTAAAAATACGTATGTCCATGGTTATTAAGCAGTGTTCTTGTTAATTGTTTAAATATTTGAAATGCTTTCTTGCCTTCAGAAAGAACTGAGCATACTTTCAAACTAATGCTTTCAGGCTCTTAGGAGATTCGAAAAAAATTTGTTATTGAATTTAGGAAAATCAAGTAATGTTTTCCAGATAGGAGCTCAGTTACACTTTAGGATTGCTGTACTTATTATCAGGCAATTGTGAACAATCTACAGGATACATATATCAGCAAGTGTTAATTGTGCTTACAGGTTCAAGCTTAAAAATAAGGTATATAAACACTAAGTAAATTAAAACATTTGCACCACAGATGCCCAGGTGCTGGCTGAGGGGGCTGCAGCGTGGCCTTGGTGAGAGATGGCTGTGGCTGAACCAGCTGGAGATGGCCGCTTACAGTGGGCTCCAACCACCCAGAGGTGGTGGCACTTCTGATAAAGCATGTTTAAGAAAGGGTAGAAACACTGTGCAGGAAGTGTTTTGATAAAAAACCATGAGAAACAGCCCTGCAGACACTAAGGTCAGTGCAGAAGGATGTGGTACTCCAGCGGACCATGACAAAACCAGAAAAATCCAAACAGGCAAAAGAGGGAACAACCCACCCTGCAGACTTCCCCCACCTCTCAAAAAAACCCCAAATCTCAAACATCTCAAAACTCTGTGGTTGATGATGACTGTAGCCCTTAGGTCATCACATAATCCAGCTATAAAAAGATGCTTAAGTGAGAAAGCTTCTTTGTTCTCTTGAACACTGCTTTTCTTCCCTGTAGATGGAAGACTTCAGAAAATTAAATCTCTCATTTGTCCCAGTTTGTATTTACATATCAGATTTTATTGTACATGGTGCTTTCCTTTGGAAAACTACTCTTGTGCAAGTGCAGAATTGGTCTGCAGCTTTTCTATGTTGTTTGCTTGTTTGCAGCCACAGTTTTAGTGTCCAAATTTTTGCCCCAGAACATGTCTATTACCAGGCAGTGTAGTGGTTTGCTTTGTCTGCTTGTTGTCTGTGGTTCCTTTTGAGATATTATTTAATATTTTGGTGTGCTTCCTCTTCTTCAGGTCTGGATTATGGTGTGGTGGTATTTTGTCTTCCTTGAGAGTGCTCTCCATTTACTTTTTAATCATCTATTTTGAAAACTTTTAGTTTAACTGTTTTAATTGCATTCATTTCACTTCAGCTCAAAACAGCTGAGTAAATCAAAATCTGTATTCTAAGTAAAACCTCATCTTTTTAATAGGATTAAGCCAGGTGGAATTTACCAGCCTTACGCATCTTGAAACATTCATCCATTTGAGACTAGTTGAAAACGTTATATGTGGCTTCAGTTACAGTGTCTAAAAAGGCTTTGTAATAAAATTACTGTGAACCCTGGTTTTAAATAATTATGCTAGTTGTGAGCCAGCCTACGCAACTCCTAATGTTCCAGAGGGAAATGGGAAAATTCTTGTGTGGTGTGTTCATTCAGGTCTCCTGTGTGCTTTCATTCATTTTGAAAATTACCTGAAAATACATATAATACGCAGGCTTTTGTATGGAACAGAACGTTTAGTTGTAAAGCACCATTTCTGTGCTTTATTAAATGGGAAGGCATATAAACCAAACATTTGAGGAATTAAAGATTAAAAAAATAAGAAATTGGAAGGAAATGCCAGTTACAGAGAACTAGAATGCATTGTCTAAGAAAGTAATGGAAGCAAAAACCTAAGATGGAAGAGTGGCACAAATTAGATTCCTTTTTCTTTCCAGAATAGCGGTCTGATTTGGACTAAGGAAGAAGAGACACCAAATTATGTGTCACAGTTTTGCTTATAAATTGGACTATACCTTCTTGACAAAGCCAGTTTTCTGCTATTGTTCCTTTATGTCAGTTAATGACTAGCTAACCTTTTGGAGGGCAAAAGTACAATAAAATAGAAAGATGAATAAGCAATATTTGATGGAATTGCAGAATGCACTGGTTTCTTCAATACAGGATGATCACTAACTCACATGTATTGTTCACCTTTTATAGAAAGCATTAACTGTTTCTTTCACAATAATGTTTTACAAGGGATGTTTTAAAACTCTGTGCTCGATTCCTTGGCTTACAACACGTGGAAAATTTACAGTTTTTCTGATTTTTTTAATAGGTTGAATCTACACAAAGCATGATTAGGATTTTGGGCCTTTCAGCTACGTTACCCAATTATCTTGATGTTGCTACATTTCTACACGTCAATCCCTACATTGGTTTATTTTACTTTGATGGCCGTTTCCGACCTGTACCTCTGGGACAAACCTTTATAGGAATCAAGACAACCAATAAGGTAAGGAATCATGAATGCCAAAGAAGGGGTTGCTGTTTGTGGTCTCTGTCTATTTTGATCACGCTTCATGTGTGTGAGTATGGGATACTTGTTTATTATACTAAAGGTGTTCTTTGAAGCATATTTCTTTTGTATAAAGATATACATAATTGAAAGGTGCTTTAAGAATCTTCTTTCTTCAGTTTACCATACTTGTAAGCAGGCCTTGTTGCAGTTGAATACAAAGTTTTTTAGCTTTGCCTTGCCTCTTCTTCAGTACTAAATTTTCCTTGGTGAAGAAGAAATCACCACCTTCAACTGCAGAGTCACGTTAGCAGCTGATTATTCTGCCTCTTTCATTTCAGGTTTCCATGTGGTGCGTCTTTTTTGGCTGTAAGGATGCATGAGGAATGCTATAAGAAAAATACTAATTTTTTTTAACCTGGATACAGATGTATATAATAGACATAAACACAACATGCTTTAATACTAAAGTTACTGAAGAAAACGTTAGAATGCTAAGCCACTAATTATCATATGTACTTATTTGATAGAAACTGTGTTTAATCCCTGAATAAGCTTCTTTACTCCTTGTGCTGTTGCTCATTTCAGGAAGCATTAAGACAATGGTCATGTATAATAGTCTTATTAAATATCATTAGTGCAGTGACACATGACATGAAAATTGTAGTTTTTTAAATACAGGACTTTATACACTTTACATAAATTTCCCATGCATCTCATTAGCTTATAATTAAGGTTTATGTAGTTTAACTTTTCAAAAAATATTATTCACCTATGACTTAAATTAATAAAAATCAAGATATTTTCAATCAAAAGTTAATTTCATAGCTTAACCAGTCATAGCATATTATTTAGTTTTTGTAAAAATGGACGTTGCCTTCCTTACTAGGTTATTTAAGTAGTCATTCCATCTGCGGTGCAGGAGAGGAACTTATTTTGCAGCTGTAAGGAAACGTTTCAAATCTATATGCATAAGAATAGTTTACCATATGGTGTTTAGCATTATTTTCATATTTTAATCTTCATTAATTGTTTTTACTACCTTCACTCTTACTTGCTGTTACTTTCAATTCATCTTTCACTGCTACTTGATTCTGATAGTTTATTTTCACTATATAGTAAGAAAAGAGAAAATACTCCCTTTCTTCATACTCGCTTTAGAATGTATTTAGGTTTCAAAAAATCAAATATATAAATATATCTTGTAAAATTTAAAATTATTAGAAAAACAATAATTTTCTAAAGAAGCATAAGTAGATGAGGAAATATTAGAAGGTAATAGTTATTCTAAAATATGAATACCTGGCAGACTGTTTTGATAATACCACAGCCAGGAGTTCTTCTTTTGTTCTTCAGAAGATTGCCATTACAATTTCACAGAGCAAAATCTATTTTACAATCAAGACAATACACTTTAGAGCAAGCAAAATGTAAAAGTATTAAGCCTCTTTCTTTATTCTATTAGGATTCTATTCCGGATAATACTAATGCTAAAACTCCCTAGTCATTGCCAGTATCAACATCCTTGTGGTCTTCATGAGAGGAGGAAAGAAATGTAAGAAAGCACAGGCTCAAAAGCTGTTGTGGCAGACCATCAGCAAGTGCAGTCAGTGCTGTCTAAATGCACACTAATGAGTTGCAAGGAGATAGAAGGCTCTTAGTTGCTTTTGGTAGTGTCTTGCCACAGTTTGCTGAAATCCTGCATCCAAAGATACCCACCCAAAATTTGGAGCTGATTAGCAATTTACAGTCACATGCAAACTGTAGGCAAACTTTCCAAGGCAAGGACAGCATGATGTATTATGCCTAGAAGTTATCCATAAAAGCTCTAAAAACTCTGTATGGTGAAATTCTTGGAGCATATGGCACTGAGACTAAGGTTTGGCTTCTTCAGTCAAGGTCTGTTAATGTCAGATATTTTTCTTTATTATCAGTCTTTTTTTCTTTATGCATGTTTATGTTTTTCTCTTTAAGTATAAATGCAAAGAATATGCAGTTAATTTTGTAGTATATGTACACACATATATATATATATGTCCATATGTCTATGCACTGCTCTTGTAAGTTTCTTGCAAGTGTCTAATTAATAATAATTATTATTAGAAAAACATATTTGATAAAATGCTAACCTCTTATTTTAAGAATTATTAGTTCTGGTGCTTGTCTCTAGCACACATGCCCATATTTTCTCATCATTTTATTACTATATTTGTACAGTTTCAAATACAAATGTTCTCTTTCCTCTAAAGCTGTTTTAAAGCTGTGTTTTTCAACTTTCATCTGTTCTAGGTAATTCCAAGTATTAAATTTCCTTTTTGAGATTTGCGCATGCTTTGCTTTTGTAGAACATTTCTTTCTGCCAAAACAACTTGGTTATAAGACACAAATGCACAAATGAAGAATGGAATGATTGCTATGACATTGGACTTTATTTATTTAGATTTGTCACAACCTTAATACTGAGGTGCATTCAAGTAAATACATGCTATTCTTACTGTAATGCATTAAAGAAATGGAAAAAAAGGTCTTTAAAATAGGTTGAAGAATACTCTTTATTTTGACTGGAATCTTTCTTAAACATTTTATTTATCTATAGTTGGAAACTCTTTACATGGTACTCACAATGTTCTCTGTGCATGACCCAACTATGAAAAAATTTATGCTCTCTATGGCAAAAAAACTATCAGTAATTTCCTAGAGATAAAAAAATATGTATGTATGCAATGTAAAAACTATTTTTGTATACCAAATAGAAAGGCTTAATTCTAGATAAGGTTTATTAAATTGATATTTCCTCAATATCTTGTAGAAGTAAGATTCCTTAATGTGAAACACAATATTAAAGAACTGGGTTACTTCTCTTTGGTCATCAAAAAACACCAGCAAAGTCGCATAATAAATTTTCTATTAACTGCCCTTACTCACATTTTATCTATGTATTTTTATGTTTCATTTCTGAATTTAAAAGCAAAAATGCTATTGTTGGAATGGGCATTGATGTGCTGTAAATTTAATTGCATAATCAAATTTATCTTTCATAGATCACTCTAAATTGCTTGATACATAGTAGATAATCCACAAAGATTACATTAATATAGACTGTAATGTTTGTTTTGCAGGTGCAGCAGCTGAACCATATGGATGAAGTATGTTATGAAAGTGTGCTGAAGCAAATAATGGCTGGACACCAGGTATTTATTTTTTAGTTTAGTTTCCATTCAGAACATACATAAAGAAATTAAATCATCATGGTGATGTATTAGGAATTATTCTTCTATGATATGTCACTTCAGAGGAAGCCTCTAACCCTACAAACACTTCATAGAAACAGCATTTGAGGAAATGTAAACTGACCAAATAGTGTTAGCTTCTAACAGAGGTCAAAATTCCCAGTACTTTATATATCCATAAAGTAATTAATGTGTATTTATGTCACTTTTTTTTTTAAATTACAATACAAAGTAGGTCAGTACTTTAGAGATGTTACAACAAGTGCACAAAAAATCAAAACTGAAGTGCTTAATTATTATTCTTAGCCTTTCCTATATCTTTCAAATTCTAGTCTTTTGTGTTAGAGATGAGGGATGAGAATTATGCAGCGTTCAGGACGTGGTGTGTAAGAGCTCAGCATAAGTCATTTGAAATATCCTGGGGTTTGTGTTTTGTTTTCTTTTTAAAGGAAGTAGTCCTTGATTTTGCTTTACAGTAGAGGTTTCTGCAGTCAATTTTCAAGTCTGACGTTTCCCTCAACTAAGAATATGGGCCTAACTCATTTGCCTGAATAGTTTCTCGTTCTGTTGTGATTGTGGTCCTGAATTACTCCCACACAATGTCTTTTTTTTGTTAGAACTTTGCACATAAAGCAGGTATGGCACCTCTTCAAGAACAAATGCTAGTGCTCTATGATGCTTGAAGAGGCTTTTCAGTAAATAACATATATATTAAAGAGGGAAATTCTGTCCCATACAGTCACACTAAGAATTGCACAATTTTTCCTTTTCACAAAAAAATCATTGTGTTTTTAGAAAGATGAACTGTTGGTTTATGACTTGGGAAGGGAAAAAATACTTCAGCAACAGCATCCTAGTCCTTCTGCCCCCACTGCTTTGCTTTAGCTCCATTCTTCCGCTTATCTTCTCTTGTTGATATCAGTCATTGTTGTTGCATTCAGGAAACTTTCATGAAGATTACTTATGGAAATACCGTTATTTTCCTGAGTGAAGACTGTTAATGAAATTTTTTTAGCAGTACCAAGATAACTTTTGTTTGTTTTCTCCTCATTGTCAATTATGCACAAACTTTACCAAATTCATAACACTGAAGTACATTTAGTTTCTTACCTTTCATTCCTTTTTTGATTTTGTTTATTTTCACTTGCTGAAGTGCAAGTGGCAGCGTCTTTAAATCAGTAGTATCTAAGTAATGTATCTTGGATTCCCAGCAGGGAATGTATGCTGTTTTGGCATATTTTACTACACCTTTCTTCCCCTCTATTTTCTTCACACTGAGGGAAAAAGCAAACATATATGATATTATTTGAAAAGATTCAAGTAGAGTAAGTTGTTCAATTCTAGTAGGAGATGTTTTTGTAGCTTTTCTTGAGAATAGTTTTAGTTCCTGTGCTAGCAGCTGAATGCATGAGTGTTTTGTTTTAAGGCATGAGCTACAGTTTTAAGAGGTGAAGAGAAGAACTGTAGTCTACTTAATGTTACAGTTTCAGCAAAGGACACTGTTGCTGATCTCAGTTTCTGAAAATTGTGTTTCAAACAAATGGCCATAGAAGTGTAATTTTGGACAAAGCAGAAGTGTAGTTTTCCTTGCTATATAAATGTTGATTTGATTTCAGAACACTTTGGTTCATTTGGTTCATATGACTGTAAATTTTCTTGGTTTGAAAGTGTTCATTCTGCTGTGTTGCAGAACTCTCATTTAGAACATCTAAATAGCAACCAGTTACACTGGACTTTTCTTCAGACTCCTTAATTCATATTGGTCTTGATATTTATTAAACAAAGTATCATCACCTGAAATTAATTATATACAAGTACTAGTATACAGGCTTTGACAGTGCAGAATCAAGCACATCAACTCATTGTCTAATTACAATATGTAGTACTGTACCACATGAAAAATTGGAGTTTTCCTTTTAATGGGTATGCTATGACAAATGATCTGTCTAATCACTAGACCAACTGCAGATGTTTAAAAAGTGGGCAAAAAAAGCTCATGTAGATATATCTACACTGACATGCCTGCCCCATAGTGGAAGATGAATATTATGAGCAAACATGGTTAATATTACACTAGAAAGGAAGTGTCTTTTCACAATTTTGAGAATACCCTTTGAATCTCTAAGTTTCCAGAAACCCATTACTTTGTCCACATTCACCATAGGCTGTTATCATCATGCTCTGTTACCTTTCTTAGCTTGTGTTACCTGAAAAACTTGTATTTCTTAAAATTATATATGTGCAAACTTCATATGCTTTTTAACAAAGCTGTGGTTGCTTCCAAATATATTTCTTAAGAAGATGTATTCATCTCTTTCACCCAAATACTTAAGAAAAAATTTCCATAACTGTTGTGTATTTGTATGACATTCAGGACATGGTTGAGATTTTATATCTGTTCAGGCAATAGTGTGTGACAGACACAGATCTCATTAGCAATGCTCCAGAGAGCCTAAAACCTCTGTTCTGTTCTATACTGAAATGCAAGAAAGAAATACCAGAACCAGAGAAAAACCCTTTCCCTCACTAAAGTTGCTTGAGTTAATGTAGATCTTCCTGTGGCCATCAAGCTTTCACAATGCTTTCTCTTAAGATTCTTGACCAGAGTCTTTGGAATGTCTTAATGAATTAAATTCAGCATTGTTTTCCTACTGTTCTGTTAGCTTACTCTCAAAGAATTCTACCATAGCAGAACTAAATAATTTACTCTTATGGAATTCATGCTGATTGTCACTGTTATATTGTAGTTTGCAGTGTGAGGTTTGGCCACAGTTACACGTCCACGTGTTTTTATTAAGTGTATGTGTATTTTCATTTTTTAAGGCTAAGGTTGGTAGGAGTAGTTGCATTCTACAGGCATGTGTTTTGACAGATGGAGAGAAGCTTTTTAGGTTGATTTTTAAACATTCATCCTCTGCAAGACTTCAAGCTCTTCCTGGCTACTGGGAAATCAAGAATTGGTGATTCAGTCTTTAATTTTGATCCATCTGCTCAAACTAATGAGATATCTCATTTGTAGGCTTCACTTTGAATTACCAAATGCAACTGAAACAATAACATTTGTCTTATAGCACAATTCTCCTCTTGTTTAGCTTGAGGAAGTTTGATAGATGGCTTGCCCTACTTCTTTTCTGGCGTTTTTGTTATAGAAACTTCCTGTTGTGACTAAAGAAGATCAGAAAATGTCCCAAAGGTTTCCAAGTACTTTTTAAATCAGTGTGCTCATTTGGGAGGATTGCTAACAATGTAGAAATCTATTGGAAATTTTCTCTGGCAGATCCTACCTCCTAAGATAGCTTTAAGTGAGAACCTCTAGTGCTGCTTTTCTGGGACTGTCCTTCCATGCTTGATATTAGTTGGTGAACATTATTTTTCATGTCATACTTTGAATTTGCTATGTTCTGATATAATCTAAAAATATGTTAGATCTTCCTGGACTAATTTTCACTTTCAGAGTTTTATTTCTACCTCTTAATAAACCAAAGATTCTTTCAATGAAGAAAGAAAAAAAGTGTGCATTGTTTTTCAGAAAATATGATTCCATGATCAGTTGCAGGTGGAGTATTTTTCTGGCATTTCTCTTCGGAGATACTCTTCACTTGAAGACTGGGTGAAGGCTAAGTGACTGAAAATTATCATTCCCTCTGTCTTATTACAGCTGGCTTTTTTCAGACAGTCACCAATAGTGGGCCACATCAACTAAAAAGATTATTTCAGATACAAAGGTGAAAAAAAAATCACATTTTACAGCCCTGTGAGAAGGGCATCTAATGGCAACAGTTCTGGAGTGCAAGTAGCACCTTTCTGAGACAGCCTGTGGAGAACCTCACGAGATCAGCAAAGACAGTGACTGAAGACTGCACATATCATCATCATTTTTGTAAGAAACTGAAACATTACATTACTGCCCAGGTGCGTGTCGACACAGGCAGGTGGCCAGAACAACCACAAGCCCAGGCTGAAATGCAAAGAGTTAATTTTTTTTCATTACCTCGCTAACTGGAGGACCCTGAAGCAGCACCTGGATAGCAGAGACACACGAGGGGCAATGCAGGCACTGCCAGGCTCAGCCCATCCTGATGGGCAGTGGGGCTGCTGTTGGCACCCATTTACCAGGGACCCACGCATTTTCCCACCATGCTGTGGTCTTCCTGTGCTTTTTATGATTCCTGCGCTTTGATCTCTCTCTCAGGACAGCGATCTCAGGCTTGTTCGTGAGAGTTCCTCCAAGTCTCTGTGAACACCTATGTTATCTCAAGACAGATACTCTACTTCTCAAAACAAACAGAGGATAAACAGCAGTAGACATAATATATGGGATTTCCCATACTATTAATCTCCAGGCCTAGGCAATCCCAGCTTCAAGGTCACTTGAGAGAATCTACTGTGCTCCACACCATTCTTCTGCTTTTAATCTTTTCCTTCCAATAACCGGTTTAGGACAATGCATTTATTTAGGACAATGCACTGTATTTATCTTAACAATGTATGAGAATAACATGACACCCTTGTCATGTTATCATTTGAGAAATACCAGTATTTTTAGGAGTTTTGAGAAATAACAGTATGTTTAAGGTTTTGGTTATTCCTCTGAAACATATCATGTGTAAATTTTGATTTCATGTTAAATTCCTTTATTTAATATATTGAGCTGCTGCTCTCTTTGTCAAGGTTCAGTTGTTTAAGTTAGTATCCTAGGGAGTTAACTATTTTTCACTCTGACTCATAAATTCACACCCATTATGTCTCCTGCTGTTACTGACCTTTTGCTATTTTATCTCTTTAGCTTGGTTACCAAGAGATGATCTCACGTTTCTCCCATTGACTCCATCACCTCTTAAATGTTTTTGTTGTTATGAGTTTGTCAGAACCTTACTCTTTGCTATCGCTTCTTTTTTCCTTTCTTTCATTTTTTTTTTTTTTGTCTGAAATTCACTCAAGCAAAAAAATCCCATAAATTTCGTGTTAGAATCAGTTAGAGTTGTTGCTGGAGTCCTTGAAAGGAGGTTCTTCCTCGAACTGCAGTCATAAAACTCTTTTTTTGCCACACTCCCCAGACTACGCACCTCTTTTGTTTCTCCATTTTCTTGTTATTTTTTTCTTATAAGTGATTCTCTTTGATATTACTTACACCTTCAAAATAAGTCCTGTGTTTTCTTTGCCCTTGGTGTTGTTTCAGCAGGTCTCTTACATTTCCCCTCTGCACCTTATTTTCCTGTATGGCTTTTTTGCTGACTTTCCAAGACTGTTACTGGTCTTCAGTCACAGGTATCTAAGTTTCAGTCCTGGTTCCAGATCCAATGCACTTTGCTCCTGTGCCATTTTGTCTGTTGAAGACAGTTTTTAACTTGGAGTGCCTTTGGCATTCTCTTATCTTCTGAAACCTCTTTTCCTTTTGAAGACAATTCCCGTTTTCCCGTTGCTTTCGAGAGTTTTCTGTATAAGTCTGACATGACAGTATCTTTTCATTCACAAGGTCTGGTACTCAGGGAAACCCTAGGAGTTGGACTTGACAACCCATGAGTGTCCCTTCCAGCTCAGCTTATTCTGTGATTCCTTGAAAGTTCATTTTCTCACTGAGCTTGGTGTTTTCAGTTCATAGCAAAAACTGGCTGTCCTGTAGAAGTTCTGACACCTTTCTGTGGTTCTCATTGCCCTTGCTGGTTATGGTTCAAGGTGTCAGCACATAAATACTGAGGAGACGTCATGGCTTTGTAAGAAGTGGTTTCACTATGCAAGGAACAGCTTTCCTAGTGGCCAAAGATGCCAAGTTGTCTGTTGCAAAGAACTTGGATTTTTGAAATGCTGTATGATATTGAAAGCCTCAACACAACATCACAAAGGGAATGCAGTAGTAGTAATTGTACAAAATTAGCAACAACTCCAGTTAACTAAAGCCAGTAACTGCAAACCAATAGAGATACAACAACCCTTTTTTTGAATTAACCTGTTAGAAATCTCACTACTGGGATGAAAAATCTGGATGAAAAGTAACAATGAACAGCTTTATACAAACCATCTGTTCTTGTTGATGCACTGTGAGTGGTGATTTCAAACTGCCCATTTTGTGCTTATTTCAGTTCAGTTTTTTTAATCTTTTGAAGAAAGTGCTTTTTCAAGTACATTGTTAGTTTCTGAGCTTTTATTCTTCTCATTTGAGCTAATTTTTTAGGTTTGGCTGGATTGTGTTCTCTTCTGCTTTTGCAGTATTGTCTCAACTTCATCTGATTTACCTGTCACAAGTTTTTACCTTCTATCTTTTAAAATTAAATTAATGTGCAGAATAGAGTTGTAACATTTTTAATTAGTCTATTCATTGGGTGGTTACTGTGCAGTTTTCTGGAGATCAAGATTGCTTTATTAATTAGAATTTATGTTCTTAATTAAAATGTTGTCTTACACTACTGGTCCACATTTAGTTCATTAGAAATAATTTTGACATGCAATACATTTTTAAAAAAATTTGGAATAATTTCTAAGTGTCACCTTCCACAGATTTTTAATACTTCAGTCTTTCAAATAACTTTTTTTTTTTTTTTTTTTTTTGTCTCAGATCAGAAAGAAACTGTATTTAAACTTATATAGTCAGGACTGGTTCTGTGATGCATATTGCACATAAAGCATTCACTTTGTCTGTAATTGTTCTCTATGTACAATAATTGACTTGAACTTTGCAGTACTAAGAAGCGTCATCTTGTTTTTCTGAGCTATCTTAAACTAAAAAAGAAACAGAGCAGTTAATTTAAATCTATTACATTAAATTGTCAGCAGCGAATTTGACAGGTATTAATTTCATCTGTAAAAATGATGGATTAAATTTCTTTATTATCAGTTTTCCAGCTGTTATTTGGCTGCAGAAGCCGTGTGAAGATAAAAGTTTAATAAGCTTAGTTACTGGAGCTGTTGACAATGCTTTTATAGCCGTGTCTTGAGATAAGATTTAATAAAACAGTATTTTCTTCAGAGGTCTCTCTGGGACTTAGCGCCTTGAGAATTAAGCTTGTCCTAGTATTTTTTTCCTGGGCGAAATAGTGTTTAGAGCATGCTTTGGACAAATAAGTCTGAGAAGTTACATAATTTATTAACGTGTATTCTTCATCTAGATTGGGGTTTTTTGCTACATTTTTATTTTAGACCTTAAAGAGCTTATTTCAGCCTGAGGTTTTTGTACCTCTCTACAGATTGTTTCTCTTTCGTCATCTGGTGTAGTTTATTTGCATATATATGTGTATATATTGCTTCTGCATTTATATGTGCACACACGTATGAATAAAAATACACAAATACAGAAGGTAAAGTGACCTGGCAGGGTAACTGAATTATGACTGATTTTAAATGTTATTTCTCTGTCAGCTAATTAAATGAAGAATTGAGGTTTTGGATCCTTTTCTTTTGCAGTTTTTGCACAATTAGGGCCTATTTTGATGTGTGCTTTCTTTAACAAAAATCACAAAGTAGTTCAGTGGTATTTTTATATTCCGCCTCTTCATCATTTATTTATGCTCTTCATTTCCACAATAACTGCCTTTTCAGCTTTAAGGATATAATAGTTAATATAATCTTATGCCTGTATAAAGGAAATTTTGTGTCTTACTTTAATTGAAAATAGTGTATTGATGTGCTGTGCACTTCAAAAAGTGTTTCTTTCCAGGTGTTTCATATTATTGTCAAATGATATGTATGTACTATTTTCCTCTATATTTTCTGGTCAAATTTGTTTCAACATATACCTTGTCAGCTGCCTTTATGAACAGTTGAGGAAATTGCTAGAAATGGATGCCATAACAAGTTATGCATATAAAACCCCATAATTCTTCAATTAGGGAGCCTTCTAAATGTTTGTGTGCAATGTTTCTATGCACTATGCTAATTTTTGCATGTATGCTTGTATTTATGTAGTAGTTTGTCTGTATATGTGTACTCACGTGTTCACAATGAATTTATGTAGACCAGAAACACCAATTTAATATCTTCTCGTTAATTATGAGTACATGAGGTGTTCAGTTTATGTCTGCAGTCTTGCACAGCTACACAGTGTTGTCAGTATTGGTAATTAAGCTGTTTAATGGTAGCAAATGCTACTGTTTAGAAATGTTCTTCTGATATTATGAATTTGCATTTAATCATTAAAACAACAAAAAAATCAAATTTAATTCTAGATGAGCAACTTTTCATGCCTAAAATCTTATTTAAATGAAGTAAGAGAGAGAGAGAGAGAGAGAGAGAGAGAGAGAGAGAGAGAGAGAGAGAGAGATAGTTACATCCTGAGCCAGTTGGCCTCTTGTGGATGACCTAAGTGTTACATTGCAAATTTACTTCTTGCAAGTGTGGCAAAGGCAGCTTGACCAGTCTTGGAGCCATATGTGATGAGTTTTAGTAGCTCTATGTTAAAAGCTGTTTTTCAGATAAGACACTGCAGACCACTAGCAGTCTAGAAAATTGTGGGAAGTTAAGTCTGTGGATTTCTGTCAGCTCCATGTTATTTTTCAGTAAGAATTCAATGACAGGGTTAAATGGTACTCCAAAAGATATGTTAAACATTGTCAGTGGTTCAAAGCTTTTGCAAATTCTTGCCCTATAGCTCTGAAAGAATGGATCTTCATGCTTAATTTATCATGATAGCATCAACTATATAAATACATTACCTAATTTTTGTCAAAAGCATCTGTAAATTATTACCTAGACAGCTACTGTCCACCAAGACCTTATGCCTGTCACAGACTTTCAGCAGGTGTTACCTGAGACAATGGTAATGTTATTGGTGAGTTTCAATTAGAAATACACAGAAACATAGGTTGCTGCAGAAAATAAGATATTTTGAGGAATCCATGAGAATGGAAAATAAATTTTCCCTAAGACGCATCACAAAATTCCTTTTGACTTTAATTGCTATCCAAACAATGAAGTTTCTCATTTATGTCATTCTGTGATGATGAGAGTTTTCTTTGTGGCTATGGAAAAGGTGATTCCAGAATATATTACATTTGGATAATTGCATGCCTTTTAATCATGAGGTATTTATGACACTCTTATTTAGGCTAGGATATTTTGAGAAGGTCTAGGTATGTAGCATGTGAGTTTAGGAGGGAGATTCTATTTGTTTTAGCACAGTTTACTACATTAACAATAAATGCATCATTTAAGTTCTTCATTACTTATTAAGTTTCATATTAAAAATACTGCTTGTCCTTGAGAGCAGTTCTTTATTTTTCTGATGATAGAGAAAACTTGATGATTAGGAGCAAAAATCTGGATAAAGGTCTGTCTTTAAATCAGTACTGATAAAGAATAAATTATAAATCATGAGTGTTCTTTTGTTTAGTGGTTTATGTTACTGAAACCAGAAGATAGAGAGATTGACATGGCAACTTTATTAATCTTCTTTAGCTGAAGTTAAAGTAACAGGACTAGATATAAAGATTTGTCCAGTATCTTCTGTGTTCCTTTCCTTTATTAAAGCTGAATAGAATCTGCTTATCACTACTGACTCCTGGGTCATTTTTGTGTATTATGAATGTTATACATGCGAGTATAAATAGATTTGAAACATAAGAAGAGGCACGGTGAATATGACAACTCTTAATCCACAGTGATATTTGTTGAAAATATAATTTAATACACCATAGAAACATATTTTATTATACAAAGTCAAAATAGTTAGTGTCAAAACAGGACAAAGGAAATGCTTGAAACAAATTACTGCATGATCTTGTTTTTCTAAAAAAAGATACAGTGAAAAGCTGCTTATAATTTTGAATAATAATTGTCATTCAAGTCCATTGGCATCTGCAAAAATGCAATTGTTAACTGCCTAATGACATATATTTGCATAGTAATGGACTAGCTACTCTTGCTTAATTTTCTATACAAGAATAGTTATTGCTATTTCTATTTCTATCCTGTCAATTAAAATTCAGAATAATTTCTACTACCTGTAGAAGTCAGTATTGTTTGTTTGTCTTATTTTTAATACGCCCTCTGCTTTAATTTTTGCTCTATTCATTTTTCCTCTGCAATTTGTAATATATTTGGCTAATGCTAG
This sequence comes from Phylloscopus whistleri, assembly GCA_017589585.1. Taxonomy (NCBI): domain Eukaryota; kingdom Metazoa; phylum Chordata; class Aves; order Passeriformes; family Phylloscopidae; genus Phylloscopus; species Phylloscopus whistleri. Next base: position 3,789,075 of record JADMLD010001389.1, on the reverse strand, counting down.
AAATGGAAGATAGCACAAATCCTATTATAGTGTCCCAAACAGGTTTTCTTTAGTGGAAATTGTATATCTGTTGTATAAAGGCAGAGTCGTGAAGTTTCATATGGGCAAGTACTTTTCACTCAAAGCAACCTCCCATAAGTGCTGCTGCACGAACACTGGCTCTTCTTCAGTGTACTGGCTGTTCATCAGGTTTGATATCGTGGGAGTCTCCTATTTTAATGCTAGAAGCTCAGTGTAACTTAAAAGTCCATAACTGTTTTATCCATAGCCTTGAATGGAAATGGCACCAAACCCAAAAATGGAAATGACACCAAATCTTTCCGTTTTACATCATTGTGGCAGAGGACACAATGTCACATTTTACATGGGCATAGCTGAGTGCCTCTCTGAAATCTGCATCCCTAATTGCTAAGATGATATTGAGATCAGAGATGTGATGTGATGCCTCACATGACTGAGTGCTGCAATGGGTGGAAACAGAATCTTGAGCAAGGTCAAGGTTAGGGCAGCAAGAAACTTCCTTATGTGTGAGAGCACAGCAGGGATACCTGGAGCTCTGCCTAGGGATGGATGATGACCCAGATGAGAGTTTAGGAGGAAGATTAGCCAGTAGACAGACATAAGCAATGTTGTGGGATTTTGCTACAGACACTAGTCAGGAATAAAGTAAATGAGGCCTTCTTCAGACAACGAGAAGAAGCCTCATGTTTGTAGTCCCAAGTCTTCTGGGGCGGCTTTACCACCACAATATCTGCTGGAGAGACAACACAGCAGAGCAAAAGCAATCCAGTAAGTTTCTGGAGTACACTGATGACAATTTCCCAGCACAGATGATTGAGGAGCTGATGAAGGTTGATGCTGTGCTGTATCTTGCACTTACAAAAAGGGAAAGACAGGTTGGGGGCCTGAATGCTGGGAAATATTTTGGCTGCAGTGACCATGAGATGGTGGAGTTCAAGGTTCTAATGGAGGGAATAAGCAAAAAGCTGCACTGTCCTGAACTGCACGAGAGCACTTTGTCCTTTTCAGAAATCTTGGAAGAACCCTATGAAAGGTACTCTGGAAGAACTACGGGATTTTCAGGAATCACATCTTCCAAGCTCAATATCCTGATACGCAGGAAATGAAGCAAAATGGTCAAGGCAAGTGTGGATGAGAAGGAAACTCCTGGCAAACATGATAAGGAAGCAGACAGGAGAGTAAAGTGGAAACAGCAGACCCAGGAGTAATATAAAGCCACTGTCCAAGCACGTAGAAATAGGATTAGGAAAGCCAAACTCTGAAGGTGAATCTGGCAAGGTGTGTAAAGGGCAGTAAGAGGGGCTTCCACAAGTACAGCAGCAGCAGAAAGGCAGCTAAGGAAAATGATGGCTGAAAATGATGAATGGGGACAACAAACTTTGTGACATAAAACATCTGTAACACTGAGCTATTCAATGTCTCCTTTGCTTTGTTCTTGCTAGTAAGATTTACCTAGGAATCCTAGAGTCCCTGAGGCAAATGGGAAAGAACATAACAAAGACTTCTCCTTAGTCCTACCCTTACTGCAAGAGAAATGAAAATTAAGAATAAAAAAATGTGATAGTATTTTGAAATTTATGTAATAAAGCATTTTTTATGGATAGATTTAGAACACACAAGCAAAATGAAGAAAGGGCCAACAGGAAGAAAATAATTTCCAATATAAGGTCCCTACTAGAACCCTTTACATAGTTTTATGAGTGGCATGAAGATGACTTGGGGATGTTTAGGTTGAATATTAGAAACATTTTTTTCACCCAGAGAAAAAAACACCCAGTGGCTGGGCACTGGAAGAGGCTCCCCAGGGAAGTGGTCACAGCATCAAGCCTGACAGAGTTCAAGACGTGTTTGGACAGTGCTCTCAGGCACATGGTGGGATTCTTGGGGTTGTTCTGTGCACAGGCAGGAGTAGGACTTCGATAATCCTTGTAGTTCTCTTCCAACTCAAAAGATTCTATGATTCATAAGCAATAAAAAAATTAGTTGGGGCTGTACAATAAAACATTCATTAGGGTAGTCACATTTTAAGTAAATATACATTTCCACAACGACAAACATTGAAATTATAGGGCACATGTCTTTAAAAAGTAGTATTACTGCCGATAAATAAATTAGCAAGTGCACATTGCAATAGTAAAAATATCTGCACAGTGGACTTATTACCCCTTAAAACCAAATATATCAAAATAGAAAGTTATTAGATAAATAGTGATGTTAAATTGATTTTTATGAGATTATATAGACTGTTTTGAAAAGTCCCAGGTCCTGTTTAAACAGGGATGATCAGAAGTAATTTACTTGAGTGAATAAATCAAAATTGAGAGTGACGAATGGTAATCTATCAAGAGTTCATAATATATTACCTTACTGTTTTGATTAGCTAATGAAACATCAGCTATTCTTTGTTATTAAAAAAAGCTATTTCTTTGTTATTAGTTACTATTTTCTGTTAAAATATTGTATGGTATTGTGCAGCTTTGTTCTTCAGCACAGTTTCCTAAATATTTCTCTTGAATGTACAGATGTTTTAATGGTGAGTGTTGCTGAATTTTTGGGGGGCATTTTTGACTTGTCAACCTTGAATGAAAATTCAGGTATTCCAATCCACATTATTTAATGTTATGAATTGAGTAAATGCAGTCTGCTTTTAAATTGTGAAGAATTTTTTGTAGAAAAGGAAGGATATAAAAAATGTCTCGTTAGCACTAGTTTGTAGGCAGCTTAGTAATCTTTCAGTTTTCTGTAGTAAAAGATCTTAGTACACATGCAAATTATATCAATATTTCTTTTAAATACAAGATGTACTAACATTAATTAAAATAATTAGAAAGTAAATTCGAATTCTCTTGTTGCCTTACTAATGACAGCCTGTTCAGCTTTTTCCATTCCCATGGTGTTGTTTAATATGCAGACAGACTTTAATATGCAAAATATAAAAATCTGCTAAAGCAAAAGTAAGATTTCTATGTTAAACTTTTTAAGCTTTAGTATAGGTCAACTTAGGAAATTTCTTATTTTACTGTTGTTCTTTCATTACTAGTTCTGGATAGTTCTTCATGAGTTACCGGATTTGGTGAGAGGAATGGGAAATCACATTTACACAGTGCTATGCTATCAGTTAGATCTGGTAATCTAAGATACCCTGATTTAGCATCATTTTTGATCATAAGCCATTAGTGAGCTGTGTGAGTTATTTTTATGTATATTTTGGATGTAATATACTTTTCATTCTGTAAATGTTGGGCACTGCAATTTTGAACTGTATCTTGGCAGTTAGGGAGAAGTAACAGCATGAGAGACAAACAGTTTATTACTCTTTAGAATTAGGTTACATGTTAGTGAGTTTTACTTAGTCTTTATTGATGTGGAGGGAGATGTTTTCAACATGAATAGGTGCCATTAGCAGTCCTTGGGGAAAAGTGTTGAAACCTTATTAGGAATTGAATTTTGTAAAATACTTGGAGGAGTTTTCATGCTAACCTTAAGGCAGAAAATGTTTGGACAGATTAATCTGTTGCTCAATATCCCTAACTGTTCATTTTCAGTAGAAGTAATACCCAGATCAAGAACCACATAAAAGAACATGTTATAAGGATTTAGCTGTGTGAAGCCAAACAGTGTCTAGAGGCTAAAATATAGATGCTTGTTTCTTTACCACATAATTGATACCAACATTGAATTAAATAAATTTCATTCTTTCATCTTGGTTTCTTTAAAAGCTATGATGCAAAGTGGGTGGCAAAACCTAGGCTTTCTCTCATCAAGGAGAGGTGTTCAGTAAGAGAATTGCTGAATTCAGTCATTCAAGTGACTAGCACTTTTAATAAGAAGATGGAAAGATAACTGAAAGAGTCAGCATGTTTCCCCAGAAAAATGATGCAGCATTTTAAGGCTGTCATAGAGAATAGCAGTTTGAGATATGTATTTTCTGGTAGCAAAAGTTAATCCAAGCATCTTTACTGTCCAAGGCAGAAGAAATGTATTTCAAGGTACTTCAAGTACCTGATTATACATTTTTGGTAATAATAGCACACTTATCTGTGCTTTGGTGATGCACTAACATGTTGCATAAAGATTAAAACCTGGAATATGCAACTCTTTGGGGAATACAAGTAGTTCCTGCTGTGAATTTTAAACAAAGTTTTCAGTGAAAAGGTTTGATTTGTTTTATATTTTGCAAGAATTCTGAGGTAACCTAGCTAGAGACATTTGCTTTCTCCTTTCTTGTGTATTTTTTATTATTTAAAAGCTTTGGTTTCAGGAGAGCAGCAGCAGACGCTTTCAGCACTAGGGCTATATACACCAGAGCTGGCTTTGAACTGCAAAGTACAGATCTAATTACACAGCTTGTAACTGTGGAACCACTTCTCTCTATTCTAAATTACTTTTCTTAACTTATTTGCATAATGTAATGCACAGAGATTTTGCCACTGAAATGTAATATTCTCTGACACAGTTAGGACAGGCTAAATTAACCCTCCTAAGACTGTATTGCTGTCTTACAGTATATTTGATAAATGTTTACTGACTTCATTGGGGAAAAAACATCCAACAAGGTGTTATATGTCAATTTTTAGCTAGAGCTGGTTTTAAAAAAAACATGTGGTGATGTACAGAGATTACAAGATGTACAGAGATTGTTTCTGTCTGAGGAATTTGTGGTTTTTTGTCAAAAATTTTGCAATCACTTTAAATTTTTTCAGGTGTTGATATGTGATCATTTAATACATAAAAGTCAATTAATTCGGGTGTGAATTATTACTTTTAAAACAGTGGCAGATAAATATCAAAGAAAAGTGCTGCACATCTGAAAATTAGGTGTCTGTAAGAACTGTAGTAAGGTTTCTGGGTAGAGGACAGTTACACAATGCTTGTTTGTTATTGTCTGCATAGTAAGGTCTTAGGTCTTTCTGAATTAATGATTGCTGTGGTGTCAGATATTATCATACATGTAGGCATAAGCTTGCGAAATCATAACTGGAGTTTTATCAAGTATGTACCAAGCTTCTGCTAACTAAAAGCAAAAATGTGCTTTTTCTTCTTTATACTTGAATTAATTGAAATTTATTGAGTATAATAGGCAGAAGAGAAAGGGAACTCAGAGCATAAAATGCGATGCAGTCCCAATCCATCTGTCCCATTCCCGTCTCGAAGCGTTCAGTATCCTGATATGAGTCAGAGTGCCTCTGACTATCAGTAAAGTTTCTAAAGCTCACAGGATTGTTTTTAGACACATATTATGGCAGGCAGTAATCAGAAAGGAATATTTTAGTTGCTTTTAGGTAAAAGACTCCAACTCTCTTTTGAGATCTCTTGACATTCTTAACAGCATGAAAAAAATGTAAAAAACATTTCTCTCAAACACTTTGATTAGTGTTTTCATGGGTTTTGAATATTGTATTAGTGGTCCTGCTGTTAACAGTGGTAATATTCTTGTGGGCTGTGAGCCTTACAGAGTAATTCTCTTCTGTTTGATTGGTTGTTCTTTTCTCACATAGCCAAGTTGTAGCATCAGAACGTTTATCAGCCCACTATTTGTTTCCAGATCATTTAGGATGTGTCAAGTAACAGAATTCTTTGCATCAATGTTAATCTCAGTACTTTGTGAAGATGAACTATTTATGGCCAACAATCGTTTTCTATTTTTAAAGACTTGAGAATTAAAAAAAAAATACAACCTTCTCAAAAGCTCTTTGTAAATATTAAATACAATATAGGCAGGATGATCCTTTAATTGCCCTTAAGTGGCATTAGTTTTCATCAGTATGCCATGTTAACTAGTTCTTGTCATTCCCATAAGGAATATTTTGTAATTAAAGTGATTTCATCATTTGATGAACCCTTTTTTAATTATTTCTCATTGGCCCTGTTTCTTTCTGTCTAAAGGTGATGGTGTTTGTTCATGCTAGAAATGCTACAGTACGAACTGCTATGGCTCTTCGAGAGAAAGCCAAAAACAATGGTCATATTTGTCACTTCTTGTCACCCCAAGGATCAGAATATGGACAAGCTGAAAAACAGGTAAGTGAATAATTTACAGTGGTAGTCTTTTCAGTCTTGGAATTTATGTTTTTTACAAGACAGTCCAGCATGGGAATAGATGCAGAATTTTCAACTTCTGGAAAGATTTTGCTTTGAAAAGTCATGTGAAGTCGCTGAATGGAATGGGGGAACAGAAGGAGTAATAGTAAAGGAAGAGCAAAGTCCTGTTACTTTCAGTTTGTTAAGATAAAGCTGATAATTGTTGTGTTTTATGCAATTTGTGCTACTTGACAGTAACCTAAATGTTTGCAGCTCAGGAAGTCCCTAAACCACCAGTTTCAAGGAATATGCCAGTATATCTGCTGAAAAAATAGTTCCGTAACAATTCTTAATTCTGTACTCTGTGTGGCATTTATATTTGGTGATACCAACTGAAGTCTAAAGATTAGAGTTAGCAGTGTCTTTTTAACATCTCTTGAAAAATAAGGTTCTTTCTCTTTCCACAATTGATTTCTCCCCATGAACATAGAGGAGATACTTGCTGTAAAAGTTTTAATACATATGTGAGATACCTTCTTGCACTGGCAAATACATTGATAAACTCTTCAGTGTTTTGGACCTGTGAATTAGAATCTCCTGAGGGTTTTAGGTTCTTGTGTCTGTCATTAGTTGTAATAAATATGTTACTTTATTATATACCTCTGAAGAGAATGTGAAAAGATTCATTCAGTCTTAGCAATTATGAATGGAGCGTAGATGTTACAGTTGGTAGAATCAGATTTCTGAAATGTAGAGAAATCAGGATAAATTATGTTCTTTTTGGCAAGATGCTTCTGACAGCTATAATAAATATTTTAAAACTCTGCTCTTATAAGCTGATGTCATTTCCAAACCAAGACAATATTTCATAAAATAGCATATTTAAAAGTTCCTCTTTTTTCTAGTAGATGCTAGTGTCTGCTGCATTGTAAAAATAACATCAAACCTGAACTTGGGGACCCCATGTTTCTACTATAACAATTAATGCTCAACTCTTTTTCATTAGCTTTCTTAGAACAAAATCTGAAACTCTTCCTATATTAAAAATAGTGTTAATTTTTAATGGTAATACAAGAAAAAAATTAAGCTACTGAAAATACTGAAAATTGAATATTGAATTGAATATTGAAAATACTAGTGCTTATTTAGACAGTCAAAATTAAGAAAAATAGAAAAAATGCTAAAGAAATTAAGAAAAATCTTATTCTTATTTCAGCAGTGCATATTTTGTGAGATATCTGTCAAAGTATTCATCCAACTCACTGTGAAAACAGCTCCTATATCTATAGCTTTACTTTTCATTAATGAATCAGATTAAATTAATTAGAAAGAATAATCCTTTGTTGATGGAAACCACAAAACTGTCACAGAGAAAAGTCCTAAACCCATTAGGAATAGGGTTTTGTGTGCTATAATGCTTATTACTTGGTGGATATAGCAGTAGATTTCATCTCTGAGGCAATGCATCATGTTCTCCGTACTGGAAAGCACAGACAAGGAAGTGGAGGAGAAGGAGTTGTGTTCTCTATTAAGTTGATCTTTGGCTATGCAGAGCCCCACAGTGAAACTGGACGTTTGCAGCTCCTGGCTGGTTCAAAGTTAGAGCAGGAAGGAAGGGACACAGAAGTTCTGGTTGAGATCTGTTGTGGACTATCTGTCCAGGCAGACGTAGTGATTATGACTTACTACTGGATACTTGTAGAAGAGGAGAATACAGGTGACCGTGCCCCTGATAAGTATCAGCTGTGTTATTACCCAGTACAGCCTCGCCCCTAATGAGTCACAGCTACATCCAATAAAGAGAAGTGTGATAAAAGGGTGTGAATGAGCTGCTGAAGAGAAATCATGAAGGAGGAAGATCATAAAAGAAGAGGAATCTTGAGGAAGAAGACACAAGATCATAAAGAAGAAAGATCCTAGGGAGAGAGAATCACTGCTGTGAAATCAGTCTGCAGTTAAGAGCCTGTTGTTGGAACCTGCAGTCACAGTCTAGCTGGGTAAAAGCCTGCAGAGTCTGCACACCAATACATAGAGTCATAGTTTAGCAGGAAATAACCAGCAGTCAGAGGCTGCAAGAGCAGCCTACAGTAGGAGCTTGCTGCAGCCAGAGTCAGTGAGTAGTTGGAGTCAGGATGGCTGAGCTGTGAAGAGAAATAAACCAGGATCCTTTTCACACTGTGATGAACAAGAAGTCTGTGTCTTGGCTCATTTCTACCCTCTGACAAGAGGGCTGCTGCAACAGATACTGGCAGAAGTCTCCCCACTTCATTTTCAACCATTATCTGGCATTATTCAAGCCACCCATGAGGTTCATAAGCTACACTCAGAGACCACTTTTGAGTCCAGCCAGGCCCCTACTTGGCTGCACAAGAACTGGTGACAACCATTTCCATGAATGGCGGATTTTATTGTAGGGTTTGAGCTCGTTATTCAGAGGAGCGCTGTGATGGTGAACAGTGAGACTTAGGACTGTGGTCTTTGGGAGAGCAGTCTTTGGCTTATATAGAGAATTACACTATAGAATCTGCTGGGAAGCTTCCATGAAGCAGTCAAATCTCTCTGCTTCTACACTGAAGAAATGGCTTCAAGAGGGAGGTGTTCACCTTCACTGAAAGCAGTGGAAGTGAGCAAGAAACTGGGAAAGAGAGAGGAAAATGAATACTTAAGTTATAGGCTTTACATACTATTTGTAAAAAATGCTAGTAAAATATTGTCACTATATAGGTTCATGTGAAATGTGCTTGTTATTCGAAGCAAACTCCCAAGAGAATTTGAATTCTTATGTGGGAATACTACTCTTTTAATATGAAAATGTAAGCATCATCCTGTTTCAGGAAAAGCTGTAGACAAGATCAGTAGTAATGGTACACACTTCCAAGTGTTCTTACAGAGAAACTTGAGGCATGAAAATATAATGTGTGAAGTTATGGAATCTTTCCCAATAGAATTTTAAAAATTCTTATAAATCAGCATCTAGGAGGAGTGCAGAAGATGAGGCAAAATGCACTTACAAACCAAGCTGATGATGATTGTCTGGGAAAGCAAGAACAAGAAGTGTGACTCTTAATAACAGAACAAATTTATAAGCAGATAAGGAGGAGGTATGAAGATCAGTGTTCTGGTTCCATCCAGGACTGAATTAATTTTTTCAATGGCCCAGAAGGGACCTGGAGGTTATTCTATAACCACTCACATCATTGCTGGGGGCGGCAGGAAGGGAGTGTCTTCTGAGGAGAAGCAGTTCCTTCTCATCATGTAGGTGTAGCAGAGCAGTCTGGTAACACCAGTTCCAGCAATCACAGAAGAATTGTTCCCCTCTTTCTTGTACCCTGTGTCATCTATGTTGTTGCTGTTACTGTTTTCTTCTCTTATTGCTGTTTCCAGTAATTGTACTTATCTCAACCCATGATCCTCACCTTTTGTGCCTCCAATTCTCCTGTGGGAGGGGGAGAAGCAAGCAAGAGGTGCATGGTTTGGAGACTCTCAGTGGGGAGCAGTAAATTGGGGACTATCACCCCTAAACCATGACATATAGCACTGAATAAGAGGGGATTGTGTTCTCAAGCAAGGATCACATAGCCTTCTTGTGTCTGTCTTGAGTCTTGCAATGGCTATGAGAGACAGAGGAACTCATTAAATTCTTCCAGTGATCAGTATATGTCATATGTACATATTACATGAGTGTAAATTCAGATTATTTAACTTCTTTTGCATGTAAGTATGATCTAGATGGGGAAAATATAATTTTTATTACTATTGTTATTATTTCATACAAATTAGATACTGCATACACATGTAAATAAATCAATAATGGGAATGCTAGAGTGAAGGCCTAGTTGTACTGAAATCAGTAGCAAAACACCCCCAGTAACTTTTCCCAACATACTCCCATTTGTCCTCTTTCAGGATCCATCCAACAAACAAAGCTAAATTATATTTATTTTATTACAATGAAAATTAAGTATTGTGTTGATTCTGGCTCTGTTACCTAACACCTGTTGTCTACAAAAGGAGTTTTCAAAATATTGAGGGAATATGTGTTCTCTGTTCATCAGAAACTTGCTGTTTAAACTAATGTGAATATACTGTATTGAAACAATTATGTCACAGCATGTATTTTGAGGCATATTTTTATTTAGCACAATAAAGATACTAATCAAATAAGATATATAGTCTGCCAATGCAGCAACTGTGCATAAACAGCCATCAATAATCATAAAATGAGTAATATGCTAGCAACATTTTGCTGAGCAATTAAGGCTCTTACATATGAAGACTTATGAGTACACCAAAGATTTCAGTGATTAGAGCATGTGGTGGGTTGTTATTAAAACTATTACTGTTCAATCTAAATTTTCTTTTTCTTTGTTAGCAGTAAATATTTCCAAAGGAAGTAGCTTTATTAAGAAGTGGTAATGTATGTGCATCTTACCAAAGGGCTTTACCATCATCAATTTTGTCATAGGAACCTTCAGCACCAATATTTTTAAAAATTTCAAAGTGTAACAGATAAAGACACAAGGTACAGTGAAGTCAAGCTGGGTATAAAAAAGTTGGTTATTTAAAGCTTAGCTTTCTGCTTTCTTCCCAATAACCCAACCTGGAATTAAACATCAGAGGCTGGAATAGCTCTGTCTGAATCAAGTACAATGCACATCTACATTCAGGTAGCCTGAAAGTGTAGAAGTTTTCTCCTTCAATGGTAGTTCTGATGCTGGAGAGGTTTACTGGCTAAGGTACCAACTTCAGTACCACATAGGTGTACAGAGAGAGCCTACATTTGCAGGCTTCAGTGGCTGTCATCAGGAATTGTACCTGTACACTTTTCTACCATTACAACTGTTGGGAAAAAAACCAACATTATTGCAGACAACTGTGGTTCTAAACAGAACAAGTCAGAGTTGTAGAAATACTGCAGGGACACACTAATGGATTCATAGTTTTTGTGTACAAGAAGGACCAGCTGTTGTGAAATGTTTATAATGTGATGTAGGGAATTGAACAAGGCACAAAATTCTGTTTGAGTTCCAATAACAATTTCTGAAATGTTTATAGCCTTGACATGTGTAATTCTTCATGTCTGAATTGGACTGCCTAGTGCTCTAGACCCAGGATCTTATGTTAGTTCTCTTCACTGATGTAATTTTTTTCCCTGAGGAAGTTTTTATTCATTTAAACAGCAAATTGTTGTTAGAGGTAGATCAAGGCTACTCAGAAAGTCTTTCAGTGGCAAACTTACAGTGGCCAAGAGATTATACTGGGAAGAGCATTCACTCCTCTTCCTTAGGCATTTGCTATTCAGAAAAACTGTTGCTCTAGACAGACTGTGTGTCTGACCTGGCACAGCAGTTCTTACACCTTATACCGTAAATCAGATACATCTTATGCAGTAAGTTGAGTATTAACACCATAAAAAATGACTTTTAAGAGATTTTCTGGGTACTTTTTAAAATCCATTCTCCAAACAAGACCTAGTTTCTTTGTTCCTGATACCTCCAAGCTCATCTGTAGGTGAGCCAAGGGGCGATGTGGAACTGATCTGTCTTTACAAGCACTTGCCATTCCTTCAGTGTTTCTGATTTCCAAACTGTACCTTTAATCAGCGTGCTCATGTTTTAAATTTGTGATTGCTGGTACAGATATTAAATATCCATGGGTCAAACTGGAAGAACCTCATTGACATTCTGTCATGTGAAAGTTCCTATATACAATTAATCTCTTTGATCATCATTGCCTGATTTTAATCTCTTTAATAAATGAAATTCATTTTATATAGTACTTAATTCCCAATGCCTCACAATATAAATGAAATTTCTGACAGAAGCCTAACTGTATTATATCAGTGCTGTGTGATGCAGAGTGATTAATCTAAGCTTCATAATGATAATATCATGTTTGTCTGACAAGAGCTATCTTGTATAAATGGATGTTTATTGGCACTGCTCCCAAATTTAGCAGACTACAGGCCATTCAGTCTTGCCATTTCATTTGACATGAAATTTAGCAATACCTGGCAGAGAATAATCTTGATAAAGTAATACAGTCCTTATTTTGTATTCTGTATGCAGTCTTCGCTGTAATGGATGAATAACATAGAATCATCTGAAATCCAGTGTATGACTTACAAGACTAAGTAATACTCAAATCATGCATGTTCTAGTCTAGACATAGCAAATGGAAGTGAAGACTACTTCACAAGATGAACTAAAAAAAATAGAATAGTTAAAAGCATTGTATTCTTTACTGGCCTTAAAAATCTGAAAGCAATTACTAATCCTGTTAATTATCTGTCAAACATTTTTAAACTATTAGAAACTAATTTTTAGAGAGCATTCATCAAATATTTAATGTGTAATCATTTGTCTGACATTTAATTATTTCAGAGCAATCCTCATTTTATTTTTGTTTTACTAAAAACATATCTAATATTTGATATGCCATTAAAAAAACTATAAAAATAAAATGAGGATATGTATTCAAATACATTAGGCTATAATAAATGTCTAACATATATTGAAGTCTCCTATTTGTTTTATAATTACTATTTTTTTTTACTTTTGAAAAATATTTGCTAATTATCTCTCAGAGAAGGGAATGAAGCTCTCTGTATTTCTTTCATGGGACATTTTATTCAGTAGTGCTACTTGAAGATCAGAGACAAAGTACATGATAAGATGTGGTCCTGACAATTCACAAGTTAAGAAAAATGTGTTCTGTATAGAGTGATTCCACTGTTTCAATGAATCCTGAGCTGTGGAATTTAGCGATGTTATTCAGATGGACACAGATTTTGGGGAGGCCTTTTTACAGAGGGATGTATTGTGAGCAGTAGAAAAATATTGCTCAGATATTTTGGCAGTATTCCTAGGATATTAAAGTTAAGTATTAGCTGTTGTAAACCGAAATAAAAAGTTGACATGAACAATTTGCCTTTGTCAATTGCCTTTCCTGACCTTTAAAAAGGAAAACCACTTGAAGTTTGATGTATATTTCTGTTACTATAATAGTTACTTTTTTACATGTCATTCTAGGAATTGTATTTGCACAGCTTTAAGTTTGTAGTTCTATTTTCAGTTTGATGCTCTATGTAGTCTTGTTTACAGTCTGCTGGAATTTTCTAGTTTTCATTATGAATCAGAAGGTATAAAATATATGGTATAAATTGAATTCTGTTGTCAACTATATTTCTGAAGATCAGTCTCTTATCCAAGGGTTTCAGACTTGCTCTCTTGTTGCTCAGGCTCTGATAGTTACAGCACTGATGTAACAAGTAACAGTCTTCTGCTATCCTGTGAAAAAATAAAATGGGCTCCCCGCCCCCCCCCAAATCTATGGGCTCGATCGTGTATTCTATTTTACCTATCATGAGTGTCAACTTGATATGCAACAATGCTTAGTTTCATCCTGTTTATCACTGGAAAGCCACCTCATGAATATTTGTTCTACTTCCAGAAGCTGTACCACATTAGTAATGGATCTCCTAGAAGAAAAATGGGTTAGCAAACCTTTTTCTAGAATGATCTCTGAGGTTGCAAATACAGCTGACAGGGGTGCTGATGTTTTTCGTCAAGGAACTACTAAAAGATGTTTTATGCTTTTGTACAGAACTTCTCAGCTGTTTCGGAGTTATTCAGGTTAAAATCAGTAATGGATTTAACTGCTGTAAATATAAGATTTAATGCCTTTTCTTACTAATCCTCCATGGAAATGCTCTGATAAACTCTGGGATAATGTGTTGCCTATAGCATCCCTTTTCATTGTTGACAAAATTTCCTATTAAATACTAAATGTGTTTAGTAAGATCATTTCAAACCGTTCTCATATTTATAACGTGATTAAGCTTCTGTCCTTAAATGAAGTCTACCACAGTCTTCTGCAAGGTGGTGCAGTATTTGCATTCAGTAAATTCAGACCTTAAGGTAAATAAATTTGTTTTAAATGTCTTATTAATGCTTCAAAATATAGAAACTGAAATTCAAAGTTACACTGTTTAAAAGAATGTCTTTAGTAGGTAATTCTCTTTAAATCTAAGTCTTCTTTTAAATGACTGATTAAAATATACTGAAACTTCTTTCCCTGTGGGATATTGGAAGAATATTAGGCCAGTAGAGGTTCCTTGATGTCAGGTTATGGCATTGCTTACTGTAATGAGTATTCTAACAAGTTATTTGGTTGCTGCTGCAGTTACAGGGGTTTGCACAGTCAGTAGCAGCATATGTGTATTTTTTTCTTTTAAAATCAGCACAAATGTTTATATTACTGTAAAACTAACTGATTTAAATAAGTGAATGTATTAAAGGTCTAATACTGTTTCCTACTTCCCTATGCATTCTTAGCTATTTCTTATTCTTACATAAGCATTTGGGATCTCTTTGTCTTTCCTGAAATTTTAACTTCATTCTGGGCACTGAGAGAGAAAAGCTATGCAACATTCTTTTTTGCTTTGACTGTGAAAAATCTCCTTCAGTTAGCTGCTAGGATACTTCTACACATAATCCAGATCAAAAAGTTTGCTATGTCTTCTCCGAGTGGTTGTTAATTGATAGCTTCCCTAGATAAGAGGATTTCAACTTGAAATATTATTCATTGTATCAAGTATATTTGGATATCAAATGCCTATGCTAATCGTAAGGAGAATACAGACTTCTGAGACATTTTGGGAGGGAAAAGCAAAAATAAAACCAGTATGATTGTTTTAATATTCACAAGTTTGGGGACCAGGACTGCACTCTTTGTATTTCAGCAGCACAGCCTACTATCCACTTTTCATTTTTGCCAGCGCTTGTTTTCACCATGTGTAATCAAATTCAGGTGTATATTAAAAATATGTGAGGTATCTTGAGAGGATAAAGCTCCCTTTTCTTCATTTTGTTCTGTCATTTAGCAGGTTCAAAGGTGGGCAATATCTGGTTAGTGGTGAGCACTCCAGCAAGAAGAAATTATAAATAATATTCAAGTCAGCATAAGTGCTCTCAACCCTAGCCCCTTTTCAGCCAAAAGAGCTTGGTTGGTTCAGCCAGTTGTTTGAAGCTGCTTTTAATCCCTGGGGATTTTTTCTAGAAGAACAAAAAAAAAGGCTTAATTTACTACTGACCCCTAGGACTTGCTTCCTTTTCCAAAATGTGCCCAGTTAGTTCTAGTTTGCAATGTGTAACTTTATGCAATATGTTCACAGTATGACTGTAGACAACAATTTTTCAGGCACTTTTTCTGTGTAAGATGCACCAAACCATACTGACAAATTATTCTGATCACATGCAGTTTTAGTACCTTTGTATGGAGATCACATGCTGACTAGAAAATAATGTTTAAAGAGATGCTATCTACTTAGAAATTCATTTGTCAGGAATTCATTTGTGTGGCTAGAGTAATTATTAGTAACGAAGAGTAAGGATTGAAAAGTTAATAACAATTTGAAGGGTTTCTGCATTGTATGCTGCCAGTCAATGCTGCTTGTTGGTCAGTTGTACTTTGTATTTCATGGTGATTATATTGTCCTCCAACAGGCTTGATGCTGTTCAGTGATGGACATTCTTTTAGAAAATGTGCTTGATTTCTTCTACAGTAAATAAAGAAAGTAAATTCTGCAAGGTCCAGTGAATTGTATTTGATTTTAGTCTTTTTTCTAGCATCACACTTGACTTATAAAGGTTCATTGCAAATTACTGTTCTTCAGGGTTTTAAATGAAGGATGCAGTGTGTTGATTTTTTTAAGTGGTTGGTGACTGCTTTAAGATTCAGGCCATCAGAGAACACCCTTTGTAGTTGTCTTTACTGAAATAAAATTCAGAACAAAACCTGTAGTTCACAGTTATCCTGTAGAATAAATACATGTTCTTTCTTCTAGAATTGCTTGATGTTTTTCCTTCAGAGTATCACTGTTAACTGATACTCTTTTGCTCCCTGAGAATTCATGTAACTTTTTTTTAATATTGTAAAACAATGAACGTATAGGATATCTTTGAACTGTGCTTTTTAAAAAAATTAAGGGTTTGACCCATTATAATTGAAAAATACATGTTCATAAACATCTAAGTTGACAAAAAACATCACTGCAATTTTGGAAACTATCTCACACTGTCTCTTTAAAAACGTGATTAGAGTAAGTGCAAATACATAGATTCACCAAGGTACATTTAGGTGCTTGATTAAGTTTTTCATTTAGAAAACTTGATTTTATGAAAAAATGGGGAAAATTTCAGTTCATATTCTTGATTTCATTTATTTTCAAAATAATAAAGCTTTTCAAATGTTAGTTTCATTATGGTTTGATGGAATTGTTTAAGTATGTATGTTGACTATTTCAGTTGTCACCACTTTCTACTTCCAACTCCTCCAAATATCATCATGTAGGCAAATGTCATTGGCATTTTAAACTATTCCTTTAGTTTATTTGCACAAGATACAGAGTTGATCAGAACTAGACAGAAGTGTTTTTGCACTGAAGCTGGCAATGACATCTAATTAAGATGAATTGGGAAACAATGAGTAAAATGGGCACACACTTTTAAGACTTTTAAATGGAAGAGTAATTAGAAGAAAACGTAAAGAGGGAGTGATTTCAATTAGATCCACATTCCAGTAATTCCACATACTGAGAGCCAGAGGTGCTTTGGAGAAAGCAAAATAAGTCTAAAAAGTAATTAAACATACTTCTGGAAATTTGTGGAGATGTATTTTTAGAGAACTGTCAAATATTTTTGCCATGTATTTCTTTCTGTAGTCTAAGTTTTATTGCATGTATAGTCATTCTCTGGTTTTTATATCTTTCATATCTTTTATGGAAGCCTTGGTATCTGCAAGATTCATTGTACCTTCTTTTATCTTGGTTGTTTTGAATTTGTCTTAAGATCCTTTGAACTGGAATTTCAAAAGTCAGACAAGAGTCAGAAGAATCCCTGCTTGCTGGGAATCATTGTCTTTTATATAGCCACAAACTGCTACTCTTTATTTAGAATGTACAGATACCATGGAATGTCACCTTTATCAAAGTGGAGTGTAGAATTTTGCCTAAATTTGCTAAATCTCTTTTAAACAACTCAATTATTTCAGAAACTTTTTTATTGTTGCATCAAAACCAACAGAAACTGATTACAGAGCATTTCCCAAAAACATAAAAATCTGAAAACCAGTATTTTGATCCCACAACTGAGATTTTTTGAATGAACATCATATAAATATGCATTTGGATACATCTTTCTCCGTATACCATGTTGTAATTTTTGGCTTATTCAAGTAAAAAACTAGAACTAGAAATTATGTATTATGCTAATGGGAACTAGACTAACAGCATCATGTTTTTGACAAGTGTAGAGTATACACAAGCTGGGCATGAACTATAATGAAAACTGGTAGTTGACAAAATTAAGCTTACTGTGTATTGTGAAATGAAAATAAAATTGTTAAAAATATGGAAGGCAAATTTGGAAGCATATAGTTTGTGAGAAGATGATGGAAGAGTGCAGATAGGAAGACGTCACTATTAGGAGACTTGTGAATTTCAGTGCTGAGCTATAAATTCTTAAAAAAATTAATGTTCCCCATTCCACTTATCAGACCTTCATCTCTGGGGAATAACTGTGCAAGTAGATAAGTAATTTTAGCCAGCAAAGCTAAAAAATGAAAAATTTTTAAATTTCTAGAACTTGAGAAACATTAAAACATTGAAACATGTTTGAAGCATTACTGAAAATAGTTATTTGTATGTGAGTTTTGCTGTATTGTGATGGTTTGCTGCCTCTGGAAGAAAACTACAGAAGGGATTTCAAAATTTTTTGCACAACTCATCTGGTGAGTCTTTTCAGTGTTAAAAGGCAGAAATTGTGAAAATGTGAGTCACTGAAATGGATGTGAACAACATAGGCCAGCCAGCAAATTCCTTAAATAGGGGAAGGTTTTGATGAAGCTTAGCAAGGGTTCTAAAAAAAAAAATTAGCAAATTGTTCGTGTTTCCCAGTAGATAAAACAGGACTAAAACCAAGATGAAGTTTTCATAGCTAAAACCAAGATTAAAAAAAGATACTTTTCCCTAACAATCAAAAAATTACTTCACACAAGAAAAAACAAATACTTGTTACCTGGCAAAAATTGTTACGTGTGCAGCTGCTCATTGCCTGAACTCAGCAAGACCTGAAATAATCCACCCTGCACAGCAGCAAAACACTTGTGACCAGAAGAGCTTGCAGCATCTTGGTTCTTTGAGGGGTGATGTTTGCTGGTTACTGCTCAGTTTTCACTTCTAATGGTTTGGGTTTTTTCCCAAATAAGGAAATGTAAGAACTTATCTATTTGAATAAAGAACCTGACCAGCATTTTTTAAGAAGCTGTGTTGATTTCTGCTAACTACTTGGTGGATCTGTCCTTTTCTATTGGGAATGTCATATGATCTGTGAGTGCTAACTCCAGGAGATGAAACTTGAATTTGCTGTCATTATTGCTGTGTTTAAGGTTATGACCTCTAGTTAGTAATTAATGTGCTAGGGATTCCTCCCTGTCTTTTTTTCTTTTTCTAAGACAAAAACTGTGACTTGCACATTTGGAAGTTCTAAAATATAGAGAACTGCCGACAAAATGCTAAAAACCTGGCACAGGAGGGCAAACCCTGAGGTTCTTGAATTTGGAGTACCAAAAGCATTGCAAAAGCCTTTCAAAACTTGGTACAGTAATAATAATAATAGAAGCTGGAGAATCAAGGACAAAAAATGCACGTTTTCTTTCTGTGAGGGTACCTCTGGCTTTGATATGCATGAATTTTGTAATCAAAAGTAGAATTCTAGGGCAAAGTCTTTGATTCTAGTGATCAGTTTTTCCAAGTATTGTGCTCTGTATGTTTATCAAGGACAATAATCAGAAATCTGAAGTGTTTGAAACTATTAATATTGTATTTCCCTGCTTTCGTTTAAACTGTAGTATTGCTGAATAATTGAACAGAGTCCTACCTGGTTTACAGTTGAAGGATCTCATTGGAAAACATACTAAAACTAATGGAAAATAGACTGTTGGCTTTGGAGTAAGCCCTGAGGGCACAACTTAATACAGCACAAAATAGTGTTTCATAGAGAAAACACAGCACAACATTTAACTTTTTGCAGATGTGGATATTCTGCAAGAATCTGGAACTGAAAGCAATAAGAAAATGCAAATTTGTCCCAGTGGATCAGGGATTTAAAACACTTACATAGATAACACCAGTATTGCTTATAATTCTGTTAAAGATCCCTTACACTCAGAAATTATTTTCTGGGCTTTTGTTCGATTGTTATAGCTCAGTTAAGAAGTGTTTGCACTGCCTTGTAACACTGAAAATGTACCCAGTTTCTTCCTCCATTGGTCTGTATTTACAAAACAGCTTTAATAGGTATTCCTAAGGTATTCCCTTAGGTTTTGTTCCTCTGAGGGGGCATAATCCTTCAAGTAACCACCAAGATCTCTTGTCTAAGGAAAATATCCAAGATGATTTTCCTAAGAGACTCCTGTACTTTTCAGAGTGCTGTACAGGTCTACAATTCTTTCATTCAGCATCACATATTTACTGAGTACTATCAGATTTACTGAGTTGACAGTCATAGCCCTATTTATTAATTTTTCCTACCTGTTCCAGTTTCTTTAAATTTCAGGTTTTCACACTTGTGAGGAAAACAGATACTGAATGAAAACAGATATTTTCGTAACAAAATTAAAGGGTGAAAGATTGCCAGAAAAACCCACGGCTGTTAATAAGCCTGTAAAAGGAAAAATAAAGTGGTAGTTAACAACCTAAAGAATATAGCTAAAGCATATCATAAAAAAACAAGGTCTAAAAAAACCAAGATGCTGTCCATGTACAAATTCATGCTCTAGGTAGAAGCTTCATAGTTTTCATCATGAAATAGAACTAGTATTGGTAAATAGTTGAGAACTAATTTAATCAAAAGCAGTATATAAGGTTATTCAGTTATATATATATGAATTCCAACTATCAAAAAGGTTTTGGTTTTGGGAGAAATAATAGACTACAGGAAAATGATGCTGTTACAGATTGAGCCTAGCAACCTCTTTGTTGGAATTTAAAGTATATTCAAAGTATTTTCTTAGTGTGGAAATAAATGCGTCCTAAAATAAGGGAGGTGAAACATATAGTTACAATTTTAAGAAAACAACGCAAATGGAGATTTTTATTTCATTTTTTGAGTCATGGTTTTCAATCCTGAGTATCGAGAGCCACCTTGTGGCCCTGCCTTTTAATGCACATAAATGTCGCTGGTTTTATGGTCGGTAAAGGCCCTTGATCCTTGTTTCACTTCTGAGCATTTTGATGACTGAGAATTAAAATATGTTCGACTTCCAGGCATTTGCCTGAGGTGCAGGTCTCTTCTCGACCTGAAAGATAGGTTCTTTACATTTGTATGAAATTTCTAAGATAATATTTTTTCTTATTCACTTCTTTAGTCTTTCCTTTTTCTCTTCCTGCATCCATTAATGGATGATATTATAAAATGCAGGACAGATAAGATGTAATAGTGTAATAATTATAATGCACAATGTGCTTTTATAATACATGTACATATTTATGTGTAGTAATATAATACAGACTGCATTCACTTTTTCTTAAAAGATATACATTTCCTGAACAATGGATATTCTAGGAAGCTTAAAAAAATGACAGTTTTAAGCATTTATCTGTGTCTGTTAGTCATTGTTTTGATTACCAGAATAACACTTAATAGTAAATAAGAAAAAACAGTATCTATATCATTCAAATTTGTATTTACCCTTATAAAATATATGTATGAAAATAGCTTTAGGCATCAGAACAAGGATTATTTGGAGAAAATGCATGAGGATTAATTGATTACACTTGAACACAGATTTGCCAAATGACTTTATGGGTTTCTGTCTTTTTCTGAGGGAGAAATGTGACTGTAAAGGGGCTGATGTAAATATAGGAGTTCATCAGTTAAAGCTATAATCTAGATTTCCTTGAGTTCAGTTTTCTGTTCCACAGTATAAATTATATACTGTGTTTCATGGTGGAGGTTGAAAGAGGGCCAATACTCTAGAAAGCATTTTCATTTGGGATTTTGTGGGGCTAGGAGTTAAATTCCTCATTTATATATTCCTCATTTATATTCCTAAGTTTATATTTACTTCTGGTATTAATGGAAATCTCTTTTCCCCTATGACTGAGTTTTATACTCAGGAATTTCAGACAACTTTGGGATTTCACAGTCAACTCATTTTATCAACGCAAAAAAGTCTGGAATTTTATTCTCAAACTAAAAATTAAACCAATAACTGTAGAGAATTTCACAGATAAGAAAAAAAAAAAAGATCACTTAACATCTCTTATCCTTTGTCCTCTTAGGGAAAATTGAGATTACCTAGGTATTTAATCCATTATTTGTTTGACAACAGTTCTGGTTTTTGTCATACTTTCAAGTAGCACTATGACCTGTACTGAGTCTGGTGATGCCAGACTGTGAATTTATGCATCTGTTTGTCCATCGCAAAGGAAGGGCTATAGGAATGTAATTTTTGGGTTGCATAATTACATTTGGGGGTTCTTACAAGTCTGAAGTGAGTTTGTGATAAATAGTGTGCCCTGATTAAGTTGCCATTGTCATCAACAGAAAGAATGTAAAGTCTCCATTCCTATTTTTACTGTGATGTTCTTTAGTTCTGTTATGTTCAACATTTAAAAAGGTAGGATGCTCTGATTAATTTTAATGTATGAGTATCAGAATAAGAGATTAGTGTGAAGGCAGATAAATTAAGTTCCAATTTATTTGGAATACTGAGTGATAATTAAGAGCTATTAGTGATATGTGCCATCTGGGAGTGTTGGGAAAATGCCACCTGAGTCAGTTACAATAGAAATTTGTTGCAATGGAAAGTTATTTGAGGGTCTAATTTGTCTTTTATTCTTTCCAGGATAATTCTTGTTCATTAGTCTAAATTTGAAACATGGAGTGCTTTTCTGGCTAAAATTATAGCACATGGGTTTTGGGAGACTGCACATGGTAACTACAAATGTGTGGTGTGTCTGAGCTGCTGTTGTAGTTGGTGGCGTTCAGTGCACTTCAGGCAGTGGAGACAAGAGGATGCCTGAGTTCGTCCACAAGCAGACATGGGGGAGAGCAGAAACTCTGCACAGGCTCTGCTGCCTGATTCCCACTG
Organism: Phylloscopus whistleri; assembly: GCA_017589585.1. NCBI lineage: Eukaryota > Metazoa > Chordata > Aves > Passeriformes > Phylloscopidae > Phylloscopus > Phylloscopus whistleri. The sequence continues at coordinate 3,766,878 of JADMLD010001389.1, read as the reverse complement.
ACCGTGCAGGCTGCTCAGACTTCTCCTGCAGATGTGCAGATCTCTGTGTAGACATCTGCAGAGTTTTGTCTCAAATGGTTGCAGTTACTTTAGAGATATTTCTCTGCACCGGACAGCATTAGACAGCCTCTTACCCTTCCATACTAGCAGCCTGCAGTTTAAATAAGTATGATGGAACTACCTGCTTATCTTAAATGAATGCCTTCTCAAAGAAGAAATAGAGTAGGGAGTATGTTCTAGATTGATCTCAAGAATGAAAAGGCTATGCCAAGGATTTTAAATCATCACTGCTATAGGTATTATTAGAAAGACTGATAATGTTAAACAGGCTCAGTAGGTTTCCCTCTAGCAAGTGGTCACTGGGGTTAGCAGAGATACAACCAGTGTTACAGGTAAGCATAGCCCCTCTCTTTCTGTTCCATGTAAAATTTGAAAACAGAATTGGCAATTTCATGTTTGGAGCTCCAAAATCAATTTTAAAAAATAGCTGATATCCAAGCATAAAATTAACAGGAGATACTTTTGTTGAATAACTTCTGACAATCAGATTGGAATTCACAAAGTAAAATATTCTTAGATATGTAAAACCAATTCTTAAAGGTAAGTGATGATATGATTGATATGATATGATATGATATATGATTGATATGATATGATACCCAGCTTTGCTTTGCAGTGTGAATATGAGCCTGCAGTGTGCCCAGGTGGCCAAGAGGGCATCCTGTGTCAGCAATAGTGTGGCCAGCAGGACCAGGGCAGTGCCCCTATACTCAGCACTGGTGAGGCCACACCTCAGATCCCGTGTGCAGTTTTGGGCCCCTCATTACAGGAAGGACATTGAGGTGCTGGAGCAAGTCCAGAGAAGGGCAGCAGATTTGGTGAGGGGTCTGGAGCACAAGTCCTGTAAGAAGCAGCTGAGGGAGCTGGAGTTGTTCAGTCTGGAGAAATGGGGCCTTGGGGGGGCATTATTCCTAAATACTTCTGAAAGGAGGTTGTGGCTAGCTGAAAGTCAGCCTCTTCTCCCAGGCAACCAGTGATAGGCAAGGGAAAACGGCCATAAGTGGCACCTTGGGAGGTTCAGGTTGGATATGCAGAAAAAGCTCCTCACCAAAAAGGTTGTCAAGCATTGGAACAGGCTGCCCAGAGAAATGGTGGTCTTACTATCCCTGGAATTATTGAAAAAAGAATTAGATGTGGCACTTCACAGTGTGGTTTAGTGGGCATGGTGGCATTGAGTCAAAGGTTACTTGATGATCTTGGAGGTCTTCTTCATCCTCTCTGACTCTGTATTTTATATTATTGCTTACACATTATGTTGTTTATATTCATTTTATATACAGTATAGCATATTTCATGTGACTTTTCAAAATGCAAAATGACAAAATCAAGTGCAACTAAAAGTTTTAAAACTATATGTCACACTGATTCTAATTAAAAGTTTGTTCAGAGTGCAAGAGTCAAAGTTTCTTCACTCCTTTTATTCTGATTTTAATTCATAATTCAGTATTACCATCTTGAAACCACTGAAGACTGATATCCTGGTGATAACCCTGTAGTGTGCATGTGTTATGTGATGCTGCAAACATATATTTGCCTTGGCACTGAACCGTGGTGTGTGGTTCAGTTCTGTACAGATCAAGTTTATCTAGGAAAGCCACTGATATGTTTTGAATGCATTTGCAGTGATAGTTACAGAACTATTTTACGTAGATAGTATTGGCTTTCAGTCTTAAAGTAGGGAAATTACTTTTTTATTTTTATGTGTTTTTACTTCAGCCTCAGTTATTTTTTTTTACGTAAAACAATAAAAAAGATACTCTGTTCTAAAATGTTATTACTGCAAGTGGTAAATTATATGGACTAATACATGTACTAATAAATATGTACATAGCACTAAGGCAAGGGTTGACATTATTTACTGTTTGCCTTATGGGGATTAGAGGTTTCACCACCACACACACAAAAAAACTCCTGCCCTTGGTTGGTGGAGCAGTGATGCAAACCTGGCCTGAGCAAAGCACCCTGCCAGCTCCACAAATGGCCAGTTGCTTTGAATGACTAACCTTTAACATTTCAGTCTCTCACAGGCTCTTAAAAGAGAGTAGAGTTGTGAAATGAAAAGCTCTTTTAAGGAGACTAAATGCGTGAAGGATGTAATGATTTTAACTGATATGACTACTGATTGTACAGAAGAATGTTAATATAATTAAAATATTAAAGAAAATGAAGCTCATAGTGTGGCATCTGACACTTTTGAACAGTCATTAGCACTAATGTATGCAAGATAAGTAAACAGAGTGTGAAAAATTGAAATTAATGAGGGCTGGAGAGGGACTGTGCAAGCAATCAGCACAGCAGCTCTCCTCTCACCTGTTTTATGCTGCTATGTACTGTGTTAAATGAGAAAGTAACAATCTCCTTACCTCTCCCCTTACCAGATAATTTGGTCTCCATGGTGTGTTTGATATGTGAGATATTTTCTTATATTTCCCCTGAGATTTACCTGCTATGTAAGACAGAGTTAGCTTGATGAAGAAACTGTATATCCTGCTTTAAAATAACAGCATATGAATTACAATAGCTTAACAACAGCGAGCTCCTCAGTTTTGCAGAGGGCTTCTAATCTTGTTTATAAATCCCAAGGCAGATGGATGAATTAACATCAATGCAGTACTATTTTTTTCTCAAATCTTTGTAAATATGTTATAAAAATTACTTGAACAAGAAAATGAAGTATTCCTTTGCTCAAAATATCAGCCTTGGGTGGGAGGTATACCTGCTAAGTTATGTAAATGCTTAAAGAACTGTAGATGTAGAAAACAGTCTTTCAAAGCCATATTTAATTATACATAAATATGTTCATCTCTGTGATTTCTAAACTTTACAAAGCAATTATCTTGCAGGCTTCATGAAGTATCAAACAAAATGTTAGTAAGTAACATAAAATATTGGTACTATAAGGGCCGAATTTGAGGGGAGGGTTTGTTGGTTTTTTTTAAGAGAGTAAAAAAACCCTGATTTGTTTCAGTAGAGTTTGAAACTACAAGGGATTTTGTAATTTAGCAGAGGTCTGTGGGAAAATACCCTATATTTGAACAGGATCTGGGGGTAAAATTAAGCTGTTTGGAGGTGACTGCACAGTGCTCATTTCTTGCATCTGCTGGTTTCCTCCGACAGTAAGCCTAATAGCTGCCTCAGTTTAGCTGACAAACTGACTCCAAATTCCCAAGTCTGATGGCCATAAGAGCATAGTAATAGAAACCTTCTTGTTCTGTCACTTATTAGGTGCTACTCTTGTGCTCTTTCAGGTGTGTAAGGACATCATGTTACCTTTAAAACTGGTTTTGAATGGTGTTTGATAGTCCACACTCTTCAGTGCACAGTTGTACAGTGAATTTGCAGAACTTGAGAGCAGGCTGCAAGTAATTTGGAATAAAACTAGCAAAAAAGACAATATTGTTGTCAAAGGTGTTACTAATAACTGGATGGCTGTGTTGAAAATCAGCCTAAGCCTTACAAATGCCGTTTTAAAGATGTATTTTTTTGTCCCTAGGGTGCAGGGGAAAAGTTTATGAAACAGTAATGCAGTGAAATAATTCTGGGAGAGATGAAGTTAGGGAAACCAGATGGAGCAAGCATTTGAGTAGGGCCAGAGGCACAAGGAATATAAAATTCATAGGAAATTAGGTTTTACTGGTCTCACACCATAAAAGTCTATTAGTTTCTTAATAGATTTTGTTTGTTTGTTCTATATCAAATAAAGTAAGTGATTACCACTTAATATAATTAATCAGATGTTACTATATAAACATTGCAATATCAAAATACATAAACATGTGTGATCCTTCATAACCTTTAGAGAGTTCTGAAAAAACTGCTTGTCTTGTGGGATTGAACATTTGGCAACCCTGAACTACAAAGGTTACCAAGGAATCCCTGAAATTCTTCTGTAATAGCCAAGGCACAGGAGGAATAAAATGTCTTTAGTTCTGAAACTTAATATTAGCCTACCAATATAGCAAAACCTTTAAGGGATGCTAGTTACATCATGATTTTCTTATGGGTCTTCATATTACACTGTGATCAGTAATATGTGTAATATGTAACATATTTCACTGGTATCCCATATTTCACTTGGGTTTACAGTGCTGCAGATGGTCTGATGTTCCAGTTTGTTTCTGGGGTTTGTTTTGTTTATTTTTTTTTTCTTGTTAAAGTTCAAGTTACATAGTTCAAGTTAGTTAATGAGTGGCAAATATAATTATGACATTTTTTAGTTTAGGAATTTCTGTCACTTTTACTGACTGCCAGGGTTTTTTCTCATATCTTCATAGTATTATGCTTATCTTCCATGCTGTGTAGGACAGAAGTTAGAAGAGTGAAGAAACCAAGCCACAATACCTAATCAAAAGACATTTAATACTTAATAGTGATCATCTCTCTAAAAATTACTTTCCTGGTTTAAGATAAGGTTCAGCTTTTCATGGTCATGCATAATGATGCCAGTCTACAACTATTTGAAAACCATCTAAACTGTTAATTCATACTGCACATTTCCCATTAGCTGTAAGAATTGTGAGAAAAATTCCATTCTTCTGGAGAATCCTCAGTCTGTCACTTTGCATAACTGTGAAGATTAGTGGACATTTGTGGTTTAATTATGAAATGAGAAATACACTTAATGTTCATGAAGTATTTTTTCTTGCAGGTTTAATAATGTCTCAGTCAGTATAGCCTTTGAGGAGGAGTTGCAGTAAAAATAGTTAGATATGTATTAAGTAAGGTGCAGGAGTATTGGAAAGAACTTTAAAAGACTTTTTACTTTCATTGTTTCTTGCTAAAAATATATTCAGTCTTGTCATGGCTCAGCAGAGTGGCAATTTTGAGTATTACAAAGCAAAAGATGTGTTCTCAAATATAACAAATATGTTTGTAGACACCATGCAGTACCACTTTCCTGTTGAGGCAGAAATATTGAAATCTTTGCACAGTTAAGCACAGCAGCAAAAGGTTTAACTAGGTCTCCAAAGGTTGTCAGTATTCAAAGTCAAACCAGTAAATTTCATCCTTGCATGTCATCAAACTCTCTATCAGTTTCTTTCCATGCTGTGTATCTTCCCTACCAGCTAGTTTTATAACACCATACTGAAAACTTCTGCTGTCAGCAAAACAGACCAAGATTGATGTTTTTTCCATCTGTGTACTCCAAGTGGTTAACAAATATGACAACAGGACTTATTGTCTCAAAAACTGGAGACAAATAGATACTTTGCTGTATTTTACGTGTTTCATACATCTGTTCCCAGAATGAGAGTGTTTGAATTTTAAATTGATGAGAAAGAAAGAAAGATTTTGACTAAAATGATTTTGCATGCAATTTAAAATTGTGATGTTATACAATTGATTCAATCTTAATTGATGTGCATTCTCATATTGTTGTTAAACCGTTTTGATGCTTGTCTTAATAAGATTTGAGATTATTTAGTCACAGATTAGTGTCACAGATCTGGGGAAGTCCAGATTTTCAGCATACTGAAGCAGTACAGAAATTTCTCTAATTTCTATATCACTTGCTATAAACAAGAAATAAGCTTATCATTGTACAATATATGAAAAATACTGCTGTTTTCACTGAGAGGTGGGGCTTAAGCTGGGTGATTATAATGAACATTTCCTTTCTGTCTAAACCTACTGCTGGAATTATTTTTCAGTCTAAGTTCTTAAACCATTTTATCTGAGAATAAGTAATTTATTCACTTTTAAGACAGGCACTGCAGTCTGGCTTGAAGTAAAATGTTAGGTTACTTTGGTCCATGTTATAAAATTCTGGCTCAGGCTGAGGTTCTGTATTATCTATACAAATAGTTCCTGGTTTTGCTTTATAGGCATTTTTTGCTAGGCAGTGAGGTTATTGGAAACTGCCTACATCCTCGGTGACTTGTTGCAAATCTATCATTTGTGCATGGTCAGACTTGCATCCACGTTTCTTTCATTCTTGACTTGTCTGGCTGGCTCAAAAATACAACATTTTAAACATTATACTACATTTCCTTAGCTTCTCTGATCAGTGAGGTCTGCAAACACTTCTGTCTAATGCATTATAGATCATAGACCTGAGGAATCAAAGATTCCATTAAACATTTACCTCTTGCTCAATTTTTAAATCTGAAGGCTGTTCCTCCTTTTCCCATAGAATAATTCATTCTCTATGTACCATGTAACTTTTCAAATGAAAAAAAAGACGGGGCTGCTGTACTGTAAAAAGAACACACTGAAAAAAACAAGACATTTCTGGACACCATGCCAATCTCTTCTTTAACTGGTAGTCATCACTCCCTAGGCGTACCAACTGGATGAAACACAGCCTGATGCAATAAATAAGTTAGGACCAGTTGTAAGGCCAGGGCAATAGAAAAAATATGCCAGAAATTCTGCCTTACACCTCCTTCCTTTGTGAATCAAAAAGAGAATCAAAGTATAATTTATGGGAATTATTTTTAAACTGTTCTGATTGGAGCAATCCCACTACTCTCTTTCTTCTTCAGAGGTGTTTTTAAAGCACTTTACAGAATTAACTGAGGTGATATCAGTAAATTGATCAGACAGTAACTCATAGGTTTAAAAACTTCTAACTTTAATACTGTGAACTTCAATCGCCAGAGGGAGACAATTAGATTATTGACTCTTCCAGGAGATATTCAAGCTGATTCAAATTTGTTTGTTAAAATTATCATCTTCAAATAATGTCTTGCCAGGTACCAAATAATTATATCCCAGTAAAAGAGTAAGTTTTGAACAGAGATACTACTTCAGGATAATTATACAGTGAATAGTTAGATACATTTGAAAAGTGAAGATGCAGAGAATGAGCTTGCACACTCATTAAGTAGAACAGCATATCAGGCAACCTGCATCCCTCCAGAAACAATCTGCTAGGTCATCTTGGTGAGGAGAGCTCTCAGTAGTTTTTGGGTTCTTCACAGGAGCCAGTTGCAGGGTGAGCAGTCAGTGAAGCCAATGCCTCTGTTCCCAGGAAAGAGTAAAGAAAGTAATCTTACTGCTACCCCCAAAAATGCTGCTTTATCCTTGTCCTAGAAACAGCTGCAGATAGCTCAATTATTATGCAGACAATACAAGTGGAATAATACAAATAACAGTTCTAATTCATAAAAGGACGGTCCTCAAGTAAAGTCATTGTACCTCAAATACCTTTTTCCTCCCTTTAGACTGAAATCTGTATTTCTCCACGCGATTGTTGCCATACACTGTCAGATAATGTTACTGTCTATGGGTTAGTATTTTCTCTAGGTTTCATGTACTTCTCTAACTGCATATAAAGGAGTCTCATATTTTTTCCCTGCAACAAAAATTGACTATATTTTGAACTCATTTTAAAAGAAAACCTCTTATGGTTTTATTTACACCATCCAAGTCTTGATCTCTCCCCTGTGAAACAGAAGTTGAAAATAAAAGAATAAAACTTTTACATATATAGGTAAATTAGTGTGCAATATGAATGTAGTAAATTCTGAAGAGCAAAAATGGTGAATGATCATGCAATCCTTTGATCACTTCTTTCTATTTCTCTCATACTTAGTTCTTTTATATTTATGGAACAGGAGTAAGCCCATGGATGGACTCTTCAACTGCCCTTTTTTCATTCTGCTTCTGTCAGCTGACTGTTACTTCTGGAGTAGAGGGACACTTTTCCATCCTACCCTGATCTCAAATTTTGAAAGACAGTCAGTATTCTTAAAATGAACAGGCAGAGCAGATTCAGCAGTTTTAGTAATAAGAGTGAGGCAGTGGAGGCTTTTGTCTTGTTGGGACTTAAAACAATTTAGGTCAGCTTACAAATTACGTTTTCGGATGTCTTGAGCAAAGTTACAAAATAATTACTTGGATGTACTTGAGCTGTATTCATCACACAGTAGTAGTACTAATTATAACTGCTGTTCATTGAAGGCTGCAGCAAAAGATTCCTTACTTTGTTTTGTGTAGGGGTCTGTGATGTCTGTGCTATCTGAGCTCCAACACTCATCAAGTGAGGCTAATGAGGCCTCCAAATTAAGAGCTGCTACTTTGCAGGATGTCAGGACAGTGCAGATAATGGAGGATAGGAATAAATTGCTCAGAATTGCTCAAACCAGTGAACAAATATAATGGTGCATTCTGAGCAAACTGCAAGTGCTGCCCTATAGTGAACTCCACAGAAAGGAAATTACGATGATTGAGTCATATGGTCATGAGCATGAAGTTTGCTGTAGTAAGGAGATCGTGAGAAAAATGCTAGAATAGCCTGTGCCATTTTTGTTATTGAAAGAAAATACATGAGTCAAAACCTGCATTATTAGTGGGAAAAAAAAAAACCCAAATTCAGAATTTCAAGAAATATCTTAAAATGAGCAAGCATTGAAGAAAAAAATGAGTAATCTACAGAAAGAAAAAAAAAAATCATAGCAAGTAGTGATGATCTACTTTGTCCTAGATGAGGGTAACAATTGGAGATTAAAGAAAGAAAAACATAAATTCACATTTCACTTATCAAGAAGCAATTTATTGGCAGCTTCTTCTCATAATCAATCTTTATTGCCCTTTTTTTACCTTTTTTAAATATAAAATAAGAAAAAAGGCATCTATAGGCCTATTAAAAATTTCATTCTTTGGTTCACTGTATGAGTACTTCAAAGAGTGCACACCTTAGAGTTGTTATGAATGAAGATACCTTTGTGATATCAGATGCATGAAAAGGGTAAGGAAGAGTTTTATCTTTCATAAGTCTTTAGTAGAAAAGTTGGATTTTTTTCCTCCTCCTATTTATGCATCGTTTCTCATTAAAATTAAGCAGGACATTTTTCTGTGTCTAATTGTGACATGTTTAATGTGTCTTAAGAACTGCATGAAATTCAAGACATTTAAAGGAGAAATATAGGTGGCAGCAAGCTAAACTGGGAATTTATTTAACACATACTGTTTTAGATGCACACACACATGTAAGCAAAGGTCATAAATCTACGGCCCTCTTGAGCAATAAGGGAGGGGAAAGAAAATCAATTCTAATCAGGAGACCAGTGCTATACCTCATAATAACAACTTCTCCATACACCTGAGGCGCTTAGTAACATTTTCTACAGATTTTAAACAAAACCTCTTAGTTTTATTCTGTAATGGAACAAGGTGGAAGCAAAATAACTTTTTATAGTTTCACTTCCTTTATTTAGTAGTTCTTGGTTTTGTTGTCTCTGTAACCATTAAAATACAGATTAAATACAATAGCCATGCACTTCATTATCACAAGAGTTGAAAAGGTTTGTTTAAAAGCAGATATGCTGTCATTAAATGATACATTGTGTGAGCAGTCTTTCAAGGCATCACTGAGATATGGGTATTGTTATTTTATTTTATTTTCTCAAATGAACTTTATAAAATTGGATTATATCATTGTTCTTGAACTAACTTGCCTTGTATCTTTGTAATGTAAAGTGAATACAAATTTATGGGAAGAAAATTAATTCCATTTCTGTGCAGTTAATAGAATCATCCAGAATAAATAGGAAATTTATTTCCTCAGCATTTGGTGTTTTCCTATGTCAAAAGTGTGCTGTGATTTTTTTCATTTAAAAAAGTTCATAATCTTGGGAAAAAAAATTAATATATTTCTGACCTATTAGCTGTGTCACCTGGAAGTCTAGCACTTCACGGATTCAATAAATGAACCTGTACATATTAAATATTACAAAGATGTTGTTTCAGAATGTGTGGTAGATTTTAGAACTAGGTTTTTGTTCTTTCTAAATGCAGAAAGATGGTTACATGTAAGTGTACCTATGTATTTTTGAACAGTTGATTAAGCTTAAGCTTGTAAGTATTGAATTACTGTCAGACTAGCATTGCCATATCTTTATACATTTTCTGTCACCTTCTTTCTCCTTCTTCTTTCTTTTTACTGTATTCACAAGTTCCTGTCTCTTAAACTGATGAAATTGTACTTCTTAAACAGTTTTCTTCTGTATGTAGTACACAATTCTACTATTCTTAGCTTTCCATTTGTATATTGCCTTGTCTTTCAATACATTAAACAGCATAAGCAATCAAGTTACAAATAAAGGTATGCAATTTTTAAATTGTGAGAATTTGAGAGCAAGATTCTGCTTTTTTAGCTAAAATTATAATATTTAATTTGTAATTTTTTTATGTTGAATGTGTGGTTTTTGAAAAGTAGATACTTTAATGCATATAAAATAGGCATGTGACACCAATACAAGAAGTTCTACTAAAAAAAAATTAATTTTTTGATGGTTGTTTAATCACTTGCTTAAGAAAAGAGCTAATTCATAGTTAAATGCTTACACCAAGTTCCAGATCTGATCAAGATCAATCCAGATTTCTGTGTCGCAGTTAGGTATGCAGCTGAAGTGAATTTTCCACAACCTGTGAATTTTGTTGGTGATGATCAATAAATGCAAACCTTGGTGCATCTGTGCTCTTTATGAAATATTTGTTTCCATTTGTTAGCTCATGAAGAATAAGCTTTGTGAACTGCAGGGCTACTTTATCAATTTATCATTTATTCATTTTTAAGCACTACAGCAGTTAATTAAATTTGCCAAAAAGTCATGTGTAGTTTAAAATCTGAGTTTGATTTCCTTTAAACGAATAGTAAATAATTCCTGCTAAAGCAGGAAAGATCAGATATTGAGAAGCTGGATAATTGAGAAACTGAAAAATGTGTTTTTCCTACAATATTTTTCTTTTCATGTCCTCCTTTTATAATTGCATTCCCATCTCCCTATTTATTTCGGTGTTTGCAGAGATTGTTCATGTTTGGCAGTTTGCCAGTACTGTGAACCATGTTTTGCTTTGCTTTACCCGCTCTGTGTCCCATAAATCAACTTTTCAGTGGCTGGCTTTCAGGAAATAGGAAATGTGAAGATGTAACAACATCAACAATGATAACAATAATAATCTAGTTTTATCTAGAATTAATTCACTATAATATGCGCGGCTGAAAATACAGTGAGAGTCAAATACTACTTAACCTTCGTGTGGTTTATGGAAAAGTAGAGATTCTCCGTGGACAAAGATAAAGAAATCTGGTTTAGGGAAAGATTAGAATCATCATTGCCACAACCCTTTTGGTGTCATATTTAGCAGCAATTGATTTTGGAAGGCAGTTAGTGCAGCAGATAGGAATGTGGAAGAGACAGGCAGAAAATCAGAAGTGTTTGTGGCAAATTAGGGAAGTATATTAGTTTTTCATAACTTAGAGTCAGTGTTCAGTCTAGATGAAGCACGATAAAGCCAGCACCCAGAAATAATGCTCACAGACCTCATACTCTGCTTAATAGAAATCTTAATCATACCCAATCTTAATAGAAATAGTTTCTTTCTTATGAGTCATAATAGTATTCAACTTTTTTCCTGTACTTTTTAACTACAATACTCCTTGTGCTGTAATTAGAAGTGAATTTAATTGTTATTCTTGTCCATTCTAGGTACAGAGATCCCGAAATAAGCAGCTACGTGAGCTGTTCCCAGATGGATTTAGTATTCATCACGCAGGAATGCTGCGGCAAGACAGAAGTTTGGTTGAGAGCTTGTTTTCTAATGGACATATCAAAGTCTTGGTTTGTACAGCTACACTCGCTTGGGGTGTCAATCTGCCTGCTCACGCTGTTGTTATAAAGGTAAGAGCTTCCCTACTCTGCAAGGGGTTATCTGTCTCAAAAGAAACCTGTGAAGTATAGATAGCAAGATCTCTTGTGAATTTTGGGCCTGGAGGGGAAATATCTGATTGACTTGAAATGTTATTTATATCTCATTAAACTGATTCTCTCCAGTGGGAGTTTAGTTTGTATAGTAAAGATTTAAATATATCAAAGATTATGAAAGGATTAGTTAAAGTACACTTCTGAAATCATGCTGTATTTGCCTAATTTCAGTATTCAGCTCATCAGGATTATATTCGTGTGTATTTATGTTAATTTTTATTAACTTTTCCTCAACCAGGGAACACAAATATATGCTGCAAAAAGAGGCTCCTTTGTTGACCTTGGAATTTTAGATGTCATGCAGATATTTGGTCGAGCTGGACGGCCTCAGTTTGACAAATTCGGAGAAGGCATCATTATTACAACTCATGATAAACTCAGTCATTACCTGACCCTTCTTACACAGCAGAACCCAATTGAAAGCCAGTTCCTTGAAAGCCTTGCAGACAACTTAAATGCAGAGGTAACCTTTGATTTGTTTAGAGAAACTAGCAAACTTTAAAGGATTGACATTATGTGAAACAAAAATGCAATATTGTCACACTTAATAAAATTTTCATTGTACATATTTTATTACTGTTAGAGTGTATGGGTGTGTAAGTGAACTGCTACGTATGTGGAAATGGTGGGGTATTTTACAAAAGATAGTAGGTATTCACAGCAGGATGGAGGGTCAGAAGATAAAGATGTAGCAACCATTAAGATAAAACTGTAGCAAAGCAGCATTTGCCCTTTTAACCAGAAGTGTTTTTTCAGAATTTAGTAAGTGTTCTGCATAACTGAAAAGTAAAATCCGCAAAAAAATTAAAGCCTGTCTTTCTATATGTAACCAAATTCACATATTTCACTGCAGTGTAGGAAGAATAATGGACTTGGCTTTAACTTTTTTTTCAAAGACACTGGACTTTTTTTCAGTTAAGTCAAGCAGTTTAGCTAAACTGAAGTGTCTGGTGACATAAAACTGCTTATCATTTTGAAAGATGTGCAGTTTGTTTGGTCTATTAAGATTAATCTTTTAAAGATGCTTGTTATTTTATCTACACAATTCTTAGATATTTATTTTAGCTTTTCATCACTTTTGCAATTTACCCATCTCTCTTTCTACCACAAAAAAAAAAAAAGAGGAAGAATAAGTAGAAGGCATACTTGCAGTGGGCACATACATGGCTTTCAGCCATTTTCTTTTGACAACACTTAATGATCCTGGAAATAGACACCTCTGAATATTCTCTAAGTGGAAGTGGATGGAATTTCAGTTATTTAAAATTGCATAGTAGCAACTTACACATTAGTAGTAAAAATGTACATCCTAAAGTTGGTTGTGTAGGTCAGGATTATCTGTGGTTGTTGTTCAGCACCCCAATAAGTCAGGTGAGAGTTATCTGGTCTTGGGATGCTGTGTGTCTTTTCACTAGGAAAATGTCCAGCCAGATTTCATAGAAGAGCTTTGGGGGTTTTTTTGAGATACACGAAACAGACAATGAAACAAGGATTGGGTAGGCTTTCCTTCACAGCACAGGAGTTTGCTACTTTTTAAAAAAATATTAGAAAATTAGCCTTTTTTTCTGATTTTCTGTAATGGTAGTAATCTGAAAAGAATGTTGTATTCATAGCTTTAAAATTACCCCAGGTTCTATAAAGTGATACAGTTACAGAAGCTGAAGATGCAGTCAGAATTTTGTTAATCACTGTGGTAAATGATAGTAGAAATAGCAATGGAGTACAATATAGGGCATGGAAGCAACATATGTGATATTCCTTATCCTTCTGTCATAACATGCAGGAACAATTAGTACCTGCCAGGTTACAGGTAATCAATACTATGAACACTGACAAGGAGCTATTTGGTTTTTTGGAAAGTAACTTTATAATTTCCTTATAATTGCAGTCAGTCTAAACTTCTGTTTATGCTGATTTGATCTGTGATAGCGGAATTCTCTGAGAAAGATACAGGTGGTTTAGAAGAAATTGTTAAGTTTATCTAGAGATGACTATTCCAATAGGCTGCACCATTCTGGAAGAAAAACCACATTTTAAAACATATGCCATTGTATGGATCAGTATATAGCCTTAGGAAGCACATTCAGTTTTAGTCATCTTCTGCCCTTCAGTAGTAACAAAGCACTGTCTGGATACAAAATACATGGGTTTTGACTGATTTGTTACAGAAATCAAAACAAGTGTGTGGATGACCACTGTCATCTTATCCATAACAGAGCCTGTTGTTAGGATCAGGAAATATGCACTGATGGACAGTGAAACAACATATTGTAGGAGCAGAATCTGCTTTTATTATAAGTCATTCAGGAAATCCAAATGCTTATTCTCTAGTTGTAAAGAGAAACAAATTAAAGGCCAGAAGCACTGCTGAATTGTTTAAGTTTTTAATTTATGGATGTATCAGTAGCTGAAAGAAGGCCTGATAAGATGAAGGCAGCAGTTGGAAGTATGGGAAGACTTCATGTTTCCGCAAGAATATAAAATTGCTTTTATGTAGACCAGGTCTGTTGGCAGAAATAGGTAGATGGTAAGAATGATTCAGATATTTGGGGTAGTACAGCATATAATCCTAGCCACACAACAGCTAAGTGGAATCCAGGGCCTTGAATTTTGCACCTAGACTTACATGATACAGGAGAGAAAATTGGGGCAATAGTGCAAAAAATTGCAGTATTTCTAATACTCATATAAAAAATAATTTTCTAGAAGCAGAGAATTTTCAGAGAGGATGGACAAAGGAATAAATCAGTTTCTGTGAAGGAACCCACAGTTTTCTGTATGCTTCAGGAGAGAACAAAGGCAAATCAAGATTATATGACAGAGTTTTGTGAAGTAATAAATGAAGTAATATGGCAAAATACTGCATCTCTCCTGGGACAAAAACCAGGATGTTTTGGCTGCAATGAGCCAGTGGCAGGTTTAGAAAACAAAGTGATGTCAGCTGAGTGGTTAGACAGTGGAACTCTCTACAGGGAGCTGTTTCTAACCAGAAAAGTACTTTAAAAACTGTCCAAAGATGTAATAAAAATTCATTTAAAGATACCAAGTTCAAAGCCAATACCTTTAGCTAAAGACCTTGAGATGCAATAGTTAATGAATTTGGGAGAAATTTATATGATGCTTCTTCCTCATTGCCACATTTTGCCCTTCAGCACTTGCTGTTATCTAACCTCAGAGACAGCTGATCTTGATGCTTCAGTGCTTTTGTTCTCAGGAGCTCTACAGAGTGGGAAAACCTGAAATATATCCGACTTCATTGAGCTGACACCAAAATTAAGACTTTGAATGTGTATATCAGCATATCAATCCACTGTGAGTTCTCTCCTGCAGATCTGAGTTTTGGTTTGGTTTGGTGGGGTTTTTTTCTCCTAAAAATTAGCAGAATAGTAAATGATAAATGATGATCAATGAAGGCATGGAGATGCCCTTTTTCTTTTTTTGCTGAAATTTTGCCAGTGGGCATAAAGAAGAATAAAACATACAGCTGGTTAAGATCCTTAGTTGAGAGGAGCAAGTGCTGGGGCAGTTGACCAGCTGGCAAACAGAAAATACCTATGGCTGTCTTTTCTGAAATACAGGAAGAAAGATAAGATGCAGGGGATGTGGTATAATTAGACCATAAACTTTAACTTATCTGGGAACTATCATCAATAGCTCATACGATGCAGGTCACCATTCCTCCCTAATGGTTTCCACCTGATAGCGCCCTCCCTGACAACCACAGCTGGACTCCAGCTTGTTGCTGGGACGACTCCTTTCCCCAGAGAGCTTAGGAAATGATTTGCAGTGCTGGACAACGTGTATACCTTCCCTAGACTGTGTGCCTTTACTTGCATGTGCTTGCCATTTTCCTCTGAAGCCAGGAATGTAGAACGTGGTGACTTTTTTAGTCTGGACAAACCTCTTAATCTTTCGCCTTGAAAGAAAGGATTCTCAGAAGGGATGAAAAATTCCTTCAGAGTCCTTCCTAAAAAAATCACTCAGGAGCTTGGTGACTGAATGGCTGATCTGGTATTGGACAAAGCACAGGCGATTCTGACTGACTTGGGATAATTCTAGCAGCATTAATTATTTCAAAAGCTTCGCAGGAATAAGACCATAGTCCTATGGTGCTGAAATAGTAATTTAAAATCCACTGGTTTCCAAAGGAAACAGAAAATTGCTTATTAGGTTGTAAGAAGGGTTCCTTCCTCTCTTACCTTAACAACAAATATTTGATTCATATATAGAAATTTTTCTTTCTGTAATCTGATTCAATTATACAACAGTAACAGACATTATATTTGTAAAAAAATCACATATATGTAAAAAAGAATGTACTATGCTATATAATAAGTTCAGTTTATATTATCAGTAATAGTTTTATGCCGTTTTCTAATCTACAGAAATATCGGAGAAAAAAACCTCATTTTTCAAAAACTGCCCCCCAAAAGCCATGCTACTTATATCTGAAAATCAGAACCACCTCCTCTGAAATACCATTCAACTTGATAAAGTTTGTGGTATAGCATTGCTTAAAAAAAAAGGGGACAAAAAGAAAATACATAACAATAAATGCTGCTAAATGATGGCGATGTCAGTCACTGCAAAATTAGTTAAAATTGTGTGATGCTGATTATTTCTGTAATTCAAAATTACACAGTGAGTTGGATAAATATAGTACTCAAAATTGTGTTCCGTGACTGATGGAACACCATTGTTTACATTTGAGCTGTGAAAAATCAAAACTCTTTTATGACAGCTTTTGCAATTGGACAATACAATGTCAAGACAGTAAATATTTCTGCTCACCAATTATTCCATCTGTAACTGAATGCCTAATACATGGTTGAGGAAATGCTGGAAACTTGGATCATTCATACTGTTTTAATGTAGGATAAATTTTCAGTCCATAGGAACTTTACTTGAACACTAGATGGCAGCAAATATTTAGAAATTACTCTGTTTTTTGACTGCTTAATATTATTGAAGTTGGGGGAAGAAGGAAAGTGCAGTATTAGATTTCAGTACCGTATATGAAACTCAACTGTATTACACAATTGCTTTTTTCCTTCAGTTTTTCTTTTAACTTATAAAAATAATTATTAGAATAGAATAGAATAGCAATGGAATAAGATATTTGAACAAATGAGGCAAAGAAAAAGTGAGGGGTGTTTTTTTTTGGTTTTTTGTCAGATTTCATGGTCCTTAGTAACAAGAATATTATGTTTTCATGATTGTGAAAGTGATTGTTGAAAGTGCTACCAGTGTGCTATGTTAAGCTATTCCAGGTTGTGCACTGGAAGATATTTGAGTCGTGCAAAGAAACCAAATGATCCAAATAACCTGTGTACAGATGAAGTAAGAGTAACCTGTGGGCTCTATTCCATGTTCTCCCTGTAGTAGTCTGTGAAGAACTGAATGCTTTTGAACATAATACATTTCAGTGCATTATGTAGCTCTATGCTTTGAAAAGCAGCACAATGGGACTTGCCCCAACCTCCTTATGCTTTTGAAGAACAAAATACCACTTGAAAAATGTGTTAAGCAAAGCCTAGGGTTACTCCATGCTATTAGACATTGATATTAACAAGGTTTTGCTGGGTTGAAGTTTACTTAAGGTAGATATGGCTTTCATTGTTATTTTTTACCAGATATTTATGTTATATGAAAAGGAATGTTACTATTGTTATTAAGGTCTAGATACTTTAGTCTGAACATGCATATGTAATCAGTTGTATAGACTTTTTAAAATTATTATTTCTGCCAAGTCACATGGAAGATTTATATGAAATCCAAACACCAGTAAAACAAAAATAGCTTTAAAAATGCAGTAATGGATCACAGAACTTTGGTAAGAGGGACTTTTGCTTGTTTAAACAACCAGCAACAACCAAAAAAGGTTTTTTCATGGGACATGCAGGAAACATTAAATTCTTCTGGTAAAATCAGGTTAACTGGAATTAAGCAGTGAAATGCTTCTCATGAATGTAACCAGTAAAAAATAGAGCTGAAGTTATCAAGTGAAAATATGTGTGGTCAACAATTTGGTGACAAAAGTATTGAATTAAAAAAAAAAAAGTGCAAAAATGGTTTGGTATACCTGATTTAGCCTTGAAATATAAATAAACATGTTTTCATATATATATATATATATATAGCCTGTTCAATTTTGTTATATTTTGATATAACAAAAATGTAGCAGGTACCTCTATGTTTGACTTGCAGCTACAAAAGGAGAAAACTATTTATAAAGATTTTGTATAAAGAGATTGCCAAGTATGAGGAAGAGAAAACCTAAAGATTCTTGGTATCGTTTTGTTTAGGACCTGATAGTGCTTTCACATTGGCATGATGAAATTAATCTTCTAAATGCAGATACTTTTCAAGTACTCTTCTCTAAATTACCTTGGCCATATCCTCTACAGAATTATTTTGGTTTGTTTGTCTTTTTGTTTTTATCACAAGCTTGCTCGATAATATCTTTTAATTGTAAAAATCATAAGTAGTGTAGGAAAGATCATTTATGGTCACTGTATCTATAGTACTGTGTCAAAGCAACCCATGTTATTACATGTTCACAAGATAAAGATGTGTAAATCGGTCAAGTTATTGCTTTAGGCTTATTTCAAAATTATTTAAGTTGGAAATATCCCAACACTTTCTTTAATCTTGTGCTAATACTCTGAATTCCATGTGTTTTCAGCCAAGTACTTATGTACAGCTGTAACATATATATTTAATTTTGTCTCCTCTCCTATTTCCAGATTGCGCTTGGCACGGTAACTAATGTGGAAGAAGCAGTAAAGTGGATAAGTTACACATATCTCTATGTACGGATGAGAGCAAATCCATTAGTATATGGCATCAGTCACAAAGCTTATCAGGTATAAAATGCATTTTAAAAAAAAATCTGTAACTTGTTCGGAGTCTCTAATCCTTCCCTGATGTGAGGATAAATATTTGCTATTTCTACTTAACCTGACATCAGCAATTCTTTTAAAGTGCTTAGAAAAAGGAAGATATTTTCTGTAGCAGAGTGTTTTTAACACTGAATTATGAGGCCCCTTCTGTTCACATAAAAATACATTTTAACTGGTCAAGTTATGCTCCAAAGGACACCATTCATTCTTATCACACAGTTACTGTAACTTAGTCTGTTTTCAGTGTTTCAGTTTTGTAGACTAGATATAAATGATAAAATAAAGCTTTTTTTGAGTTGCTTGATTCCCCCTCACCCCTGTCAGCTTTTTTTTTTTAAATGTTTCATGGAATAATATTTTGTAAATTGTTAAACAACATTTTTAATTGGGTGATATTTTCTTTCATATGATTTATTAATCATAAGATTTTTAATAATTTGTTTGAATTTTTTTTGTTTATTTACAAACATTCCATGCTGTGATATGAATCAGAGCACATTTATGTAAGGGTTTTTCCAAGTTTTTTCCATTATCTGTAATTTTTAGGAAGATTAATAGTTTACAGATTGTCTAAATATTATTACCTTTTTCTTTGTACAGCTGTTTATAAGCATTTAATGTTAAGATAGTTAAACGCAGTTAATTGAGCCTAATGCAGGTCAAACTCACAACTGTATGGTAACTGCATTTCATGTCAAGAATCCTTCTTGTGACTTCATCATTTATTTTGATGTGAGCAGCAGTTTATTAGGTCATGGTGACATGCAGAGGTATATGTCAGCAGACAGTTTTTTGATATTTTTTGTCTCTGATAGTGGAAACTGCAGTGGAAATAGGTGTGCTATTGCATAAGGAAGCTTCTGCAGACACTCTGGTCATCTCAAATTTCTTTTCTATAAAAAGCCATATACCATATGTTAATATAACTGTATATAACACAGACTACAAAGTAATAAATAAATGAGAAGCAAAAATTGTTTTGCTAGTGAGAAGAATGTTGTTGTCCCGTTAATATAAATTCCCTTTTTTGTTTCACTATCAAATTCTAGATTAAAAGAAATGTAACCATGGTGATAATAAGTGGTGCAAAAAGCAATAAAACGCTAACAGAAATATTTTTAATAAATTTTAAAAATAGTGAACAGGAGTTTCTCCCCTTCCCCCTGCTATAGTGTTTCTGTTTAGCTGCTGAAAAAGTGAGAATTGCCAGCACTTGTTATAGTCTTCCACTAACCTTCTTTCTACTCTTTTTGATTTGATGTGCTAATGCTAGACATTTATATTTTTGAGTTAAGGCAGTAACAAATTATATCAATGTGAAGTGTTGCCCATTCATATAGGAGCAGAACCAACACAAATCCCCTTGTTTTCTAGATAAACTGGTTTTAAATGTCAAAGCTTATGTGTGATAGAGGGTACGTGGATGCTATAGTGCCAGGTGCAGGTATAACCAAAGCTTTGGTCAGTTAGACCATTCTGAGTATAGGTATCCAATTTTCATAATTGATGTCTTATTTTAGTAATGTTGCAGTGTGCCAGTTTCTATCTGTTTTTACCAACAGTCAGTCTTATCCATTCAGAATCCCCATATCCCTCGATCACATTTCCTGGCTCTTTGATGAGACTGAGATCATGCAAACTCGTTCCCCATTCCCTTTCCACTGATGCTCACCACATCCGGTAATTACATCAGGGCACCCACACGATAGGGTGCACATCTTTGGTACCCCATGTTGTCTCCAGGATCTTCCTGGGCTACACCAAGGAGCAGGCTTCTGCAGGTCCGCTGCTTTGATTTGTGATTTTTCAAGTTGTTTGCCAGAAATGCCAATAATGCATCTTACTGATTCATGAAAATGGCCAAAATTAATGATGAGCAGCAAGAGAAAACAAAGAATGGAAGGAAAAAGTGGAGCAAATGCAAATGTTGTATTAGTGAAGCCTGTAGTATGAATTACAGACATTTTCTCATACTTCTCATACAAGGATTGCAATGAAAAGGTGCCTTGATTAAATAAATTCCTTTGTCTATTTTCTCCTCCTTTTGGTTCCACTCTTTGGTGTTCCACAGTTAAGCAGAGTTTTTTAACACCATAAGACTTATGTTTAGATATAAAAATTAGAGGAGCTTGTTCCCAACATTTCTCTCAGTAAGTTAGAGAAAACAGTGTGAATAAGAATGTACTTTATCATAAATAGTAATGTATTTTATCATGCATTCTTAAATTTCCATATGCATACTCCAGACCTGCTAAGTTTCTTACTGTGGACATGGCAAGGCTCATTTTAGAGAGAACAGCTTAAAGCTGTTCTAGGCTGGATCCTTTATTCTGAGGATTTCTAATTATGCAAGTTCAACAAGAAGGGTTCTAACCATGGATTCTCTAAAGTCAAATATTGTTTCACAGCTTTTTCAAGTTGGTGACCTTTCCTTTGCAGTTAAAACTTCGTAAAAAATGTTACTGTGCTGTTGCAGGCTTTCGCTTTTATGTAAGGCAAAAGATTGGCAGGTACTGCCAAAGGAGAAGGGAGTAATTTTGATTTTTTTCTTAATTTTTCCCCCACAATAGTTTTAAGAAATGTTGAACATCTGGCATCTAGATCACTTTTTTTTACCAACTCTGCTCTGAAATATGACCTCAATGCATGACTTACTATTGAGAAAAGAAGTCTAGACCTTTGCCGTCTTAGCTTTTGAGTTGAAACTAAGGCAAGCCATGACTAAGGAGAAACAGCTTCATGGTAACTGGCAAACATGGAATATTAGGACCTGGTCTTGCAACTGCTTTGTGGAGATAACTACGTTTGTCTGCAGCTTCCCCAACCATGAGATGATGTACTTCTGCACAAAGGTGAAACTGAATCCTGGCCCAGGGAAAACCAGAGCAAACCAAGGCATAACAATTCTTAGAGCCTGCTCCTTTTTGCTGTCTTGGCCATGTATCTCTGTTTCAGATTTACCAAGAGGGCTGGTATGACTTATTCTGTAGGAAATCTGAACTATACACGAGCCCTGAAATAAGAATACTGCCTGTGGACTAGAACAGCATTTTAGTCTTTTCAACTAATTATTGCTTGTCTAATTAGAGCCATATCTCAGGTGCACATGTACCAGAAGGTTAACATAACTATGAATCCCTTTTCACTCATCCCTGTCAGTGCAGGGTATCCCAGGTGGCTGATGTGGAAACACACAATTATACAGCAGGTCCTACTCAGATGGGAGTTTTGCCCAGCCTTTTATGTACTAATGAGATAATGTGCATTGTTAGTGGGACAAAATGTCCAAGTTCCTGAACTTTGATATTAATGGAAGTGGTGTTGGGCACGGGAAGCTCCTTGGTGCGCTTTTAACATGAATGTTACTGTACATCTGTAACTCACTAATTAGAATATTCCAATTAAACATAGCAAAAGCTTTTGGGGATGTTAAAGTTTTTTTTTGCTAGGAAACATTTAAGCCATGCAGTTTGAAGCTTAATCTATTATTATCAATGCAATTAAAGCCATCCTAATGTCAGCTACACAGGAAGGTATATCTTCAGACATTTTCATAAACAGAAGGTGCCATAAGATGACATGTTTTTGTGAAGTGATACGGTAATGAGAATTCAATAAAGAATATGTTATCATTAAAACATCTTTCAAAAATGTCAATGTAAGTTTGTTTCATAATCCTGCTACTGTTTCATGAATAATATTGGTCTCCATTGTACTGATAGTCCCAAATAATTGTAAAAGCACTTTTATTCTGATTATTTTGTCTGTACATACAGGTTTGGTCAGTAATGTCAGTGTAACTGTTATTAGTGAGATCTCAAGAAAATCATGACTTAATAACTGTACCTTCCTTTTACCAGATTTTTACTTTGTGTTGACTGGGTTAACTCAAGAAAATTATTTATTTAACACTTCTTTTATGCAAATAAATCTGTGTGTTTCGTGTCTAGATGGATCCAGGTCTAGAAAAGCACAGAGAACAATTGGTGATTGAAGTTGGCAGAAAACTGGACAAAGCCCGCATGATTCGCTTTGAAGAACGGACTGGCTTTTTTTCTTCAACAGATTTAGGCAGAACTGCCAGCCACTACTATATTAAATACAACACCATAGAGGTAAAAGATGATGTCCTGTTTCTGGAGGGATTTTTCCTTCTTTTTTGATGTATACCTAAAAGAATTGTAAGATATTACAGAATACATAGCTGATTTGTTCATTGTATTTTCAAATCATATTTACTGAAATGGGGAGAGAGGAAATAGGAAAAAGAAACTAAATATCATGCAAGCATACTGAAAAATTAGACTCAGTGTAAAGTGAGATTCAAAATTTCTGTAGTCTTTCTGAATTCTTTTAGGAGAATTATAAGAAAGATTATGGTATTCGTTGTGTGTGCAACCATTAGTACGTTGATAGCACATTGTAGTGTAGTGTCTGATAACAGATGACCTTCTCTGGGAGAAAGTCCTATCATGTTGACAACCTTGAACAGCTTTTGGCCCTGTAATCAAATTGTGTTGTGAACATATACAAAATTTTGTAGTATTTGAAACTTGCTTTGACATACACATTCATCTTAAAACATTTCCTTTTTTAGCAAATTAAGTGTTTTTCTTGAATAAAAGCTAAAGACTCAGCATTAATAATTTTTAACTGTTTACTGTCACTGTGTATAATTAGTCTCACATATTTATTCAGTCAGGTATGTCCTAGACTTTCTTTAAATGGCCACATTGCACACTTTGGAGTGGCCAAAGCACTGGGAGGGACTGTTTTTCTGAAACTGATGAAAAGTCATTATGGAATTCGTTCCTGTTTAAATTGCATCCCCCTGGTCTTCCAGTAACTTCCATTGTAGCCTTATATGCCTTTTAAACTCTTGGCTAAGGTTTCTTTGTTGCTTGCTATATGTGTATTTTTATTTTCAGTGACAAATCGATTCTTTTTATTTTTAATAGACTTTCAATGAATTGTTTGATGCTCATAAAACTGAAGGCGATATTCTTGCTATAGTATCAAAAGCTGAAGAGTTTGAACAGATAAAGGTAAAGAATGTCTTCAAACTAGACACTTCTGTAGTACTTACCCCATAACTATTTTCTACAGACACAAGTTTTGTTAAATGCTAAGCACCATTATAAAATGTTTTCTAAGTAAACATAATATGCTCTCCCTCAGATTTATACATAGTTCAGCTTGAATTATAGTGCACATTTAATAACTAGTTATGGATCTTTGAGTAATTCTTTTAAATGCTTTTAAGAACTTTTCAGCCCTTCAATTATTAACAGGTGAAGCTAAGTGTCCATTTGAATATCGTGCCTAGGGATGAGATCGTTTTTCTGTTTGAAGTCTAAAGCATTATTGGATGTCTCCCTGAACAGTTTGCTTTATCAGGAATGAGGCAGGACTCACTGAAGTGAACTCTGATATATTTTCTGCAGGGAACAATATTAGATTGGCAGAATGATAAATTCTCATAAATTCAAATCTGAAATCCAGAAAGTTGTCGTAACAGATTTTATGCAGGCTAGAAGATTACTGTTCTGTTGTACTCAGTTCAATTCCCACCTCCCTTTTTGCCTCCCGTGTGGGTAGGACACAAGGCAATACATTCCAAGCTGGCATGAGCTTGTTTGCCCGTGCTTCCATCTCACAGAGGTACAAGCCAGACTCCACAGGGTTTGTTAGCTTGGGCTCATTGCCATTTTACCACAATTATACAACTTGCAGATCAGAGCTGGCTCTCATTCACCTGGCTCTGCGAGCTGGCAGTGTGAATCCCTCACCATCTACATATTTACATATTTGCACACATTGTCTGGGTATTACCATCTCTTTATCTAATGGAGAAATTCTATTTTGCTGTAATCTCTTCTATTACAGAAGATAATAAGCAGTGAGGTTTCACAGTCATACATGGAACATTTTCCAAGCTAGAAGGGTTTTTTTATGATAGTGATATTGCTTGACTAGGTCTAAATTTAGCGTAATTTAATATTTAAAAGGAAAGCATATGGAAAATACAATGTGATATGTTTCTATATTTGTAATAAAGTTAGTAGTAGTGCTTCTTGACCAAAGCACAGTTTTTCTAGTTTACTTTCTCAGATTTATATGGTATGGTATCAGTGCACTGTCATTTCCAGATTTTTGTGATTCGTTTGCTGTGCGGCTCTGAATGTTAAAATTAGTAACTGGTTTTCACAAGGATAACTCAGGATTTGCCCCTCTGTGTGATAAAAATTGTGACTTCTGATAAATGAATCGCGTTTCCATAATAATGTTTCCATTTTCCATTTAAAAACTCTGAATTTTGAGATATGTAACTCACCAGTAGATGAAATACAGATCTGGATTAGACCTGTACTTTGCTGTGCAAGAGCAGAAAAAAAATATCAAAAATGCTGTTTAAGCAGAGCATAGTATTCCCCTGAAAGTGGAGTCATTTATGATGGTTCTGTACTTCGTGTCTGTCCTTCCTCTGAGACTAGTGACTAGAAAGTTGGGGATTTTAACCCAATTGTCTTAGGGTCTTTTGTATGTCAGGTAGTCATGTCCAAATGGAAATTACTTTCAGATGGTTCCCTGCAGGGACCAAACATTTACCCTCTTTAAATAAGTTTTACACTAACAGACTATCAGTAAGTCAAAGAATATGTAGATTTATGCTGGTTTTGCCATGTAAGGGTCATCAGTTAGATTGTGAGATGTTATGCATTATTCAAACCATAGGTATTAATATTTCTTTGCTCATATTAAGACTTAATCTTATTAACAGTGAAAATTTTAATATGATGAATCACAGTACTTCACAGTTTTGAGTTTAAAAATGTATTATACCACATGCAAACTGTGTGACTATAATGAGTACATTTAATGTTAATTCAAGATTGCCCTAATCCAGATGGACAGAAGTTTTACTCTGGTCAAATAAAAAATAAAATCTCATCAGATGAAGGATGGTAAGGTCACAGGATTCAATTTCTGTGGCATATCAAATTTTTGTATGTCAATGGCAACCTTAATAGATGGTGATGAATAACAAAATGTAATTGTGTCCCTATTAAGATAGCTTCAATTATGGTCTATTAGCTACATTGTGGAAGATGTGGGTTTACTGCTTTTTTCTTCTTTTTTTTTTCCTCCTTTAAACTAGAGACTCCATTTAAAATAATTATTTTATAAGGAAAATTTGATTTCAGTGTAAAAATTTTTATCGAATTGCTTCAGCCTCTTCATAATGTATAATTGTGTTTTAGGTAAGAGAAGAAGAAATAGAAGAGCTAGATACCTTACTGAATGATTTCTGTGAACTTCCTGCTCCAGGAGGTGTGGAAAACAATTATGGAAAAATTAATATCCTCCTTCAAACATACATTAGCAGAGGGGAGATGGACAGCTTCTCCCTTATTTCAGATTCTGCATATGTTGCACAGGTAAAAATAGTATTTTCTACATATTTGTTGCTGTCTTCTGCTGTTTTAATTCTCCCAACTATTTACAATTATACAAGTAGGCCCTGATCTGCATTTTTTTTTTGTACATTTTTGTGCAAGTTTATTTGAAAATCAGAGCCCTGTGCTTATGCATGCATGTGAGCTATAACGCTTGAGTAAAAAAGTTTTCCAAAAGGCTACCTTGGGAGACTGTGGCAGTTTTTGTTAATTATTAATGTCCTTTTTTGTTTGTTGTACCCCTGTAGTCTTATTATATTTAGTTGCTCTAACTGTGATTGCACAGAAATTATATTCTATAAATTTCAGTTTTCTTCTAAATGTGAAAAGCTGTTGTAATCTATTTTTATGCTTTGTGTGTTTTTACACTTCATTCTGCAAAACATAATTTGTGTTTGATTCACATACCTTGGTTTACTCACAAAAGATGTGCTGTTGTAATTCTGTTGCTAGATGTAATGTAGCAAAAAATTCTGCAGATTTACATACCAGTCTGTGTATTTGTTTGTTGGCTTCATTTGACACCTGAAGGGTTGATTGTAACACAGGATGTTTAGTTACCACACAGGCATGTACATAGAGATCTATTTATACAACTGTGACCCCAAAAAGCTGTACCTTTTTAGCCCTTATCTCTCTCACTCTTCTTTTTTTTTTTTTCTTAACAATCAGCATTTTTTTTTTCTTAACAATCAGATGTTGCATAGAATTATTTTTTGTCTCATCCTTGCAAAAACTGCTTTGGAAAAAGTTAATCTAAAAGTTGCATTTAGTTGGTACTAAAGATGAGATTAAAATATTCAAAATTATACAGTCTTTAGCAACATTTTCATAGTAGCATAGCCTTCTTCAGAAATGTTTGTATTTTGTAGCACGTATGGGTCTAAATGAGAAAATGCTGAATTGATTGTGCACATCATAAAAATTGTGGTACTTGCACAGCAAAATCATTTTCAGTGTGATCCTTTTAATCTTTGCTTTCAAGGCAATTGCTTTTATTTGTCTGTCTCATTTATAGCATGTTTAGTGAGGCAACATGTTCTTCTTCTCAGATCTTCATAAACTGTACTTGTGGAACCAGTGCTACAAAGTGTGATTTTTTTTTTTTTTTACTTGGTTAGTGACTATTAAGAAAATTATTCATCCTTTCTAATAAGAGGAATGTGCTTCCTTAGTAACATATGCTTCCTATCACAACCAAATAATTTTCTATTTTTTATTCCTGTTGGCATAGCAGAGCCAGTAGGGAATGATTATATTCTATTCAATGAATCAAGAACATAATTCCTAATCCAGACATAGTACTGGTAGGAAAAAAAAAAAAAAAAAAGCATAGCTTCATAATACAGCTTGAAAAGTTTATGAAATGAATATCATAACTTAGGTTTTCAGGATAAGACTGACCTCATTCAAACTTATGTTAATAATTATTTTTCCAAGTCCAAAGCATATTTGTACAGTTTGGTTATACGCTATTCTCAGAATATAGTAAAGTGTTTTTAAAAAGTCACTACTGTTAAGCTTCTGTGCAAATGTTGTGAAATTCAATGTGAAATGGGATGCTATTATAGAAGCATAAACTGGAAGAAAACAAAACTGGAATTTCCATATTAAGTGAATTTGCAGGTATTTGTTATATGGGGGGTACATTAAGTGAATTTGCTTCAGAAGTGATTGATACACAATAAGTTTAGAAGTCCATAATGTTAGCATAACTGTGATCAAAGTTCTATGGCAGACCTGACACTACAATTTTAATTGGTTGCACATGTTGCTTTTCATAATTTCAGAATGCAGCCATGAGGTAGTTCTGCCACTAGACAGTGATGGAAAAAACAGTTTTCAAAAATGTTTGAAATTAGTTTGCAAAGAAAAATCTATGGTTATGGTTTGTCAAAGATGAGTCTATGGGATCTTTTTTATTTTACAAAGAATATTGAGAGAATTACAACAGTTTTGCTTTTTTCTTTTTTCCTTTTCACTTTCCAGAACGCAGCTCGTATTGTTCGAGCTCTTTTCGAGATTGCCCTGAGGAAACGCTGGCCTGCCATGACATATCGGCTCCTGAATCTCAGCAAAGTCATTGACAAGCGGCTGTGGGGCTGGGTGAGCCCTCTGAGGCAGTTCTCAGTGCTACCACCATCCGTCCTCTCCAAGCTGGAAGAGAAGAATCTCACCATAGACAAGCTGAAGGACATGAGAAAAGATGAAATAGGTGAGAAAACAGCAAGGCTGATCTGCTTAAAATATTAGAAACCAATGGGCAAGTAAGAATTAAATCCGAGCCATGCATCAGTGTTCCCACCCTGGTCTGGAAGCCATGTAGCCACGTACCACACATTGATATGGTTTGTCCAATAAAAAAGGTTTTTTCAGTCTCCACAGCTTGTAAAATGGCACAGCTCTGAGGATAAGGCCAGCCTGTGTCCTGGTAGTCACAGTACACAGATGGAAAGGAGGTGTCTATTGATAAGTATTTGTGTATATATGTATATATACGTATTTCTGTTGACCTGTATGCTTCCCTTTCTGCCCAGCTTACATAACACACTACTAAAAAAGGCATCAGTTTACTTTTGCCAGTTGGCACAATATGGCCTTTTTTAAAAAACTATTAACGTGAAAAAGAATAAAACCAGATGATTACATCCAGGTATGCTATCAGTAAATGGCCTTCTTCTGAAAGACTGCATTAATTTTCATTGAACATGGAGAATTCATTGTCACTGCTGTCACTGCAACAAAACCTTAATGGAATTTTTTAAAGGATTTGACACTCCAATAATGAGAAAATCCACAAGCCTACTGATGGACATAATGACAATTTCTAGTAAGTCTGTATAAACTGTTGTGCGTAAACTGCCCACCAGCTGGTTGAAGTACAAAAAAAAAATCACTTGTAATGCATTTCTTTTTTCTTAGTGTATTTTTCTTTATTTGGACTTCATTTGCACCTGCTATTGCCAACCTGTTGCTAAGCCAACTGCCATTTTTTGAACAATCTAGTTTTAGAATAAAAATACCATTCCATACTCACTGCTTAGAAGCTGTCACGTCTAACTTAATTTTCATTTGCAGGAGAACTACATTCCTAGTTTAGAAAACTTCTGTTATGTGCCTAATCTAGGCTGGAAAAAGTTAAATAAATATGTAAAAGTTTGCAGAATTAAAGGCTATATTTTAATTTAGTAAGTTAAACCAAAAGCCTATGGCAAAATTCTAGATGCTTACTTTAACTGCGCTTTAATATAGTAATATTAAATGTATTAAAAGCATTGCATTTTATTTGAGTTGCTAGCATTATTTTTTTTATTCAGAAGTGTTATAGCACTTTTTAATTCACATCTGTTAATTTTTTGTGTATTTATGATGTCTTTTAAGTGCTTAGTGTTCTTTTCCATTAATTGTATTAGTGGGGTTTTTTTTATTTTGTGTGTTTGGTTTGGTTTTGTGGAGCTGTTTTTAGTTTGGGTTTTGTTTTGTTTTTGTTTGGTTTTGTTTTTTTAAATTGTTCTTTCTCCCCATATCTTCATTTGAGAAGCAGAAACTTTTGTGCAAAAATACAAAAAAAATAAATCGAAGGAAGTTTTGCTTCCTTCAATGTATTGGAACCAGTATTGACAAGATGGAAGTGTATCTGTATATACCTGCAATTTGTTTAGTTTTGGTGTATATTAACGTAGGTTGAAAGTTGATGAGACATGGGATTTGACTGTGAAAATAGATCACTGCTGACCATAAGTCAGAATATTTCATGTTCTTCAGCCTTACAAATACCATAGAAAGTTGATCTGTGTATCTCTGTGACGTAGTTACTTGGCACACTTCCTCCTGTCTGGCCTCTCTTTGAGGCATGTGAAGGAAGCCACCTTATTTTTGTTTCAAATTCTAAGCCATGTTGAAATGAGAAAAGGCACAACTTCTAGGTACTGCCTTGTTTTCTTACTCCACAGGGCTAGTTTCAGTCCTAGTGTTTCTTGCTTTTTAAATGTTATTGAGACCTTGGAGAGAGAATAGCAAAGACAGGAGCTAGCTGGCTAACTCAGCCCATGGCTTAGGGGGAGATGAAAGCATCAGATGGGTGGAGAACATATTGTGTGCACAGATCTTGGATTCCAGGGTACCAAGAATTGATCAACACCAATCTATGAGCTATTGCAGTGTAGCCATGGAGTTTCCAAAAAGCCAGGAAATCACTGTCTTAGCTGAGATAAACAGTCCCATTTTTTTCTGAACACAGATGACAAACGTTTCAAAATAAGCAAAATTTATTTTTTTTTTTAGACATGCCTATTTTCTTAGTAAGCTTTTGTTCAGAGGGTTTTGGTTTTTCCTAAATGCCATTGATGGTTTCTCATAATGTGCCTACTAAAAAAAAAAAAAAAAAAGAGGGGGCTTAGGGGGAGAGAGTTTTATCATATTTTGTAGAAGTTGGGAGAGGAGCCTTATTTTTCCCCTGACACATAATT
This sequence comes from Phylloscopus whistleri, assembly GCA_017589585.1. Lineage (NCBI taxonomy): Eukaryota > Metazoa > Chordata > Aves > Passeriformes > Phylloscopidae > Phylloscopus > Phylloscopus whistleri. The sequence continues at coordinate 3,736,279 of JADMLD010001389.1, read as the reverse complement.
GTAAAAGAACCTCTGTGCTGTCCTGTGTGAACCAACACAGTTCACCTCACCCATTGTGATAAAGAAAGTAATTTTTGCCATGAAAATTATACTTGCCTACATAGGTTTTTTGAGTCATATCTTTGAATATTTGTCATCTGCCTTTATTTAACATGATTTCTGAAGTTTTACCTCTAATTGCAAAAGCTAGTTGCTGTGCAAGTATTCTGTAACAATGCATCTGTCATCAAAGTGTACCAACATAAGGGGTTTTAATAACCCACTTGTTGGAGGTGAAATTATTTTACTTATTGCAAATTAAACTGATTAAATATGTATTAAAACTTCTGGTTAGGGGTTTGATTCTTAGGCAGGGTCACCATTCATTACTTCAGAGTATAAACACCTGTATGAGACAAATCTATCTGCCAATTTGTTAAATAAGAAAAACTGAAAAGGGAAAGTCAGTATCAAGTTAAAAAAAGAGCAGTTTCAAGATGCTATGCTCATAATGTCTTGTAATTGCAAGAAAAGGTTTGTATCAACTTTGCACATAATGCAAATCGTAGGACTTCTCCTTTTTTAATTTTTTTAATGTTTTATTTAAATGGATAGGTATGCACAGAACCACATAATGATACCAGAAAATATGATAGCAAGTGGTAAAGTAGATTTTAACAGGGAGTATTTATGACCATCACAATTAAAATCTAAAATATGCTCCACATAATTTTATTAACAGTTTCAGTGAAAATGTAGTAAATAAGCCATATTTTCCTAAATAAGCCAGAAGGTGGAATAATTCCAGTAAAAAAAGAAATTACTGCTACATACTTTGTTTTATATTCAAAATGAAGAGCAAGGGAACAGAGATTTAAAATACAACAGAGCTGTAAAATACAAGTAGGACATTTTTCTAAATAAATAGAATCACTTCATTGCCTTAGTTACCATGTTTACAATAGAAAATAAACATTGCAACATTTAATTTTTCCTTTGTCTCAGTTACACACTGGTATATTCTGACTTAGATTAGAGCTGCTGTGAGATGTTTACTTATGTGCATTTTTAACTTATTAAGTACCTTTGTTCAGTTTTATGAAAAGCATTCTGTCTGCTTTGGATCACTACACAGAAATTGTAGAAGTCGAAGTTAAGTAAAAAGTTGGTATTTGTGCTCTGAAAAAGAGCTACACAGCTTGATAACAGCCTGGTCAAAAGGTTAGTGAAGGAGATGGAACTAGTTTGACATAATGTTTTCAGTGTGAATTCTTAATATTATTTTAACTCTTTAGTTGTAGCCAACAAGGGGGTTAATACTGATTTTTCAATGCTCTAAATTGCTAATTCAAGTTAAGTATTACAAAATATTCAGAAATGCCAGGTCAAGAGAGTCAGACATTTACGTACCCAGGAGCAAAACAAGCAAGCAATAATACTTCTCTCTAAAAGCCTATTTGAAAGTCAGGGTTGTATGCTTTTTCCTGGAAATGCGAATTGGTTACACCTGATGTTTTCTTGGCAGGTCATATGCTGCATCATGTGAAAATCGGACTGAAGGTAAAGCAGTGTGTCCATCAAATACCCTCCATCATCATGGAAGCAACGATCCAGCCAATCACCCGCACCGTGCTCCGAGTTCGCCTCAGCATCGCTCCCGACTTCACGTGGAATGACCAGGTAAAAAAAGAGGGAGGAGGAGGCAAGACGAGAAGCATTAGTTTAGCTTCAGTAGGATCACTGGAAGTCCATAGCTGTTTGGATTTAAAAAAAAGCATTTATTTTTGCTGAAAAGCAAAGCTGTTAATAGGAATGCGATGACCTTTATGATTGTTGTTGAAGAAAGCAGGCAAAGATCATTTTTTCATTTCTGTTAATCCTTTTAAGACTGGGCTGTGTATAACACATTGAGGCAAATGTGTAATGCTGAATATTCACAGCAGTCACACACAGATCAGAGTTATGTGCCCAGAAAGGAGAAGCAAGAGAAAGGGAGACATGAACGGCTCTCTGAACTATGGATAAATGTCAAACACAGAAAAGCCTTGAAATGCAGTTCATGTATGCCAGGTTCTCCTGTTCCTCCTGGCTTCACAAATATATATTCACAATATCAGTGCCTTTCTCTGCTGGGATTTGTCTGAACAAAAAGAACTGAGATATGTTTGGAATTATGTTCATCTGTATTTTATAGTGCAAATGTATATGAAAGGAGTTGTACCAGTTACACATTTAGCTATATGCACATCCTTTGATTCAAATTCTGTTCATTAGAAAGACATTTAAAATAAATCTAAATGAAACATAAATGTCCACATGGGGGCATTGTATTGTTGCTGTTACTTCTGAAACTTTCTACAGGAAAAAAAAAGATACCTCCATGGGCAAACATAACTTTGTTCTTTTAGATTTCTAAGATTTATGCTTAAGATAAATTATTTTGAAATGTGGTTATTAAGTATCTGTTCTTATATTAAAAATTAATTTTAAAATCCCTTAGATTACCATTTTTCCTTAATCGTAATAAAACGAGAGTTTTACTCCACAAATATTTAAATTACTTTAGAATTTATTTTCCCTGATGAAAGGAGTTTTATTGTCTTGTGGAAGTTTCAGCAAGTTCTTATAAATGGGAGATTAGCAATCAAAATATAGAAAGTTTGATTTTGCTTGCCATATAGATTTCTTGAAGAAATATTTGAATGTATTCCTAACATGAATTATAACATGAATACCTTTTTTGCCTTATTTATGTGCAATACTTCAGAAGGAAAATAAAGCATTACTTTTTAGGATTGAAATGAGTTTTTATTGTTTAGTCTTTCATCCACTTTACCTGTAATCTGCTAAAGACAAAAAAAAATTACTGTTTCTTCATATTAAACTTTATCTTAATACAAAGTAATTTCTCAATCCATTGTCAGGTTTTTCTAAAACCTAGGTTCTATATCTTTATAGTTTGAAAAGGGGCACACAAAATTATACTCTTGTTTTGATTCTGAACTTCTAAATTTAGAGCAAAATTTTGTCACAAGTCTATTTTCTGCCATGACCCCTTTACGTAGTTTTTCTGATGTTTCTTTGGAAACATTATGGTTGTTTTATCAATTCAGTTTATGGAGATGTTTTTATGTGAAATTTTTTATTGATAATCATAAATACTTGGAGAAGTTTTTTTTCACTTATTTTTAATTTCGGTAATGTAGTGTTGATTTTCCTGTTTCTTCAATAAATGAAGCTTCTATCACAATAAATAACTAAAGCTGTTAAATTTTAATAGTCCCTGAAAATTAATTACTGTCTCACATTCACACATAGACACTCTAAAACTACTTCTCTATAATCACATTATTTTAACAAGCTTCTCAGATGATTGCTGTAGAAACTTACCAGTATACCTGTAATTCATTCAAAAGTTAGTTGCTAAACAATTCCATCTAAAGAACTGCAGTAATCAAATAAAACCAGTTATGAAAACTTTAAATATCATGCTTAGCTGAAATACCCTGCTTGGCTAGCATTTCATGGTTTTAAGATTGTTTTTACCTGAATAAATAATTCTGTAATGATCTCATCACAAACTTTGCACTTGATGTTACAAAGAGAAAGAAGAGACGTTTTTGTAGTCATGGGATATGATATCAACTTGATCTTTAGTTTTCAGTACAGGGAGCCCTTAAGTTCAGTAAAAGCATATGTGAGCCAAATCACAGATTTTTATTCTCTTGTTAGAAGCAAAGAACTATAAACATACCCAGGCAGAGCAATTAAGCCTTAATGCATCCAGGAGGAGTCCAGCAGAAATGTAGAATAATTCAAGTAGTATTAATTAGCTGAGGCATATATCAGACATACAGTTTTAGGGTGATGGTTGCCCAAAATACAGATATGTGCCAGTTTTAAGAGCTCCCCAGAGTTCTTGAGAATCATTACTGGAGAAGATGTTGCATTTCCTGTTCCCAGATTATCTTACTTACCCTCTGCAGTTTTTTATGGGACTTTCCAAAATTAAGTTGCTATTACAGTTAATAATAAAATTTCTGAGCTTTGAACCTAGTTGCCTTCCTTAATTTTTCTTATCTCAAATGCTCCTAAACCCTGATGAAATAATAGTCTCACTGTCACTTTTCAAGATATCACCTGCGTGTCATTTCAGTTTCACTGCTTCAGTTCCCAATGAAGCTAGAAGTGAAATTCAAATGTAATAAAAATGAATGACTGTCCATCTATTTTTCCATTGTGCAACTGTGGTAAAAAAAAGAAAGAAAAGCACCTTAGTTTTATTCTTTGTGCGTAGTTTTGTCTTCACAAACCAGTACAGACTGTTTTCTGACACAGACACAGTAATGAATTATGCTGCAAATAATGTGTGCTGTGTGAATCAATACCAGATTCCTGGAGCATTAAAATTGCCATTAGAAGCAACTATGCACTTTGTCTTTTTTTCTGTTAAGTTTAGGAAAAAATCCAACTTTTTGTTTTCATCTCCTCGTTTTGCAAGTTATCACAGTCCTCATCAGAAACACCAGAAATCTGCATTCGTTTAGTAGTATGTCTTCCATACTCCTTTATCATGCATTTTTCTTGTATCTTTCTGAGATATTTAAGTAAAATGCTTGTACATTGGCAAAGATTATTTATTCTGATAAAGAAACAAAAAGTCTTAATTTAGCATCATACCTAGCTAAATTAAGACCAGCATACCTAGCTGGTCTTAATTTAGCATCATACCCAGCTGATTTCTGGCGTTGCTGGCTTTGCAAAGGTACACAACACAGCAAACAAAAATCTCGGTTTCATAAGACACGTTGCCAGATGGCAGGGAAATCATCAAGTGACGGCTCTGTTTATGTTGTTCTCACTCACCTGTAACAATGGCTGCATCTACAGCCTTCTGAATGCACTTACTGTATCTTTCCAGAGGAGAGGGGATGAGAGAGAGGAGAGGAATGTCACAACTCTGTCCAATTTTGTCCTGAGAGAATGTTTTTAACTGAAAAATGAGCAGACAGTTGCAAACGGCAATCCTCTATACAGAACCCAAAGGCAAAAGCACAGGGAGGAATAAAGAGAATATGTTCTTTCCTAAGAGCCTAGAGGGAACCCTTAGGGTTAAGTAAATTTATAAACAGCTGAGGCACTACCTTCAGTTGCATTTGTATCGTGTCCATTTATATTATATGTACCTAAAGCAAACCCTTACTGAAGCATGATCTTTAGGCAGAGGGATCTGATTAAAAATGTTATTTTTCTGTTACCTCTGATATCTGTACTTCTGTATTCCTTTATGAGCCTATGTCATTCAGAAATACATCCACTCTTTCTGGCAAATCTAGAGAATCTTGTTAGAACTAAAAGCTGTCTTTTCTACTCACAAAGGTACATGGCAGTGTTGGAGAGCCTTGGTGGATTTGGGTAGAAGACCCTACTAATGATCACATTTATCATTCAGAGTACTTCATCATTCAAAAGAAACAGGTAATGGACTTTGTTTTTGTCTTGCTCTGAGATTCTGAATAAAGTTTTTGAGATGTGGATTTGTCAGGTCAAACAGTATTTTGACCTAAGCAGATTTTCAAGTCGGCAGTACAGCTTTCAAGTTCAGATGTACTTGATCAGCTTGGACTTCCACAACAGTGTTTTCTAAACTCAAATGTCTCTTTTTCTCTTCCTCCTTTGCTGGGACAGTTATTTTCAGGTGATATAGAAAGACTGTAATAGTTTTGTCTTTTAAAGAACAAGATGAAGAGCCAGCCTTATTTTTATCTTTTGAAGACTATGGAAAAAAAATCATTCCAGGCAGTAAAATACTTTATAAAGATGTAAACATTTGCACACATACTTTATTGTTTTTTGTTAGCAATGCCTATGGAAGTGAGGCAAACTGTGGTTTTTCAAGGTACTGATTTTTTTCTATGCAGTAATTATTCTCTACGTGCTTGCACTAGGTCATTACTAAAGAACCTCAGCTGCTGGTGTTCACAATCCCAATTTTTGAACCTCTTCCTTCTCAATATTACATTCGAGCTGTGTCCGATAGATGGTTAGGAGCAGAGGCTGTATGTATCATAAATTTTCAACATTTGATTCTTCCAGAGAGACATCCGCCTCACACAGGTAACTTCAAATTTGATCATTTTGCTTTAATTGATGTTGCTCATATTGGGGTTTTCTTTATGGTAGTGCAATAAAACTCTTACTTCTGCTTCATTGGAGAAAAATTTATGGAGTTTCACTTTGTGATGTTTCTTCTCCAGCTTTCGAAGCTTTTCGATTCCTGAACAAAATGCAGGAATTTTGGTTTCATCTCAATATAATACCAGCCTTTTAGTTACTCCAGATTCTCTATAAACCATAAGAACACTGAACCTGTCATTAAATAAAGCAAATCTCTATGTTACAGTATGTCTTAGTTTAGTGCTTGCAAGCATTACCTTTCTTCTGGACTGGCTAAAAATAACCTTATTCTAATAAATAGCATTCGACAAAGAACAAACAATGCTAAAATTTTGAAAATATGAGAGGTTTTATTATTTTTGCTAAGATGTGTTTATCATAGCAAGTACTGTTACAGCACTGAACATCACATTTCATCTCATCAAGTTGTTGCCTTCCCCTCCCCCTCCTTTTTTAACACTTGGCACAGAAGCATATGTTTGTGTTTTGCTTCTTTTTTTCTGGATACATGAATTGCTTTATACATTCATTGGGCCTGATGTCATTGTAAAACCTTTCCTCTGTAATTACATTTGGCTCATCTAGCAGTCTGCTGAGTGCCTTCAGAAATGCACAGTTCTCATACGGCGTTGTCCTTTGGCATGCATAAATTCACATGTGTTTGTGAAGTGTTTAGCTATTGTTATACTGTACCTACGCGGTCTGGAAAAGCATGTGTAACCTTTTTATCTAATTGACTGATCACTGACTACTATTCAGAAGAAACAGAAAGATATTTACACATCACCAGTTATGGAGACTCTAGGATTTATGGTAATTGATTTCAATTCCCATCTGTTTCCCACTCAACAATGAAGTACGTTGAGGCTCTGCTAGGCAAAAAAAACCCTTCTTTCTCCTCAACAGAGCCCAGGAAATCTCTGTTTCAGTGGGAATGATAAAACAGCCATAAGGTATCAGTGAAAAGCATGTGAAGAATATTAGGCATCATTGCCTCAGTAGATTTTATGACTCCCATATCATACCTTAATGTGAAGCACCCTGAAAAGAGAAGGAGACCTCCAGCCGCAAAAAAACCCAACAACCCAAACTTCAAAGCAAGCATCTGCATAGCAGAATCACTGCAGTCTCCTTAATTTGGTAGGATTCCAAATCCAATCTGGTTACATATATCATCTTCCAAATTCCATAATCTCTCTAATTGTTTGGACAGCAGATGCCCTCAAGATATATTGAGAATCATATCTTGAAAAGCTGTTTATTTATTAAGATTATGTCTTTAATTATACATTTAAAGGCTAAGATGCAAAATTTAGCTGTAGTCATCTGATTTGTATTACTCCGTCAACTTGGAAACTCCAAAGAATCCTTCCTTCTTAAATAGATCTTTTCCCTTGAACTTGAAATACTCCGTAATCAGTTGACATAAGAAGCTGGACATACATATGATCTAATACAGTGAGTTTAGAACTTACTACAAGTGGGTAAAAAGAAAACAGGTATAAGAAAAAGATTAATATATGCAAATAGATGGTTCATAGCTATCAGAGTACTTAAAAATTGCTTGCAGAAGTATTCAGAGCTATGAAAACAACTTCTCATTTTTCTTCATCAAAGTGAACAATTACCCAAATGTGTACTCTCTGTCATATGAGATACTAAGTAAAACATTTTTCAATGTAAATTGTTTCCCACTAAATTACTGGTTAATATATTTATCTTCATCACAAGCTATGTCATGTCATGGCATCTCTTGTCATGCACTTACAATTCTTTTGTGGTTTTAGAGCTTCTGGATCTTCAGCCTTTGCCTATCACAGCCTTGGGACATCGTGAATATGAAGTCCTGTACAAATTCACACACTTCAACCCTATTCAGACACAGATCTTCCATACCCTATATCACACAGACTGCAATGTTCTTCTTGGAGCTCCTACAGGTTCTGGAAAAACGGTTGCAGCTGAATTAGCCATCTTTAGAGTTTTTAACAAGTATCCCACATCAAAGGTTTGTAAAATAGGTTTACTAGAATCATTTTGTTATGAGCATTTTTTCAGTAATAAAAAAGTCTAGAAGAAGACTATAAGGAACTGAACTTTACTTTCTCCAATCTATATGTGTGTGGATACAAAATGGTAGTGCATTATGTACATTATGCTTTTATTTCAACTATTTATTTTAATCAGTTGACAGCTAGAGTTAAATCTACAAAAATGACATGCAGGCATGCTGAATTTCCTTTTCTTCCTTACTTAACAGCACTTCCTGCTTTAATCTCCTTCTACTAGCAGTGGTACTGTTTTATAGCTATTAGTTCCCTTACATGTGAATACAACTAGCCCAGTCTTTCTATCACTTAAAATAAATAAGTTGCAATTAATTACTACAAGCCAGTTTTCTCTTCCAGATCCCCCCTGTGTTTTAAACTGCCTAAAAGCTGAACTCACCTTTCGGGGTTTTGTTTTCAAAGTGAATATATATCTGCTTCTCAACTTAGCCATATTGTCTTAGTTAACCACATTTTAGCTTTAAAGTCTTTCAAAAAAGTCTCTGTATCTGACTGGCAAATTTAAAAAAAGTATAACCTTTCTATAAGCAGATATTGTGTACATAAATTTCTTAATCATCTTTGAATTTAAATATCTTCGTGTAATTTGTTAGTCCAAGTGAGGTAAACAAGTCACTCATATACTTTCAACTTGTCTTTGAGACATAAAAAATAGCCAGTTCTCAGAGGAATATATCTTCTAGGTTTTGATAAAGCTGGAAGCCTGTCTATATATTTCAAACAATATATGTGAACTCTTCATGTTGCAGTTTCTTCATGTTCAAGAGCTTTAGAATTTTTAACCATAAATCTATAAGTAAATATGTTTTGTACATGTGAGCATATTCCCCTCTGCACTGCAGGCTTTTTTGAGAAAAATATTGTGACATTTGCTTAAGATAATCAGCTTTTTTATTTAATTGGTAATGTTTTAATAATTTAATGACATAACTAGAAATTGGGTAAGATATTGCTTGCTAGAAATTCACATTATTTCTGTTCCAGAATATTAATGTGCAGGTTTTATAATCATGACAAAAAACCCCATTATTCACATAGGTGGGTTTCGATTCTAAAAGGTGTGATAAATACATCAATCTCAAGAAATTATTCTTTATCTGAATTTATTTGCTTATTAATTGCTCAGGAAAGAAAGCAATATTTTTGGGCATTATGTCTGTTTTAAATATAATCCTGTTGTAGGTAGTTTCAGGAACTCAGACCTTATTTATTTTATAGATTACGAGTTTGTTCAAATCTCACAAATACCATGTGTTGTAGGTACACTTTGATAAAGGTGTCTTTTTTAACTTCTACTTTTGTGTCTTTTCTTTTGCAGGCTGTGTATATTGCGCCCTTAAAAGCACTTGTCCGTGAGAGGATTGAGGACTGGAAAGTTAGGATTGAAGAAAAGCTTGGTAAAAAGTATGTTTCTCCTTACCTGATCAGAGAAATGAGAAGCAAAAGAACAGCTCATCAAGTTTGAATAAAATCTCAAAATACTTAGGAGTATTTCAAAAAGGGTTTTGGTTTTATACTGTCCTTCAAATTTTTAGTACTTGAAAAGTTCTATGAATAGTCACTGATAGATGAAAACTAAGATCAAAAATGATAGATCAAAAGTGATAGATCAAAATCAAAACTAAGAAAGGGATACACTTTGATACCCAGCTATTTTCGTTCTCATTGTTTGCCAGTATAAAAAAATATGAAGCTCAGATTTCACTCCACAATATCCTTGGAAACTGAAAATGTAAATCAAAATAAGCTCTCCTTAGAAACCTCAGCTCTATGGAACACACAGGACTTGCATGAACTGTACAATAGTAGTCACACTATGTCCTTCGTATATAAATTAATGTAATTTTATTCCTTGGCAACATCAATTTCCTGCTGATCTTCCCAGGTGTTGGAGTTCAGCCGTTACATTATGATCTATAAGGTATATCAGTCATGTTGATGTTTTCCAAAATTATAGTGTCCTGAATTAAATTTTTTCTGCATAGGATGCATTAGTTAGGGCCTTCACATTCTCTAAATACAGCCTTTTTCCTAAGTTAAGCTCAAAGCATGCCACAAGAGAAAGAGATGCTCCTCTGTGTACATGAAATTACCAGTATTATTCCTGTTGTTATTACAGCAATGAGATAAAATATTTTATGGTAATATTTCTTTTTTTTTTTTAATTTACAATTACTTGTGACTAAAATTTTGAACAGTATATACCCATTACTTTGTGGAATTTTTGCTTGATGTTCAGCTGGATTTAGAATGTGTCATTGAAATGTCTAAAACCCATTATAATGGATCCTTCTAAAATGATGGGTTATCACAAATGCTGCAAACAATTGGAAAAAATCTGCTAATCCTCTTCAAAAAGTAATCTCAGGCTAATCTCTGCACCAGTCTTAATGGACCTTCACCAACAAATGCAATACAGGCTGCTGTTTAGCCTCATTATTCAAACCAGAGATCTATGCAGAACAGCAGGCAGCAACTTGGTAGCCTCCATGAAAACTTTCATCCTGTCTGTGACAGGATGTTATGATTCACATTACATCATACCAGTATTATGTTATCTTCATTTTGAAGAACTGACTTTTGAGTTGGACTCATATTCGTCCTCTTCTTTTTATATGGTTTTGCTAAGGAATGGTACTTGGTATTTATATGGTATTTACTAGGAAAAGAAAGAGACAGGTTTGTTTACTTAAAACAATTTTGAAAATCCTGTTAAATGTATTTGACAAGAAGCAAAAATACTTTGCCTAATTTTGTTTCTTTCCTCTTTTAGGAATTTAAATTAAGGAGTAAATATTTTAATGTTAAGATGTTTTAAAGCTTTGTAAAGCCAAGCCACTGTCCTTCTTGATTACAGGGTTGTAGAATTGACAGGAGATGTGACTCCTGATATGAGAGCTATTGCCCAAGCTGATCTGATTGTTACTACCCCAGAGAAGTGGGATGGTGTCAGTAGAAGCTGGCAGAACAGAAGCTATGTTCAGAAAGTTGCCATTCTTATCATAGATGAGATCCATCTTCTAGGTGAGCATGTTTTGCTGCCTTTGACCAGAATCACTGCTAAATTTGAAGAAGTGTGCTGTTACTTATGATGTGAATATACTTTTTGACATCTGAACCTTTCCTTTTTCTCTGTTTTTCCATTTACTTTTCATTTTCCAGGGGATGAGAGAGGCCCAGTATTGGAAGTCATTGTGTCTCGAACAAACTTTATCTCATCTCACACTGAGAAGCCAGTAAGAGTAGTGGGTTTATCCACTGCTTTAGCAAATGCCAGAGACCTTGCTGACTGGCTAAACATTAATCAGGTATGAAAAAGGTTTTTGAAAATGGATATGTATTTGTCACGCAGGAAAACAAAATAGCAATTGGTAAGACAATTCAAGGTTAAACTTGAAAAAATTGTTCTCTTGTAGATGGGTCTGTTCAACTTCCGACCGTCGGTGCGCCCAGTTCCTCTGGAGGTGCACATTCAGGGCTTCCCTGGCCAGCACTACTGTCCTCGCATGGCCAGCATGAACAAACCTGCTTTTCAGGGTAAGCAGCAAGCTCCTAGGCCTTTTCCCTCTCTCTCTAAAAGAAAAAGGGACTTTACACACTTCATTTGCAGCACATCTGCAACATGTGTTACTGTATGTACTCTTGGCATGTATTGGGAGAATCTGCTCTGCTAATGGCCCAAAACTATTTGTCTGAAACATAAAGTGTGCTGCAAATGCAACATGTAACGGAGGAATGTAATGTGTTTAGAACAGAAGAATAAAATTAGTGTTAGTGAAGGGGAAATAAAATGTGTTTTCTCTTAGTGTTTGACACCAGAAAGAAATACTTGTGTAAAAATATTTGAAATTTAGAAAGCAATAAAACCATTCAGATTATTAATCTGCTGAGGTATTTTCATATGGACCATTCCATATAAGCATTAAAAAAATTGTGAACAGAAGTTGCAAGTCAGGCTAACCTCCTATAATTCTAGTTTCGAAGCAATAACCATAAAATTCAAAATTTGTAGTGCATCCAGATATGCTTCTGTTTCCAATTTTTTATTCTTAACCAAGCTGGCAAGCAGTATAGATTTAAGAAAAGCTCTCTTGTATTTTATTTGAACATGTTTTGTTTTGGTTACATAAGGAATATTTATTATATCAATTAAAAATAACCTCCAAAATAAATTTTGTGATGTGAACTGCTGTTGATTGTGAGGTGACATTTGTGAGGGGACTTTTTAGCTGCTTTAATTAGCCTTATGACAGAAGCAAAGTATTGATTGTGGACTAGAGACCAATCTTGACAGCTCGGATTATTTACACCTCCACAAGAGCATTGTACAAAAACACTAATGAACAATAAATCTGTCTTGGGCTGTTCTGCCACACCTGTTCCTGAAGCAACAAAAATCCATTAGATGCTGGGTTTTTAAAATATATAGATATATTGGCGTATGTAAGATATAAATACACATGAATTATCCTATTTCAATAATTTCACAACTGCACTGCGTGTGTATATGCAGGAGCACATGCTGGGTAGTAGTCATGAACTGCAATAATATGTGCTGGTAGGCAGTATGAAATAGTTTTCAGAAATTAACAATACATAAATTTAATTGCTTGAATGAGAATTACATGAGAAAACACACAGACGGATTTATAAGTGGTTTAGAGAGGGTATTTGAAATTCTAGGTACACCTGTTTATACTTCCAGTGCTTGTTGATGTTAGAAAATATGTATAAATATGATTTATTCCGTATGCTGTTCCCGACTTGTTTGACATGATACAGTCAAGGTTATTTTAGCATTTTCATGGCAATACTTACTCCTGAGAGCATAAAAATTTCACTGCAACCTGAAACTTTTCAAAGATGGGCTGAGCAAGAAAATGCTATTTTAAAAAAGCCCAAAATCTAATTGGTTTAAATACATCATAATTGGTTTAAATATATCAGACTAGTTAGTTGGCACAGAAACAAAGTTCTCTTGTACTGTAGTGCCCGCTTTCACAGCAGCTTTTGGAAAGTCACTTTCTACTTTTTTTATGTTTTCTGATATTGGTAGATTGAAGTGATCCTCTATAGGCTGCCATGAGTTTATGCAATTTGAGCTCTGGGTCAGGCAGAAAACAAATTTTAGACCTTCATGGCACTGTCTGAGACAACATATCCCAACAGTGTGTAAAAAATATTTAACATACTTATTAGGCTGAGAGAGAAATTGGCAAGCTGGAAATCTAGAAAGCTTGTCTAGGTTTTGTGGTGTTTTGTTGGGGTTTTTTTCTCATAACTGGTTCTCTTAATTTGCTTACAGCATTCACTGAAGTAGCTGAAGGGAAGTTGAGATTCAGCTAAGCGTAGTTTTACGGCCTTTGGTTCAGAGGTGGTGTATTCTCATCTCAGTTGTATCCATCCAGCAGAACAGAGGCTCAGTAGACATACCTCAATGTCATCTGCAGGGAGGTCTATCAGCTGTCATGGGATTGCAAAGAGAAACTCATTTTTGTCATTAAAGGGTCTAATTCTTAAATTCTGTTTTGCTCAACAGCAATTCGGAGTCATTCTCCAGCCAAGCCTGTTCTTATTTTTGTGTCATCTAGACGTCAGACAAGACTTACTGCCTTAGATCTCATAGCTTTCCTAGCCACAGAGGATGATCCCAAACAATGGCTGAAGATGGATGAAAGAGAGGTGGAATCATTTTACCTTCCTTGTTTGTGCTTTGCTTCTATCTTATTGATCTTTGTTTGAAAAAAACAACAAATTCATCTGAAACAGAAGAGTCGTTTGAGGGCAGATCTTGAAAGAGTTGTGCATATGCTAAATTTCCCTATGTATTAAAAGTAGTGACAGCATTAAGGGTATAGAAGCGTCTGTGCAAGAGCTGAACTTCAGAACACAAACTCTTTTATCTTTGTTTTTTCCTGCATATCTTATTAATGCTAGTTCCATGGTCCCAGACAACATATATCACATGGTGCAAGTCTTTGATACCAAGATAAGACAAAGACTAAAATAAAGAGGGCTAGTGCTCTCTAAAGTTTACAGCTGGACATCTGTGACATATAGATGTTGAGCTGAAATCTAAACCAAATCTTTCTCAGTGTTTTAAGAGAAAAATCATCCTTCTCATAAGATGCATTATGTATATGTGTATGCTTATATATCTTTGTGAATATATATGCACGTATGTATATACATGCATCCATCTATATTCCTAGATAAATAGATACACTGCAGAACCAATCATTTAGCAATGGTTCAGTCTTGCATATCAATGAAATAAATCAATGATATAAAAAAAGTAAAGAAAGCTTCTGCCAGTATCTTTTTTAAAAAATATAAAGCTTGCAAACTCAAGCACTTAGATGTTAAATGATGCCAGCGAAGGGTTTATTTTTTGTTCTTTTTCAAGCAATATAATCTTTAATTACATTTTCTTTTTTTTAATCTTCTTTTGTTTACTGCAAAACATGAATGGTGGCTAAATAGTAAACAACCATTCAATATTCTCTTTTATCTGCATTCTTCAAACTGTATACCAGACTATATTTAATTCGCTCAGTTCAGCACCTGCTCTGAATGCAGTATTTTTTATTTCACTCTGCACTAATGGTCCTGATCATAGTATATCATTGCTGCAAAACAGGTTTTTCTGCTCAATATTCAGATTTTCTAGATTTTGGAGACAAGCTTTTTCTAATTTTTGCAAATCTTCCACTAGGAATTTTTTGTCATAATTTAGGGTCAAAGCACAGCAAAATGCAGGAATCATAAATGTAAAATCCAAGTTGAATACTGTATGAATATTTATATATCAACAGTTTTATCAATGGTTATACAATTATAAATATTATATACCAAAAAGTATAGGTTTCTAGATTATATTGTTTGTGTTTGTTTGCTCTTTGCCAAAAAATAAAATGGGATTTTTCAGAGATAAAGCATAACGTCTTTATACTTCCTGTTTTGGATGGATTTTAAAACAGCAAATGGCTGTCTTGGCTGATAAACAACTCTTACTAAAGCATATCTCAACTTGAAGATGCTTTTCTAGCTGTATAACCTCTATTTAATGTTTCCTTGAACCTAATAGGAACATTTCATATCCAAGTTATTATTACTTAGTAGAGTACTCTAGTACCTTGTGCTGGTTTACTGTAGTAATCTCACCTACAATTAGAGTATGCACTGGGCAGCTTGCCCTAAATGACTTGCATTAATATGAATAGTCTCCCCATGTCCTGGGAGCCAATGCTGTTCCAAAAAGAGCTGTAACTGAAGCTTCTTCACTTGCTGGAAAAGGGTTTTCCATTAGGAGTCTGAATTTCATGTTTCAGAATAAGCCTCTGAAGGTTTTGAAATAGGAGCCAACAAGGACAAGCAGACTTTGCATTTATTAGTTTAATAACATTTGCATATGATTTGTATTTGAATTAATAAGCTGAATGTTTGGAGCATGAGATACCTACCAAGTTACTCACTTCTGATTACGTAAATGTGAAAGACTGAGGATTAAGTTCTAAGTTATTATATCTTACCACTATTATGCAGAACACAATTCTGTTTGAAGTACCCACAATTTCAAGTGGACATTTCTTTGGGCAATTATGGGACTAGTTTGTAGTTTTGTGTTTTAAATGAGCATGATTAGCCTGAGTTTCATTTGACATTGAAGCAAAGGACAAAGCTCTAGTAGTGCTACATGCATAGTGTATATCCTGTCTAATTCTTTAATAATAATCTAATCATAATAAAAACTAATCATAATTTAGGGTGATTTTAATTTTAAAAATTTAATCTCAAGTAATATTAAAGTCAGGCTTAGATGTGAAATAGACAAAATTCTCTCCAGACCGCTATAAAAATTTTAAGTTTGAAAAGTAGAACCAGCAAATACTTTATAGTAGGTATTCCATATCTTAAAGCCTTGTCCAAAATTTCAAGTGTTTCTCAATGCCATATGGGATTAAAATGGACCACTTAGAAGAATTAAATTGTTGCTGCCTTTTAAACAACATTTTTTCTCCTGTCAGTTTTTCACATTTGGGTTTGGTTTTTTTTTGCCAACCACTGTTCCTTTAGGGGGACTTACAGACAAATTACTTTATTTTCGAAATAGTTGTAATTCTTAACTGGGAAGTATTTTGAGATATAAGACTTTTTCATGGGTGTATAAAAGTTAGCAAGCTGTACAGCAGACCATGGCATTTTTCTTCAGTTGGCCTTATTTGTATAATATTAATTTTGGCTGACATAAGATTCCTTTGAGCACTCATTAGTGAGTTTTATTTAATGGTGTAATTGGGTTTGCCCCATGATGGCTAAAAGTTCATTTATGCTGTTTATGTTAGCTTCCCAGTAGATTTCTTAAGGCTTCTTGAAATGTTCTAAAACAGTGCCATTCATAATACCTTCTAAAGGACTGATCTTGATGTAGAGAGAGATTCTTGCAGCCATTAAAAGAGAATTTTCTTTATTCTTCTTTGTGATGGTATCATAGAGATTCAGGCCTTATGGGGAAGAGACTGGAATACCGCAGAGACCAGCACTGAATCTTTGGTAATGTGTTGTTACCAATACTAGATCTTTGTTTACCAGCTTATGGCATCATCTTAGCTTCCCTCATCTTCTCTGCAGAGATTCTCCCTGTGGTGGTAAACTATGCTCTTGTTTGAAGCTTGCGATGAATGATTCTGTTCACAAACTTCCAGGCTGCTTTTCTCAGTACTCTCAGATAACAGGCAAATACACTTGCATTTTTGCCACCTGGCTCCAAATATCAAATTCAGGCAATAAATCAATCAGTTGTATTTCAAATGACATGAACTTGAATGAACCTTCTGGGATACGTATTTGTATGTAAAAGTTACGTATAGAAACAGCCCTTCAACTGTTGCCATCAAAGTAGGTAGCACCATGCCTGGATCATGGAAAAACCATACAAGATGTTCCTTCCCTCAAAGGAGTCATTATCTAACAGGTGCAACTGAACTATAGTCGAGAAGGAATTTTGTTATACAGGCATCTGCTGAAAAATATATATGTTATTGGCAGCTCTGTTAGGTTTTGGGAATGGTTCTGCCTGGACGTTTTCCTTGAATTTCATGTCTGATATGCAGGTTTTGGCTCATACCCATTTACAGTATTCAGAATGTTGAAAGCTATTCAGAAAGTTGAGACAGCAGTCAATCTTCATAAAACTGGCCAATGAAAATTGCTGTTTCTGGTGCTGCTCAGTTTTGCAGTTCTGCTGGACCTGTTGCTGCACTACAATAGTTAAATTTGTTTCGTAGATTCTTTCCAACTAAGTTTCATGCTATGTGCATGCTTTTTTTGTGAAGAAATGTCCACTCAAAGACCTCATGTATTATGTGTACTTTAGTCTGGCCAAGGAAGCCTCCAATGATGTTTGAAATGCCCTACTTACCAGGATTTGTAGCTGATGCTTTAAAGCTCACCCCTACGTTTTCCAACTGCACATGTAGACATTCTTCAGGATTTAAACAACGCTGCTACAGTTCACCCAGAGTATGAGTGGGCAGTCTCTAGGAGAAAAAGAATAGTTCCCTTTAGACCCTTAGAGATTTTTTTTAATTTTCCTGTAAGTTTCGTTGTCCATACACATTCCAAAATTTATCTCTCTTACAATATGCCCCAAGACTGAGTTTATTTTTCAACAGACTGGAGAAGCAGGAGCAGAAGCTGTTTTCCTTGCCATCTGCAATAATAGCTAGGGCTTTTCATTAGAAATCACTCTGCAAAGATTGTCCTGGTTATGCTTTTGAGGCACAGGTGCATCATGACAGAAATTGTGAATGAGCAGTGCATCACAAAGAGGAGACTGCATCTGTAAATAGAGTGGTTCTTCATTTCTTTTTCTTGTTCTTTGATGCCAGCATGCCCATCGTAAAAGAAAATGTTGTGCTTACCCTGCCTTTTTTTTTTTTTTTTTTTTTTTTTAATAATCATTAGAGGATTTTTAAATATACACTTCCTAGATAAAATTCTAATTTGGACTTGTCAGCCAGGACTGTCATGTTCAAGCTCGTGACCCATTACTTATCTTGTTAAAAGGGACAATAGCTCAGATTATCATTTTGGAAACAGACAGTGCCACCAGTTTCTGATGGTC
The DNA here is from genome assembly GCA_017589585.1 of Phylloscopus whistleri. Classification (NCBI taxonomy): domain Eukaryota; kingdom Metazoa; phylum Chordata; class Aves; order Passeriformes; family Phylloscopidae; genus Phylloscopus; species Phylloscopus whistleri. Next base: position 3,717,928 of record JADMLD010001389.1, on the reverse strand, counting down.
AGCTTGGGTATAATCAGTTATACTGCTCTACATTAGGAGCTGACTAAAGAGGAACAAGTCCTTCTCTGTCAAAAATTGCATCTACATCTGTGGTGGCAGAAAATGTTGCAATCTTTTTACAACATAATTTATTAGAATCAAGTTTTCAGTTTATTTATTTTTCTCTAATGTTTTTACAGCTTTTTGTTTTTAACCTAAAACAAAAGTACAAAAGTATTATTTATGGTTTATTGTTTGAAGTTAGAATGTAGTTCTCACCAGCAGACAAGCAGGGTGTTTTCTTATTTGTTTGGTGGAGTTTCTTTAAAAATTTATTCTTTGTCCAGATACTTGGATTTATTTTTGTTTTTTTATATTTACAGTGCAAGGAGGGAGAAGAAATTTACCAGTGTCCATAGTTTTAACTTTAACCCCAATTCTGCTTTGTGCATCATTTGACCATCTGTATCTTGTTAAGACTGTTCTTTATGAAAGCTCTAGAAATAACTAATATCCTTTAGCACAAACATACCTGCAGTAATATTCAACAGCATCCATATCAGGCAATAGTTTGTATCCACCAAATTCAAGGGCCTTGGAATGAAGGACATTCATTAACTCCAAAAGAATGAATCAGACCCATCCTGATTTTGCCATTTTAGACATGTGAGTGTATAAACATATGTGCACTAATTATGGATTAGTACGTGTGTGTTTGTACTTTCCACTGTGTGGAAATACACATAAGCTGTATGCATGAAAGAGAATTAAATTTTACCAATAGTTGGTTTGCATTGTTAATAAAAACAAACAAAGAAAAAAACCTAAAACCAACCAAAACAATCCCAAGAATTCTTGGAAAGACAAAAGATGGCTTTTCCTTCTATAACCTTTAAATCAACCAACCTATTATCTCCATCTAAATGTTTTGAGGTAATGTTGTGCTATAAAACAGGAATAGAAAAATCTGGTCTGTGTCATAAACAGGCATATTGCTGTCATTTAAATGTGTCTTTTATGTGTTAAATGTTTTATTATATTATTATTCTTTAATGTATTTTTATGTGTTATTAAATATGATTTAATAATATATCTCAACTGTCTAAAACACATTTGAAAACGTTCCTTGAATAATCTTACTTGAGTTCTTTTAGGCACAGCTTGTTCTGTGTGGGATAGTTCTGAAGTATAAGCCAACTCTTCATCAAAAATAATTTTGTAAGATTTTTTTTTTTCTGCCTTAAAAGATCAGGAGGGTACCCAAGAATGATTTCTAAGTGTTTCAGTCATTATAGAAGTTCAGCTTCCTTCTACAAGATGTTGGTTTTATAACACCAAAGTGTGTCATAAAAATTAACATTTAGATATAACAAGGAGATGTTTTTATTTCACTTAACATCTGTAGCAGATGTGAAATATGTAATTATTTTTGTAAAAGACTTCATAACTTTCACGATTCTTTTGTTTGGCAGATCTTTCTTCTATTGGGCATTTTAGACAATTGATAAGCATTATTCAGTGGCATATGGTCTGAGTCTGACGTGCTTTGAAAAGAGTAGAGAGTAGTAATAATGAGGATTCTGTGAAAATGGGAAAACCAGCACAACAGATATGCTTTGAGAAAGTATGGGGTTTTAGCATCTTGAAACAATATATCACACTCAAAGGGACAGAATTGGGCTGCACAATCTGTTAGCTCATTCTTGTCCAATCTGGTCTCCTCCTTTCTTTTGGAGCCAGCATTGTCATCAACTTGCTGAATTATACTCTGACTGGAATGTATTTCAGGCACAGGGTAATGTATCTGCTTAAATGGAATCCTATCTTTCTACAAAAGCTTTTTAAGTATAATAAATTTAAAATATTAAAAAAAAAGTTCTATTAGCTTAAAGTAAATGGTTCAACAGTTTACATATGTGCAGGAACAAAGAAAATGACTACTTAGTAGTTTGAGAAAAAATCTGGCTTGTTTAGAAAATAGAAATAAAGTTTATTTTTTAGAATAAATATCTTGCAATGCTACCAGGTTCCCAAATTGGTTTTCAGGAGATATTTTACTTTGTTCATAAAAAAAAAAAAAAAAAAAAAAAAAAAAAAAAAAAAAAAAAAAAGGATAGCAAAACCTTTCAGCATGGGCCTAATCCTGTGAGTCCAGAGAAAAATCCCTTCCTGGCGTTAAGTTCCCCGCATTGGTGTTGAACAGGGTTTTTTACTGCCAGTAGGATGTGTATTTCCTTATATTATTTTAATATGATTCTTCTGTTCTTAAGATAAGATGTATTTTATTTATCCTTCTGTGAGTAAAACTACATTACAGTTGTTTTCAGAAAGATAAATAGTAATTGAGTCATAACAATTCAGAAATGTTAGATTTGTTTTATAGTCACAGTGGTGTGTCTGTTTCTGGTTAATGAACCTATTAATTGTGCTGTTATTTCTTAATAGAAAGTTATAATACACTCCACTGACATAAGGGAGTTACATTTTTAAATAAATTTGTCGTGAGAATTTTAAGCCTTGCATTGTGCCTATGGGTAAAACAGTTATGTTTATTACAGTGATTTATGTGGAAGTAAGGGGTCAGCTAAAAATGACTAGGATTCCCTGCTGCTAAAATGACAGGATAGCTGTACGTGTGCCAGTGCCCCTGCTAAGGGTTCTTTAGTTCTCCTGTGGTAAATTACGCTGCTTTGCAGGTATGACTAACAGCACCACAGGCCGCCGCTGTCATACCAGTCAGAGGGGAAAAAAAATAACCACCACTGATTGTAAAAGCAAGAAGCACATCTTTGAATAAATTCCCAGCAGTGTGAATATAGAATGTTTTGTGCTGGCAACTCTATGGCAGAAAGGTTTAGCTCAGGTTGTGTACTGGAAATAGCTCCCAATGTAAAACCACGTGTGCTGAAGGAGCAGTCTAATCACTATAGACTAATCTCAATCAACTAATTTGATCCCTGTACTGTTCTAGAGGAAGAGGGGGTTTAGATTCATTATTTTCCCAGTATCACATTCTTTTGATGTGAATAATGAAATAAATGTCTTTGGAATTGGCTCGTTCCCTTACGTTAAAGACACAACAATCATAAGGTGCTGATTCTTGGTGGGGAGAAGAAAAAATAATTCAGCAATGTAGTATCTTTTGTCAATTCTTGAATGCAGAAACTGACTAAAATGTAAATGCATTTTTTTGTGTTTCATATATTTACCAACTTTTTTCTGCTTTCTTCATCTTAATTTCCTGTTAAATATGTACATAAAGTTATTATTTCTCGAAGTGTGTATAAGCATAAGGAGCCTATGCAATACTAGAACCAATTAATAAAGGAGTAGTAAAAAAACCATTAATATATTTGATGATATTTTTAGTATCGTATATTGATTGTCATAATTGTAGAGAAAACAGTGTATGCGTTCCCATTTTATCCAGGCATTTTTTAGTCTTAGAAAACTCTTTAAGATGGGTCATAATTCATGTTGTCTACACTGAAGTTACATGTCTACATGTTGACTAGAGAAATCAAAGGTTTGCTGATTGTATCTAGATAGATAAACTTTATCCTTTAACATATCCTCCTTTCATTCATCTCTTTACTCACTTCGACTTATCTACCCCTCTTCTTGCTTCTCTTTCCTAAATGGCCTTATCCCCTCTTCACTTCTCAATTCATTGGTTTTTTTTCTTTCTGCTCCTTTTCTTTTCAGTGTTTTATGGACCACTCTTTCCTTCTGTAAGCACCCTTTTCTTTTATATGTGCTAGATCAGTTTATATAACAAACCTTCTGTGTCTTATAGTACAGGAAACTTTCAGGAACATCCAGGCCATTGCATTGTGAGGGGAAATGAAGTTTAGGAGCTTCCATTGACAGATGAAATTGATTGATCTGTCAAAAGTTGAACAATTCTTTTTCTTAATTAGTTTCTCTGTTACTGCCATCAGTTGTGGTTCCGTTAGTCAAGATTACTTCAACAAATCGACTTTCAAAATGCTTTGCAGTTTACTCTTCCTGAAATAATGGGTTGATTTACAAAATCTATATTGTTTGTTTGTTTGTTCTAAAATCCTCAACACGGACTGTTAGATTCTCTGGATTTTTTAGTACCTTTTAAAGATTCTTTTTATAATAGTAGCAGCATGTTACTTGAGTTTAGATGTGTGAATCATTTTATTCACATTAAGGTCTGAGAATTATAAAACACAGGAAATATTTAGAGAGTTTACAATCTTGAACATCAGAAGTGAAGCACCTCAGAGCCCTAAATAGAAATGAAGATATCACTGTAGTCATGCAGCTATCATATCTCCGTGCTTTGGAGAACTCAATCTGAGGTGAGGCTGAACACTATGTCCAAATTATTCAGTGACCCAGACTAATCTGCTCTGCCCTACTATTTTTTCTCTAACCTTGGTTATACCTCCCATGACCATGAATGATTCTGCCCTAAGTATGCAATATCATCATGCCACTGCTGGTGGCACCAGGAAACCACTAATAAGAGCATAAATTTTAAAGTTCCTGGCTATAATTATATTAAAATCACATAAAATAATAAATTACCTTAGAAATAAAACAATAAAAATAATTTTGAAGGGTAGAATCACTTAACAAGACAGTTTTGTTCATTATTACTAAGAGAATTTTCGCTGAGGTCATCTACAAAAATAATAAGCTTATCAAATTTATGACTTAAAAACATAAGCAAGAAGGATAGTTAAAATCACAGTAGTGAAAATGATTCCAAGAGTCGTTTACATCAGATTTGAAAGAATTAGTAATAGTAATAAAAACAGCTTTTTATCTGGACTTCTGAAAGTTTTAAGTGAACACACTTAATAGATGTTGAATTTCACTACAGTTTGAGTCTATAAATTACAAACTCACACTCCAAATTAATTTGAAAAAAAAATTTCAAATTAATTTGCATTTCAGCATATGAATAGGAAGCTTCCTTGAAGAATAATAATTGCAAAATTATCAAACTGAAGAACAGTCTATCTGTTCAAAGGCATTAGAGAGAGCCAAATTTATTTTTCATGACTGTTATTATGTTACTGGTTGCAGGGATTTGCTATGTTTTTATACTAATTCTAACCCCTTTGATACTAGGAATTGCATTAAACAAACACAGAACAGAATGCACAGTATTTGCCAGACCTGTCAAGATATTTTCAGCATTTTCATTTCCTTGTCTGTGTTACTTAGCATGTCAATAAAGTCATGTGCATTTTGTATGCCACCCCCATTGTTAATATAGTAATTTTTTTAAGACAAAACCAGTCTTTTCAGAGACTGAAGAAGGCTCCGTTTTCCTGCTTGTATAAACAGCACTGAGGAAATTATCGTTGCTACAAAAACAAAACAAAAAAAAAATAAAGATAAGAAACCTAAAAGTTTAAAATTTCTTAGTAATCTGTTCTAAAGCATGCAATTATTCTTTCTGTTACAGATGAATGACATTATAGTCACAGTTAGAGATTCGAATCTGAAGCTGACACTTGCTTTTGGAATAGGCATGCACCATGCAGGTCTGCATGAGAGGGACAGGAAAACTGTGGAAGAATTGTTTGTGAACTGCAAAATCCAGGTACATGTGCTCTTTTTGAATCCTGCCGTAACGAGTTTTACATGGAATTTTAAAAGTTGGCTTTTTGTTACATATACCTCATTAATCTTTCTTTTGTCTTAGGTCCTTATTGCCACAAGCACATTAGCTTGGGGTGTAAATTTTCCAGCTCATTTAGTAATTGTTAAAGGAACAGAATACTACGACGGAAAAACAAGGCGTTATGTGGATTATCCCATTACAGGTACTCACATAAATTATGAAAATGTTCATATGCTGAAATGAATTTCAAGTGTATGCAAATGACCTGAATTATTTAGTAACTGAATTTGGATAAAGGCTAGGAGAGATGAGGAAAGGGTTTTTTCTTTGTTTAATGCAAGTTGTAAGAGTACTCGTAAGATTTTATGCAATAATAAAAATGTTTGTTTCACATATCTTTTTTTATGCTAAATTCCTTTAATGTGTATTCCCCAAAAGAGACATTAAACAATTAAAGGGACAGTATAAAGCTATATCTAGTTAACTAGGTGATTGTATAAAAGGAACTTCTCAAGCGTGCAATTTTTTTTTTCATTTCTTAAACCTCTTCTAAACATAGAAACAAATTTTTTAGCAGTAGATTTAGCCATGATTTAAAATGCAACAGTTAAATCATACATGTAACAGAAAATAAAATATACATAGTCACTTGGTAGTAAACGAAAAACTTTAACTGGCCTGGTATCTTCAGTGATTTAAGAGATACTTCAGAAATAAGCAGCTAAATTAAATTTTTGAATTTCTGGCTTGATACAGACTTTTGATGCTTTCTGGCTCCGGTAAACTCCAGTTTTCATAAACTGTTCTGCATTTTTTTCAACCAGCTGAAGAAAGTGAACCATGGAAGAACTTTTTTCCAAGTTCAGACAGGGAGAGTATTTGTGTGGATGGTACTAAGTTTGAAAAATGAGGACAAGCTAAATTTATTCCAGGCTTCCTGTTCTGTTTTCCCTTTCTCTTTTCAGAAGAGAAAATTTATTATTAAATGTTCCTATACTACACTAGCAATGTGTACACCTAAGGACAATCTAAATGGTATTTGTTAGGTAAATACAGAGCTTGCATCTTTTTAGCTATATGCTGTCTTTTCAGCAAGAGAAGTTTAGTAACATAAAAAAAGCTCAAACTGAAAATACTACAGGGGTTACTTCTTCAAGTAACCCATCATAGAGCTTAATTTAGTGGTTAGTGCTCTGCAGGAAACTTGGGATCAATTTCCAGACCAACTCTCTTATTCAAAGATTTTGGTCTGACCTGGGATCTTAGCCATGCACACTTGTATTTTGTGACAGATTTTGGCTGACGTAAACCTAGTGAGAACAGTCTCTGCAGCGAAGTCGCGCTCGTGCCGACTGGAAGAACGCTGTTGATTGGCTTTATTACTGAACGGGGAAAAGCGGCGAGGAAGGAAATCAACGGGAGTTTTAAATTTTATGTTGAATCCATGGCACTGTCAGAAATCAGTAACAGAGAAAATAATATGTTTAAAAGAAATCAGAGACTCAATAAACAGTGCAGACTTACTATGCTGTTTTAGAAATCTGTTGTACAAGTTCGCACAAAGGCTTTAGGGAATGCTGATACTTTCACTCTTTATTGCCTTTTTTAATTCAGGTAACTTCAGCACTGGGTGTTGTTCAATTCCTGAATTTTCAGTAAGACTTGGGGCAGGGGAGGGGGTGAATGGAATACCACCATCTGTGATGGAAGCATTCGGATTTTGTTGTCTGTACTGCAACCCAAAATGCAGATTCCTTATTTTATGAAGAAACATGTGGTGTGGTTTCCCTAAAGCATTTTTATTTTTAACTTTCTAGAGAATATTTATGCATCTGGAACTTCTGTGGATAGGTAGTACAGTTTTGCTGCAGCAATAAAATGAAAATGTAATTAATTTCTTTCTGAAATACTTCCAAAAGTTTCACAGTACTGTCTTTAATGCTGCCCTCAAGTTATGCCTTCAGTCTTCCATCATGGTATTACTTGGCTTCTCCCTTCTGAAGTTACCTTTCTGTGTCAGGAATGCATTTGGCTCCAAGGAAGCAGCTCAGGACAGAATGAATCACTCTGGAGTGTTCCACAATTTCAAAATAAGCAAGAATGCTTCTTTGAGTGAAGTCAGAGGTTTTGGGGAGGACTTTTTCTCAGTTAACAGTAATTTATTTAGTCAGCCAGTTGGATCATCTTTAATATTTCAGGAGTTTAGTCCAGTGATTAGGAGCAGCCAAGCAACATATAGTCAGTAAAGAAAATATTGAGTTTGGATAATTACATAGTGGATATTGGCAAAAACAATTTCCTGGTGCTTTTTGGTAAATCCATTTCCTATATGGTATGATGCACAATTTAATTCACTATATTGAATAGCAAGAAGTTGTTTCATCACCCTCCTGTGCACATACCTTTTCAGAAGCAGCAGATTTAAACTAGTTTCGTTTTACGTCTTAATGTCGCTCCTAAGCTAACAAAAGGAATAAACTGATAAAAAACATTGCTTTCTCTACACAAGTCAGTACACAAGTGAAAATGTGTTACTAAAAACTCACAATTGGGCTGTCTGTTTCTCCTGTTATGGTCAGTTGCTGTATCCCATTCTTTACTTTCTGGATTTTCCTTCCTCAACAGAGCTTTGAGCCAAAAGCTTACTGATTTTTAACTCAAATAAATCTCTTCAAAATGCCAGATGCTTCAAGCCACATACTGGGCAAGTAGATAGAGCTCATATAGAATACACAAATCATTAAAACTTTTTAAACAAAGATGTAAAATTTATGAATTGCTTTCCATTGTTTCTTCTAAGTTAAACAGCAGTTAGAGGAAACAGAAAGGATTCAGAGCTCTGGTGAATGAGACACAAAACAACCTATGCAGATGCACTTCTCAAATGAAGAGAAGACAAACAAATAGATGATAAGCATGCTTATCCTTGAGGGCAGGTATCAAGTTGAGTATGTTTTGCATAAACTAGTATTTTCAATGTTTATAGAAGTCATTAATAAGCATTTACAATTAATGGTGTGTAGGTAGCATGACTGAACCAGCTTTTAAATCTGTATATTTTGATGTAGGGACAACACACGATATGACACCATCTCTACCCCAGTGCTGATAACTAATATAACTTGTTTGAGTGGTAAATATTATAGTGCTCAGTAATTAGAAATTGCCTACACCAGTTTATCTCGAAAATACTCAAATCCTAGGAAATCATATCTAGCAGAAAAGCCTACATGAGGAACTTGTGTAAATGTAAAGTCAAGTATTTGAAAATTCAGAAATTATAGACAATTGTCATTGAAGCCTTCATGAGTTAGTTCTCTTACTCATCTTTAATTGCATATGATAAAATGAGGGATGGATGTGGAATGGAAGGAGAGTAAAGGCAGTTTATATTAGATATAAGCCTAGATTCTGTTGCAATGGGTCTTTTAAGTATACAAGAAGATTGTCTCTGACAGAAAGAAGGTCATCATAACTTTATCTGAGATGGAAAAAAAACTTAGAAGTGTCAAAGCCGATAGGGCATACAATGCAAAGTAATGCAAAAAACCTGTATTGTACATTATACAGACATAAATACATTTATTTATACCTCCAAACAAATATTGGGTTTATACATTATTGTCTCTTTGGCAGATGTGCTTCAGATGATGGGGCGTGCAGGCAGACCGCAGTTCGATGACCAAGGAAAAGCTGTCATTCTAGTTCATGATATTAAGAAAGACTTCTACAAAAAATTCCTTTATGAACCTTTCCCAGTGGAATCAAGGTAAAGATAAAGCAATCAGAAAAGCTGATCAAACTATAAACAATACTATAAATGAGGGATAGAGGAAAGGGAAACAAAATTCCTGTGCTGGGTAAGTCTCAACACTGGGGTCAAGAGGAAGACAATTTTAAAAAAGAAATGACCCATCTTTATGTAGAAAAATCTTTATTTCCATGAGTTTTGAAGCACTGCTCATCAGTCCATTCCCAAACTATACCACAAATGCCTCTTCATTTTTGGGTGTTGTCTCAGACATGTGAAAGCACAAACTGTTCTTCAAAGGCAGTGTTTAGGACAACTATCCATGATCCTCAGAACCCTCTTTGAACTTCTGTGACAAGTTACTAAGAGGAAAAAAATAAGATGAGTTTCTAGCACTTTTTACCTGGAATATTTGTATCAGTGTAGATACCACACTTGTGAAAATCTCAAAAGTTCAACAACTTCAAGTTTACATGGTGTAAACTCTTACTAATACAATTTTAACATGTCTTTTCCTATAAAATTGCAAGATTTTTGTGAGAAATGTAGAAACAGCACCATTTTGCAGCCTCTTGGAAGCTAGTGGATGCAAAAGTTGCTGTCCAGCATAATGTAATTTGTGCCTTGGTTTTGATATTTTTAATATATTTAATTATTCAATGAGAAGCCAAACTAGTTACGTTGATATCCTGTAGATGAATGTTTCATGGAGCAATGCTCAGACATCTAATACAGCATGAACATTACTGAAAGCTTTTCTCAGTGGCGAAGAATTCACAGTATTGTTCTCCTAAGGAAACTTTATCCCTCAACATAAGTGATAATGGGACCTCTATCTGCTCAGGAAACTTGTTGGAGTTTGAGTGCAATCCACCTTTGAAATGTACTTGACATGGGCTGGTGTACTTGAAAGTTAATTTCTGTGGTGCACAGACAGACAGACATGCAATTTTTCCAAACAAAGAATGTGGAAACATACACTTCATTTCCTTAGGAAACCACACTTTTTTTCTTTTTTTTTTTTAAATAGAAATTGCACTTAGCACAAAAGTCTAGGAATTGAATTTCTTCAGAATGATAGCTAATAAGTGAAAAGAGTGGTATGGTTAAAATGTTGATATAACTAGACTGCATGGCATTAGCATAAAGGAAGAAATATCTCTATTCCTTGGTAAGTGGTATTTCTAAAGAAAGAAATCATATCATCAATATAAAAGTAGTAATCACACCTTTGTTCATGCTTGGAAGACTATAAATATTCTATATTACTCGTAGCTCCATTTGTGTGTTTATGTTTACTTTGTAGTTCTGATATATTCTATCTTTTATTATAAGAATAGCATATTTGATAAAATAAATTTGCATATTAATGACAAGTTGTTAAATTCTCTGTAGGTTGTGAACCACGTAACTTAGGTTTGCCTTGATCTCTTTTGTGATCAAGTATTTCATATCTTCGAAGAGATACTGGTTGGGTTTTTGGGGGGTAGTTTTAGTTTTGGAATGCTTCCCCATCTGTTTTACCAAAGAGCAGATTTATCACTGCTATTTGTAGATTTACTACTATTTGTGTAGTATTTCCAATTTGTAAAAGTAAACCTCACATTTTTTTAATTAACATTTTTTCTAAAAGCCATTGTTTCTGTATTAGTTGTAAGACTTGAGTACTCAGCTTGTGGCAGTCCTTGTGCTCCCACTGACCATGGGCCTGAAACACAGCACATTAGAAACCAAAGAAAATCCAAAATCCCATTATTGTGGAATAGCTACTGAATAGTCTGTCCAGTTTCTGCTGGACAATCCCTGTAGAATGTCTGCAGTTCTGAGCCTTAGAAGCATGCAGTCACCAGTACAGAGCAGTAAAACAGCTACTCATGCCAGATTATTCTTTACTTTTAGCAACAGGAAAAAGCATTGGGGGAAGAAAAAGGATATAATACAAGAAAAATTAGGTTGAACCTTAAGGATATTTGCTGTTCTCTGAACTCTAGCCAGGCATGATCTCATTAGATACCCTAATGGAGTTCTTTGTTCTGTTTAATGACTATTTTATTTTTTTTAGAATCATTTTAAGCTGCTTTTATTATTCTGAGTTTAGATCTTTCTGGGTAAAGTAGCTGCTCTTCTTTTCGGTTTGTTTTTTTTTTTTTTTTTTTTCACTTTGGATGAAGATGAGGCAAAATCTGGGGGAAGCAGTTTTGATGTAATTTTAATAGCCCTGAAGTATTTGTCAAGTATTAGCTAAGCTATTGCCACTGTTTCATTTCCTGTTTGTCTTTCCATATGATTCTCTATTGGATTAAATCAGCATGATCATATGGTCAACATACAATATTCAGAAGTTACCACTGAGTAGCTCCATCTGAATATGTTCCATGAATGACTTAAACTTATGCATTCTTGGTCCAATCAAAAAATAATTTGAGCTTCATTCCATTATCATGTAAAGATGACTAACCTTGCAATTACATTCCCCCTTCTTCCCCTTTTCTCTTTCATTGGAAGGTAAATATATAATATTTTCAGATTAAAAGTAATAAACCTTTTAATGGACAACTCTACAAAATATATTATCTGTCTTTGTGATTATAAAGTCAGCTAAATCCTTTTGTGTGCTGTTCTTCAGCTTGTTAGAGGTGCTGGCTGACCACTTGAATGCCGAAATTGCTGCTGGAACTATTACATCTAAGCAGGATGCAATGGATTATATCACCTGGACTTACTTCTTCCGTCGACTTATAATGAACCCAACGTGAGTATACAATATAAATGCAATTTCATCTCAAGGTAACTTGAGGTTAGAGTTGATCCAAAGGTGATCTGTCTGCTGTTGGAGCCTAGAATACTTAGCAGTCTCCAGTGTAGGAGCTTTACTGGCCCATATGTGGATTAAAACTCATGTGCACATATTTTTTACAATTTTTTCTCTTAATAGAAATGCATTTTTTGGCAGATAACTTTACAACTTAGGTACAGCAATAAAATAACCCCATTGAGAGGGCTACATCAGCATCCCTAAAATAAAATTCCAGATTATCACATGCCTTCAGATATTGTATTTATAATGCAATACTTTTTTTTTTAGCTACCACATTGATACATTCTGCCCATTTTGTTTAGAAAATTTATTAAGACTTGGACTTTCCTAATAAATGAGAGAATAGCTATCAGCTGTTTCTCTGTGATAATGTTGGCTTTCATTAGGGTATCCTGGTGAAACCATGTGTGCAATATTTTCAATGATTGCTATCATCCTGCCTAGCTCCAGCTGGTATGCAGATCATTCTGTGCTGTTCCACCAATATAGCCTGCCTTTGCCACAACACTGTTTTGGGTAAATGGTATGTTACCTGTCGAGTGATCATTCACCCACTAGAATAATGTGGCAAATAAAGAATTAACTGTTTAGATCACTAAGTATTTCTTGAGGTACTCCAGCGTGTTGTATTTCTGAAATCATGTAAATGTCCCTGGCATTTGGCCAGATTTTTTTGCTGAGTACTTTATGGGCAAGTGCTGCTGGGACCCTGCAGGTGATAAAATAGTTTCCTTTCATTCTTTTTAAGTCTCTATTAATTTTTAATTCTGTATCTAGTCCTACACTAAGAATCTCCCACAAAGTAAACAGAATTTCTATCTATTCTTCTTAGGAAATAAAAAATGCAGAGCATTAGAACTGTAAACTAAAAGAAAGCATTTTCAATTATCTCACTTCATAACTAACACAATGCATACAGTTATGGGGACAATATTTCTCCTCTGAGAGTTAAATTATGATTTTTTAAATGTTAGATTTTATTTTTTTATTATAAAGAATAAGTACTGTTACTTTAAAATGTCTTGCTCTTAGATTGTTTTGGTAAAGTACTGTAGTTGATTTGGTTTCGGTAAGTTTTGATCATGTGATATCTGTGGTAGGTACATTTTTTTTAAGACACAACATATAGGCCAAAGGTAAGTGTAGAATATAGAAATATTGTTTGATTTAATAGGCAATCTCTTCACAGTATAAAAGATTTCCACTTGAGTATGAGGTTGGCATATTTGACTGCTGGTCATTTTTTCTCTGCAGTTTCTTTATTGTCATGGACAGCTAAATCTGGAGTTATCACAATTCCAACTTCAAAGCAAAAGTTCTGCTATTCTGAGGTGGGAAGAAAGTTGGGGATGGGGGAGAAGAAAAAAAAAGCACTTCATAATGAGATGTAGAGTCTCTGTAGTGAGAACAAGATGATCTTAACTAGTCGTGCCCATAATGGAAGGATAGGAAGGAATAATGAAGTTTCTAATGAAATTGGAGTCTTGCATTGGAACACCACACACACAGGTTGGAACAGTTGACAAGTTGAGCTCTTTATCCACACGTGTACCCAGCATTCCTTCTGTATTTAGTCATACAGGGAGAAAAATTAGGGATATTATTTACTCTGTCAAAGAGTTTGTCAAATCATTTCTAAATGCCAAGCACAAAGGTAACAGATGTGCATACATTCCATTCTTTGACATGATAACAGTATCAAGTTTCATCCAAAGTTACTAAACTTAGTTTTCCTGGACTGTGGTAGTTTCAGACCTCCTGAAAGCCAAGAAAGCAGTGCCAGCGTGGTCAGTGTTTGAATGAGATACATCCAAGGAAAACAAGAGCTTAACAAACAGAAGTCAGTAATTGTTGAGACAACTCTGAATAAGTTGCATTATGTTAATTGAGTTTACTGTGCCATAAAAGCATATGAAATTATTGATATTATCAAACAAAAACTATTTGTGGCCCTTAAAAATCCAAAGATTTTAGGATTTGGGGGTTTGTTTGTTTTGTTTTGGGTTTTTTTTTTTTTCAAAAGAATAGGAACACAATTGCTGGGTTTTGGTTTAGATAGTTATGCAATACCCATTCCTTGTCACTTGACAGAAGTGTTCTTTATCGTGTCATGCCCCAAAGTAGTTTTGTTGACTTCCTCTCCACTGTGAAACAAGAACTGTTTTCCAGACAGCAGGTGATTGTACCTTAGTGGTGAATAAGTAATTCTCATATGCATGATTAGTAAATTGCCTTGGGATTCATCGGCATAAAAGTCATTCCATATGATGCTGTAAATCCCCAAAATAATGGGCTTAGATAATATGCCGAAGATTTATATTCTCGTTTATTGCCAGTTTTAGCTACTTGTGTATTAAAGCTGCATAAACAAATGTAGGATCATCCTATTCCAATCCAGTATCATAAAATGCCTTGCTGAATGCCTACAATTTGTACTATTGAAGTAAGGGTAATCTACCTTTGTTTTGTGAGATAGAGATCCAAGTATGCTGTTCCTCTAAGTATCCTGGTTTCTTCTAAACATGAAGTCATCGTGTAAGTTTTCCTGGCAAACTTGAGATAATTTGTTAAATTTGTGATTATGGTTGTTTTAATGGTGTGGAAATAAAATACTCCTTTTAATTTTAATTTTCTTGTTCAATGAACCCCTGCTTCTCAAACTCTATGGAATGGGTTTTAACTGTCTAGATAAGAGGTGTAATTGAGCTGTTGCTTCGGGGAAGGAGAGCAGCTGAGGGCTGGTTTTGTTCAGATGCATGGCAAATAGTCACACTCATCCTATTCAGGAGATGACACGTGAATGACAGGGATGGTCCAAATGAAATGTTTATCAAAGTGTTTCAGTCTCCATATCCAGAGTTTCTTCCCTGTTCTTCCCTTCCCTCAAAACAGTTAATCCTAAATCAGAGCTTTTCGGATTTGTTTAAGTCGTAGTTTCTGTACTACTTCAGTCAAGTAGTACAACGTGTATTCCTTTCTGTAGAGCTGCAGTCACTGTGTTCTTTACTTAGTCAAGGTCGTATCACACAGACCAGCAAAGGGCCCTGTTCTTTGCAAGGGGCTGCTTTGATAGGCTCATCTATCTCCATTCCTTGGCTGAAATGCCTTGGTTATTTATTTTTTTTACCCTTATAAAATATTATAATTGCGACTTTCTGTAAAAGAGAAATGGCTATGAGAAACATTTTCTGTAAATCAGATTGTGATCTTTTCCAGATACATGTGCAGTATAAGAGAAATAGAAATTTACAACATATGTAAAGTTAAGCAGAATCAGCTTTCATTTGGAAAGTTAATTTTTAGATATCCTGAGAGCACGCATCACATCACTATTAAAATGTGCATGGCTTTTTATGTATTTATATGAGAGTGTGTCTGTTTACATGTGCACACTTACAAAACCAGTTTTCTATGTAAATTCCATGTGAAAACCTGAAAAAAGATATGTTATTATTTTCTTCCAAGGCTTATTATTAAAAAACAGCATTAATTATAACCTCAAACTGATGATGCCCTTATCATACATTTATGTTTTTCTTTAAATTTCATTTTTTCATTATGATTAGCTGAGCATGTGAATAAAACATATGAATACAAATTATGGTTAGACACTGGTTCAATATATTTTCTGCTATTATGATGACAGGTAATGTCATGATAGAAGTCAGTCAGAATGGAATACCTCTGTATTTCAGTGACAAAATCAGTTATTCAGAATTTTAGGGTTAATTTGGAATTGTGTCAGTAGGGGGATTGCTGAAAAAAGTTAAATTAGCTAAGATTAAGAGATAAAATGGAAAATTTTGATGGTAGCTAAACTAACAGAAGCTATAATGTACAAGTGTATTGCACTGCAGTGATTACTAATATCCATATTTTGAGTTGGTAAACAGATATTTCACAAAGGACCTCTCAAAAGGACTCTTCCTTTTACAATGACATTTAGGCCTATATACATCTACAGGTACATATGCATGTGTATATACTTAATAAATGACAGCTCTGAGTATTATTATAAATTTCATAACCGGAGTTTATTCTTTGGAATTATTAGGATCACAGTGATGTGAAAAGTACAGGAATGTAGTTCACAGTATAGTTTTACCAAATGTTCAGATAAATAAAGATTTGCTGAGTCTGTCAGATGGGGAAGCCCCGGGCTGCTGAGTATTTGAACAACTTCCTGCTTCCCAGTCTGCTGCAATCTTAGGTGAGAATACAAAGCTGAAGACTCCACATTTCCCCATCCAGAAAGAAAATTCACATAATTGTCTTCCTACTCTTGGATATGATTTACTTGTACAAATTACCTGTTGGAATATATGATAGGAAAAAGTAAAATCTTACCAATATGTGAGCAAATTTATGTGTGCCTATTACCTTTCATTTCTCATGAATGCATCTTGGGAGATAAACTGTCTTGCAAATGTTCTAATTAGAAGCACTGATGTGGGGGTAAATACTTTGCTGATGTTAGAGAAATTGAACTTTGTTTTGTTCTTCTTAAATGACCACAATGTACAGTATACTAGAAGTTGATTAGAGATACCAATGTATCTGTTTGCCTACCTGGCATATGCGAATATATGGATTCAAGAAAACATGACAGAGATAAAATACAGGGTGACATTACTGTCTGCAGCATTTGTGCACTCTGTAATGCCTTTTGCAAGCCAGTCACGGGCTCCAGTCAGTCAGTAATGCCTTAACAACAGGAGCTGGTACTTTGGGTCATATCTCTCTGGCTATGAAGGTTCATCAGTTGTGCCATATACTCTGTACCATTTCCATGGTGCTATTTGAAGATGGCAGCTGCTGAAGCTGATGAAAGTAAATATAAATGATGACTGCAGTAAAGGGACCTAGAAAAAATTACTATCTATACTCCCCCATACTTGTTCATAACAAGATTCTGCTTTCACAACTGTAAAATCTCAGAAAGCACACTTCCTTGCTATCAAGTGAATGCTGTGGATTTGCTGTTTCATGTGTTTTTTTCAAAAGACCTACTGACTAGCAAGTTTCTCCTTTAATATTTTTGGCTGACTCTTGTCACCGATTTTCATTATGTGTGTCACTATTACCACCGTATAATCTGAACATAAAAAACATGGTGCTGTAACAAATGACTCCACAGCATTGACAGTTATAGCAGGACCATTTCAAGGCTGATGAAAAATTTCCCAGCGAGATCTCAGGTCAGGTTTACATAAGCTAAACAGGAAATGATTGCCACCATTCACATTAAATCCTAAATGTTTTGTGTAACTTCATCTGCATTTTATGTTCCTGCACGTCTCTCTGTCTCTCTCAGCTGATGAAATTCCACACTTCCTTAGATTTGAGAAATAAGTTCATGTTTCACAGTTTGTTGTTCTTGCTAAGCTCTACAAGGTTTTGGGATTTTAAATATGTTATTTAATAGACAATAAAAAGTTCCTTCAGCTTTTGATTGTTTAAATTTTACATACTTTGTAAATTTTTATGATACCTAGGGGTTTGTGACTGCTTTTTCCCTATGGACTACTAATGGAAGTTAGCCTGTCTAGCCCATGTGCTAGATGCTGTTAGGATAAAACTGCCTTTGACTTTCACACCTCTCAGGGGACGAGTAATTGTTGTGTTCAAACAGCCTGTAATTGTGATCCCGCTGGCTTTCTCAGTACGCTTCTGGCTATTAGAATCATTAAACAACTCAGCACCTGTTAACAGCATTGTAAATATTCAACCCTGCTTGTGTGCAGGTTGAGTCCAATATAGGAGAAGGCTTACAGAGCCCAGCCTCATAAATTAGAGCTTCTGACAAGTCAATTATTGTGAAACTGGGCTTCACTGTGAAATAAATGAAATGGTGTGCTGATAAAAAGGTGGGTTGTCTGTTTATAGCAAAGGGGAACTAATGACTAGATGATTCAATGCAGTGAGCATGAAACTGCATTGTTTTTATTCTTTATCTATAATTAAATAGTTAGGCAATATTGCTTCATAGAGGAACTCACATATTATGCAGGTTTTAGACTTGGAACATACCAACATACAGAATTCAACTTGCATTTATTCCTGAGCATTGAAATCTAATTTCATGATACCTCTCTTTTCACTAATGATTTTAACACAGTCTTTCATGATGATTGGCTTTGATTTTTATTAGGGGAAAATGTGCTGAATGACCAAGAAGCTCCTGTGGGTGTGATCAAAATTATATCTACCTCATTACAGACAGTAGTTAAAACATACTGGTACCACTTCACTCAAGATTACAAACCATTTAAGATGTTTCTTTACATTGTTTTATTTCCACTGGGCAGCTACATATTTACTTCTTCAACAACAAATTACAAAGAGGCAGCAAATTTAAAATTCACAAAAAAATTTAAAAGCTATGATGAATTCCTTTATGATGATAACTTCAGTTAACTGCAGTGAAATACTGCAAGCTAGGCAGAGGACAATAACACAAACCTGTTTGAATTGGTGTCTTAAATTACAGTCTCAGGAAAGAATTTCACTGTACTGCCCATGTTCCTTTTCTTTGTTTTATCAGTATTCATCATGAATGTTATGGTGCTGCAATTAAAGGTGCTGAAATTATATGGGGGAAGTCTGAATAATGTGACAACAAAGTGCCTTAATTATAAGCATTTCAGAAGCATTCTATTCAATTTAGAGAAATAATAATGCATCATTAGTGGTTTAAGAGTATAGAATAGAAAATTTTTTCACCTCCTTAAACAACTTATTTAGCTAATTTCCTCAATTATTTTCATAAGGTAAACAAAATTTGACAAAGTAATTTCTGCTAATAGCCAGGAAATAAATATGATTGGTGATGTCAGGCAGATAAAATGGGCAGATAGAAATTTTGACCATTTTGTATTATCTCTATATCACTTAATTTGAAAGGACACTCGTGAAATTTAGGTTACATCAAAAACACTGTTAGAGTAATTTTTCAACAAATGAGATTTCTTTGCATGAGGCTGATAATATATGGCTGACTACTACATAAAACATTTTAGTCAATGCAAATATTTCTGTTTGTGTGGTTTGGTTTTGGACAATAGATGTGTTGTAAGTATTTCAGATCATCTCAGCATGAACCCATATAAAATGTCACAGAGTTGAATACTCCACTACCATGTATATATATATATATGCTTTGTTTTTGTCTCATGTAGCTGGCTGGTATCAGAACACATTTTTTAAATCTTTTTGTTATGATAGTACTGGTTTACTCCAACTTTACTCAATTATTAGTGAACGTTCAAAGCTTCAGACAATTAATCCCATAATTTGGAATTAATAGCAAGATGAAAATATGTGGACATTGCAATACAGCTATTTAGCATTCAGGCTTTTTCAGTTATGCTACTGCTATTTAAAGGGATGCATGGTAAAAACTTTAAGAAAATAATAATTCAAATCTTCTTTAGAAGTTTCTTTAAATTAAGCAGTTATAAGGATGTTTGTAGCTTCTAAAAATTTAATTCCATCCTTTGAAATTTGGAAACAGCAGCATTACAGTAAATGATACAGATTTTAACTCAGAGAGTGGGATTCATCTGCCCAAATATACCATACACAACTGAACTGGTTGTCTAAAGTTCTCTTTTTTTAATCAGTGATCACATTCCACCTCATCCTGAAGCAGATATTTAAAATACTTCAGATGAATAGCATTCTGCAAGTGCACATTTCTTTCCAGTGGCAGTGAAAGGAGTTTAAAAAAACTAACTCAGGTGCAGCAGTAACTTCATAAAATTGGCTAAAATGAATCTCAGCACACTTTTGCAGCCTGTTGTTCACCTGCACAAAACAGCATTGAAAGAACCTACTCTTGATTACAGTGGGGTTATTTCAAGTGGGAATGCTGAGTACATCATAACAGCAGTAAATTTTAGTAAAGCAAGGCAGGTAGAACAAAGGAGCATCTTTCATCATGGCACAATCTCACTAGTCTGTTTCTGCCACAGTATTTGACGGAATTGAATGAACAAGGACTAACCTTTTTTATCCTGGTTTTTAACAATTCAGCAAATCATCACATTTTATGTTTGTTTTAATTCAGCGCTGAAATTGCATGGTGTAATTACTCTGCTTAAATTCAAAATTTTAAAACTTTCAAAGCATTCTTGGTTTTTCTTTATTATTAATTGAACTTAATTGTTACTTTCTGATCTGGTGTCTTTACTGAATCCAGGGACACAAGTCCTTGCTGCATTTTTATCTGAGGTAAAAGTTCCCACTGAAATTATGTTGGATTATATGAGTAAAATCTTTTCATACGTCTCGAGCTCTACAGTTAAGGAGTGCAAACTTCAGTCACTGTCTTTTTTATATGCTAATATAGAAAAAACTGTATTTTCATCCACTTTATAAACGTTTTTCCTTCATACAGAGAACTAAGCTATTATGATGATATAGTTTACCTAAACATTTTGTCTGACAGTGAACATGTGAAGTAACCACATTAACAAATACCCCATTCCTTTTTTTAGCAATTCTAACTTTGAGAATAAGATGTCACAGAAATATAGCAACAAACACCAACATTTGGATTGGCATAAGTTTACTTTTTCAAGTGATATATATACCTAGTTTTACTTTCACAGTTTCAGGATGTAAGGACAGTTGCTCTCCTGGGTGGGTGTTCTTCCTTCGTCTTGAAGTTAAAATAGTTACTTGTGTTAGCATAGCTTGGTCACTTTCACGCTTATCAGGAAACTGTGCCTATGAAAGCAGAAAAAATTTCCCACTAACAAAATAGAGCCAGTGCAGTTCTGTTTGTATCAACCTTTCTATTAATGAACAGATTTCCATCTTTCCATATGTATATGATTGTCTTATGTTGGTTACTCCCACAGACCATTTAAGAATCATGGATTTCTTGTTAATCTTTATAAAGGAGTGTGTTTATTGTTTAATGTGGGTATTTGCTGTTCCATGTGTATATTGTAGAAGCCTTGTAAGTTTTCCTAGAAGATGTTGTTAAAAACCTTAAGAAATATATTCATGTAATGCATCTGCTCTCATTTTATCTAGTTACTATAACTTGGATGATGTGAGCCATGACACTATGAATAAGTACCTCTCAAGCCTTGTTGAGAAATCCCTGTTTGATTTGGAAGGCTCCTACTGTATTGAAGTTGGGGAGGTAAGACTAATCTGTGCCTTACAAGATTCAGTAAGACACACACTCCTAGAAGCTGTGAACAGCAAGATACGTATTCCTTGATGTGAGATGGTAGAGTTTGTGCATGGAGCTCTTTGTAAGACTTACGTTGAAAACTGTTGTGGCTAAATTACAATGCTAAATTGTTTTTGGTGTTGTCTCTGAAAAGAACATGTTTCATGTTTCATACATGTTTTATGTAGGAACACATTATACTGAACCGCTTGGGAACTCTGTGTGTTTGATTCTTCTTCCAACAGGATAATCGCAGCATTGAACCGCTGACGTACGGCCGTATTGCCTCCTATTACTATTTGAAGCATCCAACTATTGGGATGTTCAAAGATCAGTTGAAACCTGAAAGCAATATTGAAGAATTACTCTTAATTCTGACAGTAAGTGCTGATATTTCTTAAAAATATTTTTTTTTACTCTCAAAAACACAAGTATATGAAAAAACTGTGCAAAATAAAGAGCCTTTCTCCCCAGTCTCTAATTTAATTTTCCACTGTTTTGAGAAATACAACTGAATCATTTTTGATGTTTCAAGTGTTTCACCTTATCAGTACATCAGAATTTCTTTATACACTTCCTTCTCTTGCATGCAGGATCTATACAAATCTGATATTTATCTTTTCTAAGTTGAGTGTGTTACTGAAATGCCATAGGAATGACAGCTTACACTAAATCTCTAGCAAGATCATCACTTTGTTCTGGGACAATCTGGAAGATACAGCAGCTTTAAGAAGTAGGGGAAACATATGGGAAACACCTCTTTCCTAAAATGTCTGCTTTACCTTTTCCCAGCCACCTCCTGGTCCCTGAGGTCATACCTCAGGTCATATCACCTGCAGCAACAGCACCTCCCACAGTTAGTCTAGAGACTGTTTAACAGGGAAGTGCAATGCAAGGCCAAAGACACCGTGTATGATGCACTGTATTAGTATTACGTTCTCACCATGAAAGAATCAGGGTTTACTCCATTTTCCTTTTTAAGTACTTCCATAGTTATAACTACAGATCTTCCTTTTTCAGCATGGTGTAACTCTGCTTGTGCAAATATATTTCAAAGCAAGAAGTGCCTGAATATTATCCAGGAAAACTTATTTCTACCCTATATGATTAGTCTCTGTTACGTTAAATACATTATACAAGTGGCCCAAATTCAGTAATATTCTGATTTCTAAGTGTGAGCTTCAAAATTTAAAGTCCCATCTTACAGTATTTATGTGTCTTACTTCTGTATACTTTATTGTTTCAGAATGCTGCCAAAGCTTCTCTGAGGAGAAGTACAAGAAGTTAAAATAGTGCTATCCAACAGTTTGCAACTGAGCAAAATCTGATCAGCATTTTATGACACTCGGAAAACCACTTTTCTAGTACAGAGACTTTTTTTTTCTTCCTGATAAATTTAAAGCACCTGCTGCAAACATTCAGAGTGTTGCGGCTCAGAAATAAAGGCCACAATAATCTTTTGTAATGGAAACTGTTAGACAGCTTAAATAGGGGAATTGCTGTCACTGACCCTGCAGTATCTGTTGTTCTGCTGCCAGAAAACATTGCAATTACATGAAATGAAATTTAGTGTATTTGGGTGAATTCAAAATGGTAATCATCCACAATACCTAGATATGCTGTAGGTAAAATAACTGAAATTTGAGGAAATACCCACATGTGAACAGAAGTTAAATAACACAATGCTGAGTATTCAAGAAGAGTGCTTTAATCCAGCTGCTTTCTCCTTAAAATCTCTCTAGTGAAAGTTTTCTGCACCTAGAAATGTCAGGATTTTTTTTCAGACAAATTTGGGTAAGGAAAATTTGAGAATATTAGCAGAGATGGCATTTCGTAACACTGCCTTAGCTGGTAAACAGGATATGGAAGAGGAATGATGGAAGAAGAACCTAATGCTGCCTGTTTGAATTTGCCTGTTTGAGCTGTGTGCATTCAGGAATTGCAAAAGTAACTGGCAAATATTTCTACTGTAGATGAAACTTAGGATCCTAATGTTGGGTAGAGATTGTAAAATTGTAAGTTCATTAATCTTGCTTTAATTTTTTTCTAATTTTTCTTTTCCTGATAAAACAGTTTTGTAAGTTATCCATTTACAATCTCAAGAGGAATGAGACTAAAAATAAAATTGCTTAGGGGTCAAAATGTACCACATGTATCAATTTTAAAGATGAAAAGGATTTACAAGTGCTGGATGCCATTAGAGTTGACAGTTCTTGCTTACTTTTTATAGTGGATCTACTATTCTGTCTTGTTGAAGGTGTAAAATGAAAGGATTTTTTCAATCTGATGTAGTGTTGAAAAGAAGTGCCATTTCACCAGTTATTGCCAAGGATTTTTTTTTTCCCCTAAACACTGCACATTAATGAGTTTTATAATTACAGCAGTTGCTTCACACCTCTATTGTTAACCAATGACATTACATCTGCCTCACTCCACTGTTGCCCTCCTCCTTCTTATTGAAGCATTTAGCAGTTTTGGCAATAGGGAATTACATGGCATGGGGTAAGTAGTCTAATTAGGTATAAGTGAAAATCCTGAGGGAAAAGGATGTTTAAAAAGTAATTTGAAGAATCTCTTAATGATGCTGAAACTGAAAGCTGTAGCTATAGTACAAAAAGGCCTGTTACCATTACAAAAATAATTATAATTGTGGTTATTCTGCTGATCACTCAGTTTTGAAGTTTCAAATTTTGCACTGTGTTTAAGAATAATTATCCAAGCATTTCTCATGCAGTTGCAGGATTTCATAGATGTGACACTTATTATTTGTTGGAGTTTTACCTTCGCTTGCAAACCTTTAGATATTTACAAGTTTCTGATGTATATAAAGAAGGCAGATGTGAACAATTTAAAAAAGAAAATCCTGGTTTTGATTTTTCAAATGGGATATATATGCCAAATACATAAGTAACTTGGAGAGGAGCAAAAGTTTGTTTAAAACAAAATGTGGAATAAAGCAAGATTTTGTTCAAGAAATCAGAAATTTAGGATTGTATTAAGGGGGTTAAAACTGAGTTTGATTAAGGGATTTTGAGTTTCAGATTGATATTTTTGCATGCTGAATAGAAGTGTTCAAAATTAAGGATTGATCACCAGTGAATTATCAAGGAATCTTTACAACTCGCATAAAAAAGTAGTTGTGAATCATCCAGTTTCTAGTGTTGGTGGATATCTCAAAAAAGTCACATAATAGCAGGATTTGTTTTCACTTAGTGGAAGACCACTCATAGTCTTCTCCAGTATCTGTTCTTTGTTTTTATCTTTTCATTTTGATCATCTGCCAGCATTTTCCAAGATTGAGTGATTTTTTTTTTCCCCAGTCTGGTGTAGGGGTTGAGTATTGATAACATGAACAGGAGCATGGCACACAGGAGCAGCCCAACAGCCCTGTTGGAAATATACAGTAATAAGTGATTGGAATAGGTGGGTGGAAATCCCCTCATGGTTTCCCTGCTCCTCTTGGTAAATCTGTACCTGAGATGTTTGAGCTGTCTTAGGTTTGCAGTTAGCAGGTGGAACTTCACATTCAGTTATTTTTGTCACTGGCTTGTGCTAGTGGACTGGTAAATTTTTTTCTGAGAGAAAATGTTTGATGTTTTTCCATAGAGCTTTCTTTAAACCTTTCCTAACCGTGCTCAGACAGTAGTAATCCAAATGAGCTTAATCACTGTTGAGTTATGGTGCTTCTTGCATTAAGTATTATTGATGAGAAAGTGTTCATGAATTATTACTGACAGGCTGGATTTCCCTGAGGTGCCTAAAGACTGTTTCCTCTTATTCTGATACTTAGGTGCAGAGATTAAAAAAAAGGTCTAGGTGAAAAACAATAATAGATACTTTAGGGTAATTCTTGTCTTTTTCTGCACAAATATTTTTAAAATCAAATAGTGATTTGTAGTGCTTTGAGGAAAGAAAGTCTGTCTTTCTGATTGATCAGGACTCTGACACCTAGATCCACTAGTTTCATGATTGTTGGTGATTTTTAACTTACCTTGTTATCTGGTTAATATTCCTATTTACAGAGCAGAAAATTTGTCATACCTGTCCATACCAGACCGTGAAGGGGAGAACATTATTCCCATCTTTCATCCCTTGTTTTATCTCCATGTTGTCTCTGATTTCTTTTTGTTAAATTCTGTCTACAAAAGAGAACTGGTTGGTTTTCATGTGCCTACTGCTGTCTTTCATGTAAACTGTTTATAAGAGAGAGGGGTTTTTTTCTTAGAAAAGGGAGCTTACAGAGAGAGAACATGGTATTTTTGTTATAGTGGGGCATACATGTCTGTCTTTCTGTGATACAAACATGGACATAGGAGTTTGGTATCCACATGCCTTTATATTCCCTATATTTCTTTCTGAAAATTGGTATGGTGAAACTGGCTTGTATTAGACTGAGTAATTTGGAACTCAGTAGAAAATCTGTCATCGTTGGAGTCACAGACTTGGAAGGTATAAGGAGAAGGTTCATGAAACAGGCACTCTCCATTCAAGATACATAGATAGCAAATGAGTAGAGTTATTAGTGCCTTATCTGTCTTTCATTACCTGGTAGATATTTGTACCTAGATAACTCAATTAACCTGTAGCTTTATTTCCTCTTAATTGTTGTTAGCAATTCCTGTTTCAACCAGGGAAATATGCAATTCTTTGTAAGTATTTACACTCTCAGTCTAAAATAATTTTATTTCTGTATGGGGATTCTGTTGCTGATTTGGTCTCCCATGAAGGGGCCACAAAGGTTTTTGACTCAGTAATAAACCATCTTTTCAACAGGTCTCCAGTTAAACACCAGAGAAAGAGGAATTAATGCCTTACAAAAATACTGTCAAAAATAGAAGCTAATGTGATTGGTTTCATTTAATATTTTCCCTGCACGCCATGGCAGAAACATTGCTTTTAGGAATTTTTAAGATATTATATAAGACTGGGTCTCTGTTCTTTAGTCATCTCAGAAAAAATCAGATCACTTTTCCTAAGTCAGTCAGTGTTTACAATTAGTGTAAAATTACATTTGCATTTAATTTAGAAGCAAATAAAGGTGCTACTATGATTTTCTTCCAGGCATAAAAGCACAGCAAAACTATATTCATTAAGTTATTCTTTTTGAATATGGCATTTCAGTGTCAAGAGTAGAAGTATTTTATAATGTAAAATTTATATCAGATGGAAAGCAATTTGTTACATGCTAGCCTTTAAAGAACTTCCATGTCTGATTTTACATCTATGGTATGCTCTCAACAATATGAACATCAGTGCTCTGAACCTCAGCCATTATTCATATTTTAGTAATAGAAGAAATATTTTTGTATATTTTTAACAGAAGAAAACTGTTACCACTTACAATTAAATCTTTTCTTTACAATAAATCTGTACTAAGGACTGTTCAATGCATAAATTTCATCCTAAACACAGGCATTTCCTCGATAATTTACTTAATTTTTGTATAGTCCATATTCTCTGGATTTTAACATGTTAAAACATTTGTGCATGTAGATGATTCAAGTTCCCACTTGAATCATCTAGATGGTATCACAATATGTTTATTAGTTTAAATTTGAAAATGATGTTTGGCTTCATGAAAATAAAACTAAATGCTACAGTGCATTTCAATAGCATCCAAATTTCATCCTCTATATCTAGTGTATTCAAAAATATCTTGCACTTAGCAGAAAAAGTACTTATATGGATACTCACACATTTAATTAGTCTTGATTTTTCTCTAGCCCCAGTAGATGGAGCAGTTTTTAATGTTGCTGTAGTACTTGAATTTAGTAATTTTTTTCTAACATTGTGACACAACTGTTTCCTGGTCTTCTTTTTCCAAATGATTGTTTGAGTTTTAGTTTGAAGGGATAATATGCTGACTGCCTTTCCAGGAAAGCACAGTCCATTACTAAATCAAGGTAACAATGTCCACCAGTGACAGCTAACACAACGTGGCATAAGTCTTCCATTTTTATGGCATCAATAAGAAAGAATTACAGTCAAAATCAGAAAATACAAATCCTTTCCATCTCCAGTATACATAATTTTCTAACCTCCAATTTACGGGTCTCCTTTTTTCCCCATAACCTTCTTATTTAATTTCTGTCATTGTATGCCAGATAAAAAAGAAAAAGAAAAAAAAAAAACCCTAACTGAATCAATACTCATGAAAGCTAAATTAAAACCTATTTTAAAGTTGTAGCTAAACGTTTCTGACAAACATTTGCCACGATGAAGGCCATAAAACAAGAACTATTATCTTGGATATAATATGGGGGAGTGTTAGGTTTTGTTGGTTTTTTTTTTTTTTAATTTGCTTTGATTGCAGTGCAACATTCAAGGGAAAAACTTTTGAAACTTTTGGTAGTAAAAAGCGGTAGCTTCAGGCTATATCCCCATTTCAAACACCTGCTTTAGTAACCATTTCTGTCAGAAAAAAATGAGGAAATAAACTCCTTTAACAGGATGCAGTTTTAGCAGCAAAACAGTCATGTATACCAGTGGAAAGTATTCTGAGAGCCAAGTAGACAGAAGTGCTGTCCTGGTGTGGTACTTGCAAAGGTGAACATCGGCTGCCATCTGTGGCAAATCAGTGTTTGCCCATGGTAGAAGCAAGTTCAGTGATAGCAAGCTTGGTTTAGCTGACTGCTCAAAGCTGCAATGCAGTTCAACCATGGACCACTTATTTGTTTGTCTGTTTTAGCACAAACACCTTTTACTTCCTGCCTGACAGAACTGTAGCCACCACCATGCAAGATTTCAAATTATGCGTAGTTGGGTACATGCAGCCAATACTTGGCAAAGTATGCATACAAGAAATTAAATGGCTTTTTTCAGCAGTCATGTCATATGGCTGTATATTTTCAAATATACAATATATTTGTTGAAATAGTGTTTGTATTTGTTGAAACGGAACCAAAGTTCTCAACAGCGTCTTTATTACAGTAAAGCTGAATGTTTTATAATCTGTAAGGCTGCTTTGATCAATGGCTGTGTGTTCTCATGTCCCAAATGCTCCAAGAGGAAGTCTTACAAGCTCAGTTTTTCTTTAGCAAGTCAGTTCAAGTTCTACCTGCTTTATTCCTCCCAATTTGTAGTTGAAGCAGGATGAGGAAATTTAGGCCTTCTGCACCCTGCAGATCTTTTGTCTTCACTGGCTTCTAGATAATGCCTTTGCCTTTGATAGATTTATACAATTGTACTATAAGTTATAACAGTTAACAATCATATTGATGACTTCGTTTTCATGAATACAGCTAACTTAGTGACACCAACTGGGCCATACAGGCTGCTGTTTAAAGGCCCAAAAGTACTCTTTTCTGTCAGCATAGAAGATACTGCTTGTAAAACTCTTAAAAAAGAGGATGACATTGGAGCTTGTTCTCTGATTGGAACAGAAACCTCAGGATAAAGATTGGTTTGGCTGAAATGATTACATCATATAAGATTGATATCCGGCATATATTGTTCCTTTAGCACAGTAGTTAAATTAAAAAAAAGAGAGCATAAGAGGATTACTGATCAGTCATTAATGAAGTATCTGAGACTTGTATTTTCCTATTTGCATTTAGATTCTTTCTTTGTCTCATTTTCTTTTTCTTTTTTTTTCTTGATGGGGGCCTGTCTAGCTTCAGAAATTGAATTTTACTTTAAATGTTGATGTTCTGTATTATCAGAGATGTACTTTTAAGAAATCAGCCTCTCCTATTTAGAAATATTTAAGAAATAGGCTTCTCCTATTGCCTAATATTTACAAGATGTTTTATTTCACAGCTACTTAGGTATGCTACCTGTAATGTTGGAAGAAATTGCAGAGGGATTTTTGCTGCCAAAAGCATTTGAAAGCATTTGCAACTTAGCATTTGAAGAAATAAGAAAGCATTTCAAAAAAATGTATATATATTTGGAAATTTCTTGTACAATAGGAAGGTTGCCTTTAGAGAACAAGCAGTTGCATTTTCTTCACCTCTGCAACTTAATAAATGTAAGCCAGGCATCAAGCAAAGTGTTAGAATTGATGTATGGGAAAACTGTCAAAGTATGCACTTCTATAAGTACTTTTTTTCAGGAGTAATGCTAAATTCAGCTTTCCTTAATTTATAGTAGGCCACTGTCCTCTTCCCATGGAAGAGTCAAATCAGAGATCGTCGGTTTGATTGGGTTGCACACATTCCAATTTCCACTTCCACTTCCACAACATTTCCTTTCTGTCTTCCAGTGCAAAATAGTAGCAAGCCAGTTTACCCAAACTACTCATTTTCAGAAAGAGAAAATATCTCAGGTCTATTCCTCTCACCTTATGGGATGAGAAAGTGGCTAAAGTTCCTCTCACAACAGGCCTCTTAAATATTTCTCCTGGCAGGATGTCACCATGCTTACTTACAAAATGGGTGCATACCTGTCTCTTGACAAAAGATTTTTAGGTACAATTGATGCACACAGTATTAGGAAATTTTATCTTAAACATATTATGTCATTGAATGCACAGTATTTTGTAGATTAAGGAGATTAATTGCAACTGATTTATCATTTGCTTAAGGTGACAAGCCATTGTAAACAACATGAGGTGGAGATAATAGATTATTTTTTCTTTTGTATATGATTGTCTTAATACTATATGCAGTCATATAAGATGCTAATTTTTAATACTTCTTTAGCTATAAGAATGCATGTTTGCTTTCTCTTGATTCACACAGAACAGATGGATGCTTGACTGCCTGCTAATCCACAGCTGGAATGGTTTCAGCGGTTTCCACGTTGCTGGGTTAGAGTGGCTTTTCTAGTGGACTGAGAGGGCAGCAAGAGAGGGATATCATTATTCATCAGTATCCCAGTGGGATCGCTGCCAGCAGAGATTAATTTTTTCTGTTATGCTTGTAAAACAAGCTCAGGTGGAGTCTCTAATCCTCAGGGCACGGGTGGCAGATCAAGGAAGATGCTACAAAGCTAGTTAATTTTCAGATTCTAGGGGAAACAGAAGCTCTGTTAGATGTATAAATACATGATTGCAAATTTAAGTAGCTCAAATCCAAATGGGATCTTCCTAGACATCTGGTCCTGAAAATGTCTGTTTTCTTTGTCTTTTAAAAGAAGTTCTTAAAACTTTATGCCAGAGGCAAAATATCTTCAACTCTCTTAATCATCAGTTGTCATTCCTCTTTTTTTTTTTTTAAATACAGATCTTACAGTGTATTTTAGATTAATGTCTTTATTTATGTGTAGGCAAGGTATGGTACATGTCTGTGTAGGAACATTGAGTTTACAGTGTTCTCACAAATGTGTGTGCAGTGACAATCACCAAGAAAAATTACCACTTGCCATCAAGAAAGGGTTAGATTTGCCTTAGTACTGCAAGGTACGTCCTATTCTGGTAATGGCGTGTCCTGTTAAAGTCCATTATGGTACAAGGGCATTTTTCCCATGTTATTCTTGGTATCAGACCTGTTGTCATCTGTAACAGATATGTTGATAGAACTCAAATCAAGCATCCCAAAACACTCACACGTTGTCTATTTGTATAATAGACTTCACATATTTTTCCTTTACTTTCCTTTCCTTACTGACTTTTTGTTTCCTCAGTAATTACCCTTCTTTCTCACCCTTGTAATTACCAGTGTCTTCCATCTGTGTATTTCCTTGTAGCTCTTGAGTTGTTCAAAACATTGGGTTAGATTTTCAGGCAATGTTAATCCACATAGTTACACTGAAATGAATGGAGATGTGCCAGTTTTTATCAGCAGGGAACTACCCTTATTGAAATTTACTTGCAACAGCTGTCATTTCCTCTTAGAGTTGTGTTTTTTTATTATTATATTAAATTACATTCATTTAAAAGTGCTCAGAGTGAGACCAGTAGCATTGGCTTGCTGAAAAGGCATCGTGCATGTAGGGCACCTTCCAAGTTTCTCATATATTTCTGCCAGTTTGTATTGTTCTTCTGTTATTCTGGACTTGAACCTCTCTTGAGCACAGGCTGCTACTCATTTCACTACGTGATGACAGGTATTCACGCCTGTGAACTTTTTATTCCTTTTGTCTCTGGTCACATAGTAATCTAGATCCGGAATTTAATCCAGTACAAAAATGCAGCAGTGTGCATTTGTGGCTCCCCACTAGGGGACCTGCCACAGGTCAGCAGATTTGAAATCTGGTTTTCAGCACACAGAGCTTTTACAGCTTGCCATTAACATATACAGTACGTAGGGGCCCCATTTCACATAAAGAATTAGTAGTGCTTACTCCTGCCTCCATGCAGAGTGGCATTAACTTAATGCAGAGATCTGTTAACTTCTTCCCTGGGTCTGGGCTCTACACTGAAAGATCCCAA
Organism: Phylloscopus whistleri; assembly: GCA_017589585.1. Classification (NCBI taxonomy): domain Eukaryota; kingdom Metazoa; phylum Chordata; class Aves; order Passeriformes; family Phylloscopidae; genus Phylloscopus; species Phylloscopus whistleri. Next base: position 3,686,273 of record JADMLD010001389.1, on the reverse strand, counting down.
TGGAGGATCAAAGCCAAAGATGGAAAATGACTGATCACTTTCCCAGGGAAAGCTGTGTGCCAGGATTTGCTATTCCAGTTTTTAATGCTATCATCATCTCAGTCAGTAGTTGGGCCAGCTGATTCAGCCAAGCTCAATTTCAAAACACGGACAGACGTCCAAATGGAACTGAAGTAGAGTTCTCATGACAATGAGACTTGTGAATGTATACTCAGAGAGATTTTCCCAGTTTTGTGTGAGCAGATTACTGAGTTCATGCACTGAAAAGCTTTTCTGTAGTAGTGCAATACAATTAGTTTCAGTACAGCCAAAACCAGTCAATTTTAAATCTTTTCTATAATAGAACTTGAGATTACAGGGAAAGTAAGCTGTGGGTCACTGCCCCATCTAGGTTTTAAGATTAAAAAATGGAACAATTATAAGACATTTAAAATGTGCAGGTTTGAAGCATTCTCATGAGAAGTAATCAGAAAAGTCAGGCATTTTGGAGAGGCAAAAACTCCAATATACCATTTACAGCAATAAAATATAATCATTCTCTCACATTATGAAAATTCACTTTATAAATGGAATTTGTACCATTCCATTTATATTTATTTGCTGTGGTGAAAGTATCTTATTCCAGGTGAATAATGTGTGTTCAGTACCAGATGTTTGCTCTTATTTTTGTCCTTATTTGATCTTCTTTTGCATTTATTTTTTCGTAAACTGTGCAAGTATTACAGGAATACTTATAATTTAACTTAAAAGCCTAAGAGCAAACTAAAGCCACATCTATGAAAGTTGTACAGGCTTAATACTATGAAAGTATCTATACATTCAGGGAAAATATATTTTTAGAATTGGTTTTATTAGGACTGCCCAGAAAAAAATAGCAAAAATAGCACTGAATTATGACTGTGATCATAACCTTTATGAAATATGGAATGTGAGAGGTAGGACTTCAAATCATGAATTCATTCCTTGTTGTAATGTTTTAGCAAGGTATGTAACTTAAATAGGAAAATTTCCTGAAATAGAATGATTCTGTATTTTTTAACATTTAGTAAGACAATTGCAGTGATTGTATTATCTATTACTCTATCTTCCCCTACACTGAAACTCAGCTTCTCTAACCCACTTAGGAAACTAGAGAGGAAAAAACAACTTTCAAGTTAGTATAGAAGTCCTAAGAACTTCTTTCTTATGTCAAATCATTGTTAATTTATAATAATCCTCTCCCGCCTGTATGCTGGCATGCTTGCATATTCTTTTATCAACTCCATGCTGAGGCAGAGGTCTGTAATTCAACTTTGTAGTTCAGAAGTTCCCAGATCGGCCAGGTCACACTCTGCTACTGGTAGCTAATATTGCTGACCTCCTATTGCTCTGTGAGCAGTGGCAAAGGTCTTTCAGACTCCTGACCCCTGGTCATCAGGAATGTCATCAGTAGTTTGTAGTTTGGATGTTTTAAGTAAGAGGTGAACTTGTGAAATCTAAGCCCTTTAGGGTGTTTTTAAGTGATCACTCAACTGTTTCATTGCCCTAGGTTGTGCTTTTTATGATGTCCGTAATTGTAAAATTTGTGGTGTTTATAATATGCAGCTATTTAAAAGCAAAAATCAAGCATTTGTCTAAAGTTAAAAGTGTGAGAATACAATTAATATATTGCATATTAACATAATAATATATTAATTAATAATTAATTTCTCTGATCACTCACATGAGTATAAGAATTGTAAGAACGTTCAACTTTATGCAAGTCCCATGGCGGAAATGGGCCCATTTTAAATCCTGAACGATAGTTACAAATTAATGTTTAAAACATAATAGATTTGCATAATTGCATGTTGATGGGTTTTACAACTTTCTCTCTTCAACTTCTCGTGTCCAGCTGGAAATTTCCAGTGTTTGCTCTGTTGAGTCTTAAATCTAGAGACAGAGGCCAGGGTAGCCCAGCCTCACTGTTTTGCTCTAACCCAGTTAATTGGGTTAATGTTATACTTGGAATTCATGCTTCATCATTTTTTTTTAAATATATATCTATTATGTCTTAAAGTGCATTGAACACTAATTAGATAAAAAATAGAAAAAGTTTCTATTTGTTTTAGAAGATACTGAGCAGGTCTTTTTCCTCGGACAATGCTCTCCATCATATGCATGTTTCCCTCCTTTTCCAGAGGGTGAAGAGTGGTCTGATGGGGTGTGAAAAAAAGTGACTGGAGCATTTTCATGTAAGCTAAGCTGGAGTGGAGGGTTAGGGCAGAGGGAGTCCCCAGTGAGGGTCCCCAGTGCCTGAGAGGGGACCCCCTTTCCCACAGCCAGGGACAGCTGCTGCCTGGAGGCTGTGGCTCTGACTCCTCTGTGCTCTGTGGCTCAGGGCTGGCACAGGGCTCTGCTTTCTGCCTTTCCTCCCTGACAGCCACCATCCCTGGAAAGGACAGCATGGGAAGGCTCCCCAGGGGAAGGAACTGCACTGCAGGATTGGCTCTGATATGCTGGATGCAGTTTGATGGCACTGCCACATACGCATGCAGTGAATGGGGAGGTGTTGTACAGTATAGGAAGACAAGGTGTTTATTTGTAAACATGGTGTCTGTGATGAATGACAGTATCATATAGCAAATATATTTTAATCTTGCCTGAAAAGTGTTGTTGTCTTCTTTTGAACCATGTAAGCCATTTTTTTAAGGTCTCTACAAATTTCAGCCTGCTCTGTGGTTTAGCAGAGCCTGCCAGCCTGCCCTGAAAATCTGGAGCATTTCTTCTGCAAAGTTTGTCTTAAAAGTTTATTTTTATCAGTTATAAAATTGACTGAACTGGCAGAACTCAATTTTTTCCCCTTTTAATCTATAATATGAATTTTGAAAACACATGTCATGTTTGTTCTTACAACTTATAACTAGTAACATATGTTTGTGTCTTTTAACTGGAATATTGTCATAGACCTTTTATATCTATGAGTAAAAAAAACGCCCAAGCATTTTGAAGTTTAAATTATGTCTCATAAAACTGAGACCAAAATGCAACATTTAGAGACTACCAATAAATTCCTTAAAATAGGAGTTTATAATGGAATCGCTAACAAATACAAATTCTTCAAAGCAGTACTAGCAAATACTCCAATTCTGTTTCTCAATCTACATTACTTTTTGGTATGAGCTGAAAAACCACTTCTAAGTTAGGTTTGGTTTGGGGTTTTTTTTATTTTTTCCCTCTTTTTTAAAGCATGTTTCCTCACCTCTATTAGTTTTCTGAATATAAATGTAAGCTTGATTATCTTCCAGCTGCCTGTCAGGATACATCTGTGTAAATGTAATGTCTTTCCTTATAAATCGAACTCACACTCAAAAATGTAACAATAAAATATATTATAGATTTGTTGGTTAATTTAAATAATGTTCATAGTATACACTTGTGCCATTCTTTTGTCACATAATATGATCTTTTTCTCTTGGGAAAATCATGGGCAAAGGAAGATAGCTTGGGAGCTTTACTTAACCAATTTTTAAAATTTTCCTTATGATATAAGTAATAGGATCAAATGAGATTTCTGTCAGCACATGAGTGGAGATATACATGTATATATATGAAATTGGAAATAATTCCAAATGATTTTAAGTACAGAATCTCAAATATCCTCAAAGAAAAATTTAGAATTTGTGACTATGTTATAAGTCATATGTTACCTAGCTACTCACAAACTGTTAGTCCTTGTTATTTCTCTATTTTGACTATGTTTCTTTTCTCTATCCTTTATTAGGGGTAAGTAGGTATCACCTAAATGAGGGCAAGTACAGGTTGCTTCAAATTTTACATTGCCGCTGCTTCCTATACAGTGTGGCACAATGTGGCAGGTCTGGATGCTGCACTAGAGTACTCAGTATCACTTTGTACAATGGAAAAAGACAAAAGCCAATTATATAACAATATTACTGTTGAGCTTATATTCACCTATCCAGTTTTCCAAAGATCAAAATATGCTGTTTTCACTTGGGAAAATAAGTACCATTGTACTTCTGGTAGCAGAGAACTAAAATTCATAATGCATAATTAGTGTTAATTGCAGAACAGCTGGAGAAACAACCCACATCTATTTGTTGTAGCTTATTCATTCTATTCACAAATGTATGATTTTTGCAGTCCTTCAACATGTACTTAGTATATTAGAGAAGCTTATGTAATTTAGTTTCAGGTAAGGAAAATGGAATTACAGTACTAGTTAAAAATGATCCTCATCTTTTGTCCTTTTTATGTTAGTATTGAATTTTAGTACTAGTCTGCTGCAAGATTTTTCACACTTTAGTTTAAAAATTGTTTATTTTTATAGCAAAATGTTCTAAGAATGCTTTTCCCTTGTTTCTTTCAACATCAGAAACTTGAAAGAGAGCAAAATATGTTGCAAGTTTATTAAAGTTGAAAATACGGTGTAATTGGGTTCACAGTATCTATATAAAAGGAAGGAACATACAGACAGTCAGTGAATTCTAAGGCAGATTCAATAACATTGCTAAAGAAAAGACTACTGGTTCAACTCTGGAATGTGAGAAACTATTTTTGGGTTGGTTTAGACCCTCATTGTTACAAATTAATCAACTGCTCTTTAAAGTCTAGAACTCATTAACTTTAAAAGTTTTACTGTTCCCATGACTGAACTTAACTTAAAATATTCAAGTTTGCTTTAGTAGCTCACCTTGATTCCATTTCTCTCTGTGGTCCACAAGTATCCTCTTCTCTCCTGTAGAGAAAGTGGCAAGATGTATTTATTCCAGATTTAAAATATTTTAGGAGATCTAAATGTGGTATAAGTTTATAGCCCAACTCTCACTATAAATCAGTAATTTCAGCCAAACTTGCATTTTTTGTGGGTAGAAAGAAAATCTTGGGGGAACTTAACCCTATGGACTGCAGAGCACAGTACTCACTATGTTGGACACCTTATTTAAGTTTTAGTTTGGTCTGACTCCTCAAATGCCTGATAGTACCACAAAACTGCAAAAGATATATTTTAAAATAGTATGAGTTGTTTCCTTTTAGGACTATTCTAACAGTTCAAATAAAGAGTGATGGTAAGCTGCATATTTGAAGCATGATGTTGTAGACAGGATTTTAAGATGATTCTGTGGCTGCTATTATGCAGGAAACAGAATTCAATTACCAGAATAGCCCTTTGGCCTTGTAAAATGTAACTGTCGAGTTTATGCAGGTCTGTGTGTGACATTTCTCACCGGCAGTGCAAGTTACTGTCTCCTATATGACCACCCTATATTGCATGCAGGTTGAAATGTAAGTCTGAGATGACTCCTACACCCTTGAAATGATGCAGCAGTCTCTAATGCCCAAAAGGAGACATTATTGGGAAAGTCCATCACAGAAATGTAGGAGAGAGAGACGTGACATGACTACCAAATGCACAGTTGCAGAACCTGTAGCTAAAATTCCTGGTTATCTCCTGGCATACACCAAGTTATGCTTAACTGTGTAGGTGCTTGTAAACCTATTATTTGTGCATGGGCTGCAACAGCTCTGATTTAAGAGGAGGAGAAGGGAAAGTGAAAAATGCACAGCAATGCTTTGTGGTTTAACTATGAAGCTTGTATTAAGTTTCTTGACATTAGAATGAAGATTAATGATTGATACGTAGTTTGATCTGTTTCCTCACCCATGGAAGTAAGAATGGTGTTCAGATATGATGTACTAAAAAAATACATATTATATATTGTGTGAAATAGTTGAAGCTACAGCCTTTACAGAACAGATTGAGATTTGCAATGAAAAGGAAAACTAAAATGAAAAAATATTGAGTGAACAGCAGGGCCCATTTGAGGTGATTACAAAGGATGTTTCTTTATTCTGTCTTTTCTTATGCAACCTGAAAACAGTAGCAGGGGGTTACAAGCAGAGTTCATCACAAAGTTGTCAATCACTGTCATTTAACGTTTTGCAATGGAAGATGTCTTTATTCAAGGACAGCTGGGCAAATCAGAGAAACAGATTTGCAGTTAGTAGTCTGTCCAGCCTACACTAAGCAAACAAGAACAGGGCAGACATACCGGCCTCTCACATAAAAATATAATGGACTCTGCTGACCTCAGTGCCCTCCATTCAGCTTCATTCTCAGTTGTATAAAAGCTTCACTACCCATTCTCAATTTCCTTTAATTACCTACATGATGCAGATAAGAAAATGAACCTCACTTACTTACAGTCAATGATCACAAACAGGAAATTAAGTAGGCAAGTTGTTTAAAATAAGAGGAGTGTTTTGGATGTAAATAAAACATGTGCTGGGGAAGAATTCGGGAAAATACATTTTCAGGGGTACCAGTTGGTCTGGACTGACTTGGCTGATCCTCCTTCTTTCTGCTACTTTAAACTGCAAAGCAAAACTAAGTAAAAAAAAATCTCCTTGGTAAATATTCTTTAAAATATCTTTGAAGGAGAAGCCAGTTAAATAAAAAGAGTGAAGCAAACATGCAGCCTTCTATAGGGCTTAAAAAGATTGTGACCTTAGGTTCAGAGAATAAATGACCACAGTTTTCACAAGAGATCTAGCAGAGACATCCAGGATTAAGCAGCAGTTGTCTTTATTCAGTCTTCACTTCTAATCTGCAGTTGAGATATGAAATAAATTAATGACATTCTGATTTTCTTTCCAAACCTTAAATTTTCTAATGGTTACCATTCCTTTTACATTGATATCACAGTTTAGACATAGTTTCCTTGCATCATTAAAGAAAATAGAAAATTTTCTGCTGTCAGTTTTCAAGGAGGTGAAAGACAGCTCTTTAACTGCTTTTAGGAATTGTCAGAAAAGGTTCTATGTCTTAGGATATTAATGAGGGGATATGGTTCTTTGTAAGTCAATTAGGTAGTTCAATTAGGTGTTCTAAAATTGCCATTTTTCTTTACCTCACTCTTCACTGGTTACTGTTGTGAATATTTCATTAATACAGATTTGCAGAAAGTCTGACAATATTGAAGACTAAAATGCAAAATATTGAATCTATAGTTTAAGAGGAATATAAAACCCTGAACACTTTAATTTAATGGTCTCTGCTAAGCCTGTAGTTTTGAAGACATTTCCCTTCAGGCTCCTGAAATGACTTTTTATTTTATGACAAAACAAATACACTCTCTTAAATTACAGATGGAAAAGATATCACATCATATAAAATTCTTACCTTACTTGCAAGTTTTATATTTTAGAAAGATCATTCTCACTCCAAACGATATGTATACACCTACATGCATGAGAAGATTTTGTGGAGGGAAAAATTGCCAATTAAGTCACAAAACTGACTCTTTAGCCTAAATTATAGTTCCTAGGATGTTTCTGTTGAGCTTTTTTTCAAAGACAGTGGATTTCCCAAGCAGGACAATTGGCATCTCTGCCTGGGATACCAAAACAGTTGTACTTGCTACTCTCAGCCGCTGTGATGTTGCTACTTTTAACTACATTTAGGTTACATGTTAGTGGGCAGCTCCTTTTTGCAATAGAAAGTTCTTACACAGCTTTCATTTTGGCATGAATAGCATTAGTCCCACTCTGGAACACAGAGAATGTTTTCACCATCTACTTAAAAGTTCACACTTTGTTTTGATCACTCATCATCAGTTGCTTAGACGCTGCTCAAAATATTGAAAAAATATTTGAAAAGAATAGTATCAGAGCTATTTCAAAGCTACTGGGTTTTGCATACCAAGAGAAAAATTTAAAAGCTGAAAACTGAAAATATGAGGTTTTGACTTCTTTATAGCTAACCTTACAATGTTTTTGTGAGCCAATGAGGTAGGATACCTGTGGGTCATCTTCTACTGAATCCATCCAATGAATGTATTTACTTCATTGCATTTATTTTCCTTTTCTCTAATGTTAGTATGAGATATGTGGAAGAAAAAAAGTTTAAAATCTATAACTGTGTCAATATTTGAGAATATTTTATTAGTTATTGTTTTCGCATGTGTGATTTTGATAAGACACTTTCTAAACATTTAAATGCTATTATTGTGTTGAAATCTAAGTGTAGTAAATTAAATGCATATACTTTTAATGCCTCAGTAAGCAGTAATAGTTATTCTGAAGTTAATTACAGTGATTTATTTTATTTTTTTTTTTTTAAGAATGCTGATGAGTACACAGATCTGCCTGTGAGACACAATGAAGATCAGATGAACAGTGAACTGGCCAAACACCTTCCAATTGAAGTCAATCCCCATTCATTTGACAGTTCACACACAAAAACACACCTCTTGCTGCAAGCCCACTTCAGTCATGCCATGCTGCCTTGTCCAGATTATGCAACTGATACAAAGACGGTGCTGGACCAAGCAATCAGAATATGCCAGGTATCGTGATGCATTTCAGTATATAACTTGTTGGTTTACTGTTTATTGCTAGAGTGTTGTCATATTTTGAATATAGAAGAATCTGAAGATTTCTTGCACTCTGGTGGAGAGCTGGTACCACATGATATTATAATGCCTTGTTTAGGGAGGAACTGGATGCCCGTAATGGTTCCCATTTTACAGAACTGGGGGTAAACAAAGACAGTAGTGCTCTGACTGGAGGCATCTATTGCCATATAATGACCTTTGCTTTCTTTGCAACAGCTTTCTATCTCTGTGTTGTGGAATGTTGTATGAGAGTCATTCTGGCATGGCTGTGATCCCTGCAGATCGTTATGCTGATGTCCAAGAAACTGTCTCCCCTGGGTACTTCTACTTTTCTAGCACCCAAAAGCAGTATAGTTGCTCCCCAGACCAAATACAATGTTTTGAAATCTGTTTCAGGGTGAGATGTGTGGATTTTCCCTAAGCTCCTCTAGCTAGAGTAAAGATACATCTTCTATGTCCCATTTATCACAAAGAGCACGTTTTTAAACACAGATTTTAAACTCACCCTGGAGACTTGTGAATTTTTACAGTTGTACTGCAGTTGCAACCCACAGGAACTAAACTGACCATGGAGAGTACTGGTAACAAGCAATCACAAGCACAGCTGCCACCTCAAAAGAATTTTAAAGCAGCAATTGGAGTTTGGGATAGAGTGCTGCCATATCTGAAAAGCTCAGTTACAGTTACAGCAGGAAAGGTGAGCTCTAGCTGTCACAGGAAACAACCGACCCTCTGAGTCTCCTGGGAAGAGTTCTTCTCTCTAGCAGAACTGCACAAGGACTCATTCACAGGTTCTCGAAGATCAGGCAGCCTTCAACAAACTATTCTTTTTATGTTTGAGTTCAATATCTGTAAAATAGAGCCAGTACTTCTATCTTCTTAGGGTTTTTGTTTGCTCAAATGTTAATATCCTCAGTGATCTGTTTGTCAACTATCAGACAGAAGCTTTGCTTTTGTTGTTTGAAGCCTGTTGGCAGTATGGTAACTGCAAACATCATTGTGTCAAGCCTGGCAGTTTGTAAAACTGCTCTATTAGAAACTATTAATCAGTGCTCTAGACAGAGAACTGTGTGCAATTCAGTTCAGCAATTTGGATAAGGCTCAACCTTACACTAATAAAAACAAGCTTAAAATACATCAAATGAAGGAAAACTGAAATGAGGGAATGTAAGAAGCGAATAACACCACAGATGTTACTGCTACACAGTCCTAATCTTGGCAAGCAGCAGTACTTGGATGCTAGTCTATTTCAAATATTTTGAATCAATAAAATCATGGTGCTGAAAGTGTAGAAACAGCTATGCCATATATTCAGTTATTAACAGAGAAAAGCATCACTTGCTCAGGTGAGAAAAATCACCTTTGTTTCAAAGAAATCACATACTTAAAGTTCATTTAGATGTTTGTGGAGTAAGCATTAGGGAGTTAATTACATATTTAGGGAAAACTTAAATACTATTTTCAGTAATTATTTTGTTCTGTTTTGCTGATAAATATATTTTCTTAATCCTACTATTGCATCATATGTATTTCAGAAACAATAATTACTTAGAAAAAAAAAATCCAAAATTTTCAACAGTTCCTTTGACCTGAAGTAGAGTTCAGAAAAACAGCATTTCATACTATGCCTTGGCACTCCAGCCTTCAGTTAACGACTACATAATGTTATATATACATGCATCTTAAAAAAAAAACTTAAAAAAAAAAAGAAAAAAACATGCAAGCACTTTTGTATTTTAAAGTTGGCACATGGTTTACATCTCTCGGGAGATTATTTGTTCCATCTTATTAGTCACGCTTTCCAAACGGAGGTTAAAGTTCCCAGAATCTAAGCAATGGACAGGGTTACACTTTCAATACTGGTTGTTACCTTTTTCCTCAGCACTGACCTGCTGATGAACTCTGGGTCAGCAGAGGTAGAAAAAAAGATGTTAGTTATGAGAAAAGGAACTGAAGCATGGAAGGATCCATTGATGAACAGATTCAGTGGGTGTTGTTCTGTGTGTGTGAACACACACTCACGCATCATCAAACGTTAAATACAGCAGTGGGGCGGGAATTGGGTTTGGAGTTACATTGAATTTTTGTTTATTTACTTACAAATTATTTTAGTGTTGAGGTTGTATGGCTAACCTTCATTTTATGACCTGAATATAAACTGTTATTTTTGCTGGTTGGGTATATGAATAACAGACTTTTCACATCAGCATTGCTTTTCTGTTACAAGAAAGAGATTTTTCAAAGAGCTTTTATAAGTAGTTACACAGCAGACCTTTATCCCAGGTCCTCTGCAGTGCAGATTTGCCATCTCTAGCCGTGACATGTAAGCAAGCCTCTTTCCATCACAGACTATTAAACTTCTCCAGTCTTTTGTGGTGTCTTTCACCTGAATCAGCCTTCCCTCCCATGGCTCCTTTCCTATCCCACATTTCATTCTTCCTTCCACTCCTCCAATGTCTCCTGGGCTTTTTTATTGCTAGTGACTTCAGGCTGTATATTGTTACTGGTCCAGCAGAAAGTCATGCTAACAGCATTACACAGGTAAATGTAGCTTCTGGATTCCACATAAGATTCCACTATCCTTTAACAAAAAAATTACACAGCAACTCTTAAATAGTTTTTCCTTAGGTGTCTTAAAAGTTTTGGCTCTACGTTAGAATTCTCTTGTTTATACTTATGATGAAATATTGAATTCATCAACATATAACAGAATTTGAGAAGTTACAGTGCTGGCTTAATAGGAGATTGTAATTTTTAGCATAAAAAAGGAAGAAATATATTCTGTTACAGTTTTCCTGTGGTTAGCATTTGTTAGATAAAGGTAGAATTCATTATAGCAAGTTAAAATTTAGTATTTATATACCCAAGATGAAATGCAGAATCTTTACCTTTTACTGCAGAAATATGGGGAATAGCAGTGTATAACCTTTTGGAATGTGAATGCCTATCTGCTCCCATTCCCATCTCTGTAATGAATGGCCACTGAGGTATTGACTAGGCTGAAGGATACACTGAAACTGCTCTACACTGAAAACCTCAAGTTAAAATCTAGTTTGTTATCAGTGACAGGCTCTCATAGATAAAGCACAGAAGGTTCCCATGGCTCAAAAAAACTGCCACAACTTCCTGTGTGACCCTGGCCAACTTATTTCATTTTTATTTGCCTCAGATACCTCTAGTACAGTTACAATAGACAATATATTCTCTTCAAGCGTAGCACTCTGTTATTATTACTGAGAAAAGCTAAAGGTGTCATTAAGATGGGTACTGACCACTCCAGTAGCTTCTCAAAATCAGGCATTTCTCCATGTCTTTCAGGAGAATGAACATTAAATAATAAAAATTCTAATTAAATTATTTTTCTAACATTTTTATAAAATGTAATTATTATTGTAAAGACAATACTCCAGCTTTTTTTCCTATCTTATTTAAGAATACATGAAACTAAATCTAATCTCTTTTTTGCTTCCTTTTTTAAGCCTTATATTTTGTGACTGTGTATTCAGCGATCAGTTCTTATTCTGCTGTTCTAAGACTATTGCCTATATTTGCATTAATTGAAATGGATAATTGAGGCAATAATACTGTCACTCTCAGATTCAGCAGGGCAGTCTCTTCTCAGAAATAATGTGACAGTTGCTGGCTTTGCATTGGAATTGGCCACAAGCCTCCACTTGTAGTATAATCGTTGATAAAATATTTTAAAATTGCCAGGAGTAGAACTGCCATGGAGCTCAGCCCTAACCTTTGAGAAGTGTTTACCTATGGATGTGTTAAACACATCTCAGTAGGGTAGCTGGGCATTGAGAGAAGATGGACATGAAAACAGATTCCAAACTGCAGAAGACTACTCTGCACGGAAAACGTGCCTATCGCTGTAACAAGGACCTTGTAATTCTATCACTGATGCCCTGCCTTTGCCCATCATATTACTCCTTTGGAGAATCTAATTTTGACAGGAAAGAAAAATTCTCTTTGGGTTAAGCACTGTGTTTCCATAGCTAAATGCTGATGTCTATAATACTGCTTTAGCCATTCTAAAACAGTTGTTTCTAGTCATTTAAACTGCAACTTTTGCTATAGTTCTTATGAGAATCATCTTTGTGGTACATGTTAAGAGTTGTCAAATATTGCACAAATGTGCTGCCCAATTCAGCTAAGAGTTGGCTCATGTACTAAATACTTACTGTATATACAGACTGTGCTGGGTGGGTGGTGGTGGCTCCTCAGAAGGAGCAGTAGTACACAAAAGTACTTCTGGCCATGCAAGGGCAAAGGAGCCCATCTTGCCATTTTGGGACTCAAAGAGCATGTGCTTCAGCTCTGCACTTCTCATCCTTCCCAAACCTCCCCAGTTCATATCAGCCACTAAAACTACTGATTTGGAGAGCCATGTCCCTTGGATCTTTTGTTTTTCTGCTTATGAGGAAGTGGAGAAGTTTTTAAAGGTCCTAAGAGTGGTTTGAGCTCATGTATTGCTTGTTGGTAGTGCAGGTGTGCCAACTGCTTGCTGACAGGTGGTGGGAGTTACAGGAAAGGTCTATTTTACAGTTGTGTAGGAAAGATTTGTCCAGAAGCGTCCAGGGAAAGAGCTTTTGTGTAATGGTTGCACTGGCAACTATAAATAAATGGGCAGCTTTGCTGAGTGAAGGGAAGAGAATCAAATTAACTCGGTAATGCAGAGGATTACTCAGATACAAGTGAAGAGCAGAGGCCACATCTCTTGAGCTGCTACACATATTCTTTGTGTATGCAATAATATTGCAGTGATAGCACAATGTTTGCAATTTTACTTAAATACTGGCTGCTTTCATGGCTATATAGATATTATTCCACATTAGGAGTGTGGTAGTAATGGAATAATGAAAAAAACTTGTATTGCTTATACTGTGCAGCAATGCTCACTTATGGGTACTAAACATCAGTGGATCACTTTGTAGGGAAAGTACCTGGACATGTTGGGCTGGAAATGCTGCTTGCTTGTGTTGTGTAGTTACATATGTGGGAGAAGGGAGGGTTACCTTTGTGGTGTTGGAGTTTTGCTTGCTGTGGATAATCAGTGATCTGGTGTATGGAAGCATCTTGGTGGCAGTTTAACGATGATTTGGTGCTGCTTGTGCATAATCCCTCCCCCACCCATGACAAACCTTTTCCCAGTTGGGGCTGGAGGAAATGAGTAATGCTTAACCCATTTGTGTGATCAATTCACTTAAGCAGCTACTGTGAAATGTTAATCACAACTTTAATTTGTACTGCATTAGCATTTTGATTAACTTGTAGGCTTGCTAGCACACTTGAAGCACTTTTACTCATAGTTACAGCTCGGAAATGACTTTTTGATTAATTAAGTTTGTTAGACAGCAGCTGAGCTTCCTGAATGCTAACCTTAAGGGGCTAAAAGTTCAGGAGAAAGTTACTGGGAATAACTGTTGCTGTTGAGAAGGATTCTTGTGAATGCACTCAACAAATTTTGCTTATTGACAAAATATTACATTCCTACTTTGAAACTGACTCTAAACTGTAAAGAGGATAGATTTATTATGAGAAAGATGCTGTGTATTTTTCGTGATTTTGGTAGATTTCTGTAATATTGGAATGAATACTGTCTTAAGACATTGTTTATGTTAGGAAATTGGGATTTATTGCAAAGAGATTCTTATCAAAAACCTTTTGTTCTTTTTACAGTTCACTGGTATAGTAGAGAATATCAATTTATTAATTAATAATTTGAAAATAAATTTGCTCTTGGGACTCAGTTCTGAATTCTGGTTTAAGCCCTACTAAGTTTACATTGCTGGTACCACACTCTGTAGCTGCTTTTATTTCTGTAATACTATTAAAAAGAAATCAGTAAGAACCCAAGGGTTGCATTCCACTAAATGTAGACAGTAAATGGTTTGTCCTTTCTCTGGTTCTAAAAATACTAATAATGTTACTATGGAGGCTAAAGGATGAATGCAGGGGTAGGAATCTTACGAAGCAGCTAGGAAGGTTGTAATTTGCATACATCAGTGAGACCTTTATGATGATGGGAGAATGAAGAATTAGTCTCTCTTAGGGGGTAGCAGAGCATATGGAAGAGGAGACTGAATATGCTTGTAAAAAAAAGTGAAGAGAAGTAGGATACAGAGGGCAGTATAAAAGGAGTGCCTCCTGAATAGGATTAATTACAACTTATTCAACAACTATACAACTGTATCTCTGATGAAGTACAAGGGGGGTGTTCTGTCGGCTGAAACTACACAGCTGTGCATGGGTGATTTAATTGATCTGAAAGAGCTCATCCCCAGATTAAAACATTTCTAAAAAGTAGTTTTGGACTAGACCTCTGAATTTCAAAGGTTCTGTAGATACCTGTTTTACTGATATATAATGTAACAAAGGTAGTGACCTTAAACTCTCTCTAATACTTCTTCAAGTAAATTCCAACTTTTCAAGTCAGTTGCTGTTTCTGAGATATGTAATTGAAGCATCATAGTCATGATTTATATAAAAACATGAAACTCAAATTACGTGGCATGCTTTAACATCTGAAAAAATATTTTACTTGTATTAGCAGAATATCAAGTCACACGTGGATCATAATATAACCTTATGTATTAGAAGGCATCCTACATTTGAAGCATGTGCAAAAAAATATTATTCTGAATTCATGGTTTTTAGGAAAATAGGTAAAATGCATACCCTTTTGTCTATTATCTATAAATATTTGTCACATAAATTCTGTAGTCTTAAACAGCTGTAAGTAGGCACAATTCTAATGATTTTAATAGATCTATGGATTTAAACTCCTGCATTTAGACCAAACTTCAAACACTGATACAAAAAAATAAGATTAATCTTTTAAGAGCAGATTCATTTGAACCATGTAACTCACCCTGAGTTCACCTGAAGTTTCAGCCCCATCCACCAATGGCATCACTGCAGGCACTCAACTTCTAGCTGAGTAGTCACAGGTGTAATTCTTAACTGGAATGGCATTTCTTACATTTCTTTAGCTTGCCTCTGTATCCAGAGCAGTTATCATTATAGCTTCATTGACACTTCCCTTAAATATAGTTTATCCACAAAATATTAACATTTATGTTTACAGGATTTATGTCAAGATGCTTAGTATATTCAGAGTTATATGACAGGTGACTTCAAAAAGAAGAAGAAATTATTCTGAGCAATATGCAGTCTCTGTTAATGAGATGCAAGCTGTATCACTTTTAACACTTCAATAGCTTATGTTAAAGGAAAAAGCTATTTAAATCATTTGGATAGATCAGAAATTCTGCTAGTTTTAGTCTGGTCCCCTGCCACCTACCCAGTCGTACAAGAGTGATCTAGAGTATCTGACTTTCAAATGAAGGATGTGAAAGTAATACCAAAAACAGTGTTTATAAAAACTTTGTAAAAAGTCTTTAGAATAGAGAATTTAGCAACCAGGATGTTTTGGTAGCCCAAAAAATATCTCCTAAATGAGTGGGGGGTGAGTGGGGAGGGTATGTTCACTCTGGAACAAATTAGTATCCCAGTTTATTTGGAGCACATATAGGGAGTGCTTAATAACACCAGAACAAAGCAATGTTTTGCTATCAGTGAGTGTGCCACACACTCACGTCTTCCACACCGTGCCTCCATCTTTGCTTCCCCTCAAACTAGGGAATTATAAACCATCATTTAAATTCAGTATATAACTTCAGCTAGAAAGAGACAGACTGCTAAATTTCAGCTTCAGTTAGACCAGAAAGGTACAGTTTGATCAGTTTAAAATCATTCCACACCTAAGGATAAGCAGCTGCTGCTCCTGAAAATAAGACAAAAACTTGATCATAGATGCTGTGGGTTTTGTCTTAATGCACTCCTGGAACAATGACAGCAATAGCAAGATTTTGATCCAAATATTTTGACACTCAATTCCAAATACCATCAGAATGAAAGTTTTTGCCATACCTGACAACATCTGCATCAGTGAGTTGTTGATCATGGGCATTTTTGTGCTGCCCCAGCCATGGTTGTTAATAGGTCATTGCTTCCCACATTGGTACAAGCCAAGCTGTTTCTGATAGTAACAAACAAAATGTAAAGGAGGTGTCACTAATAGTAACTGTCCAAGTATGACTTTTGGAAGGCTTAAGAGCTATCGCCTGAATCTTTCATGAAAAATCACCTCAGTATAGGCATCTGCTTTTATTCTGCTAAGCACAGGAGTCCCAAATAAGAGGATGGTAACCATATTTTCTGTTACAACAACCAATAATTGCCTTGACTCCATCTATTTATTCCGTTTATTCTACTTCAGGTTAAAAAGTGGTGGGCTTAGAGGGTTTTATTGTTTGTTTTGGTTTGTTTTTTTATTATTTAATTTGTTGGTTTACTAAAAAAAAGTGTATTTTTTCTGTAGTTAAAGCATCTTTACTGTTTCCTGTTTCACTTTCTGCTCTCACTGTCCTCTTCTTTTCAGTTTTTCTCTGTGATGAAATTATCCAGTGTGGGTTTAAATTCTTAAAGGCTAGAAAGGCAGGTAACCAATTTGTGCCAGTTCCCAATTTAGAATAATACTCTTAATCTATTCCAATCTTACCAGCTGTAAGGTATTTAGAATTTATTTACTACTTTCCAAAATAAGAGCTCAAAAAGCAACAAGTTTCTATAAAACTGTACTGGTTTTGACTTAAATGTTACAACAAACTAAACAGGTAACGACTAGATAAACTAGAGAGACTAAATACATTATTCATCAGATAACACAAATATTAAATACTTTCATTTTTTGTGGTTTGTATGATATTCTTTGTTTAGTTGCTTATATTTACATTTGGACATAGGGGAATGACTCAATTTGTTACCTTGAGTATTTATAGGAATTTCAGTAACCATTTAAGTATCAATCATCTCTGTGTTTTACACTTAGAGGAAAATGAAATGTGTGGAGGTTTCCAAGGCAGCAGATGAAACAAGCCAACTTTACCATTGTTCTGACTTTTTCACAATGTCACTGTCTTGGATTTCACATCCAGATAGAGACGCTGTGAATAAATTCTATGGGTGAAGAAGCAGAAAATAAGGAGGAAAAGAGGATTTGCCATGTGGATTCATTACAACAATGTGGAACACAGAGTCTCACACACACAGGCTTTCCTTACTCCCTACGGGATATCTATCTGTAGGCCTCTATCAATGTCTAGGAGATTTTCTATGTGAAAGGATCCTCCAGTTAATTTCAAAGTGTAGCTTGTTTTAGATTTATCTTTCTCTTACATCTTCACTCTTCTTTACCCCTTTTCAAACCTCTGTTTAAAAAGGGGGAGAGGGATAGATTAAAAAAAATGTAAACAGTGTTATGTGTGCATCTTCAGAAGCATTCCACTGATATGTATATACACCACTATATATATTCCACTGATATATATAAGTACCACTGCTTCATGCTGACTAAAAATCCAACTTACTGTATTCTTCTTGTCACTCATGGAAAATACAGGCTATCTGTGCACCCATTATTCTTCACATGTGTACCCCAGTATCATCACTGGGGAACATGATGTTTCAGGTTGTCAGAATAGCAGCAAAGAACAAGAATCAGATAGTGGAGAACAGGAGGCAGATACCAGACTGTCTCAGCAACACAGACTGTTCAGAAACATGGACTGTACTGGATAGTGGATAGTCTTCAATATCCTTTAAAATGTGAAATCAGGTAAAGAGCAACTCACCTTGTAAGTTTCAAAGACTGACTCCAGTCTGATGCTGAGAACCGTTCCCTCCTTATGCGAGTAAATGTCATGTGAACCAACATATAAATCTGCAGGCCACAAAGCTGCTCCTTTCAAATGTGGCTTCTAACGTAATTTTATTTTCTATTTGGTGAAAACAATCCTACATGGAAATCACTTTGACAAGCCAAGTGAAATGACAGAAATGGAAACCAGAAAGATTTCAAACCATTTTCAACCTTGTGTTGTGAGGTACCGGTTCTAGGGTCACTAGAAGTGTTAGAGAGTTTCAGGGTGCTGTGACTCTTCCTCCAAAAAATTAAATATTAAATCCGGATCTTCATTAGCTGAAAGGCCCTTTATCCACAATTCATGAAAAATGAGACAACATTTGTGTAATACAGAGTAACACTTCAAATATTTTTGTGTCACTGATCTTATCGCCCCGATCTGGAAAAAAAAAAAACCTGTTGAAATTGCATTGTAAACTCCTAAAATAAACTGTGTGACTCGGCCAGGAGTGAAACTAACTTGTGTCTTTAAAGTCAGTATTTCTCCAGAATCAGTGTAATTTAATTGAAATAGCTCTGCGTGTGTAAACAACTCCTTTGTTTAAAGAAGATTTCACTGTTTAGTTTGCCTTAAGTAAATGCTGCCTTTTGTTTGTCTGTAAAACATTTGATTAAATGTAAAGACTTACACAGACAGCTTCTCCTCATTACACTAGTGGCTGCAAAATAAGTTAAAATGGTGCAGGTATCTGCTGCCTAAGTAAGTATCAAACAATATCATTTGTGTTTACAAGAAAAACCCTTGGAAACATCTGAAGCCTAGTCCTAAAATCAAACTACAGCCTTCCTAACACCAATATGGTATTTAAAAAGGTATTGAAACCATTCAATATATCAATGTTCCTTGCTTTCTTAAAAAAAAAAACCTGTTTTCTAGTATTTTTATCAAACATTAAATTCCCTCCATGGCGAACTACTGTTAAATATATGAGTTTCTACTTCAATATGAATTGGAGTGTTTTAATATGAGGACCCACACTTTACTGTGATCATAATGTTACTGAACAACAAAATAAGCAAGAAACTAATACATTATAGCATCATTTTTTTCACCAGCTGAAATGCTTTCATAAATCATAATAATTCTTTCAATATACTATAGACAGGGTGGAAAGTATACTATATATCCAAATAGCTGCATTTACTATTAAAAAAAAGTTGAAACCAAAAATTCATGTTTGGTGCTTTTTCCCTTGCAAGAACTCTTAAATTCACTTTCAAACTAACCAAACAGAGTTTAAGTCCAGTCAAGAAAAAAAGCAAGCAGAACCATTTTTTTCATGCCCATAGGGCCACTTGCAGTGCAAAATCCATACTGAATTAGCTTTAGATCTTTATGCTAATGGTACTAACAGTATACCTCTTTTTTGCACTGTCAAAACATGGGAAGTAGAAATGGAACAGAAACACATGAGACATGGAAGCCAGGATGATTTTTAACACTTTGAAATCTGATGTATAGCTGGATAGGGGGGTTTTGTTTGCTTGTGTTTTCTGTGTACTTTGGGAAAGCTTTTCAGGATCAGGGTAGATGCCAAAGGAGAGGCAGCCAAATATCCTTCATTCTCAAGACAGTCAACTGTTTACAATGCAAAGGGTGAAATCCATTTTGTTTCTGATCGCTTTTACTCACCATTGGTAAAATATAAGCTATTTTGTAAGCTTTCTTCAAGATTTCAACTTATGTGTCAGAGTCGAACAAAACCTCAAATACGCTATTAAGCTAAATGTTAGTGCTTTTATCTAGTCCAGTCCCAGGGGGTTTTTAAGTACTTAGTCCAAATGGAAATAATAATTGCTACTGGTAAATGACATTAGTATTAATTTTTGAACAAATGTAAATATATTTGTGGTGTTCTTAAATATTTCAAGGATTTTTGAATAATTATGTAATTCTG
Organism: Phylloscopus whistleri; assembly: GCA_017589585.1. NCBI lineage: Eukaryota > Metazoa > Chordata > Aves > Passeriformes > Phylloscopidae > Phylloscopus > Phylloscopus whistleri. Next base: position 3,666,228 of record JADMLD010001389.1, on the reverse strand, counting down.
AGAAAGCTCTCGTGTGAAAATATAAATAAATACTGCCATTAATTGTAACCTTTTCTTTTTACAGTAAATTTTGAGATGTTTTTCCCTTCATTCTGAGTTGGGTTATGTCAAAAAGCAGTTATTTGTAAGGAAAAGATTCTACCTTCATTTCTCACCCCCAAAACCATTGTGTAAATTACCTTTTCAAGAGTAAGAACTGATGACAGTGATAAAGTATTTAATTCATCTTTTTTCAAGGTTAATTCCAAAGGTGCCTAACTGCCATCAGTAGAGGTTGAAGTAAACTCCTGTGTTAAGGCCTAGAAATCACTATGTTAAACATTAATGACATGCTGTTCCTTGTATGAACCAGGTATGCAATTATATTTGCGTTCATGTCTTTTTTATTATGTGTCTCCTTTGCTTAGGCAATGCTGGATGTTGCAGCACATCATGGCTGGCTGGTGACTGCTCTGAACATAACCAACCTGGTGCAGATGGTGGTTCAGGGTAGATGGATACATGACTCATCCCTGCTTACTTTGCCAAATATAGAGCTCCAGCATCTTTACCTTTTTCAGTATGTAATTCTTTGAAGCATTAGCAGCATTCCAATTTCTTTCTACTTCCCACTGCTGATTGTGTTTGAATTGCATTGTTGTGCCTGAGAATGTTCGTTAACGAATCAGAAGCAGAACTCTTGTCTTTCACAATGATGCTTTCCCAAATGGATTTTCTGTTTCTGTTTTCAATATTCATTGATTAATTAACCCCCACAGATTATTTTGAGAATCGTAATTCCAGACAAATTAACAGGAGACCACTGGAAGGGTTCCAAGTCCTAACAAATCTAACTCTGTATGTTAATTATCTCTTTATTTTAATCCATTGTAAAACTACATTAGTATCCATCTTAACGTCATAGATAATGCAAAGCTCTATAGATGCTTAGATGATGCAGTAATTAATGCTAAGCAAAATTAAATGACCACCCTTTAAAAACAGAACACAGTATTGAGTTTTACCACCAAAACAACTGAATACAAATGTTTGCTTTCCCTCCCTGGGCATATGTTTTGCTGTCTGTATCAGGAAGTGGAGCCAAGGCCAAAAGAAGAGTGTGCGTGGAGGTTACCAAGGACCTATCGAGTGTCTTCCCGAACTAATGGCTGCCTGTGAAGGAAAAGAGAATGTTTTTGCTTCCATTGTGGACAGTGAGTTGCAAGCAGCACACATTTCACAGGTAACACTTGCTATTTGTGACCATTATCATTGTGATTGGAAAAGAAGAGTAGTTGGGCAAAGAAATACTCTCTCTCCTTCAGTAAATACCATGTGACATTCTGTATAAAGTGCAACACATTCGTTGCTCTAATTTCAAGGTACTGCTGGCTTTACAAAGGTTCTTCTCTGCCTGTTTTCTTAATGTTGTTCTCACTTATTCCCTGCTAAGCAGTAACAGATAGTGGTTTATGACTGATTTTACCACATCTCTCTGCTCTAAAGATGCTTCTCTAGGTCATTCAATCTACTGAGTGTTATCCACCTTTTCATGGCTCTGCACTAGGAATACATGCATTGCAAATGTCATCTTAGCTGGTTTCTGAAGTGGTCTGTCAAACAGTTTTTTCTGAGAATACTCTTAGTAAAAGATCCAGCACTCGTTTTTTGTTTGAAACATGAAAATTTCATGCTTCACAGGGGAGGGAAAAAAATACTATTCCAAAATGTTGAGCTGCTAAAGTCTTGTTTTTAGTTTGATTTTCAAGGCATTCACAGCAAAGGATAGCTATATTCCGTAGCATTCATCACATTCTAAGCCTATTGATTTCAAATAAATGTAGGAAAGATGAAAACTTCAAAAGCTATACTTCAAATGTTTTTTGTTAGAATGCTTAAAAGGACAGTTTGACTGTTCAGCTTCAGTTAAACCTTTTTAAGATATCCAAACAAGAAGTACTTAAATGTCTATAACAGACATCTGCATTTGTAACCAAATTAACATCAAAATTTTGAATTAAGAAAATGTATTGACATCAAAAAAGGCTTCCTTTAACAACAGATTTCTAACATAATACACATTGATTTCAGTCCAACTTTTAGATGTGATAAAAAATTAGAACATTATTATAATTAGTTCAGGGAGAACTCAGAAGTAAACTTACTTAATTTATTTGCATAAATTGCCATTCTGTTATCTTTAAAAGCAAATGCAAATTGGCTCTGTCTGATATGATGATGGTTATTTGGCTCAAAAGTGCTTCAATTTGCGTAGCAATCTGGTGTTGTCTCTGCAGTGAGGCGATCCCAGGTAACATACAAATCCTGAATTATTCCAGAAATTAGTATGTTTAAAGCATCAATTTAAGTGCTAATTGCAGTAGTAATGAGAAAAAGCAGTACTACTGTGAGATTTGCATCTACTGCCCCATCAGTATGCCTGGAACGGCTGCTGACTGGCAGAGGATTTGGCTGCTAATTAAATAATTGTATGCATGGCAGTGTTCTCGTCTGATTCAATAGATGAAGATTAATCCTCAGATAAATATGTTTGGCTGGTATTGAAATGTCTTAGCAGTTTCTTCAAAAATAGCTTGTGTGTATGTGATGTGTACGTTCACACTGCGAGTGACTCTATGCCTCTATATATCTATGTTTGTAAATACAGATGCATATAAGAGGGAAAAACATAATGTCTTGCCATCATGTGAGGAGAAAGTTTCATTTCCATGAGCTGGGAATGGCTGTATTGGGTATAGCAAAGCCATGACTGTGTTGTGCAGGGCATTACACATGTGAAAGCTTTATACCAATATCTTAGATTCCTTGCAGTATTTTTTACAGGAAAAAAAAAAGAAAAAAAAGAAAAAAAAAGAAAAACTACTGTAATACCTTGCACAGAATTAAAATTCATATTGGGACTGCCTGTTGAGTGTCTTCATATGTAAAGTCTTTCAGTGCTCACATAGACAGGGGCTGATCAAGAGAAAAATTCTTCAGTATCTGTATCCCATGTTTTCTGTGAAGAAAGAATATCAGACTATAGAGTTTAAGCTTAGCCTTCTGGTACCAGACAAGAATAGAGTCAAATAAAATGGTAAATATGCCATTAAATTGCCAAAACCATTTTTTTTCCTAAAAAAACCTTTTACTTCTCACTCGACGTATATTGAACCCATATCTTAAAGCTAAAGATTACTAGCAAGAAACTAGTAAAAACAGCTTAAGCTTTACGTAAATTTCAGGAAGATTGGAAAAGGAAGAAATTTTACATTTGGAAAGAAGAAAATGCAGATTGGTAATTAATTTTTAAATAGCAGCTCTTGAAGCTCATGGATTTGGAATATTAGGCTGGGTCCTGGGGAGACAGATTATTGGCAAAAATACTAATGATGTTCCCAAAGGTTTGTGAAGAATTTTTCATTTGGTTATAATTTGAATCTATGGGCTTGGTAGATAAATATATATGTGTAGTATATATGTGCATGTATATATTGGATATGTTGACATATTTAAAAGGAGGTGATATGTGCTGCTATACAGCAAAAAACCCAGTAAAATTGTCAAAAAATACCTAAGCTACGTGGGAGCCTGAGTTTAATTTTTCAGAATTTAGTAGTATAATTCTAAACATCACTGAAAGTCAGGGGAGCTTTAAAAGCTGGAAACCTAAATTCAAACTATTTAGACTAACCCACACTTCGGTCAAAGCTATGTCTCAGTGATTCATTTTGAATCATATTTCTTTAACAAATCTCTTTCAGTTTCTAAGTCACTTAGGCATTAAGCACTTTTTAAAATATTGAGTTGATATTGATATTTTTGAAAGAGAAAAAAGAAACTTCAAGATTGAAAATAGATATTTACTATAGTATTGTCTAGTTTTACTCTGGAAGTATCTGTGTTCCTATAATCATTTTTTTTCATTTTCACCTGCTACTACTTGACTTTTTTCCTTAGTGAGAAAAGCATTTCTTCATTTTCCCCACATTGCATGGATGAAGAAAAGGCAGCCTGCTGTGCATACTGTATCACTGATCAAGCAGTACTAACTTTGCTTTTAATTTTCAAATACACAAGGCTTGATAAATCAAGGAATCATAGAATCCTTTAGGTTGGAAAAGACCTTTTAAGATCATCAAATACAACTGTTCATAGCTATCATGGGATGATTTATTAAATCTACTTCTTATCTAATTAGAAAGTTACTCAGCGTTACTTCATTTTGTTTGTGTTATGAAAGCTGCATGAGGACATGACAGTCTTTGACAAATAGATTATGTTGGGATTGTGTGGTATAAACCAGCCCAAATCTTAATCTTCACCAGACTATGGTGAAGGTAACAGGTAATGCTACTAAAGGAGTTAATAAACTATGATCGTTGCTGAAATTAAACTTTGTTCTAATATATTTGTAACAGTTCTTGTCCTTTGAGACACATAAAACTTCCAAGGTAAATGGTATGTGAAGTACAACCAAAGAGGTGATCACCAGGTTGGTTTATATCAGGGTGCCTCTCCTGATCTCAGCAGAAATACCCTGCTTAGATGCACAGAGACTCTCACACAGTGGGTCTGTAAGAGTTCCTACCCTAAATTTCTTCTTAAAAATCTTTACATTCAACGTAAAATCATTTGCCAGTTGAGATGTTACTACTCAAGTTGTCATCCAGTGTGATCTGCTGGAGGTGGGTTTAGTAGTCTTGTGTATTAAATATATCAAAATCCTGGCAACAACAACTTAGTTAAGAATGTCGGTATTATTTTTTTCACCTTCTTCAAAGTGCTGCCTTTTTTTTTTTCCCATTTCCTTTCAGAGTTGGGACAAAGAGAGATGTCTTTTTCCTTGAAGTCCTAGCTGTTCAGTTTCTGTTAGGATTTTCCTGTCGTTTCCTAGCTAAGGCACCTTTACGAACATCAGTGTAATTCATCTGTGTCCCCTGCTTTTACACTGCAGCTCCTGAGCGCTCACAGCTGGGCCTTCCCACCTTCTGCACTGAACAGACACAGGTGTTCATGCAATACACAGAAGAGGAGAGAGGGATTAGTTTGTAGCTGAAACCAGTTTTCTCATTCAGTTCAGCCAGGCTCTGGTAATGCAACCATTTTAATCTAAATAAGCCTGTGCTGCAGCCGAAATGGGCAGCCCTGCCCTCCCCGTGCCGCTTTCACCTCCCCTGACTGACCCCGCTCACCGCACAGCTGCACAAACGCTGTGTCTGCCTCAGGCAAGGAGGTGGGAGTGAGTATCTGGGGACAAGGGGAGGAGGAGGAATCCTATCAACCCTCTCACTGACAGTCAAAATGGCCCTTAGCCAGGTGGCTACGTGAATGTTTGTGCCAGCAGGGGAGGAGGCTGGACCACTGCTTTCAGTGGCACTGAAGGCTCATGCTTCCTCAGAGCCGCAGGATTAGAGAATATGTTGCCACAATCAGCTTTAAGCTGATCTAAGTTCATGCTGTCACCAAAATGATTAGCAAGCTGATCCATCTAGCTGCACAATCCCAGCATGGCAATGCCAACATACCAGGGATTGAGAGGGGCACAGCGAGCTGGTGGGGAGAATGCTGGAGAGAAAGTCAGCACCACCTTTCCTAGGGCAGCGCGACCTTAGGTCTGCTTACCCTGGCTGCTGTATCCCTAATTATGTATTGACATACACTATTATTGTCAGTATGACTCCATGTACTATTATTGTCAGTATGACTCGTGGCAATGATGTCTGCAAAAAGCAAACTGAGCTTTCATTAGGCCCCCTAGGCCTTCCAGCACAGAGAAAGTAATGAGACACGTTGGGCACAATCTAAATGAAAATACATTTTGTTGAAACACTACATGGTCAAACCCATACCTGAAAAATAAAATATGCTTTAGTCTTTTTCCAGATAAAACGTTTCTGTTCCGTGCTATTGCCCATGTGACTATGCCTACCCTCTTCATTCCCACAAGTTCCTATTTTGGCATCTGATGGCTCTTTACCAAGACCAATATTCTTATTTTCTTCTCTTTCCCATCCTCTAGCTTTTCATATATGCTGATTCCTGTTCTTTTCTGGGAGTGGAGGGGAAAGATGCAGGGTAGAGTGTGATTCTTGGTCTTTTGTTTTTTTCTTCCAGTGCCATCCTCATCTATCTTTTTCAGCCATAAAGGCCACAAATCACTGCCTCCATTCCACAGCCAATCCCATTTCTTTTTTCCTAACAAATTTCATTGCATGAACGTGCTGATTTTCTTTTTTACTAAATGAAAGCCTACATTGCTCCATTCCATTTTTGTCACAGCTTCTCAGAGCAACTTTTCCTTGTCTGATAGAGACCACAATGAGAGAAACATAGGGCTGCATATTCAAGATGCCTTTTTGAGGCTAAGAGAGTGTCATGTTGAGCTACATGGATTGTATCCTCTAACAACAATTCTCTGCATAAGGATGAGAAAGTTGAGGATCTGTTGCAGTTCAAGAGATACCACAGAGACTTAAAATTCCTCAGGAAGCCTGTAAGAAGGAGAGTTCATGAAGATTGATGCAAGAAAACCTCGAAAAAATAGGAATAACTTTGGATATGCAGTTGAACTTTTGGTTAATTATCTGAACTGATCCTCTGAACTCTCTGAGGTTTGCCTATTGCTAATTAGCACTGCAGTGACTTGTTCTTTATGGATTATGCTAAGGAAGTTTAATTTAAAACTTAATTATACTAGTTTTTAAGTGGCTTATAGGGAAAAAATACTTTAATCGGGAGCAGTAAGGAATTTTTCCTGTGTTCAGACATCAGTAATCTTAGTAAGGCATGTGTAACGTGCTTGAGGATTTTCACATTTGTTTTATTTGCTAGGGAGAAAGTAGCATAAGCGGTTAACGAAAAGTATTTTATGCTTATGATTGAGAGTTGTACAATTACATATATTCTAATACACAATAAAATATTGTTAATATAGAATAAATATGTAGACTGCGCGTTGGATTGTTATTGTTAGGGTGACAGTGATTGTATAGATTATCTTGTAATCCATAGGGATCTGTTTTTTCTACAGGCTTGGAATTTCTTGTGCCGTTTGCCAATTCTAAATGTCAGTCTGAGCATCAAGGGCAGTTGGGATGATACAGTTCAGCCACAGAACGAGGTACCTGTTCCTTCTTTGACAACAGACACACGAGATGACAAGAGATGGATCAAACTGCATGCTGATCAAGAGTATGTGCTCCAAATAAACCTGCACAGAACCCAGATGGGGTACCAGGTAGACTTGTTTATCATTTCCTTCCCAAGTGCACAAGCGTCCAGTAATCCATTTACATTGTCAATGATACTTTATACAGTATAAGAGGTTTCTTTGTGATTTAAGTATTATGTAAGTTATAAACACTTTCAAAGCCTTTTCTGTATTCATAGTGAAGAAAATTTTTTTTCAGGTTGCAACAGTATAGTAAGTAGGCTCTTAAGGTAAAATCCTAGACCAAGTCAATGAAAAAAAATCAAACTAATTTATAAGCTTTCCACAGGTGCTTCCAAACTGCATACCAGACTCATACCTTTAAATGTGTTTCTACTCGTAACACATCCTCAGGCCTTTACTGAGAATATTTTCCTTATATTTTATGTCTGATGCTTTTTTGAACAGTTCCTAGAACAAATTCCACACACATCCTTTCCCATTGCAATTCACCCGCCTACATTTCAGTCCCAGACCTTTGACCATTTAAAGCACTTCCCATTGCCTCCTGGGCTGGTCAGCTCACTGGACCCTCAGCAAATCTTGGTGTGCCAAGCCAGAAACTTCAGGAGCAGCACTGTTTTCCAGCTGCTCTGCCCCAGCAGCAGTACCTGGCTGTACCTGTCAGCTCTGAGGAGAGCATTACTGACAATGGAGCTGTCACTTAGCCAGGCCTTTTTCTGTCATTTACATACCATGAGCAGCATATGGACCACCACGGTTATAATTTCGCCAATTAATTTCTCTAAAATTTCAAATAATTAAGAATTATAATTACCAGCATTTTTGTTAAGATGCAAAGAGCTCAAGATAAAAGTGGAGAAGAGTTTTAGGCGTTAGGCCTGAGACTCTTAAGACAATTTCATTTTGATAATAGTGGAGATGCATGTGTTCTGTTGAAAATCCTGAAGTTATCTTAGGTTAATTAAGAATTACATTTGAAAAGTATTCTTGTTTCCCAAAAGACTTTTTGTCCTGACTACAGCAGATTCACCATAGTTACAAGAGGAAACTGTCTTATTTTAGGAAGAACTAAGGGCCAAAGCTCATCCATACATCATTCTGTTTGCTGTGCCAGTTACTGGCAGAGACTTTCCTGAGCAGAAGCCATGGAAGTGAAAGGAGCAGAAGCATTTCATGCAGTGATCACTGTTTTATAAACTTCTCCTAGAATTTGATCCCTCTTTTGTAGAAAACAGCTGGATCAAGCTGTTCCTAAAGCTTCATTGCTGTGGTGGTGTTTCTTCTTCCATATAAATCTTCTGTAAAACCTTTTCCTCTACAAAACACGAAATGAATGTTGATTGAGTGTGCATCATTCTGTCTTCAGCTTCCAGCAGTCTTAAATAATCACTGAAATAATCTTTCCTTTAGCTATATCAAACTCAAATAAATATTTTAAGTGCTGTTTTTGTCTTTATATTAATCTTGAATAAAATTGATTAGCTTTATTTAAAGATGCTAGGTTTACAATTAATCCTTCTGTATGTGGAATATATTAGATAAAATTACAAAAAGGGAATAGTCTTTCCATTCAAGTTTTAGTCATTTACAAAATAAGTGGAATAATATCTTGTATTCTGGATTTTTCTCTGTGGACTGTGATTTTTTATTTTATTTTTTTAACTCTTCTTCTGGAAAGAAATAACACTATTTTACTCTGGCTAAATTATAGCCTTACCTAACAATTGACAGCAATGTGGTTTTGAGGTGTTTTTCGTTCAAGGAAAAATGTCATTTTGGAAAGGTGATTTCTAGTTTTCCTAAGCTGTTTCTTTTCCCCAACAGGGAAAGCAGGACAGTAAAGCAATGGCTCCTAGATTCCCCAAAGTAAAGGATGAAGGATGGTTTTTGATATTGGGAGAAGTTGATAAAAAAGAGCTCATCGCCCTGAAAAGAACTGGATATGTCAGAAATCGAAATACTGTTTCCCTTGCTTTTTATACTCCAGAAACTCCTGGAAAGTATGACAAACTCTCAAATTCTCCTAGTTATTATGTTTTCCAAGTAGTCAGGACCCAATTCCCAAACTAACAGTGCTGCTTTTACTTTTCAGATGTATCTACACCCTGTATCTCATGAGCGACAGCTACCTTGGCATGGACCAACAGTACGACATTTACCTGAACGTTGTACCAGCACAAGGCACCGTGGAGGCAACTGAGGCCAGGAGCCACCTGGCTCTGAAGTAAGGCTGTCTGGAAAGTCCACTCAGTCAAAAGAACTGGTCCTGCAGCTAAGACATCTGGTCATTCTGGGACATCAGAAAATGCATCTGCCTTAGTGGAACCAACTTCAAACCTCAAGACAACAGGGAAACCGAAAGTGACTGCTGTATTAACTCTGATGACACCGAGTTAGCCACAGTGGCCTTACTCCTTTATGAAGATTTGTCTTTTCTTGTTTTATCTTTCTTCTCTCAGAAGTCAGATTGTTAGTTGAATTTTAAAACATCAAAATAAAAGACTGAATAATACTGTAATTTGCGTAAATTCAGGGCTATCGTCTTCATACACTTTGAAGTGTTCTATAGCCTGTCTATTAATACCATTTAAATAGTCAACTTTTTTAATTTATAGGGAAAAATAAAAAATTTGATCTAAGAGCTGCTCAAAATATTGATGGATGTGTTATATTTCATGTTTAATAAAAATATTCCCAGAATGTTTTGCACTCTATTTTTAGGTATAAAATATGGGAGATGTAATAACAAAACTTCCTCTTCATGCATAGCACATTTTGAAAATTATAATCTAAAGAAAAAATTCACAAATTTATATTAATTATATTAATTAATTAATTATATTAATTAATTATTATAGCAGTAAATCTAGTTATAAGGGCAAACTAAATCATAAAAAATATTTCCAATATACCAATGATGCAATTTATGTAGATAATTATTAAAGTTTACTCTTTACCTCTATGTACATACATATATGTATTACATACTTGCCATTTCCTTAGCATCTTTTCCTGAATTTTGTAGGACTAAGGCATTTAAAATTGTGTGTCCTGTTCTAGGGCTCAGTGCTAAAGTGGGTGATTAACTTCTGTAAATGAGGGGCATGAGGCTCCAAAAATGGGGGTTGCAACAGAAGGCATGATGAGCAATGAATAGTTCTGCCAGGCAAAAGGTATTGTCTAAGAGATGCCCAGCTCTGTAAAAGGACCTGCAAGGCATAAATCTGAAGGCAGAAGATAGCAGCATCTATCTTGTGATGAGACTACACATGCTGAGGCCAGTCCTCAATCTTAAGAGAATTCAAGATGTTGAGCAAGTACTTGGAGCCAGCATACTTACAGAAACATCAGTGTATCTTAATTCAGATAGACTAGACCTTAAACTGAATATTAATATTTGCACTTGCTCAGTTTTGCATTGAGCTGATAAGCATTACCTCTCCAAGGCATCATTTCACTGTCATTTCATTGTATTTCACCAGATGAAAGAATAACAGCAGAGTTATTTTCAGAAGCTTTCCAGGAAAAAATTACACTGGTGATGCTGCACCTACATAGAATCACAGCATGACTGATTTTGGGAGGGGCCTCTAGAGATCATCTGGTCTAACTCCTTTCCTCAGGCAGGGCCAGCTAGAGCTGGTTGCCCAGGACCACATTTCCAAATATGGTGACTCCACCGCCTCCCTGGACAATCTGTGCCAGGGTTTGGTCACCCTCACTGTAAAAAAAGGTATTTCTTGCAGTTCAAGAGGGACCCTTCTGTGTTACCAACAGGTGTGCCTGTTGCTTCAGGTCCTGTCACCAGGCACCAAAGATCCTGGCTGTATCCTTCTCAATGTCTTCCATTCAGATACCCACTGGCAAGATTAGATTTCCCTGAGCCAGGTGGAACAGTCCCAGCTCTCTCAGCCTTTCCTCATGTGAGAGATGGTCCAGCCCCTTCGTCATCAATTTTGTGGCCTTTTGCTGGACTCTCTCTATCAATTCCATGTCTCTGCCCCAAACCAGACACGGTGCTCCACTAGTGTGGCTTTACCAGTGCTGACCACCTCTCGGCCTGCTGGCAACACCTCACTGCAGCAAGCAGAAGGCTGGCTGATTGCAAAGGCTCAAAAGTTAACCAGTAATTTATTTCATATCTGGCACCTTTAACTGTGGGAAGTGATTTTAAAATTATCAATTCTATACTTGAGTGTATTCATCCCCTGATCATGTTAAAAATGTGGCATTTCTTTATTATAGGTAATATATTACCTATAGAAATGTGCCTAAGAATGTGGGACAATAATAGAAAAAATTGCCACTAAATTTAGAGATGGATAGATGATACAAAAGCCACCTTTGCTATATCAATATAATATGGTGGTGTGTCACAGAACACAAACCACAAAATCTGTTTCTTCTCTTTCTTCACAGAAGAAACAGATTTTTTTTCAAATTGTTAGGCAATAGTTTGGTTGTTCACACATTGCATTAGTCCATTTTTAAGAGAATTGTTTCATCTAATTTGGAAGTTTAAATTTTTACAGAAGTGAAGTCCTTTCTTTGGAAAACTTGGCTGAAACAATACATCGTCCCTCAACCGTTTTAATTAATTAGGGAAAAGAACTATGCCACAGTCAACATACCAACATAGTGATGCTAGCTCTTGTTGCTTTGTAAATGCACATCACAGAAAGTCTAAGTGCAGAGTAGCAGACAATAGCTTCAGTATTCAGTATTAATCAATTAAAGAGTTTCTGTAATGTCATCTGTGCCATCTGTACTTTGGTTTGGAAATACTGTATTTCCTAGCATATTAATTGTTTTTAGAAATAGTTTGGTGGCATTTCTAAATAACATATTTGAAGCATTCTTGGGTTGTTTTGTTTGTTTTTTTTTTTACAAAAGTATTGGATTGATGATGACAAAGTCTAAAGTAATACAGAATTAATTTAAGCAAATTGATTAGAATCAGTATTTAGCTGAAAAATCCAAGAGAAAGAATTCTGATACATTTGAAGCAGCTGCTTAGGAGGAACAGTGAATGTGTTCAATCCAGTGATATCTCATGTGAAAAGTGAGAATAGCTGTCAAACAAAAATGAAAACCAAACAGAATAAAAAATAACTTAAAAAAAAAAAAAAAACTTCCATGATGTAATAATCACCTTTATGGATAAATGAAAGAAACAGTACATACAGAAATTTTTGATGTTAAGTTGCTCATTTCAGTTTGCAAGTCGGTTTTTATTTTTACTCTCCCCCTTCTAGGAGCAGCTACAGTCAGTGCACGCCTCTTCAGGTATGAAACTTATTCCAAAACTTGGAAAGCAACAAAAAACAGGCACATCTTGTGCATCAAGATGTATTTAAGTCTGCCTCTGTGACTTCATCCTTTCCCATCATTCCTGTCCTGGTCTGATAACAGCATCACAGCAGTGCCCAGCAGGAGCTAGAGGAGGTTTGGATATGTACCACCATGCCCCATCTCTTCTGAAGGAGTTCTTATAATGCAGTCTGTTGTTTAGAACCTTACTTAAGATTCCAGTTCTGCCCCAGGTACTGAATGTATCAGTGGCAATACAAAGCCATCCTCACTACTGCAGGTCTTTTTCTGTTGTGAATTGAATCTTTGAAGGCCCAGATCTTACCCAGATGAATTCAGTGTTTTATGTGGATGACCCAAAATTCCTATTGTCATTGCTTCTAGAGACCACCTCCAGATAGTCATCCTAAAGATAACTTCAGGAAGTCTCTTATCAGCCTTCACCCTGGAGCCTAGGATAAGTCTTGAGCACTCACAGAATAGGATGCATTTAAAAACTTGAGTAATTCAAATTTTCTAGTTCTAGGAGGCATGCCTAAAGAGAAGAAAGTATCACATGTGCGTCTGCCCTTACTCATCACAGCCTAAGTCCAAATTCCCATGTTCCTCCCTCAGTCAAGAAAAAGAGGCTATGGTACTTTTTAAGACAGTTTGATAACTACTCCAAGAGGCATCAGTTCTGTATGAAGAAGCTTCTTTACGGACAATGGTTTTTGAATCATCACTCTCATCTTGCCTCCACCCCTCCCATTTAAAAAAACTTCTCTTTAGCTCCTTCCACCATCTGTAAACCCTACAACCTCACCTGTTCAGAGACATTATCTGTATTAGTGGCAGTAAATTATCACAGAAGGAATTATTTAAGATCACCTTTCTATGATGTACTATGGACACTATTGTAGCCTATGTAGTAACTACTGAAACAGAGAAAAGTAAGGCAATACAAGCAAACCATGTATATTTTTTCCACAACCTAAAGGTCTCCAGCTAAATTGCACATTTTAGCCTTGGCTTAGTTGCTTACAAACTAAGATTTATTGCCATGTAATAGGAAATATCTCATCTGACCTCTAAATTCAGGTCTAGAAGAACAAACCCCAACTGCAGAGGGCTAACAGTCACGAAATGTAGTGCTCCTGTATCAATCACCCTCTGTGGATGCCTCAAGTAACCTAAGTCACCTGAAATAGCATTTGACATCTACAGTCAGGTAGCCACATTGACTCCCTGTCACTTGTTTAGTCAAGTTTGCAATTCAGTTGCTTGACTGTATCTAATGAAATTTTAAATAAATGAAAGACATTTCAGTTGCCACTCCAGAAGACAGGAAGTCTTTCATAGGTCATTGTCACTTCTGTCATCCCCATGTCACAGGGGCCAGTAGCATGAGGTGGATGCTTAGATATTCAATCTTAATTAGCTAATCAAGCCCATGATATTTTGCAAGTGTTCTAAATTCTCTCTTCCGAGCAATTTTATGAGAAGAAGCATTTTCCTGTTTCATGAGAAGAAATATTTTCTGACAAAAGGTTTGGATGCCATAGGATGCCTGAACAGACAAGTGAGCTACAGAAAGGTGAGTAGGGCTCCTGCTGAGAGCTGTCACTCCCATTTCTGCTTATACACTATGTCTTTTGTATCAGCTATGTCTGACTCCCACCTGCCTTTCTAAAAATGTATCTTGTTAAATGTCATGTCTTCTCAGACTGCACTTCAGCAAGTAGTGCTAAGACTGACACTCACAGAAATCTTGACACATTTTCCGAAGTGATTTGCAAAAAAGCTCTAGTATGAACAAACCAAGTTTGTTATTGATGTCGTACGTTGGTAGCAGTAAGAGGTTAAGCTGCTTTCACGTGCAGCATGTGAAAGGAAATTCTATATTAAAGAAACTCCTCTGGAAAGCAATTGTAGCACTTGTACTAAGTGAGTCTCTTCATAAATAATTCCTAGCTCTGTAGTAAGGGATCCTCCACAGTGATTACACCATCCTGCAATTAAATATGTTTACAATATGTTTTAGATCTTCTAACGAGCTCCATACTGCACCAATGGAATTTGAATCCAGGGCTCTCCAAGCCTTTCTTCTGCATGTCTATTTCTAGAAAACCACAACCTTCTCTATTAAAATGTGTCCTCAAAAATAAGGAGTACTAAAGCTTCACTAAGGCCATGCATTATGCTCCACTGCTGCTCTTCTCCTCCAGCTTTGTTTTGTCCTACCAAGACTCTGAATAAAAATGTGCATTTGAATATGGAGAAGAAAGGAAAGTAAAAGACTCTTGCTATTATTCATCTGCTAGAAAAACCATGAAATAAAGAATTAAAAGTGTTCTGGTAGAGATAAATATTATCATTCCAAATAATAAGACTCCCACTTATTGTAATGACAGCTGAGGTGAATTGACCATTTTTAAAAATCACGCTCTCAATAACAGGATACATGTACAAATACTTACAGAGCTATTAACTAGATGCTATTAACTACTGGCAAGAACACAAGTAGGAAAGGGAGTCTACACATATCACAATCCTTTTCTACTGCACTCTAAATCTCTATGGGAAATGTGATGAACCACACATTCTTCACACAGTAGCGAATTTGCACCTTGGATTGGAAATAACTCAGTTTATATCGGGCAGTGCTAATGTGGGAAAATTAGGCTTACGTTCTTGACAGCAGCACTTTCTCCTAGCTAACAGGATGAAATTGTTTCAGATGCCAGTAACACATGGTGAGGCCTCATCACGTATTTTTCAACAAATCCAACTAATTAGGAACTAATTACTGATTGTGGTAGCACAATAAGGTCAGGTTCTGATAAACTGTCACCTTTGTAGCTGAAGATTCTGCAATTAAGCCTTATTTTATTTTCTCAAATGCTAACAATGTCTAAAGGGAAAGCTGGGGAAAACATCGAGATGATTCTGTCCTCCATTAAAAGGTATTTTCATTCACCCATGCCAAAACAAGATTAATCCCCATATTTATTCTTTTCCCCCTATTTAAAGTACAACTCTATAAAGCTAAATTAAGTGACTACTTACCCCAGTTATGGGTTGTTGCTGCTTCCTTGGCATGCTTCTGCTGTGTCCCATGCCACCCTCCACTTCCCTTCTCACAGAGTCTCCCATGCTGCCCTTGGACTAAGCATTCCTGGATAGGACCTTCAGGGAAGTTTCATTCTCTGGTTATAGGACACTGCAGAGAGGAAGTACTGGTTCATTATTAGGTTCTTGAAAGATGCAATCTACAAATAACCTCATGAGGCTCTACTGTGCTAAACTCAAAACTTAATGCAATGTTACTTCAAGAATTTATTGACCAAATAAGACAGGTGCAAAATATGCACCACAGTTCGCTGTACGATTGAGGCAAATGCCAGTTTTAGATTTTAATTCTATGTGACTTTATTCAAAGAGGGAATGAGCTAATCTGTGAAAAGAGGGACGTGGAGATTTTTCAGTTCTCCTTGTTAGTGAAATGTTCACAGCTGACAAAAGTGAAATAGTTGTAGACCGTATCCACATGTGTGATAGAGATCTGGTTGATTACAAGTCCCACCTTTGTGCCTCTCATACACGTTTATTTGACTCCTACGTGCAAACACTGAGTATACCTTTCAGCCTCGTCCTTGCAGATATTGGGAAAATACACACTCTCCTCAAGAAAGGATGGCCTCCATCATTTACATACAATGGCATGTGTCAGAAGGCTTCACAAAGACATCTTAGCAAAAGGTTTAGAAGTTGCAAGACATGTTCAGACAGCACTAGGACTTTGCTTTCCCCCAGTTATATATAACTGCAGTGGCATCTTTTGCAATGCTCCCCAGCAGTGCAGAAGAAATCACAGCTAGATAAAGTTTCTGAACCTCAGGAAAACTTGGAGAGGTAGACACTACACATTCAGTTCTCCTTCTGTGTGCTTTACAGGAGGTAATCAGTCAGGTGCCAGCTCCTGGGCATTGCACAGCCACTACAAAATTTACAGAGGAAGTTCACGCCTCCTCCTGAGCCTACAGTTCCTACAGGAGGGGAGGAGTATGTCAGCCTTCCAGACCATGCTTCAGCTTCCTTCACTGGCAAGACAGTATGCCCAGAGGGGTGCTCTGATGCTCTGTTTTGGGAATGGGAGCTGAAATTTCTATTCCAAACTTAAAGGCACTTCAAATTACTGAACCTTATCCCAACTTTTCTCATGACCAGAATCTTCAGGGAATGCTGACCTTAAAGGACCAATCCCGTTAATAAATAAGAGTATTCTTTTAGAATGGGTCCAGATGGATTGCTAGAATATTCTATTCTTCATAAACATGAAAAAAGAAAAGGAGAAATCTGAACATGAGGATACTCAGGAGAATTTCAAATGCTTTGCTTCTTCATTTTAACAACATGTAGTGCCCACCTAGTTGTCTGAAAGTCTTGGGGAAACAGATGGATTAATTCTATCAGTGAAAACCTTTGGGAAATACAGGTGTTTCTCAGGAAATGAACAGAACCTGGAAAGAAATCCCAACATTAAGCAACCAAAAAACACACTGAAGTTTCATTTCTCTTGGTGCACTGCCCTTTTGCTTCAGAGACTGTAGGATGAAATACATTCCCAACATATACTATTAGTAGATTAAATTTAGTTTCTGCTTTCAAAGGATTTGGTGAATAGACAGCAGCATTAGTATTATCTAATCCTTCACTCAAACCTAGGACTCAAAGATTAACAGCTGCAGATTTTATAACATTTCTAATTCAGGGATAAATTGTATTTTCTTGAATTGGATAGGTAGGTAATGTCCTAAAGTTATTTAATTCTTAGGAACCATTGACTTTACAGGAACAGACTAAGAACTTATGACCATGAAAAGATGAAATTAGATGAAAAAAAATACCCCAATGAGAAAAACATGATAAGAATCTCCTTTCCAAGGAGGGACAGAGCTTTGAGTCCTGCAGATAGGGCTGCTGTGGGGCAATACTCCTGCTTGGTTTTATTATGTTATTTCATCTGCTTTCATTACACCAAATAATTTTGCATGATGGCACAGCTTCCACAAAAGCATCCTGTAGTATTTACCTGGTGATTGGGGCACACTAGGGGGAAATGTGTTCAGAAAAGGGAAGAAAGAACCGATGGAAAGAATTTGTATGGGAACAGATGGGATGGTGGAATGCAGCCAATTTTTCAATAAGAAAGCACGAGTCCTGTGCCTCATTCTGAAAGACAGCAAGCCTCTATCTTCAGGGGAAGGTTCCAAATAACATTCTAAACAGCCAAGCATATGTCTGTTAGTCTTAGGCAAGGTACCAAAAATAAGTTACATTTCTGTGTTCCATCTCTGTGCTATGCTTTCCTCCTCATATGCAGTTATCCAGTCTATTTTCAAACACCAAATTTTACATATTCAACAGTTAGGGGAATTTAAGCACTTCACATCTTAGAATTCTATTCTAGGTGCATTTGGGGTGAGATTCTTGCCATTTCAAAAGCTTTTCTTAGCTATATCTCTGAAAGTGTATAGTCTTAATTTTATAAGCTACATATGCTCTTCTTTCCATTTTACACAGCTGCACTTGGAGCTCTCATGTTATATCACACCAACTTGATATTAACATTTAAAAATTATCCATTTCCTTGCATTTGGAAGTATAGCATGTGACATAATTAAAACAGAGTCAGTTAAATCAACACTTCTCAGGGAAGGAAGAATAAATTCATGGTAGGATTTTGTATGTGCCTATATAATATACATAAATATGAACATGAACATGTTATTTACTAATATGGAAATAACAAGCCATTGAAATTAGCAGTTACTGATTCCACTGCTACTGAAGGAGGGCAAGAACCCATCAAAACTAACTTTCAGAAGAGAAATACTGCTTTGATCTTTTGAAAGAGCAAAAAAGATTAATGCCTGGAATCAGATCCCTGCCTATGCATCAGGTTTATGTGTAATTGGAGAAGACAAACTCTTTTAAAATTAACTTCATTTCTTTACTTAGACCCTTTTATTTTCCTGCAATTGAACAGTCAATAATAAATAAGAGAAACAGCCATACTTTGTCCACAATCATGATTTGACTATTTTATCCGCCACTTTTATTTTCCTGTAAGAATACCAGTCCAGCTCAGATCACCAATGCAAAATTGTTCTGCCAAACCACAAATCTTAAGACAATGAGAAACAGCAATGTAAGGAGGTACAGAAAAAAGGGTAAATCAAGTAATTCGCTGTTTGAAATTTCTATTTTTACTAGTTGTTCTTCCTTTCCCATAACTAGGGCCTCTCTTTGATTTTAGTCTTCACCTTGCCTCCATGTCAATTCCCAATCTGTCTAGTACTGCATTTATTTAATTTATATTCTTTTCTTTTGTTTGTTGTGTACTTACTTCTCTCTTGTAGGTAAAAATAAAGACTTACACCTAAGAAATTTTAAAAATTATTTTCCTACTGCTGTCACTACTCAGAGCACATTTCTCTGGACTTTCTGTATTTTCCATTTCTATGCCTTTATCATCAAATTGGTTCCCAAAGTATGACTACAGCCTGATGTTTTGGGGTTTTTTTAATCACATTTACTTTATGATCCTTCTGAGAGTAGTTTGGTTTTGATCCCGAGTGCTAGTCACAAATACCTTTGTGCCAGATCAGGGTCTCTGTGCTAGAAAGTCTATGCCAGCATCTAACTCTAAGTTACAATAAAAGATTAATTAAATCAGGACACATTTTCTACCCATCCATTTATATCTGCTGACCAATACTCCCGGTTTTGAATGATTCATCCATGTTTTAGACCTATTATCTCTATGAACAGGAAGACAGAAAAGCACTCCTTTCCTTGGGCAAAAATTAAATGGACTTAGACATCTTCAAAAGGTACCAATATTTAAATATAGATGCTACCAATAATACTTAGCAGTCAGATTAGACCACTCCAGACACTTTTATCTTTCTCATTTTGGCTTCCATTCCCTTCTGCACTTTTGAACACCCTCTGTGACTGCACTTGTCCCTGGCCAAACAATCACAAAACCAGGAAGACTTTTTTCAGATACACTTTCTTTGTTCTTTCACTCATACCAAAAAAGGGATAAACAACACAAACTTGAATCAGCTTTCATTTGACCACAGGAGACACTTTTTTCCAAGCCTGGACTATGGTTTTCTACCATCTGAGACCTCAAGCAACAGCTGGCTGAGAAAAGAGCCAGGCCACAAAGCATCTACAGAAATCTTCATCTCCAAGGTTAATTCCAGATAATGTTCTCTCAGTCATGAAGTAGTACTGAAACAGTCAAAGGCAGAGGTTGCTTGTCATGTGACAGTTTAAGAACAGATTTGTTTCAATTTAAGTATAAAATAGCAGGTTCAAATATTCCACACTCAAACAACAGCAGTTGTCAGGCCCCACTAGATTGGATCATTGCAGAAAAGGATATAAATCCACATTCTTCAGGTCATAAATCAGTCAGGCTCTCTGACAGAATGTCCATAGGACTGGGTTATTCTCCAGCTGCCCCATGACGAGATTCCCCTGGTGCATTCAGCACTGTGAGAACCAAGGTACAGGTCTGATTCAGTTGGATCTTCTCGTATTATGTTTCAAACTGTTGAATATGGATATCTCATGATGTTAAAACATACATACACAGTTCCAGTATTCTGTTCCTATAAAACTCTTCCCTTGACAGATCAATACCTTTTCCAGCAAATATTTTATTTCTGAAATAATTTTTTAAAAAATTAAATCCATTTCAAAACAACTTGCCTGAGCACACATTTGAGACAGACAAACTCATATTATTTCATGCTTTTTTTTGGATCTATATTAAAAAAACACCACCCTACCAGTTTTTTGCTTTAAAATAAGGGGAAAACCCTATAAAAAGATCAGATCTGGGGTACAAGATAACACAGACAATTTCCAACATAAATGCTAGTTATTAGGTGTCATGTAGAGTCAGGAGTTGCCATGGAATCCATTTGCTTCTAAACCAGCTCCTCCTGCTGGAATACTTTCTCATTATTATTTCTTTCAGTAGCACAAAAGGAGCTGGCTTATAGCAGAAATGTTATTTTAGTGTAAAGTTTCTATCGTGTCTGCAATAAGACATGAAATTAAAATCTAAATTTAAAGCTGTATTTCTGTTTGAAGTGTAAAGCTACGTTATTGTGGTCAGAAGAACTAAGTCATTGTAGACTTTTTATAGATTCAGTGAAGGAGAGAAAACAAATTGTAGCTAAAGCTTTCCTTTCAGCTGTTTTCCCGTAAGTGGAAATAAGTGTCATATCTGAAGTCTACTGTTTACATTTTTGCTACATCATTCTCCCATTATGCTTTACTTTTAACATTTTCATACTGGTTATTCTATGCAACAGCAGCCTCGTTACCAGCCTAATTACTGATGTCCTGGGATACAGAACAGTGTGTGCATACTGGACATGGGGTTTATTAGGCCAATGAACTCACTTGTTGTGATGTCTGTTTCAATAGACAGATTTCAAAAGAAAAAAATGTGATCATGCCTTCAAACTCTTGACACGCCAATTATTGGGTTTCAATTCTTTTGTATACAATATACTGCAACGAGGCTGGAGGACAATACTGGAAAGCAACCAGCAATATTGGAAAACTATGCCAGTGATTTGTAGCTTGGCATGTTAATACTTATTATTAATATTATTGTTTACTATAGACATTGACTAGCATTGCATCTGGAAGCCCTAAACAGAAATAAGACCCTATTGTGATCAGCGCTGTATGGAGATACACACAGCCCTTGCCTCCAAGAGCTTATATTGTATGGTCCCAGCCTTGTAAACTGATCTGGGCAGAACCATTCTTGCACCCCTGTGGAGCCCCCCGGCCCTCCAAGGCGGTCAGAGCTTCCTGCATAATCTTCCTATATGGAAAATGGCAGGGAAGCTTTGGGTGCAGGGAACTTTTACCCTCTAATCTGTTCCAGTCCCACCCTTTAGCAGTTGAACTATACTTAGGCAAGTCCAACATCTCATGGAACTTTGGGCCCTTATTCACATCTCTCCAATTCAAAAGATGTACTCCTTTTAGGGAATCAGAGGAAGCTCTGTACCATGCACAACCTTCCTTCTCCAACCCTGTGTTTTCTAAGGTCCCATAACTGCAGACAAGCTTATGAAGAGGTCTGTAGCATCTTTCAGGAAGGTCTCCAGTGTGCAACAGTTTCTGAGACAGGCACTACCCTTAGAAAAGCAAAACATAGACAAGCCCACTAGAGACAGAGAATCTTTTGCCCTAGAGGGAAAGCAGAAGAGCCAATGCAGCCCTCTAATGAATAAAAGCAGCCCAATAACAGTAAACAACAAGGGCTGGGCTGTGAGACTGGGCTAGGGAACCACAAGCCAAGTGTGACAGCCAGGACATTCCTCACTAGCTAGGGCCCACCCCACATTACCTGAATGAGGAGAACAGGGTTGGCACAGGGGTGACAGCCAGGCCGATTCCAGAGCCAAAGTCATCAGGCAAATCCACGGTAGCAAGGCAGGTCCAAGGTCAAGGTGGGAAGTTAGTCTGTGGGTCAGGGCTTAGAACAGCACAGTGCCTAGTGAGCTACAGGCACAGCTGCAGGGGCACTGATTGTATACAGAAATCCCTATGGCCTGGCTCAGGCAAGACTGAGAGCAGAGCAGGGAGCTGCCAGGTGAGGCTGGTCAGGGCTGTTAAGGTTCATTGGTGCATTCAGGGACCTGACACCCAGAGTGTTCTCCTCACTCTCCACTATGTCTGCTGACAAGTGGTTGCGTTTTGCCATGCACCAGGAGCATTTTGTGCTGAAGCCAAAATTAAAACCTGACTCCAGTACATCCTAAGGCTTTGGCACATTTCAAAAATTTGTCATTAACATCACTAAGCTATTGCCAGACCAAACAAATGCTAATTCCTTTTTCATCTAGCAGCTAAGTATTACAGTAATTACACAGAGCACGCAAGCCCTGAAACTTCTTCCAGCTGCAAGTAGTGGACACTCCTCAGGAGAGGTGCTGTGGGGAAACTGTCCTTTGAATAGGCTCTAGCTTCAGCTGGGTACATCCAGCCATCACATATAAATGGAGTCCCACTATCAGTGAAAAACAGTCAGAAATCAGCGTTTAGACAAAACATTTCATCAGTAATGCAAAGCTAAAATAAAAAAATATTAATCACAGGCATATGCCAAGCCTTGGGAAACACCATTATCCCTCAGCAACAGATTTAGCATAGTCTGAAACAGTCTGTAAGCTGGACTCATTCTTAGAAATCTGGTGCTGTTTCCCTATGCCCCCACCCAACACGAGCAATTGATCCCACAGTGTTTTACTCAAAGACATCATCTCCTCCACATTATTTCTGAAGGCATCTATTCACCACGTGGGGAATACAGAGGAGAGTGACCAAATAACTCAGAAAAGAGAGGTTGTTCTCAGCTTAGCGTGCAATGCTCATAAAAACTGTCAAACTTGCAACCACAAACGGGTATGAGACTAAAACAAGAAAAGATCCTGTTAAAACCCATGCAGAGAATGCTCCCCACCTTGCCTTTCAACACAGCCATAAGCACCATGATGATTAGGATATACACCAAGCGGAACGGGCACCAGCTCCAGAGCTGTCAGGCAGCCTCACGCTCTGCATCCCTCCTTTTTTGGTCTGATCAAGCCTATTCTCTGAGGCAATAGGAGGCTGAAGACAAGAGTTTCAGAGCAACAGAGGGGGGTGGTTCCTCTTTCTATTGATTTCATCTGAAACGGGCATGTGTTATTTCAAAGCGAAGTGTGTCCTCAAGGCGGGTTAAGCTGCTCTCCTCCACTGAAACAAAGCAGTGATACAAGTCTATTTGTGACCTGTTAATTATCAGGTTGATAGTAAGAACAGACTGTGGAACGGATCCTACTATTTTAAGCATTACTCTTTGGGGTGCTGAAATTTCAACAGGCTTCTGCTGACAGATTCCCCCCCGGCTAATGAAATAACTCCTTTGCTAATCAAAGCCAGGCCTTTGGGAAAGGACGTTTCAGTGATAGCCAGGGTGTAGAGGAAGCCTGACACAGCTCCAGCTCCACCAGCATACATGAACAAGTGCAGGTCCCACTCTGTACCAGAGGCCTGGGGCAGCCCACCCTCCCGAGGAGGGTTCCCCCTGCCATGGGGCAGCTCCCCTGGCTTGTCTGCAGCCGGCCTGTACCTGGGTGAAGCAGCTCCTGATTGGGACTGGGACAGTGAAATCCGACGTGGCACACAGCCAGATAAAACAGCGTGAAAAGGATGTTTCCTCCTCATCGCCCCCAGCAAATCTCAGACCTCTCTCCTTTAGGGGTGAGGAGGGCTGATTCGACCCCAGCCAGGTGAAACCACAAACTTGAGGGAGGGGGGACAAGCACCGGTGGTCGGCATGGTGCGGGCCCCTCTCCTGGCCCGGCCAGGCTCCCTCGCAGGTGAGGGGACAGCGAGCGGGGCGGCGGGACAGCGCCGGGCGATGCCGCGGGACGGGCTGAGGGCGGGAAGCGCTGTGGGGAGCGCGCTCGTGCCGGGGCTGGCGCGGCGCGTGGGGCGCTGCGGGTCCCGCCGCCGCGGGAGGGCGGGGGGAGAGGGAAAGGGAAGGGAGGGAAGGGGAGCGGAGCGCGGGGAGGCCGCTGCCGAGCTCCCAGAGCCCGCAGCCGAACAAAGGCCCTGGGCCGCCGGGAAGCCTCCCCCGAAACGCTGCAGGGGCCCTGCGAGGCGGGAGCGCACCGGCACCCCGGCCCTGCCCTTCCGCGAGGGAGCGGCGACGGCCGCGGGGCGCGGCTGGCTGCCTCCCCGGCTGCTGCCACCACCGGCCCTCGGGCCCCCGCCTCCGCCAGGAGGAGGAGGGAAAGGAATAGCGCCAGTGGCGACCTGAAGGGGAGAGGGATCTCACGGGAGGCGAGCCCTGCGTGGGGGTGGGCTCCAGGCGGCGCCGGGAGGGTGCGGCAGCCCCCGAGGGGCCCAGTGAGGGAGCTGGGTGCGGGTCTGGGCTCCGCCTCCGGCCGTGGGGCCGCGGGAGACCAGAGCAGGTGCGGAGGGGCCGCGACCGCCCGGAGCGCCGGCACCGTCCGGGAGCAGGAGGGCAACAACGCACACCGGTGCAGCAGAAAGCAGGATGCTAGGCAGGATATCTGGGACGGCACAGGGAGAGCAGGAAACACTTTCTGAAGTTTGTAATTTCATCAAAGTTCCTAGTCCCGTGTCGTTACCGAACCTCTCATCCCCGCATTTCAGCTCGGTTCGAACGTTCAGGATCCTTTGGAAATGCAGAAGATAAGAAAAAAATATCCCTTGGGATGACTGTTACTAGGCACCAAGTAGATTTTTAAGCGTTTCTTTATATTTAGTTTATGTTTTCATTCGCTGCTCCGTGTCACAGTAAGACAGCTTGACTTCCGATCATTAGCAAGAGTGTTCAATAAGATAAGGGCTAAAAGGTACTGACCTCTGCCTCCCCTGGAAAACTGAATATAAATCATCTCGTTACATTTATGCCAAAAACAATAAAATTGAAAGGAGTGCGTAGTCAAGAGAAGTGTCTCTCCTCCCTGCAAAGTATCTCTTAACACGGATATATCGCCAAAAATTGTTTGAAGGAATTGCCTAAAATAACTAACAATCATACTAGTGGTCTATTACTCAAATTTTGCAATGTTTCCGTAATTATTTTTAAGAAACGCAATCAGAAACGCTTATATCTGAGAACTGGTATCCAAGGGTCTGTTAACTATTTCCTGTGTTAGAGAATCGGCTTTCTCCTTGTCCTGCTGCCCTGAACATCCTAATAATATTAGCAAAAGAGCAGGAATAAAGTACCTAGAGCATGGCTTGAATCTTGAAGGTTAAGATCTAGATCAGTTAAAACATATTAATTACTTCTGAATGGTCTCAAAGAGCATTTGCCGTGTATATTTATGTCAATAAAGCCTTGATGAGGGCATGGATGAAAATTCACATCACACTCCAATTCACCAGGGTACCCAAGTGCGTGTATCTGAAGTTACTGGGATCTGAAAAAACAGTCTCGGTCTCTAAACGCCCGCACTCCCTCAGGCACCCCGGGGCTGGGCGAGTGAACCGCACCTCAGGGACAGACATCGGTGGCGGGGCGCTGCCTTCGGCTGCGAGGGTCCCTGCGAGGTCGGATCCCGCTTCTCGCCGGTACAAAGATGAGGGAGGCTTGGCGTGTGGAAATCTGTCAGTAACTAATAACAGGCCGAATTTTCTTTTTTTTTCTTTTTTTTTTTTTTTTTTTTTTTTTTTTTTTTTTTTTAAGAAATCGTGAGAGCGACACGCATCCTTAACTCATCAACAAAAGCCGTGTTTAAGCGATGGCTTACGTTCGAGGAGATTTTTCTCTCTGCACAAGAAATGGCCACCTTATTCTTTAGGGGAGATGAATAAAGGCATCCAAAATTATAAACTAATAAATACATCAGAGTACGTCCGAATGTGCTGAAAAAGAAACTGGATCTGATCTGTCTTATAGGGAAATGGTCCGGTAGGGTTTTTCCTTTTTTTTTTTTTCCCTTGCTTTGGATCGTACAGTTTTCCCCCCTCCCCCTCTGCACACACATACACACGCTCACGCACACATGCTGCAAGATACGCTGCATATTGTCGGTCTACACAAGTTTTCTACTATAGTTGGAAACCTGTCTGTGAAAGCTGAGCTTTGTTTTCGCTCAGCCTCTCTTCAGATACACCACTATGCACCTCCCAATATCAAATGGCACTGCAGTACCTGTTTATTTAATTTTCCAGTATTATCTGTTTTCCAAGAGATTCTCGCCTGAGAATAGCTGCATCTGAACCGAGCACAGCTATCCATCTGCTTCAGGCGGTCCGAGTGCCTCTCTCCCGCCTGGAGGGGCCGGAGCCGCCGTGCGCTGCCGGTGTCCGGCCCCTCGGCCCGCAGGTGTCCGCGCCGCGCCGCCGCTGCGCTCGCTGCCCTCAGCTCCGCTCCCAGGGCTCGTACGCCGGGTGCGGGCATCCCGCCGCGGTGCCTTCGCTTCATTTATTCAACAGCACCACGCACTCTTCTTTCAGGATAGACGGGCTTCACCGGGGTCCGTGACAGCGGGCTCTAGGCTGATGTAAAAGCCACGAATTTAGCTACTGCGGGCTGCCTTCGCCTGTACACCTGGAACGGGGCAGTGCCAAGTCTATCTCCGCTTGCAGAAGTCACTTGTTTTGATGGAGGAAAACAAGGTTAATATCTCTGAAACGGCCAAATTCTCCCATCATTCGGGAACCGCCTCTTGAAATCTGCTGGACGCTCAGTCCCCAGCGTACCGACCCCGCGGTGGTGGCTCGGTGGAGAGGTGACTTTGTCCACGACTGCTGTAACTTCCAGAGCTGAATAACTGCCCTTCGGCCTCTAGTGCTTTCACATCTTGTACTTTATCTACCGTAGCATTTATACATTCAAAATCTACACAGGGGCTGGGCTGGTCGAGCCCTAGTCCTTCGGGCCCCGGCCACGGGGAGAACCGGGGCGGACGCTGTCACCCACCCGAGCTGCGGGGAAGAAACCGAGTCCCGGTACACCGGGAGAGAGAATCCTCGGTGAGCTACAGGCTTCGATGGGGCTCTGTGGGGTTGGTAAGGTGGATGCTTATGTTCCCTGGTATGAATTAGCAGAAGTGTATCCTACTGATTTATTTATTTTTCCCAGACCGAGAGTGTTATAGAAGACATTCTCTCTGGCTCTTGTTGACAAATAAGTCGTGAGCTACCTGACAGTGTTAGTCCAGTTGTTGCCCATATGTCTAAATACCCTCCTAGAGACGTCAGTGCCGTTTAGGAAGAGAATTACCTCAAATGAAAACCAGAAGGAGGATTTTTTTTTTATTTTTTTTTTTTATTTTTTTTATCCTTTTCTTGTCCCCCAAACCCACGTAACACCTGAGGGCAGTAACATACAGGGAAGATTTTTGTAAATTCAGGATCACTTTCCCCCACAGCACCGATCGCTTTACAACATGACAGGGTGGGGAGGGGTGCGTTCTTTTTGGTTTTGTTGGTTGGGTTTTTTTTTTTTCTTTTTTTACCCTTACCTTCACTAAATGCCTTGCGTTCGTGTTTGTTTAACAACGAGCCGCTTCGGTAAACAAGACAATCAAAAGAACATTTGAGACTACGTGGATACATTTCTCAGATGCTTATAGACGCCTGGACACCCAGAGGAGCTGTTGAATGCCTCTCTTTCCGTCTATCCTTTATTTACCCAAATGAACTCGGAGAAAGCTTTTAACCGAGGGGAGATTTAAGGTGATAAGCAGCGAACAGACGGTCTGCACTGCTTGCGTTTCAAACTGCAGTCGGCCGCGAAGCAAAAGGGATGAGGTGCTTTAAAGGCTAATTTTTGTTGTTGTTGTTGCTGTTCTTCTTTAGAAAACTGAGAGCGTTTCTTCTTCCTCGAGATACTCCGACCCTTGCCAGCCAGTGCAGTCTCATTTTAAACAGTTATTTTAGCCGAAGTCTCGCACCGAGTGGTTTGGCAATTATGTCAGGCTTTTCAGAGTCCGCTATGGTTTTAGGAAAGACTCTACAACCCTTCTCCCACCACTCCAGGCGCTCTCTCACTGCTCTATCTACTCTTTTCAGGAGCCAGCAGTTTTAGGAGCAGCGTCATTTTTTTAGGGTTATTTTCCCCAGAGGACACACGAGGTTAGGAATAGTCGCGCTTCCCGGGGAAAAAAAAAGAACCCCCACATCTATTTTGTGGGCAGTTTTAAAGCATCTCTGTCTTCTAATGTAGGAGGATTTGGGTTTGAGTTTGGGTTTTTTCCCTCTCCTTTTTTTTTTTTTTTTTTTTCCTCTTACCCTATAGTGGGGTCGTTTATTGTTTTGGTTTGTTTTGTTTATTTTTTTTTCCAGCGTGTATCAAGAAAATTAATTAAAATATTTCTCCATCCTTCTGGCCCTCCGCCGCAGGACCCGATTCTCGCTGTCCCGCAGCGCATCAGCCCAGGGGAAAACTGAACATGGTTAAAGTTGGGGGTGTCCGGGACGGGGGGGCAGCAGGGGACCGTGACCGCAGCTTATTTCTCCCAAGCGCGACAACGTGCTGGGTGAGCTTTGGGGTGGGGAAATGTGCGTGGGTGTGTAAAACTGCGGCCACCCTCACCACCCGCACTCCTGCGGGACCTCGGCCGCTCTCCGCCGCTGCCCAGAGAGGCGATGGCCCAAACGTGCCCACCTCGACTCAAATAAACCCCCAGCGGGTACGCGCGGGGAGGATGTGTGTGCGCGGCTGTTTGTGCCCGTGGGTGTCTGTGTGTCCCCACTCCCCCCGGCCGCGCCTCCAGGTCAGAGGGCGGACACAGGGAAAGAGGGGAGGCGGGAGAAGGGTGGGAACGTGTCCCCGTGACGCCGCCGCCCCCTCCGCCACCGGGAGGCCGGGCGCGGGGTGGCGGCGGCCAACGGGACGCGGGGCGGGTCCGTGAGTGGCACGAAGGGAGGGCTCGGCCGGGCTGGAGGGAGGGGGGCCGAGGGGGGGAGTTGGAGAGAAATGAAGTTGTGCTAAAAGGCTTTTAGCCATCAAGAAGTTATTAGGCATTTCTCAGCCGCAAATTAGGGATTCTTCATTAATACCAACCTCGCCCCCCTACCCCACCCTACCCCACCCCACCCCTCGTTATGTGAGACGGAGAGCCTGGGAGCTGATAAAGGGGATGGGGAGGCGGCCAATGTCTGTCTGCCCATCGGTGCGAGGAGCAGTGACAGGCGCAAACTTTTCCCCGTGCCATTAATGAGCCAATTAAAGAGTTGGGCTCCTCACCCCAGGAGAGCTCTCTGCAGGCTGCCGGGCTCAGGGATTCAAGGTAGGTGAAAAGAAGATCACAACCCACCACAATCTGCGAGCCTCAGCGAAGACCCGCAGTGATGTGCGGTGCTAGGTTGTGGGTCGCTTCCCCACGGTGGAAAATGAGGAGAAAAAAAAAAAAAAAAAAAAAAAAAGATAACTTGGTTGGAAAAATGTGATGTTTGGGTGGATTCCGGCTCGGGGCAGGGCTGGGCAGAGCGTGCCTCCCCTGGCTGTGGTGCAGCGGAGGTAGACAGCCCCGACCCCAGCCGAGGAATGAGGACAGTAGCCGAGGAGAAATTCAAAAGAAAGAAAAAAAAAAAAAAAAGGAAAAAGGAAAAAGAAAAAAAAAAGGATAAGAGAAAACAAACAAATACTCTGTGACTGGAAATGTATCCCTCACTGAGGGTCTGGCAGCGCGGAGCGCGGGGAGGTCTGGCCCGAGGGAGCGCGAAGGGGCCGGCGCAGCCCCGGCAGCACCAAACCCGGTAGCGCCGGGAGCCGCGGGCTGCTTTCTGCTGCGCTTTCGTTCTGCTCATGCACTGCACACCTGGGCTGGGAAGTGAGAGGGCTGTGGGAGGAGAGTGCGGGGCAGGCTTCTCCACGGGCGCGCTAGATGGGAAAATACACTTTTTTTTTTTTTTTTTTTTCTTTCCCCTCTGGTGGGAGAAAATACTACACCCGCCGGAGGCTGGTTGTTGATTATTATTTCTCGCGGTTTCGCTGCGGCGCCGTGTACTGGCTCTCTCACTCCAGGACTGCTGTTGTCTTCACAGAGAGAGGCTCCGAGGAAGTCACCCAGCGCCCTGGGAGGCAGCCCGCGGCCGTGAGTTTCGGCTCTCGGATTGACAACGGAGCACGGGAAAAAACGGGATTACTATGACCCTCTTCCGAGGAGCTATGCTGCCCGCCATGAGTAGGAAAAAAGGCCAGAGATACATCGTTTGGTTGCTGTCTGGTGCCTCAATCTTCTAGCTTTTTTTTTTTTCTTTTTTTTTTTGCTGTTGCTTGGAGTGCTGAGCTGCATTGGATAAATGCCTTTCCCATCTAATTGACTCTGCTTTTCAGAGTATATATACTTTTTTTTTTTTTTTTTTTTTTTTTTTAAAGAACACCTCTACTCTTCAATACTTGTTTGCATTCACACAACAGAACGGTTTTTCTGAGTAATGGCCGCGCTCAGAATCACCGCCTAATGCTCCGGAGAGATGAATTGCAGATGAGTTTCCCTTCCACCTTTGGATGAATCTCTGGAGTTTAAATTTTAGCAAGGAAGAGGGAAAAAAACACGATGAAAGAGAAGTCCAAAAATGCTGCCCGGACTAGACGGGAGAAAGAAAACAGTGAATTTTATGAACTGGCTAAATTACTACCCCTGCCCTCCGCTATCACCTCTCAGCTGGACAAAGCATCCATAATCAGACTCACCACCAGCTATTTAAAAATGAGAGTGGTTTTTCCAGAAGGTAGGTGAGAATGCCTATTCGCCTCTATTTTCATTCTGATCCAGGTGTCATTTATCACTTTTACGGTTAAAAAAAAAAAAAAAAAAAAAAAAAAAAAAGTCCTTTGGGATGTGCCCAGAGACAGGGTGCCCTCCGCTGTCACTTTCCTCTGTTGTAAATACTTTCCCTTTAGCTCCTATGACAGGTTTGGTTGAAGACTCATGGTGCTTTTGTCAACACTTTAAGGCACTGAGCTCTGCTGTGTGTTCTGCTAAAGCAAACCCGGATTTTCTTTTCCCCCACTCTCCCAAATGTGCATCCCTTACCAAGCACACGCGAGGCCTAAGAGGGCATGATTCGCCCCTATTTACAGTCATTCTGTGAGGGCGAGTTAGTATATGGGTAAATATTTACATAAGTCTATGCAAAGTCCCAAAGCCTTAGTTCAGCTCTCGAGGAAAGGTGCAGTGTGCAGGTACAGGACATGCGTGCAGGCGTGCTCACACCCAGGCTAAATAAATAAGTCGAGCACACTGAATCACATCATCAGTGTGCTGGGTCTCGTTCTGAGGGTCACTAGGGCAGTTTGAAGGCTTTAATTGACCTCGGAAAATTTTAGCAGAAGTTTTGCACCCAGACTTATTCAATCCCCCTGACCACCCAGTGCTGCAAAACCGGTGGCCCAGCCTAGACATGATTCTCCTCGACAGGCAACAGTAAACTTCACATTGACTTCCACGGCAGCAACAACCCGCCTGTCTAGCAAAAGAAAACTTAAGCGTCCTGAAGTGTCTTATGCTTTTAAACAGAATTGGGATCTAAAGCGACCGTCTTCGGTCTTCTAGATCGGCTGCCGAGATAAACAAACAACACAAAGTTAAGAGAGTCAGAATAAAGTTCTTCCGTGTTCTCACTCTATTGATTTCATAAGATGTAGTGGGGGGGGAATTTAAAAAATCACGAACCTTTTATTTAGATCCACTCGATGTGATCTGTGTGAAAGAAAAAGTATCAAGGGCTTTTTATTTTCCCTTTTTTGAACTAATAAAAAATTCGCTGCATCTTTTGTTGAAAAGTGAGTGTACATAAGAAACAACGTAATACAGCAATGTACCCATGAGTTTTCTATAGCTGTTTCTCGACTCGGTTGGCCTGTATTTTTTACAAATTAGGAGAGTGTATGTGGCCTGGTTTTGTTTTGCTCTTGTTTTGTCTGATTTGGTGATTTGAGGGGTTTAATTGTTTTTCCCGGTTAATTTTTTGGACTACTGGTACTAATTTTACTTTTTAAAATAAGTATGCAATGTGGCAGTCATTTGGACGGGGGAGGTAATCCCCCCTCGCACCCCAGGTTACGGATGAGCATTTATACCTAAAGTCCACGGCGGTAATTTCCAATCCAGTGCGTTTTACAATAATTTCTTGAAACAACTTTCCATAACATCGAGTCACTTGTAACCAAAGAAGGGGTTAAATGAAACCTTTAAAAATAATAATTAAATTCTTCATCAAGCCACTTTCCTCTTATATTTGCTCTGTCACCTTGAAGATCATTATTCGGGACTGTTCTCTGTTTCGAAGGAGACGGAGTTGTCCTTTATGGTGTCAGCGCATACTTTATAAAAATAAAGCTATTGCAAACCCTGATGCCCATGATGTTCCTAAAAGGATTATTAGCAATGATTTGTCAACTCCTGCGGTCTCAGTAGGCTACCTTTCTGCGTGATTTCGAGCAGGTCTCGTCAATTACTGGTGCCTATGTAGCGGGTTGTTTGATCAGAAGAAGCATATGGTGTTGCTTGTAGGCTGTGAGTAATCACGGGAAGAGAAGAATAGCTGATCTCCGTCCCTCGGTGGCAGCGCAGGATGCCTGAATGCCCTGGGGAACCGTGTGGCGAAGCGCGCCGGGGCCGGGGCCGCTGCCGGCCGCAGCAGATGCTAATTTGAGTGCGGAGGCAGCGGGGGCGGCTGAGCGGGGCTCGGGGGGCAGCGGAGCCTTCGCAGCCTCATTAAAGGCAAACAGCGCATCAGAAAGAAAGGCAAGGAGCAGGCTCGGGAGGGCTCGCCCCTGCGAGGCGCTGCCGAGGGAGGCCCGGCGCCGAGCGGGCCGCAGACCCACGCGGGACCGCCGCCCCCGCATCCCCGGGGATCCCCGCGCATCCCCGAGCAGGGTGGCGGCCGGGGCGCGCTGCGGGCGGGACACAAAGGCCCGAGAATGGGGGTCGGAACGTGGCGTGGAGCCGGGCGGCTTCCCCGCGGTCCCACGCGGGCTCCCTCTCCCTCCCACGTACTTCCCAGGAGGCGGGGAGCGGGGCCCGGCTCGGCCCCGGCCCCGCGGGTTTCCCTGCGCTCGCCCGTGCCCGATGAAACACTAGCGAGGCGCACACGAGCGGCCTCCCGGCGCTGCCTCTGTGCCTGGCCGGGCGGGAGCCGAGCCCGGGGGATTTTTCCCGGGATCCCGGTGGACGCAGTGGGCTCCGGGAACGCGGCGGAGCAGCTTGGGCTTCCTTTGCGGGTGTGTTTGTGCTTGTCCAGCTGCGTATGAGCGTGGGGAGGCAAGGAACAGGGGGGCTATTCTGGCTTTCCAGTGCCCCCATCCAGGAGAAAAAAAAAAAAAAAAAAAAAAAAAAAAGGGTAATCGCTTGTCTGGGAAGGGAGAACAGGTAGTGGCAGCTGGGGAAATGACGCACGGAAAGGACGAGTCTTTCTGAACGGAGAAGGCAGGGTAGGGATGTTGGATGGATGTAATGGGGTTCCTTTCGTTTGTATTTCCCTGGGGAGGAAAGCGACACAAGCATCGGGACAGACGCTATGAGTTGGCCAGAACACTGGAGATGGGTAGCAGGAGGCTCGGGAGCACGGCGAAATGTCATGTCGTACATTTAAAGAGATCTTGAAGGAGTCACGGTAGAGAAACGTTGTCTCAGTAAGAGCGAGCTGCATTTCCAGAGTAACTCATATCCCCTCTCCCCGGTACAAGAACAAATTTCCATCTGCCCGGAGAGCGCTTGCACAGAGTTGGTTGTAAATAATCAGGTACAGAAAGATATACACTCCTCACCGCCGCGCACACGCGGGGCTGGGGACAGGGCGGAGAGAATCGGTGTGCGCTTGTCTGCATATTTTTGTGTCTGAAAGGTCTCTATAGAAAAAGAAGGTGGGTAGATTTTGGGTTCGTTTTGGAAACAAGAGTTTTCTGGGAGTGAAATGCCAGGAGAGTCACACACAAAATAAGCACTTGGGGTTTCCTTCTTAGCCCCAGACATCTCAACACAAGGCAGTGCACTGGACAAACTTGACCAACAGGACAGAGATTTTCCTACGAGATCTCTCTCGTAATGGTTGTGCAATTCTCACAAGTTATTAAAACGCCGGGGTTGTTCGTTCTACCCCTAATTTCACTTTATTAAATCTTCAGCAGATTAAAACTGTCAAGGAAGAAAAGTGCAAGACGTAGGTTTCTTGCATCGTTTCAGTACTAAAACACTTCTTTCCAGAAGGAGAAAGCGTATAAGACCCAAACTGCTTTTAGGTGATCGGACAGCTTTGGAAAGAGTGAATATCTGCTAATTTTCTGAGGACATTAAGGAACAGTTTTAAGGGTTGTTTGTTTGTTTTTTTCAAGCAGGACTACTTAATAAATTAATTCTCATTTAACGTTCATTATAAATAAATACTAATATTTCAAATTAACATTAAATCGCTAATGGTAAGTAACGTGGACGCAAAAAATAGGTAGAAAAATCTTCAGGGTGTCAAAGGACTAAAAGAATTTTCCACCAAAAACGATGCAATCACTATTACTATTGCGGGGTGATTCTTCGCTGACCTTCGACAGTATCCAGAAGGGAAGGGAGAAAAAAATTAATAAAACCGAAACAAAAAATCCCAGGTGGCACAATAAATAATTTTTGTTTAGGTTTTGTTTTTATTTTTTAGTTAGCAATATTTTAAAGGTCCTGTTCTCCATCCGCGACCTGAGATGCAGAAGGAGGGTTTGCAGTCTGTCCTAGTGGGAAGGGATCGTTTTGGCGCAGAGAGGCTTTTGCTTTTCGAGACAAAAGCAGAGACTCCGCTTACATAAACTTTCGCCGAATCAGGATGGTTAACATTTCAATATTGAAACCCTTAACCTTGTTTTATTTTAAAGGGGGAAGAGATCAACAGAAAAAAAAAAAATCCGTTTCCCACGTGGATAGGTGATTTAATGCTGTTTTTCTTGCTGCAAAGGGAAATGATTGAGCATTAGGTTTCAATGTTTATTTTCTTACAGAAGTTTTTCTCATTTAAGCAGCAGTTTACTCTCCACGCTGAACTCTGTTTAATTCCAGTTTTGATGTGAACTTAAAATGTGAAGAGCAGAACTAAACTACTAGCAGGATCGTTGAAAAAAAAAAAACCCACTCAGATTTATGTTTGAGAAGGAATACTTAATAAGAAGAGCGGGGGGAAAAGTCATATTTCCTTTGGAAACGTAGGACCATTTTTACATTGGAGAATATTTTCCAACTTGCATATAAAGCGTGTGTGTTGGTGCAAATCCTTCCTTCGCCTATTTCTTGGAAATAAGGGCTACTTGAATTTGAGTCTTCTGGAGCTACGAATAAGTAGTTGGTGCTCGAAAATGCCCTGATTTTTTCCCCCTCTCTCCAATTTGGACATGGTTCCGTTTGTTTGCATTTCAAAGCGCAATTCCGCTACCCCCATGTGTGCCAAAATCCTGGTATTTCTTTCTATAGTGAAACAGCCTCAGCATTATTTCCACTACCATTTTCATAACAGGGATGTTTGTTGAGTCAACAGGGCTTTTCCTCCCTGTTATTATTATTTTTATAAAGAAAGAGGGATGCTAATTTATCTCTGCTTCAAATGAATACGTGTGATTTACCGAGATAATAAATCTTTACAAAACCTTGCTAATGGCATCCGCAGGCAGTGGAAATGAGTAGCTTTTTTTTTTTTTTTTTTTTTTTTTTTTTTTTTAGCATAGCGTATTCTATTCCATCTGAGCCCTCCGACGGCGACCCAGTCCTTCACAGAAGCCTCAATTGGCCGAGATTTTGAGTTATCATTAACCACTGACTGCTAAATTAACTGGGAAATCAGCTCTGTCTGGCGTTAGGCGGTGGCAGAACGGAGCGCTGGCGGCAGACGATTTAATTAAATGGTTAATCGAATCAAGCTAATTCCTCGATACAACATCCAGTTGCCTTTTGGCTTGCCGGTGACTAGGACGTGCAGCTCTGCTCCCGTGACTCCCGGAACACTTGTTTGTCATTTTCCCTGGACAGAGAGGGAGAATGACCGCTTGGGAGATGGAGACTGAGCTCTCCTGCCTCCCTCTTCCCAAACAACTCTCGTGCCCCTCCTGTCCCTTGGTATTAAGGCGGCAGCAGCGCCGGCGAGGGGCAGTGGGAGGCAGGGAAGGTGCTGCTTGACGGGCGGCTCACGAAGGTGAAATTCTCCTTCTCCCTGTAGAGAGGCTTTGCTGGGCAGGTTGAACGAAGCCGGCGCCCGTGCCCGGGCCCTCGCCGGCCTGCCCAGCGCGGTGCCGCGGAGAAGGGGCGAGCTCCCGGGCGGAGGTGACCGGGGTCCTGCATCCCGCGCCCTCCGTGGGGTCAGCATCCCCTCGGCGCCGGCGGGCGAGGAGCGAGCTGCTGCTCCTCCTTTTTTAATAACCATAGAGCGGCTCTTGAAAGGGCAAAGAAAACGCAGCGAAACCAAAGCACACGGAGACGTCCCCGGGCCGCGGCCCCCGGGAGGCGGCGGGGAGATCTGGGGAAGCGCGGTGGGGGCCGCTGCCCGGAGAGGGAGTTTTGAGGAACTCCTGGAAGAGAAACGTGCGATGGACTTGCTGGGACCCGACTTAGGAAGACTGCCTGCGGTTGCCGCCTCAGGCAGGCTCCCAGCGTCGTCCCACAGCAGCGGGTTGCCTCCGGGAGAGCCCAGCATCCTCTCCCTCTGCCCGTCCACACCAATAGGAAAGAATTCCCTGCCTACGGGACTTCGTCTCCAAGCCAGCTTCCCTGGGCCTCGCCTTGCCATGCGGGGCGGTGCGCCAGACAGGGGCGAGCCCCCGGAGGGGTGCCCAAGGTTTCCCCGGCCCTGGAGGGAGCTGGCCTCAGAGTCCGGCCCCCAAAGCAGCGGGTCTGGAGCTCAGGTTGGGCTCTCCACTAAGTGTTTTTAAACGGGAGCGTCAAGTCGCCCGCTACAGTGAGTCCGGGTTGCGCTGAGGTTTCACGACGGAGAGTCCGCTGGGGAAATCGCCGTAACTGCTTTTAAAAGCCGGCAAATCAGCGCAAAGTAGATAAGGGCTTGCATCTTCTGGCCACCCTACCCCCACCCCCCCGCCACCACCGCCCCCCTTTGCCATTGCCAGACAAAGGACGGGGTCGAGATGGGCTCTGCGCTGCAGATGCTCACAGAGGGACAAGTAACCCGGAGATCAACCAGGGCCAAGGACCGGCCTTGGCTTCTCGGGGTCTCATTTCCCTGCCCCTGCCTTCCTCCGTCTTTGCCTAGATCAAATTAGAAACGATTCAGGAATCTCATCCCCCTTCCGTGGGACAGAGGAGCTTCTTGGAACAGTATCGCCACTGGATAGGGACGGTGCCCACCCAG
The DNA here is from genome assembly GCA_017589585.1 of Phylloscopus whistleri. NCBI lineage: Eukaryota > Metazoa > Chordata > Aves > Passeriformes > Phylloscopidae > Phylloscopus > Phylloscopus whistleri. Next base: position 3,628,865 of record JADMLD010001389.1, on the reverse strand, counting down.
CCCCTGGTTCCATTGGCTGTCGACATCAAGGCTTGCATCAATCAAAAGATGAGGGGAAGGCAGGACAGGAGCAGGGCAGTGCAGCGCCGCAGGTCTGGCTGTGCGCCCGGCCTGGGGGACAGGCTGGCGCTGTGCAGCGGCTCTCAGGGCCGGGGGTGGGCACGGCTGGGTGGGAGAAGGCATTTCACAGGGACCCGCCGGTGTACCGAGGCCATGAAACCGATGGACATGCTTTTTGATGTGGAAAGCACAGCGGCTTTCCACTTGAAAATGCTGAGAGAAACGCTGAGTCAGCACGCTCTATCCGCGCAATATAGGTGAAGGCTGTTGGGTAACAATGAGCGATAGGCCGGATAAAATGCTTTTCTTCTCCTTTTTGATTTTTTTTTTAGATTTCTTTTTACTTATTTCTCTTTTTTTTCTTTTTTTTTTCTTTTTTTTTTCCTTTCCCTTCCCCCTCACAACAGCAGACAATTTCTCATGGCACAAATAGTTTATTTTCTCAGGAAAAAAGTTCATCGAGTGAAAGAGCTTGTTAGATAGGAGGAAGAGTTTGTTAGGCAGGAGCATGCAATCTATAATTTGGGAAGAGTATAAAATTCATTCCGAAATAAAAGCTCTATCCATTTTTTTTAAAAAAAATTCTTTTTCTGCTTGAATAACACAGCTGGGTGATGCCTTGAGCTTATGTTAGACGGTTGCTCATCATTCATTCGCCAAGAACTGACCTAAATGGTGCCTGTGGGATTAGGTCAATTTTAGTGGATCTACTTCGCCTCATTTGGTTACTAATTGGTTTCTTGTTTTATAAATCGAAATCTCATTTTCAGGAAATTACAAAACCCGTGCAGCCAGTCCATGGAGGTAATCCGTGGGTCGGGGGTATTTAAATGGAAATGGTTCTACAATGCATCAAGTATTAAGCAACAGTAAAACTTCCCCTCTATTTCCAAATGAAATGTGAGCTCGCTAGCTCCTTAGATCCATAATAGATACATCCCTTCTAAGGCTACTTATGTAAATATGATAAACCAGACCGCTGAGGGGGAGGGGCCGCAGGGAAGAAAGCAAATTTTATCTGCTAAGGTTAATGTGGCATAACTTGGAAATCTTCCAAAATAGATTATGTTTTGCTTTGTCTTCGGCCACTTTAGCTGGGAAAATCCTTTGCCTAAAAACGATTTAGTTATCCTTCTCCTCACAAAGCTGCTTGTTTCTATTCCAAAGCTATTATGCTGTTGGCTCTCCAAATAACAAGAGAATCTTTAGATCTTGTTTCCAAGCGTAATCCTGGAGCAAAAGGGAGAGCTGATTTCCTTGTTTTGTTTTAAATAGACAATCAAAGGATTTGCAGAATTTTCTGCGGTAGGTCAAGTGCAAGAAATCACAGTTTGCCCCCTCGATAAAAGGAAATTGGATGTTAAAGTGAATAGATGAGGGAGTGAGGGGGGAGGGAAAATTAGTGGAGGGGGCTTTCTCTTATAATCTTTAAAAACAGTATTTAAGGGGCATCAGGAGACGCCGTCGATTTGGGAGAGGCTGGGATTGGCAACGATTAGAAATAGTCTCCGACTTGAAAGTGCTGGAAACATCTGGGCAGCACAAAGGATCGTCTCATGTGACAGGATTTCAAAAAGCCGGTTCAGGTAGACAAGCGAAAACGTTTAATTATAAACCATGAACAGACAGAGCCCAGCAGCGCGGGGTTTCCACCTGAAACATATAGAGGAGCTCAGCGCGCCGTGAAGAACCGCCTTCCCGAGGGAGGTTAACCTGCAGTGCCCGTGAGCTGTTCATTAACCCGCTGGGGTCGGGTTATTTTCCCTTTTAGGAGAAGAATAATTAGAGCCGTAAACTTAGATTAATAAGCAACTTAAATCATAGGCGGGCAGTGCAGATTCAGTCTTGAATTAAGAAACGTGTCACTCAGATTTCCCTCCGGGTGGGCGGACGTGGCAAGGAGCCGCCTCAGCGCTAGCGGGCCGTCCTGGCTCCCCAGCAGAGAAACCTCCGAAAAGCTCGGGAAAAAACAAATTTACCATGGGCTTTTCTCTTTCCCTGGAAGCTGTGTAAGATTTGCCAGCTCCGTCCTGAATACAGGGGGCGGAGGTGATCCTCCATCCTGGCGGCTGGCTCCCCGTTAATTGATTGGCGTGGAGGAATTGATGAGAAGGAGCCTGTTTCTGACTGGCGACCTGCTACATGCTGAGGATAAGGAATGGGCCAGAGAGAGTCTCCTGCCTCTCCAGGGCTATGGAATTAAGGAGGAAGGAGAAAGCTGTAGGAGTGGTGAAGTTGTTGTGAGGAGGTGGAGGAGGAAGGGCAGAGAAGGAGGCGAAAGGCGGGGACGAGAAGGGCGCAGCGCTCCGGCGGTGGGGAGAGCACTCGGGGGTGCCCCGCCAGCTTCGTGCGCACCTCACCTGGGGGAGGCCGGTCAATAGCGAGGGATGCCCGCGGCTGCCTGCTGTCAGCACCTCGTCTGCTTGTCTCGAAATAACTGGAAAACGAGGTCTTGCCTTTCCAGAACCCGCACTGCGGGGGTGAGCACACCCCGCCGGCTCGGGTCCCCTTGCGACCTGCCGTCCCAGCCATCGATCAGGATTTGTAGGTTTCCCTTCCGTTTTACTCTATCTTACTGCCTGTGCGTGTCGAAGTGAGACTTATTTCATGGCACAAGCCTCAAATGTTTTAACTGACCCATCCAAATTATTTCAGCAACAACACCGTGAAAAGGCATGAATAGTTTTACTCCGGTGAAGTAACTTCCACGTGGCTTTTATTACTACTCACTTTGCATAGGAGAAAACAAGACGCATGTCAGACATTAGACAAATCCGGAAAGATTAATTTCTGGAAGGGGCTCTATGAAGACACATCACCCCTCCCTGCAGTGGGAACCATCCCGACCAGGGGAGCAGCAGGAGGAGAGATGGAAGGGATAGAGGTGAATCGTGGAGACTGACTTCGTGGGGCAGGAGGGAGGGCGGTCCGTGTCGTTGGACAGTGATTTGTCTGAGAAATCGTGAGGTTAGGATGCTTTCCCTGAAGTTCAAGGGGGACAGTTCCCAGTAGCCAAAAGCAGCACTGTAAAGCACTTTGATCTGGCATGCTCTTTCACTTAGGGGTTAAAAATTATCTTCACCACATTACACCGTTAACTCAAAATAAGTATTCGGGTATTTTTCTCTCTGAGGACTTAGATGTTGAAAAACAAAATTGCACAGAAGAGGCTTTCCTTTTACCTGGAGGTTTTCCAAAGATTGTGTGTATATACGTTTTAGAGTGTATACAAGGAAAAGGTGTTTCCCCCCATCAGGCCCACACGAGTCAATTTTTCATCTCCTGACCTTACTTTTCTTTTTTGTTTGTCTTAAATAACAGGACTTGGAGAAGCCTGGGGCCACTCCAGCCGAACCAGCCCACTGGATAATGTTGGACGGGAACTGGGATCCCATCTTTTGCAGGTACTGGTCTGGAAACGACAGGCATACGGTATTAATGATTAAAGAAATAATTCCCTCTTCTGAGCTTTCGATTGCCACCTTGACTAATTTTTAACTGTTCAAGTGTTTAATAGAAAGGTAGGCAGGAGGGGAACCACTTCAGAGTTGCGAACCACTGTGATTCAATGACATGTGTTTTACTGGGGCTGTGGCTTAGTCCCTCTGGGTCCTTTGCCTCAGAGTCATCGAACACTGCATCCACAGCGAGGGATTCACAGTGGGTCCCAGGGTGCCAGAGATACAGGAGCACGACTTTCCCCCAATTTATTAACAAGGTGACACATATCATCGATGTTCTGAAGCTCGGAGTGGGGTGGCAGGAAGAGGCTCTAGCGACAGGTTAGGGAAGGCTGTCCGGGACACAGAGGGCACCGACATTACTTTTGAGCTCGGCCCCTCTGAGAAATGGGTTGTATCTCAGGGGTCCAGGAGCTTTAGAGGGATTCTTGTCCAAGATTTGCCCACTTCCTTCCAACTTTTTGAATAATCAGAGCCTGAGCATCGACGCCTAATATTTGCTAAAATAAATCAGAGGGACAGGTACTTAATGGATCTGTCTATCTATTAATTTTTTTATATTCTCAACCCTTTTCTGCAGACGTTGGACGGTTTCATATTTGTTGTGGCTCCGGATGGCAAGATCATGTACATCTCGGAGACTGCCTCGGTGCACCTGGGCTTGTCGCAGGTACGCTGGAGGGTCTGTGAGCCCCCGTGCTTGCCTGCACCATCCCCGCCACTGACAGGAGAGGGTGCGCGGTGCCGGCGATGAGCCCCCCTCCTCCTCCTCCTCTCTCACAGGTAGAGCTGACCGGCAACAGCATTTACGAGTACATCCACCCCGCCGACCATGACGAGATGACGGCGGTGCTGACGGCGCACCAGCCTTACCACTCGCACTTCGTGCAGGGTAAAGTACACAGCCCCCGGGCCCGCCTGGCAGCGTAGGGGACCGCGCAGAGCCAGCAGAGCCTGTGGCTCACTCCACCTCTGCCTTTCCCCCTTCCCAGAGTATGAGATCGAGAGATCCTTCTTCCTGAGGATGAAGTGCGTCCTGGCCAAGAGGAACGCGGGCCTCACCTGCGGGGGCTACAAGGTGCGTGCCCGCGGCCAGATTCCCCATTCCCCCCGCACCAGCCTTCCCGTGTGCCTGTGCCGGGAAGGCTGTGAAAATGGGGAGAAAAGAGAGGGTGAAACCTCTTCTCGCGGGGGTTTTCCAGCCCAGGACTCTTTCACGTGGTTAATTTCTCTCAGAGTTTCAGGTTGAAGAGCTCAAACCACAAAACCAAAACCAAGCAATCGAGGTCCCCTTGATGTTTTTTTGTGGGCCTTTATTATTATTATTATTATTATTATTATTATTATTATTATTATTATTATTATTTTATTTTACTCTTTGAACTGAACCTCGCACAACCACTGAGGTTCCCTGCGACAGCTTTCAGGTGATACAAGGGAGCCCTGGGTTAATTTTATTTCTTTATTAAGTAATTCGTCAGCTGCAGAGGTAGCTCTCCCAGTCAAGGTGCTTCACATAGTTCTGCTCTGGGCTTCTCGGTAAGGAGAGCCCTGCACTCGCTCCTACCTCCTCGCTGCTTTGTGTCAGCCGCACGACGCCGAGGAGAGGGCTGTACCCATAACCCGAGATGCTGTGTCACGGCGTACCGTAGACCAAGAACACCTGCTGAACTCCAAGAGAAAACATCTTAATAATAGAGAAGTAAGAGTGGAAGTAGACAGCAGTCGTCTGCAAGGACACGTTTAGGAGATATACTTAAATCAAAGATACTTTTTGGCGGTGGATTGCTCCTGCTTCATCTATATAACAGGCGTATCTTACACGTGTGAAATATGCACACATGTAAAGCCTTTCTCCCGCGCATGCAGTCTTCATTACAAAGTTGTAACTGGATTGGCAGTTCCGCATCTTTTCAGAAGAATAATAAAAGCGCAGTTAGGAGGTGGGCCAAAAACCACTTAAGCCAGTGGAAAAAAAAAATCTCATTGACTCTAATGGGCGTTAGATCGACGCTGAACTCTAGTATGGGGGGAAAAAAACCACCCTCAACCCCGACAGAACCGCAGAAAACTCTCAGACTGTGCCGGTTTGCCACGGCGGAGACGATGGTCAGCGGCTCCTGCGGACCCGGCAGCCGCACCGGGAGGGGCACGGAGGGGGAGGGGGGTATTGTCCGGGCTGTCTTGGTGGGGAGGGACGCCTTTCTCAGCACACCCACACGCCAAGCTTTCCTGTGTCTCTGGCAGGTCATTCACTGCAGCGGGTACCTGAAGATCCGCCAGTACAGCCTGGACATGTCCCCCTTCGACGGCTGCTACCAAAATGTTGGCTTGGTGGCCGTGGGCCACTCGCTGCCGCCCAGCGCCGTGACGGAGATCAAGCTCCACAGCAATATGTTCATGTTTCGGGCCAGCCTAGACATGAAGCTCATATTCTTAGATTCCAGGTAGAGCTGGGGTTATTTCCAAATCTATTCCCCTAGCCCGTCCCTTCTTCCCCGGGCCACCTCTCCTGTCCTCTCACCCACTTGTATTTGCTGCTTGTGTCTCTTGCAGGGTAGCTGAGCTAACAGGTTACGAGCCCCAGGACTTGATAGAGAAGACCCTTTACCACCACGTCCATGGCTGTGACACCTTTCATCTCCGTTGCGCACATCACTTGTGTAAGGAGACGGTCTTCTTGTTTAAAACCCTGCCCCCCGTCTTCTCCCTTTGCAGAAGGACTTTGGGGTTGCTGGGATTTACCTCTAGGTCGGAACGTGAGAAGCCAGCTCTCTGGAGGGCAGAATAAGCAAAATCTTCAGGTTTTAGTGAAACAAGGTTAGATAGAGACTGAACTCTGAGCTGGACGCAGGCGGCAAATGGAGGAGATCGGCAATAAAAGGTTATTTTTCCATCCTCTTCTTTTGTTTGTAGGACAAGAACTGCCCTGCATAAATCTCAGGCGCTCTTGGCTCTTCAAATTCTGGTTAGGAAAACCCTTTTTTTTTTTTTTTTTTCCCTGCTCCAAAAAGCCATGCCAGTGAAATTCAAATACTTTTGTTTCACTCCCACCAAGTCTCGCAAACCTTTTCTGTGTATCTAATTTCGGCTGCAGTAGTGAGTGAGCCTGATTCGGTGAGATGTACTTTACTCTATTTTGATATCATGATGACACTAATACACGGATAGATGAATAAAAAGGACATTAATTTCCGGTAAGTTTCCTTCCAGAGACTGTAAGGAGAAGAGATAAAACCCAGAGACAGATTTATAGTACAAACTCTCGATGATACTTCAGGATGGGAGTGTCACACACACACACACACACACACCGTCCCTACCAATCTCCCCTATTAGCCTTTGATTACGATCTCAGATACTGAGATGAGCCCTGCCTGGGGGCTCCACCACCCTTGTACCCACCGCTTCCCCATGTGCCGCTAAGAGGTTCCTAACCCCTCTAGTTGCCCACAGGGCTCCGGGGGGAGTGCTCGCCCCCTCCCGGGGCTGATCAAACCAGGGGCGGGAGCCACGCTGAGGCTCTCCTCGCTTTGTCCCCGCAGTGCTGGTGAAGGGGCAAGTGACCACCAAGTACTACCGCTTCTTGGCCAAGCACGGCGGCTGGGTGTGGGTGCAGAGCTACGCCACCATCGTGCACAACAGCCGCTCCTCCCGCCCGCACTGCATCGTCAGCGTCAACTACGTGCTCACGTAAGTCAGCCCGGGGCCGCTCCGAGCTGCGGGCGGGGCACCGGGGGCCGGGGGCCGGGCGGCACCGGGGGCCGGGCGGGCACCTGCGGGTGCGCCCCGCTCTGCCCCGGGGCCGCTCCTCCCTCCCCCCGCCGCCGCCGCTCCCCGCTTCCCTCGCCGCCGCACTGACCAGGGCAGGCTCGCCAGGTCTGCTAGGAAACACATTGAGCGCTTTCATCCAGATGAAGGGTTTCCCGTCTGCCTGTTTCTTTCTTTTTCTAGAGAGGAAAAGATTTAGAGGTTTGTCACCCACATATTTTGCTGCCCCCTCTTTTTTTTTTTTTTTTTTTTTTTTTTTTTTTTTTTAAATGCACCCAGCATTAAATAAAATTTAATGCGGCGTAAAAGAAAAGGTTTCCACGTACGGAGTTATTTATACTCAACAAACAGGACATCTGTTTTTCTTTTCAAAAAATCTGGGGTTTGAAGTTCTTAATTTCATCCAGAGTCTCTATCAAAGCTCGGAGATTTCTTTTTTGTTCTTGGAGAGCGATCCTTAGAGTGAACCACAAAGAGAGTTGGTGACCAGAAGGGTCAGTTGAACTTAAAAAAAAAAAAAAATTAAAATTAAATAGGGAAAAAATATCAGAGTAAGTGCTGAGATACCGAGATACCATATATCTCAATACATCTCCCTGCATTTTGGAGTGGCTGGATTGTGCCCTAGCTGTGCTGCTTGTACTGAAATGCAGAGGCCACTGAGAGAAGGGAAGCTCGGCTGGGCTATTTTGAAGTGTTTTCATGCTTGTTATTAGTATCCCTTCCGGACACGGCAGTAAGTGTTGCCGGCAGCACTGATGCTTCATTAGGATTGTAGAACCACGGTGGTCCCTCGTTGGTCCTTGGGACTGGGTATCTGGGTATCTAATCATCTGTTCTGCCTTTTTTTTTTTTTTTTTTTTTTTTTTTTTTTTTCCCTGGAGACAAATGTAGGTATTGGAAGCGTCTGAGAGGTAGAACCCTCCCCTTTCCTAAAACTGTGGCCATGGCAGCATCATGATCTTGCCATCACGGCTTTGGCGCATGCACAGGTGGCGAGTGGTTTGGTAGCCCAGTTTAAGGAGTGCTTCCCAAAATGAAGTGGCTCGACACGGAGGCCACGGCTCTGGTCATGTATGGAGGGGCTGTCGGTGGAGTGGGAAAGGAGCTGCAGGTCACTGCGCTGCACTCGTAGGGCGTAATCCCTTTGGTATGTAAGGTGATAATGGGCGTCGTGCTCTAAGATGGGCCATTCGCCTGCATGGAAGGACAGACTTTTGGGTCAGCACTCTGCGGTAGTGAGTAAACTGCGACTGCCCTTTAAAGAAAATTTATTTTATTTGGTATGGGGCGCAATACTCTGTCATTTACTTAGTAAGGATGGGTATCAGCAGAGACGTTATCACCTCTGCTCTAGCTATTCTGTACGTTTCTATGTCCATTTCCCCTATACCAGTCCCTCTCTTTATTTTTCACGGTTTATGCTTCCCAGTTAAGTCCAAGCACCTGCTTTGGGTCAACGGGGAATCGCAAAGACAGAAGTCAGTGCATTGTAACGCTAAGAAACAAGGAACCCGAAGGCAACCAGAATGTTGGAGTGGATTTAGCCCCAGAAACGTTACGGTTTTCTACCATAATTTAAGATTATCGGTTGTTTCCCTCTGCTTTAATCCCCAAAGCGTGAACACCAATCGCGGAATTCTACCTTAAATGTTCCGAGTCGAAATGAAGCACCCCATCGGACCTGCTGAAAGCACAGATGGGCATCTGGCAGGATCTGTCCCTTGCTTACCATTTCAGGCTGGCACGGCAAGCAGGGAGTGCCCCGGTACCCTGTGGGGGCCGGTCTAACAAATCCTCAGAGCTGTGTCCCAGCAGCGTGGCGGGCTGTCCCGTGTGCCTGTGCCCTGTCCGCCCCCCGGCTGCCCCCGGGGCCCCGGCGAGCTGCCTGTTCGCGGGCCGCTTGCACCTTGGCAGCGCCGCCACCCGCGGGGGCGGCCACCGGGCAGCCCCTGAGTGCCCCCGGCCGCTGGGGAGCGGGGCTCGGGGTGCCCCAACATCCTCCTGCCCGCCTCCCAAAGAGGTGGTGCAGGGAAGACTATTTCCCCCTCAGGAGCGGTACCCTAACAGGGCGACTCCTCCTCTTCAGCTGATTTATCGTTAGAGGTGAAGTCGCTATACTTTGGTGCATGTATATGGATTTTCAGAACCTATTTGCAGCCAAATCGATATGTAGGAGGACTGTAGCTGTGCTTTCAAGATTTCCCTCAGAGAATGAAGTTACACCGCAGGGCAACTTTGTCATGCCTTGATGTAAGTCTCCAAGTCTCCCCTTGCACTCTTTGGATTAACTGCCTCAAGTGTGAAGGACCTGGGACGGCAGAGAGGGAGCCAGGCTGGCTGAAGTAGGAATGCCGAAAGTTGGGAGGTTCAGCGCTGGTTCCAGCAACTGCCACTGCATAAAACTCTAGTTTTGATATGCTCAGGTCCTGGAGGTCTCATCGAGCCTGGCTGGCTCTTCATTAGGGCGCTGCAGAAGAGATCACATTCTGCTTGCTTCTGCAGCAGAGCTGCCACTGCTGAAATTGCTGCCCTGCCTCCAGGGGATGGGTGTAGCTTCCACCGAATAATTAGATTATTATTATCATTATAATAATTATAATAATTATTATCATTATTCTTCTCGGGCTAGCTGGCCATTCAGAAAATATGTGGGAAGAACAGGCCCTGACATTTGCCAGGCGACTGTAAGCAGAGAAAGGTCTGGTTTTAAAAAACTGAGATGAAGTCAGCCTCTGAAATGTATAACTCGAGGTGGAGGGAACTGTTAGGGAAAGACTCATGGAGCTGGCTCGGGGGATGCTGAACTCCTACCTAGAGCAGGCTTAATTGTCTTAAAGAGCTATGCAGAGTCACCATGTTATCACTCAAATGAGGAAGGCAGGTGGGGAAAATACAGAAGAAAATGTAAGGTTACAGGGACTTGTGATTTTCCTCTGGTATGAGGTAGGCTCTACTGCAGGAGGGCTGTAGTGCTCAAAATCTGCAAGTGTTTAATACATTTTATGCCGGTATAAATCTCATAAAAACTGCTGTTCTTTAAGGATGACACTGGATTTTTCCAGCAAATCAAGAGAGGCTGAGATGAGCAGTATGTGTGTGCCCTCCTATGCTTTTCCCACCTGGCAGCAGCTGTGTGGCAGAGCCCCAGGTGCAGCTCCTGGCAGAGGGGCAGGCTTTGGTATACCCACTGCAGCCAGGTCCTGTTATAAAACGAGGAGAGAAAAACGTGCTTACAAAGCAGAAATGAAAAGCTTTTCATACTGACTCTTGCGCGTTTAAGATGAGGAGAAAGCAAAAGAGGTGCAAATTAGTGCTTTTGTATTTTGAAATAACAGAATCGAAATCCCGCACATTTGGGGTTGCTGGGTAGAATTTGAAAGGTGGGATGACTCCTGCTGAAAAATCATTTGAATACAGGAAATTTTAGTCTTTTTGGAGGGCAAATCACAAAGGGGACATAAGTTTTGGAAGATGTAGTGCAGGTTTTTAACCTGCTAAGTCCCTGGACCTCTCATACAGTAGTTATTCACTCAGGTAAAACCTCAGGGGTTTTGTTTGTTTGTTTGTTTTGTGGTTTTTGTTTGTTTGTTTGTTTTGTTTGGTCATGGGATAAGGAACTTTTTCTCACTATTGAGAGGAACCCGAGTTCTCTGTTTTGGAAAAGAGCAGATACTGAGTGCCATAAGAGTCAAAATGGTCTGGAGCAGTCTCAGTGCAGGCTGGGCAGGAAGAACAAGAATCTCTACCTTGCAATTTCCCAGCTCCCATGGGTAAGAGAGATGATGAAAAAGAAAAGAAAAGAAAGAGAAAGAGTTTATGCAAAAAGGACAATGCACATCCCAGTTAAGAAAATGAAAAAGAGGTGACTTTAATTTTCCATAAACCAAAGTTTTGAGAACATGAATGCTAGGCTTGAGAACAAATATTTGTAGTAGGTATATATGCTGAAATAAATAAGCATGGTGACAATGACATTTCAGCAACAAGAGGAAAGGTGATTTTTTTGTGTGTGTGTAATAGCTGTGTATCAAAAATTAGTATAAATGACATTTAAGGACTTTGTCCTTAAAGCACACATATTTGGTCTTCATTGTATTCCGCTTTGGATATCTGAGTATAGACACGGAATATTTGTTTCCTCTCTTATTTGTTCTGTACACACAGCCACCATATCATTGATTATTAGCTGTGCATGTTTATCACATAAATGGACTAGAGTATGAGTTAATTAATAGAGAAGGAAAGTGCTGAAGTTGAGTTTATATTAAATTGCAAACAACCTTCCTTTAAATAAATAGATAATGCAAAGTCCAAATACTTTGACTTTCTGAGCATGAGCAAATATTATAGTAATTTGTCCCCAGAGAAAGATAGAGATGTTTTCCTGTATACTTTGTTGTCCTTTAGCATTTAAAAGAATAGCAATAGTGGTGTCATATACAGATAACATGGATTAGGTACATAATTGTGACTAATTGCTCTCCTAATGACACAGCATGTATTTGATATAGTTCCAGTTGACCTCTTCATGTTGTGTTGTGTAACTGGCTGATTAGAAACACAATTTGAATGCAATTTATTTGAAAGATTTTTTCACAAATAAGTGCCCATATTGACAAATGTTTTGCCAAACAATGTGATAAATGAAATTTAGAATAAATTAACCATTAATTGTATCTACACACTTAATCTTTAAGTAGTTATTATTACTATTCATAGCTTTGTGTACTACCAGATTTGAAATGATGGTATAAGAAAGGTGCTATCTTTATATGTGATAAGTCAGACTTCAAAATGTCCCAGCATATGTCCTTCCTGGCATATTAAGTGGGCTTTAGGGAATTTTGTGTTTCATGTGAAAATGCTTTTCCCATATTTGTGGACAGTTACAGTTATATATTTTCATCACTTTTCATAGACTCTTTCTGTCCTGTCTCTGGTACATCAGGTCTCGCTTCTGTTTCTTCCTTGTCAATGGGAAAATCCACAAACTGTATTTCCACACCCACAGGACTCCCTTTCTTGAACATTTCTCTTGAACTGACCCATTTGGCATTGCCACAGGGTTCTTCCCTTAGTTATAGGTAGATACTTGCTCTCTTGTATCTCTGAAGTGTGTGATGGAGTAGATTGGACAGGGAATACCCTTGGAAAGTTACCCTTCCTCATATCAGTGTAATTAGTTTTATGAGTAAGCTTAGTCATCCAACTTAAACACTAGAGATAAGGCTTAGTGACTTTACCTGGATAATGTTTGGGGGTTTTTTCTTAATGAGTTGTAAACTTAATAGTAGCAGCAAATTTGCCCTGCTGCTTTTCCTTTATATTTCTCTGCATTAATGGGAACTTTTGCCACTTGCTTAGTAGTGCACAGAGCTGGGACTTATTTTTTCTGTTCAATCTGCAATGTGCTTTTTCCTAGGACTGGAAAGCCTACTATCATTCCCATGATTTGATTAGCAATGTAAATATATAGATGAATTGTTTTAATAAATCAAAATGCTTGGGAAGCATATGTCTCAAAGAAAAAAAAAAAGACTCCTCTTGAACTACTCAGTGCAGTATTCTGTTTGTTCACCATTAGTTTTTATTACAGACTTGTCTCCCTGGAACATTGTTTATATATTTCTTGCAAATAGGAGACAGGCTTTTCCAGGTGTCCACAATACGTTTCTGCAATTCTTCTTTGTTCATGTAGGGGCTTTCTCAGCTACCATTTGTTTAATTCACTCCAAATTTTTATGCCTGTATTTAAACCAGGTGACTGTAATGGCCAAGGCACTAAAACTGTGGGTCAGAGCTGAGAGTCACTGTTCATATGAAGAGTTTTATTTGCTAGAGTAAGGATTAAAGGATTGCAGCTCAGACCTATGCAAAAAAATCCCCCCAGTTGTTAGTTTAAATGCATGCATGCTGAGAGTCTCACATGGCATGAAATTCAAGGTTGCAAAAAAGCCTCTTTATTCCAAGGAAGAAGAGTGATTTCAAATGCTTTCCACTTCATCATTTTCCCATTCAGTGTGTGACTGCTCCAAGCCTTTGGAAACACTCTCAAATACTGACTTACAGATCTTGTAAAATGTTTGTCTAGGGCTGAGACACATTCAGCAGGGGCAATGGCTGAAACAATTACTATCTCCAGCTGTCTGCCTCACTTCCCTGATGAAAGGTACAGTCCCTGCTCCAGGGACTTTTTTTCCTAAAATGCCATGGTTTATGGTAAACTGCCACAGATTTTACTTTACATGGAAGCATTGGACTGTACACTGTAGCACAGCTGTTCTTGCTAGAGAGGTTGTTCACACTTTATCCTGACTCTGCTCTTCCTCAATCTGAATGGCATAAATGTGGCTTGTGAACATCATGCCAGCAGCTGGGTGCTCCAATGCCTTTTGGGTGTCAGTCTCAGTGGTCCTTCTATGTGGCAGAGCAGGGTAGTGAACCATGGAGTTTAGGGTTATATTCACTGCTCTGTGATAGTTCAGAGAACTGAAGAGGCGGCTGGAAGAGTGCCTGCAGGTTTTACTACACCACATTTGTAGTTTGTCTGTGGACTGTGTTAGTGGCTGTGCAGAAGAAACATGCCAAGAAGTCCACTGCTATCAAAGGATTCCCCTCCATGCTCCCACTCTCTTAATACTCTGCATAAAACTGGATGCAGAACTGGCTCCTGCTCTCATAACAACAGCAGTATGTTCCTTAAGTAGGCTTACAATTTTACTAGCTCCGCTTCTGTTTCCTTAATCCATTGCATGTTTGCTCTTGTTGCTCTGTGCTGCATCTTAGTACTGCTGCCATTCCCATGTTGTTTCACTGTAATTAACATGAGGTACAACAGGTGTGATAAGTTACTAAACTGTTTCTGAAGATCTTCCCACTACATTATGTTGTTCTTGCTAGTTTTTATTCGTACACAAATGTGGCATTTTGACACAGTCTAAATTAAGTGTTAACAAATAAATCTCCTTTGTCCGTTCAACAGTGGTAAGTATCTGTTTGAAATCTAATTCTCCTTCCCTCACCTCTCTTTTGTACTTTACAGTGTGGGCCAGGCTCCAGCACATATGTTCGTACTCAGTGGGTTACTTCAGAGGCAGCCCCTTTCACTTTGATGACACTATTTATGGAGGCAGGCACTGCTCTGTGTGAACAAGGGTACAGCGTCTGACCCTTCGGAAGGCTTGGGATGGCTGAAGTCTGGAGTCAATCTCATGATCTTTAACACAGTTAGATGATTTATTCCTGTTGTTGTCTTTTGTTATCATCCACTTAGTGCAATTAAATTGCAGAAGTCCTGATTTACTAAGGCACTTGAGCACATGTCAGGCTCTAAAAGTTCTTAGACATAACTTCCAGTACACGTTTATATCCTGGTGAATTCAGTTTTGAAATAAAAAAACCCTTAGGCACACGCGTGGAAATAAGAATATTCCTTGGCTTTGCCAAACAGAGATGGCTTGAAGGACACATTTTGTTACTGTGTTGAATTGGGGCCTAATAGAGAACAGCCGTAGTTTTTCAGCTACAAACCACTGTGTATAAATCTTGGGGACAGCAATGTTGAAAATAACAGCTATTATCTGCAGAAGCTTCATTGCAGCTATGGAAACTCAAATGCCTGGCTAATTAAAGTTTGGCTACACCCATAGCATTGTGCAGATATTTTAACACAACCTAGAGTGAAGACCTTTAAACCCATCCAGCATTCAATGCTTGTCAGTGACGAAGCAAACGTGCCCTGAAGGCACACTCTTCCCAAGTAGCCTGCAGCTTTGATTGTCTCTGTACTATGTTTGGCAGCTGGTAGCCTGGGCTACTGCTATAGGAAACTCTCTGATTTAGGCCCTGGATTGCTAAAATAAATCCAAAGGCATTGCATGCTGTTTTTCTCTCCCTATTTCCAAAGACTGTTTTGTACACAGAACAAAATCATAACCTTTAATGACTGCTTCGTGAGGCCTATCTCAATGGAGTATTTGCTCACAGAAAGGATGGATTTGGGGGTAAATAGCCTGATTAGCATCATCCCCTTTGTAGCCAAACTTCTGAACTGTGTTTGGCTGCAAGATAATTCTGTTGATCCTAAGCTTCTGGTAGGATAGTTAAACAGTCATTTTTCAAAAGATAATCAGCCTCCTTAGAGCTCTCTGGTGGTTGAAAAACAGCAGTAGGGGTGTGGGTGTGGATTCACTCCAAAGAAAACTGCCTGTCTGTGTGACTACAGTGGTGTAACGTGGGAACAAGCAGCTGGGGCTTCCATGGCACTATCTAGGAATTTCGAGAAAGCTATAGGAGAGAAGGTGCACAGCACTGTTTGCACAGGTGTGACACTCTTGGGTCACTCTATATGTGCTACAGCAGTGGCCACTACAAGCATAGCAAATCTCGTACACTGTGATGTGCTGGACTCTGCACAAACAAAATCAAGCCTTCAGTTCCTTCAACTGCAGATTAGCTGTAGTGTTGGTTGGAGGATGGTTGTAGGTTGGCTGTAGAGTTGATCTGCATGAATGCTGTGGACAGTTTTATGGGAACAATGAGTGTCTCTGCTTAGTCAGAGACAGTGCTAAGCATCCGGAAACCCTTGATCAATATGGATGTGGAGCAGTGACAACAGAATGACTAAAGCCAGCTAAAGCCAGCTTTGACTGTTCTAGTCAAAGCTATGACCAAGAGAACAAAGGTGCTAGGCAGATTAAGGTTCCTAAAGAAGACCATAGATATTATTGTGTTTTATTAGACTATTTTCATTTATTTTTTGAGAAATTTTAGATATACCTATTAAGTATTTGACTACCTATAAACACTCAACCCACTGGAGACTTACATAAGCTGGATTTTTACATGGGCATTTCTTGAACTGTACTACTAACTGAATGTTAATGTAGAGTTTTTGTTATCCTAACATTGTCAAAAAGAAGTAATTACCATTAAAAAAGCCTTCTGGATTTGCTAGAAAATGTGGGGCAAGAGATGGTGGTATAACTTATTCTGTGGTCCAGGGAGTCTAGGGAATCAAACAGGTTATCTGATAAATTTAAATGTTTAATGGACTCGCTTAACAGATATAACCATATATTATGTACACGTTGAGGAGACAGGCTCAGTGATTCTTAGGAAATTATCAAATAAAATGGAGACATATGTATTGCATCATAATCTCATGATATTTCCTTTTCTTGTTATTTGTCTCCTGTTTTACCAGCACAAAACTCTGCATTGTATGTCTATCAAAACTGGATGACCAAGCTGAGTCCAATAAGAACAGAGACTTAGACCCAAGTGGCAAGTAATGTGAGTGGGATCTGGTGGCAGTAGAGGTTTGGCTGTGGATAGGAAGGAGTTAAAAAATGGTCTGATTCTGGTACAAAAAATGAAATGAGGAAACAGGTAAATTAATTTAAAAATAAACAAACAAAAAACAAAGAAAAAAACCCCAAAAACCCAACAAAAATCCGTCCTCCCCAAAAGCCAAAATTCCAGTGCAAGTCTTTGCCTCTCTTCCTCCCCTTACCTACCTTAAAATTTTAGCAAAAGAAGGGAAAGATCATTTGAAAAGTAGTTATTAAGTATTATAGCGTGGTTTTTCTCTTAATGGCAAGTGACAGCCCTCAGAGGCAAAGTGCCCTCCCTTGAACAAACCTGAGGAACTCTGGATTTTTGTTGTAGAAAAATATTACTTCTTCTAAGGAAGGTGAAAGTCTTACAACAAGAAATGAATACTCTGATGAAAGAGAAAGGGATCTATTGTAAATGGGACACCCTACCAGATGGAGTTCACGAATCCTTTTGCACTCATCAGGCCTCTTCACTATGGGGTGCAGCTGATCAGAAAAAGCAGGGTGGAATGATGGAGAAGTCCATTATTCTGCATGTAGATAGAAAATTTCCAAAAGAGGAACAAATAGAATGAACAGTAAATAATTTCTCAAGTCCTTTTTTTTTTTTTTTCTCAGATAATTTATTCCCAGATCACAGAAGGTTATCCAGAATGTCATCAGAGAAAAGCTAGCTAATTTTTTAAGTGTTCATCTTAGGATCTTAGGAAGGTTGTCACAACAAAAGCTTTAATTATGGGGAATAAAGAGGAGTTGAGAAAACCTGAAACATCACAGGGTTTTACAATAAATTATTAAAAGTAGTGATAACTTTTCAGGACCTCTCTTCACAGTTTCAGAGGAACTGAAGTATGAAACTGCTTAACTACTGTGGTATAGAGTGTAACAAAAGAACAGTGATGCAGAATCAGACACATGCTGATAGCAGCCATGGGAAATACTTTGGAAAGAGGTTAAAAACAGGGTAACCATGCAGCCCATGCATCCATGTTTCCCTAGCACTTTTTCCCAGCCTCCAAGAAATTAAAATGTCTTCCTAGAAAGACGTGAGATTTTTGAATGTATTAGTTGTCCATATTTTGTGGATTTTTTCCTCCACAAATTCACCTGTTTACTTTCTGACACCATGTTTGCCTTTGCCAACATTAAGTAAACGGGGTAATAAAAGCCTCCTATTTCTTCATTCATTTCATAGCGCAGATTTCTTGCATTAGAAGAAGAAGTGAAAAGCTGCTTCCTACTCATGTCTTCCTTCTCTGTGCCTCTCACAATTAACTGATCTTATTTGTTCTTATTTTGTTCTCTCAGTCACCTCCTCTTCAGCCTGAGGAGAGTCTCTAATTTTTTCCTGTAGAAAGGCTGTTCCTAGCCCATTATCCTTGCTATCTCATTCTGTGCTTTTTCAAGTCTTCAGATAAGATGGTCAGAGCATATAATGTTTGAAATGTCAGTGCATGAGGAGTTTATGTATGGTATGGAGTGTAATCCTTATCTTTATAATCCTCATTTACTGAATAATTATGCCATGATGTACATTTTCTTACACACAGGGCAGTCTGTGATGTATCAGTGACCTCTCTGCAATGGGATGCTTCTTATTTTTTGTGACACTTCTCAGTTTATGTGGTGAATCATATACATCAGAGGATTCTTCACCAAAATGAAGTTCAGAATTACTAGTTTTAGAAAGAAAAATCTGAAAGTGGGGTTTTAAGACCATACTTAAGCCCTATAGTTAGGGCTTAATATTATATATGACCCTAGTAACTCGTAGTCTATAGCTACATTATTGTATTTTTTGGCTGCCAAACACCCACATATAGGATTTTATCCACTTTTGTGCCAGCTCTTCAGTTACTGTTACAAAATATAGAGCAGTCAATCTTGAAAACATCTTATCTGGTTTATCTGGTCTCCCTTGCCATGAGGGGACAGGACTGGTATGAAGCACTTATCTCTGAAAAAGTCCTTGGATTGAAGATGACAACATCCAACAACCTTCATGAAAATCAAGAGGAGTTCCTGTTGGTTTTCCTTATTACATCCTTTAATGTGCTGTAGAAATTCTTAGTGTTTGAAAACTGTTAATGTATAATCTCTGCCAAAAAATCATCAGCATCCTCTGAAATGCTTCTGCCCAAGCATATCATACAGTGATCTAATGTGCTATTTCCAATAATTTCTGCTTAGTTAGGTACACAATAACAATGGTATTACATGTATTCAGTCAAATATTTTTATTCATACAATACATATCAAATTTATTTTAGCAGTTTAAATAAGTGAGTTTAATGTCTATTTAGTCAAGCATTACTATAGTGAGGACTTCAGTAAATTAGAAATAAATGAATCCAATTAAAGAACACGTCTGTGAAATTTGGTATGTCATAGGCATGAATGAGTTGTTTGCACAGCAACTGTAAAGAAATCATTAATGATTAACCATCTAGAAGAGGTTTAATCAAGGATAAATGATATAAGACATAGTTAAAAACATTTGCATTGAATGGAAATTCTGAAAAAATAAAAGAAGGTTTTGCATCAGTAGTGACATGAGTAGCCTCAGGAAATGTATTTTCTTTATCTGTGGTGATGTGCAGCCAGGGGCTGAAGCTGAAGTTAGCTTAGGAATGTTAGTTATTGTGCATTGATCCAACAAAAACATGAAATGTAACAGGTGAGACAGAAAATATCTTGCCAAATATGTGTTACTAACAATAGCATATAGTTATCTTCAGAGCTAGTATTCAGCAAAGTTAAGGTAAGGATTATCAGAAGCAAACAGTGCTGGGTTAAATTTGACTCTATCAAAACAAAAAAATCCCCTTGGCAGGCTTGATGGTAAACTCAGGGAAGTACCAAATGCTTGCTAAAGTTCCAGGATATGTGATTCATCCAGTACAGCACCAGTAACCTGTGAGAGGGTTAGAACTGATCTAGATCATTTGGCTACTGGATCAGTGTCTGATGGGTGTCATTGGTATTCAAGGTATATATTTTTAACACATAAAAATATTAAGAATTCTGAGATGTGAAAATCTAGCCTGGATAAGAGCAGTCTTTTGCACTGTTGTTGGTCTGACTTTCTGCAAAATGGAAATCATTCTACAGGGCTATGAGAGATCTTAGGTTTATGTGACACTAATTCCTAAAGATGTGCTGCCTAATTGCACTTGCTGATGCATTAGGGTGACGTTGATTTTGATGGGCTAGGAAGTCTAGTAAATAAAGGCAAATGCAGGTCTCCTTTTTGGAGCCAAAGATGGTGAGGCATGTAGCTTGCAATGACAAACTCTACCTTCAGACTGCTGAAAAATCTGCCTCATCATGATTGTCTAGAGGCCAGGATGTTTTTTTTTAACTTCAGCTGGTAGTGAGTGCATTCTGAGGTGAGAAACCAAGCATAAAACATATAAAATTTCTCTTGCAGTAGTTGTCTAGAGGAAACCGTCAGACATTTGTGTTAAGTGACCCATACAGGAAAATTTGTGCTTCAATTTTTCTGAACTTATCAAACAACTGAATTAAACTTCCTGAGTTGGATTACTTTGTCTTTAAAAGCAAATATGGAAATATGATATTATGTAAGTGGATCTCATGGCTGGACAAGCTGTAAACTTTGACTCAACAAGATGTAAACAGCCACTGTTGTTTGTGCTATTTATGGAGATAAATGGGTGCCTGGAACTTAATGAAGGGATCTGATACACAGAACTCATACTTCTCTGAGTAGATGTATGGCTTAGCCATTAGGTGTACTAATAAGCAATTATTTGAAAGATTTCTGGAGGGTTTTTCCAATTACTTTGGTGAGCTGTAGGACTGGCCTATATGGGACTATTCACTCAAGAAGTTTTAGAAAGGAGGTTTGCTAAGATTATCCCAAATACTGACAGAACGACCGAGGCAGGGAGTAACTTTGAGGTTGCACAACTGAATGTCTGCTTAGTTTCATAACAAGCAGTGAGGTTCAATAGCTTTTTCCTCACTTTGTCCTGAAGTTTGCCTTCCTGTACAAACTCGATGAAACCTCATTCTGACTGGTTCTGAAAGGGAATCCCTCCTGAAGGGATTGCATATGCTCCTCCTCACAAATCGCGTGAGCAGACCAAGGCCTTTGTAAACATTTCTGAGACACATTGTACACGAACCGAGGACACAGCAGATGAAGAAACTGTCTGTTTTGTTGTACCATCTGCTGATTTAGGAAGCCATGAAGACAACAAACAGCCAGAATCTGTTCTCTTTTCACTCATCTGCTGAATGGTAATCTGTTAGCATTGCATGAGCTGGAGTGTGGAAACGTTAAAAGTCGCAGGCATTGTTTAAAAGTAAAAGAATGATATATTGCAGTGTTGTGGTCAGACATGCATGAGAAAGCGCCTGATTTTTACCACCTTCATGTCTGATTGTAGCCAAACTGCAATAACTCAGAAAAATTAATGACGTTAACACCTTTAGTTTAATCTCATAGTTTCTATTGTTAGACTGGCAGCAAATCTGACAAATATAATTTTTCTGATTTTTAACTAAAAGAAATTAAGAGTGTGTATGACCCTATCCAAAGATTTTTCAAGCATAGAGGAAATGAAGGATATACATCATGTATTCAATAGAAATGATAGTGCAACCAATTGTAATTAAACCTTGTTTTCATTGTCATGAACAGTATTTTCTGCTTTGCTTCAGTCAGGTGAATGATTGTATCCATGATGCAGGAATCCGTTGCACTAAGATCACATGATGCTTTTACTCTCAGCTTGTACTTCATGAGTTATTTAACGTGTAAGGAGTGATGTGGGTGTAGGTTATCCAGTGTTTGTCAGGTTTTGATGCTCCAACAGTACCTTTTCATCCAATGCTGTAACTCCACATATGAAAACTGAACTTCTGTTAATCTTTAGCGTGTCTAAATTTAGTGTCTTTTGAAGGAATGAAATGTGCAGTAAACGTCTGCCTCTTTGTAGGTTATCTGTGTATTCTCAGTTACTGCATGTGTTTTTTCTGTTATTTTTCCTTTATGGCATGTAGTGGTAGTAATGTAGTAATGTAAAAAGATACTTTTCCTTGCAGTTCTGCAGAAATTTTCTTGAACTGAGCATTTTTCCTCTTCTTTTCCAAAGGTTATGTTGGCTATTACTCTGGATATATAAAATCTGTATTCTTGAGTCTGGTTGTCCTTCTTAAGTACTTTTGGATGAATCTGGGTATTATTCTTTACTAATGGGTGTCATTCTTTTACCTCTTTCTCTGGACACATCCTATTTACCTGCTTTTTTTGTGTTTGAGAGCATTTTTCAGGGCTTAAGTTCTCTTCTGTTTCATAGGCAACACTGTCTTTAAGCAAGGAGTATTAATATCTTGAAAACTATTTGTGCCTTTAGCAGTCTAATATCAACATCTAGTCTCACTTCTATAGTGAGTAATCCCAAACATCATCCTATTAACTGAAGAAACACAATTACAGTAAAAGCCCAGCTTGTCTGCACAGTTTTAGTTTGTTGTGAGTCACTCTGGACCTCTGTCTTCCCAATGTTATTTCTGTCAGTGCTCACCCTTTCCTCATATTTTTTCCTTCAAAATGCCCATATAAAAAACCCAAAAACCCTCTCATTTTCTTTTCATTCTGATGGTGAGCTCTAACCACATGCTTAGTCACCGAATTTGTGCAAACTCTCCTGTTTGCTGAGAATCAAGGTTTTGTGGTGCTCTGATATTCCCTTACATTTTTTGAGGGGGGTCCGTCTGCTCGTGATTCATTATCTCTTCCTCAAACTTTGATTAGCTAGACTGTTGCTACCTTGTTTCACATAGTACATTTTGGCCATGGTAGTAGGCAGAAAGCGCATTCTAAAGCTGAATTTTGAGAAGATTTCACATAAGGGTTGCAGATTCACCTGGCATCCAGGTCATGTACAAACAGATTGGCTTCCTCTCCCAAACATTCCGCTCCTTCAGCCCTTGTCCTTCAACATCTTTGCAGCTTGCTATAGCTAGATGTCTTTGTAAAGAATGTTTTGTACTCAGCCTTCAGATGCTTCACTGTAGAGAAATGCAGTTGGTACAGTCATCAGTCCTCAGATTTTTGTGGTGTACACGTCGTATACCTATAAATGCTTTCAAGATTAGGTTCAAGCTTTATGAAGAGCATTGAAAGAGCCAGAGACATGGCATAGAGTGGAAATATTTCTGGGAGTTAGATCTGAGAAGAAAATGGGAAGCAGCCTATTGTAGCAAGGGGATTTTATGCTTTGTCTTCTTAACTTGCTTACAGTGAAGCCTGGTAATCCAGTCTGTAGGTGCCTGATACATTGACCATACCAGCCAGATTCTCATATGGGGAGGAACGACAAGAGGAAAAATAATACAATTTTTGAACCATGTGCTACCAAAAGCATATGCATTCACGTTCTCTGAGGAGTCAAAGAGGACCTAGAATTTCCATCCAACTGTGGAAAGAATGGCTGTTTCCCATCATGAAAAGGTGGAGGTCTTCAATGTGTTTCCCTTTGCAAAGAAGCATCACTTTGGTCTTGTCTGGATTCAGTTTGATCCATCTGTTCTTCATTTAAGAGCTAATTTCCTGTAGTTATTCTGATGTTTTATAGTGATGATAGTTGCATCAGAAAATGAGATAAATAGTAGATTGTCAGCAACATACTGTTAGCAATTGAACACATGCCATATCACTCTCTCTCTCTCAGCAGTCTCATGTAGATAGATGTAGATTGTATGGATCCCTGTGGGATCCTGAAGGTGAGGACCTTGGAGGAAGAGACTTGTATCCACCACCTTTTTTTTAATTATACATAGAACACAAGATGCTGTACTAGTGTGTGGCTGTTACTGTGTAATAGAGGATTCAGGTGTCTGAGAATAAAAATGTGGATATTATAGTTCCATGTTGGTGAAAGTTTTATAAATTCCTTTAGGAAGTTGTCAGAATTTTCATCTGTAGTTTGTATATTACTACGAGTCCTGCTTTTTCTAGTCTTTTGTCTCACAGTGCATATGGATATACTCAAAAATGTTTTCATTTCTTCGTGGAATATCTTTTTGTATCTGATACTGAAGCCACTGGACTCTTCCTCCATGTTTTCTTTTCTTTTTCCTTTTTAACTTCTGGTATTTATCTTGGGCAGTTGCTGATGGTGTTCTGGTATCTCTCTTGGTTGTTCTGAAGGGCAACTCTTCTAGGACAGGGTTGAGATGGTATTGAATCATGACTCAGTGGTGAATAAAGT
Organism: Phylloscopus whistleri; assembly: GCA_017589585.1. Classification (NCBI taxonomy): domain Eukaryota; kingdom Metazoa; phylum Chordata; class Aves; order Passeriformes; family Phylloscopidae; genus Phylloscopus; species Phylloscopus whistleri. Next base: position 3,604,988 of record JADMLD010001389.1, on the reverse strand, counting down.
CTGGTATTTCATCTGCAAAGAGAGCACAGGAGACTTCTTTTTCTAAGGGAAAACTTTACATCTGGCAGCAAGAACTTCAGGTAGTTTTTTATTATCATTTTTTAAATGAACTTACTGTTTAAGCAACTGGCTGCAAATACAAGCTTGTGTTGTTAATTCTAAGGTGTGGTGAGCCCTCACCATAGCAATACCAAGGATGTAGAAAAGTGACACAGAATGGCATGCAAGGTTTTGGTAAGTCTGGTTTGACTGTTTTGTTGGGGTTTTTTTCTGGTTTCCATGACGTAGAAACATTGCAGAGAGTGGTCTCTATATTCTGGAATGCTTGGCCCTTTCACATATAACAGTAGACAAGCAGTGTTGGAATGACAGTGTGGTCTGAATACCAGGGTGGTATTCTCCTAGTGTTTTAAAACTTTTTCACTGACACAAGAAAGCAGCAGATGGTTACAGGGTGGCAAAAAACAGAGATGGGCAGTTAATGGCAGGAGCACAGAGCTATGGATTCTCCAGCAAAATCAGAGGTAAAAGGGTTGGTAGGCTCAAAACCAAAATACAACCTCCTCATATTCCTAAGGCTCTTAATTAACTTAGTTTTGATTAATTTTAATGTCTGGTGGTAATATTTTCTCTATCTGACACTGAGAACACAAAACCGTTCCTCTTCTTATAATCAAATAGTCAGGGGGAGTATGTATATCAGGATGAGAGTAACAGTTTTTTCAAGGCTATTGATAGAATCTCGTGCATTGCAACAGTTAAGTATGAAGACTGTTTGAAATCTTTTGTGTTTCATATAAGATGGAGATAATTTCCTAGGAATCAGTTATGGAGACAGATACTTTGCATGTCAATTCAAGGTGTCTGGATGAAAATTTTGAGGGTAACCACGGGAAAGATTCATGCTTTCAAAATATGTGGATGAGCCATACCTGTCAAAGAGGCCAAAGCAAATCCCCATACTCAGATGCTTTCACTGCAGACAGGATATTTGAAATGCAGATATTCTACCAGAGATCTACCTTTATTAAAGCCAAAATTTGAAGAAATTACCTCACTAAGAACTAATTTCGCATTACAAAACACTATTTATATTGGACAAATCTTTGTCTGCTATGGACTGGAATCAGCATAGGCAGTGCAGTTCTAATGTCAGGGATTTACTTTCATGTGTTCTATATACACAGACACATATACATTGTCTGAATTGCCAAAAAACCCTAAGCCTCTGCAAACAAGTTTACCTTTTATCAGGTGCAAAAAAAAAAAAAAAAAAAGAATATTGTAGAACTGTGATGAATTAATCTGTTAGTTGTGCATGTTTATCGATGGCTGCTGTGATATAAGATTCATCTTATTTTCACTTTTTTTTTTTCCAGTGACTTATCAAGTTTATTCTTCTACCCCTGACTTTTATCTGAAAACATTTCAGTATACTAAGCTGTAATATGCTTGGGTTGTGATGCAGTTTCTTTCTAAAAAAAGTTAGACTCTTATGGCTTACACATCAATATTTGTGTGATTATAGACCAAGATATTGTTGCTAAAGCTAGGTAAAACATTTATTATAAATATAATTCATTAAGTGTTAATGGAGGTTAGGTTTAGATGGTGTATGCGATAATGTGTGAAAGAATATGTTTCCTCCTTGACTGCTTAAGAGAAGCATTATTCTTCCCTTATCCCCGACTTCTCTACAGATAACACAAAGGAAAAAAAAAAAAAAAGAATCCTTCCTCTTTTCCTCCAGGTAGGTAGGTCAGGAAGAAGCTCTTGCTTTGCTTTCTTTTAATAAATCATTGTCAGAATAGGTTCCGTATGACTACATGAAAGCTGGAGACCTCATTTGTTACTCCCCCGGGTATCAGCAGACGTGCAGATGTGTGCAGAGGAGTGCAGTCCAATGCATGTGCCCTCGTTATGCTTAGTAAGACATTGTGAACAGTGCCAGTTTTCCTTCCTTTTATGTATTCTTTAGTTTGAAGAAACTAATGCCAAACTTCAAAAACTGATGTTATATATAGCTCCCCATAGAAAATCTCTATTATCTTGTGAGTGAGGGTTAGGCTATTTAAATCACAAGATTTATATTTACTTAGCTGTTTTCTCTGACTGGTAAACTGGTATAAGAAAGTAAAAATTAATGAAGAAACGTCCATAAGACCCGTAGAAGAAAAAAAAAATTACAAAATTGCCTGAAACAACTTAAACGATGAAAAATACAACCTTAGAGATCAAGTGTTTCCCATTAAAAATTATTTTGTTGATTTTATTTAGTCTTCTGTATGGGCTGTTATGTGCACTCCACATACACACATGTGAACACATACACACATATAATACACACATGGTAAGTTTGTAGTTGTACAGTTAAGAGAGTTTTGAGGAAAATGTATCCTATTTACTGCTTAGCTATGTGACCAATGTAGAACTGTAATACAAATCTCACAAATATCCATCCCATTGCTTTTTATTACTGAAGAAAGTAGATCAGGATGATAACAGCTGGATGCAAAAAGCAATCATATTTTCAGTATAAAAATAGTGCTATTGCTTAGTAAGCTATACTCCATAAATGTATTAGGGGGATATACTGGCTTGCCCTGGATGGTTTTATTCTTTTTCCTTAAAAATATCTTTTGCTTCCACCCCCCACTAAGAAGAAAGGAATGTTTTCCATTAAGACTTGAAGTGAGTTTGTTTTTCACTTTTGCCTTTCATATAGGGATACTGAATATAAAGGACTACAGCTCTCCCTGGATCAGGTCACTGCTACCAAGCCGGCGTTCTCATACGCAAATTCAACTCCGACCATAACGGATAATAGAAAGGGAAGCAAATCTCGCCTCTCGAGCACAAAGTCAAAATCAAGGACATCACCGTACCCACAGGTAGCTGTCATTGAAAAAGTAAATTAAATATTTTTGATTATCTTGATTTTGACTGGTACTTTACCCAAGTAACTAGAAGAATGTGTTACTCAGAGGGAATAAAGGATGGCAGGTTATACAAGCTTGAGACAGGAATATGTTTCTTTAAACCACTTCTAAAAAGCTGGAAACATTTATGTTTCAGCATGCATAATAAATCATTATCAGCAACAATAGGAGCACAGGGCTCAGAGTTAACGAGAAGCGGACAGCAGTACAAGTGAAAATGTTGGTTTTGAAATACTTGGTTTGAGAAGACTGTGAGTTTTGCCATTTGAGAAATCTTGTAGTTTTTTACTTGGTCTTTACTAATTCCAACAAATCTAGAAAGCTTCCAGATATCTGATAGCAGTTAATCCTGAAATTGTAGTAAAGAGGAGTGAGTTTTGATGAGGGAAAGCAGTCAGCCAACTTGGTGAATTGGAACAAGAAAATCTCTACTTTTCTGTGTGTAAAGCTTTGAAAGGACGATAAGAGTAGGAGGTGGTCATTGGCATCAATAGACTTTAATTTCCCAGATTTCATTTTAAAGTCTAACATGTAAGGAAAATGTCCCAGCTTGGAGAATAGACCAGACTCAATTGGGTCTGTGAACTGAAACTTACACAATACATTTATGCAACTGATTTCTGCAGGCAATGTCACAGCACTCATATCCTTACACTAAACTTTAAGCTCAGAAAACATGTTTGTTAAAATAACCATGATGTTTACTAATGAATCAAGTCCTACTGCTCTTATGCCTCTACATAAGAGGACATAAATGGATATATAATCAAACAGGATATAAATGTATTCATTCACGATGTAACATTGAAGAGCTATGTATTTTTAAAGAGCCTAATATTTAGTATAATATTTAAAGAGCCTCAATATAAACTGATAATGACCTTAATAACTACAGTTTCTCTGCAGGCACAATGTTTTCTAAATGGACTCTAAGAGTGTGCAATGTGATCCCAAATGTCTACATCACTTCCCTGTTTTTTTTTCTTTTTCCTCTCAAATGTACCAAGCATAAGAATTTCACTTAAATGACATCTGCTTTTGGCACAGGAAATATTTAATTGAGCACCTAGATATGAATTCCTAATTTTAAGAATCTAACTTTTCAGAGGTTATTCTATCTCACTTGTTCATACATGTTTCTGTGGGTTGTTAAAAAAGCCTTTTTCTTGAATGTACTACATCAAACAATTGTAATCATGTTTAAAAGAATTGGGGAAGACACGTACAAATAATTCTAAATTCAATTTTTAGGACTGTCTTTGATACATTTTAATTACAGTTTATCTTGCCTTATACTGTCCTTTCCAAAGTATTCATTTGATAGCAGGACAATTGCAGCTGAAGACTTGTTATCCTTCCACATCTATCAGATTTCTGAAAGTATGACCTCCTTATTCTTTCTGTCACCAGAAAGAAATAATGAATGAGCAGTGCAGCATTGTGACTTTTGGTTTATCAGGGATTGTTGTCTGAAAGCCCAGTGTGCTTAGGCTCCACTTTCATTTTGTATCCTCATTACCAGCTGCCTGATATTAAAGTCACATATTTCATCATTCAAAAAGAAGCAGCCATGTTAGTTTAGTAGCCAATATCTTGAAAAATGGTCATACCATTCATTGCAGCCCATCACCACAAGTAATGCTGGCAGCTTGGCTTTGCCTCCCTCTCATCCTTCTCCACCACTGAATAAACTGCTGAAAGACTAAGAGAAGCTGTTGTGAAGAACATGCAGCAGGTGGCACAGCCTGTGTCCCTCAGTCTTCTGCCCATGTAATTTGCCAGTCAGTAGAGGAGAATTAGAGTGTGACTTAAAAGTCACAGCTGAACAGCGAGGTCACGGGTTTTGGCTTACATAGGAGCCTGAGCTGTGGTGAGGAAAGGAAGCAGGAAGTTTATTAGTAAGATAATGGCAGTGGGCAAAGTACTTCTTAAAGTCAAGGGCACCTATGAGATTTTAAAGGTACATAATTTCTTTCCCATGTTTTTCCTTTCCTTTCCTTTTTTTCTTTTTCCCTTAACATTTACTTTGCTTCTCTCTTGAAGAGAAAAATAAATCATATGCTTTATTGGGTATTGACTGAGAATCCTTCACCTTGCCAGCTGTGTGTCCCTAAGATAGGTACACGAGATGTGAACAGTATGAAAATTATACTAATCTAGTTCAGCTGAATTTTTACTACTAGGGCAAAAAGTAGATGTTTCACTCATCTAAGACATGACGTTTTTTCCTCAAATCTCACGCAAAAGCAAATATAGCATAATGTGGGTCTTGCAGACTCTTAAGTAAAACTGAGTTCATTAAACTGGAGGCATTGGTCAGCATCTGATTAACACTGTGTGCTGCTAGTAGTGTGGGCTAGTGGGTTCTGTGAAACCAGCCTCAGGCAGGGGAAAGGCAAGCAGAGAGGAGAGCAACCCCAAATTTGTGTCACAGCTGCAGAATTTGCTCAGAGAGCTTGAAGAGTGCTTTTCTAGTCCTGTACCACCAGAGAGGTGCAGAGCTGAAAGACATGATGTGAAAAAAAAAGCAACCAGGCAGATGAAGATCTGATGGATATTTGCAGAAAAAAGAAATCCTAAGTTGGTGAAAAGATGCCTGTAGTCTTCCCCCACAATATAATCATCATCATCATCATCACCATCATTGTGAGGGCCTCCCAAAATCTAGTCCTGCACCTTTGTGTTCCCAAAAACTAGCCTAGGACCTCATTTATTCTGTACACAGGCAATAGCATCAAGACTGGAAAAACATTTTAATTATGATCATTTGAACTGCTTTGGAGTTTAGTGCCCCTTTAATGATAATTGTATAAAAAATATTTAAATTGCCTGTTGTCTGCCAGCAGTGGAAAGGTTTCATGGTGAGATCTGGATAAATCTTTATTGCTTCATATCTCATCTTAATTCTTGGATAAAGATTTATGTATACATATATATATGTATATATCTCATGAAAGCACACATACAAGTAATGACGTACCTAAGAGCTGTTAGATGGAGGCTTTGGTGTGTATTACAGCATACATAAATTTTTGGAAATAGGTGTATATTATAGGTATGGGTATATATTAATAGGTAGGTATATAGATATATATTAATACATCAGATTTCAGAGATATATTGATTTTATATCTCCTTTAGATGGATAATTTGGATTAATTCTGCAATCCATCTCTATTTGGGCATATCACCCAATGGGGTAAAGATATCAGAATCAGGCTGAATTCTAGCCAGTCTGGGTTTAGTTTTAATTTCTTCCTGTAGCCTAAAGCTTTGGCAACTTCTAGTGTGTTCAAAAGCAAAGCAAACCCCTCTTTTTATAGTAAACATAACTCCTGGTCTGGTGAAGAGTCACCAGCAGTGGGGGTTATTTTAATGGACATGCTGTATTACTTTAATCTAAGCCTTTCACCATCTGTTGTGCCTATAATAGTGAATGCGAAAAGAGCATATTTTACATTTCAGGATTACATTAGTAAAATGTAAGATAAAAGTGATTTAAAAGCATGCATATGTTCTTAGTACAATGCAGCCTGCCTTTGTGATTTTTTTTTCCCTCATGGTTCAGACACAAATCAAGAGAAAAGCTGCTAATGCTGATGTAGTGAAAGTTTTTCATGGAAAAGAGGGCTCTGTGAGGGTTTCACCATATATTTAATGTTTATAATGATAAAAAGCTGAGTAGGCTGCCAGAAAATTATACATCTATAATATCTGTTGTTTGAACATCTGGGGTGGTGCATGGAGCAGGCTGATGTTGCTGTATATGACAGGATGAGTCCTCATGCCAGTGAGGCACCTGTAGGAATGGAAGGTCAGGCAAAAGAAAATCACATGAGAAATATTAAATTGTCTACTGGTCTAATACACTTCTATGGGCTCTCATAAACTAATCGTCCTTAGACATGGAATTTATGTCTTCCTATTTCCTTGTCTATATAGTCCTCCTGAAGTTTTTCTTCAAATGAAAATGCGTCAGTGGTGGCCCACAGACCTTTTCTTTGTCAGTGCTAATCCTGCTGTTGTGCTCTCACTGTGATTGGACACTGGATTACCACTCTGGAAGACATTTCTAATTTTCAGAGGTGACAATTCAGTTTCCAGGCATGAGATGGAGGACCATTTAATTTATGTTTTGTTGTTTTTTATGTCAGATGACAATTCAGAAATCACCTGAAGGGATTTTAGGTGTTGCCAGTTTGAAGGTTTTTATCACTATCTGCTGATTAAATTTTGTCAAAAACCCAGAAGTAATAAATTAGTTTTGCCTTCTGACTCCTCATAGAACTCAAAGAGCAGAAATTAGCAGAAAATAAAATGTTTCTGCTGAGACATGACTGGGATTGAAAAAAAACCAAACTGATTTTAATTTGCCATAATTTTCATTAAATCTGAATCAATTTTTATGGTCTTTCATCACTTGACATATGGGAGCCTAATTCTGACTTGAGAGATAGTGTTTCCACTCCCATTTCAGTAAAGCAATATCTTTGATCACCCTTTCATTTCTCCCCCAATCAACATGTCACACATGCCCATATTTGAAGTCTCCACCTGTCAACATCAGATTCCCAGAAGAGGCAGTAGTTGGACTGCAGCAGTGGAGGCAGCCTGAAGATGCCAAATAGAGATGTGGCTGGCTTTAGAGGGAATTAGACATATTTTTGCCCTGTGTCTGCATATGTTGCACCTTAGGAGTAAGTAGTCATATCAAACCTTAGAAAAAACCACAGAAAATGTGGGCCACAAACAATTGACTGTGTTAATTTAGTTCTGTCCATGACCTAGCAGCTGCCATGAGTCAGATCTCAAATAATCTTCATTTACATGAAGTACAAAGAAGATGAGTCAAGTATTGTTGGTCTTGACACATGGCTATATGACATCACACAGTGCATTTCTAAACATATACTAAACATAAACTCTTTGAGGTAATTTCCCTTTCTTTAGGAAAAGTGCACAAAGGCCTTCTGTGATTAGGATCAAGATAGAAGCAGAAATTGCACCATATTTTAGTTAAATAAAGATATGCCCTTCAAGAGAAGCTATGTTGGACACTGAAGTGTCCTTAGAAAAAGAGAACTAATAGAAGAATATCTAGTAGAGCTACAGGAAATTAAGAGTTTTCAGTTTGAAAGATTCTCTGGCATTTATTATCATAATAAATAGTCCAAAAAAGAAATTTCATTATAATATTATTGGAAATTAATTTTCCTTGTCCTCCTCATGAAAGAAATACATACTAGGAGTTTTGTTTTTAATAAGAAAATATATGAACTCTTGACTTTTCTATATTTGCATTTAGGCTTATACAATATAATATTTCTGCTTAACTTCTAAAATTAAAAAAATCTGGCTCATACAAGTCAAATCCAAAAAAGCATTAAAATAGTTCTAAAATTAAAAACAGATTAAAATGTAGTTTTCTTTTTTTGATTTTTCATTCTAGATAAAATTTACTAACTCTTAATCTTGTTAATAATTTCTAATTTTTTTGACTGGAAACTTAATTTTATCTACACATTTTTGTAAAAAAGCTTACGATAATTCAGCTCTTATTTATGAAGGTGTCTTTGTGATTAAGCAGTTTGTAGATGTTAGATCTGAAAGGATAATAGAAGGGACAGATGCTCCAGTTGATCACATAACACTGTGGTGACATAATAAAGTTGCTAGTTAGTGTATGTTGAGTTACTGGCATTTAAAAGAACCCTTTTGTGGCTCTGTAACTATCTAAACTTCATGAAAATTCATGTTTGTCCTTTCATCTCTAAACCTTTGTGATAAGTATTGTAGTACTAACTTTCTGACCTCCTACATGTCCACTGGTAGGCTTGTTCCCTATGGATATTCTTCTGACAACTAATAACAAAATATAATTGACTTCCTCAAAGGCATGACCCTTTCTCTGTTTCCTTTAAATAACCTATCATGTTCACAACCTAAACAGTATTCACAAATATAAACTGGAATACTGAAGAAATGCCCAATTAAATGCCAAAAACTCTACTGATGTTGCACAGATGGTTTAAGTTTCTGTAAGTCAAACATCTGGTCGGTACTTTCGATTGGTAAGTGCATAAAACCTTGATCCTGGCTGATAATGAGGAGTTTCATAGCAACTTAATCTAATGAAAAGGAAGGTAACCTTATGTTAGGCCTATTAAAAGAAAAGGCAGAGTGGGCATATGGAAGGTGAGTGATGGAATGGGAGAATTCCAAGGTTTCATGTTGTAATACATTGATTTGTGACATGAGTGTGCACTGCTGAAGAGGTGAGCATGTACGGCTTTGGTCTCATCCCAGTCCATAATCATGGGTGAAATTGATTTAAAAATGTTCCGTGAAGTTTGACAGTTCCAATAAATAAAAAGATTTAAAAATGAGATAGCTAAATCCTGGAAGGTTTAATAAACATTCTTTTCCTTTCCCAAAAGGTATCTAAAGTATTGAAGCATTCATTATGAATATCTAGAAATCTGTGACATTTAACTTAACCCTTACTTCTCTCTAAACAAATGCTTATGTTCCTATCCTGACTAATTTTCCAACTACCTACTAGTTGCTTTTCTGTGTTGGGAGGGCCCTGCTTTAGTGAAGGTGAAAAATGCTCATGGTGCCCGCTTTGGTTAGCAGCTACCTTTACTGGCAAATAGTTTCTGAATTTTCCTTGTTCCCATATTGCAATAGAGCTGGGACTTTTAGCTTCCTACCTATCTGCCATCACTTTAGAGCTTCACCTTACAGGAATGTTGGTAGTGCAGAATATACAAGAAGCTTTCTTTTCCCTACTAATAAGAGGAAAGATGTTCAAAGATACAATTTCAAGTAAGAAAAAAAATCAACAACAAAAAAAATGAGGAAAAGAGAGTGAACCCTTAGAAAAAAACCTTCAAATACATTCGGTTTCAATTTGACATGTGAGAATGCTCCAGAAGCAGTGTTATTTCAGTTCCTTTAGGAAGTGTTTTGCTGAAATGCATTGGAGCACCTTGGCTGAGCATAAGCACAGCTTTCAAAGCAACAAGAAAAACCTGGACACACTAAAAATATATTGAATTGCAGCATCGATGTTGCTGGGCCTAATATTACACATCATAAAGGAGATGGCTGTTAAGGGCCAACATGGGATGTTTTAGATTTTCATGGGGTCTGTCCTGTCATCTGTGAGCTCATTACAGAGTGTTGTACAGGAAAGGACCAGGAGCCCAATCAGAAGGTGCAGACATGTGGGCACGCTCACAAAAAACACACTATCACATACATACTCTGCCTTCCCAGTGCAGTTACTTGCAGATTTCACCCAGGTGTGGTAATTTCCATGCTGCTTCTCCTGTTTTGCAGTATTCTGGATTTCACACTGAGAGATCCGAGTCTGACCACGAGAGCCAGTGGGGTGGGAGCCCGCTGACCGATACGGCTTCTCCCCAGCTCCTGGAGCCTGCGGACAGACCGAGCTCCCAGCACCACGACGTCTCCTGTGCCTACAGACAGTACTCAGACCGCAGCACGCTCTGCTACGGATTTGCACTCGACCACTCCAGGCTGACTGATGACACGCATTTCCACACTCAGGCCTGTGAGGGAGGCAGATGTGAAGCTGGCCGGTATTTCCTTGGCACGCCGCAGCCGGGAAGGGAGAGCTGGTGGGGTTCCCGCTCAGCATTGCCTCTGACTAAGTCGTCCCCTGAGAGCAGAGAAGCGTATGAGAACAGTATGCCCCACATAACGTCAGTGCACAGGATCCATGGTAAGACATAACAAGGATTTGCAGAAGCGACACCATCTCAGCTAAAGCAATGTGACAGGAACATACGGCTGTTTATGTGAAAGATGGAAAACGAGATGCTTTTGATGTATGTTCTTGTCTCAGAGATCGCATCTGTGGAGATGAGGAATACCTAAAGTTCAAGTTGAGTTTTAAAGTCTGGCTTATATGAAGCAAAATATAATTTGCTGTATGTTCATCAATCTGTGAAATTAAGGTGGAAAGATGTGAATGATTTTAAGCATGATCTAAAAAATAGAAACAAAATAATCCACTTGAAAGAAAGTGGTTTTTTTTGACTTAGGATCAAGACACTTCAGATGGAATATGTTAAGAAAAAAATTAGAGCAAAATCCAAGCTAGATATTAAAAAATCTTGAAAGCCATTGGAGAAATTGTCCTCCAAGTAACTTTTTGCCCTACTGCTAGATTCTGTATGATTTAATGTTTATTTAAAGTTGGCTATTGAAATTAACAGTTGTTTTGGTTTCTTATATTTATCCTCAATAAAAAGCCAATTCTAATCTCTCCATCCTTTCAGCACCAAGCCTGAAATTTTGTTTCATTTTTGACAGGTTGCAAACTCGATGTATTAGCACATTTTCAGAGGCTGAAGCTAATAAAAAAAACCACAATGAAAGACTGATACTGGGTTTGGAAAAGTCCAAAGGTCCTTGGTTTTAAAATTATAGGCTGGGTCTTGGAAGACAGTAAGTGGCCCTAAAGTCAGAATTCAAGGTTTTAAGGATGGATGCAACATTAAAAAAAAAATAAAATTCTACAAAATGGTCTATCAAAACAAATCCTGCCTCTAAAAAACACCTAAAAGCAAATTATATTAGTACTATTCCATTGATCTGCAGAACAAGGCTTTGTAAACAAAAGAACTGGTCTGTTTTTCTCCAATCAGAGGAAAACTATGTTGAGATTAGAAAAAAAATATTAAATAGCAAGTACTAGGAAATACAATCAGAGAAAAAACAGGAAAAGAAAGGAGCAGAAAATTTTGCTGATGGGGACTGTTCTCAACTTTTCCTGTGAGAACATGCCTCCCATGTGTCCTGTATTTCTGGCCTATTGTGTTTTTCTAGCCTTTTCTTCTAAAAAAAAAGAGAAACTAGCAAAGTATGATAATTTGCTGGCAAATTTTATGCATGATAATTCTTGCTGAGCATAGAAATATCATACCAAGGTACAAATGGAAAAGAGTTAGCTATTAATTCCATGACGCTGTCAAGAATAATTAACACAAATGGATAATATAATTTGGTATCAGTTTGTTGTTTGGCTTTGCTGTAATTTCAGGTGCTGCAAGTTTGGGGTTTTTTATATCAAGTGTTACATTTTTCAGTAGGTCCTCAGTCTGCATGTAGCTTTGGGAAAAAAACCTGACTAGCCTGGCACTTTGGGTCCAGCTATTAAAAGGATATGAAGGATAAATTCATGCCCATGATAATCCACAGTGCAGTACTTCCCCAGCAGTGGCAGGATATTTTTATTGTAAAAGCCTATCATTGATATTTGTAGTGAACTCTGCAATGCAGTGGTAGTGGTCTGCAACCCAAACCAATCTGCATGACCCAACACAGAACAGGGGAAACTTCATGTGCTAGTCTGAAAATGGGTTTGCTTTGAGGAGTACTGTCAGCCAACCCAATGTGCTTCATCCCCAAAGAGGACTTTGTGTGTGCCAAGACAGAGGCATCGATAAGTAACACGTGCAAGTCCCATACATGCCCTCCTGCAGGAATATGTCTCAGCAAATCAAGCCCTTTATCATAAGGTTGACCGTTTATGTTTTGGGGCCACTCACTTTCTTCCTGGTAAGGACTGACAGGATTCTGTCTTTTCAGCTCCTTGCTAGCTGAACACCTTCTCTGATATGTATATGGGCCTTATTTTTTAAAGAGCGGTAAGAATGTTGTAATATTTTCCCAGTTCAAAAGCAAATGCTTATGTATGGGGATATGACATCACATTTTTACAGTGTCCCTGTTTAGCAGCTATGGGTTCTTGAGCTTTTGAAGAAGAGTTCCTTCATTACCTGTGGTTATTTATTGTTGTGTAACCTGCATAAAGTCTACATAACCACAAGCTGTTTCTCAATGCTTTCTCTGTTTTAGGTCCTGGAAAGGCTGGAATGTTGTACATTTGTATTTCCCTGAGATTTTTATTTGTACCATGGCCCAAATTCACTCAGACCTTGTTGATGCAAAGAGTTAGTAAGGGGCCAGGGACCTGAACACTGGCATTGAGGGCACTTTGACATGTCCTAGGATATGCTGCCTGGCCTCTAGCTGCTCCGAAAGACACAGTTGCTTTAGAGTTGGTGCCATACCTGCTGGGCTTATGCAGGTGCTTGGCTACCCAAGAATATATCAGGTGGTACCAGATACCTGTGTTGAGGTACTTGGATCTCTCTGTATATTTTCAGCTGTATTACTTGTTTCAAGTGGAGACACTGGAAACTAGAGTTTGCCACTGAAAAGCAAGGGGTCTCTTTTGGTGACTGTTACAACTTACTTACCTCTGGCTTGATTTTCTGTGTGTGAAATAAGGTTTAGATTACATATTCTTCAAGATCACTTGCCTCCTTAAGCCTCAGTGCTTGCTTAAACCTCCTTTCTCTCTTTCCTAGGAAGAGGACACTGGGATGAGGACAGCGTGGTTAGCTCACCTGATCCTGGCTCTGCCAGCGAGTCAGGTGACCGATACCGTGCTGAGCAGTATCAGAACAGTCCACATGAGCCCAGCAAAATTGAAACTCTAATAAGAGCCACCCAGCAAATGATTAAAGAGGAAGAAAACAGGCTACAGCTGCGGAAAACCACTCCTGACCCACTGGTCTCCATTAACGGCACGGGGAAGAAGCACGCTCTCTGTTTTGCAAACTACCCTCAGCAGCAGCTGGCAGTGGATGTCTGCCGCGTCCCAACAGTTGCCAGCACTCCTCCTTGTGAACACATCCAGCAGCGAGATGCAAAGATCATGAGCCCACACGAAAACGACTATGACAACAGCCCCACAACGCTGTCTAGGATAAGTAGCCCCAGTTCTGATCGAATATCAAAATCTAGTTTGGTACTTGCTAAAGACTACCTGCATTCAGACATGTCCCCTCATCAAACCCAAGGAGACCACCCAGCAGCCTCTCCAAATTATTACAGCTCCCACAGGCAGTACTTTGATAAGCATGCTTACACACTAACTGGATATGCCCTGGAGCACCTATATGACACTGAAACAATTAGAAACTATTCACTAGGCTGTAATGGATCCCACTTTGATGTGACTTCTCACTTAAGGATGCAGCAAGATCCAGCACAAGGACACAAGGGAACATCTGTAATAATAACCAATGGAAGCTGACACTTTTTTTTCCTAAAAACTGTTGTGCTTTAAAAAATGACCTTTAAGATCTAATTGGAAGACATTATATGTTTTCATGCCCTTTTCCTTACCATCATTTCCCATACCACAGTGCACTAGAAAGAAGAACCTAAGGTTTGGGGGGATAAGTTAGTTAAAACATGTTACTTAAAAAAAAAAAAATGCACTGGCATGCAGGGTTAGAGTAAATGGAGCTAAACTCAAAACTGGTGCCGTGCATGCTGAGAAGGATAGAAGAGGTCCAGGCAGGGAGTGCCTTGTGGCAGGCTAACAGGGCAGTTTATCCACATTGTGTAGGAGGTGTTTTTTGGAAACACTGTCAAGGGCAGATCTGAACTGCGTAGGTACCAGGCAACAGAACTGCTATGCACACTTTTTACACAGGAAGTTGGGATGTGTTCCTTCGAAATACACAACAAAATGTGTACTTCTGGTGATTTGTTTACTCCCCAAAGGCCAAGCATGTTATGCTGCTGTATGGTATAAAGCATACATGGCTGACCTATATAAAATCAAAAAAGGGAGAAAGAAGAGAGAACTCCTCGAACCGTTATGTCCTTGTGTACTCACAAACATAGCTATTTACATGTGCTTGATTTGAAAAGAGTCCTTATGATTAGTATGGTCAAATATTTACTTCTACTGTATTAAAAAGAGAAGGGCGTTCTCACTGTAGTTTTGAGAAATGCAAAAGGCTTGCTTGTCTTGCTGTAGAGATGGGAGATGGTTCTCGTGTTTTTGAAAGGTTGCCCACAGTGGGTAGTGGAGTGAAATGGAAGAAAATTTCCTGGAGAAACAGGGAGAATAGACTGGAATTAGGAGTGGTCCAAGATAAACAGTTAACCCTGTAGCTATGTATGCCACTTAGTAATAATTATAAAATAAGGAAAAGTGGCTGAATAATTAAGAATTAATTTAAAACACTGAAGGAACTCAATAGAATCATAGAAATATTGCTGTAAAATACAAATGCAGTTGCATAAATGCAAAAATACATAAGTCAAGAATAGGTAAAAACTGTTTGGCAGTTTGTCTAACTTCTGATCAAATTCTGGAGTAAATTAAGAGAGTATAGAGTATCATAACTACTCTGTCTGAAACACAGTGAAGTAATAGGCATGACCTTGATAAAGAAATATGAATTCTCCTCTTGATTGCAACAGATAATTTAACGAATATCAGAAGATATTATGGATATCAAAATCAGCCATATGTGCATAAAAAAGTAGCAGGAAATCAGTGTTCCAAGGAATTAACTTGTATTAAGAATGCTGGTATTATCAGAGCCTGTCCTAGAGTTATACAAGACATCAAAAGAGACAGAGGAACTTTTTTTAACTTTTAATAATCTCGTGAACAAAGAGACTGATTGGAAAAGAATAAATGCAAACATATGCTAAAAATGCAAAATAGGGCATTTGTAGTCACAGTTGTTAGAGCTGTCCTTTTTTATATGGCATTTATATGGTCCCAAAGTTGACTGCAACAGGAGGGACCACTGCTCCATCTTATGCCAATGTAGAGGAAAGGGAACATGAGGTGGTTACTAAAATGAGATTAGCTCTAAGACTAGCTTAATTTGTAACATTCAGAAGCTCAACATATGGGACTAAGTCATCAATGGGACTAAATATAAACCAGCATGCTATGGGTGGGTTAAAAATACTGTTTCCAAATAAAACTAATCAGAAGCAAAAGCTAAATAATAACATTATAAACCACGTAAGTAGAGATGTACTTGAAAGCAGAGGAAATTACCTCTCTGAACTTGGAATATTGTGTATAGTCCTGATCACTCCAAAGCAGATTGTGAATCTTGAATTGAGTAGTACCTTACTCCATAAGCAAGCTTTGTTGACTGCAGTGTGATTGCTCCTGGTGAAATGCACGTTGAACACAAGGGAGAGCAACACAGTCTGGTCTTTATTATCTAAACCTCATAACAGAAAAGGTGGAGCAGAGCTCAGCAAAAGATAAAGAGACTGAAAGATCTAATAAAAGCTTTAAATAAACTGGGTCTGTCATCTTTGTAAGGGAAAAGAGTAAGGGGTAATGTCACTGATGTGCACCAAACTCTGCACAGAGGAGAGATAAATAATGGTCTAAAACTATTTGAACTAGCGGCAGAAATGACAGACAGGGCATTGAATGATAGCCAAGGCAAAATGAGAGCAAAATGATTTGGCAAGAGGTTTATTTGGCTCATTGCCAAATGGATAATGAAGGTCATAAAGAGAAGCAGATAGAGATTTTGTTTGTTTAAGATAACAACAAGGCAAATAATTTAGGGGAAGAAAAACACTGACAACTGTTAACTCGGAGGAAGAAATGGACCAAAATGGACTTCTTTCAGCCCAACAATTGTATATGTTCCTAAAGCATAGGAATAAGAAAGTATTTTTGATAAATTTAGTTCTGGATACATATTTATTTCACTTGTTCCTATGAATGATATGAATAAACTTGTACTTGGAGTCTCATTTTACAGTATTAAAACACAATTTGCAAAGCGAATTAGAATAGAGGTACATGATATCATATAATCCCTACAAGTACACATAGAGCCACGCCTAAGTGTCAATATTATTTTGTTTTACAAAAGAGTCTCCTAAACTGTTTGAATGAATGGGGTTTTCTCAACACTCAAGTTTCTTGGGATCACGAAGCACTCTTGCTATCAAACATTTAGTTAGAAGGCAACAGAGTTCTGCAGACCAGCTGCAGTTCCCTGGCTGTGGTCTAATGGCCACGAGTAGCCAGGAAACCATGCTCTGGTGACTGTTGTGTTTGCATTCTGACAGGCACCTTTGAAAAATAGAAGACTTATAAGACCAACAGGCACAGCAGAAGATGCTACATGACTTCACCTAGGAAAAAAGGCCAGTGTGCTATGCAATAAAAATCCCCCATCCTTATTTACAGTGATCCCAAAATTGTAGTTATTTATCCTATTTTCAATAGCTCTAGTCCACTACAAATGCAAAAAATGCACTGTAGTGAATGGAATAAATCAGTAGAGATGTCTCTACATGCAGCCACGTTGTGCTACAAGCAAAGGCTGATGCTCTCTCTCCTCATAAGATTCCAGGAACGGGCACTCCTTAGCACTTCAATACAGTATGCTGGAGATGGTTGTTTTTTGTCAGCTTGTTTGCTATCCTGCTTCTTTAGATAGCCAGGAATTTCTTCTTAATTGACAGAAAGCACTGAGTTTTGCAAACATAGACTCTGCATGCTACATGAAAGCAAATCTGCAATCTTAATTATAGCATATAATATCACTGCAGCTCATATTACATGTGCTTTTCAATATGGTATAAAGCTTATTTTTTCCATTACATATTTATGTAATTCAAATTTTCATTTAGTATCCTTCAAGGATATAATCGTTTTTTATGTTTCTCCCTTTTTCAAATCAGATGTGAAGAAATACCTTGCAAAATTGAAAAATGCAAGGCATTTGAACCAAATAAGTTTCAAATGTATCATATTAGCTAAAAGTTATAATTTTAAATAAGGTATGTATGTCGTGTTTTGGAACAGAAACAATATAAATTGCTGTATTGCATCATTTCTCTAAAATAATACTGGTTAGCAATTAACATGAAATTAATATTTTGCAACTACTGCAAATATAGAGTGACCACGGCTCTTTCAAACCATTTCTTATTGATGTCAGTGGATGGTGCATTATGGTTTTCGTGCATTACAATCTTAATATGCTCTTTTGTTTAAAGAAATAAAAAACCCCCTCTAGTCTTTATATAAAATCACACCCCGTGGGCATAGACTTTGTGATTTTGGACAAATTTGCAAAACAATTCTTAAATTAAAAGAAGAACCTTACTCAGCAGTTTGTCCCATTTATTCAAGTGGGAATATTTGTGGAGTAAGGTACTACTTAACATGTGCAAAGGAAGGAAAGCTGACTTCTGATCATATATTTGAGGATTGTTTTGTAATCCTTTTTTCCTTAAATCTCAAGGTGTGAGTATGGAGCTATGGAAGATAATAACTCTAATGGCTGTGTTTCTATAAAAGAAGTTATTTATGTTCCGAAAAAATGAGTGCATCTCTCCCAGCTAAAGAGCCCCATAAGTGTTTCTTAAACTTTAAAAATGGCTTTTGTTGATCTGTCTGCAATACTGCTGTGGGTTACACAGTGAGATTCTGCTCTTTTAAACTATTTCAACCACTGTTATCTGAGTCTCATTTTTGTTTTACATGCAGCATTTATTCATTTATGTCCCTAAGTATGTTAACCACCATATGTTCTTTTACGTGAGCATGCTGAGTGACTTGGAAAAAATAAAAGGTCGCATAGTATTTCTGGAAAAGGCACAGCCACCCCAGAAAATCAGCGTGGCTGTTCCAAAGGTCAGATCACCTTTCAGTCATGGAGCAAAGCTGCGGCGTATGTGTTGGTTTCAGACCTTCTGCATACAAACCTGCATGTAACAGGGACTGTAGCACACAGTTCCAGGATTAGACCTGGCCATGTCTATTTTAAGGTGGCTACAGCAAATGTCTGGCAGCAAATGGATTCAGGCCCTGCTCTTTCCTTGAGTTGCAAGTTTACTTAAAGCACCTAAGAGCCTAAAGGCAACACAGGCTTTGTCATTAGGAACAATGGTGGATGAATATGCCTTCCTGTAGGTGCACTGGCTTAACTCTAGATAACTCCACAGTGTGGAGAAGAAACTATTTTATTTGCAGTTAGTATTGATGGCAAAATATTTCAGCTGTGTGCACTGAGAAGCAAAAAAAAAAAAAAAAAAAAAAAAAAAAAAAAAAAAAAAGGCAAACCAAAACCCCCAAAAACAGCAACAACAAAAAAGCAAATCAACCCCCCCTCCCCCAGATTTCTGTAATCCTTCAGTTTGGTGTTTTGAAAGTCTTCTAGAGGTATAGCTGAGGACTGAGCTGTTATTTTGAAGACCAGCAAAATGAAATAGTCTTCTGTTCAGAACAGTGAGAGCACTAGTGTGATTCCATTTCACATTTCCTTAGGGCATTTATTAATGAAAACAAAATGCTGTGAGGTTAAACTTCACTGTGGCATTTAGCTTATGTATGCAAGAGTTCTGTAGATAAATCTGGCTCTAAGTTGTTAGGAATATATCCCTTTTTGAAAAGAGTTAATTTATGACTCCATCTATTAAGCTGTATTTGAAAGGAAAGATCAAATACAGGATGAAAAAAAGCTTTTTGTCTGGTAGCATTCCCTATTTAACTGCCCTCTCACACAAATTTCTTAATCTTTCCTGTTGTTCTAGGATTCAAATGCCATTTTAAACATTTTTATTTATTGCAATTTGGTCTGCATTTATTAGTTTCCCTTTCAGCTACTGATACAATGGGAAGTTTCAAAGTGCAAGAAACAATCTTTCACACAATACAAAATGTTGGCACCTTTACTTTCTAAGGAAACAAAATCTATTAGAAAAAGTATGTTTAGGGCACTGCAATTTTTTCCCAAGGTAAATATTTCAATGCATAAAATATACTAATCTAACAAAAAGAAAGCACTTGAGACATGATGAAGAATTTCATGTTTGCTTTAAACCAATGGTTACATTTATGGACAAAAAGACACAGACTGCCAGTGTTTCAAATACCATGCTTTGCAATGTAAAGGGTCTAGTGACATTGTAGCATAACATCTGTAGTTCTCCTTTGGAATGTAATGTAGAAAATATAATTTAGTATGTCAACAATATCTTGCAAAGTGTTCCCATTTATAATTATTTATATTGTAAATAGCTTTCTGAAGTAAATTTGAAGTTAATGTGCATAAGATGTATTTATTATGTGAAGATTTTTTTGTTTGTTTAAAATATAGCTACCAATATGCAATTTTTGTCTGTTTTTCCAGATTTTTAAACTAAGGATTGTCCCATATAGTATACATTTTCAGGAATCTATTTTATGAGAGTATTTCTTAGCATTGGGAGGGGACAGGTTAAAGTAATTTATTTTGATTCCTGTGAATCCTAAATGCTTCCTGAATCTTGAATGGAATTTATCAAACTATGAAAAGACACTGATAAGACGCTTCTACCTCATTCAAGATGCCTCAATCTGCTCAAATACTATTCTTTAAGGAAGAACTTTAAGATTGATTATCTACTTTGTGAATCATCTGCCTTGTTTCTTGAAGCCCTCTACCACCCTGTGCCTCAGCTAAATCAGCTTGCTGACTTGGAGCATGAAGCCCATTAGGTGCTTAAAACAGTGTACTCAAAGAGCAGTGTTCTGACACAGGAAAAGGTGAGAAGTTATGCCAAACTGCACTCAGGCCTGAGATCTGGCTATGGCCTGAGGTTTTTGTGCTTGGATATCTCAATCGACCCAGAGTAACAGGAGCCGATGTGTGGCATCTGACCTGTTGCAACCCTTGCCTGGTCTGGGGTCTGTGTCTTTCTGGGCTCAAGCTCTGAGAGGCAGTTCTCACTTTTTAGGCCAGTTTCTGAGTCATCAAACCCCATCCTCTCAGACACCGTCACTTAGTCTCTCCCCTGCAGGGAACAAACGCAAGACAGATGGTCTCAGACAGTAGTAGGAGACTGGTGCTATGGTCAGATGAGAGAGCAGCTTTCTCTGGAGAGAAAGTGGTTGTTCACAGATTTCCCACTCACAAGACAGAGTAAATACATAAGCATCAGGGATGTGATGCACAGAAGGGTCAGTTTTGAGTCTCAGGTAAATTAAATGCATAAAATGGAGATGCACCCCCCTTTGCTCCTGCATGGATGTAGGTGCTTGGTTCTTAGAGACACTCCTGGGGTCTGGGGAATACCCTGCAGCATTGAGTTAGAAGTTTAAACTGCATTTATGATGTTGGCATTTCCTATGGGCTCATTTAGGCAGTTCCCCTCTCTTTGGCCTGAATTTTGGTCCTGGTTTCTCAGGTAGGAAATGGTGTCATCTTTTCACCACACTATGCTATTTAGCTGTGCAAAACAGGCTGACTGTCCTTCCTTCCTTCCTTCCTTCCTTCCTTCCTTCCTTCCTTCCTTCCTTCCTTCCTTCCTTCCTTCCTTCCTTCCTTCCTTCCTTCCTTCCTTTTGTCTCTCTGCCTGTCTTCATAGGTGAGGGGTTTTCAGAAATGCCCTTTTTTGCCCTGCCTCTCTCTCTGAAGCCCATACTGAAAAAGAAACGCTGAGATCCACAGGCAGTCATGAGCCCCACTGTCCTCCACAGGACAGCAGTAGTCCTGTGTTTCTCCATGTTAAGCACTGCAACAAACCTGAGTATCATCCTCACCTCTGCGTACCTCAAGTCCTGCCATATCCATGCCTGCTTCTTAGTCTCTTTTCTGGTGCCTGAAGGTAGCTGTTGCTCACTGGTGTCTATTCACTCTTGATTTCCATGCTCATTGGCAAATTGCTCTGCACTGAGGAAATCTGCTGTCATGGTCATTGTAATAAAAGTGTGCAATACCATCAGGAACTTCCTTTATCCACATATGGTGGCCATCAGAGGCTTCAGCATCAGCAATTTCATTTGATACAGCTCCTCTGACTGTCAGAAGGTCACAAACAGCCTGCTGCATGCCTGTGTGAGTAAAAAGGGCTACCCACCACACCACAAAGCCTGAAGGACTAGATGGCTTATGCATGCATACAGCATTCTGGACTGTAGTCCCAAGGCTGAGTGCAAGGCTGTGTACACATGGAAACAGCTCGACCTCACCATTACCAAGATTTCTCTTCCTTGCAGACACCTCTCTCTCTGCCACAGTCTGCCACTGCCTTCCTCCCACAGTCTGTCGTCTTGTTTTTGTCTTTCACAGGCATAATCTGTTCTGTTTCCCTTTCCTCCCTCTGCCCCAAGACCCGGTCTGTGATTTAGCTTGCTCAGCTTTAGCTTCTTCTCTTGATGCTGAAAATTGTGTGCTCCTTCTGATGAGGAAAATGGATACCTGGCAACAGTTTCCATTACTTGATTCTCCTTTTCCCTTTCTCTCCTTTATGCAGATGGTGTCAATGTCATACTGAGGACCCTGCAATCTTTTTCTCACAGGCATTAGTTCTGCTACAAGAAAGCTACTGGTTGAGGGAATGGAGGTGATGAACTTTTCAGAAAAGCTACAGACAAAAGATGATAGATGCTTTCAGCATACCAAATATACAAGCTACTTTAGCTGCATTACAAAATATCATCACTTCTGGCCTGCAAGCAGAACATAAAGATGAAAACTGAGACTCGAGGACATACACCTGTATTTGAAAATAAAAACAAAAGCTACAACTAGATGCATCTGGGAGGGAAACTTAAAATTGGGTCATTTTATAAACATGCATTAAACTACATGCAAATAATTAAATGTTCATTATTGCTGTTCATCTCATCACTATTTTTCATTTAATCATTACTACCATGAGCTATCATCAGTTTCATCATTTTTGCCATGTTATCTGTATTTTTTCTTTTCGACCTATACTATTTTAATTAATAAATATAAGTATTCTGTAATAAAAGTAATAATATAAAATGCAGAGCAGAAACTGACACCTGGAAAATGGAACCCAGAAAGTGTCTGCATATTCCAAGCTTTCAGCTGACCGTAAGCTCCATGATTTTGTACCTGGTGTATCAGGAGATGATATTGTACCCGGTGTATTAGGTGGTAAATTTCTTATGGAAGGCAATTTTCACATTCAGCCATATTCCTGGGAATTGTTAGTATGACATGTTTCAAAGTTATATCAAAGATCTGTTGCAAATAGATAAACTTGTATATTATCAAACGTATTACATTTTTGGATCTTTTTTACTTTTTCTGACAAGGAGACGTGAGAATATGGCAATGAGTTTAAGGTACTTTTTCAAGCTGAATGCTTTCAACTTCCCCTCAAGATATATTTCCAGAGACAATTTGATTCACTTTCAAAGGGCAAGCTGGAATCTTGCTATAGCTCCTTCTATCTTTCTTGAAGCTTGAGACAGTTCTGAACTGTCTGGATACTTGGGATCTGCTAGAGCAGCCTTGAGGCTACACTGATTTCTGCTGCCTACCATGACTGCCTGCCTACCTGTTCATCACACAGGAAAAGAGGTGGCCCTCTAGTTTGCAAAGAATTATCAAGTGCAAGAGAGCTGAAATAGCAGTGAGCATCACACCACCATTGAACACTTTTTTACTATAGCATTGTCTATTTTATGACACGTTAGGCTGCCACTTTTCTTCTGTGCTATAATCTGCACAAGTGGTAAGAAAAGCAAGGAAGAAGGTATCAGAAGATGTGAAACTATAATTTTCTCCCATATTGTCTAGCAAAACTCACTGAAGATGCAAGAAATTATTGTCATCACACAGAATAAATGCTTGCCTAGGGATTCCTGCCTGTATGCAGCCAGGTACAGCAACTTTGTCAGGAATGCCCTTTTGCTCTGCCAGAGGGATGGCTGGTGACACTGCTGGTGTCATGTACAAGCTAGCCAAAATTCCATGCATGAACGTCAGTGTTTTCTAAATTGGTGATGCATCCTGTCAAAAGGCATTAAGGCTGCTGTCTGCTGAGCCTTTGGCTCCTTTCTTTTACTGTTGCATCTGTTTGGAGCCCAGGATGGGGAGAGCTGAGACTGCAAGCAGCTTATACAGTTTTGACAGGAGTTAGATGCATCTTTCATTTGAAGCTTCTTGCTTTTGATTCTGACACAAGACATTTCATCAGGTTATGAATTATTTTAACAAAAACAGGACTGTGTTTTGTCTGTCTGGTTTCTCTGTGGGACAGTTGTGTCATTTTTAAAAAAAATACCAATGAAAGGCATCCTAAGTGTTTTCAATTTGGAGCTCATAGTGAGGTGAAAAATACAGCCTAAGTGTTAAGTCTATTTTCATCAAGGGCAAAACTGTGCATTTTGATGTTATGTTTCTGAATTTTCTCTGATCACCAAGGCAGAGTCTTTCTTCTGTGCTGCTTTCTACTTAACCTCCAAAACAACTGCAAAGTATTAGAATGACTCCAGTACCCTCTTCAGCATGAATGTTTCTTGAGCTCAAGAGAAATGCTCATGGTTTCATTAGGCTGGTTATCTGACAGACTGCTCATAGAAAACAGCTGATTCTTATTTTTATTTTTTTTTTTACTGAACAGCTTTGGCTTCCTGTGATCAATCTTCTTGGCTACAGCAGTAAATATGCTAAACTGCAAGTGCCAACAAGCTTTGAGACAGTCTCAGGTTTGAATGTTAACCCATGGCTGTGTTTTGCATGTCACAAAATAGCCTACCTTGTGTACGGCTATTTGGTCTATTCGTTGACTTGGGGTTTTAACTTAATATGTGCTTATTTACTTATGGAATTAGATCCAGTGTGGGAGAGATGCAAAACAGCCAGTGGTTTAGGAGTTTAGTAAATAATCTCAGCTTTGTTCAGTTTTGCTCTAGGTCAGATTGCTGCACGGAGTAATTCCATATGGCAACCTGATTTGAGCTTACTCAAAGTAAACCTTAAAATGGATCTTGGCAAAATCCAGCCAGCCATCAGGAACCCATTCTCAGTTTCTGCTGAGGATTTCCTGATAGCTTTCTTAATTTAAAAAAAGCATCAACAAAAAAACAACAGCAAATGAGAAAAACTTTGAAACTTTTTTACTGTCTGAAATACTCGTTCCCCTCTTCCTGAACATTAACCATCAAAAAGCCCTTTAGGCTGCTCTAATTTATGGCAAGAGCTACAAAAGTTAGGAGTTGCAAACATGGCTTAGGTGACTTTGGGTCCCCCGTGTGCTTTGCTTTCTGCAGTTGGCAATGCGGTGCAGCGGGCACAGCCTCTCAGGAGAGAGAAGCCTGTTGGATTCCAGGACCCACCCTGGGCATTACAGGAGCCTGACCAAGGCTGCACCCAGGGTGGGTTAGGAATGGCCACACAAAATGGCTACCTGATCACGAGATTTTACATTTTTATAAGTTTTGGTCCACTTGCATATTGGGGTTTAATTGTCCAATTACAGTTTCAGGTTGTGAGGTCCCATCCTTCTTGTTCCTCCCTTCAGTACACCATTGTTTGTGCTTTTTGGGCTGAAAGTTGTCCTTGGTCCTCAGCAGGAAAGGATTTGTTTTGTCTACTTGTTCTGTGAAGAGAGCTTACTAGCACTTAATATGAGGCTCAAAACGACATCCTTAGGCAGCACAGAATCTGAAACTGTGAAAGCTAAAATCTAAGGCATCAGGGCAGACTTTCTGCTCTTCTGCTCTGACTTCTGTGCCCTGGTGCAGAGCGGCAGCTGCCTGGTCCCTCTGCAGCCTGTGCCACTGGAGTGTGTGGGCTACCAAAGCCTCTGCTGCTCTGGTAAGGATAAGAGGAAAGCGTGGGGATTTGAGCGGTGAGAGGGCCTCCAGTGGGGTGCCTCCAGTATTCAAAAGCCAGCGGTAAAATCCTGGCATTAATGAAGTTGTTGACAGAAATACTTCGGTCCCACTGAAGCATGGCCAAAAATGTAAAAACATTTTGAAAACAACACTTGAGGCAGCTCAGTGTGCCTCCCTCAATAGAGCGACTGAAAAGCATAAGTAAACAGAAAGATTTACTTGTGTTGGGAACAAACATAATTAAAAAAAAATGTGGGTAGGGAAATAAGTAAACACAAAAAGTCCTCTCCTGTAATTTATCTGAACGATGTCAAATGTGAACAAAAACCCTGAGATAAAACTCGGGCTAGAGAGTAGAAATTCTGTCAGGGCTATTTCAGAGTGGGGCTCTTAGGAAAAGCTGCTGTTTGAAATCAATACAGCAAGACCCAGAATCCGAAAAGACCTTTTCTGAGATCTGAGAGGGTCACTGAGCAGGACTGTCAGTTGATGGTATTGAGGCTGCAATTGCCTCCACCAGGGTGCTTCAGTGTTTGCTTTAGTGACTTCTTGCAGCCAGGGGCTGAGCATACATTTAACATCCCACCTGAGTTCACCCTTCTGGGGGAGGGAGTTTTTTAAAGACTTCTATAGCTTAAACAATTGCCTCACCAGCCACATCAGCACATCACATTTTCTGTCTATTAATCAGTAATGTTTGATTAATGTACTGAATCAGATTAATTGAAAAAGTTATTATTTATGGACACAATTTAAAAAGGACTGAAGTTCTCTGTTTTCTGCTTCTGTGTTTTAAAAACATTAGTTCATTTAAATTTTTAACAAATTGTGATCTATCACAGGAAATACTTTTAAACAGAGTTTATTTAATAATATAATTTTCAAATAAAATCAATAGATCATATTTTTGTTTTAGTTTATTTACTTATTATGTAAGAATTGATTAAGTAGTGGCTTTACAGGGATGGGCAAAATACAGATAATCCATAACATTGCAAATTACTGTGAGAATATCCTGGTAGTTTATCAGATGATGGAAATAAATAGAGAAACTGCATTTCCATTTCTTTTCATGGCATTGTTTCTCCTGCACCAGAATGACACTGTTACAGAAATACTATCCAAAGTCAAGAATGAGAACTGAACTTTTTGCTTATGCCTAAAGGAATTAGCTTTATTTTGATTACAGGGTACATGTACAATGGCTGTTTTAAAGTTCTGTTTTTAATGCTCACTTAAAAACATGCTACTATATGAACATGTGAATAATTCATTCAAATTCAATTACACTGTATTTGTATTTCAAGGAGGTACAGAAGAAAGAGAGCATTCAGGTAGACTTTGCCCAGCCCAATATTTCCATTTTAATTACTATCTATTTTTAGCACTCAGCTTCTCAGCAATTCAGTTCACTGAGGTAAGTAAAGCTGTACTGACTTGTTCCTGTGAAAAATCTCCAAAACTCTTTTTCTAGTTGTCATTGTTTCCTGAGAGAATGAAGCTCATGCAACCACATGTGAATCTAAATTCTCAAAATCTTTGTAAAAATAGGATGCTGCAGAGAAGCAAGAGACTGTCTGCACCACACCTCAAAGTAAAGTGAGACACAAGTTTTCTTTTCACAACATCAGAACATGGAATCTTAGGCACAAGACACCAGACTTTAGAGACTGAAATTCAGTGGGTTGTCTTCTCAGAGGACTGCTTTTAACTGCCAGAATTTTATTGTATTTAAAGTTACCCCATTACTGTCCATTCAAATTTAGTTGGTAGATCACTTTATGTGCCTTGAGAAGGGTAGATGGTCTACTGCATCGGGAGATAAACTGAAATTAAAAAATGTCTTATTACAAGTGGATTTAGATCTGTAAAGTGATTTAATTTTTTTTAAATAACAATCTGATTTAGGACTGCTTTCTTGAATATCAGTAAAACTAGAGGGAAAAAAAGTGTATTTTCAAGCAGTGTCCTTACTTTTACTGTAATATTTCAATTCAACAGATTTTTTTTACCATATCTTGGAAATTATTTGGGGAGATAGTGAAGACTGCTATGACAATGTATACATTGTCATAAACAGTGCATTGTCATAAACAATAAACATAAACAGTACATCATTGTCATAAACAGTAAACAGCTAGTTTTAAAATCCCAATATAGCTGATAAAATTATACGCATTGTGATATCAGACATAGCTACAATGAACACATAAATTCCCTGAGGTGAAGAACAAGGAGACAGCATGCAAATTTTTAGTGGCGCAATGCATTTGCAATATGGATTGCACTTATCTTTTTATTTGCCACAGACACGTAATTTATGTGCAACAGAATTGAGATGCATGACACTATAAATTACACATCAGTGAGTATGCTAGAGAAAAGAAGACTCTGCCTGTATGTAATTTAAATTAAACAGTGTGAAATAAACAGACAAGTGCAGAGGACCAACTACATCTTGGTGTGTGTTACACATATAGGTTTTTCAAACACACTCTTCCAGTAGTCACTTTTACTGTCTGTCAGAGGCAATAATATTAAAATAACAAGGACCTGAGGTGACCTGAGGTTTTTCAATGTTTGTATGAATGCATCTAGGTTTAGATCTTTAGTGACTCTCCCACTGTAAAACATTCCACATGCAGCTATTCGTCCTTTTTAGGAGCTTCCTCGTCTGGGGAGTGGAGAATGCTTTGCCGGTTGTACATCTCCACTCCTGGAAAGTGGTTACCTATTGCTGACCTGCTGCAGCTGTGAAGGATCTAATCACTGTCTTGCTCAGTTTTATTGCCAAAACCTGGAACAATCTGAGCAAACGCCTTGATTTTCCCATAGATTTTAACTTATTTATTTCTGACCTTGTAGAAAAATCCAAATAAAAGAGATTTCAGAAGGCAGACAAAAGAAAAATTACTGAGGCAAGAGTCATTCAGGTTCCTACAGGGATAACAAAGAGGCACACAGAACTACAGAATATATTCTGTCTGGAAACCAATAGATGTGTGTAGAAGGAACACAGACACAAGACCACAAAATTAAACTGGCAGGAACACAGTTACTTAAGCTTCCTCTAACTTAAAAAGAGAGATTCAGAGGACTTACTAGCAACCAGTATGCTTTTATTTATCTATGTTGTTGATTTGTTATCTTTTGCATGAGAACAATAATTTTAACCCTATAATAAATCTGCCCACCTCTACATACCTCACTCCAAAAATATTTCAGCAAATCCAGCAGTGGTTTTCTGTGAGTAACCAGTGACACACCAGATCTTCAGTGAAGAGAAAAGATGTAGGATTTTTAAAAATGTCTTTTTCTTATGTCTGGGATGAAACACAAGAAGCGCCTGTGAGTCTCATCACTTAGGAAACAGAAGAGAAATGATAATTTCTCTTTCCATCAGAGTCTATGTTTCAGATTCCGATGTAATTTACATCTTCATTAAAATGGGGTTATTCTCATATAATCTGAAAAGATAGATGCTTTTGGGTTGCAAAAGCATCTTTTTCCGTGCAATGATAAGAGAAATACCATCAGTGGTTTTGGGGTTTTTTTTTTCAATGGTGTGATGGCTAGCAGACAGTGAAATGAGACATACAAACAGATTTCCAGACACTGTAAACCTTGACAGGGCACCAAGTATGTGGTTAAAGACCAGTTTTGAAGTCTTTGTCCCTGATTCTCACCCTAGCCACTCCAGCACAAGATAGGAGGTTGCCTTCACTGAAGTCAGAGGCTGTCCACCTTTGTGCAGCTTTACAGCAGATTAATTGAGGCAAATAAAGAAGGTATTCTTGAATTACAATGGTAAAAGAGAAAGAAAAGGCAAAATGAGCCTGTTTTACAACAATATACACTGTGTTCATTGATTCTTAGATGCTGTCATAAATCAAACAGCAGGTGGTTTTCATTGATGAAATTATCCTTATTAATTTTTAAGCTGTCAGGGACAGATCTAAGGCAATTTATTGTGGTCTAGTTGGAGTGGATTGGTTTTTTCCATAGGAATGTTCAAAGCAAGCAGTCTTCAGTTTCAGGTAGAAGCATCCTCTTGGCCTTGCCTGGGCATGAAGGACTTTGAAAAAAGCAAGACAAAAATTTATAAAATATTCCAGGAACATCAGGTCACATCTTCCCCAAAGGTTCCTTAACATCTTTTTTAACAATACCAACAATAACATCTGCAGGTTTTGACAAGTGTGGCAGTAACAGTGGAAAAAAATAAAATCAATGACCATCTCAGGCACAGAGCTATTGCTCATGAACAGATTGATGTGCTCACACACAATTGCTCTGAGAGGCCCTAGACATGTTGGGGTCAAATTGGCAAGATAGGTAGCAACTGTATTCTTGCAGAAGCCTCTGAAAGAGAGAGGCAGAAGTCTATTCTATCTTGCAAATACATTCTTTTACAATGTGTTACTTCATCTCTTTTATTGCACAAGAGGAAAGTGGGAGACAGAGAATCGAGGATAACACTAATGATAGGCCATATGGAATACATAAACAACATTATTCTAGAATAAGATGGTCTTTAAAAGGAGTGGGGGTCTTGTTGTACTTGGGCCAGACATTACCTAACTCCTCGGGTTAAAGAAGGAGAAGAATAGGTGAGAATAAGGAGCAGACACTGGGAGTATGTGATTCAGCTCAGAGCAAGGTTTTCTGGAAGATATAAATTGCAGCTTAAAGGTTTAAAGAGTTCCACTGTATTGAAATAATGTACTCCTGCCCACTGGGAGCTGAACCCTCCTCAAGAAGACTACTGAAGAAAACACTGTTTTGAAACTGGATTAAAATTTGGCCTGTTCATGAACCACTTAGGAAATGCTGCCATTTATGTGAGGACATGTGGTCCCTAAGGAAGTGACTGAGTGAAGTACTGAGAACATCCTTGAGTACAAAATACCCTTTCTTTGACAGAGGGAAACCAGTTATAACAACAAAGGCTCAGGGCTGTCTTAAAAAAACAAACTGGGAGCTGCCACTTTTACTGTTTTTAAAACTCATTTTGGACAGCACGGTACTTGTCAAGTCACTCTGCTGGAAGCAGTCATTGCCCTTGGTGTTAGAATGTGAGCCAGCCTGGCCCGTGGGCCAGCAAATGGGCCAGCTGTCTGTGGCAAGGAAGCAAGAGGAGTTAGATATTTTTCTTCATATTGTGTCTAACTGGTCAAAGCTGTAGCTGCATAGAGAAGAATGATAGTATCTGTCTCCCACAGCATATGTGAAGATTTCAGGTTTTGGCCTTGCTGTATTTGACCTCATTTAGGACAAGAATGCTTTTATCTAAATCAAAGCCAATTTCTAGTATTAGTCTGAACTTGTGAAGACCCCCAGTGAACAAAAATATCACAGGAATTAGGCAATATGTTGAGAATGCATTTTGAAGTTTTAAGCATGTGCTTAAGTGCTTTTCTGGCTCTACTTTAATGAAAGATGGAAATGTAATGTGGAAATATAACCAAGAAATTCTGTTTCATTAAACTTGGAACAAATCCCAGTGATGAACAAAACTCAAAACAAAGTACTGCTCTGAGATTTAAAAGTAGTTTCTCTTCATATTAATTCTCTCCATTTCGCTCCTGCCTGATCTGAGCTCATGGAGAGAACACCACAGCAAGCCTGCTTGCTACATTTCTAATGTAACATAAAATATAATACAATAATTATTGCCTAGTGGTTTGTCACACTAGAGCATGCTAGAATGGCAGCACAAACAGTGGCTGAGGAATGAAATAACAGGAGACTCCTGGTTGCCTGACTTCCTTGAAAAGAGTATAGATACAGAAACGGGTAACAGTAAATGGTTAATACAGAAGAAAATAAGGCATTTTTACTTTCATTTAGTCTTTGATGTAATTCCATAACTTGCTTAGTAACAACAATAAAATAGAAGCAGGTGGAGGGAGGGACTTCATCTGATGCAAAACATGGTAACTGCTGACTTCTGCATGCTTCTTCGGGGGGCAGGGCACAAATATCCAACTTGACTTGACTTGACTTGACTTGACCCCCCAGAGGGTTTTCTAGTTGGGGGCCTGTGTCTTTTTGCAGCTTTAAACAGGTAACCAGGAGAAAGCAGTCACTCAGCCATCTCACCCAAGGCCCGTGAGAGGAATCAGAGCAGGGTGCCCTTTCTGGTGTCTTAAAGAGGCAGAAAAAGTCTGAAGGAAAAGGCAGTCAAATGCCTGGGGAAATAGTAAGGGATTTTAGGAGAAACAATGCTCTGTTGTTTATTGCAGGATCTCCTGGCTAGGTTACAGAAGAGGAGTCTGGGTTTTGTCTCTCTGCGCAAGGGGAAGTGACAACTTGGGAGGAGGTAATTGTGCTGAGACTTGGTCACCCCTCCTCCTGGGAGTACCTTGCTGCTCATCACACATCTTTGCTTTGGGGGTGATGTTTTTTAGCAGTCTTTGTGAGAACAGAGCTACCACTAGCATGGTAGGCTGAGCAGTGTGTGATGAAGGCTGCTGCACTGGGTCTCATCTCTGTGGATCACTGTGCACATTGACAGGTGACTTAGACAGTCTTCCTCTTCTGTATTTCCTAGAGCTATAGATTTTGACTATAAGCCAAAAGCTAAATGGATCCAAACTGATGGAGAATAGGTCAGTCAGTTGCTGATACATGTGATGGTCTGGATGCAATCTGGATGGTGAGGATGGGGGGGAAGTTTATCTCTGAGCTCCGTTCCTCATGTGGAAGCCATTGGCTGTTACTGTTGTAAGATGTGACAACATATTCCAGCCTTTACCATTAGTCACGAAAAAAGCATCTCATAATATCAATTTGCCACACTTCTTCATTTCTTTATTTAATACAAGATAGACAGCGGCATCTTTTTAATGAAAATATTGCACATTTCAGGATACTGTAGCACAGAAACATAAATCAACAAATTCATCTCTGAATACAATCAGTTCTTTTTTAACATGCACACCCTGAACATCCATGAAAATCCACTACATTATAATGGGGAAGAGCATGAAAGAAAAATGGCCTATGAAGATGATATATACTGAAATTTTTCCTATTGTGACTTTTAGTGGACTTTTTCATAGCTCAGCAGGAGACCTGAGCTATGCTGAGCAATTGCCAAACAGCATTGTAAACTAACAAGTGTGTTTTCTGTATGTTATCTCCAGTTTAGTGGAACTTTGGAGGGCAACAACCCACTAGTAGATCACAACTCATTTTGGCAGGCCATTTTGTGTGCATTATTGACCTTTACTTGCTGTCCATAAATCCTTGACAATGCTGACACAGAAACGTACCAAGTGACCTTTCAAAAAAATGTTGGAAATAATCCGTTGCAGCTGCAGGCCGAGGACACTGACCATACTCAAGTATAAATCTCTCCATCAGCACCATGGACTGCTGGCAAGAGCATTGTACATACTCCCCAAACTGATTCTCCACACCAACAGGCCCGATGTTCCTGATGAAAAAGAAAATTCTCACTAGTTAAAAGCAATAGAAGAAAAAAACCCATTTTAAAGCTGGCTGTGTGATAAAAATTTAGGACAGCATTGGTTTGACCTTCCCCCAGAGGTGGCTGGCAACCAGAGCATCCTCCTTTGACAGCTCTCTGTGTAAAATGTTCTTAGCATCAGTAAGGTCCTGTTGACCTTAGCCTCCAGCCCAGAACAAACTGTACATTTCCTGGTTTTTAACAGGCATCCTCTCATGTTTAAAGCACAAGGCTTTCCTTACAAAAGTGTTTGGGCATTGTATACTCTCAATTTGCAGGGTGCAATATTTGTTTTATCCTTTCTTCTCAAGGGAAAAACCTCACATTACCTTGGGAACTGAATCTTCTGCCGTGATGAACTCACAACCACTTCAGTTGTGCAGGGACCCTCACGAGCCTGGACTCTTGAACCAGCTGCCTGGGTTAGCTCAGATGTGTTAAGGACCAGTCACACAGGGCTTGCTGTCTGTGGAAATGGTCTTAACTTGAGGTCAACAATGGATAAACTGCTTTGAATGAGCTCTTGATGAGCATTTCCTGTAGGCTGAGAGCAGAGTAAGTTTACAGGCGGTTTTACCTTGAGATACCTTGAGATACTTTGTTCAAATCCTTAAATTAATTTGTTTTGACTTCTAGCCTGTTAGAGACTACCCCACAGATTTTCTATCAAACGGTGATAAATATATATATTTATATATAATTTATATATATAAATATATATTAGTATATACGTGAGATAAGTATCACATGCTTCCAAACAGCTGTACTTCTGGCAACTTTGGACTTTGGCAAGGAGGTGCACTAAGTCCTATTTCAGGGAAACTTGTATGCCTCTGTGTAAAATGTCATTTGTGTAACTGAGACACAATCTAGAACTGAAGAGGCAGCACAGAGGTTTGTGACAAAGTGGCAGAGATCAACTGTTTGCCATGGTTGAAAGAAACACTGTCTTTTTATATCATTAACAGGGGTCAATTATTAAACTTAAGGTTACAGAATGGAAGATCGAAAATCTCTCACACTGTCAAACTACAAAGTTCTCTAACTGCCAAGGTAAGGGTAAGATGCTGATGGGAGATTCTGCATGTTGCAAGGTGACTTTTAAAATGTATGGTGCTATCCTCTGTCAAGTATGAGGGAAAGTTCCATTTAGGTAAACAGAAAATACAGAAGCCCCATGTCTATTTGTTTCAGAATAACAGTGAAAACAAAATCTGTATCATATATGCATTAAAGTTACAAAGCTCAGTGGATTGTTACAATGGATACTAATAATATTAATAATACATCGAATTTCCAGAGCAATGTGATTCAATCTGTTTAAATTTCTTTCTAGAAAAATTATTGATACGAATAACAGGGAGAAGACAGCTACATAAATAAATGTAAGTTTGCATTGAGCAGGTTTTTCTGTTTGTTTCATCCTAATTAAATGTCTTGGGTGTTGTTATCAAAATGGTCTCTTTTTTCAGCCCTCTTTTCATGATCTGTTTTCCTTTGTCACCCAGTGGCTTGAGCAATACGAATCTGCTTTTATTAATATGCTTCTTTCTAACTGTTTTGTGTTTGTCTGTGAAAGAAGTAGTAGTAGCATATTATACATATTAAAGTGCTTCACATTTCCTTTCCAGCTGCATGGTACACATTTTTTGTATTTATTGTTTCTACATTCGTTTCAAATTTCCCTGCCTCCTTGAAGTAAGGTATAATAATTTTGAGAGCCACAGCATGGGTATTAAACTCATCTGTGTAAAAGGGAATTCCAATAGCTTAGGTGAGATTCTAACACTTTGTCCTCTTGTAAGGCCAGGGACCATGTAATGGTGGTCTATTTAAGCATTCTATATAAGACCATAACCTTTACCATGACCCCATAGACTATTTTCACTCTGTACTCCCTGAATTCAGTGTAGTTACTAAGCAGTAGAGAACCTGATATAGTTCTTCTGAAAAATCAGGGTGAGAAAAGCTCCAAGAAGTCTAAAAACTGGGCCCTTTAGTGGATATGCAATTAGCAGAAACATTTCATAACTGCATTTAAACCTTTGGCAAAAAGAAAACTAGCTTAGTCTACACTGCTTGAATATTTCAAAGCTCTTGGCTTAAAGGAAATCAAGGATTTAAGTGTATTTTTCTCTTGACAGTATAGTTTTTGTGCAGAAAGTTTCAAACTCCATATCTGCTTCTTTTCATAGTGTCCTATATATATGCTGCTTACACTTGCTGTTAAAAATGATTTGTTCAAACTGTGATTTTATGTCTTCAGGATTTATATGGTCTTGTAGTGTGGCAGATTTTTCAGTGCAGTTCCAAAATGTCCTCAGATAGAAGGACCCAGAGTCTCTAAGTTAGAATTTCACACGTTCCTTAGAGTTGGCTTTGCTTTGCTTCATCACCTCATTACTGAGGACACTGAAGACAGTGGTAGTGAGCAGCAGAATGTTTCCATAAAACAAGTACAGAGGTTCTTTTCATCCTCTCTATCACTCATTCCTCTAGTGGGTTTGAAAAATTCATGGAAATGGGTGAATAAATGTGAAAAGAATATCACTAGTAGATCTGCTTAATGGAAGATTCCCAAATGCTTCTTTCACTCCTCATGATTTTGCTGACCAAATGTTAGCTAACCACAGCATCTTTAATGTCAGCTTCTCCTTTTATTTCCACTTCATATCTCTCTGCTGCATTTAGGGGGAAGGGTCCAGGCTAGAGAACTGCTTTTATAGTACAAGCTTTTTTTTGGAAAGCCATTTAAACCAATTCCACCACTTTTCACTTTCCTCTTGCTCCCATCTCAAATGTCAGTAGTTGAAGTAACAGGGAAGGAGTTTTCACCTGTTTTTGCTGTTCATTCTCATCCTCAACCAATCATAATGCTGATGTCCTTAAGAATAATCATATGGAGTTGTGATTTCTCCAGATAAACAGTTCACTACACTACTGAGCTTTGGCCAAGCTTTTAGTGTTGCATTAACCTATTCTGAAATAAAATGCATTAACTTCCCTGATAAGAATTCAGTTTAAAAAAAAAAAAATATATATATATAAATCAATCTAGCTTTTGACAAGCATCAATGCTTAAAACATCTTAAGAGCTGCTGTTGTCCTTTAGTAGGTACCTCTCTGCTGGGTAACCACCAAGAGAACTAAATCAGAGCTATGATTTGGCTGGGAATTTACCTACATAAGAAAGTTTTATTTCTACTGGATCAGCTCCTCAGTCTGGTTCACCATGAAGCTGCTAGAGGGGAGAGGTGATGCAGCAAGTACCTTGGACAGAGATTGCCACCATTAGCAGTGCTATCAGTGTGATAATACTGTCAAAGGAATCTGTGTTTCCATACAAAACATTTTTGAATGACAGTCTCTGCATGAAACCCCTCCTTACACCACAAACTTGTGGCCAACCTTGTACCAACACTGTGAAGCTTGAAGGTGCTTCTTGATTTTGTGAGACAAAAGAACTATTTATGGGGATAATGAGTTTGGGAATGAACTGACTCAGCTGGCAAAGCATTCAGTTCAATTAATTTGTTATACAAATAATTCCTTTGAAGGAATTGTACAGATGGTTTGTGGAAATCAAATACTTTCCAGTCATCCAGAACTGATGAAAAATGTTCTTTTCTGTGGTAAACACCCTAAAAGTATGTCAGTATAAAAGAAGAGTTTCTTAAATCGTGACATCGCTAATGGATTTTTCTGGAAAGTGCAATAAGATAATAAATACACGTTGACCATAGCTAGAGTGATAATGACAGTCTTATAATTGTCTAAACACTACTTAGAGATTTTTATTCCATCTAGATGATGTAGGTTTCCCAAATATTTAAGTTTGCATATTTATCTGTAACTCTTGACACTGGGCAAGTTTTTGTGAATTTTTAAATATTCAGTACAGTAATTAAGGTTTTATACACATAACTCAAATGGTATTTTTAGTAATTTGAGGAAGAATAGATTGCCCTTTCCTTCACTCCTTAGTTCTTCTGATCTAACCACTGTGTTTTGTAGTAGAGTGAGCAATGAGTTTCAGATTAGACATGTACAGGCAACATTTTGTTGAGCACCAAATAATTTGGGGGGCACTATGGTTCTTTTAAGGATAAATTCTGGAAGAATTTTATTGAAATATGGTTTTAAAACACTGGTACCCACAAAAATGAACTTTTTCACTGCATGGTAAAATGCATACATCTACTGGGATTATAATGGGTGCAAGAATTTGTAATTTCCTAGTGCCTTAAATTAGTGGCAGACAATACAGATGGTATCATACCCAATGCATTATCTCTGGCCTCAGTATAATCAGAATTAGGGAAAAAGGAACAAGTATTTAACAACAATGCATTCTGACCTTGAGCAGTTCAAGAGAGTATAAGCTTTGCACAAGTTGCAATTTTTAACTGCAATGTAAGTAAAATTGTAGGAACAGCAATAACATCTATTGGGAATGTGTCATCAGTGTCTACTCTCTCAGACTTTTGGTAAACACTTCCTACAAGCCCATAGGTTGGTTGGTTTGTCTCTTCACATTCTTTGATGGAGACAACAGTCTCCAAACTCTGTCAGCTTCTTCTGATTGTCCAACTGAAGTCAGAAACTCTAGGCACCTTGGTCAATAGTCTGAGTTTTGAAGCATCTAGTAGACAAGGTTTCCATGTTTCTCACATGAGTTCTTAGAGTTGGATTCTAGGGTTTCTCCTCTTTTCGGTGGAGCAGAAGAGAGTGGAATACTGGAGAAAAAATATTCCTTTCCACAGTGAAGTATTTGAAATTACTGTCCTTTGGAATAAAACAACTAAAAGTTAACTTTGGGCACTTAGAGTAAGAAAACAGATGAGATTCAGATTTCCTTCTGAGAATTTTTTTCACCTGTAAAATTTCTAACAGTTCTAGGATCAAAGGTAGGGGTGTTGTAAATAGAGTAAAAAGTTTGCTTCCAGAAATAAGCAGGAAGTGAATACTAAAGCTCTAAGATCTAAGATTTATAAATTAAGACCTCTGGTCAAATTCTGACTGGCCTTTGAGTCACAAACTAATTTCAGGGAATGAGACTCAAAAGACATGGTCACTGAATTAATGCTTCACATTCACAGAGCCAAAAATGACTACAGAATAACTCTGGACTCATTTAGGTGAGAATGATTTCATGTGCTTTAGGACAAAAGTCAGATCAAGTCCACAAGGAGACATTAAGTGCATTCATATGTCCTGCTTGTACTAGTGCAACTTAAGGTTAGTGATTAGGTAATAGAAGAGACTTTAGTGAGGCAGCTTTTATTTGACATTGAACTCGTATTCATGCCAAGTTCCCATCTGAAAGTGCAATGATCTCTCCATTTCTTTGCAGAAATGTAATTTACAGCAGCATTTCTTAAGATCTGAGGCTTAAGCAGGATTTATCCTTAACAAGCTGCTACTTGGTGTTTTCTAACATCTTAAAATTTATAACAACTTCTCAATTATAATTTTTTTCCTAAATTTATTATG
This sequence comes from Phylloscopus whistleri, assembly GCA_017589585.1. Lineage (NCBI taxonomy): Eukaryota > Metazoa > Chordata > Aves > Passeriformes > Phylloscopidae > Phylloscopus > Phylloscopus whistleri. The sequence continues at coordinate 3,566,602 of JADMLD010001389.1, read as the reverse complement.
AATATTTTTATAATTTTTTATGATGCATTCACTTGTTAAATTTTTCAATTTTCTGTAAAGTGCTTTGAAAACCTTATTTCTTTAAGAAGACCTGGTTCCTTGAGATTTATTAGTTCTCAGCACATATATGTGAATTGAGAGGGTACTCAAAAATGGGCATTAGACTCAGGTTCAGACTTAATTCATTCTCATTCCCCTGTCTCTCCGAGAGCCCCAAGAACAAAGGGAATATTGAAATCAGCAGGCTGTAGGACTTTGAAAGAATTGTCCTAATCACTAGGCTGGAAAGCCAATTATTCTATCTTGGGAATTGTTTACCCTATGTACAGTGAGAAATGGGGTAAGTTCACATGAATGTTCCCTACAGGCAACTTGTTAGGATACTTCTACTAAGGGGTAAACCTAAAGTGGATTTTAACCTCATGAATGATGTGGCAAAAGACCAGTATCCCATGGAGCATGCCAAATAATAGAGAAGACATTGAAAATCTAAGGTGGTCCTTTCTTTATTGGTCCTACTGGAACCACTCTACTGCATTTAAACTGTTTTTTTTTAAAGTGTCCCCTGAAGCAGTATTAAGTTTTATACAATATTTTTAGTCATAGTCTATGGACATTATTAATAAGATCTTAAGTTTTTGTATTGGCACTTTTCCCCCTGACCTGCTTCCCATCTGTGGGACTAAAGTAGGTTTCCAATGAAAAAAGTATGGCACACTGCCCTGGTGCTCCATGGAATTGGCTGGCTATCCTGGGCTCAGTTCTTATCAGATCTTCATACTTTTCTAGTGAAACAAGAAGCCTTCAAAACAGAAATAAAGTAGGATCAATTAAAGTCCAAATAGAAAAAATAGCTGTTGACTTCATTATAGAAGTCAGCAATAAGTGATCTCAGTTGCACCAAAAAAACCTGATTTCTGTGGGTCCTCTTTTCCAGTGAAAATAGATTGACTTAATATTACTCCCATTCATTTAAGGGAAAGGGAAGCACCAAAAAGAAAATTTAATAAAGGGTTTTTCTAAAATCCTGTGAAGAGTCTATTAGACCCACTAAACAATTGACGTAGAAACTCAGTGCAATTTTGTTCTCAGTTTTGGAGTGATTCATTGAGATGTCTACTAATGTTTTTTGTGTCTTATCAAGAAATAATTCTCCCCTGGTTTTGATTCAAGGTATAAAGATGTGTCCTCGTCAGAGAAGGGAATCTGTGCTGTATTACAGTTCTTTCCACATTAAAGTTACTTAAGAGGTAACTGAATGGCAGCAGAGGGGAAATGGGATAGGATGTTTTTCTGCTGTGCAGTTTTACCTGTAGCTTTTTAGCAAGAAACACTAAAAAATGACAGCTTAACCTTTCTGTAGATTAATGCTTAATCTTGGATAGTCTGTCATACAGTGGAAATCTAAGTCACATACCTAGCAGGACCTAGTGAACTAGGAAGGAATCTTCTCACTCCATCGTGAAAAGGCCAAATCATTAATTTAAAAATAAATTGTTGTAATTAACCTTCTATTCTTCTGTCTGGAATTCAATACCCAATGCACACAACTTCCTCCTGGACCTGGCCAGAGAACCTAAATTTCTTCTGCACAGAACAAGGAAAAAGATGTAGAGGGACATGGAGTGTTCTACAATTACCTGTGCTACATGCTGTCTTATAAAACTCTTTCATATCTGTTCCATTATGAGAGAACTCCCACGAGCAATTCCTTATGCAATCATTTTAAATGGTTTATCATTTTTATTTGATTACAAACAATTTTCTGAAAGAGAACTTTTTCTCAAGAGTTACAACTGAAGGTCTTGGAATTTGAGTTAATAAAGTATCTGTAACTTATTATCAAACATGAAGGGAGTGGACATCTCTGCTAAACAGAAAAGCAGAGAAGCAAGTAAATATGTCTGTATTCTGTGAAGGATCTGGATGATGAACACCAAGTAATTATGGGAGAAACCCAAAGAATTTGTTTAAAAAAAACCTGTTTGAAGAATTGTGTGCCAAATAAATACTGTCCATATTGTGCATCACATGAGGCTGAATGAAATAATGATGTAGTTCATAAAGACTACCTTATAATGTGCATGTGAAAAGATATGGGAATAAAATTGCACAAAAACTTTTAGAATAGATATATTCTGAATTCTGATTGCTCAACTTAGAAATCTTCTGCACTGACTAAACTAAGTGAATTCCAGCAGTGGCATCACCTAGACTAAGGAGCCAGGAGGGAAGAATATAGAAAAGGCTTACTTTTACTTTGGACAACAGAGCAAAAAATCATTGGAACTCTGTCCAAGGGGAGAACCCCACCCTCATCCTGCCTGAAAAATAATCATCTTCAAAATAGGAACAAAATGTGAGAAGGGTATTGGACATAAGGTTTAAGTGAGGGAGTATGGGTGGACAAAAAGATTATTAAGCAAAGGAAATGACATTCTAGATTTCATGAGGTATAGAGTGAGCAGTTAAAATGATAAGATAGCAGAACCTGAGCCAAGTTAGACAGCAGAAAGGAATTCAAAACAAAGAACAAAAGGTCCTTTAGCCTTATAAATAAAATGAAGATGAGGGAAGAAGGGAGACTAAAATGCACTCAGAAAGGAAAGGATAGGAATGATTGGAAGGATGTCCCACCACTAAAGTTATACTTTGTTTCAATTTTTAATTAGTGATATGAATTAGAGGTGAGAAAGGGCAAGACACTGACACGAAATAAAAAGATTACAATTACTCTGTTTACGGGGAAATGAACTCTGAGTTTCATGTTCTTTCCAGAGTTCTGGGAGGACTAGCATATGAAATTGTAAGATTAGTGTCAAGATATTTAAAAATAAATTTAGCCACTGTTACGATAGTATCGGAGGTGAGATGCATTTCTATAAAGAATAAAAGATATGCTGTGTTTTTTAAAAAGTGTGAGAAATTTATGCACTAGCCCTTTTTTTTACAAGCTAAATGTAGTAGGTGTAATATATCTCAACTTGAGTGAGCTGATAACGTGCTCTGTGAGAAATTACTGGTAGTTGTAGACAGAGCATGTTAGAGTGAAGATTATGTTGAATAAGTACTAAGAGATTTTGGAGTGTAAGGAAGGTGCAAGTGCTAGTCCTGAAGACATGAACTAAAAATATTGAAATATAAATATATTAAGCAACTAGACTGGGTTATAATTGCAGTGTAAGGGCACTGAACAGAGAAAATTACAAATTTTTGTCTGTGGGGGTTAATAAAAATTCAAAGGTCATCAGTAGAGGAGAAGAAAGACTTTGTATTAGTTAATAATAAAATGGCTATTATCCACAGGTGGGATACAACTACAGGAAAGGCAAATTCCCTCGATTTATTATGCAAAGATTTTCAACAGAGGTGAGGAGTTAATTTTATAGTTATCCAGGGTACTCTTCCAGAATATTGCGCATGGATCTGATTATCCATATTCTAGAAATCTACAATTCAACTAAAGATTCAAAGTGAGGATAATAGGATTATCCAAAGATCCAGAGTTAGTGTGTGACGACAAACTAGAGGAACTGGCTTTGTGTCACACAGCAAAACAAGAGCTGGGGGAAATGGTAATTCTGTCTCAAAATGTGTGATGGAAACAAGCCCTAGGGAGAGAAAGGAATTATTTATGGTAAAGAGCAATCTTGATCCAAGAGTGTACAACACAGCAACGTTCTAGAACAAAGACAATTGAGAACACAATTAAAAAGTATGGCAACTTGTGAGTAATTATGATTGCCTGCAATAGCAGCTGAGTAGGTTGGGTAATTGAGATATTTTCCAGCTCTATACTCCGTATGCAGTTTGTATATGCAACACGTAGTTGTGAAGTACTTACAATATTGATCCAGGTTTTCTTGGATAACAGATACAAAGGCTGTGACAACACTAAAATAGAAATAGTGACAGACATATGCATAGACAATTGATCCAATTCCTTATGATCAGCATTTCCCTTTAATTGAAACAACAAAACAATATCAGAACAGATTCCTCAAAATCCTTCAATTGACCCTACATCATAAATCTGTCCAAAAGTTCTAAAATAGACAATTATTCTATTATATTTTTGCATTGATTCAGAAATAATTAGTCATCTCCACGTGGTTTCTCAGTATCACACAGGTGAAACAGTTTATATTTTCATGGTGGTGATATATTCCCCTTCCAGACTTCAAAACATTTCCCATTTGGCTAAAAACTTCTGGTTTACGTGTTGGTAGATGAGTCTCTACAGTTTTAGTGACCTTCCTTGGATATTTTTCACCCCTATTAATGACAAATTTAATTGGCAAAAATCCTAAATATATATTAGTAGTTATCTTTCAGGTCAACAAAACGATATGGCAAGCCCTCAGGGCACTTGATATACAGTTCTTAAAATGAGATTTTTTTTTGATTCCACGTTATATAAGTTTAATTGCTGTGGAATGAAAATTTTATAATAATATTTGACACAATTCAACATGAATTCTCACCTCTTTTGTCTAGCAATACTCCTAAATATAGAAATATAAAAATCTACACATAAGACCTTTGAAGTACTTGTGAAAACTCAATATAAGTATTGCAGAGCAGAGCTCATCTGTAGGAGAGTGGTTATCTGGTTGTGTGAATACAGAGGGAATAAATTGTGTGCTGTAAGACTTTGTGTATGCAGGCAACTACTAAAAGCTTGCAGATCATAGTGACATATAAAGCCTGAGAAGGTGATGGGGTAAATTCAAGGACAGTAAACCTGAGGAGGTTAATCCTTCAGACACTTCAAGAGGTAACACCTTTCACAATTCACATACTGTGCTTTTTAGCCTTCTTTTATCACAGGTGAAGAGCATTACCTTGAATGAGTTATTCATTGATTATCACAGTAGAATCAAGTTGGTCTTGATGAAAGGTAGCACTTGGGTAAAGAGAGACAGGTTCATCTCCTTAAGTCCTTTCCATCTGAAATATTTTTAAGATTTAATCTCAATGTTTTTAATTTCTTTTTCAAGCTTTACAAAATATTTTGACATTTGCAAAAAATTTCTCCTATTGTTAGTTAACTTTCGTTCATAAGTAGAACAAACTGTATATGTATAAACTGCTGCAATGTCAACAGGACATTTGGAAACATCCGTATAGAGATTTACATTTGTGGGGAATATAGAATAGATAGATAGAAAAGATATAAAGTTTCTGGTTAATTAGTTGGGTTTTTTGTTCTTTTCTTTTTTTTTTAGGAATGAAACTGCATTTATTATCTGAAATGACAACCTTGTTATTGAATGTACAAATTAGGCAACCCAACTGCCATGAACCAAAAAGTCTCCCAGAGATGATGTGGATGTCCCAACCCTGGAAATGTTCAATGTGGATTGTAAATGCAAAAAATTCTACGGTAGCTTCATGTCTGAAGAACTACTACTCTCTCTAAATTGTATCAAAGCAGAAAATGTTATGGGCCAAGACAAAGAAAAGCTTTGTTGAGAATGATACAAGTTTTTCCTGCCTAGAAGATAAATGTGGGGTTTATGCCATCCAGATAGAGGCAGAGATGTTCTGGCTTTGCAGAACAGATGGAGACAGAGAAGTTCTGGGGTTTGGGGACAGCTGAAGCCCCTGTCCTGTTACAGAAACTGTCTTGTGTTTCTGTTAACGTGAATCACACAGAAAGAAAAAGACATGATTTTCAGGGACTTAGACTTGCAAGAAGGATATGGTTTTCCCAGAACCTGTAACACAACTATACAAATAGCTTTGTATTTTGTCTCTTACTACTGAAAGCACTGGTGTAGATTTTACCTCAGGCCTTACTAAATCTCTTTTCCTCCCCCCACAAGTCTACCTGCATGTCACAGCATCCTGTGATTTACAGCAGTTATGCTGTTATCTCCTTTGGTCTGCTCACCTGCTGTTGTTTACGAATCGTGTCCTTGTCTTTTGTCAACCAGCTGTACTTTGCTTATCACCTCTGCTTCTGTGAACCTCTGTGGAAAGCCATCAATGCTTGCAGGTATTTCATGAGAACTTACTGTGACATACGCAGAATTTTCTCCCCTTCCACACTCATAATCCGCAGTTCTGCTCAAGAGAGGGCAGCTTGTGGTGGACGAAGTACAGAGCATGGTTCAAACTACATTCCCATAAAAAGGAAAAATGAAGGTTGTTGTATTTTCCTCTACTCGAAATATTCAGTCTTTCTTTAGTTTCCTGATACAGGTGGCTACCATTTGTAGAGCTATCAATTTCTTTGCCCGTTTTAAAGCAGCTATTATTTATGCCAGTCCCTGCTTATCATCCTCTTTATTCGTTTAGACAAGAACAGCTACAAAACATTTTAAACAGCTTGAGATAAAGGTTAAGCTTAAAGATCACATGTTATCATGCACAGCTTCAAAATAATGGGTTAAATCTGCTTCAACACAATGTTCCGAAATCATGTCTTTAATGTGCATTTAATTTGTGCCACTCTTTCAGATGTAAGAAATGTGAAAACATGAACCAAGCTAAAAAGCTATGGCCCATAAAGAAAATCATCTGCAGTAGCATAAAAGGTACATGCTGCACTTTTTTTCACTAGTCTTCATATGCACAATCATACAGAACTGAAAAACACTCTTCTTCAAATGACTTTTATGACTCTCTTTTAATACTAGTATGTATAACTGACATACGTCTCACGAAAGAAATGTGATTGTTGGAAGTTCTGCATTTACATTTTAAGTAATTTTAGACGTTTTTGCATTAGAATTATTGGTAGACTCACAGCCCTAGTTACAAACAATAAATTATCGCTACATGTCTTGCCATTGAAACAGATTACTTAGCCATTCACCATTTGCCATGGGATGCTGTCCAGATGTGTTGCATCTGAATTTCTCTGAATTTTCACTTGAGCACTATGAAGTTAATCTGTTGTTTAGCACACCAAAAGAATTGTTAAATATCTGCTAAACATTATACCAGTTTGCAGTATTCTGGTGTAAAGATTCTTTTATTCTCTTTCTGTTCTCTCTCCATTCCACTGATCTTTGACAATACACCACTGTTGCAATGCTGTTCTTTTTCCTTCTTCAACGTATAATTTTATGCTAATCCTTGAGCTGTTGAAGAGGGCATTAGCTTTCAGCTCATTTTCTGCTTTGTTGTTCTAGGAAAACTTTGTTACTTACAACCTGGCACAACCTGAACTATCCACAAACTGCCTGTTACTTCCATGATTTCAACATTATTTTATAGTTTGATAGAGATTACATGATAAGGATGCATGGTCCTGTCTACCGTACATCTCACAATCTAATTGCTGGGAGGACTGCACTTTCATCTGTATGTTGGAATATGGCCCAGATTCTGGATTTCAAAGCAACTAAAAGGAAGACAATCATTAAGACAATGTTCGCTCAAATCCGAGTTCAAATAATCTCGAAGTCCATGCAAAACACAAATGTTGACCTCACAGAACACCCCAACCTCCAGAACAGTTCACAAAGCTCTGAAAACACATGCAAACATATTTATGAAACTTCTTTTATTTTTATTGTGGGCAAAATACCCTTTGGTTGCCACTAGTTTTGTTTAAATCCGGTGGAAGTATTCAGAGCTTCCAGATGTATTCAACAATTCAGAAAAGTGGCTCATCACCTCAGTATAGCTCAGTCTGCACGATTGCTTGTTTACTTAGTCTCCACTTATTTTTTTCAGGTTCACTATCAGGCTAGACAGCTCTGTCAACTCAAAAAGACATGCTTTTTTCAATCTATTGATCTCTGTTGCTCTTCCAAATCCTTTAGTATTGGCTCTTAGGATTACTATAATGCTATAATCATTCTGTTAAGGATTCAGATTTGTGGTGGACTAAAAGATGGTAACATCAAAAGGATTGAAATGCCCTTGAAGCAATCAATTTTTGTTCATCAAATACAAATGCTGAGAGGCTGCTTTCAGCTAATAATTTATAACTGAATTAATGACACATGGCTTCCGTCAGTAATGGTCTCCTCTCTGGAATCTCTTTTTTCCCTTTCTGTGATCTGATTTCATATTCTGGGAAAGGAAATCAGAGTGCTACAGAATTTAATCAGAAATGGGAACTGTCTGAAGGTAAAAGCTTAGCATTCTTGCTTCAAATTGAGTTCTGCTGAAATCTTTATCCTTCGGTTTTGGCAAATGTGTATTTTTAAGCCAATGCTACTCATGTGGAATTGTACTTAAATTTTTTTATCCTACTTACAAAGGATCACAGAATTGTGGGAAGCATCTTGCAAAAATTTTAATCCACTTGCATGTGTAGGTTTTCAAATACTCTGGTGAATGTGAAATTTTTCATATTAATAGATGAATGTCAAAAAGGGTTATAGGCAATTCACCTTTTCTCCCATCAGCCTCCTTCTTCTTCTGCCTCTATGCTGCATTCTGACAACAGGTTCAGAATACAACTGTCACTTTTGCAGTCTAAGACTTAAAATAGTTGACTCTCTTTTCCTATCACATTCTTATTTTTCCTTTTCTACTTTTCTGGTGATTTGAAATAAGTGGGTTTTTTCAGAAAAGCTATACAAAACTTTGGCAACAGTTTTTGCTTTCCTCTCCCCCCTGACATTTGTGTGAAAAGGGGAATATGCCCCAGACTTGTTATCTGTCAAAACATTCAAAAGAAGCCTAGCATTAAAAAAGATAGGTTTAAAAAATAAGGAGAGGAAAAAAAGGAAAAGAAAAAAGCAAATAGCCTTTATAGAGGACAAGTCATATAGCTGAATAAGCGCCAAATTATTGAACATATAACTAATCTCAGCTTCATGATGTCTCCTCTCTGCTAAAGGACAACCTAATAACCCCAGCTGTGGGATAAGGTTCTTGGTAATGTCATTCTGTTATGGTGTGGTCCTTTTTTATATCTGTCAGATATGTCACTCAGTGTTTGGAGTTGTTTTGTGGGGAAACAATTGCTGTACCAGCAAGATAAAAATAACCACGGTATAGCTTTAGGAATGAAACATCCCATTAATCTTGTTATAGCCTCTTCCCATCTCTTTTGTGAAGCAGAGATAATCAGAATCAGTGAAGTAACTTCATTAGTGTTGTTTACACTTTTCTTACATGTGTAATGTGGTGAGATTTATAAGTAATCTTGGGTTATAAATTATTAGCAAAAATGACAGGTAGAATGCCACATCTCCTTTAGATCTTCTAGGTAACATTACAGATATATTTTCTTGCATACAAACCATCTGTTTATGTCCAGTGAATCCTTTTCTCCGTTTCCTTTCCTCTCCTTTTCCAGTTATCTCCCACCTCCCTCTCTCCCCCAAACTCCCTTGTAATTGGTTTAGAAATAGATCAAGTTACTTATATTAAATAGCTGAAAGTACTTACTCAGGATAATTCTTTTATGACATTTTGTATCCAATTAATACTAAATCTTCAGTCATAATAAGCCTTCAGCACAGGTCTTGCATAGGAACTTATCTGTGGTGCTTCTATATTAAAAGTGTATGTGGAATGGATATCATCACACATAATTCTTAATATATCAGTTTTCAGAATTTAGAACCTTTAATAAAGAACTAACAGAAGATGCAGTATCTTAATTTGTTGATTATCAATTAAAAAACAGCAACTAAGATTCTGCAAGGTGTCTAGCACTTCATATGAACCGAGGCTAAACCTCACACAAAGAAAGCCTTGCAAAATCAGATCAATAGATTAAAAGCAAATGCAACACGAACCTTAAGGAAAAACCTAATCAAAAATAGTCACTGTAAGTTGAAAGTAGGTACAATAATTGGGCCATGCAAAGTACTCACACTTGATAACACTTGAAAAAACAATGTAGTTTTAAAAAAAATATTTCAAATAAACTGAGATTTAGTCCAAATAAAAGTTACAAAATAACTGAAGAACCATTATTAAAAAAAAAACAATAAAAAAAGCTTTTAAACTAATTGAAAACGTTGTAACATTAAGCTTTACTACAATCCAGCTCTTCTTACTCACAGTCTTTGGCAGGTGAAATTTTGTTTTAAACCCTCTCCCACTCTGTCGTTTGATGCAGTCCAAATGTCTTCACTGCTGAGAATGGAGCAAATATAACATATTTCATATAAACATTTCTCTTCATAAAGACAGCTTGTGGTCCCAAAGCTCATTTATGACAAATATCTGAACTTTCTCTAGTTTTGTCTTCCAAGTCAGAAATTTTAATCATCTTTTGGTCCCTTTGTGTTCTTTTCTGTTAGTTTATCGGTGTTTTATCTGAGATGAAAATATGTTAGAAGTTAAACCTCATACCCAGCCCTGTGGAAGGGGCTTCAAAGAATTGACTCTTCAGAGGCCTCAAAGATGTTAAACAATGTTTTGCTCCAGAAAAAAAAGAGAGAAATGTCTGTTTCTTCAGTGGGAGGTTCCATAGGCCTTGGTTCCTTTCATTTTGCAAGGTATCAAATTATCTTTCTCCTTACTTGCATCTTAGCTCACAACATCTCAATAACAGTGCTGAGAACAACTACTGCAACCTCAGGGATCTCCAGGCACACAAAATCTTAGCAGTTGCTGAAGCAGCAAGATGAGGAGAGCAAAGAGCCCATACCCTTTTGCTTGAGCTGGATTCCTACAGAAGCTACTGTTCCGAAGTGCAGGAGACAACCCCTGTCAGAAACACTAAGTCTGGCTCCCCGTGGCTGTGCTTTTCTCCATTTTTGTTACAGGATCAGCCCTATCCTGAGCCCTCAGAGCAGCAGAAGTAAATGTCACCCATACTACCAGAAGCTGGCTCCAATTACCAGCCTTTAATTGAGAGGTGTGAAGAGGCTGAAGTACCTTCATCCTACAGACACATGGATGTGAACTTCTGTGACCAACTTCAGTACAATGGCTCACATGCCTGAAAGTTCAGTTAGTGAGTAACTTCCTGCCAGAAGACTGGCCATAATACTTCTGAGTGCTTCAATGACTTTGGGGGCAACAGACCACTGAGCCCTAGGAGGTACATTCTGTGTGAAGGAAGAAAAAAAGTGTTCAAATCAGCTTCATCAGTAAGACAATAAAAGTACTTTGATATGTTGTTCATCCTAGTAGTTCTTAACACTGTTAATTGAGTGAGTCTCAGTGACTTCTGAATCTTGGTAATGGTAATTTCCAAAAGCAGATTCCCTAGAAAACAATCATCCTAGTAGAATATTAAGCAATGTTTTCCCTGTCTTGATCAGGATTGTAGACAGATGTTTATCAATCATCAGTTAATTCAAACAACTGAAAACAATGTTAAGAGAGACCTTTAAAATCCTTCACTAACCGTGCTTGGTAGTAAAGGTTTCCAGAGGTTATAGCTGATACCTAGAAGCTATAACTGGATAGAAAAATGCAAGTGGAAACACCTTGTTTCTTTCTCAGCTGGCCTTTGAAATGCAGGAGAAAAGGAAATGCTGCACACAAGACATGTAACCATATCCCATAGACATTTGAATTCTCATCTGCTATGGCAGGTCCACAACAGACTTTCTTTGGCCTGTAGCAGGTACCCTTGGCCTGAAGAGGGAGAATGAGAAATGGTGAGAACATGCATTCAGCCTTATGTTAAGGCTGAGGGCCAGTCAAGTACCAATAAAGACACAACACTTTCCTCTTGGAACAGAGTCAGCTAAGAAACCCCACACCCACAATCTCAACCATGGTGAGAAGAAAATAATCACGTTCTTCCTCTCCTGTGGGAAATGTCCCTGACTACAAGAATATGTGAAAGAGACCTCATTCAAAATTAGAATTTTATACTATTTTGGGGGGAAGAAATCAGGAAAGGCCCTAGAGATCTACCAGGTTGCTTATGTGTTCATACTTAGGATCTGCAGGACATCCTGTGGTTTCACAAAAATGAATTCCAGGTTCATATGGTCAGTGCTTTACAGGTTCACATTTGTTAAGCAATGTTAAAAATCCAACGGTTATTACAACATTTCCCCCCATCTTTGTTGTACACAGTCTAAAAAAAAAATCATTATTTTCAGAAGGAAGGCCCATCTCTACAAGTTTTTCATATAACAAATAACTCAGAACTTTTCATGTAACAAGTAACTCAGAACTTTTTCATTCAATAATGATAGCAAAGACTGATAATCATTTTTTATTGGGAAAAATACATCTAGGAAAATATATATAAATATATTCAGACATAATATAAAAATCCAACTCAGAAGTTTTGGGAGAAAATGTGAAGTAAATTACACTCATTTTTTCAAAGACTTTAATTTTTTTTACTGTTATTCTTTCTTGTCATATACTCAACAACTTAAGAAAGATGACTTAGTCTCATATTTGTTTCACACAGGCAGCAAAAGGGTAGTGTAAATTTAATATAGTGAGAACACAAAATATGGGGCAAGTCACTTTAAAAAATATGACACTTTTCCCCCTGAGTTCTCTCTCTGAATTTACATGTTGCATAGAGGTTGGCTGGAAGTGGAGGTGTCGTACAGAGTCTGGTAAGGTTCCTGAACAGCCAAGGCAGCACTTTTCAGCAAAGGAAGCATCATTTATCTCAGTATTGGTTGGGAAATAAGGGCTGGGGGGCAGGTGATGTCGTTTTTTGTCATATGGGATGGAGTCCTTCAGGCTGACCTGAACAGTTCCTTGTGTGCCTCTCACTTTGTCACCACTTAACAGAAGCTGATGCACTCAGCTGCAACAGACCCACCCCTTTGTAAAGCAAGCTGTGCAGCTGAAGGCCAAGACAGTGCAGGGCTTAAATCCTCCTGGTAACACTTTAATCATTGCTCATGTGGGTCTGATTTTCCAGCTTGCTTGCATTTGCTCTGAGTTATTTTTATAAGGATTTCAACATACCGAGTTCATTCTTTGTATTTTTCTATTGATTTTTCCACAACTGATGTGAAATAGAAGTATCTTTTAGGCTGTTTGTTTAACTGCATTTCCTCATGTTTTCCCCCTTAATCTTTGTAAACTTAGGTCTTCCTGAGGTTATGGCAGTATGTTTGTTATCTCTTTGTGTCACATGATATTTATCTAGCTGTGACTCTGATACTGCTGGTGTTTCTGAAGACACTGGGTTCCTCTGTTATCTTTCTGCAGGTGTTGGATTTGCCTCACTCAGTGGAGTTTGGTATCCTCAGTAATTGTTGACAGTCTTCAAAACCAATCAACAATCCATGATTTCCCTGTAAGTTTGCCTCCTGATAAACTGAATTCTTGTTACAGAATGAAAATATACCCAAAAAGTCAGGGGGGAAAAATACCTTACTAAATTTTTGCCACTTGATTGGCTAACTCAATTGCACATTTCGAATCCTAAAATGTAAAAGGAGATAATCAATATAACGACTTGAGACTTCACCATTTCAGTTGCTGGGGTTTTGCAGTGAGTACAATTCATCTGCTTAAGACTTTGTCTTCAAATTACTGTAGAAAATATGGATTATCAGATTTCATCATTTTAAAAGCACAGTCTGACTTCTCAACATGAAGGGTTTGTACAAGGGAAGGCATTTTAAAGCCTTCACTTTTCATTACAAGTAGGATATCTTACAGAATAAAACCTTATGTGGCTGTTATTCTGAAGTGTACATGAAAACTTGTAAGTTGACAGCCTCAGGAGAAAGTAAAAATTAGTTACTTACAAGAGCTGACCTTTACCTAGAGGCTGAACAAAATGTAATCTTGGAGAATCCTAGAGGTGATTGTTTAGCTGTGTGTGTATTCTGCTGGATTTATAGCTGACAGAAATCTATTATCTACCCAGAACTACGGGTTTCTCTTTTTTTTTCTTTTTTTTGATGCCTGAAAATACAGTAGCAGCAGCAGCAAAGTTTACCTACACTGCAAACTTTGGAAACAGGATGGAAGAAAGAAAACATTAAAATGGTGCTATTTTGAAATAGACTGACCTTCTTGAATAGTTTTCAAGCATCAAAGGATGGTGTATTCTGTCTGCAAGTTAGTTTTCTGAATAAATTATTATTTTGATTCATCTCTTCATCATCTATTTTTAGCCTTTTGGGAGATTTTTGAAAGCAAAAGTCTATTTTTTTTTTGGTTTGTTTCTTCCTTGGTTTGGATCATATGGTTCAGAAGCTTAGGGTTTTTTCTTGCTGCCAGACACATTCTCACGCAAGTACCCTTCCAGAAAATTCACCCACGTTGGAACTTACTTCTTAGGCATTCCTCAAGTGCCCCCTGCACTTGTGGATGTCTGTATATTCTGCTGATCAAAGAGTGTTCTCCATCCACTTATCAAATGCTTTATTTTTACATAATGTGCCTGTTGACACCACAGCTGCTTTTTTGAACTGGGGAGGGGAGGACCGCTGTTGAATAAAAAAGATTACCTTAAAACCAAACTGCACATTTCTTTGCACTAGCTGCAGAGCTGTAGCTTTGAGGCCCAGTAGTGTTAAAAGCAAAGGTAATTTTCTGTCAGCTTCTTGGATTTCTGAAGGGGGCAAAATAGGCCCCTGTTCCTCTCAAAAAGTTTCTTGAAGGTGTGCTGTAGACCACACCAATTTTTGAACCCACCATAACTCTGCCAGGGCCCAGTCCCACCAAAATTTCCATTTCTTTAAAATAACAGGATCAGGCTCACAATACAAAATACAAGCTGCAAATTGCTTGTGTTGCTCTGTCTGACTTCCATTAGTTATGAGGAAAGTAGTCATGATATAGAGTCTCAGACATTCTCTCTCAACTGTAATAGTTATTGGGCTCATCTATGAACCAGAGATGTGCTGTCTCCTCCTCATGAATCATGAACAACTTTACTGTTCCTAGAGAAATTTAGAAGAATTTATCTCACTTTGTAAAAATTGGGTTAACACTTCCTGGTGCAACCAGGATTTTGCATGCTAATTTAAGTATGAATTTATAAAGTGTTTTTCCTTCTGGCTAATGTCAAATATTATTGCTCTGTAGGAAATTCTAGTTAGAGGAATATTTTTCAGCTTTAAGGATATACAATCTGAAGAATACAATTGGTTGTTTACTGTTTTAATGTATGTAATAGCCTCCTTAATAGATTTAAGTGGCTGGTGCTAGCATGTTATGTGTCTTGCTCTCACAGTTACATATTTTGGACTTAGGGAAATAGCAATTACCAAAGTCTGTCCAAATTCCTCAGGGGAACTTTGCTCCCTGAAAGATTTTTCCATCAACCAAACTCCTCTTTGTGGCCTTGCTTACCTGCTACAACCAGGACAAAATCAGTACATAAACCAAACATATTTTTGGGAAAATAGGTTGCAAAATAGATAAATCTTGCTTAGGAAATGTCCAGATTTTCCATTGAAATAATCAGTAAGTGAAAAACTTAGAGTTGTCCATCAAGCTTTTTGTACTTTTTAAAGATCTCATGAGAAATGTTTCTATTCTTTGAAAGCAGTAAAGATTTATATGTCCCTGACTCTTCATTGTGAAAAACAGAATGTGCTTCTTTCTACATCTTTTAACCAAAGTCCTCAAGAAATTATTCATAAAAAAATTAAGATTGTCTGAGGAGCTGCTGCAAATGAAAATGCAACAGATTTTTTTTCAAAGGATAGTTAATTACCAGGGGAATTATTGTCCCAAAAGTCATGTCATTATTCTATAAACTGCTAGGCTGAAATTATCACTTATTAAAATAGTGGCATAAATGATAAATGTCAGTACTCTGCAGAAGCACATAGCAAAAGAAGGCAAAATAGGCTGATGTAGGAAGAAGTATTTAGAGAATGTGATTAAGGTAGAAAATAAGCAACCCCATCTCTCATGCCATTTTATCTTATGCTGTCATGCTCATTAATATGATTTGTGCATTTCCAAAACTCTTTCTTCTTTTATCCTGTGATGGGACTCTAGTGCCACTTGTGTCTCACCACACTGACATCTTCAGCAAGAAATCCTTCAGGCCCTTCTCTGCTTGCAGAAGATTGCTACTAACTCCCATGGGATGCTGTGTATGAGAGTTCACTGGTTCACATTCTCTAACTTATTGCAGCAGTCTTTCTTGAGTGAGGAATGGCAGCTGATGTCTGTCCCACTGCAGGCTGAGGGAAAACCCCTGAAAGGAGAGGGGTTTCTCTGCTCTTTGTCACCCATCTGGTTGGCTTCTCTGCTGTCTCACCTCCCCATGCTATTGTTTTTTACTTTATTTCTGAGCTTGAAAAAGGTGTGAAAAGTGAGAGTAGTGCTTAAATTCAGGCATTTCTGCCTTAGCTGGGGATCCCATTACTCTGCATGGCAGTGCAGCTGCAGTTCCACCAGCATGATGTCCAGCTGTGTAGTATAAGTCAGAGTAATTTCCTTTGCTTTCTTTCATGCTCCATGTCTCCATCTTCACACTTGGTTTGGGGCTCTGCTGCTTAGAGGCACCTTGTGGTGAGGTTAGTGACTTCCCTGCTCCCGAGCTACAGCCCCAGGCTCACACAAGGGGAAAAATCACAAAGAAATTAAGAAAATTATTTTGTCCAGCACAGATTGGCAAATGCTCCTATGGCAGCACTCAGCAGCTCTTTGCTTCTCTGCTTTGCTGTCATTACAAGCCCATTTGAAGTAGGATTTAATATGAGATTTGGATTTGGGGAAAGTGGCTTAATCCCTTTCCTGTCTCAGTTTCTTACCTGAGAAACACCAATATAACAAAAAAGAAGGACTGCTGTCAGTATAGCTACTCTTTCAAACCCAAGCAGATTTACCTTTTGTTACTCTAGGCTGTTTATTTGGCCTTGATTGCTGGTAAAATTCAAGTTTAAAAACTGCAGCATGTATTTCAAATCCTGCAAACAGTCAGCACTTTGGTTTTCCCTCTGACCAGATTGTTTTCTAAACTTTCCAGTGTTCATGTGTTATTTTGCTATTCAATCAATCACTTTTTCTCCCTGAAGCATGTAACCTACTCAAATAACAGTGATTATACATTCATAATTGCAAAGTCAAAATAAAAGCCTAGAGCATATGGAAATGATCAGAATATGGTGTAATAGCAGCAATGCCATTTACTGTATATAATCAATTTAGCACACCAATAAATACATACATATATAAACCTCTGACAAGCATACTATTCTTTTCTATAAAGCTTTTCATTTAAATTCTGGTGCCATTGTTTTGGAATAAATTTTCTTGTCACAAAGATATGGCTTTTTATTTGATTCAATCTTATTGCATCATTAAAATATTGGTATCTTTTATGTTTCGCAAACATTTGTGGACACACCATTAACCAACATAAAACACAATGCAGTAACAAATGCCTGTTTTATGACTGCTGTCAGACTATATATACTCTCTAATGGTCTAGCATTATCAGCAATCTAAGACTAAATTGTCACAAGTTAAGTCTATGAAACGCAAGACACATATATAATCTCCAGCAGTCAATGTATTGAAACATTAGAATTAAAGGTTCAGACAGTCAATTCATCCAAAAATGCAATTTTATAGAGGTATTTTTCATTCAAGAAACAAAGAAGGAAAAGGAAGGAAGGAGCAAGTTATTATCAAAAAGATTGCCCACACCCAAAGAAGATATAGTTTCTCTGGACATTTATGTATTGTGAGCAGGAGGAATGAAAAAAAATGAGCCAGAGAAAGAAGAAAGGAATTTGATAAAGGTGCAGTGTTTATGTCTTTATCAGTTTTATTATTAGTGCATTTTGATCAATGATATTGTTCTGTTACCTGTTTATTAGGTTGGTTTGTGTTCCAACACTTATTACTTGTCCTGAGAATTTTACTGTGTATCTATAGGAGCAGAAGAATTTAAGACAAGGATGATAAATTGCTAGCAACATATGGTTCGTTCCAAGTTGTGTGAAAAAAACGTGTGCTGCTGGAAAAAGCAACTAATGGAAGAGTATCAGGGACACTAGATTTAGATAGTGATAAGGTCCATAGTGTTTTGTTGTGTAGGGCAGAGTCGGCTATGGTCGGCAGTGCACATTTACAGGGAGTGAATTTGACTTTTGCATAATGACAACTGAAAAGTTTTGGGGTTTTTGTCATCTCCTGTGTAAACCCTAGAAAAGAACATTTTCTTTTGGTTGTCTTCTCTTCTAAAAGTGATGACAGGATCAATTTCATTGGCTTAGCATGACAGTATAACCACAACGGTCTGTCAAGATATATAATGGCAATATGTATTGGAGAAGCATCTTGGCAGAATAAGCTTCATAGTATGAATCTCCCTTTTATTGTAGTCTTTGACAGCAACAGTTTAAAGGGCAAAGAGAGTTCTAAAATCTTGGCACCACAGACAGACAATGTCAAGTAAAGAGAAGCAGAGAGGAAGAAAAGCAAACAAGTTTCAAAGAATGCGTCCAGACTCTCAAATGCATTTCTAATCAAACAGCAAAGCAATCATGATTTAGTGAGATTCTAAAGTATGCCATTTACTCTCCATCAAAAGGTTTGTGGGGGTTTTTATAACTTTTCTTTCTAAACTAAAAAGGTAGAAGACACACAAAGTCTGCTACCTAAAATGGTTTCAAAATACAAATGTTCTCTGTTTAGTTTACTTTTTGGATTAGATGTGTCAGTTCCAACAACCCCAACTAACCTATGCTCTAGCCTATCCTCTGTGCATCTTGTTCTTCTTACAGAGATTATACCTCATCTATTAAGGTCTTTTTTATTTTTGTTCCCATTGCTTCCACAGACTTTCTCCAAACATATCGCTACTTTTGAAGATCTACATTCTTTGTCGTTTGTTTATTGTCCTCTAATGAAAGTGGTGGAGTTATTTGTGGAATAGTTAACTAAATCCTCTCTACCCCTTTCCCTTTGGAAACGAAATGGAAACATTTCCATTGACTTAAAGAAAATAAGTGGCATGAAGCTGATTTATCCTATTCACAACAAAATTTGCTGGACATAGTTTTCTCTTATCTGCTTAATTTTCAAGACCGCATAACAAAAAACATAATTTAAGAAATATTTTTTCTCTATAAATTTCTATTCTCCTAATTAATCCAATACATAACAAATTGTGAAGTATTATTATGGTTTACTATTCCATACCTTCTTTCTGAACTCTTGGGCCTTTGCAATGATTTATAAAACTGTGTTATGCCTCTTCCCTTTCTTTCTGTGGAATACAATATTACACGGAAATTATAATAAGATTTATTGTAAAATGGGACTGGGAGTTTGTTCATAAGTAACATTACAATCCTGCTGGTCTCAGGAGATGTACCAGTTTTATCTGTCCTTAAAACTTTGTAGTAACTAGGAACACTAAGAGCAGGATGATCCATCATGGCCTAATTCTTTTCCAGTTGTACTGAAAATGAGAGCATAACTAATACCCATTTCTGTAGAGAAACTACAAACATGGTGCTCAATATCCTCCTAGACTAGACACTTACAAACTGCATTTATGTAAACTCTCTTGAATTCATTGGTTAATACTTGTTTGAGTAAGGGCTGCTTACCCAAGAAAGGATTTTCAGGCTCAAGCCCTGCTTCAATATTCTCCACTTTCACCAGGCAATTATCTCACCCTCCTGAACAGATTACAAATTATGCAAAACTATAAACGAGGTTGAAAGAGCAAGAGGAAAATAGAGGTAATGCATGAAGTATGCATCATACTATTAGAATTCTCAAAAGCAGCACGACTTACAATTTGGACACAGAACAAGCATTAACGTATAGATGAATAAAAGATCCTTTTGCTAGTTTGAATATTGCATGTGAGACTTTAAAAATGGAAATAGAAAATGAACGGGGAAGAAGCAGAGGCACTCTGTGATACATGCTAGCATGAACTACAGTTTTTGTAATGTAAAAAAATTGAAAATACAATATACAAATACAACAGTTTATTGAAAGGGGGAAAATATTTTCTATTTAAATTTCCACATATTCAAAAACTTCTCTTTCTGCTGCATTTTAAAGGACTGGGATTCATTCAGGGATAAGTGCAAATCATGGAAAAGCAATGATACTAACAAAAGGAAATTGAAAATTGTAGGATGTGGCATTACAGAAGCATTTTAAAATTGCTTTCATATCTCCCGATGAATAAAAATATGAACTTTTTTTTGGAAATATTGCTGAAGTAAAGTGGGGTCTTTCACTACTGAATGACCTTCTTAAATTAGATACAAAGACATTAAAAACAGTCAGAAGAATCAAAATGAACATAGTACTGGTGGCTGACCAGACAGAGAAAAATCGGGTTGTGAAAAGCTTGTGATGAGGAGCTTGCCAAGTATTGCTGCAGCAATACTCAGGTCTCATCCATCAAGCAGACATAAGTGGGGTTTTTTTCCCCTTTCTTACTTTTGGAATAGAATTATGTTCTTTCTTGAGAAACTGCAACTGCAGCTGGACTCAACTAAAGTTAGATTTGAGGGGAAAGAATTTTCCTCTTTTTTCAATTTGTTAATATGTTACATGTAATATAAACAGGTTTTGATAACTCATCTTGAAATAGCAGAAACTTGCCACAGTAATTCCAGGTTTTGAAAAACTGATCTTGTCCTGTTGGTCTCATACATTCTGACCTAAAGGTGCTATTCATAAACGTTTAGAACAAAATATTTTTATTTTCTCTTGGACATTTTCTGCAGTACAACTGCATGCAAAGGATTTCATAAGTCGATCTGCATATGATCTTCTGGAGCATCTTGGCACTTACTTTTAAACTAGAGTTTTTGAAATAAAGTCTGAGTTCTTACTGCTGTTTTTCAGGTGTGAGGAAGTCAGTTCAAAGACAATACCTTGCTAATTAATACAGTGTGGGGCAATTTATCTTTTCACTTGGTTACCTTTTTCAGTTTCTGGGTGAAGTCATCTCCAATTCAGGAAAAATAGAAATAGTTTAATAATAGTTTGGTGAAAGACTACTTTATTTGTACACATTTAATTGTATTTTTCATGTAAAAATTCAGCATTACTTAAGTAATTTGATACACAGTGTTAAGTAAATCACTCTATATGGTCTGTATACCTGAACTTCAGTTTTGTTCCTTGTTTTTACAAAAACCAGCCCAAAAGACTAGGTTTTTTACAAAAACCAGCCCAAATGAGCAGATTTCCTCCTGTTGCCTGAAATTATTTAAACAGGATTTTCCTTGAGATGTGTGCTGATGGACAAGTGAAAACTAAAACAAAATTAGAGTGACTACTTTGAAAAAATGTTCTGTAAGAGGGGTTTTTTGTGTCCATCACCCACCTCTAAGATTTTTAAGTACTGTGTCTTGAAAATTTCACCCCCAGCCCTCTTCTCTGAAACAAAATATTGAAATGGAGAAGTTATTCAGACTTACTGTTTCTGGAAGGCTTTGTAAGCAATAAAATTACTACAGTTCTGCTGCCTACAGAAGAAGGATGTGGGTAACAGTGTCTCTGTTCTGCAGATGTGTTTCATTTGGGATTCTCCAACATTGGCTGCAAGAGTTTTTGAGAGACATGGAATATTAGAACAATTAGATCATTAACTACAACAAGGAGCTTGCTTGGTTTCCCCATCTCCCCAGTTTAATATTATCTTATATTTACTGTATCTTTTACAGATTGCATTACTGAAAAGTAGAAACAGTTTTTGTTGGGCTTTTTTTAAGGGTCTTTTAAAGTCCTGTTTTAAGTAAGAATGCCTGATTTGTTCATTGCTCACTAGTGACAGATCTTTACTCCATGTGGGATCAGCATACACTGCCACAAAACATATCTCAACCCCAGCTGTCCAAACTAAACAACATAAGAAGCTCTCAGAAAGACAATTGCAAGTGATGTACCAGCAGTAACTACACTTGCATCATCTCTGACCAAAAAAAAAATCTGATTTTAGCTCAGCTATCATGTTAAATCTTATTAAAATTCATTACAAAAAATGATAAGGAGATTTTTTTCAGATCTAGAGTGAAGGTGATATAATACAAATTAGCTTTTGCAGTTAGAAAATGTGTCTTTATTTGGCTAAATGGTGGAAGGTACTGCATTTCATAAATGGGTTGAGAAGAGGATAGTCCAAATGCTACACTGGCAAATTGCTTTTTTGTGATGTGTCTGTGGGGTCATTACATACGGCTTTAAAACTTATTTTTAGAGGCTCATTATGATTTACTTTAAAAAGCAGAAAAACAATTAAAAGCAGTTCTCTTAAGAGACCATGGTAGTATTTTTTAAACAGTATTTTAAAAAGTGTTCGTGCACAATTATTTTGAGCTTTAATATTACATATTATCTACTTTCACTCAAATTGTACTTTGGTGGTTTCCTTTTCTTTATCCTGTTTTAAAAAAATATTGGTTGGACTGGATTTTAGAATACTAGATTCCTGGATTTTACATTGCTGTATTTAATGCACAGCTTGTTCTCCTTCTGTCCATATAAGATAGATAGTTGTTTGTAAGGATTGTATCTTAGACAATGAGGATAGGAAGAACTGGATGAAGAGAGACCGAAGAGGTGGGTTTTTTCTTCATTTTTAGGTCTTTTATTTCTTCTGAAAGTATGATGATACTTGAGGACTTTGAATTTTCTCTGAAAGGATATTTTATGCATAGGTTTCACATTCAAAGCTGTCGGTTTGTAGTGTGAGATTTCATCCGTGGCTATCCAATTTTTTCTGTATCCCAAATATTGATGGTCAACATATCTAGACATTTTTCTTTCACAGATTTTTTGTGAAAGAAGAATGGTTTATATACCACTGCCCATTATTGCATAATAGAAAAAACTAACTAAGCATGGATATCACTGGAATATGGCAGTCTGACATTCTGATACTACAGTTGGAGAACAGGCTTATATATTTTTCTGTTTTCAGATGTACACTTATATTCCTATAACCAACAAAAGTCTAAAGTTTTCCCTCTAAAAAGGGCAAATCAATATCATATCAAAATTCCTTTTCTTGAAGGAGAAAAACCATTGTCCAGTCTCCCTACCTAATTTTCAAAAACTCTAAAATTCTGTCCAATAATACTGGTGTCCCATAAGTTTTGAACTGGAGTACTTAGTTTTATATTCATCCGTGCTAACTTTGTGTAAAAGCAGATTAGTTGTTACTTCAGTTCAACAATAATATATAGGAAACTTTTTTATGTTGATAAAGTTTTAAGGCTTATGAAGGGAGACAGATTCTAACCTGATTAACTATGATATCATACAATTTTTAGAAGTAATTCTCTATAAATTATGAGTGATTTTCCTATGTAATAAAACATTAAACATTATAAAAGGAACCTTATCTTTCTGTGAGAGAAAGGTAGTGCCTTGAGCTTCTTGGCTTAGGAAGACTAGGCTGTTGCAATACAATAATTATGTCCTTTATTATGTAATGAATTTAAATAAGCTTGTTGAAATAATTTCAAACAAACCCAAATAATTTAATTATTTCTGCTATTTTTAATGTTTCTAAAGTGGCTTGGATTTTTGCATTTACATTTTCAGCTTTATTTTATTTCAGAGTACAAAACAGCCATATGTGAATAAATTAGCTCCTAAAAACTGAAATACTAGATTGAGCTAAAAAGTCTTCCAAATACTATGTGAATCTGGAATTTAATTTTAAAAACTGAATGACTGCAAATAAAACAAATACAATAAAAATACAAATAAAAAACATTCAATTACCCATATTTTAATAGCTAGTATGACGATTCACTCTCAGAGTATTACTTACAAAGACTTATTCTACTGAACTGCTTATATATTTGTTCTCTGGATGAAAATGCCTAGACACTGAAAGTCTCAGTAAAGCTCCATGGGCCCAAGTGACTACAACACTTGAGAGAGTTGTGAGACTGAAGCCACCAGTGAAGAACTTCAGTCTCTAAACTTTTTAAGAAACAGTGACTACTATTTTTTTTTAACACTACTGATTAAGATTTTCTCTCTCTTTTCATGTTAGTAGCTAATGGGCTTTAGCTTCTTTATTTTTTTTTTTTCTTCACTTGCACATTTACAGATGTTGAGAACATGGAAATAATGTTTTCTATCAAGAGAAACAGAGGTCTCACTTTTCAAAAGTCCAACCAGAACTGTCAGAATTGAATTGCTTAATTCTGGACACTTGAATTCACACTTTGAGAGACAGCACCCACAGGCCACACAAGGGCCATTTGTTCACAATGAATTTCACAGGTTTTTTAAGGCACGCTGAAGAAAAACCAACAAGAGAAAATTAAAAAAATTGTAGTCACTTAGCTGCATTTCTCTTAGTCAATGATTTCATGAAAAGTCCAGACGACTGCTACTTGGGAGACTGTGGGAGCTAGAAATTCAGCTTTACTGAGCCATTACCTCTAAAAAAATCTTCCCTCCCCATTTTCTATACCTGAGACCATGGTTTACAACTAGTTATGTGAGGGGTTTTAAATGATTCAAAAATTTCACATACTGCATTTTTATGCAAAGGATTGGAAGAATACAATATTGGAGGAATATTGTAGTGGAAAAAACAAATCTCTCAGTGGAGTTAGCTGGTTGGTCTGTAGTTTCATGTGAGAAATGGTCTATGTGTAAAATTCAGTAAGATAAATTGGATGTCTTCAAAGGTTATGGACAGATCAGGGTTTGCAGAGAAGTGTCAGAAACAGGATGGCTGGAAAGAACAAAGACACTCTGGGAAATACGACCTTAAAATCTGTAGCTTTTGGGTCAAGTGTTGCCTGAAAAATCATCTTGTATCTGTGGACAAATCAACTTTGTCCTATTTGAGTCCTTTTGGGACTTCAGGTATGCTCTATAAGTAAGCAGGATTTAATCTAAGAACACCTTTACAGAACCAGAGTCTCCTCTGATCACAGCAAGTTGCAAAGCTGTTAAATTTGGCTAGTTGTTCACATCAAAGGAGGACAAGAGTATGGCTTTAAGTGGAAGAGTATCTTAATTTAGATTTTTTTTTTTAATCTGTACATAAGGTTAGAGTACATAGAATGAAACTCTTGGTTCAAAGTTATTTTACTGTTAACTTTAATTCCTGGAACAAGGTAATTTCTGCTGCATTCAAACTCATTTCACTCCATGTAATTTTTATCAGTGAGGAATATTATTTGTGAATGTTCAGAAAATTAATGAGAAATGTCACATACTGTCCTTAGCTTTTATTATTTCATACAAAGATGAGACAAACATCCCATTCAATGACCACTGAGCATTTAAACATTCCTGTAATACCTTTGGCTGCTTCAGCCAGCTTGCTAGGGTGGGATTTTCTTTTTCCAGACAGTTTGATGGCCTGATTTTACTCTTAATGTGAATCAACAGACAAATGTCAGTGAACTAAGAGTCTTGGAAAAAGTACGTGTTCATCAAAGTCATTCTGGTAAACAAATTGTGGCAGCTCTATTAATCATGTCAGTTTTATGCTTCCTTCTCGCTACCTTCCCCCCACTCAGTTAAGTTGTCACATGCTGTGTTTGCCTTATGTCAGCACAAGGATATTGGAATGAAGACAGACAAACCAATACAGAGGTAATATATTATTTAAGTAGTTCACCTGAACTCCACACCCTGTATGGCTCATGGTCAGTAAGCATGTCAGTGAATGAGGACTGAGCCATTTTTTCCACTAACCTGATTTAAAAAGAAACTTAAAAATCACAATTACTTTTATTTCTGAGCTGGTTTAGAAGCTCTGTGCTAGGCTGTAGCTTCAGTATACACGTGACTGCTGCTTGTGTGAAGTAGCAGTATTTTATTTTACACCTGCAAATTTGCATCACTAGGTAACCACATAATTTCACACATGTAAATAGAGTTCCCATTAAATCTTACCATTTGTGCACACGGAAACATTTGTGGGAAACTGCACGCTGATTTTACAGTCTACACTCCTTTTTTGAAATTAGCTATGTGACAGTAAGATTGTTTCCAGATCTGTAAGGTTTTCATTTCTATAAGAATACTGTGACCAAAATCAGAAAATAAATCTGTGGCTTTTTCTGTATGCATTCACATTTTTCCGTTTTGCTATGAAAACAAAACAAATAAGGCTTAAGTAGAAATTCTGGAAGAAACCTCAAATGTATAACCATCTGTTTTCTTGCTAGCTCTTTTTTCCTAGCAATTAGGGTGGCTTCTTTAGCTTTTAGCAGTTGTCAGGCTCAGGTCTTCCGCCCTGAGGAATTGCACACCTTGCAGACAGATGTGGGTATGTAAGAATCAGAATGATCCTCCCTCCCTTCCCTACACATACTCATATCCCCACACACGAGTGTTTATAAGGAGAAGCCTTGTATGGCTTTTTAACTTTGTCCCATTAGGACCAGTGAATGAGATATTGGTGTGGCACAGCAAAGAGCAATTTCTCCAGATAGAGATCTGGTGAACTGAGGAAAAATCTCTCTAGCAAAGTTGAGCTGGATCTATAACTGGATTGATGCTAATGATTCTTACAGTGTCCATATAAACATTTTGGTATGGGAAAAAGCCTCACAGTCCAAAACAGCTACTTGAATTTGTATTTCACCTTATTTTAAGGAAACCATAGCTGTAAGAGATCATACATAGAAAAAGCTAAGGACCCAACTCTCATTCCGGCTTAAAAATTTTTATTCTATCATTAGCCCAGAGAAGTTGTGGCTGCTCCATCCCTGGAAGTGTTCAATGACAGGTTGGGTAGGGCTCTGAGCAACCTGGTCTAGTGAAATCTGTCCCTGCCCATGGTAGGCAGGTTGGAATGAGATGATCTTTACAGTGTCTTCCAACCCAAATCTTTCTATGATTACATGATCAATAAGTAAGAACTAGCTTGATGTGCCTCAAGCTCAGAAGAAACAAAATTGTCAGCTGTTTAGGTTAAAAATTATGTTAATTATTCTAAGGCAGGCTCTTTTTAAGGGAAGCCAGTTGTAATATTCATATCTAAACTTCTTTGGCATTCAGTAGTTGGGGCTTGTCTCTATCAGCTGTGATATGGCTGACTAGAAGTTAATAGATAAGATTTTGAAATTTAATGCAGCTGACTTGAATTAGTGTATTGACTCAAAGCTATACAAAAGTAATCAATTAATATTACAAAAGATGTGTCTGAAATAACAATTGGTGTAGCTTGCTGCCATTTGCAATAGTGCAAATCTAGCCTAAGAAATTAGTTACCTATTTTTATACTTTGTCAACTGATTACTGAGCATTTACCATTTACACCTTCTTGTTATAAAAGTAACAGATTAGGGATTTTTTTTTCTGGGATTAGTTTTAATAATGTTTCATCTGGCATTATTAAGAAAGGAAATACGATGCATATATGAAATATAAATCGTCTAGAGGCTAAAATCACTACTTATCCTGTGTCTTCAATGAAGTAAGAAAAACAAAGGGACTTGGTTTATGAACTGCTAAGACAGTAGTTTAAACTAAAGGTTAGGAAAATTTCAGCTAAATCCCAAACACAATGGAAGTACTAGGAAAATTTTATTCAGAACTTGATAAGGTTGTTAAAAAAAATATTTTAAATAAAGTAGTAAGTAATTAAGATTACTAATAAAATCCTTCAGTAGCAGCACAAACCAGCCACACAAAACACATCAATAAGAGAGAACATTCTGAGTCCAGAAATTCAGATCAAAGGATTTTTTTTTTTTTTTAAATACCCCTTTACTTCTCTGAAGATACTGTATCTGGAGAAATAAGCATGGCAATTATTGATGAGCCAGCACTATGTCTGATGAGCAGACTCGCTGCTTCTAGCTAATAGAACAGTATTTCAGCCAAATACAGTGTTATAACTTTTGGGTCAAGAAGGTTGACTTCATGGAGTATGCATGTAGAACCTGCAAATTTCTTGCTCAAGTTCTAAGTATTTTTAAGCAGTATGAGGAAATATTAAGTGCTCAGAATTAGAACTGAATCCAGAGAGTTACTGGTTTTTATATCAGTGTTCAGAACCTTGTTTTAAGGCCCTGTTCTTTCCTGCAAATTCCTCTCATTATTGGTCCTTTCCATTGAAGTCAGGAGAGACATAACTCATAATCACCAGCAAGAGGACTCTCACATGTCCTTTTATCTTTTAATTGTGTCAGAGGGCAAAGAACATCAGAGGATCCTTTTAATAATAATAAAAGAAAGGTAGAGACTTTTTCATAGGCTGAAACATAAGTAAGGTAATAGAACATTTGTGCTTCATGGAGGAGCAACTACCAGAACCAGATTATACTATCCAAATGACTTTAAAAAATACTGCAAGAGGATGTAAGTTTTAAGTGCTTACTTATAACTGCATAAAACTGCAAATGCCCTATTCAGCCACTGCCTAATGTGGAAGGCAGCTTAAAGGTAAGAAGAGACTGTAATTTCTGAGTTTTATAGGCCCTCCTGTTTTGTTTCTCTGTGGACCTGGGAGCATCTTAGTCTCAGTAGCACTGAGCAACTTGGAGCTTAATTCCTAGCCAAACTCCTCTGTGATTCACAAGACTAATTCCTGAGGCACTTTGTCAGCTGTCCCCATAAGGCATTAACATGTTGTGTGCACTGCCCCTCAACACTCAATAATACTGCAAAGTGATGCCTCTTGCTCCTTTCTTCTAAATGACATCACATTGTCTTATTAATGAGCCCACATGGTTCCCTCAAGGGTAGGTTCCCTAGATTTCTGTTGTGGCCTTGACTCATGTTATTGTGAGTGGGGTGCTGGGAACCCTGCAGAGGTGGCAACCTCAGATCTGGCCTTGCAGCAGCCTCCCTATCAAACTGAGGAAATCCTCCTCTCTTCCTGATTTCTTACTAAAGGAGTGAGGAGTCTGGGCTTACTGCTGAGCATGCTCAAGGACACGTGTTGTTGTCAGATCTTCCAAAAGTCTCTGCTGTTCAGGTCATCCCCCCACCTGAAGAGTTGATCTACTCAGTACATACCTTTCAACTCTTCCTACTACCTCATGTACCTGGATGACATGAGCTAATCACAATTTAATTACAATTATATGCCAGGACTTACTGTACACAGTCCTGGTTGCTGTTGATTGCCCCCTGCACACTCCCTATAACCAGAAGAGCTGTTTTCATCAGCATCTCCTATCTCCAAAGTGTGCAGTCAGGTTGTAAAACACACAAGCTTTGTTTGTTTCAACAATCTTTTTCTATTTCAGCTTTCCCATTTTCCTAGCCTATGCTCTCCAGTTGGAAGGCAGGCACGTGGCAGAAGAAAAAACCACCTTGATATCAGAGATGTCCAGGACTCACGTAGTTTAGTCTGGAAATGCACATCTTGAACTATTTCAGGGCAGTGAGAGTTGTTGTAGCAAGACATTGGTGTTTCTTGCAGATAGAAACACAAGAAACTCATAATTCTGCTTTTCCCCAGTGATTTACTCATTTTGGTGGCCCCTATCATGCTGAAGTACTTGTTGCTTTTGTATGTTCTTCTCTCCCACTTGTGCATTTGCACATAGCAGAGCTTGCTGGGGTCCAGACTGAAGGAGGATAAGGCTGTTGGGGTAGCACTGGGAAAAGGGCTTGGGAAAAGAGTTCTCAGTGAACCTTGAAAGGTGCAAAGTCCACCCTAATGGGAACACTGTACACTGCATTGTTATATACAGGGCAAAATTAAGGTGCTATGCAAGTTTAAATTATAATAATTTCGACCCAAACCATTACAAAATGTATAATCTCTTTCTGAAATTAATTGCTACAAAATACTGCTACTTGAAAAATATCCATATAATATTTAAAACATGTTATTTATTTATTTGGGCAGTAAGAAAAAGAATTAAATAATAGAAACTAAAATCAAATCTGAAGATCCTGTATCAGACATTGCTTCCTCAGAACCTATGAGGTATTTCCTCCCATTAGCCCCTTTTTGCACACTTCTGGGGATCTTGTGCACTTCTGTGGAATATCTGGCACTGGCCACTGTTGGATCAAGATGCAGGACCTCCCACTCAACTCAGACAAAATTTCTGTGTTTCTAAATGAGGATTATACTCCTTGTGGCTCTTGTCAAATCTTGATATATTTTGAGGCGTCTCCATGTATGCCTGGCTAAGTTCTTATGGGGAATAACAAACATGCAGGACAGAAAAAATATTTGCTGGCATAAATGGCCCAGACAGCAGTGGCTGCTCTCTCTCACTAATGAGGGAGCAAGACCAAAAGCAGAAAAAGGACTTGCTTTATGTGAGAAGTCTGTGACTGCGCAGAGATCTGCATTCTCTGCTGCCCAGTCCTGAGTAGGTTTAGCCTGCTCTGCAGGTAGCTCTCTCTTGACATTTTAATGCAATATAATTGATTGGTAACTGATCTGGATTATTTCGGCCTTTTTTTTTTTTTTTTTTTTTATTCCTAGTGACTTTCAATTTTTACCCCCCAATAATTCTGGGTAAGGCAAATAAGAAGTTTCTCTAATCCTGTCTGACTGATTATACTTCCCCTCTGGCATTAAACACTTTTTTTGACAAGATATTATTTTTGCTCCATGTGTAAATTAACATTTTAGGTATTTCTTTGGTAATACGGGCAGGAAATCAACCAGTGCAAAATGTCCTCTTTTATAACCAAAGTTTCCATAAGTACTTTTTCATTATAGAGAACTTAGTAAGACATGAAAATCAAACAATAATGAATATTGCACTGAAATTCCTGAAAATAGATTTGCACAGTAGTTCACAAGTTGAATGGAATTTATGAGTTTGTTTTGGCTTATAATGTAGATGCTGGGATTTTGGTAACTGGAAACTATAATGGAAGAAAATAAACTTTTTGTGTGCATGAAATAAAAAAAAAATGTGAAAAAGATGTTTTTTCATTGTTCCACGTTTATGCTGACTTGTTGGCAGGCATAATGTGTTGAACTGAATCACATGACAATTTTAAGTGTAAGAATTTTCCTTAGCAGGAAAAATGTAAAAAAAAAAAGCTGGTAAAAAATGCTGGCAATTAAAGTTTTTAGAGTATGCTCTGTAAGCTCCTTTGCTTTCTACCATATCTGTAATTTGGATCAGCCACCAGGACAGTGTGTACTTGAATAGCAGAAAAGTGCCAGCAAGGCTCAGGGGCAAAGCTCTGCAAATTGCTGGCTCACCTCTGAGCTCTGGTGTGGATTATAGGATCAAAAGCCATTACAGTACAGGCTTTGTTTGCTTTTGTATGAGTGAAAACTAAGTTTACTGTGCAGAATGTTTGGTGGCTGGATTTTCACACAGAGAATTGAACAGGCTTGCTCATATTTCTGAGTGACATTTCCAAGGAGGCAGAATATGTTTGGAAATATCCCCATAGATGAGGGTTTGTAAATTTAGCTCTTCACCAATACACTAATGAATACGGGTAATTTAATCATAACTCCTTTTCCTGAGCAAAGATCAGGCAAAAAATGTAAACATTTCCCTTTCCAGTGGCTGTGCAAAACCTTGGAGTCAGATACATTGTACTGGAAAAAATTCTGATTTTTCTCAAAATCATTACTGTGCTGACTATGCTCATCCCTGAAATGAAGGTAGAAAAAGTCAGAACAATATGCAATACTTCAAGAGTTTATCCTTAGAGTTCACTAGGTATTAAATACTGGTGAGTGGTCTGGTCTTTACTAAAAATTATCTCCCTCATTCTAAATTATGCCACATGCACAACTTAATGGCACCTTCAAAACAGTTGTTAGGGATGAGGGGAGTGAAGATGTTTATCACTACTTAAATAATGAGTGTACATGAAATAACAGAAATAAGCCTTGGGCAGGGGGGGCGGGGGGAGAAGTCAGCATCAGGAAAAGAATGAAAAATAAAGTAGTCAAAAGTGCCACAAATCAGTTTTGGGTCAACTGGGAGTTTTTTTAATCCTTACAGCAACAGTGAAACCTTCCTGACTGACTCTTGATGAGACATCAACCAGTAGAATCTCTGTAAACTCATTAGAAAATAGAGAAATCAAATGCAATCAATCTAATTATTTTAGTCCTATAAAAATACCCTGATATTTCAGGATGAAAAAGATTTTCATGCAAAGGGCAAAGCTTTTATTATAATGATATTTGTAAAAAGAAATGCCATGCGCATCTTTTTCCAAGCTAGTTTGTTCAAAAGCCTTATCCTTCTAACCAAAATAATTTTATTAATGTTTTTTAATCCCCCAAAATGTTGTGTTGTCATAACATTCCTGACCAGATGACAGGAGCATTTGTTCAGAGGATGAGTTGGAGCAAAGCCCTGTAACTCTGCTAGTCATTCTAGAATGAGTTCTGTACCCGCTCTACTGGCACCGCCCAGTGCCATGGGGTGAGTCGTGTGCATGTCGTAGGGAAACCAGTGACTCTTAGAAACAGGTCAAGGCAGCCTTGTCTCTTCTGCTATGAAGCACATTTCTGGTGAAGGTAGAAATTTAGCTGATAAGGTCAAATCTTGAGGGAGATTAAAAAGTGCTCTTTTTTCCCATTCACATTAAGTTTTTCACCCTGTTATTTACGTAATTTTGATGTTTACCATTCTTTCTATGGCTGAGCTGCCTAAAAAATGGAAAGCCTGGTGCCACCTGACATGGGGGATTTAGAACACAAAGACTAGTAACTCCTTAAGCAGATGCATAATTAATAAAGACTAATACCTCTGGGATACAATTCAGATCTTAGAGACTTTGAACAACTTTTTGTCCTTTCTTAATTGACTCCAGAAGAAAGTTAAGAGTATGCATGCCTACTCTGAACCTATCAATTAAAATGAATTAAAGCTGAGCAGGATGGACATAGGTTCACATACATGGACAGTGAAGCCTTTGAAATCAGGTTGCTCTGTGACTGCAGGTGCTTCTTAGCTGAGCCACAAAACAATTTTTCTTTGTTTGCTGCACCCTGCATGCCGCATGTGGGGTCTGATATTGTTTCCTGGGTGCTGGCTAATGCTAAAAGGTAACATAGACTAAAAATTAAAATTAAAATTAATCAAACGGCATCCTTTTAGATACCTGAGGGTAAAACTCTTACCTTCATTACAACTCTTCATGATTCATCAGAAACAGCTTAATGTTTCTCTTTGGGAGCATCTCTGAGTAAATTATTTTGGTTTTGAACAACTACTGCAGACCGTATTATTTGCACATGAAACAGCTCTGGGCCTCTTCCTTTAGCTCTATGACACAACTGGTTTAAATCAGTGGAGTTACTTGAACAAGGACTTACTGCTGAGCCCAGAGATATAATTAGTAGAACTTGAGTTCCTAGGCCACCTAGACCTCTCTTAGAAAAGACTTCCCTTTGTCTTCAGTTATGAGAGAGAGGTAGCCATCTTCTATCCATATGATTTTTTTTCTTAAGAGGCATGCCCATATAATGCACACATCAGCCTTGACCTAGGACTGGAAAGACAGATAATTTTGTCTTCATTTTGCTAGAGGAAAGAGTTACTGAAGAGGTGGAATAAATACAGTCCCAGAGAAACAAGAGAAAAATAATCAAACGTGTTGCATGTACACACACTGAAGACCTGTTACATAACAGATAACATAAATTGTCAAACCAGCCCAGTATTTCCTCACATCAGAGTCCTCCAACACAGAAGGGAAGGATTACCTGGTTTTGTGTAGCTCTACGAAGATGGATCTCCACCTGGCTGGTAGTTCTGCAGAAAAGAAGAACTAGAAATGGCCCCAAACTGAGCATGAATTCTCAATGTTTAACTTCTGTCAAAAATATTTTTAAAAAAGCAAACACTGTATCAGGATGTATAAACATAAGTATTATATGTAAAACAGCTGCTCTGCTGAATACTGGCCTCAGCTGGAGCATTACTGCATCCAATTAGGGGCACCATATTTCCAGAAGTTTGTGGACCAAAAGGGGAGAGCAAAGCAGTACAAAAGGATTGATCAGAAATCTAGACTATGTGGCCTTGAAGAAGGAGGGGTTGGGGTGGTGGGGTACAAGGAATAGAAAACTGAGGGGTCAGTGTAAGTCTTCAAATATCTAAATGGCTGCTGCTAACGTGAGATTCACAAGATGCTCTCCAGGCATTGTTTAGGATTTTGATCCATTGAACTTCAGGGCAAGAAATAGCACGTTAAAGTACAGTAGGAAGATTTAGTTTAGACAAGAGAAAAGATTTTCTATTAGTAAGGATAATTACATGGTGGAAGAGATTTCTGAGGGTAGCTATGAAGTCTCAGTTGCTGGAAGTTTTAGGAAAAATTAGACAAACATCTGCCAGTGATGGTTTAGGTGTAGTTGATTCCACCTTTAGCTAACTCTGATCATGACTGTTATCCTGGGTGATTTGTAAAATACTGCTTTAAAGGTGATAAGGTCAAATGTGGTGGATATATTGATTTCCCACTGTCACTGGCTAAGCTGGGTGCTGGTTGGGGAAACGATGAGCTAAATTTACCAGCAGTCAAAGGAGATAGTAAAAGAGGGCAGAGTCTGAGATGAGTGCTAGAGGTAATTTCCTTTTCCTCTCTTGACCTCCAGTTTGAACTTAGCTGATGGACTTGCCATCTGTACCTGCCTCTTAAAGGAGCATACTTTCACCCATGTGCTGGAGGAAATAGCATTTCCAAGTTCAGAGCTGATCATTTCAAGTGGGAAAACAAGTAGGGTAAGAGAGCATTGTTAAGTAAGAATGTAGCAGGGAAATAGCTGCTATATTCAAATTTCAGTAACACAGATCAGCAACAGAAAGTGATAGCTCACTATTAAGCAATTTAAGTTACAATAAAAGGTCATTTGATCCTTGATGGAAGGGGGAACATGCTGAATTTAGGATCTGCAGTGAAAGAGAAGCTGCTGGCATCTCACCCTCTGAATCATGAGAGATTGTATCACATGGTCAAACTGTATTTTTAAACTGCCTTCATTGCCTGAAAATAAGAATCTTCCAGTAATGCATTAAGTGGGGTGATTTATATCTGCCAGAGGGGTTTGTTCTTTTGATCATTTCTTTTCCTGAGGGGCATTGTATTGTTCTGGTTTAGGAGTTTTTTAAATGGTATAACTGATTAAAAAAATGTTCCCCAACACATGACTTTGATATTCATGTTTCATTCCCAGGAAATCTTTAGGATTTATCAATCCAGCCATGTGAAGCTAGTGAATTTTTACTTGGCTAGGTTTGTTATTTCATTTGGAATGTTTCTGTGACTACATAGAATCTACCATAACTTCTAAAATCACAGTTCTGGGGTCAGAAATGAAGAAATTCCGATTTTAAATACATCAAAAGCAGCAGTATGTACTAGGTAATATAGTATCTAAATTTGGGAAAAATCTAAGAAAAGTAGGAAAATAGGTTTCCATTTGTTAGGAACATTTTAAAAATATATATAAGCTAGTGCATTATTCCCCACTGTAATGTTAAAGAAACAATGCAGATGTTTTGTAAGTCATGGATTGTCTCTTCATGTGGCAGATGAACGGTTTCTGGGGAGCTATGCAACCTGGCACCAGCTGAAATATTTAAATATGTGATCAAAGAAGTTCAGAGATTTGTGGGCTTCATGTCCTTTCTAGATGAAGGATTACAAAGTTTGGCCCAAATTTGGGCTTTCAAAACCATGGCTTTTTACTGACTTCACATGGCATTAATCTCTTTCCTAATAAAAACAAAAGACTTGGTTCTTTTAATTGTTTTTTACAGTAACAGTTCCAGAGGTCTTTCATATCAGGTCTAAATAATAACTACCAGGCACTGGGGAAAGTAAAATTTTGGCACATTTATATCAATGGCTACTCAATTAGTAATTTCTGACATATTTTTTGTCCACCTCTAAATATTTACAAATACTGCTTTTCACCCTTCATTCAAACTTTGCATTTGTCAAAAGCAAATTGACTGAATTTGCTACCTTTGCCTTATTTCCCTTTACTTCATACACACACACTGCATATTGTCAAAAGACCTCTTATTCTTCTGCAGTTTTTCAGAATTCATATGCTTGGATTCTGATGCTCCTGCTGGTTTAAAGAAGAAATGCAACACTAATAAATTATAATAAATTGTCAGTCTCAACGGGTCTGTGACCTTCAGTCAGTAGGGGGTTATGTGCAACACTTCATTTCCCCTTCTTTTAGCTCTGGCTGCTTCCCTTGCTGTTAGGCAGTGTCCTTGATTTATGGGTGGGCCACCAGCAGGACATCTCACCTGCAAAAATAGTTCACACTGTGTTGTTTATTGTACTAAGTAGACTTCATGCTGGCTGAGGGTTTTTACAAGGGAAAGGAGCTGCTGTCAGTCTTTCTATCATTTGAGCAAAGCTGGCTCCAAAGTTCTCTCAAATTTCTGCATGAAGTCTAGGAACAAGAAACCAGAGTGAGCTATTGCCCCTTCTCCAGTGCATCAGTCTCTTCTGGTTTTGTCTGGAAGTTCAACAGAAGATGAGAACAGAACTAATGAAAAACAGGGATAAAATTAAAAAAAAAAAAAAAATCCCATCTTAATTTAGAGCAAATATTTAATGCTGCCCACATAATTGTATATATCTGATTTCTCCTCATGGTAAATTATTACCTGCTGTGTGACAGATTGCCATTTTTTCTGATTAAAACAAAAGTTTTTTATTTGCTGAAGGAAAAAAATAAAACAACCATAATTATCCCTGTGCAAGTACAGGACAGAAACATTAGTTACATAAACATGAACTAGGTGTCAAGAAAAGCAACCAGTAAGTCTGTAGGGTTACCTGTATGTTTTCTTTTTTCTCTCTTCATATTTATGAGACTTTCTAAGAAAACATTCCATGTTTCACCAAGACAACATGAAAGTAAAGAAAGGAAGTAGAAACACTGGAAACACCTATTAATTTTGGAAAAGTCTATTAATTTTGCATATATTTACATGGTCACGCTCTGTAATAGGAGCTCATATAAAGACTTTCTACTGTGCCACTCCAAGATCAGTAAAAAGTTCCAGAGATAGCCCACATTTTTGGAAGGATTCTAGCTATTAATGGAAAATAGGTTATAGAATCATAGAATTATTTTTGTTGGAAAGCGCCTCTAAGACCCTCAAGTCCAGCAACCATGATCATTATGTGTAGTTCAGAAATAGCTCTTTTCCACTGTGCTCCTGTGTAGCTGCTTTGCGCTTCTGTGGTGAGATGCCTTTGGGTGGAAATTGGCTGGCCTGCTCAGTTTTGCTATATCACCAAGGCTGGACTATTAACATTTTCCATTATGGAAACTTTTCAGCTGCTAACCTGAACAAAACTGAATTCTTGGTTGAATCAGTAGGAAATACTTGATTGTATGTCCTTATGAGCATCAACTCAAGTGCAGCTGTGGTGTGGTGTCATGATGGCCCTTTTTGTTGCTGTGGCCATTTTACTAGCAAATCTCCAGGTATTTACAGACTTGTTGATAAATCTTGCTCCATGTCTGGTGATGTCTCTTGTTCCACATAATTGAATCAAAAAGAGAGGTAGGAGGGGGTTTTTGAGTTTTACTTGTACAGATATTTTAAGGTTTTGAGAATGCAATTATGGTTCAAATGAACAAATGGCACCCAAAGAGACAAAAATCTTCCCAGCACATCAAAAAATTTAGTTGACAAAAACTTCGTAAGACAGTGTACATGAAATAATTCTGCTTTATCTCATTAAATGAGACTGAACTGGTATATCAGCAAACATGCAATTAAGTCAGCATTTCTGAAGCTGAAGGCACAGGTTAGAACCACAAATCCTAAACATGAATAAGTCATATGATGAGCTATTTATTCTCTAGGCATTCTGAAGGAAACAAGCAATGATAACCCACTTTGCTAGGTCAAAATGGTTTTGCATATCTTCTCACTATCCTTCCTTTGCTAAAACAGATGTTTTTCACATCAAGAATATTTTTGTGGTTCCTTGGAAAAAGATCTAGTCACATTGAAGCAGAAAATTATCTATCTATCTATCTATCTATCTATCTATCTATCTATCTATCGTTTATAAATTTGCTGCATACCTACCTACCGTGCCACCTAACTGAGAAAAGCTTCTTTAAAACTGTCAAATTCACTACATTATTAAAAAAAGTATATTAATCAAAAATTTGATTTTTAAAAATACCATTTAAAATCT
This sequence comes from Phylloscopus whistleri, assembly GCA_017589585.1. Classification (NCBI taxonomy): domain Eukaryota; kingdom Metazoa; phylum Chordata; class Aves; order Passeriformes; family Phylloscopidae; genus Phylloscopus; species Phylloscopus whistleri. Next base: position 3,528,706 of record JADMLD010001389.1, on the reverse strand, counting down.
ATTTTTTTTAAAAACTAAGAAATAAAGTAAAGAATATCACCTCCTATTTCTTTGTCCAATTCTTTTTTTTACATTTTTACATTTTTGATATGCTGAATTACAATGCCATTTTTGTAACTCAAAAAAAAAAAAAGAATAAATTCCATAAAGTGATAAGTCCTTGGTGTTAAATGAGTTCCTCCATGCTAAATGTGTGAGATTTTTATCATTTATTCTGGAAAGAATGCAGACAGAAATATGATTACAGATTTTTTCAGAACAGCGACTTCAAACATTTTTTTATCTGGAAATATCTTGATAAAATGATGTATCTGAATTCTCTTTTCTTCAGTGTGAATAATGAAGCTGACATGCTAGTCAGCCTTCTTTTAAATTTCTCTCATCTCTTATAAGTAGTCAATAGATCACTGAGATGATCAGGTCACTTTTTCAGAAATATTTATTATTCTAAGTAGAAATCGTTCACTTGACAAGTTCTTGAGGTACAATTTTTTCTGTTCCTAAACAAGCTTAAATAATGAATAAAATTATGAATAAAATTCTTCTCATTTGGGTCCCTGCACTGATGCAAAGACAAATAGAAACTGTCTGTGATACAATTTTTGGAATGCAAATTAAATGTAAAGTGGAATAAAACTTTAAGTCTCTGCTTTCTGGTCAGCCTGGGTGAATAAACATGTCATGTGTTGCATAAATTTCAGTTGCAAGAGCTCTGACTCAAAATGAGAGCTCATTGTTTGTCAACAAGCGACGACATACTGCTGACTTGATCTTGCATGCCAAGGGATTCTCCACTTCACAAAATTTCCTGCAGCTTGGCCTGCTCTGCTCAGCCTGGGAGACACTGTGGAGGCACAACTCTCATGTAGCCTGAGTGCATTTTGTCTGGCTCTGCTGTGGCATGGCTACAGACACACTGTTCTCATTTCAATGAGTTGTTGATTTGCACATACACAGTCAAAATATCCAAAGAATTTGACAGTCCTTGGAAAGAGTGGACTTTGCCTGCCAAGATTATGGTAATGTGTATTAAAACACTGACTCCTTCCAGACTAGTTAAAAACTCTTCAGCAGCTCTTTGTGGTACATGTGTGTTGGACTATGTGTATGGTTTAAAGCACAACACAGTTCCAAAGTTTGATGCATCTGCTCATCCTTGCTCATGAGCAGAAGGAATAAACATAAAAGGGTCTGTCTGGCTATCATGGAGGTGGCAAAGTCACATTCTCGTGAATTATATTGGAGGATGGTGCATACTTCCTTGACCCCTGCCCTCTTCTGACCTGTTTTGCAGAGATGTCAATCTCCTCTTCTGCCACATCTCCTCTCTGGCCCAAATAATGCATGGCAATCTGAGCATGTAAAGTGATTTTCCTTGTCCCTTCTCTTGAAGAGACCATGACTGTCTTAGAAACTTTATAAAGGTTTCCATAGTATGCAGTCCAGCCTTTCTGTATCCTTCTTCAAAGTTACTTACTCAGTCTTGGGGTTTAATGCATCTACTTCCAGTCTTCCTAACACTGAAGATCAATGTATCCACTTCTGCTCTTGATCACCTCCATGGCTGATCTCATGGCTCTGCTTAAACAGGTTTTTCTTCTTAAATAAAACTGCAAAGTTGCTAACCTGCTTTCATTCAAATCCCTTTCTGATCATCTCTGCTGGATGCTATAAGTAATCAGCCAGGGATGGCAGACAGGCAGAATTGCAGTTGTGGATTTTTTATTTCTTTTCAAAAACAAACACCCTGCTACATTCTCCTTGTCTCTTTTCTTGAACATGTAGATTTTCCTGGCATCAAGTAAAATGGGCTCACAATGCCTATTTTCAACTTGATTTATATGATATAACAACAACAAATCGCCTTAACCAGCTGTATAAGCAATCTTAAAGTTTCTTGTTGACTTCTTAAATTTCAGTTCTTATATTTGCTTTTCACTATTAATGTTTTCATCCCAGTGATAGCTTTCTATCCTTGTCCAAAGCCTGTTCACAGGGTCAACGAATATTAGGCATTGGCATAACTAAGTTTGCCAGCCAAGGTCCCTGTGCTTGGCTTATTCTGAACCCCAGTGAGAGCAAACATCTGCTTGTGTTACTTCAAGAACCATGTTTATGATATGAAGAGAAGGAACATTTAGCAATCTGCTTAGTAATTAACACTTTGCTTTCATCACCTCTGAAACGCAGTGGTTTTAATTTTTTGGAAATTTGCCTGAAATTGGCTTCCTTAATGTTTGTGATTTGTGCTGAATAGTCAGTTTTGTAAGAATGCTGAATAGATTCTTTTTAATTATTATTAATTGTTAGAGATACTTGTCACTTTTGAGCTATGTATTCCAAAGTCTTTGAGAAAGGAAGTTAATATCATTACCCCTATTGAAAAACATCTTCTTTTGGCTGCCTTTCCTCCAGACCCCCTGAAGAATATTTGGCTCATAATGTTTAATATTTTACATAATATTTTACTTATTTTCCTCTTGGCACTGAAACAACAGTCAAGTAGGAAATCTGGAATATGTTCCACATTTTTCCCTTCTGCCTGTGATCAGTAAGCTGCAAAAGATGAAAGGATTGTGATTTGAATGCTTCCTTTCTGTATTTTTTGAACCCTGAAAATAGTTCTGTATTCTTTTTCATTCACTTATTTTTCTGCTATTAGCATAAATAAAACTGATTGCAAAAAATACATTTTACTTCCCAAAAAAGTGATGAAAAACATTGATACTGAATCAGAGGAAAAAATATATATTTTTCCTAGGAGTGTAATATGCGTAATATTTTTTGACAGGATATAAATGTGAGCTGCATATCCTACGAGCCGTAATATTACATCTTAGGAGAAAAGCGTGTAGAGCCAGACTCTGTTTCTTGTTGGATTTTTCTTGAATTCTCCGCACTTCTATTCAGTTTTATATATTATTGTGGCCCATTAAGTAAATCAAAGCAAAGTAGACACAGTGACTGCATATATTAGTGCCTATGTTGAAGTATGATCAACCTGTCCTCTTGTAACGATCAACAAAAAATGGCACAGACTTAAAGAATTATGATTTAAGTCTCATGTTGCATAGTTGTAGTTGTAAGGCAAGTACCAAACTGTGCTCAGAACAGATGTGTAAATAAATCATATAAATGACCATATTTACAGAGACATTATTAAATATATATACATATATGTAATAATTTAGATGAAAGTGGTTTGGAAATCAGATTTTTACTTCACGCAAAAATGCTTTCTTCGGAAACATAACATATGCTGGAAGTCAAATATATTACATACAAAAACATGGAAATATGACCAAAGCTTGGAGATGAAACATTAAATGCGCAGCATATTTAGTACAAACAAAATAAATGTTATTGTCTCTTTTATCTTTCACTGTGTATGATATTGAAGTTTCTTTCTTTTCATTTTTTTCTTCTTTGCTTATGAAATAAAACAGGAAATGACACTTATAATAGTTTTTCCATTGTCTTAAACCTGAAATGGCAAGAGGTCCATTAAAACCATCACTCCTTCCCCCCACCTCCTTGCTTTAGAATAAACATATCATTTCCCTAAAATTGCTCAGAGATAACACCATGTGTATCTGCAGCCTGCCTGGCCATGTGCCATCTCCAGCATAGCACTGTCCAAAGGTCTGCCTTGGTATTTGTCAGTCACTTCTTGGTGATTTATAACTGAACTGAAGTCCTTCCTCTCCCTCTCCCCCATTCCCACTACTGCAGGAATTTGTGATGAATAGGATGGAAAATCCACAGCATGTGTATTAGTTAACAGGAGGCTGTGACTACAGTTTAAGTCTGAAAAGGAATTGAGAGGCCTCCAAGGAATTAAAGGGGTTTTAATTCATTTAAACTGACGAGCCCTGCTTTAACTACTCTACAATTGCGAGCCTTTATCATCTAGGATATCTATTACACTCTACTACGCGTGAGAAAATATGCATATTTTTCTTCTTTACAGTAAAAATGATTAGCCTCCTTATTCACCTATGTGTCAGGCCCTTTTGAGTTACAAAACCTATATCCACATAATTCAGCTGAGATTTAAAAGCAGAAAATACCTATTTAGAGACCATGAAAAGTTTTTATGAAGGTTCTGTGAAATATTCTGTCTGACCAAAAAGCCAAAATCAAACGTTATGTACAGCAAATCCTGTGATGCTTGGACTGAGTTTAGTTTCACCCTCAGTGTTTTCCCTTCAGCCCAAGATGCTTCCAGGGGAAGGCTGTCTGCATGTCTCTGGAATGAGGAGCAGGTGAATTCAGTGGTTTGCCCACTTGGTTGCTCACATGTTCAGGTCCAAGAAGGTGATGGTTTACATTGTGGCTCCCCACCATGGAAGAGGGTTTTGATACTCTGTTTCTAGGTCTCCCTCTCAGCAAAAGGAAAATCACTGGGAAAAGGGCCAGGACGTTCTCCTGATCCTCTGAGGCCATATCATGATATTGAAAGAGACAAAATACAGCTTGGTGAATAGAAAACTAGACATATGTCATTCATTATAGATTATAAAATTTAATCTAGAATCAAAGTAATAAAGTCCACAAACACACGTGACTTAGAGCTTGAAAGCCTTTCAGGCATTTTATGTGTTTTGACACAGAAAGTAGAGCTTGGCAAAGACAGCAGACAGGAAACACAAGTGAGAAAACTAAAGACTAACACCAGCTACTCTTTCAGCCCCATTTTTTTACAGCCTGTGTGTGAATAACAGGTTGTTTGCAGTTCTTCAGCAGCCTACTCTCAAATGCCTCAGTGTAGAATTGAGGAAATGATTATGGGAAGCCTTATGATGAAGTATACAAAACTCAGAAAGTATAGTCCTGCAGATATTTGACAAAGTGAATTTTAAACACTTTCCATGGTTAGAATAAATAAATATTTAAGGGTATTTCCAGGCTTTGGCAAGCCAAATTAGGATCTCAGCTCTGGAAGATGAAGTAATTTGGTCTGCTGCCATAACTGTAGTGTCACAGAGGATGGCTTCACTGCTTTCAGGAGCAAGATCTGACTACAAATATCAAACCAAATCAGTGCAGGCTGTCAGGATTGAGGAGTTCTACATCACTGATGGATTACCCCTGGCTGATGGTATTCACAAGTGTATGTTTTCTTCAGGCTTGGCTGTTTTAGTTCTGTATTTCCAAATGCTGTGGGGTATTTTATATCCCTTTGCAGCTTGCAGCAAGTCAAATAAATATCTTAAATTGGAGTTTGACCAAGTTCCTTGATTATTCTACACTGAGGAAAGGAGCTTTCAAGCTATCTAATTTATCTAGCTAATGTATGTCTAAAGTACTTCTCACATTTAGCATTTCTCTTGAACTGGCAGTTGACCAAGTTCCCTAAACACGACTTTGTACAAAAAAAAAAAAAAAAGGAAAATATGATTTATCTTCATGATGTCCAAGAAACTAAAATATTATTATTTTGTTAAGCATTAAAAAGTTGAAGATCTATGAACAGCACTAGTGCCAGAGCAGCTGCTGCTGGACATACAATATTAATGCATTTAAGTCACTTCAGTGTACCACTCTACCTTCACATTTCATTGTTGTGCTGAATGTCACAAAGTTATCCATGCAAACTTTGCTAACATCACAACATAAGTCTACAGGAATGTGTGAAATCTCTTCTCACTGTGAGCACAAGGACATGCTGTGGCAGTGCTGTGACTGCAGTTTCTTCACTGCTGGTATTAAGTCTCCAGTGTATGCAAAGCAACATCATAACCCATGGGCCAGTGCCTCCAACCTCCAAGCCACTTACATCTCATGCTGAAAAGCAGCTCCACAGCATGGGGTCCGGGTCAATGGCAAGTTAAACATGAGCCAGCAGTGCCCTGGCAGCCAGAAGAGCCAACCCAGGCACAGCATGGCCAGCCAGGCAAGGGAGGGGATTGTTCTGTTCTGCTCTACACTGCAGCCTCACCTGGAGTCTGTGTGCAGTTTTGAGCACCACAATATAAGAAAGATATTAAGTTATTAGAAAGTGTCAAAGGAAGACTACAAAAATGGTGAAGGGTCTTGAGGGGAAGCCATTTGAGAGGTGGCTGAGATCACTTGGTCTGTTCAGCCTGGAGAGGAGGAGAGAATGGAGACCTCATTGCAGTTACAACTTCCTTGTGAGGGGAAGTGAAGGGGCAGACACTGATCTCTCTTATGATCAGTGACAGGACCCAAGGGAATGGCCTGAAGTTGAGTCAGGGGACGTTTAGTTTGGATATTAAGAAAGAGATTTCCTCCAGAGGGTGGTTGGGCACTGGCACAGGCTCCCCAGGGAAGTGGTCACAGCACCAACCTGACAGAGTTCAAGGGTTTGGACAATGATCTCAGGCACAGGGTGTGACTCTTGGCCTGTCCTGTGCAGGCTCAGGAGTTGGACTTCGATGATCTTTATATGTCCCTTCCAATTCAGGACAGTCTATGATTCTACAGTTCTATATTTTAGCATCAATATCGATAGAAAAGATACACAATGTATCTTTATGTAATGTAAATACATCCTATGTAGGTCTGCTATCACAGGTTTGCCCCATTGCTTTCCTGGTGAAAAAAGCATAGTATACAAAGCAACCTAAACGAACAAGAATATTGTAAAAATGAGAGAATAGGAAATCCTTTAACCACTTGATGGGAATGCAATGTCAAGAAACAGTTATACAGTGTCATCTGTTTGAAAAATATATTATCAGAGTTACAGCTGGATGAAAGGTATAAAAATATTTAAGAATAGCAGTCAGTCTTTAAATGATTTATCTTTATTTGTTTTGTCTTGCTGAATGCTATTGTAAATGAGCCTGTCAAATCTGCGGAGAGAATGTTTCTAAACCAGTTAACTGCTTACTCCAATCAATAGACTAAGTACTTTCTGCTGTATTTCTGAAAATGGACATCATAAGAAAACTCTAAATTACATATGGACATTCTGTTGCAAGGTAATTGTCAAATTATGTGAATCCAACTGCAACTATTTGGGCATTAGAAATGCAATAACAACTGTTTCATAGCAAAAGTTTGAAAGGGTCAAGAACATTACAGCACTTCTGTGACTAATAATCACTCTTAGCTGGAGAGAAATTCCATTAAATCAGTGGTAAAATCATTGTAATAGAAAACATACATTTTCATTTGAATCAGTGTGAACATGATTAGGAGGCTCAAGTCAGTATTAGTTTATACTTACTTGCATGTCAAATCAGAGCATTACATAATTACTTTCTTATGCTCTTTTGTGCATGTTTGCCTACAACAGACAGTAAATTTTCTCTGCCTTCCCTTATAACAAATTCAACCTCGTTGTATTAAGTTCCCTGGGTAACAAAAATAGATTAGATTTATATCTATTCCCTCTACAAAGCAACAAAAAAATTTCTAAATATGCCATCTTCCTGAACACCAAAAATGGAATTTTCTATCAGAATTTTTATGGGAAGTTGTTTATTTTTATTCCTATTTTAATGAAAATTTTGGCTTTTATAGCAATGCTTCTTTCTCATTGAAAAAGCAAATTACAGAATCATAGAATAACAGAAGGACTGAGTTTGGAAGGTACCTATAGAGATCTTCAGTCTGAGTTTCTTGCTGAAAGTGAGCTCAATTGCAGCAGGTTGCTCTGAGCTGTGTCCTGTTGGGTTTTGAATTTCTCCAAGCATAGAGACTCTACAATCCTCTGTGCAATTTGTGTCACCTCCACTGCAGAAAAACTTACTTGTGTTTACATGAACTTCAGCTTATGCTTACAGCCTCTTCTCCTGGCACTGGGATACACTGGGAAGTGTCTGGCTCTGTCCTTCTCATCTCCCACCTCCCGTCAGGTATCAGCACACATTGATCAGATCCCCCTAAGCCTTCCATTCTCCAGGCTAAACAACCCCATCCCTCTCAGCCTTTTCTCATAGACATACAATCTATTTCTTCATCTTTGCTTGCCTCCAGTAAATTCACGACTGACTCGTACCAAGGAGCCCAGAACAAGGTCCCTGGATCCTCTGCAGGGCTGTTTCCTATTTGCTTAGCTACCAGTGTTGATTGGAGCACTGTGAGAAACAATGTTTCCTTTGACGATTTAACGAATGCTGTTCTAAGTTGTCTCTTTGCCAAAAGGCATTGGTCAGAACTTACCACAGGCACAAATAAACTGCTATGGGCATCAAAAATGAAACTGAAACTAAAATAACTGCTCTATTTAAACATGTCTATAAAAATTATAACTATTTGTGTTATATATCTTCACATTTAATCTACAAAGTGATTTCATGCTAGGTCATCCAAAAGATTTGTGAAAACAAAAAAAAAAACCCTCAAAACCATTGGTGTAGCTCTACCTTTATTTTCTTTTTTTAGGCCAGAAAAATAATAATTTGCTAAAAAGTTCCAATTAATAGCCAGAACTTGCATGTCACAACTATTATTGGTTCAATGACTAAGTTTCAGAAATCAAGAATTAGATTAATCTCTCATCTTTACAGGAGACTGGACATGCGCCCAGGTTCTCTTCAAAATCAGTGAAGGGAGAGGCCGTGACTACTTATTCCCCTCTTTAATAAAATAGATAAAAATAAAAATGGAGGCATCAATAAGTCTTTAAGTATTACAAAATTATTCATTTTATGGCTTAAAGGACATTATATTTTATTTCTTCAGATGCAAGTTTATACATATGGTAATGTTCACATTTAAGTAGACAGATGCCACTTCAAATATGGAAGGAAAATTCACACTGTCTAGTGTGGAATGGTGGATACATCCTCTTTACAGACTTCAAAAATTGCAGATTCATAACGACCAAAAGTGGCACCTGTTTGAGGATCAGTTGTAACTCTTGCAGGAGGCTCCACTCATGCCTGTCACATTTAAAGAACCAATAACTAAAGAGTGTGGTAGCACCAAAAGCTCCTGTTATTTTGGGCATGCTCAGAGCAGACCTTGGAAACAAAATACACACTCAGGTTTATTGTCACACAACTGTATTTACATCAAGTCAGCAAAATGGGAATGTTTTCTGTTCAGCAAAATAACTTTCCTGTCAAAAACCTGGGTGACAGACAACAAGGTGCATGGAAAAAATGTCAGAGAAAGGAGTGAGTAGATTCACTCCATACATTTTTATACAGGTACTTAAATTCTGCCTTCACTTTATCTGTGAAGTGTGGCAAGGATTTTGTAGTGGGACTACCACAGGAGTGGCTTCTGTGAGAAGCTGCCAGAAACTTCCCCCATGTCCAACATAGCCAGCGCCAGCTGGCTTCTACATGGACCCATCACTGGCCCTGGCAGACCCATCAGTGATGGTGGTGGTATCTGTGGGATAACACGAAAAGTATTATTGGGCAGGAGCAATTTCAGCCAGAGAAGAGAGGAGTGAAAATGGAGAGAAGAAAAGAAGAGAAAAGCAAAGAGATGGGGAGGAGGTGCTCCAGGTGTTGCAGCAGAGATTCCCCTGCAGCCCCTGCTGCAGACCATGGTGAGGCAGCTGTGTCCCTGCAGCCCCTGGAGGTTCAGGGAGAGCCTGAACCTGCAGCCTGTGGAGGATCCTGCATCAGAGCAGCTGGATGCCCAAAGGAGACTGTGACCCTGTGGGAAGCCTGTGCTGGAGCAGGCTCCTGGCAGGACCTGTGTACCCATGGAGAGAGGAGCCCACACTGGAGCAGGATGGCTGGCAGGACTTGTAGCCCTGTGGGAGGAGCCAGTGGAGCAGCCTGTTCCTGGAGGGCTGCACCCTGTAGACGGGACCCACACTCCAGTAGTTTGTGAAGAACCTGTGGGAAGGATTTTTGTTGAAGAAGTTAATGGAGGACTGTCTCCAGCAGGAAGAACATTGGAGCAGGGGAGGAATGTGAGGGGTGCTCAGGAACAGTGTGTGATGAACTGTCCACAACACTCACTCTCCATCCACCTGAGCCACTGGCAGGAAGAGGCAGACACTCATTAATAAAGTTGAGCCTGGAAAGAAGTGAGAGATACGGGAAGGTGTTTTTTGAGATTTGGGCTTACTTCTCATTATCGTACTCTGATTTGACTGGTAATAAGTTCAATCAATTTACCCAAGTCTGTTTTGCCCATAATGGTAGCTGGTGAGTGATCTCTCCCTATCATTTCAACCCATGAGTCTCTTTTTATATTTTCTCTCCTCTGTCCGCCTGCAGAGGGGAGTGACAGAGTGGCTTGGTGAGTGGTGAAATATAGAGTGTTCGTGTCCCTTTGTGGTCACCAGAAACTGATGCCTTGGGAAGGCTGACCTGAAACAGAGACTGGACAGAGCTAGACAATAAAGTAGGTATTTATTCAAAGGATACACCTTGGCCAGGACAGGGCCTGACCAGGGCTACACCCCAGGTGGACTAAGAATGGTCACAAAAAATGGCTGACCGGTGACGAGATCTTACATTTTTCCAAGTTTTGACCATTTGCATACTGGGGTTTAATTGTCCAATTACAGCTTCAGATTGTCAGGTCCCATCCTTCTTGTTCCTCCCTTCAGCCCACCGTTGTTTATGCTTTTGGGCCTGAACCTTGTCCTTGGTCTTCAGCAGGAAAAGGATTTGTTTTGTCTGCCTGCTCTGTGAAGAGAGCTTACTGGCACTTCATATGAGGCTCAGAACTACACCCCTAGGCAGCACAGAATCTGAAAACGTGAAAGCTACAACTTAAAGCATCAGGTACCTGGCATCTAGCCAGCATCAATCGACATATTTTGTTCCTCCCAATGAATTAGCACTATGTTTTTTATCTTGATTACACTCCTGCCAAATCTTGAGATGAATATGTCACTTACTGAACAAGGGCCGAGTAATACAAACAGTGATGCATAGGCTGCGTAGTCTGTGCTGCAGACTTTTATATCAGACTTTTAGCTTGATATTCTCTATGGTTTTGGTCAAAATCACAACTGAAAGCTCAGATGTAAATATGAAAGCATGATTTGAGAAGTTAGATGTAGCAAAATCACTGGACCCATGAATCTATTCTGCTTTTTGGCAGAAAAAGATGAAGTAGTTTTCCAAATAGTTCAAAGTAGGAACACAAAGACAACATATTTGAGAAGCCATAAGAATAACATGTCATAAAGCAAGTAAATCTTAAACAAGAAATTGTGGAAGAACGTAGCTGTTCACAGAAGAAAGCTGTAAAGAAATAAAATACATACAGTGCCATAGACAGGTGAGAAATCACCATAATATGATTGAGGAAAAAGCCAATGAGGCCAATTTGGTTGTTAGACTTCTTTTGACTTCAGTGAGAGTTATGCAAAAAGGAGGCACAATCATCTTAAGAATCTTCATAAAGAAACATAACATGGGTGGAAGAGCAGTTCCCCAAAACTGGGGCCATTTTTTGCATTGTGTGTTGCCTCAGGTATGTGAAATAAGGCCTTGAGGCAGAAGGCACTGGCACAAAGAAAGGGTCTTTCTCAGGTGAAAAGCTCTGACTCATGTCTGGGCAGTCATCTGCTTGTGGAATTCTTAAATATCTGGCAGAAGATGTTCACAGAAATCTCCTGCAAAAAAAAGTGTTTGTCCAAACCTTACTGAGATTTTTGTGAAAAGATTTTCTGAAAGTAACTTCTTGCCTAAAAACATCCAACTCCTACTTAACTCATTCCAGTGTTTTCACCAGCAGCAGCCATATATATTTTTCTCTGTAATACGCCATGTTTCTTACAACACAGGGATCATTTTTAACCCCTTTATTTAAGAACCCATCACCTTGTCCTCATTCAAAAGCCTGCTAAAGCACTGCTTCTCTATAATGCACAGAAATGAATTTAAGAGCGAGAAAAGAAAATCCTCAAACCAAACATTTCTAGCCTTAGCATTTTCCACTGGCTCCAATCCGCTGGGTATCTGAGTCAGAGATTAGAGGCAGGGAACACCTTTATTTGGGTATTGTCTTGTGTAAGGATACTGTTAGTATTAAATAACTTAGAGGCAGTAATGCTAAGAGATTGCTTTTACACCTGTCCATCCTCTATATTGTATAACATTGACAGCCTTATTTCTCTTCAGCAATGATCTCCTGGAGTTTGTATATGGTTGGGATTTTTTTTCACTGTTACGAAATGGTTATCCACTTTTTGCTTCCAGCTGAGCCTTAGTATGGTTTCTTTAATTTAAATCAAATGTGCATGCTGCTTTTTTCAACACAATTAAAGACTAGCTCCTGATAGAAAAATAGCATTAGAATGAATTAATTGTTGGTGCTAGTTCGATACCAGATACAAAGAATCTGTTTTTAATTAAGTGTCCCTCTGGTGAAAATGCTGTGTTATAAAAATGACAACTCAGCATGCATATGAATACTGCATTATAACTTCGATGTCATGTTTGCATAGTTTACTGTTTTATGAAATGTATTGCTGTGCTCTGCCCTACTGGAATTGAATTAAATTATGAAACTCAAGCTGGCACAGAAATAATAGTCTGAGGATGTACACAACATTAGACTCTTCCCACTCCTCCTAAAACCAAAAAAATCGAACTGTCATCTGGTTTGATTTTTTCGAGGAAGCGGGACAGTTTAGAGAAGTCAGGAGGGGTGCTTTCATACACTTTAATAATGTAAAATTCTGAAATAACTTTTGCCTGGCTGGAGGAACATTAAGAGAAAGTGCTTCAAACAAAACAAAGAAGATCTGCCTTACAAAATTTTTTTGGAAAACAATTATACTGCAGCACTGTCAGTGCAGCTGTGACAGTGTAATTCATGACAGAAAACAGTGGAAATATATCTCTTCTTCAAAACTGAGACTGAACTCTTAAGATCAGTAAAGCCCCAAGAGACTTTTTACAGCTGCAAGTCTTTAAGTTGAGGTGTCCCTGCTATTTCAACTGAGGAGCTATTTCACTGCTTACCTGCTGTCTTCCCTCATTTCTCCTAGCTTGCATGTTCTGCTTTTCTTTTCATCAGCTTCTGCACATGAAATGTTTCTTGAACTTCTCAATCCAGTTTTTTGGATTCTTGCTCTGATTTAGGCAAGGAAAGAAGACAGTTGAAAAATGATTGTTTGATGTGTGACTATGTGATGCCTCATTTCTGAGGCATTTACTAGTGAGTCAAGTGTTTCACTTATTCACAAAGGCTTTTGGAACCTGAGTGTTTCAAAGTTACAGCGAAACAATAAAGGGTGCTTAATATACATGAAGGGTTTTGTTCTATTTTGTCTTAGAAAAAGTAGTCACAATTTTCTTGGAAGAACTTAGGCTACGTTTTAAGTGATGTAAAGGATAACCAAGGGTGCATGTCAATTTTAATTGCCTAGAAAAGCTATATGACTTGCCAGAAATTGTGTTGCTGCTAAATAAAGCATTTCTCTAAATCACTGATCATTCTGTGGTCGACTAAATTGAATTTAATTTACCAGTCATCTGTGTAGGAAATTTATTAAAACATGTGAAAGATAAAACTGTCACAGAGATTTTTTTTTTCTTTTTTTTTCCATTTTTTCCTTTTTCCAGTTAAATGCAGCATGTTTGATGAAATTGATTCCTTTCTTTCTTGGGGAAGAAAAAACAACAACAACAACAACTACAACAACAAAAAACAACAATGACAACAAAAAAAAAACCCTGAAAGAATCTCAGGGAGAAGAAATGTCCATGGCACTTCTTTAGAAGGCTGTTCTGTGTTTTCATCGTCAGAATGAATCCCTGCCTTGGTGAGCGACTCTTGAGTTGCTGCTCAGCCATCCCAGGAAAAGTTGTCTGCCTTCTGTTTCAGGTGAAAGCCTGTGTTTCTAGTCCAACTCCATCCCATCAACACCTGGGAGAGTATTAGTAAAAAGAGAGAGTATCTAAAATCTACCAGATGACTTACAGGACAAAAACATATGGTCCCTACATATTTGCAACATTCACAATCTAATCTGCCACACAGAAACCATGCATGGAGAAGTTTAGAATCAAAAAAAGCATAAATGAAACCAACAGTAATAAGACTGAGATTCTTCACCACTGTTTTTGTCTCAAAGTTGTGGAGGTTGCTATGAGGTCTTACATGACCCTATTAGAGGCTGATGTATAAAGTGCACAGTATAAATAACTTTGGTCAACTTACTTATTCTCTGTTGACCATAAAGAAAGTTGAGATACCAGCCTTAGAAAAAAAATACCTAACATTTCTCTGGTGAGACAAATCTACTCAGTACGATGAGCAAAATTTGAAAGGAAGAGAGACATTGACAAGATGAAAAAAAATAGAGGAGGGGAAAAGAAGGTAGTGTGAAGGAAGGTGATGGGAAATCAAACAAAAACAAACAAACAAAAACAAACAAAAACAAACAAACAAACAAAAACAAACAAAAACAAACAAACAAAAACAAACCCTGAGGAAGAAGTAAGAGAGATTAACAAAGGATGAAGAACACCTGAAAAAATGTAATAATTAGCCAGATGAAAAACAAGAGGAAAAGAACCTAGCTGATATCTCAACATATTAAGTACAGACATCTACAGTTTCAGGCTCTGAAAAGACCCAGCTGCATTCCCTGATACCTTATGTTTCCCTTCTATTTCTCAGGAAAAGGTCTATGGAGCAGTGCCTTTAATGGGAGTCATTTAGTGCATTACCACTTAAGACCATGCGGAAGAACAATGGAAACACTCACTGGTATTAGAAACAAGATAGAACTCATTTGCACTGCAAAATTATTGTTTGTATGCTTCTAAACAACAGCAATTTATATGCTACCATTATATTTTATGATAATTTGTGTAATAACATTGAAAAATCTACTTGAAGCATTTGAAATTTGAAAGAGCATTTATGCATGACTAGAAGTTTGGCAAGAAACAGAAGAGGAGTATGTGCAATAAAAATATCCTAGAAGTTTTAATACTAATGTGTGACACAACATAAGTGAGTGACACACAATATGCACAGATCAGGCTTCCCCTTGGATAAATAAATAAAATAGTTTTGTTAACAGATTAAATGATTACAGCAAGTAAAGCACCTATAGGAGCAATAAACAGAATCATTGTTCCTTAGGTATTTCTCCTATTGGGGGAAAGGTTCTACTTCTATATAAATGTAAGCAACAACAGTTTTCACTCAAGAAACAATACTAAAAAAATGTTTAAAAATGTCTCACATTTAATCCAAATGGACAATAATTTGCAAATACCCACATCAAAGTTGAAGACAACTTAATTTGGACTACTCATGAAATATGCTATTACTGTTCTTTCATATTTTTTCATTAAGTTGGTTTGACTTTCTATTTTGGGGTCTTTTATCATTGCAAATATCTATAAATAGGATTGATAATGGAACCATAAAATGAACAAAATAGGCTCAGGATATGGTACTTTGAAGTTACATAGCCTGTTCATGTTCTGCATATTTTCTTTCTGGAGACTCTACTGTTTTTAGGATATTAGTTTCTCCTGGATGTCATTCTTCATTTTAATTTTTTTTTTATATGATTAGCAAGCTGGCTCCTGAAAAAAAGAACTACTAAACCATAAATGAGCAAACACTTCCTTATGCTTTAAATTCTGCTTGGTCACAATAGTTGTTACTAAATTTTATTCAGAGAAACATGTCAGCATGTCGTTACATATTGAAAAGGGTAATCAATGAGAAAAATTAATAGCTGAGAATCAAGGACATATTAATGACTTACAGTTACTGGAGCAAAACTGAAAAGGTAAAAGCTTTCAGGGTCACCATGGCCGCCTTGATGTTGTCTCATGCAGCTATAGCAGCAGATTTTCTTTCTTGCTTGTAAATTAAACAGATTTACAGATTGGGTGAAGATTCATCTTCCCAAATTTAGATGTTAAAAGTTGCTTAAATTCAGGTTAGACTCTCCAGGGGCCATATCTAGTCAATGAGAGAAACAAGCAATTAGCTTAATCTTAAAGCGGTTGTATTAAGATAAGCTCCATGAATTGTTTTCTGAAGTTACGTGCTCTCTTCTATCGATCTTAAAAGAAACCACAGTGACTTGCACTACTAAAATGAGGAACCTTATATTATAGAAGATGAATCCCAGTCTGGGTATATTGCTACAAGTCAATTGGTATTTGAGCCAGTTGGCTTTATTAGAAAAAAAAAAAAAAAGCCTTGCAACAGAACTTAAAAAATAATTGTATTATTTTTATATTGCATGTTTAGAATTTTTATATGTAACTTCAGCAGCAGAATGTTTTTATTTATTACATCCCTTATATTCTGGTAACTAACAAAAAGTAGCAGAGATAAGAAATGCAAAAAACCTTTCAAAACTAGATTGAAGCTTGTCATTATTTATCATTCTCTGAATGATAAAATTAAACACAATCTGTTTAGTTAAAGATTGCTTAACAGTGTTACCAGAGAGAAAGGTACAAAATATAATGGCTGCTGGTTAAACAAGCCTTCTTCTAGGAACTCTTGAATCCACCCAATGACTGTCAATGGTTTTTAAGCCTCAAAAATATGTTTGCATATTCCAGATACAATTGTTGGTAGAGTTGTGTTATATATTCTTGTTATGGTGTTATCTTTCAATATTTGACTCCTCTTTAAAAGATTCTTTTTGAGAATACCAGTGATACTGGTTCTCTCCTTTACATCTAGTTGCAGGAAACTTCCTTTTGATTGCCAGATATAAAGTCATAGATTATTGATTAGCAATGCCAATACATTTGTATATTCTGTTTTAATTTTCTTTCTGTTTCTCTAGAAAATGTGGCTTACAGAAAAATCCTTGACTTCCCTAAATAGAAGTACAGATAAGTACAGGATGTGGCATTTCCACAGGTGTGAACTATTTGATTTCTCTATACAAAAACATTTAGCATACAAATGAGCATGAAAATTTAAAAGCATCAACACTTACTGCTTTTATATCCGTGAAATTATTTAAAGGCAATAAGCATGGAAGAATTTGAACAGATTTAAAGAAGCAAGGTATGTTTTTAATAAATCCATGGTCTCATCTCTCACAGTAGTGAGTAGAAGGGGAAAAAACTTTGACTTAAACAAACCGTGACAGAAAGAAGCTTCCATATATGCTTTTAATGAAACTCTAGTTCTTAGTTTCAAAATGTAGCAAGGAGTTTCATACAGTTTTCCACACTACTCACTTTCTCTCTTTTTTTAATTTTTTTTTAATTTTTATTTTTATTTTTCCCAGAATACCTGGGATATAGAAAGGAAACACGACCTTTCTTTATTATTAGATCATCCTTCAGGAGGCAGTACAACCACCTGTCCAAGGAGGCTGTAGTCTTCCTCCAGAGTTGTGCAATCTCCATTCTGGTATTTGAAACCAGAGTTCTACTCGACATCGACAGCATGCTACATACCTATTCACCAGCATAGATGGAAAAAAACTTTCACAGGCTGCTGATAGCTTGCAAATTTACAGAATAATTGTGCCTGGCTGTAATCATCCAATCTTTCCACAGCCAACGTGTGCTGTATTTCTGATCTTTGCTGGCAGTAAAGTTTTGTAAGAAATGGTGAACAAGACAAAAATAAGAGATTGTGGAACTGGAAAAGTAACAGAAAGACAATAGAACCAGAATTCAGTGACTCAGCAATCAGTTTATGTAAGGCCACACACTTTGAGATATGTGGTAAAGATGAGAGGGGAATATGCAGAAACTGTGAGAGGAAAAAAGAAACTCACTATTAGTATGTGCCCAGGTGAGGCATTAGTCTAGTTGCAACAACATTATTATGAGTAAACACATAGCCAGTTAATTTCAGACACATATTTACTAGTAAATATGAAATGTGATGGTCAAGTGTAGGTGATGGATACACTGAATAAGTATTCTTACTTTAAAAAGGATTGTGCTTTTTATATTTTTTATTATCTAGATATACTAAAACTTTTCTTAGCTATATATCCATGTTCTGTACCTTTCACAATGCTATTATCAGAAATTGCTGGCACAGAAGGAACATTTCACAAGATCTGGCAACAGGTCTATTTAAGCAAACTCTGCATAAATAATAGAATACAATGGCATTTTGTTTCCAACATTAAACTAGTGAGATGCTTGCATTTTTCTTATAATTTCTGGTAACAGTAGCAGTAAGTGATTTCACTGTAGTTTCCTTGGGCACTAGTCAGAGGCTAGACAATGTACGGAGAACAGAAATACAATTCCCACCTCAGAGCTCACTCTCTAGTTGTAAGGAAAGAGTGGGCAGATGGACAGACTCATATGGGACCCATGAGGTAGAAATGAGACAATGTGCAGCCTAAACAATGTCAAGTTTACTGTTAAGTTTCCTCTGTGTGTTATGGTAAAAGAGAGTTCCTAAGGATAATTTAAAATAGCATGCGCAGCTATTTACTTCAGAAACACTTCTTAAAATTATTTGATTTCAGCTGCCTGCTTATGCTGCAACTGATGCAGATTGGCAAAAAGAAAATCTGTCTTATTTGAACAGATTTTAGAAATATGTGGGAATTAATTGCTGGTAATAGCAAAATAAACCCTTCTGAAAAAAATATTTTTGTAATAAACACCTGAACAGATAATCATGTATTGTAGTAAAAATAAATAAATAAACCAAAGGAAAAAAAATGCTTGTAATGAAACATGAACCCTGTCACTCTGACTCATATGAGAAGCCAGAAGTTTCGATTATGCACCTAAAAATTAACAGCCTGTATAATGAAATAGCACAAACTCTTTTATAATACTAGAGCTCATCTGCATGTGATTTGCCACACTGGTTGATCTGTTCCTGTATTGTTCACTCAAATAGCTTCCATTTCTGGGATTCTTTCAGAAAGTGACAGAATAAAATGCCTTTTTAAAATCAAGTGAAGTTATCCTCATAGCAAAGGCTTTGGTTAGGTAATTACTATCAGCTATTGCTGATTTTGGCTTTAAAGTTGCCTTAGACCTTGGGTTTACATCTGTCTCATCATAAAGTAATCTTTGAACATTTGTGCAGATACATTGATTTCTTCCCAGAAAAGCAACACAGTTTGTTATACTAAGAGGATGTTGGTTGTAATAATGGAGGAATGAAAAAAAACTGTTGACTTGGAAGCATCGGTGGAAAGCAATCACTCTTTTCAAAAGCAATATGTCCTATTAAAAACACTAAAGGTTTTCAATCAAGAGAATAAAGCATACTAGTGTTTCATTCATTAATTTGCTGAACCTAAGCCTATTGCATTTCCTTTGTGTCATTTGTTTCATGGGATTACCGTTAAATTATAGACATTATGCCACCATCAAGACCATTCATTCAG
Source organism: Phylloscopus whistleri (assembly GCA_017589585.1). Classification (NCBI taxonomy): domain Eukaryota; kingdom Metazoa; phylum Chordata; class Aves; order Passeriformes; family Phylloscopidae; genus Phylloscopus; species Phylloscopus whistleri. Next base: position 3,509,487 of record JADMLD010001389.1, on the reverse strand, counting down.
ACCAGCATGAGTTGGTGTAGTCTCCTTGACTCTTAAAATATCATTTTGCTGAAGCAACCATGTTTCATTCATGCCAATCTAAGTGCGATTGCCTGTCCACTGCCACATGCCCAACCCAGCCGACGCACGGCAGCTCTGTGCTGTTGGGTCTCTGCTTCCCTCTCTGCAGCTCCACCACACCACCGAGGTGCCAGGGAGCGCATCCCTGCTCCCGTCCTCAGCACAACACCCTGCTCCGATGACTCCTCCTATTCCTTGTGAGGAGAGCTGCCTATCTGATTTTGGAGCTCTGGCAAAAAGCCTGAGCTCATTGATTACAGATCACTGTTAATAAAGAGCATTTGTAATGCAGCAGTGGTGATACAATCTCCACACGCCAGTTCATGATGGCCCTTCAGTCCCCACAATTAAGTCGTCCAGCAGGCATGCCCCCTGGTACAGCTGCTCTGTCAATCTCATTTTGTACTACAAATGATCTTAGACCCAGTGTTTGACATGGGGTTTTAACACCAAAGAAGGCAATTCTGCAACTTCAAATGAGCCTAATTGGTTGTGCGCTCAGGCGTTCACTCAAGCTGCTTCAGTCCATCAGACAGAGATTTCCAACTAATTGAACAGCTCAGAAGGAAAAGAACCAGGGAAATCACAATGCACTGGGCTGCTTGAGAGGTTTTTTCATGATAAAAAACCTTCAAAATAAGATTTTTTTTTTTTTTTTTGGTTAAAGCAGCCACATGTCAATCTAGAAAGAGGTTTCCTTGGTACAGAAGCTCTTAATGAGGTATGACCTAAAAATCGGTGCTATTAATAGCACAATCTACAGGTAAAGGTAATTTTTTATTATTTTTATATCTAAAAACGTTTATTTCAGATTGTGAAATTATTTTCTTTAGACTGGAAAGCTTTTCTCACAGTGGGTAACAATTACATGGTGATGGGCAGATACAATACATTTCTTACCTGAGCAATGCCATTCAAGAAACTCTTGCTGATAAAGTGTGTGAAGTTATTCACGTGCACAAGTGTGGGGACTGGGCTGGGTGAGATTCTGATCACGTAAATATTTGCCTTTCTTCTTTTTTCTTTCTTTTTTTTTTTTTTAAGCACAACTGAATTCAAATTTACATGTTTGTTCTAGGAAATTATGAATCACATTTCTCTTTTGAATTGCACCCATTTTACCTCTTGTTTTCACTCTACTTATTTAAATAACTTTCTTTCAAAGGTCAATTCAGAGACTTTTGCCACACTGTTTACATTCTGCATGCCTAATAAATTCATATCTATTCCACAAGTGACTCAAAAATATAATTCATGTAATATTTGTATTCGACGTTGAAAGTAGAAGCTCATGTCTGAATTGATGACAGCTGAGTATCTCTTTTTTACAAAAAAGAAAGAACAGACTAAATAATATATATTTATTTCCCTTCTGTTAAAAATTGGAAGAAACTGAAGAGTTTTGCTTCAGTGAATGTGAGCACAAAACTTCGTTATTGAAATGACAGTGTGTTCTGGTGAGGAGCTGATTAACCTGCTCTAAGATCTTCAGAAGCTCTTTAATTCTAAGTACATAAGTCCTCTGATTTCAAATACCAAGTTGCCTTTGTTGCTATTTGGGTTGTGGTAGAATGGAGGGGCTGAGCCCACCCTTAAGTCCCTGTTGAATGGCATGTACACTTTGGTCAGCGCTTACCCCCATGAGTATACAAGTCTGAAAGTAAAAGAAAGAGGTGTGTACATCTACATGTATATATATACATACACACACACATAGATATAAAATATAAACTAATTGTTCTAGCTTGTGGAATATTCCAGAGGGTCTAAGGCTTACACCTGCACTTGATTGTTTTTCAGCAATATTTACACAATTGGATTCTAAAATAATTATATATCTAAGTAAAATAAGACCTCATTTGACTACAGCAAATACCAAACTCCAAGAAGTCAATAAGAGTGGTTTTTTTGCTCCAACACCAGGTACTTATAGCAGCACTTATATATTGTTGCCGCCTTTAAAGCCCAGTAACAGTGAAAGAAAACCCAAAGCAGTAAACAATTGCAGCTGCAGTCTCATCAACACATATATCCTAACATTTTACAGACATCTATCCAACAGCGACACTCGTATTTGACTTCAGTGAGAGCAGAATCAAATACTCCAGATTCATGATCAAAGACTAAATTCCTTCAGTTGAAATGAACAGTGAAGAATAATATCTGCATGTTCAGAATGTACTTTTCCCAATCACCTGAGATTCTTTACTGCTCTGCTGTTGAATCATGACTCAGAATTTTAAAATACAAGCAAATGTAAGAGGATATAAACATAACATGGTTACTTAAGTAAAATATCCTTTAATTTCAGGACTAGTCATTAAATTAAATTAAAACATCATGATGCTTATCTCTCTGTGGATATGTTTCATTCTGAACTATACCCCAAAAATATTTATGTGTAAAATCTAAAGGACCATACTATACATATGATATCAAATGCACTTGTAATACTATAGTAAAGACAGTAATTGTTAAGTGCCTTCTAAGTCCCCTAACAGTGGGGTGGAGCTGTAGCTACAGGGATCCTTATTGCTGAGCTCAGCAGACAAGCTGCCCTTGTGATTCCAGATGTTTCTCTTTTCTTTTTCTTTGGGGGGGCGGGGGCGGGCAGGGGACCTCCCAGGATCAGAATGCCAGCATTCTCTGAGGTAGAGAATCCACCCTGCAACACTGGAAACTCAGTAGTCCTAACCCTATAGCTCTGCAAGAAATTCACTTTGATCCTCAGGGGCTGATGGGCTAAACAGATCCATGTTGTCAACTTTCCTAGAATTGTCTAGGAAAAATCACATCTGCCAAAAATCACGTTTAATTTGTATGCACATACACACATGCATACACACACATACACATTCAATATGTGTGTAAATATGTGTAAATATGTGTCTTTAAACCAAGAGGGGAAAAAAAGTTCCCAAAAGAAGCTGAAAATCTCAGGCAGAAAAACAGCTGCACTCATTTGTGCTGTGAACTGGCTGAGTCAGCCCTTAAACCGAGCCCTAATTAATTTGTGCACACGGTGTAACCAACAAAGAATGGCAACAGCCAGAAGAATGGGCTGTGTTGAGGGGGATTAGTCTCTAGCAGAAAGGGTGGCTGAGAGAGAGCCTGATGATAGCTAATTGTTGCCAGGAGTACAAAAATAATGGGCAGTCTGTAACAGAATGAGAAAAGAAAGGGCTGGTGGAAGCAGTCATCAGGTGTTTGCAGTGATGAAGTTCATTGTCCCAGCTGTTTATTCTGGTGTTGAGCCCAAATGCCCATTTGGAACACGCACAGCAAGAAGCCTTGTTAAAATAATAAGATTTGAGTGTGTAATGTATTGATGGAGTCAGAAGTTCATGCAAATATCTGTTTCACAGGAGTCTTTTGGACTGATGGGCATGTAGGGTTCAGTCACTGAGCCTTGGAAAAAGATGGACAGCCTGATATTTTCACAACAGCTCTGGCAGACACTTGTCTGTGCTTAATACAGCTTGCCTTTATAGCAACTGTTTAAGTGGGTGATGTCTGAAGAGATTTTTTGCCCTTTAAGATGTGTTCATTCTGTTAAGATCCTGTTTTTCATCTAGGAACCATGGCCCAGTATTACTAACCCACTAGTAACCTGGACATAACTCCACACTACTGTGCAAGTGGGAACAATCTAAACATACTTCTGTGGTTCCATTTCTTATAGTCCAAAAAATTATTGTTTAATATTTGATAAATATGCAACATGTTACGCTGCCCTTGTGAATATCTTACTATACCAGCTTTTGGAATCACTGTAAATTTGCCAGCAAGAGGTACCATTGAAAATCAAGCCCCTGATATTGTGAGTCAGGATTGAAAACTGATGATCTGCAAAATCGTGACTCTCTGCTCTCATGTTTTCATTGTTTTCCTTTACATATCCACTGTGTCAGGACTGGCCTAAAATTGTTAACTGGGAACTGTTGACCAGTGCTTTCTGGAGAAATGAATTGCAATTCCAAAACAAACCAAAATATTTTCTATGACAAGAAAGTTTACCCATTTAGGAAAAGATATGGGAATGTCGTGCATCAAGTATATGTAGACAAGACATAGAAACGTGTTCATGCATATAAGGATATATGAATGTTTTATCCACAATAAATGTCACCAGTGACTGATAACAGGCAAGGGAGACTATCAGATATTTAAGAATTAATGCTTATAAAATAACAGAAAATAAAGAAAATCTACTGTTCATATAGTTCAGTAAGAGACAAGGGTAGAACAGCTGTCAAATACAATGCAAAAACTACTATCAATTCACAAGAATGTTAACCAAAATCTAGTATAAAAAGGCAATTTGAATCAACACAAAATTGAAAAAGCCCACATCTACCATAAATCAAAGTTAGCTCATAAATTTCTCAGTCACAATTTTTGATTTGTAAGAAACATATACTGTCCTGATACGAAAAGAGGTAGTGTACTTTGAGTATTCAAGCTGGCTAGTCTTCTGATCAAAGCCATGGAAAAGCTGCTATCATGCATAGTCAAAGCACATTTTCATAATCAATGTCAGTTGATGCAGTTAAATGTATTATCATATATACACTGTAAGGGCTCAGTACCCCGTCATGTTATGGTTAAAAATATTTAAATTAATAATATCATGGAGTTCATATGAAAGAAATTAAACTAGCCTGCATACAAATGGGGCAAAAATTCTATTTAGGTCCTGACAAGTCCTATTCATGATTGACATATGCCCACTTTCTATTGTGATCTAGTAGAAAAACTAAAATATAAGATCATGGCTTAAAAAATTATGATAAAAAGATTGAATAACAATTAAACTATGAGAAAAAAAATTACCTAACAATGAACTTCTTTTATATGGAATGTGGAATAAACTAAGATCTCAGAATCTGCTGGAAGATTGTATACTGTGAACTTTTACATATTGCATTAAAAAAAAAAAAAGAAAAAAAAAGAAAACCTAAAAAATATTTATTTAATTATATTTAATTTAATATCTCATTTTAATACAACCTTTTTTTTTTAACCCCCCCAAAAGCAATTATCTTTTTCTCAAGCTGCCATTTTCAGCCTCTAATGTCTCTCTTCCAAAATCTAATTACAGGAAAATCCTTTTTATGATAGAAGTGCATATTCAGAAGGAACATGAGCCCATCATCTTTTCTCCAATTAATTTTGCTAATATAGGACCCCAAAGTAGGCCTTTTATGCCAGAAGAGAGACATTGACCTGGACCTAGGTAACATGAACCCAGAACCACAGTAAGGAATCAGCACAAGAATGAATGAGAGGTATCATTTTAGGGTTGAAAGACAGCACAACAGGGAGCTTTACTAAAAGTTGTACAATCCAATGTACAAAAAGCAAACTTAAAAACTACTGAAATTTTAGAACAGTCGCCAGAATTATTGGTTCGGCCTTTTGTTAAACTTTCCTTGGATAAATAAAACATGTTAAGTTTCCAGAGGAAAACTTTCTGAGCTTGGATAAATATTCAGTCTAGCTCAATCTTTTTTTAATATCTCACATTCCCCCAAACACAGCAAAGCTGAAAATACATTTGAATTACTTGAAATGTTACTTTGAAATAGTGACATACAACTTCACTTGGAGTTCAGACATAGCCAGGACTAATTCCTGGTCCCGACAGCAAGTTGCACAGGATAGTTCTGTACAGCCATAAAGCCAACCTCATCTATACTGCCCTACCCACAAATCCTCCTTAAGCCTATAAGATGCAGATCACAGCCTGTGCCCCTTCCTGAAAGTGCCAGTGGACTGCTTGCACCTATGGGGGCCTGGCAAAGCTGTGTCAATGCCCACAATCAAAATTAAACATGGAATATTCTGACCCTAACTCTACTGGGACAGAGATCAACAATATAGTCACATAAAAAAATAGCTTTGTTTCTCCATTTTTTTTCCCTTTCCACTACTGAATGCCCTATATTTTGAATCCACTTGCCCTCTTGAATTACTCTCACCACCACGAAAAGGCTTAAGGACGGTGTTCTGCTCTGAGGTTTGACATTAACCTGGTGGGTGGCTTTGGGCAACTGAATTAAGCTCTTTCCTGGGGCCAGAATCTCCCCACCTGACCTAGATGTGAAGTGTGCCAACTGTCTCCAGGATGATCTTTTTCCTCTAGTGGCTACACTACAGTCCTGGGTGAGGTTCCTCACTGAAGAACATGAACTGAGTAAGACGGATCCAGACATCTGTTTCTTGGGTTGTTTATCTGTAAAAAAGTTTTAATATCAAGCAAAGGTTCTTAAACAACAAAAATTCCTTTTCCAGGAACACTGTCATATGCACTCTACTTCTAAGGAATTTCTGTCTTGGCAAGTGATCCTCATCATCAGCCCTGTTTGTATCCTCTGTCCTACTCACAGGTACACCTCAAAGCTCTCTCTGCCTGAGAAACCCCTAATCCAAAGTTAAAGCACAACAAATAACAGCCTCAGATGTTTTCTTCTGCAAAGGAAGAAATTATTTTATATTTGTCGTTCAGCTGCCTTGGCTCAGCTTGGGTCCCCTGGCATATACTGAGATAGTGGGTTTGGGCTGTGAACTTTTTCCCTCCTGCCAGATTGAGGCAGCATCCAACAGTTTGCCCAGCTCTGACTGCGAGATGGTCTTTTTTATGCGGATGTAATGGATGAGGACTCAGGGGCAAACAGTTGACCATTTCATAACACAGAACCTGTGATATGCAAAGGTTTCATGAAATAAGGACTTATGTTTGATTTCAACTCTGCACTCTCTGTCTGTTCTAATATTCTTTCAAATTGTGTGACAGGTTCGAGAGACACGGCAAGAGGAAAGTGCGTTAAGAGGTGTACAATAGTTCTCTTTTTTTCCAGGGGCAGCACTAACAAGAAAAGACCATGTTCCTGGCACAGTCCCATAGCAGACATTAGTCTCAGCCCTCTGGGATGATAAGGGAATAAGGCACTCGAAGTCTCATTGCCTTTTCTGAGGATTGCTTTTAATAGTACAGCTAAAATGACAAAACTGACCAAATCATGGAACAGTGAAAGCCAGAAGTGTCCTATTTAAATTGTTATTTCTTGGGATTTTGCTTTCTCTATTAAAAAAAAAACAACTTAAATTCTCTATTTCAGTTTAATCATCCATGTGTGTTTTCCTATAGTGCCTGTGCAAACATTTATGAAACACTTAGTATTCTTTTTCCTAATGTAACCTAATGGCAAGCCTCTTCTCAAGAGACATTGGAGTTAAAAGTGCCAAAGCTTTCAATGGACATGCAAGCAATTATTTCTGTGGGTTAGCTTTTTTTTCTCCATAGACCTGGAAAGCAAAGTGATGGTAAAAGATTTACTTGTAACGGCTAGAGGAACAAGCTGCAGTTGAATAGAGGGCAAATGTTTTGTGGTTTTGCTATGTTCCACAAGTCACTTTGTCTGAAGACGCTAATATTGGTGTTGGTTTTGGTTACTTGGCACAGTTCAAATCTTGGTTTGAAGTTTTTTCATTCTCTTGGCTTCTCCCTACTTAATGCATCTCTTTTGGTGATTAATGCTGTGGACTCTAGCAAAAAAAACCAAAACAACAACCCCACCCCCAAAAAAACCAAACCAACAAAAAAAAAAAACCAAAAACCCCCCAAAAACAACCAAAAAACCCACACAAAAAGCCAAACAAAAAACAAACAAACAAACAAAAAATCACAACCAACCCAGCCAGGCTGCAGCTGGAATGAGAAGCTCATGGGTTCTGCCACTCAGCCCTGATCACAGGACCAGAAAATGAAAAAAAGAGGATATTCTGGTTCTGGTGTGTATCGATTTTTCTGTATATATTTATTGAATTAATTTCTAAAAGAAAAAACAATATTGTCTTATTACAGGAAGGGTACACAACAGAAATTAATTCAGAGGACAGAGTGGCCATGGAGAAATCAACAAAACATATGTTCGCAGAATACACTCCATGGATTCTCTACGCACTCAGAATAACATATGATCACCTGTCATATGCATCTTTCTTTTTAGGATTATAAGATTTATAAGTGTCTTCAATACCACTTGTTTTAAAATCTTGGTTTGGCTATTTACTTGGTTATCCAAAACAGAAGAGCCTTGGACTTCATTCATTAAGTGCAAATATTCAAATCATTGTAAACTGTGACACAAACTGAATGAAGTCAACCTGTTATGTGGGTTGATCATCAGTGCATACATACTTCAGGCAGGTAATTATTTGAAAGTACTTTCTGGCACACAAAAAAATCTAGTTCAAATATTAAAATGTTATTTCTCCTCTAAGCAAAGAAAATATGTAATACAAGAGGTGTTATTGTTACTTATTAGTGTTATTGTGAAGCCAATATATTGTGAAGCCAAATACTATTTTTTACGTATTGAAATAACTTATTTTATTTTTTAACTGATATGGAAAGGGGTTTTGTTTGATGATGATTTTTATTAAAAAATGTAATGATACATGATGGGACTTACATAAAAGTGATATGTGAGTATATGATATCGTTACTAGAAATCTTGTCAATCAGTGATATGATTGAAAGATAAAACCAACAAATTATATTAAGCTGTTGGACAAATCCTTGGGGTTTTTATCCTTCCACTATTTTAGTTTTGATTTTATCATATTTCTTTTGCTCGCATGGCTTGCTAACTGTGTAGTTTCTATAGCAACCTCCATTGACCATTGAAATAATGAAAGCCACAGCAACTCTCCTGCAGTGAAATCCCTCATGCTGACAACACAACTCCTATTTTCTTTGTCCAGTGTTGCCTGTTACTTAAATGATTGACTAACTTGTCAAAATACTTGAGCTGTTTGCTAATTACTTCAAAATCTGATAGTAGCAGACAAGACATCCAAATTTCAGTGTACTTGCCAATTCCCACTGGAACAAAGAATAAAAACAGAAATAATTTTTTTTGTACCAGAAATATAATTTCATAACTGTGAAAGGATTTGAAAAATGTACTTGTGATATTGAGAAGAAACAACTACATGAGCGTTGGACAAAAAACCCCAACAAACAACAAACCAAATTAAACAAATTTTAGTTTCTTTAACTCGGTTCTAGGATTTTTTTAACCTCTCAACTGATGTGTTTTTTGGCTCCTGAATTTGGCTCCTGATTCCAAATTAGCAGCAAACAGGATCCATGCCTAGATGCTGGACCGGAGGGAAGGATGTAGGAGAATCAGGAAGTGGTTCTGGTCATTCAGTAGGTGGCACTTAAGCTTTGTATCTCACTGAATGAATGATTTATCACAAAGTTAAGTGAGTCCTTTACTGTTGGAGGTGATATGTTCCAGCTGAAATAAAGAACTAACCACTGATGCTAATTATAGAGCCTATACTACTTCATGCGCATCTGAAATAATTTGTGTTGGTTTGGCATGATTTTTTTTTTTTTTAAATAAAACTCTTAAAATTGTCATACCATAGGAAGCAGGGCTGAACTTTTAATGGCTTTTAGTCAGATGTATCTGTTGCTCTCTTGAAGTGAAGCTTCCAGACTTCACACTACTGTAGAATGGAAGATGGAGACCACATATTCTAGACTGGTTATGTGGATAAAAAAGCCAGTGGAGGTGTTTGCTTTGTCCTGTTCCATCTCAACCCAATAGTGAAATCTTTGGAAAGCAGCTGCAGTCTTTTGCCTCTGGACTACTTTCCAAAAATTTTCCTTAGCTCTCCAATCTGGGTGTCAGCTGGCAGCATGAGTGCATTGGTAAGAGACTGTGAAGAGTGATGATTGTTTCTGATATAGAGTGATGATACCCTGGTTAGCTTTTTCTCTTAGAGTCAAATGCTTTCTTGGTGTGAACTTCTAATTGCTATATGTATTTTGGAGATAGATGTAGCACTTACCTAATTTTATAAAATTTGTTGTTAATAAAATGCTCGAAAAATTGTGAAGTAGCAATCAAAATCAAATAAATAATGAGTCCTAATAAATTGCAAAGGCCCTTGACAGTTTTCAGGGACTTTTCCATTTTATAAAGATTGGCTTGAAACCAATCCAGACACTACAAAAAATCTTTATTTTGTGTTTTAAATTTGCTGCAACATTGCAAAATGTGACTTTTGGGCCTTGCCTTCGATTGCTGGCATGATTTAACCTTTTTAAAAGTGGCAAATAAAGGAAAATGAAGGGACTGGAGTAAAACCCAAGAGTCAAAATATACTAAGAATTTAAATATGCATAAAATGCTTTGAAAGAGCACAGCTCCTGATGTTATTTTTCAGAATACTAATGCAAAAAGCAGTGGGGATAAGCAGTTCTCTCAGCCTGGTCAGCATAAAGCAGTGATACTGAGAAGGAAAAATAGAGTGAATGCAATTGAAAGGCTACTCCATGGAAAGAGATTAAGTTCTGCAGAAGGTTCATTGATAATACTCTGAATGATAATGTGGGGTGGGGTGGGGTTTTTTTGGTGTTGTTGTGGGGGGGTTTTGTTTTGTTTTGTTTTTGTTTGGTTGGTTGGTTTTTGGTTTTGGCTTTTCTTTTTTCTGGTCATATGAATTTCCTTTGTTTATGGAAAGGATAAAATAAAGCAGCAAAAGTGTGGTGATATATGAAAAGGTAATATTTTATTTGGTCATAGCTGGTTAATTAATTAACTTCGGTTCATCCTCCAGCTGGGTTCATGAAACACATTAACTGATTTGGCTTCTTTTCAATATGGAAAAGTTTTAACTGCAACTGGCCAGCTTTGTAACTGCATAGCTCTTCAGCCCAGCAGTGGACATAACTGATAAAAAACTGAGTCATACAGGGAAAACACAGAAAATTCTCTAATGGAGCAGCTCCTGCCTTGCATGGGATATCCCAGAGTTTAGAGGAACCCAGCAGGAACTGAGATCACCCATGAGTCTGGAAATAGCTGACATTAATCTTTACTCAGAAGCTTAGCAGTCACTGGCAGACAATGCCTTGGACATATTGTAGCCAATAGTATCCTACAAGATTGTCTAGCTCCCATGAAATTTGGGACTTCGTTCCTGTAGTATCCTCTAGCACTAAGCACCAGGTACAGTCAGGTTTGAATTTACCTTCTGTGATACATGTGGGCTTAGATGAGGCCAAATACCCAAAGTGCCTGTGGGATAGTGATTGCTTAGTGGATTTCAAAACAAAAATTTTAACCAGCTAAATTTGAAAATGGAAAATACAGGTGTTTTAAGCATGTGTTCTTTTAGGAAGTGGCTATTTGCTAGCTTTTATCATTACATTGTTATTTAGAAATAGATTGAATCCCTAAAGTTTCAGGTAGGCCCTCAACTTCATGTATTTAATCTAATAGCAGATAAATCAGAAAAGTATGCTTGAATGCGCAGAGATCATATAACACCTACAGAGAAGAGGAAAGACCAAAATCTGCTGTTATGCACTTGGCTGAAAGTAAGAAACTGCTTCTTTGGATGTGCTCTGTACTTGTGTGTGTCCAAACCCAGAATTTTATACATTATCTGCAAGGTGAGACATTTTAGATTTTTCTTGCTTGAATATCATCAACTTCTCTTCTACTTTTAACAAATATAAAGATATTTCTCTTCTACAGATGCCAAAAAAGTTGTATGCATTATCTTTCATATTGGATAAAATAGCTGGGATCTGAAGTTCGTTATCTGCATTCATGGAAAATAATTTGTCGTCACCTCCTAAAACAATTTCAGATAAGCCTTTCACAAGGGCAAACTGATTTCTTCAATGAGCTGCTTAGTATTGCTTTCATGGAACTGATGTTTATGCTAGAGTGTGGTAAGATCTTAGGAATCTAAAACCCATCAGGCAGTTAACATACAAACATTCAACACACAGCTTTGTGCCATCTGAAACAAGCCAGCAGCAGTAAGTAGGATTGCACAGGCAGAATTCATGAAAGAGTATGAAACCACCAGCTTTCTTTTCCTATTGCATCAAATACACTCCTTAAGGCGAGTCACCCAATCTCCAGTTTTCTGGTGGAAACTGACCAAATCTATTAAGGGGCAGAGGTTCTCAAGGTTTATGCCATAGTAGCCAAAATCAGCTAGTCTCTTCAAATTAATAATGCATTTGATCAGATGATTGTTCACTTCTGTGTTTTGAAAGAGTGAACTACTGTGCAGAACTTGTTTCAAGCCAATTTCATGGCTTGGATACATCGTCCTTAGCTAATGGGTATCAATTTCTGTGTGGAAAGTTTCCACTGCTGTAGAGTTCTTGCCATGGTGGTACGCTGTTTTCTGTAATCATCTCTCAAGAGTGGGTTGATCCTCATTTTTATATTTAAATCCATTCATAACTAGATGACTGTTTACTAGGGCATGAAAATAGAGAATTTCACTTGATTTTTTTCCGAATTTGCCAAATCTGATTATTGCATAGTATAATTTTATTGGAAAAAATACCTACATTTACAGGTTGTCTACATTCATAGACCTCTGAGCCCTTCCACAAAAATTCAGTTAATGTTTTGAATAATGAATTTTGATGGATATTGTCTGGTGAATCTTTTACTACAGGAAAACACCAACACCACAGGATATTCTTTAGTGTAGCATTTTTACATCACTTTTATGTTCGGTTTCAAAATAAGTAATAATCATTAGGAACCTTTCATAATGAAAATGAAGGGGAATGTTTTCTTTAAGTGCATGTCCTCTCCTTTTCATAGGTTAATGTAATCTATTGAATATAATATTATTGATAATTTAAAGTTGCATTTTCACTGAAACAAGACTGCATTGAACTTACGGCAGTTCTGATGCATCAGAAAACATTCATAAAGATGTAGAATATTACACTGATACACCTGACTGCTTCAAACTTGTTCAAACTCTATTGTTACATGATTCTTGTTGTTCTCAGAACATAAAGATATTCTTGTTTCTTAGTAGATATATTTATCTTATAGGGAAAAGAGCTGCCAGAAAAGACACTGAGCACAGAGGCAGCCCAGGTGGTTCATACAGGCTGGGCACAAATTCCTCCTGGATGAACTTAAAAGACATAAACAAGAAGCTACATACACACACAATGTCATAGGCTAGGAAAAGCCTGATTTTGTTCCAATCGGGGTCAGCTTTTTTGATTGACAAGCAATTTATCCAGTAGAAGACAAGCTGCGACTTTTGGCGAAATGCTTAAAACGGCGGGGGGGGGGGGCGGAGGGGTCTCTTAGTCCCCGGTGTGGCGGGCCGGGGACAGGGAGCGGCCGGGCCGGCGGGCCTCGGTGCCCCCCCACCCCGGGGCGGCTGCGACGGGCCGGGCGGGCTGGCCGGCCTCGGTGCCCCCCCACCCCGGGGCGGCTGCGACGGGCGGGCCGGGCCGGGCCGGGCCCCAATGCTGCCGGAGCCGGGGCCGGCCGGCCTCAGTGCCCCCCCCACCCCGGGCGGCTGCGGCAGGCCGGGCGGGCCGGGCCGGGCCCCGATGCTGCTGGAGTCGGGGCAGGCCGGGTCGGAGCTTTAGGAGCCGCTGTCTCGCGGAGAGGCGGACAGCATGGAGAGAGAGAGAGCTCGGATGGAGTGCCCCTTCGCCCTTGTTCTTCTTTTCAAGCCGAAGAAACCAGCGCACGGCTTCTAAACGACTCAGTTTCCCGCCGCAGAGCCACGTGGGCAGCCCAGCAGCCCGAAAAGTTTAACCTTTCGTTGTGAGCAGATAGATTTTCCTAAACATCATCTTTCTCCGGAAGAAGAACAGTTATAGCGAAGGAACTATGGAAAGACACGGCATGAAGCTACAGTCGGTAAGGGAAGAGTGAAAAGGACTTTAAAGCAAAAGGACAAGGAGTGGCCTAATTTTGGCTGGACATTTCTGGTAAACTATAAAGACTGAATTGGTTTTGTTTCCTGTAACATATAAATGCTTTTGGGGGGATGTAAGGTTCTAGTTAAAAGTGATATGAAGCTTTTTTTGCTCCTAAAGAAAGAGGAGATTTGTTTTTGGGTCTTGAGATGATTTTGGAAATAGAAAAAGAGAATCTTTGTGTCATACTAGAGGAGGCATCCTTAAACAGTACCCCAGTAAGCAAATATGGCCTATGTGCAGTGTTAAGAGAACTGCTAATGGGTATGGTATGTCTATATAGAACCCAGAGAGACTCCTTTCCTAAAAGAACTGATAAAAGGTTATTTTTAAAATGGTAAAACTGGCTGAAGTTGCAAGTCATGTCTTTTTATGTTGAGTGAAGAAAGGTAAAAAACTTAGAAAGAGAAAGAAAGATGTTTTAGAAGTTTCATTTGTTGTTGTTGTTGTCTTTTTTTCCCTTTTCTTGTTGTTTTTGTGTGTATTAATAAACTATCTTTGTAATTTAAAGATAGGCCTAGTTTGCTTTATATTCTTCCAGTCAAATAAAATATAGAACGTGATTAAACCATCACACACAAAAAAAGCACTTGCTGTTTAAACAAGGAGGGAGGTAACTGTAGTTTTGTTTTCTTCTTCCAAACAGGGAGAATGTTTTTATAACACTTCAGACCAAGGGTGGCAGGAAAAAATGTAGACAAGCTGTTTTCTTAGTAAAGTCCATAGCCTGAAACTGAAGCTCTGTGCTCCACTCCTGGTTTTACCTCACACTGTAGTCAAGTCACATCATTTCTCAAGCATCTCTGCTTTCCTTCCCTTTCCATAAAATGTGGGTAGCAATGCTACTCTGCAGTAAACCACAGATATGCAAGAGTGCATTAAGATTCCTGTATGACAGTTCTCATGCAAGTGCTAAATATTCTGTTATGTAATATAGATGTTCTTGCTTGTGGTTGTCTTTTGATGTTAAGCAAAGATTGAAGTTGTTTAAATACAGCACAGAATTAAGGACGGGTGAGACAAATGGTGAGGCAGCCCATCTGCTGCCCTCAGTGAAAACACTTTTTGTTTCTGGGAGTTTATATATTTTTATATATAATATAAAATATATTATATTTACAGTATAAACAGATTGTTTCCTTACAGTATAAGGTTTTCTGCCATTCTGTAAGATAAACTGGATCCAAAAGTAAATATCCTACATTTCCATCCATAAAATTGATTGTTTCTAGATTATGTACAAGACAACCAGTTCAATGACATTGGGAAAAGACAAAGAGGCTCTTGAGAGATCTCAGTAGTCCATTCACTAGTAACTTCTGGCCCATACCCAGCTATGAACTGGCTTCCCTCTTGTCAGATTTTTTATGACAACCAATTAAATCAATATGACTGTTGAGACATATGGCAATAATAACACCCTGAGTTGCTGCCCATTACCACTCCAGCAGGAAACCAAGAACATGCAGTATTTGTTATTGCTTATTTCAGGGATTCACTGAATATCTCCTTCTTAAATAAAAGATTCACTGTGACTGTGTCAAAGGCAATTAATACTGTGGATGTTATCTGTGGAGCTGCTAACATATCAGTGTGCAGAAGAAGTTCTGCTTTTCTACCATCTGGAACCACATTCAGAAAATGTTGTTGGAATCTTAATGCACATCTGTTCTTGCCAAGACATTTTTGAAAATATTAGATATTAATCTTCCTACAGAGAACCCTGTGAGACAAGCCTACTCTAATGTGCCATTCTGGAGTTTCTGCTCCACGGATGACTAGACATTCAGACTGTGGTGAGAATTCACTTAACAGAACTTCTTTCAGTGAGCACTTTAGGGCAGTGATTTGTAGTCTTTATCATTCATTATTTTACTTTGGAAAATATGCATTTTGCTGTCTGTATTTCCATGTCCTTACACATTTTTCTTCAGGTGATGTGTTGGTAGAGCTTGGCAGGGAATTACAATGCAAGGCAGTTTCAGTTGAAGGTTTGACTCTGGAATTTCTGATTTGTTCGGTGCATAAAGTCGACATGGCCCAAACTCTCTAAGGTTTCTGATTAGTCATTTGTAAATAGGGTCAATGACCAAAGAAACTGATTGGGGATCGCTCCTTCATAATTTTTTTTTTCCAGAAATTATTGTTTGCTTTCTATGTTGTGGGGAGAAAGGTCTATTTTTCACCTCAACTGTGATTTATTCGATATATTGCATATGCTCCCAAGGCAGAACAATTATGGGCACATAAAAAGAAGAAAACTCATGGGATTGCCCTGTATATGACCACGAAGATGAGACATGGGAAATGCAGTACATAACCCATTGAAGTGGCTTAGAGAGATTATGCTCAGAATTATCTACCTGCACAGGCACCTGCTGCTTTCTCATATCTTGCTGGTAGTCTTCAATTTTTGCTAGATGTCTTATCTTATACATATGTATAAATACTTTAACTTGAGCAATCAGGTGACCAGACTCTGCATTATTAATTCTGAGTCTAGCACAGAGAGCACAAACCCCATTGGTTACAAAAGACTAATAGCAAAGGGAACACAGCTAAAAAGGAAAAAGAAGAGGGTTAAAGTGTGACTTTGTTCTTGTACAATGACCTAGTGATTTTAGTAACTGCCTAGGAAGGCAGAAAACTAATGACAGTTACTTTCTTAGCCTAAGAATATAAAAATTTTTCTACACCATCCACTTGACAAGTATGCAGCATTTGGTCCAGGCAGTAGTTCAAGGGATATCTATCTTCTTGTCTGATTGACACTGGCCACCATGGAAAGCATAAGTCATAGAGGTAGAAGAACAAACAAGGAGGGACAAGACTTACAACTGTTGGTGATGTGACGTCTAGGATATTCAGAATAGTCAGAAGACATCTTGTCCTGGCTTGTGCTCTGAGTACTGTTTCTGTGGGAAATAATTAAATAAAATATAAATTCTAGTTAAGCTCGAATTAGTTCCATATAGCAAATATAGGTCTAAATTTTGAAAGCAGAGTAATTCTGCAGAGGTCCAGAAGCAAAGGTGAAGGAAGGCACATCAGAGGTCATTTAAGATGTCTTGTGTGCCACAACTATGAAGCTGGTTGTGAATTTCTTTGTATAGTACCTTCAGGCTTTCCTGAGCTGTTTTCCTTGGAATAGACACCACAGTAGCAGCCAACTCAGCCTAATAAGCATGAAGCCTGTCTTTTTCAATGTCCTAAAATATAAATTGAGTGTCCAATGTGGAAATTTTGCATTATTTAGTGACATTTAGTTAGAATGTTTTCTGAAGGTATCTCATTCATTCTTTGCAATCTAACTCCATTAATTAGAGTTCTGGTATCTGCTTTAGTGTATTTGAATGAGAGTTTTAAAAGAGTGTTCTATTTTGTAAATTTTCTGCTATTTATAATTAAAAGAGAAATTAAAAAGATATTTTAAAGGACACAAATGCTTTTAAAATTCAGTGGATAAGAAGCACAGTAGAGACTAATTCTCTACTACATGTTTTACTGATTTTTTCATAATATTAGTGAAAGAATAGGGATTTTCATAGCTATTTAAGTGGCTATTTTCAGCTGTTAGCACACAGAATATTTTTAGTTATTTTTAATATTTAGTTATTTTTAATATTTTTAATATTTGTTCTTACACAAAATGTTTTCAAGTATGCTCTTCAAAAGCAGCACATGGAAAACGTATTTGCATCTTTAATTTTTGCCACTGTCAGATCACATGAAGGGAAGGCTTTGTGTTTTAAATCATTGTTTCTCTGAAACTCCTTGATATTCTACAGACATCAGCCTTCCCTGGAGTACAATTCTGATTGTCTAATGTCTTTGTTTCACAAGGGAACCGAGCTGAGTATGGCTTTGCAATATTTTTTGTGCTTGAAACACTATAAAGAAATAGATAATGATCACATGCAGTGTTCTATAACAATTGTTGGTGGTTACTCAAATCAAAACTGAGAATTTCTTTCTTATCCATTGCTTTAGAAAAATATCCATCTAAGTGGTTTGTGGAAAAAGGGCATTTTCATAGCATCTTCCTACACGGGCACACCTTTCTGTATTTGACCAAGCTTAACACTGTTGTCAGTTTTTCATAAGTGAATGAGAAAAATAAATATTTCCCCTTATGCTTCTCATATTTATATTGTGTAATTAAATTTGTCATTCCAGTTTCATTACCAGTGTCATTCCACCATGAAAATGCCAACATACTGATTTTCTGCATTTTTTCACTACTTTCAACACTTTGCCTTGCAATGTGTAGCCAGTAAGCCTTTGTGTTCCTAGAGATAAGGGATTTTACTGCCACTATAGAACTTCAGAATAGCCTGCATCAATGCTGAAGAAATAACTGAGAACAATGTCAATTCAAATAATGTTAAAATATATAGCTGCATATATATTATGCTAAAGTCTTATTTTGGCTGTCTTAGATTGTCTCTCATTTTCACCAGATGCTTTCACTACTTTAAAGAAGCTGGTGCCTCCCAGACAGACATTAAAGACCTTAAAGAATGGGTGAATACATATGAAAAGCACCATCTTTTAGATGATGATCAATTCAGTCTCTTTCTTGGATATTGTTGTGGTAGAAGGCACATCGAACACTTGTTTTTCATCTCTAAGTTAAAATGTGTAATTATATATTGTATGTAGCCTAGTGAAATGCATCTGAATGTAGAGACCTTGCTAGAGAATAAAACAGTTGTTCACTACAGATTGAAACAAGACAAAACCAAACTAACTTATATGTCTTTCCCTGGTTACAAGAAAATGACTACTATTTGTTATACATGCCTTTATAATTTCCATAAGGAGGTGCAGTATGAAAATTATGCATCTAAAAAATTCTTTCCCCAAGAGGCACAGAAATGCTCAAGAGAGCATAAAATGTAGTCCAAACAAAGCTGGAATTATAAATATGGAGTTTAAAAACATAATTTGAAAAAGAAAAAAAGAACAATGAACAATGAAACTTCTCTTTCCCAGTACCTTAGTAATGATTTCTTATGACTAGTTCCAATACCTTTTTAGAACATGACTGTCTGAGTAAAGAGAAAAAGATAGAGTTCTACTGACATAAATACACTTATTATATTCACAGTATTTTGTGCTTTATAAAAGTGTAAGAAATTGGTTAATTGTTGATCAAGATATTTTAGTGGTCAATGAAGAAAGTTCTGGGGAAAAAGAACCAGGAAAAAAGTCTTTCTTTTTATATTTTGAGAAAGACATGGAATTAGGACTTAGAAACACTTTAGACTATGAAATTCCTCCCATTTTCATCTGCCCTGGTTTTGTCCAGGACAAGGTTCACTTTTTACAGAGAGAGCATGGCTAAAGCTCCAGTGTTATTCTATACCAGCTCACTTCATTCCTGGCAGCAAGAAAAAGGGTGCCTCTCCCTCTTCCAAGGAGGAGAAGGGGTTCCTCCAGGTCAAGGAAATGTGGCTGGGGAGAGGGTATTGTTTACTGTTGCAGCTTCCCGTGTAAATCTTTTCTTTGTCTTACACCTTTTGTTATTAACACTGTTGCTGTTACTTGTCGATTTCTTATCTCATTGCTGTTTCCACTAAATTGTTCTTACCTCAACATTCGATCTTTGCCTTTTGTGCCTCCGCTTGGAAGCACGAGGAAGTGAGCAGGGACACGGTTTTAGTGGGAGTACTACCTTGCAGAATACTCTTCCTAAACCATGACAGCCCCTACTATGTAGACAATGTTCTGCATTTCAAGCAATAAATAATATAAGTTCAAGGGAAATGGAATCTTTTTTGCAGGCCAAAAGGCCTGATTACGCCGTCAGAGTTATCTAAAGAATATATATGTGGCTCTGAAAACCTAAATATTTACAGATTTGAGAGTACAAAAGTGCAAGGACATGATCTCATACAGTATTTGGGCACTGCCGCCTTTCTTTGAGATGTGTCTATCAGATTAAAAAAAAAAAAAAAGTAAAAGTTTGCATTTCCAAAAAAAAGTTGAAATACCATTTAAACAGCAAACCAAGTTGATTAGAACAGAATAGACCAGACGAGACTAGAGTAGACTAGACTAGACTAGACTAGACTAGACTAGACTAGACTAGAATAGAATAGACTTTCAGTTAGAAGGGACCTACAGTCCAACTGTCTGAACAAGTCAAAGCATGTTTTTAAAAGTCATTGTCCAAATGCTTCTTAAACACTGACAGGTTTGGGAAATTGACCACCTCTCTAGGGAGCCTGTTCCAATGTTTGACCACCCTCATAGTAAAGAACTGCTTCCTAATATCCAATCTAAACCTTCCCTGGCAAAACTTTAAGCTGCTCCTCGACATCTTATCACTGAGTTCCAGGGAGAAGAGCACAGCACCTCCCTCTCCACTTCCTCTCCTCGGGATGCTGTAGAGTGCAAAGGGGTGGCAGCTCAGCCTCCTTTTCTCCAAACCAGACAAGCCTGAAGACCTCAGCTGCTTTTCACGTGCATCTTCCAGCCCTGTCACCACCTTTGATACTCTCCTCTGGATTCGTTTAAGTACGTTGATAGGATGTGTGCTCACATTTTGTGTCATACCTAACTTGGACTTGAAAAACTACAGTATTTATATAACCACAATTACTAATGCAGGCAGCTGATCCTGAAGAGATTTAGCTGAAAGAAGAGCTGCAACACTAGATTAGTGTTCATTCACAAATGTGGTACTTTCAGAAACTTTGTCATAAAGACTTAAATCCTGAATTTTGCAGGCTACTGACTTGAGTCAATCCAAATAGTCCTTACACACTTGGGCTGAATTCAAAAAGCATTTACACTACTCTAAATCAATTGGCTTACATGTTTTAAGGTTGCATAAGAAAGATGCAAATCATTTGGATAGCACTGCCTGGGCAGTCAAGGACATCATTCTGAAGGAGGAGTCCCTTGCCTCCAAACCAAGAGGTGTAAAGTCACTCCTAACTGTGCTCAGCTACCCTTTTCTTGAGCAGAGTGGATAACTACTAAGCACATGCCCTACTCTGTCCCCTAGGCCTGCTGTAGTCCTCCTATGGTTATTCTGGAGATGTGTGGTTTTTTCAACAAAAATACCTTAAAGAAGACCAGACCACTGTGGGGTTTTGCAGGATAAAGTTGCAAGTACGTCTGAGTAGGTAAACTCTGTCCAGGTTGAAGGTGGATGCTGCCTATACTCATTCATTTTCTCACAGTCTTTTCAGGAAAGATGTCAGGGTTAAATCATCCAGGAACCAGGATGCAGCTTGATTTTGAGGGAATTACCTCTGTGCTCCAAAGGAAAGCCTGAGAATAAGTTTAGACAATGACATAAGGAGAGGGTGAAAATTAGAAGCAAACCACAGAGGTAAAGTATTTGTCAGTGGAGACTGGCCACATAAGACCTACAACAAGAGCAAGGTCTTGTCATGTAAAGGAAAATCCTCTTACCTAAGGTCTAGCCTCATGCAGAGGTTTGTACAGCTGGTTATTAAGAGGATTGCACAGAAAAAAATAATGGAGACTTGCAAAATACAGAGTCACTCCTTTTCATTTGACATCAAAAAGGTCTGCCCAAATATTTTTGCAATGCATAATTATGAGTAATTTAAAGGAAAAATTCTGAAAAGATATTACCAATGTTTCCAGCTGACCAGTCTTTTTCCCCCAGGCAAGTAATCAGATTTTTGGTAATGGTTTTAAATTGCATGTTACAAATGCTTTTAAATATTTAAAATCCGTACCTGGTTTATATTCAGATTGTGCCTCTCTGTAATTTAAATCTGGTGAAGTAATGAGGAAAATATTAAGCCAAATAATGAAAACAGGATCATGGAATAAAAGTGATTAAAGTGAAAATGCAACCTAGAGATATAAAATAGTGCTAATAGTAATAGTTGAAGCAAGTATATTTAAGATCTAAGGATCTTGCATTCTTTTTTTATGATCTAATAGAATCTACTATTACAGCACTATTGTTTTGCTACAAGGCCTCTGAGTAAATGGAAAATGTTCTTTCCAAAGAACTTTCCTCAGAGACTTAATAAGCTGTTTTAGCTGAAAAGACATCTGATAAAAGTTACAGAATTCTTGTGATAAGTCAAAGTTACCTCTTCCAAAAAATCTCTCTCCTCCCTTCTCTCTCACTCTTTTCTTTCCTGAGTACCTGTAAATCCGTTACAGTCACATTTGTGTACTGCATGGTAAGAAATTGGAAACTGTTATAAGTTAAAGAACTAGTATTTGGCACTTATGCATGTAACTGAAATACTGCTCCTTCCTGCCTAATTTGGGTGTGCTTTTCATCAGCAAGAATCTGTGTTTGTAGTGTGAAATTCCACTAGTTGATACTGGAATCGCCTACTGCAATAGCAGCAGCATGAAAAGACTCACATCTAATTCATTGCAGCACCCCCAAGCCTCCCCCCACCCTGATGTATGAAAGCATGATGCTCCTGTTAAAGAATGCTGGGTAGGCCTTCCACCAAAGTGCAACTCTCTGGGATGAAATATGGGATAAATACATTTTTTTTGTAGACTTCAGGTACCCCTAACCTCTTGATCTTTTGTATGTCTCTATTTTTTTGGCTTGACAGACCACATGCCAATGTGCAGCCCAGAATTCCTCACCCACATGATTTATTGTTTACAGCTGTTCGAGTATTTCAGACATGGCAGCTGCTTTTCAGATGTCCTCACATTAGAATGAAAGTCTCAGATAGAGGTCTTAATGCAAACCTGAATGCTCACAGAAAGAAAGGGGAAAAGCTGATGAAAAAATCATCTGAATTCTGCTCTAAAAGCTCTCAATTGATCCTAGCCTTGAGGGCAAAGGAAAATGTTTGGTTTATTTCGTAAGCTCATTAGGTGTGGGAGAGCCTATTTGGCATTTGCTATTGACCGGGCCTGAGCAAAAAGTGATCACTGGCAGGATGGTCAATAAGAGATCAATAAAAAGCGTGTGATTGGATTAGCTACTTGATCAATGCTTTGTGCTAATATATTAACAAGCAAATTACCAGACAGCCCATAAGAGCAGAGTGCTGACTATAATTGCATTACAAACTATCGTGATCTAATGACCCTTGAAGTGCAAAAGGTTATTTATACAGTAAAAGGCTTAAAAGTAGTTTGAGTGATGCTACATTATTTCAGAAAGCAAACCTTTCCCTCCATTAGCTAGCATCCAATCGTGCTTAAAAGAGGCCCAGGTATTTTACATTCTTCCGAAATTTTCAGACCGGTTTTATCCCTGCCTCTGAGACGGAAGCAGGAGAATGAGTGACAGTATTTCAGGGGCAATTTAGAGCAGCAACATTTCCATGAGAGCTGGGAAATAACTAGAGAGGAGAGTGGGGAAGGATGTAGCCTCCTTGGGGGAGAGCATTACAAAGCTGTGCCTTGCTGCTGAAGGAATTGCTTCAAGGCATCTAAGCTGCAGATAGCACTGTGCAAGTACTTAAATCTGAAACTTGTGTATTAAATTTGGAAATAATATATAAGGTATTGCAAAACTCTTGCACCTTTTGAAGAGTCTATGTTAATTTATCTTCCATGAGACTGGAATAAAGCATCTGTTTCTTGAAGTTCCATTACCTAGGTTTTTAGCATATCAGCTATACCTTTTAGATTTCTGTAAAGAGCAAATAAACATATTTAAAAGTGAGAACACTGTAGGTTTTGAAATGAGGAGACCAGCTTGTTTTCTCAATTTGGTACTCACAGCTCAATGGAAAATCAAGAAAAACAATTATAACCCCCACAAATTTTCTATTGAGTTTCTAGTTAATTCTCTTTCCATTTCATAGTACAAAACGGCAACAGGTTTACTATCTGTTCTTTATAGGTGTTATCCCTGATATACAGCAGGTGTAAGCCAGGTAAGCACAGGCATTGAACAAATATGCAAAGAAATAGGCAGGGATAGAGTTCTAGGCCTCATCTTTGTCTGGACAGGCATTTCAGCTGAAAATTCAGATATCCAAGGCTTTGCTGTTGCTCTCCCTCTCTCCTCTGCCTTTCGTGCCTTCTGAGGTGAGGCTGACCTGGCGGCAGTGAGATGTTATTGCGGGGTGCCGGGGGCTCTGGCAGGGTTCAGGGGCTGAGGGGCACGGCTCATGTCTGCCCACCAGGGGCGAGCCCTGGCCAGGCTCCCTGCCCGGGCTGACAGCAGCCAGCCACAGCTGACAAAACAAGCTGCCAGGCTGCTGCCCTCGGGGCCCTGCTTGTCGGGAGAGGAAGCGCTGTCAATCAATGCTCACACTCTGTACAGGGGGAAACTTGATCGCCGATGGAGCAGCGCAGGGGTTTGATGGGTGCCTGTCAGTTGTTTCTGACTTCTCGGGCTCCTGAAAGGGGCCAGGCCGCTTACCTGCAGCGTCAGCTCCATGTGTTCAGCTTCTCTGTGCCCATGCAGATAAAAGGAGGGTGTCTGTCTATTTTACTTCACTTCGTGTCATTATGATGCCTTAAGTTTTAGCTTTCACATTTTCAGATTCTGTGCTGCCTAGGGGTGTAGTTCTGAGCCTCATATTAAGTGCCAGTAAGCTCTCTTCACAGAGCAGGCAGATAAAACAAATCCTTTTCCTGCTGAAGACCAAGGACAAGGTTCAGGCCCAAAAGCATAAACAACGGTGGGCTGAAGGGAGGAACAAGAAGGATGGGACCTGACAATCTGAAGCTGCAATTGGACAATTAAGCCCCAGTATGCAATTGGATCAAAACTTATAAAAATGTAAGACTTTGTGACCGGGCAGCCATTTTTTGTGACCATTCTTAGTCCACCTTGGGTGTAGCCCTGGTCAGGCTCTGTCCTGCCCAAGGTGTATCCTACAGGCCCTGGAATAAATGCCTACTTTATTGTCTAGCTCTGTCCAGTCTCTGTTTCAGGTCAGCCCTCCCAAGGCATCAATTATTATTATTATTATTATTATTATTATTATTATTATTATTTTACAGACGGAGATCCCTATAGATGCCAAGTGATGAAACAGGTCTCTCTGGCAACAGCAGTTTTGTACCACATGCAGTCTATTTCAATTCTTTCTTTTCTCTCCCATTCTAGAATTCCAAAATTAACATTTGAAAGTGAATGTTTTCACAGCAACAGTACAACTCTGCAAATAACTTCAACGTAATCTCTTTCTTCTTCAAAGACAGATGTTAGGACTTGAAAAAAAAGCTTGTGTGGAAGAATTAAAAGTTAGATATCTTCTATTTTCAGCTACACCTCTCACTCATTTACTTACCTTATATAGGCCCAAGACAATTCAGTAAAGTTATCTGTGACAGAGCAGCTCAGTTAATGGGTCTTTGAGTCATCAAGTCCCTTAGCAAAATTGCAGCACATATTTTATATTATGTCTCCATGAAGAAATGATTCAAAGGAATATTGTATCACCCACATCCCTAACCAAGTACACCCAAAATCTTGCTTTACAATTTTGGACCTCAGTTTGAAGCTGAGGGTAGCAAGGAAGTTACATATGGCGATAGTTTCCAAACGATGTTGAGAGAGTGAAGAAGCTGTCATTTTAACATTAATTGTTTATTACTCCTTAGGTTGAAAAAGATAGACACACTCCTATCACCTGCAGTAGTAGGGAAGGAAAGTGCTTACATCCAGCTGGTAGTCTAGCTAATTCCTCTCTATCCTCTAGCCTACATTTAGGGTTTCAAACTTCTTTGAGATATACATACACATATATATATATATATATATATACACACACATATTTCTTTTTGTGGGGGGGAAGGAATATTTACCGTTTACCTGTGTGTGCATGCGCACGTGTGTTTTCTCACAGTCATTCTAATTGCTACACTTGATAAAATAATTTACTTCTCATATTCTGAGTTTTCCACAGGTTACTACAGACTAAGTATTCTGATATTGGTAATGCTGTTCACTTTATGCAGCTTGAAACATGTTCTAGCATCTTAAAAGAAATATTAACCTCTTCTACCTCTAGAAAATTCTCTCTCTCAGTCTTTACAAACAGGTTCTCTTCCAATAATAACAGTGAAAATGAAGATTTTAGCTCCTGAGATAAGCTTTGCCAAGAGCAAATCAAGAGCTTTTTAAAGAACAACATATAAATCATTGCCAGCTGTAGACCCAAACAGTTATGTCACAAACTGCAATATAAAACAAAACCATAAAGTGGAGTTAATCATTATACCTTCAGCAGAGAAAAATGCTTCTTTACTAAACAGTAAAATCCCGTTTAATTCTTAAGCTTCCGTAACTCATCCACAGGTTTATCAAATGCTTAAAATGAGCCATTAAAGAACATCCTACATCTTAGCAAAGTTCCATAAAGCTATTATTTCCTCTCGTGAAGCTGTAAGTTAATACTGCTAGGAAAAACTGCTAGAGATGCTTCTTCCTAGAAGAGCCCTGACTTCTCTAGTGAGGGTCATCTGATGAAATATTCAGTGAAAAGTATTGCTCCCTATTTCATGCCTTAGAGATGCTGGTGGTTGGTGAGTCTGAGCTGGGAGAGAGAAGAGTGAGTAACTGTAATGGGACAAAGAGAGGCAGAGAGAAAATAAATAGCTTGACAATTCTTAACTATAGGCCAGGCTGAGAGCAATGTTTGAGAGGCTGGGAAGATTAGCAATATATTGCTAGGTCATTTCAGCAGTGCCACGAAGATAAAAGAGAAATTGCATTGAAACCTTCTGACTGGTTTATACATTTAATTACACAGTGATAGCCTTTGTAGTATTATGCTTCAGACAACTGGATAGATAAAAGAGTAGTTACAAGAATATACTTTTCAAACCCATAACTCCATTCCAGCATCATGCTCTTGGTGTGTATCTAAAGTGATAATAAATGTGTGTGTCAAGATTGGCGTATATATTCTTCCTTCTAAGAGCAGAAACAGCCATTGTGCCCTGGGAAACCGTAGAAATATTTTTGTCCTCTTCTGATGGAAAAGAAAAGATTGATGTTCATCTCAACACCTTGGACGAGATTGTTCAGAGCCTTCTTTTCTCCACCTGACACCATGTCATTTCTCACTGCAATAGTATTACTTTCTGGGCTACAGAAGAAAGCAGTCTTCAGAGTAAAATCCTACTAAGCTGCAGGACACAGTTTGTTTCTCATAGAATTTTTTCCTAGGATTGCTTCAAAACCCAGACAGTCATCCCTGAGTTGGTTATAGATGGCTCAAATTTCAACCCTTCCTTAAAAAGTGCAGGGAGTAAAAAGATGAAATTTCTTTTGAAATGAAAACTAAGATTGAGATATAACCATATGAAGTGAGGAATTTACTCTGTAGGCTAGGCATAAAGTACCTATGCTTTAATCAGGCCTATCCCTAAGCCTAGTTTTATGACCGTTTTATCCTGGTGTTTTGATGAGACCATTTCAGTGTTTCATTCACATTAAGGGTTGATTTATATTTAGAAAAGTTAACTGTTGGCACTGAGAATCAGTAATGCTGGGACTGAACAAGAATGTGTAGTTCATTTATACCTTACTTGTGTGGTTGATAGATTTGCTTCCTGTAAAGGGAACAGGACAGAGTCAATGTTTCCAACATCTTTTTCTTCACACGTGAAAGCAACACAGGCTTCTCTGCAGACAAGGCAGATTGATGATCTGGAAGTATGGTAATTCTGCTACTGTGAGGATCAGGCAGTATGGTAATTCTGCTGCTTTGAGACCCTTCATTACTAAACAGCATAGTTCGAACAGGCAGGTTTAGAGGAACATCTTCAACACCAGTATCCAATATTCCCTGACCAACTACCTAAGGAGGAGAGGCACTTCTGTTTCTTGGCTCCTTCCTCACAGAGTACCCTCAGAGAAAAGGAAATTCCTTTAAAAAGAGAAGGTTAACTTCTAACCTGGCTTGTGGCTAAGGGATTTGTATGGGCAACTGGGATCGGACTTCATGTGCTTTTTGTTTGTTTGCTTGCTTGTTTGTTTGTTTTAGCAACAAATCCAAATGGATTTTGGCAACAAACCCAAATACCTTTCTTATGTGATTGACCATCTTGTTAATCATTTGAGTTATTAAGACAATTTTTTATTGTATTGCCTTTCCTGTAGCTCTGATTGGAGCCTTTGCTCAGGAATTTCTAGCTTGCCAGTGATCCAGCTCTCAGGAATGGAGTCTCCCACAACCCAGATGAGTACTCTGCATGCTATTGTTGTAAAGATACATTCTGTTTTCTTTCATTCTAAATAAAAACATGGTTTCACCACTGCAAGATCTGGAATATTGTTCTTCCCAGACCCAGCTTACAGCATAGGTCCTCCTGATGTTTTTTTGTGTCTCCAAGTGAATTGGTTTCCAATATCTTCCTATACACTATGGCATCTTTTTGGATCAGAACCTTGAGTTGTAAAGTGATGAAGATAATATTGTATTGTTGTTATATTGTCCACATAATTAGTTATAGGTATGCAATGTTAAAAATACTTCTATAAAAATATTTTGTATGTGTTGTGGGTAGGAAAAGGGGAAGAAGGATAGCTGTTATCATAGAATGTGTTTTACTGTTTATTGTCTGTAAGATTATGTGTACAACTTCAAAAATACTTGGAAAACTGACTATATGCATGCTAAAATTTAGAGAAACAATTATTCTGCATGTGGCAGTGAGGAGTTGGCATTTTTGTATTTCTTTTCTTCCTTGCTCATCACAAAACAGTTCAGTGAAAGTATCTGTTCCCAGCCAGCATGGGTTTATGAAAGGCAGTACCTACTTGACTGACCTGATCTCCTTCCATTTCAAGGTGACCTGCTTAGTGGATGAGGGAAATGCTTTGGGTGTTGCCTATCTGGACTTTAGTAAAACCTTCGACATTGCTGCAGCAATCTTACGGAGAAACTGGCTCTTTGGATGAGTGCACTGCTCACTGGGTACAAACTGGCTGGATGGCTGATTCCAAAGAAATGGAGTTACATCCAGTTGGCAGCCAGTCACAAGTGGGCTTGGTACTGGGGCTGCTTCTATTTAACACCTTTATGAATGATTGTGACAAATAGATCGAATGCTCCTTCAGACAGTGTACAGATGAGACCAAGTTGAGTGAGTATCTTGATCAACTGGAGTGAAGAGGGATCTGGACAGGCTGGATCAATCGGCTGATGTAATTTGTTTGAGGCTCAGCTAGTCAAAATGCCAGGTTCTGCCCTTGGGTACCAACAACCTCGTGCAGCACTACAGGGTTGGGGCAGAGTGGCTGGAAATCTGCTTGGAATAAAAGTACCTGGTGTGTTGGTTAACGGCCAGCTGAACATGAACCAACAGTGTGCCCAGGTGGACAAGAAGGCCAAAGGCATAGTACTTATAAAACAAACAGCATGTCCAGCAGGATCAAGGAAGTGATTGCCCCTCCATATTTGGCACTGGTAAGGCTGCACCTCAAATTGTCCTGTCAGTTTTAGGCCCCTCACTGCAAGAAAGACATTGAGGCACTGGAGCTTGTCCAGAGAAGGGCAACAGTGCTAGTGACGGGTCTTATGAAGGAATACAAGTTGTATGAGGAACAGTTTAGGGAGCTGGGGTTGTTAAGCCCAGAAAAGGAGACCTTAACACTCCACAAATATGAAAAGAGGTTGTAGTGAGGTTGTGGTTGGTCTCTTCTTGCAAGTAGCAAGTAGCAAGTAATAGGATGAAAGGAAATGGCCTTGAGTTGTACCAGGGGAGGTTTAGATTAAATTTCTTCATTTCTTCACTGAAGGTGTGTTCAGGCATTGGAACAGACTGCCCAGGGAAGCGCAGGAAGCACCATTCCTGGAAATGTTCAAAAGATGTGTAGGTGTGGCACTTAGGGGCATGGTTTAGTGGTGGACATAGCAGTTCTGGATTAACAGCTAAACTTGCTGATGTTAAGTCTTTTCTGATCTAAATGATTTGATGATTCTATATATATATATTCTATGATTCTGTATACATAGTTTAAAGTAAAGTCAAATACTGTAGCATGGGTATTTCTGAGAGTCAGTGGTATTTCTTACTTTTATTAGAACTCCATTAAAAATAAATTTAATGGAATTAGTAAGCATCAAAGTGTACAGAATATCCTTGCACATATTTCAACATACCAAACAGCTTTCCAATGTTGTTAACTGCAGAAAAAAACATTGCAGAGATTTACCTACTCTATACACTTCAAAACAGCTCACTTAAACTCTTGCATCCCTTTGATCAAATACCTGGAAAATATGCCTTAATGCATTGACAGTCTGGAATAAGCATGCTTTGGTCATTTTGATGCACAGTTAATGTTCAAAATCACATACAGGTTTTTGAGATGAAACAACTTTCCTCTGGTTTTTTGGGGGTTTTTTTGTGGGTTTTTTTTTTTGATTTTTTTTTTTTTTTGTTTTGTTTTGTTTTGTTTTGTTTTCTGTTGGCATTGCATTTTTCTAAGGCAAAACTTTGGTTGCTTTGCAAATTTGTAGATAGTGTTTTCCCACTTAACATTCAGAAATTATTTTGCTGGTGATATGAGTACCCTTCATTTTGGTCAGCATTACATCAAGGTTTTCTTGATGAACTTAGATGTACAACTGTATATACAAGCCTGTCATTCACACCTCTATTTCTTTCTTTCTTTCTTTCTTTCTTTCTTTCTTTCTTTCTTTCTTTCTTTCTTTCTTTCTTTCTTTCTTTCTTTCTTTCTTTCTTTCTTTCTTTCTTTCTTTCTTTCTTTCTTTCTTTCTTTCTTTCTTTCTTTCTTTCTTTCTTTCTTTCTCTCTCTTTCTTTCTTTCTTTCTTTCTTT
This sequence comes from Phylloscopus whistleri, assembly GCA_017589585.1. Taxonomy (NCBI): domain Eukaryota; kingdom Metazoa; phylum Chordata; class Aves; order Passeriformes; family Phylloscopidae; genus Phylloscopus; species Phylloscopus whistleri. The sequence goes on along the minus strand of JADMLD010001389.1, from coordinate 3,478,905 downwards.
CTTTCTTTCTACATGGTGCAGGGTATCCTACAAAACTGGTTAGATTGTAAAGGATGCAGTTATTTAATAATGGAAAGCAAAGTCCTACAGTTCTTGCACACCCCAAACTGTCCTTACTTCATGGGAATATATACATCATAGGAAAATTACAATTCTACAATTACAATAAAACTTAAATTTTTACTGTACCTTACAATCTCTACTTAATGTAATCTCACTGCAGATCTATATAACAGCAGTAATTATCATTATTAGCTCTATTTCTTATGCAGGAAAACAGGCATTGAACATCTGTGCAGTTTGTTCAAAGACTTAGCTCAGTTAAATGGAAAAGCAATGTAGACATCTAGATCTATCCTTAAACACATGATAATCCTGCCAGACCTGAAAAAGACATACTGAATTCTACTTAATTACTTGGAGCATGATAAAACACTCGCCATTAAACGTTGATGAAATAGACACTTTCAAAGTATTAATGGTTTGCCACTACCATTACTTTGTAAGTAATTAATTATGTTATAAAGATGGAATTGTCTCTCCCATCTACTATATGGATTTCTCTATGTATCATTCCTGAATTTCTTTGCTAAGGCATTTCTGTGTGAGAGTTACTTCTAAAGAATTTGATATTCTGAATACTAAGCAACTAGTTGCTATATTTCAGACATTTCGTTCATGTTAACTTCTTTGTTTTAAAAGATTGGATGCCATTATATATTGGCTTAATGGTTACGGTAAATCATCGAACTATTCTCATTATTCCCAGTAGATGAATTGATTAAGTAATTTGTTCTGAGCCTGTTAGTCATCCTGCAAACTTTCCAGTGGTCCTTGATGGAGCCTGCATTTGTACGAACAAAAGTTTTACACACTAATCATTTTTATGGGTCTTTCAGCACCCTGTCACTTTCGTGAAAAATCAATAGAATGTGTACACATTCAAACTCATTTGGATGTCAAAAGAGCTTTCATACCCATGATTAGAGGCCATTTTGGAAAACATAGGGGTTTTTTTTCCTTCTCAATTCAAACTTGACTTCTGAGAACATGTAGTCAGGACTATGCAGTACCTCCAAAGTAATCCCATTATTCCATGTTACTCTTTTTACAATGTATGTCTGTATTTATTTATTTGTTTGTGCAATGCTTTTAAACGTATGCAAATGTGAGTGTCAATTTGGTACTGTTTGTAGTATTTAGAATTTTTATTTTATTTCCTGAAACTTTAACTTGTTCTTTGTATTGTACAATGTACTGCCATTGTGCTACCTCCCTTATTTATGCATAAGCATGTCAGTGAACAAGCTATAGTGATTGTAGAGGGTCTGTGTATTTGTGAATACAACAATGAAGTAGTTTTTCATTTCTAATCTGTGTTTGTGGTACATTACCCCAGGGTACAAGATTATTCACAGTATTATGAATTTTGAGAATGGGCTTCTTGCCTACTGAATGAACTATACATCTGTGCTTCACTAAGGTTGTTTATTCCTGAACAGGAAATGCTACTGATACTTAGGGAGATGTAGCATATAATGGAATTTCCTTCATGGAAATTTTTCCATATTTCTCCTTAGAAACATTTATAATCCCAGGTAAAAACAGTTGGAGTATAAAGGTTGGAAAGTGGAGAATTTAAATTTTGAAAAGACCAAACTGGAAGTATTGAATGTAATGTTAACTTTATCCTCTGTACAGAAATATTATGGTAAAGTCTTTAAAACTATGATGATGTATCAGCCTCTGTTCTGGTCCTTGGTGTTGTCCAGCTCACTGATTCAGGGGAAATTATGAAAGAGTGTTATAGCTCACAGATCCTTTATTCCCCTTCCTCAGTGGCTGGTCATTTTTGCAGGGGACAAAATATGAAAGATTTCTTGAATGGAACAATGAAAAATTATTGATATATTACTGTTTCATCTTTCTTCTCAGAATGTGGGGGCATGAGAGGGCAATCATGTGCACTACTTTATGTAAATAATCTCTGTCTTTTTCACCATGACCCCACAATGGAGTTATACCACTATAAAACTGAAATTATAACCTGGATGAAGGCTGCCTGATAACACACACACATATATATATAGAGAGAGAGAGGGCAGAGCTGGAAGCAGTAAAATGTCACCTTTGTTTCAGAACCTGTCTGTATTCTTCTTTAAAAGCCCTACTAATTTTTCAGTCTAGTTTTTACAGAACCTTATGCAGATATGCATATATAGAGATAACTTTCCCTGACATACTTTCAGTGCCCATTGCAGAAGACTAGAAACGAACAGTAAATAAGTAGTTTGAGGGCAAGGTATTCTGTTTAACTTTGTAGATGTTTCTGAGTCTTAAAATAATTTGTACTAAGATCAATCAATATCTTTGGAATGCATTTGCAAAGCAATTTATAAAACAGCATGCATTGATACTCTTCAAAACTAGGAAGAAATAGGGCTCACATCACCCTCCAAATTGACTGCTATATGTCATGTCCCACTTATTTCATATAAGTGGCTCTTAAACAAAAAAGTAGCAAAACCAAAGCATAATTGGTGACGACAATTAGCGATGTGGCATAAGTTGAGACAGTGTTCCACTGAGATGCTGTTTTAGGACAGTGAGAATCTGACATTCACTCTTCCACATGCACTTGTTTATAACCAATTAAAGAATAATATTTAAGGAGATTAAAATAAAGGAAAAGGAGCAGATTTTGTTTCATGGCCGACTAGTAAGAAAGTTAACCAGATTTGCTGCATTTGACAACACAGTGGTAAATTCATATCTTGTTTAATATTAATTTTTAAATGCTAGAAGAAAATGCAGTTCTACTCATGGAACTACCATTCAGCCTTTTTATTTGAGTTCATCAGCCACTAGCCTTTTATATTTTCACTTACTTATTTGGTTGTTTTAGAAAATTTCTTCACTGCATTAACCACATTAAAATCCTTCTTTAGAATAAGATCAACACCCAAGGCTAAATTTAAATCTCAGGAAAGGTAAAAGAATCTTTAATTTATGAAACTGAACAAGTAGACTTATCTAAACATCTCTAGGGCTTTAATGGGGGATATCTATAATTCTCTGAATTGTATTCCTTTCACAGTGATATTTTGTAATTCCATTCTATTACCCTTGCTTAACATTAATGAGATAAAAAGATCACATTATGGCGATTGATGTTCTTCAAATTAAATGCACGTTTCCATGTACAAAGCTGTCTGCTAATTTAAAAAACATAGCATGTAACATAGAATCATGACCATGGTCATCACTCAGCTGGGATCAGATAGCATTTTTTATCTATTCATTGGATTTAACAAGGCATGAGATGGAAGCAGAATACAAAGTGTGGGTAGATTATCCCATATTCCCCCTTTTGGCTACTTCTTGGCAATCTCAGCAAGGAAACTGAGGCTTCATGTTGCCATGGAAATAAACCTCAAGGTCAAAGGGGCATATGGAAGGTCAGGCAATGACAAAGGAACATCTGAGAGGCCATCTGGATGAGTGACCTGACATAATTAGTCATTAATCCCACTCTTGGGAACAATAGAGTTAGCCGAGAATGTGTTTGGACTTTGATCGTGGTCAGGGTGATCTCATGGGGAAAAGGGAAGAAAGCTCCACTTGGTAACTAAGCAGATTACCCTGGCATGCTGTTAACTAAAGAAGAGTAGTCAGAAGAGGCCAGTGGGATATGCATTTTACATATGCTATGTTTTCCCTTCACTTACTACAGGCTGCTCTAGAGCCATGTGGCTCTAGGATTAGCTTTTGGGTAGTGATTTTTTTTTTTTTTTTACAGTTTTCAATGAAAAGAGAGCAAGTGTCCCAAAATACTTCACTTAAAATTCCCAGGCAACAGATGGGAAGAGAGCTGAAGAGCCAAAGGCATCAGCCAGCTTGGTTTACAGGTGTCAATATTTACTAAGTAGAGTTGGGCAGGATGCCCTCTGGGAAAAAAGGGAGAGAATGGCTAATCAGTAAAACAATAGCAATCATCCCTGTTGTCTGTTTTATACTGAATAGTTAGAATTATAATATGACCCAGTGTGTGGCAAAAGCTCCCCATCAGCATCTGTCTTTTCATTTCCACTGCTTTCCCTGTCACGTTGTGTATTTTCATTATTGAGAAGAGTGCCTTGATGAGAAGATATCCCTCACATGTATCTGAGATTCTACTACTTGAAGAGTCAGTGATATTTGGTGATTGATTGTCTACAGTGTTGTGGGGTGTGAATTTGATAATGGACTACAGTAAATGCATGCAACCCAGCACATGCAGAAATTAATTTTCCTTTGGATAAAAAGAAGAAAATACACACTTTGCTGTGCCATAAAAGGAAATAAATGAAATAGACTAAGAAAGCTTGATAGTAAGAACAGAGGGAGATCTCAGAGATCTATTCTTTCTTTAACTAAAGCAAAATGCAGCACATAATGTGCTCTTTTTCAGCTAGGGTATATTTGTTAAAAATTTTCCTCTAAACTACAATAATTCCATTATATTGTACAATCTCTGCTTATATATATATATATATTTTCTTTGCCTGTTACAAATGCATTTTCTTAGACAAAGAGCAAAACATAAGCCACAGATACTTCACTATAAGTACAAGTAAGCATCTAGGAATGTCCATAGAGAAGGTCAGATACAACATCAGCAGTTGCAATCATTTGTTGTCTCTAGGTAATGAAAATAAGTTTTGCAAATAATTTCTGCCATCTACAGGTTCCACATTTTAAATTAAGTCATTAATAACTGACCAAACCCAGAAAGAATATGTGATGCTTCACTGTAACTTGTACTTAATTTAATAGTGCATAGAGGGAACCCAACATTCTTCCTTTTGTTACTGAGATTTTGACACCAAGGCTACTACTATTTCCTAAATCATATCATTAATCTGTTTTATTAATGAACAGGAGTTACACTCAGGGAAAATATATTTGTCAGGTAAAATCAACAAAATCCTTGGAAACTGTAGATTTAGCACTTTCTTCATTGCTTTTAAAATTGTCAAGTGAAAGACTGACAAAGCTGTATTGGTTTGTACTTTTAAAGAGTGATATGGCAGTTACTTTATGAAGATGTAAATCCTTTATCCAACGAGACAGATTATTTTGCTGTTGTGTTTTTGTTTGCCTAACAACTTATTATGGACTGTAAGAAATTAAAAGGTGTAAAATTCTTCCAGAAAGGAAAAGTTGTTATTCTTTGAAGAACAATCACTGATGGATTGAAACTTGATGAAAAGACTGTATGAATAAACACAAACCAAATCTTGTCACCTTCATAGGAATATGAACACAGTTTTGGCAAAATTTCAGCATTACTCTTGAAGAAATAATCCATCTGATGTGATCAGTAGCATTCATACAATGGAAAAATTCAAAACTATAGAGGATGTGGAAGAGATTAATTTGGAAAAATCTATGAGCAACAAATGGCCTCTTTACTTTTTGTGAAATCATCTTGTTTTCATTTGAGAGAATCAAGCTATGCCCAATTTATTAGGGGAAAAACATTTCCACATTGTCCTATTATATTTTTTAATTATTTTTTAAAGAATAAAAGTGGAGAAGAGAGGGATTATGTAATATGCTGGCTATTGTGCGTGACTTTGGTGCACAATTATATTCTCCCTCCAACATATTCAAACACAAGCACTTGACTCCAGTAACAGAATTTTAGTATTCCCAGCTAATAGGTGATAACACAGAAGCACTTGAGAGAATCACAGTATTCACAGAGATGACCTTGCAAATCCATACATTCTTCCATTTCCTATTACTTTACTATTTTAGTAAAAATATAATGTTTTCATAGGACTCTATCCAAATTTCATGTACCATGCTACCCATGAGTAAGTCAGAACAGAATGACTGAATGGGGATATAAACAGGCCATTGTTTTATAGCATTGTTGGATTGCTTAAGGTTTGACTTGAAGTTGTTAAGATATTGTGTTTCAGAATGACTCATCCCTGTGACTGTGGCAAGAAGCTGCATTTGGTTTCATTTATCAGTACTACTAAATAAAATACATCTTCCATGTCCCCATTGCTGCCTAGTACCTATACTAAAAAAAACTTGTTTCAGAACTCTGTTTAAGAACATTTACACAAATGGGTCAGTCTTCAAAGATAAGCAATAAAAATTGAGTTCAGAGTTTTTCTTTCTCATTCACATGCAATGACAAATTCAGAGGAAGGAATACACTTCTTTGTCTATATCTGGAGTGTTTCTAGGTCATAAGAAATCAGCTCATAACCTCTGGCTTCCATTTTGTGAAAACAAATAACAGGATTGGAAATAACCTCAGAGTGATATGAATCTTCCAAGGTAGAATATCAATAGCAGTACTCAATCGATATTTCAATTATCACCAGAATTTTCTCAGTATTTCTAAGCCATTTTTCAATCAAGTATTGTGAAAATAAATAAAGTAGCTCAGGGATTATGGAATATTGTGAGAGGTAAGTGGAAATGAACACTCCAGTCCTGCAGCTTTGCTGTGTGAAATCACACACACACCCACCACTGGTTAAATCGGTGCCCAAAACAAAGCACAACCTGACCAGCGCAATCCCTGGCTCTAGGTTGTATCCCAGTGATGCCAAACAGGGTACCAGCCAGCACCTCTGGATGCCCTGGGCTTTCTTGGTGAGCCAAAATAACACTGAAGCCAGATTGGAAAGTGGAGGCTAAGAGCTGAAAGAAAGGGATGGGGTTTATAATTTCCTGACCCCCTTCTTTGACTTGAGGGGGAAGGGAAGCATCTGTCTCAAGAAGTACTGACAGAAACATTAACAGAGTGTAAAATGCTAAAGTGTAAAATTCTAAGTAGACTAAAAAGCTGTTAAGCTTGGTATAATGCATTTTAAAACAAAAAATAATTTAGGTTCATATGGGAAGTGTAGATAAATAGAACAGTGTATCTAGCTCCTAAGAAATTATAGTAGAGTAAAAAAATGTAACTGACTTGTCTTTTTTCATAGTAAGAATAGGGAAAAGTTACTTGCTTATAATAGAACTTATGTCTTGAAGATGACATTTCAGATCAAAGGCCAGTTTGGAATAAGTTTTACTGTATAAATATTTTTAGTAATTCACATAGCACTTCAGAAAAAAGAAATCCTTGGAGAAAATAATTACATTTGAAGAAAGTTTAGTGTGTTAGGATTCATGTTAATTCACTGTTAAGATCCACACAACAAGCCTTAAATTTGCTAGTGAGTAGATAAAGGCTTGTGTTCATACTCTTGTACTATCATTACAGAAATCAGAAACAGGAATGAAAATCCTTTTGTTGACTGTGTTAGACAATTAATTAAATATTAATATGCACTCTTGATACATGTCGGTAGTGTTCTATGCATGCAGCTTCAACCATAAAAGAAAGAAATACAAATTTATTACAGTTTGCTTGAAAGTATACCTGGGCTATAATTGAAATGTTCTGTGACAGATGAATTGTCCTAAAATCTTCTGTAAAACACATATGAACTTTTTGGTCTTATGATTTGGGAATGTTTGGATGAAGTACTATACACATTCATTCCCACAGGAAAGAGCTTTCTAATATGGTTGAAAATAGAAGAGAACATGATGTATTAAAGTTGTCATAAATATGTATCTGTCAAGATCTATCGCTATGGAGCCTAAAAATTCTGACTCAAATTCACAAATATTTCGCAAGACTAAAACTCAGTGTCTGATTTACAGTGTACTTAAAAGAAAAAGTTAAGAGGCTCTGAAGGTGGTACCAAGCACATCAGACATCATTCAGAGAAATTAAATATTCTGAAAAGCCAGCTGAGCGATTTCTGCCCAGCTTTCAAAAGCCAATCAGTTGTCACTATAACAGCTTTTGCTATTAGGGGTGAGCTACACAAGGCTGTAGTTAAGTGCCTTCTATTCTTATGAAGCAAATTAGAAAAGGTAGAGCTGAGAAATGAGTACTACAACTACTATGCTCAGAAACAAAACCACCTACACCAAAAATCCCTAGAAGTAGTCTTGAAGAAAAGGCATCTGGCAGTCTGCTCTGTCTAACTGACCACATCAGTAAATCACTAAACTTATTCTATTAGTTCACCATCTTTGCCACACAAAAAATTCTTCAGGGACGCAGTGAAGAGCAGAATCTGGAGAAAAAAAATACACATCTCAAGCTCTGAAACTGGACTTAAGTATTTTTACTGTAGAGTGCAGCTGGAGGGAACTTTTGTGCCATTTTTGAGAGTAATGTATAACAGGTTGCTCTTTATTACTTCTTAGGTTTACATTATTGATTTCTGAGAAATCTATTCGACTCTGTTTCAGAGTAAAGTTAAAGACGCAAGTTTAAATCACCGAAGTCATGCAATTTAGTCTTCACCTGTTTGATTTTTGCTTTCAAAGGGAATGCATGCATCCTTACAGTCAGTTATAAGGTTTTAGCTGGGAGCCAGGATCAAACAGCTGAGAGATGATAGAAAACAGGTCCATAAACCCCTTCTCTCTTATTCCCAAGAATATGAGCACTTCCAACCTGCTTGTTTGATTCTGGCATAAGGCAAGTTCAACTTCAGTTTTAGTCTTATGTTGTCATCCTGACTCTGCCTTGAAAAGGAAATGTTCCTAGAGGTATTGCTGGGAAGCAGTTTAGGAAGCTGCTCCTTGTTGCCTCTCAGCTGTACACTAATGGCTTCCAGCTGAACTAACTGCATCCATGCTTCTCCCCCAACCTGTGCCCCTGCAAGCTGCTGCTGGCAATGGACACAAGCCCAATCCGTCTTAGGTGTCAGGGCCAGGAGCCACTGCTTTTAACAGTGACAGCCACTGCTTTCCTGAATATCTCCAAGTGAGTCCTTGTCTCCAGCTCTGCTCCTTCTGTGGTCTTTGGTAAAATGGGGTTAGCACTCCCCTCGGCGGTGTCTGTGCTTCAGCTGGGAGTCATTAACTGACAGCTTGTGAAATGGCAAGGAACAATTTCCTAATTGCCTGTCAGCTGTAGCAGCCTGAGGAACTCTTCCAGCATGTGTCACAGCAAAGTCAAGCAGGTTATTCTGGTTATTTCAAACAACCCCCAGCAGTGATTTAGACTACTCTGGTTTCATTTTTCCTGACGAGATTGTCCAAACAAATGATCACTCACAAAGTCCAGTGATGGAGGAAGCCATACATCCTTAAAAAACTCTCCACTTTCATTTATTTGCTCTTATCCAGACACTGCTACCCATAATCAAACAAGCACATTCCATGCACGTGAGGCACAGATTTAGAAAGCCTCCTGTGACCGCGCTGGGGATGGAGACTCTACACACAAACCCATGAAGGTTTGGCGGCAGCTCAGGGTACACCCTGGACAGAAGCACAAGCGTCACAGACCTGTGTATAACTTGATTGCTGTTTTATGGGGAAGGCAGTGGAAAATGTAGTTTGCATGGCAGCTTCCTGACAGAAGGATCCATGCAGTTGGAGAGACATCTCTACCTGTGTTAACCACTCCAGCCTCGGTCCAAATGGCTTTAAAGCCATATCTCGCATGAGGCTGCTTCACCTACCAAGGTAAAAGGGTAGTCTGCACTGGCAGATGCTTCACTATTACACTTCAAGCTGAACATCAGCACATGCAAGAGTGCAAGGATCTTATGGCCAGAAGAAGAGGAGGAAACAAACAAGTCCCATGCATCTGTAGCCTATTTATTAGAGCTAGAGGTGTCAGACTGCATTTATGTTCCTTTATCCTGAAGCGCTTGTGTATTTTATCTTAGGCACTATTACATGTTGTTGCCCCAGGAGCTGAACAAGTGCGAGTTAAATTGTGTTTTGTTCTGGTTTTCAGCTGTACAAGTTCCACAATCAGCAATCTTCTAGTTAGATCATTAAAAGATCTAGTTAGATCTAGTTAGAAGAGAAAGATCATTCAAAATACCTCAGACTTATCTCAATCAGGGCAGTACATGGAGGAATCACGATTCAGAGCTGTAATTTTGCAAGCTATGAACTCACAAAAGCAGAAAGATCTTTTCTATACCAAGACCCAAATGTGCCCTGATGGTTCTGAATAAAGAGAATGAGCTATAAGTCTGGAGATAAAAGAGCAGGATTTCCAGGAATAGATCTTCATCCAAGAACTGTGCATAGTATCAGCACGTTAAAGCTTAAAAGCAGCCTTTCTAACTCTTGTCAGCCTGTGAAAGCCTGATTTTTTTTTTCCCTTTGTTTGCTGAAATTGCTTTTGCTGCTTTTGGGTGGAGATAAATTGGCAGACAGCAGAGAATCAGGCCCTCACTTAAGAGTCCAAGAGGTTTCTAGTCTGGCACCCAAGCAGACAAGTGGTCAGACAAAGCTGGTTTTGAGTGGTAGCTGTTAAGTTTCATACATTAATTTAGCTGATAGCTTAAAAACTTGGTTCCATTGATACCTAGGTTTCCACCTCACTAAGATGTAGCACTCAGTAGCAATCTTAAAACAGTCTGAGAGCTGAACCTCACAATCAAGTGCATATATGTTACACTGCCAGCTAGAAATTCAAACCCCAGACAGCTTTGTGCTTCATACTGCAAAAAGACCTCTCTGATGTATTAGCATATGTTGGACTTCATTGATGAAATCAGCAAATGAAACCAGCTGCATTAAATACTGAAAATGTGTCTCATTCAGAGAGCAAGCCATCCATGGCCTACTGGAGTTCCAGAGTTGCAATGTACTGCTGTAAAAAAACTTGACTATTGGGGAAGATGCAGAGTTCTGAAATTCTCATCTCAAGGAAAAAGGCTTATTTGTTTTTTTGAAAATATGTTTGAGCAAGAACTAGTTCTGCTGTAAAAGGAAAGAAGGCTGCTCTCATGAGTGCTCTAATTGCCATAAACTAATGAAGTGTCTTCAGTTGTGTCTATATTGTGCCATTGTTTACTTGGCTTGTTCACACTCAGTTGTAGGTGGCTCTTCCAAATATTCCTGTTTCAGTATGGTCTTTGAGGAGAAACAATATTGGCCAACATGTCATACTTAACATTCATACTGTCTTGTAAATAAATGCCTTGAAAACATTTGTGGACTGACCTTTCTGTTGCTGGTTTCTTTCCTGGCAAAAGTTTATGTATTGTGTAGTAAAACTCTAGCTATTCTAAATTTCCAAAGTTGATGATAAGCAAGTCTCATTTCTAGTTACATTATATCTACATATAAGTCAAATATCCTTTGAGAAACTGCTAAGCACATAGCTTGTGTCATATGATTAGTGAATAATGGCAGCTAATTTTGATTAACCAACTGACTAATTAAACACCTTAAATTAGATATGATGAAAAAATCGTTATAAATGTTGAGTTATTTGAAATTAATTTGGTTTTGTCTGGGGAAAAAATAAAAAAGGTATGCATGGCATTGTAATGAGTTTCTTGCCTTTCTTTTTCAATAAAGGTTTCAAATTATGTAGAAGACTGAAAGAAAAACGGATCCAAAGTGTGGCTGCTCAGAACTGCCAAGCAGATTGACACACTTTTTTTTCCCATTGTTTGACATGCAAATTACAGAAAACTTAGCAAGGTGTGCTTCTGTAGAAGTTTGGACTAGATGGCATCTCGTGGGTCCCTTCTAACCTGAATTAGTTTATGATTCAGAAGGTAATAAGTAAAGACAGAAGATATAAAATCAGAGTAATAGGCTTTCTATACCAGCTTTCCTCAGTACTTTCCTTACTTTGTAAGAAACTACAAATTTATTTTAAATTTAAATTTATCTTTGACTGTGAGCAAGTCACAGTGACATTACTGGAAATTAATTCACTTTTAGGAGAAGCTACTCCTGGAAGTTAATCTGAAAGCCCTGCGCAGAGTCTGACTACTTCTGTCTGAATGGACAGATGTCTTATCAATATTTTCTGGTTTATAGGAGCTGCACAAGGAAGAAGGGACCAGAGGTCAGTCAGTGTTTGGAAAATGTCTACAATCTGTAAATTTGTATGAATAGGCTAAAGTAGGATGAAATGCACTGCTGCTGTCACCTGCATTGTGACTACCCTGGGAGTAAGCACATAGTAACAGAAAATTTTGTACAAAGTGCCTATGATAAGGATGAGTCCTGACACAGAACAAGGAATAATGCTGAAACTCTACATTAGCTAACCTATATGCTGCTGAGGTGCTAATTCAAGGGTTTGCACAAGCTATTTTACCCTGTATCTTATTTAACAGTAATTCTGACATTACAATTGAGGCCTATCAAGCAAAGATATACCCTCAGTCTCTTATTGAGATTGTCAGGAAAAAAAAAAAGGAAGAAAAGCCTAATGGGATGACATTTCTCATTGTTCTCAAATTGCACCCAGATACAGTGGAATCATTCCACTGCTGGAGCATTTGTTCAGTGGTTATACTCATGGGCAACAGTAGAAAAGCCTATGACAAATAGATGTTGATTACTTTTGAAAATCCCAGCTTTGTTTTTAGCTGAACACTTCTATAAGAAGGCTTCCTTATGCTCTGCATGCAACATTCAGTGCAGGAATCTAATAGTAATGCAGTATGTATAACATTTATATGTCATTATCATCATCATCATTATCATGATCTGTTATCTGTCTAGCAATCTGCTTGCAATATGAATGACAATTCTTCATATTGGTCATGTTTTTCCATGAAGCATCTAATTATTGCTGGCAGAGAAAGGCAGCTTGGATTTAAGAAGGCACCAGATGTTGGTAAAACTGCTTTTAAATTCCTCTTTGTTGCTTCCTGGAGCTTGCAGCATATAGAGAAATTTCAGCAATTTGGTAGCCTAATCTCTTCAGATGTTTCTGTTATGTTTTAGCACCAATGTCTGTGTCATGGACACCCAAGGAAGACAGTAAATTTCATCCAGGTCTCCCCTGTGGTCCACTGGTATCAATTAAAAATATTCATGGCAGCCAGTATTTACCTTATTAAGAACAACCTTTAGTGGAACCAATACCAAAGGATACCTCAGCTTGAGGTAAGGAAATGGAAAATCTGAAAACCAAAGGTCTTTTCTTTTAGAAATGTATTTTGCACTGAGTTTTAGCAGCATAGGGTCAGAGGTTTCACTGAGTGTCCATTTCAGTGTCATCTTTTCAAGAATACACATTTGAAACCAGATATGAGCTTCAGTTTCCCATTGAAGAGACTGCTTCCACTTGTCCAAGGCTTGTATTTTCCATGAGTTTATCCTAAGGTCCACATCATGTAGAGGCAACTAATTCCTTGAATGCTTCTGAATAGAGAGGTCACCAGACATAATTTTATTTCAGGTTTAACATAAGGAATTTAGGAAGGGATATAAAGAAGAAAATCAACTGGACTGAACCTTTTGCATGTGTGTACTGTGTATGGCAACAAGCAGTATCAACACAAACAATAATTTATGGATTTCAAGATGTACATGTTTTAAATTATTTGTTCTACTTTAATGACACTTCTCTTCTCTTCTCTTCTCTTCTCTTCTCTTCTCTTCTCTTCTCTTCTCTTCTCTTCTCTTCTCTTCTCTTCTCTTCTCTTCTTTTCTTTGTCAGCTTTCTAATTCCCAAAAAAATGAATGACACCACTTACATTCTCTGGAAAAGAGCAGTCTTCAGTTAGCTAAAGGACTTCTGATAAGTTTTTAAGAGAATTACAAATGGCTTAATGTCAGTGTAAGTTTCTTTTAAAGATCCCTTGAGTCTGATTCTGTCTTTACAGACACTAAATTACACAAGTGTGATTACTTTTGTGATATTTCACTGGAGATACTCCCAGTCCTTCAGCTGTAAAGCAACAAAGAACCAAGTACGTCAATTCTCTGGATTATGCTGGTGTACAATGCAAAATCAGCAAGGAGCGAGTCATTCTAAAAATAAACAATTCCATTTTAACCTCATCAAAGAACAAATAAAGTTCTTCAAAGAAATCATATCATCGAGCAATAATTTGCATTGATAAAATATGTGGCTACCCAACTGACATAATGATTTCTATAACGTTTATAGATAGTCATTTGTGGCCGAGATACATTAATGAGCCAAATCCTCAGCCAAGACAGGCCAAATTACCTTCATCTTCTGTATCATTATCTATCAACTGAACATCTTATCTATCTCACCTCTGTAAGTGGAGAAAAGTTTAGTGGAAAGAAAAGTTGGACTGTTAAAAGTATTAACATTTCATTATTTTTCTTAATAAAAATGTCACATAAAATGTCTTATACCTAGATGCCACGATCTCGTTTTCTAAAATGCTATGTCTAAAAGACAAAGCTAAAGGTTAAAATTTAATGCAATTATATTCCCCAGGAATAAAATGGATATACATTAAAAGTATAGTTAGGTTGTAAATTCATTTAAGTTTTTAAAAATTACAAAGGAATATATAAAATGCAAATTAAAGGAGAAAATCTTATTTATCTCCCCTGTTTGTATGGTAATTGGCTCCTTTTAATGAATTAATCTCATGCACAGACTCCTGCTAAATTAGACTCCCTATAATGTACTGTCTTCAAGTAACTTCACATTCTCATTATGGCCTCCCTAATTTCTAAAGTAAAATTAATATAATTAGGGAGCAAATCAATACATATTGATCTTGAGTTACTTCAATGGAACAAAAGAATAACAGATTAAAAGGAGATGATTTTTGTTAGCATTGATTTTGTTAGCATGCTGGAACAACAGTGCTGAAGAATTAAGTCTTGAAATATTTTCCTTCCCTGAATGATATCCTCTGGTAATTTTATATTCTCTATGAAGCAAACATGGCTGTTTGAAAGAAATGGAAAAATAATTTTTTCACTCTCTGTATTTTGGTGACTTCTTGTTTATGACATAGTTTTCCTATGGCAAAAGACATTGAGTGTATTTTATTTTCTTGGAGATCAATTTGGGGCTGCAAATTATTTCATCAACCGATGTTTCCTTTTACAAGTGTAAATTAAAGGTGGATGCATGTTGGCAAACACTACCTGAATAAATAACTGGTAGTGTACCGGGATGTAATCAAGCATATGCAGTGAGGAATTTGAGGCTCATAATGAGAAAAAATGGAAGATTCACAGAAATCAAAGAAGCAATGCTTTTCTACATACCCCTGACTTATGTCATGTGGAAGAAAATTACACTTCCTAGCAGAAGAGAGTAAGTTCTTTTTATTGTATTCAGGCAGACTTATTGCTATCTAATGGCTTTAGACTGACATTTATTAATAAGGTGTGAAGGAAAAATAAAAATGTGCTACCTCAGAAGCTGAAGTCCATATTCTCAAAGTTGCTGCTGAGGATGGAAAAGTCTCAGGTGGTTCTAGACAAATACTTTTGCTGCTCCACGTTTCTCCGGAGCCTCCACAGGGCAGCGGGCTGCTGTGGAGGGTAGACTTTGCCCAAACTCATAAGAGCATGCTGATTGAAGTCAGGGGCAGCTAATTTGCTTTTCACATCCTAAAGTCTCTACAGAGCATAAGCCTTTTTTCCTAACTCATATTTCGTTTCAGTATTTCACAGCAGCTTTATAATATGTGAACAAATTCCCTTGCTGGATGTGATAAATCTAAATTGCTTTGCTTAAAAAGGTAAATAATTGAGAGTTTTCCTTTCAATTTTCACACCATATGAACATGAATAAAGCTTTTCATGGTGTATAAATTTATGTACAGTGATTACCCAAATGAATGGCAGAAACAGCTGCACCTTAAATCTTTACACTGAATATTCTGATTTACTTGAAGCTAAATTGCAGATTCTGGTTGCATTTCACACATTCGTTTAAATATACTTTTAGGGAAAGAGTAGCAGGACATATAAAGATGCTATAAATATTAGAGGAAGAAGAGCTTTTATGTGTTATTTGCAAATATACAAAAGAATTTTCATTATATAATTTGGTTCATTTAAAATGAGGCTCTGATGGAGGTAAGGTTATTTGATTATTTAACTTTATTCCATATTTATTTATATGTGGATGCAATTCAATTATTTGTGTAATAATCAAGAAGTAAAACACACATGGCCTTTCAAATGATGGGTGAGAAAGCTACTGTTTGACATTAAATTTTGTCATGGAAAAAATGAGAATATTTTAAAACAAAAGCTTAGTGAAAACAATGTAGATGTAATGTAGAGGCTACCATCATTAAAATATAACACTTTCTTTTATACTATACATTAAACACAGTTCCAATCTAAGTTGTCGAAGCAGATGATAATGCATTCTAAATAATTTATTTTAATTGTCAATTTCAGAAAAATAATCTTCATTACTATGTATAAAATAGCTACAGTTACACAATGAAATTACAAGGAAAACTGGAAGACTTCCTCTTTTCCTCTTCCTCGTGGAGTAGGATTTACTTTAGATCTTGAGCTTTATTTGAACAAATGCAGTCTTGATGGTAGCATATTTTGACTTGAGGCAGCATCTGTGCTGGAACCAAAATATTCTTGCCCAGTCTTGCTGGAGGACAATTATTTTTATTTCAGTTTCCATATGGAACCCTCTGAAAAAGCTTCAGGGAAAAAGACACCATTGTCTGAAGCAGACTGAACTCTGAGCCCAACAAATAAATAGCAGTTTCTGTACCTTGAGAAAGAAATCAAATTTGAGGAATATCCCTTGAATAGCAATATTGGAGTCCAAGGATACCCAATTACTACCTGAGATCCTATTTCAATTCAGGTTTATGTTCTGTTAAGCTGAAGTGAAGGACATGGAGAAATATTTTCACTGAGTTCGCTGACTAGTAAGCAGAATTACAGGGAAATAAAGATTTTTGTGCCTGAGTCCTTTTAAGAAAGATTATTTTTTAGGATCTTAATGGCAAGTGATTTTTCACTTTTCTTTCTACCCTGTCTCTTTTCTTCTGCCTCCCTTTTTGCTGCCTTCTCCCCCTTCATTTTCCCTTCTCTATCCTCATTTATTCCATTTTCCTTTTTTTTCTGTTTGTTCCCTTCTCTTTTCTCCCTTTTTTCTAGTTTTCTTTGCCACATCATCAGCAACCTTTTCCTGACAGAGCAGTCCTTTTGACATGAAGATTCCCACACCGAAAGCCAAAAACAAGACTTCTTCTTACAAGTGGAGAATTTCCTTTGTGGGCAGAGCATGTCCAATGTGTCATGTAATTGTCTAAAATGAAAAAGAGGTAGAGAGAGAGAGATGAGAAAGTGTAGGCTCATCCAAAGACAAAAACAACCCAAAAACCAGAATTTATTCCAGAGCCATAAAACTGAGCTGGACTTAAGCCTACTTTTAGACTTCTGTTGTTTTTTTAGCTTGCTTTTAACATCTCTCACAGGATGCAATGAGAGATTTTTTTAAATGTTTTTGTGAGCCTTGCTAGTCCATTGAAAAAAGCCTTATAACAGCCATTACTTCATGGAGTGGTGGAGAAAAGATACCTTTAAAAATGTCGAATGAGAAAAGGAGAAAGAGAATATATCTGGACATGGTGAGAATTGAATTAAGGAATCTAAAATGAATCACAGACATGGAGAATTATGGAAGATGGATTGAGTTCAGTGGATTTGGTAAAGCTTATTACTGCCACTCATGCACAGATCATACTATTTTAAACACAGACTCTCTGCAAATGTGTTTTTAGAATTCTTCTACTTAAGGTGAGAAATAAATCAGATCCCTCAAACTTCATCTTTCCTGTGAAGCACCAATATTTTTTACAAATACCCAATTTATTACAAATGAGCACAGATAAAAATGTAACAGGAAAGGCTGTCTGGAGGTAAAGATCTCCTGAGTTATAACAGCAAGGCATTTCAGGGACATTTCAGTTTAAATGTTGGTAGGATTCTCAGACTAAGAGTACTCTGATGTATCCCAACATAGCCTGAGTATAATATTACCAATTACCTTAATCACAAAATACTTCTGGAGTAGCACCAATACACTTATTTAGGCAATCTTGCTAACATAACCTTAATCCTAATAAATATGAGGGCACTCAATAAGTTCACAAGGCTGAAATCATCAGACAGAAGTAGGGCACACCATAAAAATTTCACAATAACTTAAGAAGGGATAGCTTCATTTTGAAATTAAAGCATTCAGTAAATGAAAGTTACTCTTACAAGTAAGAGATGGGTTAATAGCCAAGATTTCATAAGAGCAGCCCTCATATGCAGAGTTCCTTATACAAACCTGTGCAGCCTGTCCAGCATTCCTCATTATTTCCCAGAAGGCAACAGGGAGCCCTGGTTATTTATTGGCTCAAGTTATTCATCAGCTCGGTTGTACACTGCTGGGTTCCCCTTGGGTGCCTATTTAGGAATCAAGCATGGCCCTAAGGTACCTGGTTAAGGAATTAATTACTATTTTTTCTGTAATGCTTGAATGCCCAAATTATGAGGATTGGTAGTATGTCACATGTTGAGTCTAAAGACAAGTGAAATTTGAAATTGCTGTTTGAAAATCACTATAACACAGAAATATAAACTTAAAATAAAAACAAAATTTAACACAAAATCAGAAATCCCCTACAGAAAAATGGTGATATTACAGGAAAAGTATTCTTTGTTCTCTCCATTTTGGTGTATTGCTTTGAAAACACAACCTATCATTGCATTTTCAGTCATTTGGTAGAGTCTCTCCAAAGTTTCATCTGGATTTTGTGACAGTGAAAATTTTAAATCATCATTTGAATTTCTTCACCAAAGCAGATTTACAGTCACTGTGGGCAAAATACAAATAACCTTTTGCTACTTTTGTTTTGTAGGCCACTTAAGTTATTCTAACAGAGTAAAAAGAATGAATGACCATGAAGTTTGCTTTATATCTTTCCTGTGTCTTTTTTTCTGATAGCACAAGAAGCTAAAAATTTTATTTGACAAGAGAAAACAAACAAAAAAAATTAAAAACAAACAAAACCAAACAAAAAACCTAAGTGCTGCAAGTAGCCTGTTCTCCAAAAATCTTCAAAACTGAAATTAACTTAAGTGCAGAACATAAAGTTTATATAACCAAAGTCAAGAAAAGTCAAGAAATCCACAAAGTTTCCAAACATTACCAATCATAAATACTCCATTCCTAATCCTGTTTCCTTGTTAAATGTGGAGCTTAATAGATTATTGATTTTGCTGTAAAACTTAGACCATAAAATATACAAGATATGCGCAGAGGTAGCATCAATGTTGCTCTTGTAGCATTCACTTTTATGTTTCCTGACTCTCTGGATTTTAACTACAGCCCAAAATATTACAGTTTTGTACTAACAGTTCATGTAGCTCTTACTAAAATAAATTGCACCTTGCCTTTAGTATTTACCAACAGACTAGAAAAGTAAGACAATGGTCTTTTCATTCCAAATTTGTTGTGACAGTCATGACAAACATATGGATAAAAACAGTCTTACAAGCAGGATGCTTATCTGTTTTACTAGTTCAGAAAGGTCTGATTGATGTGAAAGACCAAGGTCTCTCTAAAGATAATTTAGCCATTTCCATACAGTTTACGCTTGTGTTAGCTGTATCCTGCAAGGGGACTCCCAGGGGGATTTTCTCTGACCTTCCTTCTAAAAGGTAACATATAAGAGATTCCTAAAGGAACCATCATCTAACAAGACTAATGATAGCTTCCATGCCTATTATCATTCAGTGAGAGTGAAAGAGACTTTAAAAATGCAGTACCACATTCCTCCCTTGATGTTTCACATGATCTATTAAGGTATTAGATGGCAGATAAATTAATCATTAAAAACTTACAGTTAAGTCTTTACAAATAATAACCAGGTGTACTTTGATTATTTTTTATCTCACCATATATATTTATATATTTCTGTCACTAAGCACAAGTGATAAAGGACAATTTGTTTATTAATTAGTAATGGCTGGCTACAGTTCAGGGAAAGACCTATATCTTTTACCTTCACAGTGCATTAGAAAGTTGGGAGGATTATGAAAAACCATCCATTCTTCATTTCTGAAGTAGCTCATGGTTTGTCATTAAACTATGCTTTCATGCTATTTTAGGGAGTGTGAGCTATTGTGCTGACTGTTTATTAGTGCATATAACCTCCCACTTGATTTATTATTTCCTGATCAGTAGTACTCTGCTTAAAAGTTTCTCCAGTATAGTTATTACACACAATATTTTGGGGAATTAATTTTTTATTGAAACTGCCATAGCTTAGCTTTTTTTTTAGCAAAAAAGAGACAATCTACATTTATTTTTAAACTGTTGTCACCATAATGTAATTATTGATATATTTTTCCCCGATATCCAATGTATTTTCTTAATAAAATAAAAGCTCTTCCAGAGCAGTGATGACTTGTTGAATTTCACTATTGTCATAAAGATTTATTTATTTTCCTCAAGGTTTGCATTCAGTTAGTCCCATGGGGACCATGTGCCTGCATTTCTCCAGTGACCATGTTGCTTTCTAGAGATTTAAAGCTTTTATTTTAAAACAGGAAATGATTGACCTGTATGATTGGAGCTTGTTTCCTGATGTGAACTAGTTCAGCTATATTTCTAGATCCCTAGGTAAGCATGCATTTGCACTGAATATGGATAATTCTTGCTGTTTCTCCTCTGGAATATAACAAATACAGATGCATTCAACAGAGTAATTTTAAATGCATTTTTGAATGCTGAAAATGTATTCAAAAAATGTTGTTTGTATTTTATTTGATTTCATAAGCCAGTATGTTTGTATTTTTCAATATAATGCCTTAATATCAGCCTAGTTTTATTTTATTAAAAGTCTTGATTGTTATCATGGATATTTGGAAAAGTTGCACTGGAACCTAGACTATTCATTTAATCAATGGCACAAGATCTCTCAGCTATGATATTTTCTTGGTATATAACAGTAGTAATAATAGAAGTATTTGTGATCTCCTGGATATTTCTAGTGGATCTATGCCTGCCACAGATATAACAACATTTATGACAATCCCTGCTAAACAATAAGATGGACTGGCAGTAAAGGCAGTAAAGGTGGTAAAACACAGCTTATTTGGAAGTGGTTGCTCAGCATGGAATTTAGGCAGAGAAGTGAGCTCATGTGGAAAATGCCTTTTACCACAAAACTAGTTTTTCCCCTAATCCACTGAAACATACAGGAACGTGCTTAATATGCAGGGAGATGTAATGTGCACGGCATCCTGGAGAATATTCAGGAAGAAAAGGTACACTTCCTTGATCTCCTTCATCCATAGTCAGACAGCATGACAGATGCTCTGCTGTGCAAGTCTATGTCAGCCAAAAGACCCTGTGTGCTTGGTGCTCTTTCTGTGGCTGTGCCAAAGCTCTCTTCTGCTTTCCTTAAAACTCTGCAGAACAACACTGTCCTAATGGCTCTGGCAGAGACAGTGCTAAATACACACCCAGGTATCTACATCTATGATGTTAAATGACATCTAATAGTAACTTCCCTTTCAGAAGGCTGCAAAACTTAAACAGAAAAGAAAATGGGGAGATCAAATGATGATTAGAGAATCAATTAATAATTAATTTAAATAATTGTAGTTCCCTGCTCCCCCCCCCACAATTATTTGAACAAGAACTTTATTTTCACTTCTTTGGCAAGATTATTCATTATATTCATTATTTCTAGACATAATCCATAACCTGCTGAATAAACAGAATTAATACATCTGATACCTGAAATCCAAGAAGATTTTTTTTAGTGATGGAAATTTAAAGTGATGAGCAAACCTATGAGGATTGAGTTCTGATCTGTATGCTCATTAACATAACGTTGGATTTTGCTTTTCTGGTTTGTTTGAAATATTTTGCTGTTTGTTTCGAGGGTTCACATCTTTCACCCCACAGTGGGCTTCCAATGCCAGTAGGAGATTCTCGTTGTTACAGTAGAGCAACAGGAGCTTACAAAAGAAAAAAAAATTCAAACAAAGTTATTTTCTGGAGGATATTTCTGGCATTAGTCCTAATTTGTTACTATATTCACAAAAAACATGAGAAATTAAAGAAAAACATTGGAATGCCCTTTAGTTGGTTAAACTGAGGGAGTCAATGGAGAAAGATTCTGCTCCAAGAGGCAAAAGCTGTGTAAGACAGAACATATCTGAAAGTTAACTACAATCAATTGATATGATTTAAGTCAGTTCTCATGCTAGGTGTAGGCTCTCTAAGACTCTACCAGAGTAGTCATGTAAATACTTGAAAATATTCTTGCATGATATATTATGAACCACTTACCTACCTCTGTCACTGGCACTTGATCAAAGAAGAGGAGATGTGAAATACCTTCACAGAAGAGCAGTCCTCAAGACCACACTTAGTGGAAGGCTCTAACAATTGTTATGCTGCTTCACAAACATTCTCCTTTCTTCTAATCCATTCATTTAGACAATAAGTGCCTTTTGTGGCAGCAAAAATGTGTGATACACAAGATGAATATTTACACATACATCAGGGGGCTTAATGCACCTACGTGACATGCCCTCCCTGAGGGTGAGATGGCTTGTCTAATATTGGTCAGTAAAAGGAAAAAATATATTTCATATTTTTGAAAACAAATACTGAAAACTAGGAAAAAACTTGTATAAGCTTTAAACCAAAAAAATTCTTACCTAGAAAATCTGTGAGACAAGAAAAACAAGGTGAAAGATAAAATTACACCTAGAATTTTGAGAGTCCCTACAATAAAGTAATATATGTTAAAAAAAAATATATAATACTAATCAAAATGGAAAACTTTAACAAAAACACCTTTTGTTTTCTCTTTTGGACTCTTCCAAAGCTGGAAACCATCTTCATCCCATGCCTCTCTGGACATTTGCCTGATTAGGAGTATGATCTAAATGTACCATCAAGTACAGATCAAATCTTAGGAAAGCTGAATTGCTTTTGAAGATGACTTTCCCTCTATCTAGTAGGGAATAGCCCTAAAAATAGAAGCCTTAATTTTAGTATTTATTCCCAAGAAGGAAATGGAATAAATAGAAAAGAACACCTATAGAATATCAGTCTGTTAATCTCCTTCAAACTGGATTCAGGTGCAATGGTCAGCTGTAGGATGCCTTGCTCCTTATTCAGAGAGATAAAAGAAAAACTTTGGCTGTTTGTCCTTCTTAGGGAAATAGGGGGTGAAATGCAGTTTTAAACATCTTGGAGATCATTACTAAAGTTATTATACACTGTCTATTCAAGATGGATACAGCAGTGAGGAGGCTCAAGAGGCAGTCATGCAGTGTTGTAAGAAAGGCAAGAAGAGAGAGAAGAAATTCAGCATATTTTAATGCCAAATGTTTTTCTCTAAACAAAAGGATGATGTTGAAGATAGCACTGCATATCCAACATTTTTCTTCTTATCTTTGCAAGTATTCTGTGCATTGATTAATTAGTTTTTTGGTAACCATGCTGCCCTTTCTAACACTTCTCATTTCATTTTTTAAGTACCCTTTTGAATACTTATATTCAAATCTATAAACACAGAAATTAATAATAGCTTATAGTGTTAATAAGTAATAAAACCTCTAGCATAACATTTATAAAAGGCACAGGAGACTTTAAAAGTATAGTATGGAGGAGATGTGGAATTGTGAGTGTGGAACTGATAGAGATACTGTCATAGGAAAAGAATGTTATATGAACAAAGGGCAGCGAGGAAGTGATAGAAAAGCACATCAGAGAACCATTCACTTGCTCTGTGGCCTGGCTGTTTCTCAGCATAATAAAAAGAAGACATACAAGGGTGATAAAATTCAAGCTAGACACATCTCTAAAGCAGGAACTGACTGAAGAATAAAAAAAGCACTTTCCTCCTAAGTCTTAAATTTGCTAGAGTGTATTCACCTCCAGTAGCAAGGTACAAAGGTACCACTGGTCCCTAGCTAATTTCAGGTGTATAGGCAGCTCTGTAGAAGGGCAATGTATGCATAGAGGAAAAACTTTAAGGCCATTCTGAGGAACACTTTTTTCTCCTCTGTTCATTTTACAAATGTCTGTATTGTCATAAAATACTGTGAACAGTGTAGGAAGAGACAAATTTGGGATGTATAGAAACCGTATGTTTCAGAACTTGTGGATATCATTCTTAGCACAGACAAAGGGTTTAGATCACATGATTGTGCCTTGAGTTCTTCACTTTGTAACAAAGTCTAATATGTCTGTTAATGTAGCATTATGTTTTAACTTCAGCTTCAGCATTAAAAAAAACATGGAGTGACAATTCGATGTTATTAATAGTAAATAAGGATTTTTTCCCCCATATTCTACATTTGTCTTTTCTGTGCCATATCTTGAAGCTTGAAAATTACTTACAATGAAAAACATGAATGTGGAAGCTAGTTTTCACTATGTCCTTTTTGAAGAACTCAATCACTTGTATGTAAACACAGGCATATGGAAAGTGTTCTGCGGCATCTCTCCTGCAGACAACTGATACATCAGCCATGGTCTCAGCCATGCCTTGACCCACACCTCCTGCCTATTGTTTAGTTTTGAGGAATGCAGAAAATGTATAGGGATAGCAGGAAAATTATCATGGAGATTTATAAAGAAGTGACAGAATACTTACAAATATCTTAATCACCATCCTTACTGGAACCAGCCCAGTTAACTCTGAATAGGTAGATTCCTGTTGTTACAGTAATTAAAGCCAAAACCAGTGCTCAAATCAGAAGAGCAGCTATTGAAATGAGGACTGTAAATTTACACAAGCTGCCTTGAACCTTCATACCAAGAGCAGCAGAATAGAATAAAACAGACGTGCACATGCAGATGCACATGTACACACCCTATTGGAGGTATGAAGATTTTATTCAAGGTAAACTTCTTAAGGATAGAAGTCAGAAAACTCAGAGGATGTACATTTCTGTCCTGAATTGCATACCAATGATATGAACTTACCTTGTGTGAAGTTGAAGAGGCCTTAAGAATCTTCAGGGATTTTAAATAATATATTTCTGAAAGAGTTAGGTGTCTGAATACTTTTGTGATTTTAGTTGAAATGCTTCCAAATGTTCTGTGGGATCTTACTGTTGAACTTGAAGATGCTAGAGGGGAGAATTACCAAGAAAATAATTTAAAAGTATATATTCTAACACTAGTTGTTTGTATGGTTTCACTGAGGAGCTGGATGCATTCACATAAAAGAGGTCTTCCTTCCTTCCTTCCTTCCTTCCTTCCTTCCTTCCTTCCTTCCTTCCTTCCTTCCTTCCTTCCTTCCTTCCTTCCTTCCTTCCTTCCCTCCCTCATAATTTTTCCATAGAGCTACACGTCGTTTACATGAGACAAGTCCTGTTCACATTGAAGTCAGTGGCAGAAAACTGTATTTTGATTCTGAGGAAATAAGAAGTTGATTTGGAAATATCTGTAGGAATTTAATTATTAAAAAATTATTTAGAAATCCTTTACTCAAATAAAAATCATTCAGGGTGCTTCACTATCTGGAAGACTTGAGGTGACTAACATGTAGTTATTAATCTAGAAATACTGGACAAAAGTTAAAAGCCTCAAAGTAAATGGTTCTGTAGAGACTGGTAACTCAAAAACATTTCCAGCTTTAGAGGAAATATTTCTCCTTGCCCTTGGTGCAAATACAGCAGTTTTGAAAACAACAACAAATACTTTCAAAACCAAGAATTGGTGCTGAAATTCCTGTGTAGCCAACACAAAACTTGTTAATGTCTAAAGTGGCCATGATTTTTATGGAACAATATGCACCAACGATGCAGTAGACCTCAAAGTGTTGTTTGGGCACATGAAAACAGACACAGTCAACAATCAGGAGTTCATCAGAAAAATAAATTGTGAAAGAGGATTTTGAGTTGAAGTTAACAGAATTTTCTGTAACTGTAGCTCTTAACACCTTAAATTAGGTGAAAGAAGACATTAAGTTCTGTTATTGAATACACAGCATGAAAAGAGGGACTAGTAACCCACAGCATCTCCTCCAGTGATGCAGGCCTGTGTCATTTGATCCACAGGCTGGGAACTGATTGCACTGAAACAGATGTGCCTCTGCACGTGAGAGAGAAGCAGGAGAAATACTGTGGGAGAACTAAGAGCAGTGAAGACACAGTTACAAGCACAGAGCACTAAATGCTAATTACTGCTTTGAAAAGAGTCCACAATTGCAAATATGAAAACTCCTTTCTGTTGCTGGGTTCTTGCTGTCTTGAGGAAATAGGTCTGGGTTCCTTTGGAAATAAACAGGAAGACTTCTGACACACTACTGATGCATTTTTTCCCCCCAATATACAGCCCACAGGGTCCCGAGTATTGACTAAATGCTCAGCTGACACTAATGAATATTTACATAATATGTCCCAATCAGCTTCATATTTACATATATTAGATGTCTTCCCCAATATGCAATTAAACATCTCTCCCTTAAAATATTTTTTTTTTTGTCTTTCTAACACTCTTCTTTATATGTCAATACACTACTGATAGGATGCTTTGATACTTCTGGTGCGTGCTTCAAGATGAAAAAGGATGGGATATTAGCCCACATATCTTAAGACAACATGTTTTTGTCACATTTACAACAGTAGATAGCAGTGGTGTCACAGCATGTGTTAACAATTAGCAGATGATTCATTTTAGTAGCAGCTTCGCTGTAAAGGCTTCAATATTTCTCAGCACAAGGACTGTGTCCTTTGACTAATCTGCTTATTTTACTGTCCAGACCAATGCTTGCCCATTCTTTGAATTTCATGTTTACATTCAGAATCCTTTTGACTGCAGGTTTGGGAAGTACCAAATGCTTCTCCATCTGGGAAGGTCATTTTAATCCCCAAGATGGACTTGCTGACATGAAAACAACATGTTTGGAATCGCTGCCAACTCTGGGCTGGTCCTTTGCAAATGGCACTTCAGGCACAGGGCACGGGAAATAGACTTTTATTACCCACATGTCTTATTTATAGAAATGAAAATAATTAGTAAAGCATATTATTCACTTGTTTTGTCTATTTATTGGTGCTATTTTCCTCTTGTTTTTCACAGAGTAACTTCACCCTGTGAAGCAGGATCCTTGAGTAGCTGCCTGCCATTGGAGCCGCCAATGTTAAGTACGGAGAGGCTGAGCCCAGCCTCGACCAAAGGGAGTGATATATGGGCTCATATCTGACAACAACAGAAAATAAAAACAGGGCTGTATAACCACACTGAGCAGGAGGTTGCCTTGGGCAGCAAAATATAATGGGCTGCAAAATGTTAAGAGACTGTTTACGCACTGGCAGCCTATTGTGCTGCCCCAACACGAGTCATTCCCTCCAGATAAAATGGCACTGAAGTATGTAACCATATCTACATGCAGCTTTAGGGAGGAGGTGAGGTGTCCTATAGCAGGCAGCATGCTCGGCTTTTCTTATCACAATTTATTGTCTCTACAGCTTTACCTGGGAGGCAACACTTTAATAATTGTCTTGGGTAGAGGTATCCACATGTTTTTTCCAGCTGGGGAATGTGCTGGGATCTTGCTGCAAACCGGAAGACCACATATAGGCTGTTTAGGGTGGAGCAAATTACAGCAGCTCCCAACTAATATGAGAACTCCTGTTCTAAAGCCACAGCTCCCACCTCAGTTTGATCCAAGCAACTCTGCTAGAATCAATACAGCATATGGAATGCTGGGATCTTGTCAGAGTGGTCTCATGCACCACTCATCCCTTGACTGTAGCCAGCACTCATGGCTAGGACAGCTGTAGAACCTAGAGAATATCCAGTGTTTGAGACGGCTGTAGATATGAATGTACAGTGTTAAGTCTGAGATGAAATAATTGGTTGAAGCTCACCATGTAGAAGGAACTGCTGTTAGAACAAGAACTGTCTTAATCTAAAGTCTCAATAGAGTTGTGTCCATTTTATTTGAAGATACTCATCCCCATCTTCAACACCTATACACCTTTGTTATCTATATATTTGCATCAATATTTCCATCAATTTATCTCATAAAGTTGTAGGGGGATTTGGGCATTGCAGTCAATGCTTAATTTATGGAGCTTATGGCCAAAAATTACCTATAGCTTCTTGGTTCACAGTTTTCATTTTAGAGTTAAAAAAAATACAGGAAAATCTGCAGCAATTTGATTAATAGGCCCAGGGTAAGATTTTAACTTTTTTTCTCCTTTTTCTTTTTTAGCCATACCTTTTCCTGTAGAAAATCTTTAATTTGAAGTTAGTTCAGCCTTCATACTCAGATATGCTTTATCTCACAGGGTGAAGGGGTGAAAGGTAAAGTTATGTTTGAAAAGGGCTGGTTATCAGCTACATGGTCAAAATTTTAATTTCCTGCACACGAAAGCCTGAATAAAATGAAAAGGCATTTCTACAACAATAAAAATAAGGAGAGCTTGACAAATGAAACAAAACTTTTCCATTAATATTTGGTTTTAAATTTACTTTATTTTATACAACAATGAATATGCTTTGTGTGTGGGCTGATTTACTGCAAACGTTGGAAAAATTGAATTTGAATGTCGCAAATAGAAAACCAATTTCAGAAAGATACGCATAATTCCAGACAGAAACAATCCTTTAAATCCACATGCAGAAGTAGTTTGTGCTGGAAACTCTAGGGGGCTCATCCAAACATCAGAAAAAAATCTGTACAATTCTAACTAACTTAAGTTTTGAACACGTGCATGCATATGTATTGACATTGGAAGAACTCACTAGTGTAAATTTCCCTATGCACCCCAGGCAAACCTACAATTTATAGCATAAAACACAAGTTGTCTTTAATGTTTATTCTGTGGCCAAGAAAACAATTCATCAGTTACTTGAAAGCCTCAATTCTTTCAGTCTCAAACTGACAAAGGAAAGGTAAAATGAGAAGGAAAGAGCACCCTCCAAAGCAGCTCTTACAGAAGATATGAGTGCTGAGGCAAAATAGATGTGAAAAAGTCTGCTAGGTTCAAATCACCAGCTTGCTGTAGTGTTTAACTCCAAGCAGACATTTACTTCTTCACTAATTCTAAAGGTCTAGGGCTATACAACCACATCCTTCATTTTGTATTAGTGATCCCATAATTTTTGTTATTTTCCATTTTTTTGCCATTACTAAAACCCCTCAAGGCTCTTCCTGTATTCTGAAGTTTCAGGAAATCCTTGAAACCCTCTGGGGCCTGCGTTCTCTGACAAGGTATCATGGAGGCATCAAATGAAGGAAGGATAAGAAAAAATAAAGTGAAAAAACAGGATTGGAAAAAAAAATGTACATCAGCTCTCCCTTTTACCACAGGGTAGAATTTTTCAATCTTGAACTATTAAATTGAACTATTGAATTGTTAAAATAGTTAGTCATAGTGTAGTAGGATATAATATAAAAGGCCTGATTTCTCTTCATCTATGCCAAAGTGTACAAGTAAAATTTTACAATCTGTAGATTACTTGGAAGCCATTTTTCAAATGATCATAAGAATTGGGATAGGAAAGCATTTAAAATGAGTGATCAAAATTTAAATTAGAAAATTGTATTCAGTCTATGATTATTTGATATATTAAGTTAGTATATGTTAGAATTACACTTTTTTTTTTTTCCACAGGTATATTGATCCTTTGAACAAGGAATACCAGAAAAATAAATTAAATATTAGGCATATTCAAAGCTAACTGGGAATCAGGTGGTGAGATGTCTGCTGAAATGAGTCTAGACACAAATACTTTCACTAACCAAAATATAGTCATATAAACAGAAGAATTAAGGCCAAATGCAGAGTTATATTGGCAAAGGTAGAACAAAATAGCATTTTAATTATTTTTAAGCTTTAAATTTTTACAGCTCAGGTAACACAGTGTAACATCCTTGCTCCTAGAATAAGTAAAGATGTGTTATCAACATCCACAGTCTTTGGCCCATAATTTTAATGTATTAAAAAAAATATTTAATTGGAGAGCATTTTGAAAACTTCTTTGTCACTACCATAAGAATAACTGAGTACACCATCCTATTCTAAGTCACCTCTACCTTTGGTAAAACCTCTACCTTTGGCAAAGGCTGTCCCTCCCCATAGACATCATCAAATGATTCCACCTGTCTTCATCTTTGCAATAATAGTAACAAATGCTACTGGGACAAGTCAGCATTCATTGACATCATTGATCTGACATGTTGAATTATAACAGTAAATATTAAGTTACAGTTAAATTCCCTGCACATGGTCAAATGGAAATCCCATCACGGTGTTTAACAGCTCAGTTTTACCGAGCAGAATAAAAACAATAGGCAACAGATACATACAAACTTCCCTGAGACCTCTCAATTCTTAAACCTGAAGAACAACAAAATGGTGTCTTGTCTTCTATTCTGCTCTTCTGTCTGAGCTAGACAATTCTCCTTATTCTTCTCTGTTTCAGACAATGTTGATTATTCCATGTGTAGTTTTTCCTCAAGAATCTCAAACAAATTATATAAGGGTTTTTTTTTTCTCTTTCCTAACAGACTTCTCTGAGACTCGAAGAATAATTTCGCTCATCATCTGCTGTCATGTTCCATTAGAAGGTACAGCTGAATATTTTCTGTGTTGTTTCATGGTACAGGAAAACTACGGTTTTGCATAACCTTTTGTGTTTAATAAGAAATGGAATACCTGTGTGATTTTACTTGACTTTGACCCTAGCTCAGTGGAAATGCTGAATGTTGTGTGTTGATCTTCCAGAGTGAGAATGGACCTGGGTTAGAGATGGGTTTGAGAATGGCTGTTCAAAATTCACTATACTCTCTAAAAACGTGAATGCAAAGGCTTCAGGTGACTCCTGAGTAAATGCTCAAGCTGTGTTGGAACCATTTTTTTTGGTAGTTCCTCATTTTCAAAGCTTGCAAAGAAAAAGGTTAGTGAGGAAAACTGAATATCTAAGAAGGGAATTGAACTGTCCTAGGGCAATAGAGCTTTACTTTTGCTTTTGTTTTATTTCAAAATGGGAGTTCCCTGAACTTTTCAAAGGTTCGTATTTAGTGTCCACATTTCCATTTCATGTTTTCCTGAATTCTGCTTAGTTTAGTGACTGATATAACCAAGCCCATGTCCATATAAACATAAACAATGTCACATGCAACAATGAGTGCCTTCACATTTTGCTTTTGGATGACTCTGGTCCTCTGTTTTCATAGAGAATTTCCCTTCAGACCTAGCTTTGAGATAAATAAACAGTGTTAAAGATGTTCATTTTACTCATTCCAGTATAATAAAAATAGCACCTCGTTATTTTTGTTGGAGGTTGATAACTGGATCCAGATTACATGCACTCTTGAGTCTTTTCCTTTGGTGACCTCTTTTTTTTTTTTTACTTCTGCTAGCTTTTGGTTTTAATCTCCTTTCATTTATTCCATGTTTTCTTCCTCTCCTTTTACTCCTGCCTACCATTTGAAATGGAAAAAGAGCGCACGCCAGCCAAGCCATTCAGGTAATAAACTTTTACAAATTCTTTCCAGCAAAGCCTTTCAAATTTTTTGGTTTGGATATATAGTAGAATTTAAAAACTGAATTCTTTCCAAATATCAAATTTAAAAATGTCTAAATTGAGCTTGGATTAATTTTTAAATTCAATTACTCATTTATGGTGGAAAATCTTCATCAAAATTTAATTTTGTTGTTAATTAAAGATATAGAATATATTCAGTACCTAAAATTTAAGTAGTTAAAGGCCAAAGAAAAAAATCCCAATCTTGCTGTTCTTGAAAAGGAAGCAAAAATTTTTTCATTACTATGAGTAGTGATCATATTTAGATCTTACATTTAAATCAAATACAGCTAGCTCCCTTTTTAAAAATAATAATCTGATACTCCTAAATCTTGGCAGTTTCAACTCCTGATATAAGCAGTAAGAGAAATTAAATCTTGGCTGTGCAAAAATACATTGTATGTTTGTAGTTTTTCACAAGTCAAAAGGCCACCTGTGTATCAGGGAAAGCGGGGGCAAGCCAATGAGGAATCAAAAGTCTTGAAAACTGGAATAAATGATGCAGTCAATGTTGTAGTGGGAGGCAATTGAAAATTATACTGACTCAATGTTTAAAAATACATTTGTGTAGCAATCTACTTTTATAGGTAGCAAACAAAAGGAAATTTGAAAATAAACCTTAAAACAGGCATAGTAAAAAATACATTTCAGGCAAGCTAATTCAGGAGTGAGAATAATGGCATTTCATTTAAATAAAATGAAATCTAAATAAGCAGCAAAAATACTGAGCTTTGAAACATAATATAAAATTATTTCTACTATAAATAGAGAAGAAAGAAAAATCAACTCAAACCCAAAAATAAGCAGTGCTCATTCCTCTGTGTGCTACCTTATTAAACAGAACAATTTCAATTTAAAGACACCCAGTTGGAAAAAACAATCCATCATCCTTGTAGACTTAGACAGTCAGAAGAGCACAAGAGGTTAACATCCATTTAATATTTGTATACAAATGAAAAAGTACACTGTTAAGGCAGAAAGAGTCAATGAATGGCCAAATGTAAATTCAGAAGCTGAAGACTGCAATTTAAACCCCAGGAGATATCTCCACAACAGATCCTGCAGGAAAGACGAAGGGATGGCCCTAAACTACATCAGCATATTGTTTGTTAGTTGTCTGCCATGTGTGGCAAAATCTTTTTCTTTTAATCCCATAGCAGATGCTGGTGAATATTCAGTATAAAGTAGAGAAGAGTTCATGTTAGCATTCCTAGAGCTGTGATTATAGCCCATAGAATCATGGTTGTAAATGGCCTCTTGGGAAAATCCGTGTATAAAAGAAGGACTCCAGATTGAGAAAATAAATCATGATCAAATATTATATGATTTACACCATTTGCTAACTAAGAGACAACATTAGGTCATTAGTCCATGCAAATAGAAGAACAAATGAACAAAAATTATATCACTGGGCATTTGAGCATTCAGGTTAATTTTGTATTTGATGTGATGAATAATAGTCAAAAATCCATCTTGACTTTTGCCTCTGAGTATGGCGGTAAGAAGGAAAGAGGCAGTGCCCCATTACAAACAGTGATTTGTGTGCTGTGTCAGCTATGCTAGACAAGCTACAAAGCTGTGCCCCTACCTCTGCTCCAGCAAGCTGAGCAGCTGCCATTCTCACAGGCAGGAGGAATAACTACTGCCACAAGAGGCAACAAAAGCAACGCTGTGGCACCTGCTGCCTTGGCCAGCTGAGGCGACGGTCGGCTATCATTCAAGGCAGTGGCAATGGGGCCACGTAAACCAAACACATGCTCTGGCTTACTCAGCTGCTGTCCTATCTAGCCACAGCCATGTGCCCAAAAGACAGCTTTCCACACCCAGTTGTGGTTCTTGGGAAGCATATCTTCCTGCTGAGAAGGAGAAAGGAAAAGTAAGGTGGTCTGGCCATGTGGCAGAGAGCACCTCCCAGGACTTCAGTGGGACACCATAAATTTTTGCCACCTGAGCACTTTGTTCTTATGTAATACCATAAAGTCAAGAAATAAATAAATAAAAGAAAAAAATAGAAATAAAGACCCTGATGGGCTTTTCAGGCCCTGACATAACATTTAAACCTACACAGGTAGTTGTCTCTCACTCAGTTCAACGTCTTTGTAATTATTTCTTGCAGAAACATGGGGATAGGACTAGTGTCCTGTGTCATGTCCTCACTTTCTCAGGATCAGAGAGATGTTTAGCACAACCTTCTGCAGGATTACAGCTTCTGTCCTGCATCCAAATCTTAGTCTTAGTAGCTCTAAAAACCTATGAAGTGAACACAACTAAATTCTTTCTGTTCTTGCTGTGGTGTGGAAATAACACCAGCTGAGCCTGAAGTCCAGACAGCTTACCTGATGTGTTAGTTGAGACATCTGGGATTTGTGTCTCTCTGTCACAAAGCTGAGTGTTTGGGTACCCAAGCATCCTGGTTCACAGCCTGTGAAGCCAATTCCTTTTTGTCCTAGGAAGGCTGAAATATTTAACTGAGACTAAATTTTCAGAGCAAAGAATTTTGATTATGTAAATATTAGGCATGTCTAGATTCTTCTATCCATGGAAAATTACCAGGGAGTTTCTATATCCAAATTTAGAGGGAGAGTGTTACTTTTTGCCTGGAATTTTCTACTGAATATGATGTCTGATTTTTGATCAAGCCCTGCAAAAGCTGGTTCCAAGGCATGAACAGAATTCCAAGCCATTTAGATGGTTGTTACACTCTGAAAGGTGGCTTTGAGGATGGAAAACTTATTTTTCCAGTCTCTAAAGTTTAAATTAGTCTTTATGATACAGCTGACTGACTTTGTGATAC
This sequence comes from Phylloscopus whistleri, assembly GCA_017589585.1. Lineage (NCBI taxonomy): Eukaryota > Metazoa > Chordata > Aves > Passeriformes > Phylloscopidae > Phylloscopus > Phylloscopus whistleri. Next base: position 3,444,757 of record JADMLD010001389.1, on the reverse strand, counting down.
ATTCTTCACCACATGACAGCTTTCCTCTAATATTCAAGACTGCAAAACTTAGTGGAGACATTTTGACATGTGCTAAATATACATACTCAGATTAGGGCAAAATTGCCCTTGTTTCTCTTCTTGGCATCTGCTGCCTCACTTAAGCCCTCTTATAATCTGAATTATTTCTGCAGGGACCTACCTTGCTTCATAGAGAAAGTCTCTATGCTACCTTCCACTGTGGAGTAATTTGTACACGGTAATATTCATGTGGCACTCATGCTATTTTTGCAGCTAAATTCACATTGTATTTTTGTTCTCTATGTATAGCTTGATTTTCTTTTCATATTCATTTTCTCCCCACATATTTATCCATATTTAATTCTACTTTTCAGTTCTTTTTTATAAATACATGGTGAATATACCAGATTAAAAAGCAAAAATTTGCCATTACTTGGTATAAGTATAGTCCTGTGGTACACATTCATTCTAAATTTAGGAAATACTGTGGTGAACGCTATGCCACAGAGGAGTATTTGTTTACCTTTCAGAGGCGCCCTGGTTATTTAAGTAAAATTAAGTTAGATTCTTTTTTATAAATTTTTGTCCATCACTGGAAAACAGTACAGGCACTAGCAAAATTAACAACAAGACCCACACATTTTCCACTATACTTTTAGAATAAGTTTTCACCCACATTAAGAAGCAACATGACCCATTCTTTGATGGTGTTTCAGTTTGGCTGGATTGTTTTCACAGCTCTGAAAAGGGAAATTGTTAGAAATATGGGTAATATGTCTAGGCTAAAATGAAAATAATTTGGTGCATGATCAATTTATTATTAACATTTATTCTTGTGGAAAAATATCTTTTGGACCCTTAATTCAATATATAATTTGTGAACACTGCCAGTCAAAACTTTCAAAGGGTGTCATTAACTGGTGATTTGAAACTGATTGAATTATTTGCTTAGCAACACTTGGCTAGCAAATAATTTCCATACCAGCCATGCTCTCTGGAAACAATCTTCCTCTGGTATTTGCCAAAATAATCTCAGACAATAATTTTGTAAATATTTTCAATTTTTTTCCATAGTGCTAAAATCCCTTCAAGTCTTATATGACTGATCACTTCAGATACATAAAATTGTTTCTGATGTATAATTTTAATTGCATTTTTCTCTTAATATCTGTTTATTGAAGGAGTTTAAAAGTAACATGTATTCCAATCTATTTCTTTAATGAGTTTTTAGTTGAGCAGTATACTGGTATAAAATATGAGCTTTATGATTTGCAGCATTCTAGCCCAGCAATGAAGAGACAGAAAAGAACGACACACCATTGGCTCAGTTGGAAAGAAATTACAGTAATCCAATTAATTCAGATCAGAAACATGCTACCAGTAATTATTTTCTTGAGTTTATAAGCACAACTACATTTTCAATAAACTTGATCAGGTGAATGAGATTCTTATTTCTTTGATTTTTCTCAGATTTTAACTTGAAAACGTTGATTATTTTGAGGACAGAGAGAAAGAAATAACAGAAAAGTTATTGATCTTTCAATTTTGAATGCATAAAATATCAGCTGTTTTTTCTATTTTTACTCATTTTTATTTGCTCTAAAAGACCAATAAAATAGCATAAAAATATTGCAATTTTTCCAACTAAGTTTGAAATGCAAAATATTACATTTTAAGTCAGCAATATTCTCTTTGTTTCCAGCAAATTCTTTAACAGAACTTGTTAAAATTTTCCTTTATTACATGGGTGACATGCCTACAACCTGTTTCTTCCCAAAGCAATCTGTAGAAGACACTGTAATATCCCAAATGTGCATGCCTTGGCTAGGAGATACCCCTGCCTGAATTCCTTCTCTACCTGACATAGAGCCTGATCTGTAGAAGGTTTCCTGTATCACAGGAGATCGAGTTGGGTATTGGACTTGCAAATATTTCACTGTCTCCCTCCCTGCAAAACTCTGTTGTTTAAAGCCAAGCATTTATTACAATATAGAGGAACATAGGAATGAACTTGATGGGTAAGAGAAGAAATCCATGCAGCTTTGTGACAATGACAAGCAAGGGACACACCAGAGAATGGCAGAGGTACAAAACAACCTTTCCTTGATAGTCTCTCCTAGTTCCCAACCTACAAGATATCTGGAACCGTCAGTGTGTCAGGCTCATGTCATTTAATAGCCCTCAACAGAGCTTTATTCTTTAATATTGTCGATCCTTTTGATCTCATTTATACTTTTTGCCTATGATTTTTACTTGGTATCAAGAACTTCCTTTGGTTTTCTTTACACATGCTGTCTTAGCATTTCATTTGGTGTTTTCCACATCCTGAGCGACGTGAAATATCGAATAATTGTTTCCTATTCATCTCTCTGGCATTCAGGATGTTATATTCCTCTTTTGTATCTATTGCCTGTTCAGTCCAGTCATTTCCAGACTGATCTGTTCTGCTCTATTTAATTTCTTCTTATCTCCTTGTCATCCCTTTCATCCTTCTCTGTACTGTTTTTACAGTATCCTGTTTGATATGGTGCTGTTACAACTCCAAGAAGCATTAAATAATTTTTTTTGCTTAGTTGACTATTCTGTTTTCATAACATTAAGTCTTAGTACCCTGCTTTCTTTTTGACCACTGAGGAATACTGGGGTGATAAAGTCAGAAAACTCTCTGTAGTGACTACAAGGTCCCTTTCATGAGTGAAAGCATCTGATTTATAGTCCATTGCCTTGTCTCTGGCTGAATGCTTACAGTTGGTTTACCATTAGTGCATTCTTTTGCATTGAACTGACACTGAATTTAATCTGCCATTTCATCACCTCCTCATTCAGTAGTTTCCATCAATTCTCTCAGCTCTCACTGCAGCACACTGACTCTCTGGGCATTGATGAGTGAGGAATTCACAGAACTTGCTGTACAGATAGACCAGAAGTCTTTCCAAAAATGGTGCCTTGACAGGAGCTAATGACATCTTTGCCTGTAGCTCCCAACTGCCATGATCACTTTGATTTTTACTCAATCCAAAAAACTGATCTATCGCAATATTAACCATAAGAAGATAATGGTAAGTATAGTTTTGGTTTTTACATATATTCAAGGATAAATATAATCAAGGATAAATGTAATCAAAATATGGGTAACTGATATCAAATTTTTCTGAAGGAAACATGGCTTTTAGATTAGGGGACTGGAGTGGGAGTGAGAATGGAGGAATGGGCTGGTGGGTGAATTCCAGTGATGTTGAAGGTCAGGACAGCTCACATGGGAGAAAGTTCTTGCAATTACCCCAGTCAGAGAAATGTTTAACTTGGTGTTTGCATGGCTGGATACTGAACTCAGTGACAAGTCAGAAAGGCACAGGAAAGCAGGCACTAACTCTGGTCGTCATCCTGCTTTTCATCAAACAGTGATATTGCTAAATTAGTGTTTGCCTAATACATTGAAATGTGGAAGTTATATGTGAAGGTTGCATACATTGTTATAATAGTCATGAGTTTTTGAATATCCTCATGACAGGAAAAATTTTATGATGATGGGGAAGGGGTGTTGGTTTATAAATACTTAAACCTAGGGGTTTAATAACCTCGGAGTCTTGGTTTCCCACCTCTTTTTTCAGAGCAAAAATTGAAACCAACAGCAAAAGTGCCGTTGCCTTATCTGGGCTGACTGTGAAAGGATTTATAACATAATGTTGTCAGAGCATTGTGACCAGCATTGAAATAAGTGTGCCTGCTTGAGCCTCGTGTGTGTCCGTAATTTGATGCTAAGATTGAACAGCTGCTGTGTACCTGTCAGAAGTGTGTTTTCCAGGGCATAGCAATCTTTCTTTTCCTGCACTTCCCTCAGCTGGAAAGAAGCCAACCAAGTTATGTAGAAAGAAATGGGAAGAAATTAAAATATGTAAATCAGCATCTTGTAAGGGGGCTTATTATGTGAGTAAGCTACTGACATCCCTCTCTAACACTGTTCTCTCTCTGCATTGCTAAAAAATGAGCGCTGTGCAGTGGAAGCTTGTATTCTTGCAGTAGGAACTCTACATTGCCTTGACTAAGCTTGTGGTAACAACCAATGGCTCAGTACTCAGAAAGCTGCCTAAAGACTTTGAGAAACAGATCCCAAGTCCTGGTTTTAGATGCTTGTAGGGAACAAGTAAGATTCTTATAATTGCAGATTAATTGGATCAAAGAAAGAGAAAAGCTCAAACAACATCACTGCAGATGACAAGATAATGGAAAACAGCACTTCTTAAGTTTACTGTCCGCCTACTATGAAGGCACAGCCATCACAAGTGTGAAAAGAGGAAAATAGTCTGTATTCCATGCTGTAAAGTGCATGCTTCCTCTGTGCAAAATTTTTGAAACTAAAGAAAAAGGTATTATCATTTCTGTCTTTGGAAGAGACAACTTCAAGCAAAAAAATATATACACAATGAAGAAGTACTGGTAAAGACCTGGAAGTAGCTAACTGAAGCAGTTCAGAACTCCAACATGAGTTGGAAAATGCTTTACAATAAGAAATAAACACCTCACACAAGCATACATGGCAGGAATGTACCTTACAATTCTCTAGTTAGAGCACATGGGTGGGAGGTCAGACACTGTCATTCAAATGCCTCTGAGGGAGATCTGGAGCTCTGTTTTCTTCACCCAGCTGAGGGCTGTAACCACTACAGGCTGCACGATATTCTGAGGTTGCTTTCTTCTTGTAGCCTTAATACAAAATGCTAAACAGCACAATCATGCTTGGCATCATGTTGTGAATTCTAATCTCTTCAGGTAAAAGGGAAATGAAATGTTTAGAGTGCTTACAATTGAGGCACAGTTCAATGAATGAAGTCTCTCCTTTCCTTCTTTTTTAGTACTCATATTTTGACTTAATTTATATTCTTCATTTTCACTAATTATTCCATAAATTTGACTTTCATTTGTAGACAACTATGAGATAAAATGAAATATTTTAACATACTGACTTTTTAAAAAAACTTTCTTTGGCTTTAGTTATCAGAATAATAAGAAGAGCAAGACACAAAATCAGCAGTGCAAATCAAGGTAGCCAGATAACCTTATCTACTGGAATGTAAATATGAACAGCAACTGCAAGACTGGAGGGGGTTATGCTGTCATCTAGTACACATGACCATACACACTGATACCAAAGGCATTGCATCACTAAGAACTGCAAGGTTAAAAGATGGAAGAGTTATGAGTAAGAAATAGAGAAACTAATGATTTGCATGAGTACAAAGATAGGAAAAAGCCAGACAATCATGAGCATCAGTTGTGATGGCAGTTAAGGACCACAGAACCAGAGGCCAGGGTAATAGTAAGTGAGGTACACAGTGTGGATTGTATCTGATCACAATGATAGTTAATCACACTGGAAAATGATCAGAAGCAGCCATGAAAGCATAGAACTAACATAAAAAAAGGCTAATGCAGTCATGAGTCTAACTCAGCATGTGGTGAACAAATTGAGCACAAGTTGGAAAAGAGCATAAAATGAAGAAGCTTTGTAATGACTGGTATTACTCCTAGACATCTGAGAAATGAAAAGAAGAAAAAAACGGTCTGACAGATGAAAGGAAATTTGATGCAATTGCCATTTTTTGAAACCTAGCTGGAGAATTCACATACCTGGATAGTTAAAAGTCCTGGTCATAATCTGCTCAGGGCGTTTAGCATGCATAAAAGGAGGTGCTGATATGGCCTTTTATTGTGAGAATGCTGTCACATATTTCATGTGTTCCTGTGGCTTCATGTGTTAACTAACGTCACTCAAGATGGGGCTTGGTGGAGGACACGGAATCAAGCCAAAGAAAAGGATCATTTATTCCTTCAGCACATGTCTGGACTACGTAGAAATATCTGTTGGAGGGATGTCAGTTTGAGCTGGTATTTTCCTAATGTAACAAGATAGATAACTACATCTAAAGTAACTCTGCTCTGGATTTCATTACATAGATATCACAGATTTGTTTATTAGGTATTTGTGATTGCTTGAAGGACCAGTAATCTTGAAATCATTATACTGAGGCAAAAAAATAAAATTACCTTATAGAAACTAAGAATAAGATGCAAGAAGCCATGAAATGTCATTTCAGTATATGCAAAAGATGCCCTTCTATTGGAAAATACCTCAAAGAGAAGACATAGTCTCAAAGACATAGGTTCCCGGTCTATCAGTTGGGAAGAATTGTTAAAAGTTTGGAAAGTTGGCATGTTATGCACACAACTGCCTCTATTGGGCTGATGGGGAACATCTGAAGGTAGGAGGAATTCCTGAACCCTCATTTTCCACTGAATTCCCACAACTGTTTCTTTGTTATTTATTAGGCAATTCTGTCCATTCCAAAATTAACATAATGTCTTGAGATAAACAGTGAAGAGGAGGTCATTCCTCCTCCAGAGTCTTCAACAAATATAACAGTGACAATAGCTTGTTAAGGAGGTGACTAGGCAAGTCTCCTCTAGGTTAATGGGCCCAGAAAACTCTCTTATACAGGATGTTGCCACAACTCCTCAGTGCAGGAGAAAGGACTCTCCTCCACATTGGCACACTAAAATAAAGGCCAGAGTTGGACATGAATGGATTATTTATGCCTTTGTGGTATATTAACTAGAGGCCTGTTAGATAAGGTAAAAAAAGTATTCATACAAACTGATCCCTGGTTTATACTCTGCTGTTGTTAGTTTTGGGTGGTGGTAGTTTTGTGTTTGGGGTTTTTTTTTGGGAGGTGGAGGGGGGGGGATGTGTTTGTGGGTTTTGGTGGGTTTTTTGGTGGGGGTGGCAGTGGTGGTTTGTTTCTTTTGTTGTTGTTGCTTTTTTGTTCTTTAATTTTTATTTTTATTTTAAATTAAGCAGTTTTAGGATTTCAAGTTTGAACACTGTCCACCAGAACCCAGGCTTCCTCTGCTTTCTAAGGAGCTGAATGTTGCAGGTGAGTATTTAAGAACACTGCCTGGAGGTGGGACCAGCACAGAGCCCCTTCCCTGTCTGCCCATCACTTACAGAAGCAAACCTAGAAATTAATTTGATTAAAATGGTCACATACCAGTGCCATGTTTGGCATGCTATTGAAAACTGGTATGGAATTCTGGTTTTAAGGATTATTGGAAAACTTATGTAGAAGAATGATTAGGATATATTTTACTGTCTGTAAACCAGACTCCATTATTAATGCTAAAAGGAAAGTTGTGGAGTGACTTGATGGCAATGCAAAAATACTATTCTGGGAAAGGGGGGAAAAAAATACCTAAATGCTCAAGCTTTTATTAGTTCAGGACAAAATAGTATAAAAATAGCACTGGGTGAGTCTGAAACCACACAAGTTCAGACTCAGTGGCAGTGCTTCCAAAAATTGCTTTCTTAATTATGGGGCAAACTATGAAGCCAGAAGGTCTCTCCTACCCCTGAAGCCTGGACACTTACTAGAAGGTGTGCTGCAGCCAGAGCTGGGTCGAGTGCAGCACCACACAAATGCACATATGGCTTTGTTCTGAGCAGAACCAAGAGCTTCAGCACAGGTATTAAGCAGTGAAGATGTTTTGTTTGTGAACAGCTTTACAGAGAAGACACTGAAATATTTTCTGGACATTCATGGTAGCCCAGCTTTTGCACCTTCAGAAATCTTTGAGCATCAAGATTGCAAGTAGGCTTTGTGATGCTTCATTCTCTGATTTCATGCAAATTGTCCCAGTGTTGTGTTTGGGGTGCCACAGTGATATTTGAAAACTTTCTACATAAAACTATGTAGCATCAGAATAGTGGTTTATTTTCATAAATTATTGTGGAGGCTCCAGATCATGGAAACAGAAATAGCAGACAGTGTAATTCCATTTTGTTTTTGCCATCACTTATTTGTTATTATTGATATCTTGAGCTAATTCCATTGCTCTGAAGCAGCACATCGTGCTACAAAAACACCTGGATCCACATCCAGTGTGGAACTAGGCTCTCTGTGCTCTAAGAATCTGGGTATCTGGTAAATCTCTTGCTGTAGGATGTGGGCCTTAACACTCCAGATCATCCCTGCCAGGTAATTTGTGCACTGGCATGTAGCAGCAGTTAAATGAAAAAGCCTTTAAGCAATCCTCTAGAGTTGAAGGTGAGGTGCCTGTTGCACAGGAGGCAAAACTGAGAAATGAAAAATAAAAATGTCACTGCAGAACATGTAGATGAAATCCATAATTATTTCTATTTTAGGCAGTGTTACAGCAAAATCCTGCTGAGGGAATAAGCAGGATGACATTTCATCAGAAGCTGGGCATACATTCCTTATTTTTGTGAATAAAAGCTATCTTTATTTGATATTACATACCATGGGGGTTTTTTTAAAGATTGTACATTGATACACTAAACATTATTCGCACGATTTTGAAAACCCCCTATTGTTGCCATGCATAGATTATTTTGCCTCTTCTGGTATGTTGGCATGTTTGGGGACAAGCATGGAAACCATGTCCAGAAGACTCACCAGGACAGAACAGCAGAGTAGACAAAGGGAGAAACAGCCTCAGTCACTTGTGGAAAAAGCAAGACTTGTAGTACCATTCTAGTACTGTACAGTAGAATTTGGGAATTTTAAGTCAAATGGCATGAAACAAAAGAGTGGTGCCATTTTAAAGAAAATATGTCATGAATTCTAGGTATTGGAATTTGATTCTTTACCAGAATGAAACTATAAAAGAAAATCAGCATCAGGTTCAGTGGTAGGTCATTTTTCTGTGATATGAGAAACCTATTTTTGAGCGTGCCTTACGGGGTGATTCTTTTTCTCAGAAATGAGTCCATTAACTTTATAGTTTGAGTTAATTTGTGTTTCCAGACAAATAAATACTTTCCTAAACACTTTTTAATCATTCATGACTATGCTAAGGTAAGCAGTCCATGTTGTATGAAGGGAATTTCCAGGCAAAGACATTTTTCTGAGTTATGTTCATGTCATCATCATCCTTGGCAGCTAAAACAGCCAATAAAAGGTGAGGCAACTCTGCTTTGGGCCTCTCTGAGTGCTCAGGGCCAGGGTGGCACAAAGCTACATCTGCTTCTGCTTTGGTCCTTCCCTTACTTGGGTCTGGTGTTCTGCACTTATGAATATTGTTTCTCTTCCTATAGTGAGAGACCTTGTACTCCTGGCCCATATAAACATGAAAAATTATGCATCCTTTCTTAAAAGCAAAAGTATAACTTTGGGTAGTAGGAAATGCAGAAAGCATTTACTATGATTTTCAGGGCACCCATTAGTGAGCTGAGAGAAAAAAAAAAAAAAAAAAAAAAAAAAGAGAAATTTTAAAATTACACCCGTAATGAACTAGCAAATGACAATTTTCTCTAGTCTAAGCAACTGTAGATGTACATAAAACAGAGAGTTTGCAGGACCTTTACACTTGTTTGTACAAAATAAATGGGCTAACAAATGGGGTTTAGACAGTAAAATTTTGCTGATACCTGGAACTTCCCCAACAGACTATCACATTATTCTAAGAGTAACAAGTGGAAAGTCATGTGTGAGGTTGCCAAATGTGTCTCAGAAACCAAACTGTACATTAACATCTACTGATTTCTCCTTATCTACCATGTTACTAATGTCTTCAAACATGAGATCCCTTGCCTGATTTTATGCTTCCCATCTTTAATCAAGCTGCGTCTTCCCAGCTGCTGTCCATCTTTAAGATAGTTTCTAGAGATGAGCTCTGTTAAAGTACAAAGTCTTAGGTAGTGAACGAGGCTGGCTCTGAATTTGCATTTGTGGCTACTTCGCCCAAGACAACCATTATGAAAGCCAAGACTGGAAAATATAAAAATTTGACTACTGTCATACCAAACTGACAGGTTTCCAACTGAAACCTTTAGTAATAAATGTTATCTGCTACTTTCAAGCCCTCTTGAAATTGAATCCTCTGATAAAAAAAGATTAATTTAAAAGTGCATGAATTTCCATCTTCATTTTCTTAAAGGAAAGAAATATGGATGATGTTTTCCCAAAAACAGTTGGGCCAAAAATTTTTCAGATGGATTATTCACATGTAGTCATGAAAAACTAATATCTACTAAAGTTTATACCTGTTCAGTATTTAAAAATATCAAATTTAGTAACTATTTTTTCTAGTAGCATAGAGGTAACCAAATGTCCAAGCCAGTTGTTTCTAGTGAAAGTAGAACATCCAGAAGAATATAATTCGTAACATTATTTTTAGCATATGCATAACTTCCACATTTATAGTTAGTCAGATTGACTTTAAAACTATTTAGTTAGCATTTTGGATGATTTGAATGTAAAAGGAAATATTGTTAAAGGTAAAACAATTAAAGATTCCAGCTGTTTTTGTCATTATTGGTGCCTGCAGGTACTGTAGGAAGCTTTTCTTGTTTACAAATGAAGTCATGTTAGTGATAATAAAAACCACCCATGATAAAATGCTCTCTTGAAACACTCAAAGCAATTTGTAGGATTAGTTCTATACAAAAGAGTGCAGGATGCTGCACACTTTCAGTTCCTCTATTCATTATGGCTGAAACTGAATTATCTAGGATTATATTTAAACAATATTAACTGTAGCAGAAAATTTAGATTAATGAAGAGCTAGTGCATAAAATGGCTTTAGAAAATAACGTGGAGTGCGGTGGGGTTTAGTGCAACAGTTTTTCTGTTGCACTTTGCTAACCAGACCATTTGTCTGAGATATGAGAAGTAGCAGCCACTGAGAATAACAGCAAGAGTGCAGGATTAAGTAAAGAGAACCACATTTCCAAGGGTTTGAAAGACAAGCTTGGGTGCATGTTCCCAGCTAAAATTCCATAAATCCCATTTGTCTCATGTCTATGTAGAGAAGCAAGGACTACTTGTATTTTAGTTACACCATCATATTTTTGGCATTTTTTAAGGATGCCTGGACACACCTACACTTTAAAGCTGATATTTTTCAGGCAAAAAGGAAAGACCAGTGTGTTGATTAATAAGACATGTGTACATCAGTCGGAAAAAAGGCATTTTAAAAGAAGGTCCAGCTCAGCAATGCACTGTTTTCAGGTTGTTGGGTTGTTTTTTGGGGTTTCTCTTTGGTAATTTGAGCATGGTGTGTACTTAAACACTGAGCCAGTGCTGCCACCTTGAGGATTTTCTTGAAGAATGTCCCTCAGCAGAAGTGAAAATTGATTGGCTCATACTAGTGGCACGGTTTGTGTTCTTGCTTGTATAGGCAAAAAACATTCTAAGTAACAATAGCATACTGAAAATATGTAGTTCATAGAAAATTCCCTAGAAAAGACAATAATGCTGTGACAAAGGTCTACACACTTAAGCTTAGAAAAATTAGAGATCAGCTGTTTTATATATACAGATTTTAAAATAACTTTACTTCTCATTATCCAGCAATCAAGGTGGGAATGTTTTTCTTGGCAACCCTAGGTAGCACTGGCACACAGAAGCAACAGATCTGTATGTGAAATACAGACGGACTTAAGAGTTCAAAGGAAACCTGGCATGTTTACAAGACTAAATTCATTTACATGACCTGAGATTTAAGTAAATTCACTCTAATTATGAAATGTCTGTGATTTAGGATATTCAGTCTAAGATATTTTTTGTTTCTGACCAGCTGAGACAAGAACTATATCCTGCAAGGGGAACCCCCAGACTGTAGCCCTGCATCAGAAAACAACATTAGCCCACTGCTGCAGATCCACATTTCCGTGAGATTTACTGAGGTAAATCCAACTGCAGGGTTTAGGGGTTTTTTTCCAGAACTTTGTCACTATAATGCTGGTTTTCACCATATCCAATTATTTCGCTTTGTTCATCAATAAAAATTCATAGGCTGATGTTAAGTGGCTATGGAAAGAGAAAGTTTGAATAGAATCCATAACACAAAGAACTGATGAATGACAAAAATACATGTCATCATAGAAAAAAAAGGAAGGCATCAGGAATACTGTCCTTCTTGAGAGCTGACTCTACTCTGAGAGACTTAAATTCACAGTCTGGAACTGCTTGTGTTTGGCATCTGCATCTGCCATTTATAGAAGAGAAGATAGATCTGGTCTTTTCAGATAGAGAAGGAGATGGTGCTGACACTACCCTCTTCATATTGTTGCCCAGGGTCAACCACAGTCACTCAGGAAACAGAAAGACCTTTAGTCCCTCCTCATGTTGATTTGGAACAATTCAGTGTTTCCTACTTCCCAGCCATCTTGCACCTCGCTACTGGGACTTTTCCCTGAAAGAATGATACAGAATTGTTCCTCTTGCACTTCTTTTTTTTCTGGCATTACGAAATGAGAAAGCTTACCTGATAGTTTCAACAGCAAAGAGTGGCCCTTTCCTTTGCATTACTGAAACACAAAAATTTGAACTTGAATAGAGAAATGTTTTACTTCAGAGGGAATGCGGTTTTGTTAGAGCACCTGTTGCAGTGATGAGTGAAATTGAATAGTTGCTGTGTTTTGCAATAATTTGAATGCTTAGGCCTGGTATGGTTTAAAAGCAATGATAAAGCCAGACTGAGAAAAAGGTGAAGAGGGAAGAAGGTGAAGGGAAGCTTTATGCCTGGAAATAGCTGTCTCAGCTATCAGTAGGCAGGGAGCTGCTTTGGCCTCAAGGGCAGTAGATTGGAACACTTGCAGAAGAAAATTTCAGTGATGGAAAGTTAGCATCTACAGTGTCCCTGAAGCTGAAGAGATTGGGTGGAGCTGGAGTATCAGTCTTCAACTTCAGTGTTCTGCCCAACTTTAGTATCTAAACCCCTTAATAAGCTCAACTATGTACAGTGATTTCGTATTTCTTGTTCTCAAGGATAGTGAAGTTCATGACCCTAGATAGACATTTCATAGACACTATAATTAGTTAAATTTATTTTTAACTTGGCTCAAGAAGGAATTCATCATTAACCTACAGCAACAGATCTACAGCATGTTTATCAGGAATGGAACTTTTGCTGATAAGAGGGTGAGCAGATAAACACTCCTCTTCCAGATTATGAGTACTGTGAGGTATTCTGAATGATTTACTGGTAGTTAAAGATATTAAATACCTGCTTATACTGCATATAGAGGGCTTTGGGTATGAAAAAGAGAATAGAGCTCTAAAGAAACATGGCACCAAGCCCCTACCTTTGTCTGAGGAGATCAGTGACACAGAAAAATATTTTGTGGAGGGAAATTATAACACTCCTTAAACTCCAGTTGAACTTCATTTCTCCATGCATCTCAAGGCATAAATATGTTCCAAGCAAATTTTAAAAGCTTTCAATTGCAATCAGCAGATGAAGTTACATCTGCTTTGCATCCATCCATTTTACATCACAGCAGAATTTGGCACTACTACTCTACCAAGTTCTTAAGGGAAAACATTTCATTACTTGGCATGCTTTTATTTATTTGTTTTTGCTTGAGATAACACAATGATGAAACAACTGGATTTTATTCACTTACTTAAATGCATTTCTTGGGCCACTCATTAAACAATAACATTAAAATAGCTGGGAGAACCATATGGCTTTTTGAAGTTTTTTTTTTTTCCAATATGTTACCAAACCACACGGAGCATTTTACCAGGAAATAATGTCTTCCTGGACAGTCTGGCTTCTTCTCCACATGTATGGAGGGAAATTGTTTATATTTGCATCCATTTCTCAGTTCAAAATAACTGGCTATAATGTGGTGAGGCATGCAGAATTATATTGCAGCACTTTGTGTCAGTGTATCTGCAGGGAAAATAATTAGTCTAGTTTGTGTGCACAGATATATTCCATATATATTTTTTAAGCTGATTCTGCTTTAAGCTGATTCCTTGCCTGTATATTATGAGGTCACTTGACCAGAGCTGAAGGACGGGAAGAACTCCTGGATTGAATGAGTAACTAAAAATCTCTCATGAAGTCACACAAAACTTGCAGAATCAAAGATCTCACTGTCTGAAACCTCTCAAACCTGAAAAAATTTGATTTTAGCAGCTCAACATAAATAACTGCAAGATAATTTCTTATTTCTTATTTGTAAATGTAAAGACAAAAACTTTGAATTCAGTGCTTTGGGCATTTAGGTAATTATATATATATATATTCATGTAATATTTTAAGTGGTTTGAAAGGGCTATCACCTAACAGAAAGTAGAGTCCTCTACTAAAAACTGACTGAATTTAAGACTGACGGTTCCCATATAACCTTCTTCTGCCAGATGATATGAGGAAGGAAGGGAGGAATCCAACAAATCTGATGTATTGATCCAAAAAGGGCTTAGTAGGAAGATGCTCCAAATTTACAGCAAAATGGGAGAGGTTAATAAAATCTTCTGGTTCAAAACCCACATTCATCATCATACCACTTTGATTTAGTTAAAACAGGAATACATACCAACATCCTCACCACACTTCCACTTTTCTGACAACTCATTCACCTCAGTGATTCCATGTGAGAGTGCTTTGGAAACATGGAAGGCACTACAGATTCATTGAATCAATCTGAAAATGGTATTAGAAGTTCATTTATCAACATTTTACTATCAAACTGGAAGGATGTTCTAGAGGTATATTGGCCAACGCTGTGGATGATAAAATAAAAACAAGGTCATTATAGTTTTATACAGGGTGAGTTAAAGAGATAGGATTTAAACTCAAATATAGAAAACTGAATAAATTATTTGGAATAAGCAGATTCAACTGGAATGCAAGCTTTTTCACATATGCAGGAATAATCAAGACCATAAACTGAGGAATGACTGGCTGTGCAACAGTTCTGCTGAAAAGCACCTTGTGGTTATAGCAGATAACCAGCCAAACCCAAGTCACCAACCTTGTGATGCTGAGAAAAAGTATTGTATATATGTGTTCAGAGTGTCATTTGCAAGCTGCACAAGTTCTGGTACTACTGCTTTGTCTTCTTTGGCTGCCTGTATCTCATTAGGGGTCCCATCTGTACCTAATGTCTCATCCACCCAAAGGGTCCTCTGCGTACGTGTAGACCAGTTGATGAAAATGTCAAGGGATAGGAAAAGTCAGAGACAGGAAAACTGCAGCCTCTGAGAAACTGCTCCTGGTGAAGTCAGAGTAGTTTAATTTAGAAAAAAAAGACTAAGAGAAATTTACCAAAAGTCTTGAGATACATAAGCTAGGTACACAGAAACATAAAATCTAGGTACAAAGAGAGAGAAATCAACTGTGCCCTGTGCCTGTATCAAACACATGACCACTGAAGAAAGCCCTGAGGGTGTTGAGGCACTTACTCCACTGGAGTTTCAAAGAACAGTTTGAACAAATATCTGTCAGGATCTATAACTGTCTTTGCATTTGATACATGGTGTCTTTCCCTAATCTATTTTCCTATTACATTATCTGAATTTTAACAACAATCTAAATTTTCTATACCAGGAGAGTCCAAACTGTAATAGGGTACAGCCAAAAATTCCTCCAAGTGTTCATGGTCAGGAACTGCCACTAGTGCCACAGGAACAATTGCCAGCAGGTGACCAGAGCACAGCAGGATCTTTTAGAGCATCTGCTGCCATGTTTCTCACTTCCTCTTTGCTTTCTTGATGAAGTAGACAGCAATCTTTTCTATCTGTCCCCAAGTTACTCTCTAAAGAGACAGTGACAAATGGTGAATTCCCCATTAGCTACTAGTGGCATTTCACTATCCAGGAACTCACACTGGGATATTTATAAATGAGCTTTCAAGTCAGTGAACACAGCATCTTGAGGTTGCCTAAATTCCAGTCATCACTTGACACAACTGCAAAATTGCCTTTTTATTTTCACCAGAAGAAAGCAGAGATCAGTTTGAAGATGTGATCTGTATTTTTGCCTGCCTAATATGTTTGGGTAATGTCATTTGACCCAGGGGAAAATACTATTCTTTTATTAAGTGCTTGTAGCATTTCGTCTTCTTCCTTATTTTGCCCTGTAAAGCTGTGGGTATTTCAGCAATATAGTATCTTGGATTCTTGAGAAAAAAATAATCTAACATCTGGGGGGAGTGGGGGGAAATAATTGGTTAAATATTGAAAAAAGGGGCAAAACTTGGAAAGTTCAAAATTACTACAAAGCACAATAGTGGAGCTGTATGTTCTTTTCACAGAACATTTGAACCAAGAAATACTTTAATTTTTTAATTAAATTTAATTTAAAAATTATATATACATATATATTTGTATTTGTTTTCCATGCATACTTGCAGGCCTGTTTATATATGCACACTGCTGAAATATTTCTACATTTTTCAGATGTGCATATTATTTATACATTAATATATATGTATATTATGCATCTCATTTCAGTTCAATGCTGGCTCTCTAATTTGAGATAAACACAATTCCATTTAGTCTTCTTTTACATCTATAAATAGTGCAGATATAAGAGGGTTTCACTCTCATAAAAATTTTGTAAGCAAAGACTAAGGTAAACATGGATTTTTCCCCCTCCCTTTATTTTGAGTTAATGATTTTTTAAAAGAACATCTTTGTCCTAAATCAAAACCACACAGCCTGTCAATAGCTTTCGGTGATTTAGAAAACAACTGTGGATCATATGGCACTCAAAGGAAGAATGAGTTCACTGAAACTACTGCCAAACAGAATTTTGGAAGCAGAAATAGAACTGGGTAGGAAGTGGTTTTCCTGTCCCGCGAAAGTTTTCGAGATCTCGGTTCTCCCGTTATGCCTCAGAATGAACCCAAGACCCACCAAAGATGAGAGAAGGAGAAAGATAAAGCCCATCAGGCTGAACAGGTAAGCCCACAGCATCCTTATTCAAGTGGCTGGTTGGGTAGGGCACTTCCCCAGGAACAGGAGCACCAAGGTTGGGCTCCTGTTCTGACCCCAGCCTGTGTCCTGAACCTTCCGCTGGTAACTGAGGATGTTCAGGTCATGTCAACTGCACATTGGACTGGCAGCACAATCGGTTACTAGAGTTTCAATTATTTTGTTGCAGATATCTTTTTTGCCCACCAAATTTTAGTGGTAAACTGCTCTTTTCAACAGAGAGGTTTTCAATTCTGGGAAATCGCTGCCCATTTTTAGGTCTTACAGAAATAATTTTACACTCATTGTCCAATGAAGAGGATGAAAAATTTTCTGTTGGTGTTCTAGTGGCTGCACATACATAGAGATAAGATCTTGGGCCCAAATCCTCAAAGGCATCTACACACCTAACTCCCGCTGAGACGAAGACCAGACAAAAAAAATAAAGTTAAGTTTGGGTATTGCCACTGCAAGCTTGCAGACATATGGGACCTGCAATAGAATCCAGATGGACTGTTTCTCCCTCAGTGTTGGAACCATAGCTGTACACTGGACTGACTTTGGGGCTTTGTCAGTCATATGCTGGGGATGATGGAGAACCATCCTGTCCTGAAGAATCATCTCAGAGCTCCTTGCAGCTTCAGAAGGGTTGTCTATGCTGTACAAGAGTACTGGATGAAAATAGCTGGCCCAAGTCTGTCCACACTGCCATATCTGCACTGCTATTAATATTTCAAAAGAGTGACACCATTGTACTTCTTTCTACTAAAGGCTAATTCTGAACTTGTACTGCAACCTAAGCATCCACAATGCACAGAGGAGCACACGCAGCTCCTCCCCTCTGCTAATTCTGCCAGCTTGAAAATAGAATAAGCACAACGAAGCCCTCTGACAACAGAGCTGCTATAACTGCACCATGAAGCTTCCAGTTATGGCGCCTGGATATTCAAATGCAAATGTTACTCTGGAACTGTATTAAGAGAGAATAGCAGCACTTCCTCTGTCCTCCCCGTATCAGAGTCCCCAGTTTCAGCCATTGCAGTGCAGAGCTGAGGAAGGCAGCCCATCCGTCAATAGCAAGCCTGACTGCAGTTGATCTGCTAGATCCCTGCTGCTTCTTTTCCGGTGACATCACTGTTTCATGTCTCTGGATTTCTGCTAACAAGCCATGCTCACGACTCGGCTGCAGCAGAGGGCGCTGGCCTCAGGCAGTAGTTCGGAGCAGCGCTAACGCCGCAGGTAAGAGCAGTGACTTCCGGAGAAGCAAAGCGAGATGGGTTTGCCCTCCTTTTTTGTTTGATATCATTTCGTTCCCAAATCCCTTGATGCCCAAAGACGACTGGATATTTTAAACAGCATCGTTCTCACAAAGCAGAAAGAGAACAAGTGGTCTGCTGCACAGCTGTGTTCAAACCCACCCACTGTACGCAGTCTAGTTCAGCCTTACTTTCTTATGAGGGTAATAAGTGTGCACACAGAATGAAATTAAGAACCCTTCCAAGTTCCGGGCCAGGTGCTGGGCAGATGTACAGGGAGGGGGTGGAGGGATAGTAGGGAAGCACTGAGAAGAAGTCTCTTCTCATAGACCACCGTGAAGCTGCAAAGCCCCTGCAAAGAAGTCTCACTGAGACCTGTGACTTACCTGGGAGCCCACAGCAGAAAATGGGAGATGGAGACTTCTGCTCAGCAGAGGAGTCAGCCTTTCCACACCCGTCTCCATTCAGTAGTTATTCCATTGCTCCTTTCTTTTCATGCACAGAACTGCCCACTACAAGTGTGCCTCTTCCTCTGAGTCAGGCTCTGACACTTTGCAGAATGACTCTCAGAAGTCAGCAAGGGGATAGATTTGTCTCCTGGTAGCTGTTACTGACTTTTATTAGTACCTCGTTTTCAGACGGTGGTATGAAAAGAGATATCTGAAATCTGCATTTGGTTGTTCGCAGTCAATATGTAGACTTCCACAAGTGAGATTTGAGTCATGTAAAAAAAATTGAAGCATTGAAGACTACACCTACTTTTACACATTCATTATATAGTCCAGATCATCACTTTCTGTTAACTACTAAAATTGAAATTTGCAGTGACTGATTGAGCTTCCAAAGAGAATAGAAGTTAAGCTGCTCTGATGAAATGTCCATGTAGTTCATTTGGCATCATGAAATGCATTGATATTAACACATTTTACTATTTTGGGTGAATGTATTTTTAAAGCCATTTAAAATAAAAAGAAGGAAATATGGAAATGGTCAGAAAATATTTATCCTCAAGTCCCAATCTTTAAACTTTTAACTTCAATATTTTTTAAAGTTGTTTCTTTTCTAATTTGTTTTTTGTAGTTTAAAAGAACAACAATGACATCCAGTGGCTGTAAATTTGTCCAGTATTTTTACTTCTATATTGGACACCACATCCAGTGTAGAAAATAGATTTGTGCCTCATAAAAATTTTAAAATAATATATGAGCTTTAATACATGCTGAGTAGAGGTGCAAAGCCTTAACATGTCACCTTGAGACACTTTGCAGTAGATGTTGTTCTGAAATGTACAAATGTTCATAAGACAATTTTTTGGTAACGTTGAAATAAGTACAACGAATTTGCTCTAGAACTCTGAATCCAATTAAAGTTGGAATAAAATTAGCACATGCTTTTTAAAACTACTTTACATCTATAAGGTTTTATTAGTAGCAGTCCTTTCTTTCCTGCCTCCTATGCCTGTTTTGTGTATTTAGAAACCAGGAGTACATGGTAGCTTTTCTATAATGGTATGGACCATACCAGCCCTAAAGACAGATATGTTAAGGATGAGGAATGTCACTTATCATTATCTGTCCCTTCCCTAAGAAAAATAAAATACTTATTTCCATAAATATTGGGGAGAAAAAAAGTAAATTGAGGAAGTCAACATTCTTTTCCAAGGTTCTGTGAACCAGGATGCAAATCAGGGGAAGCCTCCCAGCCTGAAGGTGCATTTACTAATGCAATTTAATTTTCACTGCTGGCAAAGATTCAAAAAGAATTAATTAAAATTATATAGGAGTTTATTTGAACAAATCTTTTTTTAGCATATCAATAGCCAGAAGACTCTAGGAATAGTACCACCCTCTTTTTTTTTCTTCAATGGACAGTTTTTCTTCTCGTTTCTCTTTGTACCTGCACAGTCCAGCTTGCAGCACCTACTACAGTAGGCTTCCACACCTCCAG
Source organism: Phylloscopus whistleri (assembly GCA_017589585.1). Lineage (NCBI taxonomy): Eukaryota > Metazoa > Chordata > Aves > Passeriformes > Phylloscopidae > Phylloscopus > Phylloscopus whistleri. The sequence goes on along the minus strand of JADMLD010001389.1, from coordinate 3,424,830 downwards.
CTCAGGAGTCACTGGGGTGACCCAGTGCCACTCATTACCAGAGAGCTGCAGAAGCCCTGTGCAACACCAGCTACTGGTGGCATTCTCCATCTCTGGCTCACACAGCACACACCACCTCAAATCCCTCTCCTGGTCTCAGACAGCTTCAGGGCTCCCAAGCTCCTGTTCTGCAGTAGGTAAATCACTTTGCTTCAGGAGCTGGAAACAATCTAGGAACTTCCCCAGGGAGCCAGACAGACCTGGACTTGCAACAGGGAATGCATGGATTTCAGTTAACCATCAACATTTAAGGCAAAGATGGATTTATGTGGAGGGAAAGGGATTCAGCAATCTCTCCTGTGGCCAGTAGGATTTAATGAGACAGCTCTTGCTGTGGAGATTTCATTCCCAATCTAGCAGCCCAGCAGGGATGAGTTAATAGGTGGGCTTCTATTTTTTGTTACATAGTCATTCTCCTTTCCCTCAGTTTAGCTTCAAGTTGTGCATGTCAGTACATTTGAGAACAGTAAAATCAGTATGAAAAATTACCTGTTCTTAAAAAAAAAAAAAGTTACGAAAGAATAGAGATGCTTCTCTTCTGTCAAGACTAAGCCTGTACTTTGTGACCTGTGAGATTTTCTGTATCACCAGTGTATATTATTTTCTCTTATCTGTCTGTATTTGGAAAGGGTTACAAACAGAATGTTTTTACACTTTGAGAACTGTACCTGGATTGACATATCATCTGCACTAGAAATTAATCAAACTAATCTCAATCTTTTTCTTCTTGCTGGTGGTGCCTGACAGCTTCTTTCTCCCAGCATTACTTGGAATTATTTACTTGCTTTTATCAACAAATTTCCCTCCATAACCTTGAAAATATCTACAGTCAGAAACTGAAATTGTGGCAGTTAATTTTAAGAGATATGGAATGTATAGCTCTTTCTCTTAAATGGACTGGCATGATAGTTTCTCAGGCAAGGAAATGCATTTGCAATCTTCTCACCTACAGAGATTGGAGAGTAATGGATGCTTCTCCTGGTGTAAAATACATTTGCAAATCAAAGAGAAACTTGGCTCTTGATTTCTTACTGACGTGGTATTCATGTCTCGTGGTGAAGTCTCCTCCCAACTGTATATAGGCTGCAAGTCTCCATAGGAAACAGGGATAGACTTGCCAAGGATTGTATATGGCTTGATGGGATTGAAAGTGTCATTACTGAGGAAAACTACAGAGTGAAGGGAGGAAAAGGCTTGTTGATTTGCAATGTGATCTTCCCCTCTCTAGTGACCTGCCTTTGCTGCACACATTGATCAGTGATGAAAAGCAAAGGCAAAATTAGAATAAAAGTGTTCTAATTATCAAAGCATGTGTACCAAAACCTTCATTTTTACATTTTTACAGACAATGTTTATGTATGTATACATATGTTTATGTTACTATAGTGTAAAACATGTACAAAAAATTATACTAAAGTTTAGAGGTATAAAGGGCCTAACTGTAAAATGATGCAGTCTCTGACACTGCGTAAATCTTGCAGAGAAAGAAAATTCTTCATTAGTTACACAGAGCACAATTCCATCATTGTTCTGCATTATCCCTTATTTGAGACCAAAATGAAGCCAAAAAGAGAAATCCCTGTGGATATCAACTGTCATCATTTTATTGCCTTGAGTGAAATCAATTTACAGCTATCATTTTTAGAGTCTCTGCCACATCCACCACTCACACTGGAGCTCACCTCCTTTCTCCTCCATCTCTTCTGCTCCCTGACTTGCCCCCAGGGTACCTGCACCCTGGAACAGGAGGAGCAGCACCTCTCCCAGCAGCCAGCCAGTGTTTGTTATGGAGGGCACACTGAAGTCAAAATTTGTGGTTTTGCATGAAGCACTCCAGCAACACGTTTCACTGGGGAATCGCCTAAGTGGCTCCCCTCATCAGTGGGAGCCATGGGCTAGTTTCCACGTGCATCAAAAGAAGAATAACTATTCTGTGAAAACAGAAGATTAGTTGACTTCACTTGATAAAATATGTGCTCTCTCCCCCCTTAGAAAGATAAAAAAAAAAATCCATGAATACTCGCAGACACACAGCAGCAACATTTCACTTTTTATTATTGTCATTAGTATTACTTTTGAGCTTGTAGTCCAGGCAAGGCTGAGGAAGAGAATTTTGCAACCACAGAGTGAGAGTCACATTCCCATTCTAACAAGTTTGCAATTTAGAGGCAGCAGATGGACCCAGACAGATGGCAGGGCACAGGCACTATGAGACACAACTGATCTCACAGCATCCTCCTGCCTAATGTTGCTGACCTTGGGTAAGCCTAATGGCCAGGTTTGGGATGGTATTTGAAGAACAGGAAAATCAACATCTGGAACTTACATCCCCTTGTAATAAAAATAAGAGATAATTTAGGGGCAGAAATACATATATAAAAATGTGCATATATTAATCACTTTTCTCAGATTATAGTGATATTATATGTATTATGATACACATCAATAGACAAAATTTCATGGAATCATGGAATAATTTGGGTGGGAGGAACCTTTAAAGGTTATCTAGTCCAACCCCTCTGCCATGAGCTCTAGGCCAGCTTGCTCAGAGCCCTGTCCAATGTGGCCTTGAATGTATTCAGGGATGTGGCATCTACTGCCTCTCTGGGCAATCCATTCTTGTGTTTCACCCTCTTCATTGTAAAAAAAATTCTTACTTAAACCTGGTCTGAATCTACCTCAGTTAGTTTAAAACCACTTCTCCTTGTCCTATTGCAACAGGCCCTACTAAAAACCTTACCCCTATCTTTCTTGTAGGCCCCTTTTAGGTGCTGGGAGGCTGCTGTAAGGTCTTCTCAGGGCCTTTTCTTCTCCAGGCTGAACAGCCTCAGCTCTCTCAGCCTTCACAGGACAGGGGCTCCAGCCCTCTGATTGTCTTTGTGGCTCTCTCCTGGACCCACTCCAACAGGTCCATGTCTTTCCTGTGCTGAGGACTCCAGAGCTGGGTGCAGCTCTCCAGGTGGGTTCTCAGGAGGTCAGAGTAGAGGAGCAGAATCACTTATTTTGTTCTGCTGGCCACTCCTCTTCAATGAAGCCCAGGAAAAATTTGGCATTTTGAGCTACAAGTGCACATTACTGGCTCATACCCAGATTTTCATCCACTAGTACATCCCAGTCCTTCTCAGCAGGGCCACTCTCAATCTCTTCATCCTCCCATCTGTGTTAATACTGTGGGTTGCCCTGACCCAGGTGCAGGACCTTACACTTGCAAAATTTAGGATTCCTGACATCAGTTCCTGCATAAACATGTCTTTGGGCTCCCACTACCATTTTATTATTAATTGTCAAATCTAAGCAGTTTTCTCTGTCAAGATAATCATCAAGTTACCTGGTTTTATGGCACAGAGAATAAATGGATATACAAGCTATCATCAGTCTATATTCTTTGGAGGGCTCTTATTTTTAAAAACAAGTTGTTTTCTTAAAAAGGTACAGTTTAATTTGTTTGTGATATGAATCATTAAAAATACTGTAAAAGTAAATCTAAAACATTTTAAAAGTCCTTTGTCCAGTCTTTGTACATTTAGGTGCCCTTTAAGCAACTCTATTTTAGCAGGTTTGTTGATAAATAAAATCATCTGTGAATTAAAATATTTATTTACAAATACAAATTAATCACTTGAAAACAAGCTTCTTAATCATAAACCTTTGCTGTGAAATCCACATAGGTTATTTTTTGTGTTCACTTGCCCTAAAACAAAAGAAAATTATACTCAGTTCACTGTAATTAGTTTGGTTAGCCTCATCTTGTTCAAGCATATTCCTAGAACACAGACCTTAAGGTTAATATGTTAACAGCCTTCTAATTTGTAAAACAGTGTTGTATTTTAGCATGTAAAAGCCTGGCTAATGGAAAAAGAAAACAAAAACAAAAACTAAAACAACCCTAGTTTTCTTTTGATTTCTCTATGTGCTGCTGTGGAATTTATCAAATCTTCCTTTTTAATGAGGAAACCCAATTCTGCCCATACCCAAACTAAAATTATGATCTCACTTGTAACAAAAATAAATGTGTATTTTATTTCAAGACTGCTCACTGGTCTTATTTCTTTTAATGTAAAACTTGACTGTGGATAGTGCAGAGGTGGTTCTCATTCTACTATTTAAAGCTAGACTTACTCCCCTTCTGAGGTTATCTTGATTAGCTGGGTAGCTGTGAAACCTGAGCATTCATACTGGAACTTTGAAACAGGACAGATTCTTAAAATTTTCAGTATAAAGCAATCCCAAAACACCACTGTTACCAGCCAAGAGAGCCTAATCCTTTGAGTGTGTTATCACTATAAAGGAAAATAACTTCATCCCAGCCAAGAGAAATAGAAACTCTTTGTAGTAAACTGGAGAATGCATCTGAATCTGGTGATAAACAAAAAAACTCACAGAGCAATTCTGTATTTCAGGTTTGGTTTTTTGAATGGATCAGGTGATCTGCCCAGGTAGATACACATAGCATGAGAAAAGATGTCCCTGATCATCTAGGGAAGGACAAAGCCCTGGAAAACAGGAACACCAAGAAGAGGCCAGTTACAGGTCCCACAGCCATTGCTCTGCTCAGCAAGAAGAGCTCTGTTGAAGCTGAGAACTGCAGTGAGTTAGCATGCACAGGGCAGGGATCTTGAGGACCCTGGAAAAGTGGGAAAGACAAGACAGTATTTTTTGGAGCCTGGTCCAAGACAGCTTCAGTGTATTTTAATCAAAGAGGAATATGGCTTTCTTCTATTTTTTTTTTTATTTTTTTTCTTCTTTTAAACTCTGGGGGACATTGTAATCCCCAGTTTCTCTACATTCAGTCTTGCCTTGCTGCAGACTGAGAACTGGTGTGATCTATTGTTAATGTTTGAATGGATTTCTGTTTGGGGTGGGATACCAAATGTAGGCCTGCTGAGCCACAGAAAATAAATAATGGACAGGAAAACTTATTTTCCAGGCTGAAGTGAAGAGGGATGGGGAGTAGAGGTTAGTGAGGGAGGGGCTGGAAAGGTAGTTGGTTAAGATTTATTTGGCAGACATGTACAACTATCCTGTTTGAGTTGTATTTGAATTAATTAACTTCATCTGTGTAAACTGGGTCAGTATCCTGTAATTTCCTAAGGGTATGGCAGTATCAGGAAACTAAGTAGTCAGCAAGCTGGTTGAATAGTTAAAATAACTGATTTACAAATAGTTCCAGGAATAAAACCACTGAGTTTCATTTCTGATGATTTATTGGGCAATATAGGAAAATTTATCTTACCTGAAAAATGTCCTTTCTGTAAGAGGGGAAGTCCGCAGCTCCTTGGGTTTTCCTCTCATACTTTCCACTCTCTGAAGGCAGAGCCAGGCTGGTCAAATGAGGCCATACATCAGCAAATCTCACCAGTTTCCAGTGCAACTCCATAGAAAGTAGTCCTTTACAGCTTAATTCACAGCTAAGCTGATAAGGAAGAGAGGGGGAAAAAATTTTTAAAAAGAACCACACAATTCCTGCTGGCAAAAAGTTTAAACTTCCCTGACAACTGCTTTTATGTTCCATAGCTTCTCTGATAAAATATGAACATCAGGGAGATGGAGAAAGCATTTATTACCACATCATAGTTTGCAAGTTTGCCTAACTCAGTACTGTCCTTCTTGTGCCAGGTGGGTAGATGAGGTTTCCAGTTTTGTTGCTAGAAGAAATTAAATGCTTGCAACCATCCTCCTAGGAAAAACTACAGGTGTAAGACAATACAGTACTCATTGGGTGTCGGGGAATACAAGAAAATGGTGAATGCAAAAAGTGTGTCTTGCTGCCCTCCCTTTAAAAAAGAAGAATATCAGTTCAGAGACAGCATGTAAAATGTGCTGCTGCCTCCAGATAATGGCAGGATATGAGGAGGTTTGCCTGTATGGTCTTGAGACCTTAAGATTATCGTGAAAAAAAGTTTTATATGTTTCTGTGCATGTTGGAAAAGAGCTTCCTAGTCTGAAGGCTTCTGTGGCTCATGAGGAAAATCCATAAATATTTATAAGAGAGAAAGGTATTGCTGGCTTTTAGAGCTTTGGCAAAGTACTAATTTAGTCACCCAGTAACTGGAGTCTTTCCAGCAGATTGTTATTTTAATTTTTATTAATGAATAGGATTACAGATTATCATGATGTGAGATTTCTGAATGAGATATTTTGTTTACTTGCTTTTTAGGGTTTTTACTGACATCATGGTTTCTCAACGATTTTTAGAGGATTTTTTCCAGTGTTTGTGGGTTTGTGTGGTTCATATGTGGCTAAATGGAACATGAAAGGAACAGTTCTCTTAACTAGTACTCCTTCTCCTAGGTAAGACTGTAACCTTAAAATACAGTGTTTACTGTAAAGATGATAAGGCTGAAAGCCTTCAAAGGAGAAAATTTAGCAGAATTTCAGAAAGTAAAAGAAAAGATAAATAATTGCATATTCAGTGAATTTAATTTCCAGCTACGAACCCTTTTCATTAGCAGAGGTTTGAGAAGCCTTGTATCTGCTTTTGAGAACTGCTCTGAGGCTTTACATAGTCTATAGTGATCTAGAAACTGAGCTCATTTATCACCTGCAGTAAATAAAAAAAAATCTTTTTATTTCTAACTATTGCTAGATAAATGAGAGAGATTGATAAATTCTTGTCTATCCTGTCTGCTGGTTATATTCTCAAGGCTGAAAAAAATGTGGTGAATCCATGTGGATAGCCTGCTTTAGTTCTTCCTCCTCTATCTTCTTAATTTTTTCTATGTAAGAGGAAAATTTTGTGGATACACAACCAAGAAGAAATTTTGAGTGCATCCTGCCTCTCAAAGGAATTACAATATGCAGGCAATATTTTCCTTCATCTTACGCCATCTTGCTTTCTTCACAGACTCCAAACACAAGGACAAAATGAAGAGCCTTGAAAATTAATTTTGAAGATGAATGACCAGAAGTTTCCCTATTTTGTTTTTTTTCAGCAAATCAAAGCTATATCAGCAACAAGCTACACGGTCTTGCAGATGCAGACACAGATGTAGAGGCCTCTGAACTACTTCCAAAACTGGAAGCAGCGCAGTCACCACATCAACATGATGCCCTATCATAATTAACTAATGGCTATATGGCTGCCACAACCCCCTCAAATATTGTGCACAGCTCTATGCACCCTAGACAGATTGTATTTTTGCCAAATTTTTTGGCTGTGTCTATCTGTGCACTCTCTCTGCAGTGCATGATGCTAATAATGCTGCACAGATATGTGAAAAAAATGTATAAATCCTTGCTAAAAATGAAACCAGTGCAAAACAAACCGTGGATAAGAATAGGTTAGTGGCTCATAGCATTCCTCTAAGATATGTTTCTTCAGTCTAATTTAGAACAGGCTCTCAGGAGCAGTGATAAAAGAAACAACATAATTAAATATTAATTAAATATTTATTTATTTAATTAAATATTCACAGGTAATTTTTCAGATTTAAGCCTTGTTTCCATCTATTTTCCCTACTGTTCTGTGATATTTAGTGGTTTGTGACCACTATGACAAAACACCTCAACATATGTTCAACAGTAACCTGTGTGCATGTCTACCATAAGATCTTTTTCACGTCCTGCTAGAAAACTGCTGAGCATCCTGTCTTTCAGTTTTCTCTGGTCTTTCGGTGATTGCTGAGCACCTCTACTCTCATTTTACCCTTTTTTTTTTTTTTTTTATTTCCCTCAAAGAAGATCTGAGAGCATATCTAAAGGAGGTAAGGAGGTAAGTTAATAAGTTACTACACTCAGAGGATTTTTTTAACTCAAATTGGATGAATGAAAAATTGGTTGGATTAACATACTGAAGAAATTAATGCCTGTTCATTATCAAAGTGCAAAAGTATACTGACTACAGTTTTGCAGTTTGCAAGGGGCTGAAGACCTGTCCTGAGCCTGATAAGCTTCATTGTATATTCTGGTCTGGAGGGTGGTGTCAAAAATGCCTAATTTGGAGATGATGCACAAATTGTGGCAAGTATATTAGAGGTCACAATAAAAAGTTTTAAAAAAAACCCTGACAAGCTGGAGGAATGATCTGAAAAAAATAGGATGTGTTTCAATAAAAACTAGCAGAAAATACCATGGTTAGACCAAAAAAAAAAAGCAGTAGGAAAAACACACTCTGAGAAAAAAACACCAGTTACACAGAAGATGATCAAGATATTGTGGGGGACTGTGAGTTGAAAATTAGTCTTGATTTAAAAATATTAAGAGGAGGTACTGGGACAAAAAGCAAAGATAGTGCTGAGAAATGTTAGGTAAGCTTTCCACTCTGCTTAGCTGAAGTACTACCTCCACTTTGTGACAGCAATCCTCAAAAATGGATGTGAACCAGGAGGGCCAGTCTGCAGTAGAGCAGTGATAATCATTGTGAGCTTGGTCATATAAATATTAAGGAAATACTAAAGTAGTCTTGGGGAAGAATACAAGGAAAAGGAAAGAATAACTTGAATGATGTCACACGTGGATAGAGAAGGCAGAAACATTTGGCTTAAATTAAAATAAGAAAACTTTGGGCTGTATATTGGAAACACACTAGTGGAAGGATGATAACTGACCCCCTGGACAATTCGGAGTGCGTGTCTTTGCTTTTGACTTTGGAAGTCTACAAGAACAGGCTGAACATGAGAATCAGGAGTTATTTCCTACAGGGGTTTTTCCAACACTATTTCTTTGGGTTTTTTCTGTGACATATTTGCTATAAAAAGAAGCTCTTTAATGAACTTCCAATTAACAAGCAAGAAAGATTAAAGTTTATTATATATTGGCAGATTTACAGATTGATGTAATACAGATTCATGTTTTAGTGAGATTATACTCCAATTAATGCTGGGGAAGTACTCCAGGTCAACATTACAAAGAGCAACAGAAAAATACTTTATATTTTACCATCTTTTTGGTTATATTGTCATTTAAAAGACTGATGGGAATTGAGAGTTAATGGTCTTTGTAAAACTCATTTTGTTTGCAGCTGTTTTGTTTCTGTTTGATACCCATGCTAAGCCTTTGAAGCGAGTGAATACAATTAAGTTACAATCTTCTGTATCGATTACCTCTTTTTTATTTTAAGTAAATCCTTTTAGTTTGTGCCATTCCGAAGATACGGGATAGTGACTCAACCAGGTATATCCTTCTGAATTTCATTATCTTTCAGCATGTGTTTTGGTATAAAATAAATATATATGGATTTTAATTTATCTTTCCTTTAACTTTAGTGAAAAAAGCTTTTAAAGACTATAAAGGACACTGAAGGTATATCCTGATATCTGATGGAAATCAGTGGGGTTTTGAAAAAAGAAGAGTGCTTGAATTTGATCACCGACCCTGTCCACAAAATTGTATTTACCTACAACAGTTGTGGGTTCCAGCAATTCTCGTGTTCACCAAATAAACTCTGAGGCCAGTGTTTACTGAAATAAAAAATATGATCACAGTAGTGGTAGTCAAAGAAAAATTTGAATATTGCTACAAAGGAGAGAAACTCAAAGTAACTGGGAACAAATTACAAATACATACCATATCTCTCCATTTGCCCTAACCTTTCTTTTGACCACTGGTTATCTGTGTTTTACCTTAACTCTCCCTAGGTGCCATATAGGTCTTTCATATGGTTAGTGTATGGTTAGTGAATCTACAGAGGAAACAGGAGAAACTGAGATGTTGTGAAACTTATCTTCATTGCAGGACCTTACATTGAGATTGTAGAATTTGAGAACAGAGTACTGTAGGTCATCTGTTTACCTGAATTCTTGCTTATCTGTCTTTATGTCAGGTACTCAACCTACTTTTCCTTCTTCTGCATTCACAAAATAAAAGTAATTGGGAGAGATCAGTGCATAGATTGAAACTTGTGACTGAGCCCTATTTCAAAAGGGAAGGATGGAAAAATGGCTGGAAGAGAAATTAATCAGTGAATCAGGTAAATAAATAATTTTCAGTTCAAGGAACCAATATGTGTTTGCCTTTTTCTGTATTGGTTTAAGTAGGGAGAGATTTTTGATATCCAGGTTGCAATTGTACAGTGAAAATAGTTCTGGTTCATTTTAATATCACCCACATAATTTAAAAATTCATGCACGCATGTGATTGTACCCATCCTCTGGCTGTAGACTTTGCCTTCACAAGATTAGATTACTCACAATCTCTGCATGATTTAAGTCCATCTGGAAAATGAATCTAGTGCAAAATCTGGCTGCCTCAAACCTGGCTGCTCTTCTAAGAAAGTATTGTTTCTTTGTGAAGTTCAGTGCACTTTTGCCATATGATCTCCATTGGCTACCGGTAGCCACTTGGGTGTTTTGACCTTTTAAGCTCTAAATAATTGTGTATTCAAGAGTTTAGCCTGCTCTTGTGTTATTGCTGAACCAACTGCAAGCAGCAAACATGCTGGATTCATTTTCTTCTACCAAAGAGAGAAATCTTGGCAAAGCACGGGCTGTGATACCTCGTTCAGACTGCAAACGTCATCTAGTTAGTCCTCACTTGGTCAGTATCCTGAAATCTTTACTGCTTTGGCCTTGATCTTCAAAAGATTGTAGTATTAAGCAAAATAAAAGAGCAAATATGATTAATTTTTAGAAAGGGCAGTCTATCTAAATCCTTTCTTTGATTTCTTTCTAATTGGGGGCCATAGGGCATTGCTTCACATTAAATGAGGCATCTTCTCTTATGCAGAATGATATTTTTTAAACATGCGGCTCCCTTAATTTAAAATCAGACTTATTCTGTACATGTTGTCTAAAATCCATAGGGTTTGGAGCATTTTTTCTCCAAACCCTTCCTCCACCTCCCCTCTCCCTGCCTGCATCAGGCATCAGTTTAATAAATGTAGCTCAAAGGAACAAGATGCAGTCTGAAGTTGAAGCACTTATTTCACAGATGAGATTGGCATGAGAAGGATTGAGATGAGGCACAAATGTCCTCTAGCTGCTATGCACAAAGATAATCAAGATGCAGCAAGGGCACAGGGAAGCTTAGAGAAGTCAGTTGCTCTGGTGAGGCTGCCAGCCTTCAGACTGATCATGACCATCTTGTTTCTGAAGAACCACTGCCAGAAAGGCCAAGGTGAACAAGCATGTTGACTGCTCTGATCTGTCCTTAAGCTGGGAATAGACAAGATCAAGATGCCACAACCAGTTTCCTGACAACCTCTTTTTTTTTTTTTTTTTTTTTTTGGTGTTTTGGTTTTGTTATTTTTTTTTTATTATTTTACTACTCTTCTATTCTCAGAGTAAGAAAGGTGAAGAATAGGCTCTAGTCCAAGAGTGTAAATGGATTTTTCAAAAGGACAAAACATAGTTCAAAAACAGATTAGAAGGATAACACACTAAACAATAGAAAGCTCTTTGTTGCACAGTGAAGAAGAATTGTACAGGAACATGACAAGACAACAAAACCAAGACTAAAAAAGAGGTAACAGCTAAGCTGCAAGGAGCATTAGATACTAGAGAGTGTCTGAAATCAAAGGGTGAAATGAGTTGTCATATAAGCTCTAAAAAGGGTAACAACTCTAACGTCTCACTAGGCACGTTAAATATTAGAGCTGTATTTCTGTTCTCATCTACAATATGATGTTGCCTTAGAAAGTGTTCATTTCCCTGGTTTAGGAAACAGAAATGGTTTTTAATGAAATATTTACCAGAGACAGGCTCAGTTCTATGTTTGCTTTTAAAAATGTCATCATTCACATTTGTTTTGACTTAGTATTTGCATAGCAACAGGAGACCATTATCCAGCAACAGGAGGCCATTATCCTGTTACAGTACTGTGGGGTCTCCAAGGTATATGGCAGAGGGGCTACTCCAACAGACTATTAATTTTGTTACTTCTTCTGCAGCTTTCTGTGCAGAGAAATTAGCAGCAGTACTAATTCACACAAAACCCATGTATGCAAGGGAAAGGACGTAATGTCAAATAGCATCCAAGACAATGGAATTTAACCTCTTTCACACTGAATCACAAATTTGGACAAAAATAGGAGAAACAGTCACAGTATCAGAGTAGTGAGCTGTGCAACCACAGGATATTAGCTTGTGCCAGAGACCACATTTTGGTACAACAAAAGTCAAAAGATTGACGTTTTTAACACTGAATATGAAAGCTACTGGAGCTGCAGCATTTGCCAATAGCATTGCTAAGCCATTCTAAATTCACTTATGAATTGGAGGCTTATAAAAACACAGAAACTGAGTGCACATATAGCAGGACACAGAACCACTTTTCCTCTCCTGCTGTGTTTACAGGAAAGCCAGCACTGGAATATGAAGTCAGGAAGTATTGCAGTGGGCACACACTGCCTCATCTCAGATTAATACACCTTACAAAAGTCTCATCAAATTCACCGGGTTTCTAACTTTCTATAATGGACATAATATCATAAGATTTGATATGTTGCAAGGCAGAGATTAACATGGTGCCTTGTACAGTGCCTATGATGAAACATTTTCCAAAATTCTGTGAACTTTTCTATTAAATCTATTGGCACCACTGTTAAATAATTGGCATATTAACATGACAGCAGAGCTTAAAGCCATGTGAGATAACTGTGCTTGGAATTTTAGATAAACAAAGCAGTGGTTGAGAGGGAAAATGGAGACATGGAGGAGTAAAGGGTCTTACCAAGGTGCCCTAAACTTTGTAATTCTTTTCTTGTCTAGCATATATCTTTTTGCACTCTGTGGTTCCCCCACAGACTGGAGAAGGGTTCCCAGGTGACATTGTGCCATGGCTGTTCTCTGTGCCCTGCTGACAAGCTGAGAAGTGACATACTTATTTAGGTAAGGACCATACTCACAGTGCGCGTTCGTCCATAAAATAATATCTAATTTGAAGAGAATTAGGATAAGAACAAGAAACATTGAACATATACACCAAATAGGGGACATCTAGCTTCTTTCCAGCTCTAAAATATGTGGTGCACAAGGGGAAGAGAGGACAGGAAAAATGAAAACCTGAAGGACAGAATCATTGAAGAATCACTGTCTTCAGTAGCCATATACTGTCTTTGTAATGGTTTAGGAAAATTGTTAGTGAAGTTATGTGACATGTTAGATGGGAAAGGGTAGAAGGACTGGAAAAAAATGGGTAAGGGAAGAAAAATAATACCATGACGAAAAATTGTTCAGAAAAAAATGCTTTGATCAGCAATGTGAAGGTATCATTAAATACATCTTATGCCTTTCATCTTAATTTTTTTGTGGAATTTTATTACCAGATGGAAACTTGCACCTCTTGGTACTGAGCCCCTGAAAGAATTAAAGGCTAGAAAACCCTGCTAGTCTTCATGCTGAAGACATCTGTTGATCTTTTGTTTTGATACCATTTCATATCATGTATTTTTTGAAGTTTCATGCCAGCCTAATTCTCTTTACACTGCTTTGTTTTCTCTTTCTATTTTCAGGGATTTATTTTTTATGGTAATTTTCCTTATAAGTTACTAATTCCTATATCCACAAAAGAGTAAACCATTTCATCAGGGAACTGAAGCTATTTTGGGTATAGTCTCCTACTGAAAGATAAACTTTCAGACATCTAAAAACTGGAAGGGTTCACAGTCTTATCCTGGTGTAATTTAGAACAGCTGCAGAGCAGTTCTAAACCAAGCTGTCCTGCCATTTCCCAGCAAGGAAATTCCTGGTATGACTAATGGTGGTATATGTGGGAATAATCAATGCAACATAGAAATAAAATCAATTCTATTTCAAAGTACCTGTCTGTCTGGCTATAATCTACTTTACTCCAAGACAGAAATATAGGAAATATATTCTTCTTAACGCAAGAAGACAGAGTGCTCTAAACAAAGGGTTTATCTTGCAAATTCTATGAGTCCCTCATGCTACACAAAATCTCCTGAAAGGCAGTGTTCCAGCACATCAGAAGCATGTAGTCCAAAAGGAAAAAAAAAACATACACACAGCAAAAATACCCTCGAAACCAAAAAAGAAAATGTTACCAAGCTTTATTGCCTTATTTTTGGGGGCAAAATGAGAAATTTTCATGTCAGGATAACTACCAGGTGTGCATGTTGGGAGCAGGAGACATGCCAATTCCTGCAGCATTGGTGCATGATGCTGGAGGAGCAGAAAGTAGAAAGTAAGTGAATATATTGGATCAACACAATTCGTCTCTGAAATCCTCTGCTGCAGCCTGAAAAACATTGAAAACCTCAGTCTGATTGCCCAGCACTGAAAATTCATGAAGCAGAAATTTTAGTCTAAAGATCTGGAGTAAAGTGGTCATTATCAATGAACATGAACTTGTAATTCAGTGCCACAGGGAGCTGTGATTATTTAGAACCCACCACAGTTGTGGTAATACACAAATTTCACTTGTCATTTTCTCATTAAAAGTGTCATTATTAAAATGCTCTATGGTTGCCATAGATGCATGGGTTTTTTTCTTCCGAAGAATGGCTTCTTAGCCACATGATGTAGAGACAAATGGAGACATTAGGGACGTCATGTGAGGACACACAGAAGAAAATATGGGAGGAGGCATGTGGAAATGGGTATTGTTGGGAGCACAGCAGGAGACACTCTTCGTTTCTCAGTACCCAAATCAGTAATTAACCATTTCAGTAACTGGCAAATAATTAAATGAGACAGAATTCCCTGAGTCCACTCTATTTTACCTGCACATTGTTCTGGTGTAAAAGAAAACTTATTGTACTTGGGGGTTTTTTACGTCATGATTCCCGAGGTAACTCCAGGGGTTAAAAGCAGTATTATCATGTTATATGTGGACACTTGAATTGAATTGAATTGAATTGAATTGAATTGAATTGAATTGACAGAAATATATGAAAAAACATGGCAAGATATGAGAAGTGATATCCCTGCAACACCAAACTGTGAACTGGGAGACAGTGAACCCATTCTAATCTTTAGTACTATTTCAGTCTGAATTTGAGTAATTTAATTCACATCTTTGTGAAACCTGTGCTTTCTTCCTCTGCTTCTTGGATTTTCTGCTTAAGAATATAGTTCTTGGGTGGTTTAACCATCTCACTAAATCTGGATATTGTATTTCTTATGTCAGATCTGTGATCTGACTCTGGCCTGCTAGTACTACTGTAATGTAAAAGGAAAAATAAAATAACTAAGAAAACTTATACTTAAGTATGCTAATGAATAAAAAAGGAACCATAAGCACATGGGATTTTTAAGTCATGACAAAAAACAACAAATCTCTTGTCATAACATGAGTTTACAAGAGAAAAGCGCATGAATACTGATTATGGTTCGTCTGTTTCTTCTTAAGAGATTGAGATACATTAATTCAAGATTACTCTACAATTTCCCATTCAATCAGGCAGAGCAATAATTACAATTCCATAGATGAAAATGTATTTGCTTTAGAATTCAAATTGTGTATATTGATCCCATGTGCTTGTTTCTCACATACATGTAAACGTACTGAAATGTTAAGACGATTTCCAAAAAATCCTCTGGGAAAATAAAGTAAGATCCAAGAAAACAGTAGTTCCTTAGCCCTAATTATGATCTTGAAAACTCTAGGCCCTAGTCCTAAATCCAGCTAAACTCTGTCTGTTTTTAGAGTTGCAGTATTTCATCTTGACAGGACAAGTCTCTTCTTCCAGGAGACCATTAGCTATAAGTGCAACTCACATTCTTTATTTCTGCTTGGATGGTCTTAACTTTAACTATTTTTAGGAGAAAAAGACAGTTAAAAGTTTTCTTCCATTTGCTTTGATGATATGTAGAAAAAGTCATTCCTCTCTGGAAATGTGAGTGTTGCTAGTTTCAGTTTAGTATCTGCTAATTTTCTTCAGATGAATGAGGATTCAGATGAAATGTTTTCCATCTTAATCTTTGGTTCTGATGGAAATATTTTTATTTTAATGGAATCTAATTTGGCTTACTACTTAACTGGTGTCCTTATATTAAAACTATGAATTTTCAGAAAACTCTTGCCTGTAGTAAAATATACAAACCTGTGATCAATTACAGAATACCTTAAAGGCACAAATCTGAACTGCTAAGTAAAAATTCTAGAAAATGGAATGTCAGACTCAAGTCAATAATTTAAAGCAAATTTATCTTTCAGAATAAAAATATTACTCTATTTCTAAAGTTATGATACAAAAAGTTTCTTAATTTAAGCACAGAAATGGTGATTAACATCCTTCAAGCACAAAGCGAAAAAAACCCAATTTTTTTGCAAGTGGTATCATTTAACCACTTTCTCAAGAATTAGATGTGCTACTTTTGTCTACTGTTTATTTTCTGAGTGGATTTCCTGATGCAGAATAACATGAAAGAAATTGTTTTCTAAAAATATAATAAAACAAATTTAGGAAAGGGACTGCTTATAAGACGCATCCATAAACACACAAGGATTAATGTGAAAATGTGTGGAGGCATTCAGTCTACTGAAACATTTTCCATATTGCCTATTTTTTGTCTTCAATATCAAAGACTTGGAATACTTTTTCAGAGTAATTATTGTTTCACAAGGAGGCTTTTCCTACTGATGCAGTAGTCAGCAATTTATAAATGCAGTCTCTGCTCTTCTGGAACACTTAGCTCGCGTGTTGCTGTCACTCACTTTGAGCTGCAAAAGCAAAGTAATTCTGAAGGAACCAAACAGATAATGTGCAGCTTACCTGGACATCCAGTGTGCAAAAGGAATCAAGTATGTTTTATTCAGACAACACATAATGCAAAGCCATCAAACAATTTCAACTTAGATTCAAAACCTTTGAGAAGAAAGAGGTATGACTGAGAGGCTGTGTTGTAAAACCCCATTTTCGGAAGCTTAGTACGATCAGATGAAAAATACCATTTGGATAAAGTTTCCAATGCTTATTGTCAGTCCAAAGATTTGGAGCGTGTGCTCGTGAGAATAGTTGGTAAAAGTCTATTCATTTACCCTAAGTGTTTTTCAGCTTTTTCTTGTTCTGCTGTCTTTTGTATTCCTCGCCCCAGTGAAATGAAGTGCTGTCATCTGTCAAAAAAATGCCAAATACATCATGATGGATGAAGTAGAAATATGAGGAGGAGTTCATACAATATGAGAAGGCGGCTGAATATGAGAGAATTGCTTATCCAAACTGAGGAGAGAGTGAAAGAAATTATTTTGCTGTGTTTAAAGAAGAAATAGTTACAAAACTAAACAATAAGTCTGTGAAATTTAATCCATGTGCATAGTATTATTTTTTCTGAGTGGTGTTGCAGTAACATATAAGTTTCCACCAATTCTTCTGAAAGATATGTGGGATATATGTGATATTATGAAATATGAGCTTATAGAGTTACACAAAAGAATTCCCAGTTTGCTTCTTGTTGCTGTTGTTTTTATTGGTTTATACCAACTGAAACAGTAGCTAATCAAAACCAAGAAAAAAAAAAAAAGTAACACAGGTTTGTTATTTTTAGATTCTGAGTTATACCTCTGGAAATCTTGGATGTTGAAGGACCCACATAGTACCTGTCTTTGTCAATACTAACAAAACTGCTGCTTATTTTATGGCAAATCCATAAAGATAAAGCAACAAACGTCCTCTTCTCAAAGGAAGGTAGGTATGAGATTGCTGACACCAGTCTGCAGTTAGGAGCTATGACCTTAGCTTGCCAGACATTATTAAATTTGCCATTATCTAGATGTTGCCACTATGCCAGTGAAAAGGAGATGGCAGAGAAGGTATTATTAGGACTCAAAACCATTGCAAAGTCAGTCACCTTGTCTAAGTAGGTCCAGATTTTCCTATTGTCAGAGAAATACAGAGAGATGAGAAGAGCATCCCTGTAAGGTAAGTCATCTATTAATAGCAACAGTATCTAAGGTAGACACTTGCAGAGAAATTTCATGTGCATAACCAGCTTCAACCAGATCTCTAATTTTTACCTGTTGAAAATAAGATGAGGTGACAGCCAGTCTACCTGTACAAGCTTTCAGTGTAATTTACTTTTGCTATGGGGTGCTGAAGTCTGTAATCCATCACATACATTTTATTTGAGATAGGTACAGATTCCTAAGGTATATATCTACATCTTGCAGTCAGACGTATTTGCATCACCATTCCATCTGATACCAACACTGATGTGAAATAAATTTCCACAGCTTTCCAGTAACCTGATTGGGACTGATGCTCCATTTAAAGGGAAAATAATACTTTAGAAATGAAAATAGCACCTGGTGTTTTTGAGACACTTTCATAAATGATTATCCTAGATAAACAAAGTCTGAAGTGATTTGAGTAGGCTGAGAATTCAGCTGTTTCTGCAAACCCAAATAACGCTTACCCAAGATTCTTGGAGGTATGGAAAACAGATTTCTAAGCTGCCAGGAAAATACAATTAATCGTTAAAATGTCATTTACACCAAAATCCTGAAAGGTGGTCAATAAGTCCTTGCTCTCCCAGTGAGGTATTAATAATTGATATTAATAATCCATTTTAGATTTGCAAGGAACATATCTAAGCTAGGGCAAAGCAGTTGGGGAAAAAAATAGAAAAGGTTAGTGACTTTCATACAGTATCCAAATGTCTGTAACAATCCGTGGTTAAATAAGTGAAGTTTCTGTTTCCTCTGTTGTGCAGCTGGAAAATGCTGCACCACCATACTGCTCCTCTGTTTCTGGCTAATGAACTTCACCAATGCAGGGAACATACTTGGGCTTGGTGATTACGGACTTGCAGAGACCACAAAGCCAGAACCTTCAATAGTTGTCCAGAAGTCCTCAAAGCCTATCTCATTAAATTTTCTAGCTGGGAGAAATGAAAATTGATTCCATTGATACAGAGATATAGTAGCACTCTCTGAACATTTGCCTGTGAAGTGCTGTGATAGGATTCTACAGTGTGCATGTTCATGTTAACAGCAAGAAATTGTTAATAAAGATGTTAATAAATGTTAATAAGTCATGTCAATAATAATTAAATATTCTATATGAAAAATACTTGCAACTATAAAATAGTTAAAATTGTATGTTGTTTTTTAAATTGTAGTATTGGACAAAGTTGGATAGATAAATAAACAGCAAGTACAAAACTTTATACTGTTATTGATGGCTGTATTTTTCTTCAGCTTTATGGAACACTAATGAGCTATGTCAGTTCTGTTGTTTCTCTCCCCTTTCCTAATGCAATTTGAGTATTTTAATGTGCAGCCTCTTTTTGTAATTTAAACTGATACCATTACATTGAGTGCATGACAGGGTCAGTACAGCACATCAAGCTAATTTATAGCCTCCGGCAATTACCAACTCCCAAAGTTTCATAGCAATGCCAGATTTCAGTAACACTTTCTTTTTCAAGCAACCGTCCATAGTAAGGCATTTATAATATATTGCAGAAGGCCATTAATTTTAAGTGTGTTTTTTTTAAGTTTTAAGGTTTTAAGTCTATTCAGCCAGTGTACTTATTGGTTGCAGCAATTCTAAACTGATATTTTACCAGGAGAAATAAATCCTGATCTCTCCTCTCTTATGGCATTATGACCCAAATGCAGGGGCAGAACAGTAAATTCTCACATGACCGAAACACTGCTCTCCTCGTAGATGTGTCCTAGAACTCAGTGACAGAAAGAATCCAATTTGTGGGGTGACATCTCGGCCCCACTAAAGTCAGTGACAGAATTCCCACTGACTTCAACAGAGGTTTTACTGATGCATTTCCTTGTCAGTGCAGTGGTTCTTTTTACTCTGTATGCTGGAAGGCATCGTCCTTCATGCAGTCCCAAACCACACACCATTTTTAGGATTAAAGACTGCCTTTGCTGGCTTTAAAAACTTTGCTCATTAGGTTTTTTACTCTCTTTTTTTTTTTCTTTTTTTTTTTTTTTTACTGATAGCCCCCATATATTCATACTCAGGAGGTATTAATAAAACACAGGAAAAGACAGAGGTTGTCAGCAGGACAGGGAGCACAGCTAATGCATGGCACACCTGGCTGATCTATGCATTCTTACCACCTATCATATCCTAATCAAATGCACATTGTGGTGACCTTGGCCAAAGGGCACCATCCTTTCCCTTTCAGCAAAGTGTAAATCCTTGTGATGCTGTTTCAGCTTCTATCCGTTGTACATGATTTGAGTTTTGTTTTGTCACAAATCGTAACTGCTTGAAGAATGCATTATCATCAAAATGAAATAAACAGGTGACTATATTTACGTACATTTATAGAGAATTATTTGGAGAGACAAAAAGCACATACTCAGATGCATCTATATGCACAGATAGAAATATTTAGCTACTCGTTGTCACACAGGGACGTTCTCTAGGTTTGCATTAATACCTGGTGGTAAGATTGCAGCATTTCATAGAATCTGCAAGTATGTAGTTCAAAATATTTACAGAACATACTTTTAAAACTGCCAGGAACAGGAAGGGTAGGTCTCAACTTTTGCTTGTGGGAGTTTTTTTTGTAATTGTGACCTTTTAAAGCAAAATATAAATTCTAGATGAACTGATGTCATAAAGCTGGCCAAGTAAGGAACTAATTTATATAAACTCACGTACAAGATATCGAGCATCTGGCTCTTGCTGTAAAATGCATAAAAAGCACCTAAACCCAGTATTTATGTTGGACACTAGAGATCCAGTTATCAGGCTTTACAGTGATTGCTGTCACTTTACTTTTTAGCTGTTCTTTATTATATATCTTCTACTGAGTCCTGGTTTTCCCCAGGTAGCTGGAATTCCAAGATTTTTGATCATCAATCAAGCCCTGTAGAATGATAGAAAATAAAATAGAACTCTTTTTGAAGCAGCTGATATATATGTGATTTCCTGCACTTCTCACATAAACAAAACTCCTTTAAACAGCTAAACTGACTTAAGAGGAAGAAGTGGAAGTTAAGAGCTGCAGCTGTGGTCCTACAGTGGAATCTCTCTGCATGAGACCATGGCAAGAGTGGAGCTTTGCTCATAAAATTTTTGGAGCAAAAGGATACAATAGAATTGTCAGCAGTGACACAACACTGAGCTAATCTCTGTAATGGTGGAGCTGGGAATTCATTTAATAATGCTCACATTTTTAAGAGTGCACTCTGTGAATATTCTTTAGAGATTTAAATAATTGCCAAGATGTCCATCATTATGAAATACCTTTTTTCCCCCCATGACTGTGAAATAGAGGAATTAGTTAATTTATATCAATTTATCTAATAACTTTGAATGTGACCAAAATATAATTAGCTATAAATCCTTTATATAAATCTTTTGGGTAATTATATGAAGCAGTCGAATTATTCTAAATTTGTCTTTTTCTATTATTTTATATATGCTGCACCTGTAGGATCACCTTCAATGAGATGTGGCCCAGGATGATTTTGGTTCTTCACAGCTCTGTGTGGCTAAGTTGCCACCTAGGGTTAGACCATGATGGTGTTCCACTGGAAAGAAGGAAGATTTGAGTTTCAGTCCCTTCTCTAGTAGATAAATGATTGTGATCTACATAAAAACAAAACATTATATAATTCAATTTGAATATGGGCAATTGTCCTTACAACAGAGATAACTTGACCATTGTTTTGAAAATCATTTCCAGGCATGCTCTACTGTGAGTTAAGGAGACTTTATTCTCTATTCCTACTTACTTGTAGTCCAGAATCATGATTAATTATTTGAGGATTGTCCAGTGACCCCAACTGAAACTTCTCTTTCAGCCAAAAAATGACACATTGCAAATAGAAACCTTTTCCATTAAACACTCTTCTGAATTGAAAATGAAAACTAATTCCCATCTAAAATATAGAAAGATTCATGATCAATTTTCCTCTACTGGTAGAACACCCAAGAGAGACAGATAAATCACATTGTAAAATTTAACTCTCCACAACATCATCATTTATTTGGGGCAAAACCATGCAGGAAAAAAGTAAGTACTACCTTAGTGCTGTCTGACCTTAGTTCTGACTGGCCAGAATCTGTTGGGTTTTGCACAAAGGAGGCACAGTCTGGTATGAAAGAGCACATTGCCTCAAGTGGCCATTCATCTCAAATACATGTCTCAATCCTCGTCATCTGCCTTAATCTACAACCATTGCAGCCATTTGTAATGGGATTCTGTAGGCAGTGAATGGATCACAGGGGATCTTCAGAGGATGAGTAAGCCAAAGACAGGCCAGAAGATGTTTTTGAGGCCCTGCATCTTTCTCAGTCCACTTGATCTTGCCTACATTTTTTCTTAATGCAGTTTTACTACTACTAATTACCACCATTTCCATACATTAAATGGGATCCCTAAGGTAGGGAGAACTGAGGACACTCTTGGACAACCGATTGTCTGAAAGCGGCCAAAAGAAGTGTCAGAGGTTATGCACTGGAATTCATTCTTCATTACTGGCCAACACTAAACATTTTAAATGGCAGGCAATTGTCTTGTGTCTAGGCAGGTTTGGTAGGCCCATGGCTGCATGGTGATCCAGTGGGCCATTGTCCTTAGCAGACTAGCACAACAAGTCCTCAAAAGCATTTGTCACGTTCTGACTGTCACATATTCTGATCTGCTCAATACAACTGCTGCCATGTATTTTCCTAGAGGATATCCCATTCTCACACAAAAAAAAAGGCTAGATTTTTCCCTCAGAAATTCAGAAACTGCTTCTTTATCCCACATATGGACTGCCTCTACCTGCACAGCTCCATGAGGATGGTTGCCATCCTCACTGGCCAACGAATCTCAGCCTACCAGTCCTTGGGTGAGCTCATCTCCATTTTTCAGTAACAGTGTGGAGAAAGGCTTGCAGAAGAGTTCTCTCTCTTTGTGGACTTTCTACTTAGTGGCTTTTCCTCCCTTTGCACTATATATTTTTTGTCCTGTGCTCCATCAAGTATAACATATGTGCAATAATAAACATCTAAATATATATGGGGGAGAGGGAGGAAGCTGCCAAGACATTACTTACAAATGAAGATGCAGATTTTAGTGGTTCACAAGCTGACATATGTTCACAATGTTATGCTGCTGATGCTGCAAGAAAAAAAAAAAAGAAATTGAATCCAAAGATCACACTGGGATTTATAAAAAGGAGGGTAGCTTGCAAAATGCATTAGTAGTAGGGCTCATAAAGACAGTGCACCTCAAAAAATACTTCATTTATTGAGGAACAACCTTAAGGAAAACTGTTAGTCCATACGCCTGCTCTCAGAACAGAAGCCCCAATTGGTGCACTGCTGCTTTTCTGGGAGTAGTCTTGGAAGACATCAAGCTACGAGTGACTGTAATTTCAGCAGATCTTCTTTTACTCATTTTATGAGTTTGCTTAATTTTTTATTCTTGAAATTCTGTTCTTACTTTTGCTGGTTTCTGTTAATAATGAATTCTTACCATATCCATTGTCCCTGTTGTCCAAAGTGCTCCTTCTTTCGGATTCTCAAGTACTTCTTTCCAACTCTGCTCTTCAACAGTTGTAGGTCTGTCAATATGGTGTACCTCAGAAGAAGTATCTGATCCCTTAATGTTTCCTTCTCTCTCCTCATCATTTTGAACAAGTTATACTTTTTCTATGAAACTGTCAGTCAGCAGAGTTACCCCACCATCTTTCGGTGATGCCACTTCATTGGTTGCACATGAAGCATTCCAGCAATTCCTGCTTATTTTTCTCATTTTTTGCCTTACTTTCAAGTAATTTAAATTTGATGGGTAAATTTAGTAACAATAGAACAGTGGGAGAAACTGTAAAAAATAAGACAGTGGATCAATCTCCTTGTTTTAGACGTTCAAGCTGCTGCTTTCTTCTCCTACTTTGAAGCATTAGTCACTATATTAGTAGACAGCACAAAGTTGCTTTTCCCCTTTCCCATGAGGCAGAATATACCCTAGGTCAATGCAATATTACTACATGTACAAGAAACTGAAAGTTTATTTGTGTCATCATCTCACTGCATGCATTTTCTCACCTATGAAAGCATCTCCTGAGCTCTCTGTTCTCAGTTTTGTTCCTAGAGTCAGGTGGAAAAATTCAGTGGCTCCTGAAAATATTATTGATGACACACATCTGAAAAAAATACAGCATACATATTCATAAGGCATTTTTCACTAAATAAGCCCTCACAATGTTTATTCAATAATGGGCCTATTCATACACCCATGCAGCATTCATCATAGTGTATATGCACAATTTGTTCTGGCACTTCCCACCTTTGAAAATGTGACTATGAAGTTGTATGCAGTAATGAAGTCGTTTAATGTGGTACTGTGTAATAGTACATATCCTTTAAAAGGAATATTTTCAAAGGCAATTTCAGACTTGGTCACAAAAAAAAAACCCTTATTGCACAAAAAAGAAATGTACAATATTAGTTGACTCAGGCAACAACTTCTTTATATTGGAGCATTCCTATTTTGAAATAGACCATACTGGTGTGATCAGGACAACATAAAATTTGACCCTATATATGAGCACAGATAATATCAGCAATAATTCACAAATTATAGGGCTTCAAATTCTGGTTTAGTTGTGCATTTTTTAAAAACTCTAATCACAGGGATCAATAATGGAGGCAACGGAGAAAATATACTATCATTTCCATTCAATATTAACAAATCAATATTGGTCTGTTGGCAAAGTTCATTGCAAATGTACAGAGGATGAGGAACCAGTTGAATAAAGTCACCTGCTGGGCTAATGGAATTGAAGGAATTTATCCACTCTGGCATTTAACTGTGCAGTTTCCCAGCCTTCATTTCTGATGAGTCTTGCTCACTTTAACAGTGCATGCCTCTAACCCATTAGATTTGACAGTCACAGATGGTTTCACAGAAGTTTTTCTGGTATATTGGCTACAAAAGCTGGTTTGGATTGGAATCAAGCTGTTTATTTCTGAGTATGATGTAACACACTGATGGTGGTGAATCAATTATGTGTTTCTGCAATAGCCTGCACGCAAAAATAGCATTTACTGCCAAGCAGTAAAATTATTAAGTAGAAAATCTGGAATCTATTTTTTTCAGGTGACTAGAGAGAACATTACCTTTTAAAATCATCTGGAATTTCCCATAAGCCATCCAAATTTACAGCAATGTAGGCAGGATGCTCATCAGCTGATGGGTATAATGATGAATTATGTGCTAGTGGCAGTAAATCTGTGTGTACTGTCATACTCTGCACTCCAGTGACCAGATTATCACAGACTGTTTGCATACCTTTCCTCTTCCTCAGGCCCAAACATACTTTATCTTAAGCACAAAGCTGATGGAACAGTATGTGCTTGTCCCTGAGCTAGGCTGCTACTCTCTTTTTCTGTGCAGAATAATTGAAAACTCAGGGAAAACAGAGAAATTTCCATGTGCCTTAGAGAACACCTTTGATGTGGACGCTTTTTTCCCCTACCTTTTGCACTCAGAAGCTTTTGTCTGCACAATTTAATGCTTCTGCCACAGATTCTACCAAGGCATAATTCCCCACACTGTTACAATCTAAGACAACAAACTGTTCATTTAGTCAGACATGACTATCAGAAAAGCAAGTAAACAATCAAACAAAGAAATAAACATCTTAATTTAGTAGGAAAACGAGTAAGCATAAATGAAAAAAATAACATAAGAGCATCACAGCATGATGACTTAGTTTTGTTTTTTCAAAATTCCCCTACTTATGGCATTGGAATATTTGGTGCACAGATTTTGCAGGTTGAGTACAAAATTCAAGCCTTAAAAATGTTCAGATATGTCTTAACACTTTTATAATTATATGTGTAATGTGATATGTTCTAAGTCATTGTTAAAAATTGTCACCCCCTTATTTCTGGGGAACAACAAAGAATTAATTGTGTTAATTAGAAAGTAATTGTTTAAAAGGTGCAATCAAAATTGATTTCTTAAACATAGTCACCATGAAAGTTTTTTTAAGAACCCTCCATGGTTAGTAAAATGGGAATGCATACAGAGTCCCTTAACATACACTCCCTCATGCAAACAGTTGTGTTTAGCTTCTTTTAAAGAGCATACAGCATTTTCCCAATGGAGATAAGATGTGGAGATAGGATTTCTTATTTTTTTTAAATTTGGTCAAAATTTAAGTCTTATTGCAGCAGCTAGACATATTAGTGAGTACTAATCTGCATCTAACATTACTTATATTCAAATAAAACTTGACTAAACAAGCTCCAGTTCAAAATTCTCTTCCTCCTAGTCATTAGTGGCCCAATTCCAAATATGTTGATGGAAAAACTCTCAAGAGCTTTAGTAGTCTTTGGACTGAGCTGTCAAACAACCACATTATAAATCCTATTCTTTTTTTACAGTCTCTTTCCTTTTGACCCAACAGTAGAAAATCAGGCTATTCAAAATGCTTACCACACACAGCACTTATTCTTCAGTGGGAATGAATCTCCATTTCAGATGCAAAACCCTTGGGTAAAAGGAAGTGATACAGTTCACTAGCTTTTATGTATTCATTGGAGAGATGAGGGAGGTTTTGATTATACCTTTCGTTCACCAGAGAAGATGCAGTCTAAGGTGGATTTCCTTAGACAAAGCATTTAGAAAAGTCAAAAATCTGTGAAATACCATCCAGGCCACTTAATATAGGTATCCAGCTACATTATTGGCAGTATATGAATTCTACAGGGAAGGCTACAGTGGCTGTAGTTGCATGAGACTCAGGGTATCTAGTGGTACAGACATATTCTAAAATAATATCCATAGTTTAACTCATGAATGGTTAATTCTTCTAGTAATAGAAGGTGGTGATGCACCTTATGGCTTTCTCAATAGCTTTGCACTTAAAAGACTTATTTCAGAAGTGTAGACCTTAGTTGCAGGATCTTCACCTGTGGGTAATGAGGTAAAACCAATGACCCCTATATCCCAGTAGCTATGGTGTTCTGCTAGGAACAACCCTTGTGCTCTAGACGGTTCTGTTTTGGATCTTCAACTGTTTTGGCCACCATCTTTTGAAGCTGATCACTGCATTTGCTGTAAAATAATTATAGAGCTTTATTTACTCAATGTTTACAGCTTTTTTTAGAAAGTCCATTCACCTAAATACTCAAGATAAAATCTGAAAAATTCACTAGGGCTAGAACTATGGCAAACTGTAAGTCTCTCCTAACTTGTCCAAGAACCATAAAGAAAAGGCAGGAATTAGGTGTCCCCTTCCCCACATTCCTCCACCATGATTCTCCTCTACCTGGTGACATAGTGACTGAACTTGGACAGCAGCACTAGCTCTTCAGGTGCTCCACATATCTGCACAATGATCACCTGCACAGTTTCCTGGTAGTGTGGGCACATAGCTACTAAGCTTGAGATACGCCAAGAACCCAGGATGTTTATAACCCAAATGTTTATTTATACCATTATACAAAGAGTGAAACATTCCATCACTGTGAGCTGAGATGCTTATACAGTAAAGAATCAAGGAAAGTAGGTGAAAAGTAATCTGCATCTGGCCTGTGAAAGGGAGATTCAGCTCTGTGCTGACAGTCTGCCCACCTTCAAAATAGTCTGTACAATCTCTTCCTCTAAACCCGCCCCCTCCTTCTCTGTTTTGCAGAAGACTAAGCAAAAAGGCAAAACATTGATCCTTTGCATTACCCATGTAAGAAATGCTTATGTGAGTATGTTGTACTCTTGTCATTTCTGTCAAAGACATCTGTTCTTATATTCGAATATTTCTTGGGCCGTGTAAAGACACAAAACTTTAAGTTATGCTACAAATCAAGTTAATGTGGGGCAAAACATCACATTGTCACACATTTTCTAGATTAATAGTGTCATACATGTGGTGTTGTTCAAAAACCAGGTCTTTTTATTTGGAATATTTTTTAAGATTTTTTTTTAAATCACAGTTTTCAGTAAGTATTTTATTATTCTGAATGTCTAGCTTTATTTGCTCTAAAATATTAAGTACATCTTCTGAAGCACTTACAGTGCCCTGGCTGCAATTAATCGATTGCAGTTTCTGGTACCAGGATTATGCTAAGATTTGCCACAGAAACTAGAATATGTAAATTAAAATCTTAATCAAGTTGTAATTTTTCAGATGATCAGTTTCTAATAGAATGCCCTCACCTATTTTTAACTATGTTAAAAATGTTACTGTTTAAACAGTAACTATGTTTGGTGGTTCATAAGTCACAGGACTTATTGCAACTCTTAATCGTGAGAAGGTCACAAGGTTCAGTTTAATTAAGTACTGTCACTGGATATATTAATTTACTGCAGTGAATTACAGCCAAGCTGCATTACTCTCCATATAGATACATTTTAGTACTCAATAAGAAAACTTGACGGGTCTGAAAAATGCTTTCAAAGGCTGATGTCTGTTGTTTAACAATTCATGTCACCATTTTTCTTTTTTTATTTGGTCTTCCCTGACAGAGAATATATTGTTTTATAAAAGTCTTGACTATGATAATTCATTCAAACAAAGCACAGCAGTGACCACTACGTGCAGTTTGAACTAAGCAAGGTAGTAAAAGTTGGAGCTGTAATGATCTAAAATTAAGGGACAAAAAAAGTGTGTTCCATTATCTCTAGATAATTAAAGACATCAGGTCATAATTCAGCTTGTTCAGTGACCACCTTGTTTATTCATAGCACTGAAGAAATTATTACATTTTTACAGAGGATATGCACTAGAGTTTTCAAAATATCTTGCTCTGAGACATTGATGAAGTCTAAACACTAGATTAAATTAGATAATACACTGAAACATACGTGTTCAATGAATTAAATACTACTAAAGTGTAGTGTGGATGTGAAAGAAATGTTTGATAAGTTTTAGTTATGAATATATTTTAGCTTTTTGATTGTTAAGTTAGAATAGTGTTACCCTAAAAAAGCCCCTTCTCTTGGAAGGTACTTTATCAGGATTGATAAGGTTACTAAGACAACGGGAACTTCTGCTTGGAGATTTTCAAGGTCTCGAAGGTTCGGACCACTGGTTGGCAGAACCCTAGAGACCACCTCTAAACTGGTATTGGATTTGTTAATGTTTAGGTAACTTTGTTGGAATGTTTGTTAGAGTTGTTTTATTGGCTCAAAAATATTGTATCCACCCCTGAATCATCCTGAACAAAAACCCCATGCAACCCTTTGTCTGGGTCTCTCTGAAGGCACTGGACAGGGGCTGGGGAACCTCCAGACCCCCCAAATAAAACCTTTGTTTCCTGAATGCCTGGGAGGGTCCACTCTTTCTGACCACAGCCGTAACAGCGTAAGTCAAGACTGCTTGCGGAGCCAAAGACTCACAAAACAGCTGTGTGGCAGCGTGACTGAGCAGCTGGGTTGGCCCAAATAAACCAGCAGGGCTAGAGAGTGTCACGCGAAGCTACAGTGTAGACTACTGAATATAAAACCAGTCTTGAAAACTTTCCTTCATCAATGCTTTTGAAATTTTGAACTTCTAAAGCTTCTGGCTTTGTGAGTCTGAGTATACTTAGAAACTACACAGTTTGGACATGTCAAAGAACCCATGGTTAAGCTCAACCATGGCTCAAGTTCCAAAAAGCTAGATAATCCTCTGACTAAGTTTCTGGAGACATCTTATCTTGAAATTATTTATTGAAGATGGGTATTTATTGCATTAATAGACTCAAGATCCCTTGAAAATATGTCAATAACATTTTTATTTTCTTTTAAATCAGAAGCAGAACTAAACCAACACACTTTGGAAATCACACAAAGCAGAAGACATTCCTGCAGGGAGTGGAGTTCGTTGCTGTGTCACTGCTGTGTCTATGAGGGCATTCAAGCCATTTTGTTACTGACTGCTTTGTCATAATAGGGATAGAAGAGAGAGAAACAGAGGAAAGTTTCACCATTAACTAAATTACAGTGTGAGAAGACAAAGTCCCCTGGACTTGAAAGAGAGCACAAGAGCAAGTTTAACTCTGTAAATTGCCTGTGTTTGAAGGGATAGTTATGTCTAGTTAGAGACTGTCCTTTTCAATAGCAAAAAAAAAAAAACCAAAAAATCTCTGGAACACATACTAGATTTTCCTGAGGGCAGGATGTATTTGGGCTGATAGAATAATTAGGTCAGTGATGGTACTTTTCCACTGGACAAAATGACACTGGTCATAGGACAATCCCTTAAATATTAAGTGACCCTCAGTGTAGTGTTGGTGTCCTGCTTAGTCACACTCACAACAGTTCCCAAAAGAACTTGTGTCAATCTCCCAAGGAAAATGGCCAGGGGTTGTTTGTAACCCAGCAGCCCTTAGTTTATTATATTCTTTCTTGACAATAAGAGGTCAGTCACAATAAAAAAAGTACTTCAGTTTGTCCTAATAAGAACAATAAGAATAATAATTCACTTTGGAAATTAAAGAAAGCCTTTGTGTTAAAGCAGAACTGTTACACCTCACTTAATTGCCAGCACTGGAGCATTAATTTTAGAATAAAGCACTCTAGTTTAGTTCTAATTATTTTGCAAGTGAAATGTTTATAGTTGGTAAAATCATGGGTTGTTTTAGAGGAGAAATACAGTCTCCCTAAGCTTGTTGCAAATTGTGTATATTGCACAGTAGATTCTTTCTCCTTGTGCTTGGTAGTGGCCCTGCCAGTAAGGGGACATCACAAACTGGACAATTCACTGAACAGCAAGTGACAGAAGTTTGGAAAACATGGTCCATAAGGTTCAGTGAAAGAACTACATTTTTGACCAGCAAAAGGGAATATTCTTGATACAGGTCTTCAGATAAGTGAAAGGATTCTCAATAGATTTGGACTCCCCAGGAGGCAGGTATTACCATGTAAAATAAAACACACAGCTGCAAGAGGTAGAGGTTACAGACATAACTTGTTTGTTTTTTAGGTTTTTTTAATCTGTGTACAAATGTTCTATGTACCTTTAAGACTCATCAGACATATCCTTCAGTATTTACTGTATTTTTCTAAAGCAGTTGCGTAGTTGAATGACCATATTTTTTCACCATATTTGCTCCTCCTATTTTATTTTATTTTATTTTATTCCAGTGTAATGTAATACAGTAGAAATTACAAGAATATATTCAGCCTTCTGAAGAGCTAAAATTAATCATTAGTAGTATCAACATTTTACCTAAGCACCTGTTTAAATCTAGTCTACAAATATAATTGAAAAGCCCTGGAGTCACTGTAATGTTTACTTTATATTTTAACAATAGATAATTTTAAAATGTTATACTTTATCTGAGGTAATATAAAGAATCATTAATGTTAAAATTTCTTTAAACTTTCTAAGAGTCTGAAAAGCTGTGAGAATTATTTATTCTGAATTTTTCAGTTACAGTGTAATTTCTTCAAAATACTTCTGATTTCCAAAGATTTATATTTAAGTAGTCTAAAGAAAAAAAAATGCTCCTGAACTGAAATAAATTGCTTTCTCCTAAAAGTGCTATGAATTATCATTACCAGATTTATATATAATCTGAATTTCTTATCAAGGAAGTTAATATCCATCAGTAAAGTTAAATGACTGCAGAGCTATCCAAGCATGTACTGCTTGTTACAAATTGTTTCACTGTTCTTAAAATAATTTTTTACCCTGGGTTTGAAGAAATTCACTGTACTCAAAAGAAATACCTTCCAGTTTGCTGCAGACAAAAATCTAAAAATTTATTAACTGCTAAGACTTACAAATCACACATTTAGATGAAGTTTAAAATACAATTATGATTGCATTTTATCTTTGATGGCAGTTGCCAGCAACAACAAATACTGAACTTTTCTAATAAAGAAGTACTTTTCTTGTTATTCAGGAGATGCTTTCAATATTTTTCGTTAGGATTGAAGAGCCCATTGTTAAGTGCTTAATAACAGCTGATGGAGGCTAATGTTTTTGATCATCTTTTTCTAAATCTAACAAATAAGATCATATGGTTGCTTTCATGCTACCATTCATTATAGGCAAACACAATTCTCTTCAATTAGAGACTGATTTCATATAGGAGTGTTAGCTTGGTATTTCAGAGAAAAACAATGGTCTAGAAGGAAAAAACTTTAGGAGAAGCATTATCCCCACATATTTTCAGTGCAGAAAAAAAATTATGTTACAAAGTGCCTACCTAATTTAAAGTCTATAAATATCTGTGTGTATATCATTTTATGTATACAATTTTAATTTTTCCAACTGCAGTATGAGGCAGTAAAGCACACTTCTTGAGGAGTCAAAGCTTCTGAGTGACACATTATCAGCTCATTTTGAGTTACCCTTTTAGCCTTGTTCTACTGGCATTCCTGGGCAGTTCTGCTTCTGTTCCTTTGTACGAGCAGAGCTGACTGGCACAAACCAAAGCTGGAGAGTAGCAATAGGTGTCAGTCATGCAGGCACCTCTGCCAACCCAAGTAAAATGTGTAGAACCTTCTTCAAGGTGGAAAATTTCAAAAAAATGATTAAGACAAGAAATATGTGGAGAAGAAAGATATTTATAAAACTAAGTGCAGGACAATTAGAAGGATACATTTTCACAATAGGAACTGAAGCTTAGTAGCACATCTGTAATGATGCCAGGTGCACACTCTAGGGGGACCTAGATGCAAACTGGAGTTCATTGTTTCAGCCACATAAATTCAGCTGAAAAAGGTTGAATTGGCTTAGCTGTCTAGCATCTCTACTGCTTCAAACTGAAATCTTTCCCTTTTTTAATTTGTAGCCTGTTCCTACTTCTGCTCTGTCAGTGGTTGCTGCATCAGTCACAGGAAAAAGAACTTGCCTGCAGCATTGTTAGCACCTTAGTGTGACTGTGAAGAACAAAATATTCTTCCTTTATAAGGTGGCCAATCAAGGGGTTTGAAGGAAAATACAATATTTGTTGTTGTTTTATTAAAAAAGGACAGTCACTATAAAACTTTGTGTTTGACTTTGCTCACAGGCACAGAACAGTTGTCAAAATGGTTTCCATTGGCAAGTGTTGACTGAGCTGAGGGTCTAAAATCTGCTCCACAGGTATCCTGATGTTGCAAAAGGTTAAAATTAGAGGGCAGATTGTAAATTTAGTCATAAAGATTGTGCTCAGACAGATGGTTAAATCAAGTGGGTTGTGACTCTAGAGAGTTCTCTTAAACACTATAGATCTATTTTACATTAACCTTTTTTATTCTCCAGGTATGTTCTGATTTGCCTAACATGAAGCAGTAGCTTGATGCAAATTTAAATAAAAATCAACATTGAAGGGGGGAAAAAAGATAAATAAAGAACTTTGGAGAAGGAACTTTCATGAAGCTGCCAGATAGAGACATAATGAAAAAAACTTACAATTCATAAAACCCCAAAAAAGTGGCAAAGGAGAGATGTTTCTTGGGCAGAGCCCTAGAGTGCTTGGCTCTGAATTTAGATTATGTATGACTGTTGCTGTGCAGGAAAATATGCAAATAAATGCCAACAGTATTTCTCTGACTTCATGTCAGCAAGGAAAATAGCCTCATCAAGTCTCAAATCATGACTTTCCATGCACATTCTTGCAAGTTTTTGGCTATAGTATCATAAATCATATAAGAAAAGTCAACTTGAAGGAGAAAAACCAAACAAACTATATAATGAATATCCGAATAACCTTTTACATTTCTCTCAAAATATTAAGCATGGCATAAAAGCATTCCTCTTAATGTCTCTGAAACCTTTTCTGTGAGAAAAGATCACTAGAAACAGATTTTTTTTTTACATCATGTGCCTTTACTCCTAGCCAATGGTAACATGGAAAATATAGATTCAAGCAATAGACAGTTGCTGTGCTGTGAAAACTTTAGCTCAAGAAGTGTACAAATGAGACAATACATTTTGAAATACCAATTAATTAATAACAACAAAATACCCAAGTAGGAACACAGTGGAGTTTTTTAACATTTGATACAGTGTTTTCAAAAATATTTCTCATTGGATGTGATAGTTGCACACACTTCAGAACTAATGATAGCTCCTTGCAATTAGACATTTGAAAGATTGAAAGACCTTGGAGAGGAAACCTGATGGCATCTTACATTATGTATCTGGAAGAGATAAAGATCTTGGGGAGTAATCTTGAGGTTTATTATGTAATACTGGGATTATATTGCTTTTTAACTCTCCAGCACATTGGAGCAGCAGAAATTTCTAAAGGAATCACATAAGAATTCAGACTCAAAAAAGTGCAATCTGTTCTTTCTCTAGAGTTGACCTTTCATTTCTCTATTCCCTTTAAATCATATCTACCTGGAACACTGCTATCTGGGTATCCAAACTAACAGGTATTTTATTTTATAATACTTTTTCCCAAACTCAGGACTCAAACTCATTGCTACCCCTTTCTCTCTGACCAAGAACAGGAAATGCCTGGACCCTGCACACTGCCTTGGCTTGACAGAAGTAGTTGTGGAACATACTAACTGTGTCTGTGATAGTGGTCGTTATGTTTGCTTACAAAAATGCTGTCATACCAGGCAATTTGGCTCAGGCATTGATTCTTCTTAGGTGCCCTGGCAGAGCACCTGCTCTCTCCTCCACAAAGATAATGGCTAATTTTGAAAACTGAGCAAGGTAAAGAATGGTTTGTTTTTAAAACTGACCATTAAACTGTTTTAAACTGTTTTTAACACAGCAGTTGTGTAGATCTCCTTTAGACTGCTTCACTCCCACAAGGATTAAAAGGACGTGGGAAACCGTGTTTAGCAGCACCATCTGCTGGTGATGACTTCTTGTAGTTATTCCGTCTCGTAGCTATTTTTTCGTGAAGCATCTTGCCTGCGTGGCAGCGGGAAGAAAATCGTGTCAGGGCAGCAGATGGAAATAATGTAGTGATGTATTACTCCTCTTAGCAGTCCATTTTCCTGGGGAAATGGGGAAGCAGACTGTAGGCATTTAAAGCGTTGTACTGAATGTCCCACGAAAAAAACAGAACTTCCTTCTGTGTGGAAATGTGGCTGCAGAGGGAACAGGGTGTCAAGCATGTCATTCCATAGGAAAAAGCAGATATTTCAGCCCACTTCTCCAACCTGATAAAGAAATCCTGGCAAAAAGGGTCCATTATTTTCATAAGAGTGAAACACAGTTCTTACCACATCTTAGGAGAAAAAAAAAAAAAAGGCCAGCTTTCACACACAAATTAAAATTTTAATTCACATAATTCACATTATTCAATAAATATTGAATAAATGTTTGCTATTGATTTCTAAAATGTCAGTGAGTGAGAATTAGAGGCTAGAAAAAAATTCTAAATTATCCACTTTTCTTTAAAGAAAGTTTGTTTTAAGAGAAAATACCACGAAGGAAGAAAAATTATAACAAGAGGCACAAATTACTATGGGACTGTTAAATCACCATACTGATAGATAACCTTAGAGAAAGAGGAAACATAAAGCTGAACTTCAGCCATCAGGAGAATTCTCAGTGAAACTGGGTTTGGGTTTTTTTCTTTTGTTTTGTTTTGTTTTGTTTTTTGGTTGGTGGGGTTTTTTTGTTGTTTGTTTGTTTGTTTTTTCTTTTTTGACTTTCTTCTTAGCCATTTCTCAGGGTAATATATTCAGAAAAATTAATTAATTTCAAAAAGTCACAACCTCCCTCAAACCCTGTTGTATAATATTTACATGCAACACGTGAGGAAAGCTCTGTGCCAAACTCCAGAAAACGCAATAGCCAGAAATGCTAAAGAGTTTATCATCTACTTCTCCAAGGGAATGAGGATCCCAGTACCCATGGGAGGGAGGCAACACTCTCCAATCAGGAAGCATATCTCTAGTGCCATCCATTCCTCTCCCTCCACCCCACCTCTGCAATCATTTGTGGCTTATTTGCCTTTCTTAGAAGACAAAGATGATGATCACAAAATTACTCCTGTCATCACAGAGATGCTGGATAACTCTTCTGGATCTAGTCGATTTGGAATAAATTAATTTGTGCTACCAAAAGTTGTTTGTGATAAATGTTTTGTAACCATGTAGGCATTCTGAGGTAGAAAGTCTATCTCCTCCTTGGAAGGAGAATAATGGAATTATTCTCCCGTAATGATTAAAATTCATTGTGCCAAAAGGAGAACAACAGAAAGACTGAGTACACAGAGAGTCCAGAGTGCCAGAATCTCTTCCAATTAAATCTCAATTCACAACACTTACACCTCTTGTTGCAGTGTTCCAGGTAAGCATCCCTCAAGTCATCCAAAAACCATTCTTTGTCTTTCATTGCTTGTCCCAAACCAGCCACCAGATCCAACATTTTGTGTGCAGCTCAGATCAGTGAAGGGTTTGGTAACTTAGACAATGCTAACAACCGTGAGTCAAAACTGTTACAGATCAATAATATCTGGCAATTTGCCCTATCAATTATTAAAAACAGAAAGAAACTAAGTAACAAATGGGCACATAATGATTATGACAAACAAATAAAATTTTTCACAGCCAAAAGTAAGTGCCAGACTTTGAGCTTTATCATGGTAAATTATAAACAGTGTGATTACTACCTTTACAGAATGGCAGAAATTAATTTTAGCTTGGAGCAGTTTGGTTGAGATTTAAGTTTTGTCTTTTGAAAGAAAAAACTTTTTTGGAGTTACTCTAGTTATACCATGTCTGGAGAAGAGTAAAGCAGTGATAGCTTTCAGTAAGACATAGAAATTTTCTGGCAGCCTGGCCTCAAATCACCTGACAGTAGATACCTTAATATTTTGCTGCCTTACTTGCTGTAAGGTACTTGATATCACAAATTATATCAAATAATGGAAAGGATTTCCATTCTGATACTATTGGCAAAGTCAAAACATGTGAATCCATATCCAAACTTCATCCAAAGGGATGAGTACCACACTGCCTAACTACCCCATTAGCTTTCCCATGGATTAGATATCTAGTGCAGAAACTGTGAGGAGTCGTCTGCCATACTGAAAACTATTGCAAATATGTAATTTGCAATTAACACCCATTTGAGCAA
The DNA here is from genome assembly GCA_017589585.1 of Phylloscopus whistleri. NCBI lineage: Eukaryota > Metazoa > Chordata > Aves > Passeriformes > Phylloscopidae > Phylloscopus > Phylloscopus whistleri. The sequence goes on along the minus strand of JADMLD010001389.1, from coordinate 3,388,011 downwards.
GGATATATATTACAGAAAAAATACCTGAACTGCTCTAAGAATCGTTTCAGTGTTGCAGAACCTGCCTTTCAACCTTGTGAGTTGTTTCAATGACTACTAACCACCAAGCTCTAGCTACAAATCAATGTCTTATTTCCACTGTGGTTTTTCTCTAATTCACTTTAATTATATTGTCATATAATTAAATATATATCTTTCAGTATTTAATTATATTGTCATGTCATGATTTCAGCTCAGCTGACAAGACAGCCACTCACTGAATCCCATTCTCTCCCACTCTGAGGAGAATCAAAAGTAAAATTTGTAGAGATAAACATTTTGAGATAAGAACAGTTAAAAAATTGGGGAGAAAAAGAAAATAATAATAATAATAATAATAATAGTAACGGGAAAGAAAGACACATCCACTCCCTAAATATGAACTAAAGTCCTTGCTTTGTCTGACTGACTATGTTTGCTCAGTTTATTTAGACTTCTCTTCACAGAGGACTCTAAATTTTTTCTCTCCAGTGCTCATGGAGCAGAAAGTACCATGATAATGTCCACTGAAGCAGTTACTATTCTCACTGCTCATCACCTCACTCCTGTCAGGGGTCACTTTTCTGTCAGATCTGCAAGTGTTATGCATTTAAATACTTCTGTCAGCTTGTTCCTTTGGAGTGACAGGCATTAATTTAAATTCTTCTATTGCCATTTTTTTCTAATCCAGATCTTTTGAAAGAAGTGTGTAAGGGAGGAATGAAACCTGCAGTTATGTTGGCACATCTGAGAGGAGAGGAATCCCTTGCAGGAATATCAGGGACAATAGAGGTAACTGGGATGGTTCAACCACAGGCAAGGGAAGGCAGGTGGCAGCATGCTGAGAAATTCCAGAGCACAGGGCTGGGAAGGGGTGTATCAATGAGAAATATATCACTGAAGCTTTCTCTTTCCTTTGGATACAAAATGCCTTTCACAAAGTGATTATGTTTTTCTTAGCAGCCTTTCTCATGTGTCCACTCTACTGAAACTCTTCATGTTTCTCACATTCCTATGTGTGCTGCAATTCTCTGAGAGGGTGTAGGGGCAGGGTCTGAGTTTTAGAGATATTTCAGAATTTTGGGATAATGTCTTTTTCCTACAGGAGCTGAAAAGATAATGTTAACTCCAAATTTGTTCAGTTGAGATGTATCTTTGAAATGTTTCAAATAAAAAATAAATTTCCATCAAATTTGAAATATTTTTGCAAAAAATTTAGTGAGAAAGGTAGTTCTGACAATAATCCTCTGTTAGCACTACAGTACTCTTTTTTTGTCTTTAAAACTCTTTCATTCAGGTATTTATTTATGAAAATTTGCTACCAAAAAATGGGCTAACCCTACAGTTAAAACAAAGCATGCATTCCTGTATTTACATGAGAGGAGGAAATGAAAATACTATTTAAGCAACAACCTTTGCGTATCAGAAGCAGAAACAGATGTCATAATTTGAAAAGCCTGAATGAGAGGTGTCCAGTCCTGTCTGCTTCAATACAGTTCAGCAACTGCCGGGGTTCTTTGACAATTATTGTGATGTCACAGAGATAATTACCATTTCCCTCTGTTCTTTCCTATTTTGTAAGAATGATTCCCTGAAAAGTCAGGGGGGAGGGGAGGGGGTGTCAAACTGTGAAGATGTGTTGTGGAACTCGGAGTAGGCAGTAAAACAGGGATCATAGTTTTCTATGATTTTTAATCTTTTTACATAGAGTGGGGCTGTGTTTATCTTCTTGTTTGCCTGTCTGTTTTTTCTCCGCGGTCAGTACGGTACTGGGGGGTTAATCCACACCCGTGTGCTCGGGGATGGGCACAGCAGCGGATTGTGCTCTGGGTGTGCCCGCTGTTCGCTCCTGCTCGCCGGCCGAGGCGGCAGGAACGGGGTGAGCAGCGGCGGGGAGCAGAGCGCGGCTGCAGGTGAGCCCACAGCGGGTCCGGGGCACGTCCCCCTGAGCCGGGGGGAGGTCCTATCACTGCATGTCCTATCGCTACATGTCCTATCACCACATGTCCTATCACTACATGACCTATCACTGCATGTCCTATCACCGCATGTCCTATCACTGCGTGTCCCATCACTGCATGTCCTATCACTGCGTGTCCTATCACTGCATATCCTATCACTGCGTGTCCTATCACTGCATGTCCTATCACTGCATGTCCTATCACTGCATGTCCTATCACCACATGTCCTATCACTACATGACCTATCACTGCATGTCCTATCACCGCATGTCCTATCACTGCATGTCCTATCACTGCGTGTCCTATCACTGCATGTCCTATCACCGCATGTCCTATCACTGCATGTCCTATCACTGCATATCCTATCACTGCGTGTCCTATCACTGCGTGTCCTATCGCTGCATGTCCTATCACTGCATGTCCTATCACTGCATGTCCTATCACTGCGTGTCCTATCACTGCATATCCTATCACTGCATATCCTATCACTGCGTGTCCTATCACTGCGTGTCCTATCACTGCATGTCCTATCACTGCATGTCCTATCACTGCATATCCTATCACTGCATATCCTATCACTGCATGTCCTATCACTGCATGTCCTATCACCGCATGTCCTATCACCGCATGTCCTATCACTGCATGTCCTATCGCTACATGTCCTATCACTGCATGTCCTATCACTACATGTCCTATCGCTGCATGTCCTATCACTGCATGTCCTATCACTGCATGTCCTATCACTGCGTGTCCTATCACTGCATGTCCTATCACTGCACATCCTATGCGAAAGCAGCCGGGACCCCGGGCAGGGCGGCGGGGCGCGGGCAGCTCCCGGGGACAAGCGGAGCGCAGGCTCGGCAGGTGGATCCCACGACGGAACGCTGACTGAGGATGCTGAGATTTTTCTGAATTTTTGTGCTCTGTGTGCGATCAGCCGTGAGGGATGACTTTTTTTTCGCCTTTGGTTTTTGCTCGTTTGGTTTTGCCTGTTGTTTTTTGTTTGTTTTGTTTTGCTTTAGTGATGAAGAGAAAACAGACTGCTTTTGGTTTGATGATTGCTTTAGTGAAAAGGTGTTCCTGTGACTTCAGTCAATGCTGAACAATCTTACTTGCCTGGGGAAAAGGTGGGAGTCTCTCTCTCCAAACCTGTCTTGGAGAGAAAGATGCTGTGGCATTATTTAAAGCAAAGTGTTTTGGATAGTGACTATAGAAAAAAGCAAATAAAAAGAGTAAGGCAAGATTTGTGTGATATGAAAGCTATTATTTCAAGTCAGTAATTCAACTTTTTGAAAAAACTATAATTTTTTTTATGTTTTCTACTCATTGAAAAGAGACAGAATTATCTTTTTTTCTGGTCATTCATTGCCTCACATTTACTGAAGAAGACACAAATATCTTTGTGGCAGAAACTGAGTAAAAAAATTAAATATAGAGGGGATTTTCTGCTGTCATGCAGCATAACCATCAAGCATTAACATAAGGGGTAAAAATGGGCTATTGTGTTTGAATATTTTTTCTTCTCACACTTTGCCTTATTTTCTTGCACTGATCTTAAGATTAGACTCATGTGAAGTCAAGTCATACCATATGAAAAAAAAAAAAATCTCTTCAATTTATAGTTTAACTCAGATTCAAGAGATATCTGCTTTATAGTACCAGCTAATGAGTAGCTAGAGTTTTTACAGGAAAAAAGTCAGTGCAAGTATTTATTTTATTGAATTGGCATTTGTCTTACACAGAAATGTCCAAGCAAATCTTCTGCTGCAATGTCATTAAAATTCAGTGATCTAATGAAATTGTCATATACTGAGCAAAAGTTTCAGTCTTTTCTGGGTTTCTGTCATTATAATCTACCTCTGTCCCAGCCCCACCCCAACCCCCAGCCCACCTTCCCAAAGAAAGGAGTCTCTCAAAAGGATAGATGTTTGTCTATACCATCATGGGTTGTTAAGTCAAGGTTATTATTTTGTATAGGAAGTCTTATTAAGCAGACAAAAATTTAAATAGTTGTTTGGAAAGTTACACTTCTCTTAGATGAGTACTTGTGAAAAGTGTAAACCCAGATTAGCTGCAATTGTCTCTAGGACCCTGTAGGCAGCAGACTGTATGGGAAGTCAAGGAAAGAAAAGAATCTGTTGTGAGTAAAGCAGGAACAGCCAGAAGCTTTCATACCTCTCCTGGTAGCAGGCAGTGCATCACACAGAAAGAGCAATGAAAATTATGCTTTACAAGGAAATGTGATATCACTTGCCTATTGCCTGGTCTTGAAGTTTTGTCCATCAGATTGTTATATGGGGGCACAAAACACCTGTCCTACAGTAATTGCAGGGAAAAGGAAAATGTAGAAGTGTGGAGGGTTGATGCTGGCTGAACTCCCAATGCCCACCAAAGCCACTCTACCACTTCCCTCCACAGCTGGACAGAGGGGAGAGAATATCAATGTTAGAGGCTTGTGGGTAGAGATAGGACAGGGAGGGACACTCATCAATTACCATAATGGGCAAAAGAGACTCAGCTTGGGAGACATTAATTGAATTCATTGCTAATCAAATCAGTGGGATAATGAGAAGTAAAACAAATCTTAAAAACACCTTCTCTCCACCCCTCCTTGTTCCTGGGCTCAGCTGTATTCCAGAATCTGAACCTCCTCCCTTGCAGCACCTCAGGCCGGACAGGGAATAGGACTTGCAGTCAGTTCATCACGTTGTCTCTGGTGCTCCTTTCTCTTCAAAGGAGGATTCATCACACTCTTCTGTGGTGGAAATCTGTTTCTCCCACAGGCCAGCGTGGGCTGCAGGGGGCACCTGCCTCACCATGGTCTGCACCATGGCCTGCAGGGGAATTTTTCCTCTGGTATCTGTAGCACCTCCTCCTCCTGCTCCTCCTCCTCCTCCTCTTCCTCCTCTTTCTCCACTGACAGTGGTGTCTGCAGAGCTGTTTCTCTCACATACTCCTGCTTCTTTCTGGCTGCAATCACTGTTCCACAGAAACTTTTCCCCCTCTTCTTAAATCTGCTGTCATGGAAGTGCTACCACTGTTGCTGACACTGTTGTTTGGACTTGGCCAGCAGTGGTTCCATCTTGAAGCAAGCTGGTATTGGCTCTGTTGGACATGGGGGAAGCTTCTGGCAGCTTCTCACCCCTGCAGTCATCCTGCTACCAAAGCCTTGCCACAGTAAACTCAATACAAGAAGCATAAATAGCAATTCTCCAGGTTTTGTGATAAAATCCCAGTGGGTTAAAATACCAGGACAGACCCTAATCAAGCCAAATATTAATGTTTCTGTGTTCTCATTTAACTTGGTGTCCTTTTCAATGGCCATTCTAAAATTTAATTCTATGTCCAAGTAATAGGAAGTGTCCTGTATCCACTCCTATAAAAATTCAAGTCAGCTGCTTACATTTATGTGCTGCTTCAAGGTCTTCAATGCTGGTGGATTAAGAGGATGACCTAAGCAATTACATTTGCCCAAAATTTCCAGATTTTATCCAAATGGTGTGGATGGCCTTGTTTCTTGATGGTGGAAGGGTTTGTGTTTGCTATGCTTTACAGAGATGAGGCAGGTATTCTACAGTCCAAATTTGTTCTTCAGTTCTCTGGCCAAGTAGGTAGATTTCTGCTTAATTACTTTCCTTCTCCTCTTTTCTTGATTTGAACACAACTGCTCTCAATCTCATACATTTTATTTATTTTATTAATTTTATTTATTTTTTCCTAGAAATGAGAAAAAAGTTTCATCACTTGCAAGAGGGGCACAGTTGATACAAATTCAAATTGCTATTTCTCTCACCCTTGGGTCAGTAAATTAAATTGACCTCCTTCCACAGCTGCTGTTTATTTTGACTGCTTAAACAATAACCCAAGGGGTTACACATGGCATGCTGCTCACAGCAAACAAACCTGCAAATTCTCCAAGGGAAACAAAGAAACATGGTCAGGACACTTTTGCTAGAAGCAGCCAGCATCACCAGTCCTAGCACACCCACTCAAACCAATTTATGATACAAGATAACAGTTTTGTTTGTGTGGAAGACAACTAGGTTAGACAGTAGTCAGAGCACACTTACTTTAAAAAACTTGTAGGCAGATTTTTTAAGGAGTTTCAACAGTGAAATCTTTGGGTTGTTTCAGTTTCACCTTAGACGAATAACCAGCCTTTCCACCTTTATTGCCACACCAACAAAAAGGGATAGATAATCCTTAGCCTTTGTAAAGCTGGAGTTTAGTGGATCTCATGAAGTTCAATAAGGCCAAGTACAAGGTCCTGCACCTGGATCTAGGCCATCCCAAGCATGAGTACAGGCTGACAGAGAAGTGATAGAGAGCTGCCCTGGGGAGAAGGACTAGGAGGTGTTTGTGGACAAAGAGCTCAACATGACCCAGATATTTGCAGCCAGGAAAGCCAGTTGCACCTTGGGCTCCATCAAAAGGAGAATGGCTAGCAGGTTGAGGAAGGTGATTCTGCTGCTCTACTCTGCTCTTGCGAAGCACTGCTCTACTCTGCTCCTGAAGCACTGTATCCAGCTCTGTGGCTCCAAACACCTGTTGATAACAGACCACAGAGCCCTTAGGTTGATCACAGCTGGAGCATCTCTCCAATGGAGACAGGCTGAGAGAGCTGGGGCTCTTCAGCCTGGGGAAGAGAAGGCTCTGGAGACACCTTATAGCAGCCTTCTACTGCCTAAAGAGGGCTTATGAGGAGGCTGGAGAGGGACTTTTCACAAAGACATGTACTGATAGGGCCCGGAAGAGTGATCCTAAGCTGAAGGAGCTGTTTGATTAGAGGGTTAGATTGGAGGATTGATTTGGATCACCCCGGTCAAGAGAAGAAGCTGACAGTGCACTTTATTAGAACACTGTGTTACTGAAAGGCGTATCTTGGATAACAAATTTGTTTAAACTGTAATGGAGTTATTACATCACATACGTGATTTCGAAAATAACATCATCCTCTTTTTTCAAGTACAATCCTGAATGTACAAAGTCTTTCAGTGAAAGGTTTTTTAAAATCATTAAAGAGTAGTATATACTTATATATGAGATTTAGATATTGATATTCAAATTATTAGTCACAAATAATTAATTTCTCTTGCTACTTCACAACCAAGTCCTAAAATCACCGAAGAATGAGTGAATTTCAGCCTTTCTGTCGGAACTGTACACCAGGTTTGATTAACATATCTTGGAGGGGACAGCACCATTATTGTGATTTCTTTTTCTGATTGGGAGAAGACTGTTCAACAGTTTTAGTAGGAAATATCCTCATTGTGTTTACAGTAATATGATATGAACTACATTTTTCAACAAGATTTATTGCTTTATTGCTGAAAAAATAAAGGATGACTGCACTAAGAAAGTGAATTGCCCAGCAAAAACAAGGATAGCAAGTTTTTCATGTTCCCTTTAGTCACTGATGTTTAATTCTCATTTAAAAAATAGTTAAATCATGACTATACATAGCAGTAATTTATGCCTGCTTACCCTTTTCTGCTATAAGAAAGCACTGAAGTGCATGACTGGCTACAAACATATTCAAGGAAATCAGAATTCATGCCTTCTTCCCATGTTTCCATTAGGATGGGGAGCAATCTTCCCTCTAGCACACATAAAAGCTAGACTAATCTTTAAACTTTAGTTGTGGTAATAGCAAAGGATTATGTTTTACAGAATTATTTTAAGATCAGTTGAAATACAGTTTTTCCTGCTTTGAAAATTGTGTTTCTGCTCCAGACTATTTTAATAACAGAGCTATATCTAACTTTTGTCCATTTAGAGCAGCTTCCTAGAACTCCTTACTGATTTCCAGCATCATCTTACTTTTGAACACAGGGGCTTAGTGCCAGCTGAGGATTCTCACATGGCAGGAATTAATACCTCAAAATATTTTTGTTTGTATGCTGAGAAAGTAAAATTTCTGAAGTTGCTAATTTTTGCGGGGGTCATAAAATCTGACTCAACCATCCCTTATGCAAGAAAATACCTTCTAATATCTTAATTTTAACAGAGGAGTTCTTTCCAATGTAGGAAAAAAGAAAACATACTTTCAACCAGCTGATGCCTAAGTCTAACTAACTAAATCCATAAGCATGTATCTCGAAAAAGTGGCTTTTACCTCTGTTGCAAGTTTTACATTAAAAATTAGGGTGCATAAAGTGAATAATCATCACACACTGCAAGGACTAATAGATGGATTCCACCCCTACATACTGTGCTTTCATAGGAAAGATTTCCAAAGGCCAACCAAGGACTAAGTGTCTGTCAGCCCTTGAGTTTTAGTAAATTTCCCTCAAAACTAATGGAAATTCAGTGTCTTGTACACTCAAGAACTCTGTAGCTCATAATTTGAATGAAAAAAGGGACAAATGTGAAAATGGTACATCTGAAGTGAACATAATGACAATATGACTTTGTAAATGTATGAATAGAGGGGGGGGGAATTAGTTATAGTGTCTCAAAATAATAGAATAGAAGGAAACTAACATGGAAGAAAGATTATTATTTTCCCCTGGTGAAAATCTTTGTCTAACTTAAATAAAAATATGAGAGGCAGAGGGAAAAGACACAGACAATGACTTGAAATAAAAAAGAGTATAATTTAAACCATATTTGCTTGAGACAATTACAAACATTCAAATTTATGGGCATGAACATTTATACTCAGGAAAAGAATTTGGAAGTGGTGTGTTAAAAAGTTAATGTGGTGTTTACCAACACTACAAAAGACAGACACAAATCTAAGATTTAAATTTTAGCAACGTATTGAAAAACCATCATGTCAAATTCTCACCTTCCACTAAACCAATCTCACTGTAGTCAATGGCTCTGCCTCTGAGTTGTGTCTTCTCTCTTTACTGAACACATTTTCTCATGCCTACATTTTACTTTTTTAACTTTACAGAGACAATTGTTTTAAGAGAGAAAGAAGGTCAATTATCTCTCTAATAAAGTAGAAAGCTATTTCCAGTAGCAAATGCTTTACTGATGGTAAAAATGATAAAGAAAGGACCTTGGAATTTCAGTTCCCCAGTTTCATTTGCAAATCTACCAGCTAGGGACAGAGATTTTTAAGTGTAAATTAAAATTATATTATCTGCAATATATTGGGGGAAAATACAAGAAAGTCCTAGTGAACCTTGGATGTAATATATGCCTATGCAGTGAGATTTAATTTAAAAATTTCTAAATCAACGACTTTTGCAGGCTCTCCTTGTGTGAATGACTTTCATCCTACCCTAGGGAATAAAAGAGGGAGCTGAGATATGTTACTATTTAATTAAAAAGAAAAATGGTGAAGAAAATATGTCATGGGTTCAATGTCAGTCTGAAGCACCAAATCATCTTCGTCCCAGCAACCTAGAAAATTGGTCCTTAGACCCTCAGTTCTGGACACAAGTACTTCATGCAAACCCATTGAGTTGGGTGGAGTAGCTTCTGGGATAACAACTATGGCTTTGTATGAAGGAGGAAAATATTATCCAGGCAACCCAATTACTCTGACTTCATAACTGTAAAAATAAGCAGATTATTGAAAAATTAAGGGAATAAAATACAATTTCAATTATCTGTAGATGCTTCTTTTCAAATTACCTTCATTTTAGTAAGGTAAATTTTAGTAGTAATTACCTTGATTTTAGCAGCCAGCGGTAAAAAAACTTCTCAGAATAGATGGCAAGTAATATTCACAACATTTATTGCAATCCTCAGCTAGGGAAGGTACATCTGCAACTAAATGTAGAGTTGCTGGCAGAAAATTTTTGAAACCTCTACAGAGAGCTAGATATTATGTTAAAGTATTTCATATGTTATCATGGTGGAAGCTATTAAATCAGCTAAAGAACAATTTAGTAAGTAGAAAAATTACAACATGATAAAAAGATAGCTAAAGCGTGGTGGGTAATAGAAAATGTTGATAAAAAACATTTCCTGAAAAGATTTTCAGGAGAAAATCAGTTAATGTGGAATTTTCAGGGACTGATCATGGGGCTAGGCAGATATCATATTTTCCCTCAGAGACCTGAGGCAAAGTGTAGGACTGTGTCAATAGTATTCCCAGGGACACCCACTGGGGAGATGTGGCTGATGTGAAGCAGTAAAAGAACTGATGTCAGACAGAAAGAACCAGATAAAGAACACAGGAGGGACTAGAGCAATAGAAATGTCTTGACACTGAATTGCACAAACACATTGAATTTCATTCTTACCAGTATTCTTTTATAAATAGGAAGCACTACCCTCAGTTAGAAAATAACTGAGGAAAAGCTCCTGGGATTACTAAGGGCTGTTATAAGGCTAAAGCTGTATGAGAAGCACACACAGCTGTAATACATGTAAGGCTTTGCCTTTCCAGGGAAAAGAGGGAAATGCTAATGCCCTTCTCCAGGCTCATAACAAGGCCTGAAATACAACTCTCACCAGCTGTTTCCAGGAAAGATAAGATATTCAGACTGGAATAAGAACAGGAAACAAAAGTAACAGAAAATTACTAGAATCAGAAGTAGGAAGAACTATCTAAATTCAACTAAATTTTTTTTTTTTTTTTTTTTTTTTCAAAAAAGTCTCAGAGGTGTATGCTTGTTTTCTATACTTCAGGATCAGGAACAGCAGGATGGGTAAAGGATTGTTTGAACTAAAGGCCAAAACCAGTACAAGCAGTTGGGTTGAACACAGACAGGAGATACTAAATGTGATTAAATGTGACTAAAGGTGACTTTACCTTTCAGAATAGTGATGTCCAGTGATGGGCTTTGATAAGAGTGGTGGAAGTAAAACCACTATTTCTGTGATGAAATTACTTTGTTATGAGGATGTCTTTACTGATCTTCTTGCCTGTGACAGCTGGTAAGTCGACACTGTGACAAGGGTTATCTCCTTTAATCTGAAGTTCCTGGCTTTCCTACATCTAACAAAGAAACCACAACACATTAAACAATGTACCCAGAGCCCTACAACATAACTCAGCTATTATGTTCTTTATTCCTTGTGGAGGTGGAAACCTAAGTGTCTTTACAGCGAGACAGCATGCTGTCAATTATCTCTGATTTCTAAGATTCTGTTTCAGATCTGTTTCAGAAATCCCAAACCATTTCATGTTAGAAATGTGGGACTTCCCACAATGACATTTGGCACAGCAGCTCATACATGCCTCTAAGTGATGCTGTCTGGCTTGACACTGAGACTTAGGTAAAGAGTAATAAATTTTTGGACCAGAATATCTTGGACAGACTTAGCTATGTAGCTATTGCTAATCTAATGCTAAATAACAGATAATATTGTTACTCAATAACCAATGAGATAATTGAGCTATTTTTAAATATTCATTGCTAGATACTGTTAAATGAAGGCACAGAGGCAAAGATACAGCCATTTCTTTGTGCAGTTTCTCATAACAGGTGCTAAGCAAAATTCAGTCTCACAAGATTTTATAGGGCTTATCCAGTCTGAAAGGAATTCAAGCAAAATTTTTTCAGCCTAATTTGGATTGTCCAAGCCAATCATGTTGGTCTCTCCATGCAGAGACTCTACTGGGAGTAATATAATTCATCTTTGTCATATACCTATCTAAGAGAACATGAATTGCCCCCAGACTTCTGTTTACCTGTAGTTCTTATAGGTGCCAAGACGATTCAAAGACATTAGATGTCTAAATTTCCAACTGAGAAAATCAGCTCAGAAGAATCCCAGCCTCACCTGAAAGAAGGAAAGTCTTTCCTGATAAATATTGATACATTTTTTCATTCTCTAGTGGAAAGTAACACGTACAGACATGATCCAAGGGGACACACAATGCATCTGGACCAGCACTAAAGGGCTGAAAGATAATGTGATGTTAGGACTGCTGCTATTGGAACTGCTCTCCTCAGGGGCTGAAGATCTAGGTAAATTCCAAGTGAGTACAGAAGGAAAGAGGATTGTGATTAATATCAGAGCTGAAAATTTAAAATTGTTTCCTCTGACTCAAGCTGGTTTGCTGAGAACAGTTAGAGTTTGTAGGTGAGGATGGGCCTAGGTGGGTGGATTTCAATGCTGATATCACTTCCTTTGCAGACACAGCCCATAAGAGATGCCATTTTCACTTTTCCTATGTGAAGGAGGGGCCTGGTCTTTTAAATATGCTATAGCTATAAATCATTTTGTCTTTGACCTGGAAGATCACTTCCAAATTAACACTTCAGTTTCAAGTTAATGAAGACTTTCAGTCCGGGAGGGTCTATGCAAAGTCTGATGGCAGCATATAATGCAGTCAGAGGGGCTAAATAATGATTGATGGCAACACATTAAGCACTTGTCATGTTCCTTGAAGTTGTCACTGGAGTGACAGTCAGTATGTTGATTATTACATTGTCATGTCTGCTAAACACTTATTTTTATGAAGAATTGGGAACATTCAGATCCATTCTTAATGGGTTTAATCTGTTGAAATAGAGTTGAAAAGAGTGTAGGACAGATTTGACATATTCCCATATTTTACAGAACAGCAATTGTGCTTTTATACATTTTTCATAGGGTGTTTCAGAGATGAAATTAACTTGGCATGGGTGGAACATGGATGAGAAACTACTGGGAAGCTTTGAAATTTGTGGCAAGACAGTAGAAAACACTGATAGGACAAAAAGAAGAAAATTTTAAATTGAGACTATCACTATTATTTTAGGAGGTAGGGAGGAAGGGTGTAGAGGGGTGGGTGTCTGGGACTTAATTTTGTCTGGTTTTTTTTTTTCCAAAGTTTTAATTTTAGCAGAAGACAAACACTTTCGTCTTAATGAAAGATTAAAAAGTTATAAATTATAAAATGTGGCAAACATTTTTTTAAGATTATGAAGTTCACTGTATAAGTTATCACTTAAATATTGTGGCTCTGAGACACCACAGGCAGCTACACAAAAGAATCCTGTGTAAAAATACATGCCCCAGCCTCTGGACACTAATTTAAATGGCACTGCTTTCTGAACCTCAGCATAAAGCAGGAGACAGAGGAAATTACATTTCTCTTTACATCAGTGGTGGGAGCACAGCTATTCAAAGTGTAATTCTTGTTAATTAAATTTAGCATTGTGCTGGTTTTGGTTGGGGTAGAGTTAATTTTCTTCATAGTAGCTATTATGAAGAGGAAAGTATGGAGAACCCAGGCGAGTTTGAAGACAGAGGCACAAACAAAAATGAGCTGTGAGGTTGGCCCAGTCATTCACACTGCAGTTTCTTGAAATATGGGTGAGCTGAACTTCTCCTCTCCATCTTCTGCAATGATTTAACTTGCAAGCCCCAGTGCTTGTCTCTGAGCTGCATTAATTTACTAACATGACACAAAAATAAACAAATAAAATCCACCAAAAAAAACCAAAAAGTTTTTTTACAAATAATTGAGGAGTGTTCTGGTCTTTTAATGCATTAAATAAACCGTGGAAGGGTTTGATCATGTTCAGAACAAACAAGAGTGTTCTTCTGATGCTATATTTTGGGGCTGTGTTTTGGATTTGTGCTGGAAACAAGGGCAGGTAACTGTTCTGATCCAGTTAGTGAGAGATGTCTCTGCCTGAATTAAAGTGCAAATAAGACCATATGCTGAAATCAACAATATAGATTTTATTTAAAAATAAGATAGAGATTAAGTAGAAGACAGTCACCACTGTGGATCTAGTGGTGTGCCATAGACCCTTCTTCACCCTGGGCTTCTCGGTGGTGGAGGTTCCAAGGTCACTCAAAATTTTCACTGTTTATACATCTTAGCAAACAAAGGAATTAATGCTAATTGGCTGCACAGTTCTCTAATGCTAATTAGTCTGCGTGATCAGTCTCCCTTATCTTTTGAGTCTGTGGGTTTCTTGAGACAGTAGGCAGTGAGAGTTGTCATCTCCCCCTTCTGGAATTACCTTTTTCCCAGTCAGAGCTGATTTCAGCACAGTTCTTGGGTTGGTTGAGTTAACCTCCCCTAGGTCTGAGTTAACACCAGTACAAAAGTAACTCCTTTACCTTATCTCAAGTTCCTGCTCCTGTGGCTTAACTCGGAGTCCAAGTCCCAGGTATCCATGGATGCATGTTTGGGGCACTTTGGTGGTGGTCTCAGATACCATCTCTCCCATAACTTGGGGTGATCTTTGTTTGACTGGAGATATGTGTACAAGCAGTTGCTTTACATGGTTTTCCACAGAGGGAATTTTTCTCTGGGTGCATTACCCAGGATGTGTTGGGCACATCTCACCTCTGCCAGGCCAGGAGTTAGCACCATCCCATCACTCCCTTCTATGCATATCTCATGGCAAAGTCCTTCTGTGGCTTTAACATTTTTTGAGATAGGCAACCAGGCTCTTTAATTCCTTACAATAACACAGGGATATTTTCATTACGACTGTGCAGTGCTTGCACAGTGTAAAGGCCTTCTCTGTCTCTCACCCCACCACACCAGTGAGGAGGCTGAGGGTGCACAAGGAGTTGAGAGGGGTCACAGCTGGGACAGCTGGCCCCAGATGACCAACAGGATAGTCCATAACTCATGGATGGCAAGAATGTCATCCGGGAAGCCACTGCTTGGGAAATGGCAGGACATCAGTTGGTAGCCAGCAAATGTTTTCATTTGCATCGCTTGTCTTTCGTGGAATAATTTATCTATTATTTTCATTTTCATAAAAACATTATTATCTTGTTTTAGTACAATGACTATTTGTGTTTATCTTGATCCACGAGTTTTCTCACTTTTATTCTTCCAATTCTCTTCCTCTCCTCGCTGTGCTGAGGAGTGAGCCAGTGGCTGTGTGGTGCTTAGCTGCTGGCTGGGTTAAACCATGACAAGCATGAGGTGTGCAAGATTAAAATCTGAGATTCTCATTCTGAGTCCAAAAGTAATTCCCAGTTTAGCATCATTTATCCTGCTAGTATGAAAGAAATAAAGCAGAAAAATGTTTTAACATACTCCTAAAAATACATGGACAGGAAGTTTCAGATGTTTTGAAACCTGTGTGTTTGAGCATAATGGTCCTTTGATGTCTTGCAGGAAACACAGTTTGAGGCTTTTCTTTTCCTGTAGTTTTTGAACATCCTATAGAACATTCACAAAGCTAAAGCCACTGGAGGAAAAATATCACATATGCGTCATTCTCTCCATGAGCTCCAGTCATTAGTGCCAGCAGATACACTTTATAGCACTCTGGCTTTGCTTTCAGTATCATAACCAGATGACAGTAAATCATACTTTGTAATTCAGCTAAAATGTTTGAAAAATAACTCTTTTGTTTCACTCATTCCCTCTAGCTTAATTTTTTTCTTTGAAAACATAGCTGTTCCATAACTTGTAGTGTGGAGTGAGGGCAACATGAAAAGTGTGAAATTAGGAACTCTTCTCACACAGGTTCTTTTGGGAAATGATGGTCATGGAGTTGGACTTCTGGATGTGCCTCCTGAGTGGCCAGATGGAGTTCTCCCATCTGTAGGTTCTTTTGTGTCTTCCAATAAGATTGACATATAAACTGGCACTTCTAACTGGGGGAAAATAAAGAGATACTGAGAGAGAGCGGAGACAAAGAGCTTAAACTAAACACCTAATTTGTAAGTGAATTTAAGTGTGGTGGTTTCTATATGGTGACTGTGGATAAGAAACATTTTTAATAAAGTCCTGTAACTAAAAAATATGTTATAGGTATTGGTGCCTTTTAAAAGATACTTCACATAAGTAAATACTGTCAGAAACACTATTTTAGAGTCAGAGAAGTTTGTCAGCCAAAAGGTATTTCAAACTAAATATTTTATTCTCAGCAAAAATACGTTGCTCACAATTTTGCTTTCTAATGAGGTTGAATGGGCTATTTAATTTATGAACATCAGCAAAATTATCCATATTCTCCTTTGAAAACTATAGTGTTCAAAATGATCATAGGTCTGGTGGACATCTAGAAACATCAGCCTAGCATAAATAGAAGATATTGGAGCTTTCCTGAAATGCAGTTGACCCAGGGTTGAATTCTGCTTTAAAGTCCAGACAGGAGATTCTTGACTCTCAATGTAAAAATAGGAACTGCTGAAAGAGGAATGATCTTCTGGAGGAAAGAAAAGCAGCATGCAATCAAATATTTAAAGAGAATGTCATCAGTCATGGTTACTGATTTTTTGAAAACTGTAGGAGTTATTTCTGATTTTTCTGGAGGCAGAAATATTTTAAGTCTCAATATGGAATCACACTTTGTATGAGGCCTTAAGGGATCCCAATCCAGTATTGTTCTCTACTCTTTAGAGGTGCAGCTTCAAGTAATAGCTTAATGTCACCAAAACTAGATTTGTTTTAACCTTTATTGTTTGAAATAAAAGATTGGCTTCCTGGTAGAATGCAGGAACCTTTAATAACTGCTATTTTTTTGAGACCTTTGTTAAAATGTCACAAGAGTACAACAAGGATTTTATTTTGTATCATTAACTAGAGAGTTCAAAACCAGCTTCTTTACGTTATTGATCTTAAGGAAGAAAAGTAACTGAATTCAGGAAAGAGAAGTCTGCTTTGGAAAAAATACATCTCCCATTATATGTCAGAGTGAGCATGAAGGAGAACAAAAGTACAAACTTTCCTGCACAGCACAAGACACTGGTCAGTCATTAGGAGGACATGGGCTTAAACAAAAAGGCTCCATGGGAAGGACAGTTGATATTGAACTTGTAGCATAAAGGACAGCATGCTTCAATGGTAGTGGAATGTAGTTGCTAAAGAGAGGGAGATAAAATTTATCAGAAAACAGAAAGAAGGAGATTATAAATAATTTATTTGGAAAATTGAAAGTTATAAATAATTTTCAAATTAATAAACTATGACTATTATGGAGAGGTTACACTACTGCATGATAATAGAAATCTAATTTGGTTGACGTGCAGTTTAAAAAGAGTCAAGAAATGATCAGTTCCTTCAAAATTCAATTTTCAAAGCTCATTCTTATATTTGAGTAATGTGAGGAATTACAGTCATTTCCCGTATTCCTAAAAAAATTACATATAGCTGTATCTTTATTCTCGTTTTTTAGAGAAAAAACATATGCAAAAGTGCTAAGGCAGAAATAAAACATGGCATCCTAAATGAGGAAAGACAGACTACCATAAATATTATATGAGAAATAATTTATATCCCAAGTAAAGCCATATTAAAATAGATTTTTTTCCCTAAAAGAAAGCTGTGCTTCCTTTCTTATTTTGAGGCAAGTTTTTCTATCTCAAATACACTTGTCCAGGGAAAGCTGTACAAGTACTTCTCTCCCAGTTTTATCACTGCTAACACAAATTATGACACTATAGCCAAGAAACAAAACTGATAACAATCTTCCAGACTGTTTAGTGATTTATAGTTTCAGTAAACCACCTCTGAATCCACCTAGAAGCTTTTATTAAATGAAAATACTAAACCAGCAGTTTTGCCAAAAAACACCAGTTTATCAGACTGACTTTAAAATCACCCCACATTTACAATAAAAGTAAGAAACATAATTGACATAATTTATCATATTAAATTATATGACTGATGCAGCACTGGACATCTTCACATTCTCTTTCACATTTCTCAAAAATAAAAGCCCTTAGAATTGAAGACAGGAGCAGGTCAGACCTGAGAAAGCACTTCCAGAAGAAGCTTGAGCTGAGTAAAATGAGCACCACATGCAAATTAATATCTGACATATAGCTGGATAATGCTTTTATTCCCATAAATCCTCTGCTTCATAATAGGAGTGAACTATGTCACGCAATGGTCCAACAGAGATTTTAGTATTTCAGCATTTCTTTTTGCAAATAAAATATCTTTATAAGGTCTTAAGAAGTGGCAAAACCAGCTGTTCTTGTACAGAGCTTTAGGGGTCAATTTATGAGGGGTACAATGTAAAAAAAAAATTGGTTTTCATGATTCACTTTAATATGAAATAAAAAGGATTAAGAAAAGCTGTAAAACTATGTAAGTTTAGTATGCGTGTTAAAATTTATGAGAAAGTTTTCTGAATTGACAACAGACACATTTTTTTAATACAGATTTATATTTATGCCACAGGCAGACACACCATAAATTAGACCTGGATGTAACTTTGGTAGCACAACTTTTGCCTATGGGTCAAAAGAAAATTTTGTAAGAAGTGACTCATAATGTCTGTTCTCTGGACAAGGATGAACACAGTTACACATAGACAACAATCCTAAGTTTACCCCCATGTACATGAAGAGTAAATCTGACTGTCCAACAAAAATATCACTATGCAAATCTGGCCCAAGTGAAATCAGAACTGTGTGTGCTGCAGACAGCATCTCCTTCAGCTCATATATTGACATATTTTTACTTTTTTGTCTCTGGTGGAACAGGAGAAATGATGAGATGAGTGAAAAGGGGGTCTGTTATGATGTCCTACTCACCACTTGGAACATCCCAGTGTGCAACTTGCCTTTATCTGAAGATGAACATTGCAATTAACAATGTTAGTGATTAAAATGGCAAAGGAATGATTTGGCCAATGAGATTTTTAAAAAAGAGCCAAAACTTATGCATTCCAAGTGATTGATTCTTGTTCTTTCATGGCACAGAAGATGGAGTAGGTAAAGCCTATGCCAGACATTCTTTCCGTGACAGGAGGCTGTGAGGCACATCTCATTCCCTGTAGCATAAATCCACTGGAGCATGTCACAAGAAAATTCCACTATTTGGGTCCCTTCTTACAGAGTTCACCTGTTTCTGACTAATTTTTCTATAAACTTTGATTATAAATAAAAGGTGTAATCCACCTGATAGGTGTTCAGCTGCCCATGATTTGAGGTGTACTTTTGGTATGGCACAGCTGTATAATCTTGTCTCAGAATCCTGAGAAAGCTGCTAAACTCTAAGCTGTGTGAAAGTACCTAGAGCAGAACCAAGTGTGCTAAGAAAAGTTAAGACAAGATTGTTGAGGTGGAGACAGGCCCTCCAGGATTCAAGAAGAGAAACACCAGCATGAATAAATTTAAAATGCTAATGAAAATTAGGGGGTCTGAAGGTGCCTCTTCATTCCCATTGATACCTGTCCATCAAAGACCCAGTGGTGACAAACAGGGGTGGTGAGGGTACTAACACCAAACCGAGGAGCTTGCTAGCCCTAGCTGTCTGTTGCCTATTGTACTAGACAAGAAATAATTGCTTTTTCTGAATATCTTGTTTGAAAAACTTCTCCGTGCAGTGGGAAAGTTTCCTGAGCAAGTTCTTGAAGTCTAAAAGTTGTGTAGGTACCAGTCAATTTTGAGGGCTACATAAACATCTATTTAGCCTATACCTTACAGCTGCAAGCACATAAATAGAGAAGTAAGGTTGAGAAGATAAATCTGGAGTAAGTAGTTCTGTGGCAGCTGAGAAGAAACAGACAGGTGTTTCAAGCATTTGGAGCAGCCGAGACTGACAAGCATGAGAAATGTGCTCCTGGTTTGCCCATTGTTGTAATGTTGCTCTAAGAAATATTTACCAAGGCAGTATCACTGGTAGGATGGAGCCCCAGCTCTAAAAAAGTCATGGGCTTTTAGTCATTTAGAACCAGAACCACTTGATTTGGCATGGACTAATCCATTTACTCATTCCTCACACTCCTTTTTCAGCTGCTCCTTGCTTCACTTCACATGTAGTTACAAATCTCCCTGCCACAGGAAAAGGTAAGAGCCTTTTAAAAGTTCAATTCCTGGAGCAGCCCATTTGCCTTTGAGTGTAATACATCTTGCTTGCCTCTTGGGCAAGCCTAGCAGCAGTGCATTTTAAGCCAATTCAGACAATATATTAATAATTATCATTAATAAGAATATTTACAGCACTTTGTGATTATGACAATAATAATAGTGTCAGTATACTATATTGTGACAATATACAATACATAGGATAGGATAGACCATAGGATAGGTTAAGATATGTCCAGCAGCAGGAAGAAAAATGTGAGGAAAGATCAAGCTCTAAAACACACCTCCCCTTGTCTTTTCCTATATTCATAACAGAAACACAACCACATGTTTATGCCTTCACTAGAAATCAGACAAGATGATTTCTAGTTAGCTACATTAACTAGGAACACGTGCTCTCATGAGCACTGTCCAAGTGTCACCTTGGCTTCCACCATCACATCATGTACTTTGGTGGTGGCTGGTCTCAGAGAGGTTCCTCCTGCCAACCTGTAACAGCAGGTTTGGCAGAAAGGCCAGAAGGAATGCACCAATAGGCATGGCTAACAAGCACCTCAGCCCTGGTGCCTTGTATTTTTTGAGAGCTCAGCAAGTTCTATCAATGCCTCCTTCTCCCATTCTCTGTGTCAGAGACCCATCTCAGACACTCCCCTTGTAGTTTGTTTCAGGTAATTATTAGTCAGACTTTTCCCAACAAAAGACTTTAATTACTGATAAATACACTGTGAGATGAGGATGTATCTGCCTTTAAGTTCCACTCTCTGAAGTGGAAATTAGCAAAATAGCACATTTTTCCAAATGCACCACTAATGCTCCGTTTCACAAATTTATCATGGGACAACAGACAAGATGGAAAATTACATCCAAACTTGAAGGAACCAATAGAAACTTCTCTGCTCTAGAAGAATGGAGACGAAAGGTGTTTGAGAAGTGTTTAGAGTGAGATTAATTTCCTGTTGTCTAGAGAAGGCTAAGCTGGAACCACAAGCTGAAATAAGTTTGAATTCTAAAAAGAAAAATAATCATTTACTTTCACATAGAATTGAATTTGTGGTGGTGTTTTCATTCAACTCAGCCGAATTATTTCCTTTTCGTCTTTACGTTCATTAAACCACTTTTTTTTTCCCTTTGGTTAGAAGAATATTAAAAGTGAGAATTAAAAACCCAGATAAATTATCCATTATAGACTCATATGAACATGTCCCACAGAATAATTGATCCAAGAGGTGTGAATAGTCATCTTACAATACCTAGGGAAATATATGCATATGAAGACCAGATTTGAAGGCATTGTGCTGATCCACCCTTCACTTTTGTAGGAACTCTTTGAAAATCCAGCTGTGTATCCAAGAAAATAGTGTCCACACCGCAAAATCCAGGATCACCCTACAGATGGGTAGTGATGGGTATTTCTGGAGCTGGAAGATGTGGATTCAGTAGCATCCAAGGCTGGAGGGTTCCTATGCATGTGCCATGTCTTCCGTTTATGATCTCCAGTGCCTGTTTACACACTTAATTTCATTACAAACTGCATTATTCTGATAGCCTCTGCAGCTGCTACTGAAACGAGTTGCATTTGCTGCTGTTGGGCTTTGAGCTGTGCTGGTCTCTGGTCCTTGGAGCAAAGGCAACACCATCCACTAAGCCACACGTCACACGGTGCCTTAAGAGCCTCAGCCTTTTGCACTGCTAACAGCTCTCTCTCTGAAGCTGCATAGCTGGCTTTCAGCTCTGTGCTCAGTCACCCAAGCTGTGGCAGCCTTTCCCAGAGCCTCTGGGGCAGCACTCTCTCCTTGTTCCCACGCTACAGACCTTGCACTGTTATTCTCCCTGCCCCGCACCTGCAAACCCCATAGCACTCTTACAGGGGGTTCTCATGGGAAGTGGCTGCCACCAGCGTGAGAATCACCCCTGCTTCCCCTCCCTCTTCCTACCCTGTGGTCAAAGCTTCTGGTCAACATTAGTTGACCCAAAAACACGCATGCCCACACATAAACACAAATTTAATAGCCAGTCAGTGTGTAGCCTCAGCAAAACTTGCTTTCAGCAACATCAACAGCCTCACAGGAAGGGGCAACTGGTAAGAAGAGAGTCCTGATGAAAACTATGTTGATACTGTAGAGAAAAAAACATTACAGGCAGAACCATGAACGACTGCATGGGAGCAGAGTCATGGAGAATGATGCTTGCCTGGAACACCCTTCATTGCTCCTCTTCCATCTTACACACCTCCCTTAAGTCACATTTTATTTACTGGCTTGTTGGGTTTGGTTTTTTGTAACCTCCACTGTAACTTTTTCCTGCATTCATTCTTTGGAAGCAGCTCTGTTGACAATTTTAAAAATAGTTGTAGTATTTCCCCTTTCTTTGCAGAGAGATGTTGTTGCTTGCACCACTTAAAAAAAATGAAAGCTAGCTCAAAGCTTACTTACACTGTGTTTACATGGAGACTAAGCGGTCAATTTTTGTGTAAAGAAGGAACAATCACAATTTAAGAACCTGAGAAGCCTGTAAATTACTCTCAATTACACTGTAAGCAGTATCAGTGTCAGAAGCTATTTCCATGAGGCAGCCAGTGAAACAAGAGAGCTCGCTGTACCAAGAATGGTACAAAGTAGTTCTACCATGACAAATGTAGAGGTTTTCTATTCTTTCTGTCACCATCATGAGGACTGAGAATAACTGCGTGAAATCAGACATAGCTTTTTAAGATATCATATGCCAGAGGAAACTTCTGCTGATTCTAGAATTGATGGCTATTACTTTGACCTCATTTAGTGAAAGAACATGATTGTTGCAAAGCTTTAATACTGAAAAAAACAAACCTGTTTCATACTCATATTCAAGCAAGACTGAAAATAATTTATCACATGAAATACCAATCTTTCTTCATCTTATGCAACAACTCCTGATCATCATCAGCCTAAGGGCAATGATAGTAAGCAACTGAGATTCTGAACAGCACTCTCCCTCATTTCAAGAAGGGTAGAGAATGCCTACTTGTTGTCAACACTTAATCTGCAAGGTTTCTATTAGTAGGATGTAATCAAGCAACATTATTAGGGTCTTGTCAGCTAATATTGAAAATTGGTGAAAGAAAATTCTTTTGAAAAATCTAATGTTCTTGAAAATTGTTCACATTTTGGTCTTCATCACACTGTGTGTTTATTCACATCATGTTCTCATACAACTTTCTCTTATCTCAGGACTTCACTTATCATTTTTTTGGGAGATGATAATATTTCACTAGGACCAGAGGTTTTATTACTACAGTTTTCTTGTTCTTCAGAGACCTGATGAGTCTGAAAGGTTTAGGATACCCCTCCTCACACTTGCAGTTAACTTCCCTCTTGTTCACCCTCTCCAAATGGGCCTTTTATTGACTTACTTGTAGCACTGTAGAGGTCACACTTAGTGGTCACACCCCCTGATCTGCCAGCCCACTGTAGGATTCATGACACAAGAAAGAGGAAAATGTCTTTCACTGGAAGAAGTCTGCACTGCACATTCCCAAACTGAGAACTGAGGCATTGCTCTGTCTTATCCTCCCATCACGTGAAATCTGCAAGTCGTAGAGGGCCTGACACACACAGAAAAAGGAGATCAAGGAGTTTGAAATCACTATTCATAGCTCAAAGCCAAAGTTTTACACAGAAAATATATGACAAAACATTTTTGATGGTGATATTGTAACCATAGCAGCCATGGGGCATGAGATAAACTTTATGAGTGAAAGAAATATCTTAATTAAGCTCTGGAAGACAGCTGCAAAATGGTAAGATTTCAACCTGTAAGGGCTTGTTCAGATCTGAAAAGTTTTTCTACTTTTCCCAGCTATACAAATTTGTCTATTAGAAGCCTGATCTCTACCTACAGGTCTTGCCATTTAAAATAAATTATTTAATTAACAGTTTGCACACAAGGTGGCTTAACAAGTAAAACCAAAATATGGCTGTCCTAAGAGCATATTTGTCAGCTCACTGTTCCAGTCTGGAATGTGTCACATTTGTTTCTGAATTACAACCATGACTTTACAGATTTTTCTTTTTTTTTTTTTTTCCCCTTGCCTGGCCTTCTGAATCAGAGCAGATCACTAATGATATGATATTTAGCACTTATAACAATGAAAAATAGTGTTTTATAATAGTCTTGGTGTTTTTCTCTTTTGCCTGTCATACCACCATTCTAAAGTCTGTTGCTGAGATCATAGTAGTGAAATAGAATCACAGAAGTAAAACTTCATGAAATTATCCTAACAGCAAGGTCGACAGGACATTGAATTTTCTCTTGTGTAGGACACTAAAGAAATAGTTTATAGTTCAACACTTTTCTCACCTTCTCCATATTGTTTTAATTCTCCTTACCAGAAAATAAAATGGATGTATTTCAGGGAAATTTAGGTAGATACTAAAACCTTTTATTTACCAGTTACTAAATTTTTTATGCTAATGCAAATCCATAAAGGAATATGATAGAAATAACTCTTTAATGTTTTGGAGCATCTTATCTGGATTTTGTTGTTTCACAGACAACTAGAATAAGCAGTTTATTGGAAAATAAAAACACGGCAGGGGGAGGGGGAGGAAGGAAGATATTGCAATCCAGTTGGATTTTAAATAGCTCTAAAAGATGAAAAGTAGGTGAAATAGTTTGTCTCTCAGTTGAAATAATATTGATGGAGAAAATCTGGATTTGAAGGAAGAATGCCATAGTGGGTCTAGAGAAAAACTAGAAGGCAATGAAAAGGCACAACAGTGTTGAAATCAAACTGGAACAGTGAGTCCACTCTCTGATGATGATAGGCATATTCTCTGCTGTTTTGGCACTATGTCATCATATATAAGTTGCCCAAAAACTATAATTTCGAGAAGTTTCCTTCAAGATGCCTACTTGCACTCTGGTGCATAGTACCTGAATACAGATAAGGCATATGCCCACACCTTCAGATAATTATTTTTATCATTCATTTTGCATGAAACCCTTGTTTAAAATGCAGCATTTCTGATCAGGGTTGTTAACGTGCAACTACCATCCTGTTCAGCATTTCAAGCTTTTGTTGTATTCCAACTTACAGCAATAGGTTGAAGGTGCAAATATTCAGTCATTAAATCAGAATATTATAGCTGAAAGTTTCCAAACCATCAGGAAGCCAGACCTGACTGTACTCCAGGGCACTGTGGACCAGAAATCTCTTCCAGAAAATTTAAAGTCAAAACTTTGGGATTTAATATTGTATCACCTGCTACATACATTGTGATGACTATTTAATCCCACCATCCAGTCTAAAACAGTGCATGCATGAGCAAACTGGATGCCTGAGTGAAACTGGATAGCTTATGAGTTGGTAATGGTATGATATATGCAGCATTCCCTATCCATAAAAAGCACTTAACAGACTTTTTGCATTTTAAGCAAGTAGAGAGTCTCACAGAAATCAGTGTAGGCATGCAACTATATGACTTGCCATACTGGAGCCCAAACCTTCTACCCAAATGACAGTACAATCTGGAGGTGAATTCACAGAGTACAGTCAACTTAAAGGTGTCTACAAAGGTACGAAAAAGAGAGGAGACATCTATGCACAGTTTGTAGAAGGTAAGTGTTTGAAAATAGTTGCAAGCAAAATTAGCACTCCAGAGGTGATCTTGCTGAAAAATACAATAGAAGGACTATCCTTGCCTTCAGAAGTATTTCCTCGGGCTGGATTTCAAAGGGTTGTATTTGTATTTGGCCATGATCCCCTATCATGGCCATGATGCTGTAGACCAATGGTGCCTCCTGTTCCTTGTGCTCTCTGTCAGCTTCCTCTTGTGCTGAAAGAAATTCATCACCTGAGTGGCTCTTTAAAGGAGAATAGCACCATCTAAATCAACATGAATCTCAGTAATGTGGTGGTTTCCTGTTTGTTTGCACATGCAACACATTTGCACACAGATATTTGTGGGGGAACTTTCCACACAGCTAAGTGTACTATGTAAAGCTAGAAGTTGTTTACTGTCTAGTAATTCAGCTAAAAACATGCAGTGTAGTGTTGATCCAATAGTAATGACAAATTATTTAACCAGTAAGTTATTGGAATTAATCACCAAGACCTGTAGGTTCACTGGAGAAGATCCCTGATACTGAAAGAAGCTCCAGTATTGTCCTTATGCAGAATGACTTCTTACTGATAAACCTTTACCATGTTGCTAACAATGACCCAGGCCTGTTCCTGGTGCTAAGTAGAAAATAACTTTTTTCCCTCTGACTGGTTTGATGTGAGATAATAAAACATATTCCTTATTTAAGTGTCTTACCACAAAAATTGAAAAGAAACACCTCTGAAACTAACAAGAGAACCACGTGAACTATTAGGGTTAATAGGTTCAGTCTCAGCTTAAACTTCAAACTTCATCAGTATGCCTTTTTTGTACAATGTTCTAAGTAACAGGAGGATATAAAGGCTAACATGCTTGTTTAGGTGATCTGGACTGAAAAGTAAAACGTAGTAAAAGCCTTAGTAAAAGTATTTCTAGTACGTTCTTTAAGAGAAAATTTGAATTTCTTCCTTTTTATCTATTCTAAATACACTGTACTTGCAGCTCTGATTCTGTGAGATACTTATGCACCTGCCTCTGCCTATGCAGTTGATATGGATTTAAGAATATCTTTGAGTATTTTGGCAGAACTATCTGGTCTCTCACAGAGAAAAGAGAATGCCAGAGCTATTTCTCTCACTATTTTGCAAATCACTCCTTGAAGACAACGAAACTTTTTCTTGGCTTTGTGATATAAGGTGCACCAAGGGAGATATAGGTTGGACATTACGAAAAAGTTTTTTACAGAAAGAGCAGTAAAGTACTGGAATGGTCTGCCCAGGGAGGTGGTGGAGTCACCATCCCTGGATGTGTTTAAAAAAAGACTGGATGTGGCACTTGGGGCCATGGTCTAGTTGAGGTGTTAGGGCGTGGGTTGGACTCAATGATCTTGAAGGTCTCTTCCAACCTAGTGATTCTATGATACACTGAACTTCTTTGTCTCTTGCATGGTTTGAGGTGTGGAGGGGCCTTGGCTCAGCTTTGCAGCCTCATGCTAAGAGAGGACAACCAGGACACTTAAACCTGCACCCATCAGTTCAGAAAATGAGTTGGATAAAGATGAAATTTGAGCAAAGATGAATTCACAAAATTTTAAGCCATTTGTGTGACTTAAGATGTAGGACCAAAATAAAAGACATGCCTGTGAGCCTGGATTTCCCAATTCCTTCATGTACAAACACCTCAGAAAAAGAATATTTTGAAATAGATCCCATTGGCAAGAAATAAAAAGCGATGCACATGTGGTGTAGAGAAAGGAGCACAAGACCAGCAATATTAGATGTTCCAAGCAAACAATCCTTCCCAGTGCTTCCTCCAGACACAGGGAGGTGGTGAAGTGATTTTGGCTGGGAATATGGCAGTGGGCAGCAGTGCCAGCTCTTGGCTAGGAAGGACCTGGGGACTGGCATCTTCCCCTGGGCTCTGGGAAGAGAGAAGCAAGAAATGCCTTCCCGTTTTGTTTACCCACCTCCTTTTTAGCTTCAGCTCCCAGAATTTATCTTCCTCTCCATTTCTCTGATTCAGAAATCATAGCAAAGGACCATTCATGCAATATAACATGAATTGACTCATGAGCAGGTATATCAGCTTACTCACAAATGTGGGTAATAGGATGGAGCAGATAAGACAAAGTAGAAAGATGTATTTCTTCAGTATTAGAAGAATCAGAGCATGGTGCTCTTGAAAGCATTTTCACTAAGGAAGAGAGAAAATACAGAGAGAAAATAATTAATAACAAATGTGTTCATTTATAATTGAAGATGTGGAGTTTTTCCATTTTTTTTATTAGTGGTATTTTTAACTGCTGCCATCCATTAAGCCAGAAGCAAAAGAGAACAAAAGTAGCTTGAATAGTCTCCTTAGCTGCTCTTTTTTAATTAATTGGGATAAAATCACACCAAAAAAACTAAATCTCTGCTTTTAGCTGGAGAAAGAACTAAAAATGCTTCCTTGGGACATAAGCTGTTTTCTCTGAAGTTTATATATACGGTCTAAAAATTCGGTAAGTATTATTGACAAAGGAAATTGAGAGGAGAGTAAGGCCTGGCTTTCCTGAGTACTGTAGTCTATTCCTTCTAATTTATGTGGATGTGAGATAGCAAGTGAACTACATAAATAGAGATATAGTAGAGCTGTGCAAGCAAAAAGGGAAATTAATTTACTTTTTTCCAATGATATCTTGTACAAGAAATCTGCAAGGTTTTCAACTTCAAGGCCTAACACTAATAAATAGTCAGCAACATCAGTGGAACATTGAATCCTGTGGTTTTTCTATTCATTTCTGTGGAGAGAAAGAAATTAATTGCTGAATTGTAGCCAGATATTTTTTAAACATACACACTGCTTGGCATTTGCTTGCATTTCCTTGCAACCACCATATCCACCATGGTTTGCCTTTACTTTGGCTTGTACCACAAGCAGAGACAAGTGGACTAATGTGGGTGCCAAGCTGCAGCAGCACAGATTCTTCAGACGTATTTACTATGCCTTTTGGCCCTCTGGATCACTTTAATGAGGTCTCTGAGATAACATATTGGGGAAAATTCATATGATTTCTCTGTTCTAGCAGGAGCTCCTCCTTTCCACTGTACATTTACATCATAGAATAGCTTTGTGTATTTGCCCGACGGCCTTCACCACAAAAATAAACGTCCTAGTAATTCTTTTTCTAAATTCCAGTGCTTCATTAGTGAATTCTGAAGTACAAGTTTCTTAAATAAATGACTGTGAAAGCACATTTAATTCACCTTTAGTAAGATAACTAGCCACTTTTCAGAGCCTCATCTACATAAACAGTAAAACAGCACAATATATTTTTAGAAGCCCTTTACAGATTCAGATGTCATGAGTTTAGCCCCCAGTTAATGCATCATAAGGGAGATTGCTATTACAAGTTTCTGAGCATTCATCTTTTGCAGTGGAGGATCCTTCATTTGGGCAAAACTTACCCCCCTCCCTCCAAGTCATCACCCATTTTCTCCCAAAAAATTTACACAAATGAAAACATTTCAAACTATTGAGCATTTTCAATGACTCAGTTCAAAACTACAATAACGTGAAAGGCTCCTGTAGCTTGGAGAACTGCACTGCTTTACCAGAACAGGTTCCAAAATTTAAGTAATTATTTTGTGTTGAAAAATACCATCTGTTTCTTGGAAAAGAAAAAAATTGTAATGGAATTCACTGTGAATGCAAGTGCAGCCAACAATAGTGAGCAGTATGGTGAAAAGCACCCAGTAAATCAATGAAAAACCCCTGTACAATTCCAGTCATCAAGATCTGTTGGAATGGGCTCAAGTGATTGAGAAAAGGAATCTGCCTTTTTTTTTTCATGCTTAAATACTATTTGAACACTTCATTTCCTCCAAGGAGACCTGAATTTTTGTTTCAATCCCTAAGATTCCCCTGGGTGCATGGGAAAGCCATCCTTAGCTCGTGACCACCATTACACAGAAGACTTAAACCAGGGTACCATCCCCAATAAAAAGGGTGAGTAAACCAAGTATAATGAGTTCAATTATGTAGCTTATTCTCAGCTGCAGCTCAACAATATTTTGTGAGTAAGCTGATACACCTGGCCATAAGTCAATTCATGCTATATTGCATGAATGATGATACTTACATTGAAAGGTCTACTCAAGCTACCACTCAAAGTCAGTAACACTGGGAAATAATTGTTTGCTCCTAGGAAAGCTGCAATGTATTTTGAATCAAACAATCATTTGTTATTTCACACCTCACCAACATGAAATTTAACATCCTATATTAGATTTGTGGTGAAATGGGCAAGAAAGTTTTGTCATCCTTCTGCTGACCTTTGACAGCTAAGGAGGGGAAAATCAATGTCTGGCACAATTCATGTGATTTACTGCAGATACCTGTATAAAATGAGGTGATTCATACCCATTTACTGTGCTTCCACTGAGTATAGTTTAAGGGGTCCATTCAGATTAGACACATCCATCACAAATGCAACATTTTAATGTTGAATCACACCTAATAAGTCAATTTATTAGTAGAACATGTATCGACTAGCCATATGTACTAAATATTATGTCATTTATTGCATTATTAGCATTTAGCATCTCTTGATGACATTAAAATCAAACTAGAATAGAATGCAGTCAGTCATTTATACCAGCTAAGAAGTTGTGATTACAATGGTTATGGTAAGCCAACTGAAGCAAATTGTGGGTCCTGAAAAAATATAGTTAGCCAAAAAAATTTGACTTCTTATCTATTTGAATTATTTGATCCTTGAAGGCTGGGGTTGGACTAAAGCCTGAGAAAGCAGATTTCATAGCATCTCATATCACTTTGTGAAATGTATTTCTCCATGCACATAAAAAAGACCAAAAACTTTTAAAGAATTTACACAATACATGACTTTCATACTGAATAGTATAAAATAATTCTTTTTAATGTAATTTTAATGCAAATTAAGAAAGTATGTTTAAAATCTTTTGTATGTTACTACAAGTTTAGATGAAGTTAGATGCATGCAGGGGTGACAGAAGAGAGGGCATATGTCAGTCTATTTCACCTGGACACCCAGAAATACACGGGTCCATTTTAATTGGTTATCTAATTTTAAAATAACTCAATTTTTAAGAGATGATAATTTACACTAGTATGCATTGTTATTTATTATGATCTCAAAGACACTCTGCTCTGGTTCAGGAGAACCCCAAAATAAGAGTTAGTTGTGCATAGACAAAGGATAAATACTTAATGAGAAAATACTAAACCACATGCTAAGCAGTAGTTTCAATGCCAGAGCTCACCTGAGTATGAGTCCACATTTTCTGGAGGTCTGATATTAGGCACACTGAGCCTGTAAAAGACATCTCTTGTTTTTGCCTCCTCCTCATTGCAGGATCACAGCAGGGCATATGCTTATTGCTACACCTGTGGTTTCAGTGGTGCTGCTCTGCTTGCTTCAGGGCTCACAGGTGCTGCAGGGTTCTCTCCTTCAGCAGCTGGTGATGCTCAGGCACCATATCCAGACTTCTGTGAAGGGAGCTGAGCTGCTTGAACCATGGGCCAAATGAGGCACAGCATTAAGGATTTATGAGATAAGGTAAGTTACCCAAAGAAAGACACTTCAAAAACATAATCTGTGGTCATATATGCAACTAGTTGAAGAGTGTAAGATGGTGAAGAGAAATCCTTCTGCCAATTCAGACCTTATGAAAAGCAAACTGTGTTCAGTGACAGATGGAACAAATGTCAGAATAAGAGCTAATATGCACTGTGGATGACCATAAGACTTAGTGTTCCAAAAATAATATGGGAAAATAAATATTGGAAAAGTCTTGTAAAATTATTTCAATGATTGTTTGAAATGAACATTAAAATTTGCGCTTATTCTTGGGACAGGCCTGTAACACTTTGAAAAGTAAAAAAGTATTTATTGACAATGGGATATGCAGTATATACAATAATCTCATTTATACTGCCCTGTGCATCTTAAGATTCAGGAGACACCTGTCTTGCAGCCACACTTGGATTGTACATCGCTACATTTCATCCCACTTAATGACCAGTCACATCAAATGGTCAAGTTTGGGACTTCCTTCTGCTGTCAGCATGCCCTGGGAAAGGCCACCAGCTGGAAGTGTATATTGTTAAGCACTTGTTCTTTTTAACTGTCCCATTCTGCCATGTCCTTTTTCTGCCATATCTATTTTTTGTGTTGTCCATTTGCTGTCATGTTTTGTGAGTCTCCTGAAATTTATGGCCAAATATAGGATTGTCATAAGTCAGTTAGATGTGAGTATTTCATCTTGATATTTAATGATAAATGGTCAGGGCATCCTCTCTCTGTACAACTGCACATCTGGAACAAAGATAATTTTGTCCAATTTGAACCCAGGAAAACTGGTCCTGCATCCTGACTATTCACTCCGGACAACAGTTTTATTTCAGAAAAATCCCATGAGAGGCTCTAAAATAGGAGGTAAAAACATTTAAAATGTGCCCAGGTTTGCAAGGGCAGATTAACTCCATCTTTTTAAGAACAGAGAATTATGACACCCTGAACCAGGGATTGTACATGATTGCCCAGAACAACACTACACAGGTAACTAGCTGGCCTGCTGATACCACTAAGATGACAAAACCCCAATTGGACATGATTTGCAGCATTAAAAAAGTCTTTCTACCTTCCTGAGATATGCTGTTTGGAGTGACTTTTAGCTGTGCTGGAAAATGAGTTCATTTTTCTATATAAGCCACAGGCCTATTAAGGAGCTTTGCTATCAAGACCACACTGCAACAGACATGCTGGTGGTGTGCAGATTGACCCCAGAGCTCATGTAGGAAAGACATATCTCAATTTGTTTAAGCGATTCATCTGAAGTCCAGAACAATCAAAAATGTCAAGACACGACCATTAAGGTGAGAAAGAGAGGGTGGATTTATAAAAAGGAGTTTTCAAGATAACTGACAGTCTTCAGAAGGCTTGGGTTGTTCAAGCAAGCAAAATAGGCTCTGAGAGCAGGGGATGCAGAAGTGCAGGCAGGGATGGTGGCTGGCCAAACACTGGCTCTCAGAGTTTGGGCTGGCCTTCCAACAGATGAGAAGGGAAAGGAGGCACCTGCCACGTGTGGACAGCCAAGGTCATGGAACGTGGGGCAGTTTTCCAGAGGTTGTTTTCTCAGCCGGTATCTTGGTAGCCAATGCTGCCGTCTTAATAGCCCACACCACCTTCATCAATGGCCTGAGTAAGGGTTGCAGGATTTAGATATCCAAGTTCAGACTGACTTTTGAGAAAAGGTATTCTGCTTCCAAAGGTTTATTGCAACTGCCACTTCCTTAACTAAATTCGGTCTACTGAACTGTGATGGCTCAATTAAAATTTATCCTTGTTTAGCACTGAAAACCTGAATTTGACATCTGCACCGCAGTGTCATCTTTACAACTTTACCACCTGTATCTATAAGTAGTATGCAAAATACTACTATGAATCTGAAAAAAAGTTTTTTATTTTCCCAGTGGTCTGAGCCACATCAAAGGTAAATCTAAATTCCCAGTCCCTGGAGTCACACTCAATGAGACATCAGTGTTACACCAGGGACAGCATACCACTTCACAAAATATTATGCTGTCAGAGTGAAAAGATTTGCTTCAGAACAATTTTATGAGTGTACGAAGCTACTATATATGATTTTTGCAATGAGTTTATACTATTATTAATCATCTGTATTGCATGAGTTTAGTGTTTTTTCAGACAGAAACTGTACTGAAACTGTAGTCCTGTAGGGAAAACACAGGGAAGATGCTCGATTCCTAAAATTAAAAACAAGGATGGACTTGTAGACTGGATTTTTTTTAAAATTATTTCCAGTTACAACTTCTGTTCTGTTCTGTAACTTCCAGTTACAGCTTCTGTTTGACAAAATGTAAGCTGTATTCACCTAAAGTATTTTTCCAAAAAGTAAAAAGCAGTCATATGCAGATATCAAGAGACAGAAAATATACTGCCTCTCTAGACTATCCAATCAATAGTCACCTTCAGTACAAAAAAATTGTGTCAATCATCTGGATGTATCTGATTCCAAATTTTGGCAATTGGTTTTTATCCTTAGATCCAAGCATCTGTTCCTGGGACTGTTGGCATATTTTTTATTAAATAGGTTCGAAAATACATCAGCCCTATGCTGTTCTGATGCCACTGGATTTGGTGTTTGTGCTCCTTTTCTCTTTGACTTTACATATTTCTGAAGCTTCATTTTCAGTTCTTCACACTCAATCCCACTAATGTCTGTAACCTGATGATAGGACATTCACTTTGAGGGAATTTTGACTAATCTCAAGTAAATAAACTTCAATTCCTGTCTTCATGTTCAGCGTGAGTAGGGAGGCACAGGAATAGATATCTTTGGCAAAGAAATAGCTTCTCTAAGAATGTCTTCTAGAATAGAAATGTCATTAGTTGTCACCTTCACTTTTTTAAAGAGTTCTCATAATGAAATTTCACCTTGTCTGGTTATTACTGTATGATGGGGAGTTTCCATGGTGATCAAATAAAGTTTAATTAAGATGCAGAAATCTTGACACTGCGTTGTCTGGGTCAGTTTTGTGACGTTCATACTGCCCCTTACCTTCAACAAAATCGTGCTGCAAATAATTAGTGACAAGTGGTAGATCTCAACACTACTTCATCATTATCAGTTCTCCTGGAATAACTCATTTTTTGAAAAATTATTCTGCAGAACACACCAGCATTTCTAAAGGAAAAAAGAAAGAAAATGAAGTTTGAAGCATTGTAAATATATTAAAAGGAAGAGGTTTGATGTCAAGATCCCAGCTATTGTGAGTTTTGCACTGAAGAGCTGAGGTAATAGCATTGCAAATTTTTATAAAGCCTTGTAATTGTTACTTTAACAAGAAACAATAAAACAAAACAAAGCAAAACAGACAAAAAAAAGGAAGCAAATATTTACTTATTATGTGACATATATTTAACATGTTTCCTTCCATCTTAGATTGGTGTCTTAGGTTGCAATGCAAGATGTAACCAAAAGTATGTATTCTATTACCATCTGTTAAAACCAGGAGGGGCAGTGCTCTTTATCTCTCCCATGACCCATCCCTCATAACTCCAGGGGGAATTTTCTGCTAATGGGCCAGCTTTAAAACCAAGTGGGGCAGTGTTCTTTATCTCCTCCACGACCCATCCTCCCTCCAGGGGGATATCTTAACAGGCCATTGACTCTTACTCCATGACTGATAAAATTACATCATCCCATTGTGAGATGCTCCACCCAAGAGGAGGAGCCAAGCATTCCTACCTGGATAAAAATCTGAGATTCAGAACACCAAGGAAGCCTGTTTCCACTGGATTCCCAGAGGAAGATTGGACCCATCTCACCACCACTGGACCTTCACAGGAAAACTACACCCTTTTACATAATTGTTGCCCCAATAGAACCACATTTGTCACTCCAGGAGGACTTGACTGGACTACTACCAACACCCTGACCAACAGGGTGTCAGGTTGTATTTGGACTCTGTCAGTGTCTTCTTTTTGTTTGGCTGGTTTTTTGTACTACTACATTTTTATTTTTGTACTACTACAATTTTAATTTTCCTAGTGAAGAACTGTCATTCCTATTCCCATATCTTTGCCTGAGAGCCCCTAATTTCAAAATTATAATAATTCAGAGGGAGGGGTTTTACATTCTCCATTTCAAGGGAGGCTCCTGCCTTCCTTAGCAGACACCTGTCTTTCCAAACCAGAGAATTGTTCCATATGAACAGTTGGTAAAATTACAGAGGAGTATTTTCAGAGCCTGAGTCCTGCACCTAAGGCAAATAGAGTTAACTCCTGACCCTGTGCAGAACCACCCCCAAGGTCACACCATGTGCCTGAGAGCATTTCCAAATGCCTCTTGAGCTCTGTCAGGCTTGGTGCTGTGACCACTGTCCTGGGGAGCCTGTTCCAGTGACCAACTACCCTCTGGGTGGAGAACCTTTTCTTAATGTCCAACCTAAACCCCCCCTGACACAGCCTCAGGCCATTCCCACAAGTTCTATCACTGCCATCTGAGAAGAGATGAGGGCTTTCCCCTCCACTTCCCCTCCTGGGGAAGCTGAGGCTGCTGTGCTGCCTCCCCTCAGTCTCTTTAGGCTGAATGAGCCAAGTGTCCTCAGCTGCTTCTTGTAACTGACAGTTTATTTACTGTGATTTTTAGATATTTTCTTTTGCAGCTAAAGCTGCTCAAACATTTCAAGTGCCACATGATGACACACGGTAACAGAATAAGATACTCCAGGGTGGTATTTACTACTCCTCTGCCAGAGGTTTTTTTTTCCCTCAGCCCCCTCGGAATCAGCAAAACCAGACCAGTATTCACTTGTTGCCACACTTCCCAGAGTTCATTAACCTCACCTCTTTGTCAGGCTGAGATCCATGGAGTACTAGATGTGCACATGCCTGCTTCTACTCACTAGAGCAAAGGGAAGTAAGCCAAGGTTCATAATTCCTTAAATTTTCCTGCCACAAAATGTGATGGCTTTTCTGAAAGTTTTCTTATTCACCCAATTAAACAGTGCATCATACAGAGATAGAGCAGCATCTTTTAATATTCAAATACATTTAAACTATGGCCTAGATTAAATCAATGCCAAATCAAAGTTAGTGTTGAGGGTAAAATGTTCCCTTGAAGGAATTTCAGGATCTGCTGGAACTTCTCCTCCATTGTGCCTAAAAATTTGTGGCATACCTTTGGATAGATCCGTGTTGCAATAAAGCATAAATCTAGTAACAGTGCATCCTGCCTTCTCTAAAACAGACATCTCTATATGAACAATTCTTTTGAACGCTGGCATTGAAGACAACCTCAGCTTCAAAGAGCAGACCAGTGACCTGGGTCGGTGAAGAAAATTTGAAGGATTTATTATACAAGCCTGCATAGCAGCCTTAACTGAGTACATTTGAAAACTTTTTTTTTCTGGAAGACAAAACAATTAAACATCACATGAGTAAAATCTCTACGACTGAAAATTACAGGTGTGGAACATCCCTTGTATTCTGTGTTATACAGCTGAGAAAAAGCTTGCCAATTTTATGGCAGTGATTCCTTCCTACAGTTCTGCTGCTGACTACAATCAAAGACATAAGGAATTTCTCTTGCAGCAGGAAACAAGTATAAGGTTTTACAGCCATCTGCATCTCCTATACACCTACACTTTCAGGTCTTGCATTGGTTTAGTCTTATACCGGAAAATTATTTCTATTTTTACTCTTATATTACAGAAGTGGTTGAAACATTTCTGTTATGGCAGCTTCCATTGTAAAATTATTTTATTCCAAATGTCTGTGGGAAATATCTGTAACTTTTTAGGCAAATCAAACCAAACTTCTTGTACCATCACTTTCTGCAGGATGAAGAGAGGAGGATTTTTCAACAAAATCATCTGAATTTTCAGTTTCCAAAAGAATAGACAGAAATATCTGGCTGATTTCATATACAGAAGAAAATTTTTTAAAAGGGGGGCCAGGAGAAAAATGCAAAAGGTTGACTGAAAAGGTAGCAGTGTTTCACTTGAAGCCAAAAAAAGCTTGGACCACCTATTTTCATATAATCCCCAGTTGGTATCTGAAATGCAAACATCTGTTGCAAACATCCCTCTTTAATTATGTCTTTGGTTATTTTTAACTAGACAAACTTATCTCAGACATTCAGATCCATGCTAAAAACTTTTCGTCTTAGATCTTTGCTCATATCCATACTTCAAGCACACTGCAATGTCTTCCCCACTTCCAATGCATGTACAGTTATAACAATGCTTTGGGGTAGGGAAATATTCCCATGTTGTTCAGCAACTGGCTTCTTGTCAAGATTTTAAAAGAAAAGGCAGATGATAAGAGAAATAAGGTAAAGGAAAGTGGCATAAGGAAAAGGATGCAAAAATGAGCATGCTCTTATCTTACAATACTCCAAAATTAGTTATGGGATAAGGTAATACCTCTGGTTTTTATACTGTAGCTGTTAGTAGCTGAGATGCACTTTATATACCCATAATTGCTTGGCTTCAAAAAAAAAAAACTGGAGACCAATACATACATAGGCAGTTCCTTACTTATTGTCTTTAGAAAAACATCTCAAGAGGAGTAATTTCAATGCAATTTGTGTCATCCCCTTAAAATGATGAGTTACCTATGTGCTCTTTTACAATAGTTGCCATTTTTATTACATGATGATGATTGTGATCCACCTATCATTGTCCCTGTAAATTCATGGAAGGCATAAAATTACAATTCCCAAAATTAATAGCTTAAGCTTTTTGACATGAAATGTTTTCTTCGTGTAGCATTTCTCAACTATTTTCAGTTCCCCTGGGAATTTCTTTCAAGCCTATGTAAAACTTTTGGATAAACTCTGCCTTTTGTATCTGTGCATCTGAGTTGTGTCAGAGTCCTGTGACTCCCCTCTGGAGCAGTGGACAGAGGGCTAGATCAAAATAAAGACTCTTAAGCTTAAAATTGATGTCAAATATGAGAAACTGTATTGCAATGACAATGACAAACCTAGACAAACTTCTGTTTTCTAAAAATTAAAGATGAATCAGCAGCAAGTGAAACCTCTGCTCTTAAGAGCTCTCTGCAGCAGAGAAATTTTTCTTCCTATAGTCAGTGTCCCTTATCTGTTCTAATAAACTGCTGTACCTTTGCTCCAACTTTTATGACCCTTTCAACTCTCATCCCCATCCTCTCACTCATGGAAACCCTGCCAGCCTGAGCCCTATGGCTTCCCTTATCAATTTACTGTATTTCCTAACTTAAAGCTTTTGATTATTTCCACATTTCTTTTCTTTTTATTATCTGGGGGAGGTTTATGTATATATATTTATGGCTATAAATCACTGTACAAGGACTCAGAGCAAATGTAGCTCTTAAAAGACTGGAAGTCCATGTTATCTGGGAAGGTAGTATCTGATGATTCAAAAACTGCAAGGAGCTACCATGAATGGCTGAGAAATTTTTGTCTAGCTCATTTAAGATTACCTTGTAATTTAGTAAGCTTTACAAGAATTGTATGTATTTAACATTGAATGCACATTGATATGCATAAATTAAACAAGATAGTTGCTTCATTTCACAGGCAATCTGCATAGTTTTAAATACATATGTAAAAATAAGAATGTTATATTAGAAGTTTTCTGTTGAAAACTGGAGAATGTTCCCTACTGTGTTCTGTAACTTGAGGATATGAAAAGTTTAAATGAATTTGTATGTCACAAGTATGTATCCAGACCAGTAGTTTTTGATCAGGAAACTCAAATAAATTAAATTCACTTCAAAAAGGCCATTTGACTTTCATCATATTCACAGAATCCAAGGACTTTGCAAAAGTTTTAGAGACTTGGAAAAATAGATAAGTTTGGTAAAAAAAAAATCACTACGTACAAGAATCCAAAGTCCAGCTTCAATAATGATGAATAGTAGCCTGTTTGAATTTCAGAAGACACAGCTGGTAATTATTTCAGACTTTATGGAAGCAATTTTTCATGTACAGACATGATTTTGGCAAGGCTTGCTTCTCAATAAAGTGTGTTGGGCTGCAGATGCAACAAGAAAACCCAAAGTTAGATGAATATTTTTTGTATCATGAACAAGATGCAGCAAAAATTGCTATGGAATGTCAATAGTGCTGTCCCAATGAGTTATCAATGATGGAGCTTTATGAAAGATAATAATTTAATAGTAGCAAATAGTTATTCCTGAGCTGTGAACCAGGTATAAGGTATGGAGTCCTCCTGTTTAGCAAAGCATTTAAAGACTTATGCAAAAACAAATTAAATGTTCACCTTGAAATTTAACAAGCTCTCTGTCAGACTCCTCACCAGTTCTTCATTGAAAAATCCCAATTAATTCCACTAATCTCAGTTAGACAACTCTCACTATGCCCTTAACACTATTGTTTAAGTAGATTCTGTCTCATCATGTGCCTATTGATTGCTGAAACCTTACAAAATGTCTTACTCCATTTACTATGTTTCAACATAAATCTGTCATTTTAACTAAATTATCACCATTTAAAGCCTAATTCCATAAAGGAAGTATCTAAAACTTCTGTAAAATTCAGACACTGAAGAAGAGGACAAATTATTTTTTGTCTTCCATGCAATTCCAAGTGAGGGGTAACAGGAAAGCATCTCCCTCCAACTGCCTAAAATACTGATCCTCTTTTGAAGAAAGTCCTGAACTTCTGGAGTTTGCTGCCTGACGTGACAAGCCAAATAGACCAGAGGCAGTTTTACAGCAGATGTCCTTAGAGTTCAGCTGAAGGTGGCAATTTTGCCCAGCAGCTCCATGTGAATCATCTTGACCACAGCTTCATATAATAACTTTTTTATCATTATGTAAACAATAGTGAAAATATCTATTTTCTTCTGCAGAGAGCTACATGGGGAATCAAAACAATCATAACTACCGTTCATTTGACTGGTAGTAATTTTGTAAACATGCATATATGCTCTGCAAAAGATAATTACTTCTTATTTTGTCAGAAAAAGATACTGTCTTGAATCTGTATCCAATGGATTCTTCCACGAATGGAGAAAAGATTGCACAACAAAGGAGACGAAAATTTGTAGTTGTTAGACAAAACTGAATCCAGGAGTCAAATTAATCTTTATGTTGCTGAGAACTTCAGGGGGTTTAAAATGTTTGTCATAGAAGAAAGAAAAGTGTGTGGTTTGCTCTGAAAGAAGAGATGGGATGAAAACAGAGAAAAGCTAAACTGTTGTCTGTTGAAAAGTTTAAAATATTCAACAATTTTTGTCCTACTTCTCTTATTGCCAAGGTGCTCAAAGGAATTTCGCCATTTATCCCAGAGCAATTCCTTAGCATTGATGCTAGTGGTCAGCTAGAGGAAAATTCCAAATATGTGGCCACCAGAGAAATTCCTCAGGATTTCGGTTTATGTACCTCAATTACAGAATGACAGAATATGCTGGCTTGGAATTACCCACAAGGATCATTGAGTCCAGTTCCTGGCCCTGCACAGAGCCAATCCCAACAGTCACACCATGTGCCTGAGAGCATTGCCCAAACACTTCTTGAGCTCTCTTAGGCTGGTGCTGTGACCACTTCCCTGGGGAGCCTGTGCCAGTGTCCATCCACCCTCTGGGTGAAGAACCTTTTTTTAATATCCAACCTAAACCTCCTCCTGACACAGATTTAGGCTATTCCCACATACAGCTGGATTCAAGTCCAGAACTAGCAATTTGGTGCTCTAATCTAAATTCCTATATATCACAGACTATAAAAATTTATCCAGATGTCCTTGAATAGAGATGCACAGCCTGAACTGACTGGTTCTCCCTGTCCACATGAGTTATTCAAACTTTCAGACATGTAATTCACCAAGTAAATCTGCCTCCACTGTCAGTGCTACTTTGCCAAAATACATCAAACACAGGTTTTTTGGTATTCATATGAGATGCAAAGGTTTGTGGTGAGTTGCTCAACCTTTCTAACCTACACAGAGAATATGTTGTAGGACTTCTGCTGCAGTCTGTTATGCGGGAACTCATCCAGTTTTAATGTCTATATTGCACTTTCTCTCTTCTCTTTTTCTTGTCCTCTTATGCAAGTCAAACCCATGCAGTGGCTTCCTCAGAAAGAGACCTAAATGTCTCATGGGTATTACTGAGAACATTCAACAGGGATGTCAAGGACAAGTTATTGGTCGAATGTGGCAGATATCAAATGCTTCCATACTCTTGTATGTACACAACCCTTTTAGGAGCCTTTAGGAAGCCTACTGCAGAATGATATAACCATACCATCTTGAAGAGAAGGGATGGCTTCTAGTGATGTCAGAACTATCATAGAAGGACTGGAGATTTACAGAGCTGTAAATTTTATAATCTATGCTAACTCCATGGTCCCACAGTACAGAACCAAGGTCCAAGACAAGTAATAGAGATTTTTTCTCTTGTTCTCTGGCAAGACTCACCTGGTGAACTGTTTCAGTCTCTAACAATTGCATTGGGTTAAGCTTCAGGCTTTGGGTGTCATTATCAAAGTCCTTACTTTGGTTTTGAGAATAAAATATATACCTCAAACAGCAACTGTCTTTCAGAAAATTAGGTTGTTATTGGTCAGCCTGCATTTTCCTGAGGCCACCATATTTATTGTGCACTCTGAGGAAAAAATGCATTGTGACTGCTCAGTGGACCCAGTGGTTTCCAAAAACAATAGATCAGTGCAGAAGTATGACACAACAATTCTGTACATATCCAGCACATGTTGCATTTCCCGCTCATAATGGATTAATTATACTCACACAGAAAAGCAGTATTAATACTTGTGCATCACAGGCAGTCTGTGTGCATATGGTCAGTCTGGTGCTTGAAAACCTACTATGCCTTTGTAAAATGTCTTCTAAATATGTACATCAGTAATATGATGGGAGAGATATAATGGATAGCAAGGAAGCTAAAGAATATAATTGAGTTAAGGACACTACAGGAACAAATAACCTAACTTGTCACTGAGACTCCAGAATTATATCCAAGAAGTGAATTTTTCTGGCTGAATAAGGTGTGCTTATAGTCTTCGTGTGGTCTACTTTTTGCAGGCTGTCTTTGGTTATCACTTAAAGTGGCCAAGAACAAGCATCTTGGTACAATGAGTAAAATGCAGGGCAGATTTATGACATTATAATTTCTACTCTTAAACGAACCAAAACCCTCTTTCCTTAGAGTTATATTGGTAGGGGTGGGAAGATGTGATCATCTTTATTTTGGGGAACTCCCCTTTTTTTGCCATGGTTTCTGAAACCAAACTTAAATAACATGGGACCGCCCAGAAAATTCACATACCTGCAGTGACAATGTAAAGCCAGCCTGGAAAAGGTGAAGGCAAGAGAGACCTCCCTCTGCATCACTGTGTTCAAACAAAAACCACTGTCCTCCTCCTAACATGTCTCCAAACCAAGGGACTTTATGCATTTCTGAGGCATTGTCATCTGAAATGAACCTGGACAATAGTCCATTGCCATTTTGCTGGGTTTCTTTAGCTGATATGCTCGACCACATCCCTCTTCACTGCAGGATCCCAGGGTCAAGAGGAAAAGGAATGGCATAT
Organism: Phylloscopus whistleri; assembly: GCA_017589585.1. NCBI lineage: Eukaryota > Metazoa > Chordata > Aves > Passeriformes > Phylloscopidae > Phylloscopus > Phylloscopus whistleri. Next base: position 3,345,712 of record JADMLD010001389.1, on the reverse strand, counting down.
GTGTTCACATTCACAGAGGCTCAAATATCTTACTGATTTGACATGCATATGGATTGCACATTACCCCAGATATATTTTTCTTTTACAGATATGAATTTTTCAAACTCCTATATTGTATATGTGCTGATTTTTTAATAGGTTTTAGATACATGATATCAGAATATGACCTATTTTTTTCTTATATGTCATTTAATAGATCAATGTGTCAGGTGAGTTCAGGGGCAAATGTCCCCTGAAACATTACAAATATGTAATGGAATTTTGCTACGAGTTCAGCGTGCCTGGAAGCACAGTTCTTGCAGTCATATTTTGACACACAATACTCGCAACAACACTGGGAAAAGTTCCCATTAGAAAACCAAATGTTTTTCTTTATGCAATCTCAGTGCTCAGTACCTTGCTGGTAACCAGCTTACAGACCTCTGTCTAGCAGGGCATGCTCATCACCAGCATCCTCTGTGTTACAGCCAGGCTATGTGAACTCTTTAGTACACTCCCAGAACTGTCTGCCAGGAAAGATGCCTATGGAGTGCTTATCCTGACAGGCTCTATTCCTGCTGCAATTGCCAGCCTAGTGACTGGATCATCAAAAGCCTTTACATGCTTCCTTTCCCCCACTTCCACACAGTAGAAATATCTGCAACTTGGCAGAGAGATAAGGATTTAAATACTATGTGATAAAGGGTAATATCTACTTCCAAGAAGTAATGGCTTTGGGACAGAAGAATCTGGAAGTGACAGATATTATACCCAACCATAGGATATCAGATAGTCCTTATTCTAATAAATACTGGAAGGAAGAGTGCCCTGCTCAAAAGTATGAGCCCAAAAATTACATGTATATAAAAAAAATATTTGAAAACCGTTATTTCAAAATGGACAGTTTCAGTGCTGGACTTGGCAGTGAAAGTTAACATTGAACTTGATGACATTAGATTTCTTTTCCAACCTAAGCATCTTTGTAATTCTGAGAAGGTCCACATTGCTTCTCATGGTAGATTGTTCAAATACTGATCAAATTTGCTATGATGTTCTTCACAGTTCTTGAGGACAATGCTAGAAGGATCTTTATCATCTTCTTTTTTATGAGTTTATCAAACTCATCTCTCTAAAAATAATGATTGTCACTTCTGCTTTTTGAGTCTTACCATTCCTTTATTATTTTAGGAGTTTTTTTCATCCTTCAAATCTTTCTCTTCCTTATTTTTGATCCTATAAGCCATTGGTTGGTTTTTTTGTTTTTTCTTTCTGAAATCCTGATTCCTGTAGCCAAAGTCAGAACTGTATACTGTGTAAAGCATTTGTATAGTTGTTCTATTTTTTTTATGTATGTAACCACCACTGTTGATCAGTGGAAGCGCACTGGACTATGAGGGTCCTTATCTGAATAGAAAAAAACATTTTTATCGTCTCTTGAATTCTTAACAAATTTCTGCATATCAAACCTACTAAATTAGAATGTCCTCTTTTAATTTCCCTTACTTCTGGTTGTGGCAGGTGGATTCGTACTCACTCACATTTCTGTCCAAATCATTTTGTTAATAGTCTTATTCTCATAGATGTCCTCTTTCCTACAGGATCTACAAGACAATACAGAAAGTTTAGATTGTTTTCAACAAATGTTTCCCACTTCATGTTGTTCAAAGTTTTCAGTGGTATCAATCTGCAAATTTTCTTATGCAGGTGAAAATCAGTTAAATGAGCTGTGAATGGAAGGGACTGAAAATCCGAATCTTCTCAGAATCTTTTAGGCATCCTACATTTCACTTAGGGGGAGGGAGTCCATTACTGCCTTCAGTATATTTATGTCAAAGGCAAAATCCCTCCCTCATCTAAAATCCACCCTCCTGAAAGGTAACTGGTCTAGTTTCGTATTCTAATTTGTCCTTGGCAAAACATTTTAAGAGCTCTCACAATGACTCCCAATAGACTTATTTACTTCTGACACAAGAACTCGCAAACATACCATTTGCAACATACCTGTAGAACCTTTTTCTGCAAATCCTATTGTTAAAAGCAGATCTGACTGTGGTCAGCCTTGTGATGCTTTATGAAGGGCCTGAGTTTGCAATTTAAACAAGAAGTCTCAGTCAGAATGAGATAGGTGTGTTGAATGTTCCCTTTTCTATGTCTGTGACATTTTACTTTGGGTTTCAAGTGGGATATTTGACCGCTACTAAGTTAAAACAACAGGCTCATTTGGATGCACACACAGGTTTGTTGGCTGATTGCTTTTATTTCACCTCTTTTCCCTTCAATTTCTGGGTGAACCAACAGTTGTGCTCCAAGTATGTCACCATTGCTAGAGATGCCTTTTACAGCCATAACAGGTATGAAAGGTAAAGAAAGGAGCAGCAATACTTCTCCATTCCAAAAGTTTCTCCAAAATTGTTTCAGTTTCCCGGTCTGGAACTCAAACTCCTTGTCAAGGAACCTAGACCCAAAATCAACTCCTCCTGCCAACTGCGGAGACAGAAGACATCTGCTAAGATGGTGCCCAAAAGCCAGGCTGTGCCCTTTGCATTAAAGATTCTCCATTCTTCTTATTGAAGCCATGTCACTTAACAGAAAAAAGGTCATGATTCATTGAGCCAGAGTGGTCTGACCCCTGTATGAATATAAGGCACTATGTATTTTTCCAGATGCCCTTTAGAAGAAATGAGCTGCAACCACATTCTGCAGGGGTGTCTTGTCCTGGTAGCTGGCCAGTGTGCAATTTGTTCTGCAAACAAGACCAGCAAAGGACCGAAGTGGAGTCTGGATTTAATTCATAACTTGATCAATAATTTCTGAATTATGATTAGCCATGGATCTGAACAAGACATTTGGATATTTGAACTGGAACAGTCAGAGGTCTAAGGATAATCAGCAGCTGAAAAGGCAATGTGGATTTTTTTTTCATTTCCCCAGTTTTGGACTCTGGTTCACCAAATTCTTGCTTCAAGAACTAGAGGACAGGGTTTGAACTGCTTTGTTTGTCCTAAAATTAGTTGAATTTAGGTATCTAAATCCAGGAGAACAGCGCAGCAAGTTTCATGTCTCGTATACCAGTGAAAGTTAATAGGACAAGGCTCAAGATTAGAGAATACTTGAATGCATGCAGTAATCATAGCTGATAGCACTTCACAGAGTTGCAAGAAGACAGCAAGTGTGACTCACAGCAGTGTGCCACTAGGCAGGCTGAAAGATGTGAGAGGAAAGGCATTTTGGAATCACAGTCTTGTCACTTTGAATTTTGTTCTTTCCCTTCACTAAATTAGTATGAATGTTTCTTTCATGATTTTTCTGACTAATTTTTTCTTGTATGTTTTTATTTCAGATTTTATCTGTGTCATATTCCATCTTTCATGCTCCTTTTTTATCTTTTCTAATTTGCATTAATTTGTCTAGCAGTATAACAACTTCCTTTTACAGTGCTGGCATTTGGTTGGGGTTTTTTTCTTTCTTAGAAAGCTGTATAATGGGCTTCTAAATTTCCATTTTTAAAGCCTGCAATATTTCTAACAGCACCAACTACAACTCACCAGAAAAATGTCTTAGCAGCTCTGGAACGCTGACAAGAGATCCATTCCAAAGACTGGGTTATGATTTAGTTCCACAAAATTTGTAAACTTTTAAAGCTCTGAATATCTTCAACATTTCATTCTTTTAGGAGGAAAAGAAACAGATTTAGACAATTCCTTGGACAAATTACAGTAATATATTGCTGTAAAGTGCAAAAGCATCACAAGCTTTTACAAGCACATTTGGTCTTGCCAACGTCATTAAAATAGTATCATCCAAACAGACTGTGAGCATACAGGGTACAGTGACAAAAATGAAAACAAAGCCCATTAGGAGCCTTACAGCACCCAAAGTCTGCCACTCAGCATGATTTACATCATCAGTGCTTGCCATGACCCATCGTTTGTGCTGGCCCGCTGGCGTGTATTATGTGAGTGAAGTGCTCCATCTGCTGCATGCCCAGGCAGGCAAGCCAGGCACTCAGGCACTTTGTGATATGTGTTCACACACCCCTCAGGGCCCCAGCACTCTTTATTAGCATCATTTGCAAGCAAAAAACCTGCAAGTGCTCAGAGTCACCTGGTGTTCAGCCAAAGCAAAAAACAAAAACAAAAACAAAACAAAAAAAAAACCCAACCAAAACCAAACAACAAAAAAAAAGAGGCACAGATGATAGGGTTGCTTGTCTTGTGTAGGCAGTTCTTACAGTGCTTTGCAGTTAGCAAATAATGCACTTGGGAGCATCACCTTCCTGTGTGACAGGGATATTGAGCATTACCTATTCAAACATTATGTCAGTGTGCAGTGATTTGAATATGCTTAATTATTTTCCCACTAGATGCCATTGCATCATCCAGTACACCAGGTGTGCAGCAACCCAAAATTCAATTTGTACTAGAGCTCCACAGAAGTTGAGGAGGCTGCATCCCTAATGTTTTTTTTAATAGTTCTTTGCATTTAGATCTAACATATATTTTAAGGTAGATCACTTGTCTTGGTCTATTCTGAGATTCTTATTTCTATATTGGCAATTTCTGAACTAGAAACTTCTTTCCTTGTCACAGCAGGTTCTGCTACATTTTCCCTTTTGGGCTAGCCTTGGTGAACACTCAAACACACTCATTTGTCTAGACAGAAGAAGGAGGTTCTTTCATCTTTGCAATATAAACTGGTTTTCCCATTTGAAAAAAAACCCTCAAACTACTATCCCTCCAAATAAACATATAACTGCAGTACCAAACACTTAAGCAAATTTTTGTTCCCATTGAAGTTTAAAACTGTGTTAAAATAACAGTATTTCATACTGGAAATAAAAGATGCATTTTTTGTTTTGTGGTCATATTGAGGCTTGGGAAATATGACCTACTTAATAAGGCTAGAACAGGCAAATGCCATCTGGTTATTCTAGATTTCTAAGGGTTTTTGTTTGTTAAATATGAGGTGGTGCCTAAAATGTGCTGAGCAAGTAGTTGACACTGCTGAAATCTCACTTTTCTAGCTTATAAGAAAGAATTTTGACTTTGAAAAATAATTGTATTTTTTTCATGAGTCTAGATAAAATAGTTTTTGTTTTGGAAAGTCCCTGCTGTGGTTATGCTTGTGTTTGTTGCCTAGTTTTAAACTAAAAGGGGGAGAGACTTAGATTAGATGTTAGGAAGAAATTTACTCAGAAGGTAATGAAGCTGGAACTGGAATAGGTTGCCCAAAGAGGCCGTGGATGCCCCATCCTTGGAAATGTTCAAGGCCAGGTTGGATGGAACTGTGAGTAACTTGCTCTAGTGGGAGTAGCATCCCTGTCTGTTACGGGTGGGGGGAAAGGGCAGGGGGTGGAAGGAGGATGAAGGGCAAAGGGAGGTAGCAGGGAGGAGCAGTTGGAATAAATGATCTTTAAGGTCCCTCCCAACCCAAGCATTTCCACAATTCCACAATTCTGTGATTTCTCTTTGGGTTTTTTACTTTCCCTTTGATTTTCCTTTCCACACAAAACAAATCACTAATAAGTTTTCTGTCTTTTGAAAACTTAAAGGGATCCGAAATTCACGGAATGTCAGATAATACCTGAGACAGAAGACCTGCTTACAAGTCAGAGTTTGGTACAGCTCTCCATCACTTGAAAGAATGGATTGAGTAGAACTGACCTACTGCCCAAAGGGTTCTTGCTGGGCCTGTCACAGGATTAACATGAGAGGTTCAAGGCTGCCTGTGTCACAGAAACACCTCAGTCTGAATGCTGAGGATAGAGGAGCTAGCCAAGTTTTGGATGTGTCTTTGACAAGGAACCTGGTTGTAGCAATCAGTGATGGGTACAGAGAGACCCCTTAGATGTGTGGTATCAAGTGTTCTACTCATGTTGGATACACAACAAATCAGATATAGAAAGAAGGAAATACAGAACAGCCTGGCTGGAAATCTAGGACTCTCACTTTTCTCCCACACCACAGATTGCACTTCATTCCCTCTCTCCCCTCATCCAGACGTTACCAGCTTCCAACAGGCTTAAATTCCTCTCTTGTGTATCTGTACATCCCAAGAGTCTGCAAGCTGTCACTTCCAAATGGTTTAGCAGGATAACCAGCAGGCTTCTTCATCACCACCAGAGAGTTCATGTGGGTAGCCAGCTGGTCTGTCTTCCTAATCTGGTGTAGCCTTCCTAGGCTTCAGAAAAGGGTGGGCATTTCAGAAATGTTGCTTTGCAACACAGGAAATGTTTGTACAATATTTGTCCATCCTAAAAGTGATTTTCCCTCTACATACTATGCTTTTAGATTCTAAAGCAAGATCAAAACGGCTGTATTGATTCTTGATACTGGCACATAAATTGTTCTGGGGTTACATAAGACCCAGAAGATATCACAGGGTGGAAGTTAGAATTATTGGTGCTAGTTGTCTATTTTGGTTGTTTGGAAAGGTTGAAATGGAGAGTACAAGTGTGATATAAAAAACCTGCTTAACAGTCACAAGAAAGCTTCTGAAGAACAGTGAGTGTGATTCAATTTAACACCCAAGGTTATGTTTCCACATTTAGATATCCATGTGTGATTCAAGTGCCTATATACTCACATCACAATCTGCAGATAAATGATCAACAGCATTTAATAGTTAGCAGGGAGAAATTCAGTTGACCAGCTACTAGGAACCTTATCCTGAAATAAGATCCTACACAATGAGTTCAGGAAAACATGGGGTTTGCCAATAGTGATAAAAAGCAGGTCCCTGCTTACATAATACCTTCAGGAACCAGGACTTCACAGCAGTACAAATGCAACAATAATCACCACTCCTGAGAAAATATGAAGTGTGCTCTTTGTCTCTCCTTTGCTGGCAAAAGTGCCCTAACAGGAGCAGAAGAAGGTACATAACCTTTGTTACAGACATCTGAAAAGTTAGCAATATTCCCAGAAAACAGGGGTACTCTGGGCAGAGACAGCATTGCATGGCTTGTGTGCAATGGGGTCCCAAGGGATGCTCTTGAGGCAAGAGGCTCTGCACAGCCTGGAAGGCCAGGCCTCTATCTGAACTAACATAAGGCATTGAACCTGCTACACATCCCATAGAAATCAATGATAATCCTTTCACTTTCATGGGTTTGATATGCCATTGCTGTCATTGCCCTGTTCCTACACACTTCATCCTGCCTTCTCCCTGCCTCAGCTGCACCCACTCACTGATGCCTCCCAGGAAAAAAAAAAGGTTGCATGAATTTGCAGGCTCAAGCTTTGTGCAAGGAACTTAGATATTTAATATGCAGCTTGCAGTCATTGCTCCCAGCTTCAATAGCCATCTGGAGTAAAGTTTTGAAGCTCACTGACATGCTGGAGAAGTGGACCTGATTGAGAAATGATGTTCAACAGCTGCCAAAGGGGAGGGGGATTGGAGCTGAAAGTTTTCACCGATGGCTCCAGCATTGCCCCACAGTGCTACTAGCAAGTAAATATATGTCAGAACCTACTGATCGTGCCCAGTTTGCATTTCATAAATTAAAATGTATCAGCTGTTTCTTAACATTTTATTTTCAGTCTTCTTTTGGTCATAATTTGGCCTAAGGACTACATCTGTGATGAATTCCTTGTAACAGGACCTTGCCATTTGGACCACAGTTGTCATCAAAATATTCTAGTGTGCTCACACAGGCCGAGAGAAATATATTTTTAAAAATATTCTATCACTCAAAGACTAGCTTAAAAAATCACTATGGCTTATTGAGTTGAAGAACAGTCTGTTGAAATTCAGTTTCTGCCTTGCTCTGATTGGAAGTGTTTATGTGTCTATGTGTATACATATAAACATAAGCACAGCCACACAGTAGCAGGGATATGTATAGACAGTAAATAAACCCATGTAATGTAGCTTTCCAAAATGCAATTTCTCTTCAATTTTAATATTACATAGCAGCTTGAAGACAACTCCAAGTGTTTGTTTTGAAGCATTGTTTTCTGAAATCTAATTCTTATTTACATATAGAGATCAAGTCTTTTATCAAGCTGTATGCTCAGTGCTACAAAAGGTGGCAATTCAGGTGCAAGGTCTGGAGAGAGATTTTCATGTCACACTGAAAGGTCTCACCTGCCCTCTGAACACCCCTGTACCCTACAGCAGGCCATGTGCCTATCAGTGTGCCCAAGCTGCTGAGAAATGGTGGCCCACCAAGGCCAGCACCTCAGGAAGAGCTCCACTTCCAGGAGCTGCATTTGAGGTCTGCTTCAGATGAGTTGCAGAAGGGACAGGGAAGCTGCATGAAATGGAGGTGGCTCATCACTACTGAGCTTCTGATGGATTTCAGGAGGGCTGTCCCTGTGGAAAATGGATAACCAAGGTTGTCAGGAGATCAAAGGAGAGCATTAAAGTCAAACAAGGATGGTTGTGACATTATTGTCTAACAGGCTACAGACCAAAGCCACCCACTGTGCTGTCCCTGTTGGCTGTGATCACACTGACACAAACTTGGGAGCAGTGGTCAGTGTGGAATGCAGGAGTGAGGGCATTGCTTTGCCTTTGTATAGCTGGGCAAGTACACTGCTGTCCAGCTTTCTTATGATTCCCTCCCACTTCAACATGTGTTTTTCCTGAATATTTCAGCCACAAGAGATCTAAACAGCCTGAGAGTTTTCTCAATCTCCTTCCTCCTATCCCGAATGTCTGTCCCTGCTGGAGAAAGGCAGGGTGTGAGAGGCTGTGTGGGAGTTTGGCTGCCAACCAGGGCCGATTCACCACACACCAGAGTGGAGGTTCCAGAAGTTTGATTGACTGCTCCCTAGACAACAATAGGATTTCAGGTGTCACCACTCCTGCTCCAAGCATAAACAAGCAAGTCAGCCAGCAAATATTAGCTTTTGCTTTTCTAAGTGCATCTTCAATGAAGTGTCACTTCTATTCATCTGTGGAGACCTATAATGAAGTGCCAAGGCAAACACAGCATGGTGTGGAAACTGCTTACCACAACACCTATGCAGAATAAGGAGTATGAGTTCAGACTGGCAGCAAATTAATAGAAGGTGGCAATTGTGCCTATTTGTTTTTCTTCAGATAATAGATGTCCCTGTACCAGTGAGAGCAGTGGAATGGGACAGCATCATCCCATTGCTCCAGGGGTAGGTTTACACAGCCAGGTACCTCTGTGATATCTGTGCTAGCTCTTCACAAACTAGTTCAGGTACAAGTTCAGAGCTCTTGAGCTGTGACTACAAGGCTAGCAGGATAGATTAGCTCTTTGGAGCTAAGAGCCCAGGGAGCTCTTTGCTGTCCCTATGCTTACTTGCAAATTACATCTTTGGTCCTGTCTTTATCACATAATTTTTTTAAGGCTTCATGCTATCAGTGCTTTTCATGGGAAAATCAGACCCCACAAAAGCATAAGTGAGAAGGCAAAGACAAGAAGATCTAGGCCCCAGGGCACTTTCTAGTAAATACTTTTCTGAGGAAGCATATTTCTGTTTCAAAAATCCATGGCAGAAGAGACTTGTTTGTCTGTTCCAGTTCCCATTCACTCTGCTAACCATTCCACAGCATGTTTCACACTTTGACAGCTTTGGCATCTCTGCTGCTCTCCTATGCTGCTATGCACAGTAGTCCATAGGTAATAATCTCCTGTTTTCCAAGGAATCATGTTGTTTCCAGGTACACGGGGCAGGGAGTCTTTTCCAATGGCGAGGGGTTCCTTCTAGTCGGGGTAGCATGGCCCCAGTTCCATGCCAGAGGGGAGTAGTAGGTGTAGCATGGCAGAGGGAGATGAAGGGTATTTTTGTGCATCATTTTTGCCTGTTGTTGGGAGTTTCCAAGGTGAGCAACAATGTTCCTTTCCTTGTGCACTCTGTCATTAGTATTGTTGCTGTTACTATTGCTTTTCTTAACTCATTGCTGTTTCCAGTAAATTGTTCTTATCTTAACACATGATCTCCATTGTGTCTCCAGTTTTGCTCTCTGGTCACCCTCAGGGGAGAGGGAGAGGAAAGCAGGGGGAGCAAGACAACAGTGTGTGGTTTGGAGAGTCTTGGTGGGAGCACTGAATTGGGAAGCACCGTTCTCAAACCACAACGCCTTTCTAAATGCGAAAGAAATAGACACAGAAAGAAATGACAGCCACCCCAGGAATACTCACCTGAGACATGGAAAGCCCAGAGTTTTCCTCTTTTGCCATCTTCGGCTCCTCAGCTAAGTTGTGTCAGCTCTTTCCCTTGGTTTACACTGAGGTTCAGACATGCTCAGTCCTTCCCTGTCCTCACTGATACATTTTACTGCCTGCAAGTAGTCACTGCTCACAATATTCAACTTGGTTTCTCACTGGCCCAGTGAACATTTAGCATTTTGATACAAGCTATTTTTGTTACAGGTCCCAGAGGAGAAATTAGGTAGATTGCTACACCTTCAGGTGTATCAGGCTCAAGACTGAGTCGTGCAGGAGTCAGAGAGCAGGCATCCTGGTGCTGTTCTATTAGAGATCTATCCTAGCACTGGAACTGCTTCACAGTGCATATCACCACAGCTTCAGGATTCCTGTACAAATTCGAGTTTTTAAAAGAATAAAATCCTGACCAAGCCCTGTGCACTTCCACCTTTCTGGCTTTTAATAACTCTTGGCAGCTGGGAATTGATTTGGAAAACCCAACAGCAGATAAAATTGCTTAGTTGGAAGGATGCTCAGCTTCGGCTCCAATTTTTTGATCAAGCTCTCCTTTATCCTCATAGTCTCTGAAGTTACTGATTCTTTGAACCTGGCTGCTATTCCACATAAGCAGTGTTTTATGTATAATCAACTTCTTTATTACATAACAACCAGTAACATCTGAAAGCTTTAAACATATTCTAACATTTTAATGATAGCAAGGAAAGATTTATGGGCAGAGTAAATATCTTTTATTGACCCAATGATGTAGTTGGAAAAATGCAGACTTGCTTTTGGGCACCCAAACCTTTTTCTGAATACGAAACAGAAGCTGCAAAATTGTGGCTTGATGTTTGCTGTTTCTTTTGGTTCTGAAGCAAATCACGGATGCCTGAAGTCTTGCCTGGTTTCCCAGCAGTGCAAGTAGACAAAGTATTAAATCCCTGCAAATCTTAATTTGGTTATACCCTTAGATCATCATGGTTATATTACACAACTATTTTAGAATACTATCAAATTCATTATAAACTGAAATAGCCATATGCTTGATGGTCTTGCCTTTGAATTGTCATATTATGTTGCCTTGTTTTCAAGTAATACCTTATCTCAAAAGTCTTTCTAAGTAGCCTTTGTAGATACATATTTGATGTTATTGCCTAAGTTGTATTTCTTTTTTTAAACCCATAAAAAATGTTTACTCTTCTTTTGGGTTTCCTCCATGAAATTTTCTCCTTAAAGAGAAGGAAAATGCACCATCTGTGGCATAATTTGTAGCTGCTTATTTGAGGCAGACTGTTCAGAAGGAAGTAAATCTTTCCACATTTTAGAAAGCTTGTGAGGGAAAGAATTTATCCACATTTAGCAGACACTGGGGTAAGTACATTCTTCTGGAAGCCGCAGGTTTGGGGGGCAATAAATCCTTCAATTTCTATTAGACAGGAGGCAATAAATCCTTTGATCTCTATCACACTCCATGATTTTACTCCACTCAGAATGTACATTTCATTGAGGTGCTGTCTCCATTTTCCCATATTCCTGGGATTAATTTATCCTCCTTTTCTAGGTTACTATCCCTTTTTTTAATTAATTGGTTGTACTTCTTGACTGTTCACTATAAGGGCATGGCATTCAGTTATATTATCAGTTAAGAGAGAAAATACTTTTTTTTTCTACTTTCAGCATCTGGGTAAGAGACTCTGAAGTTGTATCAGTATATTCCCTTTCTCAAGAGTGCCAAAGTATTTTCTTTTTAAAATGGGCAGGCATCCTTAAGTTTTTTGAAAGAAGGTTTTTCTTGAAGAGATTTTTTTATACTTTTGGCAGATTTCAAATCTGACATTTTCTCTTACATCTAACTACAAGCGTCAGTAGGCTTACTGTTGGCCTGAGAAGCACTAGAAATCTAATATTTTAGGTTGAAAATCTGGAGGAACAGGTTTTCTGTATTAATTCAGCACTATTTGTAACTGCAGCTTGGACTATGATGCTAGTAAATAACTGTAATTGACAAATTTTAGCAGCACAGCATATCTCAAATGCTCAGAAGTTACCTTATTTTTCTCATTATTCCACTGCCTTCGGTATTTTTATTAAAAATGAAAGCATTTTCCAAAATCCATTTAAAACAGAATCATCCCACTCCAAATTATCCCTTAAAACTCTGTCCAATGAGAGGCCAGATGGGGAAGAGCATTTTAGAAAGAAATCTGCATCCTCTAGCGTACAAGTGGAGAAGGTTTTTTAGCCTCCCCAAGTTTATTTCTGTCAAACAGTGACACCCGGCGGTCAGTCAGGCGGAGGCATTAAACCTTCCAGCCCCAGTGCCTGCCTCTGCCCCTGGGATGAGGCAGAAAGGAGGAGGGTCTCTGGCAGCCAGGTGCCTAATTAGCAACGACAGGGACTGAGTAGCAAACGAAACAAGCACGTGGTCAGATGTATAAAGCGTAAATGCACTGGGAGATCCATCTTGCATCTTTTTTCTTCTGGCGTTTAATAGCATCATATTAGACTGGAGATGCTTATCTGTTCCCCTAAGGATAGGAAATAATTTAAATTTTGCTTATAAATATGTCAAGTATTCCCTTCTGTCACTGCATCCTTGTACAGCTGGTAAGCTGGGGACAGTTTCCAAAAACTGCTCTACAGGGTGAAACAGTGTTGTCAGACTTTATAAACCATCTGGAACAGCAAGCTGCTTTTCACGCCCTGAAATTCCCAGGCCCTGCTTTCTTACACCATATGTAAAATTGATATCTTCCTATAAAAGTATAAGATTTAACCTATGAAATTATAATAAGAAGTTTCAGACTTCTGATTAAGTTTTTGATCTCATTACCAAGGAGGAAGGCATGTTTCACACATGATTTACAGTGCCAAATAATTTGCAGCAGCCGCAGTCTCCAGCTCCTCGGGGCTCTTCTCTGCCCATCAATGCCCTGGCACATGGCACTAGCAAACAACAGCTCTACAAATTAAACTTAGGGTCCAGTTTACCATCTTGTCTAGAAAAAAAAATTAGAGAGAGACATTTCATGACCTTTGCCAGAAAACTTTCTCTAAACAGCCTGGAGTAGGTAAGACTCATCCAATACATCCATGACTCCTTGATGAAGGGCACTCCAGATTACAAGTTAAGTTGTCAATGACAAAAGTGCCTTTCAAGTACAGCCAGAAAGGGGACTAGTGAGAGGTGGGAGCAGGGCTGATGGGGTTTTGCATAAGCTCTGCTCACATGGACACTGGATTGTTCACTGAAAAATAGAGCCTGTTCCCTGGTTCATTCATTCTTCTCCCAAGCTCTGTTTTTATTCCATGTGCTAAAAAAAAGTTGGGAAGATGCTATTTTCTGGTTTCATCAATAAGGAGAGCTAGCATTCTATTTAGTCAGCTTTAGCCTGTTAACTCTGCCCTTTCCTTGTTTTATATCCCTAAATGAATGGCATTACCAAGTGTGGTTATAAAACTTCTTTGCTACCATGAAAGATCTACCATTTTCTTATTGATTCTTTTCTGATTATCTAAATCAAAGTTGTGAAATGGAGTTAAAGATGAGAGGCTAGCTGAAGTGTATATATATATATGTATCTAACAGGATATTTCTGATTTTCCTCATAGTCAAGATTTTGAAACATACTGTTATATTCAAAAGAAACTCAAATATGCTATGATAATAAATGCATAGTAAGACACTCAGTTAACCATAAATAATTCATAATGATGCCAGGCAATGCCATGTTACTGTAATAAAGATATGCTTATATTGTCTGAATGGATTTTACTGATTTAGAAAACTTTCATTAAAAGTAAAATCAATATTAAGAGTGTTTTCATTAAACTTCAGGAAAGGAGGGGAGTGATTTGACATTAGTACTGTTTGTAAATATTTTCTTTAAGTCTTTCTGACCTTCATACATTAAAATCATGTTATGTCAATAACAAAAGCCTGATACTCAAAAATTACTGTCAGTCCACACTTGAACTTAGTTCCTGAGGAAATAATTTGCTGCAATAACATCACCAGGGCACACGATGTAGCTTCTAAAATGACTTTCAAATAAAATGCAGGAGCTGGTTGGACCAGTGCTCTAAGGTCCAAATTTCCATCCAAAGTAAAACATCAAGTCAATAAGAGGCAGGTCATTTCTTCAACCAGAAGAAAAGGAATGCTGATGTGTATTAGTTTGACTGTGCTAAATCACTGTGGTCTTGACTCCATGATAGTTACACTTCTGCATGGAAATGCATTGCTTTCAGGGAAAACTAGGCTATATATCTGTCATATTCATTCGTGGTTTACTCTTTTTTCTGTTCTTTGCTACTTTTCAGTATCCTTTTCTTCCTTGTTTCTTCCCTTTTTTTCTGCTGCCAGATCTGTTTGTCCCATTAGTTTCCATACTCTAAATCTGTCTTCCCTCAGTTTCTGTCCCTCCTTTTTCTTCTATCCTTCCTTCAGTCCTTCCCCATTGTGTAACTTGTTTTACCTCTCTTCCCAGGACTAAGTAATGCTTCATCCTTACTTCAGTTTTTTTCTAAATCCTATCAGGCTACCAGCTATTTAGCTATTTTGAAACTCCCATTACAGCCTCAGAGTTTCTAAACTCTAGTTTGTAGCTTTTTAAATGCCCTCAGTATAACTTTTTTGTCTTTACTTTTTTCCCAACAGCTGAAGAATGAAAGGTTCTCGCACATAGACTAAACGTCTATTCAGCCATCTCTGAAGAAAGAGCATTGAAAAAAGAAGGAAACATCCATAGTTACTAGAAATTTTTGGAGTCCTTGTATATGAGTATGCTTGCATATATGGCTGTTCCAACCAGGTTCATTTTTATTTTTCTTCCTTAATTTTCTGCCCTTTGTCTCATTTCTATTGTCATTCGGTGTTAACTAGTTGGCTGAAATGTTTTGTGTAATTGAACTAAGCAACCATGTTGATAATAAGACAGAGCCCTAAAGGTCCCAAATTCTGTAGCCTCAAAATACTTGCAAATTTTCCTTGTCGCCAAATGCTGCCCCTGGCAGACAAAATTCATTTTGTGCTCCATTAGGCTCTTCTGCCTTCAGTTTTCTCTGTCATGTCTGCCCCTATCTTTCCTTAGCTGCCTTCTACAGGAGCTTCTGTAGCACTTAGCATCAAAAATGCAGTTCAGAAAAACCTGTCAATGCGAGAATTTAAATCTGAAAAAATTACACAGTAGTACCAGCTTGGGGCAATGTACCCTCTACATAAAGAGACCTTTTTATCTTTGGATGTTGGTCCTTGTGACCAATTACTAAACCTATCTTTCCAACTTATTTTTATCATGACATGATAACATAGTGGCTGTCACAAAGACCTGTAACATTTCCAGCATTAATTCTGCTGATGCACATTTTTGCTTTAACATGCAACTCAAAAATTCCTAAAAGATGACAACAAAATAACACATCTTTTTCTGTAATTCCAAGGGAACATGCCACCCTTGGATCTTTTCTTAACAAAAAAAAAAAAATTAAATAGAACTAAATATTTGTAAAGAGAGGCTAGAAATTTCATGTGCATGTTTCACTGTCTTAAAATGTCAAAGAATTTAAATTGCATCATTGTGCAAACCAAGCATTCTACTGAGCTGCCTGTATGCTTCTTTCTGTTCATGGTGGTGCAGCCATCTTACTTCTGTGATGATTTTAAGCAAGGGGTTAGAACGAGCAAGAATGGCTCTAGGGGTAATAGGAGAAGGCCAGTGTTTAATAACCTTGTCCCAATTCCAGGACAGAAGACAAGGGATGGCCAGATAAACCTTTTGGGTTGGACAAAGGGATAGATATAGATAGATATAGATATAGATAGATGATATAGATATAGATAGATATAGATAGATATATAGATATAGATATATAGATATAGATACAGATATAGATGATACAGATACAGATATAAAAGTGTAGAAAGGTAGAAAGGCAGGAAAAAATTGAATGTTTATAATACTGAAAATTTGCTGAATACTTAGTCATTGATTCTTTTTGGAATTGGGAACTACTAAATTGAATTAGTAGGTGACGTATTTTTTTAAATAAGAACTTTTCGCCTGCAGTTTGCCCACAGAGCTCGTTACCAAATAAAGACTAATTATATGCTAAACATTTAAATGATGTTAAAAGCCTTTGCTTTTAACAAAGGCTTTTGAGACAAAAGCAGGGAGGTAGAGCTTCCCTGGGGTGCAGCATTTCATTCAAAAACCTGGCATCTTGGAGTGAGCATAAAGGGAAGTGTCTCTTTCTGTTTACCTTCTTCTTGCAGGTTCTTTCCTAAGGTTCTGCTCTTGGCTAGAGACAGGGTATTAGGTCTCAGTACTTGCTAAATGCAATGTGTCCTTCCCACTTCCAGCCATCACTCTGTACAGCTGTTCTTGCATCAGTATTTTATCAGTACAGATCTTGGTTTTGTCAACACAGTATTTTGAACCCATTTCAAAAATATAGGAGAGAACACTATGCATGACTGTTGAACACGGTCAATTTCAAATCAGCAGAGTTTCCTAAATCCAGACAAGTAGTGCCTGAGCAGGATACCTTTCTTACACTTTACACAGCTTAAACCAGAGGGATGTTATACCAACAGATTGACACCTAGAAATCATGATGTCTTTCAGCCAGCTGGAACTGCAGACCTGCCCTGTCAATTGGCCAGTGAATTTAGATCAGTGGTTTAAGTGAAATATTTGGCTTCTTCCCCAAAGCTCAATGTCTCTGTCTCCAAATGAATTCTATGGATATGCTGATGGATGCAGTAAAATTGGCAGGTGGCTTGAATTCCTGGGTCATATGAAAGGCTCTGTTCAGTCTGAGGAGGCATCTGGTCCTGCTGAAGAACTGGAGAGGGTCTTCAGACTTTATAGTGGGAGTACAGGATTTCCAGAAACTCAGTTGTTGAGAGCTGCATTTTAAGTGTTTCCTTACCACGGCAGAAATGACCCAGGATGCTACAGGGCCCACTGCTCCCTAAATAGAGCACAGAGTTCTCTCACAGCTAAGAAAGCTGTATCAGTTTTCACAGCCACAGGGCATCAAAATCAGAAAACAAATAGTACACCAAAGAGCAAATATTTCAGTGAATAGGTGTAATGGCTCCATTTGTTCCTGCTTTGCTGTCCTGCACACCCTGCAGGAGAAATATCTGCAGAAAAAGATGAAAAATACATGTACTGTAGCTTGTTTCCACATGGGGAATTATCTCCATCCTCTTAAACTGAAGACTGTGTGCAAGTAGTGTATTGGACTAGCACATATCTTGATGGACTCACACTGATCCACTCTGAGGAGACAGAGACAATTTGGTGAATATCTGTGAGTGTCTCCAGGGTCAGCTAACAATGTCTCACACTTTCTATTTGAAGGCAGAGCTGAGAACAGCTAGGGATGGATCTTCTGGTTCAGACTTGCTGCTGTGATAAAGACTGAAAATATCATAAAATATAGCTCTCAGGTGCCATAATATATCCACATAATGTGTCATTCAAAAAGAGAGGAACAGGTAGAAACAAGTCAGTCAATTTTCTGCTCTTGTAATTTACTGCTACTTGATGATGATCTTTGAAGCAAATATTCTTTAACAAAAATCTTTTCAAAATCAAGCAGGGTTTTCTATCATAGGCCAAGCCCACTGTGACTTTGTCACATCAATTCCTACATTTGAAGAATCCTCTTGAATAAATTTCAAGGACGTTTTCTCTATTCCATTCACTCAGGTTTCTCAATTTAGGTGACTGCAATAATAGTTCTCTCACAGAGATTAAGGGAAATCATTAGCAGGGAGAAAAATTGTGATGAGATTTCATTTCAACACATAGACTCGAAGAAGGTTTTGACAGCTGGTGGTTCCAATATAATTCCTAGCCATGCCATTCCTCAGAGAAAAGCTGTACATTACTTTTTATACAGCATCCCTTAAAAATTTTCTTCCTTCCATAACCGAAACAACTACTTTAGCCCAATGTTCTCATTTTCTACCTTTATTAAGTACAATTCTTGTCAACTTTCATTATAAATGAGTAAAAAAAAAAAAAAAAAAAAAAAAAAAAAAAAAGAGGATATGTCTCAAAGGAAAAATACATCAAAGCATTCCATCAGAGGCAAAATTATTATGCATAGAAACAATTACTTTTCTGAAGAACAATACATAAGGCATCACTTTATAAAAATTAAAATTATGGAAAATCCACTTCTTTCTTAGTAGTTTGTTTCAGTGCCATCCACTCTCACTGCTTGCATTTTGCTATGTTCCCAAATTAAATTTTCCCATTTTCAGCTTCCAGTCATTAATTCTTATGACCCTTTTCCTCTTCTGGATGGAAAAGTTCTTTACTAAAATCTTTGTTAGTCCTTCTTTCTGAGGAAAAACTTGGTCTTCTTATTGACCTTCTTGACTGTAAGAAATAACCTTCAAGTCTTGAATTATTTATTCTCCTCTTTTTTATGCTCTACATAATTTTTCTTTCTTTTATAATGTCCAGTAGTGAGGTAAACTGAACTCTTAATTCTTATTGCCACCACTTTGCTTGTACAGGTGTAGATGTTTTTTCTCTGCTGAGTTGCACAGAGAAACTTCTGCTTAGTTGATCACCAGAATCTTCTAAATATTTTTTGTTATCAGAGGAGACTTCAGGGATTGCTTCTGTGCAGAGACATCTGTTTGAACATCACACAAAATATCCAAAAAGCTCTTTTTCATTGGCCCTTCTCCTTCAACTTTATTCCAGATTCGGCAATCAGAACTCTTCACATTAAAAGAAATAGAAAAGTTTATGTTCTTTTTCCTAAAGCTGTCACCAAGTCTAATGAAACCTACAGGATAAAATCACAGCTTGGTTTCTGAGTTTATGAGTGTATCTGACACTGGAAAGCTTTGTATTTGCATTTTAGTATACGGTATATCATTAAGCCTGTGTTATTGGTATAAAATGGAGGTTAACAAGAATTATAGAGAAGGAGAAAAGGAAAAAAAGTCTTGATTTATATATAATATTGAAATATTTATTCTGGAATTAAAGTAATGGGTGGGAAAGCAATTAATCATAGCACCAAGACACCTTCAATTCTTCTAACAATAAAAATAATTATAAAGGATATGTATTCATAATTATTCTATCCATTTTGTTGAAAGTCATACTTATTCTTTTATATTTTATTGTCCCCAGGATCTGTCACAATTTGGTGTATATAGTTATATAGACCTACCACAAGCCTTTGTTTACTTTGAGATGGAAGAAAGGGAGAAGAGCCTATGTTAAAATGCCTGCACTCTGCTCTAAGGAAGGTTGAGCTCAAAGAGGTAAAATCTTGTTTTCAGGGATAGGTGATCCAACTATACTGAACATCATATCTCCATCTTTCTTCTCAAGCTGAGTATTGTTTAAATTTAATCCAAAAAATCTCCAGGGAATATTGCTTGTTCTCTGTTATAACATGGGAAGAGCATGCAAAGTATAGAGTGAGAAAGAGAATCTATGTTTGCCCTTAGGAAACACAAATAGAATTAAAATACACTTTAGCATGCACTCTGCAATACATTATGCCTTGCAAAGTTTTAAAAATACTATCTCTGGAATGAAAAGCTGACTTTTTACAGTAGAAGGTTTATCTCTGCATCAATTTAATTCATGGATTAGGATTTTAGTTCCCAACAGAAATGTGGTTTTTAAGTGACTCTCACAGGCATCCCCACTTACCACCCTGTGGCAAACATGCCAAAGCTGTCTCAGACGACTTCTTACAATCAAAGAATGGCTTGGCTTGGAAGGGACCTTTAAAAAACAGCTAGTCCAACCCAACTGGACTAGGAGGACATCCTACTTGAGTGGATTTAGTTTGGGATGAAAACAAATAAGAGAATTTCCTCCCAGCAGTGATTTAGTGTGACTCAGCTGCTGACAGGCAGCAAGTCCATGGGAACAGACTAGAGCCAATCTGTGGCCAACACCCTGAAAGCATGTGGAGTATCAATCTAGAAACCTCAATACTGACTGAGTCACCATAGAAACCTTTTGGGCAAACTGGGCAAAAAAGACACAATGCAGACCTAAACATGTAAGATGCACTGCAGTAACAATGACAACAAATAGCATGGTTAGTAAATAAATCTGTATTTATCCACACAGTCCACCCCAAGTGAGCACTTACAAGTCCAGCTGTGAGAACAAACACTTCATGAAAATATTCCACTTATCCTTTCCATTCCTTTTTACAAGATCAGCACTTCCTGATTAATGCACATTTCTAAAATTCAGATTATCTCTCTCTATGTACTCAGTTGGGGTTATAATAGAGCATGAACTACAATTTATTTTGCTATAAATTGTATGCATTTCTAAGATGACTGTCAGAGTATGTCAGCCTTCTGCTCACTTTTTAGGATGCAAGGAGGTTGTCACAGGTAGAGAGGATTCTCAGCTTTGTACTGCACCTGGCATACAGCCAGGCTGCATTGTCACCAATATGTCCTTATTAAGCAAGGTACTGGGAAACCAAAAAGCAGAGGAGAGAGATGCTGGTGAACACAGAGCATGAGAATATTAGACAGAATATCTGTCTACTGCAGCTTTTACAAAAGACCTTCACCCATGAAAGTGCAGAAATAAACTGAAGAGATGGTGAAGCCTGAGAGAGGTTTGACATTTTGTCTCAGGATTATGTAGGAATTTTTTTCTCATACATTTCAAGATAGGAGAATATGGTGCAAGTGCTAGTAGTGATCTCGAAGTGCCAGGTCAAAAATAAAACAAAAGAAAATGAAGAAAATTAAAATAAATGGACTGGAAGATAAGAAAAACTTTATTCTATCTATAGGTATTCCTTAAAAGTATTCCAATTCCTAATTAACAACATCTTTACCATCGCAGCTCTTGAGGCTCGGCAGAGGCTGAGTCTCTGCCTTGCTGCAGCCCAGCAGCAGATGGAGCTCTCGGCTTGCATTTGAACTGCCTTTTCCAGGCTTCGTTTCATCTTTTTGTACTTTTTTGGTACCTTTCCGTTTGCCAATTAAACACGTATTTTGCAGTATTAGTCCGTTGAAATTTAGAAACAAGCTGAAATAGGAAAAAGCAATTTGAATGTTTTTTTTCACACTAAAAACTGTTTCCTTTTGGGCTTTCATGACATATATGTCTTTTACAAAGCCACTGCTGTACTTGTCCAACAACCATAAAATAGTTTTTTCTATAGCTGAATCAGGCTCTAAATGAGATCACACCTGTAAAAATTTTATTAGATGCCCTTCTAATAAAATTCACATTTTCACTAAGGGTGCTTTCCAGAAGTCCCTGAGAGGAATGGTAACACATTTCTACTTAAAATGGTATTTGGTTTTCCTCTTTAATTTTATTCAAAATGCATAAGCCATATTCAGAACAAGGATTAGAGCCCAAGATTTCCATATTTACAAGGGGAAGTAAGAGGTTTGCTCCAAATGTGCAGGGAGTTTTTGCAAGCTACTATCTCACATCCGTGGACTGGTTTCTGCAATAAAAAGACTGCATTGATTCCTCTTTCTCTGAGAGTCGTGTGGCTTTACCAAATTTTTAGAAGTACTTTAGCAGACCTTGTGTTAAAGTACCCTTGAAAAGCACATTTTTTCTATTATCTAAATATGTCCTATTATGTAAAGATAGATTGTGATCTCTGAGGAAAACAAAACTGCTTCCTTTTCATTAAATTAATAATTCCAAAGGCACAATGGTGAAAGTCACTGACATACCAGGGAGCATTCCTGGGAGAATGTGCTGGGAGAGCAAGCTCAGTGCTTCTGGAAGCTCCTTTTTCCTTCAGCAGCAAATAGACTGTGGTCAAACTCTCTTAATCTTTCAGGAGAAGTATTAACAGCATTTGGGATCAGGTAGCAGACAGAAGTCATATATAGCCAGCTTGGTCATATACATTTCACAGAATATACTGGAGGGGTCCCTCAGCTTAACCATTTTGATTTAAATTTGTAAAGAAACTTCAGACTCTCTCTTTTGACCTCCTGGGCAATTATCTGGTTTAAAGAATTTCCAAAGAGCAGAACCTGGCAGAGAAGGAAAATCCAGCTGCCAGGAGTAGGCTGCCAAAGGTTGCCAAGCTCTGTAGTGGGTAAAGGGTACAAAGAGAGCATGACTGGTAGGGAAATTGAGCTTTTCAGCCTAGAGAGACAGTTATATGAATGCTGAAGCCAAACATAAAATCAAAATGGGTAATTCAGCTCAGAAAAGCCTCCTGAAGTACTATTACACTAGACCCCCTGAAAGGATAGTCAATTTTGAAAGTGCCTGCTGTGTGGGGTTTTGAGCCAGCAAAGGGAAATTCAAGCGGCAAATGGGCATGAAACAGGATTATGCATTTTCTCTTCACCACCACCAGGCTTGTGCTCCCTGGCTCAGTCTGTTTCTCTCTGCAGAATATTTGTTCCTGCACAACAGTTTGCCTCCATGAAAAGAGGCATACACAGCAACCAGTAGCTGAATACCAGATTAAAGTAAGTCAACAAAGTTTTCCATTTTTTCTGGTTTCAGAAGCATTGAAAAGCTCTGAGTGTATTTGTTGACATTCACATCCAACACCTTTGAACAGAAACTAAACTGTTCTGGATATATGAAAATATATGATATACATAAAATACATGAAATATATTAAAATATATGATATATGAAATATATTACAACAGTGAACAGGTATAACAACATTAGAACTGTTTTCAGAGGAAAAGTCAGTGTAGACAGGGATGACAATGTTAGAATTGCAATTATTTGAATGCACTTATTCTGCAATTTTTTCCTAGACCAAGAACCTGTGGTTAAAAACTACCAGAAGTTTTCACACAATATTCTGTACAGTCTTGTGAATCCTGCTCCATTTACACAGATCTTTTAAAAGCAAGTCTAAAACATATCTGTAAATATTTAGATTATGCATCACAAAGATTATATGTACATTTGTTACCTGGTGATCCAACCAATGTATGGATGTTATGTACCTGCAGTAGGATGATGCATCTATTTTCAAAACCTATGTACAGATATAGTAACAGATCAGATATGTCAAGGAAGAACTTAGGTCCTTAAGTAAGGGGCAGCAAAAGGATACTGTTCAAGAAAGACAGAGCAGCAGCATGTCTAACTCCAGGAGCCTTGTAGGAACAAGGCATTGCCCCCTTACGAGCATCTGGGCTGATCTGTCTTATGCCAGGGGCCAAGCAGGTTCTCAGCTAATCCTTGGATACATAGCAGTTTGTGCAGTTGCCTCTGACTTCCCACAACCATAGCTGAAGTCTTTTGACATCATCAAAATCCTTATGTTAACATGAGGGTGAATAATACAGTTAAACAGTATAATTGCTTTTGAGACAAGACTTGCAGGTCTACAGAAACATCAAAGCATCAGTAAAAACAAAAACAAAACCTTTAAACTAACATCCATAAATAATACTATATCTCATGAGTATGAGTGTTTGAAAACTGAGAGTACCATCCATAGGGAAGTTCAATTTTTCAAAAATATTTTCATGCTTCTTCACACAGGGTGTTTTTAGCTTGTTGTGGAAATGTATGATGTAGCACATTTTCCTCCCCACTCATAGCTGGCATGGCTTTCATTTTCCTGCTTGATGCACAGTTGCTTTTTCTCTGCCTTGCTTGTGGCAGAAAAATGCTGCCTGAACTTTTATTGCTTTACCTGCTAGAGAGTGGTTTCTCCCATTTACAACAAGATTCACCAGCACTTTGGGAAACTGGCCAATAAGCTTGTAGGTAGCTCTTCTTGTAAGAAGAAATAGAAACTCAATTGCATAAACAGTCAGCATCACTGTTCTTTTTGACAAAATGGAAGAGGGGGAAAGAGGAAACCCATAAAAGTTCAAACACACTGTCAACATTTAGGTCTGTGTTCATACAGGTTGTTTCAATTAGAGGAAAAGCTCTGGTGATTCTGCCTCTACTAAGGGTTCACTCAAGCAGTGAGACAATGAGAAACTGGTCTCTGTGCTTGGAAGGGTGATTTCTGAATACATCCCCAAGGTTTCCCCATGTTCTGCCATCACCAAGGACTGTTTCCCCAGTGCTCAACCACAGAGCTTGTTTCTGTCCCCTCTGTCCCCTCTATACATCTCAAGGATAGTGGCTGTTATGAGCAGGTCTAGAGCTAAAATTTTTTACTACAAGAAGTGTCATTCGCCTTTAAGCCATTTAACACACACCACACAGTAATTATGAGAAGAACCTTGGCCTGGCCTAGAAAACACTCTTGAAGGGAGGAAGAATATCACCTTTTTCAGAGTGAGAAGACAGTCCTAGAGTGGTTAACTAGAGTCACAAAACCATAGATTGTGGAGAAAACTCATTAAACATTCTAACACATGGTCTCTTTCAAGTCCTGGGGATTCCTACAAGCTATGAAGGTACCTGAAATACTAAGTGTGATTTTTACCTCAGCACAAATGCCTCATCTAAGTGACTAGTTGCCTTTCCTGAAATAGTGCAAGTAGAGAAATTACTTGGACATGACTGTAACTTTTTCCTTCTCTCTTTAGGAGAGAAGTTGATATTACACAGACCAGATTCTAAGTTTATCTCTTTATCTTATACTTGCTTTTTTTAACTCCGTGGCCCTGAGGAATATCACTCCTTTTGAACTCTGATGTTTAATTGGCGCTTTTGTTGTTTTTTTTTTTTCTGTTTTGTGCCAAAGGAAGTAATCTTGCATGGAATCCCTGTCAGTAAGAAACAGTGCACAATGAGAATCTTAATCCTGCTCTTTGGAAGAGCTCTACTTGATGTCAATGGCATTTGTCTGTGAGATGAAGATCCTGTTCAGAGCCCATCCCATTATCTCATAGCGTAGTGGAGGAGAAGATATCCCTCCACAGCTTCCTATCATCACTGCAGTGGTAAAGCTTCTGCAGCCTGTTGGTGCCCACTCATAATTGTTGCAAATGACAACTGGATATGAAAACAATGTTATGTTCATCACCATTTTTACATATATGTGTCACATTAAGCCTAGCAGGTTGCTGAAAGCCACCTACAATTATCAGTGATTATTTCTTATCAAAACCAGCAATAAAAGTTCACCATAAGAAATTATTTACAAGCTACTATGAAAAAACTTTTGTCCTCCACCGTCTATTCTTCATTAAAATCACTGCTTCGGTCAGACTTTGAAATTCTTTAGGTCTGAAACTGGAGCCTAACAAGATAATCATTATATCTACTATCAATTTTCTATTTGTCCTTTATCGCTGCAAATGTCACTTTTGTGTGGAAGGACAGCCAAACACAATGCTGCAGGAATGCTGCGACAAAGGTCTGCTGCAGCTCATCTCCCAAGGCTGAAAGTGAGCACCTTGAAACAAGGCTCTAAAGGCACCTGAACAATGCAAATTGTTCAGGCATCTCACCATAAGAATGGCTTCACATTTTGGATTCCTGAATGAAAAACCTGAAGCCATATTTGTCAGTGTTTGATGCACATAGTTTTTGCACAAGCATAAATCAGGACATAAATGCAGCCTTCACAGAACAGAAGTTTTAGCCTGTCCTCAACCTCCATTATATCCACATATCCATAAATTTTCAGGCACTTGCACCTGCCTGGAGGCTGGAGAAAGATGGAGAGCAGGTGAACAGGGCTGATCCACTACAAGAGTAAACTCACAGCATGGCAGCCCTGTATCAGCTGGACAGGGTAGATGGTAAGTTGGAGTGGGTGCCACCTCCCACCCCCTGGATTTCTCTGCCTCTTTATACAGTGGTATTCTACAGGAGACAGAAGACACAAATGTGGCAAGCAACAGAAAAACTCTTCTGTTGTCAGAAAGCTTGGGGAGGGTTTTCCTCCCAATGCTTTAAGTTAACGTAAGCTGTCGAGAAGTCCGTGTTAGATGGGCAAAAGGCTGCCACCCACATCCACACAGATTCTGAAGACTTTCCTCATGCAGTATTAGTTATCCACATCACAGCCAGCTTCTGGCTCCTGGCAGGGTGGTCAAGCCCTGTGGCAAGCTCCATCACTGCACCCACTCTGATTGTGCAGAGAACTCTGCTGTACTGAACCACACACACACCTAGTCACTTCCTTCTTAATGTCTGGGCTTACTATCCTGCTCAAAATGAACTTAAAGCTTGTGAAAAAAAATGCTTGAGAAATTTTCCTCAGCACAGAAGTCTCAGTTTTCCACAGAAGATGTAACAATAATGCAGCAAAGCTCCTCAAAGGGAGGAAATGTTCAGCCCCCGGCCACTGCTTCCTCTGCAGTTGGCTCTGAATGCCAACAAGCTGGGGTGCAGGTGTGCATTTCTGCTTATGCCCAGTGTTTTAGTTTGACACACATTTATGTGAAACAGAGTGGCAAAGACAGACATCTTTTGATTCAGGCTAAATTTGAGCATTTTCTAAGGTGCCTTGCCCCTACTTTCTGATTGTCTCCCAATAATGCCCCTGATTTCTAATTCTAAAAAAGCTAAGGCTTTTGCCTGTTTTCACTGTCCAATAAGTAATGCACTCGAAATGTGGAAAGGATAAAACTTCAGGGTCACAAACCATGCTAGATCTGTGAAGAGCTGACATCACTGAGAGCTGTGTGTGTGGAACAAGGACAGTGCACAACGGCACTCTCAATGATGACTTATAAATGTTTCTATTGGCTTTTCATGGATAGGCTTAATGGTATTATCTGTGTCCTTAACAGAATATTCAACAAATGAAAAATTTGTCTGATAACCCACTCTACTGAACATCATGTCCTGACAGCTAGGGACACCCATTGCACCCCCTCAACTGAAACAAACCAATTTTGCCAATGTCACTTTTCACCAACTGAAGCCTTTTCACCTCATTTTTATCTCAGTGACAGCCCATCTCCAGTAACCACCATTTACACTGACAACAATCTCCTTCCACCACATGCTCCACTTGTCAACAAAAGCCACTTTGTTAATATAAAAGTAGTTTCTTGGAATTTTGCTCAGAGTCTCACTCAAGTGTAATCGTATAAGATGCATCTACCTTCAAAATCCTCATCATCTTCTTTTGCACTGCTTTACTTAGCCAGCTAAGGGTCTAGAAATTAGAGACACATTTCCCCTTCCAAGTATATTTTATTTGTTATCATAAAATTGTAGAATAATTTGGGCTGGAAGAAACCCTCAAGACTAAGCTCCCTGCCATGGGCAGGAACACATTTCACTAAACCAGGATGCTTGGAGCCCCTTCCAGCCTAGCCTTGCACATCAACAAGCATAGAGCATCCACAACTTCTCTGGACAACCCGTTCCCATGCCTCACCACCCTCACAGCAAAAATCTTCTTCCTAGTATCTAATCTAAACCTGCTCCCTTTAAGTGTGAAGCCAATCCCGACTACCCTGTCACTACATGCTCTTGCTCTCTATATCCAGCTTTCTTGTGGGCTCCCTTCAGGTACTGAAAGGCCACAATTAGGTCACCCTCAGTCTTCTCTTTTTTAGACTAAGCAGATCCAATTCTCCTAGCCTTTCCTCATGTTAGAGATTGTCCATCTCTCTAATCACTCGGTGGCCCTACTCTGGACAAGTTCATGTCCTTCCTGTACTGAATTCCCCAGAACTGGATGCAGCCCTCCAGGGGGGGTCTCACCAGAGAAGCATAGAGGGACAGAAAGCCGTCTCTCACCCCACTGCTTTTGGTACAGCCCAGGATGCAATTGGCTCTCTGGGCTGGAAGTGCACACTGCCAGCTTATATCCAGCCTCTCATCCACCAACATGGATGTGTGCATTTGAGGATAATGCAGAAGCAGTGCTTCTCATTTCTGTATTTCTTGTTATCTTACCATTTCCATTTAAATTCCCACAAGCCAAGGTTACAGTCTCATTTAACATCTTTCTGTCTCATTATCTATTTCTAAACCAGGCAAACCAACTCTGGAGTGGACCTTCAGTATAGATACTGTGAAAGGAGAAAGGGAAGGAGCATGGAAGATGCATATCTTCCAGTGGAGAGTGGTGGATCAGTGGGTAGTCTCTGTACACTGGGGACATTTACTGGGATTAAGGTTGTCCAATGGACAGCTGTTATCACAGCCACCCATCAGGGACACCCACTCCATGTTCTGCTGATTAATTTGGCCATCCTGACCTTCACCTGTTTTATCTGTTGTATGTCAGAGACATTTCTTTGCATTTCAGAGTCCAAGGGCAAGTACAGCAGTTATAGGGAAGTCAAAGCAGGACATTTTGAGGACTTTGGAGAAAGATTAGATAGCTATACTGATACTTCTTAAGCATGGGAAGGGCAAAACATGGGATTCCTGGGCTGTCTGCTAATTTATAGAGCCTAAGAGAAGCAGAGATCTTCAAAGCAATGAATCATGAGGAAAATGATCCTAAAACCAGCAAAAATGCTTGGTGCTCCTGCTTGCAGTCAACACCAACTGCAATGAGACTCTAAACACATAAATATACACTCTGAACAGAAACAGAGGGTTTCTGTTTATTGCACATTTTGGCTGGCAGTCTTTCTGCTGGCTGAATGCCCTCAGAAACCTGCCTGTTGCCCAAAGACCTGGATCCCAGCAAAAGCACACAAGCCTGTTTGGAAGGTTTTGAAGGTTTTTGAAGAAACAGGGAAATTGAAATTGGAATCCATCAGTGGTCAGCTTTTTCTCTCCCAAAGTCTCAGACTTCTGGTCTCTTCCAGGACCATTGCACATCAGGAGGTATCTTCCCCTGATCCTAAATAAAAAGGAAAGTAGGCATTAGACAGATCCAAGACAAAGAGGACTAGAAGGAAAAGACATCACTACCAGACCTACTACCATAACTGTTCTAAGCTTGGATTATTTTCCCATTTTTGTATATTGTTGCAGATTTGTACCACTTTTTTTCTCACAGTCTCTCTTTTATGTTCCCAGCTTTCTTTCTCCTCCTCCTTCTTTCTCCATCTGCCATTTTTGTACATTGTGCCATTCCTCCCAACCCTTTCCTGTCCTCTTCTTCAGGCCAGAAGTATGTGCAGTGCAACAGTTGTTTTCTCTGGCTTTTTCAATCATACAGGTATACACAGACACACAAATCCATATATTTGAGAAGACAAATACAAAGCACTTTATTGCTTCTTCATTAGGAGCAGATGATGGTGAAATCTGTGGTCATTGTCATGACTCACTTGAATCTGGGTCCTGAGAACTCTGTCTTCTGTGCAGACAGGTTTTGTCTCAGTGTAAATGATCCACTAAAAGAGCACTGCAGCTCTTCAAATGGATCCTCATCCCAAACCTCTCTGTATTTCAGGCCATTGAAAGCCAGTTAGAATGTAAGACCAGCCCTGGAAGTAGGTTTGTTATTCTACAAAAACCTGATGTAACCTCATAGTGGTGTGATATCCTCATAGCAGCCATCCAGAAAATTGCTTCAGGGCTCTGTGCCAGCCAGGGCATCAGGCCTTGGAAAGCAGATTTGTATTGCATTGTTAGTTTTTAAATGGCCCTTTTGCTGCCTAACCAGAAAGGTGGACTCTGGCAGCTAATTTGAGATAATGTAAAGCTTTGCTGGGGCTGCCAGAGTCATTGGCATCATCAAGGAAGTCTGTTGGAAACCAAAGAATAAGTTTCAGGTGAGTGGCAACTCAGTGCCTCACTTGATAGGAAGAATCCCATCACTACCCATCAGACAGGTTCCTGGAAGGTTCCAGACTCGCATGTCTGTTACTCCTCTCGGCCTTGTCACCTTTCAGATGGTAAATTAAGACTTAAATGAACACATGGATGTTGTATGAGGAAGGAACTTCACTTATCCCAGACACCATGTAAATATGTCTTGCAACTTTTCTGGTCAGTGCTTGTTCCCTCTGGTACATAATGCTGCTTAACTCATAGGAAGGGGTACTAGCAGATGAAATAAGAACAATTTGTCTTAGGTCATGACACAGTTGACAATGTCACTGGACATAACACTGAAGCTTAAAAAAGGCCTAACAACATGCCAGAGAAATGGAATAAATAAATCAGAGATGACTTTTAAATCATACAAAATGAATAACAATTTTTTTTCTGCTGTGATACTAAAGCCCCTGTTCTGAAACAAATTTACGTGACAGGCCAAAAAGGACTGTTGATACTGTATATATGCTAGTACACACATAGAAAACTACCTTGAAAAGGCTTGAAAAGCTCACAAAACCAGCACTCCCAAAATTATGCAACCCAGAGTTAAAGTTTTCCATATACTCTGAATTTTATCTGTTTATGCATGATACAATCATGAGTTAAATTTTGAAAGTTATTTTTTCCACGCAACCCAGTCTTGGTTGGTGAGTGTAAGAAAAGCATTTTATTCAACTCTTTAGCCTAATTCTTCAGGTAGAGGTCCTAGACACAGTTTGAATAAGGCGTTCACAGCCTGTTCACAGCATTATTAGTTTCCAACTGGGAATTTCTCTAGAGCTTGCTCTTTACTGTATAGGGCTCAATTTCCACAAGAATTTAGCATCATACAATCTCTTCTTGATACTTAATCAGCAGGACTCACAACCTCTAGTCTGGATTTAAGTACTCTTCAAATTACTTTTTGTTAGGGCTAGGCATCAGCAAATGGGAGCTACAAAAGCAGCATAAGAGTATCCAGTGAAAAATGTCAAGAACATGTATAAGGTCCTAAAGGAACTTTAAGAAAGAAAGCTCTTCAAAGTTAGAAGATCCTGAAATGTATGGGAGCCTGTCTGCAGCCAGTTTGGTAAGGTGGAAAGATGGATGGGACTTTGATTTGGAGTCCTTCAAAGGCATGTTCCACACTCCAGTGTCTTAGTAGGGAACTATGTTGCTTGTTATTGAAGAGCATTTTGATAAAGTGCCTGAAAGGTGTGCAGGCTCTTCAACCCCAGGATCATACCTGAGCATTTACTGGGGAAAGAGGCAAAGTGAAGCAGTTCAAAGCTGTCAGAACACTTTTTCCACATTTTGTGCAACTTTGTGAGACATTTATTCAGGTCACTTTACAGAAAGCTCTTCAACTCCAGTCTCTATGGATTTCTGGCTGAGTGGTTTTTAACTGCTACTTGCTTTAAAAAATCCTTATCTGAGAAGGATTGAGCCTCCAAAATGAGACCAGCATCATACAGGCATATTTTATGATTCTCTGCAGGCCTTGAAGACAAAGGGGACAGAAATAGTCTTAACAGTGAGGACATCTTTATATGACTGTATAGGTCTAGTAACAAAATTTAGATACATAAGCCACAAAATTATGAAAAGAATTGTATATGCATTTAGGCATTTCCAGGATAATGTATCAACTTGGTTGGCACAATGGGGATATGAGAACTGAATTTAGGCAGCTGAAATGGCAGGTGGCCATCATGCCTTACCTATACCCCTTCTTAAGTCCTTCTGTGCTATACATGATTTCCACAAGGAAACAGGAAAACAGAGACCATGGTGACACACAGACCACGTGAAAACGTTTGGATGTGTGCATGGTATTACTTACATTTTTAACTTTGTTAACTCTGCCTTTTAATTAGTAAAGTTAATGTCAGGAAGTGGACTCAGAATATATTAAAATCATCTTTACATTGTTTAGTTTACGTGGTGTGAGGCAGCAGGGAATTCAGAAGTGCTAGAGAGGAAACTTCAGGCTGATTGTACCATATGCTTTGAGGTATTCTGAAAGGGAAAAAAAAAGTGGGAATATTCTTTATAAGACCTTATGGTCTTTCTTTTCATGAAAAAGTGCATAGAACAAGGCATGATGTAGATGTTGAAATTTTGTTTCTAATACACGGCACCCATTACTCTTTATATAAACAGTATTCTTTATATTGTTCCATACAGTTTCTTTTGTACTATCTACTCTCTACCATGTCTACAGAACTTCCATAAATCTGCCATTTTCTACTCAATGCATTGACATAACTGAGTTTTACCTTATTTGGATGTGACATAAAGCTTGGGTGATTCTACCAAAAGACTTGTTTGTCAGAATATTATCAGCCCATCCAGTGTTACACTTTCAATATTGTATTTCTGGAACAAACTTACATAAAATCATGAAATAGGGTTAGCTGTTGAAAGAAGTTATATATATCTAATGAGATCTAAGGAAATAATAACAAATAAAAAATCTGTGTTTCCATATGCATTTTATTTTTGTTATATTTGCAAAACTGGTGTCTTTTTGCAACTACGATTTTCCATTGTATTTTAAGGTAATCTTGCTTAGGATGAGTTAGTATAATGATTATATATTATATTAATTTAATCAAAATATCTATTTGGCAAGTATCAGCAAAATTTTTACATAACTTTTAAAATACTTACTGCAGCTGGACATAGGAAGGTAACTAGATATCAGCACTGCAGCAACCAGCATTTTGACAGTCCTGTGTCATTCTGGCTAACTATATAATACACTATATATACTAACAATATAAGCATCCCTTAGTGATGCTCTTTCAGAAATGGATTAAATAGTCAATCAAGTTCAATGGTTTTCCATGGTATGGAATTGTATACGGCATATCTGCCAAAAGTCATTGCTACATATTCAAAAGCATGTTATTACTTCCCTGTTAGCTCTTGAGGACAGACTAGTGTTCAGCTGGTTTTATCTAGTCCATCTTTCTATTTATATTATATTAAAATCTAGAATTCCCATCGCAGTTTGTTTTTATCATCTGAAATTGTGGAATGTAAGTAAATGGAATCCTTTTGAGTCTCATTATTTTTAAAGTTTTCATGTTGATTTTTGTTAGGCAAGAATGATTTGAGTAAATTCAGGACTACATCTTTGCCTGGTTGAAGCTAGTCTTCAATTGCCTAAAACTGCCTTGGTCTCACAACACTGCAGCTTAATCATAAATTCAAGGAGGCACAAGTCCTTAGCTTGCTTTGCCACTGGTAGAAGACATCATTTATTGAAAACATAGTTGTATCTAAAATCTATTGCACAAGCTTTGTGGAATTTTAATCACTTTAGTAGGTGACACTTACAGCTTGATCATTCTATATCTTGCCATTCAGGACATGGATGTATAAAATCACAACTGCAAAAAAGATCTATGAACCTGTACCTGCTTTTAAATTGTTTACAGTGCTTTTTGTTTGCTAAGAACTTAAGAGACAATTCCAGGTCCAAACAGTCCAGGATATGCAATACAACAGCAACCAGGTTACTGTGGAAGACACCTGCCAGAAAGCCTTATGTGCATGTCAGTACACCAGGGGATACTGAGGTTTTTCTTTAGCAGGGCTTAGTAGGAAATTCTCCTCTGATTCTGATGAGACTTCATGATAAAAAGAAAATATTCTTTGACAGTCTCTCAGTCTCTCTTTGAATGACCAACATTGAAGAACTCCTTTTTTTCCCCACAGAGAGATTATCAGTGAAATGTTGGCTAAGGTCAATTGAAGCAGATTTATTTCCACATTTATTATCAACCATTTTACGGTTTAGCATTTTTTAACACATTTTTCTTCTTAAAAGGAGAAATTATTACGGTAAAACATACTTTGAAAATGTCAAACATGCACATTTATAATTTCAGAAAAACTATATGAATTGTCCCAAGAGAGCTTTTTAATGTTGGTTTCAAAGGACTAAGTTTCTACAGAAAACCTCCAACTATTCTCCTTCTGCTTTGTGTTCCATCTTTCCCATTCAAAAGCTAACATCTCTGTAATGAAGGTGCTTGTGAACAGAGTGGTTGACTCAGTTTCTTACCCTTGTTTCATCAGTCCTGCTGGCTTTCCTCTGATAGTTTGGTCCAGCACCTCCAAGACCTTTTCTACACCAGGAAACCGAACAGGGCATGATCCTGAGCACTGCCCAGCAGTTGTGCATGCTGCTTAAATCATTAGCATCTTCCCCAGCATGGTTTGGACCATGCCAACCAGCACTCTCCCTGCTGGTGCTATATATAGCATGGATAGACAGCTTAAATACACAGGTAGCTAATGATCAAGTGCATGCTTGGGAGCAATTCTGAGTAGGGATGCCCTATTTTGCTTGGGAAAAAAAATCTTATCTTTCTTCATCAATTAAAAACCTGTTATGCTCAGGTAAGTCTCACTCAAAGCAGTCAAAGAAACTTCTCAGTCAAGGCTCTTTCCTAAAAGGCTTCAACTACTGAAATAAATAACTTGGGTATGTTGAGACACGTCATTCATAAATAGGTTTTTGAGTAGGCACTTAGTCAGAGGTTGCTTTCAAAGTGTTAAACAAAGTCTGCTCTGTTACTGTCATGTACATTTTTCTATGAGCTGAAAGGTCAGGCTTCAGTAGGACCATTTTAAGTTAAAAAAATAAATCAAAATTAGTCTTTGCCTTGCCCATAGATGTGCTAGCACTTCCTTCCCTCTCACCTTGTCCCGTTTGCCACTCATGTGGTGTAGCCACCCATCTGCCCTTATGCCATATTTGTAGCTGAGAAATGCTTCCGTGTACAGCAGGAGCTGAGCAACATGTATGCAGCTGTGCTGGAAATGCCACTGGAAATGCCCTCTTTCCAGTGAAGGATGGCAGCTAAGAGAGGTGTAGGGGTGCTTGGTGCAACAGTTTGGACCTGGACTTATTAAATACATGCTCACAATTATATACTTGATCTTCAGGTCAAGGAGGTCCATCATAAGTCTGTTCAATCAAATATGTGCTGCTGCAGCACTGAGCTGCTCAGGCACAGTAAACCATGAAACCATCAGCTCGGTGCTCCAAGAATATGCCATCCCATAAAACACCTGTAAAACAATCACCTTGGTGTCTTTTTAGCACATCAAATGCAGTCGTCCCCAAAATTCTAACAATTGCAGAGAAATATTTTTGTTACTTTTTCTGGACAATGCTTGTTCCACAGAGGTACAGTAAATAATTCCTTGTCTCTGAATTGGTTTACATTTACACTTCAAAACTGAGGAATAAATATGACAGCTATTTGATCTTTGCATGAAAATGGACTTCAAAGCTGAATGTGTATTTCTGTTCATTTTACAGCTACAGATTTCCAGCAGAACGTGATTATGCCTCTGATTACCGATGCCTATTGTAGTAGCAGTTTCATCTGGTGCTTTTTCAGAATTTAATCATTGTCTTTTGTTGACCAGTACAACAGTACAGAGAGCTTTGCACTACATATGTAAGTGGCTAGTCTAATTGAAAAACAGACTAAATCTACCAGATTTTTGTAATGCAGTAAATTGTGAACAGAATGAAAATGTCCTCGATGTCTGCATGTGCATTGTTACTTTGAAGCTACTCCCAGCTACCACCACCACAGATCAGAGGAGAAGCTAACACCCACTACTTTAAATAATTATTGGATTCGTTTTTCTCATTATTTCTCATTCATTCTATTTTGAGCACCACCCCACTTGATGTTATAATTAGTTCTCTGAAAAACCTTTTGCAGAATAAATGGTTCTGGCTTTGGAGTATCAGAGATATGACAACTATGTGTGTTAGGCAGAATAAACAATTTAGTCATCAAAACTTTCAGTTAAACCCAAGTTTAGTTTCAATATTCATACAAAAGCTACGCATATAAAGAGTGTATTCTATATTTTCTTCCTTATAAGCAGAGGCCTTAAGTGGATGCATAGAATTTCTAGTTGTGTTAGTGTGTGGCTCATCACACTGAATTTTTCAAAGCCATGTGCAAATGCAACTTAGATTTTTGTATGTCAAATGTGTGTAACCAGAATAGAACATATAGGGGCAAGTTCACCATGTGAAATAGAAGAAAAACAGTGATGTTTGCTCTAAATATATCTATTCAAAAGCAGTTTAAGGAATTTCCCTCTGTTCCTCTATAAGCATTTTTAACACTTTTTTTTAGCAGAAGGGCTCTAAGTTCAATACAGTAAAAACCTTTCTGTTCATGTTTTGTCTTATCTTTTCTGGCTTCTCCTCGAAATCTTTTTCAGTATTTTAACTTCTGCACTCCCTGTGCTCCTGACTTTGCATACTACTCATCCCAGAGGGTACTTCCCCTTCCAGCAGCACAGAGTGAAAATGCAGTTTTAAGTCAGAGTCTGAAAGGTTTCTTACAAGCCTCTGCACACCAAGAGCAGCACCCAGCCAGTATTCACCCAGTAGGAGACATTGCCTATGCAGCAATTATTACATTTATTGGAGTTCCACGAGCCCCACAAGAGATAAAAGATGCTTGTCCCTTTTCTCTTCACAAATTCTGTCGCAGGGAGGATGATATGCATCAGACAGAAAGGCTTGGAGTATTGGCTCTTAAACACTGATCCTGGACAGACCCAGTCTTGAATGCAGCTCACACAAAGAGACAAAACCAAACAGTGAATTCAGTGGGTTCAGTGGCAGTGGTCTGGTATTTCATAAGGCTTAAAGAAATGTTGAGCTCTTGCAGTCATCTGTTGGTATAACAATTTAGGGTTCATGGCATTAGTGGTAAGATGACACGGCGGCATGGCATGACTTCTAGATTTCCTCCTCTCTTGATGCCCACTCACGTGTGCAAAATGAGTCTGTAACCAACTATTTCCTTCCCAGGAATGGCTTGTGTCTGGAAAATGCTGCAAAATAAGGCAGTAAATCAGGATCCTAGAGAATATTGGCCAGTTTTCTCATTGCTAAATAAAATTGGGGATTTTATTTCAGCTATTCCATTTGTCCTGCCAAATGTTTGTTCCAGTGGAAAGAATTCAGGTGTTCCTCATTATCCTTCTGTGCTGTTCTAGAAAATAAAAACATGAAATTAAATTAAGTACTTTTCATTGGATAGTGTTTTAATGATTCAAATAGTATAAAGTCAGTATTAGTATTCATGTCACATTCAATTATCTCCCTACCATGTCCTCCCATTTGCTTTTCCATGTGTTGGTTCATCACACAATGCTAATTAGGTCACTTCAAATGGACCGTAATTGACAATGACACTTTTGCAGGTTTATATTTTCACACAGAAAATCTGAGAATAAATTAATGACCAGCAATTTTGACAATTACGGTCAATTAAATTTGTCAACATCACAATTGACAAAATTAATCTATATTTAATATTGAAACCTTGACATTAAGAATGCAGTCTTGGCAAGTAACCAGATTTAGGTGACAAATGTGTAATACTGCATCAAAATTATTCATTCTCAAAAGATATGGGCTAAAATATTGATATCTTTCAGATCTAATGCCTAACCAGTAGACAACTAAAAAGATCCTGAAGCTCACATTCACCAGTGAAAAAAGTTACCTTCTAACTAATGACCACACCATTTTTTAGGTTTTAATGATGGTATAAAAAATTCCAGTATTGAGGATTCAGTGTTTGAACTGCATGCCTACTTCATCTAAAACTTTATCTAAAAAAAGAAAAAAATAATAAGCTCAATGACATGTCTTTTCTCATTCCTAGACTCGCTAAAAAATTTTAGAGGAAAACTACAGGATACCTTGGGAATTTACTGTCAATGCCCAACATTAATCTAATACCACCGGGTCTATGCTCCAAAACTATAGATTTTAGATTATAGATTTAGATTATAGATTATCCTTCTCCTGTGCAAATGATGTCCACTGATAACAATCCTCCCCTCAGGTTGCATATACCTTATGGTAATAGTAAAAAACCATCAAAATTAATGCAGAACAAATTCACCACAAAATTAAATAAATCATAATTAAAATATCAGAATAAATAGGATCATAGAAAAATAAATTAAAGCACAGAACAGTCACTTGGGTTTTTGATATATGTATGAAAGAACTGAAAAGATTATAAAGGATTCTTTTTCAAGAAGCCCTGGAGGGCAGCTTGTACCAAACCAAAGCTGGATGAGACTGGCAGCAGTTTTCCAATTTTGGACCTGGAAAAAAAATGAAAAGTCCATTAACTGAACTTCACTTCCAGAAAACAATAAAACTTCAACTTTAAATCCTGTTTATTGTTACTATTTTTGCTTGAACACATTTTGTCCTGAGGATACACACAGGTCAAATAGTTGCATTAATGCAATTCAGACAGGCTTTTTGAAATTAATCCCCCCACACTTTATGACACCCATGGAGACTTCTGTCTTCTGTGGTCATTTGGAAGTCATTAGTCAAGCTAAACAGCCATGAAAAACATTGATGGGACAGGATAGTAAATCACACACACACAAAAAAAAATCCTTATTATCCAGGATATATTAACTTTGTGCTTATCATGGAGCTAGTGTTATATCAACTGTAAAGCAAGATGGCTTGACAGACATTGATATAGATGGAACTGTATTACTATAGCAAAATGCAAATTGAGGATAATAGCTGGCAAATCTGAGAATAGACTTCATTAGCTTTCCATGCACGTGCTTGCATGTGGACATCATATTGCCATATTCATTTTGACCCAAAGTAGTTAAATTCATTAAAAGAATTAACAATTTGTTACAGAACTGTTTCCTGATTCAACTGTGGGGTCTAAGTCACTATTTCCACAACAGCCAGGGATGTCAAATAAAATTTAATTGGAAATTAGAATAAAAACATGTATGTGTCCTGTATAATTCTCCTTGTATTTTTCAGAGTGTAAGATGGTGTGTGGTAATGTGATGTCTGAGCAAAACCTAACACTTCCAGTGATTTGTGGGAATTATTTTCACCTTTCTTTATCTAAACCATTGGATGGGGTAGAGAATACTGTCGTGCCTCAGGGATAATAATTTGGGTCTTTAAGTTCTTATTAGTAATGTTTGGATTACTAGAGTGCTTAAGAAGTTTAAAAATAAACAGTGTTCTAGCTGATGTAGTCTTACACCAGAGTGGAAGCAAGATTGTTTAACAGCAAACTACAAGTCACTTTGAAAATAAACAGCTGGAAAGAAAGATGGGAGAAAAAGCAAAAGAAGACAACTCAAATTCCATTGCGAGAGAAATATTCATGAAAATGCCAGATTTTCAGAAGAGGTTCCTGCAGAATCTCACATTTGGTTTGCAACACAAAGCAAAGAATAATCTTGGCTCTTGAGAACTTCTGACAATCTGCTTCCTTCAGTCAGGTACTTCCTCTTGTCCATTCTGATTATGTCAGAGTAACCAGACCAGGGAATCCTTCTGCCTGTGATCTGCGTCACCATTTCTGACAAACCAATGGTGACAATAACATTATATTAGTTTATTCACTAAAGAAACTGCATGGTGTGCTCAATTGTTATAAAGGAAGAAGATAGCTAATACAAAGGGTTATTTGATCACTGACAATAAATGGGTCCTCCACAATGCACTACATGTCAAAAGTGAGACAAAAATTCTCATACAGAGTGTAAATCTTGCTCTTTTTTTCAAAGAACCATTCATTTTTAATTGAGGAACCCTGAAATGGACCAATGGAGTACAGACTCCCTAAAGATGAAGGAGGCTTGTCTGAGTTGCCAAAAACATCTCACTGAATTATTCCCATACACAATCCTTCTGGAGGCTTCTCACAGAAGCCATCCCTTTAGCCCCCACACTATGAAAACCTGTCTATACAAAAACTTACAAAGTCTAATGACTCAAAACCTAGCAGCTAGTTTGCTGTTTGGCAAATAATGAAGAAAATGTGTCTGCTTTAAAATACCCAAACTTCATAACTTGTGAGCTGCCATTCACTCAAATTTACTGTCAAAGATCAGCAGAATATTTTTTCTTTCTGTGTCAAATTTTTGCCACAGAAACAATTTACAAATGTAATTTTTGAGTATCCACCTTTGAACCACATATATAATGCCATCTTTAATAAGATTGGCTTATTTAATAAAGATGAGGGGGTATCAGAGTGGCTTAAGAGAAGAAGCATGGGATTCATTTGGAGCATATTATCTAATAACTCCTGGATGATCACCTGGATACAGTAAAATGAAGTAAGCATAACCAGGTCTGCCTTCTGTGACAACTTTAGAGAGTCTTCTGTGTGTTAAGATGGAAACTCTGAAACAGGATTTCAGTGAAGCAAAATTTTTCTTTGTGCCACTGCTGCTGCATTTGGGGATGGAAATGGAGGAAGTTTGTTTTGTTCCAGGTATGCTCAGCCTCTAACACTGACGTGCACTTGTGGGTTTTGCAACCAGTTTTAGAGGTAGAGGTCTTTTTAGATTTCCAGGAGAGTATTGCAGCTCCTCCAACCAGGGGAAATCAACACTAGTAACACTTAACTGAAAAAAATGCTGTGCAGTTGATTTTACTAAAGTTTTTTAAGATTATTTAAAACACTTAAATGGAAGCTGCAACCAAAGTTTAAAAAAGATGTTACCGTTCACATCTAAATTTGCAAGGAATCATTTGAATGCTACTTAGGAACATGTTGGAGTTTTTTTAATCAGAGAATGCAGATGAAGAAACTCACTGGTCCTAGCATTAAAAGTGCATTGCATCCCCTAAGGGATGAGAAGGAAGCTCTGAAGTTGTCACAATTACACAAAACACTCTTTAGTACGTCTGCAAAGTTGCACAAAGGATGAGGCTGAATAGGCTTCCATTTAGATAATACTTCTTCTGATAGAAATTAGCACCTTATAGATAGTATCAATAAGATATAAATACAGCCTCTTGAGCTGTATTTATATACAGAAGATTACAGGTAAGTGTGACCTCTAGGGAAGGGTCTATATCCAATGTTTCTATAACATGGCTGATGCACTGCAACCATCTTTTCTCAAAAGTGTCATTTTCTTTAGCTATTAAGAGCCATGGAGGGCATGAGGCAATTCGTTATCATTCCTGCTTAGTTGGGATGAACAGGAATTCCCATAGCAAACCCACACACTCTGAACTGCCCCCAACAGCTGAACTTTTCTTTTTAAGGCCTTCTAATGCTCCTGACAGATTACAAGTAAGCAATGATAAGCTGATTCATAGGGGTCCATGAGAGAAGAACACACAGCACCAGCCCACACAGCCCAAGGGTGACTCCAGCTGCCGACTTTGCAAGGCGTATTTTCTACCCCAGGCACTTATTCTGTGTGAGCAGGAAGAAAAGGTTCCTCTGTGATAGCTAATGAGTCACTTGCATGGTTAAGTTATGGGTTTATAAGAACATCAATCAGACTCGCCTGCAAAGACCTGCTTTCCCCAAGCTTCCTACTCATTCCTTTGGCTCAGCACATTTAAGCACACCATCTCCAGCCCAGTTTGAGAAGGAGAAAATTTGCATATTTTTGGTTGGTTTCTTTGCCTGTTCTCCATTAGGTTTTTATGATGTGTGAAAGAGGTATTGTGGTCTAATCCCACCTGAAACTCTGCCTCAGACAGTGCTTGCTTACTCCCTGCAGTGGGATGGGGGAGAGCATCAGAAGGGTAAAGGTGAGAAAACTCACGGGTTTAGACAAAGCCAGTTTAAGAGGTAAAGCAAAAACCACACATGCAAGCAAAGAAAAACATGGAATTCATTCAGCCATCCCCAGGAAATCAGGGGCTCCATCACATGTAATCATAGAATCATAGAATGGTCTGGGTTGGAAGGGATCTTCAAGATCACCTAGCTTCCTTCTAGACTTGGAGAGACCAACGCCACCACTATGAAAGACCCTCTCATCGCCCTTCTTCCCCCAGCTGTTTATGCTGAGCATGACACCACACTGGATGGAATGAGTGTCCCTTCGGTCAGCTCGGGTCAGCTGTCCCAACTATATTCCCTCCCAACCTCTTGCCCACCCCCAGCCTACTCATTGTCAGGACAGCCTGAGAAACACAAAAGACCCCAACTCTGTGCAAATACAGCACTGTTGGAAGTGCCATAAGGAAAATTAACTTCATCTCAGCCAAAACCAGTACAAGGGGAAATCAGAAATAATTCACTAAACAGTTTTGGTGGCGCAGAACTAGGTTTGTCTGAACTGGAGTTGCAAGAAGGCAAAAGCAAAACCAGCAACTCAGGATGGCAGGGCACAACATGGAAAGACTCCATTTTCAGACATGCCATTAACCCCAGTCAGTCCCTTATCTCTTTAAAGGATTTAATTATTTAATCATACAGCCTAGACTTTTGCTAGTCCCAGCTGTCCCTACCATACATTACCCCAAAAAACTCTGCAAGCAGGTGTAAGTACTTGCAAAGACACAGTCATAAAGAATAAAACAAATACACTCTGTTATGTTGACTAGAGAAATGAGAACTAAGTTGTTTATTCTGTCTAACACACATAGTTGTCATATCTCTGATACTCCAAAGCCAGAACCATTTATTCTGCAATTTTTCCCACGTGTTTTTTCCTTATTTGTTAAACTATAAAGAAGTTGGGCTGTTTGTGTTCCAGGTCAACACTAGCATCTGCCTCCAGCAGGTTGTACAACATGACAGTAGGGACTCTCAAGGTAGGTGAGTGAAATGAGAAGCACAGATTATAATAACTTTTAATTCTATCTCTGTTTCTGATGCACTCCTGATGATCTCCCAAGAATTTTGTTTCCTACCTTTCCCCTCCAAAGTATTGAATAAGAGAGAGTCCCATTGAATTTCCTACCAAAGGCCTCAGCCTTAC
This sequence comes from Phylloscopus whistleri, assembly GCA_017589585.1. Lineage (NCBI taxonomy): Eukaryota > Metazoa > Chordata > Aves > Passeriformes > Phylloscopidae > Phylloscopus > Phylloscopus whistleri. The sequence goes on along the minus strand of JADMLD010001389.1, from coordinate 3,303,178 downwards.
ATGGATATGAGAGTTGGAATTTGTCAATTTTTCTAATCTAGGTATGACATGGATTTTTAACCACCTTTTTGGCATCAACTGGTGCTGCAGCTGGATCTATAGGAAAGTGGCTCATGGCAGCATTAGGAAGCTCTCCCTGAGGTCAGCAGGTAGAGGCAGCATCTGCATTACTGTGCCCTGCCCTTCTCTCTTTCTTTCCTTTTCTAGTGGCAAACAATACATCTAAAAGGGTGAAGAAGAAACTGCTGTAAATGAATCCATTCTGGATTTTGCTGGGAGCACAGCAGGTGCTGGGCCGGGACTGCAGGCACAATGAGAAAGGCAGGGCAGTGGGAAGGGATGTAGTTCCTCTCCCTTGTGCTTTGATTGAATGTCGGTGACTTGTGGCTCCACTTCATCCAGAAATGTTCTTCAAAACACTAAAACAAGGACCAGGCATTCTGATGTACCAAAGCCAGCTGAGAGCTGTTCTAGGCAAGCATTTCCTTCATTTAGGGTTTTGAATCTTTTCTTTATAGTGTGTTTCATGCCCTTTAACTTGCATCTATCAATGTTACTGAAATAGTGGAGGTTTGCTGAATAGCCCAAAGGAGGAAAAGCCCCTTTCTACAGCTGTGTTATTGAAATCTAAATTTAGAAGGGGCTCCAGGACATAGTTTCCACTTGGGCCTTGAATATTCTTTAATTATGGCTATATGTTATGGCTTTCACAGTAGAAAAGAGGAAAGTCATAAACTAGTGGGAAGATAATTGTTCCTCTGTCCCCAGAAAACATAAATACACAAACAATAAATTTTATTTTTCAATGGAGATATCTTGCTCACTATATTAATAGATCTAAGAGTTATCATTTACATTATGACATTATGAGCACAACAAATATGTGATTTAACAGTAGCTCACATCGTCTAAAGACAAACAACTGCAACTGTTTGCTCTAAAATGTAATGCATTGTAGTTCATTTAAGAAAAACAAAATAGAATAAGTAAAAATATAAAACATGGAGAAAAAAAAAAGGCAACAAAAATTGAATATTCATATAGCTATTTTTCCAAACTGATTTCAAAACCATTCATATAATTTAGAAGCATTCAGAAACGAGGTCAGCTTCTGGCAGATCATGTGGTCCTGACTTTACTGAACCACTGTTCTGTGATCAGCTCCGTATGTGTCATCCTTCTGCTGTGTAATTTTGTTTCCAAAGTCTAAAGATATCATTAAAGTGACATGTCTGTAGCCTGGTATAAAAGACTGAGCACTTTGGAGTTAAAAAAAAAAATCACAAAATTGTTAATCATTGAAGATATACTGAACAGAATTTCTCTGTAATTATTGTATAGTCATCAGAAACATCTTGTTTATTCTTTGAGAGATTAAAGTTTCCAAGAAGACAAGAAAAATATTGCTGCAGACACAGAACTTCAGTTTTTCCTAAAGCTTACCAAGAGCCCTCAAGTTTTGTACGGTTTTCTCTTTTCTTAATATCCTCCTCATTCAAACACCTTGCTTCCTAATCTCTTAAGAGAAGGCAAGGTCTGGAACAATGTCTTTCACATGTTTTAAAGGAAGAGCAAGAACTTAAGTTAAATATTAAGGAAATAATATTGCTCTATAACAGAAATCAATTAAATAATTGATGCAAAGTCAGCATTACCTGAATGTTTAAGAAAGCTTCAGAGAAGAGGGAAGCATTGAAAATAACTTGTTTATTTAGCCTGAATTTCCCTGAAATAAGTTTACTGGTCCAGAGAGGCGTTTTGTCTCTTTGGTATGTCTTTTTGAGCATAGGGAGTAATCAGACTGTACTCAAGAACTTTAAAAATAATGAGGAAGAGGAAATATTTCTGAAAATAAATAGCTACCAAAATATTTTTCATTATCAAAATAAATAAAAAATTATTGTCCAGATAGAAGCAAGAAAATGAACTGGTTTTAGAAATTTAGAGCTCAGGTTATTCAAACAATATTATATTTTTTTGTAAGTACTGAGTTCAGTTAAAGTACTTATCCTTGCAAATTACTGAAGAGTAAATTCTTATTCTTATAGGAGCAATGTAAAAAGTAAGAAATCATTGACACTGTCTTTCATACCATCTAAATAACCCAATGGAATAAAAATATCAAGCATTTCAATCAAAATGTTGTCATGCAGACCTAACTAGTTGAAGAAACCTGATGAACAAAGACCTTCAAGCAATCAGGCAGAAGATAATTTCATCCTCGTCTACAGTTTGAAGAGGAAAAGCTCTTTTAGACCGTTATGAAATACATTCTGAAAACCAGAGGTTTCCTGGCAACTGTAAACTGCAATTTAGAAATTATCTAAATTCCACACTAGCAATTTCTTTATGTGTCTTCCTTCCATAGGGATGTACTACACAGGTCAAATCACAGGTCAACTTACTATTCATCCACAATATCTCTTTTTAATAGGAGTTAATACTACTTACAATATAGGTAAGTTCCCAAACTTTTTTAGACCATACACAACATAAATCCCTTTTCTCTGTCATGCATACTTTAATAAACACTTAATATAGTCCTTTTGCTACTACATGTGACTCTTAATTTTTCACATAGCCACAGAAAATGTAAAAGAATTGAATTTAGTAAAATCCCAGAAATACAAATCTTGAAGCCTCAACACAGAACTTTTATCACAAGTGGCAAATTTCATCCTTTCCAGCTGTGTAAGAATACCTTCTTTTACACTTTTTTATGTTAAAAAACCAACTTTTAAAGTTTTTAAGAACCTGTCTTAATCTTCCAGTTTAGAGTAAGATTCTGCATGTGTATTAATTGTTCTTAAGCACTGAAAAAGAGCTGTAAAATTTACTGCCAAATCTGCACACCATATTCTGGTGGCCTTGCCATGTATGAGTTGTTTCATCCTGTGAACAAGGATTCACAAGTATTTTATCTTAACCAGTGTTTATCATTACCAGCTCATCAAGTCATAACTCAGCACAGTGGAATTCTTACCAAGGAATTATCCCATACTATTGTTTTGAACAATATTACAGTGAAATGTCCTGTGCCCTCTGCTTCCATAAATTTGAAAAATGACATTAGGAACTGTTTTATGTTTCTTGCAAATTTGAGCTGGCTAGTACCTCTTAAAAATTGTTATAACCTGTCCAAAAATTTGCTTAATGCTAAGTAGAAATGAAGAAATGAATTTGAAAAATTGAATTAATAAAAAATGATTAGAAAACAAATTATTAAACCAATTTATAAATTAATGATTCACATCATTAATGGATTCTGTGCTGTTGTTTAGGTAGAAAAAGAGTGTAGAAGGACTGGTAAAGTATGGAGAAGATCAAACAAATAGATGAATCAAAAGAGGACAAGCAACCAAATATAACAGCTTCTCTATGAGGAAAAACTGGACTAAGGCTCCCCAGAATCAAAAAGAGAAAATAAAAAGAGCAATGACTGAACGGTGAAAAAACTATGAGCCATCTAAGTGAATTGGGAACAGTGGGGGTTTGCCTTTTTCAAAATAAAAACATCACATAAAATAACAGCTAGCAAATTCAAAACAAAAAGATCTTTACAAGATGAAATCTTAAACTATGGAAAGCCCTGCTGCAAGATGCAATTTAGCAATTTAGAAAAAATAAATCCGTCAATCAAATCCATTTAGAGCCATTTGTGATTTATTCTTAAATGTTATTTCTGGGTTTCTGACATTCTCTGAACAACAAAGCAGTGAAGAATGAAGAATTCCATGGGACAATAATACTGTACTCTATTTCCTCACCCTCTTAACCAGATATATTACAACTGAAAAGAACTATGGTAAATGGACCTTTGCTCTGACCCAGTGAAGAATTTTTATGCTCTGAGAGGATGATAGGCTAAGATATACACTGCAGGTTGACAGCTCAAACAGTGTGTCACTTTGGGGCCACAAACCTTTGCACAGAAGTTTTGAAGCTTGCAAGAGTTCAGTAATATTCACGGCACCTGCTTGGCCATCCTAGATCCACCCAACATTATTTGGGCTTCAGAGCTCAATTCACAGGCCACGTGTTCCAAAGTATTCAAAACCTACATCAGACATGGAAGGCAGTGGACACTCTCATCCAGAGGTTTCTCCCGGTCTTAGCCAGGGAGAAGGCAGGCAGATGCTTCTGGCCTCTCTGAAGTGTTGTGGCTTATCTTCACATTCAACTGCTGATGCAGCAAATCAAAAAATCTATCCTTGGGATGACAGATATTGCTGTATCCAAATTGGAAAAGAAGATGTTTCCCAGCTTGCAGACAGGAAAAAAAAAAAAAAAAAAAAAAAAAGAGGGTTTTCAATTGCTTTTTGAGGGAAATTTTGGGAGAAGCATTACACTTTACTTACACTCTCCCCACAGTACCCTCTGTTGTTACTCTCATGAACAGGACACTAGAGAAAAACAGCTGCTCCCATGTTCTTTTAGAGAATTTGCCCATTTTTTACCTGGCTATATTCAGCAAAATATCAAAGAGTCTTCAAAAAAGCCTGATAATCAGCCTGTTTTAAAAGGAAGGAAAAGAAAAAAAAAGGTGAGACTGTAGCATAGCTACATAGCTTACTCTTCAGAATGTTGTTCTTTATTAACCATAAAGAGAAGCTTTTCTTCATTGCTCTTGAGCCCAGCTGACCCAGGTGTTTTCCAGTTGCTTTCTTACTGCCACAATGTCCTCATGCCAGTGACAGCAGTTGCACTGGTGATGAAAGAACTGTACAGGTTACCTGCTGCAGTTGGTAACTACGTCACCGTTCCTGCTTTTTCCTGAGGTAGTGGAGACAGGGCAATACAGATCCCTGCAGAAATCTGTGGGTATGGAAGTTCAAAGAAGAGAGACCACCTGCTCTCACCAGGTCCTTAGCAGGGTAGAAATTGCCTGTCAGCACAGCTACCAAGAGCTCTGGAAGCCGAGACACAGGCAAGGAGCTTTGCAGCTAACCTTGAGAACATTGTTCAGAGGACCAGAAATGGCATTCCTACTACACCCAAATTCACAAAGCCTTCATTCAGTAGCCTGAGACATTACAGATTCTCTGTGAAACAAACAAAAAAAAAAAAAAAAAAAAATCTTTTCCTCCAGTTTATTTCCATTTGATATAGATTTCTTTACTTTTAAATAACATTTAATCAGAAACTATCACCAAATACCTCTTTCAGTCTTCATTTCTGAAAGATTCAGTTGCTTACAAAGACTTTCACAATCCAAGCTGTTTAGAAATTCCCATATGACATGAAAGTAGCTGATCTGCCAAGACAGTTTTCTTAAATACCTGCTGGTTTTCAGGTGCACAACATATGTACCTGAAAAAGAAAAATATCAGAAAAAAAGTCAGTTAACTCAATAGTTAACTGATTAAAGCCACAGAATTTCACATAATGGGAAGAACTCCAACAAAAATGTTATCCTGGAGTTTGTTTTCTTGCTCCCAGCCTTGTATTCCTCTCAGAAAAGATTTTTAAATTGAAATAGGTGCCAAAACATTGGTTAGGGGGATGTTTTGTTTGGTTGTAGGTTTGGCTTTTTGTTTTGTTTTATTTTGTTTGTGGTTTTGGGGTTTTTTGGGGGGTTGGGTTTTTTTTGAAGCAGAGATCCTTATCTCCTTCTTAGTCTGAATTATAGCAAACACTTTAGGGTTCCTTAGACACTTACTTTCTTACTGAGCCTCACTTTCCCAAATTAAGGTTTGTAAGACTGAAGTAGGTAATGTACAATATGGTCATTACATTTTGCTGCTGCATTTTTTAAAATTAGGACATCAACAATTATGAGCTGCGTACTGTCTTGAGATAAGTTTCACAGCTGTTCATGTTTGCCAGGGACTCCTTTAGTCACTTCACCCTTGTTTTGTCCATTCATCCAACAGCTCAACTTTATTCATACTCAAGACCTACTACTCAAAATCTATGTTTTGCTTTGTAGGTGATATGGGAAAGCTTTTCAAGGAATTACAATGAAATAGAGCCATGGCAGGGGTAGAGATTTTAATATCCATAAAGAGACCCTGACTTTATAAAGGCCCCTGTACTGACAAAGTAGAAAAGAATATTATTTACACATGAAGTACTTTTCTGTGAATCCTGATATGGGACAAATGTGGAAACTGGAATGTGATTTTGATTTTGCATGAGTACCAGGTGTTTAGGTAAGCAGCTGAAGGATGACAGATAAATTGAAACGAATATGGCTAGCAGATTGACCCACGCAGAATTACAGGAATTGAAATGAAGTAGTAAACTGATAAATTTTGGGGGGTTGAAACCTGAAGTAATTGATCTAGACATGAAGTATCATACTCCATATTTTGCTCCTGCTAGCAGGTCTTCCAGGAAAACAGCAGTGCTCTCTGTTGAAGGTAAGTAACTACTTATATGTAAAAAGCCTGACGTAATAACTGAAAAACAAATTTACCTATTTGATATTTCACTAAGCATTTCTTGGACCATTTCCACCCACCATTCAGTGTACAAAATACTCTAAATAACCTTTGCAAATGCTTTGAACATACTGTTTGTACAAGCTCTAAATTTCTGATTTTAATTGAAAACTATTAGAACTATTCAGTAATGTCAACAACAGACCTGCAAACATATTTAACAAACTCAGGTTTGAGTTACCTGAATTTTATTTTAAAGAGTCTCTCTCATTTTTACATCATACACTTGACTTTTATTTTACTGCAATGGTCTCTCTTCAGCCAACAGCTATCCTGGGTTTTTTTCCTGAGTGGATAATAAAAAGTCAAGTACCATTGGCGGCAAGAAATTTTTGTTGTTTCTTAATTAAAAGTCACATTTGCAGTAATTGTTTGAAGACACCTACCTATTTCATGACCAATTCTAATTTTCGACCTTTTGAGTATCTGAGGTGTAATTTATACTTTTATAGTTAGCAATGCATGTTTTAGGGACGATGAGACAATATACAAAAAATAGTATATGATATTACAGTTGTGATGTGTCTGCATGTACTGCCTTTATACACCCAGTTAAAATTATTTATCACTGAAAAGTAGACATACTGAAAAGATAATGCTTTTATTTCATTTCCTATTTAAGTAACTGAACAATAACTTTGCCGTTTCACTCCAATGTAAGTTCATTGGAATAAGATGTACATTTATAATGAGTTGTTCTTTAAAAGCACTGAAAGATTAAATAACTTTCTCTTCTATAGAAATCTCTAAAATATAACTAATTTATTAATATTTTTGAAAGAATACTCTGAAACCATAGAAAAATTGCAGACCTCCTGTATTCATACATGCTAGAAGAAATTTTATAACTTACTCTCAGAAATCTTGTAATGACAGGCTGGGCCAACCAAAGAGATTAACCAAATAAAACATACACAACCTCTCCTATTTTAAAACTATTTTATAGTTGAAAGTAATTGTCTTTATTTAAATTTTTGTAGTTCAAGGAAGTTCTGGAAATATTTATTATAAGGGCAGTGCAATAAGGCATCTTTTGAAATGCACTGATAGGAAAACAAAGCTTTTATGCCTGAATTATACTTACACAGTAGCAGCATTTCTCTGACTTTGAATAAACAAATACTAGTAGATAAAAAAGAATGATTGTACATCAAATTAAACACCAAAGCAATGTATGTGCACTTGCACATATTAAATATATTTTCAGTTGCTGTTTTCAGTAACTGGAACAGCTTAACAGTCTTCATCTTAGATTTTTAAATATCTTAAAAATAAAACACCTACGGTTTGTCAGTCAAATACTTTTTAAAAAATACTTCCACATAACACTAAAATACATGGTAACTAATTTTCCTCATTCATGCTAAATATCTGATTCAACTTTTCAACAAAATTTCACTTTTTAATATCATCAACTAAGCAATACTTGTAATTAAAATACAACAACATACTCCCAGGAGCAACAAAATACCACTAAAAATAAACTTCAGAGAATATTTTTAAACACATAAATATTTAAAATATTGACAATTTGTATAGCTACACCATGGAATTATAAACATTTTTACCACTTGTTAACTAGTCTTAGGAAAGACTTTGACATTTTATTCAAATATGGAAAAGTAATGATCCAACATCACTACAGTTCACTAGTTCTAAAAATTACACAATTATAAGAATAGAAGAATAACATAATGGTGTACAGGAAAAATGTATGCTCTTTTTCCAGCAGAATGCAAATTATAGATAGCCTGAGAGATAAATAGATATACTAAAAATATTTTAGAAACTAAAATATTGTATTTAAAATTAACTATGCTTAGTTCCATAACTGAAACATAATATTTGGAAATTTAAGTCATTTAAAATAGCTTAAATTTTAAAACATTGCTTGTTTTTACCCAATCTATTATTTTCTATTCATTCATCACTCAAATATATTCCATAATAATGTCTATAAGCAAATACATCTTCTCAGTAAAGAACAAAACACAGTACCCAAACCAGTATTTTGCACAGAAACAAACAACAGCATTAATTTAAGTTTTAGTGGTTCCTTGTCTCTAGCTTACCTCAGGAATAAGTTCTCCAGCATACGTGAGTGTTGGAAGTCTTTGCAGCACATTTCTGCTCTGCTGAGACCATACAAACATGCATATGCCTTATAGTTATGTATATCATTCACATGGAAATATGCTATGTTAAAGAGCCTCAACACCACAATGTAAGAAAATTGGGGATGGTTATGAGAATATCATGCTCTTGAAGAGCTTCATAAAGCATAAGTTATTAAGTAAGCACTGTCTTGAGCCTGAATTCAGCTAAATAAAGATGAAAGCTTGTCAAAAAGTTGAAATGATACCCTAACAAATTGACAAAATTAATATATTATTATAAGTCATGAATAGTTTAACCACAAAATTAGATGGGCTGATATGCTGTTGTTCTCTCTTTAATCAAATTACAAAATCTCTCCATTGTAGGTACAGACGTGCAATTATATTTCCATAAATAATTATTTAAATTATAATCGAAACATTCAACCACTGTTAATATTTAAAATATATTCATTGATGTTGTGCTATAGTGTAAAAGAAAAAACTATAAATGCTGCCACAGGTAATTATTAGTGGCTTGGCTGTCAGTTAGTCAAATCAACTAAAAGACCAATTACTCTGACGATACACAGGTTGAAAGGCTGGTTAAAGTAGAGTTCACTGCTGACATTAGGCCGTGTTTGGTGAGTTTAGATTCTACAGCAGTGGGGCTGAATTTCCTGTGAATTATTATAATGAGGATATTTTGCATTTTGAATTCACATACAGTAACTTGTTCTCAACTTCAATCTCTTAATCTTGCTTGAACCTGTAAAACACACACACCACACTTCCCATAATGCAAGTCCTGAATTACATTTCTTGCTAGAAAAACAAACGTTTAAATAAAGACACAGATAACAACACAAAATGTTCCCTGCAAACCTCCTTTTCTTTCATGCATGTCTGTAGAGACCTGAGTAGGGCACGTAAGAAATTCTGCCTCTGAAAAAAGACAAATTGCTCTTGAAAATTCTACATACACAGTACAGTCATATCCACCTCGTGGAATATGTTTCCCTTCAGAAACATCAGCTCTGAGGTGATTTTTTAGATGACTATAAGCAGTCTGGAAGGACTTATCAGTCAGATGAGCAGCCTGCATATCTGACATCTATGGTCTGCTGCTGTTGATTCACTTTCAGAGAACAGTGACTATAGCACTAATTACTTTCACAAACCTGTAGTACTTCATTTCTTTGTTTTCATCTAAAAAATATTTTGACACACAAATCATAAATTTAGGGAAGTAAATTAGAAAAGGATGGCAAAGTTCTTAAAAACATCTCCCCAGTCACTCGGAAGAATATTTTTAATTTGTTCGTGTGTTCATGCATGTTAAGAACAAAACCAGAGAACCCTAAGAAATCTCAAGCTTCATTCTCCACTGCTCAAAATTTTTCATAGTTTTATTCAAGAAATAAGTCTACTTATCTTCTTCAGTCACTACAGAATTTTAGTACTACATATTGCTGAAGAGTTGTATTAAACCAGCTTCTAAAACATTGGGAGACAAGACATCTAGGTGTTTCAAATTCAAGTATTAAGCACCATAATGCTGTGTTCATACTCAGGGTACTACATCAATAATTGTATCTCTTCTTACACAAAAGCAGACATCAATTGGATGCTATTTATGAATTTTATTCTTGCTGTAAAAAAAAATAGGACATAAGAATTTTATAGTTTTATTACATATTGCTAACCGGTAAAAAAAGAAATGAGCAGAATTCTTTTTAATACAATGAGATTCTTCATCCACTAAACAAAAATAATGACTGAGTGGATTCCACAAAGAATTTAAAGACTGAAAATATCACAGAAATTATATGGAAAATAATCAAAGTCACTCATGCATTTGTAAGTAAATAAGGCAGAGACACTTTTTCGCCTCTTTAGATGCCATGTATGTAAATAAAAAATGAAAACTTTTTAAATAGCCATCTTGTGCTACATAATAATTGGCAAAATTACCAATTCTTTTATTGTTGACTGCAAGCACTTGCAGTTTCCCTTGTCCATTACTGAGCTCCTGAATTGCAAATGAAGAGCATCATTATTTAGCTGCATTATTAGCTAATTTTAGTAAATCCAATTAGTTTTAAGTACCTGATATGTTAATGTATTTAGCTTACAGTGTATCCTGCTTTGGATTTCTTGAGACTAAAAATTATTTCATCAAAATGTGAGCAGACATATAAAACTCTATTTGTCTTCATCTATAATGAAATATCATTGTTAATGATGGAGCAATGTATGATGTGATTTGACTTAGAATACAAGCTTAGATAAGCTAGTACTTGCAGTTAGAAGAGATTTTATTTGGGTTTTTTTTGTTGCATTAGTATTTACTTGAATCAGTAAAAATGGAAAATGCTGATGTGTATTTCCACCTCGGTAGAAAATGAATACTGGTTCAAAGTTCACTGTGCTAACAGATATAAGAACACTATTAAATGTTGCCTTTTATTTATCAATTCATCTTCAGAAACTGTCAGTGATGCAGTTTAAAGGGGGAAGAAACTTAAACCATGACAGCTTAATTAACACATGAGATTTGGTTTGCTTTGTATCACTCTTAAATGTAAAATGTTAACATTCTACAACACTCTCCAAATAAAAAAAAAAGTAAGGTATATATCTTTATAGAAATCCTTACTAGAGGTATTTATCTCTTTACAGCAATCATCTTATTAAAAGAGGTGAAATTGTATAAAATATAATTGCAGAAGGATTATTTTAAAATAAATATATAAAGTATATTAAGTAACATGAAAGGGAAAACACATGGTTTTTAAATTCTACAGCCACTCGATCTGGGATTAGCAGATCTTGGGCAAAACTGTATTTCCTTAGACTGCAAACCCTCAGGAGGTTTAAACAAATATTTTTTTACCATTTCAGGATACAGTCTCTCCCGGGAAAAAATTACCGAGCCTTTTTCTCCTAACATTTTATACCAAAAAAATAATTGGCAAATAAGAAGAATTTAAATTCTACGAAATGAATAGTAATGAACTGATAACTAAAATATTGCTTAAAGGTTCAAATACAGAGAGATTGCAATAATAGTACTATTCTGTTAAGCTATGTACACTTCATCGAAGCCAGCGGAAAGGAAAACATACCATATCACCACCATACCGCAGGCATTTTCATACAGCCTAGTGCAAATTCAAAGCTTTCTCTGACTGTGTCCAATAAAGCAGCCACAACTATTTTTAAATACATCAGGAGTCCATGACCCCATAAGTAGTAACTTCCCTTTCTTGATGGAGCGCGCATCTCACTTTTGTAAGTGTCAACGGTTTCTGGCTGGCTGGCCAGAGACCACGGCGTACTCTGCTTTTCTCCCAAAAAGGCCATGTCATTCTTATACAACTTAATCAGTGGCTACATACAAGAAAGCAACACTGCAGCCTTTCTGATCATTTTAATGAGGACCCCTGGCTATTCAGTCATTGAAATATAATTGACTTGCTCTTCTCTTATTTTCATAATAGACACTCCAACCTAGACCACATTTATTTTGCTATAAGAAATGTCAAGAAAGATTGGAAGTTTTCTGAGTGTCCCCATTAAAACTGAAAACATGCCACCCTGTCTTTTGCATTAGCTGCGATCATTTTGTATAGAACTCATTATGCAGATAGAAGATGCAAATGTTTCATCTATCTCACATCTAACCAAGCTGCAAGTGCCAAGAAAATAAGCAGGAGAAGAATAATTTTCTTTCTATGTCTGTGCCTGCGCCTGTGGTGCTTGCATTGTGTCACAATGCCAGTACCCATGCGTGCGTGTGTACTCATGTGCTCACAGACAACATACACACAGCTCAAAGTCCTAGTATCTTATTTCAGGTAAAATCTAAAGGTTGCTTGGCACATATCATCACAGCCAAGGAAGAGCATTTTTCTCCACAGAAGCAGCTCTATGTAACAATAACTATTACTTTAAAAATCAAACCATGAGTAGCAGAAACCACTTCAATGAGAAGATACCATCATGCACAGGAATGCATTCAGCGTTGGGTTTTGAACAGAATAATGAGCATGTGCATGTCAAATGTGTTATTTTAAATAAGTTCTAGTCCCTCCCTATGACTATCCAGTTCAGTAAACAAAATATCAGGTAAAGAACTGCATCTACCATAAGCTACGTTCTGCTCGTAACTGGCTGGACTGTGACACACATTTCCCAGCTGAACATATTACACAGGATATCTACCATGAAAACTCATTCACCGTTGACTTAACTATGCAATTTGCAGTGCGAGACAGAAGATATCTCTTCCTGTCAATTATTAACACATACAGCATCTTACTGATCCTACCAGTAAATACTATCCCTACTACATCATCACTTTTTAGTAATTTAAAGATTTCACTATGCAAGTGTCATTACTTAGCATGCTACTAAATATTCAAAATAAAACCCTCACATTTCACAATTTTCCAATCAGGTTTTCAGCCTGAAAGACATTCCCAAAAAAATTCCATGACACAGACAATGAACAATGAAAAGATCAGAAATATAATAGCTACAAGATCTGATATATTTAATCTGCATTTGAATAGGGAAAGTGGACTGATTTTTACAAGACTTAGAAAATTCTGTTCTGATGTATTATATATTATTACAGAGGGGACAGAAAAATCATACTTTACCTTCAAGCAACTGCATACTGAAATAATAGAAAGGGGTGGCAAAACAGATATTTTAAGTCAATTTTTAATGTCATACATTATCATTTTTGCTCACAAGAGTCCTGACAATTCCCTTACCCATTTTTAGCATAAAAACATGAAAGTATCATTCTTTCTGTCATATTTACACAGTTTATTTTTGACATCTTTACATGCAGGGCTTGAGAAGGAGTGTTTCTGGGCCTCATTTTAGCGGGGAGCTGTGCACCAACCAACCCCAGCCCTAGAGCGATGGGGCCGGGTCCTTCCCGTCTGCCCCATGCTTGTCTTCTCCTACAACTCAAAGATGTTGCTGCACGGCACCTTCAGGAAAAAAAGACTTCAGAGCATCATGGAAGCTATCTGTTTGCATGTACATCCTGTCACCAAGCCATGGCCCCCGCGCGCTCGCACAGATTTCTCTGGGCCTGGCAGAAATAATCAGCGTACAAGAGGGAAAGGAAGAACCCCTAGGCTTCCTCTGGATCAACGTCAGTGCACACGTTCGTGCTACTTTGGCAACATATGGGTGTACCTCACAGAGTACTTTAGGCACAGCAGCAGCACTTGGATTCTAACAAATAAAGGTGTCAGTACATGCATGTGTACAATGCATGCATATACAAATACAGCTTTTCACACACGGATAATGTTATGTAATTTAAATGTCTAGAACTGCAACTATTGAAGTAACTTTTCTTTACTCTTTTGCTGCAGCTACTTTACAGATTTTATATACAAAGCTTCTAGATAATGAGATTTCCGTCAGTTTGGGATGTTTTTATGGAAATCATGAATTTTTTTTTCATGAGAATTTCATCTTTAATTTGGAATTTTAAATAAACATATAAACAAGTAACTCCTTACTTCCAGCCCAGCTGCATGTTCAATAAGAACTGTAACAAATGTCATTCTTAGAGAGAAACCAAGACCCTTGTATAAATTAACAAAAAGTAAAAACTTTCCAGCTGGTTCCGCACACAATCTCTCACACTTCATCATACCTTTAAAGTGAAAATATTTCATAAGAAAAACTAAAAGGACTTCCTTTTGAGAACTCCTTGGCTGCCTGATGCCTGCCAGGTTCCAGCAGGTTAGATGGAACTCAGCTGGCAGCAAACGTTTGGACTCTTCCCACTCATCCTTCTTGTCCCATGACACCCTTCCCACTTTCAGGCTGATGGCCAGGCATCAAATGTGTCTGACTTCTCTGGCTCTCTAACTACTGCCTGACCCTTCGGCCATCCATGTAAGGGAGTTCAATTCTTGCCCCTTTCTTGTTGCAATCCACTTCAAGATACCATTAATCGTCTTTTTCCACAGGTTCTCATCCTGGTTCTTGTCTGTGGTTAAGAGGCCAATACCTTCCCCTCCGGTCTCAGAAGTACTCCTGTCTCCCCCAGAGAGTCCATCCAGGAATAAGGAATGCCACATAGGTCAGGAAGCTCCAACCCTCACAAGTGTTGTCCATGAAATGTCTCAATAAAAAATGCACTTGATCTGGCAAAGCAGATTCACGGGGACAAAGAGAAGAAGGAGAAGGACTATCATATAGGCAAACAACAAGTTTTGGAACTCAGTGGGTTTGATTCTGTTTCTGATTCATCTTTTCTCCTGGAAAAGATTGGAAAAGAAAAAGTAGGAAAAGACTGGGAAAGGAAAAGTTGGAAAAGGAAAAGGCAAAGAGACGAAAAGGCAAAGAAGCTCAGCTTCATCTTGTTCCCTGCGTAAGGGAAGACCCTTTCAAGTCAGGAGATTATTACAACCTCCTTAAAATGATATCAGGACCAAGTCTGCCTCACAGAGCTGGGGGTTGTATTGCAGTCCAGAGGGATGTGATTTAGAAAGGTGGTTGTGCCAGTCCATGTAGGAAAGTGCATCCTGTGACAAAGAGAAAATCCTGTTCAGCCACAGCACAACAACATGCCATTCTTCAGCAAAGCTTCCAGTCCTCTCTCATCAGCCTTGAAGGCCCTTCTTACACTGTCATACATGTCTTCCTTGTTCACCTCTCCCTCAGCCATCTCTTTACTATTTTTCAGACTGTTCCCTATTTCAGGAAACCAGTACTGCTGTTCCACCTTGACATTTCTGAGGAGCCACTTCTACAATCTCTATACATAACCTACAAGTGAACTGTTCATGCCACAAGAAGATGACTTCAAAAGCAGAAATTACGTGAAATGAAAAATAAAAGTGGGGATGGAGGAAAGGTTGCAGGAGGAGAATCTTATTGTATTCAACCTCCAGGAAAGTGATGTTTTATCTTCTTCAATTTGCATTTCACTCTAATTAAAAAGTAGTTTTAAATGGTAATAAAAAGTACTTTTACAAAAATACATAGAATTATTTTCAGGGTGGGTGGTGTTTGTGATAACCGAGAGTGGCAGAATTCAGACCGTCTGTTTTGTACTCTCTTATCAAAAGCCAGAAGCACTTCTTCCTACTTGCTTGAGAAAAAAAAAAAAAATCTATCAAAAGCACAATGCAAAGGGAAATCAATAGAATCATAGAATGGGTTGGAAAGAACATCCAATATCACACAGTTCCAAGCTCCCTGCCACAAGCAGGGACACATTTCACTAAACCAGGTTGCTCAGAGCTCCATCCAGTCTGCCCTTGAACACCTCCATGTGTGGAGCACCCATAATTTCTCTGGGCAGCCTCTCCAGCGCTTCACCACCCTTACAACAAAGAAATTCCTCCTAATACCTAAACCTACCGTCTTTCAGTTTGAAGCCATTCCCCCTTGTCCTGCCACTGCATTTCCTTGTAAAAATAACAGGAAAATAGCAGGTTCTAAAATTTTATACTGTTCAAAAAGGAGGTCTGAGAACATCTTTTCCTTGCAAACACTTCCATGCACCTAGGGGTCATTTTATTCTTTTGTTCACCCTGATCAGAGGAGACCAGCTGTCTTCCACAGCAGCAGTGTATCTTGATCAGAGTTTGATTTATTGGAAAAAACAAAGAGTTCTGACTAATTGCATGTAAATCCAGGATACTTTGGAAACCCCAAAGAAAAAGTGGGCCACTGGACAAAAGAAGGTTTATGGCCACTTTCCCACTAAACCACTCTGGACCAAAGAATACAGCCATCACTAATGTCATAGGCTAGGAAAAGCCTGATTTTGTTCCAATCAGGGTCAGCTTTTTTAATTGACAAGCAATTTATCCAGTAGAAGACAAGCTGCGACTTTTGGCGAAATGCTTAAAAAGGCTGGTTGGGAGGAGGAGCAGGCTCTCTTTGTCTTCCGGTGTGGCAGGCTGGGGACAGGGAGCTACCGGGGCCGGGCCGGCCTCGGTGCCCCCCCACCCCGGGCGGCTGCGGCGGGCCGGGCTGGGCCCCGATGCTGCTGGAGCCGGGCCGGGCCGGGCCGGAGCTTTGGGAGCCGCTGTCTCGCAGAGAAGCAGGCAGCATGGAGAAGAGAGAGAGCTCGGACGGAGTGCCCCTTCGCCCTTGCTCTTCTTTTCAAGCCGAAGAAACCAGCGCATGGCTTCTAAACGACTCAGTTTCCCGCCGCAGAGCCACGTGGGCAGCCCGGCAGCCCAAAAAGTTTAACCCTTTGTTGCTAGCAGATGGACTTTCCTAAACATCATCTTTCTCCGGAAGAAGAACAAATATAGCGAATGAACCATGGAAAGACACAGCATAGAGCTACAGTCGGTGAAGGGAGAGTGAAAAGGATTTTAAGGCAAAGGACAAAGGAGTGGCCTAATTTTGGCTGGACATTTCTGGTAAACTATAGAGACTGAACTAGTTTTTCCTGTAACATATAAATACTTTTGGGGGGATGTAAGGTTCTAGTTAAAAGTGATATGAAGCTTTTTGCTCCTAAAGAAAGAGGAGATTTGGTTTTGGGTCTTGAGATGATTTTAGAAATAGAAGAAGAGAATCTTTGTGTCATACTAGAGGAGGCATCCTTAAACAGTACCCCGATAAGCAAATATAGCCCATGTGCAGTGTTAAGAGAGCTGCTAATGAGTAGGATTTCACAGTTTGCAAGAGTTCCTTTAAAATCCTCGCAGATGTAGAGCATGGGATGTCTATATAAAACCCAGAGAGACTCCTTTCCTAAAAGAACTGATAAAAGGTTATTTTTAAAATGGTAAAACTGGCTGAAGTTGCAAGTCATGTCTTTTTATGTTGAGTGAAGAAAGGTAAAAAACTTAGAAAGAGAAAGAAAGATGTTTTAGAAGTTTCATTTGTTGTTGTTGTTGTTTTTTTCCCTTTTTTGTTGTTTTTGTGTGTATTAATAAACTATCTTTGTAATTTAAAGATAAGCCTGTTTGCTTTTATATTCTTCCAGTCAAATGAGATATAGAACGTGATAAAACCATCACAACTAAGAACTCTCCAGTTCTCTCAAGCTGGCTGCTGGAGGGGAGGAAGTATATTGATGCTGGAGCATAAATAAGAAATCTAACAGCTCAGACAACTCTGCTGTGGTGTCAAAGAGAGATAATAGATTCTATCTGGAATTAGGCATCAAATTCCTTCTTTGAGTCTATCTACTCAACACTATTTTTAACAATAAGCCAGCAAAGGCATTAGGAAGTTATAGACCTTTAAAAATGGACTTGGACTCTGGAAACAGGAATAACCACATGGTCATCATATTGTGACAGGTTTTCCATGCTTGCTACCATCCACAAGTTACCAACAACAGTGGTAAGACCTGTTAAATCTGCCTTCCCAGGCCTCTGTGTTTACCAAGGATTAATTGGAGTCAACGAAATACTGTCATTCTCTTATCATTTATAATGTGCTTAGCATTTGGAAATATTTGCAGGTTTTAGATGTCTATGTATATATGCAGATATGTGTGAGCATGCATCAAATGCCATAGTAGCTAAAATACAGTATATTCCGTGTCCTATATAAATAAAAGATTTATTCTTTTTCTCTTACATGGAAAAAGCATGTACTTCGACAAAATGAGCCAAAATATCACCCCAAAATTCTACTTTTGAGGAATTTCCAGTCAATCCAAAATTTTAAATTATTTAAAAATCCAACAAAAGCTCTGTCTCTGGATTTTCAGACAATATTTTTTCTGTCTTTGCTTATACTGTGTAATACTTCAGAGCTACACTCTGTCCTGACTGATGTTTTTTGCTTTTTTTTCCTCATTTGAACAGGGGAAGCCTAGGGCAGTGAATGTCACTGGGAGTCAAGGTGCCTCACAGACAGGCATGCTTGCCTTCAGCAAATCTACAGATTTGGTCCTTGGGAGCTCTTGGTATCTCCAAGGAGAAGTGGCAACTAAAAAAGCATTCTGAGTATGTACATTTCAGATGTAAACACCTAAATCCTTCCACAATCTTTAATTTCCCCGAGTAGGATGGCTGTTTAATTGCAATGCAAACATCCAAGCTGCTCACCCTGAATTCTGTGCAATCAATAGCACTTCAAGAAAGAGTTTTATCTTATACAAAAGTCCAACCTTTTACAAATATTTAAAACAAAATAAATCATGCCTAGAAAAGCTTATCTTTCTCTACTGACCCTTAACAGCAGAGGATGCTTAACTGGGATTTGGAGACCTACATTGCAAACATCTACATTTGCTCAGATGAACCCCACTGCCAGTGGTCTCTTTTTCAGTGGGAAATTACTGTGTATCCTATAGGGAAACAGTGATCATAAATGCATCAACGATTCTGAGATATGGGAATCCCTGTCCTTGGTGCTGTATCATATAAATCTTTTTTAACATGAGGAGAAAAGCACTGGTCTATCCTTAAGTATGATACAATTGAAAGTTTGTTCCAAACAGTTAAAGCTCTACGATTTGTGATGCAAATACCAGTTCATAGTAAAGGGCTCACCATCAGGGTTTTATTTTGGCAGCCTATTGGAATACATTACCTTTGGGATTCAATCATGTCCCTGGTAGTCACACTGAGTAATGTCTTGCTTTACCAGTTATTGCACAGAAAGCATTTTTGGCCCTTTGCATCCAAAGTTCTGGAAAATGTAAAAATGCAAAGAGAGACAAGCAAGTAGAATCAAGTTTCCTTAGCTAAAGGTATTGTTCCAAGCCAGCAAGCATGTCTCTCCTACACTGAGGTCCAAGACATGTACCAATACAGTCTTTTTCGAGTGTAATCAAGTTGACATCTATCTACACTGATTACACTTCAGAAGGGGAGAGGGAAATTCGGGAGGTGGAAGAAAGGTTCTCTTCTCTCTGGTGGCTTCAGAAGTATCCTCCACAGGGTAGTTTGGGCCTCTGGGCATAGCCCTGAGAGATGGGTGGTGCGTAAGGAATCATGCTGGAGGTCTTCTGCCTCAGAGATGCTCTTCCCCATTCCTGCTTGTTCCTCAGGGGAGTAATTTGTTGCTGGTCTATACCAGCAGCAAATTATAGCAACCCCTGTGCCAGTTCAGCTTTCATCTGGGAACTGGAAGAGGCAGGGGAGTGAGGGACAGAGGGCTCTGGCCTTTGCCTGACCATCTGCCTGGTGAAGCACTGGTACTATTTAGGCAGTTTTCCGCCCACTCTCCAGTGCATGATGCAGGGGAAGCTACGGTGACTCTGAAGCTTCATAGTCCTGACTGTGCTGTCTATCAAACACAACTCAATCTGCTCTTTTCTTTTGACTCTTGCAACAATACAAGAATTTCTAAAAACACAATGACGGGACCCTGCTTGAATGAAAGCCTTTTTGAATCAGGGAGCCTGTGTATGGCTCGATTCTAAACACTTCAAAAGCCAGTCAAAGAAGAAATGCTGACTATTTTTTATTGTATTTGTGTAGCATCCCAAATGCAAAATAATACTGCTCTTCATGCTTTTATTACATTACTCTGCAAATGACAAGATCCTACTATTGCAGGATGCACGAAGTGAGTCTGGCAAGTAACTAGCTGACCTTTACACAGATTGCATTTTTATTCTCCCTTTATGGTGGCAGTTTATCTTGATCCTCATTTTCAGCTCCTTGCATGATAGTTCAGCTGGTTTCTATCACTGCTTGGTTATCACACGTGTTTAAAATCATTGTTACAAACACAAGTCTCCTCATTACCAACAGCATTAAATAAAGATCAGTTTATTAAGAGAGGGAGAGCTAAAAGATTGGTATTCTTTTACTGGTCTTGTATCCTCGGCAAAAGACAGGAAATCAGGCTCCTTTCATTAATATATTACAAACAGACTCTATGACCTTGAATATATCTCCTCTGAAGAGAGCTAGTCCTTCCCCTGCCTGCCCAGTTCTGACAGTGGTCTTAGTGGTCAACTCACTTTTTAAAATGTAATTCCACACAACAGAGCTACAGTGCTGGTGTAATCCACACAGAAACCACTTCTCATATATTCCTGCTTGTACTTCTCTTGCTAAAGCCATTTTCTTGATCTTTGTCTTGTCCCAGTACGTGAATATAAGATTACCAGGAGACATTTGGATGTTTCTGTCTGGGAATCCTGCCGTTAGCTAGCACACCCTGTGTGCAGTTAGTGCATGGTCTCTTGGCTGACTTCACTGACCTCCATCTGTTAGACTGGCTGTGTGCCTGCTCACAAGTCAGTCAGACTGTTTCACTAGGACACAGGTTCCAGCAAGGATGCACTTGGATGGACAGCATGCACAGTATTGCAACATGTCCTGCCTTCGTTAAAAAAAAAAAAGGCAACCTCTTCACATGGTATGGCACTACAGCTTTTGGACTGTCATCTCATGCTGCACTTCTATTTTCAGGGAAATCACTGAAGAAGGAGAGGAAGGGGCTCGTTACCAGAACACTAACTGAGAGGCCTTCACATGCCCCTCTGTTTGTATCCATAAGTGCAACCCTTCTCCCTGTTCTTCTTTAGAAAAGGAATTTGGTGTGCAGCACTTTTATTTTCTCCTTGGTGGGTCCAGTGTTTTCACAAATACTAAGTGTGATATGTTAGAAGGAACCAGTAAATCCAAAGTTCTTGCCTGAACATGTGTATTTGAGCTTCACTTTCTTCAGTGCCTAAGGAGAAATTTGGATAACAAATTGTAAAATAAGGGTTTGCACCATCAGGTTATATACAATAAACATTGCTAGCCAGTAAAAAATTGTCACCAAATCTGATAACCCTGATAAATCTGCTATCAGCTCACACAGACTATGAATAGATTTATTTCTAACACACTAGGCCACATCTTTTTAAACCAGAAAGTCACAAAATAAGGTGTAAACACTTACCTGTGGATTAAGGAATGAAAACTGAACATGTTTGTCAACAAGAGGTATTAGCAGTTTTTCATTGACTTTTAGTTTGTCCTGAGCTCTTTGTGGGGTTACAAAGAGATATGCAGACTAAACAAGGTTTAGAAAAAGCCCCACTTTGCAGCCAGTCCCTAATACACTGTCTACACTTTAGCTCTACATCACATTCCTGCAGCAGCTCATTCCAAGTCCTTCGTATCTGCCACCAAAGCTCTCAAACATGTCATTTATAACATGACCAACACCTTTAAACTTTGGGTACAGGCTTATCCAAACTGAAAAAAGCCTCCAGCAAGCTCACTGGATCATTGCTTACATCACTTGCCCACTGCCTTCCCATAACTCCCTCCACCATGTATAAATGAAATTAAATCCACCAAGCACCTGGAGATAGAGCAAAGTATTCACAGGGAAAAATACTGAAGGAAAAGTACCAATAGCACAGGTACAGCTCTACCTGTGCTATAGTAGGAGAACACACTCAGATTAGGCTGATTTGGCTGCTCATTTACAAACTTGGTGATGATTGGCTTATGAATATAACAAACTACGTATCAAAAAGATTGGGTGTATAAAGAATCCTAGAAAAAGACTCTTATCTGCTCACAAAATTCTTCTTGGAATTGAAACAGAGAGAGTTTCTAGTGGAATTAAAAAATATTTATATCTGGGAAAAGGAGGGAATTTTGTATCAAAGATAAGCATATAATCATTACAACTCTGACAAAAAAGTTGGTATTTAAGAGCAGAATGACCATTCTCTTTGTTTTAATGGCAATTCTTGCTTTATATGACACTAAACCTTAGTAAGATTTTCTGTAGAATTAGAAGGAAAAAGCAGCAATCATAATTACCTTACTTTCCTACACTTAAATTATATACTTATCCAACCAGAGAGTTCACACTTTTAAGTATCAATATGGCACTGATCCAAGGCAATTTACTGTGCTTGCACCAAAACACATTACTCCCCATTATTCTCTTATTGCACACATGCCTAAATATAGGTGCATAATTTTTAGAAGTGTTGCACTGAAATTTTAAGTCAACTGGTTTTACTTAGTTACGTCCCACATACGCAGAGATACAAAATGGTGTTGTTGACACCCAGCTGAGCAACAAACTGAAGACTTCAACGATCAAGTAAAGCCCAGCTCTGCACTTGCCCTTAATTGCTTAAATACAGAGAGCCTGTGTAAAATCTGTTTCTACTTTTGTGAGATTTTTGATCTCTAAGCACTAAATAGTAATTCCCCTGAAAATTTATTGCTCTTAATTTCAGTATTATGTGGCAAACACTTTGATATTTATTCAGATGAGATTTCCTGTTGGTAAATTAGGTGTTATTAGTTGTAAAAATATTGTAATCAGTACAGAGCTCATTTCTTGTGGGAAGCATTTATTCCAGTGGCTCTAGTAGAAGGGAATAATTTTTTTAAGACAGAACATTCTGCAAAGCAAATTTACTAGAGGTCAGATTGCAATGGATTAAAATACAGTTGTTAATATAAAGGGCTTCTCCTCTGCCTTGTAGGGGGAAAGGAAAGAAAAAAGGAAGAAATAAAGGGAAAAAATCAAGGTTTCAGGCAGCAAAGTGGTAGCAGAAACTTGGTGATATTCCCCTCCTTTCTATGTACCTATCTCAACCCATTTGCAAACCGTAGCGTCGGCTCCGCGCTGCCTCGGGGATGGGAGACCAGAAGTGCTGCAAACCAGGACTGATGTGCCTGACAGAGCTACACAGCAAAGTCTGAGTGATGGCCTGAGCCATGCCCGGCAGTAGCCAAAATTATGAGTGGGTTTTCTTTCCTGGAGCGCTGAATTCGACTACAATCACAAATGTGGCATATGCAGTAGCCAGTCAGCTGCCAGTTGATTCTATATATATTTTTACATTAAGTTTTTGAAAGCCATGTAAGAAAAAGGTTCTGCATGCAAAGAAATATGCTGCAGCTTGGTGACTTAGAGAAAGCTTTGGGGGGCACAACCAGAGTGGTACATTGGGAGATCTTGCTTGGCATACACCCGACCGCTTTCACTTAGAAGAAACATTCAAACCTGAGATATCTCTGTGTAAGTGCTGTAGCTTGTCCCAGGGCAGATGGAATTCATTTAATGTATTATTGTGCCCCAAATCAAAAGCTGTGAAAGATGGCATTCAGCAAATGAGGAAAATTAGTTGCAACTATTTATATCTGCATTTTGCTCTAAAGGAGTTCAAATGTAAGCATAGAAACATCTCCTTAAAAACCAAGGAAGACAAAATAACCTAAGGACTGAAATAATTGAAAAACCTTAATGCCTTTTTTTAAAATACTTTCTAAGTTGCTAGATAAGTGGAGTAGAATTTAGTTAGAGAGAAAAATCTTGGATTATACTAAAAATTAGTCATAAAAGAGTCATACTCTTCTATGACAGCCTTGAAACTTGGGGCTTTTGACTCCACATTCCCCATCATTTTGTAAAAACATGCAGCAGTCTTTCTCAGATCCCACTTTATTGTCTGTTGCTATGTTCACCTTCACAGATGAGTAAGCACTCTGAAACTGTGTCTAATTTGTGGTTTAACAGGCAGTTTTCACAAGTGCCCATTGAACATCAGCTTTAAAAGACGAGAATATGCACTATCTCCAGACTTAAACTTGGATGTTTAGATTTTCAGCACCTATAAGAACTAAGTGCTTTCTGCTTTAAAAAAAAAATTTCCTTCTTGACATACACAGAAGCACACACAGAGAGAAAATCAGCAGCTCTGTTAAGAAAGGGCTGGCAAGTGGCTTCCCAAGATTGCCCATGTATTTTCACCAAGAGCTCTAGGAACAAAGCACTTGGAAGACTAAGCAGAAAAAGTCAATGAAAAAAAAAATTATTTTTCTTTTATTTTGGTCAGAGTTCTGTTTAGATACAAATGATCTGGGATGTAGTATCTGAAAGCCTACATTAAAACAAAAACAGAACTGGGAACAATTTTGCACCCTCTTTGGCAAAGGAAATCAAATCAAATCTACAAGCCTTTCTGCTACAATTCATCCTGATAGAATTTGTAACAGCCAGGAAATTAACTCTAAACAATGAAGCTCGTAATGAAAACATCATGAGTGACAACATTAACATAATACAGAGAGAGCCTCACTGACCGTCTACCAACAGTTAAGGTCCATCCCCCACTCGCAGGATGCTCGGGTAAGAAAAAAGCAGGCCAGGTTTCTAGCTGCTAATCAGTGTTGATACAAGAGCAGTGCACAGCAGCAGAAGAAAAAGATGAGATTAAAGTGAATATTGCACTAATGAGCATGTTCTTCCTGATGAAAGATTTAATGTAGACTGTAAATCTCTCTTTCACATGCTTATCACAAATGTCTCAATTTGGTAAGCTGAATAGCAGAATTATATGAGTAGGTGGAAATGAACAGTACTTAGGTCTGCAGCTAAAAAGGATTGAGGTGTTTTGACTCTAAATTCTGCAGAGTGCGGCTTCAACGCATCTGAATTTCTCCCATTCCTGTGCCAGGTCTGTAGTATTCTACACAGTTACAAGGTCTCATTAGGCTGTCTAATCCTACTATCCTATGTCATACTTCCTTGTATTAGGAAGTATTTCAACCCAACAGGAGCCAGTCCACAGTCTGGAAGAGTTGATGCTGGGAACCCAGTCACAGCAGAAGGTGCATTTTGTGGGCTTACATTACAGCATCCCAGCCTGGTCTGAGAACACCATGTGTCCTCCTGGACCAAGTTCCTGATTTCATTTCTTGCAAAAGAAACCAGATTGAGCTCTGTGAGAGCATTCTGCAATGCAAAACAACTGTTGTCAATGGGGATGAGGAGGAGACTTGGCTCAAGAACACACTCCTGATAAAAATGAAAACATTACTGCACATAGTCTTTGCTACCTCAATTCATGCCATTCAAGCAGATTGCTCCATGAGCAGCAAAGTTTCAGGAAAAGTTGAAAATACCAGCTTATGCCTAATTTATCCCACACTGGAGATGAAGTGTTATATTCACAAACAGGTTGATGTTCCTCATTCAATTCACAGCCAGGGGCCTCCACAGAGCATGGGGACTTCATTGCAAAGAAGACTTGTAGAGAGACACCTCAAACTTTTTGTCCAGTCAGTGAGCTAAGCAGGATTAGGCAAAACGGAAAGAGACAGGACTGATTAGAAATGTAAGTCCTTATATCAGCAGATAAAAGAGGAAGCCATCGAACATAGGTCCTCTCCAATCTGCCTGAGCACTCTGCAAACTGAGCACCTCTGCCTAAAGGAAGAGCCACAACTTCTCTTCTGCTGTACTTCAAAGCCAGCTGCTGCTGGATTAATGTGGAACTCAGTATGTGGGTGTTCATGCCTGTGCCCTGGGAAACCTCCATGAGCTCTAACGCTTGGTCTGTGTACTGGGCTATGGGTTTGCAGATCCCAAGAGGGCTTAGGAAAAAAGTGAGATCCAAAATATAAGCCTCTACATACTGATGTTCAGTACAGGGAAACAAACAAACAAACAAACAAAAACAAACAAAAACAATTGATTTAATAAGCTCCAAAAGAGTTCAAGGGCAACTGATGCCTTGGGAAGGCTGATCTGGAACAGAAACTGGACAGAGCTAAGAGAATAAAGTAGGTATTTATTAAAAGGCCTTAAAGGATAAACCTTGGGCAGTCCAAGAGCCTGGCCAGGGCTACACCCAAGGTGGACCCAAAACGGTCACAAAATGGACAATTGATCACAAGGTCTCACACTTTTATAAGTTTCCATCCATTTGCATATTGGGTTTAATTGTCCAATTACAGCTTCAGATTATGAAGTCCCATCCTTCTTGTTCTCTCTTTGGCCCATCGTTGTTTATGCTTTGGGCTCAAAGACTTTTAACAGTTGTCCTTGGTCTCTATCTGGGAAAGGATTTGTTTTGTCTGCCTGCTCTGTGAAGAGAGCTTACTGACACTTAGTATGAGGCTCAGAACTACACCCCTAGGCAGCACAGAATCTGAAAAACATGAAAGCTACAACTTAAGGCATCAATCCTGGTATTAGACATGCATATTCAGGAGCACAAGACTCCAACACTACTGAAGCTTTTATAAGCTGACACAGGTATTCACAGGTTGTTTGTTTTTTTTTTTAATTAAAGCACTCGGGTATGCCATAACTTAAATTATTTTTCTGCTCAGGATGTAATTTTAGTATCTGCACCCTTCTTATTTCTGCCTTAATCGTGATTTGCAAAGACTTTACAAAGGCTACTTGACATTTTACGTTAATAAATCTTATCCACAACCTGTTAAGCAAACCTGAGATACTTTTGATGAGAAGCAAAAAAAGGGGGGAAAAGCCAGTTTTCAGATCTCTTGGACTCTCTCAGTATCAGACAGCATCTATCCAATGTAGTTTTATCCAAATGAGAATACATGGACGTAAGATTGGGTGAAACTTCACATTCCAAACTGCAGGGAGCAGTAATGCAATAGCAGCTATGTTTTTATGAGTTATTTTAAATTTAAATTTAATTTTAAACTAATTTTGAACTAAACATTAAGCTCCTTTTCTTTTTAATTGCATAATTAGTTTTAAATTAGTTATTCTTTTTAAATTGTATAACTAATATTATATAAAAGAACAACTTGAAACATCCTGTAATCATGCTGCAAAATTATTTTGTTTACAGATCATTCAGTAATAAAGACTGAACTTCGGCCATGGTAAAAATAGCAATTAATTGACTCTTATTTGGAGTCATATGGTAGCTTACAGAGGAAATTATATGTTTGTGTGACTGAAAATAATGAATAATACACAAAGGAATTCATGCAATTATACATCTAGTGTCCTGTACAAAGAACCAGTGAAGGCACAAGATCCTTGTGTTAGAAAAGCTACCTAAAATGCCATCTGCAGTTGCCAAATGCTGGGGAAAAATATTATTGCAGCCAGAAACCCCCAGAACAAACCTACTTATCTGAACTAGTCCTGAAGCATGAGTGAAGAAGTGAAACAAAACAGACATTGCTTGTTGGAAGCACATGTATTTTTAAGCGAAATGTGGATACAAATGTCCAAATTTCAAGAATGAAATTAAGATGGGAAGACTGTGTGGGGTTAAGGTTCCATCCTGACATGCAATGAATCCAACTACAGTATGTTGTATTGCCCTTCCTTCTTTCCCCATCTTAGACCTGTCCAAGTCGTGGCTACTTATTCCAACCTATACGTCTTGAACCAGATAGCTGATCTGGCTGCAAAGTTATTTTCCCCACATACATACAGAGGTTAGTCTGCAGCTGTTCAGTGATTTTTTTACACAATCTAAATTACCTTGTCACCAAACACTAGTTTCAGTATTATTTTCTAAGACCTTCTGTCCTCCTTAGATCTAGTGATGGAGTCCCATATTTACTAATCTGACAATAAACTAACAATTTGAAGCCACCACAAGATAGCCAAACACTGGGTTATCAGTGACAGGGGAAACCTTTAATTCAGAAAAGTTGATGCTAGAGGCCTCAGGCTGTCTCTCCTACCACCATGATGTTCATTTTGGCACTGAATGGAAAAAGGTCGAGGCTTCTCTCTCTAAATGAAGGGAATGGAGAGTTATGTCACAAAGGCTCAAAAAAAGAAGGCTACACAATTTTAAGCTAGGTTTTAAAGATCTTGTTTGCTATAACAAAGGATCAGACAGAGGAGTGCTCCCACTCTGCTCGCAAGATTCTTCCCATAAAATCAAAGACAAGTCCACTGGGGCTGTTAGATTCTGACTGAGGTAGTCCTTAAGCTAGTGTCTTCTGGAAGTTTGGAGGATGTACAAGAGATAAGATCAGTCTACTATAAAAGCTGTAGTGTTTCAGGTACACTTTTCCTTAAATATCTACTGCTGGCCTAGAAGGTGGTATGGGATTCACCTGGCTTTTGACTAGACCCAGATGGTGAAACTAAAATTTTCATATTCTTGTCTCTACCAAATGCTGCTTAATGACCAGAGTTCTGAAAATATAAAACCAAGTTGGTGACACAGGTTGAAAAGAGCTCTCCTTTGTCTTTCTCCTGTCTTACATAATGAATATTAAGGATTGTTTCTTAAAAAGGGAGCTTAGGAAGAAGCTACAGTAAGTTTCAGAGCTATAAGAACATCCTGGGATGAGAACAGGGTATTTTATGAAAACCAGGTAAATTAAATTAAACAATAAAGAACTACTGAATCATAAAAAAAAAAAAAAAGCATGCTACAAAAAGTACAAGGTGGGATAGGATATGTAAATAAAGATCTTGTCCATCGGCATAAAAGGATTCCTCTGGAGAATCAAGAAAATATCATACAGGAAAAGAAAAACTAGGGAGACCTCTTTTCAAAAGCTTTCAGTAAAATTCAGCAACAGAGGGACTATTAAGGGATTGACTATAATTTTAAGATTAACAGCTTGGACATTAGAATTAAAAATGACTGGGAGGATGAAAGAACCGCAAGAGTGAGTTTTCTGTACAACAGGTGATAAATAGACACAATTAAGGCAGTATTGCCTAATATAGAGAGGACCCATGGCAGCTGACAGAGGAAAACAAAACCAGGGGTCATAAAAGATGCAGACAACATGAAAGCAGTTGGGCTGTAAACTCACGAGCAGAGGCAAAGTTGCAGATTCAAACCATCAGCAAGCCGTGCAGCAGCAGCTGTGTGCACACATGCAAGCTGTGCATTGGAAAGCCTGAGAATTCAGCAGGCTGTACCTCGAAAAACAGGCGTGAGAAAATTGTCCTCAATTCACCCAGGGAATGCTTCTTATGGTTTGGGGAAGGGCTAAGCTGCTTTTAGAGATTGAGATGTGTACTTCCACCTTTTTAAAAAGGTTTATTTTCCCACCAGGCCCAGTTGATGCAGGTGTGATTGGGCAGCTGCTAAAAGGCCTTGCAGCATTAGCTGAATGCAGCTGGTTCAGGAAACTCACTGTAAGCAAGGAAGGGTTGTGGTGCCATGGAAATATTTGTGTGCCCATCCCAACCACTGTGGCCAATGAAATTGTGCAGCTGAGGAACAGCAGAGCTTCAGTCTCAGTCTGCACAAAAGCCAGACCATTCAGCTGCATTTGGAAGAATATGAAGTGATATGAGTCCTGTGACAGACTGCCAGTACATCCTGAACTCACATTCATTGATTTTAATCAGTTTGTTCCTTTCAGAAAATACATACAGAATATGCAGCATTCATGTAAACTGGGTGGTGTCCCTGTCCTCCAGGAACAACAATTCCTGTGTGATTTCCAGCACTTGCTGCAACTGTTCTGGTGTCACTGCCCTGAGCTGCTCCAACCAAGGCCCACAAACTAGAGATCACCAAGTACAGGGGCCTGCAGTGGGACCCAGACCTGGATCACACACATCCTGTAAAAAAGGAAGAGCAAGATAGGATGCAGAAAGGTTGTTACAGAATCACGTCCTGCTTGCTGGACCACACTTAAGAGACAAGAAAATACCACATTTACAACACGTGCCTGAGTCTGGATGAGCACTTAGATTAAACAAGCCTTTCCCAACCCACATAACAAATTGAATAAACAGTGGGGGAAGAATTCAACTTCCCAGAAGTCAGATGAACCCTTCTAACTGCTGGTATTAAGAACAGATCACCCTACCTTACTGTAAGGCTTTCATCCAGCAGGTAATCAGTTACAAAAGCAGTTTTCCCAGCTTTCTGCTGGGAAAGACTGAGTTGCCCTGTTCAGAGGGTGCCATAGCAGAACTGTCAGCATGTTTGTCTTCAACAGCTGGACATGGTTACTGAACCTCCCTTCCCATTAACTTAAAAACCGTCTGTGGCCAGGTCTAACACAAGGTCTGATTATCCCCCAGATGATCCCATGGGAGAGTAGTCAGAAGCACATTTGGGGATGCTCTCAGCATGATTTAAGTTTCATTTTTCCAGACTTGGAAGTCTGGAAGATGTTTTTTCCTGATATCAACCATGGATCCCTTTTCCTACCTAAAAATCCACTCTGCTAAAAAATCCACTTGCTCTTTATTTCATTTAAATCAGCAGCCAGGAAAATTCAAAGCAAGTACTTTTCCTTTGAACCAACTTTCTAAACAGCTTTCCTAAACTGCTCCTCCACCATTATCATCATCATGCCCCTGCTAATGCTCATGTTACCAGCACCTCCTCTTTTCCCCCACCCCTTGGATCCAAACTCCATTTTCCCTTATGCACTTTTCCACCCAGCCAGGAGACCTCTGGGGTAACACTTCCCAGATCTCAAAAAAAACTTGATGTAACTTTTCTCAGATTACTTGCACCGGGGGAGGGAATCTTGTGGCTCAGGCTCCCCTGCTGCTGTGCTTCTTCACCAGCACACCGAGGTGTGCTCCAGGTCCCTCCTTCCCAAACCCACTCCCCTCCAGTTCCCCCCATCACCACCTTCCCAGTTGTCACCTTGTCTGCCACACAGACTAAACTATTCAACCACGCTTTTAAACTGAGTCTGGTAAACGTTCTAGTCCCAAGCAAAACAAAACAAAATCTTCCTCCTCATAAGTGCTGGAGTGGTTTAAATAGCTCATTTGGCAGATCCAGCTGAGAGCTGGGATGGAAAAACAATGGGAGGAGCAGGGCTGAAGTGGGGCAGCAACCTCCCGTGGAGGAGGGTGAGAACGCACAGCTGGGGGAGGCAGAAAAAAGGTGGAAAGCTCTCCAGCCCTGCCGAGGATATGCAAGGGAGAATTGCAGGTGTATCTTACAGGCTGAGTGAAACAAGTTAAAGTCTATTAGTGGGTAGGTCACTTTAAATTAAGAGTGGAGTGCTAAGGAAAACACTGCAGCGGCAAGTGAACAGAGGGTAAGTGTTTTCATAGAGTAATGATTCATATGGTACATTGTTTTCTGGCAGGAAAAGAGAAGGGAATTTCTATTTTGTATGTGCTTTGGATTTGAGTAGTTAGATGCCTCATATGGATAAATAGGAGAAAAATTATGGGGGTTTTTTTGTTGTTCTTTTTTTTTACAACTTCTAGTACTCTCCCTATTTTTAAAGTCTTATAAAACTAGGAAAAGACAAAATGGAAAACATGTATGTCCATATAAGAGTGGATGTTGACATTACTAACTGAATATGAATATTTCTCACACAGGAAAAATACAATTGGATAATCAAATCCTTATAAAATAAAAATAAATTTAATGTAATTTTGTATCAGAATATTTCTTTTTCTTTTTTAATTTTGTTGCAAATTCTGAGCACTGTGTTCTGCCCTACAGTAAAACCAGTGCTGTATTAACACAAAAGAAATCAACATAAAAACCCTCCAGATTTTTAGCAAATACAACATATGAAAATGTGATATATTTGACTGAAATTTACAGTGAGTTGCAGGACTGCAATTAGTGTTTCCTTGTATCAAAAGCTTTGTCATATAAGGGCAGGAGAACTGTGAGAGTCTCACGTGATTGCTACCCACAGTTACCCACAGGCAAAATTAGTGTAAGGGAAAGAAGAATGCTCATAAAAGTAGTGAAAATGCTATTGTAGAGTCACCCTGAGGTTCAAAGGCAAATTTTGAAAGCAGCTACAGAACTTTTAGCCCAAAAAGTTTTACAGATGGCCAGTTAGTCTGTACCATATATGAGGAAGAAGACTGCAAAACAAGGCAATAAAAGTCACCCTTGCTGTCTACCTGCAGACTGGCCTGCAAACCTAAATCAGGCACCTGAATGCAACCAGAAGAGTTGATTCCAACAAAATGTTTCTTTTGCTACGGGGCTAGAGGAACAGTGCTGCTCAAGGTACACAAAGTTTTTCACTGCATGCTATAGTGCCTCTCCCAAAGTGAGAAGGGCTTGCTGCCACTTGCCCCCGCCACACAAAAAAGCAGCCCTTGCTCTGCCACAGCACAATTGCTCCAATAAACAAGCGTTAATCATGCACATTATGCACAACATAATACGTGTGAGCTTGTCAGCAGGCAAACAGCTCCATCTCTGAATAAGAACCCTTTCCAAATTAGGAGAACCAAATTACACAAGCAAACAGCTGTTTGCTGACCTACCTAAAACAATTTGGTGGTCTCAGCCTAGTTCTTCATAGGCAGGTGTCTGCTTCGAAGCAAACATCAGCACCATTTGCATTACTGACAAGCTGGCTAGCAAGCTCAGCAGGCAAGCTGGGGCTTTTTCCCCCTCTTGCCCCTAAGGGCTGATTCCCCCAGGCAGGGAGGGCAGATACGGAATGCCTGGAATGAAATCAGCCCCCAGGCAGAGGCCAAAAGGAGAGTACCAATTTCCAGCCATCTCAGTCTAGCCCACAAGGAAAGCAACAGACAAATCAAGAACAGTGTGAATTAACACAAGAAAAATCATCAAAAACTGATGTGTTTTTAGAAAGAAAATCTAGGACATCATGGCTTTGTTTAGTGGGAACCTTGCTTTTCCATGTCTAGAAATCCCATCCTGAATTCAGTAATAATGGGCTTAATTCTCCAGCCCACTCACTTTCGATATCTTCAAGCAAAATATGAGTAAGACATAAAGATTATGAGCTTTTAAAAATTTGTTTTTCACTCATTGCTTGAGGATTTCATTATAGCGTAGAATAATAATGCTTTTTTGTAGGGAATTTAGTCCATTGCTTTATACCAATTCTGCCAACCTCATGCAGAAAGAAGTTACATATTTGTCAGAAGCCAATTACTTATCTCAGGTAAGTAGAGAGACAGAACCAAGATATCCTAAATGTCAGAGCATACTTTTAAGTCACCAATGTGAAAACTCAGACATTTTTGCATACCAGACTTTAAGATGTCAGGCTTCAAAATCATCCAATTCTCCAATCAGTCTACTTGCATCAAGTATCTTGGTGATGAATTTCAGAGGTTTCCCTTTTCTTTCCAGTTTAGGACAGAGCATAGAAAAGAAAGAAAACTGCTATGTCTGGAGTAGATTCTCCACTCTTGGTCTTTTGCTGCCTGAAAAGAGCATCAGGACCACTGACACCCCAAAACCATAGAATGGCTTGGGTACCTTGTTCTGAGATTCAGTGTCTAAAGAGGCAACTCCGCAGGCATTAAAATAAAATTCAAGTTACTTGCTTGAATGCTGTCACATGGGGTTAACTGGTGTCACTACCACCTTCACTTGCTCCAGAAACTCTGAATGTCAGGAGCTTTTGTGAGGGATGCATCTGTAAATAATTAACACTGCTTTGTTGAACACTAATTGTGCAGCTGTGCTGGACAGAAGTCTCAAAATAGATGTTATGAACTGAAAAGGACCAAATTTTCTTCTAACTCCAGAACACCAGTGCTGTTAAATCAGAGCATGGCCTGGCCTGGCCTCAAGGGCCACATTCACCTCTGGGTGAATCTTTTATGAGTCATGTGTTTATTAATCAGCCTCACAGGGTGAAAAGCTGCTGTTTGTCAGGAACAATGCTGATAACTGGTAGTCTTGTTATCCAGCCTTGGATTTGCCATGTGGCTTACCAAGAAAAAAAATAATCAAGGTGGGGAAGGATATAAGTCACACAGAGTTCACTCAAACAGAACAGTATTGTTTTGAGTTTCCCTTCTAAAAAAGAGCATACCTGTGGATTCCATTGCAATGCTCCTTTCTTTATCAACACTGGGACTTTATGATGCTGTACACAAATAAGTCATCTTTTCTCCATCAATTCATATCTCTTTACAGGAGATAGAACATACCCCACCACCAAGATGAGGACACTTGCTACTCCCATACACTCTCTCTGCACATGTTTCTGAGGTTTTCCAACTTCCAACCTCTCCAGCTGCCCTATCAATATCAGTTCTCAATTGCATTCTTGTGTCCTTCTTCCTTCATCTTAGTATTGATCTTTAATTACTCTCCAAACTCCCAAAATATCAACCACATACATCTACAACAGCAGTGCTTCCCCCGTAGTCCTCCTAAAAACAGCCACTGCACACATAGCTCCATGCATATAGCCACTTTCTTCCTTCTCTAGTTTCAACTCCCTCTAACATGCAATCATGTTTTCAAATGAGATGGATCATTTTGGCTTCTGAACTAGGAAAACAAAGAGCAGGATCAGCCTCCCACTTCAGCTTCCTGAGAATAACTTCCTATTTCCTTCCTGACAAGTGTCCAAAGATAAAGCGTTCAAGGAATTTCAAAGCAGTTTTTAATGTTCTAAATAACGTTTCCAAGTTTCTTTTGGCTGAAAGAACTCTATAAATTCAGGAACATGTTAGCCATCCCATGGATTCATTTCTCAGTGAATAGTTATTTGTGAAAGCAAATCCTGTTATCATATACTGCTCATTACTCTGGACTCCTATACTTCCTCCTGCACTTACCAGCAATTTCACCTCCTCAGCATTGGATTTCCCTCAAACTTTCTAACACATCTTCTCTTATTTCACCACATACAGAGTAGCAGTTATTGGAGCATCTCATCTGCTGTATCCCTCTATTTCTCCCTTAATCCATGAGATTCCCCTCCAGACTTTATTGATTTTTTTCTTCATTGTTTTCCACTTTTCTTCAGGAAATTATCACCATATGCTTGCTCTGTTGCAATTCTTTTTTCGCAAGTGGCATCTTCTTTTGGCCATTGTTACAACCAGTATAGTTGGCTAGGTCTGACTTAGTACAGCCTTTCTCGTGTTAATCTAAACTGAAAGTACAGCCTTAATCTCTGCATCTGTCTTCTTCCAGCCAATAAAATATTCTAGCCAGGTGCTAGGGCATTCTGTCTGAAATATTTAATCTTTGTCCTAAATGTTACACAACTGGAACTGAATTCTTGGACTTGATTTCTTGACCACAGCATGACAGTGCACAGATAAATGGCACTTGGGTTTTATATCTCATTCAGGTTCTAATGATTTCATAGCATGGTCATTGCAGCTTTCTCCTGGACTATACTAGATGCTTTCAATTTGTGGAAAACTGAGATTACTCCTGAGATTATCATTTTGACTGTCATTCCCATGTGTTAACTTGCTGCTGCTATTTCTTCTTCCACATGAAACTTCATTCTCAGATTTTATTCTTCGACTTTCATTGATTTCAAGGACCAAGAATATTTTACTTCTCTCAGCCTTGCTGCTTCACACCTGTCTCCTTAATGATGCCAGTGAAGACAGTCTGAGGGCAATGGCTGGTTTCCCACCCTTTGACTCATTCTGCCCATTGGTGGCACAACGGCCTGGTCAATGATATTGTCCCATTCTAACCCCTGCTCAAAACTGATTTATTACATGGCATGCACCTTCAACAGTTCCATTTGTTCATATTAGAAGTATTGAAAGGAGTGCTGGGGGAAAGGTGGAGAAGATCTTTAACCAAGAATTGGGGAAAGGGAGGCACCTCACTTGAACCCATTGATGATTTCTGAGCTGAAGCCTCATGTATTCCCTTCTCTCAATTCATACATATTTTTTTAGACTGTGTTCCCATAAGAGGGAGTATGCTATACTATACCCACTGGTAAATGCACAAACAACAACCTGGTTGTACTTATTACAAAAACTTGTGCCCACATGGGCACATAAAGAAAGAATGCTATGTCATTAAGACTACCACTATGACTCCGAGATGCATACCCCAAAGTGGCCAACCTTCAACTGACCACAGCAGCTGATGGTTGTCACCTCTGCTACAGTGAATGCTGTGGAGTCTGGAGCAGGCATGCCCTGGAGCCTTGGCTTGCCTTTCCACCTCTGGGGTATGAGCCATGCCCACTTACAGCCATGTGGCTGTTCCTGGAAAAAAAAATCAGAATAAAGGTTGCTCCTAAGGAGACCTAATGATGTAGCTCAGGCAGAGGCTCTCCATGAGGAGCAAGATGCTAACTAACATAAGGCAGAGCAGTTTGCTGGGGTTTCATTCAAAATAATTTCTTTCGGTGGTAACGTCAGGAGCTGGAGGAGGTAGAGAGCTGCATGAGTGGCAAATAAGAAAACAATGTTATACAAAACAAAAAAAATCTTTGTAGTAAGAACTTGGGAGCAACCAGCCTCTTCAGCATCTTAAATGGTGTAGAATGCACTAGAGCATTTACCAGTTTAGAAAGCAAGTACCACTGGAAAAGTTGATTTGCTAGGCAATATGTTATATCTTCTGCAGAACCCAGCTGAACTAATTAAGAAGACCATAGTCAAAGATATTTTCCCAAATTGGAATTAATTCTTATTTTCTTTCATTTCGTCTGAACAGAAATGATCAGCAGCTCTTCATTATTTTTATTTATATTCTTATCTTTTTTGTCACCTTCAGATGTCTCCTGATCTGCACATTACCAAACTACAAATTACCTTTATTTTTGAGACAGAACTGTTCCTAAACTGGCAGTGCAAAAATCTGTGCCCCAACATTATATATTTAGAAAAAGATCACTTATCCCATTAAATGACTTAACTTTTTGTACATCTGAAGGAAATAATAAGTATTAATCCATGCTACTTTCTTTCCATGTAAGGAAAGAGTAAGTAAAGAATTTCTTACCAACATGTAATCTAAACATCTCCTCGTTCAGTTTAAAACCATAGGTCCTCATCCTGACACTATCTGACTATACAAAAAGTTGCTCTCCCTCCTATTTATAAGCCCCCTTAAGTACTGGAAGACCTGTGGTGAAGTCTCCTCAGCCATTTCTTCTCTAGGCTGAACAACCCCAGTCCTCTCCGCCTGTCTTTGTAGGGTGCTCCAGCCCTCTGATCATCTTCACAGTCTTCCTCTGGACTTTCTTTAAGACTTCACATCTTTATTGTGTTGAGGATCCCAGATCTGGATGCAGCACCCCAGGTGGGGTCTCACGAGGGCAGAGTAGAGGGGCAGAATCACCTCCCTCAGCCTGCTGGCCATCCTCTATTGACACAGCCCAGGATGTGGTTGGGTCACAGCTCTACTGGGCTGTGAGAGCACTCTATTAGATAAATTCAGCAGTGCTGGGTGGGGTGGAAGGGCAAAAAATATCCCAAATGAAAATTACCTGACTAAATATCCATCACTAGATTTCCTTCTTTGATGATACTTTCCAAATGAATTTACAAATTTCTTTTATACACTTATTACTTTTATAATTTCTTTTTTCTCAAGACATAGGAAGAATAACCAATCCTAAATTTTCACATCATTAGCATGAAGTCCCAGCCACTATAACTTGCAATCATGGATGCCTCCCTTCTCGACTATTGTTTGAGTGTCTTGCAAAATAATCTCATCACAATCACCACTTGAACACTCTGAAACAAATCTGTAAGAGATAAATCTGAACATCCCCAATTGCACGTGTATAAGGGTCCAAAAGGAATATTTTAAACCTGAAAAAATTGTAACATACAGCCAGAATTTTTTCAGCTGCAGCATATTTTATTGATGTGATTATTCCCAGCTTGCAGGACAGAAATCAAAGGTGTTAGCAAGAAAAGTAAACAAGTCTGGAGCATGTATTTCAGTCAGAAAAACTTCCAAAGCATAGACATGCACTTGTCTCCCATTTAGATTTTGGAAAATCCCATTAAGTCCCAGTGGCCACAGCATATCAGATGGGCTTTATACATTCCTTCAAATCTGAAGGAATTATTTATTCTTCTGAATTTGGTTTAAAGACATCCTCATGGGCCTGTATAGTTAGACCAGCTTCGCACTTCTTTGTTCTGTAGTCAAATAAATGTCAGTCAGCTTTACCAGCTGCAACCATATAATTACTTGATTGTTGGCTGGACCTGTAACAATAAGTTAGGGTTCAGAACTGCATTTACAGAGCGACTTGGGCTGCCAGATTTCTGCTGTAGCCATGCCCACAGCAATCACGGCCCAGTTGCTGCCTTCCTTGAGACTTTCA
The DNA here is from genome assembly GCA_017589585.1 of Phylloscopus whistleri. Taxonomy (NCBI): domain Eukaryota; kingdom Metazoa; phylum Chordata; class Aves; order Passeriformes; family Phylloscopidae; genus Phylloscopus; species Phylloscopus whistleri. The sequence continues at coordinate 3,264,937 of JADMLD010001389.1, read as the reverse complement.
ACTAAGCACACATACCAAGGAGCTATTTTTCATAGAGCTGTCATTCAAGAAGTTGCTTCACCAGCACTCTTGGTTCCAAGTCATGACATCTACACAAAGCAGGTATACAGTGCCATGTGGAAACATCACAAATGTATGCATAAATGGTTGTCTACAGATATTGGTGCTTAAAATGTCCCACTTTGCGCATATTATTGTGGAAACTGTGTTTGCAAATAAAACTTGTCCCTACTTCCCTGGAACATCGGTCCCTTGATGAGACTGACTGCTGCATTTTAAAACTCTTTTTAGACCAATAATGCTTAATAGTACAATTATTTGTGCATGTTTTTGTGCTATTTCCACACAGTACTCTATTATCTCAGTTCAAGACTAATCTTACCAGTACAAAGGCCAAGACTAAGCACTCAAGGTACTGAGTAACTTAAGTCTTCTCAATGTCTTTTTGTCACCAGGTCCTCCGGTCCATTCAGCAGTGAACCCAAATTTCCCCCACTCTTCTTTTTACTGTAATGTACCTGCAGAACCCCTTTTTGTTCCTGTCCCTTGCCAGATCCAGCTCCAGAGGGACTTGGCTTTCCAAACCTCATCTTTGCATGTTTAGACCATGTCTGTATATTCCTTCCAAATCACCTGTCCTTTCTTTCGACTCTTCCTTACATTTAGCTTGTAAGCTCCAGCAGCTCCTTGTTCATCCATGCAAGTTTCCTTTATTGCAGAAGATAGGTCCAGCAGAGCATCTCCTTTCACTGGCTCCTTGATCATCTGTATCTGGAAGCTATCACAAGTGCTGTATTATTGTGTCCTGCTGTGTCATCTTTCCTGCAGATCTCAGGGTGATTTTCTTTCTCAGAAATACAACATTTCTCAAGCAAGTGTTATAGCCTTAATTACAGATTACTGGATGTGCATCTTTGAATGTTGTACATGAGGAGCCAGACTACACTATCATTAATAGATATTTGGGATCACCAAGAATGCCGATGCTAACCATGTACACAACTAAACATGGAGAATGAAGTAATTTCCTTGCAATTGAAATTTCTCAACCATTTATATGTTAGAATTTCTCAAGCATTTAACGTTCAACAAGCATTTATACTCACGTGTACTACAGTTGCTGGTACATCTCATGGTACTGCTGTGAGATCCCGGAGGAAAGGATGGCTGGGTTTGCTCGTGTTTTGAACAGATGGCAGAACACATAATAGAGCCATTGACTGCCACTGGATAATATAAATGGACTTCCCCAAAAGATTCCAATGCTGGTTTTGTCCCATTATAAATTAAAAGAAGACTATTCTACTATGTGCCAAGATGCATTTGTAGGTCAGGTCCAGACAGTATGGGTTCACATCTGCATACTGAATAGCAGGAAAAACAAGCTGCATAATCAGTAATCTCCTATAAAAAGGGTCCTTAACTTACTTCCTTAACTAATATATTAATTTCTTCTTTCCCTATTCATTATTTGAGGCTCTTTGAAGAACACACTGCAGAAATACATATTACAACTATTGATATTTTCTACATGTAAATAATTCCATGATGATGGGAAAGCAGCAATTCTTTACTGGCACCAGCATATAATGATGCTTGCACAAAATACTGGACTTAGTGTTGAGTCCTTCAGTTGCCAGACAAGGTTTCAGATCAATATGTGATATCTATGGAACACATGCTACCTTACTAGAGATGCAACTAATTCCTATTCGTTCATAGGCATCATATGTCCGGGAACAAAACCAGAAAATATCTAATGTCATTGCATAACAGATAGGACATAATCTGTCACATAATAAACAAAAACAACAAAAAACAACCAAGAAAATCCCTCTGAATGCCTTAAACCTGGTCCAGTATGTGAGGACCAGTAATTCACTGGGAACTGCAAACTGTGGACACAGGAGTGGGGCTCTGCTCTGTGCCAATCTCAAAGCCTTTCTCCCACAGGACACTCTGAATTATACATATGTGTTCATAAGTCCATCAAAACTGAAGCTCAAAAACAACAAAAAATTTATTTCCCAATCGACTTATCCTGGTCAACATTTTCATTTTAGATGCCCTATTCTTTCCGAACAGGATTATATGAAAATATCTCTGGCTGTAATTAGTAAGGAATTATTTCCAGACACAGAGAAGCTAATTCAACTTATTCCCCTTATTTAAAATAAGTTTTAGCATTTGTAAAATTTCTCCCAAATAATGTTTGAACGTAGAAGTAAAATAGCATTAAATCCGCTTGATGAAAGTTGATATTAAGAAGCATTTCATTAAATGGTTACGTAAATATGTATGTTTTTTGTTGGCTTTTCTAGGATTTGATTCTGAGATACATCACCTTTAATCCTTCATGAACAAAACTCAAAAATATCTTACTGATATCAACCATGGGGACGAACCTTTTATAACAACCTGTGGCTTGTCTGTGGGCCTTAATTAGTCAGAGAGATCATGATATAGAGCCTCTTCAAAGAGGATAAGAGTGGTAGTTCTCTATGGAGGAACAGAGCAACCTTTTGTACCTGGTAATTTAAGGAGCAGCAACAGGCTAATCTGCCGCCAGCACGGGGCAGAGCATGTGGTGTGGTTCTCAGCAGAACAGCAGGCCCCTAATGAGGTCTAGGAGTGGATAGCAGCTGGTAAACTCGGTGCTCAAGTAGGAGGCTCAGAGAGCCTTTATTTGATAACAAAAGGCTGCAAATTGCTCAAAGGCCTGAGCAGGCAATGAGAACATGTTCATATGGTCAGCCAATATAGTAATTTCCAAAACAAATATTACAATATATATGTTTTCATTGCAGCAGGACGTGGTGGAGTTTCTGAGGGCCGGGTATTTCAGAAATAAGTGATACATCGACTTCTTGCTAAATTGAAACCCCCCTGGAAATTAAACCAGCTTTGCTCTCTGTATTGCAGCAACTGGACTACATATATACATCTGTGTGTTTGCATTTTCAGCTTAAAATAATCTCAGGCGAGCTAGGAATAAATCAAACCACTATAAATCAAATAACTATAGAGTTAATAAATCAAAATATATTTTACTGTATATATTCTGCTGCCATTTGAGTCTAAGGATTCTTGAAGTATAACAGATGGAGAAAGGTGAACTATATATCAATTACAAGATTTTGACAAAGGATATCATAAACCACAAGTTCAGAGATCAACTGTTTAAAAAAGGTCAGAAGCTGAAATTTACTCCTATTTTTTATGCATCTGGCCTTATCCATTGTTTCTTTTATAATATCAGTATAATTCCACAGGTACACAATTTTGTGGAAGTACGTGTTATAAGCATGTTTCAGTAGTAGTACACAGCTGACAAGAGACAAGTTGTTTTTACTCCCACAAAACCCCATAGGACTCAGCTCCCACCAGAAGAACACAAATACTTTCTGTGTATCACAGCAAATACTAAAGTAATTTCTTTGTTATTTTCTGAAAACCATCTAAACAGGAGCTAGAATCAAAATTTGATTGAAAAGAATAACAGTATGTGTTTCTTATCATTATAACAGAAGAATAACACAATTACAGGCAAGTAACTTAAAATAATTTTCAGTGAAGCTCTGGTTAATACAGACAAACGCACTTGAGGAAATTTGGTTTAGGTTTTGTGTTAGAATCATAACAGTGCAAAACAAAAGTCTTCAATACTTCTTAAAATTAATGGCGATCAATAACATTAATCTGTGACAAAACAATTCAGCAAGTTTTTACCTAAAATTTGAGCTTTGTTTTTTTCTTGGGCTGTGAGATTGAAAATAACATCAAACATGGACTCAGATATTCTCTTGCACTATTCCTAGTAATTAAGATCTAAAAAGCACCATATTTTATCAGGTTTGGAGAAGGAGATTCAACAACTGGCAAGTCAGACATCAGGAACATATAGGAACCTCAGGAAATCAATTTCTCCATTAAATTCTCCATAGTGATTGTACCATCTTAGCCACATGACTTAGACTAACCATTTTTTTATTTACCTGGGGTAATGGTAAATAGAATATTTTTCTAATATTCTTCTTCCCTCAAATGATGAAACTGTGGAGTGGAGCACTATTCATAAATGAGGTATTGAATTATCAAAAATAGGAGTCCCCTTGCTGTGCTGCAGATATGAGGACAGTTTAAAATCTGCCAGGCAGAAGCAGTGAATAACCTCAGTCCCACACTCAACCTGAGCTGGCAGTTTCAGCCCTGGACACTCTCCAGTTTGTGTCACTGGAGAGTGGCAGCACCTCGGCAAGGTGCAGAGCCTCCCTGCCCTCACCAGTGTTGCCCTTGTGCCCTTGGCTTGCAGCAGGCTCAGGGGCCAGGGAGGGGCATCCCCAGAAGCTCCCCCAAGAGATAAGGCAAGCTGCTCTCTGTCCTGCTGCTTTTCACTCAGGAGATGCCTGCTCTCCGCTGGTTTTGGCAGGTGCCATTTAGGATGAACACATTAAAGGAATAAGCGTACACTAAATAGAAATATTTTACATCTATGTAACAAATGTGGTTGTTGGATTGGTTTCTCTTAAGTGGAATCTGCTGGACAGAAATGTAACATAATAGAGTATTTCACAATCATGCTGGTGTAAGAAAAGGAACCCCAAGGCAGAACATAATTTAATTAACTCTATTGCAGGAAATTATGATTATCAGAACTCATTGAAGTTAGACCAGTGTGTAATCATCTAGAGCTTTCAGAAAATACATGCTGCTTTAACTTTGATGAACTTGACTCCATAGCACACTGTCTGAAAAGGTTTTCATTTGTGAGTGTTCATTATGTATTCAAAGAGCTTTGGTACAAAATAAATTCTCAGAGCTGTAGAATCAGACCCCTGCTAGACTTGTAATAATGTTGTCACAAAAGCAAGATGTTTGTCATGTTTTTCTCCTTATAGCTACTTTTTAAAGCAAAGACTGGAAAGATTTTATACTGTCTTTAACAACAACAGTGCCAAGCAATGGATACATTTGAAAAACAAATATCCAAGAATCTATAGATATAAAAAAAATTATTATCTGGGCCATGTATTTTTTACTTGGTGATTTTCAAAGCCTAAGACTAGGCCTCTAAAAAGGCAAAGAAAACATTAACTTGACAGGTTACATTAACATCCACTCACAAATATTGGTAGCCCAATTTGAAATGAAAAGCTGACCCATGAAGCCCCTTCAGTAGACAGGATATATGCAAATATCCATGCGTGATCCTGCAATGAAATAAATACACATTTTGCTGCAGATTACATAGGGATGAAATTTAAATCTTTAAAAGGTGCATTATGCAGATCAAATGTTGGGGATAAAAAATCTAGATTTGTTAAAACCCATATTAACAATTATTGATTTGGTTGTCTGAGATATAAATGCCAAGGAATGTATTGTAATATAGATGATCTCTTTTTTACACAAGATAGATACAAAAAACAGAAGTTAGTTCTAGTTTAATTGTTGAGACAATGTAAGCAGAATTTGGCCCCAAAAAAACTGCATAGGAAAGATGAGAAGCAAAATCAACTGCTTTTTAAATTAATACATGTTTCTGAATATTCTGTCAATATGAATATAAAGTTTTGCAATTTAAATCAAAATTACAAGATGTAAAAAAATACATATCACACATCTTATTGAAATACAGTGTTTAAAATGGTATGATAGATTATTTTATGGTTATAAATATGCACTTTTTATGAAAAATTGTCATGCAATTGTTCTATGGGCAAGCAAAACTCCACAAATAAACTGTGAGTTTCATGATGTTGCACATGAAAGTAATTTCAACCACCTCACACTCAAAACCTACCAAAAGGCTATAAAAATCTTGAAACATTCTAGAGAAAAAAAAAGAGAGAAGTCCAAGGTTATTTTGGTTTTTTAATAACGCATTAATCAGCTTCATTGTTTTTTGACAATAGTCTGTCGTTCTGACAGACAGCTTGTAGCACTGGAGGGGGACAGGAAAATAATGCAAAGTGAATGGCTCCCTGGAGGAAAGTTTCAGATGGGGCCAATTGCCAAAAAGAGAGCCCAGGTCTGAATAAAAGTATAAAAACCTGGCCTTATTGACATTAATGGCATACTCCCAATTATTTTAATGTGGCAAGATTTCAGCCCTGGAGAGAGGGAGCAATCACCATCAATACAAGGAAAGAGAATTTACTATTTGGTTTATCCCTCATCTTTTATAAAAAGAGAAAATATTATCTGTTCCTTGTGAGGTCTCCTCAGCACTGCTGCTTTTTGCTACACTTGAAAAGTAGGAAAAACATTATGTGTTTTCTGGAGATATTTTTCTTTCCCGAAACCTTTCACCAAAGAGGCTACGGAGACCACAAGGCCTGCAGCAGACAACTGATGATCTCATGTGTTTCCTTTGCCTTTTCAATCGATAAACCAGTTTCAGATCACGCGATGTCAAGGGAAAGCAGCGTTTTTTGTTTGGTTGGTTGGCCTTGCTGGAGGGCAGACCGGCGGGCCTGGCTGTGTAACAGCCCCTTGCGCTCAGGAGGAGGCTCTCAGCCCTGTTGTGGCACCGGCATCTGCTTTGTGCGCGGGGATGTGCAGAGAAGCTTAAGTAAGTGTGGGAAAACAGCAACTGCAGATCAGGGTTTGCCATAAGGCAAGACCTAACACGTAGCTCTTTCTGGTTCATCACAAACAGATGGAAAAACACATAATAGACTCCAGTTAAAAGTCTCCTGTTCTATTATCTTTCTTATGAATATACCACTGAGAAATTAGCAAAGTTGTTCAAGAACACAAGAACGCTCACAGAGAAAGTAGCTACATAATTGCAGAGCTTTTTTTGTGTTAACAGTTTTCACGCAGATATGGGAGACATAATAATTAGAGGAATATGTGTCCAGTGTAGTTCACAACGAACATGGTAATTTTTACAGCCCACAATTTTTAAGCAATGCAGTGATCTTTAGAGCACAAAGGAAAATTAGGCTCATCACGCTCACAACCCAAGGCCTCATGTGCTGCAGCTAAGTGCCCCCTTCTCCTTCGTTTTTTTTCCCCATGTGACCTTAAGGGGTGGCAGGAGGAGAAAAAAACATCAGGAAGAGACTCTGTCTATACTTGTGGCTGCTCAGCAGCTCAGGTAAAGCCCCTCCAGACACAGGGAGGTATCAAGAGGTTTATATACAGGTATATAAGCCTCTTCATACCAGCTAGGATTATTCCTTGTGCCAGTTTCAGCACAGTTTCATTGGCCGAGTTTGACACGGAAACCCTTGGAGTTAAAATCTCCCAAATGCATGGCATGCTGACAGCCTTTTCTAGTGGGGGGAGAAGTTTGGGTGAGAAGGAGCAGAGTTTTCCCTACTGTAAATCAGATAGGTTTGCTGGTTGGTTCTCTGTGTGATACCCTAGCACTTCAAGAACCTGAGAGGTGTCAGCTGAGAAATAGGTTCCAAGAAGCTGGAATGTAACCGATGTCCCCCAAAACACTGATTTCATAGAGGAGGTAAGTCCTCTCTATCTCCTATAGTATAGAGCTAGAATTTTGAGGGAGATTCAAAATGAATTAAAATTAAAGAGGGACTTTAAATTGCAGAATACAGTTAGATACCTTAGTATGTTTTTATTGTCCTCTAACCTGAGACCTCTACATGCTAAACATTCAATCCCAATTAATGATCCAAACTGAGTAACCCACCCATGAATTACAAAGGAAGCCTATTACAACTACATCAGGGATAGGTACCTATATATGACAAATGTACCTGTATCACCTGGCAGGTGACCTCCACATACTGCCACAAAGTAGGATGAGCTCTGGCAAAACTCTTCACCCATTGCCTGTGGATGTTAACCAACCTGTTGGCTGTGATTGGAAGTATCTTCCCTTTCTTTGCTTGCAGAAAGACCTGGCATACCCTTCTCTCTGCTGGTGGCAAGCAGGAGTCCTCCATGGCACTGTCTGACAAGAATCTTTTCTTCAGCTGTTTAAAACTGAGTATGCCAAGCCACTATGGATTGCCTCAGACTGCCTTGTATGACACTTTGCACACACGTTAAAAGCACATACTTAGACTTTGTTGGAAATTAGTATATTAATTCACTTTCTCCTACCCATACCCTGCCTTCAGTCTGCAATAGGGTACTCAGGGTAGCATCCTACACATGCTTCATACTTGATTCCCCGAGGTGTGCTCCACAAGGCCCCAGGTGTGGATGGAAGGCACATTCACTCCTAAGAAAATCCTGTGTTGCATTCTGTATCCCTAATACACATCTAAACCAGCAATCAAGTTAAAGGATTTGCCCTCATTTTGTCTTTCCTTGTTTATTTGGAGAAATCAAACATGCATCAGTGCTTCCATACGGACAGATGAAGAGCCTCAATGTCCCTCCTCTTGAATCCACCTGCTGCCAGATTAACTGTTTTGTTCCCAGTGAAGTTCCTATCACTGCATACGAGTGGAAGAGAGAATTTGGCCCATTCTCACATTCTCACAGTCTTAATAAAAATAATTCTTTTTATAGATAAGCCAACCTCCAGTGGCAGTCAGAGAGGAGCAGAGATGTTTGTCTGCCTGGCCTGGTGTCTAGCAAGAGAATACAAACAAAACAAAAGCTAAAGATTGATGCCACACAGCAACTGTTCACTTATTCCCTTACATGCTTCTTGTACTGCACTGGATTAAAGCAAACCTGACATGGGAGTGCTGCAGTTGTGGTGTAACTCCTTGCCAAGCGGGGGAAGTAACAGCAGTGGCTGAGCCATCTACTGCTGAGCTACAGAAAGGGCAGTCTTTGGCATGCTTTTGCCTGAGGAAAGGTCCAGCAAGCAGATGGAGAGCTGGGCTGAGGCTCTGCTGCGCTGCTCGCCAGCACTGTGGCAGCAGCCTCATTCAGCATGGTGCCCAGCAAGAGCTTCAGAAAGTCACTCTATAACTCAGCCAAGGCTGAACAACTTACCACCACAGGAGTTAACCTCCTGTGGTTCAAGAAAGTTAAAGGAGGAAGATAGTAAGATAACGCTGAGTATCTAAGAGCAGGCAAAGCCCAGAAAAAAAGCCAGGTGAAAGAAGTGAAAATAACAACTTCAAGAGTCTGGCTCTAAAGGCAAATGAGAAAAACTCAAAAAAAAAAGGTTAAAAACAGCCTTCATCCCAACATCCAAGGACAGGCCATCCATGAGGCTAACAGAAGGACAGAGTTTAGCTTTCAGCCATCCACTGCCTTGGAGCACAGGCACAGCTGGCAGCATGGGCACAGCTGGCCTTCCAGCCCAGCCACATGCAGCACAGCTGGCTGGCAATAATGCCACCCAGCCAAATGGGAGTCACACACTCCACACTCCCTGAGCACTGCCCATTGTCCTCCCACCAAGATAACTATTTGTTTGAGCATCGAAGCTGAAAAGTCCCCCACAGCGCAGTGTCCCATGTTTGGCATCTTCCAAAGATACCAAGAAAAAAACACATCTTTTGTGGAAGCAGGTGGTAGGCTTTTTTTGCCATCAAAAATTCTTCAGAGGAAACAAAAATTTATGTCATTAGTCTCTTATGAATACCAGCACCATTTTATTACTTTGATATATGGCAACAATTCCAGATTCTGGCTGCTATTGGCATTACATCTGAATGTACAACCTTATTACATTTCATTACTGCTTGAAGAATATCCACAGACATAATCTTATGTATATTATTTTTTTTTCTGTAACTTTACATCTCTACACAGTTTATGTGGTCTTGATCTTTGGATATTAATTCTATATTAGTGTAAAACAAATTAGCTTTTAGTTATCAACAGTTCAAATTACTGTTGTGGGTTTTCAAGTAATTGAAAGAAAAATTGCAAGGCCATCCACAAGAAAAAGCTGCAGTCTTGTGACCCACTTCTTTATGGTTATGTAAGAGACTCATGGTATGTTCCAATTTCTGATATTTCCTCTTAACGTTCTTTTAGATAATTACATGCAGTTACAAAGAGGGGGCATCAAGAGAAACTGCTTGAAATAACACAAATTAAAACTCTAAAAATTCAGATCAAGAAAAAAGATTGCCAGGTGATCCTACACCTGCTGAATTTCCTTAAACCCTTGTCACCCAGGAGACTGATAGAACGTAATGGAAATAAATTACATGTTGCTCTGATTAAGCTGCAGTTATTAACTGAAATATCATTTACTAGAAAATAATCTAGCTTCTACTAAGCAGCTATACTTGTTTCAGCGGGTGATAAATGAATTTGATTCTAAAATATAATTTTCTTTCTAAGGTATTCCACATTCAATATGCTAATTTTTAAATACAGACTAATGTTTCTACTTGCCTTCACGCTCTTTTTGCCTTAATAGAAGGTCACCAAGGGATCTAAAGAATCACCCTTCCTATTTGTCCTTTTACTTCTGCCTGTGTGGCAAATAAATGAAGAAAGACCCTGAACTTGGCCAGCAAGTTTTCTAATATACAAGGTGAAAGAGAGACACATTGGTACAGAGGTATGCATGGGAAAATTCTGCTTTATAGAGGCTCAAGATACTCTTATTGGGCTTTCATTTTCATTTTCCTTCTAAATATGCTATTGAAATTAATTTGTAAGCATGAGACAAGCTTTTTAGTAAGTATAGAAAGGAAACTATAACTGAAGCAATGAATAATGCTCAACTCATCATCCTTCCCATAAAGTCAAGCACCAGCTCCTTTGAGCAATTTGCAAATTAGCAGGAAACCACCAGTGATAGCAAACTACACAAACACAGAGCCAGACACAGGCCTATGTAGAGCTACACAGTAGCTCTACAGTAAAATGTGTTCCAAATCTCTTGCGCAACAGGAATGTAAGTTTGATTCCAGTCACTGAATTTCCAAGCACCAAGAACTAACTCTGTGCTATCATCAACACCACTCATGAGTTTTATTTGTATGACTGGAAGGAGGGTAATGTTTGATATTCTGCTTTTTGTAACATACTGTGACCACTGAAACCACACTAGGAATTAGTTAAATCTCTTATTAAAACAAGTGAACCAGAAATATCATCTGTGAATTTAAAGAATTTGTGTTCTTATCCAAGCATCTGACATTTCGTTTTTTCACTTTGTTCTGTTAGAAAATGTCACCTACTCTGGAATATGCTTTTCGTAAGGAGCCTCTTACAGAGGTTATAACTTAAAGAGGTTATCGTTCATAGCCTCTTTCTAACAACAGTCTACAATTCTACAATGGTCATTAAAAATCATTCTTCTTCTTGGTTTTATTGTACCTTTCAGCCCCTCTTAGGTTAATAAACTCACATTTTGAGGAAACATTTTCTCACATTTTGTCACAATTATTCTGCTAGCATAATATTCCAGCAGGGAGGTAAAATGCAATCTTTTATATTGGTTTTTGATGCTGTCACATTTCGATGTACCATCCTGGACCTACATCTTGACAACTGGTCTTAAGAAGAAGACAATTTACTAGGAATCATGGTCTTAAACTTGCAGGTCCCTGGCACAGCCATGAAACACGTTCATCTTTGCCTATCAGTAACAATTCACCTTGCTGTAAGAAGAGCAACCCAAAAACATGTTTTAATGTATGCAGCAGCACAGCACTCAGGGTAGCATTAGTCAGTCCTCAAGTTTTCTCTAAGTTATTAACCTCTGCCAATATTCCAACAATAGTATTTGTGAGTCTATTACATAATTTTTGCTACTTTTAGAGGAACTAATATTAAATGTAAGTCTGCTGCACTAGAAATTAATGTTCTTTTTTGTTAAGCAACTGACTTTTTGCAGGATCACAGAATGAGCTGTCATCCAGAATGAGCTGGAGGAGACACTCAAGGATCACAGAGTCCAACTCACAGCCCTTCACAGAACCATCCCCAAAAGTCACACCTTGTGCCTGAGAGCATTGTCCAAACACTCCTCGAACTCTGTCCAGCTGCTGCTGTGACCACTCCCCTGGGGAGCCTCTTCCAGTGCTCAGCCACCCTCTGAGGAAAGAATCTTCTCCTGATATCCAACCTAAACCTCCCCTGACACAGCTTCAGGCCATTTCCTTGGGTCCTGTCCCTGGTCACCAGAGAGAAGAGATCACTGCCTGCCCCTCCTCTTCCTCTCACAAGGAATTTGTAGACTGCAATGAGGTCTCCCATCAGTCTCCTCTTCTCCAGGCTGAACAGACCAAGTGACCTCAGACACTCCTCCTATGGCTTCCCTTCAAAGTTTCCCTTCCCATCCTCATGGCCCTACCTATCAGATGCTCTCTGATATCCTTATAGCTTTCTTATATTGCAGTGGCCAAAGCTGCACGCAATATTCAGGTTAAGGCTGCATCAATGCAGATCACACAGAGGTCATAACAATTGAAACTGATGTAATATAAAGACGATCAGGTGCCTATTCTAAGACAGTCCCTCAACATATCATAGCAACAAATAAATAATGAAGAAACTATTCATTGGGTTCTAACAGATGCAGATCTGAATGGCAATATGGACTTCTACGTCTTGGATTTCCTTTTCAGTTACATGATAGAAAAATTAGTTTAACACAGACATATAAATACTTTATTCTCACAGCAGTTCACCTGAGAGGTGGATGAAAATATTTCGTAGTTCTTTTCACTATTAATTCATTTATTTTATTTTTATTTTCCTGAGGTGCCAATATTGGGGGGGGGAGGGGGACAGCAGAAAAAGAGCAAATAAGATACATTTGCAAAAAGAACTACTCAGATATGTGTAAATTCGTTGTACCAAATGAACCTGATGAATACGTAACTTCTGCCTTCACCAAAAGTTTTTATATGCGAATACAACTTCATTGTAGAGTCCAATGTGTTTCAAACTGAGAAAACAGTGGGTCATTCAACAATTTTTTTTAAAGCTCAAAACTCCAATGTCATAAACAGTTTTTGTAATGCTTCCTACAATGTTATGTTGACCTTCTTATCAATACAGAATAGCTGAACATGAGTGTCTGCAAAGATGGCCAACAGTATAGAAATCATCAATGAAGGAATTTCTATTAAATGGTGGAAGGCAAAATGCTTATTTTCTCTTTCAACAGCTTGTTTTGTCTCTCCGGCACTCCAAGATTCCTCTTGCTGGTTTTAGTATAATCATGTCATTTTTCAATATTTGTACCTCTTAAGCAAAACTAATTATTTGACTGCTCATCTATCTCCCTTTTGGGACATGACTCTTAGAGCATAACATAATTTTGAGTCTAGAATGTGTTACAGCTCACAAATCACCTTGCAGAGCATTATTATGGGTGGCATCTTCATGTGCTATAGTGAGGAGTGTAATAAAATACCCTGAATATAATCAACAATACATCTTATTACGAGCCTTTACTACAACCTTTGTCTTAAAAAATACTCAGTTTCTCAAAAGCCTATTTAGGATTTATTTTAACCTTGCTACACATCAAAGTACAAGGATGAAGCTTTGTTCTTGCTGTCAAGACAACCACTGCCTCTTCAGCAGAAGGGGAAGAAAAATCAAAGACTTGTAGAATGCAGTTGAATTTGAACCTGAAGGCCACTGTCTCTGAGCACACCTGGTACTCCCCACAAGAGCAGGATACTCAAGAAAATTGAGGCTTCAAATGAGCTTCCATATAATAACCTATAATTTCTTTTCAGGGATTGGGCAAAAAACGTTAAAATTTGACATGACGGTCCCTTTGCTGAAGCACAAGGAGGGGTTCAAGATGATCTTCAGAATGCTACAAGACAAAAGCCTCATTATACATAATAACTGCTTACCAGTACCCCAGATGGATAACAAGCTTCCTCTGCCAATTTTGTTCTATCATTATATGAAGAGGTGATTAAATTATTTGACAAATCTTTTCCTGTGCAATATGGAGTTATTTACCTCAGGTAGAACAGAGCAAGGTTAGGTAAAAAAAAGGGGGATAACCAGCATGGCAACTTTTAAAAAGGCAACACTTGTTCAAAACTTGCCTACAATGTGCAGAAAATATTCAAGGTATCTAGTGGTCTGGTGTATATTTGAAAACTATCAAATATGTGTTGTGACACCATAGGGCATGCCAGCCTTCAGGCACCACTTTGTGTGTATTGCCTGCTTCTCCTTTGCAGATGGAGGAACTTTGTCCTATTTGATGGCTCCCAATCCTCCCTGTTTCTCCAGAGTAGCCTGGTATGGCAACAGCTGTTGGGGTCTGCTCAGAGCAGGCGAGGCTGCTTGGGCCATTCACAGCGGCCTCTCAGCGTGACACTTCTTTGCCCCTCTCCGGGTGTCTGGAACAAGAGTAGCCATGCCACAGGCCACACTAAAAATACAGTGCAGATGGTTGCAGCAGAGCAGCTGGCCATTTACCCTGGTCCTGTTTGGTTTACTGGTGCAGACATAGCCAATCTTTTCCACTTTATTATTTCAAAAGACATTTCTCCAGTACTCGGGATGTTGTTATTCCCCTGTTGCCCATTTGCAGTCTTTCTCTGGAGGGGCAGAAGGTCTAAGCCAACTACCTGGGTTTCCTTGCTGCTGGAAACACTTGCAGTCTCAAATCCTGCAACAGGAAAATCGTGACTGAGAGCAAAAGACATATGTCAAGTGACACTAGCTGAATTTTCTGTGCTGAAATGTTCTTACTTGAAGCGAATATGACTGAGGTTTATTCAGAGTTCAGATACTGCTGAAGTGAAAATAAGGCCATGAGAGAAGGTCGCTTGATAAATAGTTCCACTCTTGTTGAATTCAGCAGGAGGTGCCACATAAGGGACAGTTTCTACACCAACTTACCAACTTACTGTGCTGTAAGAAAACTACCTGAATGGCAGCACTGAAATGGCATCGAGGCAGGTAAAAGCAATGGTCAGGCTCATGTAGCATTGCTCTGACATTGTCCAGCAATAAGCTGTGTAACCCCCTGGTACAGCTATATTCCAAATTGGAAAATAAGAGGTGTGGAAGAAGAATCCTCATCTGACAACTGAATGGGGCACTGCTCTTTCCACCTACAAGTGAACATATGACCCTGACTGTGGCCAGAGCTGTCTCCTCTAAGCTCAGCAGATCAAATGTACACTTCTCCTTCCCCCTATACAATGCGTGCCCAAGCATTCCCTGTGACCTTTCCAAAACTCACCTTAGCCAGCAGGCAGCCACCATGGCACCACACTGCATAAAGGGAATCATAAGTTTTCAGACTCATTTGCATGATCTCTTGGCCAGCTGAAAAAAAGCTGCTATCCAAAGCAGGTGCTGGCAATAATTGATTCTTTCTAAACCCCATGGGTTGAGTGTGAAAATGGTACTACATATGCTAATTTCTCACAATAATATGTGCATGAACTATTCTCTTATTTTGCCACATGAGTGCTTTGTTTTGAAAATCCCACGCTGTGTGGTTTCACACAGGCTCTGCTGTTCTCTTCTCCGTACTGTGATTCAGGGTTAATCTTTTACAAGTGGCAAATAACTATTTACTCCTCATGAGACTGTCATAGAGAGGCTATCAATTTCCTGTCCTCTTGATAACATCCCCATCCTTCTCCAGGGGTAACAACTCCCACTGCCTGTCTACTTGCCTAACTGGTTAAAAGAATTATGGTAAACTCAAACAAATTGTTCTCTAGCAGACTGCTTGCTGTGTTTGTAGAATTACATGCACACCAACAACTGTCATTCCAGCTTCTTCATTCTTTCCAACTATATAAATTGCAGTACTAACTTACCATATAATTCTTGGGTTTATCATATCTACTATGTCCAGAATCCATCAAAATATACACTTTTTTCCCCAGACTTGTGTTTTGAAAGAATTACATAGGTCTTGAAAACCAGGACTAAAATGTCAAAGATGCACTGGCTTTTTCATGAAAGTGTTTGCTTGGTAACTAATTGTTTCTCCCCTCTATGTGTTAAGTAATTCCGGTTTGTTAGGATTAAATTCTGTAAAAGTATTTGACATTGTGTGGGAGCATTATATGAGCAATACACTCCTGGAATCTTGTGATTCCCTTGAGAAATACCATGGTAGTTACGGGAATGATGTGCACACATACTTCTTCTCTTGGGTCGTGGGGTTCTGCCATGGACAGATTCATTCAGAATTTGTTGATTTGCAAGAAGTTTGTTCTTGATTGCAAGTTAGGTAAGGTTAGGAGATAAGCGAAAAATGACAGAGGAGGAGTTGGGGAAATATATTTCAGGATTTAGTCTTCTCGTAGTACAGGCCTATTATTGTCTAAAAGACTTTCTCTAGAAATCCTGTCTATGATGGTACATGATTACTAGGAATATATGACTAAGGGGAAGGTTGCTTTTTGTCTTGTAAGCAGTTATAAACCAAACTTATTCATCCAGAGGTACTGCAGATAACAAAATTTTCAGCATGTTTTGGAAAACCTTTGATTCTGTGGAAGTAGGTTTATGATATCTTTTCTGTATCTGTATGTTCTCAATTTTTTGATGATTAATGATGTCTATAAAGGGTATGTAAATATAAGAGTACTCCAGACACAGACTAATGAAATGATGGCTAACAGATGGTAGAAAACAGAAGTCAATGGTTTTAGGTGATGCAATCTAGGTTCTCTTCTGAGTTATGCATGATCCATCCAGGGTGCTACACCTCAGGCCGCTACTAGCAAGCATCTTCAAGGGACATTGAGCTGTATCCTGAAGCATCATGTGCTCATGTCTCAGTCATTCAGGTGCTCTTAGTGCAGTCAGAAATGTTCAGAAAAGCAAGCAGTTCCTTTTGCAATCACCTGTTGGAACTGGCCCTCAACACTCAACAACATGCAAAAATGACTGTACAGCTGAGATAATTGTGCTTGTTACCAACTTCTTACTTTAAATACTATTTTGATTCTTTTTTCACATTCAAATTTTTAACAAGATGATTCAGAGTCCCAATCCCCCCACAATAATGTGATCAAACTTTTCCAAGAGTGCAGTGGTTCAATACATGTTTTAGAATATGGGTCACAATTATTTTTCTGATCTGTGAAAGACACATTAATAAGATCTTGGCACTCAGAGAAACAATCTTTTCTCTTTCTTTCATTTTCTTTTAGTTTTTGGTGTTCATTGGAACTTTTCCCCCCAGCTTTTAAACTCTGCAGGAAAAAAAAAACTTGGAAGAAAATTAAAACTTCTTTTTTAAACACACTGCAATTTGTTGATTTTTTCAAGCTTTTCAGTATAACTCCATTCACAAGTTGAATGTGTGTGCTGTTTTATATCAAACAATAGTTTTAGTGCCATTTCAAGTGTCTGGCTGTGTTAATGCCTGCTAATTAAATGTTTTCAGAAAAAAAAAAAATACAGCCTAAATTGTGCAAAATTTCATTTACATCTGCTTCTTCTATGAAAAGATGTCCTTGGAACAACACCTGTATGTTAAATAGAAAGTAAATTATTACAAATAAGACAGTCATTTACCTGTAGGCTTTAGCATCTGCTACTGTGTATTAAATTTACCATTCACTTGCTATTGATGGTCAAGAACACAAGGATCTCTGTGGCATGAAAAATGAAGTACTATTCTAGGACTATTTAAATGGGTTATGTTCTGGTGGTTTTGGTGTTGGGTGATAGCCAAATATTTCTGTCCCATATCCAGAGATTTCAAGGTGGGATAAAGAAGCTGCCATGTTCCCCACTCTCTTTCAGCACAGAGGGTCATTACAAGCTATGGCTGCAGATTCCTGCAGATTCCATCAGGACAGGACTCACAGAAGCAGCAGCATCACTGGGAAGCCTTTGAGGAAGATGATGTGACAACAGCCTGTCACAGTAGGCAGATAACACATATATTTACATCTTATCACTTCAAATATGTGTTAATCACAGAACTTCTCAATACTTTGGAAGTAATTGAGAAGCAAAATATATAAATATAAACAAGATGCAGTTGACAGAGAAGCAGTATGGAGAGCCTGAGCTGTCTGGACCACCCATAAACATAGTGTGAAGCACAGACTACCACTCTTGTTTTGGACCCCTCAAAGCTGTGATTCACTCAATCAGAACCTCCCAGACTCACTACTGCACACTTTCAAGCTATAAAATCTTCCTAATGTTACATGGATAGAGACAAAATGGGTTTACACTGAAATTTGGAACCAAATAAATGAAAATGTGAAGAAGTGTGTTTTTAGGTTTTTTTTGCAATAGAAGCTGAGTGGAGTTTTTGCACTGCATTGTTCCCTCAATTAATTATCTCTACACATCTATCAAGATAATAAATGTAATGCATTTGGATGAAGAAGAATCAGGTACTTGCTAGATACATATACATTATTACCAGGAACCAATTACATATTGTAAATCCCCTGATTATTACATAGTCCACTTGATTAAGCAATAACAGAATAAAACAAGTGGATTGCTAAAAACAAGAGAGATTTTTACTTCAATATTAAGTAGGACTGTTAAATATTTCATGATTTTTATTATAACATCTGATACGACAGATCCATTTGCCCATATATTTTGATGAATAGGTTTTTAGTTCTAACCTCAACAAAGACAATTTCGTTAGTATCAGAATCAGCAACAATCAGCTGATGTACTTCCATACCTTTCAAATTTGATTCCACATAAAATTCCTTTGCCAAGTAAATGTCAGACCCCTGCAGTAATTTGTGTTTCCTGACTTATCCCACTTCAGAGCTGAAAGGAGCTGACTGAAGCAAGCATTGCTTTTGCAGCAAAATGCAAATCATAGAATCATTGCAGCGGTTTGGGTTGGATGAAACCTTAAAGATCATCTAGTTCCAATATCCCTGTCATAGTCAGGGACACCTTCCATTAGACCAGGTTGCTCAGAGCCTCATCCAACCTGGCAATCTAGACCCATAGTTATGAGAAACCACCATTCCATTCACAGTCAGTGGTTTAACTTCCCCTCTAACTTTAGTTCATTTTAGCTGCTGGAAAGACTCAGCTCTAAGCTGAGACCTACATGACTAAGCACTTATGTCCTGGCTCTCGCTGCTGTCAGCAAAGGTTTAGGGAAGACACTCAGGAAGACCAGAATGCAACTCAGCTCCCTTGGACAGAGCTCTGTGTGGGCAGCTTGCCTCTGCTGAAAGAAAGGCTTCAGTGCAGGAGGGGGAATGGGCAATGGAGGACATGCAGAAGGCACCATAAAGAAGTGCAGGGAATAAAAGAGAAAGTAAAATTATTGCAGAGAAATAAGGAGTATGAGGATGTTTAAAGAATGGAAAAGCATCCAAATCCTTGAAAAACCATCCAAATCCTTGGAAAACCAGACTCTCAACCATCGTGGTGACTAAAACTAAACATTTTATTCCACCTTTCTGTGTTTCAGATCTGGGACGAGATTTAGTCTTTTAGGAAAATGCCTTGAAACAAAATTTCAAAATCTGTAACAAACATACCTGTAGGAGGACAGTTTAGGACCCAAAGTTAGATACTGGGTATTGCAATATTTAGAATTTATTGCTGCTTGCTCAACGGAAATTTCACTTTCTTGTACCTACTCATTTCACTTGTCTGGCAGCCACAACACAAGAAGTCTGCACTGACAAAGCAGACCTATCACTGACCAAATTGGTTACTGTTCAAAAAGCACACTGTACAAAACAATGTTTATGTGATTTAAAGAGCAATTTTCAGAGCCCAAGTCTGGGGAAATATTCATGAAAACAACAGAAGAGCCAAGTCAAGCTTCAGTATTCTTCACTCACCCATACTCCAAATTAAAACCAAAAGGTTTTAAAATTTGGAAAAAATAGCACTGCAGCAAGACACTTGTTTCTTCCTGTCCACCTTCTTGGGAATATTTCTGCCAGAACAGGATCAAACCTATGATAGACACTGAAGGAGGAAAAACATCTGGCCATTTCCCTATTTTTTGAAGGAGAATATGGGGCATTATTGGTAGCAAAGTCTCTTCCAGAAATATGTGTACTAGATTCAGCAGGCACTCATCTCCGTTGCTGTTAAGTTCATGACAAGCCGGCAGATGCAGGTGTCCTTTTTGTACCCATCATTTGCTGTACCTGTAATACCATGCCGGCACAAAAGTGATGACAGGGAGACTGCTCTTTCTGAGCACCCTCACATGATGTGGGCCAAGTATATAAAACTGCTGTAGGCTACAAAGACTGCTACACAGGATCTCTCCCACCTGTCATTCAGGTTCAATCACCTGAGGCTCTCTCACCTTGAGATTACATATCCAGGCTGCTGTCAAGCACCAGGTCTCACGCCTCCACAAGAATTACGTCCAGTGTTTTCCTTTTGTCCCAGTGACTATAATTTTTGTGCAGTCCATGAATGTATCATCTACAGACCTCACCTCTTTTCTACATTTCCCATCTCTAGCAATATCCTTAGAGTTCAAATAAGATGAAGGCCAGAAGTATCATCATCCCCTGTCAGTTATCTGGAAAATTTCTGTCAAAAAGATGGCTGTGGTGCTACACAGACAGTAACCTTTTTCCTTCTGTTCAAAAAACAAAGGCATTTTTCATTCTGATTATGAATTCTACTGCAGCTTACAGATAATACATAACAACTGATACAGCAAGACTAGCCCTGCATCTTTTTCTTGTAGAATTTTATATGTACTTACACAAAAGATGGCAGAGAATCAAATCTCTAGTGGAGCCCAAAGTAACTGGAAAAAAACAACCTGTGTTGCTTTATGTTGTCTGCGTGTTTTCTATTGTATTATTCTTAAATCATAGCAGTTACAGGTAATTAGTAATTTCTAGTTTCTATTAACATTAAAAAACAACATCAAGAACAGCTCCCTTTTAACAATGGCACATTTCAACTGGCTTGCCCAGGATTCTTGTTTCTATGGCCTGGGCTTGACAGACTAAGAATACACCCAGCTGGTTTTCAAACCAACACTTTCAATAGTCTGGGAATGGGCTGTGTGACTTGTCATAAAAACAGCTGCCTCTGTCTCCCCAACCAGCCAGGAATAAGCTGAAGAGAACAAAACCTTGAATGAAAACACCTCGACTTTTCATGCAAGGACAAAAGGTGGTCATTATGCATACCAGGAAGGTTCTTTTATAGCTGGTAATTACATATAAATTGGAGAGTTATAATAAAAAAAATCATTTCTCTCTTCATTTATTTAAAATGTGATTTCTACAGCCATTATATAATTACTGGTATTTTTCAGTAATGTTATTAAGAACAAATGAGCTAGTGTTTCTGAAAGAATCACAAAGATGTGAATACTAAAAGTTCCTTATTAGAACTGGTAGTCCAGCATGAAGCAAGTGGCAGGAAAAAGATCTCTTCTCAAAAACTGCAAACTGAAGTTTTTTCAGTGTTGAAAAAGGATTAATTTCTGTCTTTCTACTATGAAGAAATAAATTATCCCTATCATCTGACACATTATTTTAAGCTCTCAACTTTTCTCAGTTTCTCATTTGTTCAGAAAATGTCTGTGAACTACTGACCTCCAGCAACAAGCCTAAAATAAGACATAGGAAGATCACAAAAATTCTGAAAAGAACAAGAACAGCTCCCTGCTGTCACTATTCATGAAGTAAGTGTTTTTCATGACACTTAGTCAAGCACGCATTCCCATGTACAATCTGGTATGTTTGAGTATAAGCAACAGTAGCAACATACTAGTGAAAGAATATAAAAATAAAGAATAAACATCTCTTAGGAGATACACAAATCTCCATGAACTACAGCCTATACAGATTTTAGAGAGCTAACTTAGGTTATATACTTCACCACAGTGCACAATTCTAGATGTTGAAGGCTGAAAATCAGTACTAAATATTATTAATGTCGAGGAGTGATACAAGAGTGACACAGAGAACAAAGAAGAGAGGAAGACTTGTATTTCAAGGAAGAAGAATTGGAATCAGCTGCATAAATATCATCGTGGCATCACCAAGTCCACCAGAAATTTTATTTATATTAGGCAAATTATTTTCTATTACTGGTAGTTCTTCTGTAAATGGATAAAAACAGACAGAAAGCACAAGAAAAACAGAAGTAAATATCCAGTCCCCCAAGATGTTTTGTGATGGCAGAATGTAAAACAACACACATCTCCTCAAGAGCCCTGAGGCTCTGTTGTCCAGGGATTCCTGCTGTCCTGAGCTACCCTGGGCCACAATGGCAGCAGAAGGTTCCAAACAAAAAAAGTAACATAACTCAAAATGTGGGAGAGCAGACAGAAACCCTTTCCAGTTCCAATGGCAGTCCGTCAAACTTGTGTCTCCTTTCTCTGGCCCATGCTGTCACACCAGATGCTTCTGCCTTCTGAGGGCTCTCTCCCAAGGGCTCTTTCTCTCCCAGTAGGAAGCTACAGGTTAGATCTGAGCTAATGGTAAGAAATAAAGGCATCAGTACTGGGATGAGGGGGTGGGCAAGATACCTAAATTTTAAGACAAGGTCATTTTTACTTTTTTAAAAAGAATGCAGGTGATGGGGAGGCTTTTGTTATTATAGTAAATAAACTTTTTTTAACACATTCACCTGACTCCATCCACTGATGATGGGGAGAGTCTCTATCCTTAGCTGACTCAGATATTAAAGTGTAGCTAATTGTTGGCTTCTTCCTGGATAATTGTTAAACATCCTGGTTTAGCATAATTTTGTTGCCTTGCTTTTTCTCTTGTGATTACACATGGTGTTAAATACTTTCTGTGAAACTCACTTAATTGTAATGGCATCGAAAACTTGGAGTAAAACTGTGTACATCTTAGTGATTTATCAGAGTAGTTTTTATCTTGTATTTTAAAACTCAAAGTAGCAGTTTGAGTTTGTCTGTGACCACATCCCCAGTATTTGCTGTAGGGTACAGAAGTCGGTCTTACAGATTTACATGTGTAATATCACAATTTATTTATCAAATTCTGTGACACATGTTAGATATTACAAGTACATGAGTACCTGAAAAAGTATTCACAGATCTCACACGTTCTTCAGTAAGACCTTTTCACGGGGTTCACACCAAACACAACACTAATTTACAAATAAATTTCTTTTTCTTTGTTTGATCACAAAATGCACCTTATTTACACGTCTGGTTTTGCACTGAAAGATCTACCAGTGTTCTTTAGCTGGAATAAGCTCTACCTGGTACTTAAAGTTTGACAAAAGAGATTTACTTGTGAGTAGAGCTGAGAAAGAGGAAGAGACAGAAGTTTTATGAAAGTGAAGCCTGTATATAATAATGAAGTCATAATAAAAAAAAAACATGAAAGGTGGCACATCATAAACAAAATAATGTGTATCTGAATATGAAGAATGGGGTTAAGATGGGTCATCAAAAATTGCCAATTCTTGCTTTTGAGCCCAACTGCCAGGCTGCAGCTTTAAGATGCGTATTCAGAGGGAATCTTTGCATGAATAACTCCATTTCCTGATTCAGTTTGTGCCCATTGCCTCTTGTCCTACACCTGGCTTTTCCTTCTTTAGCTGTGCCTCTTAGGCATATGGATGCATTGATCAGATCCTCCTGAGCCTTTCTTTCTTCAGGCTCAACAACCACAGCTCTTTTAGCCTTTACTATGCAAGATGGTTCCACTTTCTTAATCATCTTCATAATCTTTCACTGGAAAGATTTCATTCCAACAAGCCCCTGTCTCTCTTGCACTGGGCCTTCATCAAGGCTGAGTAAAGAGGAAGGATTATCTCCATGCTGTTTGTTAATGCTCTGCCTAATCCAGGTCAGAAGGCTGTTGGCCATTTTACTGTGAGGGCACACTGCTGGATCACATTTGTTGTCCACCAGGAGCCCCAAGTAACTTCATGTAAAACTTGTCTCCAGACAGTTTGTTCCCAGCATGTAGTGACACATAAAGTTGTCCCTTCACAGTGGCAAGACAGAACATTTCTTTTTTTTTTTTTTTTTTTTTTAACTTAACAGGACTCCTTTCAGACTGTTTCTTGAGCCTGCCAAGGTCCTTTTGAACTGCATCACAACCATCTGGGGTCACTCGGTCTATTCGGCCTGGAGGAGACTGAGGGGAGACCTCATTGCAGTCTACAAATTCCTTGTGAGAGGAAGAGGAGGGGCAGGCAGTGATCTTTCCTCTCTGGTGACCAGGGACAGGACCCAAGGAAATGGCCTGAAGCTGCATCAGGGGAGATTTAGGTTGGATATCAGGAGAAGGTTCTTTCCCCAGAGGGTGGCTGAGCACTGGAAGAGGTTCCCCAGGGGAGTGGTCACAGCAGCAGCTGGACAGAGTTCGAGGAGTGTTTGGACAACGCTCTCAGGCACAAGGTGTGACTTTTGGGGATGGTTCTGTGAAGGGCTGTGCTGGACTCCACGATCCTTGAGTGTCCCTTCTGACTCAGTTTATTCTGTGATTCTGTGTTTCAGGTCATTAATGAAAATGTTATTGATGAACATTATTGGCCTCCTGAAGCATGTCTCAAGTGACTGGCCTCCAGCTGGACTTCAAGCTGCTGATCGTAACCTTTCAAGACCCACAATTCAAATGGTTTTCTATTTATCTAGTTCATTCTTCATCAGTTCATCAATAAATATGTTGTAAGAGATGGTATAAGATGCTTTGCTGATCTCAAAAAAAAAATCTACGCAAGAAATTCTGTTCTCATTCTTCTATGATCAGACATAGCTACACTGCACACACCAAGTCTCCAAAGCCTTGAGCAACCTGGCCTGAATGACCCTGCACTGATTCTGTTGTGTGCAGGGTGCTGGGCTGGATGGCCTTCTGAATGACAACATGTTTTGTTATGGCAGAAACAGCTGAATTTCACCCTACCAAGAAGAGGACCCAGGGCTAGGTTGTTCCTGCTGTGGAAGGGAGCTGGGGTGGGAGACACAGGGAACTACCATGAAGGATCAAACTTGTTTCTCCTGTCGGACAAAAGGACAGGAGAGAGGAGGGCAGTGAATGCCGCTGCTGGGAGGGTCATTTCCACATTCAGCACTGAGACACTGCACCAGCCCAGCTTCCCCCAGCTCAGCAGTCACTATACCAAGGGTGGAAGCCCCTCACAACAGCCTCACCAGCCAGATGCGCTGGGTGAGCCCCCTGATGACTGTGAGCTGACTGATAGCACTCCTTCCCAACTGCTAAGGAACATTTCCTGGCGGCCAGAATGAAAGGAAAGCCAGAGGATAAAGGAAGGAAATGGGCAGAAAGAGGTGAATAAGAAAAGAACTGCCAGTCATGCAGACTTTGCAGTTTGCAAGAGTTGGAGTTTTTTATACTTGTCAATTATTTGCTCAAAGATGCTAGACTTTCAATAGTCTACAGTACAGTGGGGAGAGACACAGTTATTAGATTATGCTAAAGAAACCCAAAGAACATGAGAATCTAAAAAAAAAAAAAAAGACAAGATTTTTTTTCCCTAAAAAGTCTCAAATTCATGATTTCTTATTATTATTTAACAAGGCTGAGATTGTTGAGTCAAACATGCTGTATTGTAGTGCCTATGGCAACATTCACTCAGAATCCACTTACACAGAAAAATAAAATTGAAAAAGTAGCTCTTAGAGGATCCTCATCTAGATTTCTAAAGGTTGCAGAACCAGAGCAGAAATATTAAAGGGACTATAAATAATGGCACAGAGAATTGAAAAGCAAAACCAGAGAAAATGTTACCCTGAGAAGTCCATAAATTGCAAAAACAGGTAGCTGGTGAAAAAATTAAGGCAGCATCTGCTATAAAGATAAAAGTCAACATGACTAAGTCAAGTTGAACATAAATAGATAAAACTGAGAAGTTAATAAATGAAGAAGTCAATAAATCCCTCCTTACTGTGGTAAAGTAAGATAAAATCTCAAAAAGACAACATTTTTGAGAGTTTTGGGAAATGGAGCACTTTGTCACTTAGTTGCAGACTGAAAATATATCGGATATTAAGTCCTGTTGGTCACTGTGGTGCTTTAACACCAATCAGAAATTAAACTCCAAATAAGCCACTCCCTTCCCTCTCCCCTTCTGGTAGGAGAGGAACAAAAGCAGAGACTATGGGTTGAGATAACAATTTACTGAAAGCAAAAAGCAATTAAATAAGAAACACACAGTAACAGCAGCAATACTAAAGTTCCCCAAAAATAAGATGTTATACCCTTAGAAAGGTGCTCACCATCTCAACTTAGTTCCACGTGGACAGTGCTTTCCTTTCAGCACCACATCCTGTAGCTGTGTCTCAGAAAAATGGGAGAGGATGGATGGAGGCAGAAAAGGATGGAATCTGCAGGGCTGATGCTGACAGCTTTCCCACTGGAGAGAGCGAAGCAAAAAATTATGCACCTCCAGCAGTGTTCTTACCTTTTCTTCCCAAAACCATGCCCCCCACAGATGATATGCATGGTACAGGATAACAACCTAGACACGCCCATAGGGCACTAAGCTCTGCCCCCTCTCTGCAACCAGAAGAATGACTTTAATATTGTTGGAAATGACTTTAATATTGTCCCTGGAAATGCCTCCATGACTACATCATGCTCCTCTATCCACACTTTTGAGGGCTCTCAGTCACATCTGTACTGTCCCAAACACATCTCACCTGTCCTGTGAGGTCTTACTGCACACTTGGCAAGCCTCCTTCTCCTGGGGCCTCAGTAGTCATTGCTGCACCGCGTGCATCCTTCACAGCCTGTATAACAGACATGTGATTACTTTTGTTATAAACCAGGGGCTAGGAAAGAGGGTCACTGGAAACAGGATAGACAGGTGGATTAGCAGCTTTTCAGCACTCTCCTCACATGTTGAACTATTGAAAAGATATACAGAGCAGCAAAAATTGCTCTATAGGGGCGGCTTATCCCAACTGAGGAAGCTCCTGCAGGGATGAGGCACACTGTCACATCTCATGGTGTTCATTCGTAATCTCCCCAGCATGTGTCCTCAAGCCTGGGCTCCCTCTCCTCAGAGGAAGCCCGTGAGCCTGGCTCCACATCAGTAGTGCTCGCTGTTACCCAGGGACATGGCCAAGGCTGGTGGGGAATCAGGGGCCTTCTCTGATTAGTGTATGTTTGGTTGAATCCTGAAGCTAAGGTCCTTCCCCAGGGCACTGATTCAAGGGACAAGACACATGTCAACACATACGACATATCTGATTTTTGCCAGAAACCTCTACTGCAGTCTAATATCATAATTCTTACTCAAAAAGATCGTGGGCAGAGAGCAGGCCCTCTTAATACCTCCTTAATACTCCATGATTATCTAATTCATTTCATGGGGAGTGATCTGCCTCTCAGTTTCAAACACCCTGAAGTCGGCCACTTACGGGCAGACTCGGGCTTAGTCCACTGAGCTGAGGACAGGAAACTCAGGGAAACACAGCAATACCTGGAGATTTGTCTCAAAGGAAACAAATCCCACAAAAGGCAGATCGCTTCTTCTCAGCTATTAAAACCTGAGGACTAATTGGCTAGGCAGACAGGGAAAAAAACAAAACAAAACTGTTAGAACAATCTCAGTCAAGTTACCCCATTACACAAAATAAAAGCTGAAAAAATAATTTTTCTCCAACTTTTCCTAGGAACTTTGCGATGTTGTTTTTAGAAGAATCCACAAAGGAGAATCAACATCTCTTATGGGGACAAGCAGGAATGGGCACAAAGCAAAGCCTGGAGCTGCAGAAGGGCAAAACTGAAAATTAATCATTCAAGCATATTGTGCTCCATTATTATGCACACTTAAGACATCTTTCTGAATGGGCTAATTTTGAAGGCATCAGAGAAAACCAGAATTATAACAAAAAAAGTTATGGCAGTCATGTTTGCAATGAAATTCTTCTGGGTATATAACAATTTTGTAGAAACAAACTTAAGATTGTTAAACAGTGCTTAGAAAATACCTGAAGATCCTATTCTAGACCAGAGCAAAATACTTGATGCTGGATGTCATTGGACACTCTGGAATGTTCTGCAATAAAAAATGTAGAAAGAAACAGAAATGTTTTTCACCTGGCATGAAAAAAATATGGCTTTAAAAATGGTTTAGAAATAGAGGAAAGGGGAAAGTGCAAGTTGACTTTAGGTAAGTCTGTCTATGTATTAGCAAAGCAAAGGACTCAAATTAATATATCCTGCATGTCAGGACTTAAAACTTGACCCAGCAATTCAAGTGAGGACTACAAGGCAGTTTGACTTCTTCAAAGAGCTAACTCCACTGCATAGCTAACTCAACTTAAACTTTCACTAAAGAGCTAAAACTTTAGTTAATTAAATTCTACTAACTCAAGAATTTAACAAGTTAAATTCTACTAATTCAAGTTGAGAGTGCAAAAGCACTAATTCTGCTAAGAGGAGCCTGAAGTAAGCTATCAGTGATTTCTATTTAAGATTTCAGAAATCTTTCACATATGAAATCCAGGGTCAAATCATATGGTGCTGTAACTCTTTAACAACATCTGCACCAACTAGCTTAAGTTCAACATCATTACTGGTCATTTTTCTCTTAAGTTTGTTTTCTTCTCCTTTAGTCAGCTTCTGTGACACCTTCCCTGTTTCCAAAGGCCAATCCCCTGACAAGAACTTGGTCAGAGTGTAGGATGATTTCCATTATTAATGATATAATATGGCCCAGCATGAGTATGCTGCACAGTTAAGCACTTTTTATGTTACCAAGTAGAGTTGCTACTTACATACAGTCCATTCTCAATATTCAGGCAAGTTTCATACAGAACACACACATTACTCTTGCATGATTTCTTTGTTTTTACATTTTAATCTTCTTCAATAGGGAAAATAAGATGTTTCCAGTCCCATAGAGCAACTTGCAAAATTATATATATATATACGTATGTATGTATGTATGCATGTATGTATGCATGTATGTATGCATGTATGTATAATATTACCACAAAATAAATCAGAGGTGGGAAGTACAAAAAGGGGTAGGTTTGAGCCAGACAAGGCAGGCAAGAAATGGGCTAGAACATGAGGGAAAAAAGACAGATGGGAACTAATTTGTGCAAGACCTTGAAGCAAGGAGTCTGAACTGTACGTGGGAAGCTATAATACAAGAGATTTTTTCCATAAACATTCAAACTGAGGCAATCATATTTAAAAGCCTTAATAAGATATGAATTTGGGTAACACTTTGTCTTTATGAGAAAATTACTCTGGCAATTCAAGACTCTGGACTATTTTTCATATTGTTTTCCCCATCTGTGGAGTCACTAAACAATTATGCCATTATTGTGTGTGAAGCCTCACTTATTAGGAATTACAGCAACACCTGGTTGTACTGACACTAGCTGTGGTTTAGTAATGAAACTTCCTGCAGTTGCTTTAGTAACCACTTCTAGTGAAGGACAGATAGGATTAAACATTCTCTCACTCTTTTGGAAACTCACTAGTCTCTACATTATTAATGCATTAATTTAGTAATAATAATTCTTCATACTTACCAATGTACTGACCTCAGGACCTGGCTTCTGGGTAACATTTGAGAATGTCTTAGTGAATACATACTGGTTTTCCTCTGTGTTTGAGCAGGCTTTTTTTCTCTGTTGCATTTCTAATCAGCATCTGAAGGATACCAAAAGGGTATTTCTCCAGTCCAGGAAAGGCCTCTGGAAAGGCTGCAATGACATTGCCTCTTTCATCCTCAAGGTCATGGATGAGGCAAATAAGCTCTAACTTTGCATATTTCTTGATCTACCACTTCCTAAAGGAGAAGTCAGGATCTAAGCTAACAGATTCTAACAAAGGTTGCCACTGTTAAGGGACAAAACAGCCTATATTGCATACTGTTGCATCTGGAATTTTCCAAAGATCCCTGAAAACTTAGGCACCAAATGTCCCTTGGAATCCCTCAAGAGTGAGACATCGAGCTCCTTGAGTAATGCTTCAGCCAACAAATCCAATTATGCTGAGGTACAGGTGATGTGACTGGAGCTGACTGTTCTCTGACAATGGCTCACGCTGGATGGGGGCAGGAGAGCACAAGGGCAGGATAGCATTAGAAGCCATGTGGCATTCTGTGCTTTGATAGTTGTGCACTGACACTTCTGCAGCTCTCTTACCTCTGGCAGCTTTAGATGCCAGGCTGCAGATAGGCAGCCCAAAGACCTACTGGGGGACAGTCTAAGTGCAGGTCTAAACATGCACCCTTCTGTAGATGTTTGCTTCTTTAGTAGTATAGCTGTACCTGGTACGATTAAGTCCAGGAGTGCTAACACACAGACCTGGATTGGGAAAATTGCCAGGCTTTTGGGATGCTGCCAACGGGCAGCCAACAGGCTCTAGTACAAAAGATAAATGAAGTTTGTCTAAACTCCTATTACCTCTACTCTACCTATTCTTTAGCTAAAAGGTACCTCCTTGAACTGACTGCAATTCTGTCACTCAGTTGCTTGTTAGGTTTGGCATCTTTTGTAAGCACAATAGCAATTCTGAAAGTCTTGGAAGGGTGCAGAGGAGACATCAGGAAAAGCATGCACACCACAGAAGACTGTGCCAAAACAAATGAGTTTATAAAGATCAGTTTGCTGTGTAGTCTATCTGAACATTGTACATGCCATGTCTTTCACCGTATATTCTTCAGACTATAAATAAATCAAATTGACATATATTCACAATCTAGCACCATCTGCTGCATAAAGGAAGAAGGCATTTTAAAAGCAAAGGATCTGTTTGTTTTCTTACATGATACATCTCAATCAACGAAATGTATTCCTTGTTTCAGAAATGTGCAGCTTGACTTTAAATATGACAATTATTTTACAAGAACCATTTGAGAAAATCCTTCTAACTATGGATTCTCATTTTTTATTAGTTTCTGCATTGCACTAAAATTCCTTTATTTCCAAAGCATTAAGTTGAGAGCAAGAAGCAGGAAGGTGTTACCTGAAGTGTGGTGAATCAGACACTCTTTATGGAAGAGATGCATATAATCAGAGATAAGGGTTATGTTTTTTATATAAATTCTTCTCATTTAAGATAAAAATTGAATGTAATATTTGAGACAATTATCTGCATCATTGTGAATGGTTTTATTTTGCTAATTACATTTTTTCAACTGTTTTATATATCCCCTTACAACAGGTTTGGGGTTTTTTTCATTAGTTATGACAAAAGCATGAGACATTATTCCAAACAAATTTCATTCAGGAACAAAAGTTATACATTTCTTTCCTATTTATTCCTTTATTTAAAAAAAAATATGTATCCCTCTGAAATTCTAAGGTTCTCTATCTATTTTTAAATGTTTAGAAGATCATGGCAAAGCATAGAGACATATTCTAAAATTTATACAGGCTACCTCAAGAAATTAAGCTTAATCAACTTTGTTGCCCCACACGAAACTAAAATTAACTCATTCAGGAACCTAACTCACCTTCATTTCTTCAATAATTAAGCTGCCTTTTTTGATGTTAGCATACAATGTTACAGAATCACTGAAATAATTTAATATAACAAACTTGTTTACAGTTTATATCTCTCAGACTAAAGCAGTGAAAAATTGTTTTGCTTCCTCCCTCTGCTTTGTCCAAAAGGCATTATTTTTAGCTAGCTGGCTGTCAGCAACACAAAACAAAGGGATGTTAAATCAAGTTTTTGCTTTATAAACAGAAAGAGGAAAAAATAGACCACAAAATTTCAGTGTTTTGTTGCAGTGAATTCTAGCCTGCGAAAAGCTGAAGTAGTTTTCCTTATGGGCACTGACAAAGACAAGTGTCACTGTGGCCCACAGGGCACTGTGAGCTGCAACCAGAATCCTGCCTGAACTCAGACCAGAGGCTGAAGGTCCCCACAGTCCCTTGTTTCTATCAAAAAATGTCAGTTTTGCTTGTTTCTACAAGGAGGGAGGGGCTCTCTGCAGAAGGAACAAGCACAAACTGGAGGCCGACCATCAGCTGTGCAGCAACTCCAACACAATTCTAAGCTGTTGCTTAGCTGCAAATGTGCATTCCCAACTGGACTCTTCAGCCCTGTGCTGTAGCTAGCAGGATCTCTGGTGGAGTACCTCTGGACACCCCAGAACGCTCAGCCTCTTTGATTTTTTAAGAAGTATACTAAAAAATACACTGTCCGCTTTTTCGGTTATTTCTTTTGGTCAGCTACTGCATAGCCTAGACTATTGAAAAATAGTTAAGTGCAAGTCTTACACAGAAAAATAAGATTCAGAGCTGAACCATATTTTTAGTCCTCCAATTTTCCGAATAGAACCACAAAAAAAAAAATTGTACATGCTGTAAGAACCAGTCGTATGCTCCAAAGCTAAAATACATGCCTCCGCTGCTCTGACTCACTAACAGGTTTTAAAAACTACAAAGGAGTATAAAGACTTCACCTCTTCCCATTCTTCCTAAAGTTGTCTCGTTGCAACTGCTCGTTGCTTTCATTGCTTTCATCAGCAATTAAACTAAAATGATACAAAGAGCTGAAGAGTGATGATTTTTTCCTTAGCACTCTGAACCTCACTTTACTGATGTTCTTTTTAAATCACACTCACTCCATTCCAGATCAGGACTTCAAATTACCTGCTACTAAACCAGTCTCGTCAGAAGCAAGCAGTCTACCATTTCTAAAAAAGGCTATAGATGCAAACCCTTTCATTACCCTTGAAAAAAGATAATACATTCCAGAAGAGATGAAAAAAATCAAAATTTAAACATCAAAAAGCCACACTCATATGCAAATCTACATATAAAGCATATGAACTTTGCTCATAGCTTTCCATAACATTTCAGAATATCAGCTCTAAACATAGATGAATATAACCTCACGTCTAGTGATCTGTTTCTTCAGCTACAGCTTTTTTCAGTTGTTAAGAAACTTTCTCCTGTTTCTCGTAAAATACAAGTTTATAGCGTTACACATGCTGTAGGGAAGCATTCCTCATTGGATTGACTTTGAATATACCTGAAAGCATTTTTGTTGCTTATAGATTTTATCTGATATGGTCCAATGAACTCCAGTGAGCTTGAACATGACCTTGACATGTTGAACTTTACCTTCAGGTGAAAATTCAGAAAGTAACTGCTCACAGTCAAGTGCAGAATTGCTCTTTTCAGACAGAATTCTTGATCTTCATCATTCCCTGACCTGAAGCCAAGGGCAGTTAGATTTTTTTCCCATCCTCATGTCTCCCTGGTACATAGGAAGTATTAATCCAACCCTTGCTGCTCACTTCATCAGATGCAGGTATGGGGAAATAATTCTTTTTTATATTGTAAGTACAGCTTACAAACACATCTTACAAACACAGTGACTATTTTGAAATGTACTTCCAAGCATATAACTTCTAGTGAAAAAAAGAATATTCCCTGGAAATATTTTCAGCGTGAATGTACCCAAACAAACTCATAGGTTTTTCTGAATCAATAAATCATTTCTTTGCAACACCAGAGTTGCAGCCATAGAAAGGGACCCTTAAAAACACACGTTTTCATACCTACAGAAGAGCTTTCTGATCAGATCATGTGTGTGCATGTGTGTGGATTTAAAATATGAGTTTAATACAAAAATCTTTGAAATTATATTCCTCTAAGTTTATAGAGCCATTTCCTTGTTTAAAGTGATCAAGCCCTCCCTGAGCATTATACTATCAACCAGTTCAAAATCTAAACTCATTTGCATTACAGCAGACTACACTTATCCCACTAACATGTTAAAGAGCCTGGCAGATTTTAAATCAGTCCCACTAACTTCACTGGGGAGAGCAGGTGTTCAATACCTTTGCAAAATCAGGTAATTTTAGGGGTTGTTTAAAGCTGTAAATTCAAGACTATGTGCAAACCCATTTAGCAAGTTTAGAGTAAGACCTAGACCTCTGGTCTGTGAGACCCCGCCCTAGAGCTTGGTCATTCACAGCACCATTCGCCTCCCATGTGCATCCTCAGGCAACGGATAAAACAGAAATTACAGCATTAACTAGTAAGATATATGACAGAGATTTGTGCCCAAACCAAGTTTGGTTGAAAACCAAAATTACCTTCAAGATCCTTACAATCTACTTCTTGGCAATTCTTTGCACCCCTGCCAGATGCATCCAGACTTCTTGACGGTGATTCTATAAAAAGGCTAATACAGGGCACGTCAATAATCATCAAAACTGCTTCCCAAATTTAACAAATGGGTTGTTACTGAAATCAATTTCTTTTACAAGAATAGCTGAGGCTGAGTGTGAATCTTTGGAAACTGAAAGACCAGTTTGCAAAATGCCTAGACTAGATTCTAATAACATCCAAAAGCCACCTCAATTTATTCATTTTTCTTGGCTCTTGACTTCCAACAAGCAAATAATGTTCTATTCTTCACTCACAAAATGCAGCCTTCATTATTCCCTGCCTTCAACTTGACTCAAAAAACCTGAGTCCTCCCATAGAAAATAAAATAGAGAAATCTTGTCATTTAATGTCTATGGCCCTTGACCAAACAAGCATCTCAATGAGTAATATTTTAAAGGAGTTAATCTTTCTTCAGCACCATTCTTTCTACCTACGCTTTCCTCATTTTTTCCTGTAAATGTGGTCAATTATTTTCTCCTTTATTATAAAAATGCAGAGGACATACCTGCTTTACTGCAGCTATCAATAATTACAAATTTAGAAGGTAAAACCTGTGGGTTTGTTTTTGTTTTTTCCATAGCTTCAAATGGTAGCCAGCCAGAAGCAATGGTAGACCTAGAGACGCTAAGAACACAAAATCCAGCGGATATTGTACCCAGGCTGGCTCTGCCATCAGCTCCGCACCTACCCTGAGACCTGAAGTTTTCTCCCCTCCCTCCAGACCCAAATTTGCCCGCGGGGAAGCCGAATGGAGGGGGAAGCGCTATGAGCGGCACATGGCTTAATGAGCCCAGGAGCCGCAATCCGCCATGCCGCGGGCCCACGGGGGCCGCCCCCCGCAGCCCCGGGACGCTCCCGACCCCTCCCGCCGGTGCCCGACGCGGCGCCCGCACCGCCCTCAGCGGAACGGCCAATGGGAGCGCGGGCCGCCGCGGGGCTCAGCCAATCAGCGCCCGCGCTGGCAGCGCGGGCCGGGGCTGAGGGAGGGAGCGGCGGCGGCGGCGCCCGGGACCCTCAGCCCGTCCCACGGGAGCGGGAGAGCAGCGGCAGCCGGAGCCGGAGCCCTGAGCCCGCGGGGCTCTTCGGACCATCCCGAGGCCCATCTGAGCTCCATCCCGAGGAGCAAAGGGCCCGCCGGAATGCGGGGCTGCGGCTGCTGACCCGCCTGAAACGCTGCTTTCTCTGGCCCTGGTTGCGTCCCGGGCTTCCGACACCGCCCGGATCACTGAGGTTTCGGGAGAGCATTGTCGCCTCATCCCTGGCCTGGCAGGGACAATAAAACAAAATAAATCAGAATTGAACCAAATAGCCCCAAATGTGGTAACATTTCATAAAATAAAATTTAACACGGGAGAAAAGGAAAAAAATAACACCAAGCGGGCAGCGCTTCTCACGAGGGGCTGTCGGAGCGCAGCGCACGGGCCGGAGGCCGCCCGGGGAGGCGGGAGCCCCGGCGGGCCGGTGCATCCCGGGCCGGACACCGGGGCTCGCCCGAGCGCCCGCGCTGCAGGGTGCGACTCCGCTAGGAGCGTCGCAGGAATGGGGCCATAAAAGTGAATGTGGCAAAATATCTCCCCGTGTCTCCGCCTGAACTTTGTATTTCGATTTAGCCGCTGAATAGCAATTATTAAAAAAAAAAAAAAAAAAAAAAAAAAAAAAAAAAAAACAACCAACCAGATAAACCATATGCTGGGGGTTTTTTTCTTTTTGTTTTTTTTCTTTTTTTTTTTTCCCTTGACTTTGATTATTTGAGGTTGGTTACATTTAGTTCGGGTTTGGGGTTTTTTCTTTAAGACTGATTATTATATATACAGACTATTAATTCACACAAATTGACTCTCTGGAGTACTCTTTTTCCTTTCCTTTCCTTTCCTTTCCTTTCCTTTCCTTTCCTTTCCTTTCCTTTCCTTTCCTTTCCTTTCCTTTCCTTTCCTTTCCTTTCCTTTCCTTTCCTTTCCTTTCCTTTCCTTTCCTTTCCTTTCCTCTGAGGGTGGCTCGAGTATTATGATTTGATGGAACACCTCTACTAAAACTCGCAAACTCTACAGACATGAAAATATTTCCCGTATCACAGTTGAATTATTATACCCTTTCCTCAACCTCTCAGCACACATGATGCGTCCCTACCCGGCGGCAGCTCCACGGTGGGTGACTTCCTTTGGGAAAGCAGCAGACAAATATATTGAAATAAAGAACTGGCAGGAAATATTCCAGGTCCTGCTGACGGTGCTATAAATGACAACAGGATTTTCGACTCCGCCAACAGACGAAAAGATCTCCCTCTTTGCAGAGGGGGGACCATTTGTTTCATGTCAGAAAGACAACTTGCGTATTGGGATAAAATGAATCAAGTAAGTGGGCGCACAAGCCCAAATAACGGGGGGAAAAAGAGAAAACAAAAACATACAAAACCAAAAAAACGCTACAGCGTAAAACCTTTAAAATAAATTCAATGGCATTTGAATTCCCGCTTCCTATTGCTGTCAAGCACGGTATAGTCTTAAATGAGAAAACGAAGGATCAGATTTGTATGTGAAATTCTCACAGTTTGTTTGTATTTTACATTGCATCGCCTACACCCCGGACTGAAACAGCGCTCAATCCTGAAAACTCACGGTCTTCTAAGTGTATCGAACAATCAAAGAGATTTGCCGTCTGCTTCAGAGTTGTGGGCTACGCCAAACCGAAAAGCGGGGTTCCCTCCTGACCCTGCCTGCCCGAAGGCACACGGAAAGCCCCAGCTCGGACCTGAGCGGGCAGACCCGCACAGCTGGCAGGTCACATCTGGCGGGTCACTGTCGGCAGTGTTGCATCCTTTCGCCTGGTGAGTTGGAGGAGCTGCCAGGGGAAAGAGATAATTTTCTGACTCTCTCTCTCTCTTTTTTTTTTTTTTTTTTTTAAGTTGAACTCGTTTCAGGTTTTTCATACCAAGGAATAAGAAGATTCTTCCCTCAAATAAAAGTAACAACGGTTCTAAAGAAGAGGGTTTGCAAAAGTGGCACGTTTGACAGATTGCAAACAGGTAAAACCAGACTAATAATATTCAGCCTTTAACAGCTCTGCCCTCGCCCTGTGCAAGACAAAGTAACAAAAAATATTTCAAAAATCCTAGGCATAGAGAAGAACGAATTTGATTCGCGATTTTTGCCATTTGGTTTTGCTAAGTGAGAGAAGGAAAATGCTCCGGCGTCATATTCAGGGCAAATCGTTTAGAGCTTGACCCAAAGACGCTGTATACAGATGGACCTGAGCTTCCTATCATCAGAAGCATTGTGAAGAAACACGAGATCCTGCTGACAGCACTTCAACGAACAACTAGGCAAACAGTAGTTTGTCAGTAACTTTATTTCTTTTTTTAAAAAATCGCATGACAAACTGGAACCAAGACCAAAATACTGTATCCACTGTACATCGTTCATTAGAAAACAAACATACACCACATTTGTATTCTACCAAACAGAGAGTGTATTTCCTTTAAAATTATATAGTGCGTGCTTTTAGAGTCATGCTTTTTAATATTTATTTTACATTTGTTACTCAAATATCATCTGCCATAAATAATTGCAACTTGATCAAATGGTGCACCTGTTATGCGAATCTCTACCATGCTGCAAGAGTGGCTTTTTGTTGCCTGTTTTTTTCTGTCTTTCCAAAAAGCTGTTGGTATTGCTTTATTAGGACCCGAGCAAGCACAGGTGAGGTGTCAAATAAAGTGTACAGGTGCCAGAGGCGCTTGCAGACCCGGGTCTGCTGCTGAGCCCCACGGCTCAGACCGCTGGAACGAACGATGTGAGAGCGCATAGAAAAAAAAAATCATTTCCAAAAGGCACAATTTTCTCGACACAAAGGTACAATAAAAATATATGGCCACTGAAATGCGGGCGCCTCTCGGGATGCGGTGCCTGTCCAGCGGGATCCCGGGCCCGCCAGGGTTTCGCCCTCCCGCCCCTGTTCCGGCACCGCAGCTGCAGCGCCGGGGGCGACGCAGTGGAGGGAACCCGGGGACGCCCGCGCACCCCTGCCCGCCCCGCCGGCGGCTCTGCCCGCCAGCCCGCGCTCCTCCGCGACACGGCCTCCCGTGGGACCGCCCCGCCAGCCCAGAGTGTATAGGGAGGGGGGGCTGCAGCGCTGCCCTCACCCCCGCCCCGCCCCGGCCGCCTCCCGCATCACTGCTCGCGGTGCCGGCTGCCGCTCTCCTGGTCGCTCTGGTCGTCGGTGAAGCAGACGTCCACGTCGCTCTCGTTGTCAGTCTTTTGCTCCTGCTCGGGCTGCGCGTAGCCAGAGTCACTCTTGTCCTCGGCCGCCTTGCCGAGGCTCTGCCCCGGGTGCCGGGATTTGACGTGCCGCTCCAGGTCGCGGCGCCGCACCAGCACCTTGCCGCAGTACTCGCAGCGGTAGGGCGTGTTGCCCTCGGCGTGCAGGCGGATGTGTTTGTTGAGGTTGCTGGGGTCCCCGAAGGGCCGCAGGCAGACCTTGCACTTAAGCGGCTTGTAGCCGGTGTGAGTCCGCATGTGGATTTTCAGCCCGTACTTGCGGGAGTACAGCTTCCCGCAGTACAGGCACAGGTGCCCGGTCTTGGGTTTCCCTCCGGCCGCCCCGGCCGCCCCCGCCGGCAGCGTTTCCAGCCTCCCGCGGCCCTTCTCGGCCGCCAGCTCGGAGAGCTGCTGCGTGTGCATGGCGATCTCCCGGTCGATGCTGGCCAGCGAGCCCAGCTCTGCGGCGTGCAGACCGGCCGCCGGCCCCGCGAAGTACGACACCGATTCAGGGTATTTGAGGAGGCCGCCGAGGTGCAGCTTCAGCGGGTAGTAGGGCGCGGCCCCGTAGAGCAGCTCCCCGTTGTAGACGGTGAGCGGCATCACCGGCAGCCCGCACTCCCCCGCGTACGCCTTCAGCCCCTCGAAGGGCGGCAGCGCGAAGCGCTCCAGGGCCCCGCCGGGCAGCGGCGGGTATCGGGCGGGCGGCAGCGCGGCCGCGGGCAGCCCCCGCTCCACCTGCCGGAAGGCCGAGGCCTCCTCCAGCGGGGACAGCAGCGGGAAGGCGCGCAGCCCGCCGCCGCAAGCCAGCCCCGCCGCCGCTGCCTGCGGGGCGGCCTCACCCGGCAGCGTTCCGCACTTGGGCGGCGCCTCGGCGGCGGCACGTCCCGCCTTCAGTCCCCCCAGCAGTTTGGAGAAGCCGAGGGCGGCGGCGCCCCGCGCCTCTTCCCGCAGCGACCCGGCGGGGCGGAAGGCCGAGCGCGCCCCGGGGCACAGCGCCAGCCCGTTGCCTCCCGCCGGCCCCAGCAGCGGCCCCGGCCCGCGGGCGGCCCCCACGCTCATGTCCAGGGCGCGCTCCTGCTCCTCCTTGCCCGCCGCCCGCTTGGGCAGCGCCGGCTTGGCGAGCGGCGGGGAGGCGGCGACGGCCTCCCTCTTGACGGCCTCCCGAGGGCCACAGCCGGGCGGCGGGTGGCCGCGCAGCGAGGCGGCCGGCAGCTCCTTGGGGGGCAGGCCGAAGGCTGTGGCAGCGGGACGGCCGTGGTCGTGATGGAGGAAGGGCCGGCCGTGGCTCAGAGCGCAGTGGAAGTGGACGTGGGCCTTGAGGCTGTTGGGGTACTTGAAGGTCCTCCAGCAGTACCAGCAGATGTACCGCTCCTCCCCTGCGGAGGCAAGCGGAGGGACCCGTCAGCGGCCGCCGCGCATCCCCGCGCATCCCCGCGCATCCCCGCTCTCCCTCCGCCTCGTCCCGCCCCCGCCGCGCTGAGCCGCGGAGCGGTGCGGGCGCTGCGCCGTCCGGGCTGAGCTCCCGCGAGCGGGGCGCCGTAGGGCCGGGGGGAGCAGCTGCTGCCGCGAGTCGTCTGTCGGAGGGCCCATCTGTTGGCGTTTGCAGAGGAGGTAGCGTATGTCAGGGAGTCGGCTGCACCGAACAAAGGCCAATCTAATGATCGTGAGCCCCTCATTACGCGGCGAGACAATATCCGATATGTATGGGCCATATGTAATCGTTCCCTTTCAAAGGACAATGCCCTTTGTGCCCCGTCCCATTTCGACTTCTCTCAAGCGGAACAGACCTCGGTGGCCGCGGCTGTGGTGGCTGCCCGACACCGCAGAGGCTCAGACTCCGCTTTCCCCCTCCTGGCCTTGCTTGCCAGGAGGGTACTCCCAAGGAGGAGCATCTCCCCAGCCCCCACGGTGAAACGCCACCTCTGTGGCCACCTGTCTGTCTAGGAATCTTTTCCTTCCTTCCTTCCTTCCTTCCTTCCTTCCTTCCTTCCTTCCTTCCTTCCTTCCTTCCTTCCTTCCTTCCTTCCTTCCTTCCTTCCTTCCTTCCTTCCTTCCTTCCTTCCTTCCTTCCTTCCTTCCTTCCTATTTCCACTTTTCCCTTTCCTTTCAGCTCCCTTTTTCCTTCTGCTCTTCCTTCTCGCCTCTCCTTTCTTCTCTTTTTCTGTCTCTTTGTACCGATCTCTCTCTCTCTCGTTTCTCCCAGCCACCATACTACGCTGATAAGCCCCTGAATTTCCCTTTCGGCTCTTGCCCGCCCTGACCGTCCCCAGCTGACCCTCACCCTGCAGTTTAACGCACTGAAACACCTAAGGTGAGGCCAAGCGCCGCACGGAAATGAGAGCCCGCTCCAGGCCTGGCGGCAGCTCCTCACGTTTCAGGGAATCCCGTGGGGGATGACGGGGGTGAGACCTTGCATCGTGCCCCGAGTCTGTCGGGGCGCCCAGGGACGACGGCTCGCCGGGGTGGATGCGATGGCCGTGACCAGCCTCCTGGGACGGCTTGTGACAGGGATCAGTCGATGTCCTCTGCGGGAGGGAAAAGGAATCTCCGCTCTCCATGGGAAGTTTCTGCGCGGGCTCGCGTGGAAGCATCGCTCGCTGTTGCGTGTATCTCGCCGACTGCGTCCTCGCTGCCGTGCGCAGCCTTTCCTCGCTAGCCGCGGAGAGGCGGTCCCTGGATCTGCAGCATCGTGAAGGCATTGGACGATGGTTTTCGCCCCGTCGAGGAGGGAGAGAGACGGGATTGTGCCTGCCCGGGCCCCGGAGAGGCAGCGGCCACGGGGCGGGGGAGAACTACGGTGGCAATCCCACTGCCGTGCATCGGAAAACAGGTAAAGGAGGGGTACGGATGGAAAGGATTATGGACACGGAGCGCCGCGGACTGCCTTCCGCTGTCTTCGTTCGCCTGTGCAGGTCTCTTCAGCGGCGCGGCTCGGCCCTGGTATCCTCAGCAAAAGATGGTCGGGATCGGCTGCCGACCGCCACCGAGCCCGGCCCGGCGCTTCCCCGGCTCAGCTCCAGTTCAACAAGAATGGCCCGAGAAAAAAAAAAAAAAAAAAAAAAAAACAACCCAAAAAAAAAAAAAAAACCACCCCCCCACCAAAAAACACCTTTCTCACCACGGTGACCCAAATTAAAGGGGTCAAACACGGAAGAATTCCAAATTTTTGGTTTGGTTTGGTTTTTTCGTTTTGCATTAAAAAAAAAAAATCTCCGAATTTCTTTCGCTGTTTTTTCAGTTGGTGGGAGTTTGGGAGTTTAGTTTGATTTTTCGGCTTTTTTTCTTTTTTCAGCATACCATCATTTTACAAGAAGGGCACTTCAGCATGCTGATACACTTTTTCTGAGTCTGTATTAGTCAGTCCGGAAACTGTAGGGCCGAAGATACAGCAGATCCGTAGGGTCACTTTGCAAATCAGCCTTGCTTCGACGGGGCGAGAAAGATGCCGCACGCTGGGAGCCTCTTGCACCCCTGAGCTCTCTTTCGTTTTTCCCCCGAGTAGCGCTGGTACCCGTCCGCAGCAAGGGCTGCTGGAGTGGGGCACAACCCAGCATCGTGTCCTCCTTGCTACCGAAACTTCGCCAGGCTTCTGGGGGCGGTGACCCTCGGCAGATCCATGGCCTCACTGCCCTTCGACGTGGCGGGGACAGAGACGTAACCAGAAGTTTCTTTTCGGGTGTAGTTTTCCCACAAGGAGGGTTTGGGGCTCTTGCACATGGCCCGAGTGGATGAGATACAATAGCCAGAGCCCGGCTTTCCCGCAGCCGTCCCTTCAGGCCGGTCCCTGGTCACCTTGAGGAGCGGCCAGCCGTGACGGGGAGGGAGGGGGCAGCCCCTGCCCGGATCGTGCACTCGCTCCCTTCCTGGGGACACTGCCGAGCTGAAGGATCTTCTGCGTCAAGCTGGAGCGGCTGGGGTTCTCTCACCTCCGGCGGAGCGGGCTCAGCCCGAGGGGAATGCCCACAGGCGGCTGCCGCCAGCGACGCCCCAGGGAGCGTCCGGACCCAGGACCAGCGGGAGGGGGTGGCCGCCGCCAGAGAAGCCCGACGAGTGAACGCTGCTGAAGTGTTTCGTCTTTTTTCCCCCTCTCCTTTTTTTAGTGTGCTGCCACCTTATCATTTTGTTAACACGGGTGTAATTCCAGCCAGGAGTAAGTTTGCGGATTGAAACAAGCCGTCCCAGATGGATGTCTTCCCCCTCCCAACATCTTTGGATATCCTGATCGCAGTGTGATTTGACACCGACTTCACCTTTTACCTAATGTATTCTAATTTACAGGCCCTGCCCAGTACTGCCCAGTTTTGGCTTGACTATGTGAATCTACCCGCAAGAGAACCTGAAAAGAGTCTGAAACTCTGAGCACGGAAGGTAAACCCGACGTGTTTAGACACTATTGAGCCAGTTTGCTGTCTCGCATACCAACTATAGCGATGTTTCACAGAAACCCCATTTGCCTATCAAAGAATCATTAAATCGGGCCGGTGACGGAACAACGCGACGCACGGGGGCCTTTCCATACGCTACCGAGTTAATAGATCACCCTTTAAATGCAAGCAGATGGAGTCTTAGTTTAAAGGGTGGTAGGTTAAATTCACGGCAGCTGTACTGGCATTTATTTTTCTGAGGGACCAGGTTTGCCTGCCGCAGTTTGAGTTCCCGTCAAAGGTGTCAGTTAAAGAGCGTTTGTTTGGTTTCACTTAATTTGGTTGCTCTGAAATGAGTGCCCGCATCTGTACCTTTCTCGTCGTGCGTCGGCGTGGCCGTGACGGGGATGTCAAACCACTGCGCCAGAGGGTTGGAGTACCAGACGGTGAGCTCCTCTCCTGGCTGGACATCTCGCAGCGCCCGGTAGAAAATCTGGAGAGGAAAGAAAGAAAACTTCTTCAGGAGGCTTGAGAGGGGAGGCAAGTGGCGGAGAGAGGTGCCATGCCAGCCCGGAGCCGCGAGTGGGGTACCTGTCCTCCTGGCAGATCCGCAACAGCCTCCAGTGTCTGCTCTTGGGAGTTTCGGGCAGCTCGGATTAACCCTATCCACTCCAGAGCTGAGCTCCCGGCTTCATCCACTAATTCCCCTCTGACCATCCGCACCTGGAAAACAGGCGGCACTGCTGTCATTTTCACGTGAAACGAAACAACAAAGAGAGCAAAAAGCTTACCCATCCCGCTGCCTGCCCGCTCTGCCTGGCCCGTCCAGCTGCTTCCCCACACTAGGCAGGGGGCTGAGCATCGCAGCTGAAAGCAGCGGCCAGAGCATGTCCTTTTGCCGCCCGTTTGACGCTTCCATCCTCTCCCACCTCTGGGTAGGACGTTCCCCGGCCCGCAGGTGCCTTGGAGAGATGCGGCTGCCCTAGCGGGGTTTGCAGCTCTGCAGGGTAAGGATGGAAGAGCCCGTGCCCGACGAGGGGAAACGGGATTTTTCCCTTGGGTCGCATTGATCCAAACGCACCTTGTCCAGTCGCAGCTGTTACATTTCGCTTAACGTTATATTAAATGCCCAGGTACGATTTTTATTTTT
The DNA here is from genome assembly GCA_017589585.1 of Phylloscopus whistleri. Taxonomy (NCBI): domain Eukaryota; kingdom Metazoa; phylum Chordata; class Aves; order Passeriformes; family Phylloscopidae; genus Phylloscopus; species Phylloscopus whistleri. The sequence continues at coordinate 3,221,260 of JADMLD010001389.1, read as the reverse complement.
TTTTTTTTAAGAGTTTGTGCAATCTCTGAGCCCTTGCAAAACCATTGCGACATGTAGGACTTGTCGGGAGATGGCGAGGGGGGAAGGGGAGAACGTTCTGCTTAGCTACAAAGTCCCTGTAGCCCCATACTTCATAATCTGCTTGCCCATACAAAGAGAAAATGAAGTGCCCATTCCCTGAATGACCGTGCAATAAAAGTCATCGGAACAAAGCAGTCTAAAGCGAGAAACCAAGGGAGCCAGATGAGAAATAAATTTGAGTGGGCTGGCAGAGCGTTTAAAAACAATTAAAGTGCATTAAAAATCAGAGCGGAACGCGTGAGCCGCGGCTGCCCGGGGGGCGAAAGGAGGGGTCTCATCCGTAGCCCCCTGAAGAGCCTCATGGACGGGGCGAGAGCCCCTCACCACCTCCTCCTCGCACCTTCGCTCGGACACGGGCTGACCCCAAAGCCGGTAGCCGGGTGCCCGTCATCCCTCCCGCTCCGGCTGCGCGGGGTGTTTGCAGCTCCGGGGGGGAAGGTCCCCCCCAGGCTCGGGGGGGAGGTCGAGCTGGGCTGGGCTGCCCCGACACCTGCGACCTGCACCCCGACGCCGTCTCCGCGGTAGCCCCGGCCCTCTCGCCCCACGCTCCCTTCAGGCCCAAGCCAAAGGACTCGCGGCCGGGAGGAGGGACTGGGGACACGAACCCGAGCCAAACGCAGAAAAAATTCGGTGCATCTGCCTCTGCCCTGCTCCCTCCCGGGACGAAACCCGAGGGCTCTGACAGCCTCATGCCCCCGCCTCGCCGGGGCTCCAGGAGCCAGGAGCCGGCCGTGGCACGTCCTGGCTCTACCAGGGAAAGGGGCGATGCCCCAGTGAGCGGAGCCCCGGGTGGCGGGGGCTGGGTGGCGGGACCAGGGCCCTCCGACACCGGGCACAGGGCTCAGGCGACGCTTCCAGCACATCTATGTCCAAGGCAGGGGCGCGTCCGCTCCTCCGGGAGAGCCCCGGTGTCCTCTGGCCTCGCCCCGGAGGCCGGCCGGGCTGGGGGCCCCGGCGCTGGGGAGGAGGGGGAGAGGGCACGCGTGGGTAGGCTTTCCTGGCAAAACCACGGGGAGACATCTCAGGACGTTCTGGAAATGCTTCCCTTTGCTTTCCTGGCTCGCTCTAAGAAGGGAGGATCGAAGAGAGACGGGGGAAGATCAGCCTCTTCTCCCAAAGCCGGCTTCCCCCGAGTCAACGAATAATCAAGGTCCAGCGGTGCAGGAGAGACCGTAGGAAAATACCTTTTTTTTGGGTCCTGGCTCCTTGCGGTCTGACAGGTACTTGCCCAGTTTGAAGGTGCCCGGCACAGGACCCAGGCGCAGCCCAGCCGGGATGCAGCTCTCCGCGCTGACGCTGATGGCCGGAGCCCTGCTGGTTTGCATCGCTGCCGCTGGGTGTGAGCGCTCGGGAACCCCAACTACTTAAGGGGGCCGGAGTGACAGCGGCAGGCGGCGGGAGGATGAGCACAGGCGTATCTCCGCCCGCAGAGTGACGCGGCGCTGTGGGGACGCCGGCTTTTCAACGGGAGCAGGAGGGGTACCCCTTGGCAGGGGGATGCTCTGGGGCGCAGAGTTTGGTGAGAGAGTTTGGCTCCTCGAGCAGCTGCGGAGTCCCATCCAAGAGGGTCACATGGAGCCTTTCCCTAACCCTCCTGCATAATCAGGCGGAGTGAATGGCTGGCAGACAATGGGCCAGGCGACCTTCCCATTCCTAAAAATCCAATTTGTCAAGGGCAAAGAAAAGGCGCTGGTGAATCAAAGGTCTGGAGGGACCATTAATCCTCAGCATGGGGTATTGTCCCCGAGACAGTTACGATATTTTAAGTGACAAATCCACTGTATAATTTCTCCATAAATTTTACTTCCTTTTATTGTTCCTCGACAAACCAGTTTTGGAAAATAAGTGACTATTTTAAGTCTACTTGGCTGAGCCTTTTGAGGTTTAATATACTTCAAAGATTTTTAATTCTCTTCCCTTGGCTTTATTGTAAAGGAGATTAAACAAAGAGATGGGGAATGTTTTGAGGACTTGTTAACTTCTATTGATTCCCGGCGTGTGCCATACAGAAATTGGGCAGGTACTTGATGGGAAAACACCAGAAAATACCTACACTTTTTTTTTTTTTTTTTTAAGAACCACCATATTACCATTTCAGTGGTTTGGTTTCAGGCCAGTAATCTGTTTCAGAAGAGCTTTGATCCTTAAGGAGGATGAATAGCACAAAATATGAGCCGCCTTAGCCCCTGTAAAACACAAACCGCTGCACCTGCGAGTGATGGGGAAGCCGTGTCTGTAGTTCGTGCGATTAAGAAATAGAGACAGGAGGAAATAGAGACATACAGCCACCAGGAAACAAGCAGGCACGGCCACCAGATAACAGAGATCTAGCAAACAGTGTGCATCTGGATTCCTCTAATACGTCCACAAGTTCCTCGCCCACACGCAAAATCTCTTGCACCGCAACTGCTTTAGGAGGAGGAACCAGCAAAAAGCAAATGTAAATAAAGCCAGAACGAAGACATTCGATCAGAGTGTGCACCGATGTCCCTCCTCTTCGCACAAATATTTTAATTAAGATACAATGAAGTGCTAGGATTAAGTCATCTTGTAATTCAGGCTGGATAAATGTCCCAGGAATTTTCCAGGAGCTGAAAAGGAAAGGTGTGCAGCTTTTTTCTTAAGTGCATGCAACAGTTCAGATGTGCCTGTCAGACCAAAAAGAACACTAACAAATTCAATTTTCCACTTTCGCTTTTATACTCCTGTCTAATTCCCGCTGGTGGGTTTTCTATGCTGCATGCCTCATAACACTCCAAAAAGAAGATTTCTAAACCTTTCTCCTTTGGAGAAGTTGCAAAGTTGCAGATGAGATTTTATCCACTGATAAAATTTTATTTCAGAAACAATCGCAGATATGAAGCTTTTCTTTCTCTCTCTCTCTCTCTTTTTTTTTTTTTTTATTTTTTTATTTCCCGTGGCATTTTTGTAATATTCATCCCTAATAAATTTCCAAAGGAAAGGCAAAAAGCCACGCTTAGAAGTACATCTGCCGACAGACGCCAGGTAAATGAGCGAGCTCTTCTCAAGTAACCCACTTTCTGCAAGGTAAACCTTGGCACGTCGCTTTCGATGTGACTGTATGTGGGAGCTTTACTCTGGATTTGTTTGCTGCCGTCACGAGTGGCACCGTGAGAGCAAAGGCCACAGGACGGACGCGCACTGGGTACGGGAGCGATTTTGAACCGGCACCTCTCACCAGCTGGCGGTGGCAAAAATCATCTTTCCCCTCTCCCTGCCCGTCGCCGCGCCGGAAAGCCGTGAGAGCTCAGCCTGGCAAGTCACCGCGGCTGCTGCGATGATCTTTGCCCACGCTGGCCGCCGTTCGCCAGGCGCTGCCAGCCCGCCCGGTGCCGGCCCACCGCCTTCCTTCCCGCGGCACCGGCGGCGCTGCCACGGCCGGGGCCAGCCCTGGAGCGCCAGCGCCTCTGCGGGAGCGGCGGGAGCGCGGGGCTGCTCGGTGCGGCCCGCTCCGCCCCGGGCGCTGCCCGCGGACGGGCGGCACCGGGAAGGGACGGGGACGAGGTCGGGACGGGGCGCTGCCACCGCCCGCTCCGGGCGCTGCCGGCCGGCACTGTGTCCGCGTAGGCTGCGAATGTATTTTTAGCCGTGGTCCGTGTCGGTGCGCAGGCGAGATAAACGCCGCGCCTGCCCCACCCCGCGCCTTCCCCCCGCAGCATCAGCGACCATCGATCGCAGCTCTCCGGGGTGCAACGCCAGCGACTGTCCCGGGAGCAGGGGTGGGTTCGTTTGCGCTTCGGCAGGGCTGGGAAGAGGAGGGGGGAGAGGATGTGGGGAACTGAAGATGACCCCTTTGATCCGCGGCATGAATGGGGGAAAAAGGATAAACAAGAAGTTGAGAGCAATAAATTTAAGCCATGAACATGTCCCTGTAACCTCTGGCCTGGCCACTCGAGGATGAGACCGGCTTGAAATTCCGAGAGCCGCAGAGGTAGAGAGAGGGCCTTTAAGGCGACCAAGGTACCCTACTGCTCCGCCTCGGGAGCCGCTCCCTCCCAGGCCTTAATGAGTCAAAAAGCGTGAACGACACGCGAACAATTTTATCAATAGGACCATGTAAAGGCCGACTGTGAGGAAAGTTATTTATTAATATAGCCGATTGTGGCTGGTTCCCATCCACTCAGAAAAGAAAAGCCCTTGCTCTGGAAGCATTCACACCAGTTCTCCAATTTTTATTCTGTCCTGTGGCTCAAAGTTGAAGTTCCCCAAGTGAAATAAATTGTCCACAAAAGAGGAAAGGAACCACATTTTCTTTTATTTCTCCTTCCCTAAAAAGGAAGGGTGAAACCGATCTAATGTGCCCACTGGAGCAAGATGCAGCATGAAAGGCCGGGTGTTAAAAGTAAAAGCAGCCTTTGGAGCAAATGGGATGGAAAATTAAATGAAATTAAATAGCTTGAACGACCGTATTGTCCCTTATTAAAAAGACACATTAATTACATGGTTTCAGCTTTATTCAAAGACAATGTTTAGACTCAATCAAAACATTCCACTATCGCTCTTTATATACTTAAACCGGGCTACTAGAGGCACCATTAAAGAGAGATCACTTTTGCCCAGAGATGCGATGAAAGTTATTTTCCTTGGCGGCCCTTATTTATGCCCACCGCTGAACTGCCGGTGCCCCTGAGTAACACTTTGGCACACTGTTCTCCCTGATTTAACAGGTTGCCCCATAATGAGGCATGAATGTTAAGGAACAACAGTCATCCAAAGAGGCACAGTTGCAGAGAGCAATGTCCCACCAGGGAGCTCCATTCAAACCATCAAACCGCTCCGGCACAGAGAAGGTTCAACACCACATTCAGACCAGCATGAATGCCTGTATACAGGGCCCGGCTCATTATGCCGCAGAGCAGCGCAGCGGAGGCTGGAACAAAATGCTGCAAGTTCATTCAGCAGGCCATACTCCGGCGGGGCGGCCCAGCCGGCGGCTCCCGGGGTGACCTTTTTCCCAAATGGCTTTGCCCCGACAGGGCTGCCCTTCCCCGGGCTGCGGGACGGGACGGTCCGGGACTCCCGTCCCTGCTCGAGCCGGCCGCCAGGCTCCGCGGCAGGTGGATAGGGATGCAAGGCACGGCGCGGAGGGCGGGGGGGAGGCTTGCTGAGACCCTGAAACACGGAAATCCACTTTAAACCGAATAGACCGTGATGGTCTGAATGTCTCTTTTCTTTCTTTTGGCTTTTTTTCTCAGTTTCTCTTTTCACCCTCTCTCCTCCTCTTCTCCTCTTCCTCTTCCTCTTTTCCCTTCCCTTCCCTTCCCTTCCCTTCCCTTCCCTTCCCTTCCCTTCCCTTCCCTTCCCTTCCCTTCCCTTCCCTTCCCTTCCCTTCCCTTCCCTTCCCTTCCCTTCCCTTCCCTTCCCTTCCCTTCCCTTCCCTTCCCTTCCCTTCCCTTCCCTTCCCTTCCCTTCCCTTCCCTTCCCTTCCCTTCCCTTCCCTTCCCCTCTCTTTTGCAATTTCCGAGTATCTTTTCCTCCGTCTCTCTGACTTTCTCTACTTTCAGCCGCTCCTTCCCAAACCCCCTTCTCTCTACCACCCTTTCCTCTGTTCTCTTCCTTCCCCTCGCTTTCATTCCTCCCCCGTGACGCCGCCCGCAGCAGCCGCTGCCGCCCCGCCGCGGCGCCGCCGGTGCCCGGTGCCCGGTGCCCGGTGCCCGGTGCCCGGTGCTGCGGGCGGGCGGTGCCGACCGGCGGGGCCGAGCGGCTGCGGCCGGGCCGGCGGCCCCCGACCAGCTGTGCGGTGCAGACGAGATGCGGGTGGGATATTAAAGCAGCTTTTGAATAGTAATTCAGGTTCTATGGGAATCCGGGCAGATGACAGGAGCTCGATTTGGTATTCGTATTGTTAATCGCGAGCGTCAGCCCAGATCGGATTCAAACACGTTTTGTGCTCGTTAAAAATTCCAGTGTAGGGGCTGAGATTTTTCTTTTTAGCCCAACTTCAATTGGAGGCGAAGCTCGCCGCATAAAGTATTCAAAGTCTGTCCAAAGTTGCCTTTTAACCGTATTCCCCTTCTCCCGCAACCCCCACCGTATCTCTTGGTTCTTTCGGTTGACATGGTGCAAATAAAAGTCAGTAAACTTGTTGCTGAATTGCAATGTTTCGGTGTACCTTATAAATTCATACCTTTTCTCCCTCGATCGCCTCAGAATGAGCCCTTGCCTCAATTCGATTTTCCTTGCTGTTGGGCACATTTAGGAGAAAGTCTATTTGTGAAGTTCATTTCTAGGCAAATGTATTCAAGAGCTGATTGGGATGAATAGGACCGTGTGTCAGCCGCCCCTAATTGGGATTAAAGCACTTCGGACCATATGCAGAGAGTGACAGAAATTCTCAGGTTTCATTGTGCTCAGACTTCCACCCGCCTGGACACTCCCCCTGGAAAAGGGGGATTTATAAAGATTTTTAGGGAGAAACTGAGGAAATAAAGGAGACTCAGAAAATGACCAGTCTAATGTCTCTCTGCGGGGCTGCCAGCGTGGCAACTGCTGGGGACAAGGACTGGCAGAGGTGGGCAGTGGCGAGAGCCCTGGTCCCGGGTTTCCCTTCGGAGGGAAGGGCAGCAAGCCTCAGGTTTCTTGTGCCTGGCTTGCTTTCGGGTTTAGAAACCCTGGGGGTTACACGGGAGTGAAAAACTCCATGAAAAAAATGTCCTTGGGTGATTCGAGCCTAATGAACAGGCTCCCATAGCGGAGGGGAGGCAGGGAGAGGAGATGCAAGTCTCAGACAGACATCACTGCCTGCTCAGGCCAGAGGGACATCAGGGAAATGAGGGGTTTTTTTGGGAAGCCGCCCTGCTGCAGCAGGAATGGTCGAAGGCTGTATTCCCTGCTCGGCCCTGCCTGATCTAGTGGAAGATACCACGGCCCAGATTGGGTGATCTTTAGAGGTTCCTTCCAACCCAAACCACTGTCAGTCTGTGTTATTAACCCAAAGCTGCTCCACGTCCATATCCACCTATTGCCCTGCCTGTTCGTCTGTCCGTCTGCATCCGTGCCCTAGCAGCCCCGGCACCGCCAAGCATCCTGCTGCTGCTGCGGACTCTGTGCTTGTGGGGCCACAGGGAGAGGCAACCTCCAAAGCTCAGGCCTGGCCTCCACACTGTGACTACCCCGTGTGTGAGGTCGTCGGGCTGCTGTAGCCCAAAACGTGGGGAGAGAAATAATAATTAGATGAGTGATTTCTAAACTCTGCGGTCTGTTATCAGCCAGACGATGTTTAATCCCATCACAGTCGGACAGAAAAGAGCCTGCACAGCTACCGGCCTTTGTTTGCAGAGGCTACTCTATGCCAATGTGATGACGGAGAGCTGGTGACCGCCTGCTGCTCTCAACCTCTCCACTCTCCTCTGGAAAGCAGCCATCGTCCCGACGGGGAGGTTTTGTGCCAAAGTACCCGAACCGGAGCCACAGCCCGTGTGCCCGCGGTGCCCGGCAGAGCTCGGCAACCCCGGCGCGATACAGACGCGACTTTCTGTGGTGATGCTGAGCTGGGTGTCCTCTCCGTGCGGGAAATGCCCTGGCGCTACCTGTAGCTTGTTCGTGGAGGTGGGAAGGGTCCTGCCCCCGCCACCTGATCACGCTGGTTGGTCACTTACGCGGGCACCTTCCCACATCCCACGGGGCTGGCCGGGTGGGGAGAGGAAAAGGGGAGCGTCCCGTGAGTCTCCTGGGCATGGTGCCCCATATCCAGCCTTGAACAGGGCTCAGTATGCTACATGCGAGGCTCGGCCGGCCTGGAAAGTAGCGCTATGACTCTTAACAGCAGATATTGGTGAGGTCTCAGATCAAGGACTGAAGTCGGTTCTCTAGAGCGGGTTTGCCCCTGCGTACCGCTCCTGGAAAGTGGAAGATCTGGTTTAGAGGGCATTGGCAGAGCCCTCTGCTCCCAGTCTCTTCCCGCACCGCCGGGTGCCCCACGTTCGTATTCTTGCAAGACAAAGAGCGGCGGGCACGGTCACGCGTGGCGCTGTGCGGGGGATGGGGCACAGCGGCCGTGCCGAGGGGCCGCCGCTGAGGCCGGCAGAAGCCCCGGACAAAATTTCGCAGCAACTACGGTTGGCTAAGGGCCGGAGGAAAAGGGAAAACCCCGGCCCTGACGTGCCTCCGCCCCGAGACGGCTACGATATTTAAATAAAAAAGGAAAGGGCATCCCCGCTCCAGCCCGCAGCGCTGCCCTAGCTTTCGAAGCGGGGGTCCGGGCGGGTTTGCCAGCACAGCCCGGCCGGGGCAACCCGTGTTTGCCCCTGCAGAGCCAAACCTTGGCCCCTCCCTGAGGAGAAAAACGCTGCCCAGGGCCAGGGCGGGGGAGCAGGGCCTCCGCCTCTGGCTGCTCGGTACCCCCGAGGTGCCCGCGGAAGGGATGTCCAGGAGGCCCCATTGCCTGGAGGCTGCTCCTCCCGGTCATAGGCAGAGCTGCGCGCCCCTGCCCACAGCTACAGTACCCATAAATCGCAGGCAGCTCAGAGACAGCAAGGATGCGGGTTTGCCTGTGAGTCCGTACACACACACCCGAGTATGGTTATGTGTAAACACACACAGGGATTTATTTATAAATTGATATGCTGCAGTCACTGTGCTCCTTTCCCCCACCATGGTTTGTGTGGTAAGAAGGCAGGGATGAAGGCCCTTCCTCTCCTTCCTGACCATCCCTGAGAGACAGGGCTGCTATTTATTGAAAAGCATGTGGAAAAACCAAAGGCTACCGAGCGTATACAGGACCGCTGCCTTAGGAAACATCTGCGAAAGTCTGCGTGGCGCCGAGCTGTTCCTGCGCTCCGGGGAGCAGCAGGGTGAGGAAACAGGGGGTGCTTCCCTCCTCCCCGTCCTCCAGCATCAACTATCCCTCGGAATCCAATTCATGGAGCTATCGGAGAGCTCTCTGAGTCAGGCTTTGTAAAGACAGCGGTTGTAACACTTAAATCAGGTTCCCTCCACCTCTAGGCAGGCAACCTAGCCTGCCTTGACTTCTTATTTCAGTCTAGCCTTTAATTGTTAGGGGTTTTTAAATATACAGTGGGAGTACCCTTCTCTGAGCATTTCCACAGACTGTCTCTATCCGTTCTGACAGCTTGATAGATTCCAGCCAGACCCTGAATCTCTTCCAGGGATGAAATTGTGCAGCGACAGGAGAAGCCAAAGCACGCAGGCAGAGAGCCCATCCCGCAGAGCTCCCTTCCTCATCCTCAGAGGACTTCTCTGCCGTGCTCAGCTCGGCTCAAGGCGAAAAAAGCATTATGTGAATTTGTTGCATTTTCTTGAAGAGCTTACGGGGGGCAGGGAGGAGGTTCATCTCTTTTAAAATCAGCTCTGTGTTTACGGAATAATTGCAGCTGCAAAACAAGGCACTTAATTTCTGTAAATATTCTCCTCGAGGGGCACAGTTATAGTACGGTAACAGCAACGACGTTTGCTGGAGCTTGTTTCGTAGGTGGATGCCAAAGACCACGGGAGAAGCAAGTGCCATCAGTGCCGGGACGGGAGCGGGGAGCGGGGTGCGGCGGGGAAAGGCTCCATGCCCGCTCCCGCGGAGGATGCCCTCGGTGCGGGAGTCGGGAGGTGCAAGCGGTGGTGGTTTCGCCTGTTGGGCTCCCGCCGAATCCAGCGCTTGATCTGAGGAGAGGCAGGGGAAATAAATCACTGGCACGGAAGAAAGAAAGGGATGAAAAAAAATGGTAGCTGCTGGAAGGAAGATCTCTCAGTGCAGTGGCACCAGGGAGCAGGGCAGAGCTTGCTGGCTGGCTGGTAACAGTGTAAATGGAGAAAGAGATCGGTTTTGCCAGCGAGGAGGAGAAAGGGCTATAACAGAGCTGACTTCCTAATGAGCGCATATAATGTTGTTAAGGGTTTCAGCGTTTTATGCTGAAGATAAGACTTTTCAAGATACGACTAACAGCAAGCAGAAAAAAATAGAACTTTAGCAAAAATGCAGCCATCGGAAACTGTTCGTTACACTCTGGTAAACATTCCCTCATGGTAAAATTGTTGGTGGGGGCGGGAAGCAGAGCAAGAAAAACGAATCTCCTAGTATGTGCAGCAGCTCTCTAATTAATGAATTTGACAAACTGAAAGGTCTTTCCCTGGTCCCTGTGACTTGACTTTTTTTTTTTTTTCCCTTTTCTTTCTTTTTTCTTTTATTTTTTTAACCCAATAAAGATACGCGATACTAAAAAGTATTTGATTTACATAAGCTGAATACCGCACCTTAAACCCACATTATCTAGGGCTTATCAAGTACATCACAAACTACATCTCATTTTCTTCTGTTTATTTTGCCATTGTATATTCCGACGCTGAAATATGCATCATTTTTGACAGATTTGGAGTTATAAGACCAAAGAAACTTGTTGGTGTCATCTGTCAAAAACAATTTTTCATAACAGCCTGCAGACGTAATGTTGTTCTTTCTATTCATTGTTTGTGCTATTAAAATCCAAATAAAATTATTCAGATTTTTTTGCCCAATCGCCTGTGGACCGCTGCCCTCAGCTTCCCCAGTGTCATCATCTTTCAGTCTAAATATTCAAATATGCATTTAGAAGAAGAAGACAGATTAACCTCAAAGTTTCTGTCTCACTCTGCATCTCTCACACGGAAAAACAAGGGCACACTTCGGGCACACACATACAGAAGGGTTAGCTCTTCCACAGCTAGGAGGGGGAAATCTTATTTATCTTTGAATATTTCTATCACAGCTTGGTATTTGGCGTGAGGGTATTTTAATAAGCTGACCTCCTTAAATTATTTGTGGAATGAACTCTTAAAACCGGATTTGAATCAAGCTTTGCTAACTCAAAATATCAGAGTCGAACTAATCCCTTCTTTTGTATCATTGTTTTTAAAGCTGAATTAGGATGCCCACCGTATAGTTATACTGCCTGCGAAAGGACTTGTCACTGCTGTTTCTAAACCCGTGTCCCGAGGTATTTGGAAAAAACTCCTAAAAATCGACTGCGCACATTGAGTTACCGCTGAGAAAAGATTTTTCAACAGTCCGTGTCAGCCAGAGCAGCCCCCCGGGCTTTAGGGCTCACACCCAGGTACAGAAACTGCTTTCGGAGGAGTGTGGGATTGGACCTTCTGCAAACGCAAGCCCTCATAGAAGGAATACTTGACTTCCAATCATCCCTTCGGAGCCTTCCAGGCAGCCCCCGAGGCGGCCGCCCCCGCGGGTACCGAGCTGCCAACGCCACACCAAGCTGTCCGCACCCGCGGGCGCTGCGGCTTGCGGGCTGAGTCCCTGCCCTGCCCGGTCTGTGGAAAACCCTGCAGCTCCGGACAGCTTTTATTTGAGAAAGGACAGCCCCTTCTACAGTCTGGGTGCCCCGTACTCGGTGTGCTGAGATTTTCCAGTACTTAACCTTGCAAAGAAAAAAGTATTTCTTTCGAATTTGGGGAAATCAAAAGTACTCTTGTCACCTGGGATGAGCTCCCAAGACAGGAAATATCTGGATTTTCATCACAGCCCACCTGAAGCTGTCACCCCGCTCCGTTGTGCTAGTGGCCCAAGTGAGCCCCGCTCTCCGTGTCTCTCAGTTCCTATAAATATCAACCTTAGCGGCTCCGCCCGCAGTCTGTCCGTGGGAGGAGAAGCCGGCCCGGAGCCGCGGGGTCCGCAGCGCAGCCACGCGTTTTGCGCGGAGAGGCTGCGGGATGCTCGGAGAGCAGGCTGCGGTATCCCTGTCCTGCGGCCACGCCGGGCCGGCCCCAGAGGCGGCTTGTGTTGGAGGCCATTGGAACCCGGGGCGAGAAGACAGCAGTTTCTCAAACTCCCTTTGGGAGCCCGCAAAACCGAGTGGAAAAGATGTGCATAAGATGTATAAGTGTGTTTCTCATATATGAAACCTGTCCGGGGGAATAGAGACATGGAATTATATAACGGGATAGGGATATATTTTCTCTCTTCGGTTGTATAGTTTTTCTTATGTAGATCCAGAAACACCCTCTGAGTTTCTGGCTTGGAGAGAAACCGTTTGTTACCAGACAGAGCGAGGCAGCGAACCCTGCCCTTGTAAAAGCGTCTCTCAAGTGCGATCCGGCGAAGATGCAACTAATTAACTCGCTTTTCTGTTTTCCGCTCATTTCTCTCCTGTAATGTCAGAGGCTTGTTGAGGAAGGGGGTGGGTTTCTCCTCGGGGCAGGCTCTTCTGCCGTGCTCACCAGGAGCCGCAACCCCCTCCCGCCTGCCGGGTTGCTTCAAGGTTATCTGATACCTTCGCGAAGTCGTGCAGAAAATCTGGCTCCCGAGGTCCCACGGGACCGAGTCAAGCAAGAAAATAAGTGTTCCACATTTTACTCGAGTTAATAAAAGTGACACAACTGCTGCAATGGCGGGAGGCTCGGGTTGAAGGTGGAGGAGCTGCTTTCCAGGGGCAAATGCAGGTTTTTGAGTGAAAACCTGGAGGAATAGTGAGGAAGGAAGGAGGGGTCCTGCAGAAGTGGGCAAAGCCCCTGTGCAAGCCTGGAGTAGCAAAGGAGCATCCCTGCTGTTTTGCAGGGAGGTGGGCTGCAAGCTACTTCCATTTCACAGCAGTATCATCTCCTCTGGAAGGGCGAAAAGCCAAGTACAAAAATATCCACTGTAGAGGCAGACTCGCTTTCACCTTCCCTTCTCAACAAGCCATTCTCCATCATTTATTATCAGTCCTGGCTAACTGGAGAGGTCCCAGACAACTGAAGATTGGCCAAGGTGATGCCCATCTACAACAAGGGTTATAAGGAGAATCTGGGGAACTACAGGCCTGTTAGCCTGGCCTCAGCTCCAGGGAAGGTTATGACGCAGATTATCTTGAGTGCCATCACTTGGCACGTACAGGACAACCAGGACATAAGGCCCAGCACAGGTTTAGGAAAGGCAGGCCCTGCTTGACCAACCTGATCCCCTTCTATGACCAGGTGACCCACCTACCGGATGAGGGAAAGCCTGCAGATGTTGACTACCTGGACTTCAGTAAAGGTTTCAATACTGTCATCCACAGCATTCTCCTGGAGGGGCTGGCCGCCGATGGCTTGGTCAGGTGCACTCTTTGATGGGTTAAGAACTGGCTGGTTGGTTGGGCACAGAGAGTGGTGGTAAATCATCTTGCATCCAGTTGGTGGCCAGTCAGTAGTGGGGTTTCTCCAAGGCTCAGTTTTGGGGCCAGTCCTGTTTAATACTTTTATCAATGATTTGTACAAGGGGATCAAATGTACCTTCAGTAAGTTTGTGGATGACACTAAGTTGGGTGAGAGTGTTGATCTTCTGGAGCGTAGGAAGACTCTGCAGAAACATCTGGATAGGCTGGATTGATGGGCCAAAGCCAACTCGATGGAGTGCAGTAAGGCAAAGTGCTGGGCCCTGTACTTGGGTCAAAAAAACCCCAAGCAGCACTACAGCCTGGAGGCAGAGTAACTGGAAAGTGCCCAGTGGAAAAGGAATTGGCAGTGCTAGTCAAGAGCTGGATGAACATGAGCCAGTGTATGTCCAGGTGGCCAAGAAGGTGGCCAGTGGCATCCTGGCCTGTATCAGCAATAGTGTGGCCAGCAGGACTTGGGAAGTGACTGTCCCCCTGTACTTGGCACTGGTGTGGCCACACTTCCAAGTCCTTGTTCAATTCTGGGTCCCTCATTACAAGAAGGACATTGAGGTGTTGGGGTGTGTCCAGAGAAGGGCAACAGAGCTGGTGAAGGGTCTAGAGAGTAAATCAGGAGGAGAGGTTGATGTTCAGCCTGGAAAAAAAAGAAGGCTCAGGAGAGACTCTCTACAACACACTCAACTGCCTGCAAGGTGGTAGAAGCAAGATGGGGGTTGGTCTCTTCTCCCAGGCAACTAATGACACGATAAAGGGAAATGGCCTCAAGCTGCTCTAGGAGAGGTTGAGGTTGGACATCAAAAAGAATTCTTTCATTGAAAGGGTGGTTAAGCATCGGAACAGATTGCATAGGGAAGTGGTGGAGTCATCATCTCTGGAACTGTTCAAAAAACAACTGGATGTGGCAGTTTGTGCTACGGTTTTGTTGACTTGGTAGTGTTTGGTTAAAGGTTGGACTCAATGATCTCAGAGGTCTTTTCCAATCTTAATGATTCTATGATTCTATGAAAAGCTGTTCAGGATGCAGAGAGGCACCCAGGGATGTGGGTAGAATAGAGAGGTCTCCTGTCTTGGGTTGCCAGCAGCTGTGGTCATCCTCCTGACTTCTCAGAAAGCCTTTCATTGTCCATAACTGCTTAATGTTTGTTTAACTGAATGTTTGGGAAGAGGTGAGAGAGAGGCAAACTTTTCCTGCAAGGTGCAGGCTACCTAAGAGACCCTCAGTCTGCTATTCATGTCCCAGCAGAGGTCTCCAATGGAGTGACCCTGGCAACCTGGTCTTTCCTGGAGGCAAAGCCCTCCCTGACAGGACACATGCCCCATGTGAATGGGTGTCTGGTTGATCTGTGTGGCTCCCAGGGTTTGAAGGACAGCCTGAATAACCATCTCAGCCTGGGCAGGGTGAGCTGCTTAGGATCCAGACCCACAGGCTACTCCCTGCATGGAAAGCCTGAGCCATCGGAGTGAAGGATGCATTTCAAGCTGACCAGAAGAGGAAAAAAAAATCAAACCAACATAACACTGATATGAAACTCCATCCTGCATATGCTCCTGCTGCATGTTTTACTGAGAGAAGGTTGCGTTAAATGCCAGTGTCTGTGACCCAGAAAGGAAAACCCTTTGAAATAACAAGCTACTATATGGGAACGCTGATTTTTAAAAATTATTTTAAGCAAAGGGCAGTAGGAGGCGGCTGAACCATCTATCCTCATCAAAAGGTTCTCACAACAGAGCTGATGGTTTTAACAACACCTCTGTCCCTTGTTATTTATCCTCATGTTGTAAACCATTATCCCTCATTATTCTAAGGTCTTTGCCTCATCTAGTGAAATTATCTTGAATGTCTTCTACATAAAATATTAAATGGTTGCTTCTGCAGTAGTCTGCTTTTTGTGTGGAAGGGGAAGAGTGTGTGATGGTGCTTCAAATAAAAATTCTCCAATATAAATCCTTTGCCCCTGACATTGTCATTCAAAACAACAGGATCCTTATGTTCAGATACATGCATTACTGAGTAGCTGAATTTTTATTTCATATGTATAAATATTATTTGTGGCTACTTCCTGCTGGTTTGACACATGGGGTCACATCCAGGGTCACCACTCCTCCAATCCACCTCGTTTGTTGCAAAATATAGCCTAAAAGACCACCATTATTGGGAAAAATATCAGACAACTGTCACATTACCTAACTTAGTGAAATCATAACAAAGGCTTCCATTAGAAGTGACATAACATAAGCTGGAAGGGGTTTTCAATTCCACTTACACTTCTTTTCCCTGTTCCTTCCCTGAAATGTCTCACATTCTCAGCATGTTTTGTGGAAGCTTGATTAAAGTCAGTAAATCTGGTTTTGTACCACTCATTCATTTCCTGAGGGGATATTAAACGGCAGAGGGCAAACAAGAATGCTTATTGTCAGGTCTGTGAAAAGATATGTACTGTTTTCAGTTATTAGATGAATATGTAAACATGTGAAAAACCTGAGAGTATCAGCAAAGACTGTCTTTGTGTGCATCCAAGGGAAAGAGATAAAGAAAATATCATATTTCCAGTTGTGAAGGAGAACCCATGAACAAAAAAAATGACCATGTATCATCCTATTTATTGTGCTATTTATAAGATGTAGATTGGAAGAAGCATTTTTTTGGGAAAAAAAATCTAGCCAACTATCCTGTGTATATTTATATCTAGCAATGGACTACTAAGTATATTCAATATGTTTGTGATGGTTTTTATTAGGGGGGCAGAGGGGGAAGAGATCAGCAAGAGCTGACAGATAATTTCATCTCACAAATATGACAAAGAATAATTTTACCTGCAGGTTCTTGGCTGCGATTTTTTCATCCTATATCTGGATGTCCCTCAGAGCAGCAGCCAGGTCTGAGGCTGAGCAGGAGACATCAGCACACACAGCAGCACTGAACATCTGTTTCATGAAATCTTCGTTTGCTTGTTTTGACACACACACACACAGAAGACATGGTAAATAAAGCGATCCTCCACACAGGTCCTGAAAAAGAAAGGTTCAAAAGCAATGTCAAGGAGAAAAAGCTCTGCTCTGTCTTCCCCTTACCACACTCCTGCCCAAGAAAGCATCTCCCAGCTGGGCCCCCAGGGAGATGGAGCCGTAGTGGCATCCACACATGGCAGCCAGCCCCCCTGCACTGTGGGTCCCCACCAGCTGCAGGCCTCCTGGCCTGGCAATGGGCATCCCCAGCACGCCCCAGTCTAGAGGAACCTTTGCCTTTGTGCTCAAGGGTTGCTGCAGGGCTGAGAATGACCCCCACAAAGCACTGGGAGCCCCCTGGGTGCCATTCTGCAGGGAAGATCTCCAGCATGGCAGGGTGTCCCCCTTGTATGGCACCAGGAGGGTGGCTGAGCAGGGCAATGTGTACCCCAGGAAGTCTTTGTTTCCCTCTGGTTTCGGGTCTGTGGAGCAGGCAGAGTTTCCTTCACAGCTCTGGTACTGGTGTGGCCTGCTGCAGTGCTCTGAAATGGGGTCATGCAATATGAGGTCTGTCCTGCTAGGAAAGAGTCTGGGACTGGAGCTGGAAAGAATCTGTGGTGCCAAGTGCTCCCATTCCAGCAGTATTAGACAGCCCCCACAGCGCCAGCCACAGGGCAAGCAGAGCTGTTTCCCATGCTCAGTGTGCAGTGCAGCAATGGTATTTATCATAGTTATGGTAAATATCCTGACCAGGCCCTACTAAGTATTTCCTTCCATACTGCAGTGTAAAATTATAGAATTGCTGAAGTTGGAAAAGACCTTTGAGATCATCAAGTCAACCCAGCACTGCCAAGTCCACCACTAAACCATGTTCCCAAGTGCCACATCCCCATATCGTTTAGGTACCTCTAGGGATAGTAAGTCCACCACTTCCCTGGGAAGCCTGTTCCAACACAATGACAACCCTTTTGGTAAAGAAAGTTTATCTAAAACCTCCCTGCTGCAACTTGAGGCCATTTCCTCTTGTTCTGTCTCTTGTTTGTTGGGAGAAGAAACTGACACCACCTTGCTAGAATCTCCTTTCAGAGAAGCTGTAGAGTGACAGGGTCTTCCCTGAGCCTCCTTTTGTCCTGGCTAAACAACTCCAGCTCCCTCAGCTGCTCCTCATAAGATTTGTGCTCTAGACCCTCCACCAGCTCCTTTGCTCCTCTTTGGATAAGTCGCAGCACCTCAGTGTCCCAGAACTTGACACAGCGCTTGAGGTGCACCCACTCCAGCGCTGAGTACAAGGGGATTATCACCGCCCTGAGCCCACCGGCCACACTATTTCTGATACAGGCTAGGATGCCACAGGCCTTCTTGGCCACCTGGGCACACAGCTGGCTCATACTCATCCAGCTGTTGACTGTGCAGAAGCCCAAATCACCACCACGAGGTAACAAAAACACAGGTACTAAATCAGAGCAAGAAAAAGGGCGGGGTCAGCTAGAGAAAGATGGTGGGAAAAAAAGAGATGCTCACTTGATGTGATAACCAGAAGCATAAGGTTTGCTGCTATTTTGGTTGCTCTAGTATGCTCAGTAAGCCAGTAGCACGCTTCTCTGTTATATAGCAGCCTCTGTCTCTGCTGATTCCTTGGTGCTGTGCTATGCTGTGTGTAATATGGTTGTGAGTGGCTGTGATCCAGGGCATTTGCTGGCAATTTGGTTCACCTCTTTGTGACATTGACACAGCAGAGTAAGCTCCTTCTCCCATACCCTACAAGTTTGCATATTTTTTGGAGAAAGGTATCAAGGCAGACACCCCCAACAGATTCCCCACAAACCCAGCCTGTGGTTTCCATCATGTATCCTTGCACTGAGAAGAGAAAGGTAAAGGGTATGCAAAATATTTTTTCTCTACCTCCTTCCCCCACATTCCTGTATATAAACAGGGTCTCAGAGTCTTTCTGGCATGTCAGAATGGTGTCTCATTCTGCCAGCAAAGGCATTTAGAAACACCACTGTCTCCATCTGTCCTGGTTCCAGCCAGGACAGGGTTAATTTCTGCTGTAACCAGGAGAGGCCAGGGCCAGGACCTAGAGGTTATTCTATGCCACCCCACGTCATTTTCCAGGGACAGGGCAGGAAAATGGCTTGCCTGCAGGCTGGGATAGCACTGCAGAGGGAGTGGTTGGGCATTGATGGGGGTTTCCACAGGGTGAGCGACAACTTTTGTTTTCTTGTACTGTCATTTGTATTGCTGCTGTTACTGCTCATTTCTTACTTATCTCACTGCTGTTTCCAGTAAATTGTTCTTCTCTCAGTCCATGATCTTTACCTTTTGTGCCTCCAATTCTGCTCTCCAGCCACCCACAGGAGAGGGACAAGGGGACGGGGTAGTGTGTGAGTCATGTGGGGTATGGAGCAGTTTCAGTGTGAACACAACATTTCAGGATATAATTTCTAAACCCTGACACCATTTTACCCTGTGCATCTTCCCTCTCTGCTTCATAGCTCCTAAATAGAACCTAAATTTCCCTTTAACTTACCTGTTCCCAAGTTTTCAAGTGCATGGTATTGATACATCTCTATAGGTGTGTTCATACATCTCAGATCCCATGAAGAAGCTGAAAGCCACCACAGGAAAGAGCATGGAAAGAAACAGGCCCATGTACTTCCTGTTTATAGTTTAAATTTATAATTATTAAGAAAGTATCTCTAGAGGCTCTTTCCGATGAGGAAAATTCTAGCACAGAGCAAGCTGAGCCGTGAAAACTTAGGAACAGGTAAATTAAAGGGAAATTTAGGTAAGGTGGAGACAGCACAAGACAAGTAAACTCTGGATCTTCCTGGCTGCTTACAGTAGGGACCTTACTGGGAGAAGCAGCGGTTTTACGCTGACAGGAGGCAGCTTTGGACCGGATATAGGGATGAAATTCTTTCCATGCGAGGGTGCTGAGGCACTGGAACAGGTTCCCCAGAGCAGCCGTGGCGGCCCCATCCCTAGCAGTGTGCAAGGCCATGCCGGACGGTGCGCTAAGCACCCTGGCCTATGGAAGGTGTCCGTGCACATGTCCGGGGCTGGGCTGGGTGGTTTGGAAGGTGCCTCCCGGCCCGTCCCGGCCCGTGTCCCTGTGCCAGCCGGCGAGGCTGCGGGGGCCGGCGGGGCGGGCGGAACCCGCGCGCGGGGGAACGGTTCCCAGTGCCGCGTGTTGCCGGCCGGCGGCGGCGGCGGCCGCCTCCTCCTTCCTGCTGCCGGCGCGGGGGCGGCGGCGCTGTGGCGGCGGGGCCGGGGCATCGCGGGCCCGGGCGCCTCCTCCCCGCTCCGCTGCTTCCCATGGCCGGGAACTTCTGGCAGAGCTCTCACTAGTGGGTGCCGCGGCCGCGGGGCGCGAGGCGCGGGCGCTGCGGGCCGCCGCCGCGCTCTGTCCATTCATTGCCGGGCCGGGCGGCGGGCACGGCGCTAAGGGAGGCCCGGGGCGGGCGGGGTAGCGCGGGGCGGGCGGCGGGGCCTGCTCGCCGCGGGACCCGGCCCGGTGGGGGAGCGGGAGAAGCCCGGGGCGGCCCCGCTCGGCCGCCGCTTGGGAAGCGTTCGGGCGCTCCGGGACGGGGCTCGGGTCCCGGGCTCGCCACCCCGGGCTCCAGCGGCGGAGGGCGGGAGCTTGGGTCCCCGACACGCTTGGCCCCAGCGGTGGGGCAGCCGGGCTCAGCCTGGCTTGGGCTTTAGGCAGCGTGATTGATGCTGGAACCGGCTGCCCAGGGAGGCGGTGGAGTCACCGTCCCTGGAGGTGTTTAAGGAGGGATAGGACGTGGCACTCTGTGCCATGGTGTAGTTGACAGGGTGGTGTTCGGTCACAGGTTGGACTCGATGATCTCAGAGGTCTTTTCCAACCTAATTGATTCTGTGATTCTGCCCTGAAACACCTCATGCTGAGCGCGACAAGGTTTGAACGGTGCCCGTAATGAAATGGCTGCAACATAAACCTTGTTAGTGACTGTCAGGGTCTAAGATCTGTACAGCCAGCTCAGTTTGCTACTGGTGGAGGCTAATCTCAGCCCCGGTAATTCATGTTTTGTTGTTTGTTTTTTTTTTTTGCTTTGTTTTGTGGGTTTTTGATTTTTTTTTTCAGTTGTCTAACTTTCAAAAACCCTGCAGAACAGTTGCTTGAGAAGATTGTGGCTTTGTTAAAGGCCACAAGCAGTTTATCCCCCAGCCTTAATTCACAGGCTGTTTGTACAGGAGACACTCAGTATAATGTTGATAAAGAGTTGCTGAAATTACTTCTGTTCCTTTAGCTTACAATGGATTTTGGATAAACAAGATCTATTGAAAGAACGCCAGAAAGACTTGAAATTTCTCACTGAAGAAGAATATTGGAAGCTACAGATATTTTTTACTAATGGTAAAACTTTTTTTATTTCTGCCATAAAATCTGTGCAACGTGTGCCATGTCTAAATGGAGATTTGAATTGCTTAGAGAATGTAATGTTTTCATTTTGGTATTACATATACTTTCACAGCCTATTCTAACAAAGAGGTGGAATATAAATAACATCATTATTTGTTAGTTGTACTAACACAATTCTAGGAGACCTTGGAGGCTAATTAGCTGCATATATAACATTTGAACCTGTGATAGGACGAAGCAGTAAATTTTCTTGTTTTCAAGAGGTTCTTATCAGAATATAAAAGAAGAAGCAAGCAGAAACTGCTAAGCTGCTGTATTAAAGGCTCAGTGTCAAGCATTAGTACTCAGCCTGGGCCTTATGTGGGTTCTTAGGGTGGGGTAGGTATTTTAGGTGATCTGAGCTGTCCTGTTAAACAGCAGAGTTTGGAAACTTTTTATTTGTGTTCATTTACATTCTCTGAAACCTGCAACACAGCCCGTGTTTTGTCTTCTGACTGATTTCCCAGTACCAGGTGGCTCTGAAATTGTCTGCAAGTTTCTGAGAGCTGTTGGCAGGCAGCCTGTTCTCCCAAAGAATTTGGGACTTGTATGTGAAGTTGTCTAAGATTTGCTTGATCTTGCAAAGCGTTTAGCTATCCATATGAATGGCCACACCTGAGTATATCAGATTACAAAGGCACTTAAAATTTTCTCTGTGCAATTGTTCAATATTTAAAAAATCTCCTTATGCAAAGGATAATGCTAGCTAGTAACTTGTTTGCAAGCAGCTCTTTATATCTATTTTTTGCAGCAGTCCTTTAAAGTACAGAATGCTTATTTTTTTCAGCTGTCTGGCCAGACTTGAGAGAGAAGTGAAGTGACTTTCCCAGAGCCACTGGAAGATCTTATGTCAGTGCTGGAATGATATCTGTGAAAGATACTTATCCCAGCTTCTCTCTTAGCTTAGTTATTTTTGTAACAATTGCATAAGCTATAAACAGGATCACTATGGATACCTCTGTGTTATTGCTTATAGGGCATCAGGAAATCAGGCTAGCAATTATTTACCCATTTGATCCATTCCTGAAATTTCTTGAGGTTAAAACCAAGTGTCATAGTACAAAAAGAGACAGAAGGAGGGTTATGGGTATTTCTAAAACTGTATTTCTATGCTAATTTTCACTAGTATTAATTTGAACTGTGAAATATGCTTTTAAAACGTTTCACTTCATTGTTTTTCTTGTGTGAACAAAGCTTTACAAGGTAAACAAGTTAGTTTGTTAGTTTTGGTTTGTGGTTCCCAGGGTCCTTTTCCTTGGCACTGCACGCCTCCCCTGAAGGTAGGTGAGTGACTGGGGGCAGCTGGAGAGCAGCTCTGCCAGCGTCTCCCCTGTGCCTGTACAAACACAGCCTCCTCTGCAGGAGAGAGTGCTGCTGGGCTTTCTCCCCCTCTCTAGTAAAGGGGGCAGGACAGGCAGGGGTGCTCTGTGCTCAAGCCCTGCCTCTGAAAAGAGAGCCTGCTTTGGGTCCCCCCCTTGTCTCCCATCTGCACTACCTGAGAGCAGATGAGGCTCGGCCACAGCATGTCACATTCAGTGTGTGTCAGCCCAGGAGATGGTTGTTCCCTAAAGCAATTAAAATCTGCATGGAGAGGGGCAATTTCCTGCTGCTTCCTCATTGGAAAACAAGTGCAGTAGATCACTCTCTGATTGTATGGCTCCCTGCAGCTATGAGGAGAAGGAAAAAGATCATCTTCTAAAGTAGTTTGAAAAAAGAAACTGATGTTGATGTCTCTGGATCACCATACCTTAACTGGTTTTGGTTGAGAAGTGTATTAGTTGTTTTCACTTTTTGGTTTTGGGAAGAAGCAGTAATGTTTCTGTTAGAGGCTACTCAAAATACTCAGATTTAAAACAACTGTTACTAAAAAAATCCAAACCACTGAAACCACTTACTTTGTAAATATACAGGAATAAATGATTTTATAGTTTCTTTTCAAATATTAAAATAGTTACAAGTGTTGGACTTTTTCCCAGCATATACAAGCTTCCATTTCATTAAGTTTCTCTAGGCTCTTGTCCATTTTTTTCTTCTAAACCACACTTGATTTTTCTCTGACAGCAGATGGCCTAACCATTCCTGAAAATCCCATGGGAGTATGAAACATATTTGGAGAATTCTGTTTAGCCTAATACTTGAATTTTTCTGATGCCCTAGTAGTAGGACAGCTTTTTAGCCCCATGGTCAAATTAAAGGCAAAAATTCTTCCCAGCCTCCCAAGATATGCTGATAAAATGTTTAATATTTGTACAGACATTGCATACTGTGTTTAACGCCCTTTTTGGAAGTATTGCTTGTCCTGCTGTCACTGTCAAACTAGTCCCAATTTGGCATTCTTCTCTAGAATGCAATGATACAGACAGGGATTTGGTGTTGCTTTGGACCTTGCCAGTGGGTGATAGGTGTGTACCCTGGCCATTCGCAGGGGATACCTGATAAGAGCATGGGGAAAAAAACTCTCCACTGAGTATTGAAGTAGAGACTAAGAATTTAGTGATGACTGAGAACAGAATTGTTTGCTTTTCCCACCAGTGGTTGCTGTCTTGGTCTTGCTGTAAATATTTTAAATTCCTGCTTAAGAGTCTTTTAAAATATTGTTTTTGACATTTGTCATGAGGGAGGAAAAAGAGACAAGGGAGTCTTCACACAGCCAAGCCGTGCTCACGATAATGGCGGCAAAGAAGTATGGGAAAAATAACGAGTAACAACCTTATGTTTCACTGTGCCATTCTTTACATCCAACCCCTGCTCTTAATCCCAGCTTGATGCATCTAATTTGCTTGGCACCTTTCCTTTGCCTGGGAGGCCAAACAAGAGCTACCTGCACAGATGACACCAGGGTTGTTTCTTGGCCAACTGGCAGAGGACCACCTGTGATGGAGCAGCTGACTGCATCCTCTGGTCTCCCACCCCCTCTCCCTAGACTAAATATGTCATTTTTTTAACACCTGCTGCCTCTGCCAAATTAAATGACCATGTTTGTGTTGGCAGCTTTACCTTGTTTGA
Organism: Phylloscopus whistleri; assembly: GCA_017589585.1. Lineage (NCBI taxonomy): Eukaryota > Metazoa > Chordata > Aves > Passeriformes > Phylloscopidae > Phylloscopus > Phylloscopus whistleri. Next base: position 3,197,704 of record JADMLD010001389.1, on the reverse strand, counting down.
GAAAAACCCATCCATTTTGTGTGGCACTGAAGAGCTGAGGATTTATATTTCCTGTGTCTGAATTTGTTTTGCTCTAAAATGGAATACCTGAGCTTTACCCTTCTGAGATTTGTGTTGTCATCTTCTTAAAGGTCATACTCACTTTGAACACCATGAAATCAAGGTACCTTTTCCTTTTTTGAAGGTGTCCCCAAGCTTCAGGAGGCAGCGGTTCTTCACCTGCAGGTCTGTAGGTTTACAGCAGCGTGTTGTCTCTCTAGAGCAACTGAACTGAGGGAGAAGACTGTGGTGCTGCTCCTTAGAATCCCCAGCAGTAGCCATGTTTTGAGACCCTTTGCTATTTGGTGTCAAATTGTTTAAAAAAACTCAACTCAAGCTTTTGTTCGTTTTTTTTTAAGTTATCCAGGCTTTAGGTGAACATCTTAAATTAAGACAACAAGTTATTGCCACTGCTACAGTCTACTTCAAGAGATTCTATGCCAGGTAGGACTGTTTACTATGATGGTACAAGAATAAAACAAGAATAATTTGCTAGGCACATTTTGGTAGCCCTTTAAAAATGCAGTTCTGTATTAAAAACAGTGCCACTTTTGTTTTCTGGATGGTGTAAAGCTTTTATGCTTTAATAAAGTTAACTTAAGCTTTGCTTTTTCAAAAGGAAGTGTGGTGCTCTTAATAGATTAATCGTTCTACATGTATGAAACAACATATTATAATTTTGTTGTAACATTTCAGATATTCCCTAAAAAGTATAGATCCAGTATTAATGGCTCCCACGTGTGTGTTTTTGGCATCCAAAGTAGAGGTATGAAGTATTACAATTTTTTAATGTAACATTATGTGATGTATGAGAGAAAGAAAACGTTTAGGACTTTTAAATTTTTTGTCTTTCTTCATGCTTTGGGGGTTGAAACCTTCTCCTTTTTGCATAGATTTCCATAGGATTTAAAAAAAGGAGACAGAGAAGGCCTTCAAAATTTGTCTGAATTACTAACCCTGAAGTGCCTCCAAAATTGAAAAAAGTATTTTAAATGGCTGTTTCACTGTGACACAGTGTTTACATATTTGCATACACTGTATCTTAAACTGTGTATATCTTAATCAGTGTCTCCTTTCTGATGTGTTTCTCCTTATTTATGTTTACTCAAACTTTAAAACATAACTGGAATTTTTTTCCTGATTATCTTGTTCTATTTCATATAGCAAGGGATCCTCAGAGTTTACCACACTTTCATTACTTGAATTAAAAGTATGTTGTAGCTCTTGTGCTATCCTTGAGAAATTAACATAAGGAACTGACCCATTAGGGATCGTGGTGAGAGGGCTCTGTGCCTCCACCATTGGTACTCCCCTTTGAATGTGGCCAAGAGTTAGCATCAGCTGGGTGCTGCTGTTAGTCCTCTGTAATGCAGCAAGTTTCACAGCTGTTTGAGCAGTGTCTGTGTAATGGAAGAAAGTCAAATGGGCCAATTTATCATATGTTAGCACTAAGGAATTTTACAGAAGGAACTCAAGTACTTATGGATGGTAGAAACAGACCTACTAAACTAGTGGGGACATGTGGTACTGTTGTCTGTACAAGTACTGTGATACTTTTCAATGTTTGGAAGACATCAAGGAAAAGGGAGAGAGTGTTGGAGAGAGTGCTCTTTTATCAACCTGTTAAATAAGCCTTTAAGCAGGCACAGACAAAGTGTGTATATACATAGATGTGCCTTAAATTGAAGTCTGTGTAGCCTTCCTAAAACTTCTGCAGCTTTAGAGGGCAGCACTATTGATTCAGCTATGGACTTCTCTAAAAGAACACTGTATACAGAAAATTTTCAGATTGCTGACTCTTGTCAGCACAGGAGCTAAGACTTCACAAAAATATAACTAAAAAAGGTAGTTAATGGCAGGTTTCTAAAGACAGTTTTCTCTCCAAATGGGATAAGGAAAAAAATAACCTCTTGAAGCCCTCTTGTCTATTTTATATAAAGAATTTTAGCCAGCTGAGCTTTTGTGGCTTTGGTATCTTTCATAAATCTTTACTGTTCCTCACAAACAACCAAGAAACTATCAATGAAATAACTCTTAGGTAAAGAGTTTAATCCTGTTCACCTTAAGAAAAAAAAGGGGTGGGGGAAAAACCAAATACTACAATACTGCAAAAAGAAGCCCAGTTTAGTAAGAAGCCATTATTTTAATTTGATAATAGTGTGAGTGTGTGGTGTTTCAAGTGGTTGACCTCATTTACCGTTCTTTTTCTTCAGGAATTTGGTGTTGTTTCAAATACAAGGTTGATTTCTGCTGCTACTTCTGTATGTAAGTACCAGTATTTTTCATTTCACTCTAGTTAGGTATCTCTGTAGGGAGATCAGTTGGTTTCTTTGCTTTTTTATAAAAGGTAGCATTTTATCAAATCATGGAGGACTATAAGAGCCAGTTAAAACCATTTAGAATAATTAGCTTCTGTTTCCAAATACAGAGACAGAAAGGTCCTTTCTGTATTAGGTTCAATCAACCTTTTGGTTGATGATGGTTGGAACTTATGCCAGGCATAGGTGAAAACAAAGTCATAAAATAAAACTATTAAAATTTATAAACAACCTTGAGTAGTAAATTGAATTCTGAGCTACTCAAAAATAGAATTGGAAATTTATGGCTTTGTCTGTTTATTAAAAGGTACAGCTCTGTGGAAGTACCTGTTTTAAGAACTTCTGGTAGGCTGAATACCTCCAAATTTTTTTTAATCCTTTTTCCCCCATCATAAAATTAGTCTTTGCACATGGTATTTATTTCTAAGGATACATTTTATAACCTATTGTTCACAATAAATTCAATACAATTACACTGTAGTTACTTAATTCTCTATCTTTCCTACTTGCCTTGTATTTCCCAGTTCATGTAACTTACATCTCATCCATCAAACTCTTAACGTGATGTCTTCCTTAGCTGAATGCTATTATCTGACCCAGAAGGTCCAGCTGCTCTCCGTGGGCAATTCCTGGCTGTGCTCTTCCAAATGTAGGTCAGCGCTTTCAAAATCCCTCGTAGCCATTGAGGGGACAGGTGACTGGCTGCATCTGTAGCCTCCACATGCAGAGAGTGTATCAGTCCATGGGGCTGGCCGTGTGACAGTTCTGCCACCAGGAACTGAAACACATCTTCAGTGCCAGCATGACCAAGACCAGTACTGGATTTAGCACTGAGAGTTGCTGTTTTTACATCAGAAGCATCATTATGTGGAAGTTTTGGTGCATCAGTGAGAAGGTTAGATGGATTTTGGTAAATATGCAGCAGCTCATTTTACCTGGACATCTAGTTCTTAGCTGTGCTGTTTCTCAAAATCCCAGTCTCAGGATCCTATAGAAGATTTTCCCCACACCTTCTCCTTCAGACCTAGAAGTCCTGTCAGCCCTGATAAGTACTGTGCATTTCATGGAGCGTGGGCAAAATGCAACAGAAAATGCTTTCTCCAAGCATTTGTTCTTTTATTCTACCTGGTCTTCCTTTACCAGAGCTGCTTCAGTAGCACACAGCAGTTTTTGGGAGGTCTTAATACCAAAGACAAGAAAAGATGAGGCAAGACAAGTAAAAGCAAAAACGAGCTAACAAAAGGGGTACTGATGTAATAGTGGCTGGTTTAAGAGGTTTGCTTGCTTTTGGCTAGGTGGCAACACAAAGTTAATAACGTTTGGTTCCTTTTTAAGGAAGATAATCTTAGCCTGATTTTCAACAACCTCTTCAAAAGATTTTTCCTCTGTTAATACATCTTACTAAAACAATAGCTCCGTGTAGTGGTTTTGTCTGCGAGCTTGCTTGGTGGGAAAAATGCTTTTTCTCCCTATCTTCTTTCTCAAATTGGTAATATTTTTTTTACCATGTACCTCTTCAGTTTGCATACATCTTGAGAAACTCTTCTGTTAATTCATCTCTTTCTTGAAATAATTATAATTTCCAACCAGTAGCCCAGTCTTGGTGTCCTACAACAGATTTTCTAGCAAAGTTCACCATAGGTCTAAATGGTGAATTCTTTGGTCCAGAGGACTGATGCTGTCTTTTCTTTGAAATGAATGTCATACTGGTTTTCTGGAAGTAATATGAATAGTATAATTTAATAATATATGGTCTGGCATTAATATAAGGAATATTGTCCACTTCCAGGATGTTAAATGTTACCTGTTTTCCTTGGAGGACAGGGACTTAAAATAGTTTTTTATGTGTTTTTACTTGTACAAATCTCAAATCCACATCTTCAAGTGTTCTTGTGTTTCTTTGTTCAGCATTCTAACATGAAATTACTCTGGTTTTCTGTATTAACATGCTTCTTATCAGTGCACTACCTGTACTCATTCTCCTTGTAAAATACACAAAGATTTATTAAATATCTCTGTTGGAGATCATCATTGCATTATGGACCTGCAAGAAGTCTGGCTGAGCTCCCTTACCCTGCCCTTGGGCTTGCTTTTCTAAGACTTCATTAGTTCTTTTAAAATCTTGCGTGTTGAAGGATCAAACCTATGTAAAAAGTCCCACATGAAAATTCCATTTGGATTTAGTGTTGGAACTGAGATCCTGAATGTCAGTAGCTGGAGAGCTCTGTGAATGATACCTTGTGGGAAGTTAGGTGTCCCTGAGGTAGTTGGTGGTTAGCCAGAAGACTTAATAGTGTCCAAAGTAGCAGTCAAAATGTCTGGCTGAGTATCTGTGCAAATCAGGGTTTCAGGTGTATTTCTCTTTCCTTTTCAGGATCTTAAATCTTGCAACTTTTCTCTTTGAAATATAAACCTTTTGTACTGAAAGCCACAAACTGAAAGTTGTGCTGCCAGATAGATTTGAAGGGCTATATACAGATTAATGAATAGAAATGGAAAGAAGCAAAAGTATTAATTGCATTATTTTTAACATACCTTTTTCTGTTTACTGTAGTGAAAACTAGGTTTTCATATGCCTTTCCAAAGGAGTTTCCTTATAGGATGAACCATGTAAGTATACTATTTGAAATACAACTTGATTAAATAAAAAATTGTTAGCAGGAAATTCTGTCTCTTAAATTCTAAGAAATAAATATTTTCATATTTCTTATGTCATTTCATATGCCAGGGTTGTTCATGATTAGTTTTGCATAGAATATTGGCAAAGTTACTTCTAAAAATAATGAAAATCTTACATAACCTCCTTTTCTTAATTGTTGGCCAGAAAGAGAAGTGATGTGATAAAGTGACTGAAATGTTAGTTTTTCTATAGCATAATGAGAAAAGAGATTTAGGGGTTTTTTTAATATTCTTGGTTACAAATACATTGCTCCAGGGAAAGTAAATGGCCTTTGCACCTGGAATGCTTCCAAGCTTGCACACATGAACAGTTGGCTTACAGAAAGCAGTTTTATTTTTGCCTGTAAAATTTAATGGCTCTTGAAAAATAGTTTTTAATTAGTACTTAACATTTAAATTTACCAGTGGTTTTCAAGGTATTCTCAGTCATAATACTGAGAAGTTTCATAGTTTTTCTTAAAACCAATTTTGACCTGTGCTGTAGAATTTTGAAAGCTAAACATCTATATAGTTTTAGATTGGCTGTAACAAATACTACTTTTTTGTTGGTTTGCTTTTCACCCAAATGATTTATCAGAATATAAAATACCTAAGACCTTGTAATAAAACTGCACTGCTATTTTACAGATGAAGGCAAATGGAAATATATTTGATAGTGCTGCTTTTGTGTAGCCAAAGTAGTAGTCCAGTCTTTTTCTTGATGTCACCAATACATGACCTTCTCTCTTGAGAGGGAGAGCTGATTTAATTGCTGCAATTGGACAGAATATTTCATCTGAAATAAAATCTGAAAATGTTTTGAAAGGCTGTCTGACAAGTTAGTGGGCTGATGAAGATGCTCTAATTCTACAAAATAACTTCTCCATTGCAGTGAAGTTTACATGCACTGGGAACAATTTACTGCTACCAGGTGTTGAAACAAATCAGACCAGTGCTGCCAATGGAGCAGTCTTTTGTAGCAAACTTGATGCAAAATATTTAAATTCGTTGTTATTATGACTAGAGTTAAGTTATAATAGTGATAAGGCAATGGCCAATAATAATTTTATTTTTGTTTGGTTTTGTAGCTTCAGATAAAATGCTTTTAGGACTGTTGGAAATAGTTGTTGAGTATTCCCGTGCATTTGTGATGTTAAACTGTGTGTCAGTTAATTCTTTCTGCTGCCTGAAACGTGCTGCTTATTAACTGTGATTTTGCTTCTTTACAGATACTAGAATGTGAATTCTATCTCTTAGAATTAATGGTAGGTTGGATTTTTTGGTGGAACTGCTTCTGTTTTTGTGAGAGAGGTAATAAGTCCTGATGCAGAGACTGGGATGTCAATGTCCTTTTTTCCCTAGATGGAATGGCCAGTCATGACCATGAAGAGTTATATTCTTTCTATGCCCTCTTCTTGCCTGGAAGAATCTGGGGCTACACATGTATGTTCTAGCAGAAGGTGTGGGTACTATCCCATTCAGGCTAGGCTATAACAACCTAATAATTAGAGAAATCATCTAGGAAATAAGATGTGGGTTTGAATCCTGTGAGGAAGAAACCGAATTCAGGCTTTCCATTTTCTGAGATGGTACTGTAACTATCAGGCTGTTGGATGAATAGAGCACAATGGGACATTTTCTTCCAGACCCTTTCAAAGAAAAGAGCCATATCTGATTTTTATAAGAGTAGCTGTCCCATTGCTGTGTTTGCTTGGGTTGCTGAAAGGAGGCAACCCAGGCTTCTTAGGCGGCTTGGGTAAAGTGATGCCTAATTTCTGCACATGGCTTGGACTCTAGTACTGCTGTACTAGAGTAGTTCTGCTCAAGTGCAGAGAAAAGGAGAGGGAAACCAGGGAGCAGCTTAGTGACTTAGACAGCAGATGAGAGAATATGTTTTGGGAACTGAACACAGAGGAGGTCAGATCGAAGTTTTTGTTTCTACCTACAGGTTGTATTAATCCAGTTTTTAGATTCTTGTTTAGATTTAGTCCTTAATACCTCTGCTATACATGGCAGTAACTCTTGAGTTTTGTATACAGGAGTTTTAGCACAAGCAACTGCATTTACAAGAAGCTGTGTTTTGGGGGTTCACTTATTTTTCCAGTATACTATACAATATATAGTGTGTGCAGTAAGAGTGTTTCACTTAAGTGTTCAGCACATGTAACTTAATGCGGCTTTTCCCTGTAGTATCCACATAGTAGGCTGCTTTTAGCAAGAGGATTATTCCTTCTTGTTTATCTGGATCTGAAATGAGGGGATTTGAGAGCAGTGGAATTTTTCTTTTCTTTCTTTCCAAACCAGCATCAATTATTTTGGCGTGCTCTCCATGTATGGTATTTAGTAGCAGACTGTTTTCTGGCAGCGTTCTGTATTTCCAAGTGGGAATTACGGGTTTGTAAGCAAATGAGGTTTCAATGTGCTGCAGATGTGACTTTCTGTGTCTCTAAGGGAACGACATTGACAGACTGGCAACTGTGCTGTGTAATGGTATTCTAGAGAGAGCACTGCCCTCATTAGAGCAGGGCTAGGTGTTAGAATGCTACTTAAAAAATAATCACTAATTGACTTGTAAACCAAATGTTTTAATACAAACTGACAACATGCTCTGCATTGTAATCTAACTTCTGTCCCAATGACATTTTTCCTAGGACTGCTGTTTGATAGTATATCATCCTTATAGACCTTTGCTCCAATATGTGCAAGATATGGGCCAAGAAGACATGCTGCTACCTCTGGCATGGTAATGAAGACTATGGAAATAGTTCCTCCTTTCATCAAGAAAGCAAGTGTTTAACAGTTATACTTCAAAGATGGTTGAAGCTTTTGCTGAACCAAGCAGGCTTAGCCATATTTGAATACAGAGGGTGCCCTAATTAACCTGTGCAGGTTCCTGACATAGCTTATTCTGTCTTTAACCTTGTAATGATTTTACTTTGCAGTGGTCTAACTTTTATTTTTTAAGACTAGCTCTAATAGCACAGTTTTAACATTACTGAATGGTGACTACGAGTAGAGGACATTTCTTTCTGTCAACATTGTCTGTTTGTTGTAGCATGTCATAGGAGGTAGAAGCAATATATAGGGTTTTTTATCTGTATTAGCAGAACTCTTATTCTTCAACTGTTTCAAATTCAGATAGACAGTAGAAGTACTACTTTTATGTTAGCCCTTACTTATTTGTGAAACAGATAATTATTTGATGGTATACATACACATCCACTGCAGAAAGACATTTATGTACTAAAAGAATATTTCCAAATAAACTTCTGCTGTGACTACAAGGGAAAAAAAGAAAGGCTTTAGGAGATTTTTACAAGGGAAAAGATCTCTTTCCTTGATGTTTTGCCCTGCAGCCTCATTACTTTGACCATCTGGAAAACTGACAAAATATTTGTAAACCAACAGCAGTTTTTGAAGGAATATAGTCTAAAGGTGAATAGGAAGATACTTACAAGTTCTTTTTTGCACAGGAGGATAGTGAATGACACATATAGAACTGATCTTTGTCTGCTGTACCCTCCTTTCATGATAGCTCTAGGTAAGTAACAAGTAATGTCTCGTGTCATGTTTAACAGGTTGTATTCTGTGCACTGTCCCATCACAAGCATTCCTCAGGGAGCCCTCATAAGGTGCTTCAGGTTGTGTTTCATGCAGCACTGACACTATATAGGCCTTGCAACTTTAAAAAGCCTTAAAGTCGGATAATTAATACCGAGTTTTCTCTGTTGAACTGTGTAGGCTTTATAAAAAATCAAATATTTCTAACTGCATTGGGAGTGTATCTTTGTTCAATATCCATGTCACCTGATCTTTGCAGCTTGCCTACATGTGGCCTGTGTTGTCCAGCAGAAGGATGCAAGGCAGTGGTTTGCTGAGCTGTCTGTTGATATGGAAAAGGTACTCTGCTTTTTATTCCCACCACTTGTTATGGACTGACCAGAAATGGTAGTCATGGTTGTCTTACACGTTGGCAGTACTGATTTGAACTTAAAATTCAGTGATCTTGTTAGATGCTGTTGCAGATAGGCAGATCTCTTTGGAAGGGAGACAATATCAGGTTATTTGGTTATCACCCTGCTCTGAAAGTCAAGAGAAAACCATGGATAACAGAAGAGCATTGCTGGTATTGCCATTTTCCAGACAGAAGTATAAACCAAATATCTTTTACATTGTTTGCCAGGAAAAGAATTCCCAGCATCTTTCCATCCCACAAGATAGCCAGTACGAGTTTGACTTTAAAGTTCAAGTGCTTGTGATTTTCTGATTCACTTTTCAGCATCATGCTAGCTCACCATTATAATATTCTCCCTATACATGTGCAGAGTGTAGCACAGTGTGGAACATTTTTGACACTTTCAGGATGCCCAGCACCATGACTTCAATCAGTGCTAAACAGGGAGACACCAAGATCATTCTGCTGAGTTTGCTGCTAATGCAAATTCCATGTCAGATAATCCCCTTTATTAATTTATCAGGTTTCAGGATGCACTTGTCCTTATTCTAACAATGTTCTTCATCCTCCCTAGTTTCTTTTACTTGTTAGGTTGGCTTCTTTAACCTTTATTTAGCTCCAGCAAGCAAATCAAAGTAGTACTCATATCCCTTATCACACTGTTTCACTTAGCACATTTTTTTTCAGTCTGTTTTTTGAAATTGAGTGTCTGAAATTAAATAGCCTGTTATGATTGAGATGTGCCATTTCCCTTCGTGCCCTTGGTATATCCCACTGATGTTATGGCATTGTGTTTGGATTCCAGGATTTGTCTTGAAATGCTATGCTGCATCGAGAGCTCTGTGAATTATGCTGTCAGACATTTAAAGGCAGGGTGATAATAAACTGGCAGCAAAGGCGAACCAACCTATATTTAATAGATAAAATTACCATAAGGCTGATACTGAATATCTTTGAATGTTTACATGTGTTGGTTCTTGTGTCAGTGATAAAGCCTAAGCTTGATTTTTTCACAGGAACACCATGGACTTCTTCACCAACTGACTTTTGTTTCGAGGACAAAATATATTGCTCTAGCACTTAATCAAAGATAATGTATTAAAAAGAAGAAAGAAGTCCACTTTATTAATTTAGAGAATGATGAAACATATTATGAATTAAACATTCTCCAGCTTTTATATAAAACATTGTGCTAGAAACTTAATAGGAAATTAAGGTAGATACAAAGTGTCCAAACTGATATGGAATGCTTACGCTTCCAGAAGCAGAGTATGAAGTGTCAACAATTCTTATTATATGTATATAAGAATATAAGAATTATTTTAAAACTCCTTGTCTCTGTTTCTTGGAAGGAAGGAGTTCCAATGAATGTTTTTTGTTTTCCCACACTGTGCCCCTAATATGTATAGAACATTGATAATCATCAATTACTGTATTGATAATGCCTGGTCATCTAGCTGCAGTCATGCTGTCCAGGTCTGTATTTTCCCAGGAGCTTAGTTATAAGCTGTGACAGTCGTTGCAAATAAGTAAATAAATAAAAATGTGTTCAGTTTGCAGGAGAAGAGAAGCAGTAAATGCAGTTGAAAGGGAAAGTATTCTGTTCAGGCTTCAATTCACAATAAAATCAAAAAACTAACTAAATGCTTTTTTGTGACCAGATTAAGTGTAAGATAGCTCTGTTTATAATATGAAAATTGTGTTGTTTAGTTTCAGTTTGGGGCCTGTTTAGTTAACTGGACACTTAAATGGGCTGTGACAAAGATAAAATCACTATCATGTCTGACCTTGGGATCTCTATTCTTTCTAATACAGATTTTAGAAATAATCAGGGTTATTCTGAAGCTGTATGAGCAGTGGAAGAACTTTGATGAGAGGAAAGAGATGGCTACTATTCTTAGTAAAATGCCTAAACCAAAACCACCTCCAAACAGGTACGGTACTTCCTTATTACACCTTTCCTATGGAAAAATCAGACTACGATTTTAAGAATGTGTAAATGCTTAATTCAAGGTGTAGTGGATGTTTTTACAGTGCAGGTGTTTCTGATACAAAAGTAGCCTGGTTGTTCGGGAGCTAGTGGTAAGCATGATATTCATTATCTTATGGAGAGTGTTAATGTGATTAGAATGTGATCAATACAGCTCAGCAAATGTAAGGAACCCTGGTGTGAGGCTCCATGGCTGGGCCAGATTCAATGGAACTGGCCTGCTTGATGTCTTATTTAATTACTGTGATTAAATATCACTGTTGGGAATCTGCACATACAAATTCCTGTGCACATGTTTATGTAATGTGAACATTGCAATGTTGACTTCAGAAGTAGGTTCAGCAGGCAGCTTCATGGGCATATATTGAAATTATTATTCACATAAATATGGTGAAGTTATTTATGCATGCTGAGAATAACCTTTGCATTTTTTTTAGGAAACTAAGCAGAATATTTTGACCTATTTATGTATATGTTGAAGTATTTTCTTTCAAAAGGTTTTTTTCAGAATACTGTATCTTTTAATTTTTAAAAAAAGGATAAAAATGTAATGTGATGCTTTTTATTGAGGAGACATGTTTTTGTTTTCTTCAACAGTGAAGGAGAACAGGGTCCAAATGGTAGCCAGAACTCTAGTTATAGCCAATCTTAAGGCATTCCAAAGAATTTCTTTATGGACCACTTTGACTCAAGACATCCTGGGATATTTCCTGTGTTCACGAAATGGACAGAAGGTTTTAGTAACATCTTTGACAAAGAACTTGAAGAATAAATAGCTTGTTTGTGTCAAGCATTTTGAAAGCTTTTTCTCTAAAACTACATCGTTTTCTCTGACGCTGGAGCAAATGTGCTAAGATTTTTCAGTGTAAGGAATCAAACTTTAAACCAAGCTGCAAAAGATTAACATTTTTCACTCAAAACAAATAGTTTATTATTGGTTTTATTTGTGTTGAAGTGAACTGTTTCTAGAGCGACAGTAACCCAAGGCCTAAGTGTAACTGTATTAATGACTTGTGTTGTCTTCATTTTGTTTGTGACTGAAGGAAGATAGTGCACTCTATGTTGAGTCTATCCATTACCTTCAGTTTTATTGATTTTAAAAAAATAAATACAGATTCTGCAACAAGTAACACACAGTCCTTCAGAAACAAAGCGCCTGTAAAGAATATTGTTACAGTTTTAATGAAAGCTGCAGGAAAGAAAGTCAGTTTCTATTTTTGGGTTTAAAAAAGCTGTATTCCTCAGTAGATCTACTTGGTTGTTTTTGCTGATACATAGTAGCCCAGCTTGCCAGAGAAGTGCAATATGTATAGTGATTCTGCAGTTTTCTGAAACATTTCAAGTGTTAGGAATTAAGACAACCCAACATACTAGGATTTTTTTTTTCAAATAAATGTACTGTATGGTACAATCGGAATATTTCACAATCAAGTACAAATCTGGATATTATTGCTATTTTTTATGGTGGATTTTTTTTTGTAGAAAAGATATACACTGTTAGTCTGCCTTCACTGTTAGTGTGAATTTGTGTGGTTCATTAGAGAGTTTATTTAAGAGAATCAAGTGTTTGGTGAGCTTCATACTGGCTAATTTTAATTGGGATGTTAGGGGCAGCTCTAGAATAACTGAACTGGGATTCCTTGGTTAACTTTGTGCTGGAGAAAATACGATTTCTTCAAACTGAAGGCCATATCCTGCGTTCCTTACTCAGGCAGATATCCCACTGAAGACAGGAATTGGCCTTAATTGGTTTCTTGATTTTTAGATAACTTTGTTTCTAATTAAGTTCTGTTCAACTTTATTTTGAATGATAATGCCAACTTGCCCAAGTTTAAAACTTGCATGATAAAGTTCAGTAACATCGTTCTCTTTTTTTGTTTGTTTTTGGTTTGGTTTTGGGTTTTTTTTGTGTGGGTTTTTTTTGGTGGTTTTTTTTTTTTTTTCTTAAACAACACATTTCACTGCTCTGACATACTGGAGGGAGATTGTTGAAAATGTGTATTCTGTGATGTGTCTTGGTTCAAAAAGCTGGCCCCTTAAAAAAACCCACCTGTTTTTGGAAATACCTGTCTTTGTAATTGGCTGGTCATTCAGTGAAATACAACTGAAGTGTTTTTGTATGTAGCCCATTAGGCTACTAGCATTTATTTCTGTTCAGGTTATTTCCATAAACCATTATGTGAACCAGCCCCAAACATGTTGGTGAGGTGGAAAAAATATACATTTTGGTCTTTGCTACTTGGTTGCCATTTGATCCATACCTTTTATAGACATTTGATTGATGAAGTGGAATTTGGCTATTTTGCTTTAATTTCTTGAAGTCTAAAATGTGCTATTTGTAATGTGGACTTGGGGAATAGAAATAAATCAAAGCAACTTGACCTCTGTTGTGTGGAGTTTTTAAACAGGAACTATTCTTTAGGTAAGCATCAGTCTTCTCACATATACCATGCAATCTGCCAAGAAAGTTCATGTTTTGGAATTGGGGTATTAATGAAGAATTAGAGTGATTAAATTTTTTCTTGCTGCTGAAGAGTCTTTGCAGACTTTACTTCACACCTAAAGCACAACGGGACCTAAATCTCTGAGCTAAAATGTCAGGCACTTCTTGATGGTACCTAGAAGTTTCTTAAGGCATTTCTCTGCTGGGAAGATGAGGCTAATTTATCAGCTTTGATTCCAGTAAAAACAGTGAAAGGCAATAAAGTGCAGTCGAAAGAGCTGGATTCAGTGAAGACAGTTTTACAATGTGATTTTGAACAACAGAAAATGGAATATTATGTGAATTCAAGAGTCTTGCTACTAAGCAGGCAGAAAAAATCACCTTTATTGTGCTTCACTTCAAAGGAGAGGTGCATAAAAATGTGGTATAGCATTGAAAGAGAGGTAGCTGAAAGTCTTCACAGATTATATGGCAACAGGTAACTCTGAAGTGTCAAAGCAAACACAAGCCATCTGTGCCAAAAAGACTTAAGGAAAAATCCCAAAGGAAACAAACTGGATCAGACAAGTTGTTTTACTCAAACCCCATCATTTGGAAAGCAAATTAGAAAGGATCATCTAGTTTGACAAATTACAAATAGTTTGAGAAACATCTTGCAAAAAACTACCATGATTAATAAAAAAGGAAAGTAAAAAATGGATATACAGTAATTTTCCAATTATTAAAAAAATCCCTCAGTTCAGAAAAGAGACAGCAGGAATCTAGAAAAATTGCAAGTGGTGTGAAGACTGATGGGTGACAACTGCTCACTTCTGAAAGAAGCACAGCTGCTGAAAAGAATACATGGCAAGTTGGGAAGCAACAAAAGGAAAGATTTCTCACCACTGCTGTGTCTGATGGGAGTTTCTGTTGAAAATTTACAAATACCTGAAGATACAAAGACATGCAAAGCCTAAAGCACTCTGAGTTGTAAATGAGAGTAATGTGGAGATTGTGTCACTACATACTAATTGTTTTATGCTCTTCCTCTGATGTTTATTACCAGTTGCTGCCAAACAGAAAATAATGGGCTAGATAAATCTCGATGTGACACAGAATAACTTACTTATTTTTTGTGGTTTTGTAGTTTTAGGTGTTCCCAACAAACATTAATGTAGCTACAGAAGGAAGCATTGGCTGTTCATGACTAAATACTGACTTAGTTGATTAGATTTCTTTGATTTGTTCATTTGTATGCTGAAGTTTGGTGGCTTGATCAATACAGCTAAGCGTGATGAATTATACATTTAACTAAATATTTTCAGTGGCTCTGAAATCCTCTACACAGTCTGACCTCAATGATCTTCAAAAGGCATTGTTAGTCCTGGTGAGGCCACAACACAGCCAGCAGTGAGTTTCTGTTGTCTCCTTGACCCCTTGATACTAGAATTTCTGCTGTTTAACTATTCTAAACAAACTACCTGACACAGGTATTTGAGAAATAATAATTTTATTTGTCCTATCATCATTAGTTTAAACAGTCATGAGCTCCATCATACAAAAAAGTAAACATAATCTGCACTTAGGTTCTCTTCACATGCATTCACCAAAACCATAACCCAAAGTAAAGGTTGAAAGGTTGAGCAAATTTCATATCTTCTGTTTGTGTTGTAGTCTTTGGATATAATTTAAACCAAGCAGTTGATATGCATGGCTATTTGCAGGTGAATGTCCATTTACACAAGAAGCCAGTAGGGAGCTTTATTACAGAAGTGAAATGCATGCATTTTGCTAAAACCAACAAACCATCCTGAAGCCTTGATGAGGGGGGATAAGGACTGAGGCTGTCATCTTCATTTCTTTTCTGGAGGTTCATGTTTTATCCAGTCATCAAAGCCACCAGCATACTGCTGAACTCTGAAAATATGCAGAAGATACCTTTCTTAAGAAGAGTCCTTCTTAGTATTGTCTCTTAAGAGGACACAGCAAAAAAACTGAAACCAAAAGTAAAAAAAACACCTAAAACCAAAACCCCACAAACGAAAAACCTACCAAAAAAAAAAAAAAGAGAGAAAACACAGAATTTCTCTGCAACCTAGCTTCAATGAGCCAGATGGACATTCCTTTTACTCTAGTACTACCTGCTTCCATGCAGTGAGTTCTGTAACATTTCTTCCAAATGACAATGCTGGAGTTCAAACTCAAGCAAGAAATAGCAGCTGGATCAATGAAACAGTTAGCAGTTGTTTTTAAAAGAGTGAGAATAGACTCACAGCAGTGGGAGATTTACATGTCTATTTTTTATGTCTAATACTTCACCAAATAAACCCAGCACACTGATCTTTACTTCCTTGCAAACCTACATACTCTATAGGTCTGACATCAGCCTGTGCAAAACAACTCCGCTATGCAAAACACTCCTGTGCAAAAACAAAAATCCACTATGCAAAACAATGTTGACTCCTTCAGTTAGGCAGCACGAGAAACAGGTAATGGAGGATATTTTTTCACTTTGAAACAAGAACATGCTTCCATACTTTTGACTAAAATTAATATCCATGTTCC
This sequence comes from Phylloscopus whistleri, assembly GCA_017589585.1. Classification (NCBI taxonomy): domain Eukaryota; kingdom Metazoa; phylum Chordata; class Aves; order Passeriformes; family Phylloscopidae; genus Phylloscopus; species Phylloscopus whistleri. Next base: position 3,181,757 of record JADMLD010001389.1, on the reverse strand, counting down.
AGTTCCTGAACTGCAGTTCAGTGGAAACGTGAGCAAATAACCAATGCCTTAAATTTTATTTGCAGTCTTCAAGACAGTTAGGCACCTTCCAAAGATAGGTTTAACGATTCTGCAAACCAAATGCTACATTTCATTCTATCATTGTTTTGTTAGCTATTGCCTTCACTGCTTTACTCCTGGCAAATAATCCAAAGCTTTACAGGAAGTGAAGGCATCATTTGTCAGCAGTGAACTGTGCAGGGAGAACTGCAGTTCAACAAAAGGTTGTGGTTTCTTAAACTATTTATGATTGTACTACTACCAAAGCAAACAGTTCTCCGCCTTTCCAATCTTCCTGCATCTCAGGACTAGTGCTTATGAAGCTGTATAAGGAAGAAGAATCTCAGCAAGGGAGCCCTAAGAGGCAGAAGGACCCTTCAGTGGCAGCGTGGTCCTGCAGCAGTTTGTGTCACCGGTGCACATGTGCAGAGCTGCTGAGGGTTTGTTTCAGAGGGTGGTACACCTCACTTTGCTGCAACACCCAATGGCATCCTTCAAGGCTCAGTAGAGACAAGGGGAAGTACCTAGCTCAAATACCAATTGTTTTGTTCATATTCCACATGTAAACTTTCACCGTTGTCCCCATGGTGAGTACATGTTCTAGCATTAATTCCATCATTACACACGAAGTCATACCTGCTGAAACCCAAAGACACGGCAAAGCCAAGTGCTTGTTTACTTCTTGTTCCTGCCAAACAGGAGAAAACCACAGGGTCTGACTTGGATGGCATTTTTTGATTATACTGCTCCTTGAACTCCATTGGGTCCATTTGTAGAGCTTCCATTAATTCACCCACTGGGAAATACAGAAAACAAGCTATTGTTTATTCTGTCCACAGACAGGTTTACATTGCTAGACTTCTAATTCCTCTGGAGGAAAAGTTCAGCCTCATTACACGCCAGCAGCTTCCTAGCACCGTTCCTCTTTGCTCGGTCACCACCACTTGACCATTCCAGCCAGAAGGAACACGGAACACCCGACGCCTGCACATAGCGGCGTTGACAACTTACGCGGTATGTTGATGGACTCCGGGATTTTTCCAAACCTGTCGATCTCCCACCTCTCCCGCACGTCAATGTGAAGGACGTTGGCCTTCTTCAAGTCTTTGAGCTCCTGGTAGGAGAGGTTCGGCTCCGCGGCGGCGCAGAGGCTGCGGCAGGTGGGGCCTGGCGGGGACGCACAGCGGCTCAGCCCGGCGGCGGGACCCGCTCGGGGCGGGGCAGCGCCGCCAAACGCAGCCACACGGGGCTGTCCCCGGGCGCAGCCAAGCTCGCCCCCGCCCGCCCCGGACAGAGCCATCCCCGCCCGCCCCGCTCCCCGCTCACCAGGCGCTGCCGCCCGGCTCCAGCCGCCGCCCGCCGCCCGCAGGGCCCGCGCCGCCCGCCACCAGCCGCCGAGCCCCATCCCGGCCCGGCACGGCGATGGCGGCCGCCCAGGCAGGCCCGGCCCCGCCGGCGGGGAGGAGACACCGCCTTCCCCACAGGGGCGGGGGCTCGCAGCCTTGGTCACCGCTGGCCGGCGCAGGGGAGCGGGGAGCGCCGCCGGAGTGTGGCACCTGCCGGCACCGGAGGCGGCCAGGTCACACAGACACCGCCTCCGCTTTCGGTACATCCAGCGTTTACCCTGCATTGCATGGGCAGGGTAAAGTCTACCAGCCAACCCAAACTCTTGAGACGCGTGAAAGTACCAAAGGCTGGGAGGTGGAACAGAGATGAGGAATTTTGATGCCAAATCCAATTTAAACATCCCCAGCCTCTGAGTGTTATGTCGAGGAGAAAAGGTGATTTTAGTACCGGCCTGCAGCACTTTCACCACCGTCACTGTCCCCTTACAGCCACAGGAGAGGTGGTCCAGGCACCAATCTCCTTTCTGGTGACCAATGAGCACATGCAAAGGAATGGCATGAAGCTGCATCACAGGAGGTCTAGGTGAGATATGAGGAAAACCTTCACCTAGAGGGTGCTCGGGCACTGGAACAGCCTCCTCAAGGAAGTGGTCATGGCCCCAGACCCACCAGACCTCAAGAAGTGTTTGGTTAATACTCTGAGGCACATGGTGATTCTTGTGGCTGTACTCTGCAGTCAGGAGTTGAACTTTCTATGTCCCCTCCAGCTCAGGATATTCTATGATCCCTGGTTTTGAATATGTCAGTTTTGAACCAAACCCCTAGTTTTAGTTTTGAAAGCTGTCAGTCGTCTAGCCACAAGGACTAATTGAGAAGACAAACATGAGCGGAGAAATGAGGGTTCTTCTGTTCCACACATTGTAGATCAGTATTCTGTATTTACTGCATACCTTTGTAGATATGTTACATACCAGCAATTCTAGTCTTTAAAAGCAGGCATGCTGGATCTTTTAATAAAAGATGCATTTTGAGGAGTAGGTTGTTGACTCTTTACTAATGAGAGTTCTCCTTCTCAATACAAGAACAAAATATTTCTTGGTACTGTAAAGTGTGACAAATTGAACTTGGCACATATAACTGGTTCACTAGCTGCCCTTCTGCCAGCCTCTCCATATGGCCTCCTTGACAGGCATTTGCAAATTGTCTGTCTGAAGCAGTATATCTATATATAAGTTGAGGTTTAACGCATTTTCTCACAAGATAATGATAGAATACACTACTTCTAGAAATTATCTTTGGAAGTATAATTTACTGTATATTTTATCTGTAGTAAAATAATGACCACAGTTAATCTCCACTTATTGCATGTATCACCATAAGAACCATAAAGCAAGCAATATGAGGCACCAGAACACTTGTCATATGAAATGCATATTCACAGGAAGAAGCATTTTTATGGTTTTGATTTGACTCTGGATCATACTATGTACAAAAACAGAGAACACGCTAGCTTGTTTGCTGAAATAGGAAGCACTCCCTAGCCATCTTGTGAAAGACTGAGAGAATTTTGAGGTCAGAACAGATCAAGCTTAGCAAACTCCGGCGGCTTGGTGAAAAGGTGGGAAGCAGCACATTCAATTCTCCTTTTGTCTTCATGGCTGCACTCAGTCAACTCCTCCTCCGCAGGTTCCTTCATTTCACCTCTTGGGACTCTCTCTCCATTTCACCTCTTCTTCACTTGACTTTCCAGTTCTGTACGACCTTCCACACTCAAATCCAGTGGCACCCAACCCAGTTTCCTGTAGCTCCTCCCTCCATCGCTGGACATCCTTGTCTCTGCCTGTCCTAGTGGCGATATGCACATTCTCCTTCCAGTCTCTCCCACGGTGGCTGCCTCGAAAACCCACGCAGGGCCCAGACCCTGCTGCATAATCTCTGGGCACGACTCTCCACAGCCCTGCGCGCTGGCAAACCTCCTCTTACCGCGCTGCTCACGGGCACAAACCCAGCGCAGCACCTCCAGCTCTTTCGGCAAAATTCAGAAGTGAAGGTCACCCCACCCTTTGCCCTGAGTTTGCAGGGTGCCCCTCGCTACCTGTTGCCTCTCAGTGGCTCTCGGAACACTCCCGCTTCCCCCCCGCCCTTCCCACCCAGGAGACGTGTTGTGCCCTGGAACCAGCACCAAGCCCGCTGCCACTCGTGCGGCTGCCCTGGGCACCACACGGAGCCGCCCGGGCTGCGGCTGGGGCGGGGAGCGGCGCGGCGAGGCCGGGGGCGGAGCGGAGCGGAGCTTCCTCCGCCGCTTCCTGCCGCCGCTGCGCCCGCCCGCCGCCGCCCGCCGCTCCGTGAGTGCGGGGAGGGGGCGGGCGGCACAGCGCGGGGGGCGCCGGGGCCGCGTCGGGCCCGTCCTGCGCAGCCGGGGGGTGGGACTCGGAGCCTCGGCCGCGGCCGGAGGGTCGGGCTGGGCCGGGTCGGGTCGGGCCGGGCCGAGCCGAGCCGAGCCGAGCCGGTCGGCCCCGCCATGGCGGCGGCCGGGCCCGCGGCCTGCGGAGCCGCGTCCCGGGGGGCGCCGGGCGGGCGCGGGGCGCGGGCTGGGGGCGGTGGGAGGGAGCTCTGCCCAGCCACGGCCCCGGGCCGGGCGGGTCGCCCCTCCTGTTGTCGGCGGCGCCCGCGGCAGCGCTGTCCGGTGCTTCTCCCGCCGGCCTGGTGGCCAAGTGCGGCTCGTGTTCGGTCGCCGGCGACGAGCTGCTGGTGGCGACCGCCCGCTGTCGGTGTGGAGCGGGTTAACCCTGCCGAGACACGAGAACGGCAGCGCCGGGTCGCTTGCGTGAGCCGCAGGCGTCTCTCGGTGTGCTAGATTGAGGGCAGCCGGTAGCAGCGCCTGTGGCCGGGTTGAACATACGGCCCGGTCGCTTGGCGCAGGGCGCGGAGCTGCGGAGGGAGCTCGGCTACCGCTCCCCGCGCTGCGTGCGCCGGCCTGCGGCTGCCGCGGCCTCAAGTGCGGGGTTCGGCGGGAGCGGAGCGCTCCGTGCCCGGGGTTAGATGACAGCCCGGTGCCGGTCCTCGCGGTTGGCCTGAGACGTGATATTCTAGACCCATAGCTGCAACTCTCCACGTTTTATTTATTATTGGGATTCTCTGATTTGATTCCTGTTTTGTTTGGTTTTTTTAATTTTTTTTTTATTTTCTTTCCTTCTTTTGCTGTCATGTCCTTTACTTTAGGACTTTGTCCTGCTCTTGCTATAGCTGTGTTGCTACTTACACTATTAAACAAGATATGCACAACAACATAGGTGCAGTAGAATGAAGACATCAAGAACATAGAAGCAGATGGCAATAGCTGCAGGTGTAGCACTGTATTCTAGTTGCATGTCATCTTTAACTACAATTATTTCCCAATTCCATTAAATGATCCTCTCATACAAGCATAAAGAACAGACTTGTATTTAAAGGATTCTTTCTGCTTTCATTTTCTAGCTTTTAAAACAGAAACAGTAATGGCACAAGAATGTGCAAGCTTGAAGCAGATTATGCCTTTGTGAAATTGTTCTCGTGTTTACTACGCTTGTAAATATTTTGTCATATTTCTTCATGAAATATTGAAGAACTGGTGCTCTGTAGCTTTATTTCTGTGAGATTCACAGAACTGCAGCTAGTGTCAGGGGTTCTGTTTTGAGCATCAGTTGTAGATCGGGGACAGGTTGTTCCGCTTCAGACATGCCATCAAAGCAAACTGGGGCAGTCTGTGTGGAGGAAGAAAATGGAATTAAATTTTTTGTTCTTGATGGCAAGACTTAGACTTTCAAAGAGCTCAAAGTAGTAGTAACTTATGGTTTTATCTGTTCTACCCTCACTGATTAACCACAACACCCTTCCCTTATAGATGGGAAGTTATGGGCAGCCATTGTCTCCCTTTATGTTCTCCAACTCAGCCCTTTAGGCAGAGGTACAGCAGGAGTCTTAACTTAAAGTATTATCTTGTGTGGGTTTCAGCCTTCTGTCTCACACACATGCTGCAACCACAGTTCCTCTTTTATTTCTTTGAATTCACAGAATTAGCATTTCTCCAAAGTTCATCCTTTGCTCCTATTGCCCTTTATTTTCTGTTACCGCATCTTGGACTGGTTTTCCCCCAGTTTTTGGCCACATGGTTGTTCTGGCAAGGTACTGTGGGTTCACTGGTTACTTTCCAGCTGTTTCAGTTCTTATGCCCTCAGATTTTCTGTGGTGATGGTACAGTGACATTGGTGCTTGTATTATGGGAGTGCATAATCTGCCATCTGACTTCCTTTTCACATACAAAGTTTTCACTTGCAAGCCAACATCATTAGTTACAAGCTATGACTCTTAATGGTTCTTAGATGTTTTGCTTTTTAAAGGATGAATTTTCTAGAAAACCTATATTGGATTGTGCATGCATCTACCCAGATGTTTTTCCTTTTTGGTATGTTACAAAAAAACTCCAAACATTCAATGTGGGGTTGAGGACATAAAAAAAAAGTTGCAATTTGCTTTATGGGGCTGGATATTGCCAGGTATATCTGAAATTTTCCATAAAACTTTGCTATAAGATAGGAACAAAAAATATGACATCAAAATGCTGCTCTTTTTGCCCATTCAACGCTTTAATATACTCTAGTCATAAACCCAATTACAGAGTCTTTTCGTTTTTGTTTCTGGACATGTCTGGCTTCTACTTATCCTTTGAGATAATTTTTCCGTGGCAGGTGGTTTTAAAAGGAAATCTGAGGGGGATTGTGGAGGATATGAACATGAAAGTTGATAGAACATACTTAGCAGCTGGCTAAAGTGGATTACTGAGAGATGCTGTGAGATTTTTATTGTCGTTTGGAAAGTTGTATCTAGCAGTCCAAAGCCTCCCTCTCACTCCTTGCTCAAAAAGTACATCAGTGTCTCACCCTTTTTAGGACTGTAACACAACGTCAGGATTGGTGTTTGAGCTCCAGTGACAGTGTAGGATGTGTGATGTGCCTTTGGGCTAGGAAGTCTTGGAGATGATGCTTTCAGAATTTCAGATGACATTTTCCAGGGGAAGAAGCTTCGCTGCCACTACCAGTCAGCAATTCTGGTCCTTTTACTGCTCTTGCAGGCAGTGGGGGCTTGTTTTCCACAAAGGTTTCGGTGGCTGTCAGAGCGCTGAGCCTCCTGGCCTGCTGATGAGTGACACTGCCTGGCTGCTGACTGTGATGGATGTGCTGCATGTTTGGATTGGGTGACACTTGGTCTAGTGGCGAGCAAGGCAAAATGCCACAGGTAATGCTTGGCACAGATGTCTGAAATGTATCAACTTGTGGCTTACATGAAAATGTAGCAGTTCTGTGGAGGATCTGGCATTATTGCTCCATACAGGGACCTTTCACAGATGTGTTTCTAAGCATCTTTGGACTTAGTCTGCACATCTGTGCTGTTTCTTCACCCCTTTGGTGCAAGGATGTTGTTGACAGCTGGACAGTTCTGTTAAGTCACATGAAAATGCTAATTTTCCCCAGTATTCAGTGTGTGCTCTGCCCTTTCAGTGTGGCACAGGTTTTTCTTTGCATTAGCAATGTAAAATGATACAATTTTAACATGAAAGTTTGACAGCAAGTAGTGGGACAGCTGGAATTTAGGCTACCTCAGATGAATTGAGGGATTGAGGTAAATGTATTTGTCCCAGTTTCTTTGAATTCAGGTGCTCACTGATGAAATAATGAACAATACTGGTTTCATAGCTAATGGACAGTCCTACTGGGAGAGTATTACCCATATCCAAAATAGTGCCTGGAGATTATCTGTAGAATCACTTGGCTACATTTCATAGGGTCACTGTGCTCAGATAGGCTGATGAGCTTTGCATAATTTTTGTCTTGTTTGCATACTAGTAATGCAGCTGTAATCCTCCTAGTTAATCAAGAATCAGAAAAATATTGTAATAGGTATTACACAGATAAGAGCACAAATGTGGTACTTGTCTGAAAGAGTTTGCACCCTAAATTGTAAGAGGAGGGGAAAAGTGGATCTAGGCAGATGGAAGCAGCGATATGATGTTAATCAGTGCAGCAGGTTATTTCTGTAACATGCTGGTGGTCTGGTCTGTTTCTTACAAGCATCATGGTCAAGGTATAGCATGGGAAGACTCACTGAGGTGATATATTTCAACATTTAGTAAGTGAACTGTAGACGTTCTAAGAGGAAGGACTCATCTTTCATGTGAGAAGTGCAAGATGGTAACATGGGAAGAGGTTTTGGGAAGTGGAGACAGTGAAGAGAGTTTGCTTCTCTAACTCTCTTGCATAAAGGTGGTGTGAAGAGTTGGTTGGGTGGGTGGGTTGGTTTGGTTTCCGAAGGAAAAGTGATTTTTAGTTCATACTAGCCTTGTAACTTTTATTGGTCTTAGCTCTACTGAATTACTGTAATGGTATATTTTTATTAAAAAAGCAGTTATTTATTTTAGGAACTACATTGAACTCTTGTAAATATCTAAATTTATACTCTATGAAGAGGGACAATTTCTAAATATAGGAATATTAATGCTGTTAAATATAGACTATTTCAAGCATATCTTACATTTAAAACTGTCTAGGCACACCGTAGATTTAGCTTAACAAATTCAGCACATTGATTTTTGGCACTCTGTCAAATCTGAAGCTTTTAAAATTAGATAGGCAGATCGTTCTGCTGCTTTTGAAGTGGTTCGTTCTTTCTAGAATGGTGGAAATGAGCAGTTGAGTGAGGAGGTTTTGATCTTAATCAGCTTTTTGTAGAAAGATTGACATTAGGACTCTTTTAAGAAGTAAAAAGTCAACTGAGAACAGCTAGTGATGGTGATAATTACATTTCAAACTCTTGTGTGCTGAGCTCAAGGAATCTGAACGTATTTGGCAAGGATTAGTTCTTAGTTTTGTGTGAAATGATTTTTGAAAGGAAAAGGTTTAGGTTTTTCTAATCTAACTTTTTATGTTTCTTGGTTTTTCCCAACAAAACTGCATAATTTCTACTTAAGATTTTTACTGTGTGCCAAGTAGATATGAGGGTAGAGCTAACATACCCACTAAACTCATGTTTTTCTACCACAAAAATCAGTGTCTTTTTATTTGTCAGATTTATTAGTCAAATATCATGTGCACCATGGCTTGATTTTATGTGTACGAAATGACAAACTTTAATGTATTTGGTTTTCCATCACAAAAGAAAACTTCAAGCGAAGATTCATGGTGATTTCTTTCTGCATATGAAAAGGACATAGGAAATGTCCTCTTTAGGATACTCCATAGTTGGTGGCTGTAGACAGAAAATTCTCATTGAACATATTAAGAAAATATGAGACTGTGTTAAAAAGAGTCAAATCATGGGAATACTACTGTAGTAGCATTTTTAATCTTCAGTATCAAGTTAATTTAGTCTGAATTTTCTTTTCTTTTTTGCCTACTTGTCCTGAATGGCTTGTGCCTATGGCCAAAAATAAGCTATAGAGCATCCCTTTTGTTTCTTTTTTTAGCTGTATTTTATGCTTTCTTGAGTCTGTTTGTTCAGGATTTTCATTCCAATAAAATCTCAAATCTTTTGTTTCCCATAAACCGAAATATTTCTGAGAAGTTATTTCTGAAGCACCCTAAGTTTCTTCCTCATTGAACTCAAATATAATAATCAAGTTCCTGGTATAGACATTTTGATTTCAAAATTATGTTGATTGATGTTGATCATGTTTTTATTAAATGGGATCTTTAATTTGTAATGTTTTCAGTCCCTGAATGTATTGAAAAAGGGCAGGCAGTACTCCATATACACTTGAATCATAGATCATGTGGAGTAGCTCGTTGCTCTTACCCTTCCGTCACACTTCCATGTGCTTTTCAAAATCAGGCACAAACCCTGGCCGTCTAAGTCCTTGATATGCTCTGTTTTTTCCAAGAGCTCACAGGTCAGTAAACATTGTCTGATGCATGTCCATCTATGTGTGTGTCCATGAAGAGTAATTAATCTAATGGTCCGTGTTGTCTTTTCCTCTGCCTGCTCTTAGTGAAATGAGACTGAAAAGTGTCTGGGCTGTGCCGTGTGAGTGCAGCTTCTTATGCCAGTGTTCATTTCTAATGCCATGTTGATTAGGTTGGGTTTGAAGTGCCATGCTTTCAGACGTGGTGGATATCAGCTGACACTGTTTTTTCCCCATGTCCTGAGGGTCCCTAGGATGTGGGTCCAGCAGTGGCCTGTGTTTGCCCTGATCCAGTTGGTGTCACTTGTGCTATGGGCCACAGGATTTCACAGGTGGGAAAGACTTGCTTGTATTTCAGCTGGTTGGGCCCACAGCTATTTATTGGAGCTCTCTAAATGTACTGATCTGAAGGTGACTTTCATTGGGGTGAAGTCTGTGGTTTGGACAGTCTTACGTAATCTGTCCAAAGAGATCAAAATTGTTGTGCTGAAATGAACTCATAGATTGTTTGTGTCAATGTTGAATCACCTAAACGCAACTTTGTTCCTTTAGGGAGGAATTTTTGCTGTCTTTGCCATTGACTCCTTACATAATTTAGTGTAAAGTCTTGTGTTTTCTCACAGCACCTCTATAGGCCCTACTGTTTTGATGAATGTCTTGGTGAATCTTGTGCTCAGTTGAGCGGCAGTGCAACAAGTGGTGATGGGTAGTTTCATGAAATTGGGTATATGTGAGAAGCTGCCAAGGCAGAAAGACACAGTTGAAGTTGTTTGAGCCTCCTCATGTTCTAGGGATGCCAGGTTGCATGGCTGTTGATGGACATTAGGTGTGCTAACATCTGTTGAAAATATATAGTCAAGAGCTGGAATATTTAGATCTTTCTTACTGTATGAACAGGAATCAGAAACCCATGAATCAGCAAAGCTGAATTCAGTGGCACTATTCACTTGCATGTCTGAGCTTTATAACCATAAATGTAGGAAAATATGAAATCTGTAATTTCAAACAATAGAAAGAACATAATGATACTTAATACTGTATAAACTATGTGTAGACGTAGCATTTTGCAAGAAAAAATGCACTGTGTTTTGAAGGCTTGAGGAGACATGAAGCTGTTGATGCAAGGAAGCAGTGAGTAAAGCTTTCTTTCATGCTCTACAAAAATTTGATTTGTCCAAAGCAAATCTCTAATGGGTAGGTTCATGCAGAAAGCCTCTAGCACTATGTAGGGATGTAGGGCAGACACAGGATGTCTATCCAAATGTGTAGGAACCTGGAACAGGAGCTCAGTGGTACAGATTTCCTGCTTTGCTTCGGGGAAGCCTGCTCAGATACCAGTGGTGGTGGTGCTTTAATATCAATATTGATGACTGTTCTGCTGATTGGCTTAGTGGATAAGTAAGGAGAGGGAATATTGAATTCAATATACTGGTTGATTCCTGTGTCTCTCAGAGCTTCAGTAGTACAAAGGTCTAAATGCATACACAGAAAAGATTAAAGAAATCTTAAGTAGACAAACTTGCTAAACTTTGGCAAACTTAACTAATTGATCTGTAGTAAGAATATACCTTTTGCTATTCCCAAATGTAGGGCCCTTTAGAGGTTTCCTATACCTAAATGCAGTAGCACAGTTGAAAATCTTTGGTGCTGGTGGCTTAGGTGACATTACTAGCCTGTTTCTGGTACACAACAAGATGTCGTTTTATTTCTGAACAGAATGGCTCACGTTTGCCATGTATGAGTATTTGACTGTTTTACATTCATATGCTTTGTATGTGGAAACAAAAATCTGATTTTATGAACCACACCATTAAAAGGCAAACTGTAAACTAAGCCCCAGCAGCTGTCTGTATGATGCACAACTACAGTCCTTCAGTGGATTCACATTTGGATTTTGATTAAATGACTGGTGTGCTAAAATCTCTCAGGATTTTTTAAAGTTTACTGGCAAATATCTATGCTTTAATTCTGTTCCTCGTAGGACTCCTTGATTAATGACACAAATTTCCTATGAGCGACTTTGTCTGTATGGATTTTCCAGTGTTTAATAGAGGGATCAGTTCACTCTCCAGTCTGTCATCCCTTGTAGGATAGAACACTTTAATCAGATTTGGAAGACTTTTTTATTTTCTTTAAGTGTTTGAAATTGCTCAAAAACCTTTAGGGTGTGCCAAGGGTAAATAATGACTGAAACCTTTCATAAGGGATATTGAATTTCTTGAAAAGCCAGATGTATTTAGCTCTGCGAGGGTTCAACACATCTGAGGGTGTCCAGCACCTCACAGAAAATGGCTTAAGATAACCAGCGAGATGGCATGATGGAGTCTGTCTTGAAAAAGTCTTGAAAATTTTTGAAAAAGCAAAAAGGTTTTAATAAAAGAAGAAAATAATACAAAACCAAAGAACAAAGCTGCACACAGTGTAAGGACAGGTCCCTTACACCTGCTACAACACCCCAAAAATGCGCTGAGAAGCCTTGTGCTCTCCCATAAGTATTGAAAGATTTAGGTGGGCTTTTTGGCAAACAGCTCAACAGAGAATAGCTACATTTCTGAGGAACAGGTAAAGAGACCTATCAGTGTTTTTGTCTTGGCATTGAGCCAATTACTGCCAGGAGAGCAAACAAACTTCTAGTGTTTTTCCCTTAAAGTCCTAAGCTGAAGCTGGAACCCTTTTCCTTATATAGAAAACATCTACCTGGTGCAGTGTAACAAAGAGATATATGTTAAGGAAGAGAAACATTTATTTTGATGAAGTTTTTCTGGTATGTTATGGTTGTAATAACTTATTTTGCAATAACAAAAATAAAGAAAATTTTAACACCTCAAGTATTTAACACCACTACCTAGTATAGATGTGTCCCCTTTTCCTGCAGCTACAATTCATAGTGTCCTGTAGTGTAACTGGTGTTGTGACATCTCTAAGACTTCATGCCTGACACATTCATACTCCTTGTTTCACAATAGCTGACATTAGACCAGGCCTAAAACTGTGATGTTCGAATGTGTGATTTGATCTTGTGCTTTTAGAGTTCAAACTTGCTACATTTAGTGAAACATTTCAATAAACAGTAAAGTAACCTCTGTTTGCCTTTCTTAGTAAGCAACAGATGCGGGTGAAAGATCCCTCAAGAGCCAACCCTGAGAAGCCAAAGAGAAGCAAAAGGCCTAACAGGCCACAGGATGAGGACTCTTCAGATGATATTTCAGGTAAGTACATAGGGTGATGTTTGTCCTGAGGCTGAGGGCTAATAACTTCCATGTTGACTGATGAAAAGTACAAGTCATTGGTACCATGAAATATTTTTCTTGTTTGAATTTATAACAGAAATATCCCATCAAGTGTTTATGACATGATCAGTTATTACACTGCATGACTTTCCTGAAGGGCTGGAGAGTTGGTTGATCTTTGATGACAACCTCTTCAAAGCGGAATGGTTCTTTCCTCTCCATGTGAGGTCAAGCACACGTGGCAGGAGGCTGCGTGGCTGAACAGGGAGCTTCCAGCTGAGCTCAGAGGGAAAAAGGAGTGGCAGAGAGGATGGAGGCAGGTTTGGGCTGCCCTTGCAGAGGTCTGTAGTGTGCAGGATTAGGGATCAGGTAAAACAAGTTAGAACTGGATCTGGTGAGGAGTGTCAAGAGTAAAGTGAGCCTGTATGGATACAGTGACAGTAAAATGAAGACTAGGGTGAGTACAAACCTGCTGTGTGAGGAGGCAGGGGTTCTAGGGATGCAGGATATGGGAAAAGGCTGAGGAACTCAATTCTTCCTTTGCTTCTGTCTTCACATGCAGGCTCTGTGCTTGATCCTCTCTGGCTTGTGACCTTAATGACAGACTGTGGGATATAAACATTGTCCAGAGTAGAAGATTGAGAACTGTTAAACAAACTGGATGCTCACAGATCCATGGGGTCAGATGAAATGCATCTGAAAGTGCTGAGAAAACTGGTTGATGTGAGGCTGTGCTCTGCCAGCTCTTCATGGCAATAAATTGAGGAGAGCAGTTGATATGCAGGAGGATAGGTCTGCCGTACAGAGTGACCTAGACTGACTGGAGAAATGGGCAGGCAGGAACTTCTCACTGTTCAGCAATGGCAAGTGGAGAGTTTGGCACCTGGGCATTACCACGTGCCATTACAGGGTGGCAATTAAAACAGCTTTGCAAAAGGTCCTGCAGGTCCTAATACACACACTGAATAAAACCAAGCTGTGCTTTTTGTGTCTACTGTAGGCAAGATTGTATTTATGAGAGTGCAGGGCGGGCAGGTGATCCCATCTTTTCAGTACTTGTGGGACTTCATTGGGAGAACTGTGCCCAGTTGTGGGCTCCCTCTACAAGAAAGGCTGACTTGTCGGTGAGGCAAGTGGTTCACCCCTTCCACATTTTTAAGGAAATTGAGAACATGATGTGGGAAGAGGGGCTGAAGGGAATGTCTTTGTTTAGCCAAAGGAGTGGAAATACAATTTCTTTCACTGACTACCTGATGGTAGTTACAGAGAAAGCGGAACCAGATTCTTATAGGAGGTCCACAGTGAGAGGACTGAAGGCAACAGACCAAATTTAGGGCATGGAAAATGCCCTAGGTGTGAGGAAATTTATTTTAGATTTACTCTGAGGGTGGTCAGACAGAAACCTGATTTTCTAGTGAGTTGGTGAAACCTCATCCTTGAAGATACTCAACACTCAGCTGAACAAAGCCATGAGCAAGCAGATCTAAGTTAGTATTTGGCATTGCTTTAAGTGGGGGTTTGGACAACATGGCCTTCAGAGGTTACTTCAAACCTAGCTTATTCTTTGATCTAGTGGAATTTGTGCAAAAAAATATGACACAGAAGAATGGTTGATTTCACGTTCAGAATGAGCAGTTGTAGTAGGGATGCACGGGTATTTGAAAATCTTTCTTTATGGGTTGAAAAGAGGTCAATGCCTGTGTTGTTATATGCAAAAATAGATTTACCTATTATTTTATTGTCAAAACCCAGGGAAATTAGTTTTGCACAAAAATAATCCTTGTACTTTTGTACAAAGTAGTTTATCTGGTTTTAAGAGGTGGCATTTATTGACTTGAAAAGAATTTCCATTACGGAAAGACTGAAAGAGATTCCTTCATAACATTCAGTATGTGGGGAGCAGCTGGCTGATCTTTCCTACTTTAATTCTTTGCTGTTTTTTTTCCTAATGCTGAATTCACTGAAGACTATGGTCTTTCGGTGTACATGTGCTCTCTTTCATAGCTATTATTTTTGATGGATAAAAGCGAGTATTTGTTATTTTCTGTAGGGTTAACCTGCCAGCACGTGAGCCAAGCAGTGGACGTGCACCATGTGAAGAGAGCGGTGGCTCAGAGCGTGTGGTCGATCTGTGCAGAATGCCTGAAGGAGAGGCGGGTGAGCGATGGTGAGCCCGTGGCGCCTTCAGACATCTGGCTGTGCCTCAAATGTGGCTCTCAGGTAAGCATGTGTGCTCAGTTCATGGGGGTGGAGTTTCTAAGGCATACCATTGTTGTGGATCCTTGTCTGTTTGACATCTCATTACCTCCAGAGGAACAGTGTGACGTAAGTGCTTAGTTGTGAGAGCCCCTGCTTCAGCTTCCTCACAAAGTGGGCTGTGACCTTACGTTCCTGTTGCATTTTTGGCAGTGTTTGGGGTTAGCTTTATATCTCCCAGTGCGGTGTGCCATCATGATTAGTAAGTGACTGTTCTCTGTTCTTATCTGCATCCTCTTGCCACTTACAGAGAATTGGCTCTGGGAACTGTGTAGCTGCAAAATGTATCCATTCAGCTGCCTCCTCTGGCAGAAGTTCCCATAAGTAGGAATGAAAAACCAGACATGATGAATGAGCTTGTGCTGTGGACACTCAGTTGCTAGATTTGATTGAATCCAGGGAAAAAGAGCTGCTCCTGTGGCAACTAGCCATTAGATTGGATCAGTTATAATGTCAAATTATGGCCTCAGAGTTTAAAATGGCAGGTCCTGACCCCAAGGGCTTTCACAGATTTCTGCCCTGGGAGTGAAGTAAAGAAATATTTTGCTTGGTACAGCAGAATTCAGTTTATGGGCAGTGTCAGGCTTGGTTTAGCAAATAGTTGCCTAAACAAAGCATTTCACAATTTTCTTGGAATTTCAGTAGGTTTTACTATAGAAGCCAGTTCCTACCAGTATAATATAAACAGATTTGATTTTGCAAAGAAACATGCTATTCACAGGGTTCAGAAGATAGTTAACTAGATCTGAGGAGGACTCGTATATCTTGTTTGAAAAATTTCAGTTAAGGAAGGCTTTTAATTCTGTGTGCTTCTTCATGTTCATGCTGTTAACAGCTTGTAAAACTCATGCCTATTCAGAGACCAGTCCTGAATCTAAGTCCCACTCTGTTCATGCTTGAACAATTGCAAATGCTTTCTCTTGAAATTGCTGTACATAAATGATGTGTTCTGAGCAGTTTTATAGTACAAAGCACTTTACGTACTTTTTTCATTTGCTGTCTGGAATGCATTTGACATTCTTGAGCAGTGAGGGTTACCTATGCTTTCCTCTTCCTTGATATTCTGTGGACCAAATATGCTACATAGTTGTTTCATTCACAATTACTAGAGCTTTCTTGCTTTTGGGAATGATACAGTTTTTTGTCTGTTGATTCAATACTTATCCAAAAGCTAGGAATTATTTCTATTCAGTTAGAACAAACTTAATAGATCTCTATATTTTTAAGCCATTTTTCCAAGTAGAAAAGATGAGAAAGTTAAATCCTCTCAATTCTTATGAGTGCTAAATATGTGGGGCAGAATAGCTTCTTGTCTGATTTTGAAAAGTGGAGATTCTGTAGTTTATTTACTAATAATATAGTCTTTTCCTTCCCTCCCCCCCCAACCCCGGGTTGATGTATCCACTTTTAGGGATGTAGTAAGAATTCGGAAGGCCAGCATTCTCTGAAACACTTCCAGACTGCACGCACAGAACCTCATTGCATCGTTATCAACCTCAGCACATGGATCATATGGTAAGAATCAGTGTGCAGGTGTTTGTGTGTGCCTGTACATAAGGACTTCACTTAAAGCAGTGTCTTCTCATGATAAAGAATGATTCTGACAGATAAAATTAATGCTTTCTATAGAGGAAAGGTAGGCTTCTGGAGGCAATATGTGTTTGTCCTTTGTATTCTCTGAAATTATTTAAATCTGTAAAGACCACAGTGAATTTGGACTGATCTATAGAGGAGTATATATGAGATGAAGGAATTCAATTCTATTCCATTTTTTAGTGTGAAAAATTGAAACTGAGAGCTTAAGTAATTTGTGTGAAGCTGTTTGGGAGGTTTGCTAGAGCTGGGATGTGTATGCAGATAGCCCTGAATTCCAGTTTGTTTCTTCTTTTGTTTAGGTGTTATGAATGTGATGAAGAGCTGTCAACACATTGCAACAAGAAGGTTCTGGCTCAGATAGTTGACTTCCTTCAAAAACATGGTGCCAGGGCTGAACCAAGTGAGTTTGCACAAATAGTTTTATGTGGAGACACCTGTAATGTACTTTCTCTAAAAATAAACATTTCAAATTTTCAGTCATGTTAAAAATACAAGCGAAAAATTATGTACAATGTGACCATAATGTAATTTATAATTGCAAAGCTACTTGGGGAGGTAAAGCCTGTCAAAACATAATATCACTTTCTATCTCCAGTATGATTATATTTCAAAAATATTTTGGGCACAGTAGGAGAGTTTTTCCAGATTTTGTCTTTAACAAAGAAGTTTACTGTAGAGGAGTCCTTACCTTAAATAAAGCCATATAAAGTAATAAACTAATCATAAATTAATGCATAAAATTGATTTAGATGGTTTAGATTCTTCATTTGTGAAACTTCAAATATATTGAAGTGTACACTATACATTCATTATAAATGAATTTAATTTTCTTGGTGTGAATGTATTGCAGCTTAATTTTTTCTGATTTAAACTTGTTCTTAACTGGTAGCTAGATTTGTTTAAGTGGATTTTCTAGTACTCTGTTGTTTGATCTCATATCCATTTTTACAGTTTGGATTTAATTGATAGAATGGTCATCTCTATTAAAATAAGATAGTATTAGATTATTTTCTTGTATTAGGAGCATACTATACCTTCTCAGTATATGTGATAGTTGATAGAACTTTGTATGTGTGGCCCTCAGATGTCTACTCTTGATAATGTCGGTGTTGTTCATCCCTGCTGTAACACATTTGGCAGCATTTCTGGCTTGTGACTTAGAGAGTGCATTGAATTCCACATTTGCTTCTCAAAACCCAGCTTGAGTAAACTTCTGAAACAATTGGTTGCATCTTTTGGCAGAGATAATCAACCAGTTAGAAATAAAGAAAAACAGTTGCCTTACAGAATTACACTAAGTATTCTTCTAGCTGCATGTGTGTAAATCCTGCTGGTTTTAAGAGGTGTTACATATTTTTTGAGGGGAAAAATTAAGGTGTGCTTAAAAATATGATATTTTGATCTAGTCACAGGTTGTATATTAAATTATTCAATTTTAATAAATTGATATATTGCTGCCTTCTGCATCTTTTTTTCTTGGAGCAATGAAAATACAGCATGTGATTTCACTTCTGTTCACAGCTTTAGTTTCAAATTCATGTGTAATAAATGGGTGTTGCAGATTTCTTGCAGATGAAAGTGCTGTGGTGGGTTTTTCTTCCAGTTAATGTAATGAAAACAATTTTATTCCATTATTGTACTGCTGGATAAGACTTTCTGAGTGATACAGCTTTGTGCCTCATGGTTTAGATTCTTAATTTGTGAAACTTCAAAACATCTAAAGCTTTCAGATTAAGAAGTTTAGAAGATTACTGTGAAATGTCTTAAATTAGGCAACTAAAATTCCAAACTAACTCAGGAAAAGTAAGCTTATTTATAGCAGAGGAGGGCGGCATATGTTTCTGCTGTATATGCATTTGTGTTTAATTTTGATACTCTGTTTTGAAAACGCTTACATTTCATGTAGATATTTGCTGATGTAACTGGAAACTTTGCTGTAACTGGAACCAAAATTGTATTTTTTTTGTTTCGGGCTTAGACATCGCCTTGCAGGGTGCCTGCCTTGGCAGCGAGAGGTCTGAGCGTGCCAGGGTTGCTCTTGCAGGGCAGTCGCGTCTCCTGCTCCGTTCTGGGAAAGGGCTGAGGCTCAAGTGCGAGCTTGCATGCATAAAGCGTGTGTATGTGCTTCCAGTGATGTTGTAAGGTGAAAGTCTGTGACCCTCCCCACTCTGTCTGTGTTGAGCAGTTTGGATTGCATTCCTGAAAGCTCTGGGAATGTTGACTCAAAGACGATTTGTTGAGTTTTCTGGGGTGGCAAGGAAAAGACAGAAAAGCTCTTTGCCTGGGACTGTCTGTTGCTTTGGGCCAGGCTCTTGCTGGAAGAGGCTGGGAAACAGCCGTGTATTCATAAACTACTGGTGTGCATGACAGGGAACTCCTGGCCAGAATTGGCGTTCTTGGTTCATTTTGATAAATGGCAGACTTGGTACTTCCCCTACAGAAATCTAAGGTTTTTTTTTTTTTTCCTTTTCTTTGAATTAGAGTACCTTTAGGGGTTTTGAAAAAATAAAATCTGGAATTGAAATGTAATTCATGCTGTTGTCTACAACACCAAAGGACATGATGTATTACTGTGAAAATTAATTCTACTTTTGTTTTAGTTTAATTTTTTAATGTAATATTTTATTTCATGTTTCATTGATATTTTTTTAAAATTTATTTTCTATATTCACCCTTTAAGAACAAGCCAATTTAAAAAAGAGAAAAATAACTTTTGAAAAACAAGTAGTGTAAAACTGACAATTCATATTTCTCACTTAAAAATCAATCTTGTGGCTTTTTCCCCATTGCTTTTCTATTTCTTTCTAAAAAAGCAGTCAAAGTGAAGACAGTTCTCATAGCAGAATGTGGCACTGTAACAAGAATTCATCTTATGTCTGGATTTCTTTCTGTTGTAACAACTGGTTGGCATGGTGCATCATTAAAATTCAGATAGCATTGTGTAGAAATTTCTGTAGAAATGCAGTATGAACATGGATTAAGTAGCAAATGAGAGCTGATAGGATTGTTTTTCAGTTCTCAAAAGTGCAGTATTCATTTAAAGATAAAATGATCAGTTGAAACATGTGAGGAAGGGTTATATAGATTTCCTAATTAATGCATCTTGGAAAATAAACAAAAGCAAAATGCTTGTCATTTGGTACTAATGTGGTGGAATAGTGTGGCAGCAGGATCCCTGCTTTTCATTTGGCCTCTCATAAAGATTCAACTTCACTTCAGCTGTAAAAATGTGCAAATTACATTACTACTACATGACTGACTTTTGTAATTACATTAAGCGATTGAGATAAATCCCAGTGCTGGGTTCCCAAAAGAATGCTTGCAGCTGTGTGATTTTCACATCTGATCCTATGGTTTGTTGTACCCAGCAATGCCTGCTCTTTTCTTTTTTTTTTTCCCCCTTTTTTTTAGAGGAGTCTGTTTGGTTAAGAGGTCATGTTGGGCACAAGCTGGAAGAAAAAAGCAAGATTGCTTTCTAGGGTGTACCACCCAGAAATTTGTTTTGTGGAGAAGGTTAGCAGGCCGTGATGATTTCCACAGAAAGGCAGGTGCAGTATTGTCCGTGTGGCACACTTGTGAGCTTCACATGGACATAATGCACATGTAGTACACAGGAACCATGCTGAGACATTGCAATCTGTGTGTCTGCTCATTTACTGGAGAAAACAAATTGTTTTGCGGTCTTAAAAGTGAATCTTATGCGTATTTTCCTTTACAAAAGCCAAATTGTATGGTGGTGGAAACATAAGATTGCATACTTTTTATAGAGCAGTTAATTAAATTGGGTTTTGTGGCAATAGAATGGGAAGGAAAAAGTTATATTCTCGAATTTTGTAGTTAAATTTATTGTTGGGAGGGGCAAGCAGAGGAATGAGATTTTGCTAGTAAGTTCAGCTGCCCAGATTTGCCAATAAGTGAAAGTTCGAAAGTTGATTTTTGTTTTGATGGCTGCAACTGATGTATAAAAATAGATAAAATTTTACAGTACATGTGAGATTTGGAGACTTGTATGGCAAAACACGTGGTGTGATGAATAACTGCAGATTTGCATTCTGCTATGGATATTAGCAATTGACAAAGGATCATATTGAAAAAAATGGTATACTTTCTCAAGTGACTTTTACTACATATAATTTGGAGTCATAAAAGACCATTCTATCTACTTAAAATTAACTGGCAAAATAAGGCAGATTATGTTGATTCTCTGATCTGAAATACACTTAGGCAAAAAGACATTTTTGTTATTGGTTAGACATTTTCTTTCAAATTAGCTTACTTGCTAGTAACCTCCTTACAAAGGAGTGAAAACTGAATCATTGACAAAAATTTTTTAGGCATTCTGTCGTTTTTAACCACGGATTCTTACCTTTCCTGTCCACGTACTTATTTACTTGTGAGGTGCAACACAAGTCATCTGAGCATTAGAGGATCAAAAGCAGTCCTTAAATAGGTTGCTCTTCCACACTGTGCAGATGTCTTTTCCAGTCTGTAATGTTGTGGCAAGACTCAGAGAAATAAAATTAGAGTTTGTAATATTTGATTTGGTAGGGTTCTAACACTGCTAGAGAAATTGGGCTTTTAAACTGTAAAGCTAGTGAGCGTTTCAGAAGAGAACCAGGCTGTTTTTCTAAAGGTTGGATTCTCATTGTTGTGCAGTGTTGAAAAAAAAATCTAAATTTTTTAGATAAAAAAGGAGTGCCAGACAATTCAGTAGCATTTCATAGTACAGCACGATGAGAACTTGGTAAAAGAAAGGCAGTCTATTAACCTTGCTTTTACTGTGAAGGCCTTCAGCTGAAGTACCAGAGTTCTATTCAATAAAAAAGGCTTGACCTTGGAAAAAAAGTGCACATTCCTGGAACCCTTATTTTTAATTAAAAAAAAAAGTTGCATTGAAAAGATGAGCAAAAGTGCTTACTCTCCTGGCTGAAAAAAAAGAATTGATGTTATTTATCTTCTTGCTTGCATACCATCTGCACCCCCAGACACAGCTCAGTTTCAGCAAAGGCGGCACAGAAGTCGATGTGCGCTGCAGATGTTTGAAATGCTGGCAAAACAAATTGATAGGGAAGCCACAATGAGTTTCCTTTGCAAGCGGATGTGCCGGCACCGCGTGTGCTTGTACACCTGGTGCAGTAAGTGGCTCTGCTTTGTGGAATCAATGCTTGTCTGTGCTAATGTTTGGCTGAGGAGTCTCAGTCACTGCCCATGAGGCTGGTGCTGAGCAGCCGTGGGACAAAGCAATGTTCCCTGCCTCCGGAGAGCTTATGGGACAGGACCACAGGTGAGCAGAGCAGGCACAAGAGAAGCTGCAGAAAAGAGCAGCAAGAAAAGGGTGCTTTGCAGGCAAGAGCTGTAGCAGAGGAGCAGCTTCTGCTGCCCTTCTTCCCAGGGCTCTGGTGGGAAGGGGGCTTTCTAGCATGAGGAGAGCAGGGTGGTGTCAGGAAGCTATGCCAAGCATGGGGCTGTGTCTACATACAGAAGCAGCTCTCTCCTGTCTCAGAGTTGGAGGTGGATAGCATGGTGAGACCAGAGGTGGGCACTTGACCTGGTGCCTATGGAGAGGTGGTCAGTAAAGGTGTGATAATCACCATAGGGATGGAGAGCTAGGCAATGGGTTTTGGCAGAGTGCTCAAGTGGAGTGTCTCTGCTGCCAGATATGCCTTGTCAAAGGAAGAGAAGATTCCAGTGATCAAGGCATAGCTCAGGTGAGAGTTTGCCTTGTATGGCTGCATCAGAAGGGTCACCTCTGCTGCAGAACAGCAGAAGGAGTCTGACAGAGGGGCATGGTCTGAATGTGAGTCCCAGGAACAGTGGGATACTCTGTCCCTGCTGTGGATGAACAGGCCTGCCTAGGGCTGGTGTCCCCACTACCTGAGAAAGGCAGAGAGCTTAAGGGTCACCATGTCAATTCTCTAAAAGATTAGTTAACTAACGACAGAAGTCTGTCTGAATTTAATTACTTCAGTGCTTTTCACCCACCTTGCTCTCATTAATGTTAACAAGGTCCTTTTTAACAAATATTACTGCATGTGGACGAATGACTTGGACTACTTTTATTCTGTTATGCTGGGAACTTATGGACAGCAGCAGATGACAGTCGTTTTGATGGAATCCTTCAGCTGGGATTTCTTGTGAATATACTGGCTTAAAAGTCACTTTTCATACCCAAAAGCACGCACGTTAAATTACAGGATTGCAAGTTTGAGTCAGCAAGGGTCCATGAAACAGTTGTTCAGTGCAAATTCACTTTAAAAAATTACATATTAGCTTTTTGATTAATAACATGCTTGTAGCCTTGGGTTAATCTTGCAGAAGTACCCTCCAGCCCCAATCTGTAGAAGTATTAGCTATCACAGTCATTACCAGCATGTTCTATTAAGACTGACCAACTCTTCACATGTCAAGTAAACATTCAGCTTCAGGCCTGTCTGTCATTTATCACTGAGCTGGGGACATTGAGCAGAGCTAAATTAAAAACTGCTGTCCCTCCTCTGGCTGTGTATATGTACTTAAAAATATCTGTATGTTGTAAGCAAAGCAGCGGGTAATGTTTGTAATGGCAAAGCAGCACTTTTCTGTGAGGACTTTTTCACAGATGCAAAAACCATAGTAAAATGTCATGTGGATTGTGTTTTTAAAATTATTAAAAAATCAAGAGGCAGTAATTAAAACCTTCTGAATGAAAGGAGGTTCCTAACTTTGATACCAACATCCAGGCATTTTTCTGATTTCCTACTACTTCTCCTTATCCCTATACTAATTATCCAGCTTTGTGGCAATGGGATGTCTGGTTCTCATTTATTGTGTTTTGTAATTGCGTATTCATCCAGCTCTTATCACAAAGCTGGATGCTTTGGCTTTGTTTTCCCTCCCTTAAATAATTTATATGTAAGGTTCAGCAAATGGAACCTTGCTACTTGTGTGAAGCTGCCATTTAACCATGAAGTGAAATGCTTTTATCGAGTTTGCCCTGCAGATATGGTCCGCTGTGGCAGTGCTGTCCATATTTGGTGGCTGTGCAAGGAGAGCCAGGTGGTGCTGCAAAGCATAGCACAGTGAAGCGTGGACAGATCTAGGTTTGACATTTGTCATCCTGTACTGCTAAAGGGAAGAGAAAAATCTGCTTTTCCATATGCTTATGCTTTAATTTTTGCCTGCAGTTTTGTCCAGATGGCCCTGTGAACATTGTTTACTTTAAGATGCTGTCCCAGATGTTTTTGAATGCCGATGGATAAATGCAACAACTGTGGTATACTAATACACAAATTATTTCCACAATTCTGGCTTTTTTTTCCATTTTTTTTTCTCTTTTTAACCATCTCTTTTCCCCAGCACTACTCTGGATGGCCCACTTCTCTGAGGGGAAAACCTCTCCAGTTATAATATTAAACTTCTGAGAGAGACCAGTGCCTTTGAGTTGCAGATACTCGGAGCTCCCATTCCCATGCCATGGTTGTTCTGCAGCTTTGTGGGGGGACGAGCCTCAGACACTGTAGCATTCCCCTTCTAGCATGCCAGTTAAAAGGTGTTGCTTCATGTACCCCATAAAACAGTGACTGTTTCAGGGTATGAGCAGCTCGCTTGTTGTTATTGTATTCAAAACCACTTTATCTGCTTTTTCAGGGAGAACTCTGTCTTTTACTTTGCCCTTGTACTGTCTTAATTTTCCACCTGAGTGGAAAGGAGAGTAATTGAAAGCTGTGTTAAGCACTGTTAGCAAGAATATTTAAAAATGTTTTTAAATAGCAAAGCACCTCTAACTCTGTTTTGAAAAACTCTGATACAATTAGGAAGAATAGTTGTGCCTCGATGGCACTGTAGGGTGCAGGCAGACTGCTTCAGAAGCTTGTTGCCAAATACAATAGATATTTTAATGACTTCTTTTTATTTAATTATATTTTTTTCATTTTCTAAGCAAGAAGGTATTTAGGAGTGTACATAAAAGAACCTTTTGGCATGAGAATTTCATTAACATAAATAGGTCTGTTAGTTATTTCTCAAGAACACTTTAATGAGACTTCAATGTGAAACTCATTAGAACAAATACATGAATTCATATGTCAAGACAGAGATTGTAGCATCACAGTTCTTGGCATCTATTAAGTCCATAACTCGTTTACATTGACGTGCATTGTTAATCAATATTTAAGACACTGCAGATGTCAGTAATGTTCACATTTAGTCCTGCAACCATGACAATATGAAAGTTGCTAGTAGAATTCAAGGCTAAATATTGCTATCTCAAGTCTTTCCGTTACCTCTAGGCTACAAGTTAATGACTGTCTAACTTTGCTGCCCCTCATCTATTTAAATAATAAGGGAAACAGGGAATTATGTGGATGTTATAACATAGTTTTACCAATTTTTTGTTAGTTGAAATTAAAACACTAGCCGTGTATGTATGTGGATTAGTAATTCCTCAGGCTGTGACAAAGGGAGGTGAGTTGAGGAGCAAATGTAGGGATAATGAGTGCAGTTGGGCTGTTAACAAGGCAGTTGGAATGGAACACTATAGTTGATAAAGACTTGCAGTGTTCAGTGGCAACTTTGGGCTACCTCTTTCAAATGCACCAAAAAAACCAGCCTTTGGATGGTATTTCTGATGTGTCTAATGAACATATACCTCAGCTGCCTATTGTTAATAAGCTAACTCATTTTACTTTATTTATTGCTTGTGTAATTGTGGCAGTTACAGTCTTATAGGACAGTATGATTATGGAGGGTTTTGTTGGATATATGTAGTTGTTGAGGGCATTTTTTTACCCCCCAGGGCTTTATCTATTGATGCCTGTTTTTTTGGTTTTTTGGTGTTTTTAAGGCTGCCTACAGCAGCTTAAAGTATTATCAAGGTATCTTCCACATATGTTAAAATTAATGAACATAATCATGGAAGGATGTCATTGATTAAACTATGCAGTTATATGGTCATGTTAATCTATAATTTAATTATAGGTTCATCAAAAATCATACGCCTTCGTGAAGAAAACAGCGAAACAAGTGAAATACTGAAAGGAAAAAGCTCTGGTAATGGTGCATCAGTTCCAGTTAAAGGAATAAATAATTTAGGAAATACCTGCTTTTTTAATGCTGTCATGCAGGTAAGATGGAAAGATCATACCACTTTCTCTTAACAGATCTCAGAAATACTAAATCTGTATAATCTATGGGCTTCTGGAAAGGTTTTGAGTATTACAGGTCTTCATTCTGTTATCTGAAAGTCCTTTTCAAATTCTTTTTATTCCTTGCTATCCAAAGAGTGTTTCCTGTTATAATAAAAAAGAATTCCTGTATCAGCAGCATTTTGCACAGTAATGAAACAAGCGAAAATGCCAAGTTTTACACACTGTGTACATGTGTGGGTTGTACTGTAGCATATGGTTTTATTTGAAGTTCAGCATTCAGTCGTGACTAGTGCAGGGTATCCACCACACTGGTGATGTGAATGGTGGTACTGCGTGCATAATGTAAATGTCTGCACTATTCATTGGTGTGATTTTAAACCCCTACAATGGATGCAGTTATAAAATTCGTTTTATTGATTATGTTTTTTTTCTGACTAGAATAGGAGGAATGAGCTATAGTAATACACATGTATTGATGTTTAGTGTACAACCAATCCACCATCCTCAAAATAAGCAGCAGCCTTAGTAGGTTTTATGTTGTACCATCCTGTTGCTTGTCAACTGAGAAGAAACATCTGTCTGTCTGCAGACAGGAGCGAACAAGTGAAAGAAAACTGCTACAAAGGCGTTCTGCACTGGCACACCTCACCTTGTGTTTATGATGTTGATTACAATACTCATCAGACAGATAGTAAAACTGCAAATTGTTATCTGTCCATACTTAGGGCATCAAAGAAACTTAAGTGATCTGCTGTCAGAGTTGACCAAAAATAAAGAAACAAAGCTGAGATATGTTGAGTTGGTTTCTCTCCTAAATTCAGAGAGGTAATACTTTCCCTTGTGCCAAAGCCTTTGTGCTTCCTGGGGCATGATGAGAGGGACTGCTGCGTTTAAAAGAGGCAAATGTTTCTGATAATAATGTTCTCATCCTGAAAAAAAAAGAATCTTGTTGTTCAACATAAATAACAAAGTTACTACTAGTCAACTATTTTAAAATTACAGAAAAAGAAATAAATACAATTTTAGAAACATTCAGATTGGTGATTTTTTCAGTACTCTTTCTAGTGGTCAGATCTAAACCTCGGTTACATGTTGTGAAGTATATCTGGTTTGGTTTTCCCCTGAATCTAGAATATATAACTAAAGAAACAATTTAATTGAATGATCAGCATGTTTCTCATGTTTTTTGTTTTTATTTTTGTTTTTTTCTTTAAGAACTTGGCACAGACTCATGTACTAAATGAACTGATGTATGAGATAAAGGAGAAAGGAACAAAGTTAAAAATCTGTCATACTTCAGATTCTCAACTGGTAAGTATGCAATGAGAAAGACAAATTTGGGAAAATGTGGGAAGAAGCTGAAGGAGAGGAAATGACATCTCCATTTAAGGCACACTGTTACTCTCCTGTTTCTTTCACATTTTAATTATTTAGCGGGTTTACGTTACCTGTGAACAGATTTCTTCTACAAAAATCATTACTCCGTGCTGGAGAAGGAGGAAGAATTACTTGCTTTCACATTTTGTGATATTGAAGTATCAAATAATGCCTTACCCTAAGAAAGAGCAGCTGGTTTATTTTTATTTGAGATTTAATTTCTTCAGTATAATGTATGATACAGGAAATAGTCTGTTTGGCTCTAGAAAGTGTCTATTTTATTCCAGTCCATCCCAGCCCTTCATTGAAAGCCTGTAAAGTTTATTACATGCTTCACAGGCCAGGGGATTAAAATGAGAGAAGCGAAATTTCAGTGAGGAACACATTTCTTGTCCTCAGGCTTCTTGCAGGCATAAGGAAAAGTGTCTCCTGTGGCTATTATCCAAAGAATATTCTGCTGTTCCAGTCACATCTTAGGGACTTGGGCTTTCATTGTTTGTTGTTGACAATAAAGATAATACCGCTTCCCCTCTGCTAGCTGAAGCAAACAGTTTACAGAGGATTTTTTCTTAGATTTTTCCTTTTTTTTTTCCTGCTGTTTGCTGTGAGCTTTCTGGTGGCAGTGAGGGTAAAGGAGTGGTATTCTGTTTCAGATACCTCTGAAATGATGATGGTTTCACTGTGTTGCTGTAGGTAATGTTCATAGCTGCTCCAGGCGAGAACAGTGTGAAATTCACTGCATTGCTGTCTTTATTTCCTCCAGTGGCACTTCTGAGCAACAACATGTTTCACAAAGTTATCTTGAGCTACAACAGAGGTCTGGAGCTTGTTTTTGCCTGAGGGCTTAGCAAGCCAGTGGGGTGTTGGCTTATGCTTGATGTGTAACTTGCACAGCCATAAGGTTGAAAGATTTATTTTTTGTTTCATGACAATGCTTACAGTGTAAATAAGGTCTTTGGAGCAAGTGCAGCTTCTCAAAACAAACTGCACACTTCTTCTCCCCCTTTTTGCTCTTGGAACCAGTCTTAAACATGCAGAACTAAATATCCAGCATAAGCAGAACAGACAACTGGGGATACAAGCATCTTAAAGTCATTCTAGGACAGCAGTGCAGAACTGTCTTCTGCTTTAAAATTAGCTTGATTGGCTGCTGGCTGGATCCTTCCAGACCCAGAACCTGCTGGCTGGGGTGAACACATACCAAGAGGGGCTGTGTGGGATGCACCCTGTGCCTGTCTCCCAGTGCCACAGGGGACGTGTGGGATCTGCCACCAGCTCCTGCTGTGAACCAGTGCTGGTGCCTTCCCAGCACCTGGTTTGTGGAAGAACAGGGTGTGTTCTTGTGGCTGTCAGATGTGTGGAAATCTCAGTGTGTGGCTCACAGATCAGAGAAGCTGGATGCCCTGTTCCTAAGGTTGGGTAGCAGAGAGCCACTGAGCACAATCTTACGCTGGCCCACAGAGGTGGTCACCTGGGTTGTCTCTCCAGATGAATTTCAATGCATGTGAGGGTAAGAGTAAAGCAGGTAATACAAAGATTGCCTGTTTTTGTGAGAACCAGACTGGCTCATTGACATCCCTGTTTCCAACGTTATTGGTTACCACCAAGAATTGTTTGGTTTTGCAACTATTACTCCTAAAATAATTAGCTTGCTCTTAAATTATTTCAGTCAAATAGGTGACATCAACATTAAAAAAAAAACACGCTGAAACACTCTTAAGACTGAAAGTTACATTGCTCTTTATCATGTATCTAGTAACTTGAAAGAAGTCTTGTGTCATTACTTTTGAAATCTAATGTGTAATTTGCCTTTGTTTTTGAAGGATCCTTTGGTGGTAAACCTGTCCAGCCCGGGACCTTTGACTTCAGCAATGTTCTTGTTCCTTCACAGCATGAGGGAGGCTGGAAAAGGTCCTCTCTCTCCCAAAGTGCTGTTCAGCCAGCTTTGTCAAAAGTATGTATTGTGTCCTCAAGCTCATTTTTCACTTATTTTTTTAATTTTAGTTTCCAGTGATGTGTTTCTAAGTGTGCAATGTCTGTTGTCCTTTCTAAAGAAGCTGTTAGATTTTTACCAGGCAGTCCAGAAAACAGCTTCTTCATGTTTTAAAGCTGAAGACTCCTTGTTGCACGCCAGGGTTGTACCTACTCTTCTTGTAGTGTGTGGCTCAGTTCATAACCATGGACATTCAACAGGCTTTGAACTGAATGTGAGGGGGCAGAAGAGGGCATGGTAAAACTGAAGAAAATAGGACTACTTCCAGGTTTTGTTGTTTGTTAGCATAAAGCTATGCTAACACTACAAAGTGTATGTGGGTATTTTGTAAAAAAGAATAACATTTTAAATGGGTAACCTCTGCTATGATGTCTAACCTTGGCATCAATTCAAAATTAAAAAGGGTCTAACAAGTAAAGACTTGAAGCAGTACTGAAATGGCATATGGCTCCAGATTGCAAAGAGCTTACAAGCCCTAAAGAAACTCCTGTTTCTTGGTGTGGAAAATGTTTACAGTGGTGTGTTGTAGGTACTTTCAATTATGATGCAAACAATCTTGCTTTTCAAAACACCTGTAGAAGACCTATTGATTTACCAGTAACAGAATCTGCAGAAGCAGAGTAACTGGAGGATGGTATATATGAATCTCATATTTAAAAAAAAAAATGTTGCATGATAATTTATTTGCTACAGTATTACTGCATGGAACTTTAAGCATTCTGCAGCATGAGAGTTAGGAGGGAAGCTGCAGCCTCCTACCATGAGGTTCCAGGACAACCTTACTGAGCAGGAATGGATTGAAAATATGGTAGAAAGAAACAAAAGCTTTTAGAATAGAGTGGGAACAATTTAATTCTGTAAAGAAGTAAGTAATTGCCTTTTTTTTGTCCTCAAAATTCAGCTTCAGAAATTTAGTATTAAATTTTTTTCTATTGTACTTGTCTTCCTTTTGATTCTTTTGAGCTGTAATAGGAAATGTGTGTAGTTACCTTACAGCATTTTTGAGTCAAACAGCAGGGTTCTTTGTTTAGCATTATCTACCTGGAAGAAAAAGGGAAGAAAACGATACTGTTTTCTCACTCCTCCTTGTGTTTTGAGATTGTCTCAAAAAATGTGCATGTAAGAATTAAATTTGGCTGAGAAATGGAAAGAAAACTATTAAATAACAATAGTAGGGGTTTTTTTTCCCAGTGAGTATTAAGGATTGAAGGGAAAAAATATGTAAAACATATTTTGAAGCCCACCTTAGCAAATTCATTGTGAAATAATGTGGTTCACTTCAGATGGCATGGTATTTTTAAAAGTGACAGGTATTTTGTGTCTGCTCTGTGTATTTGTGTAGTCATCAAGCAATGTCAGTATTAAATCTCAGCTATCTAGTTCTTTCGTTTTTGTCTTTTGATCATTAAGATGTGCATACACTGTAACTAGCAGCTAAAATTGAAGCATTTTAATGTGGTCAGCAGGGTTTTGCTGTTTAGATGTATATCTGTCAGTTCCTACCATCTCTTGCCATCATCCCTATTTTTACTTTTGTTATCTTTGCAGAACACCACTTAGATACAAATCCTTTACTAGCTCTGCTATCAACAACAAAAGTGTCAGCCACAATCCTGTTAGTGAGAAGTTAGATGTTCAGTAAGGGGCTGGACAGGTATGACAGAAGGTTTTGGTCCTTGCATTGTTTTCTCATTGTTGGTGACAGAAGCAAGAAAGGGAGGGTTTCAGAAAATTCAGCAATGTGCAGTGGTAAAAGTAGAAGAATGGGAAATCTTTATCTTTGCAAACTGAATACATTTACTATTTATTAGCTTTAACATGAATGCAGTGTTCTGTCATACCATTTTTACAAAGCCTTTTTCTTTCTTTTGTTTTAAAGTTGGCTTTCTATTTTTCATCAAAGTTGAAATGCAAGAGAGAGTAGGGCAAGATAGCAGGAGTTTCAGCTAAGAAGAAGTCTGTGTTACTGCAGAGGTCTCTGTAAAACTGCTTCTTGAATGCTGCCAGGAGGTTGTGTTAATGAAGTAATCCTAGGGGCAGGCACTACTTGTGGTCTTCATATTGCATTAGCATGAACTCTTTTTGTTTAGCAAGCAAAGTTCAAACAAGTTTCCTAAAGAGATGACAGGATGAATGTGTAAAAGGGAGAACTACACTGACACAACTACCAGGGAGAAGGACGTGGAGAAAGGCATTACTGTTTTGATAGTAATGTTTTGGGTTTATATATATTAGATGAAAGTTTGCTGACTCCAGCTGCAACCTGTTTTTCATTGGTTTTTTTTTTGTGTTTGGTTTTGTTTTGTTTTTATTTTTTTTTTAATTCATTCTTTCCCCATCACAGATCTTGCTGTCTCAGTACAAATATACAGTATAACACCATACCTTTCTTCAGTAAAGAATTTATGAGGGAGATTGTACAGATAGTATAGGATAGAAAAGGGTGCAGACACTGCCTTGTTTGGCTGCAGCTCTGGCATGTCCCTGAGTGGGACCCCAAGACCTGCAAGTGGATTAATGTTCACAGCTCAAAAGCAGTAAGAGAACTGGAACACAGTCATAGCAGTAAGAGAACTGGAACACAGTCATTTTCAACTGCAAACTGCTTCTTTAAGAGTCTGAGGAGATCATAGTGTGCAGTTCATAAACTTGTGTATGAAAGGACATTTGCGGTGCTCTTTTTTTAATTAAATAATAAAAGAAAAAAATGATACCAAGTGTTAATTTTATCAAGTGGTGGAGTAGCCAGGTTGAAGAAGGGGAGAAGAAGAAAAGAAGTGGATGAGTCTTTCTATAGCAACTGTTTAGCGTCTGGTACTAATTCATCCACTGTTAATTTTGTTAGTGTTGCAGCTGTCAGATGTTTTGCGAGGACAGATTGTGAGCATAGCTACAGGGCCCTTCTGTTGGTTTTCCACTATGCTGAATATCAGGACTGCAGACTTCTGACTTATCTGGAGACTTAGTGACTAACGCAACACTGATGTATTAAGAGGACATAAATTTTATTTCCTTTATTTGTTATGATTGAATAATTTTATTGGTGGAAGAAAGCTTAGTTTGTGTAGCAAGTAAATGTTGCAGCATGTAAGTGATGAGTCCAGAAGGGAGTTACAGAATTTAGCTGCTTCAAACCTCCATTAAATAATTATTAATAGAGATATTTTATTGCTACATTACCATGCAGAAAAAAATACTTCCCTAAGGAAGATTTTATTGATGTTCACACAATCGAAATAGATCGTCCTTCTCTGAAGGCTGTTATTCATCCTTCCATCTCATGTGCAGAAAGTAGAACTGAAGGCAGAGGTGGGACTGGCAGAATGGAGGTCATGTGTGGTTAGGACTGTTGATACTAACAGAACAATAGTTTTGGAGGGGAAACCTAAACAATTCCACATTTATCACTTCCGAGAGTAAATGCTAAGGAAAACTAAGGTGATGTTATACAAGATATAAGAGATAAAGGAAACAGGATTTTTCTCATTAATTAAGAAGTCTTTTCAGGCATTTTCTTTTGAAATAATACTGCTTTAGGAAAAATATCTTCCTAGAAAAGATTTTTTGCTTGCCTGTTTTTCCCATTTGACTTCTACCATTTAATAGCAGCAGAACACACAGTTTATCTTTCCTTGACCAGTAGTTATGAATTATTTTGTGTCCTTGTCATGCCTCCATGTGCCTTGCTGGTGGTGCTGCGTCACATTGAGGAGCTCTGACAGAGGAGATTACAGCTTCTCTGGGCAGTGGCAGTTGAGAGATTGCGTGTCTTTTTTTTTCAGCAAACTTTGTTAGAGTTTTCATAATTTTAGGAACAAGTTTATGGGTGCAAAGTAGACAAATTGCATGTAAAAGTGTTGGCAGCAATCACCTGCATGTGTTCCTGAGCTTTATGTTCACTTCTGCCCAGGAGGAAGACCTGTATAGCATTTGTGAGACCGGTGAGAACCCACATATTTTCAGTGTGTGGTATTGGTGAGCTGTGTAAGCAGAACTTACAGATAAAATAAAATAAAAGAAGAAAACCAGTAATTTTATTAGGTATATTGGCAGTGTATTCTCCATTTGGGTTAACTAGAATTTAGGGAGGGATAACAAAAATAGGAAACCTTTATATCGACAGGGACTTGAATAATGGGAGTTTAGGCAGGAGAGAACATGAAAAGAAGACACAACAGCAAGAGAGACAATGAATGATAAATTAGCTGTGCTTCTTTAATTGCCCTCATAAGAGTTCAAGGAGCTGTCTGTGAAACTGAAAGGCAACAGATTTAGAGCCAGGGAAAAAAAAACCCAAACATTTTATAGGGCTAGCCTATGGAACTTGCCTTCAGAGCAGACTGCTGTTGGAAATCTTAGCAGAACTTAAAGGAAGAAAGAATAGGTCTGGTGCATTGCAAGAAAGTATAGGTATCTCATTTTCCATTTTGGGGGAAGGTAGAGACAAAAATTTGAAATAAATTGGCCAGTAGATCCAAAGGAGAGCTAAATGCTGTCTATCCATGCCCTTGAGATAATACAGCTGTGCCTGGTGTTATCTGTTACTTACATGTGGAGGCAAGCCCGTGTTTGGTTGGGCTCCTCCCAAGCACCTCCTACCAAGCAGAACTCTAGTGTATGTACTGTATTAAAAGATTCCTACGCATATTGCCTTACAGAAAAAAATCAAATAGTATCTTCTGTTTCCTGTTTCCAAGTGCTTATTGTTGGTTCTAAAGTTTTCCAAGGCTTTTATTAGGCTATCTTTTGCACAAAGATAATAATTCTTACGAGGGTGATTTTGGAGATTTTTATTAGAGACAGTAAAAGTATGTCAGCTCTGTGCAGTATGATTGACTTTAATTGTATCCCAGTTCTGCTTTTAAAGCATAGCTTAATTTCCCTCAAATGAATATACTATAGGAATTAAAACTATTAGTTTTTTTTTCTTTGAAATACTATGTTACTATGTAGTTTTTGTTATTGCAGCATTCTAGGAAGTAGTTCTTCATGAAAAGTATTTCTTTAACTGACATTCAAGCAATTCTAGCTGGTCTCCAGATGAGCAGCGAGAGGGTAGATAAGATGTCACAGTTGTCCTTCACCACTTATGGCCATTAGCAGGAGTTCAACCTGTTCTGTCATTATCCTGCTGACACTGTACAACAGGTTGTATCGCATTGGCACTGGCTTCCATATGTCAGCACATCTGTGAGCGGTCAACTCAACCAACCATCTCCAAGTCCCCCACTTTTGCCAAGGATATTGCTTCAAGCATATTTTCAAGGAGAGACGAGAGCACACATCTTTTAGTTGTCAGATTTCTGTGTATCAGCATGGATTAATTCCTTTTTCTTCTCTCATACTGGTTTATAAGTGTAGGAAGTTTACAGTAAATGCATTGTGAGGTGTGAAATTCCCTCCTTTCTTTTTACTGTTATTTTTTGGTTTCTCTTGTGGTTCCCTCCCCAAACCAAATACACTAATTTCAAATGTTTTTCCACAAAACATGAGCTATTTAGAATTATATGCAATATTACATAGCATGTACATGAATGACAGATGAAGTATATTTTAAGCAATGTTAACAATGATATTGTTTGTCAGTCCAAGTAAATGACTCAACCTTACAGGGAATCTTTACAAGTCACTTTCCCTACCACTTCACTTTTAAAGTGGTAGCTGTTACATTCCCATCATCCTTGTTTCCATTAAAATCAGGCATATAGCTTTAGTACAGGCCCTGAGAAGCCTAAATAATCTTGTACTTGTAAATGCACTGTGTTCTAATAAAATGAAAAAAAACCAAAAACAAACCACTACAAAATTAAAAACTTCCATGGCTGAGTTAATTTCCTCCTCTCTAATTTAAGCTAGTAAAACTGTGTGGAACATGCAGGTAAATTATTTTACTTTGAAATACAAATTAATTTTCACCTGAAATGATTTCTGTCTACTCATCAGTGGGAGGTTACGCTGCAGTAACAAAAATTATGTGTGGGGCTTTTTCCTGATTTGCATTGAAGACTTAGTTCTGTGAGATGTCTGCAGTGAAAAAATCCCTTCTGTAACAGTGATGGAGTTTTTGCTTGCTCCTTTGTCAAGTAATTATTTATTTTTCTTCCCATTTATTACAGTGTCTCTTGCAAAGGTTCTGCTTTCATCACCAGAAAATAATAAAATCCCTATTAGTACCAGGATCCAGAACTTGTATATCTGAAGGTTTTCTTGCTATACTGCAGCTGTTAATGTGCCTGTACTGGAGGAGATGGGCTGAATATACTCATTGATTCTCACTGCCTGAGGAAAACAAGAAATTTCTCATAAGTTAATGGTAATACTATGGCTAACTAACCAGATTTCTCAGAATTGAACTGATTTTGGCATCTGGGTTTTTTCAGATTCCTGGACATTCAGTGAGAAAAAACTGTTTTAGTGAATTGAGAATTGAAGCTGAGCAGGCACGCAAATGTGCATGCAGCTACGTATGTTATTTATTTTTTTAATGTAAATTGAGTGTTTTATTGGAACCAAAATAAAGGTTCAGTGCTTTGCAGAAAGTATTTGCAATTTACAATCAAATCTATTAGAAATAAAATGTGATTTTAGTAGAAGAAAAGGCATTCTAGGAATATTAAACAAAATATTTAATTTTTAGATTATTTCAAATTTTTAAATTTGAAATTAATTTTTGAGGTTGACTTGCTCATGAAAAAAAATTTCACTTTCAAAAGAACGCTTAAAAAAGTCACCCACTCTACTGATTCCAGATATTATAATAAGCCTGACAGTACAGTAGCATCATTAAATCATTTTTAACTAGGGATATTGTCAATTTTGTTTCAAAAACTAATATGTAGTGCAAATGGGGAAGTGTCTTATTTGTAAATGTGAACGTTTTGTAAATGCAGATCCAGAT
Source organism: Phylloscopus whistleri (assembly GCA_017589585.1). NCBI lineage: Eukaryota > Metazoa > Chordata > Aves > Passeriformes > Phylloscopidae > Phylloscopus > Phylloscopus whistleri. The sequence continues at coordinate 3,145,964 of JADMLD010001389.1, read as the reverse complement.
TTGTTCCACTTAATTTTAGGCATTGACCTTAGATATCTGTGTTGTCACCTTCAAAATCCTTCTCCAGTTAGACCCCAAAGTGCCTCCAGGGAGCAGTTCAAAGCTGAGACCCCTGTATCACTACCCTGCCTGTAGCCTGTGTCTGCTGTGCCCTAACTTGGTGTCTTGACACCATGCTCAGCTTTACATTTTACTGTTGTAGGCACATTGCATATCTGGGGTGTTTTCTGATCACCTTTAATTTCTCCTGTCCATGAGCACAAACTTCTAAGGCGAGTTTAAGCAGCTTTAGTGTATGAGTGGGATGAAGCCTCTCAAGAACCCTGAAGAGCTGAAGAGCTTTGCTGGGCAAGTGAGATCATTGTGCCAGGGAGAATACCAGCATGTATGTGCAGCTCTGTGTGCTGGCTAGCCACAGCATACAATGCACAGCTCAGAGTGAAAACTGATTCAGTGTGTGTTTAATGAAATTAAGGAGCTGAGTAAGTGGTTAGTTTTTCTGGCAGCTCTGCCAGTTTGATAAAATTGCTGTTTGATCTGTGCTAATCCAACTGTCCCCTGTGCTGGGTTTTGGAAGGGGTGTGCATGGTTAGGCCTGTGTGTGCTCGCCTCAGTCTGCAGCAAGAGTCACAGCCACCATTTGGTGGCATTACTAGGAATTCAGAAACCTGCCCATTGTAATCCTGACTAACTTGCTCTAGGGGACCTTGCTTGGGCAGGGAGGTTGGTGTAGGTGACCACCAATAGTCTCTTCCAACTGCTTGTGATTCTGTGGAATCTCATTTTAGATTCAAGACTGTAATTAAAGATCTTCTAAAGGGTAACCTGCCTGGAAAGACAGGTATAGTTTGCCCAGTCAGTTACAGTTAATGTGAATAGGAATGTGTTAATAGTGAATACTGTTCACTCATTTGGGGTTGCAAGATCCTGAAGATTCAAACTGTTTATTAGAAGCCTTCTGGCTGTGGTAAGCTTAAGAACACCTTAAGGATCTATCCATGTATTCATAAGTTTATTTTTTCTAATTTCTATGTAATCTCTGCCTGAAAAATATGATATTTAGAGTGCATTTAGATGCTGCAAATATTAAAAAAAGAAATCAACAGTTCTCGAATAGTAGTGATTGATGCTACTGAATGGCTCTCTCAGAAGTGATGCAGTGTTACTACTCCTGTGCAGTTGCTTAAAAGATCAGCAGTATAAATGGGAGCAGTCAGGCATGGACATTTTTCCTCTTCGGTCTTCTGGGGGTGTGATGCAGTTGCTGCTGGTGATCCAAAAGGACTGTTCATGCACATTTGAGAATCCTCCTCAACTGAGAAAAGGGTGAGATAACAAAAGAGGTTAAGCACTTGGAAAAGATTCTTTCTCTCTCTTCCATGGCATTGGGAATGTCTGGTGGTACAGAAGCACTGGTGTAGTCTGTCAGGAAAGGGCTGCTAGCATGGATGAGTTGCATAAAGAGTTGAACTCTACTGGCAAATCTGTATTTTAGTCAAGCCACACTCTATAGAGTCAAACTGCAACCCAGGTTACAGTGCAGCCTTGTTGGCAAAATTGGCTGTCGTACCATGAACTTCCTAAAGCTCCATGAGATTTTTCAGGGATTGTACTTACTTGTACCTCACCATCCAACAAGTGTCTGATGTTGACATTGTCTTGTTAAGAATCTCCCAAGATAATTTTAAGTTCTTTACTGTTTCTTTCATAGGGCTCCTCGATTTAAGGGGTTCCAGCAGCAAGACAGCCAGGAGCTTCTGCACTATCTGTTGGATGCAATCAGGATTGAGGAGACAAAAGTAATGTCTTTGTGTGTCTTTTAAAAGTGAACTACTAAGAGTCACTGCTTCAATGTTCTTCGTGTTCCCAATGTCTTAAAGATGTACTTAATGAATTAGGAATGTCTATTTTCATTATCTTGAGAAAAATCATTTTTTCAAAAGATATTTAATTATGTTCATGTTGATTTGTTAAAATAGTTGGTTGGAATCAAAGTTTCTGTTAGTAGTAGGAATATGGTAAGTAGAACATGATAACTTTGAGAATCCAAGTTGTTTGCCTTTAAAATAGGAAAAGTAGAAAAAAAAGGACATCTGAGACATCAAAAAAGAAAAGGCAGGACCTCTGAGTTAGCTGACAAAGTGAATTTTTTAAGCTTTGGAACAAAAATCAGCAGTTCTTAGCTATGGGCCTGCCCATAATTTTACCTGAAAATTTCCACTGAAAAGTGGTGGGGGGGGGGAAATCTTGCAAAGTTTCTTGTGTCTCTTGAAAGTGTGAAGAACTCCTTATTTTATCAATAAGGTGCTGCTTTTCATTGCTTAAAATCTGCATCCAAGTATGTGAAGCATAGAAACAGTTTGTTATATTGAAAATATCCCTGTGTGAGGTTTTTTTGTTTCTTTTCCTTTATTATTTGTGCTTCCTGCATTGTTCATTCAAGAAAGGGAGTGTTTGGTTGCTATTTTGACCATATCAGATTTAATCTGTATGACTTAGTCTTGGACCTTTCTTTTCAGATGATACTTTTTGGTAAATAGCCTTTTCTAGGCCTCCTCTAAAGGAAGGCCTTAAATCCTGTACTGACCAGAGTACTTCCTCTTGCCTTTCATTTAGTAACCCAGTGAATATCGTGATCCTGAGATGAATTATCTCACAGATAAGATGTAAAGCTGTGGCTGAGCCTGGTTCCTGGCACTGCAGTAGAGCTGAACAAATCCCCATCCTGCTAGAGTACTAATATTTATTGGTCTTGTCAGCATTCTTGATTATAAACAGAACTAAACTGCAAGAAGCAACAGTTAAACCTTGGCACTCAGGCCTAGAAAATGATGTCTTGAACACAGCACACAACAGATGCAGCTGACTTCAGTTAGAAAACAGTTACATTTTTGCAGCAGAGGGAAGCTTTATTATTTTATTTTTTGATTTTCATGTAATGAAAGGTGAAAGCTATGTTTTCTTGACAAAGGAGGAGTCACAGATAGCAGGATTACTACAACAACTAAGCTGCTTCTCCAGGAGGTGCTTGTGCTTTCCCCTCAAGTCAGTCTCCTGTCAGCTTCACCAGTGGATGTGCCATCATTACAATAACCTGCATTAGCACTTGTCTTTTGAATAATTTATTATTAGAGAGCAGTGACAGCTACAATACCTATCTCAAAAGAGTGATGGAAGATGGTAAGAATTTGTAGTGATTTTTGGGCAGTATTTCTGCTGCTCCATCACCGGGCAGAGAGACAGGGATGCCACCCTGCCCTGCAATTACATCCCACTGCTGCCCTAATGGTGCATGACTGCAAACACATCTTTATCACCTCGGGGTGCTCTGCCACCGACAGCACTAGTAAAAGCTCTCTCTCCCCCTTTTTCCTTTTTTTTCTTTTTAATTATCCCATCTTTCAGGTCTGTAGATGGCAGACAACCAGCTGGGCACAGGCAAGAGCCTGGCCATCTCTGCTTCCCTGTTCCTGTTAGGATTAGTTGTTTTTAAACAAGTTTTGATGGGAAATATATATGATCCATAACATAGCACTAGTTATAGGAGCTAACCAAAAATCCTGTTACACTTTCGCCTCTTCTGTCTGGTTCTGTGTTTGTATCTGACACCAGCGCTGAACTTTTTCATATTCCTGAGGAAGGAAGTTAGAAAGTGTACACAAGTGGACTTTAAAGCTAAAAGCGTGGCCACGCAACAATAAAGATGACAGAGCGTCTGCTGTCTCCAGCAATGTGGGCTGGAGATGGTTTCACACCGGGGCCTGAAGTGGCTGAACCCTGCTGCTAATTGATTAATGTCTGCTGCCATTGTCCACAGCACCCTGCCCATTCAAAGACTATGTCTTTCTTTGACCTAAATAAATGGTTCAACGCGCTAATCCCAACAAAAGGCTTGCTTATGGCCCTAAACCCATTTATGGTGCTCAACTTCATGAATTACCTATTGATTAATCCTTTTAGTATATTGTTGGCTTTAAGATGAACAAAGCTGAGCTTGGGGCAGCGGGAGTTAATTCACAAGCCAGGTCACATACTCATAAGGTCGGAGTATGACTTGGTCTGATGGGTGTCTGAACTGGAAACCAAACCTCTGACACTGTCTGTCATCCTCACACTACAGTGTTATGTGGCTTCGAAGTGTGCTTTGCTGCCTGGAAACTAGAGCCATTTATTAGTCTTTTCCTGTTAGGGCAGAGGGTTTGAGTTGCTTGCAGGTTTGGTGTCACCATTTGTCTCTTAGAATGGTACTTTGCTCTAAGTGTGACTTCACTATTTAATTATAAATGTCTTTTGCACACCAACAAGGGAGACTTGTACACGTTACTAGAGTTTGTGGATCAGAGAGACAGGACATTTGCCAGGGAAAGGGAAAGCACAGGTCATGCATGCTAGCTAGAGTCAGGGGACCTGATTCATCCTTCTGCTTCTCTCTCTGCAGCATGTCAGAGATTGGGCTTTTCTACCAGCCCATGCAATTCTGCTGCCAGGAGTACAACATCTCTTCACCTCCAGGCAGTTGAGAAATAGCAGGGAGAAGCACCCCTGTCTGGAGGGGCAGCTACAACTCATTAATGAATTTGATTCTTTCTGATCCTTTTTTCAAAACCGTTGTTCTTAGGAATTTTTTTGAGTAAATAACATTTTGAGTAAATAACGTTGATAACATTTACATGGATTCGTAAGAAGTTTTCTTTCTCTTCTCAAGTTTTCTAACATACCTCTGGAACTGGCAGTGTTAGAAAAGAACCAAAAGTGATAAAAATACAGCCCAAACGCAGTCACTGAAGTCTGGCTACTGAAAGACTCTTAGCTGCCTTCCAAGTATTTAGTATCCTAGTCAATCAGTATAAGTCCATTCGCAGTGGGAGAAATGGATAGCATTAGTTCACTGAAAATCTCATTGTTTCTTGGGAACCTGTGAAGTGCCCTATGATGGTTCCCTTTTAAGGGAAGGAAATTTTTGGATGAATATCTATAAAGTTAAGCTCATGTAGTTTTGACATTGTTAGTGAATAACAACAATAGTTTTACAATATTAAATTACGTTTATTTTATGGAAATAAGACAAGATAATGTCTAATCATATATGACTGGTTTTTAGAATGTTTACACTTAAAATACTTTTTTTTTAAATTTATTTCTAGCGTATACAAACTGGTATCTTAAAAGCATTCAATAACCCAACAACTAAGACAGCAGATGAAGAAACCAGAAGAAAAGTCAAAGGTATGCAACTCTTTATTGAAAACTTCTAAAACTGCACTAGTCTTTCAATACCATTTTGTTCAGAACTGCCTATTGCCAGCAGGAGAGCCGAAGTGCTGTAATGGCCAGATTTCATTCCGTGTTACTCTAGTGCCGCCTAGTGTGCACCTAACATGTAGAGAGCTTAGCCCGTGCTGACTTGCATCTTGGTGTCCAGGAGAAAGCTCCCCAGTGTCAATCCACCTCTTAATAACAGGTGCAATTTAACTGTGTTTTCTAAAATAGCCTGCTCTATATTTGTTACATAGTCATAATTACTTTATACTCAGAGAGACCACTTTCCATATATGAAACTGATTTCTGTCAGTTGGCTGGCACTGTGAGCACTCTAAATACAATTACCAAGTCAAGACAGGCAGCTGTTCCTAAAGAACGCATTTTGTTTTTCAAAAGAAGAAGTTTTATTCTTCTTTTTTTGCATGTGTTTATTTATTAAGTAGTTCTAATTTGGGGGATTTTGTTTTAATTGAAGTCCTAATGATTGAGATGTTTTGTAAGTCATCCTTCCCAAATCTGCAGAAGTTAAGGCATAAAGATGTATTAAAAAAGGATTTTGTTACATGTTTTAGAGCTTTATAGTTGCAAAAACCATTTTGAAAGGGTGATAATCTCTCTGTTTACCCCAGTGTCTATATCAAGGCAAAGCAGTATTACCTATTCAAAAGAAAACTGAGATTTAAAAAGCTTCTTAAGAGATACAATATTATTACTCTGTTGCAGAAGATGGGGAAGGGAAGGGAAGGATAAAAGGGAACCTCCTCACTAAAATATTTTTAAATGTTGAGATAACACAGTATATGATGTATTAATTACTGTATGTGTTCAAAGCATTTTGAATATGTTTAAAATAGTGCTTTCATAATATATCTGGAAAATAATGTTGTTGTACTTATAGTGTGGCATTGGATGTGTTATTTTTCACATTTAAAAAAGGCAATGTTTTTTCAGCATATGGAAGAGAGGGTGTGAAGATGAACTTCATAGATAGGATCTTTGTTGGTGAATTGACTAGCACTGTCATGTGTGAGGAATGTGAAAATGTAGGTATTCTGGAATTTGGTTTGATGTGGAATAGATCACATACTGGTTTGATTACACTGTCTTGAAAGTATAAAATTGTGTTGCCAATTTTATACTTGTTTGTTTGTAAAAACAAGACTTTATTGAAAGTTTCTCATTTGAAATTATTTATTCCTTCTTTAAAGCATTATCCTCCCAAACCTAAGAAGAGAGATCCTTTGAATTCAAAAAGGATTCAAGTACTGGGCTTGATTTTACATCTGACTTAAGGCTGGAGGTTCCAAATTCTATAATCATATGTGTTACATGCCTGTGTTATTTGATATTTTTGAAATGCCTATTTTGAAACATAAATCCTCCTGCCTGCTCTTCTGGGATACACCTAAAAATTGGAAATTACTTACTGTGAAATAGAATGAGTGGGAAAATGCTACAATTACTTCTTTTTCTTTGAAGTATTTTTTATAATTAACGTAATAACCTTAATAAATAGTATATTCCTTTCATAATTAATATTACTGACATTCCATCATAAATGCTTTCCATGATCCATATAATTTTAAGTTTGACAGAGGAAAATCTTAATTGCATGACTTTTCTAATTGAATGTTACATTTGTGTTTGGTTTAAAACATTCTATTTCATATTATAGAGATTAAGTAAGTTATTCAATCTGAAAAATTAAGCACAGTCCTGCAATGCCAGGTAAACTTCCCTGTGTGTGATGTGCAGATTTCTCTTCAGTGTGCTACTAGTACCAATGAAGAACTTTGACCATACAAAAAATAGAGGTTGTATGTATTTTGCATGTCTCATCTATTTTTGCTGGATTCTTACATTCTACCTGCACAGGACTTGGGAATATGCTAGCTGTAGCCCTTTGAGGAAAAGTTTAGCCTTCATTTTCCTTTGCCTGCACTGGCAAGATATTTTTGATATGTTTTTTCATGCAAACTGACACTTTAGAGGAACCCCTGTATGAACATTGCTCACCAGGCAGTCAGTCACCAGAGCTGCCTGCTTTTGATCTCATTTGTTGCTTTACTGGAACCTAAACAGTCCTGTGTCCCTCGCACAACAGGTAAAAATAAGCTTGCAGGCCATACCAAATGTCACAGGTAGAAGATGGGGTCACAAATACAAGAGAAGGGACATGGTGACAGTAACTGATGGCATGACTGTGACTTAAATATACAACATGATTTTTACTTCTTTTTTTAAGGTTTTATTTTCCACAGTCTTTTCAGAGGTAAGCTAAGTCAGTTTTGGAAGGAATTCGAGAACAGCAAGGGAGAGAGCCTAAGAAACATAGTGATAAAGGCAGATGGAAAGTGCTGAAAGAGATTGTCTTTAGGTATGCTTTGAAAGATATTTCTAGCTTATACATGGCAAAATGAAACCTCAGTACAAAAAAAAAGAGGTTTCTTTTTCAAGTCCCTTTTCCCCTGTAATTGGATTTATTTTACCAATTAGTATATGGTGTCAAAAAAATCTAACAAAGCTGTTGACTGTAACCAGTAAGACTGACTTAATCCTACTGAGAGCATGAGGTTAGAACCTGTCACTTAACTGTCATTAACCAGTCCTTGCTGCATAACAGCTCAAACACCTGTGCAGAAGTGTCCAGACTCAGGAAACTCTAAAAGGTAGCTTTCTGCAGAATGGTACCACAGGGGCCCATGTGACTTGAAAATCCATCTGGAGCTCAGAGAAAGCAAGCACCACACTGCTTCAAGTCAGTTCATGCCCAGATGAATGGCCTTGCCCTTTACCTCTACATGCTGAAATTTTGTATGGTGTTAGAAAGACAATTAGAGCTAACTTAATAAAATTTTTAAAAAGTTAGTGGGAAGTTCTTCATTGTAGTTTCATATATCTTGTAAATAATTAGATTGTTGTATAGCTTTTGATAAAAAAATTGATTAAATAAAGGGAGCTGTGTACTAAACCCATATACTGTTCTTTGTGTTTAAGTAAGCATTTTCTCTTTTTCTTCAAGATTTCAACAGTAAAAGAACCTTTCATTGATCTTTCACTTCCTATAATAGAGGAGAGGGTAAGAAACAGAATATGTAATAAGTAACTGTTTATTGCTTCCAGTGGATTGTTTTTAATACCTTATGAAGATATTTATCCATATACACATAATTTTGATTTCAAGCCTAAAAATGTAACCTTGTCCATAAATACATGTACTGTTATCTATCTATTCATTTTATGATTTTCCTTATATATATATAGGCATACAATGTCATAAGTGCATATATCTTTAAATTAGTCCAAACTTGGATCAAATGCCCATAGTAACCCACAGAAAATATAGGTCTGAGATTAGCTTAATTTAATAGTATGTACTTACATATATAGAATGATTATAAGATTTTTTTTTTGAGAGGTCCAGAGAGTCAGATTCTAACCTATTGGTTTGCATCTAGAGAACCTGAGTCTCTTGGGCTGATGTTTACCTACAAGATGAGACACTTTAAAAATGGATATTTGAATTTATTTATTCTGGCTTTCTCAGCATTTCACGGATTGCCTCCGTTAGCTGCCAAGGAGCTGTGTTCCTTTGAAGGCATAAGCTGTTTTTTCAGGACTTGGGCATTTCATTTGAGAGTAGTGGGGGTGGGTTGGGAATTGTTCTTCCTCCATCCTGCATATATTCATCTGCATTTAAGGAAGAGTAATTAATGTAATATTCATTTCTGTATAAAATATATTTTTCTCCAAACATCATTTTTTTTAATAACAAATTCTTTATCTTCGTTGGTGCACTGAGCGCAGATGCCTGTGGGAGTTCAGGCTTTAAGAGCATTTTGAGTATCTGGGCCCTTGTGCTTCCTGGCTCCCACAAGGGAACTCGGTGGGTTCTGTTGGAGAGCGATTTCTGTGGGTGTTTAGCAGTTGCTGCACTTAGTTGAGGATGGGCATTACTTTATGGTCAGCACCTTACAGGTGACATGTGCTGCTGCCAGTTACCTGATGGGGTGTGGCAACTCTGTTGTCACAGGCTGCACAAAGGACTCACTTAGGGGGACCTGTGTCCCTTTGGATAAAGTCACATCTCGCACAGCTATGCATGTACTTATACAACAGTAGAATAGATTATTTTGTATTGTATCACATACAGGAATTTTGTATCATTCCTATTTCTTGTGGCTTTCAGTTGAACCTTCAGAGATGTCGACAGTGAGTTTATGATTAAAAAAATTGGAAAGTAGCCTTATATCACAATTCAGGGGGCCATTTAATTGATTTTATGTAGGTCTCTGTTTCTAAAATAAAGGAAAAAATCCACCTACATTCATCTTTTCTGTAGGTTGCAAAGGAATACAAAATTGACATGTTGCCTTTCCTAATTTCCTGTCTAATTTCTTAGGTTGCAAAACCTGTGCCCTTGGGAAGAACAGGTAAAAGTAAAAGTGTACAGGAGGCAGATCTTGGTCAGTATAATTGTTCTTCTATTGGTACACTGAATAATCAACCCAAAATTGTCAAGAAACACACTTTAACAAAAGATAAGGTAAGAACTTAAATACTCACATTAACCCCAGTCATCCTGAGTTAACTCAAGTTTATAAGGTGACTGAGAACTTCTAGGGAATTTTGACGTGTCAGTGGGGTTTTTTAGCATACATATAGCTGACATAGACGTGTTTTAAAATATTTAGGTCATCATTAGAAGCGTGAGAAGTGACAGTCATTGGTAGCCATTTAGCTTTTAGGGTAAATTTATAAGGAAGGGTTTCATTTATAAGGAAGAAAAATCTGCAGGCTAGTTTCAATTCATGTTGCTTTTGGGACTATTGCAAGGGCCTGTGCTCTGTACCATAAAAACTCCTGAATCAGGTCCTATAACATTAAACACATGTGAAGAAAAAATACAATGTATAAAATACAACATATAAAATACAAAATATAAAATACGACATATAAAATACAAAATATAAAAGAATGATAGGAGGAGTAAAGAGACAGAAGTAAAAAAAGGACATGAGGAAGAAACAAAGCAAAGGATGGAAAGAGATAGTGCAGAAACTGATTATTATAGAAGAAAAGGCCTAAAACTGAAACTGTTGAGATGAATGGAAAGATTCCCATTGCTACCACTGGAATTTTGATCCAATTCAAATAAAGGGAAAAAAAGGGAAGGAAAGTTGCTAGTTTCTTTTGGAAAGTAGCCAAACAAATGAAGGCAAAAAAAGAGTCATGAATATTTGCAAATCACCTAAAATTATGGCAGCTTTGTTGGTTTGGTTTTTTAAATCTATAGGAGTAGTTTTCTGTGGAAGCAATCTTTTTTTCTTCTTGCAATCTTGATTTAAAAAAAAAAGTCAACTTCAGGTAATATTCAAATCAGCAAACATCCTCCTAGGGATGCCTTAGTTAATTCTATGACAAATGCCTGCAAGTTGAGTTGAAGTTTTTTTGGAGCTGCTCATCAGCTAAGGCCTCTCATGGGAGGCCAGGGGAGTAGCTTAAACTTGAGAACCTTTTAGAAGCTTAAATTAGATTAAGTGAACACCACTTCAGATGTGCCATCTATAGCTGTCACAAAGTGGAAGTAATTAGTTGTGGGAAGTATTCATCTCACAGTAAATATAATGCTCTTAGCTGACTGGGATGTAGGTTTCTAATCCTAAATTAGTTTAAAAACATCTGAAGGAAATCAGCTATCTTAAACATGAGAGATGGAGAATATAAAACAATACAACCCCCCAAAATTTGGTTTGCATTTGTCATGTTTCAGAAGATTTGTTGGCTTGCAAATCTGCTTCCTCCTTCTCCCCTCTATTACTGAATTAATACTGCCATAATTTACAGAATCAATTGAACCATGAGAGACGGCTTGCCAGAAAAGCTTCCTCAAAGGAAGAAGAAAGAAGTCCTGTTATCATGCAGGAAAAAGCCAAAAAGCTTGAGCTGGAAGGTAGCTCTGGCGTGCTGTACTCCAAAGACCCCTCTGCAGAGGCAGCTGTCAATGGAAGCCAGACGGAGGGCAGTGAGAAGGAAGCCAGCCGCTCCGAAAGCAGCTTTGATGCAGACAGTGAAGCCTCAGAAAGCGAAAGTGCTTCTAAGCAAACAACTTTGAGCCCACCCAGCAGCGTGTCTGGTGTGCACGTCAGCCACTTAAACCCTAAAACGCCGCACAAGCCAAGCGACAGCAACGAAGAGATGATTTCCAGTGCCATATCCAAGCTTAGCTTCTGTGATCCAGTAAATGAAGATAAAAAATCAAGCTGTGGAGATCCAGCATTAGGTTTATCAAATAATTCCATGTTCTCAGTAGGCAAATCCTCACTATCCCAAAACCCTCAAAATGCTTTCCAGACACTTTCCCAAAGCTATGTAACTAGCTCAAAGGAATGTTCTGTTCAGTCCTGCCTTTACCAGTTCACCTCTGTAGAGCTCTTAATGGGGAACAACAAGCTTTTATGTGAGAGCTGCACAGAAAGGAAACAGAAGTATCAGAAGAAAACCATCTCCACAGGTAAAGTGCTTGTACCTCTGGACAATTTCCAGCATTGCTTCCCAAAGCCTGTGTGCTGGCTGCTCTTCCAGTGCTCCAGCATGGGCCTCCCTGCTGTGGTTAAATAGAAAATGTCTCCCCAAGCAAAACTTGCTTGTAACAACTTAAAACTTCATCAAGTGATGGCAACAAGAGTAGTTTTTGTATCAGAACATAATTGTAGATGTAACATAGAATTCATTTTGCATCTTTATTCTGTCCAAGATAAAGAATTTAAAGATGACCATAAACTGAGTATGTGCATTGCTCGATACTGATCTTTGCTGTTGTTTCTGTTCCTTATAATCCTCAAAGCTTTGAAATAAATGCTGTAATATTCAGCCCCGCAGTAGCTTATATACTCAGAGAAGTAATGTAATTATGTATGGAAAAGAGGCAAAAAATGAGAGTTGTAATGAAGAGAGAAAAAAAAATTCTAAAAATTTGTAAGAATGGAGATGAGAGAGAAGTACCTTCTTGTGACAATGTTTTCCTGATGCTTGTATAGCCCCAAACCATTAGAGTTCACCAAATAAGAAAAATAACTTAATGAAAAATGGACATTTTGGAAGGACTGGAAGATTAGGGTTTTTTTAATGTATAGAAATTCAGAAGAAGAATAATATTAAGCTCTTCTGATAATTTGTAAATACAATAAAGGGAGTTTGTATAATAACAAAAAATTGCCCCGTTTGCTGTGCATTTATGGATATCTGGAGAGATACAAGTTAAGCATGAGTAAATTCAGAAAAATTGTTTGTATTTTATAGTCATTCCTTTAATCATCATTGGACTGTGCTATATAAATAACACCTTGGTTCCATGGGCACCATGGAAAAGGAAAATCAATTCACAACTAATCATTATTTATTTTTTCCTTCTAAAATAAAAGATGTGAGAGGTCACCCAATTAAACATTAAATGCTCCATTATACCTCAGATGAATTATTTTCTTTTGAACACATGTAAAACCAGTAAATTAATTTTTTCAGCAAAAACAAATGCTAGTGGCACATTCTCTATTGCTGTGGAGCTTCTCTGTGGAGCTTTCACTGTGCTGGTTTTGGTAAGCACCCTGTGTTCTGTCCTTCTGCACCATAGGGGTTAGGAGGCCACATATCCCAGTCCTGTGTGCTGAAGCCAGCAGGTTAGGAAGCTTCCTGAAGTAGACAGCCCTCCTCAGACCTTTCTCTTAAATAAGTATGAAGTATTTGGTCATTCAGAAAGAACTGAGGAATGGAAAACTAAAGTCTTAGTGGTTAGGACATTAGCACAGATAAAGAGACTTGTGCCTTCCAGTTTTTGTCTAGGTATCATCCATTTATTTTAGATTTAAACAGGAAAGTTGGGTGCTATAGTAACAGCAATCTCAGTGTGCAAGCTGACCGAGAGAGTGGACAGGCTTTCAATTTCTGATCTGATTTGCACAGAACTGGCTAAAATAATGCTCAGATTTCGCAGATTATGTTTATTAATAACTACAAAAATGAGAAAATTTTGTTACTCTACAAAACTTCCCTTGTTTTATATAACAAGTACAAAAACATCACAGCACAGATCTATTCTGTCAGATGTTTGAAAGTGCTTTAAAAATCCATATGACTGCCTTCACTTTACAAATTACTTTGATATTTGTAAATACAGAAAAGAAAATGGAAGGTGTCTACACAAATGCTCGGAAACAGCTGCTGATTTCCTCAGTTCCTGCTATTCTTATTCTCCACCTGAAAAGATTCCACCAGGTAAGAGGCAAACCCTTCTTGTATATTCCTCTGCCCCATTGGTGGACAAGCAATTCTTCAAGTGTCACTGTGGATCCCAATACTGCCTTTTTAGATGCTGATGTTTGTTGTGATTATCTTAACACCTTCAGAGTGCATTTAGCCATCCTGATGGATCCAGAGAAACTCCTTATGTGTCCGTCATGCTTATGTGTAGCAGATACTGTACTGAAAACATAACAAAGAAGGTTTAAATCAGTTAAAATCTTACTCTTGGATTTGCTTTATTTTAATAGTATAGTGATACACCTTAGCTTTAAAAAGCTTCCTAGTAAAAATATTTACTTTACAGTCTTTTTTTTTTCTTTTAAAGGCTGGTTTGAGTCTACGGAAAGTAAACAGGCATGTGGATTTCCCATTGATTTTAGACTTAGCACCATTTTGTGCTGCATCTTGCAAGGTACCATTTCAAATCTTTATTTTCATTGTACTTCAGCAGTTGGTGTCCTGACCACAAGTTAAATTGGATTGATGATGATTATAATAATGATTATTTCCTCCTTTTTTAATTAAATTGTAGAATGATTTTGTCCTGGGTTATGGAATCAAAAATGTGTATTCTATTTTCATCTGCTGAAAGCAGTTGGGGAATTGTTCTTTATTTCTTGTAACTTTGGAAGGAGGGGGATGGGGGGGAGGGGCGGGTGCCTTTTGGGTAATGGGCCATCAACAGACTATACCCCCGGACTATACCCGCTTCCCCCAGAGCCCCAGAAGCCCCATTTGCATGCATGGTCCTATTGTGGGATGCCCCACCCAGTGGGGGGAGTCTACAATTGCTGCCGGGAAAACTGAGCCGGCCGGGGACAGACTTCACTTGCTTCACCCCGATTCCTGGGAGGAAGACGGCACCCCATCTCATCTTCGCCAGACCCCATCTCATCATCGCCGGACCCCATCTCACCATCACCTCACCCCTGGACCCCTCCTCATCACCCCTGGACTCCTCCTCCTCACTCCTAGACCCTTTTTGGCTACAGGATCGTCCCTGCTCCAACAGAGCCACGTCTGTCATCCCAGGACTCACTTCTGGACTGCTTCCAACACCCTGACTAACAGGGTGCCAGGTGGCAGCTCTGATTCTATCAGGGCTTTCCCAAATTGTTGTTGTTTGTTTGCTGGTTTGGTGGGGTAGTTTTGTTTCCTACCACATTTGTATTATTGATATTCCTAGTAAAGAACTGTTATTCCTATTCCCAAATCTTTGCCTGAGAGCCCTTAATTGAAAATTTATAATTTGGCAGGGGTGGGGGGTTTGCATTCTCTATTCTAAGGGAAACCCCAGTTTCCCTGGCAGACACCTGTCTTGTCAAACCAAGACAGATTTTGGCGCCCAAGTGTGGGGCACAAGGGCATTGAGACAGAGGAATAACAGTTCTTGTGTACTAGATAGAAGGCTACTGCTCAAAATCATGTGGTCCAGCTTTCCCTGGTTTGGCTGGCACGTGGTTGTGGCTGTATTTCTGCCATTTGCTGGCCCTTATCTAAACATGGGCCCTATAACCAAGGCTACTGTGGCTGGCATCCAGTTTATTTTGTGGGTTAATAAGGTGAGGAATTCGTGGATTTTTAACTTCCTTTGGAAAGCAGGCACATGGATTCAGGGCTATCATAGACTAACTCTGTGTTTCTGGGGTTACTTTAATAATGGTACATATTGTGAGGAAATGGCACCTGGGGAAATTTTCTCCCAATCCTTCACTCAGTTTTTTGGGTCTACTCCACCAGCTTTTCAAGGGTTAAATTTCCCTCTGAATGCTAATGACGTCATACAGTGGTTGGTGCTGCTTATAGGCCTATTCTATTTGGTATTCAGAGATAAAGGGAGACTGGCCTGGGTAAGCACTCTGATAACTACCCCAAAGAATAATGATGCTGCCCAAGAGCCCACCCCTGTCCCACAGCCAGCCTCAGGCATAAACCACCCGGTTTGGGTGAAGGCTCTGATAAAAGAAATGCATGAGATGAACCAGATGCTGAAAGAGTACATTTCCCCAGCTGGTGAGAAACCTTCGCCCTGCCCTGACAAAAGAGAATCTGATACAGAACCCGCAGACATTACAACTGTCCAGGTTCCAGCTGACACACAGGGGCAGTCACAGCCAGCAGCAGTTGCCCCTGTGGAAACAAGGAAATCTAAAGTGAAAACAGCAAACCCAGAGAGTAAAGATAAGAAGGGAGGGCCCTCACAAGACACAAGGGAATCACATGTTCAGATCATCACTGAGACCCTGTCGTATGAAAGTCTCCGTAATCTGCAAAAAGATATTGTACGGCGGGGACGTGAGGCTTACACTGCCTGGCTACTTCGGGTTTGGGATCTTATGGGCACAGGTGTCCAACTAGATGGTGGGGAGGCCAGGAATTTGGGACCCTTGACCCAGGACTCAGGTATAAATCAGGTATTTGTAAGGGAGCCTGGACCTCTTTCCCTCTGGCAGCGGCTTTTAACGAGTGTGAGAGAAAGATTTGTCCACAGAGAAAGAATGCAGGAGCACCACCATAGAATGCGCTGGAAAACTCTGGAGGAAGGAATCCAACAGCTGAGGGAAGTGGCAGTACTAGAGGTACTTTTTGGGAGGAGTGGACAGCATGATAATGATCCTGACAAGGTTAGATGCACAGCGCAGATGTTATGGAACCTGGCAAATCTGGGGCCATCTCAGTATACTACATTTATTGCAACCATTAATGCTGAGGACAACCGAGTGACAGTGGGGGCTGTTGCCAATAAGCTTAGGAATTATGAGAGCATGATCAATGGCCCGCTGCAGGCTCATATCTCTGCTGTGGTGAAAGAGCTCAAAGAGGAAATGAGGGAGGTGAGGGAGGAGATGAGGAAGAGCAGTTCCAATGTGGCACCGGTACGAGTCACAGGCCCCAGAGTCAGAGCCCAACGACCCCCAGCCAGAGAGAGAGGGTACACCCCGAGAGCTGACCTGTGGTTTTACCTGCGTGACCATGGGGAAGACATGGGAGTGTGGGATGGGAAACCCACCTATGTCCTGGCAGCACGGGTGCGTGAGCTCAAGGAGAGGAACACTCACCAAAAGGGTGCCACTAAAATGAAAGTATCCTCAACCTCCTATGCCCAGGCTGTCAGTAGTCAGGATGCTGGAACCTCTAGTATGTATGCTCAGGGAGGGAATAACCAGTGCTAGAGGGGCCCTGCCTCTAGCCAGGTAGAGGAGAGGGACAATCGGATCTATTGGACTGTGTGGATCCGATGGCCTGGCACATCTGACCCACAGAAATACACGGCTTTGGTTGACACTGGCTCCCAATGTACCCTGATGCCGTCGGGGTATGTGGGAGCAGAGTCCATTTCTATTTCTGGAGTGACAGGGGGGTCCCAGCAGCTGACTGTATTGGAGGCCGAAGTGAGTTTGACTGGGAATGGGTGGCAGAAACACCCCATTGTGACTGGTCCAGAGGCCCCGTGCATCCTTGGCATAGACTATCTCAAAAATGGACATTTCAAAGACCCAAAAGGATATCGTTGGGCTTTTGGAGTAGCTGCTGTAGAGACGGAAGCAATCAGACAACTAAATACCCTGCCTGGTCTCTCCGACGACCCCTCTGCTGTGGGACTGCTGAGAGTTGAAGAACAACAGGTGCCAATTGCCACAGCAACAGTACACCGTCGGCAATACCGTACTGACAGAGACTCTGTGACTCCGATCCATGAGATGATTCGTAAACTGGAGAGCCAAGGGGTGGTCAGCAAAACCCACTCACCTTCAACAGTCCCATTTGGCCTGTGCGTAAGTCTGAAGGGGAATGGAGATTGACTGTGGACTATCGTGCATTGAATGAAGTGACTCCACCACTGAGCGCTGCCGGACATGCTGGAGCTCCAGTATGAGCTGGAGTCCAAGGCAGCAAAGTGGTATGTGACCATTGATATTGCCAATGCCTTCTTCTCCATTCCTTTGGCAGCAGAGTGCAGGCCCCAGTTTGCTTTCACCTGGAGGGGCGTGCAGTACACCTGGAACCGACTGCCCCAGGGGTGGAAGCACAGTCCCACCATCTGCCATGGACTGATCCAGGCTGCACTGGAAAAGGGTGAGGCTCCGGAACATCTACAGTACATCGATGACATCATTGTGTGGGGAAACACGGCAGTGGAAGTTTTCAAGAAAGGAGAAAAGATCATCCAGATTCTCCTGGAAGCTGGCTTTGCCATTAAGAAGAGTAAAGTCAAGGGACCTGCCCGAGAGATCCAGTTCCTGGGAGTGAAGTGGCAAGATGGACGGCGTCAGATCCCCACAGAGGTCATTAATAAGATCACCGCGATGTCTCCACCAACCAGCAAGAAGGAAACACAAGCTTTCCTAGGTGCCATAGGTTTCTGGAGGATGCACATCCCTGAGTACAGTCAGATTGTGAGCCCTCTGTACCTGGTTACCCGCAAGAAGAACGATTTCCACTGGGGCCCAGAGCAGCAACACGCCTTTGCCCAGATCAAGCAGGAAATCGCTCATGTGGTGGCCCTTGGCCCAGTCAGGACGGGACCAGAGGTAAAGAATGTGCTTTACTCCGCAGCTGGGAGCCATGGTCTGTCCTGGAGCCTTTGGCAGAAGGTGCCTGGTGAGACTCGAGGCCGGCCACTGGGATTCTGGAGCCGAAGCTACAGAGGGTCTGAAGCTAATTACACTCCCACGGAGAAGGAGATCTTGGCTGCCTATGAAGGAGTTCAAGCCGCCTCAGAGGTGATTGGCACTGAAGCACAACTCCTCCTGGCACCCCGACTACCAGTGCTGGGGTGGATGTTTAAAGGAAAGGTTCCCTCCACCCATCACGCCACCGATGCCACCTGGAGCAAATGGATTGCCCTCATCACTCAGCGCGCCCGTATTGGAAACCCGAATCGCCCTGGGATTCTGGAAGTGATCACCAACTGGCCGGAAGCTGAGAACTTCAGTCTCACCGAGGAAGAAGAACAAGAGCAGGTAACCCGGGCTGAAGAAGCTCCACCATATAACCAACTGCCAGCAGAAGAAGCACGCTACGCTCTTTTCACTGACGGTTCCTGTCGCATCGTAGGGATGAACCGAAAGTGGAAAGCAGCTGTGTGGAGCCCCACAAGACAGGTTGCACAAGCCACTGAAGGAGAAGGTGGGTCAAGCCAGCTTGCCGAACTCAAAGCTGTTCAATTGGCCCTGGACATCGCTGAAAGAGAGAAGTGGCCAAAGCTCTACCTCTACACCGATTCGTGGATGGTAGCTAATGCTCTGTGGGGCTGGCTGGAAAGGTGGAAAAAGGTCAGCTGGCAGCGTAGGGGAAAACCAATCTGGGCTGCTGATGAGTGGAAGGACATCGCCACCAGAGTAGGGAAACTACCTGTGAAAGTCCGTCATGTGGATGCCCATGTTCCCAAGAGTCGGGCTAATGAGGAGCACCGGAACAACGAACAGGTAGATCAGGCCGCGAAGATAGAAGTGTCTAAGATAGACTTGGATTGGCAACATAAGGGAGAGTTGTTTCTAGCTCGGTGGGCCCATGATGCCTCAGGTCATCAGGGCAGAGATGCCACCTATAAGTGGGCACGAGACCGAGGGGTGGATCTAACCATGGACAGTATCTCTCAGGTTATCCATGACTGTGAGATGTGTGCTGCCATCAAGCAGGCCAAGCGGGTGAAGCCCCTCTGGTATGGTGGACGGTGGTCCAAATATAAGTATGGGGAGGCCTGGCAGATTGATTACATCACCCTGCCCCAAACCCGCCAAGGCAAGCGCTACGTGCTGACCATGGTGGAAGCCACCACTGGGTGGCTGGAGACCTATCCTGTGCCTCATGCCACCGCCCGGAACACCATCCTGGGCCTTGAAAGACAAGTCCTGTGGAGACACGGCACCCCTGAGAGAATCGAGTCAGACAACGGGACCCATTTCAAGAACAGCCTTATAAACACCTGGGCTAAAGAACACGGCATTGAATGGATCTATCACATCCCTTATCATGCACCAGCTGCCGGGAAAGTGGAACGGTGCAATGGACTACTTAAGACCACTCTGAAGGCACTTGGCAGAGGGACCTTTAAGAACTGGGAAGTGAACTTAGCAAAAGCCACCTGGATGGTCAACACCCGAGGCTCCATCAATCGAGCTGGTCCTGCCCAGTCTACCCCTTTGCACACAGTAGATGGAGATAAAGTCCCTGTGGTGCACATGAGAGGTATTTTAGGAAAGACTGTCTGGATTAACCCCACCTCAGGCAAAGGCGAACCCATCCGTGGGATTGTTTTTGCTCAAGGACCTGGTTACACTTGGTGGGTAATGCAGAAAGATGGAAAAACCAGTTGTGTACCCCAAGAAAACCTAATCCTAAGTAAGAACTGAGTGTAGGGGTTCATTTTGCATAGTAGTTCATTGCTTTAGGTATGATGCAGATGATAATAGAATAAGGGGTGGATAATGTCCTGGGTTATGGAATCAAAAATGTGTATTCTATTTTCATCTGCTGAAAGCAGTTGGGGAATTGTTCTTTATTTCTTGTAACTTTGGAAGGAGGGGGATGGGGGGGAGGGGCGGGTGCCTTTTGGGTAATGGGCCATCAACAGACTATACCCCCGGACTATACCCGCTCCCCCCCAGAGCCCCATCTGCATGCATGGTCCTATTGTGGGATGCCCCGCCCGGTGGGGGGAGTCTACAATTGCTGCCGGGAAAACTGAGCCGGCCGGGGACAGATTTCACTTGCTTCACCCCGATTCCTGGGAGGAAGACGGCACCCCATCTCATCTTAGCCAGACCCCATCTCATCATCGCCGGACCCCATCTCACCATCACCTCACCCCTGGACCCCTCCTCATCACTCCTAGACCCTTTTTGGCTACAGGATCGTCCCTGCTCCAACAGAGCCACGTCTACCACCCCAGGAGGACTCACTTCTGGACTGCTTCCAACACCCTGACTAACAGGGTGCCAGGTGGCAGCTCTGATTCTGTCAGGGCTTTCCCAAATTGTTGTTGTTTGTTTGCTGGTTTGGTGGGGTAGTTTTGTTTCCTACCACATTTGTATTATTGATATTCCTAGTAAAGAACTGTTATTCCTATTCCCAAATCTTTGCCTGAGAGCCCTTAATTGAAAATTTATAATTTGGCAGGGGTGGGGGGTTTGCATTCTCTATTCTAAGGGAAACCCCAGTTTCCCTGGCAGACACCTGTCTTGTCAAACCAAGACAGATTTTTTCAAATAATGTCCTGAGATCAGAACAGTAACTGTGCAATCCCATTCATATCAAGAATATCACAGATGTTAGCTAGTATTAGTTAAGCTGTGGTGCCCTGGTGATGTTGGTGTATATAACAGCATTAAGGACAAGTATTACTGGCTCTGTGGTAACTAAATCAGTAAGACTGCTGAGTACTTGTAATAGAGGTATTTGGTTGTTGGAAATGCTGTGGATGTCTGTTTGCCTCTTTTGGAATCATACTGCTGATAGCTACTTAAGATGCCTGTAAAATTCATCATGAAAACATTCACCTTTGTTTTCTGTGTTTCTGGGAGTGCAGAACGTTATGGATGGTGCAAGAGTGCTGTATAGTCTCTATGGAATAGTGGAGCACAGTGGCTCAATGAGAGGTGGTCACTATGCGGCCTATGTGAAGGTCAGGACATCCTCCAAGAAATTGCTAGAGCATATTTCTACCACTAAAACTGTTCTGGGTATGTACAAACAGAGCTTCCTTTCCTTTACTGTAAACCAAAAGGAACTGTCTACAGGGATGTATAGGAAATAATTTTTTAGCTGAGAATAATCTGTGACTTTTAGACACGTTGTAGAAACCCCATCCCAGCAGGTGCTCTAGACCAGGCTGGATGGAGCTCTGAGCAACCTGGGCTGGTGGAAGGGGTCCATGCCCATGGCAGAGCTGTTAGAACTAGATGATCTTTGAAATTCCTTCCAACCCAAACCAACCTATGATTCAATTAGTTATTCTTTTTTGCTGTTGTTCCACACAATGCATATCCTACTTCTGCTATTAATCCCATATAGAGCTGAGTGAATAATGGAATTTTGATTCAGCTATTAAACAGATAACTGAGGGAAAACTTTCCTCTCTTTCCTACTCAAAATAATATATCCAGATGAATAGTTGTGCCTGGTAAAATTCAATAATTTGGCATATTTGATATTTGAAAATGGTTTAGTACACCAATGAAATCCATTACTAAAATGAAATTACATTTTCTGAATATTTGAGCATTTTATGTCTTACGTATTTTAGGATTGGGAATTTTTTTAATACTTAAAAATTTGGAATACTCTGGTTTAATGTGAACAGCAAGAATCTTTTCCATGGAAGGTATGAGGTTTGGTGTAGGGTTTTTGTTGGCATTTTGAGAACAGCACAATAGTTCTTTCTTATTAATACTTGATGGGTATGCAGAACAGACGATTGGGGATGCAAGCATCATAAAGTCACCTTAGGACAAGAATGAAATAAGTTTCCAGGACAGAATCTGTTAGTAAAAAGATTGTGGCAGCAATAATTATGCAAAGCTCTTAAAGTGAGGTAAATATATTTACTGTTTCCCTTCTTGGGGGAAAGTATTACCCTTTCTGTCCTATGTAGTATCACTTTGCATTTGAAGCTCATTTCCCAGAAAGACAATCTTTTACATTATTCAGGAAATCAATGTTTCATTCAGTCTTATGCTTGTCTTGCAATGATTATTAGAACATATTAGACCTTTTCACGTTCTTAATTTCACACTGGGCAGCTTTTAAAATAAGATCTTTTTTCTATGTCAGAACTGGTTGTCTTCTAGTATAACTTACTGTTGGAATTCAGCAAACTGTACTGAAAATGTCTTAGGCTTTATAAAAAAATATGAAAAAAGCCATGGCAGCATCCATTCCTAGGCATTGTCTTCCCCCAGTTTCTCTTACAGTGCTCTTTGACATGTAAATTTCAAACTGAACAGCAGACTGTATCTAAGTAATGGATTACTCTTGTAGGTTAGAAGCTTCTCTTGCTTTTTTAAAATAGCCACTGTATTTGCTTGATGATGTTGTGAAAGACAACAAAATAATTTCTTTTGCTTCTGCATTTCAGGTTTAAAAGAAGCCATGGGAGCATCAGGAGGACAGTGGGTGTACGTTAGTGATGCCCATGTTCAGATGGTTCCAGAATCAAGAGTACTAAATGCACAAGCATATCTACTTTTTTATGAAAGATTATTACTATAATTCTTAACAGTTTTATTTCAAAGATGGTAGTGTTATTTAGTTTATCTTATTTAAAGCTGCAGTGGTAAGAGTACCTGTAAATATTGTGCCTTTATCTTGTAGAGAATTTATCATATTTTGACTCTGAAGTTCAGTTAAGCTATTATAAATATCTGAATGATTCTCTTAAATTATGCACTTTGCCAAACTTGTAAAATTCCTGGGTTCCTAAAATTGCAGTACCCTTAGAATGTAAGATGATGTCCTATCCTACTGAGGTCTAGGGAAAATTTTTGATTATAATAAAGATAAGCTTTCGCCCATAGTTCTAGAACAGTTGAGACTAGTAATACTGATAGTGCTAAGTGCCTGGATTTGCTGGTGTACAGTAACAATACAAAGTGTTCAACTTCTTTTGATCCAGTCTAGACCCTTCCCATCACTGGGCTGGATGTCAGCTGTTAAGATTTCTGCAAACAAGAGCCTGTCAAATAGTGTAGTTTCTGTGTTTAGTAATTGGAAAGCAGAGTCCTTCCAGAATGGAGTAACAACAGCTGTCTCTGGGTAATGCTTCAGTGCACTTTCCTGATCAGAGCTGGGAATAATTGGGAAAACATGGCTTCTAAATAGTGACAGTGAATCCTCAGATACCCAGTACCCTTTCAGTTGTCTCCAACTGGCACTGGTATAGCAATGTACTCCTGTTTCAATATAAATATGTACTTGGTGTGCATAAGTATATTCCCTGAGATATATACACACACCATAAATCCATCAATAGATATTATTGTTTTACCTACTAGGAAAGAGAACTGCAAATAATTTCTGTATTTAGTAATTTTTCAACTTCACAATTATGACAATGTACAGCATATAAGCTTGTGTATGTACAGAGTTTAAGCGTAATTCAGTAAATTCTGTTACTTTTGGTTCCAAACATGAACTTGTTTATCTGTTCCTGAATACTTTTCTCACAGGAGTAATAAACTATAAATTATTTTTGCACTGTGTGTGAGTTGGACAGTAAATGATGACTTTTGCCCTCTGATACATGTCTGGACTTCCTTTTGTCAGCAGTGGGGGACAGCAGGTAGAACTGGTTTCTGTAGACTGTTTGACTGCCCTGTTTTGAGGTGTCACTTCCTTTGGTAATACCTCATTTCCATCCCAGGGAGTAACAGATACATTCTGAGGTCAAGACCTGATGACAACTTGAAGTTATGTGGTAATTAATTTATTTAATAAGCAGTTACTTAAATACAAATTACTTCTGTAACAGTTCCATCCTGTACAGCTTGCTCTTTGGTAGAGAAAAAAATGTTAATATATGCTTACTGATTTCATTATGGTTTTTTTAATGAAAAAAACTTGCTGTCCCTATTACTGTCTGTACCTCATGTTGTCATACCTGCCTGTCTGACTCTCCTATTCTCTACATCTGTTTCAGAGTTGCATCCCACTTGCATTCCCTCTTTTGCATAAGAAAATGGCACAACCTGCTAGAATTGCATTTGCTCAAACTGCTGAGTTGTATCTTACAGCCACATGACTTGCACATTCTTGTGCAGGCACTAAGATCATATAACTGGTAGTCCTAATGGAGCAAGCCTCTGGTTGCACAGGATGTTATTTTCAAATAGAAAACTTCTCTGTTTAGGTCAAAACTAGGCTATGTCTTTTGGCCAAAACCATGGTTTTTTTCCTTCTGCAAATTAAAATTGTCGCAATCTACTCAATTTACTCAAAAGTAGTAAAACTCAGAGAAACCAAGGAGCTAGCTTTAGCCATCTGTATTCCAGCTAACATCATCTTAACCTAAGTCTACACTAAGTAAGAAAGAAAGATAATGTTTAGACAAGACTTGGTTAAAATACCTTAATTCTCTTTTAGCTCCTTATCTTCCCATACCCTTCATCCACCTACACACACTTTTCTCCTCTTTGTATGTAACTGATCAAAGCTCAGAATCAGTTCCAGGCAACAGTCATAGCACATCACAACTAAGTGTCACTTGTGTGATACAATCTTGCTAGAAGGACACATGGAGTGAATCCTCCACCCTCAAGCAGACAGAATACCTGACACATGAAGTTCCTCCTTTTGCTGGCTTCCATAAAACGACTGAATTTAAGTATCTGTATTAATCTAGTTTTTAGCCTAGGACTACTTCCCTAGACTGCACAACTAGGAGAGAAACAGAACGAGGTTCTTAACCTCTTACTTCTTACTTTTAATGCTATTTTCAGGAAATTCCTGAGGTGGTCTTTGCTTCTTTTAAACCAGTTTGCAAACTGTTTGCTGAAATTTTCCGAAGTGGACATATAACTGCCTAGGATGCCATAAAAGATGCTGGCAGGATTATTTTCTCATTAACAGCCAGGGAACGTTTACTTGTATTTACAGGTATTTTATAGAACACGGAGAGAAAGTGCCATGAAAAAGAGCCAATGCCTTTATTGAAGATATCCATCACTGTTGCTCCTGGATGAGGTGTTCTGAGTTGAAATAAAAAGCTGTGTTGGCAGGAACTCTGTAAGCCTTGAGTCAGGAACAGGTGTGAAAATATGATAGAAGAAAGCATTTTCTAAAGATGAAGGCAATAGGTGAAGTTATGTCTTCAAAATGAAAATACTGATGACCAATGCAAGATGTCACACACAATTTTAGATGCAAGTCACAGTGTCCTTTGCACAGACATAAGTGGTTTTTTGTGTAAAGATTTGCTCTAAAGAAACCACATAAATGTGTATACTGAAGACTGCTTATAATACTTTATCAGGAATTGGAAAAGAAGCTCAGAGCATTCTGGGAAAACAAGAGTATGCATCCTATATGCTCTAGAAAGATAAATATGATTTTAGAGTCAAGGAACTGGCAGTTTCCTGCAACTGCCAGATGTGTGCAAACTATTGAAAAGCTGTATGTTTTCAGAATTTAAGTGAAAGGCTTGAAAGTTTAAGACTCTACTTAAAATGTCTTACGTTACCAATGAAAAATCTCCTCAGGCTTACAGCAGGTACTCTTTACAGAGCTTCACCATACTTTTGTGGTCCCCCACCCTGAGAAAGTGCAGTAGCCTGGGTCTTCATGTGGCATAGCTTCAGCATGGCTTTCTCTTCAGCCCACCCTTCTCACAAGGAGACCACTGCTTTCTTCATCAGCCCCATTTGTTCTTTATGTTTTTGGGGTCTCCATAAACCTCTGTGTCCATGTCTTTGCTTTCATTGATCCTTAAGCATATATAATGGTTCCCAATCTCATCTCTTATTCTGTGAACTTGCAAAGCTCTTGCAGGAAGAGCTACTGTAGCCCAGTCTGGTCTGTCCCCACCACCACTCTGGCTTCTGCCTATGGTATTGCAGCCTGTAGGCTGTGACTGCTGAGCAGCTCTGCTGACCAGTCACAAGACAGTGCCTGTAAAACAATTAGAAAGGATTCAAATTAAATCACTCATCAGTAAGTTAACCTCACCAATGGGCAGTACCTGATTTATATATATGGACAACTGGAACCCCCTACAAGTTTCCCCAGAACAGAGGCATCAACAAAGATCACGGCATCAGCTAAGGAGTTAGTGCAGATTATAAGAAAGAGCTTTGTTATCTTTGGATTTATACGTCTTTTACACCAAAAGTGGCAAAAAGTGATGGGGAGATTTATTATACTAACCTGTCTATAATATGTGTACAGACATCGTGTTTGCATCAGTCTGTTCTCCTAAGAGATGGCTACAAAGAGGGGTGAAGGAAAAACAAACCCTGAACTTTGCCGCCCAAAATGTACACACTGTAACCACCTTTGTTTAGAAAATTAAATCCACGCAGTCTGCCAAACTTTCCTCCCCTTTCCCATCTGCACCCTCTGTGTGTACCAATGAAGTGCTCTTGCCTATGGATTTCAAGTGGTAGCAGGTGAGAGTGGTTTATAAATTCATTACAAGGCTGAAATGTCTTAACTTCACCATTTGCTTCTCTGTACGCTTCTTTTTTATACTAACACAGACTGAATCATAAAGGGACATGAAATTAATGCATCTACGTTCTCAATCTATTATAAAAATCTTAATTGAATATATTGGTAACAAACTAAGAAAGGACTAACTTCTTTAGTAGAAATTCTATGATGTATTAAAATGGAAACAAATTAGATGGGAACAAAGAAAGCATTTAAATACAACTCTTCTGTTAACAAAAATTAACAAATTCAATTTTTATTAAAAAGTGGTAGCACACCTCAGAAAACAGCTTTACAGCAGCCCTGTTTAAACAAAGATTTGATATTCCTTAGTTTTCAATATATGGACTCTGTTTTGCTGTACTCTGTACACATTTATGCATTTGTACAAAGATTTATATATCTACATGAAAGAAACGCCACTATTCTTTGGTAGAACCATTTCAGTCTAATTATTTTAGAACAGATTATTGTTGCTTCTATGTCTATTTACCATGTCGTTTTGCTGTCATCTGGCTGTCATTTTGTCAGCTGTTCTAGCTGTTGTACCTCTCCTGTTGGTGTATAAACAAATTGCAGAAATGGTGGAAAAGTGATTATTCAAAATGATTCATAATCTATTTTTTGTAAATTAGATTATAAAATATATTTTTAAATGGATGTCTCCATGCAGATCAAAACGCTTTCTTTGCACAACATTACATAAGCAGTCTAAGTGACTTTATATGGTACAATAAAACAATTGCAATGCATTGCAACCACTTCAAACCTACTTGGTGTACATTCCACTTATATGAAGTTATAAATACTTCCATCGTCATTGAAAGCAATAGAAAAACCAACTTTTAAGTTTCGAGAATGTTTCTTACATCTATTACAGCTTCCAATATTTTTCTAGTACAAAATGTAAAGGTGCAGTACTATTTTTAAAAGAAAACAAGAGCATTTATTTTGAGTGGGTTTATGACTTAGCAATTACCTCATTGCTTTGTTAGTTTAGAGATTTTTTGCTTTTAAGCTGTGTAACCTGACAATCATTTTAGTGTATTCTGTAATGAAACCCCATGTCAGTGGCCACCATTTCCTATTTAGCCATTCCACAAAGCTGAGTTCTGATTCTGTTGTCATTTATACATGGAGATAATCCATGATATGTTCATGTGTGCTTGTACTTACACAAAAGACAATCCAAGTAATCAAAAATCTTGTTACTAAGTTCAAAATACTTGTGAGCAATAAATCAAGCATGTTAAAAGTTTCATCTAGCTTTCATTCATTTTTTATTTTCATATATTTGAACTAATAGTCTGACTCTACTCTGCAGGTATTTAAATAACAAATAGTATTTTTAGAATTTGACTACAGTGCTGATACATGGTACATTTCATTTGTAGATTTCTAATTCCAAATATTACTAAGTAAACAGGGTCTTACATACAGACTATTTAAAAAACAAACACAAGTCTGATCAGTTTTCCGTTCTACTCAAGGTGCTTTAAAAAGTTTCTGAGAGAACAGCTGCATTTGTCATCTATTCATTTTGTCTTTTCATCTGTTATATATTGTTGGAAAAATGTGTAAATAAAGCAACCAGCCATTTGGAAAACTGTTAATTAAATACACGCTGTATGTTGTACATCTGAGTTCATGTATTTTTTCTTTTGTCTTGTCTCACATCATCACTGCCTGTGGAAGAGCTCCCTAGAAATGAGTCCATATCAAACACTTAAGGTGCACTGCTTGTTTCCCCTGCCTTACCCTCTGTGGCAAAGGGCATAGATAAAGTTTGTTCCCTTTACAAGACCTGAGTTCTGTAATTCCATGATAAGACCAGGACCAAGAGTGGGACTCCCTCACGTGCCCGGTTTCAGTAGCAGCTGGAAGTTTGTCCATCCATAAGCATCACGCCAGAGTTCCAGCTGTGAGTCAACACTGGACAGATTTAAAACTTCCACAACATTTCAAGCCATGGAAAGCATTCTCAGTCCTGCCATTGCATGTGACACAAAAAGGGGAAAATCTAGAATGCTTCAGCCAACACTAATATGTAGCCTAAGTGGCACTGACAAATCTTACACTGAAATCATTACAAAAGTTTCTTGAATCCTTCAATTTTCTATAGATTTATGAGAGTTAACTTTGTTACTTCGTGTGGGTATTAATATCACTTTATGCAATGATCAGAGAGACTGTGGATGTTTTATGCATTTACCTCCATGACGCTGAAGGAAGGGAAGGCAGTGATCCCAGCAGTAAGTAATGTCCCAGCTAATGGAAACCTCTGCTTCACACAAAGGAATGGAATTACAAAGTCCCTGCCTACAGAATCGTCCTCAGTGTCCATACAAGAACAGCTGTTTACTGCAGGTGATTTTTTTCCCTTCATATCTTAAAATAAAAAAATTCAAGGTAGAACTCACAGAAATTATTCTGGATATTCAGAATAAACTACTTGGAGAATTGTTCTGCTTCACAAACACTCCTGAACGCCACACGCTGGGCTGACTTTGAATACTCACACCCTGTAGCTGTGCAACACAGAAGTTAGTATGTATTTCAGTGTAAGGCCATTGCCCAAAGCCTGTCCACTTACAGGCGTAGCTACCAGCTTCATATACTTCTTCATGCAGCTTTATACACTTCTTCATGTCGACCCCGTACTGGAAACACGGATCACACTTTGCCTAGAAGTTACCTGTGGAGCCACGGAGCTAATGAGCCTCCCATGGGGCTCCTCCCGCCACGGCAGGCGGGAGGGTGAATCCCGCCGGATTCCCGCGGCTCCCGGGCCGGAGCGCGTCCCCGCCTCCCTCTCCCGGCGCGGCTGTCCCGGGGAGCCGCCCGCGGCCGCTCGGCGGGGCTGCCCGCACTAAAGATGGCGGCAGGGCGGTGTTGGCGCTGCCGGCCCGGGCAAGGGAAACGGGAAGCGCCGCGCGGCCGCCCTTAGCAAAGATGGCGGCGGCAGGCGCCCGTGTATGCCAGGCAAGGGTCAGCACCGTGACGCCTTTCACTTCCGGGTGAGCACCAGCAGGCGCCATATTGTCTTGTCCGTGAAGACGAGGAGTGATAGCGGGGGCAGCGCGGCCGCGGAGCGGCGGCACCGGCGGCGGCGGGAGGCGAGGGAGCGCGTAAGTAGCGGGGCGAGCTGCGCACGCCAGCGCTCCCGGGGGGCCGGCGGGTGTCGCTGACCCGGTCTTCCCCTTCGCTCCGAGCCGAACCGGCAGGGCGCCGCGCGCCGCGGTGGCGGCGGCAGCTGCTCTCCGAGCGTGAGGAACCGGCGGCGCCGCCAGCGGAAACCGGCGGCCAGGACGAGAAAGGACGAGCCGAGAGCCGCTCGCCCTCCCCCGCCGCCCGTCCGGGGGGCGGCGGCGCGCCGCGCATGCGCAGCGAGGGCGCGGGGGGAGCTGGCGGGGACCCCCGGGACCCCCCGTCCTGCGCCGCCCCCCCCGGCGGGGTCCCCGGTGGGGACGGGCCCGGGGCCGGCACTGCGCATGTCCCGGGGCCGCCCCGCGCCGCTGCCGCTGCTCCGGCGGGGCCGGGAGAGGCCGGTGCCGAGCGCGCGACCTGGCGGGGCCGGCGATCCTGGGATGCGGGATCCCGGGCCGTGCCGGGACCGCCGGCTGCCGGGGCAGCAGCGCCCGTGGTTCCGCGGGGCGGAGTGTCTGCTTGGTTTAGCCGGGAGTCTAGTTAGGGGAGCAGCTTGTGCACTGGGATTTGGTGGCTGGCTGTGTCAGCAGCCTGGCTCCTGCGGATGAAATGTATTCGTGGGATATTTGTGCTGTTTCATGGGTTTCGTGGCCGTTCCTATGAGTTCGTTCCACTGGAGGGCTCCAGAGAACTGAAATTCACACAGCGGCATTTGTAAGATACCTGGACCAGTAGCCTGGCAAAACGCAGGGTGTTTTTAAATGGATCCTCAAACAGATGATGGATTTAAAAGCCTTTTTGCTTTCAGCACTTAGCCCTGCAGGTTCTCCGTACTTCATTAGACAATCCCACAAAGTTGTTGAAGTGAATTTTAATGGGATGTGCTAGGCTTTGCAGTTATGGATGGAGACAGAAAAATGGTCTGAGGGCTGGAACCCCTCTTCTGTGAAGACAGAGGACACAAGTAGTGTGTCAAAGAGGCAAAGTGTCAAAGGCAAAGAGAGCTGGGGTTGTTCAGCCTGGAAAAGAATGCTCCAGGGAGACCTTATTGCAGCCTTTCAGTACCTAAAGGGCATGAAAGGTACTTTCTTATATGAAAAAGATGGTAAAAGACTTGTTACCAGGAGGTATGTCCCTCTGGATGAGGGACAACCGTTTTAGACTGAAATACAGATTTAGACTGTAAGGAAGAAAATTTTTGTGATAAGGGTGAAGAAACAGTAGAACAGATTTCCCAGAAAGTTACACTGTTGGAAATGACCAAGATCAGGTTGGACAGAACTTTCAGGAACATCATTTCATGCAAGATGTTGGACTAGATGGTCTTCAAAGGTCCCTTCCAAAGCATTGGATAATTCTATGATGTGCTACCCCAGCTGAAATGTGCTAAGTTTCTGTAACAAGTGGTTGATTATGCAGAGTATCCAGCCACCTTGGTTGTTTATTTCTTCTCTAACAGTAAATGTTTTCAAGCAAACAATCACCTGTAAATGTTGTCAAGCAAACAATCTATTGGAAGGTGTGGGATACAGGAAACAAGGGTTTCCCTAAAGGCTTTGTTTTAAAGCAGAGTCAGACACCTTTCAGGAAGGAGGGATGGTGGTCGTCAAAGCATAAAGCACGTCTACCAGCAGCCAGTATTCTAACATCATTTTCCAAAGACAGTGTCACGAGTACCAGTGCAGTCCAGCTGAGCACCTGTACTGTTGGTAGGAGTAAGAAACCTCTTTTTGGAGTCCAGCTGCACTAAAGATGGCTCTTACAGGGGTGACTGTAAATCGGAGGGGAACTGAAAGTCTCGGCTTTGTCCAGGGACAAGTTGCTAGGATTACTGACAGACAAGCTCCTGGTTTTTAATTTGTCTGCAGCAGCAAACCTTGTGTCATCTCTGCTATTATGCCATGACAAGACTGCCTGTACTGTCTTTGTCCCATATGACATACAAACTCCTGCTCTGATAAGAATGCTTTCTATACTTTGGGCTCAGAGGTGTTGTAGGGCTTAAGAGTCCACAAATTCAGCACAGTTCCACAATTTTTTAGTGGTTAACTCACCATGTAAGCCACAGTAGTAGAGTGGAGTCATAACCATGTTTGATTTTTAGTTAGGTGCAGGTTTATGCAAAAATACAATGGGAATGGGAGTGTCCAGTGTCACTTCTTTTCATTACTGAGGTATGTGGTGATTCTAAGTCTGCTTTTGGTGACAAATAATATTTTGGGTAGGTGTTACTGAACTGTTCTTACTTTTCATCACTAGTTGATCCCTTTTTAAGTGATAACTGTATTTCTCAGTGAGGGTAATATGTGCTCATGACTACTGAGGAGTAGTTGTTTATTTAGTTATTGGTACTCTTAATTTTTGTGCAGAGCCTGTTCATTGCAGAGGAAGTTGCAGATGGACCATTCACTTCAGAAAAAACCCTAATGTTGTGCTACATGGCTAATTGAAAATCCTGCATTAGGACTTTCAGTGGAATGATAAGTGAAAAAAATAATCAGATTGTACTTCTCCCCCCCCTCCAAACCTAGGAGAGTTTTGACTTAAAATACCTAAGTTATGATAATGTTTCTGTGGTAGTAAATGTTTGAGCAGTGATTTTGGTACTTTATGATAATCAAATTGTGTGTCTGTCTTTATGTTTTAGAAATGCAAAAAATAAGTAAATGGTACCTGGATGCCAGTATCTGGTCCTTTTGCTCTTTTAAAAAAGAGTTGTGTTCAGCTCAGTGGATACGTGGATTTAAGTTTGAAATGACAGACCTTGGAAACTGTACCGCTGGAGTGACTCCCTGAAGAAGATTTCTCAGTACTTTTTTATTATTATTATTTTAGGGGGTTTTTTTCCCTTTAATTTGACCTTTGTTCATGCTGCTTCATCTTGTTAGCATTGTAAATATGAGTCAGCCATACTGATGTGTGAACCAGGTTCTGGAAAACTTCATGGATACTGAGCAAACTGTTTTCATCTGTTCTGTTTCTGATTCTGTATTTTGGATCTTGGTTACACATTTGAAAACCTCTATGCTTCAGTCTGAGAAAGAGCAGTTCTGATGTAAAAAAAAAACGCATTGGAGCAAATTTTAGTGATGCACAGCTTATAAGTAAGCTGGGAGATTTTACATGTTTTTTGACTGGATGTCATGCTAACAGATCCCAGCAGGCACATAGGTATAGCTTCTGGCTCTCAAGAGGAGAAAAAATGCATATTATCTGGGCATTAAATACCAGGAACAACTTAGGGTGCTGCCCCACATGACATATGGAAGTCCTTGGCCAGGTGAAAATGTAATGAGTGAAACAGAGTAGCAGGCAAGACAGTTACTTTAGCTTTTTCTGATTTATTGCAGACTTAAATCATGCCATAAATATTTGATTTTCCAATCAATAGCTGAGTATAATATAGTAGTAAATATTAATTCTCCCAAGTAGAATCAAAGTTGGTATGTTTTTGTCTGAGTAATGGTATGCATTCCTTCTGTCTCTGAGTGAATGTGTCTGCAGCCACTCTGTAGGAACTTGCAGGGTTCGTTCCCATGTGGGTGCATAGGATACAGCTTTTCCAGACTCCCACATCTTTTTAACTGCAGAAGTGTTCTGACTTACCTGGGTCTCCTATGCTAAGACCACCAGCTGATGATAATGCTTGTGACACCCTTTCTGCATTAATTTTTTCTTCTTAGTAGGGGGACTCCTTTGGGTGTGCAAAGCTATTTTTCATTTGCAGTTCTCTTCAGTTGCACCTCTTATGTACAAAATTCGTACAGAAAAGTATCTTTTACTCCAGTGACACAGTCATGGAAGAAGTGCTCAGTTTACATTTCCTTCCAGTTTGGAGTACTTTGAAATAGACATCTTTGGAGTTTGTAGAATGTGTGTCCATTATTGACTTTGGATTCCAGCTTGGTTGGGTATTGATAATACCATGGATGAGCTGCTCTTTCTAATTCCTTGGGAATACTGTGTGAACTGTTGGTGTTGTATCCCTAGAGTATTTATCCACTAGTCCTTCCAACCTCATCGGTGATGTCTTTGCTGCTGTGGCCCTGTTGAAGCAATAGCACAGTGGGAGGAAAGGGAGGGGGCAAACAGCTCTCCAGCAACACTTGTTCAGCTTGAACTCTTGGTGGTATTGGCCTTATTCCTGTCTTACTACTAACTGCTTTGATCCTGCTCGGGTGAATGTGGGATTAGATTTATCCTGCTTGCAACTGAACAGTTCCACAAAATTCATCATGGAAACTCATCATAAGCTTTCAGTCACTGTGCTAAAACTTCACAGAGTCAATACCAGCTACCTTGAATGAAAGGTAAAAATCTTACATTAGAATAAGGCACTCATATGAAAGATCAAGAAACCAGGCTATTGATTTCAAAGAACTCTGCTCCTGAAACATCTCCATTTTCCTTTAGGTTCACCTTCAGAGCCTAAATGTGAGATAAAGAAACTCTGCCCACAGAGTATGTGATGCTTTTGAGATCCTTCTCAAGATGTGACATGGATGACTTCTGTAGCCCAAGTTCTACAAAGAGCATCAGACACTAATGTGCCTTGCTGCTTGTATTGTCTTAAGCTCGCACCAAAAGATTACCTAGCTAATGACACTGACTGTTTAATAATAACTTGTTTCAAAACCAGTAATTGCAGTTTGATACAAACCAGGACTCCTACTTCTTGGGGTCTTTCCCTTCAACTGTGCAGACCTAAATATAGTCAGAAAGTCATGCCTGCACTGTCAGATTATCTTAGAGGATGTGGAACATCTGTCTAGGTTTTGTTGTTGTTGTTGTTTGGTTTTTTTTGTTTTTGTTTTTTTTTTTTTTTTTGCCAAGATACCTGTCCTGTGAATGGAGTGCAAAAGAACATGTTGTCTTTAAACCCTGGGGTACAAAGCTGTGTAGGGATTCTCCAAATATGCACGATGGCCTGCTCTTTCAGCTTCCTTGTTTATTTAGATGATGGATATTCCTTTGCTAAATGCAGTGCCTGTTTGGAATGCCTGCAAGACAAGATCTTTAGTCATCAGAAAAACTCCTGCAGCTGTGTGTTAAGAGTTCAGTTTGCAAGTAAAACTTGTCAAGCTGTCTTGTGTCATATATTGACCTGCTCTTCAGGAATGATGAGAAGCATGATCAGAAAGGTCACCCTCCCCTCAGCATCAGAAAACTCTTGATTATTGGCTGTGGGCTCTGTGGGTTCCAGAATTGTTAGTCTCCCTGTCTACAGCATTGAATAAACCACGCCACCAGACTGTGCCCTGAAAATCGGGCCCAATGATAGTGATGTCTGATGTACGAGTTCCTAACTTCAGTTTCTTCAGCTCGTGACACAGCAGAAGGTGTGTGCCACTCTCCTTCTAGTGACAGCATGACTCCTAGGCTGTCTCCTGATTTCTTGGAGTTGAGATAGTCTAGCTTCTAACAAATACTTGATTTCATATTCTGAAGGTTACTTTTTTCTCATTTCTAGGATATTTCACTTTTATGATTTTCCTGGCAAGCCGTTCAGAATCTCTGTATCTGCTGCAGAAGCTGTTGAGCTGTAAGGTGTTCTGCATAGTTAGGATGGTGTGTAACATTCATATTGGGAAGAAGGAATTGTCAGAGTGATGGGAGTTACTTAGAAGGAGCGAGAAAGTGTGTGCAAGATGCACTCATCAGGACAGCTTGGTATGGTTAGTGGTCTTCCTGATGCTTTTCTGGAGCTGAGCTGACTTCCTAGGTCTCTGTGCTTCTTATCTTGGACTAGCTGCATGAATTGGAGCAATTCCGTTTATCCATTAGCTCTATTAAATTTTATGTGGGGATGGATCTTGCTTATCTTCCCAGGGGAAGTTTCTTGATATTTTCAGTTCTGCTGCAGCCAATGTCATGAGGCATTTAAGGAAGGTAGTATCTTCAGGATGACAAGCAGGCTTTGTCTTTTGACATTCCCAGGACTGAGCCTTGCTCCCTAGGACTGCTCTTTTCCCCTGCTGAGCAGTCAGAGCACAGTTAGCTCTGCACAGGTGCTGTTGAGCTGGTAATGGATTTTGAGTTTACACTGTGAATCTGCTGAGGTAGGGTTGTCCGAGGAAGCTGAGTGAGCCTGTTAAGTGCTCAAGTTCTGTTGGTGGCCTTGTCTAAAAGATGGCCCCATCTTCGACATCAAGGGCTTTCACTAAGCACTGTGCCATTGGCGAGTTCTCAGGAAACCATGCTCTCCTTGACAGAGTATATTCCTCTTGGCGTGGAAATACAGAATTTGCTTCAAGATAGCTGTGTTTTGTGGGAAATGCTTGGGTGAGTCTTCCAGAGTTAAAGGTGAGCTTGTGAATTATCACTTAAGACTCTGTTTACTGGTAAGTACCTTCTAAATGTGTGCCTTTCAGTGTGTGGTATGTCTGGACAATATCTTGCTAACAAATACGTTGAAGGAGATGCTTTTTTTTCCCTGTAGGAACAGGTTAGCATTGAGGTGTAATTTGTAGTTGAGATGCATGTTACAATCAAGGAGGGGAGTGGAAAGGTGCCTTTAAAAATATGTTCTTTGTCTTTAGCCAAAGAAAAGTTAATTTAAGTACAGTGGTAGAGAGTTTGACACCACATTTAACTGTTTCTGAGTGCTCTCAGAGGTTGATGGTGATCGAGGTAAGTCCTATCTGCGTTGCTGTCTCAGCTTTTATCATCAACAGGGGAGCCCTCACTAGCAGTCCTATCAAGGGTGGCACATTTTCATACCAGTAATTTGCTTTAATAAAATTTCAACAGTTTCTGGTCCAGCCTTTGAATAGAAATTGAATTTAAAAAGAAAAAAACTCCAACATGAAAGAATGTATTTCAGAAAAACGTTTGCTCTTAAGAACTCCAGCAGGATTTTGAGATAACATGTGAACTTTCCATAATCTGTTAAATATGTGTAACTGAAATTGAATGTGAGTTGATGGGGTGTTTTGCTCATGTGATTGTGCTTCTGCATAAAACAAAAATAATCCTGAATTGGCTTCTGTTTCTTCATTGGTAAACAGATTTTTAATAGATTCAGGTTCCTGTTCTGTGATCTGACATCAGGGAACAGCTCTTGAAGCACCAATAAATGTTCTTTTGTTTATTTGTGTGTGTGCTAGAGAGAGAGGAGGACAGAAAAAAAGGCTATGTCCAGTTGAATTGGAGGGTAGAACAGCTAAGTAAAATAACCCTAACCCATCATTCTACAGGAGGGGTTGTATCTGCATTTTCTTTCGCAAGTAAGTGCCTACAAAATGGATCCATTCTTTGGACCTGTTCCTTTTCAAATCTGTTGTATGCACTAGTGATTTCAGGACCAGTATGTCTTAGTGACTGCTCAGTTGAGGTACTCCTCCGTTACTAAGTGTCTTGCTAGCGTTTGAACTGAGTTAATTTTAGCCAGTATTCATCTCCTTCACCTCCAACTTCAGTAGAAAATAAAGCTTGTTTCACTGTCATTTGGATGCTCTGCTGTGTATTTGGCCCTAGCTCACTGGTGGGAAATAGAGCTGTCCATTTTATTAGGTGAAGCCTCTTTCTTTCAGGTGATGTTGGTTTGGGAACTTGTAAGAAATAAAAACTTGATTATTGTTTGTGTGGCAGCATTGTAAGTTAGTTTTGTCAGTGCGGATTTTAGTTAGTGGGACAGGACTTTGAGTCTCTTTTCTCCATTATTAATTACTACTTGTGTCTCAGGTTGTTTCTTGTCACATACATCAGTACAAGAGGTTCCAGTTGTCTCAAGCCTTTAAGTTACTGGTTTAGTGGGTGAGAGGCATTGTTCCTTGATTTTGGGTTTGTTTCCTCTTCCCCTGCCTTGGTATTGGAGACAAATCTCTTGCAGTAATTTTAAAATTACTGCGAACAGGCTACATTTTCTCCACTGTGTTTTGGGAGTTGTTTGTGAAGTAGTTTGTGCCCTTTTCTGTTTATGGACTGAGGTTCAAAAGCGTTGTTTTGGTAACTCTCACATCTGGTTTGTTCATTACTGTATGATTTGACTTGATCTGTTTTTATTTTTGACACCTTTAAAATATCGTCACTAGGAAGGAAGCTGTCAATGATGTCTGTCTGACAGGACAGTCCTGAGATTCTGTTGAAAAGTCCTTGCATACTCAGTAAAGTTTCACAAGCAGAATACAAAGTATTGCCTTTTGTTACCTTTGTAACCTAATAGTTACCTTTTAGAACCTGACAACTGCAGATGAAGAGCTAAAACCGAGGGAGGGTTTGCCTCTGAAACTTAAAAGCAGATGAAACTATTAGACACTGCAGTGCTTAGCAAAACAGCTTTTGAAGGCAGTGAACCATCTGTAGCCTCCCTGTAGTAGATAAAAAAAAATTATATCAAGTACCTTTTTCATGATTACCTTGTACCATTTGGTGAAGACTTGGAGAAAATGCAGGAAAATCAGTGGAGAACTAAAAAGCAGGGGAGTCTGTTTGCCAGAAAAATGACAGTGTCCTGCTGTTCCAGGTCACCATAGAGAAAGAGGCCCTAGAACTAACCTCTTCTGTTCAATGGCTCTGAGCCACACATTTAGTCTTCCATACTAAAAATCTTGAATACATGTAATCTTCTCTTTTAGCCTGGATATGTTAAGATTACTTCTATAAACATTTTAAGGTGAGAATTTTATTGCTTCCATATCCAGTTCCTGCTTCTGTAATGCAAACATTGCTCAAGGAAGGAAGATGAGTTGAAACAAAAAAAATAGTTTTGGATAGTTTTCATATCATATTTGAAAAAGGGCTTCTGCATGTACAGTTGCGTAAAAAAAGTGATGTCATTGCTTAAGTGTTTGTGTAGTACATATTTCTGATTAGTGAAGAATGTTTTTACTCTGAATTTGGTAATAAATCTGTGTACTTGAAAGCCAGCATATTTTATCGTTGCCAACCTATGAAAATCAATATTTCTGCAGGAAAACTGTAGAAATACAAATGCAATACAGAATTAAAAGCTTTCAAATACAGTTCACAAACTAAAATTAGCTGTTTCTAATAGCAGTGATTTAAAATTAGTTTGCTCTGAGTGGCAGAAATTGAAATTATCAAATGTTGAAGTTCTTCAGGGTTTTACATTGTTGTTGCTGTCTTGTCATAATGTTGTGCATCAAAATAGAAACCAGCTCCATGCCTTGACCTGTTGCTTTGCACTTCCCCACCTGATTTCTCTCCCCAGAATAGCAGTAGTAAGGTGAAATAATCTCTCTAGGGCAAGTTGAAGACTGGGCCATATTATGTTGCAGAGCTGTGGATAAGCAGCTATGTATGCTAACAACTAAAACCCAGCTGTGCTTTTAATTCTGGCCCTGCAGCCAACTGGCACTGAGTGAAAGGCTCTGACCTTCCAAACTAGACTGGACACATCAGAACTGCCCGTGGGGTCCCAGGTCTGTGCTGACACCTGAGACGTGCTGGGAGGCACCCAGGGAGTGTGAGGGGGCCTGGGTCAGTGCTGTTCTCTCATGGGGACACGGTGGGGTCCTTGGGCACCACTTCCTCTAGGAGTGTGGACTTGGCCTCAGTGTCCTAGGGCATAATGACTTACTGACAGGGCAGCCAGGAGGTGAATGAATGCTGCTGCTGTCTGAGGTCACTGCCCTGTCTGCCTTATCCTTTGGTCACCATTTCAGATGCCATTTGGTACAAGCTGTAAGGTTATATATCTTTCCCACAAGATTTATTTGAATACCTTGTAAAATAATAAGGCAGTTATTGTCTTGAGGACAGGTTTTACTGAGATGTGGAGGCATTTGTTGCCTTAGACCTTGCTAATGATCTAAACAAATGCTTCAGTTTGTCCATAGTGAGGATCAAGGCCTGAGAGTAAAGAAAAAAAAATGGCTAGAATACTAAGCATCCATTTCAATTGAGAAATGGATGTGTAATTGTGTCAGCTGGAACATGTTTAAAAAAAAATCTGGAATACTGAAGATTTTAGGACAGAGATAGAGCCAGTCCAGTAAAAATAAATCTCAATCTAATCCTATCACGTAAAATCTGTGTGTAGGAGGTTCCAATTTAGTTGCATTTGTAGAAGTAGTCTTAATATTGTTACACTTCGATAAGAGAAATTCGTATTTAACTGGGGGTTTTTTTTGCATTCAGTTATATGCAAAAAATTATTAGTGAAAAATAATATGCAAAAAATTTTATATGCAAAAAATTATTAGTGAAAAAGTTTAAACCTTTTGCTGAGTTTATTTTAGTGTAATTCCCCAAACTTGTTGCAACATATTATGTATTGAGGTTAAAAAGTGCTACCAGAATTAATGAAAGCCATGTTTATTATTGCTAGTGGGATTTAACAGCTAGAAACAAAGGGAGTGGCACCATGAGGCTGTGCAGTAGTCTTGAACCCCAGTTCTTATAACTTTTAAGATGTAAACAAATTTATTTTGACATTTGAAAGAGTTTTTATTTTGGATGGAAAGATGAACTGAGGGAAGGAACAAACTTTACTTACCTTTTTCTTACTTTAGGGTCCAAATAGTATTTGCAGTTACTTCCTCATGCCTTGCGTATGAAATATGTATCTATGAATACCTCCAGAGCTAGTCTAGGATCAGCTAAAATGTTGCATTAAGTGCATTAGTAGCCACCTGTACACTCAGTACAGTGCAAAAAAGTTAGTTTCCTAGGTACAGATAAAAATGTGAAAGAGACAAAAGAAAGGATGGCGTCTTCACTTTCTAAAGATTTGAATAGCGTAGAAGTGTTCATGAAATGGGAAAAAGTCTCCACAATTAGTTTGGCAAGAAAAGATAATGAAAATATTAAAGTATTAGGTAGGTTTTGCTCAATACTCCCCCTGTTGCCAAAGTTGATCTGGTCTTGTTTAAAGCCCCGCTGCAAAGGCATTTGCAACTGAATGTTTCAGAGCCACACATGTAATTTTTGTACAGTGTTGACAGTAAGTGGTCTCAAAACAAAGGTGATGTACAGTTTTTCAAATAAGAGATTTAATTTGACAGAAGTATACAAAATATAAGCCTGTGTTGATCTCTGCATGGCCCAGTGCCCCTGATGTTGAGTGCAGCTCTTTGTGTGGTGCACTTTTGTAGAGTGATGCTCGCTTCCTATGCGGTCAGGCAGTTCCTCGTGTGAGCAGGCGAGATGCAGGTTCCACTCCAGTTGCTCGCTCTGTGTGCCGAGAGCAGGCTCTGTCTGAGGGGTGTGTGTGTTCTGCTCTCTCAGAGCCACTGGGGTTGGTCCTGGCTGGCCACCCAAGTGGCACTGGCTGCTTTGAACTGGTTTGCTCTGAAGCAGAGAGGCTCTATTCATCTATTCTGTATTGCACTTGGCTGTGAGCCACAACTGGGTCCTGTATGCTGCTCCTGTGACCTCAGGGAATGAATTTTTCTCTTTCTTTTAAACTCAACCTACATGCTTGATATTTTAATAGCATGAGCTCAGGGATTGTATGTTAAATTCCATGAGGATATATTCATTGAGTGGAAAGCCTGTTGAGAAGTTCTTAACAGATTGGGTGGACAGCAGAGGTCACACTCTGTGCGTTCCTACCCATACTGGTTTTTGGGAACAGCTTCTGGAGTGAAGTATTCCCAAAACTGTGCCTATTCTCTGTCTTTGGAGAAACTGTTTGGAGCAGTGCAGGTGGCTGCTCTCAGGTCTTCCATGTGTAGCAGCTCAGGTGTGTGCCAGAGGTACAAATGACTGGAAGGAGCTGGTGTGCCATTGTGGGCACAGCTGCCTGCGCTGCTGGGCCTCATCAGATTGACACAGAGCTGGCCCTGGAGCTTCACTCTGAGCAGGCTGTGGAGCTCTGCTGCCTGCCATCGGGATCTAGGGCTGCTGCTGCCTGCTCAGTGAGGATATGTACGGCACGGCAAAAAATTTTTCTCATGATTTTAAGGGACAAGGTGGTAATTGTGTGGTCATATTTATTTTTCTATCTCAGATTCGAAGGTATATATTACTTAGAAATTAAAATGAGTCTGTACAATGCACAACATGCATGTGGGCACTGTCTTGTACTTGTGCAGTTCTCCTGTGCAATCATTAACAATGTGTTTTACCATTTGGTGACTTTTGTCTTGCATAACAGCCTTGCATGACACTTGTTTAGAGAAATACACATCTTCTACCTAAGAAGCAGGCAAAGATACCAATCATGCCTTTTATATTTTGACTTGCTTTAAATTGCATTTATTGCCAGATGAGATCTTGTACAAACTTGTCATATCTCTCCTTGAACATCATTTAGTAGTTAATTTCTTTGTGAAAATACAGAGAAAGCATACTAGACTCCTGAAATCTTGCAGTAATATTTCAGATATTACTCTAAAGGATGAACCATTGCCTCCAGCTTAAAATACTAAGCCAGCATTGCTTCAGCTTGCTTTGCAAGGCTTAACTATATCTGCAGTTATGTAAGTTTCAGTTATGTGATATTTCATGGGCATCTATTTAAATATACAACTATTATTTTTAGTTGAAATATAGACTATATAAAGAC
This sequence comes from Phylloscopus whistleri, assembly GCA_017589585.1. Taxonomy (NCBI): domain Eukaryota; kingdom Metazoa; phylum Chordata; class Aves; order Passeriformes; family Phylloscopidae; genus Phylloscopus; species Phylloscopus whistleri. The sequence continues at coordinate 3,103,636 of JADMLD010001389.1, read as the reverse complement.
TTAAAAGATGTGGGATCAAGGTGGACAACCTTGGCAGCAATGGCCTTTGAACCAACAGCAGTGGATGCAGTCATTTCAGCACCAGCAAGATCCAAGTAAGTATATAGAAAGCTTTATGGATTAATTCTTTTAATGTGTTGTCATTTAAATCTTTGAATCATCGTAACAGAGTATGACTCATAGTTGCCTTTGTAGCTGCTCTCAAGATAATACATTTATGATGCTTTTCTGACCTAGAAAACATACATTAGTTCCAAATGTTTTCACGTAGTTAATATATAATATGCAAATACAGCCAAGAAACCTGAGTTATCCTACACAAATTACCAACATTTTGCCAGTCATACAGATCAACATTTAGACCTCATTTACCAGATCTGTATCCCTGTCAGTTCTTTAGCCAAGCTAAATCCTTTGTTTGAGAGAATCTGCTTTTTTATTCAGTACCTGTGTGGCAGAAGTATTAATGCAGGTTATATATACAGAAAAAACATCCTCACTGGAAGACTAATACAGTTCTTGATTTAGGTTACAGCAGTGATAATCATGACCTCTTGTTTGGAATTTTTTTTCCCCACCAAAACCACCAAATGGTTTAAGCAGTAGAACAGAATATACCTTAAATTGAGAATGAAGTGGCAACAATTCAAAATATCAAGAGAAATAGAGAAATGGATGAAAGTGCAGGTGTGTATTTAATACTAAGGCAAAGTGGTCAGGCACACAGGTTTTACTGTCACTTTAATTTCTGTTAAATTCACTGGAGAGTTTGCCTGACTTGATAATAAGCAGAAGACATACTAGTGTTCTTATCTGAGAGTGCAACTTATTTATTGGTAGGAATGGCAGTAAAGAAAAAAAAATGGGAAAGAGAACTGTAACATAATATATGGCAAGGGTTATACAAAGAGTGTACGATGAAAATTATTTTTTAACTATATATCTTTTTTACTCTCAGATCTTCATGCATTTATAATTTAAGGATATATATATTAATTTCTGATGTCAAAACTGGCTCACCTATGAAAAAAGTGCATTACTATCACCCATTCAGTGCTAGTGTGAATGTAAAATAATCTGCCTTATGACATTTTGAACATGTGAAGAGAAACTACTTCAGCAAGTCTGTACACTGACATTTGCTTTGTTTCTTTTACTGTACACTGTGAATAAGTTTAAATGGTGCTCACAGTGCTTGCTGAAGGTAAATGTTGCCCATTTATCTTGAGCAATAAGACGTAATTGAGAAACAGAGTTAAACTTCAGACATGTGAGTTCTAACCTTTTTAACTTCCTCTGTTTATTTTAGGCCAGATTGACTGGGCTGCATTAGCTCAAGCATGGATTGCTCAGCGAGAAGCCTCAGGGCAACAGAATGTAGTGGAACAACAAGGAATGATGCCAAACGGACAGGATATTTCAGGAATAGAATCTGGTCCAAACAACCATAATAATTTTCAGGGGGATCCCAATTTCAACAGAATGTGGCAGCCGGGTTTGTTTCCCTTCCTGTTCATTTCTTTTTTTCATGTTTCTTCATTTTATTCTTGTCAGACATTTTTGGTGTGAACATGCCCTGTCCCTCAGGCTTCAAAATACAAAACTACCGGTTCACTTATTAATCACAGCTCCTACTTAGAGAGCTGCCGTTACCTCTCCTGTAGTGTAATACCTGCTTCTGGCATGAACATGACATGTAGAATGAGTTCACAGTATAACCGATGCTGGCTTTAGGTGTCTTAAAATCTTTAAAAAGGGAGATCAGCGAAATTCTGTATGAAAAAATATGTTTTTATGATGTTTCATATACTTAGGATTTGCCCTTCTTAACTTAGGTATCTGATTGTCAGCATTTTTCACTCATTATAAGTTGAAGTTGATTGGACGCTTCTGTTAGTATCGATTGCTTTCAGTAATTTTTCATTTCCTCAAAATTTCATTTTTTTCCAAAAATTAATTTCCTTTTTAAGACTTCACAATATACTACTGGTAATAAGAATGGGATAGAAATGGGTTATTTTCTGCTAAGAATTTTTCTGAAATTGTTTTCTGAGGGCTGGGTTATGACACTATACTATAATGCAATTTGAAGCGTATGAACAAGATAGTTAGTAAGCCTATGTGCATGTCTTCAGTTGTTTTGTGGAAACTGCACTTCATGCTTGATTCTGTTAATGGTTGAAAGAATAACACCCCCAGTTTTCACTGTCACTATCCAAATTTATTGAAATGCAACATTTACTATAAGTAGGCTTAATATGTTATTGGTAGTATTTATATGTGCATAATAAAAGGGACCTAGCCATCAGGTTTCACCTACCTGCACTAGGCTACAAGTTATTGTAAGCACATGTAAGAATTTTTAACTTTTCTATGGCAGAGTGTATTCTAGCTGTATTTCTGTACAGCGAGCAGAAATTCTCACGGAAATAGAAAAGCTATGGTAACATTTTTTAGTTGCTACAGTAATGGATCCAGTTATGATACAGATGGGAAGGACAGTAAAAATTAAAAAACATGTACTAAAGGACTGGATGGAAGGTAGGAATTAACCTGAAAGGCTAGATACTAATTCTGTTACTGGTCAGAGTTATAAGGCAGCTCTGTCACAGTGTATAAGTATCTGTATAGTGCACATAAATTTTGTCTTTTTAAGGAGTCAGTCAAAAATTATGGCCACACGAGCAATTAATTTATTCCTTAGACCCTTTTCACTCCCTTAGCCAATTGGAACACATGTTTGAGGGCTTATGGCTATAGCTTGTTCTAGGACCTCTGCTAGATATTGGCCAATCCAAGAAATCATCTATTATCAGGACTCAAGACTTTGGAGCACAGGTTTCAGTGATTGTGCTGGTTACACCATTATTTTCGTTCCATAGTAGGTATTTCAAGTCTATTCCGCAAAATAGCTCCTTTTTAGCTTTCAAAATTGATGTAGAAAAGTAGGAGCAGTTTTTTAACAGTTTAAGCAATTTGTAAGTCCTGTGGTGAACCTACTATCACTAGAAATTTCTAAAAACAAATTTACAGGATATCTGTGCCCATCTAGTTCTGTCCCCCCTAATGCATGCTTCAGTTCAGCTATAGCTATTTGTATTTCCTTCATTTAGTTGAAGAAATTATTGAGACAGTAGAATACAATCTGCAGATGCTGATGATTGTTCATTGCTTTATCATCTGTGATGCTTTAGGAACCTTGTGATAAATACAAGAACACTGAGTGATTGGTGACTCATATAAATCATACTAACTTAGTATTGAATTGTATTCTAAATCCTAAACAGAATGGGGAATGCCTCACCAACCCCCTCACCCACCTCCAGATCAGCAGTGGATGACTCCAACCCCAGGTCAAATGGAAATCGTTCCTCCATCCGAAGACAGCAACAGTCAGGACAGTGGGGAATTTACTCCTGACAACAGGCATATATTTAACCAGAACAATCACAACTTTGGGGGACCTCCCGATAACTTTGCAATGGGGCCAGTGAACCAGTTTGACTACCAGGTGAAACATATTTGTTGCTTTAATATTGTAGACGCGCAGAGTCCCTTCCATGGATGTGTTCCTCTAATATCATCTAGCGGCGACTGTCATTCTTCAGTTCTACAAACATCTACAGAATCTGTTATCTGCTAAGATACATTTTTAACCAAACACTTGACAGAAGAGACTTTAGAGTTCTCAGTTCTGTTCAGAGGCCAAAGAGTTTTATTTTTTCTACAGTAGTAATGAGAAATGACTGTTGTCTGCAATATTAAAATGAATCACTGTGTTCCAGTATATAAATTAACATTATGTAGCTTTGTGTTCAAAAAAAAGGAGGAGAAGGGAAAAAAAAATAAAGTTCAGAAAGATATGCTTAAATATGCTAGATAATGTACCACAGGAAACAGTCCTGTATTTTCAGGGAGATAGACTGGATGATCCGTTGATCTTTTCCATATCTATCTACTGTGAGTCTTTGAATAAACAATGGTATTTCTAAAAAAAGAAATCCATATCCACTTTTTTCTTCATTCTGGCATATAAGTTGTATAGTACAATAAACATGTAGGTGGTTTTATCACTAATAATAGCAGGGCACATTGCACAGATCTTTAAACACAAAGAAATTTTGTATCTTCCCTCTATTTTCGGTATTTTTCTCTCAAAACTCCTGATATAAGTGACAAACTAGCTGTTTAAAAACCTACCTCCTGTTCATGAATAAATAAAAGGGAATATGGGCAGAGGTTTTTTTTGTTATCTTCTAGGCTATTTTCCTATCGTCTAGATTTTTTTCCTCTTACAATTCTCTTGTTCAACAGTATTGTTAAATAGGGAACCAATAATTTTCCAATACATGAGTTTATTATAAGTTTTGTTTATTGTCATGGGACAAACTCTTAAAATTAGTTTCTCTAAATCCTACAGAAAACTTGTTTTGCAGTGAATGAAAGAGATGCTAAACCTGAAATTGCAGTGGAGAGTGCTTTAGTACAAATGACTTAAATACTCAGTAGAATATTTGATACTATACTCTTTTACCTAAACACTCTATTCTTAAATAGTTTCATTAGGCATTTCTGGGCAGTAAATATTGAAATAAAAAAAACTCCTCATATATGCCTTAAGACTTATGACTTTTGGATTGTATACAGATTGCCCAGAACCCAGGATCTGTACTAAAATTGCATATTTATGCATTTAATAATTTCATCAACCATATTAATAAGATCTGTGAAGGATTACTGGAAAGTGCACAGTGCAAAATTCTTATGTAATAAAAGGCTGAACTTTAAATTTTTGTTCTCATGCTGTAGTTAAACTGCTAATATATCTAGACTTTTGAATCTTAGTTTTGTACACTGTTTAACTGCATGCTCTGATGCTATGCTGGCACGGAACTGATGAAGATAGATGGTGATTATAGAGCTTAGTGTTTAGCACAATGTGAAAGGAGATTGGTTGAAGCCCTTTCAGGTTTGTTAAGTATCCCTGCTTAAGTCTAAGTTTATTCATTGAATATTTAATAGAAACTTGTTTCTTGGGGACCACAGTAGAAGAGATTGAGAGATCTCAGTAGCATAGAGATCATAAAAAATCCATAAATCATGGATTCCTGCTTGCATGGATTTTTGTAGACCGACTTGCTCACATGCTGCATTTAGTGTTACCATGTGAAGAAAAATAAACTGCATTACTCTTTCAGCATGGGGCTGCTTTTGGTCCACCTCAAGGTGGATTTCATCCACCTTATTGGCAGCCAGGACCACCAGGGCCACCAGGTCCTCCAGCACCTCCTGCACCTACTCAAAATCGAAGGGAAAGACCCTCGTTCAGAGATCGCCAGCGTTCACCTATTGCGATGCCTGTGAAGCAGGAGCCTCCCCAGATTGGTACATGTTAACCACTCCTTAATGAAAAAATGTAAAAGCTGTGTTTTATAAAGAATTGCAAGATTTGAAGACCTTTTTCTTTTTAATAGAAATTAAAAGAGCAGGGAAAGAAAAAGACATTATAAATGTTTTTCCCCACAATCTGGTTAGGACTTGTTTCGATGGGGGTGGAGGGGTTTACTTCTTTGTTTTGGGGGATACTTTATTCCTTTTTTTGGTGGGGGGGAAGGTTTTTTTCATCTTGCAAAACTGTAAACCTTGCTTATATAGATGCTGTGAAGCGTAGAACTCTGCCTGCCTGGATTCGTGAGGGCCTGGAAAAGATGGAAAGAGAAAAACAGAAAAAATTGGAAAAAGAGAGAATGGAGCAGCAACGTTCACAGATGTCTAAAAAAGAGAAAAAGGAAAGTGAGGAGGCTGAAGAAGGGGATGGCCCACGGTTACCTCAGAGAAGTAAATTTGTAAGTAGAAGGGGTTGTTTTTTGCTCAGGTTTGTATTTCCTAAAAGGTATCAACTTTTTAGTCTCTTCAAAGGAGAGACTCTGTGTCCTGATGACCTCATCGGTTTTATTGTTTAAGGTTAAGCTGCTGCTCTGTTGATAATTACTTGATGTTTTGAAGTTTTAATGGCTAAAAGTATATAATTTGATCTATAATAGCAAAGAAACAAGGATGAAATTGGACTCTTTTTTTTGTGTTTGTGGTGGTTTTTTTTATTTTTCTTCCTTTTTTTTTTTTTTTTTTTTTTTTTTTTCCTCCCTTTTGGAACATACAGAGCCTTTGAAAGTCAGATTTCCAAATCAGCAGCTGAAAAAATTCAGATACCTGTATTTGCTAAACTGAGCCAATTTAGGAAACCTTGCATTGCCTTCATTTGAGCAGTTATCTTGTTTGTAGTCCAAAGTACATGTCTGGCAGGGAACTGACAACTAAGTATTTTTGTAGCTTGTGTGGGTACAGGTACCTGCATATTTTTAAAGAAGGGAGAAAATAGATGGTTTTATGATAGCTGTAATACAGATTTCAGTACAAAGTAAATGAAGCTGACTGTTACAAATAGAAACTAAGGAGCTTGGTAATTAAGTTTTTCCTGAAGTGTATGATGCTGTTCTTGTAGGACAGTGATGAGGAAGATGAAGATGCTGAAAACACAGAAGCTGTAAGTGTTGGGAAAATCAGCAGGAGTCCATCCCCAGCTCCTCAAGAGGAGCAAAGTGAACCAGAAATGACAGAAGAAGAAAAGGAGTATCAAATGGTATTAGTAACATAGTTCTCACTAAGTATTTCTGTTTAATTGCTCTCATTTTTCAGGCATAACAAAGTAAATCACTTTTTCTATGTCTGATACTGTCAATAGAGGTACAGCATGCATTGTACAGTAAAGCAGGGTTATATTTGCATGTCTCTTCATAATGCTGTCTTCCTCACAGAACCAAGGATATTGGTTATATAACTCATATTTAGCACAATAATGAAAGACTGTAATGACTGTAAACTTGGCATTGATCTTTATTAATTCTGTGGTTTTGCTTCACTTATCAATTCTCTGAAAACTTTCAGTGATTAAATGCACCCATTTCAAATCTCTGCTTCAACCTCAGTTCCTGTGAAAGGGAATTTAAGAAATGTATTCTTGCAAGGAAGTGCTACCTTAGTGGAACCTTAGATCAGCAATAGCTTCACTGTGTCTGCACAACCTTCATACTTTGAAATCACAGTTGAATACAAATTGTACAACTGAATCCTTGTTAATTAAGGCCCTGTATTCTACTAAGTTTGATGAATATATTTTTGTAGAACATGTGGCCAGACATAAATGATTTGGAGAGCTAGCTGCCACCATTTCAATTTTTGTAGAAAATATGTAATAATATGATGCTATGTAAGTAACCTCTGATGTTCTTTACAGGCAGCATACAAGTCAGAAAAGTGCTCTTTATTTTTTGAAAGAATAATTGGAATCATTCAAGTACATTTCTGATTTACATATTCATTTGTTATATCATCTTAGACATTAGGATCAGTGCCCTGGATAGCTGTGTGCAATACATGCAGAGACAGTTCACAGTCAAAATGGAAACTTTAAAATTGTGAAATCAGGTCACATTTAAACAGCTTCAATCTTTTTCGGGTTTTTTAGTCATGTCTCTTCAAATAAGTCATTAAATAAAATGTGCAGGAGACCGCTTTCATAGTCATCAAAAGAAGTGAAGCTGTGTGGATATAATTTGAATGCAACATTTATTCAAGATGTTTTGGCCTTCAATTGTATATGCAATTTTTTTCAGATGATGCTGACAAAAATGCTGCTGACAGAGATTCTCTTAGATGTCACAAATGAAGAAATCTATTATGTGGCCAAAGATGTTCACCGTAAAGCAACTAAAGGTATGCCGGGTTTGGGAGGTTTTTTTCTTTTAATTTCTTCTGCAAAAATTCTGTATTTGCATGTCTTTAGAACATTTAACCTCCATAGTTTTCCCTCAAGAACAATTCCAGTGTAATGCATCCAACTTGGTAGAGTTCAAATCCAGTAATCATGTACTGTCGTCCTGTGCAGTGTATTGTAAGTTACTTGAGTTATTCCATTTTTTTCATACAATTCATTTCAGTTAAAATGGTACCTGTGTGTCACTGGCTCTTGAATTGTAGCTGTTTCTTACTACTATCATCTTTATCTCAAAGCTGTTCAGAAGTGAAAAGAGATGAACTTTGAGTCCTCAATTAGTAATTAATTTGCTTTCGCTATTAACGTGTATTGTACTTACAGAACAGATTATTTTAACATAACAGAGTTAATCTAAGTATGTAACTACTGCAGTTGAAAATTATGTGCAGATGCTGTAACTTGGAAAGTGGTTAATGAATGTATGTTTGGTTTTTTTCTGTTCAGTGTTAGTTTGCAGTTAAATTCTAAATCTTCATGGTCAGAAAATCTAGAAGTGGTTTTAAATGGATGATGCGTTTTTAATGTTTCTTCTCTCCCTCCAAAGAACAGCAATAGTAGTAGATTTAACAATACCATAGACTCATGACTATGAAATCGTGGCTATTTGTGTTAACATGTTGTTCCTGTTGTTGATGTGATACAAAGCTCCTGCAAAACAGCTGGCACAGTCCAGTGCACTGGCTTCCCTCACTGGACTCGGTAAGTATGTTCCTTATTTTTGAGAGGGCTTAAAAGGGGGAGTTTCACTTTTGCTTTGCATTTCTAGAAATTGCATTTTGAAACTAGATTTTAATTGCCTGGGAGTATGGGTCACTTTCTGATAACTTTATTATTATCAGCACCTTTGCTTGTTCCACAGGTGATCCTACTGATATATAAGTGGGATAGTTGCTGGAGTAAAGGACTAGGCAATGTGATTTAGTGTATGAGAATCTTGCCCTAATTTTGAAAAGACATAAAAAATTTAGATAAATTTACTTTTCAAAGTATGATAGTTTCAGAAGCACACAGCAGCCTTCAAAGAAAGGAATACTATTTCATACTTTTCTTCTGTTTTGATCCATGCAAACCATAGGGGAAAGTTGATAGAAGAGTAATGTGAAAGTCTATATATAAAAATATTATAATCCTTGTAATTATTATTTTATTGAAAAGCTACATAAACACAAAGGTTCCCATATCCTATACTGCCAGAAACAACACAGGAAAGAGAGATTGAAATTCCAGCTTGAGACACAACTGCAAGAGATTTCTCCCAACATGATTTTTATCATCTAAAATGTACTACAGCAGTGTCAGTGATCAGTTATGTATTCATTACATGGAAATTGATGAATTAGATTGAATGTTATCATCACAAGTATTCATGTGTCAAAACTAACTCAGTAAAGATCCTAAGGACCTCAGACTGAAAGAAATCCATGTCAGATGTTTAAATTGACTTTATCCTTATCGGTCCAGTAGTTACAAATATCTCTGGGGGAGAAGAAAGTCTGGATCTATTCCACCTCCATCCCTATCAAAGTGCAGTGTTTTCTAAATCATGTGAAAAAATTGATATGGCATTCAGAATTTCTGTAGCCCTGGACTACGGAGGCAGCTGAAGTCATTTCAGAGATGTCTTCTGGGAAAGATCCCAGGCATTTTCTGTCCCGTTGCTGATACAGAGGCAGGCACTGTTACAGTCTCCACAGGGAGCTTTTTTGCCTTTCCATACAATGGAAAAAAGTACCATGGTCACAGTGGTTGCTTGCTGAAAATAGACAAGTTGTTCCAGAAGGAGTAGAAGCAGACAGTGACCATCAATGCAGATACGGGGGCCTTGAACACACTGGCAAACAACACTGGCACTTACCAGAATAAAGTGACTTCTTCAGAGACGAGGAAGTGAAGGAAGGGCAATGTTACTCTCCTCTTTGCCTCACAGAAGTATTAAGAGCAAAGCTTAATCTTTCCTCGTGATAGACTGGACTTTATGCACGCAGGTGGACTGGGTGGTTATGGATCAGGAGACAGTGAAGATGAGAGGAGTGACAGAGGCTCTGAATCATCTGATACTGATGATGAGGAATTACGACACAGAATAAGGCAAAAACAGGAAGCGTTTTGGAGAAAAGAGAGAGAACAGCAACTACTTCTAGAAAAACAGCTAGAAGGTAAATCATACAATGTCTTCTTAATATGCCATTGTATGTGGAGTTTACTAGTTACTGTATGTAAATTGATGGCAAAGAAGCATGTTCTAAGCAAAAAAATGACACTAATTTTATAAATAATGTATTTTTAATTCAAATTTTAAAAAACCCCAAAACTCTGTGATTTACTTCTGCTTCTCTGTACAAGGTAAGGTTTGTCCTTTTTGTACAAATAATGTAGGCCAGAAGGGTAGCACAGTCACCCTGAAGAGCTGTCTAGAGATGGATGCAATGTTAAGAAGTCATAAACCAAGTTCACAGGCTGGAGGAGAAAGTGCTATTACGATAGAACTTAAAATTGACGGTTTTCTCCTTTCACTTTTTATTTAAAGGCCTGAAAAGAAGACATATGGAGCCCTTAATAAAAAGCTGGACTAGCTAAACTTTTGGGTTTTTTTATATTCCTGTCTCTGAGTGCTGGAAGATGTATGCATAACAGGATAGCCATATGGAGAGTGACTGAGTGGTGGCCTGTGACCTCTCTCTTCCTAGTGCAGGATGTCAGTGTGGAGACATTTCTATGGGATATTTGCAGAAATAAAAAACTAAAACATCTAAAACACTGAGGAATGCTAGTGCAGAGTCTCATTTGTAGCAGTGTTTTGGAAAGGCAGAAGATTTCTGATCTACTTCTAACATACACTGGCTTCTGCCTGTATTGCCTAATGACTCGAGGACCAGCTGGAATTGTTTTCTGAATTAAATGTGACCATTAGCTGCCATTTGGACCACTCTGGGTTTCTGGATGCAATTTTATTCCCTAAATTAATTCAGGCAGTGATGGCCCACATCAAAAGACCATTTTTAGGCAAAAAATGTATGTAATTTACTTTTTCTGGATTCGATTTAAAATGGGGAGATAAAGTTGGCCGTGATGCAAAGGATCTTAGGTTGAATAAAAATAATTTTTATTTTGGAAACCTCTGGGAAGCTCTGAGGGTCTCACTATGTGAGAAATACTACTTCTTCAGACCAGACAGTAATCCTCAAACCCAGATGAATGGGGCTCAGAGAAAGGCAGGAAGCATCAGTATTTCCTGCTGTACTCATGAGGAGTCTTGTAGGGAGGAGAAACGGAGAATCAGGTGTGCAGAAAGATTGCAGAAGGAAAAAGTCTTGTGTGTAGATCTAGTGTTCCAGGATATTTGTTTGAGAACTTCATCTTAAACTATTAAAGCATGAAATAACATCAAGACTTGTAAAATGATTGGGCTCTAGACTTTGTATAAACCAGGAGGATAACTTTTCTAGAATTATAAGAAAAAGAGTAGTTTGTTAAGCAGTTGGTATGGTGGCAGTGTTTTAATTATAAGTATTACGAGAGGTGCTTGGAAACTTGGTTTTGTCAGTGTAATGGTGTGGAAATTACTGACATACTGCTCCAAATTAATTGCATTTTTTTTCTGTGTACTTCTTTTTTTTCAGAAGAAAAGCTACAAAATGAAAAAGTTTCAAAAGAGATGAATGAATTTATCAACAAAGAACAAAACAATAACTTAGCATCACAGGAGGCAAAAGAAATTGAAGCAGATATGGTTCATGAAAAGAAGAGATCTCCAAATGCAATTGCACCTGATGTAGAACTCAAGAAAGAGGGTAAAGAGAGGACAGGAAGGAATGGGTCAAGAAGCTCTAGCAGTGGTAGCAGCAGCAGCAATAGCAGGAGCAGCAGCAGTAGCAGCACAGCATCCAGTTCATCGTATAGCACTAGCTCAGGTAGTAGTCGCAGCACTTCACGTTCTTCCTCTCCCAAAAGGAAGAAGAGACACAGTCGCAGTAGGACGCCATCACATAAAGTTAGGCGCAGTAGGAGCAGGAGTTACTCCCACAGAAACAGGAGAGAGAGGAGTAGGAGCAGGGAGAAAATGAGGGAAAGGAGAAGATCTAGTAGAAATCACAGTGCTGAAAGAGGGGAGAGGCGGAGAAATCGGAGTCCTTCGAGAGAGAGAAGCTGGGATAGACGTAGAAGCGGCAGCCGCTCAAGAGACCGGCGAGCCAACCGTGCGAGCCGCAGCAGGAGCAGGGACAGACGTAAAGCCGAAGACCAGCGTAGAAGCCCTACTGGAAATAGGCACAAACATAAAAGTGAGGGTAAAGATCAAGAAAGGAAGAAGGAGCAGGGTGGAGGTGTAGATAAAGACAAAAAAAAGAACAGAGAAAGGGAGAGAGATCAGGAAAAGAGAAAAGATAAGCCTAAAAAAGAGGAAAAAGAAAGTAAGGCTGGCAATCATGATGACAGTAGATTAAAGAGAAAAAGAGACAGCGAAAGAACTTTCTCTCGCAGTGATTCAATATGTGTGAAAATAATAAGACAGGATTCCAGACAAGAAAGCAAAAAAATTACTACCAAAGATAGCAAAAAACGATCAGGCTCTGAATCTAGTGCAAGGAGTAGTTCTGAATCACCAGGAAGTAGTAAAGAAAAGAAGGCTAAGAAATCGAAGCATATTCGGTCATGCTCCATGGAGAAATCTCAAAGGTCTGGTAAGAAGGCAAGCCGCAAACACAAGTCTAAGTCACGATCAAGGTAGTATACTTTTTAAGTATTTTGTCTGACTTTTAAAAAGTTTTTTTTATATTCGTCTTCATGTGTACGGCATATGAACTTTTTAAATAAAGCATTTATTAAACTTTTTGTCTTAGGCAAAAGTAACTTTGGAAAATCTTTTAAAACTATTAATTACTAAACCTAAAGTGTGTTTGGGTTTGGGGGTCTTTTATTTTTTCCAATTAACTTTTTCCCCCTTTTCCTTTATTTTCCAGATCAACAACTCCTCTTCATCGTAAACGCTGAGGAATTTATGGCACCAGTGCTATGACGTTTAAAAATTCCATGAGTTATAAAAGGCTTGTCTCATTATAGAGGCACATTGTGGCTATGTAGGTGAAACCAGAATCCTTTTTTTTATGTGTAAATAGGTGTATTTTTTCCAAATGCTGCTCAGAATTAAATACCTAATAGGATTTCTTTGTATTACATTTTTTCAAGAACGGTAGTGCTTATTGAGACTATAAAACAGGCCATTCTCTTTCAGCTGTAATGTTCTTAAAATTACTATTGAATGTACTGTGATGTCAATAAAGCTCTTTAGTTCATTTTTTGTTTAAAATTCTTGCACCTGAATTTTGTGGTAAATGGTAGAAAGTACTTAAAAAGAAAAAGGCAGCTTTTTTGGTATAACAGATTTTTAAAGTACTTGAAAAAGATTTAACATGAAACACTTGTAATCCATGGACATGATGAGATTACTTTTTTGGGGGTGTGGAAGAACAGAGAAAAGACATCTTATTTTTCTTTAGATATGTGTAATAGATTTTTTAATAACCCTTTTTTTTTTTGGGTCTAGCTGGTACTGTATGCTGTGTGTGTAAAATATGGGTCACTGTAATACAAGCTATACTTAAACAGACTGAACCCCATTAGGAATATGTGCGATTAACTGATCTCATGTGGCAATATTAAGCTCTGGAACTATATTCCTCACCCAGTTTTCAGAGAGATCTTTGGATGTTCAGGGATATTACACACATCTCAGAATTTTAGATGTTTTATGGAGTATGTTTATAAACGTCACTCAGTGCACATTGGAAAACTGACAATAGGTTAACTTTACATTTTGGCATGTGCATTAAATGCGTAGTGAGTATTAAAGCTGGTTCTTAGTGTCACAAGAACTGTGACTCATGTAAAGCTGATACATTGATGTATTAGCAATGCCACTGAGTTTTTGATTTTAATATTACCATAAAGTGAAAGTGGTAACCGATTACCTACTTAAGGAAATTGACTATTGCTGTTAGAAACAAGAGTGTGAAATAAGTTAAAAAACAAACCAACAATACCCAACTCTAGGCCAGTGACTGTTACAGAAGAACATAAATTCAGGGAGAGATCTGTGCCTAAAAGACCTGGTATGACACCAGGTGTGAAAAAGGTAAAAGGCTTAACATGCAAGTAAGTTCTCTTTGATTGGCTGTATCTTTTCAGAAAAAGTTATACTAGTACAGGCAACTTGTGAAGCATGTCTTCGTGAACAGATTAATCCATTGAAGTAAATCAGAATTCAGCTTTGCAGCTTTTACACTGTAATTTTTTTTCATAAATAAGATGCAGAAATAAACTGCTTCAGTGCAAAGGAATACATTTTAACTATGTGTTTAATAAGCAAGCTAATTGCTAGTGAATACAGCATGTTTATCAGAACACTGTTACAGATAAATAATGAGTTATAAATTATAACACTCCCCCCAATTATATCTTTCACATAGAGTAAGCAGTCATATTTATTAGCAAAATAAGGCATAATTTACAACACACAAATTTAACTTGCATTGGTAGGAATATAAATAACGATGTACAAATAACGATCCAATCTCACTACACTCTTGGCTCTGGGTAAGAGTGAGGAATTTTTGGGAAGTAGGTAGCATAACAGTTCAGATGTCCTAGAAGGATGTCTTGCGAGAGACAGAAAGAAACTAGAAATAAGCTTAAGAAAAGCTGTTGAGGAATACAGTTTCCAGGATGCATTGAATTTGATTTTCAGTTCAGATTTTATATTCTGTCTAATAATAAAAAAGATTGTGTATGAAAAGCTTTATATACTCTGCCAACAACTGGAATTCTGTCACTTCCTGTAAATATGAAAATTATTTTTTGACACAAATGCACTTATATGGGTAGTGACTGTATGCCAATAAAAAGAGCATACGATCTCTGTATTTAACCGTTTCAGAAATCTTACTATAATGGCCTACTCATCACTCAATAATTACATACACGTCGGGACTCTTGTCAGCATCACATACACTGAACTTCTTTGGGCTTTGGAAACTCTCCTTAGGAATGTCTTTCACCAGAAAAGGCTAAAATAACCACCGCTCTTTAATTCCATACATCTGAAGTGATCCTAAAATGTGCAAATACATACAAAAAAGGGAGTGCATCATTTAAAACTAAACGCTGCAAAAACATTTCAGTGCACTACAGGAAAGCAATACATAGGATTTTGAATGTTGTGCAGCAGCATGACATTTGGAGGCATTTCTCTTGAAAACGTTTTTAATAAATAAGGGATGGCATGGAATCAAATGAACAATGATTTCCAATGCAAATTGTTCTGAAGGTGAATACAACCACTGTCCATATGTACCCCAAGGTGCCTCCTTACACTATGTTAGAACAAGAATTAGCTGTGGCCATGGATAGGTCAAATAAGAGTAGTTGAGTAAATATTCTGACTTTAAAAATCGAGCAGCTACATGTGTTTTGAAATACGACACAGTAACTAAAACTCTGTTCTGTGCTTGAGGCACTGTCTCATGGGTTAGCTACTTCTAGTTTCAAACAAGCTTGTCCTGTTAAGTAGAATACGATGCCAGTGTGCATGTATTTACTTGCTTGTAGCCAATTTTAAAATCACAAATATAAAAGCAATGGCAACGTAAGGTTTAGCTCTCACTCAGATTTTGCATTTGCTTTGCTGAGTGAATGACAAGTAGTAAAGTTGAATAATATGTGGATGCATATTTTGAAGGAAGGCTTAGTTTTGTCTCTTAAGGAGACTATCCTAGCATCAAGGATTTGCTGGAGCTCTGGTTTTTTCAGTAGCTCTGAGGTGTTACTGATGACTTGTAACTCAGTGCACCTGAGCTTTGTTGGACAGAAAGCAGGTGAGTAGAAAAGTGAGGCAGGTACATACTAAGCAGGTTTGCCATGTATTTAATTGCTGTCGAGACAAGCTTTTTTGAGCCCTTTCAGCAGTCCTTGTTTAGCTTTAAAAAGAAAATAACCCAAAATAACCCAAACTTTTAACTTTACATGAATTATACTGTATTTAGAGGAGACCTGTAAAGAGGCAGATTTCAAGCAGTGAGGGTTGTAGTACCAAGCAAGGTCAGTTCATAAAGCAGTCTGGCAC
The DNA here is from genome assembly GCA_017589585.1 of Phylloscopus whistleri. Lineage (NCBI taxonomy): Eukaryota > Metazoa > Chordata > Aves > Passeriformes > Phylloscopidae > Phylloscopus > Phylloscopus whistleri. The sequence goes on along the minus strand of JADMLD010001389.1, from coordinate 3,087,686 downwards.
CAGAGGGTAGTCAAGCCAGGACAGGTTATACTACTCCAAATTTCCTGCAGCCCGGAGGGTGCTCCTGCCCTTGGCTTTGTGCAGGCCGTGCCTCCTGCCTGAGGATGCCAGCACCTGCACAGCCAGGCAGGGAACCCAGCCTGTGATCATCTATCTGCCTGGCGGGCACAGGAACACTGCCAGCTCAGCTTCCACGGCTTACCTTTACCTTGCTCTGCACTGCTGCCTTCCAGACAGCTTTGGTTTTCACTGGGCATTCTTCTTGGACCTGCAGTTCAATAAAGTGTCAGAAAACTAATCATTAAAAAAACTTCCTTCTTTTCCATTTGTGTGTGTCAGCCCTGGACTGCCAGGGCCGCTCACCTGAACCTCAGTTCGGGGCCCTGGGCAGCAGTGCCTGCGAGGGAGCCGGGAAGCAGCCTTCTCCTTCCTGGGCCACAGCCTGGTCTCCATCTGCAAAGCGTGACACGGCAGCCCCTGAGAGAGGCGGCGGCATGCCAGCTGGGATGGTTCCCGCGGGGAGCCTGCCCCAGGCCCAGCCATGCTGGAGCCCAGAGGTTTTGCTCCAGGCCGCAGTGCCGGCTGCTGGGATCGCTTCCCTCCTGAGCCTGCCCCGAAGCGAGGACTCCGTGCCGTGCCCTGCAAGCCCAATGTGCTGCTCATTAATGAAAGGGACTGAAAGCTGTGGGGTCGTCGCTGTGTCATCGGAACGAGCCTCTGCTTGCGGGTCCAAGACACGGGAATGAGGGTGCAGACACATTTACGCAGAGTTGCTTCAGGTGAAGCCCTGGCGACAATTGCCACCGTAGGGGCTGGCATTCACACCGTTCCCAGCGCCGGGCGGAACCTTCCCGGCACCCGCCCGGCGAGGCAGCCGGCACCGCCGGCCGCGGACCGGGGCGGGGCGAGAGTGGCGGCGCGGCCATGTGGGGCGGCGGGGCGGCCCGAGCCCTCACCCGCGCCCTGCGGCGCCGGCGGGCGGCGGCCGCGCTGCCGGGGGCTGCGGGCGGTGAGCGGGCGCTGGGCGGGCGCGGGAGGACGGGCGGGAGGGCCCCGGCGCGGCCGGCGGCAGGGGCGGTGTAACAGGGCTTCGCTTCGCCGGCTCCCTCACAGCCGGGCCCCGCAGACCTCTCGGCTGCCGGCCGCGTCCCACGGCACCCCCCGCCTATCAGTGCCAGCCCAGCGCCGGCCTGTCGGGAAGGTGGTGTTCCCGTGCCGCCTCCTTTGTAGTCCGGAGGTGTCTGGATCGCTCCATCGCTCACTGCGGCCAAAAATCATCTTCAGGGGGTGGTTTACTCTGGGTACAGTGATTCAGGGGCTGTTGGTGACCAGGCAGCAGCTGGATATGAGCGAGTGTTCGCCGTGCTAAGGAGAGCCCTAGCCTGGCTAAGCAGGAGTGGAGAACAATTGCAGGATATTGTCCCTGGCCTGTCTGTGCACCCTCCGGGAGGGTTTTTTGCTTAGGTTTCCTTAGCGGTTCGTACAATGCAAAATGAATCTGTATCTGTGTATGTCTCATTCCAAGACATAATGAATCCAGCGCTGCTGAGTGTGTGTGCACAGCTCACGGTCAGGGTAAACATTTTGGGGAAATTTCACACTAGCTGAAACATTTCACTTGCATAAAAAGCTCTTTTCCATTCAGTCTCTGAACGTGGCGTTGTACATAATTTGAGGAGTACAGAAGTGGTGAGCTAGCATACATTCTTTTATTTAATCCCCAACTCCCTAAGTACAATAGTGAGCAAATGTGCTAAGATTTGTATGGTTAGTATTGTGCTAAAGCAGCACTCTTACAAATACATGTTTTGCCTCTGACTTCTTGTAAAGCTGATGTCTTCCATTTGGTTGTCTTTTATTTATGCAGATGACCATGCTGATCTGTCTTTTCAGACAGGTCTGAGAGGTATCCTTCAGGACTACAACAGGAAAAGACATCTGAAATCCAGTAGTACCTTGCCTGTCTCTCTGACTGAAATGAAAAGTAACATGTAAGTATTGTATCTAAAATAACCCTGTGTGATAAGGGCTACCCTTTTTGGTCAAAATTTAATTTGACTTTGTGACAGTGTCACGTGGAGCCGTTTTTATATCTCACATGTTTGAATGCTTGATGTGGCCTGTTCTTGTTTTACTAATTGCCAACTGAAAAATTACAGGCATGCAGCCATCTGTTTGGGAAGATATGTTACCCATACAGTGTATAATATCTGTATGCTAGTAAACAAGTGTGACTTGAATCTCTAAAGAAACACGAGTTTTACCTTTTTGCATTTTCCAATGCAGTATTTGTTTTTCCCATATTTCAGCTGATGTGAAATATTAGTATTTGCTTAGTGACATTCAGCTTTCATTATTTAGGTTCACTGTGAAGAGACCTTTCAGCACTTCACACTCATCAGTGGATTCAAAGGAAATGAAAAAATTCCAGCTCCTTGCACATAAGTGGTGGGATGAAGAAGGAGAATATGCAGCCCTTCATTCTATGAATGATATTAGAGTGCCATTTATTAGGTATGGTTTTGAAGACAGACTTTTTTTAATATGTACTATTTCTGCACGACCTCAGAGAATATTGTAAAAAAAAAGCCAATTACCAGTACTTAAGATAACCACATATTGCATCTTCTAAAGCACCTTGTGGTTTGACCTTAATCACATCCCTTTTCTTTCAGAGATACTCTGTTGAGCATGAGTAGTAATTATCACCTGGGAAATCCACTTTCTGGAATCAAGGTTCTTGACGTGGGCTGCGGCGGAGGACTGCTGAGTGAGGTGAGAAACAGTGTGCTCTGTGTTTTCTTGTGAAAAGGCCTGCAAGGTATTTGAATTGTTGAACTAATTCCACTGCTTAATTTCTAATCCTCCAAGGAGGACCTTTTCTATGATATGATATGTTAGTTACTGAGCAGAATGCAGTGCATGCTTACAAAAACCCCATAGAGTATTTGGTTAGCATAGTGGTGGTGGTTTACAGAGAATGAGGGAGTTGGTAATGAGAAATTCTAAAATTCTGAGATTCTAAACCAGGAAAATAAGATTTCAAGCACTGTAAAGTAAAGGAGAGGGGAAGAATGATGAAAAAGTCCTTGAATATTTCTTTCTTTTTTTGTCTTTTTTTGCTTTATGAGTCTAAGCAAGGACACTTGGAATCATGGCATCCTCGTTACCAAAGAAGTAATTTTTGTTACTTGTTCTTACACATTCATTTATTTGAATTGCTTATCTTCAGTGTTTTACATGGGGGTGGGGATTCTCACCTTTGATTTGATCTCATGGGAGATGCATGGAATAACATCAGGCACCAAATCATACCTCTCCTGTGTCAGTGGGATTGCTGTGGTACAGGAACTGATGTTACAGTGGCTTCCAGAGAAGTCTGCACCAACTTGGGACCGAGAAGTTACTGTTTGTAGTGGAACACTGTCCACATAGGCTCTGAACAGTGCTGTGTCCCATCAACAGACTGGGGATGGTTTGTGAATTTAGGGTTACAGATCTGGCTGACTTACTCTGGGAACTTCATCAGGATATGAAGTGAGGTGTTACAAAAGGACCTGAATCTCTCCCATGTTTTCTTTCTTTGTTTTTTCTCCTATTTTGAGCAAAATCTTGTAGTCTTGTGAGAGGGGTTTCTCCAACAGTGCTGGCAAAACCAGCCTGCTGCATCACCTTCCCAGGCTGAACAACCGGTGACTTTCAGGTTGGAATATCATACATGTGGTCATGTTCTGCAGCCTGTTTCAGTTTCAGAAGAGGTGATGACTACGGTGTTAACCTTGGAGTAAGAAGACACTGGAGAAGCCTGAGTGACAGCCAAGGCTGATGCTATCCTAGTAAACATCAGTGTTTAGTTCTCAGCAGTGAGAAAGTCACAGAGATAATCATATATTAAGTAACCATTAAAAAGATATGAGGATTTACCATTACAGGTGGATGTTGAAGAAAGTAATGACAGTAATTAAATACAGCATTGTTTCCCCCCCCCCCTTGGCTTTTCCTCTATCAGAGAGTAGTAGTGGAAGAAATCTTTATTTGGTGTAACAAAATGGATTGAGAACAAATGATTCTAAAAGACAATTTAGATGTATGTATAGTCCAGCATATAATTTTCTAAGAAAATTAATAACACCTTTCCCAAATCTAAGGGTGTTTTTGCTTTAATAAAGATTTAAAATAAAACTGCCGGATCAGAGCTCATAATTTACTGTTGTGTTGATGCTTTCTGCATCTTGTATGTACATTGCAAAGTTTCAGAAACCTTTAACTAAATTGTTTTCACGCAGAGAATAAATTACACTCTTTTTTATTAGCCTTTAGGTAGACTGGGAGCTTCAGTTACTGGAATTGATCCTGTGGAGGACAACATTAGAACAGCAGATCGGCACAAGTCATTTGATCCGGTCTTGGCCAAGAGAATACAGTACAAGTGCAGTTCACTGGAGGAGATTGTGGAAGAGTCTATGGAAACCTTTGATGTAATTGTAGCTTCTGAAGTAGTGGAGCATGTTGCTGACCTTGAAATGTTTATCAAGTGTTGCTCTCAGGTGTTAAAGGTAAGAGAGTTTTTGCTTTCATTATTGGGAATATTTATTCTCTTTTATTATTGTGGCTTTTTAAAAGGAGTGTGAAAACACATCTGCACACATTTCTCCACTAAGTCAGAAGCATGTTCTAGGAGTGCCTTCCATTCTTCTCCATGATGCAAACACATCTTCCCAAATTCAGTAACCACAGTTAGGGGAAATTTACTTCCCCAACTCAGCCTCAGAAAAGTGTTAAGGCATTATGTAGCATTGCAGGTTTGCATTGCATCAGGACTTTAAGAAATCTGGGTGCATCTGATTTCACTCAGGTGAGAGAAAATGTGGCAGTGTTGCTGTTGGTGGACAGCTGTGGCTCAGACTGCATGGCAACTCTGTAATGATGTTTCTGACACAAGATTTTATTCCAGCACTAGCATCACATCAGATAAGACCCTGGATTGCTTTTAAAAGTTCCTAGTTAAGCTTTGGAGATAATCAGGTGGTTATTCATTTTGATACTAGTTCATTTGCAAAGAAGGTTGGTAGACTCAGCACGCAAGTGGGAACTTTTCTTTAATCTCTTTATCTTTCTGGTCATCAGAAGAAATATAAATCGTTTCAATGGTATGCAGTACTAATTTTTAGCCTGCTAGGGATAAAGAAATTATCCCTTATTTCTAACAAACAGGCCTTTAAGGACTTAGAATTTGTTTCTGGCTTTGTTTCTTTGCCCATTTAATTATTAAAACAAGCATGGCATGGCATTCAGCAGTCTCAAAAATTAAGGAAACATTTCACATTTTACTTTGGTTTCAATTAAGAAAGTGGCTTGTGGTTTTATTTTGATTTTTTGCTTCACTGGGGTTTTGGTTTTTGTTTTTTGGGGTTTTTTTTAACAATAGATATTGTATATGCTTTAATACCTTTTATTTATTCATTTGCTGGGCAGGAAATATTATAAGTGACGTTTCTAGTTGTTCTTTGGGCTAGGGAATAGTTTTTGGGCCACCCAAGACCTGATTATATTGATTCTTTGATGATTCCTGAGACATACTGTTAGAACATTATATTCTTTCTTGTTATGTTATAAATATCTATCTTGGGATGAAATTACTTCTTACTCTTGCATTGTGTAGACTTTGACACGGACAAATGATTTGTCTTAATGTGATTAAATTTACAATTTAAAAAACTGAAATATTCTTCTAATTGAACGTTTTAATATTTTAATTAGCCTGAAGGTTCTTTATTCATTACGACAATCAATAAAACACAATTGTCCTATGTCCTGGGAATTGTGGTCGCAGAAAAAATAATGGGGATTGTACCAGAAGGAACACATGAATGGGAGAAATTTGTTCCCCCTGAAGAGCTGGAGCGCCTCCTGGAAGCAAGTAAGTTTCAGGCCAGATGGTGGGAATGCAGAGAGATATCCAAATGGTCCCTGTAGAAATAGCCAAGAGGTAAGTTAGGTGGGGTGAGTGCTAGCAGCAATACACAGCTTTTCCTGCTTGAGTTAACAGTTGTATATTAAGAGTATCACTCGTGGTTTAAAGACACTGCTGTTTACTGGATTTTGCATAAAATAAATTAAATGGAATCCTAAGAATGCAGTGATTACTTGAACAAAATCACTGTTGCAGCTGCCCTCTGTTTAATAGCCTAAATAAAAAAATTCCAATGTTTTCCATTGTGTTCTGGTGACAGAATGTATGCTCTGAAGTGGCTCATAAGCTCTAGGTCAGGTTTGAGGAAATAACTGTGCTGGCACTCTGGAGCTGCACTGCTGCCCACTGCATTGTTTGTTGCCTTTCCTTTGGGAGGAGGCGTTTTTATTTTTGGTTTGCTGCTCCATGTTCTCTGTTCATATTATGTTACTAAAAGATTTCTTCCAAAATGTGAAGATGAAACCTACCACAAATTCATTAGTCAGTTCTTGAGAAACTCTGTGACACTGATTTTAATTATTTCTAATTAAATTACCCTGGTTTAATTGCTTTTAAAATAAACAAAGCACTGAGCTAGGAAGACTTGGAATGGTCTACCTGGGGAGGTGGTGGATTCACCATCTCTGGTTGTGTTTAAGAAAAGACTAGATGTGGCACTTGGTGCCATGGTTTAGTTGAGGTTAGGGTTGGGTTGGACTTGATCCTGGAGGTCTCTTCCAACCTAATGGTTCTGATTCTGACTTCTGCCCATTGCCCTCCTTCACAACAGATATTTTAAAACCCTCTCACCAAATATTTTACTTTGCTCCAGTTCACTGCAAAGAAACTGAACTATGAGTGGAGCTATTCTCTTGGCAAAGTCTTTTCCTGGCACTTTGCAGTGATGCCATCAGGAATGTGACTAATACCTGGTTCATATACAGGTGGTTCTTTAAGTTCTTCCTTGGAAAGGAGAAGCAGGTGCAGTGGAGTGATTTGTTTTGATAGGGTGTTTGTTTTCTGCCTTCCATCCTGTATCCTGCTGGGACACAGCAGATCCATGCAGTGAACTGAGAGCTGCTCAGGCAGGAGTAATAAATCACTTTATTTGCACCCAGTCCTTGATGGCATTCACGTGCCTTTTTCTTACATTTTTCCATTCCTAAAGGGAATCTGAAGAATCCTTGCTACGATGTGCTCAGATTTTGATTTTGGAGTGCGTGATGTCAATCTGAAGCATGTTTCCACCTACAGAAAATGTTAGCAGTCAGCCAGATGAGGAGATGTGAGGCTGGGGTTTTCAGCAGAGCCCGTAGCTGCTGGTGGTGCATGGCCTGGCACAGAGCTGTTGCAGCCACTGCCAGGAGCAGGACCTGCTGTCACCAGCGATGCCAGTGACACTGTATGTGGGGGTGTCTGACAAAGGCCAGCCCAGAGGAAGATGCATGTTTCAGACTTGCTGTTCTAAAGAGCTTGATGTTGCAGTGACTTACAATATTTAGAACATCCATTGCTTTATGTGGCTTCTTTCTTTCCTAGATGGCTTTGCAGTCAGGACGGTGAAGGGGATGTTGTACAATCCGCTCTTGGGCTCCTGGAGCTGGATGGAGAGCACGAGCCTGAACTACGCAGTGCATGCAGTGAAGTCTGGGGCTCGGGCACAGCCACACCCCACAGACACCCCGCCAGAGACAGATGTTCAACAGCGCTCGGCCACAGCTGGCACAGCTGGCACTGTCCCAGATGGCACTGTCTGACCTGGGTGCTGATGGACTGTCACCAGAACAGAAAATGAGCTTTTACTCAGATGGACACAATAAAACCTTTGCTAACAACAGGCTTCCTGTTTGTGTCAATACTACTTGCCCTATTTTTGGCCAAATATTTAGGGCTGTCTCAAAAAAATCAAGTGCCCACTATCTCAGGAATCTTTTAAGATTGAAATGAGCAAAGCTTTTAAAAAATAAGTATTTTCATGAGAAAGTAGTTTTAAATTGTTGGACAGGGAAATGCAAACTATTCTGTTGGTAACTTGAAGGAAGCTTTATTATGTGGTGGCATTTTCAGTCCTGCTGGGACTCAGATCTCCATAGAATAATGGCATAGATGTAGAGTTAAAAACCACAATGCTGTACAGTAAATAAAATGCCTTAAATATTTAAGATACTTAACTCTGTAAAAATATATGAAACACTTAAGATGAACAAACACTTTTTTCTGTAATATGCCTTTCTCTTTGAGGGGAAATAAAATAGCAAACCTTTACTGTTGAATTCTGCTGTTTCTGCAGTTATCGTGAGGTAACTGAAATGGAAGAGAGTCTCTGAGACCAGAGTGCCTCAGCTGTCAAAGCCCCTTCACCATAAAGGTATTTGTATCTGTGCCTATTATTCAACTCTCTCCCTCTGCCCAAAAAAGAGAAGCTGCAGGTAAAATTTTACTAAGCAACCACAGCCCCATAGTAGGATGACAAATTAGCAGTCTGTCCTATAACTGAGGTGCCATACCTATTTATTCTTAATGTTCTCAAGCCCAGGTGAGGAAAAATCATTTACAATTAAACAGAACTTACTAAATAGTCATGTGTGTCTGTGACTGCATCTCTTTCCTTCTTTTTCTTTCAACTTGTACACAGCTAGAAAGGTGCCTTGGTTTTGTTTGCAGGGATAAAAATGAAACTTCTTTATCCCCGCTTATTTTTCTCCCTCTTTTAGTTGCTTGTGCATTTCTCCTACTGTAGAGGTGTGGTGAGGTAAGTTTCTTACACATTTGCATGCTTCCTGCTTTGCTGTATCTGCATGTTGCCTTCAGATCTGAGTTTCCTGATGGATTTGATGATGTCCAGAAAAATATAGTTAATTTGTAATGGAAATAATAGTAATTCATAGCTAATAAAGATTAAGAAGTAGTATCTGGTGTGATTGCTTCCATGACAATGAGTTCTGCTTCATGATATTTCTGTGGGCTATCGCTTGGCTTTGAGAAGAAGATTGATTATCATGTTAAGAGTTCAGTGATGGAGAAGCCACTACGCCAGTAAATAAATTGTTCCAAAGGTTCATCAGTTGAAGCAGTTTAACCTTAGAACCTCATCAGTGATGTCTTAACATCCTCATTTTCACTTAAGTACCTCTATCAGCTGCAGTTTTGAGTTGTCACCCCTTAATTTTCTCTTAGGTAAGTGGTCCGAGATTATCTCTACAGCTATTACCGCTACATATGAGTTTCTGAGTTCACATAAAGTTCTGTGGTAAACATTGTTTCTGGAGCATGGCAGTGGAACTGACTGCAACATTTCATTAATGGTTCCACTAATGCCCACAGGAGGAATACATCATTCCCTGTCTGCCTTTCTGCTGCAAAGGAGGCTGCTCCATCGGTCATGTATACAATGTGGTGCACAGCATTTAGGACAGGAATGATGCTTGAGGAAAATGTGGAGTCAAAATGTGGATAACCAGTGGTCTTTGCTCCTAACTGTGTTCAGGCATATTAAACCATGTGGCTCCAGTGAGTTCTGCTGACCAAATTACTGACATCAATCTTAAGTTTCTACAACTGTATGACTTGTTTCAAATTTTGCCAGCAGCTCTGAAAACCACTGAGACAGTGGACAGATTCCTGAGGTAGCCAACAAGAAACATTCCCTGAGAGGTGGTCTCCCTTGTCATGTGAAATAAAAATAATGTTATAAAACTGGCATAGAGAGAGCTGTTTTTGCTTTATTTAAAAGCCCTAAGTCCAGATGTTTGTGTGACTGGCTGTTATGCTGGCTTTCTCATCCTTTCTGGTTTTCCTCACTTCATAGATTCACAGAATATTCTGAGTCAAGAGGGACACACAAGGATTAAGTCCAACCCTAAAGCGTATTACTTGTTACTTCCTTGTAGTTTTTCATTAAGCTGTGAACCACCTAGGGAAAGGGTGTTCTTTTTTGCCTTTTTTACTGTTATTTCTATTGTACATGGGACAAAAAGCCTTTGATGCTGTCTGGGTGCTCTGTCCAAGCTCACAAGAGGGATCCTGTACCTAATGAACAATGCCATTTAAACAACAAGCACATGGACCTGGTTATCCATGGATACCTCTGGTTTTGACAAAAACCTTATCACAAGCACCTAATCTTCGGCTCCTACATGTGTATTGGAACCCTGTCAGTGCAGGAGAGTTTTGACAGCAGTGTGGACAAATGATTTGGGACTGCTTGAACCACTCCTTGTACCTTCAGTGTGTCTCCAGATGTCCTAATATACTCCATCCCCAGTCCTTACCCCTCAGTTTTCTTCTCCTGGGGATTATCCTAACTATTCTGGCTATATTTCATCCCTCTGTTTAAAACAACCTTGTTTTAATGCAGAAATGGTAGAATGCAGTAGAAATCATTTTAATGAGATAATAAACAGTACAAAAATATTCTACGCTTGTGAACTGGTTTTGGTGTTTTACATCCCTACCTTTTTCATAAATGTGCAACTGGCACAGTGTAATCAAATTCAGTACTGGGCAGTGAATATGTACTATGCACTCGTGCTCCTTTTTTTAAAAATCTGTGCATAGAAAACCAATGACGTTTTCACACTTTTCGTAGCCCAGCTGCTGCAGAAATTTCATAGACACTATTGAAATGGACAGAATTTAAATTAAATAAATTTGCAAATCTTTTGTCTTTCGTTTTGCAACTTGTTCATGTGTATGGAGCCGTAGCTTCAATGCTTACAGTAACAGTGGTGGTAGGAGGTGAAAAAAGCAATGTTATTGCAGCAGGCATGCACCCAGGAATAGGGGTGAGGCAAGAGGTGATTCTTGCCTTGAGATGGGGAAAAAACTGTATTTGGGGTTTGGTCTTTTTCAGCCTCTGTGTTTAGTTGTATATCCTTGACTCTCCTGTTACCAGCCATTTATTCCTGCAGCAAAACAAATCAGAGTAAGAAGCTGATCCTGAAAAAAAAAATCCAGCAGAGCAAACAATGGTGTTCTGGGAGGTCTTGGCTATTCAGCTGTGGTTTGGCTTGTTGTGTTGTTTCATCTCTCCCACATTGCTCCACATGGTCCCAGTCCCAGCTCTTTGCTCAGACTGATTCTTGTCTGAGGTGTAAATATTTCCTTTTTTTATTATGTTTTCCTGGGATGCTGCTGGTGGTTGTGCTGCTGAGGGAGATGAAGTTTCCCACTGTGGAGGACCAGTGCCATTTGGGAGGTAAGCACTGGGAGTAAATGGTCAGGGAGAAGATGGGACAGAACAGCTCCTTGAGGGGCAGTAGGCTTTTAGGTTGGCTCAGCCTGTCTTGTGGAACAGCACATTCAGATAATAATTGAAATATTAATTGTGCTCAAGCTCAGCTGGAGTAGTATGAGAGCCTCAGAGGAGATCTGAATTTAATCTCCTTTTAAAATAAAAATACAGCTTGAAGTTTCCATCGTTCCCATTATGCTATCTTATTGCCTATTGTTCCTTTGTGGTCCAGTGACAGTTCATGGCCATTTTTGCAGGACTTGCCAACTTCTTTCCTTACATTTCCACTTAACACCCCATGTCAGGTTCCTTGGGGATGGAAAAAAAGAGAGAAAGGAGTGGGAAAGGAATTGCGCAGTGGCTGTGAATTGAGATAAGAATAATGAATACCTTGTTGGAAATTTTTTGAAAATAGCTTCTGAAGTTTTTCACTTTGTTGAAATCTCAGCTTTAATTTAAAAAAAAAGGTAACAAATAAACTTATTTTTCATACACTTTCAGTAAATCCTTGAAAGGAATAATTCCATGCAGTCTAGAAGTTCAGAAGATGGAAGACTCAGTGTCTGTAATTTGACAACCTAATGAAGCAGACTGGAGGAGAAAAAGTGAGACAGACCATGAATTACTATGTGGGTGCTGATACTGTAGTTGCAGGGGTTTGAGCAGTGCCCAGGAGTACCTGGAATGGGGCAGAGCATTGAAAAGCCAGAAATAGAAGGAGTATGAGCAATGCCTGGAAGATAAGTATGATTCTGATGGAGAGGAGAAATGTGAAGTAGAGGTATAGAGGGCAGTCTGGTTCTAGTGTGCCTTTGAAGAGGGACTACTGATGGTTGGGAGAGTGGCTCTGTGTCAGACTGAAGCATAAAAGTTCAGGTGTTCACAGCCTCCCACTTGCTTTTGCACATTAACCTCCAGTGCCTCACTCCAAATGCCTACACACTTGCTGAGCTCCTAGAAGGAAAGGTGATGACTTACTGATCATGAGTTGCAGACAGATCTCTCATTCATGGTGTTCTCCAGGTTATAGGACAAAATTCTAATCACTTAAAGTTTGTCCTGACAGTAAATCTTATTTTTATTGACATGTGTTCCACTTAAGCAATATAAGATGTCATGTTATATTCCAGCTAGAAGAGCTGGGATTTCACCTAGACTGTAACATCACCTGACCTGTCTTGACTTACATAAGCATTAATTGCACAGCCACTTCTCAGTGCATTAAGGATTCAGGATAATACTTTCATCTCCATTTTATTGTGCTTGTATTCCCCCATGGAGTCACTCCAGCAATATGATCAATATTCACTCGTCGTAAAAAGATGTAATACTTTTTTCTTCCTAAAGGGATTGTGAAGACCATTAATGTTCCATTAATAAATCTGAAATATTGTTGCATTCTCATGAGGTATGTTAAGAAAACCCCAAACAAACAAAACCAAAAAACAATCCCAAAATAACTTGGAGATTGAATTGCTAACATTGCCTTGTATGGTAGTTGTATAATAAAAACTTACAATAGTAGAAGATAGAGAAAATGATACGGTGTTTATTTTCCTGAGTTAGATATGCACGTACAACCTGCAGACATAAAATAATTAAACAAAATATACAATAAAGGATACCTCAGAAGCATGTATCCAACTCAAATGCAAATTAGCAGATTTACCTCAAATGCCCTCTGATGAAGCACAGCCCCAGCACTGAAAGATGGGATTTAATTTCCAGCTTTGCCTTCCAGTTGTTGCAGAAGCGGCAGCTCAGCACTTTGCCTTCCTTGATCCAAGTTATGCTTTACAAAACTCACAGGACCTGGCTCCCCCTGAGGCTCCCTTCAGGGTGCTCCCTGCCTTGGTCTCCAGGTGTAACTGAGGAGGTCCTGACCTGGATGGGCACATCCACAGCCATCCAGTGCTTGCCACTGCTGCAGGAACACTGAGCACCGTGTCCCTCCCACACTCAGGGATGTTAAAAACCAGTAAATCCCTATGTTGTTCTTTCTAAACAAAGCACTAACCAGACTGCCTTTCAATGTCAAAGAGAGGTACGTGTTCATTACCCTCCTCTCAGCCCTCCCAATCCTAACAGCAAGACCACCTAACCTCTCAAGAGCACAAAGCTTTGGAATACTGAGGTGGTTCTCTGATCATGGACTTGTCCAGAGGCCACTGTCCTGCAAACAGGCCTCTGTTCCTATCCCTTGTCCAGGAAAAACGACCCCTTGAATTTAGCATCACCAGAACAGCATTTCTCAGGACTCCACAGTAAGAAAAGTCCTGCCAAAGCTGCCAACCAAAGGCATCTGCTAAGAACAAATATGTGTGTGTAGGATGGGATTCGGGTCACATCTTCGGGCTGAAGATGAAGAGCTCTGGAGAAACCTTGTTTTTGCCTTCTCCAGAGGAAGTGTGAGGCCCCAGACGAAGACACCGAAGTTTCTGAAGGAGTTGTCAGATGAGATGATGTCCCTTGAAAGGATAACTAAGGGAGGAAGCTACACAGGCTGAAAAACTTCATGGCAGGTGATGAAAGAAACTTTACCTGGCCTGTCTAGGCAGGACAGCATTCCCATGTGGGTTGTGCAGCATCTCTCCATTGTTGAATCTTACCTGTGGATAAGAAAAAAGCTTCTGTCGACAGGATTACTTAACAAGCATTTTTTTTTCCAGAACCAAATTTATAATAAACTGAAATCTTCCTACCTTCTACAGTGCTCAACAGTTCACCTTCTTGGAGGATGCAGACTGCAGGTCATTGGCTCTGCCACTGTCTCTCCCATCTGTCTTTATTTCCAGAGCTCTTGGGAGACAAAAGCACAGCCTTGGCCTTGGGAATGTGGCCTCTGGAAAGGTCTCTCTCCTCCTCCTTGTTCTCATCCCTTCTCATTTCCCTCCCACTGCTTTCAGCTGAGAGTTTATTTGCAGACAAATGTGTCATGCTGGAATGATCTCCTCTTCCCATTTTGTGGCCCTATTGCTCTGGATTGGCAGAGTTTGTTTTCCCTAATGATACAGTGCTCCATTTTGCAGTGTCTGCAGCAGCCAGTGCTTTTACATCTATTACCACCTTAGGCTAGTTACAAGCAAATCCAAGGCAGATGCATTGAGCAACTCATTTCCCCACAAAAACCAATTCTTACTTGGCATGGTAAAAGCTGAAGACCATATAGATCTCTTGAAAAAAGTAAATATAGTAAGGAAAGGAAATCTCTGTAAGAAAATGTGCAAAAGAACTTCATGCATCTCTGTTATTAATTATTAGTTAAATATGAACTGAAATGCCAACCAGGTCACGGCAGTATGTACTGCAAATCTTACTTCTTCTGAGGATGCTGTTAACCAGAGAGCACTTACAAATGGGCAAAGACTGGGAACCACTGTACCAGGCTATAGTAAGCAATCTGTAGCAGGTTCCCAACACCATTCTTCGATTGAGAAAGTTTTAAATGTAAAGACTTGGCTATAAATCATGTAACTGCTCCCATGACATTGTGAGGGTTGTCAGTTTTCCAAAAATCTTGTAAAACAGAGTAATAAAATTAAAAAGAACTAAAGAATTGTGAGACTGTAGGTCTGTCAGCTGAGTAGCAGTCAGCTGTAAGCTATACTCAGCTACCAGCCTGAGTACTTCCTCCTGCAGAAAGTAGGAGGTTTCATGCAAAGCCTTTTTTTTTTTTTTCCCTTTTTTTTTTCTGTAAAAGAAAGGAACTTGAGTTACATCATTCAGGGCAGTCTCAGGGTATGTGTTGCCTTAGAAAGTGGCTTTGTTTACTGGCAAGTGCAAAGTAAACTCTGGAGAACTACTGGAATTGTACTTAATGTGGACTTACATACAGACACTTCCATATAGCACTGAAGTAGTTTAGATCCTTGATGTTCTGCATTTTCTATGCATTTGTACCTTCACATGTCATTAAAGTATCATTAACTCCTTTTCTAAACCCAAACTGAAACACAGCCTTACTGTTTTGCATTTATACCTTGGCTATTTTTATCTGAATAATTAAAAAGACATGTTTATGAAACTCAAGCTGCCTTGAGAGATCATTAATATTACAACAAAACCAATCCTGGCAGCAGTCAGCGATTGTTTCAGAAGGATCCTGGAAGCCTGCTGGCAATGAAAAAGCTTTTTTTCACCCTCTCATAAGCTCAGCCCTCACCGCAAAACCCATTAAATTATGTCATCTGCAGTGAAGGGCTCAGAAGGTCTGGGCCACTTCAAAAAGAAAGAAAGCATTTCCATACCTCCGGATGACGACTCCGGCAGCACACGAAGTGAGAGCCCAGCCTGAGCTGGGGAGAGCTGGGGACAGCCAGCCCCTGTGCAAGGGCACAGCAAGGTGCTTTGGCTTCAGGCAGAACAACCTGTAAAACCAACCCACACTGATGCACGGAGCTGTCCAAAGCTCCCTGCTGCCCAATCTTTGAGCACTTGGAAAAGAGGGAGGGAGTGAGTAGGAGCCATGGATGATACAGTGTGGGAAGTGAGTGGAAAATGGGTGGTGGCCCTTTCTTAAAGCCCCAGGGGAGATCTGGGGGGTGAAACTCTGCTGTTCAAACCCTGCTGGCAGCAGTACATGAAAGTAAAACCTGAGGTAAGCATGAGCTCAGATTTTTAAAAAGCTTACTTTGTTCTGAGCTAAAACACAGATGGGACAGCTTGTGCACTGGCACTCTGCAAAGTCCCATCACAACCACTGCTTTCAGACTGGGTTTCCACACCTGATGCCACCTTCATGGGCAGCTTGCCATGGTAATCTCAAGTTTTTTTAAAGATGTGCAATGAACTCAAGGACATTACAGGGGAAAAAAAAAAAAGTAACAAAGATCAAGAGTCTTTATGCCAATGTACAGAATCTAGTAACATCGTAAGTGCCTTCCTGTCCCCAAATCAAATTGCAGACTTCAGAAGAAAAATCTGGCTTGCTATATAACAAAATTAGATTTATGTTAACTAAAAAAATCTACTTATTTTATTCTGTTACTCTCTCTTCCTTTAGGCAGCTGCACTAGAAGAGACTACAGATAGAAGTGTACTTCAATGTATTAGACCTTGTTTTGCTCTGTGTGATGTATCTGAGGGACGACTGTTCCAGTCTGTGCTGCACTCGGTGTGTGTTTGCAGCCAGACATGCTTTGAGTGTATCACTCTTAGCTCTCATTTTCCCCACTCAAAAAAGTGAATAGTGGTAATTTAGCAAGCATGCTAAATTAGCTGGATTCTCACCCTCCCTGAGCAAGACAGCCACTGCAGTGGGCATCACTTGTGAGTCTCTTGGAGGCAAATTTGGGAAAATCAGACCATATCTCAGGAACCACCCAGACTGTGGCACCTGCAATGCACAGGAGCAGAAAGCAATACTCGAGTTCATGGGCACTGCTACCAGCTAATACTCCTCTCTAATACAAGTCATTTGCCACAGGCAATAGTGCCTGAAGGAATTCTTCCACAGCCAGGGAAAAGACAGGCTAAGGACATGCTTTTTGCTGTTTTTCCAGCAAATAAGCTTGTCTACCAGACTGCCAGGCCAAATGGATTCAATACCTGCTGGCAGAAATCTTTGAAACCTGAAGGAAGAAAGGCTGGCAAAGCACCACTAGTGAGACAACTTAGTATGAGAGTACTTGTGTTCTACCCATATTCTTTATTTCCTGCTAAATTTTGGCAAACAAGATGTGACATTGGGACCCTGCACGTTTTAAATGGCCAGGTCTGGTCAGCACCATGCAGGTCATAATCAACCTCTAGAAATCCTGTTTATGAGCAGGACAGCAAGGCTGCTGGGGTTTCTATGCAGATCTGTATCTGACATATCATGAGATACATGTCCTCTGTTGCTGAGGCTTCCCACACTGTTCTAGGAGGCATTGTTGTGCTCTGGACCCTTGCAGCTTCCAGGCAACACTGCAGCCAAAACGAGATTAACACAGCACAAAGCCCTCCTCCAAAAGAAGGGCAGCAGTGCCCTTACAGACCTGACTGAAGTCCTGCTCTAAGAATCCTGGGGCAACCAGGTATAGGCTGGACTACCAAACCAGCATCCATCTTCAAGGATAAACTGCAGTAATGCACCCACGTTTGCCTGACTTTTCTGGGTCTGCACTGGGATCTTCCCTCTCTCCTCTCCCCCACAGGTCTTTCCCACTTGTGCTGGCCATTGATAGAAGCAAAGATTTTAGGATAGCTCATTTGCCTCTGAAAGTCAAGCAGTGACAGCAGCTGTGATGTAGATGCCCAGGACCTCTCCCTGCCCTCACAGAAACTAGGTCCCATCTGTAACTGGATCCCTCTTATCAGTAACACAGCAAGCAATTCCCATGCAGGAACAAAAGCTGAGACCAACTACCAGGCTGTGACAGTCCAGATTTACTAGGCTGTCTGCCACTTGAAACAAATCTTCAGCCTGAGATTTGCAGGTGCTTTAGCAGAGAAAAAGCACTTTTTTTTCATTGTCTCTCATTGCCTTGTCGTAAGAATTTACCAAAACTGCATGCTCTGAATGATCAACTGTGGCATGAAAAGGCTGCTGCTCTCACTTTCCACTCTTGTTTCATTACCTGTGCATCACCTATCATGTGGAACGGCTCAAAAGCTGTGCAGAAGCTGCTCAGCCAGCACCTTGCTAAGGATGAGTGCAAAGAAGTGCAGCATATTTTGGAGAGCACAACCTGTGTGTGGAATGAGATTTACTGTGACCCTCTGATCCCACTGACTCCTGAGAGCAGAATATCAGCACAGTTGCAAACACATACTTGCATGGCAGCCTGTGGCTACTGAATATGTGCAAACACCAAGCTAAAAGTGAGGAACAAAACAAAATGCTGCAAGGAGCTACTGCAGGAAAATTGCAGAGGACAGCAGCCTTCCATGGGGAGTGCAGGCAGGAGGCAGAGACAGTTCATAGAATCACAGAATCATAGAATGTCCTGAGATGGAAAGGACCACAAGGGTCACAGAAGTCCAGCTCTTGTCCCCTGCACAGGACAACTTCAAGAATCACACCTGAGAACTTTTTGGACTCTGTCAGACTTGGTGCTGTGACCACTTCCCTGGGGAGCCTATTCAAGTGTCCAAACACCTTCTGAGTGAAGAACCTTTCCCTAACATCCAACCTAAACCCCTCCTGACAGCTTCAAGTTTCTCTCACTGGTGTTGCACAGCAAAATTAAATGCAAAACTGGACACTGCTGGCATTAGGAGAAGTCTCTATATGGATCTAAACTTCATGAGTTTGCTCAGGGACTTCCTCTTCCTCATTTGCCTCCTTTGTCCCATCTGTCCCATATCCTGAGGTAAAGTCCTGGTCACAGACTTTGTCTGTGTCCCTCCTGGACACTGACAGTTCATCCATTTTTGGTAAGGATAAGGTCATTTTTTCTTGCCTGATGGTATAATAAAATATCAAACTTGCAGGAGCATTTTGGAACAGCTATGTACACACTGCAGCATTTGACAAAGGACTATTTAGGCAGTGGTATTACTCAAAAAACAAAGGGCACTGTTTTGGGCTTGGTGTGATATGCAGAGCCGAGGATATTTGGCCGAACGTAGGTGAAGCCCTGCTCTTGCCATCACGGGGTACCCAAATATGCTACTGCAGCAAGGAGGGTGGAGGCCAGGGAACGCTGGGACCGTCGGTGCCAGTAAAATCTCACAACCTTGTGGGCCAAGGATTTGCTTTGAAGCCATTTTGCTTCCCTTTTTGCTCACTGAGGTGTTTTCCTCAGTCACCTCATCGAGCACCAGAATAGTAGGAAAGAAAATCGCCGCGGCGTTGACAGACACAGTGTGGCAATGCTCAGCTGCGGCCAGACACCTGGTGGGGATAGCGGGGGTGGGTTTTTTGTCCCAAATACAGGGTGAACACGAGGCTTCTGTTCCTGCAGGAGCAGCGCGGCGATGCTCGGACCGCGGGCATTTTAACAGGGCAGGCTCACACAAAACCCCCCGAGCGTGAGACGGCGGCTCCTCGCCCTCAATTCTGGACAGCGGCTGCCGTGCCCGGGGGACTCCGCAAGGGCAGGGCAGGGCAGGGCAGGACACACCCGGCCCGGTCCACCCCATCCCCTCCTTCTCCTCCCCATCCCCTCCCTTCCCAGCCCGGTCGCGCAGCCGCGCAGCGCCGGCCGAGGGAGCCGCCGGAGCCGCCCTGCGCGGCGCGGCCCTTCCCCGCCGCGGGGCCGGGCTGGGCCCGGCAGGACCGGGCTGGGCAGGGCCCGGCGGGGCAGGGCAGGGCAGGGCAGAGTAGGGGGGCTCGGCGGCTCCGCGGCGGGGGATGCGGGTGCCGGGCGCAGGATGCTGTGGGGGGTGGGCCTGGCGGCGCCGCGCTCCTGCGTGGCGGACCTGAGCCGCAACCGCAGCCTGTCGCTGGGCTGGTGCGCGGGGCCCGAGGAGCCGCCGCCCGCCTTCTATGGGGGCGAGATCGTCGCCTTCCCGCTGTCGGGCGGCGGCGGCACCATGGCGGCGCTGGGCTCCGACTCCTGGTGGAAGAAGACGCTGTACCTGACGGGCGGAGCCCTGCTGGCCGCCGCCGCGTACCTGCTCCACGAGCTGCTGGCCATACGGTGAGGCTGCGGGGCTGCCGGGCGGGAGCGGCGCGGGGGCTGCGGCGCTGCCGGACAAGGGCGCTCCCCGCGGGGCCGGGGCGCCGCTCGGGGCCGCTTACACCTGCGGGGCCGGGTCGGCGAGGTCCGGCGGGTCGGGGTCTCTCCTTCACCGCGCTTTTGCCTTTTACCTTTCTTTTTCCTCCCTTCCCCCCGCTTTCCCCCATTCGCCCTTTGCAGCAGCGCAGGAGGCGGCTCTGCGGCGAGCCCTGCGCTCGCCCCCACAGGTGGCCCAGGCTGGGCCCGCTCGCTGCCTCCGGACCCGGGCAGCCAAAACCTGCAACAGCCCCTTAAGGGCTGACGAGTGTGTTGCCAGGGCCCTGATTTTCCCTTTGTCTGTTTAAGGTACTGATGTATCATGCACCTGTCCTTTTTTTTTTTTTTTTTTTTTTTTTTTTTTTTTTTTTAAATTATGTTTTCTTTTCTTTCTTTTGACAGAAAAGAGGAAGAGCTCGATTCGAAAGATGCTATCATACTGCATCAGTTTTCAAGGCCTAGGAATGGCGTTCCAAGTTTATCCCCGTTCTGCCTAAAAATGGAAACGTACTTGAGGATGGCTGATTTACCCTACCAGGTACATGGTGCAGTTTGCCTTTGCCTTGCAGCTCTCTGTAATTTCGTGAAATGGCATATAGGCATCCTGCCTCTCATCTCCCCCAGTCTGTCTCATGCAGGGAGATGTAAACATACACCTACAGTTAGGTGGGTATGCTAACACGTTTATGTCTTCAATTAAATTTGGTGTGTAACCTTTAAATATATGACTTGAATAAGATTATCTGGAACAGCTGTAGATTTAACTGGCAAAGCTAAATCAATGTTAAAAGTTAACTTGGCTGGAAATGCTGAAGTGGGAGAATAGTCTGGAGTTTATATAACACTAAATAACACTCCAAAACTAAAGCAGAACACTGATCCTTGAATTTCGCCATGCTAAAGACATCCAATTAGACAGCTGTAGGTTCTTGTTTTTCTGGAGACCTTATCTCTGAAGCCTTCCTGGGAAGAAGTGCTTACCTTTTGCTTCACCTCCCATGGCTGATGCTTCCTCCCCGGTGAAGTGAGACAGGATTGCTTTTAGAGGTCATGAATACTGCTCCTTGATTGTGGTTGGGTGCATCCCATGCCATCTTCCTGCAGAGAATGAAGCCCGAGCTACTCCAGCAACTGAAATCTGTGAGAGTGGACACTTGAATCTCACGGTGTCGCCCGTTAGCGTTGAGGTCGAGTTGGGACGCTGCAAGTGTGGCACACATCTTGTTGGCAAGCTGTACAGCACACAAGCTCTTTGGGATAGGGGGTGGTTTTCTTTTTTTGTTTGCGTAAAGCACTGAATGCCCTTAAGATGATAAAATAGTGATGATATGTATAACTAAGATCTTAGGTAGAAGAAATTTTTGAGTTTTTTTCCTTTTTTCTTCTCCCTCTCTTTTTTCTCAAGTAATGTAAGTTTGGCATTTTACTCCATACCTAGGTGTTAGGAAGAATGTCTTGCAGAAGTCAAATGTTGTACAGTGGAAAACCAACCCTATTACAACTTATTTTTGAACACATTTACCATTGATATTTAGCTTCATATGTGGCTAAACTCCTTTACATTGGAAGAGAAAGAAAGTCTGATGAGTACATTTTGCTTAATTCTTTAAAAGCCTGAGTTTAATGTTTTCCTGCAATTCAGTGGTACTTGAATCAGTACCACTTGGGAGTATTAGAGAGGAAGACTTCCATCCTGTGGGATGTATTTTCCTCATTTAGGTTTACAGAACTTGCAAGATTCTGAAGCTTGAACATGTCCTTGGAGCAGGAGGACTGTGTGCACATTGCTTTTCTCAAAGTAATTTGGGTAGAAATTGCACATTTGAGGGGATGACTCTCTTGGTGAGATCTGTTTTCTTTCCAATGGCAGCTGATACAATTCAAAGGTTTGTCATGGTCACGTTTGCTCTCGTGGAGAGTAGCTGAAGCAAGCTGCATTATTAAGGATGGTTGTGACAGGACATGGTCACTTCTGAAAGATAACACAGCATTTGTGTGATTCAGGATGGAGTTGTTCAGAGAGCTCATGCTGGTCAGAAATCACACAGCTTTTCCGAGCGAGGAATTTCCAGAGGGTTATTCTCCCCTCTTTATTTTTCATACTGAAGATCAGCATTACTTTTTGGTGTAGCATGTCTATTCCTACTCACTAGCTGTGAGTACACTAAACTGACAAGAGCATCAAAAGCAACATTCCTACCTTCAGCTGCTTCCTCGTGTCCCTTCCTGCACATGCTTTTCTGTGGCAGCTCAGGCTGATCAGAGCTGGCCCAGCTAGAGCCATGGCATTTTAGTTTACTTGGTTTTTACTCAGCTTGGTTCCCCACATGCTGTGGGTGCCATTTTGCAGGAGTGGGTATGGGTCCTGTGGGTGCTGGGAACACCAGGTTGGTGCTTTTAGTCATGATGGCTTACATGTGCTTGAGGTGCTTGTGGGGTTACTGACCCTCTGAAGGGTTTTAGAGGTAAGTTTGGTGGAGCTGAGCTTATGAGCTGAGGATACAGCTCTTTTTTCTGGAAGAAGCAGATGTCATTTCTGTCCTTGTGTTAGGAGTGTGGTGCTGCGTTGGGCTCTGGCAGGTGGAGGAAAGTATGGATGCTACTGTGGGTTTGAGCGGGAGGGGAGCTGAAAGGGGCACTGTTCTTGCGTGGAGTTTCTTACACTCTGCCTGTGGACTTTTGTTTTGTTCCCTCATGACTGTGTTACCCTTAGGATGCTGTAGGTGACAGAGGCATCTGATGGCTGCCTGGCAGGCAGCAGGGGGCTACAGCAGCATCCAGAAGGAAATGCCTTGCTTCCCTGCACACTGTCAGGGGCCGTGATGGAGAAGTGCTGCAGGTGGCAGCTGGTGCTCATCCCAGGAGACCTGCTGTGGGCAGCACCTTGCTGAGGAGGGGCTGCTTCAAAGGGAGGGTTATGAAGTGAAGACAGTGAGATGCTCAGACTGCTTTTACACTTTAGATTCTTTGTGTTTATTGTAGTGCATCAGAATGTTGAGTATTTGTGTTATACAACATGCTTTAATGGCACATAAGGGTTGGAGTGAAATATTCCTACCTTACTCTGACCTGAGTTTCTCCCAACACATGCACTATTCTCATGTGTTTATGTTTTCTTGAATCTGCCTTTCTGTGTGTGAGTTTCCATGAAAAATGATTTGGGCAGCCCCACCCCAGCTGGGCTGTCATAGTCCCTAGCTGAGTTTTCAAAACATTTGATGGTTTTCTTGGTAAAGCCTGCTTTGAAAGAGCCCCGTCTGTGTGCTTATCAAGATCTTTTGGGTATTCCTTGATTTCCTCAAGAATATGAAGAGCTCAGCCTTTATGCAATCTGATAAATAATTAGCACAGCAGGAATGTGCTGTTTTCATGCCAGGTCTGTGGAAATGGCAGCCTCCTTAGGAAAAGACATGAGTAAACGTAAAATCATAAACAGGAGTAATTGAAAATGTTAAATCTAATTTCTTCTGCATAGTACTGTAAAATTACCCTAGAAATACCTTGCACCATTCTTTTTATAAATTCCTTATAAATGAGGTTCTGTAGAGCTATTGTTGTTGTTGCTCTGCAGGCACTTAATGTTCTGTGAATGAAGAGGGATCTTCTTTTGGTTTGCTTTTGGTTTTTAATAATACCATAGCTTTTTCCTGCTTAGCAGCTGGAACAATTTTTGAGTGGAAAATTGATAAATATTTGATGGCAATTAGCATCAGCCGTAAGGATACAAAGGTTTCAGGCCTAAAAATGTCTGTTTGAGAACAGCAGATACAAGAACAGTATAACAGATTTCTCAAGAGACTAAGGTTTTCTCAGGTCACTGAAAGATATTTCCTATTTTGTTTGATAAACCATATGTAATGAAACACGAAAATCTTTTTGGGCAATGTATTTATATGTATTAGATATATCTGCTTGAAGAAGCTGAGCAATAACAACTTGCTTTTTTCTGGGTTGCAAATGGTGCGGACTGCAGTCATTGCAAGATGTTATAAACACATCTTCAAGTCCAGTAGCTTCTGCAAACCACCAGTGTTTGTGCACAAGAAGGGAAATATCTTAATGGAAGGGCTTAATGAAGATTAAGCCAGCAGTGCTCAGTGTCTTCTAAACATGCTGTGTGGTTCCAGGAAAACCTTGTGCTTCTGTAGTAAAGCCATAGTGAAAAATTATGGAAATGTATCAGTCAGTTTCCATGCTGAAAGACCATTTTTGATGAAGGAAAGGTCTTGGAAGGTGGAAGAACAGGGCAGTGCTCTCTCTCCTTTCAGTTTCAGATGTTCAGCGGCTTTAGAGCTTGTGCCATGGAATTGGCCCCCGTGTCACCCACACGTGCGGGTGGGAGGGATTCAGGTGCTTTATTCACCCACACAGGGGTGTGGTGGGTGAGACACAATACCAGCCAGCATCCCTACCATGCTGTTTGTTTGGGCACAAACCCTGGAAGAGGCTGCAGGCAGAAGGCATTGTTTCCCAGAAGTGTTGCCCGTTTGTTTTCATCCGGAAGGGAAGGGAAGAGCCTTTGGGAATGGCTGCGTGATCCTGCCTCCTGCATTTGGAGTGGCAGCCAGGATGCTGGCACTCTCAGACTGAGCGGGAGGCGTGTTCTGGTGTATGCTCCTTGCTGCCAGAGCACCTTAATCCATCTTAAGTGGATTCAGGAAGGGTAAATACTTGAGATCCAAACAGATCAATCCAGAACTGCAAACCCTAAGCCTCCAGCAATTAGGAGCTAGGTCCTGATATGCTTGAGGTGACTGCCAGAGATGGAGTGCAGAGCCTTTACTGTTCAGCTTTCTGTGCTAGGAGTTTTCATTCACTAAATCACAGGATGCAAGGATGGGAATCACAAGAAAGGAAAAAGGTTGCACCTTGTGTCTCTGCTTTCAGGAGTAAGAGAATTGAAGACAAATGTCTGATCATGTTTTGGCAGCCAGCACTTCCTCTCATGCTTGTTACATGAGATGGAAATTCTCTAATCTGTGTGTTTCACCTTGTCATGGGAAAAACACATGGCTGCTTCAGTGTGAGTGCTGTGCTGAGCAGGTATAGCAGTATTCAGCAGTGCAGTAGTGCTATGCTCTACTGTGCTGGACTCTTGGGGGACCCAGTTGTAACTGGTGTGTAAATCTCTGAGATTTGTTAGGTTTTGAAGCTGCTGAAAGCAGCAGAAGGGAGTGATATGCCTTTCATATACGCTTGTGATGGTGTGTGTTTTGTCCATGGAGGTAATGCAGCCGTCTGAGTTGGCTAGTGAATTTAATTTTTTAAGGTACTTTTAACATGGAAAGTGCAGATGTGTGCAGGAACTGAATTTAGTTGCGAGTCCAGTGATTTAAAACTTGTTTAGAATAACGGGCCCAGCCTTCTGAGATCTGAGCATCTCCAACCCTTAAATAACCCAGGTATTTAAATAATAAATAATACAATTTAAATAATATTATATCCCATGGCATTCAGCCATAAAGGCATGGAACACCTTGCAGGGCTTGGAAATAATTTTATCTGAATTATTATGTTGAGTAAAGCTGCTGCTGTGATTGAATAGCTGCTGCTACTCAAGAGTGTTAATTAAAAAAAAAGTATTTGTTGGACTTGTGGATTTGTTTCTTTAAAAACACAGGAAAATATTTAAAAATATTTATTCTCATTGAAACAGAACCTGAAGGGCTTTTTTGTCTGTATATTTGTTTGTTTACTTGATTTTTTTTCCCTTAGAACTATTTTGATGGAAAACTTTCCCCTCAAGGGAAAATGCCTTGGATTGAATACAATCACAAGAAAGTATCTGGCACCGAGTTCATTATTGACTTTTTGGAAGAGAAACTTGGAGTGAATTTAAATAAACACCTTGGTCCACATGAAAGGGCTGTTTCCAGAGCTGTGACCAAAATGGTGGAGGAGCACCTGTACTGGTAAGCTTGCATGGCAAAGCTGGCTGTGTTCTTGTGCTGTCAGATGTGTCCCTGAGCTTGGGCCTCGACTCAAATGCTTCTTTTCTCTTGCAGAAATATTGGATACCCAATTACTAACTTCACAACCCTCTTCATCCTAGGAAACTGCTGTTTATGTGTACAGTGGTATGAGCCAGGGATAATTCCCTGAAATTGAAAACTTGTGCTGTGTAAGCAAGGTGAAGTCAGGCCCTTTGACTGCAGCTTTGTAGAAGGAAGCAGCAGTGGGAGGCTCCTCTGTTCAAAGTAACTTCTGTATAGGAACAGCCTTGTTAATAAAGACCAAAAGATCAAGGTGGCTAATTATATTTGTGGTTTGGGGGGCATAGAGGAAAGAATTCAGTGTTTGTGGTGAATCCAGAATATTGTTTTCCTACTTTCACTGATTTTAATTACGTGTGAGCGATTGCAGTATGGATCATTGCCTTTCCTGCAACATGGGATACTGCTGTTGATATGTATTGTTGACAATGCTGCCAATTGATAGTGTACAGTACTGGTCACAATATCCTGAGAAGCTGAAGTATGTATATGAATGGAACATAGAAATAGAACCTTTCTGGTACTTTCTGCATTTTACTGACATCTTTGAAAAGAATATCTGTGATTTCCTCTGTGCTTTACATTTCAGTTCCTTTTAAGTGCCCTTTCCAGTTTGAGCATAGAGACATCGGGTGGACGTGCATCTTGGATGCTGCATTTGCTGCCTTAGAAGGCACAAGGCTTTCTCTCATTAGTTTGCTTTCTAGTATACATTTAAGTCCTTGCTACACTAAGTTTTGCATTTATGTTGCACATTTTTTCTTCACAACAATGTGTGATTTTTAAATTGAATGCATTTACCAGCTTTTTCTTGCACCTTTTGATCGAAGATCAGTAGCAATATGTGTACATAAAGTTCTTCAAATAATTTTTAGTGTCTCCTGAGAACGATTTTAGCACTCAGTAATTAGCAGATTGAAGTGATTTGGTTTAGAAATTAAATCGCTGCCTTCCAGGAAGTGTTGCCTTCACCAGTTATACCCATCTGCAGTGTCATAGCCTCCCAAACATGATACAGGCAGCCTGTAAATTAACATTTTTTTGGTTCATTTTTCCACCCTCAGTTATTACAGCTGCCAAAGGGAGGATGAAGCCTTTTAGTCCCCTAATGCTTCATCTCCTTGCCTTGGTGTCAGTTGTTTTGTGGCTCATAGATTTAACTGCATTAAATGGATCATTACTGAATGGCAGGCTTATACTGCTGTTGTGTCTCAATTCCGAAGTTCTTTCCTCTGTGAAGCTGTTGTCTATGCATCCAGGCTCCCCTGGAGCTGGCTGGGCACTGCTGGACATGACATAGGCAAATGTGGAAGACAGGTGTTGCAAATTCAGGCACTGGCCCAGAGAGGGGGCATTTAAACAGGTGGACAAAATTACATCAAGAACGGAGATGTGCATGCCTGGCTGTGTGTCCCTGTTGCCTTTCCTGAGTAGTCACACAGCTGGGTTCCTCCAAGGCATGTATTTTTGCTGCAGTGCAGTAAAATATCCAACTGTAAGTCTTACTGTATGTCCCTCTGGCTGTACCAGAGGCTTGATATGTTGGTGAGGTTATACCTTGCAGATTCCTTTGGTAGGCAAAGCCTGAGCCATGAGTGTTGCAGTTGTACTGCTGTAATTCCTGGAGAAGAACTTTGACCATCCTCTACTTACACTAAAGTAAAATCAGGCTTTCACTGTGTAGGACCATATTTCTCCTCAGCAGCATTGCATCTGTGGTTGTGGGATCCCTTCACATCTGTCCCTAAACCTGCCCACTTCCCACCAGAAGCTTAGGGTTTTTTCTTGGTGTCCTCGTGTCCCGTGGTGAGGAATTTGAAACAGTGATTGCCTTTCTGCAGAATAAGGTATATAAAACCAACCCCCCAAAGCAGTGATACATAATGTGACTCCTACTGTTTCATTGCCAGCAGCATGCAAAGTAGCTTCATCATAAATAAGTAATACTCTAGTACATTTATTGGACAAAGAAGAAAAGTGCATCCTGTGATGCATCCTGTCTCTGGGTGGAGCTAATCCTGGTGCATGCTCAGCATTTCCTCCAGAAATGTTTAGTTTTGCCAAGGCAGTGGCTCATCTTCAGCAGTTAATGCCTCTTACATGTGGAAATGACTGCTCTGGTGGGAGTTGAGAGCAGTGTGGGGCTGTTGGGAACCTCAGTGTCTGGACATCGTCTCTCTGCCCAGGGCTGTGGCACCCGGCAGGGCTCAGGCAGAAAGGCAACAAGTGAGTGTGCCTGTTTCCATGCTGAGGTTACAGCGTATCTTGGAAATGTACAGAACTGATTTGGAGCTGGTGCTGGAGCTCCAGTCCCTGGAGAATGCAGTAAGCCATTACGCTTTTGCTATGTTTAGTTGGCAAAGGAAAAAATAGTCCTCTAAGCTGAATGGATGTTGAGGCGAGTCAGCAATGGAGAGATGGAAATGGAATAGTTTTGTGACTCTCACCTCTCCAGGTCCTGGATCCAGTGCAGACCTCAGTCATCTGCTGTAGGCTTGCTCTGAGTCACCTCCGCTGCCTGCCCAGAAACCAGTGGGGCACCCACAGCCACCTCTGGGGAATGTGCTGCTTTTTTGGTGTAACTGCAGTGCGTTTGTGGGATCAGCCTCTGTTTAAGAGAAGTCTGATTCTCACTTCCTTCTGGAACTGGCATCGACAATACTGCTGGGATTCAGGCCAGGCAGCTCCTGGTGCCTGTAGGGCTAGCAGTCTCTGTGAGCTGCTTTCTGTCACTTCGATCTCAGGAGGCAGCTCTTAGGTCGGTGACACTAATGTGCTTAGTGAGAACATAAAACCTTGAATACTCGGCTTAAACAGACTTAACCCATTAGATTGGTTGAACTGTATTGTCAAAAACAACTGTAGTGATTTATAAATGTGTGACTTGTAAATGTGTGTGTATGTATACATATACTTGCAAATATATTTGACTTGTTTCTTTCTGTCTTTCAAGAAGCAAGCATCATATGTGATGAATGCTTGATGTACAGGAAGAACATGATATGAGAATACAGATAAATCTGACTTTGGTCAGTATTCAGACTTGCCACATGTTAAACATAAAATATTTTTATAATGTAAATATGTTTAAATATGTCAAGCCAGTTTTAAGAGCAGCATCTCTCCTACTGCTCACAGTGATGAGGCTTGAATGCAGCTGGTGGCTTAAAAGCCAGTTGCTCTGAGAAGCTGCATGGGAGGCGGGGTTTCTACAGCTGATTGTGGAATGAATTAGTTATAATCCTTTTGTATATCAAGAAATTCTATTTTACACAGGTTCAGATAGGGATAATAACCCCCTGTTCACATCCTTGTGAATGCCTTCCCCTAGCCTTTAAGTTCAGGCAGTTTTGGGATAATCAGGCAAGCTGCTGTTGGTGAGTCACTTTCTTCATCTCCTCGCCTGATTTACGTATTGAGGCCAAAGCTGCTGTTACGTTTAGACTTTGGATTTACTTCACCCCCACAGCATTGCTCTTTAATGCATTATTGTTTTATTTATACTCTAAGATTTGTACAGATGTGCTGGCACAAATGCAAATGGTAATGTTTCCCAAAATGGTCTATTTCAGCCAATATTTAAAAGAATAATGTCATCCCATGAATACTTACTCCAGTGTAAAATGTATGGTTATGCTGTACTGAAGTAGATTATGTATGTAGACTACCCAATTTCTGGCATTTCCTAACCTTTTGTAATGTTGATAATACTCCGCTAATGTAGTCTGAATAGAAGAGTGATGGATAGAATTAAATGCTGAGAAGCATATTTTGGTAGAAAACACAAATTAATGAAGCCTTGAATAGAATTCTTTTAACAAAGTGCTTGTAAAGCCAGTTTTAAAAGTGTTTTTAACTCTCCCTGAATCAGAGCCTACTTTTTTCCTTGTTTTGTCTACTCAGAACCATAACATTTTGGAAGTAAACTCTGTGATTGTCTATTTAGCTGCCTTCATTGCCCATGTAAGTTTGAGATTTGGGACATGTAAAAATTCTGTTTATTCAAAGGGACAAGCAGGCGTCTTAAGATTTGTGCTTGACAGTTTAGCCTGAGCTGGATTACCTAAATCCTGTGTAGTTCATTGCTGTCCTGGTGATTAAACACCTGATCTGATTTCTGCCTCTTCCAGACCCAAAGACCTCCTCTCCCAAGGCAAGTGAGTTCTGGGGAAATGTATTTTTGCATTAAAGTGTGGGCTAATTAGCATTGTGGGAAACCTTGTTCATTCTGTTTTATGAAATTAAAACAATTTTTGACATGGTTGATCACTCTTGGTGTGATGCCAGCTCAGTGGTGTGGTTGGAGTGAGCAATAATGATGGCAAGTCCATAGGGCCAGGTTTAATCTTGTGCAACGGGGATGACTAAAAAAATGCTGCCCTGGAGTTCCTTTTTCTGTTTTGCTTTGACTTCTTTTTCTTGTTGCCCTTCTCCAGGCCAGATTTGTTGTCCTAGAGCAACTAAATTGTATTGCAGAGTTGCCAGATGAAGCAGGTCAGGTCCATCCTGGGGAGGGAGGGTCTTTGCAGTAAGACAGAGCAATGCTTTCAAGTGCAAGTTCTTCTTAGCTTATTCAAATAATAAATAATAACTTAGAGATTAGGACAAGAACTCATTCAGAACAGCACTGTGGAGGAGGACTTGGGGCTCTGGTGGATGAAAAAACTGGACATGAACCAACGGTGTGAGATGGCATGCTGGGCTGCATCAAGAGAAGTCAAGGGAGGTGATTCTCCCCATCTGCTCTGTGTTTGTGAGACCCTACCTGTTCCCAGCTCTGTAGTCCCCAGATAAGAAGGATCTGGACCTATTAGAGCAGGTCCAGAGGAAGCCACAAAGATGACCAGAGGATGGGAGCACCTCTCCTGTGATGACAGGCCGAGAGGGCTGAGGTTGTTCAGCATCAAGAGCAGAAGGCTCCAGGGAGACCTCGTTGTGGCTTCCCAGTACTTAAACAGGGCTTATAAAAAAGGGAGAGTGACTTTTTATGTGGGTAGGTAGTAATAGGACAAGGGAGAACAGTTTTGAAGAGGAGAGATATAAATTAGATGTTAGAAAGAAGTTCTTTACTTGAAGGGTGGTGAGGCACTCAGAAAATTGTGGATGCCCTGTCCGTGGAAGTGCTCAAAGCCAGGCTGGATGGGACCCTGAGGAACCTGATCTAATGGGTAATATCCCTGCAATGGAGTAGGCATCCCTGCAGTGGACATCTAGTTGGAAGTAGATGATTTTAAGGTCCCTTCCAAGCCAAGTCATAGTATTGTAATTACTTCATAGTGTTCACATCAAGAGTTTTTCCTATTCAGAGCTGTACCTGCTGAAGAGACCTTGCCCTTTGCCAGGCCAGTGAAACATGATTACTTCAACATTCTGCTCTATAGAGTGCCCTCATGCCTTCAGGCCAGCCTTCTTTCCATTTGTCTTAAATCCTGTTTTACCATCATTTTTGGAACAGGCCAGTCTCACCCCACATCTTCCAGATAAAGCCAATGCTTTAGGAGTTTAAGTAGCTTTACTGCTGCATTTGTCGCCTTCACATTCCTCCTGTACTGCTGGTGCCTCTGCTAAATCTGTCTCTGATTCAGACTTTGCATCACTGAAACCTGCTCAATGACTTGAGTTCATCCATCAAGTTTGGAAAACCAGGACTGTGCAGAACACCCCATTCTAAAATGTTGAAGCATGTGCAATGTCAGCAGAATGCTTTTGTTATAATTAATACAGTGCCAGAGGTTGTGGAGTAATCTGTTGAGGGTCAAAGCCATCAGTAGCAGAGCAGGTGCATTTTTGTTCTTCCCTGTTTATACATTTGCAGCAAAATCTGTTCACATCTCACTGTTACAGACTTCAGTGAAACCAGTTAAAGCAGAAGGCATTGAACTGCAGTGGACAATGTGAGTTTGATAAAATGTACATTATCAAACAAAGTCACAGGAGTTCTCCAGGAGATACTGGTTGCGTTTTTTTCGGTTTTGGTTTTTTTTCCCTTTTTTTTTCCTTTTTTTTTTTTCTTTCCTTTCTTGAATTAGGTAAATCATATCAGCACTAAGGAAATTATGTGGAGTTGGAAATATGTACAGTGATAAAACGGAAGTCATATTCCAAACTAAAACAATGAAGCGTTGTAATAGCATGGATTGGAATATGTGTATCAATTCCCAGTGTTTCTGAGACCCCGCAGGCTTCTATGTTTATGTTGTCTACTTTGAGATGTCTTTAGCCATTTTTCCAACAACCCTTGAACTTGGTGACAAAAGTTCACAAATATGGTCTTTCTGGTTTATTTGTAATTTCTGCTGGATATTAAAAAAGTTAATGTTTATTTTTTCATAAGTTTCTGGATTAACAAATCAAGATATATTTGCCTATAATACTAGTAAAGAACAAAAACTCATATGGGAAACAAAAATTTAAGCTCATGAGACAAATTTTTATAAAAAGACATTTTAAAAGAATAGTATTTGCATTTCAGTAAAGCATGGAAGGCAGCAGAGTCCTTTAGAAATACCTCTCTCATAAAATCAGCATTTTTAAGACAGGAAACAGTACCACTGGAGAAAACCAGCCCAATAACCGTTACCTCTTAATTTTTTATATTTTATTTTTGAAAGATTGTGTGATTCTTAGTTTCCAAGGAGAAGAGAAATCTGAAAAATTACTGCTTCAGTATTTACGTTGGAGCAAAGTTACTGCTTACCTAAGTGTCAGCAGTATAGAAAGGAGAAAGGTTGGTGAGAAAGATTGATTTTTTGGGGGGCTGTTTTGTTGTTGTTTTGCCCAGATCTGTGCAGTGAGTTATCTTTAGCTAATGAATCTGTTTGGCACTGTGTTTTGTTACATGAGTTTTAGCAGAATTCTGCAGCTTTTACTTTGTATTTCAACACTAATCTTGTTTTCTCCTGAAGTGAGTCATGATTTAATGGGAGAATAAGCACTGGGCAGTCTGCCTAAGTACTGTAAAGTGGGTTTGCTCTGCTGGCACTCTGAGTTGCCTCAGAGTCTGCTGTTTATGGAAGCTGCCTCTCCATCAGGGCAGAGAGTGCTCACCTGCCTGACCTCTGTGTGAGTCTCTGCAGGGTGATGTTGGGCTCTCTAGGGATTACGCTGCTATAACTTGTTTCTGCCTCCTTCTAGGACGTTAGCTTATTGCCAGTGGGTGGAAAATCTTCATGAGACACAAAAGATGGTTTCACTTTTTGGCCCCTTCAGCGACTTGCTGAAGTGGATCTTTTGCCATCTGACCAAAGGGATCGTGAAGCGGGAGATGTACGGCCATGGCATTGGGCGCTTCTCGGAGGAGGAGATGTACACGCTGATGGAGAAGGACATGCGGACGCTGGCAGGCCTCCTGGGTAAGGCACAGCGAGTTATGGTGCTCTCTTCACAGCCCCTCTCTCCACAGGGTGGGATTGACCTCCAGTGCTTCCTGACAGCTTGATCACACACAAATAATCTCATTTTGGCAGGAGCTAGAGGCTGTCATTTAGTGCCTTCTTTGCTCTGGCAGAGACATGTTTCTTATCCCACTGTCTGCTTCCAATTGTGTGTCTAAAGGAGTAAGAGATTTCCTTCTCTGAGCACAGTATGTGTATGTAGAGTAGCAAAACATGGCCTGCTGTTTTGGAAGAGCATTTAGCGATACGAAATCAGGAAAATGTAGTGTTTAGTTCTGCAAATGAAACCTCTTACTTATACCTTTCTTGGGGGGCTGGGGTGTGTGTGTCTCATTTTTTATTTTCTGGTTGTATTTCCTTTCCTGTTTGTTATTTGTGGCTGTTTGACAGATTGTTATGAGGCTGCCATTTGAAAACCCTTTGCAGCTGTTATTTTGATGTGCTGAACTTTGTTGTGTTTGGTTTGTGTCAGCAGCTTTATTCAAAGCTCCCAGTAGGAGACGGTTCTGTGCTGTCAAAATAGGTGCGTTTAAGATTCTTGATTGTCTTGGGCGGATCCCATACAAGTAGTCTTAAGGTTGACTTCACTTAGCTAGAATTACATGAACCTCATTTCTGTTGTGTGGCTCAGGTTGAAATATGAACTGGAACTGTTTTGCACTTGTGCTTCTTGCCTTCTGCTCCACTGAGAGCTAAGCATATTGTGCATCTGTGTAAATTTTGAGGAACTGCTGTGGTGCAGGTTGTCACTTACCTTGAGCTTATGTCTCTTGTGTGAGAAACCAAGAGAGAACCAAGAGAGACGGTACCTGTGTGTTGTTCCCTGTAACAATTGCTTTATAGAGGCTGAGTGGAGGACAGGAGGATGCCTCCCTGCCTTGTGCTCCAGAAGGGGGACACACTGCATATTCTCCAAAGAGACAAGTGTGGAATGGATGAAAGGAACAAGATGGGAAGAGCCCAGCAGAAGGCAGAAGCTGAGTGCTTGCTAGGAAAGGGAAGGGAAAAACATAGTTCTGGACTTCCAAGCTGTTTTGGAAAGGAAGGTATTTGCAGTGGACCCAGATCTAAAGTTTTCTGTAACTTTTTTTTCTGAAACAAACCTGTTGATTTGCTGGATTGGGAACAAGGTGGAAAAAACCCCATGAAGTGCATGGACACAAGGGGCAAGGGGAAGATTTGTTGACAGCTCCTCTTTTGACAGCACTTTCTTATGCTGCATTTTGTTTGTTAACAGAAGCAATCATCTATTCTAGTGCCTCTTCGGGGAAAATCTGTTGTTTGGAGATTAAGAGGTTCCTTTAAGAGGGAGGAAGGGAGGGAGCAATTAATTTTAGAAGAGGAAATCTGGTCATACCTGCTGAAGAGCTGTGGCCATCTCCAGGTGCTCTCCTCTGTGGGACTAGAGATGCTGTAGTTTTGAGATTGGTACTGTGTGGCTTCATGCATATCACAAGGAGGAGTGGGGTTGGGACAGGAGCTCGAGCAAGTTCAGTCTGTGACTTAGTAGCTCAGCAAAGCCCCTGGTTCTGGCTAGACAACTCCGTCAGGCTGAAATGAGTGGCAGTGGATATGTCTGTGCTAAAATCATCCCTGTCTGCTAAGAGCAGACGGAACCTTCAAGAGAAAACTAAAATGTGTGCCTTAGTACCTGTAAAAGTATCTTGATTTGCTTATTTCTCTGGAGTGCATACTGACACTCAGATTTAGAAGATTTCAAGTTCGAAGGGATCATTTAATCATCCAGAGAGATCTCTGTGATCAGACTGCTTGACTGCTGTCTTGAGGCCTGTGCCTTTGCTGGCTTGGGAATGGCTTTCTAAAAGCCTTCCAGTTTTAATTACGAGATTTCAGCAGGTGGAGGTGCCACCACGTTTTGCTGACAAATGTTGGTAACTGAATCTGTTCAAAATTGGACTTGTTTCAAATGAGAGTTTGTTCCATTCTAGCCTGCAGACAGATGCTCTTCCTACTTTTTTCTCCCTTCCTGGGTGGCTTGGGTCATCTCCCTGTGCAGGTAAATGGTACAGTCAGTCTCTGGCTTTTGTGGAAAACACACTGGAAATCCTCAGACATTTCTTCACTATACCAAATTTTAATTGTATTATACCTATGTTAGCAGCAGAGTTTTTCTTCTTAATTCCAGATTGTTGTTGAGAATGTGCCTGTGTACTTCAAAAAGCCTTGATGGGCATTTGCTGTATTCCTGTTATTTTATTACGTTACCAGCTTAATATTATACATTTTTTTTCCATCTTCCCCTCTGAAATGGATGTCAAATTAGTCAGTGCGCAGTTACATGAATCATTATATTTTCCCTTTTGATTATTGGTGAGTTTGTCTACTTTTCTGTAATTGCCTTAATTTTCTTTAACATTAATATGCTCATGTTTTCTCCAGCCATCCATTTATGGTTGAGTCTAGTAAGTGTGGCCTCCAGGTAGTATCCTGAAATGGGGACAGGAGGTGGGATGAAGATTTCCAGCCTGACTAGAGGCTCCTATGTTTCAAAGAGGGAAGGAGAAGGCAGTCAGTCAGCTTACTGCCTGCACAACCTTTGTGAGATTCCCCTCCATATATATGTACCCAAGTGCTTTCCCAGAAGAGAAAGCAGTTGGGATTTTGGTTGTTATCTTAAGAGCTTAAAAATGATGCCTATGGTGCAGAATAGCTGCACATACCAAACTAGCTCTCAGCCATCAGGAATATCAGATTAATGCTCCCCTTTTTAACAGGGACCAGTCACATGGAAAGAAGAATAACTTCTAAGAGCTGCTTCCAGAGAATGGTAACATTGCAGCTGCCAGTTCTTATGACATTGATTTTGACATTCCCAGTCACATCTTTGGTGGTTTTTTTCCCTTTATTTTTATTTCTGAGATTAATTTTTCTGTCTCCCTTATACCCACTTCCCTGACAGACTCCTCCAGATCTTATAAACATGGAAATTGGAACTAATCCCACTGTGATGGATCAGCCTGTCCCATTGGTATCACCTTTCTCTCTGTCCTGCAGTCTTTAAACCAGAAATGTAATTTCCTTGTATTGTAGCAGTTTCCTACTGCCTGGTGATAGTGTAAGAAAGTGTGGGGAATGAGCACATGAATTAGCAATATATAAAAATACACATTTTGGTAATTGTTTAGAAGAGCCAAGTGAGTGACCACAAATCTGTTGGAGCCCTCTCAGCTGTCTGCCTCTCAGGCTCTTTGGTTAGATGGGGGTTTTGAGCAGGGAGTTGCAGGCCAGCAGCCTCCTGATGTGGATTTTGAAAAGCATTTGGTGCTTTGGGGAGGGCAGGGGTGCTCAGAGCTGAAAACTCAGAGGTTGGACTAACCTAGATCTGGGCCTCTACAGTCTGTTAAGTGCCCTGTAGCAGCCTGCAAGTGCTGTACCTGCCTCTCTGGAGGGATGCAGGCCTGTGTCCCACAGACCTGCTTCTTGCTGGGATTTCTTGACCCACTGCTGAAGTAGCTGATTTTGAATCCTCTGGTACATGCATTTGTAAACAGTGGAGTTGTGTACTCTCAAATTCCTGGGCAGTACAAAGTTGATCCAAGTCCAGTGTGACCAGGTGGTTTCATTTCTGTTGGATTAGCCAGGGTATGCATCGAGGTGTTTGAGGATCAGTGCTATGGCAGCCTGGATGTGACAGACACTGTGTTATCTTGCCTAAAGATTAACAGACAGAGAGATACCTGGTCTATCAGAAAGTCTTCTGGACTAAAGTTGCACTGGAAGTTTTGAGAACAGATTGGAAATGGTGGGAGAAAATGTGCACAGGTGCCATATTTTGTGGTGCAGCATGACTTAAAACCAGATTTGGAGTTTTATGATCCCACATCATAAAACTTGTACTTTCTCCTCTTGCCCTTAGTTCCCGTGCACCTGAAGGTGTGGGGTGTTGTGCCTGGGGAACCCGAGGGTGGGATGGTGTAGCCCTCACTCAGAGCCTGCTGTAGTTGTAGCAAGATGGAAATGACAGTATTTCTTCCCAGCACATCACTATGGATTGAATCTCAGTTGTATGGTGCTAAGTACCTGGTGCTAGCATATAACTGTGGTTTAGGGACCAGTTTTTGAGCTGTGCTTGAGATTGATGAGTGCTTAGGTGTCAGATAAATACCGAAGAGACACAGCATTTACCCTGTACAGAATTTTCAAGCAGTAAATTGATGGAACTGTGGAAGAGCTGGGGAGAGTTTTAACTGCATGTTCAAATGACATCTGACAGGCCAGAGAAGGTTATTTGTTACTGACTATTCCTAGCACTGTTCTGCTGTGCTCTTGTGCAGGGGATTAGCAGCATTCCTTGTACTGTACAGAGGAATTCGATGCATTTTACACTGGACAGTTCCTCTGGACTCGCTCAATAAACCTAACATTGAATAACCTGCTGAATTACAGGCAGCTCAGAAGAATATCCTGGGGAGATGGATATATATGTCCTGCGGATAACTGGATTTTGAGAATTCAATTAGGTACCACATTTCACAGAGTTTATAGCACTTTGGGCTGAGGCAGCAACAGTGCAACCAGCTAATCTGACCTCTGTAATACTTCATGTTTCACTGTGTGCTCTGTGCGTGGTCTTTGTTACAGGTCTCCTGCCTGTGATGGGAAAACAAGTCTACAGTGGATGTTTTGTTGCAAACAGGGGGTTTGAAACATGTATTTTCTTCCCTATCTTAGTTAGTTACCCATCTGTTACACATTTGTGCTGTGGTGGCCATTTAGGACCATCACGACATTGGGGTGCCCAGAGAGGTAAGCAGAACTGCTGTGAGGAGCAGACATGTCCCTCCACTGCACCAGGCCAGCCCCACAGGGCTGCTCTTTCACTTAGTGCCTGCATGCCTGACATGCCTCTGTTTGATTTCTACCTGTCAGGGGTCAGTGGGGGTGAGGGCACTGCAGTGGTGGTGTGTGAGAGGACCTGTCCATTCCTACGGCTTTGTCCTCTTCCTGGAGATGCAGGTTATTTCTGAGCAGTCGCTGCAGGTGCATGCATTTCATCCTGAACAAACAGGGAGAGAGGAAAGCTTTGGGTGTGACTTTTCTTTTTCCAGCTGATCAGATGAGTAAATTGAACCTGGATCTGCA
This sequence comes from Phylloscopus whistleri, assembly GCA_017589585.1. Taxonomy (NCBI): domain Eukaryota; kingdom Metazoa; phylum Chordata; class Aves; order Passeriformes; family Phylloscopidae; genus Phylloscopus; species Phylloscopus whistleri. Next base: position 3,049,368 of record JADMLD010001389.1, on the reverse strand, counting down.
TGGATGAGAGTTAAAGGGTGACCAGCTTCTTTCATCAAGTTCATGATTTTGAGTCGTGGTTGAGTGGTTTTGGGTTTGCAGCATGGCAAAAATGGTGTTGTTTTCAGGCATCTTTTAGCTGCAGAGCAGATTTTAAATGCAGCACAAGTACAGTGTGTGAGCGCTGTGAGCTGTGAGGAGCTAAGGGGGTTCCTTGGCCAGTGGCAGCTCTGTAATTGGCCTGGTTATAGAAGTTATAAAGCACAGGGAAAGCTGCAGTAATGGATTTCACAACAGCTTTGAACAAGTGTCTGTTTTGAACAAGTGAACCTTCTCATTGAAATTATTTCAGTAAAATAGATATACTAAAGGTGGAACTGTGATTTTTTTTTTTTTTTTAATTTGGGGAAAAGTGACATCCAGTCAAGAAATAATTGCTTTTGTATTTACAGGTGACAAGAAGTACATTATGGGATCAACTGTTTCCACTGTTGATGCCACTGTCTTTGGACATCTGGCACAGGCAATGTGGACATTACCAGGGACTCGACCAGAGAGACTAATCAAAGGTAGGAAAGTTTAAGTGATCTCTGATTAAAAGCTCTTGGTGGCATTTTTCATGTTTAAGCTTGGAGTACCTTGGAAGGACATTTTGAAGACTGCAGTACTTAGCAGGCTATTCTTGCCTTCAATGTAGCATTTGTATCCTGTAATGTTGTTTTCTCTTAAAATTCTTTCGTTTTCTCTTTAATGTTCTACACAGTAATTGTTTTTATTTCTGTACTTGATCTTTTCCCTGTTTAACGTGGCAAAGCCTTAAAGCCTCTAAGGAGTTAATGCTGGGTAAAGTATGAGAAAACAGAGGAATAGCCATTAGCCAAATTCTGCTGAACTGGTACTTTCCTTGATAGTAGAGCTGCAAGTGCTATTGTCTCACTGAAATTACAGCCTTTGGTGTTCTTGAAGATGCCAGACAAGGAAGAAATCCAGCTTGGCTTTGGAGTCACTTTGCTTTTGCATGAATTGGAAACCAGCATACCCCTTCTCTCCACAGAGGTTTTTTTTTTGTTTGGTTCTTTTCTGTGGGGAGATATAGATGTTAAAGTATCTTTGCATTCCTTTTCATAAGTAAAACCACACAACATGAAAAATGGGAAGTGCTAAGGAGGAATAGAATGTAAAATAGTGTAAAAGGAATGAATCTGACCTGTAAACCTACTCTGGGCAAGAGGGCTGTCCTAAACCTGAGATTAAGAGGCATGGACTTACTCTTTTCCTCAGATAATGAGTACTTGAGATGAGGATATAAATATTGGCTATGCAGTTCTTCCCCTTGATGTCTGGGGCATCACAGGTAAAATTCTGAAGGACTCATGGCTGTCTAGAAGGATTCCTATGCTTGTTGAATTAGTTTGTCTCTAATGAAAATAAGTAGAAGATAATAGATTGAAATACGCAAGCAGTGTGGTTGTTTCTCTGTACCTGTCAACCTACTTATGCTGTCATGAGTGCAGGTTTTACATGCACCTCCCCTTTAATATGCTGTTATTTCTTTCTTCTTTGAGGTTTTTTTTAATGATTCATTCTGTAAGCATACATGTATTTATAAACAAGGCATAAGATATTAAGGCTGGAGGCAGTAGGAGTGAGCCGGTGGCCATAGTAAATGTGAATTTATATTGCAGACAACGCTGCCATCTGGTGGTGAAAACCCCACATTCACTGTATTTAATGAGCATACTGTGCCATCTGTAAGATCAAATTCTGTCTTTAGGAACCTGTGTTTGCAATTAAGCAGAAAGTTCTACTACAAAAACCTTACAGTATTAGTGTCTTGTCTTGATTTCTCTTTGTGGAGGTTGAATTTGGGATACTTACTTTGCTATTTGTCCGAACATGCATTTGTGTTTATTTCTGTGTAACCCTTCTTGTTGTATGTGGTTACATTAAAGTTAAAAACAGAGCTGCTGAGAGAATTGATGGCATCTTGGAATTTTGAAATTTCTTTGGAAAGGCCCTACACAGCTTGTTTCCAAACACAGCTAATGTGTTTTTGCATCATCAGGTGAGTTAGAGCGTTATTGGCTGGATATATTTTCTGAAGTCTGTTGTGTTGTGTTGTGTTGCAGGTGAACTGATTAACCTTGCTATGTATTGTGAAAGAATAAGGAGGAAATTTTGGCCAGAATGGCACCATGATGATGACAACACTCTGTATGAGTCTGAGGAAAGCAGTGAAGCAAGCAAGACTTACTCCCCTTTGCAGGACTTCAGTTTTTATTCAAGGACAGAAACATTTGATGAGGAAGGGAACAGTATTTCCCAAACCCCTGACACAGATTACACTGGACACTCCCTCTTTGACTCGGATGTGGACATGGATGAGTACAGAGATCATGAACAATGCAAGTGATATGTACAAGTGTCTCCCGTTGTGCAGATAAGTTGTTTCTTGGGATCACTCTGATTTGTTTTCTCGTTCAGGTCAGGAAGAGGTTTATACCACTTTGGAAGAGACCATTGTGCTTGATTCAGCTGTCACATACTGCTTGGACTATTTCAACCATATTTCGTTTTGTGTAATTGTTCAGGTGGACAAAGGTAAACACATTTAAAACACACGTGGGCAAACTGAAGGTCTAGAGGGCTGCAGGACCTTTAAATCTATTTTCGTTCATGTTCAAAACCAGATCCCCCATCCAAGTGGGACGAACTCCTGGGAAGTGGAGCATTTGTCACAACTGATTTGTGCTGTTATCTTTACAGCAACGCATTGAGGACAAAAATGGAAGAAGTATGACTGGCACAGCTTTCTTCCATGGAAGAAAATGATTGATGCTGTAATGAAAAGGTCCTGGCAGTGTTGGTTGGCTGCCATCTCAATAAAAGCCAGTGGTGTGCTGAGGTGCATCAGATTCATGCAGCACCCTGGCCTGTATCAGCAATAGTGTGGCCAGCAGCACCAGGGCAGTGATTGTCTCCCTGTCTCAGCAGAGGTGGGGCTGCACCCCGGCTCCTGTGTTCTGTTCTGGGCCCTTCACTACAAGAAAGTCATTGAGGTGCTGGAGCATGTCCAGAGAAGGACAATGAAGCTGGTGAAAGGTTTTGCACACAAGTTTTGTGAAGAACAGCCGAGGGAGGTGGTCAGCCTGGAGGAAAGGAGTCTCAGGAGAGACCTTACTGCTCTCTACAGCTGCCTGAAAGGAGGGTGTAGTGAGGTGGGGGTTGGTCTTTTCTCCCAGGGAACAAGCTCTAGGATAAGAGAAATGGCTTCAAGGTGCGCCAGGGGATGTTTGAATTGGATATTGGGAAAAACTTCACTGAAAGGGTTGTCAAGCATTGGAACAGGCTGCCCAGTCACCACCCCTGGAGGTATTTAAAAACCACGTAGATGTGACACTTTGGGGACATTGTTTGGTGGTGGACTTGGTAGTGCTGGGTTAACACTTGGACTTGATGGTCGCAAAGGTCTTTTCCAACCTAAAAGGTTCTGTGATTTGGCAAATTAATTTCAGGGGAGTTTTATTTGGTAGCTACCAAATGTATGTACTTTGGGTGCATATATTACGGGGTCTTCAGGAAAGAATTGCTCCTAGTTCTTTTGGAGACAGGGAAGGATGGAGGAAAACATATTCCTGCAGAACATGGTTAGTATTTCTTGTTCTTTGCAGAAGCTTGAAATCACTACTCTAGAATACTTTTATGCAGGAGGGAGATGTCAGTGTTAACTCTTCTGGAATGTGTGTTGGTCAAATTTCTTCTGTGTTTTTGAATTATTATTATGTTTTTATTCCCTGCCCATGGCTGCTGTCTGCTATTTCTAGGCAAGGCTAATGGGATTTGTTGCTGAAAGGCTGCTGTGTCTCAGCAGTGCTGTTCTCTACCAACAGACATAGCAAACCCATGAAGGTTGCAAAGCAGTTTGAGGTATTAGTAGGCGTGGGATGTTGTGTAGTTGCAAGATGTTGGCCCAGGCAATTAGATGCTTTTATAGCTGCCTAGGAAGGTGCTTCAGGGGGTGCTGGGCACTGTGCTGGCTTGCAGTGCACAGTCCCTGAAGCTGATGCACAGGAGGAGGTGAGTTGGGACAGTTCCCTCAGCACTGCCATGTGTGTGGGGAAATTCAGATACTGAAAGCATGACCAGAATTAAATTTAAGTTGCCTTTGCTGGCACATCTGTGGATCTGGATCTCAAAATGATAGCACAGGTTCTGACATGCTTCATGTTCATGTCTCCCTAAATGCAGGTTGGAGATGAAGATAAATCCATTGGATTTACTCACAGCTTTGAAGTTAAGCATGTACTTCAGTGTTGTTTGGCCACGATTAGTTGATTTTAGTAGAGAGAGCATATCAAACATACTGAGCTGTTGTGTTTTTAAATATGCATATAAAATCAGGTATTTGACTGCAGACTTTGTTGGTGGCCCATTTTAATTATGACTTTCTCAGTGATTTATAGTTAGATGAATCAGGATCTGTCAGCAAAATTTTTATGTGTTGTTGTACCAAATGTTCTAGGAGCAGATAGGGCAGACAACTGCTTTAGGATGTTAATTGTTGGTACTTGTAGTGAGTCTGGAGCTTGAAATAACTCCAGCACTCAAGGAATAGCTTGCACCCTGGGATCCTGGAGTGCCTTCTGCAGAGGAAAGTGCCTGCTCTGGGGAAACATGGAGTTAGCCATGGCTTTGAAAACAGGGACACCTTTGTCTGCACTGAAGCCCCAGTTCATGCATGGGAGCCACTGCAGTGAGAGCTGACTGAGTTTGGTGTGAGTTTACACCTGTTTCCATAATTCTCTAGGCATGTCCTTGGAGCCATGTTCCAGTCAATGTTGTGGGCAAGTATCATTTGCAAAGGGAACCAAAACCGAGGAGGAAGATACCATCTGGTTACTTGGGACCCTTCTCAGGAAACTAAGCACAAGAAATAGGGCACAAGAAGATAAGTCTTGGGCTTGAAAGTGCAGAAGTGATGGCCTGAAATGCCAGAGTAACTCCATGGCCAAGTCAGGAGAGATTTTATCTGCCAAAATATAGGTATTGATATTCTGAATAAAAGGAATCTGCATCAAAAAGCTCCCATTTAAAATCATTAGGGTGTTGGAAATTCTTATGGAGATGTTCTCACTCATTTATTGATGCATGTTTGAAGGCTGTGCTTTCTCCATTTGTTCAGCATTGCAAGGTGTGCTTGCAGCAGATGAGTCCCAGTCATTAAAAGACCATTAAAGGATGGTCAGAGCTCTTTAAAAGGATTTACCCATGTATTTTCTTTTGAAAGCTGTCTTGGTAGGCTGTTTTGGTGAAACAAACAAAAAATTTAAAAAATAAATTAAGAGGTGTTCATTTATTTTGATTTGCATAAAAAAAAAAAGATGTGTTTTCTTGAAAAGGGAACAGTTGTTTTTGACTTCCCAAAATTTTGCCAAAAGAACGTTTTCTTAGTCCTTCAGTCTTTTTGCCTTTTTTTTTTCAATTCCATCATATCTATTTTTAATGTTAGTGCTGAGGGGCTGTACAGAACTAAAAATAGTCAGAGAGCATCTTTATTTCCTTTTTTTTTTCTTTTTCTTTTTTTTCTCCCTCACCGATCAAAATTGCAAGCAAGTCCATTGTAGGGATGCTGCAAGTCCTGATTGTGCTGCTGGTGGGGTTGAGGCTCAACAGGTGTCTCTGCAGCCATGAAACCTGGGACAGCTGTGGATTGCCAGCTGCCCAGCAGGTGAGCTGGGATAGCAGCTTCTGCCAGGAGCTGGAGGCTGATGGACGCCAGGACATCATGTCGGAGGTGAAACAGACCACATAAGGTTTTTCCTTGGCTGGGGGTCCCTCTGCCACAGCCAGAAACTCACTGTGGGGTGATAGGAAGGGGCCCTTGATACAGGAGTCAGATGTCAGTGATATCTCTGAGAGCATCACAGATGCCAGCACCAAACCTGCTTCCAGCCACAGCCCTGGCCCGGTTTGGGTAGGTGGCGGTGCAAGGTACTGGCAGGAGGAAAGCTGTCTTGGGGCTCCTCTGCACTGTCTAGCCACTCTCAAAACAGGGCAGGGGAGCCCTTGGATGGTCATTGGACAAGGCAGTGGAGAAGGGGACGGTGGGGTACAGGGAGTTGCCAAGTGGTGGGTCTCTGCAGGAGAACTCGGGCTGCACCTGTGGCCTGGCTCATGCCACTGTTCCAGTGGATGGGTGGGACACCTGCTCTGCTTATGCGCTGGAGCATGAGCCCATGTCCTGGTGAGGAGACAGCACCATTCCTCCTGGTTAGCTTACCTTAAATATTGCCCAAGGCTGAGTTCTGCCTTTGTATTTCCACAGTGCTGCTTTAAAAGAATGAGTAATCGGTCCGCCCCTCATTTGGCAAATGGGAGTTCAGAGCGAGCCCTGCATTTCCAGTGGAGTTAGATTTGAAGCAGTCTGTTGGGTTTTTTTCATGTGAATTGCAGTGTTTGACTGTGTGACACTCTGTCATGTCAGAAGAGATTTGTTTACCCCTGTCGGTCTCATTGGCTCTGTCAGCAGAGCTCACTGTTACCGAGTGGGGGAAACAGGCGCTGGGATGTATAGGTCCTACAGAAATCCTGCAAATGTGGTGTTTGATTTAAAAACCAAACTGAACCTGATGTTTCAGATCTGGAGGACTGTTTCCATCCAATTATAGCATTGCAAGTAACACATTTTGATCTTTAAAACCTTGGCAATGTCCCTCCAGATCTATATTCTCTTTGAAAAAATACTGCCTGAAATATTTCTCCAGCAACAGTTCAGGCACAAATTTGCTTTTGTCAGTGATGTCTGCTCAAGTAATCATGACAGTTTCATACTGTTTTCCTTGAAAGGCCTGTATCTGTCAGATGCTAAGCCTTACAAAATATTGCCTGCTGGAAAAGCGTGTTATGTGCAGATTTATGCAGGGCAGCTCACCAAGTGAAATTTCTGTGGCAGGGGATGAATTCAAGTGGGTCTTGTCCTTAGATGTTTGAATAAGAATTTGAATCTGTTTTTTGACAAGTAGATGTTTGGCCTAACCCTCCTTCTCTCCTGAAAAATTATGATTTAGGCATATGATACTAATAAAGCAAATGATGCTCTCTAAATGCAGAATTAAGTTGGATGGTCCAGTAGCTGGGATATAGAAATGGGTACCCATAGGTGTGAGTCATGCCCATCCATCTCAGCAGCTGGGATCTGGAGGAGCACACAGGTTGTGCTGTTTAATCCCATGGAACCAGAGGACTAGAGGTAACTCTGAATGACTGCAGTGGCTTTCAGCAGTTGATCAGTGCTTTGGGTTATCCATGTATGCTGTGCCTTGTGTATTCCTTGGTGCTGGGTGGACTGTGCAGGGGCTCATTTTGGTAGCTGTGGCTCCTATGGGCCATCAGTCTGCTGTCATCCCGTGGCTGAGCTGCAGAGACAAGGGTCTGTTGGGGAGTGAGCATTGGCAGTGAGCAGAGCTTTGAGCCTGCTGGTGAACATGTAGTGAGCTGGTGTCCTGTGGAGTGAAGGTGGTGCCCCACACCACGTGTGTGCATTTAATTTTCAGGCCAGTGACCCCAGTCTTCACAGCTTTGCCTTGATGGAGAGAAGGGTTGCAACATGAATCAGCTCCGTCTCAGTGGTTTGGGGCAGTCCTCCTCTCTTTGATGGCCATTGGGGAGGGCTGCTTCTGTGTTTGCTCCCTACGGAGGTGCCCCCTTGTGAAATACTTCTTCTTAGCAGAGGTTTCTGCAGCTTTCTGAGCAATTTGGAATGTTAAATGGTGTTAGTCTGTGTACAGCACAGGAATGCCAGTCACTGAAAACACTGTATCACTACAATGTTAAACTCTTAGGTCTGTGTCCTGGTTGCATCACTCCCAGGTTTTTCAAGGCTAAGGAGATAGTTACAGGCTTTTGGTCAGACTTCAGCATAAAAAGGTTTGTGAGATTTCATGTAATGATTTACACATTCAGCTCAACAAGCTAAAACTGAAACATATGCTTCCAAAAGGCATTCAAGTTTTGTGGAATAAATAAAATCCTGCTCCACTTTGAAGTCGTTGACAAAAGTGCCATTTGCTTCAGTGGTGCCGGAGTTTCCAACAGAGCTTCCAAGTGACCCTGAATTTACCACTTCTCTCATTCCTGTCTAATTATACTTAAGTAAAATTTTGCTTTATTGGGGACAGTAAGGCAAACAAGATGCGACTGTTGTTCTTTTTTAGGCTCCCTAAAAAAAGTGCTTTTTTCGGCTGCACTGGTCACATTGATATTTTTCACTGGGCACTATGATTGTGTGTGTTCTTCCCTCACTTCTTAATTTGTTCTTCAGGCTTATCTTTCCTTAAATGTACAGGTTTTTATTTTTCAGGATACTTGAAGAATGCAAGTCCCAAAGACAGGGGTGTGCAATTCAGCAAGAATAAAGTATATGAATGTGTGTGTGGGCATATATCCAGCTGCAGTGTACAAGGTTTAACAAAATGAAGCAACACATTTCTAAATGGGACTCTGATGCTGTAGCTGCATTATATTGTTTGTCGATGAACTACACAAGACATACGTCATTTTAGCACTGTTTACTAGTTTATAAAGCCATATTTAAAATTGTACACTTAATTGTAACATAACTGAATTGTGCACTGTGTTGATCAATGTACATATATATGAAGATCTGTATATTTTGTCTTTATGCTGTATGTCATTGGTGTGTAAATTACAACTAATGGATCGAAAATACCTTTCTGGTTCTTGTCCTTATTCTGAGTCTGTGCTTTCTGGAGAGCTGTGAACAGCTGAGAGTTGCTCTCTTGAGAGTGGGGATTGCATGAAACTGTAATGACTAGTCAGTTAAGCCCTCATCTCCCCAGGAAAATACTTCAGCTGCCAGCATTGTTTGAATGGAGTCATTCTGTCACTGATTCCCCTCTCCCCTTGACATTCAGGAAGGATTTTAGGGTGTAGCCCAAGAAGAAGGACTGACATAAACTTGGGTGTGAGGAGGGGTCCCTGCTCTCCTTGCTCTGTTTTTGTTTTTATGGCTACTGCTACCAGTGTGAAAATAAGTAATCCTGAGAAGGCAACTCTGTCAGGAGTGTAGAAGCTTTAAGGTCTTTGCTCAGAACACTGTGGTAGCTAGTTTCACTGTATTTTTGAAAGTTTTCAAGCAAATGAAGTTCTTAGCCAGGCTTAGCATGCTGCCCCAAATGCAGCAGAGGGGCTGTGTGCCAGGAGACGTGATCTGGCTGGAGCAAATACAGGGCAACAGTGGGCAGATAATAAAGGTGCAAAACTATACACATGTCTTTCAGACCTCACAGTGGCCTGACGTCAAGTCCAACTTCTAAGTGATGGTGTAAGTGTTGCATAAAAAAACAACAACAAAAAAATCCCAAAACACCCAACCCGACCTACCAAAAATAACATAACCCCCCCAAAAAACCCAAAGGCAAGTCAAGCCCCAGCCTTTAGTAGTACCATTCTAGCAGACTGAGCTCCTTTCACTGCCTTAAACTTTTATGGCTGGTGAGGTTGTTTATAGACTTTTTCTCTTCATGAAAGCTGGAAATTTCAATGTGTTTCATAAACCCAGGGGTCAGAAACATGCACCTAGGTTTAAATACAGGACTTGAAACATTAAATATTGCAAGCTTGGAAGAGCTGGCAGCCAAAGCAGAGTCATGTCAAGTTCAGGTCTGTAGCCACAGCTTGTGCCTGCCATGTTTTGGTTTCGGGAAATTCTTTTCCCACAGACACCTGTTGTAAACAAGAGCATGTTATTATAAACTATCTTGTTTTCCTGCATTCTTTCCCAAAGGAGGGATTTCGTTTGATGGCCCTTTGGGGTGACCAATAGGTCAAAGGATCCCACCTCTTAGGTGAGCTCATTGTAAAAAAGCATATAAGGCAGGTTTGAAAAATAAAGACCAGACTTCGAGTCTCACACAGCCTTCTGAGAACCAGAGTCCGTGTCCTCATTTCGTGTCCCACAGCGACACAGGTCTTTCTCTGTTCCAGTGAACTTCTATCTTGGTGAAATACAAACTGTTTATCCCTTACCCCTAAAATCTTTAAACTGGGCATGTGAAAAACACTCTGGATGCTACACAGTAGTTCTGGGCCACATGGGCACACACAGCTGCTTACTGCAGCTTTGCCAGTGGGAATTTGGTCAATTATAGTAACTGATGGGTAAGCCTGATCCTTCAGAGTGTGCTGCCAAAAAGGTGAGGGTGGGTACCTGTGTTCTCTGTGTGAGGGAGATGGAGGCAGGCCCCAGGACAGCAACCCTTGGGGAACTGCACAAATAAGTTCCCTGAAAAGCCATTTATCTGTTGGCCAGATCCTGCATGGCAATGTCCTTACTCATTGCTGTGGGATTGGAGTGGATGACCTTGTAAAGGTCCATGCAACCCCAAAACATTCCAGTATTGCTCATTTTCCAGTTAAATTGTTTGCAGCAGCTGATCAGAAGACTCTGCCAGTTTTTCCCTCATACTGATGTCTGTTGGGAGATGGGCTAAAGAGCACAAGGTGGGTGGGTGCCCAGTATGTCCTGGGAGACCTGAGGCATCTGTGTAGAGAAGGCTGGCAGGATCCAGGTGAGACCTGAGACCAGGAGCAGCAGCTGGAAGCCAGACAGGCCAGAGAGGCTATCTACTGCATCTGAAATGATGGCTAAAGAGCTGCAAACAAATCCTACCTGAAGGGAACAACTAAAGGGAAAATGAAAGTGGTGGTAGTGTTGCAACTAATATTATTCAATGTTTATATTGTGTTAGGGCCTGAATAATCTGGTCAGCATGAATCCTTGCATGCAGTATTCTCCAATGGCTCAGATTACCTACTGTGAAGTTTGCAGTCTGAGCAAAAAAAGGTGCAGCAAGAGAGAGAAGAGAAAGATAGTTCTCATTTCAGTGTTGGCTGTACATTTAACCATGAACATTTGATTTTATCTTAAGACTTCTAAGCTTCTGTAGGTGCCTGCATTTTTGTTATCCATGAAGATCTGCTCTGAGTGGCCATGCAGCCTCGAGGCTCCTCAGCAGAGCAGAAGTGTCAGCTGTCAGGTGAGCTGAACTGCTCCTGCTGCACTGACTACATGACCCAGAGCTCTGTGGGGGACTGTGGAAGATGAACGTGGTTCAGGAGTGTACCCTATGGTCAGACATCAAATTTAACACCTCAGTCCCAGGCTGAATCCCACCCAAAACTGGTTGTGTCTTTACCTGAAAGCCAGTGGTCACCTCTACTTTGATACTTTTTCTGTGGCATGATGTACTGTTTCAGACAGGGAAAGTTGTTCAAGGGAACTTCAGACTCTAACACTGAGCTCTCCATGGTTAGGAAATACCTGAGTTCCATTGCACATGTAGTTTTAATGCCACCTCTTCTTGCATAGATATGGAGTACAGATTTCAATTCTTTCTTTCTCTTACTTTTTTTTTTTTTTTTTTTTTCTTAAGACCTCTGTCTCATCTGGTACAGGGGATAGAGACTGATGAATTAATGATGAGCTGGTGGGAATTTCTTTTGAAGTTTGAACCCCAAGCCTTACTTACTGCACAGGATTCAAGTCCTACAATGGAAGCAGAATGATTAATTTCCTCATGAGCTTCTCTGTGGCAGTCATTACCATGGTTTCTGGGTGCTTCAAAAATACTAACAAGTTGATAAATGCAGTAATAGACAAGAGTAGAAAGATGGAGTTGTCAAGAGCCTTGAAACTAAGTGCAAGAAATTGGAATTTGATATAGGAAGCTCCAGTGGGTGGACTCAAAGAAAGAAGGAAAGACATAAAAAAGTAATAGGCATCAAAGAGTTCCTTAGCAGATGCAGTTTAAATGGGTTAGAGGGTCTTAGAGAAGTGCTGATTAGGATGGAAATTAAGAGTCTAAAATAAAGACTTGTTTATCAAAGGAGGGAGGAAATTTAAAGGAGAAATGTGATACAGAAATAACATCATTTGGAGAGAGGATGCATGGGCTGTCACCAGGCAGAAGCAGTTTTTCTGTCCTTCACAGCAGACTCTGCAGTGGCTGAGGGTGTGCTAACCTCACAGACAGCAGTGAAAGGAGCTGAGTTTTCTCTGCTTAGGCGTGAAGGCTTTGAGGTTAGGCCGTGCTTTGCCGGCGTTTTGAAGGCAGCGTTTCTTTGGGAGCCACCTGAAGCACGGTTATTATCTAGTAAGCAGCTTTGATTTATCAACTACATCTCTGCATAGGGAAATTGCTGTAATTTAACATGCAGTGATTCACTGTGACAAAGAAAACCATAATTACCCGGGGTGCAAACTTCACCGCATGCTAATGCGGCTCCTGTTGCCGCGGCTTCTCGGCACTGTGAGTGCAGCACTGCAGAAATAGCCCGTGGAGCAGGGAAAGGTGATTGCTCCCAGGAGGATCTGAAGTATTTGGAGGTAGAACAGCCTGCTCACTGTTGCTTGGAAGACCCAGGAACACAGGAACATAGGAAAGGTTGCCCCAACCCCAGCCTTTCTCTGCGCCCAACCCTATTTTTGGTCCCGCCGCAGAAGATCATCAGTGATTCACTGTCACACAATGATTCAGAAGGGGAAAATGCGAAGGTTTGCTGGTGAAGAAAGCATCACTGTGAAAGCAGGTGGCTCCCAAATGTGTGCATGTTTTGATAAAGCAGGGGGTGAAGTTTGTGCCTTCTCTCTCCTGAGCTGTTGAGCAAGTTGTGAACAGCCCATGCTTTTTACAGCTCCAGAGAATTTTCGTGTAATATTTCAACTGTAAAGTACGGTTACACATTTTAAAGGTGGGACTGTAGCTACTCTGCCTGCCCAGCTTAGTGCTATCTGAATAGTAAATATTCTCCCAGCTATTTTCTGCTATCCCCATAAAATAATTCAAATATTACACTAATGTTATTCTACATGTCTTAACAAACATGAGTTGGGATTTCATTGTAGCACACAACCAGCTACCAAAATCCTGCAGAATAACACAGGATTGTAGAAGCGTGAGGATGATATGAAGAATTTCTAGCTGCTGTAACTATTGCTAGGTATTTGATTTCGGCTGAGACCAAAAGAGGAGAACTGAAGAGGAGAAAAAAGCAACTCCATCTGATACACCATTTATATAGCTATGGATACATTTGGAACTCACTTGAAGCGTCAAAGTGAATAGCAGCCTTTTTAAAGCCTGCTTACTGAAGTAGTTCACAAAATCAAATCCCTCAGAAAAGTTTTTAAAGAAGTCTTCATTTTTTTAATTGAAAGCCATGAAAATATTAGTACTTTTACAATAAGCCAAAAAATATGACAAACAAGAATGAATGGTATGACTGTAAAACTAATCTCTCTGTGATTTTGGATGCATAAATATCAAGTGCTTCATAAGGATATGCCTTGCCTGTTATTATATATATTTTTACATCTGTACATAGATTTTGGAGAGCTTTGGAACCATGCATCACATGAGCCTGGTAGTATCAGAAAGGACAATGTACTGTGATATACTCTGGCAAATAGCCACAATTGGTGAGGGAGAAAGAGCAAGCATTTAAACAAATGGGGTAAACCAGAAGCTTCGAATAGCAGGAGGATAATAGAAGACAGGCAATCATTTTACACATGCAAACCTATGGTTATTATGTGAAGCTTTAAAATTCTAGCCAGTGTGATTGTAAAGCTTCATGGGGAAGAAAAGGGATGAGATCCACAGGAGGGTGTCTCTTGCCATCCTATTTAGCGCTGTGATACCTGACAATAGAGATCAAGTGGCTGCAGCAGGCAAGTTCCTGTTCACAAAGTCTGTATGAAGCAGCCTGCTTTATTGCAATTATGGCTCAGGCTGTCCTAAAGTAGCTGCTGCTGGTCAGTAGCTGCTGTTTATTTTGTGATAAACTTTTTTCAGTCTAAAACCAGGCTCTGAAGCTTGGTGGCGTCTTGAAAGTTTCAGAACAGCTTCTATCAGATTACCTTAACACTGACCATTTCCCATGCTAGTAAGGTGAGAAACTTCTGGATTTGCTGCTGATGTTTCAGGTTTCCCTTCAGGATGGGAACTAACCATTAGCAGATTCTGTGACATCTTTGACTTGCACAAATCTAAGTGCGTACTTGTCCCGTTGAATTTTAAGTCAGGAAGAGGTTAATTCATCATCTAAATTAAAAAGTCCCTCAGCTCTACAGACATTCTTGTATTCTACTGGCTTTTGATGGCTGAGAAGATGGGAAGAGGGAAAAGAAACTGGGGCGAGGAAGGAAATGATGAATACAATACTTAATATTCAGGTAAATGTTTATAAAATCATAATTTGTACAGCCTTTATTACAAATATTGATGATTATGTTTCACAGATACCGAAACATGGCAGAAATGACTCGAAGGAGCCGCAAGTCATTTATTTTGGGGTGACTACTTCCCTGCAGCCCCCTGTGGCAGCCTCTCCACATGCTCTGTGCCACTCAATGAGGCAAAAAATGTTGAAGCACAACGAGTCATCCTGCAGCATTTCAGCTTGCAAATCTTATGAAACTTCCCTGTTTCCATTCAGATTCAAGACCGAATGATGCTTCAAACAGAAAAAAGAAAAAAAAAAAAAAAAAAAAAAAAAAAAAATATTAAAAAACAAAATTAGAGAAATGAGTTTGAGGCAGCTCTGGCCCAAGAAGCAGCTCACACCATGCCCCTTACCTGATCCCACACTGCTGGGAGGCACCAGGACCAGTTATTAATTGCACATCCCCAAACTTCCGTGCTGGGGTTAAAATGACAACTTAGGTGTCAATCACCCTGATTTTGATCTGGTATAACAATGCCCTGAATAAGGAAAGGCCCAACAAAGTCCCTGTTTAGCTGCTTTTTCATTCTCGCTCTGTGTCTAATCTCCCTCAAACAGAAGTGCTGTTTTTAACTGCAATCTAAGCCTATTTGCCCCTGCACCAGAGCTGAGGGTAGCTCATGTCATCAGACCACTGCTAACATAAGCACACAAAGCTTTGTTAGGCAAGTAAATATTTTTTCTCTTTGACATGTGAATGAAATGAAATAGATATGAGTGATTGACTGGCACCAGAGATGTCAGACCCCTTGGATGCCCCCCTTCTGGCCTAGTTTAGTCAGCATTTTGTTCCATATGTATTCAAAAAAAGTCATTAGTTTTTGTTTATCCAGAACTCTAAATGACTGAATGATATTTGTAATTTAAAGTGCTGATCTTTCTCTCCTTTAACCTCCCCATCCTAAGCAGGGTACAGTCAGACAGTTTAACATTCAAGCCAAGTGAATCAGGCCACAAGCTTTCAGCAACAAAATTACATCATCTAATGCAGACATACCATGCTTTTGAAATGTGTTGTCCTCCCTACTTGGTGCTTCACCTCTTAGCAGCCATATATGAAGAAGCAGAAATAAATCATCCACTTTGCATTCAGCAAAACATCATTGTGGATGACTGAAGTTGGGCTTCTACCTTATTTGCCTTCAGCTTGCTTGTGCTGTTCAGCCTCCTCCTGGTTGTTCTGACAAGTCTCCAGCAGAGCTGGCTGCTCCTGCACACGGTGATGTGCATCCTCCTGTTCGTGCAGTCTGCCATCTCACTAGGAGAGGATCGAGTAGTGAAACTTTTGATCATAAATATTCCTATTTTCTTTCCTGGGGAAAATTGAAAGAGACTCTGAAGAGATCTGCTGGAAGAAGCTGCAAAAAAGACCCTGACATCTTTCTTCAAGGGGTTGCCCATGTGACACTGTTGTTGATTTTAGTTATGTCTTTTTCCTAGAAGAGAGACATGAGATGTCCCATCCAATCTTGCCGTATTTATACATCAGGGAAGCGTACATAATTCTCTTGTTTGTGCTCCTTTCTTCTCTTGCAGAATTCTTGTTGATGATGAGTTGCTGTCAGCTGCAGGGAAGTTCCCAGTTCTGTCCTGAATCATTCCTTTGCAAACACCTCTTCTGTGCTTGCATTGATGGATACACAGGTGGTGGTAGCAGAGCATCGCCAGCATGCTTGGCTGACTCCTGGATCCGCCTGTGCTGACAAATCTGCCTCCTTAGTTTCCTGTTTCAGTTCCTGACCACCTACTCCTCATTTTGTGGTGTCTGGGCGTAGCTGTCCAAGTGTACGTGCTCTCTGGATGCACGATGTTGTGCTGACACAAATGCCTCCAGGCTTTGCTGCATCTCCCCAGATCAGCCATCTCTTCTGTGTTCTCATGGAGAGGAAACCAGGGCCCAGCCCTCTCCCTCTCTGTTGGCTACTTGCTGAGAAGCTGTGTTTAAATAGAAAGGCTTGTATCTCCTTGAAAATTCCCTCTCCAGCCCTTGTTTAGGATTTTCCTTACAGCAGCTCACAGGGTGGCTGCAGTGGATTTGGGCCCCAAGGGACATTCCTCCACTAGATTCCCCCACCACTGGTGTGGGGACACCCACAGAAGAGATGCTGACCCTTAATTATCGCATCTGCAAAGACACCTGTCCTTCAGCCTCTGCCTCTGTGGTGACAACGCATCTTCCCATTATTTTCATAGAAACATGACACACCTGTGTGGTGTTGGCAGTAATTTAGCAATTTGTAGATTACTGATGGGCTAAAGTGGGAAACAGTTTAGGCAAACAGCAGAAACTCTGAAAAATGTACTCAATTCTTTGATTTAGAACTGCTGAACATCTTTTAAACCTCAGTTTTATATCTGTTGACAACAAATACAGCACATGCCAAAAATGCAGCTGGATTAAAAGCTGCAAAATAACAAGTCCAACACACTTGACAATCTCAATCCTTCCCCTTTGGCAACAGCACAGAAAAATGAGTAAGATTGTGTAATCCTACCTGCACCTGATCAAGAATTTTTCAGTGACTCTGGTGTTGTATTAAGGAAAAATACGGGGTTAATTTTGGAAAATATTTTTGAATAGATTTTTGAAAGAGAATTGCTATATTTTTATATTTGCTATATAAAATATAGCAATTTATAAATATATATTGCTATATTTTTATAGCAAGATTTTTAATTTCCCTTTGTCACAAGGATGCACTATTATAATTTTCTAAAAATCGTAGAGAACTATTAATATTAATATGTTGTACCTTCTCAGGATTTTTCAATTCAGTTGTACATGTAACATACCCTCTGTTATTGTCTAGTAATGTTCTACCACTATTTAAGGTATAAAGTATTTTTCAGCCAACAGCCAAACATTAAGTGATGGAGAAAGACAAGATAAAGAAAATCTACTAATTTGGCAAATGTTTTTGCATGTACTTGAAGAGGACGTCCTCCTTTGCTGCCAAGTGCTTTGGATGTGCTTTACACACAGCCACGGGAGGGCAGTGAATGACTTGGATATGCAGCTTCTTTCTAGTTTTTATCTGTTTTTTAATCGTTTAGTTTCCCTTCCACTGAGCTCCTATCTTGTCAAGAAATAAAAATTTGACGCTGATGCGAGAAAGGGGATTTGATTTTCATTTCCCTCTGCGGGTTTGGCACATTTTCCTCACATTCTTGTTAGTTCAGCTTATCATCAGTGTGTGGAGAGCGTGTGATACCATCCCTGGTGCTGCATGCAGGGCAAGAAGAGAGCGGGGGAAACGTGTTTGCACAACTCCCGTGTTTGCACAACTTTCAAGGTCATGACTTCCTTCCAAGAAAAAAATAACAGAGAGCCCACAAACAGTTTAATAGTTATCTGTGATGCTCACAAGTTGTCCAAGATATCGTCCAAATTAGTCTTTCTTCGTTGAAAGACCTGACCCACATTCCACACAAGTTTCTGCCAACAAACATAAGTTTAATAAAATCATAGATCCAGACCCTCCTGTGGACTGCTAATAGGCTGGTGTCTCTTTTTGCCTTAGCTTTTTTTGCTAAGTTAGCAAAGGGTAAAAGTTGTAGTTATAATCAGAATTAGAAATTTTTGGTAAAACCAAAGGAAAACAAATATCCTCATGATCAGTGTTAGTGACCAGAAGGTCTCTAACAACTAGAAATGTCAGGAAAAGTTCTCCAGACTGACCCTAAACGCTGATCAAAGGTATAGAAATTGGCAAATAGTCAGGATCAGAGAAGTCCAGCCTAGCAGCAAGCAGAAACAGCCACATACTGGCTGGACAAGTGCTTCTTAGAGACCGAGCACGAGTTTTACAGCTCACAGCAGAAGTGATGTTTGAAACATTTGGAAGCAAGTTATGGAGAACAAAGGCTGTTTCTGTGGCACACACGGTGAGGGGAGGAGAGGAGAGCATCCGCAGCCTGCCAAGGCGGTATGAAATATATGCCTGTGTCTCAATATGCCAGAAGCTTCTGGGCTTTATTCCCAGAACTCCCACTGGCATGTATGACCTTGTGCTAGTCACCCACGCTTGCCATGCCTCAGTTTCCCTATTGCAAATTGGGGACAAGAGTACCTCTGAGCGTCTGTCAAGGAGCCCATTTTGCAACTTTAGGATTGTAGGGAGAGGATGTCTTTTGAGTAGTATCAGCTCCTCAGCATTCTGGAGCTTTTTGACATTTACAGTAGAGTAGCCAGTCTTTGCATTGAGGCATCGCAGAGAAAGAAGGTCACAGCAGAGGCAAAACTCACATTTCTACAATCTCTGCCAGCTTCTGATGGAAAAACCACCCTTAGCAGCTGACAAGGTGGAGCTCTGTGGCTGGTGCTGAGGTAGTTTTGACCCCATGTAGCAAACTGTACAGAAACCCTGGCCAGATGCACAACAGTGGGTTATTGACCCATCCTTTCAGCTGCCAGGTTGGCTGGCCACCAGTTCCCGGTGCAAGGTTCAGCATGCCCACGCTGGCAGGAGGGGGTGTTCAGGCAGCACTGGAAAAGCAAAAGGAGCCTGACCCTCAACCGTGAAGGGCAGATGAGAAACCATGGGGTGACTGATGAAAATCTCCATTTGGCCAGCCTGATGCTTGCTGGGTCGGACTCCACATGCCCACTGTGAATGGATTGGACTCGCTGTGTAGGTACATGTGTGATTTATCTCTCAGTGGTTTTACACAGATTTACAAATCTGGCTTATTTTGCATGGAATTGCAGCCTCCCAGATCTGCCTTGGGTTGCAACGTTTCTTTCAAATTAAGGTTTGGATCCAAAATCTAATCCATTTGGATCTATACATCCAAAATTGAATGTAAAATTGAACTTCAAGACGTGGGATTTCTCTGTACTTACATTGCTTTCACAAATACACCTATATCAAACTGAGCCTTCAGGCTCATACTCAGCACTGGTGCATGAGCACAAATCCCTGCACAGCCCACTAGTAACTGATTTTGGGGGGAAGGAGGGAGATAATTTCTGCTATTAGATCCTTGTTCCTTTTTCTAATTGGTTACCTCAATAGTCAGGGGAGAAAGTTTGTTGACAGAAACATATAATAGAATGTGTTATAAACAACTTTTGCAACAGGACAGGAAGTAACACAGAATCCATACCTGCAAGAGACACTTGTGTTATCTCCCCCCAGCAGTAAATGCAGCACAGGGCCTGTTACCACTTCAACTGTTTCAAATATTGAACATTGCCTACTGTCAGCTGGTTCCCTGTGATTTATTTACCAATAAGCAGACAGTTCCTTTTAATTTTTTTAAGTATTACTTTTTTATACTTTGGATATCTGGATTGTCTCCCAGCATTTCAACAACTAGTTCTAAAAACTCATCTCCTTTGAGGTCTTGTCAGCCCACCTGGCCTCCAATTTCTCTATTTATAAAGTAGAAACAAGACTCTCTCATTCTTTCCTCCTCTGAAGAAAAGTACACTGGAAACTGAGTTTTTGGTGTCCTAAGATAGAGATGTATGAATACCAACAGTAGATATTTTTTACTTTTTTTTGTACGAAGTGTTGTCACCTTGGGAGAAATGTGTAAAGACAATGGACAAATGATGCTGTGTAGAAGGCTGGAAACTTGTCTTGGTGCATACAGGTCCCACCTGGAACATAACTACAAAGTTCCCACTGAAGGAGTACTGATGTTTCTCCTAAGAAACATGTTTTTCTGGGTGGAAAGGGAATTATTGCCTATGGCTGGAAGGCCTGTGTCAAGTGAAGGTGGAAGGAAACAAAGCCAACCCCACACCAATCCACCAGTGCCTTCAACACCAGGGCACAAAGTCCTCCTCATCATGACCTACCCCTTCATGAGAGATATTTTTTGACTCTAACTTCACCCAAGTGGTTTAGTCTTTACCAAAAATGACTCCAAATGCAGTCTAAATTAACTGGAAATACTGAAAAGTTAATCTGAGTCAACCTGGAGGAAAATTTTGGTTCTGAGAGCTATTTCTGTTGTCTGTAGAGCTGAAAGCCAAATGCTTCTTTTCCCAGGCTATGCAGTGAAGTGGGTGGTAGAAGGGGAGAGAAGAACATGAGGTTACCAAGATCAGCTAGTCTTCACTAAGAGTTTTGAGACAAGTCTTGTTTTGTTGCCGTTGTTATTTTTAAACCACCAAATAAACAAGAAATGTTAATGACATCAGTAATCCCTCATGGACATATGCCTGGTCATTAACTTCTCTTATTTTCCTAAGAAAAAGCAACAGCATTGCATTGTGTTGATGCTTTTTCAAGAAAATATCACTGGCAAATAATCCTCTCAAGGAAGAGCAAGTGGCTGGAGGCAATGCTTGGGGCTGA
This sequence comes from Phylloscopus whistleri, assembly GCA_017589585.1. Taxonomy (NCBI): domain Eukaryota; kingdom Metazoa; phylum Chordata; class Aves; order Passeriformes; family Phylloscopidae; genus Phylloscopus; species Phylloscopus whistleri. Next base: position 3,028,777 of record JADMLD010001389.1, on the reverse strand, counting down.
AAAACACAAAGTGGGCTCAAAACAAAACAATTGCTACCCTCCATGCTATTCTGCTGTTGGGCCACCCTCAGAATACTAATCCAAAGAGGTCTGGTTAGCCAGGCACCAGCTCACAAAACAAAAGGGTTTGACCACCTTTTCCGACTGAAGAAAGCTATGTTTGATCAGTGAACACTGTCATATCTTATAAAGGGTAGAAGATAAATCAGCTACCAGATAATTATAGTGTCAGAACAGTAGATCAAGTCCATCTCTGCTGCATGCCCGTGGAATTCTGATACATTTGACCAAATTTATTCAGTATTTTTACCTGCTACATCAGTCCCAGTTAAACTTCCAGTGAAGGTGGTGATAGATGTTTTCCAGTAGGCCTGAAAAGATTTTTTGAGGTGTTCTCGAACTCACTGCCTGTTTTTTCCTCACCTTCATAGCATTCCCTTTCATTCAAAATAAATACATCCTCATCTTCTAGATCTGATCCTGCTCTTTCAGATTCATCTCTTACTGTGCAGTCAGTCCTGGGCCTTCTTCATTGCATCTCTTAATTTTGGTTCAAAAGAACCAAACCTTGGTGAGATCCATGCCTGTACTGCCCAGCCTGAAAAGTTGCCTCACCTTTATATTATTTTCTTCACTTATGCCCACCAAAATTGCTCTATTTCTCTTCTCCTCAGCTGGAAAGGGGAGAGAAAAGAGAACAAAAGTGTTGTGGGATAAGGTAAGGAGAGATCCCTGAGCACTTAACATTACAGGCAAAACATACTTGACTTGAGGAAATTAATTTTAATTTATTGCCCTTTAAATCAGATTGATTTGAGACAATGAGAAACAACTTGAAATCTTAAAAACATGTCCCCACCCCTCCTTTCTCCTGGGCTCCACTTTATTCCTGAATTCTCTACCTTCTCCCATCGGAGCAGCATGGGGGGTGGGGAGTGGGGCCTGTGGTCAGTTCATCACACCTTGTCTCTGCCACTCCCTCCTCCTCATCGGGGAGGACTCCTCAGGCTCTTCCCCTGCTCCAACGGGGAGTCCCTCCCACAGGAGGCAGCCCGCCATGACTTCTCCAATGGGAGTCCCTCCCACAGTCTGCACTTCTTCACAAACTACTGGAGTGTGGGTCCCGTCCACAGGGTGCAGCCCTCCAGGAACAGGCTGCTCCACTGGGTCCCCCCACAGGGCTACAAGTCCTGCCAGCCATCCTGCTCCAGTGTGGGCTCCTCTCTCCATGGGTACACAGGTCCTGCCAGGAGCCTGCTCCAGCACAGCCTTCCCACAGGGTCACAGTCTCCTTTGGGCATCCAGCTGCTCTGATGCAGGATCCTCCACAGGCTGCAGGTGGAACTCTGCTCTCCCTGAACCTCCACGGGCTGCAGGGACACAGCTGCCTCACCATGGTCTGCAGCAGGGGCTGCAGGGGAATCTCTGCTGCAACACCTGGAGCACCTCCTCCCCCTCCTTCACTGACCTTGGTGTCTGCAGAGCTGTTTCTCCCACGTGTTCTTGCTCCTCTTCTCCAGCTGCAGTTGCTGTTGCACTGTTCCCTCCTCCAGCCCACCCCGGCATAAATCTGTCATCCCAGAGGCTCCATTCACCTTTTGCTGATGGGCTCAGCCATTGCCAACAAGGAGTCTGTGTTGGAGCTGGCTGGAATTGGCTCCAGTGGACACAGAGGAAGCTTCTGGTAGCTTCTCACAGAAGGGTCTCCTGTAGCACACGCAATACACTTATCAACTACACCCTTCTCTACTCCCCAGGAAGATGGGCATATGATACATGCACATTCTGGGAAAGTCTGTGACAAAGACTCTAGTAAGTGTAGTTTAAAAGCATTTCACATTTTTGTAATCTTTATGAGCCTGTTTGCCTTTATTTTTGCTCTAATGGAATTCAGTAATTTTTTTTTCATTTTTTCTTGTGCAGGGGAACTAAATTCTCTAGGAAGTCTGCACGTTTATATGTTCAATAAACTTTTTCTTAAACCATGGGGTTATTAGGGCTGGGTGAACTTCTAGGAGCCCAGAGCAGAGCCAGGAGGGTGTGTAGGAGATGCTCCAGTACTGGCTGCTGGAATAGACTATTGCCTAAACTATGTTGTGTGGCAAGGCAGCTGCTGGAGCATAACCTTGGTCTGTCTGATGAGGTCTGATGGCAAGAGAAGTTCAGTGTCAACAAACTGATGGGGTTGTGTTTGTTGCTGTATCTTTAGGGTAGAATCTCTTTATCTTATTTTCTGCTTTTTATCATTCCCTGTCATTATCTCTAAAGTTCATATTGCACTCAGCTGTTTTGCCTGTGCTTGGTCTATACAGAGTTTCCACCAGAGCAGGATTTGAGCTGGTCCATGCATGGCCAGTAGTAAAGCTGGTGATACAGGCCATGAGAATTATGAGCTTATTTCCCTGGTCTGATCACAGAGGGATAAACCAGTCCTTATATATTATGAGGCAATTATATGAGCTAATGATCGAGTTTTCCTACTCAAATTTTAATGGCCATGCTTTTTAATTCCAGCAAGAACAAATCTGACACAGACTCTGGCCAGGCCAATAATGATTGCCAGTTCCCGTTACACCTTTAAAAGCTGAATAATATGTGTAGCACTTGCAGTGTTTTAGAGGCACTTAACATTGCCAAAGAGCTGAACAAGCACTATTGCATTTCACACTCATTTCTGTCAAGCAGGTGTTCACAACTACCAACCCCACCAACCTTCCTGCAATGAACCTCAGGTCTGAGGAGAGACGAGAGTGAGTTTTTAGCTCACGCACACCCTTGCAATAACGCAGCTCTCTGTTTTCCACACTGGAGTGAGATTACATCCGTCTGCACCTAGTCATGTAAGTGTGCCTCTCATGGCTGCTCATGTTTCCCTTTCTTCTCTTCATTGTGGGTTTAGTGGGGTATTAGGAAAAAATTTGTACTTTTGTTTTCTTCAGGTGTCTGCAAGCAATTCTGATTCTTTGCAGTGAATGCAGGTACATGAAGTGTTAGCCTAAGTCTTCCTGTGCTTTGCAGCAGAAAGCAGAACTATATACTGGAGTCTTCCTAGCTAAAAAGGCAGGTGGCCAAGCTCATTTCTGGAGAAGCTGCTGCAATGTCAGCTGCTGCAGGCTGCTGCTGTGCTCAGCATCTCCTTGGGTCCATTGCACAGTCAACACCTGAGGTCACTGTGCACAGGAGTCACAATCTCTCCTTTGGAAAGGAAGATGGAATTAAACAAAAGGAAGACTGGGTGAAGTACATCCAAACTAATTCAGCTGTCAAGTTAGATGTTTAAATCAAATCAAGTTCCCTTACTCTCTTGGATCTCTACAGTGGAATGATATCATGGAAGCACCCTTCAGTGTCCAGTGTATAGAACAGGTATCTCTCTATCTCTAGAGAGCATTTTGTAACATCTTCAGACAGACATCTACAACAGATGGCAATGCATTACCTCTGCAGGCTTCTTTTTCTTCCTGTTCATAATTAAAAACCCACGAATCAGCAAGGTCAGGCTTTGTCATATTTTCAGCCCTGAAAATTTGGTCAGATGGCTCCTTTTGTCATTTAATAGGTTTCCATGTTTCATTCCCTCTAAGAAAATCTTGGTCTTTCCTGATTACATAATTATATAGTGTCTCCTGACACTGTCCAGGCAGGAGTTTTTCTGTCATGCAAGTGGGTCAGTGATACTATTTCATTGTTAAGAACTTTTGGGGCAGGCATAACTGCACATTTTTCTCTTGTCTGTCTGTATTTCTAATCAATTTGCATTCTGGAAGAGCCAGGCCGAGGATATGCCATTATGGATAACTTCATGCATTGACTTCATGCATGTGGTGTCTATGGTTATAAACCTTGAAAGAACCTACTGCAGAGGATTTGCCATATTTGGTCCTACTTATATCAGCAGGCCATGCTTCTCTTTCTCTCTCTTCCCCTTTCTCCCTTGGTGGGAATGTTGGATTTGTTCTGCCTAACTCTACTTTATTTAACCAGACTTAAAAGGTATTTTTGGATCTTTATTGAAGTACTAGGTCAAGGCCTAGAAAGTAGCAGCACAATCACGTGTTACTGACCCAGGGTGTAAACTTCTCCTTGTTTGGATGTAAACTTTCATGATACACAGGGAGAGAAATCAACTCCTCTGTTTCCTGCAAAGAAATAATGAAGGAGGGTGGACACATCAACTCAGGCCTAGAACAGAACTCAGGTACGAAGTACTGGGGTGAAAACTAAAACCAGTAGGAAAAATGTTCAATGACCTGAGAGAAGAGATTGTGCCAAAATCTCTTGGTGTTGACTAACAGGTTTTGGAAAGAGGATTTATAAAAGAAAATAAATTAATTGATAGATTGTGATTAGAAAGTGCTGATTTCTGTTCATAGTGAATACAGGGGAGCTTAAATTATTCTGTTAATAGAGTTCATTGGAAGAAGTAGTTTAAACTGGTCGTAAATATTTTTGGGATCTCAGTTCAGCATAACTGAGGAAAGAATTGGGATAGCCAGTGGAAGTGGCTGATCAATATAAGGAGCTGTAGGGGAAAGAATTGAAAGGTGGGCTGTGCATGGAATGAGCTGAAGATGGAACACATTCCAGTCATACCTGACATGTCATGAAGATGCAAATCATAAAATATGAGAAGATGAAAATCATACAATATGACATCACCCAGAATTCTGGTCCGAGTTCTGCTTTCTTTGTCTCAAAAAAGAAGCGTGAAGGAGAAGCTGCCATCTCAGTAGCAGAGGTGGTTGTTAAAATAGAAGGTGCTTCCATCTGAGTTATGGTTGAAATGACTAAGACTGCTTAGCTTGGAAAGAAAATAAGGAAGTGGGAACATATTGGCAGAATATATAACACTGAAAATGAAAAAAGTAAATAGATTGCATATTCTTTCTGGTAATGCCAGATGAAATGAATATCTAAACTAGAAAGCACTACTACTACTTAGAAACAACAAAAAAAGCTTTTTTAACATGATACAAAATAAACTGTGAAGTCATGGTGGCTTGATATGATAGAGCTCCAAGTGGTTAGCAGGATTAAAAGCGAATTAGATATTTACTATTAGGGCAATTGCAGATAATGAAGAAGTCTACAGCTATAATAGATGCAATGAAAATGCAAGAGGGATATAAACCTTTTTGCCTCAGTGAATATAGAAACCAGTCAAGAGACAGAGTTTAAGCAGACACTTCCTCCACGTAGAGTCCCACATTCCAAGACCAGGTTTCTCCTTAATTATCCATATGAAGATTTTTACATCTTTCTTCAAGCCATCTGTCACTGGACACTATCAAACTTTGGTTGACTGTTCTATTTTTATGGTGGAGATTAGGGAAAACCTGATCAAAACTTGTGAATGTGGCAACTACACTGCATTCAGGACCAAAATAGATACAACGGTTGCAGAAAATGTAGATTTCTTGTAAACCTGGTTGGAAATGAATTTATTTAGGGGAGGGAAAGGAAGAGTTTGGTGACTGGTATAGCCAAGAAAATCTAAAAGATTAGAGAAAAAGGAAAGAAGACATGATGTTGGAAAAAGACAATGGAAGAGAACTCATTTTTTGGGTACAGTGTGGGCTGGAAGAGGTGTAAAACTGGGATGGTGGAAAAAAGGCTTTGTACACGTGCCTGTAAATAAAAATTACTCCAAGAGATAGCAGACTATCATCAACTTAAACTACTCCTAATTGTAGAATACAGGCTAATTGTTCTGTACAAAGAAGCAACTTCTGTTCTGCTCTATCCTATTCTCTCTATTCTATCACAATAACACTAACTTCAGCTTGACTATACTAAGTGCCTTCTAACTTACATTGAATAATGTTTACTTAATTTTTTGGTCTTAAATTTTGTACTTTTTCCATGGCAAAGAGCTGCGGAGGCATTTGTTGTAGGGTCTTTCAGATTTTTTAAAAGGTACCTTGCTGATAGTGTTCAAGATGACAAGGATGGTGAAAGTGTGTTCTGCATATGGATCAGGTGGAATTAGCAATGGTTCACCACTCCTGTGAGAGTTCATTTGGCTGCCACAGACTGGCCCATGAGAATATTTCTGGAGAGATGAACTTTATCTAATAATAAAAAGTCCACTGACCTGCTCTCATGTCACAATTCTTATAGCATGAATAATTGCACCCTCCTGTATAATTGGCAACATTAAGAATGCTAAGTGAAATAATTAGGAAAGACTCAGATTTCACGAGCGCACCGTGCTCCTACTCTGAGGATTTCATTCGTACTGAGGAGTTCATTCGTACCTCTGCCCCTCTATTGGATAGTCACTGCTCGGCAGGCTTCTGCTGGGAGACGTGGGCAAGCATCTGCCTCAGCAGCTCCTGCCAGCCTGGCTCTGGCAGGGTGTCAGCAGGGCCCCAGGATAACGCATGGCATCTCCAGCATATCTGCCCTTCGGCGTTCCAGCAACTGCCTGGTGAGGTGCGAGCCCATGGCACGGAGTTTTGCACCAGGTGCCTCTGGTGCCTGGAACTGGGGTTTTCCGGGGCTGGAGGCAGCAGTGTGCTCCCAGGCACCGTGGAACAAATCATTCAGTGATGGTGAGGCCCCTGTTTCACAAATTAATGAAGATTGATCCCTCCCAGATCTCTTAAAAAAAAAAAAAAAGACAGTATCGCATTTGTGGGAGAGCAGCCATTCAAAGCTGACTGAGCGTAAGGACATGGCTCTGTGGTGGGTCACGTAGATGGGAGTGTGCCATCTTCGCTGGGTCAGTCTGAAACCAAAGGAGAAAAATCCCTGACCATCTGGCAGGATGCAGCTGGCACCCAGGGTAGTTAAAGATGTTTTTGCTGGTTGCAGGGCAAGGCAGAGCTTGCCACAGAGTGCTGCATGAAGTTCCCAGACAACCCCAGGGAAAAACTCCAGCAATGTGTTCCAGCTTTGACTGGGACTGATCTGTCCAGATAACGTGTTTGACAACCATCCACTGCCTTAAAAAGAAAAGAGAAACAAGCCAGAGGAGAAGGAAATCCACATAAAGACAGGAAATATGAGCTGCTGAGATTTAACTTGGAATTCGGTGAGTCTGAAAGGTACTATGATAATTATTATGTCACATGTTGGGGAGGAAATCTGGCATACTGAGTCATATGATGGATGCAGTTGTGTGCACAGATCACAAAAGAGCTGTGTCCCAAAATATGCCATATCACAGACTGGGGGAGCAGGATCCTGTAGGAGATGCACTCCTGGTGCCCTGTGCCCATACCACACCTCCCCAGCCCCCATGTGTGACTGGGAGTGAAGGGCATCACACAGACTGGGGACTGGGAGAGGCAGTGGTCCAGCCTCTGAGCCTTGTGGCAAAGTGGAGTAAGGAGACATCAGCTGCACGGGTCTCATGGGAAACACCTGAAACTTCCTCTGCTAGAAAAAATCATGTGAGAAAATCTTGAAATTAGTACTGTCAAAGTTTAATCTAGGAAGACAGATGGGGGGCAAAAGGAAGAGCTGAGTAATTCTTAAGAAACCAGTAGTCAAACCACCCTCTTGTGAACACAGAAGATAAAGAATTGGTAAGGCTTCTGAAGAACAGATGGTCTTCTCAAGATGCTGCCTTGCCACAGGTTTGTGATCTTTGCTGCTTGACAGCTGACCTCTGATTATCTGACACCATTTGGGAGAGGCCAGGGGAATAAGTGACAGCAGACAGTTGTCCTCAGGTCCAGTTCTGGTGTATCTTTTCTCTCTTATTGTCCCTGTGACTTACCTTTTTTGTGGGTGTCCAAAACATGTGCACAATTTGCACATCTGCCATACACCCCTTCCCTGATTCACTCTATAACCCCCACAGCCCTAGTCCTCAGCACAGCCCCCATGTCATACCAGAGCTTTCAGCCCCAACTCATTCAGCCTTAAATGCTGATGTGCACCACTGGTTCTGCTAGTGCCTCACTGTGTGCCAGCATTAGCCTGGGACTTGCTTTCACAGGCTGTGGGAAAGAGGTGTGAGGACAGAATGGACAGAGAAAGCAGACAAACAAATGTGTCAGAACAGGTCTGAAACAGGGACTAATATTGTGGCTTTGTGCAGACTGCTAAGCTCTTCAGAGCATCTACTGGGAAAATGCTGACAGCCAGGTCCCAGCACCTGTCTGTTATGCCAACTATTCCTGCAAGCCAGTCTAAATACAGATGTCTTTTCCCCTTATGTTCATTAGTTTTCATACGTCAACATAAACAATAATAAAGATTAAGGGGGAATTTTTTTTCTAGTCAGAAAAAATATATGGGGAAGGGAAATTAATATAAAGAAGGGTTCCAAGGCATGAGGCAACAGGCTGCCTGCTGGGAATGGAGGAAATAACACCACTATAGATGAAGATTTATAGGGAGATTTCCAAATGTGCTCAGCTGAAGCTGTTTCAGAAAGAGGACGGGTCCAGTCTCTTAAGCTAGGTTTTAAACTGGATTCTGCCTGTCTTAACACTCTTTTATTTTGGAAATTATAACAGTTGTGTTTATCTGCACTTCTCAAACTCCATGTAATCTGAGGAGTTTGTAGTATCATGTAGTTTGGCTGACTCAGACACTAGGAACAGCTTATGCAATGAGCTTATGTACAGAGATATTTAACATTTTTTGTCACATTCTTTCCAAAATGTCACATGAAAAATAATTTCTGCATTATTGTTTATACCAGCAGTAGTTGAGGCAAAATTGTTATGCTCTACATCTTTTTTGATTTTGCCATTTTTACATGGAATAGAGACCAGAATGTTGGGAACCATGTAATACGAAATGATGACTTTGCATGTGTTTAGACCAGTTGTTTGCTTTTCACACAGTGGTAATATAGACTAATTGCCATTTCCAGCAGTAGTAGACAATTCTGATTAACACACAATGAGCTCATAATCAATTAATTTTGATTATGCTTTACTAATGATGAACTAATGTGCAACTCGTCAATAAAAATTAAAGGTGTGCTGGACATTCAAAACATCATAAATTTGCAAATATTTGGAGCGTATGGCTGGGGCTACCTTGCCTTACAATCTAATGGAAATACATAACATTTTTGCATAGTCTGTTCTGGCAGTACAAAGAAAATCACAGTTTCACTGTGCCTGGGGCTGTCAGGTAGGCTGGAAGAGTGGAGATCAATGGTGCACAAAGGACTCATAAATGAGGATTGCAGAATGAAGAAACTGGTGTTTGGTGGCTAGGACTGGCTGAAAACTTTCTTTCCAGTCTGTTTTCTTCAAATGGGAAATTGGTAATCCAACAGAAGTAATTTTACTTGAAACTGTTGCTTGCAAAACAAAAACTCTAAACTGCTGCTCTTTGGCAGACAATTGAAGAAAAAAAGGTTTCTAGACTCTCAGCAAAATTTCAAACTCCTGAAATAAGGGCTCCCACTGTCTAGTCAGCTCCCCATGGGCCTGTCCCTCCTGCCTCCTGAAATAGCTCCACAGTAGGTCAAGCAGGACACTTTAGGAAAGGTCATGTTTTGCAGATGCCCTCTTTCATCTAGATGTAAGATGCAAAGCCTGACAAGTTGTGCTTCCCTATCACTTTTTTTGCCATGTCACTTTTATGCCTGGGTCAAATGCTGCCTGCTTAAGTTATTAGCATTGTAAACTCTTATTATGTTCAGCATGCACTTCATATGTCATTGGCCTCCAGCTGTTGGTGCTAGCGTGGGAGAGGATGACTTGACCTGAGGTGGAGAGGAGGGGCGTTCCGGGAGACCCTTGGAGTGAGGCAGCCTGGGAAGCTGTCCAAGGGCATGCATGTCTAAGGAGCAGCTGTGAAAGGTAGGAGTTGCACAGAAAGCCATGCCCTATCACTCAGATTAGCAATTTCCTTATTGTTTCACACGTTTCTGTGGTGTCAGCCAGGCCCACAGCTGGTGTGGCAGTGCAAGAGAGCCATTAATGGTTAACTGCTGTGTGACACCGGCCCTTCCAGCCACGACGGCGTGGTGCACAAAGAGCTAACAGCCAGCCCAACCAGGGCACCTCACATTCAGAACTCAAGGGAAGGGACACATTTCACTGCTGCCAAGCTGGTACTGAGGGCAGGCCATTGCTCTAAAAGGAAAAGAGTTTGGCCACCTCAGTGGTTGCAGAACAGCCAAGAGTTTTTAGTGTGGAAGAGATGTTCCTTTCACTCAGCAGGAAATCACTGCAGAGTATGGAAGAGGAAATCTTGAAGGATAAAAGCTACATGGAAAGACCATGAAAATGGAGTTCCAATGACTACCTTAACAAACAGAATACAAATGCATCCCAGAAGGCAGGAGGAGAGGAGAGAGGGAGGGGGTGAGCTGCAGAAGAGATAGGAGATGTTAAAGAGCTTTGGTCAAGGCGTGGTGACAAATCTCTTTGTAAGAGAGGAGAAAAGGGGCAGGGGAGGGGAAGCAGCTAGGACAATAGTAGGGCGATACAAGGCCCTTTCACTCCTAGTTTCTCCTGAGCGGTGAGCTGGAGAAGTTGTTCTTTTCTGTTGTCAGTAGCACTGTTGCAGTTTTCAAGAGCAGAAAGACTGCTGGAGCTCTTCCTGGCATGGATCCCTTTGCAGGAGAGGATGGCCCTTGGTGTGGAGATCAGATGGGTGGTGAGATACTTCAAGGGATTTTCGGGAGCACAGCCCACAGCCCATAGGAAATGGAAGAGGGAAGCATTTCCACTAGTAGGACACTGGCTTTACAGCTATGGGACTTGTGGCAGTCAGGAAAAAAGACAGGTCTGGTGTTCTTCCTAATGCTACCTCAGGCCCACTGGTGACATGCTAGGCATGCTTTAGCACTAGTTTCATGTCTCTTTCAGTTTGGCAGACTGTATGTTTAGGAGTATTTTTATAGCTTTGGTAGTAACAGCATAGCCATGATGTAACCAAGGGGCAGAAAGTGACTCTTACTGGGAAACTTTAAGATCATTTCTTTCCAAAGCAGAAGAACAGAAATTCAGTGAATGTATGCTGCGTGTCAAACAAATTTGGATACAAGGCTTGCACCTGAAAGAATCAATAGCACTTCTTCCACACATATATGTGTATATGTATGTATTTATGACTCACACATTGATGCACATGCAATTTCTTGTTAGGGTTATTTTTTCTAGTGAAAAAACCTAACTATGCTATCAGCATCCTATGAACGAGATCTGTTAAAACCAAAGATGGATGAAGATCAGAAATGCCCAAAGGCCCAAATGACCTCGGGATACAATTTGCCACCTGCAATCCACCTTGGACTTTGCTGTTTGGGGAAGAGGTTGTTTCCAGTCTCCAGAAGGGTCTGAAGAAGGACTGGAATGCTCCCAGACCCTGGGGAGGGTGGGGCAGGGCAGTATCTGGGTTTGTGGCCCCCTTTCAGTGCTAATTGTGTGAACGCAGAGTTTTGAACCCAACTGAGCACCACTGTGTTTCAAGTTACACAATACAGCAGAATGGGATGCTATTGAAAAGGCTACAGATAAAATCAAATGCGAGGGAAGGATGAGAACACGTCCTTTCTTCTAGCCATGACTATTTTGTTGTGTCTGTTATCTAACCCTGTAATTAGGGCGGCATTCGGAAAATGCGAACAAAGTTGGTATTCTTTTCATAACCCCCAAATCTTTGCATTGCTGCATGAAACTTTTGGCTTCAGCTTTTCCCTGTTCATTAACCATGCCAAAATTTTTAATCTAACACCACTGTTAAAGAGTGGCAGGCTTCCAGGGAAATATATCAGCCAGGCTTATTAATTTCATGCCAAGTGCTGGAGGCGTGAATGTAGAGAACGCTGTTTGAGTTTGGATAATAGGAATCAGGCAGCTTAAAGGCAGGGGATAAAGATCAGGAGCCCCGTGTCTCAAGAGGAGGAGCAGGTGCAGGCTGCAAGCAAGGCCTTTAGGCCCAAAGGGGCAGCCAATGCTTAAAACAATCTGCAGTGCCTTACCCCCCCTCCCCCCTTTTTTTTTTAATTTGGCATGTGCCTCTCACAGCTTAACAGACCGCTGCTCCACAAAGAGTGGTAAACAGAGAAAGGGAAATTAAAAAGGGAAGTCCCATGATAGACAAAAACAAATTAGGGCAAACAAATTACACAGAGTCAACAAATAAACAAGGGAACATCTGTGAATATATTTCTTGGATTTTCTGATTCTGAAAGCAACCTGAGAAACAGTGGAGGGATGTATAAAATTTAATTGGGGAACCAAGCCTCCCCTCCTCTCCCCAGCGCTGTCTTCCCTGGGAAGGCTGAGTTGCAGCTGGGGATACCTGTGCTCTCACTGGCAAGGCACGTATTGGTTCCCCCCCGACCCCATCCCAGTCCCTGCCCTGCTCCTGTCCTGCTGCTTCCACCAGTGCCAGCCCTGCTGGCTGCCCTGGGAGCACCAGCAGGAGCCAGGGCAGCCTCTGCTGGTGCTGGGACGGGATGAGGCTGCAGCCACATCAGTACATGAGTGGTTTCCCTTTCCCTGGTGCATTTCCCAGACACTTAGGCTGGGTCTGCAACACTCTGGGGAGTCAATATTTGGTTCTCCAGCTCTTTGATATACCACTTGTTATATCCAGATAAAAATTTATGGATATATGAGTACATCTAAATAGAAACATAAATTTAATTATATATTTCGTACATACATATGTGCTTTTATATGCAGATGTATAGAGTGATTACTGGATATGGAGATACAGACACAGATCCTAAACATTGTAGGGTTTCTCTTCTGGGAGGTTTTGCTGGAATGCCTCAGGATCTGAGGACATATAATTATAAACCTGAACTTGAGTAGAAATTCTCTGACAACCTCTTCATAAATCAATCTGGATCATCAAATACCAGTCCTCAAACAGCTGTATTTGCCTTTTGTGCAAACACTGTCAGAAAAAGACATTTACTTACCATTGGTTGTGGGCATGTATGGAAAAGAAAACAAAAGAAACTTTAATTTAGCAAAAAAGTGTTCTAGCTTCTAGAAATTTATGATTTTTTTTCCTTTTGGAAAGTTCACATAAAAGGTCTGAAATCAGAGAAATCTATGTAAGGAGCACTGATCTCAGAGTTGACTCAAGAGCACAAACCAAATATTTCTTTTATCTCTGGATCTTCACATGGCTCTAAATAATTTTCTCTCCCTCAATTATATTTAGTACACTAAAAGATGCTTTCAAAAGAAATTGCTACGTGGATAAGCACTCAGAAGAGATACATCAAGACTGTCCAAGTTTTCTATGCAGCCTTTAATTCACCCCCTGCATAAGAAATTTTAATCATAGCATTGCACAATATTTTTCCCACAGAGTTGTGGCCTTGCTCTACATGGAAGGGGAAATACTTATTTAAGAGGCAACTATTCAACCCCTTGATTTTGAATTATTCTGTGTGTGGTCTCTGCCTACTATTCAAACTTGGCTTGGCAGGCAGAAGTTGTTAGTTTTCATGAAGTTTTTCTGTATTGCTCAACACCATGGTTTTGAGGGGCTTCAGAAACCTTGCTTTGTTTTCATGGCTCTCCAATGAAGATGGTGATGGTGACAGTGCTATTTTTGTCTTACAGATGAGAAGTGGAGGCAAGGAGGAGCTTCAGGTAAACTTTTTTCAGGTTTGAAATGACTTTTGATCAGTTTGAAATGTGTGGGACCTGGGCTTTATTGTCCCCAGACATTTGTATTTCTATTTAAGCATATATCTATAAAACACAGTTGCTCTTGACACATCTTTTCTTGTGAATCTCTCTTCATGACTTTGATATTTTCTAATCTGCCCAGCTATACAGCTCATTTTCCTATTTTGTTACACATAGCCAAATATTTCTTTAGCCCTTGGGGTATTGCACAGCAACATCACAGAAACATAAGAGGAAACAGTTTGATCTTGCTATAGACCCTGGTTGCAACACTGAAGAAAACCTCCATGTCGTCCTGTGTAGAATCATGTCCTACATATGTGAAGTTTCTCCAAAAGCAGTAGTCATTTCAGGTGAGTAAGCCATAGCAGCAGCCTTGGGCAGTGACAGCTGGGTGGACATTTCCCAGTCACCACTTTCTCTTTTGATGTAAAGATGATCAATTAAAGTGGTCAGTTAAAGCTGGCTAACAAGAATTAATCTCAGTGAAAAAGACCTTTCCTATTTCTGATGATTTTAGAATCACAAAATCATACAATCTCTGGGGTTGGATATGACCTTTAAGATCATTGAATCCAACAGTTACCCCAGCACTGTAAAATCCACCACTAAACCATCCCCAGCTGCCACATCCACAGTTTTTAAAATACCTCCAGGGATGGTGATTCCACCACTTCCCTGGATTCTCCTTCTGACCCTTCTTGTAGATGAGCTTCACATTTGCCAACCTCTAGTCAACAGGGACCTCCCTGGTTAGTCAGGACTGCTGGTAAATGATGGAAAGTTGCTTGGTGAGCACTTACACCACCTCCCTAAGCAGCCTAGGGTGGATCTCATTCAGCCCCATAGATTTGGGTGGGCTGTATCTGCAGTTATACCAATTGATCAGCAGTCCTTTGGACATTTGAAAGTACCCAAAATTGTTGTGATTAAATCAATGAAAAGTAAATAAATTCCAGACAACCCAAAAGCTGAAGCAGAAAGCACAGTGCATGGGTAAAATTCCTGCTTTACAGACTGATGCTGGAACTTTCCCCATAGATTTGGACGCTTAGCTGCTCAACTTTCAAGAGTAATTTTTAAATGCAAAATCTGGGAGAGAAGTTAGAATTCAGCTTGCTCTGAGTAAAACGCATTTATCTGAAAGGAAAATCACATTTTTGAAATGCACTTTCTGCCTCACAGCCTTCATGTGGCTCAGTATGCAGATCAAACCGAGTAGGTGCTGGATAAACATGATCAGTAAAGGTTCATATCAGACTGATGCACACCAGGCTTGTGGCTTCCAGTGTTATCCAGGCTGGTTATACCATGCAGAGAGAGGAAAGTAAATGAGTCAATGAACACTGTTCCTCTCTTTCTCCGTGATCAGGCTGGCTTGGTCAGGTGCTGTAACAGAAATGCTGAAAAAGTTGAAGAAACTTTTCTTTTCTAAGAGTTGCTATTTAAGGGAGCTGGAGGAGGAGGAGAAGTTACCAGAGAGTCTGGGCATGCCAGTATACTTCAGGCACTGAAATTTCTGCACAGTCCTGAACAAAACAATGAAGAGTTTCATTAGGAAAAAAAAAAAAAAAAAAAAAAAAAAAGAAAAAAAAGAAGTTATCCAGAGGCTTTCAACTGAAAGTTTTTAAATGGAGAGGATTGCTTGCCTAGGCTCCCTTTATTTCTGTCATTCTTTCATCTGATTGCAGATAAACATAGCCCAGAAGCTGAATGAGTTTTTCTGGTTTGTCTATCTGAGTCCAAGTGAAGGACAGGAATCCAGTGTGAATTTGTTTTTGAGGAATTTTGTACCTTGTGCAAATGGTGTCTGTCACCTTGGAATTAGCACAAAATTCTGCTCCATCTCATAGGGGCGTGGTGAGATGTTTAATCTCACGTAGGAAGCGTGAGTTGGGCAATCCTTTGGTTTGTAGAGCATATATCTGATTTCTGTGAAGAAGACTCTTCATCAAACAGGGAAGACACATTTTGCAATTTCCATTTGGTCTCATTTACTGGGGGCAACTCTACTGGCTACTTTTATCTCCTTAATTAGTTACAAAAATTTCCTCTTCAAAATAGGTCTTGTCTCATTCATCCTTAAATTTGTGGTCTACTGGTAATGGTTTTCTTTACCTAGACTTCATCAGTGTAGAACATAAATTCTCTCTCCATCTGCTATAGAAAATACATTTCCCCTACAAGGGCTGCTACAACTCTAATTTAGAGAACCACCACTGTATCACTTGATAAGGAAGAATCCTGTGTTTAATACCTGGTTCCTGGTTTTAACTTTGTTTGCAGCTCGAGACTGTGTATGTACCTTTAAAACTCAGATCTGTGTCCTGCTTATTTTCTTCTGAGTTCACCTGAGGCATCTTTGCAAACTGGTTTAAGACATGAATGATTAAGGATGAGGTACTGTGTCTCTTTTAAAACTACAGGAGGTTACTAGAGTCTGTAAGTACTTAACACACACATTCACCTCATTTCAGGAGATGTGAAACAGTTGTACTTTTTTTGCTTCTAAATACAAGGGTTTAATTGCACTCTCCACATTTAGATCTTGTTACTTAGATTCTAAGACTGAAAATTTGACCATAGCCAGCTAATCTGAAACTTCAAATGTTGAAATTTAAATGCTTTAGCATTATCTGCATGGCACTGGTTTCAGTATCTTTGCCTTCTCTACACCCCCAAAAGTATTTTAACATATTTTGTGAATATTTCTTCTCTCTTAACTTCTGGGCAATTTCAGGAACTTCAAAAGCTAAATAACACCTGTTACAAGCGAGTTCCATATATCCCTAGGGATGATATTAACTTGAGTTGCCTATGGTTTTACAAGTCTGTCAAGCACTGTGGTGCCAGTTACAGTGGAGGGAGGTGGAAGTGTTATCTGCTCAAAGGCCTCCAGTGGTATTAAGGGAGATGGCAAAAAGTCACGAGTCTTTGTCTCTGGATATCTATGAAAACTCTGCTGCTCACATACAGCAATGTTCTGGGAGACAGAAAAGTCTCTTCACACACCAGGCAGCTCCAAAATTTGCCTCTCCAGTGCACAGCTGTGGAATGAATGCCATCTGCACCAGCCTGTGTCTCCTCATGGTCATACCTCAAGCTGTGTGGCTTTACTTAGCTCTCCAGCTTTGCTCGTCTTCTCTGGGCATCAGTGGCAAGAGGCTGTGGTAGGGAGAGCACAGAGATCTTGGACCTTTGGGAAGGAGGTAAATCCCATTGCAGGAGAGGACTCAGGCTTGGGATGGAGCTGGATGGCTGTCAGAATGCAGTGGAGAGTTTCATGTTGTAGCTAGTGACTTGTGGAGAGCAGCGTGTTGGTTTGCTTGGTGCAGGAACAGCTGTAGTGCTGCATGGAGTTGTGATGCTTTTTGAGAGGGCTGCACACTGAGAAAGAGAGATTTCATGGCAGGTCATGGCTTGCTCTGCCTCTTTCTTTTCTGCTGTTGCAAGACATTTGGATGGCTATTTGCAAAAATTCTTGCTGGAAATTTATCATGCCATCCAGTCAGCAGGATTTGATAAGAGTGTAAGTGCCACATGTGTGTATCTATATGTATATGTAGGTAGATAGGCATGTCTATGAGCTCCTGGGTGCAGGCAATGATTCCAAATGGACTTGCCACCTCAGTTATTTGATCCATGGAGGCTCACAAGCTCCTTAGGTTGCTGTGCAGGCAAAGTTTTCTCACACTTCCTTAACTCTCCACCAGCAAGGCAACTCAGGGAATAAGGAGTTACTCTCAGTGAAGGAAGGGATTGGATTGGAGCACTACTTCAAAGGTTGATTCCCAGGGTGGGTCATGAAGGAAGGCAAGTATTTGGTGTTCTCTGTATGACTTGGTGCAATTGTAATCCCCACTTCCTCTGTCTTGAGTCTTATTCTCAGCAACACGCTCACAGGATTCTCTGTAAATGAGTGTTATTGATAAATGCCATGAAAATAAATTTGAGCATTTGCTTTGTATTTAAATAACTCTTCTTGAAAGAGATTTTTCTTTCTTTCACAACAGCAGTGCCTGTTTACAGGACTGTAGTACCAACCTGAAATGCAGGAGGTCTGGTGATAATTAGATATTAGGAAGAAATTTTTTGCAATGAGGGAGGTAAGACACTGGCACAGATTGCCTAGAGAAGTTGTGGAAGTGTTCAAGGATGGAACACTTGTGTTGGATGGAACTCTGAGCAGCATGGTCTACTGGAAGGTGTCCCTGCCCATGACAGAGGAGTTGGAACTAGATGATCTCTAAAGTCCCTCCCAACCCAAACCATTCTGTGATTCTATGAAGATTCCATGGTATCTGTCTCTCTGCACTGCTACAGATAACCCAGCTTCTTGCCAGTTCACAATTTAACACAGTTGAAACAGAACACTGGGTATTTTAGACACCTTGAAAACATCAGCCCACAGGCTGAGGCTAGAATTTCTCTATCAAACACGACTGCTTTTCAATTAAACAACAGGACAACTCTCTGCAATATCTGCAAAGAGTAAAAATCTACTCCTTAAAAAAAAAAAAAAAATAGGTGCCTTTTATGAGCTTCTTTCAGAAAGACTAGAAAGTACCTTGATTCTTCATTAAAGAAGAAAAAATTGTATAAGAAAGTGTCCCTGGTTTCAGTCCACCTGAATCCTAAGTTTTTAAAAAATAACTGTGACAAAAGATTATTCTTAGATTAAATGGGCAGGGGAGAAGATGAAACAACATATAACATTATTAATACAACCTGAATTATTCTGGTTTGATTCATTAAGCCCCTGAATTGAATGTCAGTACACCTTTTTCTGTACTCAGTGTTAAATTCCCGTATGAAGTCTGGTCTTTTAAAGAGAGATGTCTTACCTGAAAATCAATGTACAAATCTAGACTGGCAGGCAGATGTTTTAGTGAATCAGACCCTGAGCTACGTATCAGACTTCTGTAAAACTTAAGCCAAACATGTAGATGCAGACATTTTATTTGGTTCACAGTTTCAATAGCTTAAGAAGAAGGATGAGGGCAGGGATGAATCGCGGTGTTAATGGAAGCTGATAGGTCTTGGAATGGGCTGTTGCAATGTTGATCTCAGTGTCTCATGAATGTAATGTTGTTACCCAGGCTTAGAGATTATAACTGAGAAAAAGTTTCTTTGTGCACATGAATTTGTTCTCAAACTCTTTTGATTATTTGATTACACTAAAGACTTCAATCTCACAATGTGTAATGTATTATGAGACAGGCAGATGAAGAAAATAAACAAGCAGACTTTTTCTGAGCTAATTGGAATAATTTTTTTCCTCCTTTTGCCTGTTCTCGACCCACAAAATGTGGCCTAATTGCAAAGATTTTTTGAGAAGTGATTCCTGGCTTCACGTAAGAATTCACAGACTCCAGGTAATTTCTCTCTGTCTGCAAGCTGCCTGAAACTTGAAACTCTTTTCACAATGTTTCTGATTCTGTGGGACTGCAAGGACAGAGGAACCTGCAGTGGCCAGCTTGTGTGTCCTCTCTCAGGACACAAGCCAGACTCCTCTCCAGTCTCTATGCCCAGACAGCTCCAAAATCTTCTGAAACCTATCCAGCCCTGAAATGAAAGCTTTGAGAGATTCATAAAACTTCACCCTGTGATTCTTTTAGATATTAATGAAGCTCCTTTTAAAAAATATGTTTATGCTTTTTCTCTAGCTTTGGCTTTGAACACCTGGATGTCTTTTCCTGCTGAACCTAAAAGCCATGCAGCATGAGAAACCATGGCACCTCTTGAAGCTGCCTGCTTGCAGCATCAATAATTTCTTAATTTTTTTTAAAATAATATGCAGTATTATTTATATAATATATATTTATAGAACACGTATTCTATAAACTATATTATTTACATAACAAATAAATCTATAAAAAACAAGATTCTGGAATCTTTTACTGTGAGGTAATTTTTCTGAATGTTTACTACAACTTGAGCTTTTTCCAGTGTTTCCATCTTTCACTTGCTCAGAGCCTTGGAATTCCTGACCACCAGCTCCCTGACTTTGCAGCTTCACAAGGCAGTGCTTCCAGGGCAGTGGAAAACCCCAAGGCATGTGAATGTCTGAAAACCACTGATCTAACTATGATTGTTTTTCTTTCAGGAGCAGCTATACAACACACTAATGAAAGAGAGAGACAAAAATCAGGCTGCATTATGTACCTCATGCACCACATATGTGTTCCAGCTGTTGAGGTGAGAAGGGACAGTCTGCCAAACTATCCAGACCTGCTTTGCAGCAGACATCATTTGAAAGCTCCAGCTTAACTGAGAAGAGGGCTAAATAAAAAGGGAGGAGGAACATGTAGAGGTATTTCTTGTCTCTCACTAAGTTAGCATGATGACAGATAGTTTCTTGAGATGCATCACTACTTGAGAGTTTAATACCTGAAGTGGAATCCTGCCATATTTGAGGAAGCTTTGTTTTGCATTATATTATATTACCCATTCCTGCAAAGTTTATGCAACGTGAGTGCTGTTAAATTATCAAAGTTGTCCTTTTGAGAATTTTCCCCTTCTGTTTCTTCTGTTCTTGTTGCTTCAAGGATTGTTACAGTCAAGAAAAATAAAGCCTGGATCTCTTTTCATTACAGGACAGTTTGTAAATTCCAACCAGGCATTTCTCAATTTGCATTTGTCATCCTTCAAGCTAATTTTCACTCCTGCAAAACAACTCAAAATATTGTTTGAAGCCCTTCATTGAACTTTTCTTAACATGACTAACACAACTTTCCTGTAGTGTTTCATTTCACTCTGACTGGTGTTTATTATCATCACAGAAGGCAAAAAAGAGGGGAAACTGTTTCTATGCACAAAAATAGAATGAAACTCTTTAAATAGTATGATTTGGAAATGTTTTCTACCCTCCAAAATTTTATGTTATTAAAAAAAAAAAAAAAAGTGAGCTAAACAAACAAATCACAAGGACTGAGATGAAAGAGGGTAAATTCAAAAATTTTCCTGTCTTCCATACCTCTGCAGTGATTAAACAGAAAACCCTTTAGCAACCAAGTTACATTTTCACTTTAAAAAATCTTCAGCAAAATATAACCTTGCAGCTGTAAACATATGTCTGAATAATTATTCTGGCTTTATATCAAAAAAACCACCTCTGCCAGAGCAGACAGATTTTAATTTAGCATTCCCCCCAGAGCTCTGGAGGGCAAGGTGGATGATTGAGAGGGCAAGGTGACTTGGCTTCAAGGGCTATCTTTATTTGCATGAATGAGTAACCGTAAAGCACAGAAAATATCTTTAAGTAAATTCTGCCTGTCACTGACAGTGATCTAAATGGAATTATAGTTGCATGAAACTCTTTTGCTAATATATATATATATATTTCTGTGAAATATCTCCCCCCACCCATTTTAAAATCATGCAAAAAAAGATGTGAGAACAAAATGAGCATTATCAAAGAGCAACCAAGAAAAATGATTAAGTAGAGAGACATATCTGTTAAACAAATGGAATTTTACCACTCCTAGGCTGGATGGAAGGTGTTGCAACTGCAAGCCTCCCATTTAAACCCCAAAGAGATACTGCAGAGCCCATGACAGCCAAGTCTTCTCAGTGGACTGCTGATGTATCTCAAAGGCATGCTGGAGAGGGCCCATGCCAGATGAGCATCTAAGTTAAGTCTATTTTTAATTCTGCAATTCAAAGTTGATGAGTTTCTTTACAAAGGAATTAGAGTTGGAAATGTTCAACCTGAGTAAGAGAGAAGGTATAAAGAAGGGAGGGTGCAAAGAACTGAGGCATTTTTCAGTGGTACCCAGTGGCAGGATCATGGGCACAAAACTGAAACACAGGAGGATCCCTCTTGAGCATCAGGAAATGCTTTTTTTGTGATCTGGGTGATATGGGTACAGGTTGCCCAGAGAGCATGTGGAGTCTCCATCTTTGCAGGGATTCAAATCCCAGCTGGATGGAACCTGCTTATTGCTATTTTATTATCACCTACCCTAATAATTTTCCAGGTTTTGGGGGAGAAAATTTACAGTAGAAGATTTTTCCAGTGAGTAGATATCCAAGATGTGACCTCCTTTGATGCACAATTAATTTATGATTGGGATTTTCCTCTCTCTCTATATGCATCATTTGCTGAGAATTTACTGAATAGAGCTTAATGGTTTGGCCATTTTTACACCTGAAAGTTAGAAACAGAAGGAAGAGTTGTAAGTTTTGTTGTAATTCTGAATATTTTCTGCAGAGACAGACACATGGGAGCTAATGCCATCTACCTCAGTGCAGCTGAGGTGACATTGCTACAGGACAGCCAAGAAAAAGACACCCTGGCCTTGACTTGCTGCCTCCTCAGCCAAGTTTAGTGGCTTTCTGCAATTGTTTCTGGAGCAGGAGGAAAAGTTGGAGATGTTCTCAGAGCTCTTCCCAGCTTGGGAAGCCACTGCTTGTCAAGGGAAACACAAAAGCCAGCTAAAAGCACTACAGGCTGGCAAGAATAGAGAAACTACATGGTATTTAGAGATAGATATGATTATGATAATTATTAAAAACCATTTCCCAGAAAAAAAAATGCACAGCTTACATTTATCACCATATGGAATAATACAACCAGGGTCTAGGTGTACAAATAGTGGTAACCTTGTAGGTGTTTTGCAGTGAGATTTGTTAGCCTGGTTCACCACTTTGACTGGAATAATTTTTTTTGTGTGACATTTCCTGGCTTCTTTTTGTTTGGTCTGCTGTACTTAATAGCTTCCTAATTCCATTAGATTAATAGAAGAAAGTATTTTAAACCCAAAATAATTCATGTTCAAAGCCCCAGCATTTTCGCAATTCTGCCATGCTCCATCACGATTTGGGGTCATTTCAATGTTATTCTTCTCAGCTCTATAAAATGTCACTCACAATGGGAGGACCACTGGGGAATACTGCAAAGGACTTGTCTACATGGGGAAATCTACCTGCAGAATGATGCTGGTATAATACGACGCTGGTGTTTCATTGGCATTCACCATGCCACGACTGATACAGTGTATTTAAATGGCATGGGAACTTTGCAAAACCTCTATTTGACCATGTGATGGAAAGCAACTGCATCTTCCTTTTGTGCTCACCTCTTAAAATAAAAATGATTTTTAGAGGGTGTTTACTCAGTTAAGTGGGAGTGCAGCAAACAAAGTTCATTTAAAAAGATACATGATTCTGAAAATGTGCAACTGCTAAGAGGAAGACAAGACAAAAATGTCAGTCCAGTCTTCAACAGTGAGGAAAATCTAACAAGAAGTGAACCAAGAAGGGCAAAGGTTTTGGTATTTCTTTGTATTTCATGAAGGATTAAATGAGATGGCTAAAGCAGATAATAAGAGTAACTAATGGCTAAAGACTCTGGCTAAAATCTGAAAGAAATTTACATGAAAGTTGAGAAATTTCAAAACAGCTGGACAAGTCAGGGCTGAATAGCTTGGGAGCTGCCTGAAAGAACTGAAAAATTAGCAGGCCTATGGGAAGGGAGTGTGCAACTTCAGAAGTGTGGGTGATGGCAGCTCGGGGATCTACTGTCTCTCTTTAAAACAGGGGGAGGGATTCCAGAAATTAGACTAATTTTAACTTAATTATTTGATTATATTCATAATATTGTATTATATTTTGGATTATTTAATTCATTTGCTAGTGGATCAGCCATCTTGATAAAAACAAAAAAGTGTCCAACAGCCAGTAATTGCCTCATCCAGCCAAATATATCCAGCCAAAGTAACTGATTTTTGGGCAACAGACTCAACTCTCCTCATGGAGAAAGAAAAATTATATTCAGGATAGATCTTGATTCCTGGATGTCACGTATTACATGACAGGTTCATGAGCAAATTTAGAAAAAGAAAATGACCTGTGGGCAGGTGGGTGAATGGCTAACTAGAAAGGTGGCCAAAGAAAGCAAGCAACCCTTCACTGCTACGCTGAAAGTCTGCACTGATTGCAGAGAATTGAGAGGCTTAGAGAGATACCAAACTGAGAAACACTTCAAGTGCATTGGTGGGCAGGGCTAGAACTCAGAATTACATGAAATATTTTAGGAATTTATCTGCAAAAATGGAGTAGACTTTGATAAATGCAAGCTCCTACACTTCACAGAAGTGATTGACTGCAGAAATGCAAGGAAGGGAATAACTGTCAAGGGAGCAGTTTGGCAGCAGAGGAGCTGGAGGTTGTAATGATGAATGCACATCCAGAGCATTACATAAGAGTAATTAAAGCCACACATCCAATGTTAGTATGCAGATATTCAGATAGCACGGTGCTCAACACTGGAGACCAGTGTTAGGTACTGCATATTCTGGAAAGAGGAGGAGCCAGGGAAGGGCAGCAGGAACAAGCACAGAAAACATGACCTTTGGAGGAAAAAAATCTCATAGTTATCTTTATTTCCTCTGAAGAAGAAATAAAGGTAAGGGCATGGGTGAATTTTAATGCACCATAAGGTAAAAAATGGGAGGTCTTCAAGTCACCTGGGTTGTAGGAGAAGAGAATACAGGTGACCTCACCCCTGACAAGTAACAGCTGTGTTAATTAACCAATGCAGCCTGGCCCCTGATGAGTAACAGCTGTATCCAATAAGGATGAGTGAGATAAAAGAAGGGGTGAGCTAGTAGGGGGAGGATCATCATGGGGGAGCTACCTTCTTGAGCAGGAAGGAGAGAATCACTGCTGTGAAGTCAGTCTGGGTCTGCAGTTAGAGCCTGTTGTTGGAACCTGCAGTCACAGTCTAGCTGGGTAAGAGCCTGCGTTCAGAGTCTGCACACCAATACATGCAGTCATAGTTTAGCAGGAAATAACCAGCAGTCAGAGCCTGCGAGGGAAACCTACAGTAGGAGCTTGCTGCAGCCAGAGTCAGTGAATAGTTGGAGTCAGGATGGCTGAGCTGTGAAGAGAAATAAACCAGGACCCTTTTCATGCTGTGCTGAACAAGAAGTCTGTGTCTTGGCTCACTTCTACCCTCAAATAAGAGGGCTGCTGCAACACTGGGTGTCCTTTGGAAACCAGAGAAATCATGGAGGTGTGTATCAGATATGGGGAAGAGCAGTTTTCTGCCAGCAAGAGCAGCTGACCACTGATCCATGAGAAGAAATAAGGGGGTGGGGTTTGAGACATTCAGAGTGGTTTTCTTCCATTTGCAATATAATACATCAATGTGCTGAGGGTACTAAGCCATCACTGCCTTGCCTTGTCATGTCAAGCTTCTTCAATTTCTTCATGAAATAGGAATTATTTCAAGAACCTTTTGCAAATTTTGGGCACTTCCACTCTGAAAAATATATTCTTCAAATTTTATTTACTTTCTAAGTAAATGTTATGCTCTTTATTTAAAGCAGTATCATATAAAATAATGATTGAAATAGTGAAGTTTTAATAGAAATTTTTAGTTTTTGCTACTTATATGGAATTGAAACTTCTGCTGGATCAAACTCTCTCCTGTTTGTGCATTTTAACAAACTGCTTTGAAATGGTTTTATTAATCCCCAGAATGGCTTAATTAAGTATTACTAGGCTAACAGAAGAAAATTGAAAGTACCTGTTCTCAGTCACACGTCATGTTTATTGTACTAAACTAGCCTCTTTAATTTGTGCTTTTATGTGACATTTTAAAATGTCAATTTGCCATTAAGATAATTTAATAATTAAAATACATGTTCATAGTCTGACCATGTAGATGTGTAATGCAGTAAGGAAATATTTGCACTTAAATGAAATTCAAATAAACACAAAGTAAAAATTTTAGATTCCAAATTCTTCCATCACAATGCTGATTTTTTTTTTAAAGGAAATTTAAATTTAGTTAATTTAATTCACTGAACTGGCTATGATTTCACTTGCAGTTATTTACAGCCAAAAACACCTTTTGCTAAGCAATACCTTTTCTGACTATTTCTGCTTCTACTAGGGGTGAGTCATACATATGAACAGTTAGCCTTTGGTATCTTTTAATAACAAATACTACATTTTAATCATATCCTTTGTATTCATGCATTTATTAACTCTATATATACTGTACTTGGTAAGCATTAAATGACTGTTTACATGTATTTTGAAGCTTCCTGGAATTGCCCAAAAACCATTTTTACGTACTGACTTTTTATTTTGGTGTTCATACTGGTTAACAAGCTGACTTCAAAATTACAGACTGGGCATAATTTCATAAAGGAAAAGAGCATATGTTCTAATCAATTAGACTGCTTGCGCATTTCTTCCACCTCTGTGTGTGTATATATGTATATACATATACAAACCTGTATGTACAGGTTTGCAAATAGTCAGGAAAAGATAGCCCTTTTTAACAGTTGAAATAGCAAAAACTGAAGAAAAAGTGTTCTGCAGGGAGCAGAAGACAAACTCTAAACCATGCAGTTAAATTTTACTCAGTGAATAGTGTCCCGGTAGCTTGTCTGTGGTGGAAAGGGCTTCACAAATAAAATGCAGATGTTCAGCATTCAGTAAGAATATATTTTCTTGCAGTACCAGGTCTTGCTGCTTGGGTTTGTTGAGGAAATTAAGAGTTAAGATGACAATGGGGTCTGATAGAGGGAGAGAAGGACTCCCAGGGTGCCTGGGAAAGTGTCAGGAAAATGCCTGTCTTTTCTGCTGGCAGATTCTGTGTGTCCCCACATCACTGACTTGAATGCGAAAATAAAGCCAAATCTGTTGCACCACTTTGGTGGTTTCTAAACTGATTTACAAGAAAATACTTGCAATATTGTCAATTACTTGCAAGAAATATTAGTATATGTAATACTGATTAGTTCCACTAAGGATCTTTTCCAGGAGTCCTCACATAAGCCACCTCCCTACTGACTTGATCTGCAGGATCAAGTCCAAGGTAAGGTCTGAGTAATACTTTTTTTTGTCTGGCCTCCAGGTGAAATGTCAATGAATTTTAATCAAGTTATTACAAGTAAGAAATTAAATCTGCAGTTATGGTACTCAGAAAAAATATTTCAAAATCAAAACTGTCTGAATAACTTCAAGAGGATTGGACTCCTAAAACAGAGCAAAAACCCACCAATATCCTGCTTCTCTTGCAGTTTAGGGCTCAGCTCAAAGGCATAGCAAACAATCTTTACCAGAAGACCTCTCAGGACCTCTGATTTTCTATTTCATTTAAGCCCTGCACTGGAAACCCTCAGGACAGACATTTTGTGCTCTCTCAGTCACCAGCTCCCAGGAACAACATTATGTAGACGATGCCTTGAACTGTGTTAGCAGCACTGTGAAAACAATGTGATTCAGCTTGTTTGGGCTAGGGAGGATAGTGCAAAGTTCCTGAGCAGTAGTGTTACAGGGTGATAACTCAGTGAAATTGAAGCATTTAATCCATGAAGGATAATTAATAGCACCACTGGTTAGTGATTCTTGTTTTTCTCATTGTTCCAGGTGGATTATACTTTGAAGGGCAGCAGGCATTTAAACAATGTGGATTGACACTACACATCACTAAAATTAAACCTTAGATATGATGAACTGGGAAAAATCTCCTAATTGTTGTTGTTTATATTATTAATGCTGGTAGCTAGATCTAGGGTAACTATCCTTATCTTCAATATGAATTTTTACTTAAGCAACCACTTATATTCACACCTTACACTCTCTCTTGTATTTAGCCAATTCAAGGAAACAATATTATGCGTATCGTATATGTATGGTATGGTTTAACTTTTTTGTATAAAGGCAGTGTATAACTATTTGCAAAACTCTTTCTGAAGGTTGAAATAATGATGAATGACAATTATTTCCCAGGAGTACTTTCTTCTTTTCTTCTAGAAGTGTTTATAACATAATCCCAGATGGCTGAAATCATGCTTTCCTTACATGCAATTCTGTTTATCATGGAGGCACTTGCAGTGTTTCGGTGGTGAGAGTGGTCCAGCTGGGAGCTTACGAGGGTGATGGACAGAAAAACCCTGCAAGGTCTGGGCTTGAGGTCTGTGACTTGACATTCACTTTTTATAAGGTATCATGGTAGAACCATGGAATAAATCAGGTTGAAAGGGACCTTGGGAGGTCATTTAGTCCAGTGCCCTGACTGAAGCATGGACAGACATAAGATAGCAGAGTATCTCCAAGGAAACGTAAGAGTGAGGATCTCTGCCCCATACTTCATTGCCCATGACCTCAGATTATTATCAGCAGCCTGACAGAGGGGTTTGGCAAGTAGCTGATTTGCCACTGAGATCTCCAGGCTCATTATAAATATTAAGTGGGTGCTGAGTATCCACTGTAACTTTTCAATTGCTGGTACCACAATTCAGACTGGGGGACATTTTACAGATGATAAAAGGCTCCTTTAAACCACAAAAATTCCCTGTACATTACACCCCTTACACTTTCTTTTTCTTTGAAATGTCTCCAGGCATCTAACACGCAAACATGGAGTCCCAGCGCTTTGCCTTGCTTCTTGCTCATCATCTGTGTTGTGCCCACATTGGAGAAACTGAAAAGCCTTTTTTAGCCCTGCTTTTTATTTAATTTATATGTGTATGGACCCTTTGGGGTCTTCTCCAGAGGTGGATGTTAGTATCTAGGACTGTGGAGGCAAGATAGTTTGTGATTTCTACCAGGTGTTTCTTTGTACATACAAAGACCACACAGTCCCTTCTGCAATATCATTGCTGTGAGAGCTTCTGTAGGGGCAGAAGAGCTTCTTGTCTTCAGTGGTTCAGAGTAATTTTTGAGGCCCAGGTAGAGCCTGCTCTCTGCTCCCGTATGTATTACCTGAACTACACTTTTCACCTATCTTAAAATGCACCTTGCTGACTTGCAATCAACCTTCCAGGCAGTTCCCATCTACCTGTAACAATAAGCTGCTCTCCTTGTTTACCACTCTACCAATCTTAGTGCCATTGGTGAGTTGTACAAGATTTTATTTTATCATCTGTACTGCAGATAAAAATTGAAATGTGCTCCTGCCTGTAAGCCCTCTCTCCTAGCAGTGGCCATCCTTCATAATCCTCCACAAACACTGGAGTTTAGGCCCTGTTATTAAGGCCTGATACCTGCTCTGCTTGTCATAGGTTCTTTCTAAAGGAGTTCAAAGCACAGCTTTAAAGTAAAGGCAAAACAAAGCTCTTTAGATTTTGAAACACAAAAATCAAGTAGCCCAAAGTGACAAAAACAAATATTTTTTTAAGCAGCAGGAATGGAAATGTCTCTCTGTTGTATTCACCTGTGCTCAGTGTTCTGCTTGTGTCTTTTTATGTGTGGTAGTACCCCTAAAGCTTTACAGTAAATTCCTTTTAATGATGGCTTAAAATGTTAAAATATTATCTAATGTTTTATGAGAAACACCCAGACCAGAATACAAGTCTTGGAAGGTTAAAAAAAAAAAAAAAGAAAAAAAGAAAAAGAGCTTTAAAGTTTAGGTTTTCAGATTGCATTTGAATGATTTCTCTTAGAGATGTGCATCTTGGCTTTAAGGTTTTGAAACTATGGCATCTAGCTTCAAGGTACTCTTGATGTTTGCTTACATCACTATGTAAGCTATTTCTTCTTGTCTTCCTGTAACACTGAGGAGAGATGAATACACAGTATTTTTATTTCCACAAGTGTGTCTCTGCGTGGTGGGTTTGCTGCTCGTGGCAGAAGGATGCCCTGTAATATTTCATCCTCCCTCTGGATGGATGTGCATGTCTCCCCGTGGAGGCAGAGTACACTCCCCAGGCTCTCCTTGCTGGTGGGACTGGAATGATCTGGATTTCAGCTGGGCATCAGCTGCAGTACAAGTGAGACAGTGCTGCAGAGAGACAGAGATTTGCTGAAAATCAAACTGCAGATATTACAGAGGGTATCTGCAGGATCCCCGTGCCTACAGCTTGCACTGCCTCTGCAGCCCCCTCCCCACAGCCATGGGTGCAACATCTCAGGGTAGGAGCCAGGCTCAGGGAAAGCACACATCCTTGTGGCCTCTGGGCACTCCCAGTCTCCATGTGCTCCTCCTCGCAGCCAGCTCAGGGGAGGAGGCAGAGCTGGCTGTTACCCTAGATGTGGAGAAATGGCTGGCACGACTTGGTACTGTGCTGCTCTCTCAAGGGTCTGGTGTGTCCTCATGTGCCACAGGGGTTTGTCCCAAATCCTGGCCCACTGGCAAGGTCAGAAGGCCCCACAAGCCAAAGGAGTCCTGGCTTGTAGGCACACTGTTGTTTCCTGTCCCAAGTTAGCACTGCAGTATTATTTAAACTCAGTGCTTTCTGGAAATGTAGCTTTTGCTAATGATTATTTTGCTAGGAGAAGAGTTCCCTTTAGTCCTTTACCTTTTATGGTGCTGCATTTTTCTGATAATTCCTATCCCTTTTGGAGCACACCAGCTCCTGAGGGTGGACCAAATCTCCTCCTAAGCAGCATATTTGCCTGGCACTTCTAACTGCCCCATGCACGCCTTGTGCTTGGTGCCTGCACCCAAGCACAAAGCTCAGCCAAAGCCACGTGCTGCTTGCCCCCTGATTAGCCAAAAAACTGTGAGTGGTGACTTTGGCTGAGCAGGATCTATTGAAAGGAAGACCAAAGCCTAGCAAATCCCAACAGCTTTCCTCTTATCCCTGCTTGTCAGCAGATGGATGGATGCAAGTGCGTTGTGTGTGCTGCAAAGGAGGTGAACCCTGCAGCTCTGCCCTGTGCAGGGGTGTGTGTGCAGCTGTCCTGCAAACCCAACTTGTACTGCAATAGTGCAGAGCCAATGCTATTTATGGGGTTCCAGTGATGAGCATTTGGCCTAAGATGTAAATTCAATAAGTGGGGAGGGGGGAAATACACACATACATACATATATATATATTTGTACATATAGATGTGGTGGTGGTTTTTTTGCTTCCACTCTTGCTTATCTCAAGACAGTTAAAAAAAAATAAAATTCCCAAGTTTCTATTGGACTTTGGATGAAGCAGAGACAGCATATTTTCCCTGTCTCTCCTGAAGCATCACACCCCACTTTGGGAACTTCATTTATATGCACATCATATTCAATCTGACTGACTCCTACTGTACCTTTGAACAGATCCAATCAGATACCCATATGCATGTAAATGAGGTTCCCAGAGCTGCGCTCTCTGTGCCGAGGAAGAGGAGTTAAAGAGCAGCTCTTCTTGAAACTTGTTACGGTGACAATCTCATCCTGCAAAACACAATAAAACCTTCCCCATCCCCCCAGCCCTGTTCCCCAGCCCTTCGCTTTTCTCTCTGCCACACACGTCAGGAGAATGCCCTGTAACTCACTTTTCCAGGCTGAGGTAATTTATTTAAACATGGATTATTTGAAAAAAAAAAAAAATGGGAAGGGATACAGGGTTTGATTTTAATCCCTGCTAACACAGAGGAAAGAATGCTCGTGTCACAACTCAGTGAGTGTAAAAATTAAAAAAGGCTGAGACTATTGTTTGAAAACAGGCAAAATAATTAAAATTATTATGGAATAATCACATATCACACAACAACCTCCCACTCTTCTGAGCAACAATCCAAAACAGCTTCTCCAAAGCAGGCCCAGGGGCAGAGGTTCTGTATATCATTCAAAGACCATCTGTCATTCAATTCCTGTAGCCCCTTTCCACTATTCTAAGGACAGGCTGAAATTTAGTCCTGGCATTTCTTTTTCCATTTGCTAACAAACAGCAGTGATGGCAGATAAATATGGCAAACAATAGGTGTTTGTAATGAACTGGAAAGGGATATGGATTTTTGGAACCGGCACCAAGAAGTTCCCGGTCCCGCGTGATGCTCTGGGGACCCCCAAAGCCTGGTTCTGCCATGTGGCTGCACAGACAGACATCTGCAGGCTGTGTTAGGCTTTCAAGAATTCAGCCAACCTGCTAAGGGGCTGATTTAAATAAGATCAAATTTAAGAAAAAAAAAAAAAAAAGGAAAGACTGAAAGCTAATTCCATTCCAGGGTAGGATAAAGAGGGACACAAAAGGATCATGGATATACAGCACAAGCAGTGCAGAAAGCCCCCTGTTCTAACAATAATCTCTATTTTTTTTTTATTCTCTGCTTTTCTTAACTCATTCAGCATTTCCCATTGATTCACATAAGGGAAAAGCAGCAATGGATTCTGCTTTTATGCTGTTCTTTGGGAAGTCACGCGTGTTAAATGCTATTTAAGCCAATGCTCATTTTATATTTATTTATTGTTTGGAGACTGAAAATGAAGTGTGATTGTGCAGAGTCAAAGTCGAATGACAGAATTACGGCTGCACACCCCTTGAATCGATACCATTTCTTCTCACAAATTAACTCTCTGGGAAGTGCTCAGTTGCTGGCATCAGTGATGCAAGGACACTGCTGGAGAGGAAGGAGGATGTGGGAGCATGATGCCTTACCTCTGTTCTGCCTTTGAGGAGCCACCTGGGCAACAGGAATGCCTTCATCATGTGCAACAAATGAGATGGAGGTGCAAATCATGAAAAGGGTGCAGCTGGGCTGTTGAAGTTTTGGGTGTTGGGAGGACACCCTTCAACACCCAACCCAGCAGCAAGGAGCCTTTGTTTTCCTGGTTGCTTTCCTGGTTTGTGAGGAAGCAATGCAAAGGGCTGAATGGCCCTTGTTTGGGACACAGACCAAGACTGAGTTGGGCCATAGCCCAGAGTGGTTCTGGACTCATCTGGATGTAGCTGGCAACCCATTCCTCCCTAGAGGGAATTACCAGGAAATCTGTAACAGATGACATAGAGACTGGGATATGAGGGCTTGATGCTTGGCTGTGACATCCTGCCCTGTCTGGAAAGGAAAGGGCATTTCCTGTATGGCACAAACTGCCATAGGCCACAGCTGGGCTTCCCAGGGCATGGGCAGGGCTGAGCTGCTCTGGGTGGATGGGAGAGGGGAGGCTGGTCTGCACACCCTTGTCCACCACAGGCATGGGGGCCAGGGAAAGGGGAGGCCAGCCTGAGTGCCTGTGCTCTGCAGCACTGCAGGAAGGAAAGGCCAGGTGAGGATCTGGCCACTTGCAGCCTCCATCTGTTGCCCTTTCCACCAGTGCCTGGGGCTGGTCCAGCTGTTACCATCACCCACTAAACCCTTCCATGGGCACTCAGCCACCTGCACTGGCTCTGCCTTTACCCCAGACAGAAGTCGAGGGCCAGCTCCAGTGGCCTGCCCTAGCTGGGTGGACCAAAACAGCTTGAAAACAGAGGAGTTTTTACATTTGTCACCTTTTAGCAATAATTTTCTTGCACACATAAATAAGCCAAGCTTTCTCCTGCATACTGGGAAGGGAGAGCATGACTCCTTTGATGCTGCCTCTGTTTTTAGATGCTAGGAAGTCTTGGGTACTGTGGGAAACAATAGAGGGAGACCATGTATTTACACAGATACCATCTGGGTCTAGTATAAAACTGGACTAGTTTTCAATTTTAATGCAGATTCTAAGCAAGCCTTCTAATAGCTCTCTTTTGGTATCTCTAACTATAAAGTATGGATAATTCTTAACAACAGGTGTGCTATCAGGCTTAATTAATTAATGTAATGTAATTAATGAGAACTTGAAAGCAAGGTGACATGAAATGCAAACTAGCGCTATAGCAATCAGTCACTTTTTCCAAGTTGATTGTCTTTGCTACCACTAAAATGCTCCTCTGGAAGAGCTTGTAGCTGCTTGTTTCAAAGTGGAAAATGATAAGCAGCATGTGTGAAACAATGTGATCTTAATATTGCACTTTGTGAAGAACTGATGACTTTGTTAGATGGTTTGCAGATGCCTGAGAGAGGACCCTGACCTCCAGAGCTTTCTATACTGCTTTTTCATAGCTTTTGCCCATGACAAGAAAAAGAAAAGACTCAATGTTTTTCAGAGCTGGGATGAGGGATACACAGCTGCACTGGAAAATAGTATTTTTAAGCTGATTTTTACTGAATACTTCACTTTCTATAGATGCCTTAGACATGAACTCTCTTTTATACAAGTTAGACAGTCAGATCCTCAGAGAAATTCTTTCTCCAAAGAATTAAGAAAATGAAATGAATTTGATCAGGGGACATGCAGATTGGATTTTAGGATAGTGTTGTTCATCAAGAGGGTCATCAGTCACTGGAACAGCCTCCCCAGGAAAGTGGTCATGGCATCAAGCCTGTCAGAGTTCAAGGAGCATCTGGATGACATTCTTAGTGGTATGATTTAGTTTTAGGTAGCCTAGTGCCCTTCCAACTTGAGATATTCTATGACTCTACAATAAGACTTTATAGTTCTGTCAGGAGGAGCTGAATGCTGGGAAAAAGCTGGTGACATCGTACAAAAAGATCATGTTAGACATTTGGATTAGAAATCATGATTGGAGCTGTGAAATTTGTTGAAGCCAAGACTGTGGGGCTCCAGATGAGCTAGGATCAATGTGTAGCAACGTGGAACAATATGCCAGTGGCTCCATCAGATCCACTTTCAACTGCTCCCCATGTGGCATCGTCATTTCACCGAATTGTCTGGGTATGGCTGTGGCTTCTCAGCAAATGGAAGAAAGGCTGTACACCAAGAAAGGACAGGACCAATCTGTCTGTATGTCTATTTGTCAGTCAGTCCTTAGACCTGCTGGGTTTCATGGGGAAAACCCTGTAGATACCTGATGGTAGACAGCCACATGTTTGGGTACAGGTCATGTTATAAGTAAACTGATAAAACACCTTGCTTTTCCTAAGCTTTTGCATTACTTCAAGAGAACAACGAGTTATTGCTGCTTACCTATGCTAAATGAGCAAGAGATGAAACTTCCTCGACAGTCCCCTGGGCCATCTCTGTACCTCATGATCATTTTCAAAGGGTATAATTTACATGAGATTTTTTTTCCTGCCTTGTGAGCCATAAATTTATAGGGAGCCCCTCTGAAAGACTTACTGCTTTTGTGAGGCCTCAGATGAAGTCAATCAAGCCAACCAGTATAAAATCCAAACTCCAATTAATTCCATCCCTGAGGACCATGTTGTTTGCTGTCGAATTGCAAGGTCTGTGGGGCATGGGCTATCTCATTCCTGGATGGAGAGGGCCTGTGTTGGACAAGGGGCATTTTTCAGTCCACAGCTTGAGTCGCTGCATGTGCTCTCTGAGGAGGAGGAGATCATTCACAGCAGTGTGAGTGTGCCATACAGGCCCTTAGAAAATGATAAATAAATAGCTGAGGGGTTAGTTTCCTTTTTTTCCTCACTTGCTACCCTCTCTGCTTGCTACATTCAATTATTTTTGGAAGCTGCATAATAAGCAAAATTGTACATTTCTGTGTTCCCAGACCAGATTAGAGAGGATTAAGCATCAAGGGGTGGCAGCTGGTCAGTTTATTGCATGTTTTTAATGTGGAAATGTTTCTAAATGAAAAAAATGAAAGGTGGGAGGTGGTAGCAAACTCAGACTCTTGCATCTGCTTTCCAGAAAGCCAGGATATCCATGGGGAGGGGATGAAGGGCATGGATGATAGGGCAACTTCGTGGAGCTGGTGTGGTAAGAGGCCAGGCTGAGGCATTCACAACAGATCTAAAATTGGGATAGTTTTAGTCAGGGTCCACACGGAGCCCTGGTGAACACCAGGGCTGTCAAAATGTTGGTGCTGAGTCTTGTGCTTGCACACAGCAATGTGGTGGTGGCAGTGGCATCACAGACCCTCAGTGCCAGGACAGGATGCTCAGCCTCTGAGCTCACCCGCTCCCTGACCTCTCGTTGGAGGCCGGCCACACGAGTGTCAATTAGTGCTAATTGTGAGGGGTTTTGTTTGTCATGTGGCCACCTGTCCTCCAGGAGCCAGGCTGAGACCCCTGGCAGCCTGTAATGAGCAGCTGTCAGCCTCCAGCCACGCTCACGCTCGCATGCCCAGGGCTGCATCCAAACATACCTCAAGGTGAAGGCGTACGGACCTCGTTCCTGGGAAATATCTGTGTCATCCCCACCATGTCTTAGGTGTAACCTATATTTTAAGGGAATAGAAAAGTGTCTTGGATTTCTTTTTTTTTTTTTTTTTTGGCTAATTAAATTACACCCACCTCTGTAATTCCAAGATGTGCATTAAAGAGTGTAATTAAATGAAAGCTCAAGTCACTAATTAGAACAAATCTTGAAGGGATACATTCTCCCAGTGATACTCGTGTAACCTCTATATGTGAATGATATGTGTCTTGGCATTGCAAAATATGTGGTTACCCTTATGCAAGACTTTTCTGTAACAACAAAGAAATAATACAGAAGAAAATTTCAGAGGTCAATCTGATTTCACCGCTGTGCTCTTTGCTGAAAGGTGTTGTTCTAAAGTGTATCTTCTGAAACACCCCAGCAGGAACACAGCCATTGATGTGGATTGAGGGTTAATGTCAGTGTGGGAAACCTTGACATAAAATCCTGCAATGTGCTGAGGAGGATCTAGTGCTGCAGCCCTGGGTATGGTAATTCCCGGCACTTCTTCTTCCTCCTGTCTTTCCTGTGAGGCTCTACTGCCTTTATATCTCCTCCTGGTTCTGCAAATATCCTTTAAATGATTTCAAGAACCAGTCCTATAACCAAAATGTCTGTGTGTGTGTACATATAAGCAAGGCTCCCCGATGCCCAGTGTAAGGCTCCTGTTTCAAAGAAGAGGTGCAGCTCAGGGGCTGGCAATAACACACAAAGATTTTCCACTATTACTAATTGTGAGGGCATCCAAAAGTCCTGCACAGTCGTTTTTAAGTCCTGCTTCCCAGCCATACATGTGGGGACACCAGTCTTTTTGCTCTTCTTTCAAGTTGCTCTGGGGCACTGAGGAGCTGAATGGATATGAAAGTAGAGGCAGTAGCTGGTCTGCAGTTTCCTCATGAAATTTTAGGGCATGTCTGGGTAACACTGTTCCAGAAATGAGAAGGAAATATTTGGCAGTCAGATGAGGTAGAAATATCTGTGGATACGTGTGGACCAGACACTGACCTGATGGTCCTAGACACTGGGAATCGATCACCTTGGCAGAGGAGGCGATGACACATTGTGAAACTCTGCTTACAGACAGGGAGTATGGGCTGCATTTGTTATGCAGGGTAGCTGTCTCTCTGGGACCATCTTCAGAAGGAAAAAAAGAGCATCTCTCTGCCTTTGCTTTTTCTCCAACAGCATGCCAAGAATAGCTCTGCAGGGACTGAGCAGAGGAAAGCTTTTGATTGATGGTGCCTTACACATTTAAGAGTGATTTCATACAGGAGCCTGATTTACTTGCGCACCAGTTCTAGAGAAGGCCCCAGAGCAAAGCCCTGGACTCAGACACCCCAAGCTTTTAGGAAATTCAGAAGGGGATCTGAATTTTCATGTATAAATTGCCTTGTACCAATTCTTCCTTTAACTGTGAATCTACTCTCTCCTTCTGTTCCTTGCTCCCTAAGGCCCCTTCCTAATAAACCATCTCCAGAGTAATTCAGGATGCTGAAGCCATTGATCACCCTGTAAATCTCACAAGGCTGAGCACAGCTCCAGCCCTGTGTGGCTCACTCTGCTCGGACCGAGGCCATGCCCTCTGGCTGGCACAGAATGCCCTGGACAGAGAAGCAAGCTTTGTCCACGGATGGTATCTCTTACCTGCCTTTACTGTAAAATGCCAGGTGATTCCAAATGACACAAACTTTAGAGACACTTTGTAACATGCAAACACACAATTCTACACACATGTAGAATTGTGTGTTTATGTATGTAATGAAGACAGCTGCTTCATTTACAGATATATTTTATATCCAATTGTTGAAATTAATGCTCTTATACTGAATGTTTAGTGTAATGAGCTGCCTGAAATACTTTTTTTTTTGTCCAGCATGGGCATGGAACCAAGTATTTAAATGAGTATGGAAAATGATATCTAAAAAGAAGAGTGATTATAAAAAGGGTTAAAGTGGGCAGAATTTGCAGTCTCATTTATCACAGTTGCTATCTTTGCACAGCATAATAAATGCAAGCCTTAATCCTATTAATAGTAACACTTGTGCAGTAATGTGTATTGCTGGGTGCCAGTGCTTTTACAAAATACTCCCCCCATGAATGCAAGGAGGCTGGATTGCCAAACCTTTATCTATGAAAGCTGTAGGGCTGGTGAAATATCTTATCTACTCACTGTATATTTTCTGTCCTTTTGCTGTGGTGGATTATTCACTTTCCTTGCCAAACTTGTAGTAACATCAATCCCCCACTGCCTTCTTTGTCCCAGCAACCTGCATTTTCCAGTGTTGGTTGGCATCTGCAACTCTAAAGTATGGAGGCAGACACCATCCTTTTAAGTATACCTAGCTTTTTAGAAGCAAAAGCTACTGGGAATTTAAAAAAAAGAACAGTTTTATATCAGTTTTTCATATGAAATGTATTGAACTAAGTGACCTGTTTTTCTCCAAAGCTGTTGAGCTTCCGTATTTGAAGCTGGTGGAAAGTATGGTAGCTCAGAGACCTCAGATAAGCAGCCAAAACAAAATGTGGTCTATAATTTTTCTAGTCTTATTATGGAGAT
The DNA here is from genome assembly GCA_017589585.1 of Phylloscopus whistleri. Classification (NCBI taxonomy): domain Eukaryota; kingdom Metazoa; phylum Chordata; class Aves; order Passeriformes; family Phylloscopidae; genus Phylloscopus; species Phylloscopus whistleri. Next base: position 2,990,775 of record JADMLD010001389.1, on the reverse strand, counting down.
GCTAACTTTTCCCCCCAGTTCAAATCTCTCTGAGCTAAAGCAAAGCCTGATGAAAGAAACTGTGTTTTATTCAGCTTAGATGAGAATTTGGAAGGCCGGCAGAAAAGACACCTTCAGTAAGATGCAAGACAATCAAAGCCTGGGTAAATATTTCATTCTTCAGAGGTTACTAACAGATGACTGCTGAAAAAGAAATATAGAAAGGAAAATATTTCTAGAAATCCAAAACCCTTGTCTACAGTATTGCATCAACAATATGGCCTGACTCAAGTTGCTGGAGGGTCCAGACATGGACTGGGATATTGTGGCTCCAGAGACTACAAAAGCACTGAAGAAGAGAGTTTCTGTCTACAACATATAGAAAAAAGACCAGGAGACACACAGGTACAGACAGACACAGGACCAGCAATACTGGTCATCAAGAAAAACAGAGATGCCAGGAAAGGGGAAGGAAATCAGGTTTTGTGATGCTGCATTTGAAGTGCAGATAGAAGAATGAATACAAGCTCCTGGATGCCTAACCATACAGAGCTCCTTTTCATCTCTTGCACCAGCATCCTCAGAAAACAAGTGGATCTGGGCAGGATTGAGATTAGAGGTAATTTTCTATCAATGTCACTTGTAAGGACACCTAAGGATAGTGCTGCGAAGGAGCAAGGAGATAGCTATGGGCAAAGACTGGCAAATTTGGCAAGTGGGAGGAGGATGCAGGAGGAGGAAGAGGAGCAGAGTCAGGAGGTGCTGATTATAGTCATGAGAGTAGGGCACATACTGTCTGCAAGTCTTGGGAGGAAAGACACAGAGATTTATCACTTGCGTGCATCAAAGGAACTGCATAGATCAAAGAGGATGAGAATAAAGAAGGAATCTTGTAAATATATGTGTTGCAAAAATACTTCAGGTAAGGGGGCGAGCAAGGCTTTATTGCACTCCTCTACACAGTGAAGTGCTCCTTTTCCAAATCCATGTGCTTTCATATGACTCACACATCCTTTAGGTTCTCTTTCATCAGCAAAATCTTGCACAGACAGATAGTTTTTGAAACAAGATGGGTCCATGACCATACTGTGCAGATGTCACTGAAATCAGTGAGAAAGCATTTGTCCAAAGGGAGGCTGGGGCTTTCAGCTCCAAAGTACTGAGGTCCTGATCGGGCTTCTTTGTTTGAAAGCTGAGCTCGAATAGCTCCATTTGTTCTTCTCTTTTTTCTTCTTTTCCTTCTTTGGCTTCATGTACTGCTTTTAAAACTAAACTGTGGAAAATTTTTAAACATTTGATATGGCATCAAGGAAAGAATAGCTCTGCTGATGGAAGAGAAACAGTGAGAAAAAAAGAATGTTTTTTATTCTTCTTCTGGACTGAGAATATAATAAAAGCCTGGACCTGGTGTGATGCACAGTTATTCAGCATGTTTTCTGCTGTGAGATGACAAGTGGGGGGTAGGGGGTGAGGATGGAGTTTCAGCTAATTCCATGAAACTATGCTGATTATCTGAGGTGTCAGATGTATATGTGTCAAGGAGCATTTGAGTCTTTGCTTCTTGTCAGATCATTTTTTAAATCAGGGTGCCTGGGGCCCTTCTCATAAGCAAAAACAGGATATAAGCCTTCCCCCCCGAAGATGATTATCAGTTTTAGAAGTACATTTGTATACTTTCAGAAATCTGCTTGAAATGTAACCAGGGAACTCATTTGGGGAAGGAAACAAATGTCAGCCCAAACTCAAGGCTGAACTGCTATGCAAGCTTTATAAATTCTGCCTTTGAAAGAAAAGACAGTGGGTCAACTTCTGTGGCCAGGGAAGCTGGTACAAACTGGATTCACTGCTTACATTTACTGTACACAAAAGGTAGGAGATATACATGCTGCCTAGGAAAGGCACAAGTTGAAGTGGAAAGTGATCTACTGGAGTGAATAATTCCTTATTATGGGGATTCTGTGATTTTAGTAGATTATGCCTCCCTCTCTCTTGGCTGCTTGACTTAGAGACTCCTGTAGTTTCAGATGGCCAAACTCTGTAGGGCATAAAGTCCATGTGAGTTTAAAAGTCCAATTCTTAACTGTCCTGGTACATGCTATTGATGCCTACATTAGGCATGGTTACAAGGACATTATGACGACTTTAAGACTCCTATTGCAGATGTGCTTCTCCAAAAATGCTAGCTCAGGCAGGTCTGAGATATCTCTCCAAATGCTCAGCCCTGTGTAGAGGGTGGGAGTGTGCATCCTACCATTCAGAAATGCTCTGCACTCATTTTCCAAGGGTAAATGAAAATGCACCGGTCCAAACTCTCACAGAAGATGTTGCAGCTACTTGCTGTGGGCAGGCACTGGTAACCACCAGTGGTATCCTCAAAGAATGTTTTTCCTTTGCTTTGATTCACCTGTGAGTTTGCCTAGAGGTCACTCTTAAATGTTCTTCTTTTTCTTCTTGAAAACCTGCGTGATGAAGCAGTATTCTAGACTTTCCTCCATATGCTTGGAGCCAGCTTCTCCAAGTTACTAAAATCTACCCAGAAACAGGTATCTTTGAAACACCAGGGCTGCAGCACCTTGGTACTAATGCACTTACAGCAGGTGATATAAATAAGCCTGCTCATTGCCTGCGCATGTGCTCCTCCCCAGCTCAGCCCCCACTGGTTTGGGACAGAGCAGGGCATTGCTCTGCCACTGATAAACCAAGGTCCTGCCTTCAAACTTTGTCCCACTTGAGTGTACAGGGCACTGCTGCTGCTCCTAAAAATGGAAAGTTGCTGTTTTGTTTTTGTCCTTGCCTACGACCCTCCCTCTGGTGTTCTTTGGATGCAGTAGGACTTCTGTCACAGCCACCAGTGGTCCCCCAAGGGTCTGGCCTCAGAGGAAGTTGTGTTGGAAGGGGGAGATAAACCCGTGTGGGATTCACTGAAGGCAGACTTGTTCCCCTGCCCTCTTAGGGGCCCTAGTGCCCATGTGCTGTTTGGAAGGAGCATGAGTGTAGGGGGTCCCCTTCTGTGGTCTGGGTTTTGCCATGCTGCAGAGGTTTGTAGTGGCAGCTCCCTTTTCTCTCACGTGTCTTGCATTGTCAGTGTGTCTTTGTATGGAAAACTGCCAGCTTTTCTTTTAAATGCTTTTGAGTACCAAAGACTACCCCATACCTAAAAGATTTTTGCTTGTTAGAGCAACTGCACTTTCTTACTTATATTTTCTGCTCCCTCAAGGTTTCCTATTTACAAAAAATCCATCTTTGGAATGATTCAGGATGCAGAAGCAGTTGATCCCTGTATAAATCTCATGTTTCAGAGTACATGCAGTAAACATGTATGACTCTAAAGCTGCATTGTCTTGGTGCATGAAATTATTTTTTATTAAAGAATCAGAGTTTAGAAAACATCAGGTCTTTTCATTTTGGAAATGGCTGAAAAGACCAAAACTATTTGTTAAAATGTGACATTTTCTGAATTTAGAGTTAATTCTGCTTGATATGCTTATAGCCTGGGAGATGGACACCTTTTGTATCCTGTCAAAACAGGCACTAAACCATCAAGGGAATTTTGACTTTGTCCACAGCAGTACAAGCCTGCACGCTGCTCCACGAGGGTGGAACCAGGCCAGGATGAAAGGGCACACTGCAAGGGCTGGCAGTGACCAGCCTGTCCCGAGGTGGTGGAGCCAGAAAGAACAAGAGGAGTGGGATGGATCTGGCAGTTGCAGCACCCATCTCCTCTCACAGTCACCAAAATACATTGCATGCTTTTCTTTGTCACATGGCTTTCTTTGTCACAAGGGTCCGTTGCTGCCTGCCTGGCCTTTTCCCTGGTGGGGGGACCCAAAGCACGGGACAGTCTTCTTCCCTCCTTCATGCATCTCTTACCTGGCAAGTATTTGAACCATTAAGTCAGATATTTTATGGAAATGAAGAGAGTACTAAAATTGCTGTCTATTTTTACAATGATTATTGAAAGGGCACCTAGGCTACTTTTGCATCTGTGATCCAGAGGTAATAATCCCTTATCATTTCAGGTGGACACATAAAAATAATCTTATTGGTCAAAAAAACAAAACCCAAACCATGCAATATGGAAAAAAACGTGGAAATCTTTCATGTGGCCACATACCCTTTAGCACTGTTTTCTTGAATTTAACGCTGCCAGGGTCATTCATAGAAGAGCCTTTGTGTCACATCTCCATTGAATAATAAGCTTTGACATATCTCAGCAATCTTTTTCTTGGAGGAGTGGAAGTAAATCTCTGCCCAGAAAAGGGAAAATACAGTGATCAGAGGTGGCAAAACACAGCATGGATGACATACCTCTTGTGCATGCCCTAAGTACCATTTAAACAGTGTAAAATAACCCATGCTAGTTCATTTGGCAGAAGGACAAACACGATCTTGGCCACTCACAAATACTATCTGAAAATAGCTTACACTGATGATGATGAGAGTGAATATGACTGTTTTAAAGGTGGCATTTACCTTTAGTTAATAAATGGAAGGTAGTTGTCACTTGGGACTTCTCCAATGAATTCTTTAAATACAAAATATGTATTTATTATAACATGCAATTTTAAGTTGGTGTTGATCACTTAATGTCCATCAAGTTTTAAAAAAATGTAGATTTCTTCTTCAGATCCAAATGTTTGTGCTATACTAATACAGATGTCTCAGCTTTTCTTCTTCAGATCCAAATGTTTGTGCTATACTAATACAGATGTCTCAGCTTTTATTAATTAAAAAAGAAACGTAAAATGCTTAGAGAAAGGGTTTTCAGATATTGCATCTTTCAGGAAAAATGGGAAGTATTTTAAAGTCTCAAGAGAGTTCATTTATTCTGACAGCAGCATTTTAATTTTGGATAACGCCTTATCTGTGCTGGCTACTGTTACAACAAATAACGAAAATACTTTTCTGGAGGGGAAGATGAAGTAAATGCACATAACGTGAGTGCACGAGGTAGGAACATTGCAACAGCTCCCAGATGAAATCCCACCACTCTGAAGTGGGTGCAAAACTCTCTGTGAGAGCACTGGGACTCAGATTTCCCTTGATGCTTTCTTTTCACATGCAGGAAAAGCCTGCCTGGCAGCAGCATTGCAAGGCAATGTGCTGACACAGTGAATCATGGCATGAATTTATTTTGACACTCCTTCTGATACTGTAGTGTATTTATAATTTAAATTATAAACTACGGGGAACAAGTATTGTGTCTTTTAAAAGCAGCATTCAAAATGCTAATGTGTTCAATAAAGAACAGGCACACTCACAGAAATAAATGTCTCCTTGTTCCATATATGCTTTGTCAGGTTACGGATACATTAGCAATACAATTTTTTATTTTTTCACAATGAATTGCTTGTTATAAAGCAATAAAAACACCACTGAGGACCCACTTCACTCTAGCATCTGGGACCTACATGTGTACTGGACAGTGGATCTTCTGATTTCTTTTTTTGGTTCAGTCCCTGCCCACCAGCCCTTTTCTGTCTATCTGGTCAACATCAGTGAATGTGTCCCAGCTTAATTATCTCCCAGGCACGATTAATCTACTGCAACTTAGAGGTGGGAAAAATCTCACCAGCAGTAAGGCAGTTTTAAACCTCAGGCATCCAGATCTATTAAGCCACATAGACCATAAAATTCAATCTCCAGAAAATTCTTGGTGATCCAATAGATAGACAAATTTGGAAAGCTTCCTGGAGACCCAAAGGGTTGGGGTTTTTTGGTTGGGGTTTTTGTTTGTTTGTTTGTTTGTTTTATTTTTTTCTTTTCCTTGCAAATTACAACTTCTCTATATGCCCAGGGAATTGAGAGAGGTATGGAATCAAAAAATGTTCGTATGGCAATGTGATGGTTTGAGACAAGTGATGCTGCTAACCATAATGAAACTTCAGTGTTACATTTATACCTATAGAAATTGGTGTGTGTGTGTGCATCTGTGGGAGGTGAGGGGGAGAGAGAGGGGAACGCAGAAATACAATTAATTTCAGTAACCTCCACAGGTATCTCCCCAGCTGACAAATATATTCCCAGACAACAAGGAATGTGCTGCAGATTAGAGTGATATATAATTTCCTTTGCCTTTGCCAACGCCCCCAGCCCCACGCACCAGCACGTAGCTCCTCACCTTCCACAGAGCTCAGAGTCAGGCTCTGCTGTCTCCCCTCAGTACACACAGTCTCAAAGACGCTCATTTTCCCCACCACTCCAGCTGTAATTCTTGCTTTCTGCTTCCCTTGCATGATCACCTACTATGCTCTCTTTTCCTACCAGCTTCCTTCTCTTCTGTCCCTCTCACAGCCATTGATCCACATCTAATTTCTCTCACACCGCCCTGTGTCTCTGCTTACATTAGCCAACATTGCCATTCCTCCTCAGTGATGCAGAAGAAGTGATGTCCCTGTCCATCAGGTAACCTCGAGCAGCTTTTTCTCCCACTTGTCCAAAGCATTCCTTGTTGTGACAGCTCACTTCTGCTGCCTTCATCTACTCATTTTGCACTATCCTGCCTGGACAGTGGATAAACATGTGGAGTGACCTCCTTGCTCAGCAGGGAAGCCCTCCTCTTCCCTCACCTTCCCACATGAGTATCCATGACTGTGTTATTCTCCAGGTTAAACTGTACGCCCATCTGGGCAGGCAGCCTTGCCCCCGGGGCATCCCTGGGCTACTAAGGCAGAAGTCTCTGACTACTTAGAAACATCAGCAAAAGTATTTTCCTACAGGCATCCAGACGTTGTGCTACCCTTGTAAAAACAGATGCTTACCAAACACGTGGAATTAAAGCAGCCTCACAGGAAAGAAAGCCCGGAGCCCCCCAGGCAGGGAGCCTCCCTGCTGACACCCAATTTGTGCATTAGAGGGTGATAAGCGGGAGATGCAGCGCCGAGCCACGCCGGTCTCCCGGTGGTTTTGTTGTTGTTGTCGCAACATGGTGGAGAATATCCAGACGTGCCAGTAAGTCGAGGAACAATCTCTTCATATTATGCCAGCTCGAATGCTAAACCGGCTTACAGTCACACATCTGCATGATCCTAACCTTCCCTCATTGCAAACACAGTAGGGATTTACTTGCACCACACTAGCTGCATGGGGCCAATATTTTTATCCAGCAAAATCACATATTGTTACCTCCATACGTACGGTGGAAACAGCATGAGTAATGGAACCTTTAATCCTCATTTTAAAAAATTAGATTACAGTGTTACCTTCACTTTCTCTTAGTTTTTAAATCTCTCCCAATGCCCAGCACTGAAGATGCTGCTCCCTCTCTGATCACATTCTTTGGTGGCTCCAGTCACAGCTGGCTGGAAGGGGCTGCCTATGCAGATCCAGACCACAGGAGACTGCCTGTATCACCTTCAGCCCCCTTCCCTGTGTCCCTTGAAGAATTAGTTTAATCGGAGCAGATAAAGTAAATGCCACATAATGTAAAATTAAATTAAAACCTATATGCAACAACAAAGATAGTATTAAGATGTATCCATCATGCCTCCATATCTCTGCACTTGCAGATAAACAGAGAGATTTATAAGAGATTTATAAGTTCCTGCCAGAGAGTACCAGAGGCTGGCAATATTGAATTAAGCTGCACATATTTTTCAAAAGCTTTTTGAAAGTAGTATGGTCTGCACAGTGCAGTGTTTTGTACCTCCTGCCACGCTCTGGAGTGAAACATATTGTACAGCATAACACAGTGGATCCTGCTTTAAGGTACAAAGCAAAATCATTGTGTGATCTACTCAGCTCCAATGTAACTCCAGTTACATTGTTTTAGCCAGCACAGATGTTCAGCAGTGCTGCCATGTAGTATTCTTGAGGATCTTTTAGTAAGTTCCATTTAATCATTATAAAGTAATTATTCTGCAAACTGCAGTCTGCTAGGAAGAAATAGAATCCTTGCATAACCATGGCAGCAACCATTTTTTGGTCCCCTGTAACAATGGCTAGCACTTGGCCTGAAAATTGCCATATTTATGCTGATAGGAACAGAAATTATTGCTGGAAGCTTTGAAGACTCTGTGCCAAACTGGTCTTGAATTAAATGTAAACAAAAGCCACCTGATTGAGGCACCTTCACTGATAGGAATGTTTATATCATCATGCATTAATTATTATTGTTTAAACTGCAAGATGTGGTATGAATCTGCAGCAAATACCTGAAGACACCTTTATGTTACTCACTTCACAAACACTGAATAAAATTATGGTCCTCCCCATGTGTCAAATGATCTCTTTCATTCACATGCAGCATATATATATGTGTGTGTATATATATAGTATACATGGTGTGTAGCATCACAGTGTACAGTGTCTTAGTGATTTTGCCTTTGTTGTGTTCAACTCCCAGTAGCCACAGAAGAACACTCTGGTGGGTCAAACGGCCTTGGGATAGAAGTAAGGTTCTTGTCCTGGGTATGAATTCCTGGCCTCTTCGACTCACTTCCAACACAAAATTAGTCCACAGACAAACCTTCCCTCTCCAATGCTGCATCAGGAAATCAAGTCTATCTCCAGGTCAGAATTGCCTCTCTATCTGTAAATGGCAACTCGGGCCTGTTGAATGTGCTTAGTGTCCTCCATCTCTCTGTCCATTCCCTTCAAGGAAAGTTGTATCCCTCACTGCCACTTCTCCAGAAAAGCATGCTGACTTCTAACACATTTGAATTTTTCAAACTGTGCCTTGTATTCAAAGCCTGTGCTAGCATGCCTGTTTATTCCTCATGCCTTTGCTCCTCCTAGGCATTTTTGGGTGTTTGAGTGCTTCTTGGTGTCTGCCAGAGCCTCCACAGTGGTGGCTGGCCAGGATCCCAACTTGGCAGAGACTTTACTCCTTTTTCCTCCCTTTTTACTCTTAACCCCTTGTGCAATTTTCACTCCACTCCTCATATCCCTGCCCTCTTCCACCACCTCCACAGAGCTCAATCCCTCCTGAGACAGGCAGCTCAGGGAAGGCAGCCCTGTGGGCAGCAAGTGCATCTTTTCCCTTGCCTATGAGCACAACTGAACATCTGGGTCACAGCAAAGCCCCAGAGCCCTCCAGCAGCCACAACCCACTCTGTGCCCTCAGCCTCCCAAGCAGAGACAGCTATAAAAAGCCTTTTACTCCATAAGTTGATAGGTGTTCACCCAGGATCACCTGTGGATCACTGCTGTGGGATTTGTAAGCTGAGCTCTAATTAACTTAAAGAGCATATAAAAAAAAAAAAAAAAGGAAAGTTGCAGGATTTGCAGGAAGCCTCATGAAAGCAGATCACATATTTAATTTGCTCTGTCAGACAATAAGAAGATCAAATGATTTAAACAGTTGATGTGTTGTGAAAACATATCCTGTCGCAGCTGGGATGTGGATGGGGTCCTAAGCATTAATTTCCCCTCAGAGTTATTCCCCCTCTCTGTTTGCTGTGACACCACAGTTTGGAGTTTAATGTGCTGGTAATTGAAAGATGCTTCTCTCAATATATTTCAAGACAGATTTTTCAGAGAAAGAGACCCATTGTATTTTCAATATGTGAGCTAATGCCATTAATTTCTTGTACCCCAGTTTTGTCCTTTGCCTTGTCCCCTCGGTAAATCATCAGTAAGCTTTGTTTACAGCTTCAGTTTTTTATGCATATCCTGCTTCAATTTTTTACCCATATCCTGGTTTTCTCCCCCTCCTTTTCACTTTCCTCCAATTCTTTCTGCTTCTCACCATCTTTTCTTTCCCCTTTGAATCCAGCATCCCAGGAAGTTCAGTGAGCATGCCCTACTCAGTATTATTCATGCAGGTGTCTTTCAGGACTCTTTTAAACATGCTGTGAGGAATTGAGTTCACTCTTGGGCAAAGGTTTCTGAGGAAGGTGACTTTTATTACTCAGATGCACTCCTCAGAATACAGATAAACTTCAGTGCTCCCCTCTAACCCTCTGTCCTCTCCTAGCACTCCCAGCACAGAGAGTTATCTTCATTAAGAAGTTCAAATCAGTACATACTTGCAGCATCAGTGGTCAGTGAGCGCACGTTTTACTCGGTCTGTGAGAGGAGCTGAATGGCTAAGTTACTTTCCCTGGTCAAAAACATCCTCCTTCCTTAATGGAACAGCTTAATTATTCCTTCTTTCTCCTGGTCCTGGGGGACAGATTATTGAAGACAGATGGGCAGAGAAGTGTGCATACATTAGCGGGTGAGGCTGGATGCAGCCGTTCCGTGGATGGGAGGGCTGACAGCTGCATGGTCGCATCCAGACACCCAGGAAATTGCCTGAGCCTGGGGAGCCTGTGTGGAGCACTGGTGACCCCGTGTTGCTCTGGTGCCTTCAGCTGAGGGCCCATGGTGGCACATGTGCCTGCACATGAAATGCTGCACAGCCCTGCAGGCTTGGCCACGGCCATCAGACCTGTGCAGAGGTGCAATCACACAGACACGGCTTTTTTAAAAAGTCATCTCTGTGCATCAGCCTCCTGTTCTCCCTTCCCTGTTGCTTTGTGACAGCCTTTCAAAATTGATGTTATTGCTGTCTCTTTTGCTGCTACTAGTTCCTGTCCTTCCACAAACTCTCTGAAGCCGCTTGTCTGGGAAGTGGCATTGCCTTCTCATGAACAGGGAAGCCAGCAAGGCTGCCATCAGAGCCCAGCTGAGGACAGGAACCTAGATGCTTGATGCTCAGTTTCTGCAGGTGGATTTTGGACTGTGCTGAATGAAGGAATGAGATACTAATGTTTCATGTTTAAGGGCAAATCCAGAATGATGATATATATACTGGTCCCTGCTGTGACTGGCAGGACTTCTGCCATTCTGGTCCCAACACTAATATGAAGCCAGTCCTTCAAGTCTGGCAGGTCATTAAGGTGGAGATTTTAAAGTGTCCAGATGACTTAGGAACTGAAATTCCATTAGCTGTATGGTTTATGTTTCTTGGCCCATTTACCACCATTTAAAATTTGTGGCATTTTGTGAATGACCTTCTTAAATGGTGTCTTACTTGAGCAACAGTGGTAGCCATCACTTGTGTGCAGCTGAAACAAGGCTCGAGTCACACGAATAACAAATTCTCCCCACACTGTCTTTGTAACTAGAGTCAGCCACTGCAAAATCTCATACCAAACTTCAAACATTCATCAGTCTTGAGGGGGATTCAGCTATCCAGATCTAAGAGCCTGTTTACTTGGGCTGTGAGATTGCTTCAGTGTGTCTCTATAAAAGTGCAACTGTGCTTTGATAGTGCAAATGATCAGGATGATGAAAGTGCATATGATCAGGATATGAAGTGCAGCCATTGCACTGGTGAGGTGGCCCCAAATTTTTTTCCAGGCTGTGTGTCAGGAGCCCAGTGGCTGATCACTGAGTGGTGTGTAAGAAATGTGCTTCATGTCATCCTGTGTGACATGACACAATGGATCCTTTATTGGGAAACTCCTTGGGATGGAGGGGCCATGCTCCTTCTTGTCTCACTCAGTGCAGCACCTAAAACCAGTTTCCCAAGCTGTAACTAGGATTATGACAAGAAGTAACCAAAAAAGCAAATACCCCAAGAGTTAGCTCAGACAGTAGCAGTGCTCTCTAGCTAGTGGGCAATGCCAAATACAGATTGTCAGCCCTCCTTTTTATTTTTCCTTTTTTTTTTTTTTTTTTAATTGAGAGGACCCCATGATGAGTGGTTTCATTAATCCTCCCACAGAGATAGTTAGAAAACTTTGAAATAAAGTCAGCTGCTGGAAAACCCTGTCTGGAGTCTGCTCACCCTAATTTGCATTTTGATTTCTGTGATTTAACTGAAGGCACAGGTTGTCGCTGCCAAATATCCCTCACCTACCGAGGGATATACAAGGTAGACCTGCCCAAAGCAGCCTGACTTATGAGGACTGCCACAGCAACACAACCAATGCATCCCTAAACATTTAGTAATAAAAAATCTGTTGTTCTTTAGTCGCCAGGATTTAACAAGCCTAATCCCTAGGAGAGGTGATAAAAATTCATTAATCTAATTAAATACTTCTTATTGCCAAAGTGACTTTGTAGAGGAGCTTTGCTGAAGGATAAGTGCAAAGTAAAATGGAGTCCCAGCAGAGAAACAAACGTTAGACTTCAGCAAGCTGGTACACGCTTCATTAAACTCATAATTATCCTTTGGTTCTAAGTAGCTGATAATATTTAATGAGTATCCAAGATAATTTAAAGAAAATGTTTACTAATGAGGAACAAACAGTGCTATGGAAAACTGATATCTGGGGTACCATAGCCGTGTATCTTACCTGCATCTTGTGTTCTTGCTTTTGTACAAGTGATTCAAGTGTTCTTTTCAAAGTATTTTAGTACTGGCTGATGTTGCTGGTTTCACCGAGATCCCCTGTGACCTACAAGGCACCCAAGGGAGAAAAGGATGTGCTGGGGAGTAGGCATCACTGTGGGGGGTGACAGGCAAAATAAATCTGAGGGGCCCTGAGCACAGACTGGGGAGTAAGGATTGGGATCCCTCAGTGATGTCAGAGGGCAGTTTGTCTAGGATTCTCCTAAATGTTCTGGGTTCTAAATTGTGATGGAACCTAGTTTTTGGCTCCTTGTAGGAGGTTTGTGTGGTCAAGGTGAACGCCCTGCAATCTGTGTAGCTTTTATTGTTAAATTTAGCAGAAGAATTATTTGACTTCTGAAAACCTACATATCGTCTGTTGGCAAGTGAAGCAGGGTAGCCAGCCAAGCACTGGCCAATTGCTTTCCTCCAACATTCCTTTACAGGGATTGGTTTCCTGTTCACTAGGGATTTATGGCTTCCAGATCAGAATATTCTGTATTGAAGATACCTGTTTTCTTTGCATTTGCATCCTGCAAAGATGCAGATGTGTATCTTCTAGGACAGAAGAGTTGATCTGTATTTAAAAGATGTCAGGGAAGAAAATTAACTGTTTTGCGTGGATGTTAAGGTGATGAGGAGTAGAAAATGAATGGGTGATGAGGAAGGGTTCACCACTGGAGAGTGAGCTGAACCCATATCCACCTCTTGTGAGTGCTTTGCTTCTGCTCTGGGCAGCAGCCTATATCCTCCCCCATAGATCTGGGAGACCTGACACAGCTCCTCTTGCTGCCTGGCTCCCACCCCTGTTTGCAAACATGCTGCTTTGGGAGGTCTGTTTTGTTTGCTCCCTTGCAGCAGAGTGCCCAGAATGAGCTGTAGTGACTCAAATCAGCATTGTCACACCACAGAATTATTTATTTTATATGCAGCAGCCAGTGTAAAAAGAAACAACCTGTACTCCCTGTGCAGTCTACCCTTTCCCGATGCTCGCAGTCTACCCTTTCCCTTGGGATGTGAGCTAGCCTGATTGGTCACTGATGATCCATTTCTGGGAGCTGACATTACTTTTACTAACACCATGTCTCTCCCTGCTCAGTCATTTTTCTGAGGCTGTCCAACTGCAGGGACACAACCCTGCCTTAAGATAAGGGTGGTCGTGCCCAGTTTGAACAGGACCAAACTTAGCGTGTGAGTTTTCGGGTGAATATCAGCTGCTGAGCTCTCTAAAGTCATCAAATGCTTTCCTGCAGTGTGTGGCAAACTCCGATAGCAGCCAGCACTTTGAAACCAGATAGCAAACAGCAGGGCAGAAGCAGGCATAAATACAAAATTAATGTAGATATTTCTCACTTTCATCATAGCAGAAAAACAGCCTCTTTTTCAAAATGCCTGCATATAGCCTTGTGTCCCGATGGCGTACGTATATTATTGCAGGTATTTTGGTGCTGGAATGAAAGGAAATGGAGACTGTGAGGATTAGGAGACCACATGCATGTGCCTATTTTATGACTGTGATTATCTTTGTAAGGTGCTTAAATGCTGCAAGTGTAGCATCCTATAAATGGGTGGGCAGATTAGATTAGATCTGCAGTTCTCAGCAAGGGAGTTTATACCTGCTTGGCTCACTTGGAGGCTGAGTTTCTCTTTAAATGCAGTATTGCTAGCTGTTTCTTATGCCCTTTATCAACTGAGTTTCCAACCGGCAGCCTCATAGGGCTTGATGCTGTATCTTTGATCTCAGATAGATTTTTGTATATAAAATCATATTTCACACCAGCTTTGCGAGCTGTTATGTTAATTCATTGGCTGTCTACTATCCTGGCTGCTATAAACACAATAAATACAGCATAAGGAATATATAAAGTAACACCCATCCGTGCACCCAGTCTTGCTCCTGAAGCAAAATCCAGAGCAAACGTTTCATGTGGGGGAAGGGAAGGATTTTCTTCCACATCTATATGTATCAGATTTTCAATTTTTGTCTGATGGAAGCTTGATGATTTCAGAGGGGTTGAAAAATAGCTGGTGCTTGGTCCATAATGATTGTGCTACTGTTATATCACAGTGCTTCACTGAAGCCAGGGCTCTTGTTCAGATAGATTGGCAGAGTGCCTGGACATGCTTTATTTTTGTTGAGTTGGTTGGGTTTGTAAGCAGGAATTGGGTAAATTGCTCCTTTGCAATATTAGCAAGCCTTGCAACTGGTCGTTGGCTTTAAAGCAGGAAAAGTATCCTTCTGACAGCTGCCTTCCCTGTCTTTGACAGCAGCACTGCAGTTCAGTTTCTTGTTTTGCCCCCAGAAGTTTCCAAACTAGCTAGCGGTCATTGGCCTCTTGAAAAGAAACTGCCTGTCTGGAGAATACAGGCATAGGAATGAGAATGGCTTATGCACCTCCTCTTGGAGGCAGGGAAAGAGTCACAAAATTGTCCCAGCTTTTTACAAGTTGATTCCTTTCAAATTCCAAAGCACTCTTCCTATTTAGCATCTTACAGCTGAACAGATACATTGATGTGTTTACAACTACAGTGAAGGGTAGAGTTAAGTGTAACAATGATGTGAGCTTCAGAGCTCAGTGTAATATAACTTTACCCTTGTGAAATGCAATTATTTCAGCTCTTGTTTTTAAATAGTTTTTTTTCTCAGTGTGAAAGCTAAATCACATAACATAACGATGTTATTCCTAAAGATACGAGTTTTTTGTTCCCAGCCAATTTGCTTTGATTTTAAAGGGGAAATCAGATGTAAATAAAACTTTTCTTAAAATCTACTACTAGTACATAAAACAATAGGTAAAAACGCCCTTCAACAAGCCAACTCATTCAAGCAAGTCTCAAAGGAACACCTATTCCTTTTGTTTCACATAAACACATGAGGTGAGGGGTAGCACAGCTTTTGAGCTTTCTGATGCATATAATTTTCTTTTTGCACCAAAATTGTCATTGGTTTGAGTGAGGAAATACTGTGTAATAGCATTTAAAGTAGATTGTCATTACAGGCTTAAGGCCTTATCCTGGCTCTTATTCTTAACTCAAGGTGTTTCAGTGAGGTATTTGAAAAAATGTGACTACTGTCCTGTCCTGTTGGAAGCTAAAGTGTGTTGAAGACTGCTCACGGGTACCTGCTTCCAGAGAGGTGCAGCGTGTGCTCTGCCCCTTGCCTGCTCTGCTTGCACCAGATGGGCTGTTGAGAGCTGGAAGGCTTTGTGTGGGCTCTGATGACCACTTCAGCTCACACAGGGAAGCAGCAGTCAAGGTAACTGAAGCAGTGAGTTTGCAGAAATACAGACGAACAGAGGAACAAAAAGCCTTCTGGATTTTGGGTTTTTTTACATGGATGTGAAAAAATACAGCAGTTTCAACTCTTTGAGCCTAAAACTCCCCACTCAAAATATTCACAAACTGGAATTTGATTACAGTGATGAAAACATAAGGAGAAAATAGTAGAATATTAATAAAAAGTTGAAACTTCAGCTGAGGAATAGATCCTTCTTCTTACCTTGTAAATTAACCCTTTAATGTGTTTTTCATAGTTTGGTATATAACTTCTGACTTCCCCAATCGACATTTAATTGTAATACTGCCAAAGTTTCAAAGGTAGCTTTTAAAAACAGCCACTCTTTCAGTAGGACAGGCTGAAGGGAAAGACTTTCTCCTCAATAATTTATGAAGATCACATATTAAGTATCCAGTGTATGCCAGGTAATTGCACTGAGATACTAGGTTTTCACACTAGGTAAACAAATAACTATAATGGAAACCCAGCTAATTAATGGTCAGCTAAGAGCAACTGTAAGCAGTCGGCTTGGGTTCCAAAACCCAAGAGAGTTTTTGGGGTAGAAAATAGCTGCTGTGTCTTATGAGTAGACAGAAGGTTGCAAGGTTTGCTGAGATGGAAACTAGAAGCCTATAAATAGGAAGACCACAGAAGGACAGAGGAAAAGGTAGAGGATGCTGATGTGTGAGATGTTCTCACACTGCTCAAAGATTAAAAATTAGTGTGGATGATGGTTTGTGTGTTAAACAGGGTGGCAAAGCTGACCTGACAGCCATGTCTTTGAAAACTGAGCATGAAGGAAAAGGCTTTGGTTTCGTCTGCCCCATGGAGAAGAGTAACAATGTGCAATATGCTGTGTTCATCTGCCTGATATAAAATCTGTCTGTCCAAAGTCTTTGTATAACATAAGAACTGGGTATAGAGATATACATTTTGTTTCACTGTCTGTTTTTTCCTCCTCTGTTTTCCTCCAGCACTTTAAATACCTCTCATTCCATTCAAACTTTCATCCCATTGGCTGGGGGCATAAGGAGAGGGGCACTACACTGAAAAACTGACCATATCCAGGAACCCAGAGGCTCTTTTCAGCCCTGCCACCAGCTCGCTGAGCAAACTTGGGCACATCAGCCTCCCTGCCTGCAGCCTGGGGCCAGCACTAGTGCTCAGCACCCTGGGATCTGCTGGTGAGCAGCGCTGCACCAGCCCTGGATTTATTCCATCTGTTATTAATGATGACCCCGAAGGACTGAAAGGAAGCTGCCTCTGCTTCCCTTGTGGGTCACTGACACACCGGTGAACTCAGTTTGTTTTCCAGCATCAGGTGTCTGCGGCCGAAGCCTTGTCCTCTCCCTGGCCATCGGCAGGGCAGGCGGGCGGGAGGGCGTGAGCGGGCAGCCTCCCTCAGCAGGTGCTCGTGCACGTGGGGCAGCACATTGTCTGTGCTGCTGCAAGAGAAACCTGAGGGCTTTGTCATGCCAGTCGTGCGTTTCATATGGAAGGTGTGCTCATACTCTTTGAAGAATTGAGTCAAACTGACCTGCAGCAGGAGTATATTCGTTTTTGCATATAAGACTGCACAGCTGTTATGTCATGGGCACAGCATAGCATTCTCTCAAATTGTTTGTAATTCAGCTTTTAAAATGATATGGTGGTGTTAGTTAAGCAATTATCAAGACCTCAATTCCAAGGCACAGAGGTTCCAGGTTATAGTTCTCGTGAGTTTTATTTACTTTAATTCATGTCAGCTCATTATCAACCTCATCAGGGAGTGCAGACTTAAAAGTAAGCCTGGATCAGTCATTATTCTAGGTACACACGTGTGGATTAAGGGTCTTTTCATCTATACAGTTTGGGAAAGCGGAGCAGAAATCTATATTGTTTCACTTTCCATTATTCAAATTTGTAAAATAATTTTTAGATGAGTCGGGGAGGCCATGGAGATCACTAATAACATCTCTTGTATCAGAAGTAATTTGGTTTGTAACTCTCTATGATCAGATCAAATAATCCTTTTATACCTGACCAAAATTGCTTTGTAGGGTTCATGTGCTATTGCTAATAATTATCATCACAGTGTGTCTTTGAACTATTAGGCATTATGTTATACACAGTTTTATGATGAGGGTGTTAGAACTAGAGACCTTATGTTTCTTTTTGATGGATTCCCTGAAACACAAGTACTTTTCCTAAATTGGACACAAGTGTGTCCACTATTGGAATCTCTTGCAAACTAAGTCAGCCTTCGAGTTCAGAAAGATGTCACGGTACCCTTGTGGCCTCCTTCTTCTGCTGCAGGTATCCACTTGGTTTGACTTCGTTTTACTGACTTCTCTTGATAAGGATAATAACCAACTTTAAAAAACAGGTAATCTGGTATTTAACTGATCATTATCTTTTTAATTCTGATACACATGGTATCAAAGTAAGAAGGCAGAATCTCTAAATTGCTGTGGAAAAGTATGAACTTAAGCTTTAGTCCTTTTTTATTTTTTTGGTGAAACTGTGGGAAAACTTCTTAATCTTTGTAAAGTTATGTCGCTGTCCCTAGGGGTTTCTTGCTGCATTAAATCTCCCAGCTATGTTTCTCATTTGGAGCATCATTCTGCACAGGTGGAGAAATATGATTCTAGTTTCTTCTAGAAAGCTTCACTTTATTCGGATTTCAACATAAAACATAGTAACTGTTGGTGTGCTAGTCGAAATTTTGTAATTTATTGTCCCTGTGCTAATGAATACTGAGGTGTAGACTTTTTACTCCCCCTTCCGTTCACATGTTGATCCAAATCCAGTAAAATACAAACCATTTTGTGATTTTAACCACTATATTCATTTCAATGCAAGACTGACATCCCCATATGTGTTTATGAGATGCATCTGTCACTGTGACATTATACCTCGCATATTTTTGATAAGGCTTCTACTCTGGGGTCCCCTCTGGGATTTTGCAGTCCTCTGATAGTGGATGAGCAGACCCTGGAGGCTGAAGCCTGCAGCTGGTCAGACTGCTGAATTCTAGGTGCCAGTCATAACAATGAGGGCAAATAAGAGAACACAGTATGATGTACTTCAAAAAAAAAAGGATTCAAGCTTTTTTTCCAGGAGCAGGGAATTGCAGAGTTTGAGGGGCTGCCTGAGTCTGGCTCCTGCCAGCTTTACCTTTGAGTTAAACAGCCAAAGTGTCCTATTTAAAAGCAGATGTAAAAATGAGGCGGGTAGGGAGAGAGATCATTTCTCTGATAATCTGGAGTCAGGCCATTTAGGCCTTAGCAGATTGTAACTGATATCTTGATTTTCACCAGGAAGAAAATGGGTGGCCAGCACAAAGTAATGAAAGGCTTTATTACCATACAGTACCTTAAAAAGCTCCTTCATTGTACAGCGACAAAGAACTAAAAATTGCTTAATCAGATCAATCTAAAAAGGAGAAAAAAAAAGTAAAAAAATAAACAAACTTTGCCAAGAGCTTGAAGACAGAAGTAGAAAAAGGCACAGGCTTCTGCATCACAGGAGGTCCCTTCCTTCCCTTGTCCTTTGCTGCACAGAAACTCTGGCTCTGAGGATCCCCTCAAGGGGATACCTTTTTGTTCTCTGTCTCTGTACCGATCCCAAAGTGCAGATTCTGTCTCTGCTAAGTTGATTGCTTCTGGGTTTTATCCCGTTTGCAGCAGAAAAATAGCAGAGAAGACAACAAGGGAATAAATGCTCCTGTAAAAGCTGCAGAGTCCTGTTATGTGAGAGCCTCAGCACCACTGCCTGGTGCTTGTTTTCCTTCACTTTTGGTGAAAAAGTATGTCAACGGATGTCAAGGTAAATTCTTCTCTTCCTCTTCTTCCTCCCTTCCCCCCATCTCTCCTCCTTCAAGTCTGTCTTTGTGTCATCTCTTCAAAGTACACTACCTGTAAAATATTGATTCACAGCAGGCTGAGCTGCCAGGTTTAGATTTCTTTTTCACTGGCAGCAATAATAAACTACTACAGACAGTGCAGGCTCAGTACCAGCCTCATCATTGCACCACAAGCACATCGGTCTGTCTTATGCGTGACTCAACATAATGAAACAAGGACCCAGAGGTATCTCAAAAGGAAGAGGGAACTGAGAAACAACCACAGGGGACATCAAAGGAGCCTAAGGAGACTGTAAGCTGAGGATGTAGCAAGTGCCACCTTAAACAGCAGTAACAGCAGCTCTGTTTATTCAAAATAACTTGTCAGAAAAAAGCACAATACAATAAAACAACTGGTGCCACTTGAGACTGGAAACCTAGAATAAACACTCTCTCTTTCCTCTGTTCAGCTTAAAAACAGGAATACCACCCACTCCTAGCTATCTTCATAGTCTTTATGTTGTTGAAAAAAAGTGTCAGAAATTATTACAGGAAGGTAAAAAGACCCTCAATAGCTTATGGCAGTGCTAAGAAAATTGTGCCTGGTGGGAACAGTGGATAGACGTACGCAGTGTACGAAATGTATTCCAGTTTGATCAGAGGCAAGGGCTTCTTGCCTTATGAGCTGTGCAAAGAGTAAGGCAGAGGTTTTGGTGTAAACCAGGGTCCCATGCTGGCACTTCCCTCTTTGATGTGCACTCACTGGAATGCTTGAAGACTCAAGTAATAAAGCCAGGCAAAGGACAGACGTAAAATGTTCTTTACTGAGGGAAGAAAAGATGGAGCAGGGTATTATTTTCCTTGCTGTAATACCCATATAAATAACCGTTTTGTTTATATTTGTATTTTCTTTTAATTGTGACTGTTCTAAACAGTTCTCAATTGGAAATGCCACATGATCTCTTCTAGCCTTTTCTGCCACTTGCCTTACATTTAAAAATTTGGGGAAAGAGGAAACAAATGTGCAATGCCAATACATTGATAGGAACAGTCAATGACTCCAGCTTTGCATTCTTGTTTTCCTGAAAAAAAGCAATGGTGGCTGTCTTGACAAGCAATGTTGAAGCTCTGAATGGCTGAGGCACCCCACAGATTTCACCCCTGGGATCCTACACTTCCAATGGAGCCAGAACACATATTTGAGCCCAGAAATTATAGTTCTGCAAATTGTCATCTGATTCCCTGAGCTTTCAGGGCACCACCCCTTGGGAACCCCTTCCAGCAAAGCGACTCAGAGAAAACAAGAAGCCAGTGCTGCAACATGGCCAGTAGCTTGGAAATTTGGCTGTCCAAACAGACACTAACACCTGAAGGGCTTTGAAAAGCACTAAGAGGAGGGATATTGCCTGGATTTAGATATCTTCAGATGTCTCTGTCCAAGCCAGTCACTCCAGCATAAGCCGATGAAGATGAAGGGAAACCTCCAGGGTACCATGTTTAAGAAAGAGGTACCCAAAAGTTGTCACATGCACTGACATTCATGTAAAAGCCTGGCTTGGTGTAAAGTATCCAGAAATTACAGTCTATGTTCCCAAAGTAATGAAGTTAGCTTAAGAGTATTGAGATTTTAAAAATAACACATATAAAGGATTTACTTTCAAATACTTTGCAATTTTCTAAGATAATTTTTCCATGATCATAGGCCCTGGAAAGGCAGTTATCCCTAGCAAAGGTGGATTTGCTACGGACCTCTTGCTCCCCTCTGCTACAGCTCCCTTGTATCTCCCTCATCGTGTCACCGAGTCATGTTACCACTGCTCCTCCTTGTGTCCCACAGTCCCCTCAGTGCCTCACTGCTGGGATTGTGGCCAGTTGCTGGCTACAGACCCCATACTGTGTGTGGCAGCAATTTGTGTCTCTCCTCTTTATCCAGCCACAGATTTTCTCAAAGCTTGTCAGAATATCAGATCTTTGCAAAATCTCTCTGCTCTGGCCGACGGAATCACAAGCTGCAAAGGAACCATGGGTGTGTAAACATTATCCTATATACTGAGGCTCATACCAAAGACAAACCCATTCAGTTCTGGGGTAAACACCTTTTCCAAGATTCAGATCTCAATGATAAAAACAAAGCCAAGAGGGAGAGATGATGCAGTTGTAATTTCTGCCTGGCCCTGACTGCTACCTTTATGGATTCTGTGTTCAATACAAATAATTTAGTGCCAGATTTTGTCACTTTTGTCATTGCTGCTGAGCAGTGCAATAGAGCTGCTGCCCTGCCTGGCAGAGCAGGTTTTTGTTGCTGCATTCACATACCATTACTCATGAGTGCAGCTTGTCTCAGGGAGGAGGGATTGCTGCTGCAGGAAACCATCCTCAGAGGAGCCAGGGTGCCTCCATCGGCAGTGCAGGCACTGCTTGGCAGGAGTGGGTTCTAGCACTGTCCCCATTTGTGCAGCAGCATTCCCCACACTTATGGACCCCACCCCAGCTCTGTCTGGGCCATTGTCACCATTGGGAGCAAGGGGCAGGATTGCAGTCTTCTGGGTCAGGACCACAGGAGGCAGGCACGCAGCAGCAAGAAAGGAGTAACACAAATGTGCTCATGAAACCACAGAGGAGAAAACAAGATGAGAGACCCTGTGTTTGTAGTTGTCTTATTTTGATGGCATTTTAGATGAAACCTACTTTGGGCTTAGGGATAGTCCAGCCCCTGGGTGTCCATTACCACTTCTAACCAGGTCTCCAGATGAAGAGTGGTGTGGAAGTCCACCCCCGACACAGCAATTTCATCCTGCATGCTCCCAAAGGCACAGACTTAGGTGGGGTGAACACAATAGATCCCTCCTTTGCCCCTCTAATCCTTTCAGTGCTGTGCAGAAGGCTCTCAGCAGATAAAGGATCTGCACCCAGATTTATTTTTCAGCATCACTTGAATAAATATGAGGATGGCAGTAGCTGTCTTCCAAGGCATGCTCTCCAGTGTGACCTCCTTTTTTATCACGGGCTATAAACCTGGGTCTTCATTTTGTGTCCTGTTCAGCAGTGAGCACTCTGCTGTCACTCAGGAAAGGGTGTTGGCAGGGAACAGCACAAGATGGTGCTGCTGACAGAACTCTGTAAAGTGAAATGGAGAGCTCAATGCAAGCATTTCCCTCTCTCATTCTCAGACACAATTCAATGCCTTGCCACTGGATGGGTTCTACCAAAACCTTTCTGGGGCTGATGTAAATCACATCAGTGCTCAAGCCCTCTTTCACCAGAGCAGGTGGGAAAGGGCAACACAAGCACTGTGCCCTCCCTTGGGCAGACCAGGTCAAGGTCAAGGAAACAGCAGTTAGCTCCTTCCTCACATGGCAAGGGAGGAAGTGCAGGATGCAAGAGAGGTGGGCTGGGTTTTCTCACCCCTTGAGGGTGCCCCTAAAGCAAGGATTTCTGTTTTGTCCGTGCCTCAGCCGAACCACAAAGATCCTTGAGATTCAAGAGAAGTCAGTAAACAACTTAAGATCTGATAGCTCGTTTTTAACCCTTTTCCTACACCGTTCACTTCTCATCAGTGCACCTGGGTCCTGCTGAGTGGGAGGGGGGATCTGGTGGATGGGGCGAGAGAGTGGTGTGACTGTGTTGTGTCACTCCTGGAGAGGGAGAATTGCAGCTCCCAAGGACCAGTGGCACTGAAGATTTGTTACATTTACCTTTTCTCTGTATTACCAGATTGCAAGTTGAAAGAGAAGAGAAGAGAGAAGAGAAGAGAAGAGAAGAGAAGAGAAGAGAAGAGAAGAGAAGAGAAGAGAAGAGAAGAGAAGAGAGGAAAAGAGAAATTCTTGAGGAGCTATGCAAGTTAAAGTATTTGAGTCAGAGCAACACATTTAAAATGGAGATGTTCCCTGTTTAATTGCAGGCAATGTCAAAAGTAGTCCCTGCCTGTGTTCCCTCCCTCACTTGCAGGGAACAGCCCTTACTTTTCTGTCCCAGCTTGCCCATTTCTGGTTTACAACATCAAAGCTTAAAGAGCTGTGGTTCTCCCCCCACAAAAAAAATCCAAAAAAACAAAACCGATCAACCAACCAACCAACCAACAACAAGAAAAAAAATAAGCCACAGAAGAAAAAGAAAGAAAATAAAAGGCAGGTTCTAACTTTTTTTTTTTTTTTTTTTTTTTTTTAGGGTGCCTGTCCATTTACTTACTGTCCCCTCTTCCTTCCCTGTATTTTTAATAAGGCAGCATAAGCATCTCTGACAGATGCTCCCTGGTCTGCACATCACTGCCTGATACTCACAGATCTCTTACCACTTTCCTGGCTGGGGTCCATGGGGCAGAAAGCAGGCATAGGCTTCTGGCCAGGATGCTGAGCCTGGATTTAGAGATCCTATTGCTCTAATACAGTGACTATGAATACACAAAGGAAAGGTAAATGAGCACATATAAAGGAGGAAATTATGTTTCAAGTCTTTTTGTAACCATGGTGGCCACCAGGTGCCACCAGGTGCCCACCCAAGCTGCTCGATCTCCCCCCTCTGCAGGACAAAGAGAGAAAGCATAAGGATGGCTAGTGGGTTGGGGTAAGGACAAGGAGAGATCACTTGTCACTTACCATCATGAGCAAAACAGACTCAACTTAGGGAAATTATTTGAATTTATTTATTATTTATTTATTATTTATTTATTATTAAACAAATCAAAGTAGGATAATGAGGAAATAAAATTGCATCTTAATACACCTTCCCCCACCCCTGACTTCTTCCTGGGCTCAACTTTCCTTCCAAATTCTCTGCTTTCTCTGCCTCATTACCTCAGTGGTAATGGAGGCTGTGGTCAGTTCATCAAAGGCTGTATCTGCCGTTCCTTCCTTCTCACTACTCACACTTTCTCTGCTCCAGAGTGGGGTCCCTCCCACAAGAAACAGTCCTCCACAGACTTCTTCACTGTGAGTCCTTCCCACTGGCTGTAGCTCTTCACAAACGGCTCTAGCTTACGTCCTTCAGGAGCAGACTGTTGTAACATGGGTTCCCTGTGGGCTCACGAGTCCTTCCAAGAGCCTCCTCCAGCACAGGCTTCCCACAGGGTCACAGTCTCCTTTGGGCATCCAGCTGCTCTGGCAAGGGGTTCTCCATGGGCTGCAGTGGAAATCTGCTCTATTGAGGATCTCCATGGGCTGCAGGGGCTCAGCTGCCTCACCATGGTCTGCACCAGGGGCTGCAGGGGAACCTCTGGTCTGGTGCCTGGAGCACCTCCTCCTCCGCAAGACACTGACCTTGGTGCCTGCAGAGGTGTTTCTCACACACAGTCCCAGTCCTCTCTGGCTACAGTCAACTGTTGCATGGTCACTCTTCCATCTCCTTCTTAAATCTGTCATCCCAGAGGTGCCACCATCATTGCTGACAGGGTTGGACTTGGTCAGCAGAGGGTCTCTCCTGGAGCCAGCTGGCACTGGCTCTGTAGGACATGGGGGAAGCTTCTGGCAGCTTCTCACAGAAACCACCCCTGTAGCCCCTCACTAGCAAAACCTGGCCATGCAAACCCAGTAAAGTACCTCTCTTTCTTTCTTTAAGAATTTATGAGTTTGTCCTAGCAATAATAGTGTGCTTGATCTTTCCTCCTTTATTATCAGTTTATAGCAGATACTAAGCCTGTCTGATAAATTTAGACTCAATTCAAGTCCATATTTTAAAATCTTTTGTGTTTTCTGTGAAGGCTTCATGACTGCTGTCTTTTAAATCCATTCTTGGTTTTGTGTTATAGACATCAAAATTTTGCTCATGATTTAATTCAGAGTCTCTGTTCCTTGTTCTCATCAGTCATTAAAAGCTCAGCCATTCACCAGAGGTTTGTCTTTTGTGGTACTTTCTGGTCACAGCTTTTTCTCTGAGGAAAGGGTCTCAATGAAGAGCTGTGATTTAAGAATTAAGGCAATGGCTCTGTGCAGCAAGCATTCCAGAAAGCTCTTTTGATTTCCTGTTTCCATATGAGGGCTTTGAAGGGACTTTTTTTGGTGGAAATCCTCTATTTTTGTTGAAATAGAATTGACAACAGACTTGGCAATGCTATCTCTATTATAGGGGAAAGCTAATCTTGATTATTAGAAACAGGGCATTTTGTCACTTCTGTTTGTACTGTTTTCTGTTTCTCAGGTGGTAATTGTTCCTCATGTTCTTTTCTTGCACAGTAACAAGGAAGAAACAGTACTCAGGCGATTTCTTCTTAAGCCCTTTATATATCACTTGTTCTTTTTCCCCTTTTGTTGACTCCGCCACAGTTTTCCCACAGCTGTTTTACAAAGACAAAGTAGTTTGCAGAGCTGAGATGTATTTTTCCATGAGTAACATCCTTTCCCAGCTTTTTCCAAAGCACTTCTCCTACTGTCAATGTTACAGATGGATGAAAGCACCGTGCACCGCACTGAGGGCTTCATCATCCCTGAAGCTGACCTGGTGCCCATGGTACTAATAGGCAAAGAGAACTAGCCAAAACCATGAATGACTGCTAGGGTGGAGCACCTGAGAGGAAGAAAATTAGAAAGTCAAAAGTACAAAATGGCATTTTAGGACAGTAACTCTGAAATGAGAAGTAGAAAGATGACCCTTACAATCGCATGATATATAAAAGCTGGTGCAATCACACCTTAATTTCTGGCTTCCAAAGGGAAGGACATGAGTGCATGGGTATTTTTAGTGTTTCTTCAAATAGAAGAACCAAGACCATTTGGGTATTGTGTTCCCTTTCCCATTTCACCATATTCCCAAGAAGGCAGCAAGTCCATGGCTAAGTGTTGACATGGTTTCTTTCAACTTGTTAACCCTAGCACTGATCTGTTAAGACTACCCCACAAAACCCATCATGTAAAATAGCACAGCAAGACTGCAACTTGTTCAAAATACTGCTCCCAGGTAGTGGGAATACTCAAGGCTTACACCACTTGGCCAAATTTGGCCAGAGCATTCATAGGACACATTTTTTTGAAACTGTACCAAACATTAAACAAAGCAGAAACATTGGTACTGTGCATCTGCAATGCTAAATATTCAGGTGTGAAGATGTTTTACTCATTATGCAGTTGTAAAACAATGGAAATAAGCCACTGAAGTAATTCCAAGCTGAGGGAGGATACATGTCCCTAGAATCTCTCTCTCCCCCAAAATATCTTCATGGTAAACAAAAGCCACATGTAATAGTTAAAAGAATCAAAATCAATTGTGAGTTTATACCCACATAATCTCTGAGGGTCCAGCCCTGTTCAGGAGTGGTGGCTTAATAATAATTAGCGGGACTGCATGATCAGCGTGCCTTGTAACTCAAAAAGGTTTAATAAAATAATGACAAATAATACAAAACCAGCAAAGATCAAAGCCAAGCACAGTGTAAGGACAGATCCCACACCTGCTACAACACCCCCAAAACGCCACGAGACCCTTTGTTCTGTCACCTTTTCTACCTAATGGTCAGGGATGGATATATTGGCCAACTGCCAATAGGAAGGGGTACAGGTTTTGACAAGCAGTGACAAGGGCCAACAGGTGCTTCTCTCCTGCACTGAGCCAATTACAAAGAGAAAAACACAGAACTTTCTGGCTAAACTTCCTAAAATGTCCAAAGGTAAACTGAAACCCTTTCCTTATACAGAACTTCCCACTCGGGAGTGGGGGTGCATTACTACAATCAATCTCTTTAACATTTGATGATTATCTTCTAGGGTATATGCCAAAGGGAAGGAGGGAAGAATAAACCAGGTTTTTACTAGGCTAATGCTTTTTAAACATGCTTCTGAATTTAGTGTAATACACTCATCACCTGTCAGACCAAATGCTGGTCACCAGTGTGACTGAGGGAGAGAAATAGATTTCATTGTTATGTAGTAAGAACTGTGCTTAGCTATTGTTCTCTGAAGCAGCTGTCAGTAAAATCCCTCTGCTACACAGGGAGATTTCAACAGCTGGAATAACTGACATTGTCAGAAAGTGTGGTGCAGTGACTTTCTCCTCAATGGAGACAAGTATAGGACATGTGGAAAATGGGGCATGAGGAATGGAAAATTACTGGGGTAGGGCATTGATTGGTTCTTTTCTTACTCTTCTTGCTAGGCCCTAATCCTGGTCACTGCCAAGGAACAGAGAGCCCAAGGGTCCTTTGGTTTGCACCTGAAGAGTGGCTCCATTACTCTGTGTAAAATGTATCTGTCTCAGCCACTGTGACATTTAGAGGCTGTAATTTGCACAGGCTTCCATGCTCAATTGGTGCACACCTGCCTGATGAAGTTCTTAATACCTTTCCTTGGCATGTTGAGCCCCCACTCTTTGTCCCAGAGTGACCCACCCTCCTTCCTAAGGGCAGCACACACCTTGTCCCATATGGGGCCTTGCTAGCACTGCTCACACTCTTCAGTCTGGTTTATATTCCTGCAGTGTAAGACCAAAGGTTTCCACTAAATCAGTAATCCTGAAAATCAGGCAGATGAAATGCTTTGAAACAAAGTATAAGTCTTACTCCTTTGAGCAAAGGTAGATGGCACAGCAAACATTTCAGCATCATCAGTACAGGTTCTGCTAGTGCTGAATATTGACTGCAGAAATCTATCTGACTACATAAGTGCTTTAACAAAGCATCTCAACTTCAGAAGTGAAACTCTTCTTTAAACTTGTTGGCTATGCCTCAGCTGGTTCCCAAAGTGAAGCAGATGTTCACACTACTTTCTCTAGCAATGTTTGCCTGTTTTTGCAAAACTGGAAGATCAATGCTGAGCAGGGACAGGGTAGTTCCCATGTGGTTGTGTTTGCTGGTGGTGAGGGGACACCAAGGGTGGCTTCGTCCAGTTAGGGCACAGTTTGGCTGTAAAAAGCTGTGGCTGACTTAGGGGCTGACTGAGAAAAGGCTGCTGACAGGGTGTGCTGCTCTGCATTTGCTTTCCTGGCTCTGGTCCTGCCTCTCATCCTCCAGTATGTTTGTGTCAACCCGATGGGGTTTCCCAGGAAGGCTATAGAGCTGTATTCTTATTTGTTGTAGAGGCCAAATTGATTGCTGCTGAAGATGGCACTATTGCCATCATAGTTTAAGCCTTTTGTGCATTGGAAGAGGATTATCAGAAAAATTACAGTATTCTTTCTAAGCACAAACTTGGATAATTCTTCGAAAATATCCCATTCAAAGATGTTTCCTCTGTACTCTCTCTTCCCATTCTAATTACTGCATATGTAACTATGAGATTTAAAAGACAATAGCAGGCTTTTAGTGGGTGTCTGTGTGTTTCTTTTCCTGAACTTTGCAGCATTTACTTTGTTTATAAGAATAGTGCTTTTCTATGCCAGACTATAGGCTATGGGCCAGATCTAAATCTGCTGTCAGTGGCCTTGATTAGCTCACAGCAGTGGGACCCCAGCCTCATGCATTTATGAGGTGCCTGCAATGAAGGATTAGGTGCTAGGCGTGCATGCCGAGATTCCCTGAAGAGAGGGATTCCTGTTTCCATAAGCAACAAATGCCAAGATTGCTGTTTGCAATAGAGTGGTCACTGATACTTGACTGAATATTTTGTCAATTGTAATAAATTTCCCACAGGAAAGTGATAAATGGGGCTTGATCTTTCATATGAATCTGTATTGTCCAAGCACAGAAATTCTGGTTAGGTGATTTAGCAACAAAGTATTAGATTTCTAAATCTCCTGAGCAGTTACCTAAAAGGCATTACCACAACGTGCCAAACACTGCCAATCCTTTCCTATGGGTTTTAATTAGCTATTGTTTGTCTGGTGCTTCGGAAATGTAAGAGGCAAAACGTGGTTCTAAAGTGTTCATTTTCTAGTGGGACCACTCCGGAGGTGGCAGAGACTCCAGGCAGGGCATTCTGCCTGCTTCCATCCAGCACTGCTGCTGCCAGCTGCTTCAAGTAGCTGTGATGGGAGAGGAACAAAGCCATCCATGGCTCCAGCTGATCCAGAACAGTGTTTTAGAGTCTCCCACTTCCTTCCTGCTGTTTAAGTGTGATGTTCTTACTTCTGCCTCAGCCACATCTGTCTCTGATATACTGATACAAAAGCCTTAAACTTTGCTGCAACTGTAGATCTTAGAGAAGCCTCAGGAAATGTCCTTAATTATCTAAAAGGAAATCTCTAATAATAATAGCATGCTATCTGTGATTAGGCCAGCAATGGCAGCATGATAGATTTTTTAAAATGCATTGAAGGAGAGCATTGGCATGGTGGATCCATGAGGACCATGAAAGTCATCTGATGGAACAGCTCTGGATTGTCCAGACACTTTGTATAAAACAGCCATAGAGGAAACTTTCTGCACATTCCTGACTTTCAAAGAGACTATAATGCTTGTGGAACTGATGACTGGTGGCAGCAGTCACAGATTTCACCCTAGCTCACCCTACTTGGCTGTGTCTGTGCCAGTAGGCCAGCATGGTCTGTCAGGAGCAGGTAGGTTACATTACTCAATGGTGCCAATGCCTTCACTCACCCTATACAAGTTTAGAGGGCATTATCAAGTCTAGTGCTCTGGGCATGAGCCGTGGTCAGAGCCAGAGCTCTGTAAGTAGAGTGCAGTGGGAAGGCTTACAGTGAAACCACCCTCTGGATCTGAATGGAGAGGCTGATGTGGACTCATCCTTCTTCTGCCAAATTGGTGGTGCAGGCATCCTCCCATCTGTGATGTTTTACATCCCCCTGGCTCAGTATTCTCTTAGGTCTGGAGGAGCCTTTGTCCTGGAATGCTAGTACAGTGGCACAAAGGCTGTCTAGGGCTTGGTGTATCTCTGTCATGTCAATATAAATGTCTAAACTAATAAAGAGAAGTGGAATTTGTCATCATGGCACCGAGGCCTACTAGGAAGGGATTGTGACCAGGAGTATTGCAGGAAATGGGATTGGCAAAGGAGATAGGAGGTTCTTCATTTGAAAGTGTTATGAATACTTGTGAGTATTAAAAGGATCTTTCATAAGAATGGCATACAGAGGACAGAATTAATACTCCTTCTATTACTCTCTTGATCTTTTGTAATTCCAGATTTCCCTAAATTCACTGTTGTTTTGTAAAACTGTAGGCATTACATCAGATATCATCAGTGTGATGCTATTATTTCATTAAAAGTCTGGCAAACCGAAACCTGTTTTGAACTACTTGGTATAAAATGATAGCGATGATGGTGGTAATAATAGTAGTAGTAATGATGATGTTAGTAACCACCTGTGATTATGTACTGCTGTAAGCAGAGGGGAAGCGAAAACATTTTGCTCAGAGGTTCACAGTACAATATGGGAACAATTACTTTTAGACTGTGCCTTTCTCAGCAGAGGACACATTTAAAAATTTGAAGCCAGTGGCCTTAGAGAACTTTTATGCACAGCTTGTGAACATTAAGCCCCTTTTACAACATGCTGCTGGCTAGGACAGCATGGCAGGGTCCCACCCCAGTCTCTTGGGAATCGATGGCAGTCGTCTCCTAATGAGAAAGGCACTGAAACTCAGCACCGATGTCACGGTGGAGTCCCCACTGAGAATATGACATCAATGGAGAAAAAAGTTCCTCTTTTGGCAAGGTGTATGAATATAAAGGAACTTATAATTGGATTTCCTTAAAGACTTGTAGAACTAACACCCTTACAACTCTTCATATTGAAAGGAAGTTCTTTTAAATTCTGTTAGTTCTCCAGCCTACATTTTTTAGAAAAGTAAGATGTGCAGCTTCTGAAGAAAGCCAGGAACAATGCGGTGAGCCGTATTTGCATTCACGAGTTATTCTGTGGTGGCACGTTGTCATCTTTTGTTGAAATATCACAACTTTCAAAAAGACTCCTTTGAAGCTAAAGAATTATATTTCATCTTGTTTTCTAAAAAGTTACACTGGATACACACTTTGAAATGACAATGTGAGATCTGACTGCCCTTTAGCATAGGTCTGTCACCTAAGGTGCCTGTGTTCAAATCAAGGTCATTGTGGTTTTTGTTAGCTGTGGATGATAGTACATATCACATCACTCTGTATCCACACAACTGGCATCCCAACCTTTGGTATGAAAGTCTACAAGACACACTATTTGGAAGAGGGACAAGAGTGAACTAATAAGGTCATTAGATTTAAATACTAGTCTCTGCTTTGAGTGGTTTCTCAAGATCAAAGTTGAAACGGATGCAGGGCTATGTGCCACACAGAATTAATGCTCTACAAGATGGAAAAGAAGGTGTTTTAAATGTCTGAGGTATGCAGTGCTGAAAGACCTCTGCTCTCACTAATCAGTGGGACAGCGCGGTCCCAGACTTTTAAAGCAAAGCAACCACGGCAGAATTATGAACCAAGTGACACCTCCAGCCTGGAAGCAGTTTCTTTCTTTAAACAATTTGAGAGCAAATAGCAACAGTTTACAGTCAACCTCAAAATGGGCATTAAAAATATATCTGCAGTAGGAAAGCACCTCAGCCCACAAATGGGCTTTCAAGAACTTGCATGGGATTGAGATCAGGTTCTCTGAACCATGTGTTTCTCCCTGTGGTCTGAAGGTTTTCACCCTGATCTGCACTGGTGACTAATGTAGGCACAATCAAAACGTACTTGAAACTTTCAGTGAAGAAGCCCAATGAGCTGCTTCGCATATCCCAGATTTTAATGTACTCACTGCCTGTCTTGCTGCAATCTCGTCTTATTAACAGTGTGCTTTTATTCAGGTAGTTACCATTCTGCAGAGGACTGGAGTCCAGCCCAAAGCCTACTGCTGATTTGTCCTTCATCTCCTTCAGAAAGCTCAACTCCTGTGCTGGCAATTCCCTGTTAGCTAAAAGGAGAACATGAAATTTTTGGTAAACTTGTGAGGCCTGTTTCAATAATCTGTGAAAAAATGCTTTTTAGCATTTCAAAATGAGGTATGTAGGGGATTTGGTTTTCTTCTTTATTATTTTTGGGCTAAATCCTGAACCCCTTACATAGGCAAAACCCCAGTCTGGAGTAATTCTGAGAAGAAATAGTGACCAAACCAGCATTTGTTGTAATTACTTCAGGAGTTCTCTGGTTATGATGCCCAGTGAGCACACTGCTTTCCAAGAACATGCCCAACATCTGGCAGAAACATGTCATTTCAGGACTGACTTGCTCTTAAAGAGGGATCAATTTTGCTCTAAGTGCTATTCCATTAAGAAGAGCTGCAACTGATGCTAGGACTTTATATTAATATGGAGTCTGAAAGCTTAAAAACATAGACTGCTCAGCAATTAGGAAACTGCACATCGATTAGGAGATCTGGATTTGGTGCCTTGCCAGCCTTACAGATTTCATATATGACCCAGAATAATCACAGGACCAAATTTGTAAAAGGGTACATTAACCTCAGTCAAAACTGGCCTCACTTTGCCATGGCTCATCTAAGCGACAGCTTCTGCTCTATGCAAGACACCTCTATCTCACAGAAAGAAAGATCCATCCCACCTGGTTTTCCAGGCAAAGAAAAATAGCACACCTTTTGCTATTGCTGATCATTTTTGCTCTGTACTGAGGGACCCTGGCCCACTGGGCCAAGAACACCTTCCTCAGCCCCCAGGTACCCTGAGAGAAGCCCCTGATTTTCTGCTGCTGGATTTCTCCAGTCTTCCTCTGCACATGGGGAGAGCATCTGCATTGCAGACTTTTGTGGTGGAAGGGACCACTGGGGTACTAAGCCTTTCGCTGCAGTAATCCCAAGGGAATCTGGCCCTTCTCTCCCAGCTGGGAACCCTTCATCTCTCTGTGTGTCTGTTTCTTATTTGTACAGTGGAGATAACGACACCACCACATCCCACAGGGATTTTGCAAACAGAAATCTATGAATATAGTCCTTGGGATTAGCAGAAAGACTGTGATGGTTGGGATCACAGAAATACCCAGATAGATCTCTTAGGGAAACAGCTGGTAAAGGTATTGGGAAGGATTTAATTGCCCTCTGAACAATTAAAATAAGAAAAGGCCAAAGTTCTAACTTACTAAGTAGGAGTAAAACTGAACTATTGAATTTTACTCTGCTTAAATGAGAAAACTGCAGATTTCGTAATTAGGTGGTAGAATTCTCTGATACATTCAGTAGCTTTTATTATCCTACGGTTTACAAAACAGGAGTAATCTCTGAGACCTCTTGTAATGTGTTTAAATAAACCCAGTGACGATTAATATGAAAGGAAAAGGTTGCACCCAAACAATCACAAGCCTGGAACGATTAGCACGGTCATTTATGGAGAAATCAGTGCTGAAATACGAGCAGCAGAATTTGCTTGAGATTTGAGGAGGAATTGCATAGCCCACTAATGTTCCTGTCTCTAAAGGTCAGCTGTGGAAACAGATGGTCAAAAGAAACCAGCTAGAAATCTTATTGCAGTGGATGCTAAAAGTGAATATAATTTTTAAATCAGCAGAACAGAAGGTACAAATATTATGACTTGTGATCACAGTCTGCATTGCTCCATTTCCACTCTCATAAGCTCTTTTACATCCTGTTACGAGTCTGAGTCGAGTGACCAGACTTTCTGTGTTGAGACACTCTGAAATGTTGTGGCACCTCTTCTCACATGGGACAGGGGCAGCTTGAGGCCCTGGGACCTGAGCTCAGCCACTGCACATGCTTTCTCTTGTCTCAGGTGAGTATAGCAGCCCTGGCGATCGCTACACACTGCTGCTGCCACTGTGGCACGTAATGCCATGGAGCACCAGCTGCTGGGACTCTGTGTGTACGCTTTATTTGGGCTTCAAAAAATGTATTTACTAATGCAACCCTGGTTTGGTTTGGTCTTTTTATGCTTCCATATGCTTTCATTATGAAGTCTATGAGTTTGCATTTATTAGAACTGAATTTTGGTTTTGCATAATCAGTCTTTACTATAATACTGGCATTGTGCTAGTGTTGAATGGTTCTTAATACTGCCACTGCTTGTTTTCTTGACCTATGGAGAACTACAGTGTATGAACAGTGCTCATTAAACCCTGTCTGCAAGCAGTTTACCTTGCTGTTCCTGTCAGTCCTAGGCTCAGTGAGAGTGTAGGAGAACAGCTGAGAGAGCACAAAGAAGTAGATAGGGACATTTCCAGCCACTGTGAAAAGCATGATAGCAGCATGTCCCACTAAGAGGGCTGAGTCCAGGCAGTACACATAGTTGATTAATTACATATCTGCATGATGCTAGGCACTGTACAGATGTACTGTATCTTCCTCTATGCCCTCACAGCCAATGCCCCTTAAATCATCCATTCCAATGGTGTCATCCAGTGCACAAGCTGGCACATATAGTTACATAAATATCAGCTGACATTTCACATAAATAGGGTGATCAGAGGCAATGCAAGTTTGTTTGACTATGAAATTATGAAATCATGATTCCAGAAGACACCCTGTTCTGCTGGCAACTGTTCCCTGAGAGATTTTGCCGTCTACAAAGTGTGATTCTCCAGGAATACGATGTGGAAGCAGAGGTCCCAAGAGCAGGCTGTGCAATTAAGATCAAGCCATTTATCCCAGGCTTTGACACCCCGTTATGTCTGTGTGTGTGAAGACTATTTCTACAGAACAAGGTGTTCAGAAAGATCATTTCTTGAGGAATGGTGGGGGTCAGAGCTGGACCTGGTCAAGAATATGGACAGGCTCATGTTTTGTGAGGAAGAGCTTTAACATGAGGTGGGGAGGCTGAGAAAGCTGTGCCTGGAGGAGGGCTGGATGTAGCTCTGACGAGGGGAGAACAGACACTCTGGACAGTCAGAGATGCCCATGCTTAAGCTGGGTGGTTCCTTAGTGGGTGATTGCCCTGGCAGGGCTCTGGCTGTGACCACCCCATGTCTGTGCAGCTCTGTGAGGGGTGAGCGTGCCTCATGCCTGAGCGGCTGGCAGAAGAGAGTGGCAGCATGTCGCTCCCTTCCAAGCCTTCTGGGGAACCCTTCACACGTGTCCTATTTCCTCCAGCCCCCTGACAAAGTGGCAGAAACTGAAATCTGATTTACAGCTTCCCTCCGCTTGCCTTAATAGACAAGGGTGTGATCGGAGCTCGCACGCCTTGCTGCTCATCGCATCTGACAGTCCAGACTTGCACCTCCAGGACTAGGAGG
The DNA here is from genome assembly GCA_017589585.1 of Phylloscopus whistleri. NCBI lineage: Eukaryota > Metazoa > Chordata > Aves > Passeriformes > Phylloscopidae > Phylloscopus > Phylloscopus whistleri. Next base: position 2,955,388 of record JADMLD010001389.1, on the reverse strand, counting down.
GCCACATCCTCTAGCTGCTCTCATTATTTCACTCCAGTTAATAATGTCTGCCTCTGTATGGGAGGCTTTTTTTTTTTGCATGGAAAAGTTAGGAAGCAACTCAAGTCCTGTGACTTTCTCAGATATTACATTCATTATTTTCTCATCAATGTAATAGTCAGATTCTCCCATGATACGACAGGAGCATGAACAGAGATTACAGCTGAACAATCCCCTTTTACAAGAACAGGCCCTTTATCACTCTCTCCTACCCCCATCTGCAATATTCTGTGGTTTTGACAGAAACTCAGTTTCTGAAATCTTAAAGAACTGTATTAAATACCACTATTGTGATTTCTTTTCACTGAACATTTGGCTTCCTCTTTCTTATTCTGAAAAGAGAACCCTCAGTTCTGATATAGGATCTGCATAACATGAACAATAAGGGGAGCAGCAAAGCATGAGGGAGAGCCTTTCACAGTTTTTTCTTGTATTTTTCCATCTTCCTCCTCCTCCTGCTTTAGATTCTCCAAGCGTTCTTCTACTTGCCATTGAATAAACAACCCTTGTGAAACTTTGGGTTCAATTAAAGTGTTAAATATGCTACTAACCTGTCTTAACTTTGCTCAGAGTTGATTGTATAGATCTAAAGGTAAAATTCTTTTTTCAACCTATATATATTCAAGAGAGCACCAAAATGCATTCTAAAATGGGAAGAAAAAAGGCTGAGGTTTTCATGTTACAAGCCAATTTTGGGAGCATTAGCTAAGAAATCTGCCATTGTGCTTTACATATGATGTTAGTGTGCTTAAAAAAGATATTACCACACATGTAGCATGACTGGAAGCATGATACAAAAGAATATTTAGGCAGCTGCTGCCTAATTTTAAATCTTTGAAAATACTCAGGTATTTATATTTGTTGCCTCTTCTAATTTGTCTTGTAAATAGGTTTGTTTACAACACAGAACTGAAAGCATCCGAAAAGAAGGAGAAAATTCCCACTCCCATTTCTCCCCGTTTCCACTTACATTTCAAAACCTACACATCCCTCTGCTTCAGATCCCAAAATTGGAGGCGCTAAATTTCCCTTCCAATCCAACACTTTGATTCATTTTTCTTCTGTTTTAAGAAGTAGGAGAAGAGGAAAAAATATTCCATGTTCTTGGTGGAGAGCTACAGAGTGGATATTATCTAAACTTCCAGTGAATCACAGCTGACAGTGTTGCTATTTCTAGGCCAGAGAATCACTCTTTGAACAAAATGCAATTGCTGTGTCTTTTCAACCTGCGCTTCAGCAGAGTGAAACAGCAGGATTCCCGTACTGTATAATAACTGTCAGAAACAATTTCTGCTCTGTAAGTGAGGTGAAGCAAAATGTCAAAATATTTGAATACATTTCATTGAGGATATCTTCTTTTAAATTAGTGAAGGCTAGAGGAAGAGAATCCTATTCTCTCGCATAATAAATATGCATGGAACAGTGGGGCCAAGTGAATTCTAATAAAGCTGGGTCCTTGCTCATTAATGTGTTAGAGAACAACAACAATAAAACACAATAATTATTAGTTAAAGAAATGCCAGCACTGGCCTTTTACCAACACTCCTGAACATATAAATCGCAATAAATTTAGACTGTCTGAAGATGCTGCGTTAATTACCATATTTTACAAAATGCCTTGAGTAGGGGGGAGCAATCACAGTGACCGAGAAGGATCCCAGCCTGAGAGTATACATCTTGTTATTAGTACAGCTGCTTTCCTTGGAAATCATTAGCCAAACTGTGTTATCTATGCTCCTACCCAGAGAAGAATGGCAAGGAAAGTTTACTAACAAGACCTCGTCATTCTATAGGATTTTCAGCCCAAAGCAGCTTATGAAGAAAATGCTTGAGACTCTGCAAACACCTAGAGTTGAGATACTTTCAGTGTAATTATCTTGAATTTGCAAACAATTCTCTTGTGCTTACTTACTGCTTGCAAAGAGAGGCTGCACAGGTTAACAAGTCTCGTGCCCAGGGATAAGCAGCAAGGTGACACATTTGTGCCCAGGACAGTGGGTGAGCAGAGCACCTATTCACGTGTCCCAAGAGCTGCCAGTCATGAAACCCTTCCAAGCAATTTAATACAACATTCAAGAAATCTGCAAAGGGCCTGTGACACTGAAAGGCAGAACCTTTATCTGAAGCCCCACCACAGTGAGGGAAGCATCTCAGGAACTCTAAGATGTGGGTCACTCTTACAAGTTGGACAAGCTGTCTCCCTGCTTTCCTCGAGTCCCTGCCAATGTGATGTGGAGCACCAAAGCATTCAGGTAATGGATGGATCCAGCACAGTGTTTTGTCCAGCTAGAGCCAGTCTAAGCTGATTCAGAGTAAAGTAGAAAAAAGCCTGCCAGAAGCCAAACCATATGGTGAGGAAAGGAAAAATTATTGCCAGCCCCTGCAGGTCACCTGTGGAAATGGAAACATCACACTAATGCTAAGTAAGGAAAGGTCAGTGAAATATATATTTGTACAGGTATAATTCTAGCAAGAGGATTATGAATGCCCATAAAAAACCTCCCTCCAGCTTCCTGAGTAAGTGTTCTTGCTGACTGTATTGAAATGCTGAAGTGGCTCCATCATTAAGGTGGTGAGCAGAAATAATAAGCACAATTTATAATGACATGGGCACACGTACATACACACACACACAAACAGGCAGGAATTTTCTGTGTCAGTGAAAATAAGACTGCCCCTGAATTGATTTAGGATTCATTAGTTCACAGAGCTCATTATGCAACATCATGAGATAACAGTTTAGTCCTATTTTTGGTTAATTACTATAACCCATATAAAGCTTTTTCTTTTTTTTTTCTTTGCTTTTTTTTTTCTTTTGATGCTAAGATGTTCACATCTGAAAAAGCCCATTTCTAATAACTTTTAAACTTACTGTTTTTTAAAAAGTATTGATCTGAGTAGCTAATACTGATGGACTGCTATGCAATACACTGATCTTCCCATAAATTCTTACTCTGCTTGGCATTGTGATCCTTTGCCCATTTAGAACCCTGGAAAAATCTCTCAGGAGGTGACCAGAATGGGTTAATTCAAATTATCATATTGTTTTGTAAAGGAAACCAGAAATCTTTTTTGGTAAAAAGTTTACACTTACAGAAAAATGAAAAATACCTAGGTTGCAGGGTTTTCTGCTGAAATTAATACCAGTCAATAACCTTGTTTAGAAATGTCAACCAAATTCCTTGCATTCCAAACCTCTGCTATAGAAGAAGATTAAGTCTCGTAAATATCTGTCTAGATGCCCAGTTATCAGAGGGCATTTTGATAGCAGTCCAGTGTGTAATGACAGATTACAACATATTGACTGTGCTGAGCACTCTGCAAGTTACACCAGTTCTACCAAAATGCATTAGTTTTAGTACAGGGCTTTTTGTGTCTATCCAATGTGTTTCCTCTGTAGGGAGAAACAAAAAATAGAATTTACACTGGTTGTTTAAATTCTTAAGATGCTTGGGTGATTTTATTTTGAGGGCAAGTGATAGAAAATAAATAATGTTGTTTTCTTCCACATAAAATCTTCCTAATTTGTAAGGATTCTGCTTGTTGATGTGATTGCTGGGCTGTATTATTTAAAATAACGTAGCTAGAGATTACAGGTTTCTTTGGTAATACTGAGATAAAATTACAAACCATTTTGCTGGTGTTCAGAGGAAGATAATGGCAGCCCTTGGTAATGTACAGTGGTCCGCCAAAATTGCTGAAAAGAAAGAGGAAATTTCATCTAATCCACATAAATTGAGTGTGGGGATTATCAGGCTTTCTGAAAAATGCTTGTTTTAGTTCTGGTGTGCGGCAGGTAGCTATCCAAGATGAAATATGCACCTCTGCTCGTCTAACCATAGAATACGCAGGATTGGTCTCAACTGTGTGTTTGCAAGTATTTTGAGTAAATTCAATAATCATATTTGCCTTGTTTTCCTCATAGTTTCTTTCTGTTACTGCTCAGCCTAATCTCTCTCTCTTCTTCTTGTGTTTTCTCACACTGGGGATCAAGGGATTGTCTCTAATATAGTTTAATACCTCCCTCATTGCCAGTTTTTGATTCTCTTCTCCATCCCATTAAATCTCTGATTGAAATCTTTTCTGTATGTAATATTCCTTGCTACAGACTTCTTGTTGATTGTTCTTTTACCTGTTTCACTGTACACATTCTGTATCTGAGCATGCAACCTGCTCACAGGGTGAGTGAAAAAAAATTGAAAAAAAAAAGTTTTAATTTGTAACAATTTTTTATTAATAAATGTCTTCTTTTATTTGAAGATTGCACAGGTGGTAATGGTTCTCTTACTTTTCTTTCTGGTTTATAGCTATGAGGAAATTTAAATAAAAAGGTTGTCTTTCAGTGAACTTTTTAATTAGTTTTGGACATATGTACACAAGGGTAACACATTACTTTTGGAAGAATCAATCTGGTGTGTACTCAAATGGCTTAAATTCATTGAATAGTATATTTTTAATGGTATGAAAGAACAGGGTGCTTGGTAAGCATTAGGAAGCAGACCATTTGCAGTTCAGATGTCAGTATTTTTTTGCTGTTGCTGTGGCACCAAAGAACAAGCAGAGTTACCATAAGCCTTTTAAAAAGCTTAATATGTTTTCATTTTTACTTATCTAAAAATGTCGATGAGATTCTGGTTGTCTTTTCCAGAAAATGCTCTACCAAGGAGGGAATCAGCAATATGGCTGTTTGATGAGCTAAATGTTTTGATGAAGTCATAACCTTTTCTTATGGTTTTACAAGAAAAAAAGTAGTACAGACTTGAATGGGAGAGTACAATGCACAGTGAAATAAAGATGACTCTGAACAAACATATAAAGGAGAAGGTACCATAGGACTGCTGTTGCCTTTCATGTGGGTTCCCAGTATCTCATAAACCCCAAGTCCCTCTGAGAAGCCAAAACAAGAGCTGATGAATATAATTGACCCTATCACCATTTAAATTTCCTGGCTGCTGTCATATAAAAGGTTTGGATCGAATCTGTTGAAGCAGGATAGCAGGTTTGGATCAATGCTCTTTCATATTACTGTAACAGATGAGCATCAAAATTCCTGTAAATATTTCTCTTGCAGTTGCCAGTAATTATCTCTGTAAATGACAATTGAATGCCTTTAAAGTAAATTTTAATCATGAAATCAGGTGCCATCTTTATGTTCTCACTTGTCATAATCTTTTATCTTTTGTTCTTTCCTACCCCTGTCTGTGTTTCCTTCAACACTTTTCCTTCAATCTTTATCTAAACACGTTTGGTGTTGAATGCCAGTTGTTCCTCAGGCCTGTGGTCTCTGTCGGGCCTTTCATTTAAGCAACAAATGGAGTGCAACAGATGGAAATGGGACTGGAGCTACTGGATCTATAAATGAATTGGAAAACGTGTCATTGCTTTGTGGAAGAAGACTGGGATGGATAGCTGTGAGTGGGAAAGTGAAGCCTTTGTTTTAGGGAAAACAATATTCAGCCTGCCTGGGACAGTAAACCCTTTGCAAAACTTCAGCTGTAAGAGGGGTCAGAGTCAGGTACGTGAGTGCTTCTTGTCACCTGTGTAAGTTTTAAACCATCAAGATGCAAAAGACAGCTGAGAAGGTGAACAAATCCTTTCTTCCAGAGGGTTTTCTCTGTCTGACACAAATACACAAAAATCACAGAATCATAGAATAGTTGGGTTGGAAGAGACCCTAGAGATCATTTGGTTCCAACTCCCTGCTGTGGGCAGGACACCTTTTACCAGACCAGGCTGCTCAAAGCCCTCCCAATCTAAAAATTTGTAGGCAGCCCAAAGGTATATTTCTCTAATTGTGACATATATTTAACTTGGATAAAAAAACCCAAAAAACCAAAACAAACACAAAACAACAAAACAAAACCTGCAAATGAAAAATTATCCATAACACATATATTCTGAAAAACAGATAAAGTAGGAAGAAATGACAATGAAACAGAGCTATCAGGAATGGCAAAGGCAACTTAGCTATGAAAATGAGAATAAAAATGCTTCTAGAAGCTGAAATTGAATATACAGTAGACCAGCACCTGAAGTGAAGTCTCAGACCCTTTTAGAAGGATTTTGTTGCAGACATAATTCAGGAAAAACGAATTCATTTGAGGCACTTCCTTAATCATAAGATTCTGTCTTACAGGAGAAACGAGACCTACAGAAATAATTAGGGGCATGGAGTGAATTCATTTACAAGGGGAAAGATAGCTAGTTATCTTTGCTAGGTGATGATTAAGAGTGGGAGAGGGATGCATAATAAGAATTTACAAATATTAGAGACATAAATATACAAAAAGCAGATTATAAATATGCAGCAAAGTATTTTTAAATCCAAGGACCAATGTTTGGGCTGTAGGTGACTTATTTGCTAAGGGAAAAAACACATGATATAAAGCCTTTTTCTATGTAGGTTACTGGTTCAAATCTGTCCCTGGCATGACATGACTTTATAAGTTAAAGACTATTTAGAATTCTGCTTGAAATAAATTTTCTCCTGTTTCAGGAGAAAATGTCTTCATTACAAAGGCTGAAGGCTGGACCAGCACTGCTGCTTGTTGATTCAACAGAGCAGTGACTGGCACGCACAGCCCCTCCCCAGGGCTGTGAAAATGAGGTTTGCTGATGTGGGAAGCACAGGGAGAATTGCCCCATCCCTGTGCACTTGCACCTTCACTTTTGTCCTGCATGAGTGTCAGGATCTTATAGTGAAACAGGGATTAGTAAGAGTGGTTTTATGGACCCAGGTTTGTGCAAAAATTGCACCTATGTTAAAGCCTCTGGGAAGGGTTTTGCAGGAACAGACCTGCATTCATTGCACTCACATATAGAGTTATGGACATGCAACTTCAAACAGATGAAAAAATTTATTATGTTCCTCTCTAATATAATCCTAAACACTAAGCATGACAGGACACTGTTATGTCCCCACTGACACCTAGACAAGCACTGGCATTTATCGAGGGCTCTGCTTAAGGACTGGTCCATCTGCTGCACTGGCTGATGCCTGCAGGACAAAGAAGCACTACAAGCCAGTACCCTCCTCTCTTGCCTCACTAGACACCAAACAAAATGTCTCCAAATCTGTAAAGTTTTAGCCCTTTCTGTTGTGCAATCACAACTGAATTGCATACATACTGGATGACCTACATGGAGAGCCAGAAAAAAGGCTAAAAAAGCCCCTCCAATAATAAACAGCAGTAGCAGGTGATCTGGATGCTTCTAGCAACATGTGTAAGTGAATCAGAACGCTCTTGCAAAGCAGGCTGACAAATACCCCCTGTAGAAGTAAAAGCTGCTTTTTAAGCTACCTGATATTTGACAAAGGCAATCTGCTGTGTACACCCATACTAATCCAAGTGACAAGAAATATCTTTCTCAGAAATGCTGCACATGATTTGACTTGGAAGGGGGAGAACAAACAAGCAATTTGCTAAATGTGAGAGATGTTTGTAGCACTTCCTTTTGCTGCACCAGAACACACATTGCGTTAGGACTCCTTAAAGTAGGTATTGTTCCACTGTGAAAGCCTTTTGAAACTCCCAGTTTCAGAGAAAATGGATTTGGCAATAATTAAATACATTCCATGTAGGAATAAACTTATCTCTTCTAAGAAATATAGTAGTGTATTTAATTTTTGAGTTCTCAGGGTCCTTCACAGACCATAACATGCATGCTCCTTTTAAGCAGAAATCTCTGCTGGTTTGGGTTTTACTGTCTTTAATCAAGTAAATCCACCCCCTGCATCAATTAAGATCTGAAGAATTAGCACTTAGTGTCATAAAAGTATGTATTCTAATTTCATTTACAATGCACAAATTGATGACATAAGGCAATCTGTACCTCTCATTTTCTGCCCCTCTCTCGCTCCCTCCATCCTCCCATCTGAGTAATGTGGTTCAGAGCAGGAAAGGTCAGGATTTCAATACCTATGCGAATGAAGGTTTCTTTTTAGTGTGATACAAGGTCTCCTTTTCTCACGATTTGAAAATTCAGAATAGATTTTTTTCATGACTTGCCCTTGACTATAGTTAGCCCTTCTCAGTGTAAAATAGGATCTACCCATATTTGAATTATCTTTATTATTGATAATGAAAGGTTTTAAGAGGGAAGATGCATGAATATCAGAATCCTTGCAATGCAACTGGTGCTCTGAGTAGAGATTCTTCTGGAATTTTCCCTAACATGTCGATGATCTTTTTTTTTGTTTGGGGGGGTGGTGTTAACGTTTTTTATCTCTCCACAGTTCAGTTTATGGAGTTCAGAGAATGGGGAGATGTTATCCTCTGTCCTATCTGTAAGTGAATGACTGTATCTACTGTCCATGTGGGTCGAAATGAAGCTATTATGTACCTTTTTCAGATCAGTCAGATTCTGGTCTGGAGACTCTCTTTTGTTGCCAGATGCAGTTCTAATATTCATCTTACTATCTGTTTTTCCCTTGCAAAGGTGGCAGTGAACATGCATGGGTGGTATAAAAGGACATACCTGCCCCTGACTCGAAAAGGATATTGCTTTACGCCAGCTGAAGATTTACTGAAGAGCAGCTCCTTTCTCTGCTGGTTTGGGTGGGCCTGGATGGCTGATAACAACCAGAAAAAGGAATGTCACTACTCGTTTTGCTCTCCATTTTATCAAGGTAATAATGCTTGTACTGTTCAAGGCTTCTCCTTCAGTCCTTTTCTGTCAATACATTTCAAATCCAGCATCTAGTGGTACAAGCCAATTAAATCCCAAATTCACTTGTCAGAGCATTCCCTCTATGTGTCTGCCATATTCTGGAGCCAAGTTCTTCAGTTTCTTGGGTTTGGTCCAAGAGGAAACATTAACAATAAATAATGATGAAGATCTGTATGCTGGGAATTAAAACAATATCTATTAAAGGCACTCCACAGAAATGAACTTGAAATGCACAATGTGAAAATTGAATAAAATCTGCAAGAATATTAAAGCTCCAAAGAAATAAATGGGATGACTGCTGAGAAAAACTGAAAATGAGGTGCCCAGTGTTTTTAAACTGTTTGGATTTTTGGCAGCTTGCACAGTAAGTAAATGCTTTGAATCAGAAAAATTTCAAACAACTTTCAATTGCCCTTAAGCATATTTTGGACTCAGTTCTCAGTGTGGACAAATGTCACGGAGGGGAAGAAATCTGGCTCAAAACTATGAAGTGTAAGTATTGAAAAAACTTAAATATGCACAATGTGTGACTTTCTATTATATTTTTAACAACATTTCAAGGTTGGATACATAATTCATGGCATTTTGGATATCTTGAGAGAAAGTACAGTGTTGTAAAATTTCTGGATCAGCATCTCTTGCCTTGAGAACAGATCCACACCTCTGAAACTCTTTCAGCTCCCTTAAAACTGTTCTGGATATAAAAACTCCAATGTTATGATCCAAAGACCACAGAAAAAAAAATTAAAATTCTCCTTATTCCGAAATGTGCTCTGAATCTGCCTGCCTTTTGTATGGGAAGGGATTCATCCCTTATGTGGAATGGGCTGTTTACAAACACAAAGCAACAAAGCAGTGTGCACTTCAGCAATTTCCTCTTTAAGAAAGAAGCAATCATCTCCTTACGGAAGAGACCCATTATCCCAGAGAGTTTATTTGTTGTTGTTGGCTTTTTCAACACAGCAGCAGCCACAACAAAACATGGGATGGCAGGTACTACGACTGGGAGCACCTTGGTTGGGCACCACACCCAAGCCGTGTTTTTAAGGTGATGTTTGGACAACTTGTCCTGAAGCTGCCCTTGCATATGGATGGCATGGTGTTCATGGTGCTTTTCCCTCTGCCTGAAACTCCTTCTTGAAGCATCTAGAAGGAAATAAAGCGCTTGCAAAGTGCTTGCAAACTTTTTTTTTCTACTTGGGTGTTTTGAATCCATTCGTGTTTTTTGCTGTTGAAAATGAAAACTGAATTGTATAATTGTACACAGCTCCCAGTCCCTGCAGTGCTGAGGTCAACCCAAGCTAAAACACGAGTTGCCTCTCCAAGCTCACCCTGGAGACAATCATCCTAAAGCTGACCGAAAACAGAGCTCAGTGCAAACACTTGAGTTGCAGTCCCTTTCATCTGCTCTGAAAGGCTTTTGGCGCGATGTCAGATGGCACCTCCCGGCCCCGCCAGTGCCTGGCAGCTCTGCCGTCATGCAGGAGCCGGCTGGCTCACCAGGGCACTTCACCCTCTCCCCTTACAGCCTCTGAAAGTGGGAGGAACCTGCTGCCCTGCTCCCCACAAAGGCCACTGGGGCTGCTCTTCAACACGGTCTGCTCAACAGTTGTCTCTCAACTGGAGACATCCAGGGAGGTCCTTCAGCGCGAGACCCAGCCACGGGATAAAAGCCACACATTAAATAATAGCTGTTATTCTCAGCTCTCTACACACAGGTTTTAAGGGGGGAAAGAAAAGAAGAAAGGGAGAGCAAGTGCTGTGAAAATAAGTAGTGTTTTGTGTGCTTAAACTTTGAGAAAAAAATGCTGCTAGAAATGAAAATAAAAAGCAGGTAATGTCCTCACCATCAGGAATGAAATATTCCTTTAATAACTGCTTTCCTCAGGTAGTCTTGCAGCAACTTCAGAGCCTTGTGGTCTTGATGTTTTACACATATTTTTGGTGAACTAAATCTGTTCTTTCCTTCACGTAATCCCAGAATCAAATCAGGATCTCAGGGGACTTCAGTCACCATTCTCCTCCCCTGGTGCTCCCTGTCCTCCTCAACAGAAAAATTTACAGCTGGGTAATGTTATAAACATCTGGCCAGAGGTTTTTTAATCCAGAACTTGAGGGCAACTGAACCTCCTGGATCTATGTGTCCTCAAAATTTGCCTTATTTCCTGTTGGTACTGTGATAATAAGTAGCTGCAACACCCTCCAGGGTGCAGTTCTGCATGTTGTCTCCTTTCAAAGGAGATCACCAAGACAACAAACCTGTCTGGGGCAAGAAGGAGATCACCCACACCAAGATGGCTTGCTTGACTACCTCCTAAATAACCCTCTCCCATAAGTACTACCAGCACTAGGGAGTGCCAAATTAAGAGCAATGTGAAATCTTTGCAAATGGTGACTAAATGATGGAGACAATAACAATGTAAATAACTTGGTAATTTAAATAGCTGGTTTATAAATAAACCAGAGTCAATATATATTCCTGCTGGTCTCTAAAGAAATTAGACCAGTAAATTCCTGTGAATCACAATAAGGAACATATTTTGTGCTTTTAAAATAAATCTCCAAGCTGCATGATTAAGTACTTTTAATTATTGTAGAGTGGTACAGGCAGCAGCTTTATATATTATATCTCTCCAATCAATAACAAAAGAACTGCTTTGCAGGAACTGATGCTGTACTTTTGCAAGAAAATTAGTTGTACTTCAAAAGAAAAAGTCAAATGTTAACTTTAGTTTGTCCTTGCTTGTCATTTTATTTGACATGTATTTTAAAATTAAGTTCGCTATTTCACAAAGAAACACGGCGCTTAAAAGAATGCAGTGTACCTTGAACTGGGTAAAAGATTGGCCAGTTTTTGCATTTTGGTTGTAGCTGATGAGGGAAAAAACAATGGAGAAATACTTTTCTTTGGCTTCATAAGCAGTATGCATGAATGCAGAGATAATTTCTCTAAACTTTGTTTTATTTTAAAAAATATGAAAGAAACTCTGAAAGGTGGGCACTTGAGAATGGTATTTTATTTTAAAAGAAACGAAAAAATGCTCACAGTAGGCAAAATCCCCATATGAAGCCTGTAGCCCGTTGCATCCAGCAGGTAGCCTGGATTGTTAGCATAATAGTAAAACTCCAACAGTGACACTTGAAGCAAAACTTTATGCATTTTTAAAGACAACTAAAAAAACCTCACCCTCAACTCGATTCTTGCATTCTTGTTTTCAAACATGCCACTGGAAAAATAAGCCAATATATAGTCTTAACAACCAGTGCTAGCAGCCTGGCCTTTTCTCTGAACAGCTCTGTGCAGCATGGACACTTAGAGATGTTGGTCCCATTCAAGCTCACCACAGACCTGTTTTTCAGAAAACCCACCTTGCTTAGAAGTGGTTTCATGTTTAGGTAACAACATCTGTCCTTCTGTGGCCCTTTGGGATCACTCTTCTGTCTTGCTGTCATTCCTAAAACAAGTCTTTTACTCCTTCTGACCTGAGCAAGCAGTGATCACACAATCAGAATGGAAGAGAATCCTGTAAAAATGACTTAGTGGCACAGGAGCACTCAGCCAACATCACTGCTGACCACACTCAGAGGAACTGGACATCTTGGGCCTGCTAGCAGAGCTTGACCCAGACATGTGGGAGGGAGGCTCATCTCCAGACCTGGAGCTACTGTGCTAAACTGCATTAGCTTTCCTTCTCTTAGCAATGCAGGTTTTTTTTCTCTGAAAAGAGAGCTGCTTACTGCCAGTAATGGAGCCCACAGCCAGAAGTGCTTGCTTCGCTTTTGATATTGGCAGGTATTTTGTCCAGGAAGCAGCCACTATTAGCTATTCATTGTGTCATTTCACACCTCAGGTCTCTCTCAAGCTCCAGCTGTGTTGTGGATTACTCCAAACCTATTGGAAATGGGCATCAGCTCAAGATGGCTTCAAAGACATTTTCTCCATTTAACCATCATAGAATATTTCAGCACCTACTTTCTCATCTTTGCCATGTTTAGCACATCTGGCAGAGTGGCTGCATTCAAAACAGCTGACATTTCAGTGGCACTCCTGCACAAAGACATCCAGCAAATTTTGCAGAAAGTGTCCAGCTGCCCCTAGGGCAGCAGTTATCTGTAGTTCCTCAACTGCACCAGGCAACATCCAGCCTGAGGATGGACAGAATGAAATACACAATTATATATTGACCCCAGGGTTAACATTATACTGGAAAGAAGTCTTTGATAATTTTAATGACTGCAGGAAATTCAGGAAAAAGTCTCTCTACTAGATCTCATTCTAGTGTAGCATTTTCTCAATGCTGCCATGAATAGCAAACAGCAGCGAGGAGGTGTCCTCTGCCCAGCCTCTCTGTCTCAGCTCTGCTCCTGCTGTCCCTCTTCTCCCATAGGGCTCTGCATGCCCTCACACACTCCTCCCAGGGATGGAAGAGGGGTCTCCCAAATAAAAAGGGTAATAGTTGGCCCAAAATATTCAGATACTTGCTCTGAATTTCACCTGCGCCTTTATTAAAATTCACTGTTCACATAGCTCTGCCAGTCAGAGGGGTGGGATTTCTCATCAGAGGGACAACAGCAAAGTGGCACTTTCCCCAAGAACAGCTTGGATTGTGTCTGTGGGAGGGAAGGGCACTGATTTCAGAAGACATATCAGAATGTCCACAGGAGTGCCTTCCCAGCCTAGTGTATCAATCCTCGCTGTCTGATAGAGACAGATGCACTGCCTCCAAGTGAAAGAGAATTATGTCCCGAGCAGTGCTGCTTGCTGCAGCTCTCTCCCTTTGCCTCCACACCCTGCCAGCCAAACTGCTCACAGAATGACTCTGTTTGGTTGACAAGAGTCACTGTGATCACAGTCCAAGGTGACAGATTCCCCGTTTGCAGGAAGCCATGGGTTAAAGTACAATTGACCTTCAAAACCCACCAGCACAGGCAGTGCTATGCTGGAGTGAAATGCAAGACTAATTTATGAATGGGGCAACTCATCAGCAGCATTTTAATGAATAAACGATGTGCCCATTCATTATTTTTCCATTTCCAAGTGTTAATAAACAGGCCAGTGATAATTAACTGAAATTCTACCTTTATAGAAAAGTGGCACTTCATAAATATCAAATTGTGCTATTATCGTACATATCTGCTGGATTTCCATGAATATATAAATTCAGCAATTACCTCTGGAACTGTTTGCTAAAACATAAGAGCAGGTTAGCGAAGAAGAGGAAAGTCATAGAGCAATTAAAATTTGAGAAACAAACAAAACATCCTCCTGATTCAAGAATTCAATGACAGTAAACAGGGCAATGCAATCAGGAAGGAAAGCCCTGTCCTAATCAACAGAGGTGATTTTTCACATAGCTTGAGATGTGAGCTGAGCGAGCAGCGGGGAAAACTGCCTGCAATCAGCTGAGTGAGGCTTTAAGGCACTGAGCATCTAAAATTCCTACTCAAGGAATCGGAGCCTGGAGTCGCACAATTACATCAGAAGGGCAAGTTCCTTTCAGAGAACAAACAGAAACACCAAATTTTTGAGCCTTCCTAAAAATTACTCTGAAAAAAAAATTTAAAAATGAACTGACCTTTACCAGGGCTGGGCTCTGCACATCGCTGGCAGAGGTGGGAGCTGCATCTCTCATCTCAATGAGATGCTAATTCCTATACTCTCTTTCTGCAGGGAGACACCAGGTCCCACTGGAGTGGGAGGCTGTGGGAGCAGGGTGAAAGTGAGGAATGGGATCCTCAGGCTGCAGCACTGGCTTGGTTTGGCTGAGGCCAATGCAGCACAGTGACTGGCTAGGTTGGGTCTGAGACCCTACACCCTGGTCCTAGGTTTGGTTATTCAGCATCTCTATCATCGGGTGGGGTGGTGGGGGACACCTACAAAACTAGAGACTAGTGGCTAAATGACATCAGGGCTAGACAGGTGATACAGGCATGTTGGACTAGAGGGTTAGAATTTAATGTTTGATGCTCCTTCTTATTGCAAAGAGGTATTGTGCCCTCCCCAAGGACAGTGTTCCTTCACTGAGCAGAAAAACCTGGACTCTCCCGCTCCCAGATATGGGAGGGTATCCAAGGAATAGCAGTGAGACAGGAAAGGTGGGAAGAGGCTCACATTGCTATTTCAGCTGCAAACCCAAACTCTGGTTATGGGGCACAGGGTGGTGAGCACAGGGACCCCCTCCTGCTCTGTATTTACAAACACAGCCTGAGCAGGACGGTGCTGTGGTCAGACCACGGCCACGGAGCCCTGGCCTGTGTGCAGCAGTTATCCACCAGCCCGGACAACGAGGAGATTATCTTGCCCACAGCAGGTGACAGTGTTGATTCATGGCTCAGCCAGCCCCGGTTGCTTAGCTATGCAGCTGCCATCCCCCGGCTTCCCACATCTCCATACAGTTCCTGAAGCCAAGACTACTCCAGCAAGGGAATGCACTGGGCCTAGAAGGGCAACTTCCTTTGATGGGGACCTTTCAAACCTCTTTGACCTGACCTCACTGACAAAAGAGCCCTTCAAAGAAGGTGAACTGTTTCATGTGGCAGCAATTTCTCATGTCAATCAAAAAGATTTTTTTCTTACAGCAACAACTCTCTATCCTTTCCCCACAAAATTATTCATTTTAATACAGCTATCCTCCTCTCTCCAGTGAACACCCTTGGGTAGCATCTTCCAGTGTCTCACAGATACACTCTTCTATTTGAATTTTCATATTTTATTTTCTTTCAAAAAGGGGGGAAGGGAATGAAGTGAACTTTCTCTGATTAAGATTCTTCTTTTGCATTTTTAAAACACACATCTAAAAAGCTATTTTCTGTTTAAGATCTGATGGTCTTCTGAATATCTTTTAAGAAATAGATGCTCAGCTTTCTTTTTTTTTTTTTTTTTTTTTTAATGATAGAATATTTGACCTGTTGGCCTCAAATTTTTAACTCCATTTTCTCCTTTAAAATATTGCTGCAGCAGTATTTGAACTTCTATGACATTGGGAGATGCAACTGAAACAAATATTTCTAATGTTGAAGTAACTATTAAACTTCAATGTGGATCCATAACCTTGAAGCATGTTTTTGCCAGGAAGGAAGTGATATGGATCCACAACCCAGAAGATGCCATAAAAGCTTCTTTAAATAGCCTTACAATAGATTTTAACCCATGGAATTGTACTGCATTGAAAGTCCATTCTCTCACATTCTTCCCAGGCTCAAAGGGAGCCTCAACCTCCTCTGTGACTCTGGTAACCTCTACATCTTTGGGACGGAGAGGTTTCCTTCCCAGTGATATAAAGCATCTGTCCTGATGCTTGAGCAGGAAATACAAAAGAGCTCCAGCAAATTAGTTTAGAAGAAAAGCTTTTATCTCTTTAGAGCTTTGGAACATCTCAAGAGCTTCAGCAGAGATGGATGGATGGTCAGGGAGTCAACGAGGTGGTCAAATACACAGGCATGATTTAGTTATACTGTCACTGCTGGCAGTTCCACGCTCTGCCATATGGCCATCATTACCCTAAATGTGTGACACGTGTGCGTGTTGAACTTGTCCATAAACACAACTCTGTTCACTGCCTGCAGTTAGGACCACATAACCATTTCACCTTCTCACCTTCTCCTGATTTGTTACCCTTTACCTCTTTCTTTGCAGCTGTCAGCATTTTCTCAGTTCTGTAATTATTTACATATCCATTTATTTGGAAAGGTGGTTGGCTTAGGCATATTTGAAACATCAAAAAACCTAATACTTTTTAAAAATGAGACCAAAGTTGTCAAAACAAACATAAACTGGACATTTTTGAGAAAGAGGATGTGTAGAAGAGCAAAATGGGCTTCCTGTCAGCTGGTGGAAATTAGCTGTGATTTGAAGAAATGGCAAGGGTTTTTATAAAATGTCCTGGTTTTGTCATGCTCTCTGCATTTAATAATGTGCTGTGATCACAGCTTAGTGGTTCTGTGGGAATGCCTACAGTAGGAGTATATAAATCACACTTTGCTTTTCTCAATGGCTATTGGAGTTGTATGGAAATCTTTCCGATAAGCTGCCAGAGAGATGTTTGTCACTGCTAGTGTCCAAATTTTATCCATACAACTCAGGAAATTTATCCATATAACTCAGGAAATTTTACTATAAATGAGACAGAATGTTCGATCCCAGGTTGTACCTTCTGGCGCTGACAGATCTATGTATGTGGCACACTAGATCTATTCCAGTCATTTTAAAGAAATAAAAAAATACCCATAGGCATTCTCTTAGAATATTACTAATGAAGAAAAAATAAAGGTCCAAAAGCAGGGAAAAAGCTTAAAAGCAGCAGATGAACTTTAATTCTGGTCTCTGAATTAGACTTTTAATTATGCCATCAAGCAGTCCCAGAATCCTGGGTCGCTGTGAACGCTGAAACCTCTTGATTACCTCTCGTGTAATATCTGCCTCAGTTATCCCCAGACACCCTGGGATGAAAGAGTGGGAGCCTCATGACTCCACAAGTCACAGTTAAAATGAGGAACATGGCTATGAGCCAAAGCTCAGGCTGAGCTGAACATGCAGCTGCAGTTTTTTTAGAGGTCAGCATTACTTTTTCCACGGCATACCAATAGCTGAGGAAAACCGAGGGTGTTTTAGATGTTGATCTTATTTACGTGGACTTCACTTAATGCCAGAATGTAGCTAACATGACTATCTCTTTAAAGGGAAAATGAGCTCTTGAAAGAGGCTGTAACTGAGACTTTTGATCAGAGCTGTTTGTTGTAGCTCTCATTTGGAAAAGTAGATACAGGAGAGGAATTCTGACAAAGTTTCCCTGATTTGCAGGGAAAAAAAAAAACAAACGACTTAAACTTTTACTTCTTAAGACTCGATCCCTCATTTTATCCCATCCCATTCCTCATAACTTCTTTAATCCACTGATGATTGATGTAAACAAGTTTTACAGGCTGTAGCTCTCAGATATGCGATTTTATCAGAAACTGTGAAAAGCAGCATCTGCAAAAGGAAGAAGGATCCAAGGCAATGCTGTGCTGGAGATTTCCTCCGGGAGGAGCTCAGTGGCAGGAGCCTGAGCCCAGCAGTTATCTGCGGGGTTTGGTTGCCAGCTGGCCAAGCAGGGTGTGATCACTGGCCAGACAACCGGCACCTCATCCCTTGGGATAGACCAGGGCACATGCTATCACTCGAGTGGGGGATGGCAGAGAGGTGACAGTGCTGGGAGAGCACAAGGGAGTGGGGGGGAAGATGCTGTGCTGTGGGAGGCCATCAAAGCCATAGGGAAGGTGGTGAGGATTTGGGATGGTTGGTGGGGAGGAGGAGTGGAACAGGAATATAGGACACAGTTTCATAGTAAACTAGGCTTCATTAACGATGCGGCTCTCAGAACTGCTTGTTTTCTAACTTGCAAAGAGTCTGTCAAGTGATGCCTTTTTTTCTCTCTTAGACTTTTCTCCTCATTACTGTGTTCTTTTCTTTATTGCCATCCCATGCTGTGACTTTGATTCTCTGCTCTGAGTCACAACATATCCACTGCTGCTTTATATTTTGAAATGTCTTCAAATCAGCATTAATATAAGAATGCATTTTGGCATAATAATTGTATCCAGTTATTGACCACATAATCAATAGTGCAGAGTTGGTAGAACCTTTGCTGCCATTTAAATCAAATCATTAACCAAAGCAATAAGAACCTAAATGTATAGATCTGTAAACGTTCCTAACAGTTGCTTTATATTAAATGGAAAAAAGAGACTCAAGTTTGGGGTTTTTTTTCCTCCCAGTCCTATATTAAGCTGCCAAATAAAATGATTTCATCCTTTTGTTCATCTCTTGAGCAACACAGGACTAGGCACAAATTACCACAAGTATCAGTCTGGGCTCCCAGAAAACGAAGGGCAGCAGTGGAGGGCACTGCAGGCTGTGTCACACCTGGATTGCACAGGCAGAGTGATCCAGGAGCCACAGTCACACATTACACCCCATGGATGAGCCTGGCACTTGCTCTCAAAGCAAAAATCAAGTTGTCACAGGCTGTGTCTGTGCTGCTAAATTACACAGGGCTAAGGAGCAGGCCTGACTGCTGGCCATCCAGGCAGCTTAGGGATTAGCTGTGAGCTCACAGGTCGGAGTGCTCTTGAGATGTGCCCACTTTCCACCCTCAGGGAACACCGGGATGCAGCTGGCGCAGTCAGTGAGGTCACACCAGGTTCTGCTGCTTCTGTCCTGCAGACATCTAGGGTGCTCTCTTCAATGCCATGCAGTTGCAGCACAGTGCCTGGGGTTCCTGCTAGGAAAACAGCACCATAATGGTCTGCAACCCTTGTGATTCAGTGCCAAATACAGCAATGACAAAGTCAGAATACCACACTTATATCCCAGGCCTGTGGGAGCATCCTGCAGGACCCATGGGAGAGCCAGAGCCTAGTGATTTCCAGCTGGAAAGGTTGTGCCTGTCTGAGCCATTAATTTAGCAGTACAGATACAGCTGCTGTGGCAAGGACTGCAAACATCTCAGGTGGAGATACTTCTGCAACGGCTGGAGTAAGGTGATGCACTGAGCCCTCTCATCCCATTTGCAAAGGTGTTTTTTTAGGCTAGAGCAGCCTTTCTGCATGGAATGTTCATGTCTTAAGTTTTAGACATTGTTAATTCTCAGTATTATGAAAACTAAGACTGACACCAGGCATCTAGGAACTGAGGAGCCTCAACTCACAGGTTACTTTTGAAATTCCTGGTCTGAATCTCTGGTTCGTCAAATCACAGAATGGCTAGGGTTTGAAGGGACCTTAAAGTTCCTAAACTGGTTGCTCAAAACTCCATTCAGCCTGGCCTTGAACCCTTCCAGTGATGGGGCATTTACAACTTGTCTGGACAATCTTTTCAAGTGCCTCAATGGAAGAATTTCTTTACATCATTTAATCTAAATCTCTGCTCTTTTGGTTTAACTGTTCCCTGTTGTCCTATCACTATATGCCCATGTAAAAAGTCACTCTCTCTTTTTTATAAGTTCCCTTTAAGTACTGTAATGCCTCACTGAGGTCTCCTTAATCTTGTCTTCTCTATCTGTATGATACCTCATTATGATATGTAAGAATATCTCACTGCTGTACTTTCTCCAAGGGTGAATTCTCTGACTCAGTTCTTGCTCATTCCAATATAAGGAGAATTACTCTCACTGATGGTAAAGGGGTTTCATCAATGTCAAGATTCACAGATGTTTCAGGGGTCAAGAAGAAATCACAGTGACACTGGTGCTGATCTCCCTCTACTTGCTGCCAAACAGACAAGACAGCCCAATATTGTTTTGCACTCTGCAGCGTGTATTGGCCGTGATGGACACATCCTTAAAACACCTCCATGCTTTTGAAGCTATTTGTCAGTGTGCAGTGCTTTAGGAAGGTTGTGTTTTTACAAGGCTGACCAAAGATATTTAGAAAACTGAAGACAATGCACTGCTTTGGTCCCTTCAAGTCTTCTTTTTGTGTAACAGAGACAAAATTGTTTCTGTTCTTCAAAGCCATCCTTGCAGTGTGAGCATCACACCCGCAATTCAGTCTTTATGGTCTCACACTCTCAACAGAGATCTTGTCCTGACTGTAGGCTCTTCTCATTCCATCCTTTCTCCACTTTTAGGATCAGCTGAGCAGTTGTTACACCACAATGCAGAAGAAAGGAAAGGAGAAGAAGCCTTCAGAGATCAGCTGCATTGGGGCGGTTTACATCTACATCCCAGCCAGGACAGCTCCCAAATCCCCCTCTCAGGTGCCTCTCTTGTCTCTTGGCCTCTCACCCCAGGGTTGCACGAGTTTTGCAAAATTCATCTTCTTTTATAGAAAAAGGGTCACCTATAACTCAGATGTCAATTTAATGCACAACATAAATATAAACTGCACATATAACAGAGAAGCTCTAAGTCTAAGCTTTGATGATGATGGGGATCTGGAACATTTTATATGTGTGTTTTTAAAACCATAAGTAGACCATAAGTGGTCCTTCCCTGGTGGTTCACAGTTCTTTCTGAAATGTGGCTGCAGCATCTGCTGGCAATGTTGTCTACATATATGTAAGCTTTGTTTTTCATGCATATTCATGTGGTAGGTCATTTAAACACAGCATAAACAATAACAGGCCAAGGACTATGTCTGATGGACCCCAACAGGACTAAGCTGAAAAGAAGATTTAGTGCTTCTAGTAACAATATTTTGTTGGCAATTTGACAGCTTTGACCTAAGCCAAGTGACAGCGTTAGGTGATACACAGTGTGCTGACAACTTATTACATAAAGTATCATGGTTGGCTGTCAGAAGCTTTCTTGGAATCCAGAAATATAGCCCTGGCCAATTTTTATGGCAGTGAAAATGTGTTCAGTAATTTCTACCAAGGCAGTTGTTGAGTGGCTGAAAGACAGGACTGATGGAGAGTTATTTGATAACAACAACAAGTTGTCCACCTGCAATTGGGCAGCTTTATCCACATGGTTTAGTAATCTTCTTTGGCAGTGCCTCAGATGTTACAATACAGTCCGGACAATTCCCTTTTCTTTCTGGGGGAAAATACAATCCCATCTAAAAATGAATTGGGAAGAACTAGCAGTGCATGGGGTAATAAAACAATGCCAGCTGGCTTCTGTGCCAGAAATATAGGACATTCATTTTATGTCTTGAAATGGTGAGGATTTTAAGGGCCAGAGAACACTGCTCATCCTTGTACGGCCCTGGGAAGCTTTAGGGTATTAGCAGAGCCAAGGATTTGGCAGACCTAGAAGTCTGTTTTTTCAGTAATGATTTGGAAACACAAAATCACAGATCTTCAATTTTTTTTCTGAAGTTTTGCTGGCTTAAAAGCCAATAAAGAGCTGATTTTTAGGTTATGTCATATAGCTTTGTGAGAAGGATCGATATGAGTGGAATGGTCACTTTTGAGCTTTCCTGAACATCCCTTCCTTTGCCTGTTAAGGCAAGGGATCAGCACATGTCCAAGCAGCTGGAGGATATGCAGTGTTTTGAGAGGGGCAGATAGCTGCCCTGCAGAGTGTAAGTCAGCAGGCACATGACTCACACCTGGTGCTCAGGTATCCTGCCACCTGGTATCCTACCAGGTCTGTTCAGATCTGGGGATTTTCTTACGTGGCTTTTGCTACAGTGGTTACATTCTGTAAGTTACAGAGGTATGCCTGTACATTTTAAATGTAAATCAAACATAGCATAATAGACACGTGTGCTCTGATTTAGAAACCCTAATCTTGTTTTGACCAACAGAGCAATTTCTCTTGTAGGAAAAAGAGCGTGATCCCAGGGAATTCAATAAGTTAGTGTGCTGTTGGCTGGGTTAAAAATCCAGGAGGATCCATCGCTCAGGGATGCATCAACAGACAGCTGGTCTCTGGCTTTGGTCACTGGGATTTGATACCTGTGCTCCAACATGGCTGGTGGGATGTGGTGGAGAAGGAAAGCAATGAGATCCACAATGGAAGGGAAGGCACTGTGGTTATTAGCAGTGACCTTTCCTACATGGGATGCCCGCCCATCTCTGCACAGCCAGATAAAATGAACAGGTAGGATGAGTGAAGCAACCACAGACAACTGTTTTCAACTGCCTGCACATGATCAGACACACAGTCCCCTTCTTCTGGCATGTCTCGCACAGTCTTAATTGAGAAAGTCAGGAGCTGGAGTTGAAAATACGGTATCACATTTCCCATAATGTGCGAATTGATGGTTTCCTACAGTCACTGCTGACAAAAATCTTCCCTTCCTCCAAGTTCAAAGTAACTGTTGAATATACAGATGGGCCATATCTACACCTTTCCCCTTGCAGCAAAAAGCGCTTTAGATAATTAAGATTTTAAACCGTATTATGAGCAAGAACCTTGGCCATTTTAAGGAATAAGGGTTTCCTTAGAAACAGTGAAAAGTAGTTTAGGAGCAGACGTTTATGAGGACGAATATGTACACCATCAATTAACACCTTGTTTCTTTCACAAGTTCAGTTATATTTACAACACTGCTATGAAGCAGTGAAAGCAGACAGTTTTGTATGTGCATCAGGGCTGTGAAAGATAGACTCTGCGCTACCAGACAAACAGGGATTCACACCATATGGCTGGTTCAGGAGTTTTGACCGATTTAGAACAAATGCATAGTAATTTCCCACTGGGGTCGGGTTAGGATGAATATTAATACAGATCAGAAATGACAAACAGAGAAATGGACAAAGACTGCCCCTGGATTACATCTCCTGCTTCTGCCTTACAATAAGCCTTAAAGCAGTTTTCTTGGCAAAGGCAGTAGCTTGCACCTGATTTCCGTGGTACTTTACTTACACCAGGTCCCTGTAAAATCCCACCAAATGTTTCCAATTCCAAGCAGCAGATCATCGGCTGCAGTTTGACATTCAGAGGAGTTCATAGGCTGAACATGTTTAAAAAGCAGCCAAACAAGCCAAGAGCTCAACAGCTAACAATGTTGAGGAGGCTGTAGACACTGAGCTTGGCTCTGACAAACACTGCTGCCATTCCTACTTTTAGTGCTGGTTTTATCCAGAGATTGTTTTATACCAAATGCAGTGCTGAGTACCCAGCACAATGCATCTACATACCCTGAGAGGTTGCAGCACCAGTACGTTACATAGAACTTAGCAGTTCAGCTGACAAGCAAAAGAGTAAATTATTGTGGGCTCAGATGGCATAAAAGGAAACCTAGTTTAATCTTGCTTTCACTGAAAGTTTATTCCCCTTTGCAAGCAGATAAGTTAGAAGATAGTTCATAATTGCCTATGAGAGTCTCCTCAATTCAATTACTTATTAGCTTGTGTAGTGAGAAATAATGAAAACTCAGTTTGAGACAAAATGTGAGTTCTAGATTTGGTGCTAAAATGGACATTTTGAGTCATAGTCCTCCATCTGTCTTGTTTCAGAGATGCAGCACTGTGTAGCTCCTTGGAAAGGAAAGGTGCTGCCATTGGAAGTACTGTTCCTCAGCTTCTGGAAGAAAGCCTTTTCGGAGATGATGCCTGAATGGTGCTGTCCCACATGCTCACCACCTGCAGGAACATAACAGGATAAGCTCCTGCTACGCTTAGGGTACACTGATCCTCTCCATGGGCATTCTGTCTTCAGCTACCAAGCTCCAACCATGTGGGTGGAAATTTTTTCATTCAGTGGCTTATTTCAGGATGGCTGATCTTAAAGAATTCAATTAAAATGACTCAGCTGATTCTGAGGACAGGTTAGTAGAATGACTGTCTTCCGATGTTACAAAAAAAAAAAATTATTTGAGGAACTCTCTAATGCAAATGCTCTGGAGTGGTGCCTTCATATTTGGCAGGATGAGTGACTTTTCTGCACAAGATTTGCTTTTTGCAGTTATTCTGAATATTCTCATGCAAAGCCTTTTAAAAGTGTAATTAATACATACCTTTTAATATACAAGTCTGGTTTTATGAAACTGAATTGGCAAGTATGTTGACATGGGGATTTCCTTGAGACTTCTTAATTTTCTTTTTTTTTCATTCTCTATTTGGATTTTGGGTACCACTGATCTAGAGTATTCATGTTATACCTATTTTACTTCCAAAGAGAGTATATGAAGGACTATTAAGCTACGAATTTGAAACTTAAACAATAGCCCAAGTTTAATTTCTCCTTGCCCACCTAATATACATAAGGAACTGTGTGAAGCAAACCAAGTAACTCAGCAACTATGCGCATTTTAATTTTTTTCCTGGGTTTGGCATGCTTTATTTTCTATATATTGTTGTATTTTCTAAATGTTGTTCTCATTGGTACTTTGGTCCAAAGGCAATTTTTTTTTATTTTTTCCTCACATGCAAGATGCTCCTCAGGGGTGCATCTTCATATTTCAAACACAAGGTAATTTTTCCAATACTAATTTTTAAAGTCTGATCTTGCCACCTTTGAAATAGTCTCATTAAATAAACTGTTCGTCCATTTAAAAAAAATCAGAAAACAGAACAGACATAGAATTCAAGGTTTCAGAAAAAACGTCTGCATCAGGTTTAGATGCCAAAACGAAAGGCAATTCTGAGAGACTTATATTTACTATAACGTGCGGGAGAAAAATCAAAAACATGGCCAAGACACAGCTCCTTTTGAGCTACAGCAAAATCATTCCTTAAGAATAAACGCACGTCAAGGGCCTCCTCCTGAATGGGATCTATGCAAGCGCATCCTCTGACCCTTTGCAAACACGAGCCCTCACCTTACAGAAAATACAGTAGGCTTGAAAATCCGAGCAGCCCGTCCCAGGCGGTGTGAGACAGACTCTGTGAACCGCAGGACTTGCTTTTCATCCGAGGCCTCACCTCCCGAAGGTTTCAATCAGCCCGCTGGCAGATGTGCTCCCGTACCAGCCTCCTACTCGCCCCCCTCCCCGCTGCTCCCAGCATTGTTTGGCAGCACCACGGCAGAAGCGAGACAAAGATAAATGGAAGTGCAGAAGCTGTATTTACACAGCATTTAAACATACTGTATGCTGGAGATTGAAGAGCTTGCTGATAGGTGACACTGCAGGTTTCAATAGGGAGCACGTCTAGTAGAGCCCTTCTGCCTCGTTCAGGTCGTGTGGCCCCCATGACTTTATTTAAGGGTTGTTGTTTTGCCTGAAAAACATTTTTTTTTTTTGTGGAAAAAAATTCCAAACAATAGTGAAGTCTGATCCCTGATCAAACAGCAAAGTGGGAACATTACTCTCCCAGAAGTGTCCTTTAACGATTCAAAGATTATCCAAATCCAAATAAGAAATAAATACAAAAAGGAACTTACACAGAAAGCAGAGAACCAGCAAAAAAAAAAAAAATTACTTTTAAAATACATTGATTTTGCTCCATAAGCCAAAAACATGAAGCAAAAATAGAAGTATTACATTAATTTTTCATCATTTGCCATTCAAATAACATCTCCATTTGGCATACCTTTAGACACCAGTCTTACACTTCACAGAGTGTTCATATTACAGCTGGAAGAACATGGAGCTGCAAGAAATATTTGTAACAAAACAGATTTTCACCGAGGTAGGTCTGTTTTCAAATTCACATGACAGTGACAAAACTGGAATAAACTTTTGACATTTTGAAGACTGTCAATCCATTTTTATCATAGGATGACTTTGTAATTTTATGTTGAAGACTGGCATAAAGGAAATATCAAGAAATATTACAAGATGTGTCTTCAAGGAACAATATTTTACTATGTAGAAATGAAGAAATCACCACACTTAACCACATCTCCTTTCAAGAAGTCCTTTGTTCTGCTGTGAGTCACTGACAGAGAATACAGATTATGAACGGCAACAAACACAGTGGTATAAAATAATAAATAAACTTTCCTTGTAAAAGTTTATTTTAAGCAGGTCTCCTTGGCTGGTGAATACAATATTTATGGTAGCAAGGCAATCAAAATCTTGATGTTACTGCTCTGGAAGTGCATGGGATGAAGGACTGTTAATGTTACCAGCATCTCTGTTAGACATTAAATACAGAAAGGTACTGGGTCATGTATTCTGGTTACGCAAGTAGTGCCTGAGCACCTTGCAGAGGTGTATCAGCTGCTGCACCACAAGGGAGGTGAGATTCAGCTGTCTGGCTGGCAGCTGCAGGCAGGTGTGTGAGAACTGGCCAGAGTTGGGGTGTTCTCTTCCCCGAAAAGCTGGTTCTGATTCTCAGAAGATTCATTCCTGATGAGACTTCATCCCTTTATGCATGGGGGGAATGACTACGGAGAGAGATGCTGCTCTCCCATCATGGTTACAGCTGGGGGTTACAGCCCCTTTGGCTCCTGCTGTTCCCTCTTTGCCCATGAAACTGTGCCTGCCTTATTGTCATGCAAAATAATTCAGCAGAAATAAAAGTAAAATACTTCAACCAGATGAAATTTAAATAGTATAAAATTGTGATTTGTGAAGCAAAACTGCTGAACGAGTAAAAGAAAAGGGAGCATGAAACATTTCATATCAGTTTTCCCATTTCAAAAGGCTTGCCTGTAGAATGACCCATCCAGCATTCTTCGGGCTTTAATTAATTAAAAGCAGGGAGAAAGTTAGGATTTTGGCACAGGATAAATATTCCAGACTTGAACAGAAGATGTTGCTTTAATGACCTGGACACCATCCAGGAAGTACGCAAAGGCTAGCAGACACTTCTGACAGCTAATATATCTGATAAAAAAGAGCATTCTGGCCAATTAAAGAACTGGAGTAGAAATAATGGTTTGTCACCAAGTGTGTAACTGAGGCCAATTGGTCCAGATTAACCAATGGGTTATCCTTTGTAAGTGAATTTAAAGGTCACGATGAGCTGTCTAGGTAGGTAAAAGATAAAAATGTTAAATTAATATGGTGGCAAAAAATTTTCAAATGTGAGACATGGAGATAAAAATTAGATTTGCAAATCATGCAAAATCACCTGGAGTGGACTAAGCAAATTGCTCTTATGGCAGAAGGTCATTAAGAAAAAAGTGTGAATAAAAGTATGAATTTCTATCCACCATAGAAAGCAGAAGCTTTCTTAAAGTATTCACAGGCAAATGTACTGCTGAAGGACTTTATTATAAACTACCTCTCTGTTCCTGGGGGAAGTGAAGTGAGGCTGTTTAGGGCAATCTAGTTTCCACCCTCTACAATAAAACAATCGGTTATATCAGTGATAGCTGACCTATGCGATACAATTTGACCACGAAGAGATTATCTCTAATCTAGCTGTAAATGTTATAATTTCCATGTTGCAGAATGTCCCAGGACAATTCCCATTGAAGAGGATTCTCTTTAAAATCTTCCACTGCACACAGAGGCAAAGCTTAATACTGACTCTGGACAAAGATGGTCACGGACTTCAGGATCCCTACAATACCCATGGGTAAGACATCCTGCCAGGATGTCCTGCCAGGACCCATCCCATCCAGGCTGGGTCTTGTCTGCCAGCCTGGGGGCTCCCATCAAAGCACCCTGCCAGGTGGCTGCTCCTCGCCAGCCACTCCTCAAGTGCACCTCTGTCCCATCCCTCTCCAAAAAGTCCTGTAGTGCTATGAACATTAAAAAGACTCTGTCCAACAAATACCTATGATTTCATGTGCATGTCAGCCAGCAACTGTATTCAAATGACTCTGTTTGCTGCTACTTGAGAGATAAGATTCCCAAAATAAGGCAATAAATATCCACAGTAGCTGTTGCTTATTTTTACGAGCACCTGCAATACGGGGGCCCCACATCATCACTGCAGTGCATAAAAATGTAGATGCTTATAACTGGCCAAGTCTAGGCAGCCCTGCAGAGAGGCATTTTGGTGCTCACTTCCTCCTAGCTGTCCTTGGTATTTTCTTCCCTCCTGCAGGGGTAATCCTTGTCCCCCAGCCAGGAGGATGTAGCTTGCTGCTTTTTCTAAGTGTCTTTTCCAAGCAGATGAATAGCCTCGAAAGGACCCTGCCTGCCAGCCTGCTGGAGCTGAGCTGGTAGAGAAGGGCAGGTGGGGCACTTTCCTTGTTATCCAAGTGTGCAGGCGAGGAGAAGGGGAGCACTGATACCCCCGAGTGCAGAAGCAAAGAGCAGAACCAAGGAGGCTGCATTTTGCAGTCCCTTTCCTCCTGGCACAGTGAAAATATTTGGTTTTTAGCCTTTTTCTTCCAGCCCTGGGTCTGACTGTATGCAACCTCCTACTCTGGCCAGATTTGGGTGCCTTTGAAGGCACAGGCAACAGCAACAGCTCTGACAAAGTCGAAGCACTGCTAAACAACATGGATCTCCATTCCCGCATATAACATTGAGATCATTCTCCAGGCTGTGAGATTTTGGGACTTCAGATATGGGTTACTACAAGTATATAACCAGTGATCATAAACAGTATTTATTTTTCTTTATGGGAGTACCTAAAACACCCAAACCACACATAAAGCAGCTATTTATTTCTCTGAGGAGCATTTAAAACACCTGTTCTTTCATGGATTACCTATGTGAGTGGATGAACTTAAACCACTAAAGAGCTGATTCTGAGCCAAATTTTCAATGGATATTAAAAAAGATGAACACATACCCAGGAAAGTGAGCATTGCCACACGAGGCAAATGCATGCAAATGAAGATATCCAAGTACAATGGCCATAAAGCGTTGATGAAAGGTATTTTATTGACACCGAAGTAACCTTGTTGAATTGCAAATTTGGACTTCATTTCCTTTTCTGTAACCAGTGCAAAAGCAAAGAAAGGATCTGATTTCCTGGAAGCAGGTTTGTCTTATCTGTTAATATATAGTCCCACCTTTTATATTGGGCCAATATATTTATATGCCCTTGGCTGGCATAATTTGGGACAAAAAAAGGAGATATCTTGATTTTTCAGAGAGAAGCAGCTATTTTGAGGACAGAATATAGGAAAGTATTTTGCCATTTCTTTAAAGAAAATGTTAAAACAAATCATGTCTAGTCACAGCATTAGCAAATTGCCCTTCCAGTAGAGGGAATTAGAGTACCATTTTAGCACATGGTTTCCTATAGGTAGTTTACCTTGTAGGGTTTTGTAGAAGGAGAGACAGCCAAGTTGAAGTTAGCTTGTGCGTGATATTCCTTATGATGGAAACTTCAGAAATACTTAGTGCATGAGCTTAATTATCAATATGAACATGACTGAGCTTAGAAACAAGAAGTTTTCAAGAGTTGGCTTGGAAAATCCTGATGGTTGCTTCGGCTCAGGCTGCAGTGGCATCAGCCTGAGTCTGCCTCTGCCTGGCGGTGTCTGTGTGCCTGTGATGGACCTAGCAAGTCCTCCTGATGCCTCTGGTGAAGCTGGCTCCAAGGCTGTGCTCATCTGCTGCCATTTCATGGATTGCTACACCACACTTAGCTGCACTAAGGTCCCATTGATTCTCCAGTCATGCAGACTCTCCAGTCCCCTACTCACTTTTGAAGACTCACTTAGGGAGTTTCTGAAACTTCTACTTTAAGTCTCTTTGCTGGCACCATGGAAAAGTGAGAGAGTGGACAAAAGCACCTGTGTAAAATAACAATAAACTTAGGCAATATTTGAAATTTCAACAGAATTGCTGTTCTGCTTAGAGATGGCATTGTCCACTCAAGTGCTAGCATCTCATTTTTAACACACAGAGCTGGCAAAATCTCATTCTGAAATCACATGTCTTTCATGAGATGTAAAATATAGGGAAATGAAGCTCAGTCAAACCTTCCCTCCACTAAGTAACAACGTAAATTATGAAAAACCCCTCACACAAACAATAAGCAGTCTTCTTAACCCAGCTGACTTTCCTAGTTTGTGCCTTGTTTTCTTGCCTTTCCTTAGCTGTCACTACATCTCGCCCCCTGTAAGCAGCTCAGTCTCATTAAAAGCAATGTGGTGAAACTAGCCACATCATTATATTCACTTAGATGGGCTCCTGTAGCCAGCACTTACTGTTCATAATAGCTGCCACTTAGGGTTTGTGAACCCCCCATTGGCACCTTCCTCGTGGTTTGTTGGTTGCTTTTTTTTTTTTTCCTTTTTTTTCCGTGTCTTACTTTGAAATTTACATGTCTTCAGAACAAATAAAATTCACAACAACAAACTAATTAATGGATTCCAGTTTTGACAGCTACAAGAAGACAGATGAGAAAGTAACATGCTTCTGGCAGCGTGTTATCAATTGGGAGGCACCAGTGCATCGCCTCTATGTGGTACAGTGAGCTGGAACCGACACTGACAGATGACACAGCCCTTGACAGTGAAGCCTGTATGAGCTGACAGCTCCACTTGCACTCAGGCAGGTCCACGCTCGGCACTGGAACTGAACCAGCTTGATGTGCAGAATATGCTTGCTTTTATCTTCCCCCAGCTGTACAGTGGGCAGGCTGAGCAGCACTGTCAGGTGGAGCCCAGGACCTACCTTAGCAAGTCAAAACTGTGACAAGTGCTAAGATTTTACCAGCAAAAATAAATGAAACCAGTTGATAAGTATTGTTATCTTCCAGCCAGTGCCCTGCTCTCCTTTTTGGAAGCAGGGCGTCTTCCTGGTCAGTAGGACTTGCAGGAGCTTGGTTTCCTACGGACTGGTGGGTGTCTCTGGTTGGATTCTCAGGTGTCTACCAAGGGACTTGCTCTGAGCAAGCCTCTGTCACAGCTGAGCACTCTGAGCCTCCCCTTGTCACACGGATTCTCCATGTTGAAGAAGGGCTGAGCACACACTCCTGCCTTTCCTTCAGGTGAATCTCCCTTGGGCAGCTGCCTTCCTTCACAGAACCACAGGAGCTTGCATCTTCGGGCCCAGTGCCCCTCTGTCAAATTTGGTCAGAACTAGCTAAAGGTTTAGGTTCAGATGGTGCTGGGGTGCGGAGAGAGGGTGTGGATGCACATGCAATTACAAAATGTGACAACATTGATCTCATTTCCTTTGAAAACAAGGGTAATACAGCAGGGGTAGAGTTTCTTCACACTATATATTCAAGACATATATCTACAATCTTCAGATTAGATTGAGCCTGACTGTAGAGGCCCTGGCAGCCTTATCTAATTCTTCCCTAAGGAGACAGGGATGCTAGAGGCACATGCACATGCTCCATGCCGTGGTGAATTACAACCCTACATCAGGTATCCCTTCCGAGATTACTGTGATAGATCTTTGCTCCAGTCCTCCTCTCTTAGTGTATGTAGATGAGCTTAGGAAGAGACTGTATGCTTTTTAGGGAACAGAATACTGAAATCAGTATTGTCTGTTGTATTTAAGAGTATATTGTCTTAATGAAGAAACAGTCTGGTCAAATTAGTCTGAATTAGCCTAGACCTTCAAGATTCTTCCTTTTCTTCATCTCAAATAGTGTAATTTTTTTCTGATGACATTACAGAGGAACTCAGAGCCCTATTAACAGAAAAATCCAAGTTTTATGGCTCCGGCGAGGGGATTTATTGCAGCCAACACATCTCTCTCCCTTGCTCCTTACAGCTCCACGTGGCCCTTCTGCCTGCTTCCCTCCTGTTCATTACAGTCTCCTTTGGCCCTCGAGAGCAGCTGCCAGTGCTCCCTTGGCCTCACGCCGGGGTGACACGAGCAATAACGCCGGCAGAAGCCAGAGTGGCACTGGGCATACTTGTCCGCGTTCAGCAGCTGTCAGCGGCAGCCATTGCAAAGATAGATGGGGCTTTATATGGCTTTGTTTGTGCACATGTGCCTCAGAATACGGCGCTGAGCTACAAGGAACATAATTCCACTGGCTTCACTGGGACTATTCGTATCCTTAATATTATGCTCATGTTTTAGGGACTTTGCTGAATCGGGACCCGAATTTGTGAAATTTGTGTTGTGTGCACGTTTGCCTGTGACATGCTGTCTTTTCAGCTACTCCAGAGCTTGGTAGTACTATGTAACAGGAGGTACATTTCACACAGTCTGTTTTCAACTGATTTCAAGTGTAAGAAGAGAAAAAGTTCATTAAAAACTGGTCTATAAAAAGACAATTGGGCATTTTTTTTTTCAAGTGCTTTTCTCTGTGAACCTTTATGAGGACACAATTAAGATTTATGTTAATTTTTCTAGATATTTATCCTTTTGCTTAGTGCTACACATATAGGTGATGTATAAAAATAGATTTGGTGGAAGTCTTCAGGAAAAATTGTTAGTTCAGCCAAGGCAATGTGTTGGGGGGAAGCACTGCAGGTGCTGACAGTTCAAGTCAGGCTGGTCCTGTAGTGCGGAAAGGTTTTCTTTGACATCACAGTAGCAATGCTACAACTATGTTTGAGCAGACAGTTATTGCCAAGTTCTTGCTTTCAAGATCTAACATCTACCTGAAAATTTACCTCTTAGAAAGAAATCCAAGCATTTCTTTTCAGCCAAACCAGTTTAGAATGGACAGAATATAGAAAACTAGTATAAATTCTTTTCATGGGCAAATCCATTGCATCTCTTGGATCCAGATATGCGAACATGCATGTTGCAACAGACAATTTTTAAAAGAAAAACTTTATAGAAAAGATGAGCTAAAGATACGTGGTTCTTTGTTCTGTATTTCATACCAATGAAAACTACTTTTATATAAGCAAATAAAAAATGTTACAGGTGTGCTTAAGTTTTAGGTATTACAAAAAACCCCCAAACCACTCTGGGGATAAAAACACCTTATTCATGCTGCTCCTGATTTAAGAAAAATCTTCCCAAGCACAGAACAAGCATGCCATAGGTGCTCAACAGTGTTACAACTGAGTGCCCTAGGTGGTCAGCTGCAAAGGTCA
Organism: Phylloscopus whistleri; assembly: GCA_017589585.1. Classification (NCBI taxonomy): domain Eukaryota; kingdom Metazoa; phylum Chordata; class Aves; order Passeriformes; family Phylloscopidae; genus Phylloscopus; species Phylloscopus whistleri. The sequence goes on along the minus strand of JADMLD010001389.1, from coordinate 2,922,488 downwards.
ATAGAAAAAGCTATTTAGAAACCAGACCTTCACTTCAGTCCCTTTAATATGAAATTGAGCAGTGAATTGACTACCTTCCATAATGCACTTTGCAGCAAGAATCTAGGATGTTTGACTAATCAGAACAAAAAGTACTGTCCTTCAAGAGCTTTTCTTCTTTGAGGATTTCTGAGTCTCTATCGGTTGTGAGGATCACATCCTTACACACTTACAAAACAAGGCAGGATCACTGAACAGGCAATTTGTGAACTCTGCCCATCTAGGTCAGGAGCTGAATCCAAATTCAAACTAGATCCAGATGAAGTATTTATGAGTATTCATAGATAGATATTTACAGAGAGAGACATGGATATAGACAAATTCAGATTATCTGGTTTTCTCCTGCATGATCAGACGGTTACTGGATTGCTCGCTCAGATATATTTTAAATGGCTTGCATTTATATTCATGGTGTTGCACATATCTGTGTTCTTGCTGTTTTAGATAGATTTTAAAATATCATACTGAAATTTTGTGGAGCCTGATAAAGTTGCACAGCAAACTTTCCTAAACAGAATAAAATTGAACTATTTAACATCATACAAGGCTATCCAAGATACTCTTTAACTCCTTTAATTACAACATATAGCATGCAGTTCTTTTTCTTTGACATTTTTTGAGCAATTTCTCTTCAAAAACCTCCATCATTTTTATCTGCAGCTCAAGAATACATGCAATATTTCTTTACAGCCTTGTTTATCAAGAGAATCTCAAGCAGGGGAAATGATGGTGAGCCAAATTTTCCTGTGGTTTATGCAGGGAAACTCACTGACTTTATGAAGACTCTCATAATTTATACTACTAGAGCATGACTCCTCTGGTGTATCCACATGATGGAGAGCAACAAAACATACTTAAATTTTCAGCTATGTACTGTGGTACCATCAGCATGAAAAGCAGTGTATTTTGCATTAAGACAAAAAAGCTGAATTTTGTTTAGTGACATTTTTATTCCATTGACCCTTGGATTTAGATAGGCAAATGTAGTAGTCTCTGGCTTGCTCCTTGTTTCTATTTCAGAGCCATTCATGGTAGAGAAATCCACCAATGGCTGTTGAAAAACAAACACTCTCTCTGGTTCAGAAAGCCTCTGAGATGACAATTTGTGCTTGCTATGAGAGTATTTTTGGGAAATATCACTATGTGTTTTCTATATTCTCATACTTTTCTGTAGCCATTTGCCCTCCAATCTGCTGAAAAAAGTGTCTTGGGCTAGATGGCCCTTATATTCATTAGGTTCAAAGAAGCTAGAAGCAGACCAGCTAAAATTCTAAAAATTGTTTTGTAAGTAGGAATGTTTGCTGATTCTCAGAGTGCTTTAGATTCTGATAATGAAATTTTGCTCTTTTCTAATGACCAGGTTGGTCAAGCATAATTCACCTTTAGTGAATCCGTTCTGTGTACAGATTTTCTGCTGTAACTCCAGAAGACAGAAGTGGGGAGCTGAAAGTGGTGACAGCAGCAAGGGGGAAAGAGTTTTATTTGAGAGCTAAGGATAAAAAGGATAACTAAATACTAAATAAAAAACTAGAACTTGTTGTTTGTTTGTTTTAATATATATATATAATGGATGGTGGCTTTTTAGATGAAGTGAGGAAGAGATTCTCCAGTGGATGCAATAACAGGGCTGAGATTCAGGACATGCAGCTTCAGTTTCTACTCTGTCCCAGCAACTTCTCTCATTTCTATAGGAGTCAAACTGCACTACTAAAGGAATGAAGAGCAAAGAAGGGACCTAGTTATGAACCCTCTAAATTGGCTTTGCTTAGGGTCACTGCAGGCAAGTCATTCACAGACAAGGCATTTCCTGGTTGGATTCACCCTTGGGTCTGTTCCTGAGAGGCAGAATGGAAGATTTTGCACTCAGTTTTGTAAAAACACTGCTCTAGTGAGCTGCAGCACAAGTTTCATATTAATCCAGTAGTTCAAACTGAAGAAATACATGGAGGAAGTCATAACTATATCTAAGATCAGCAGAGATGCTACTTGGCCCTGAAGACACCCAGTTGGATGATCTAGAAAGAGATGAGAGGAGTATCTCCTTCTACTTTTCTCCCTGAGAAATCTGAGTCAGCAGCTGTCTTTAACAAGATTTGTTAAGCAGCTAGATTAACACCTGGCAACTCTAAGCACTATTGTAAGCTCAGTAAAATAATAAAAATGAGGCTAGCTTTTTGATAAAGTAATTCTGGTAGGAAGGAACAAGACTTTCCATTACACTTCCTGAATGTGATGCCTTTAAAGGATGGCTCACAAGAAATGTATACAGCAATCCTGTTTCAAGACATTATCAAGAATTCCCTTAATTAGCAATCCGTGTTTACTGTACTTATCCATCATAATATGTGCAGTGTTATATTTGCTATCTGTAATCTCTTTGTTGGTTTTGATTCTTCTGAAATGCATTTTCCCCCTCCAATGAAAAATACCAAAAGAGCTTTCATTCAAGAAAATATGCTTGGCATCTGAAAGTTTGGGATATGTGGGAGTCACATCCTTTTTGTACAGTTTCTTTTAGTTCAGTGGGAGTTTAACTCCTTGCTGTCTCCAGCAAAATTAAGTCAAGCTTAGGGAACTTGTAGTTCCCTTGAAACCTTCCCCCTGCTCAGTGCAGGGAGAAGGCTGCAAGGGAAAGCCCAGCTGCTGCTGCTCTCCAGGAAAGGGGGCAGATGAGAGGGAAAAGGAAGAAGCTCTATTTGTGCTCACAGTGCTGTGTCCCAGAAAGGCAGAGAGCCACTTTAACCACTGCAAAACAGCTGTACAGCAGCTCTAATTTTTGTGCTGGATAGGAAGGATTCCCTGGAAGTGCTTAGCTTTCTGAGGTTGGAGGGCTCTGCAGGCTTAACAGACTGCATTATCAGTTGTTATAGATCTAAAGTTGTTACAGATCTAAAGGATAGGCATAATATCTCTGTGTTAAGGTTTTTGCACAGCTGCTCTTTTATTTTCCAGTACTTCTCTGACTCCAGGGTCAGGTTAAAGGCTGTAGAAGCTAATGTGAAAGTATTGGGTATTTGGACTGGAATGAAAATAAACAATGTTGTGATTTTGTTACCTTCTTAATTTTGGTAGCCACAGGGGCTCCTCCACTCCCTGCCATCTGTAGCCCTTCTGCTTTGACAACCTCGTGTACTGGCTATGGTCTGTGCCATTATGCACAGTTTGCACATTAAATACATTTCCCCCACTCACGAGCCACCATCTCCCTCTCTTCACTATGTTGGTTCATCTGAGACTATATGGCACAGGCATAAGAGCAGTGCAAATGTAGGAAATGTAGATCCTGCAGCACTAGAAAACTGGCTTAGCATCCCACCAAGGTCTGGACTGCATACAAGCAAGGAAGCTATAATGCTCTCTAGCAGGGCCCCTGAGAACACTTGCCCTGTGGCAAAGACACAGCCATGGGGCTGATTTACTCTTTCTGCACTGGGGAATTGCCAGAGATCATTACAGGAGGGACATAAAAGAAGGCAGGATCTGGCTCACTGACAAAGAGATTTCAGGCCAAATGACTCACCTCTGGAGGAGTCAAGACAGTTTTTCAGAGGACATGACTTACAAGGAAATTCAGTAGCTAGGATTTATTTATTGTTCAGGGCCTGTTGATCTTTTTTTAGCTCTTAAACAGTAAATCTGCATACACAAAGAACACAGACTTCAGAGTCATGAGGTTTGAGGACAGGCTTCATAAATGGTCACTTGTGACTTATCCACAAAGGAAGAGAAAGCAGGTTTTTTGCATCTTATTGTTGTCCAGATCATAAGACCCTCTGGTTACAAACACATAATTCGTGAAAGCATCAATCCTGAAAGATAGAAGTTTTCTTCTCATGAGAACTGTCTCTTTTTTCCCCCTCAGGTCTCATTGAAGCTTTGCCAAAGAGTTCAAGTAGAGAGCGGTCTCACAAAACTGAGTCACCTAATGTACTCCAGTGTATTCCTAACTCTGACAGTTTCTAAATATACTGCCAAAGAAAGGGCCAGGGTGCTCAGAAAATGTCCATGCTGATAAAAGTATGAACATCCAGTACAAACAGCCAGACACAGACTAAGGTGTAATACAATGGGCTAACTGGAGCATAACTCTAAAGTTGCATTACCTTGAAATTCTTCACACTTGGTGCAATAGTTTATACCTTAAGTCATTCCAGCATTTACTGCAGTATGAACTACGTATTTCACATTAAACTCCTAACTTACCCTGGATATCACTGAAAACTAGTTTTGTTAATTACGTCTGTTTGCCTGTCTGAAATTGGAAATATTATATGATAGTTCAAATGAAAAATTTACTTTTGCCATATAACTGGTTCTTCTCAAGAAGAACCTCACCAGTAAATTAAAAGGATAGGAAATGGCTTAAAAATAAATTTATATTTATTTCCATTTGAGAAGTCATATACAAATGTTGGTAGGTGTTTTGTTATGTAACATTTCCATATTCAGAACAATCTGTTTTACATGGGACAGAAAATTGTTTGATACCTCCTCATGATAAATTATAAATTTAGGGTCTGCTTCACTAAAATATGACTTGAAATGGTCCGAATTAAGCTCAAAAAATAACAGTTCGTGATTGACAAATTTTGAGTACTTTGCAAGTCTATTTTTAATTAGCCAATTTTGCTACAGATCATAGCACTGCAAACAAAACACATTTACAGAAAGCTTTCTGTGTTTAGAGTATTAAATTTACCAGTTCAAACCTTGCAACAGCAGTCGATTAAAAAAAAAAGCGGTATTTTTCTGTTACATGGATGTTAACTGGGGTTTCCTTGTTACAATGAAGGGTTATAGAGAAGGTGATCTGAAGAAACTTCTTGTAATGTACATCCCAGTGCTCTCAGATGGCACTTTCACTACCACTACTGGCCTGATTTACTCATTCCACTAGGCTTGCTTAATATTACTGTGTTTATCTGTTGTAAAAGCAAACAACAATCAGACATAGTGTAGGAAGTCTCCTAATTAGAAAGAAAAACATAGGTAAGAAATTTAAAACATATTTTACTAATAAACTGCAGCTGAATTTTACAATTACAAGGAACTGTAATGCCTTGATGAGATAAACTAGCATGTTGCTAGTCTAAATACAGCCTCTTTCTTTAAATAGTTTTTGTACTGGGGCCATACCTTATACTCCACTACCAGATAGAAATGGGAGCAGCAGTGGAGGTGACTGGGGAGATATGAGAAGGTGCCACAGTCCCAAGAAGCTGAGGAATATGCAAATGGTCCTTTGCATGCTATTCTCCTGCCAGCAGCAGTGTGCAGCGTTAGGCAGGCACCTATTCTGCCTCGTCTAAAATCAACTCTACTCAGGGTGCTCCAGTTTTGTCACAGCTAGAATTTTCAGCATTTATGGATTTGTAGACCTGGAGAAGGATTAAGATACTTTTTTTAGAGTGGCAGACATGAGTTTTAGTGGTATTTTGCTTGCACGAAGCCTCCAGCTGCTATTCCATAGGTGTGGAAATGCTCATAGCCCTGTACAGATGACTTAGATTCCACAGAATATTTCAAATAACACGAAGTGCCTATATTTAGGTAACTAAACTGAGACTTATGTGTCCACATGGAGATCTTTACATGTGAACAAGATATCTCACATTCCTTTGTAAGGAATTCCTGTGGAGTTCTACTCTTTACAGTCAACAGAGAGCTGACTTTGTTCTCTGTGGTCCTCTGACAGTATTAACAAGGTCTCAACTTACTCAGATGAGAGCTTACATACCTACCTCCTACACACCTATATTTGGAGCTGAATCCCACTCCAAATTCTGGTTTAAATTCTGGTTTTTTTTGTTCTCATTGAAATGGGACATTTTTTTACTGCTGTTCAAATTGTGGTGATATCTAAGATGTCTGCAGTTTGAGACTGAATAGGTCATTAATTAACTCAACTTTGAAGTCTAGCTTGGGGGTGACAGAAGCAGAACATCCACCTGTGCCACAGTGGCAGGATGGTAACAGCCTGAACAATTTACTAGAGACGACTTCAGAGAGAAAACTGGGAGTTAAATATGAGCATGCAGGTTCTCTTCCTGCTGAAGTGTTCAGTGGATTGCTCTGGAAAGCAGCATTGCTTTCAACTGAGTGTTTACTCTTCTTCGTTACAAGAGATCAAGCTCCCCTCAGTCTAAAAGAATGTGGGACTACCAGAAGGTATAGAAAATATTCTTCACACTTGGTCATCTGTAAATGGCTCCAGCCAATTCTGTTTGTTCCTTAGCTCTGTCAACACCAAAATGGAATAACAATTTAAGCAAAAAGCTCCTATATATCTGCCAAAAGTGAATTATTAAGGGATTTCTTAATTTCCTTCTGATGTTGCACCTGTAAACTCAAAAAGGAAGATGAGAAATAATAGTCTATTAAAACTAGGTACTGACTATAGATTAGAGAAACAGCAGGAGGAAATAAAAAATAACTGAACTAGACTGAACTTGAATGGTCTCGGCTGGATGAAGAAGAAATGCCCATGGACAAATTTGGAAAGATCAAAGATGGTGCTCAATTTATTTAAGTAACTTTGGTCACTTGGATTCAGCTCGCAAAGCTTGGTGCTTAAATGGAATATAGAGTCCCAAATTTGGATGTTGTAATGGGCTATTACCCTTGGGTGAATAAAAATGAGGCAGATTTTGTTCATCCTACTGCAAATACCTAAGTACGAAAAGTTGAGTTCTAAATATTTGCCTTCCTGACTCAGGACAATTATTAGACATTATATCTTAGGGAGTATGCTTTATGGCTTGCAAATAACAGTCATGTGTTCTAATGTATTTAATTTTACTGGTCTGACTTTCACATATTTTAAGAGCTCTCTACCTCTCCTTGGCAGCAGAAGAAATATATCTTGCCAGAGGAATATAAAGGGCCTGTAAATGAAAATCAGGGCTCAGTTATTCTATTTCTGAATATCAAGGTCTCAGGTATTAGGCTGTTTGAGATTACTGTTACCTACCCGACCATAATGTGAAAGTGAAATCATGCAATGAAGAATGTGCTAGAATGAGTAAAATATTTCCCCTTCTGTAGTTCTATTTTGTTTCTTACAGTTAAGAGAAGCATAAAATGTGCAATTGAATCCCTGTTTGCTTGATATTAAGATAATAATTTCATGCACATACCCATACAAACAATGCTGCAATGAAAACTGAATACATTCCTGCAGCCTATGAAAACCTGTAGTAAATGGCCTTACTCTAAATTAACTAATAAAACTTTCCTAATTATGCATGCTAAAAGGGTAAAGGAGAATGATAGCAGGAAATTCCTTTTGCCTCATGCTATGGGTTTGGAATACAGTGACATCATTCCTATTGCCAGGCACTAGAGGAGATCATAATGGGATATAATTGTTGCTTGCTCATTTGATTGAACTCCAAAACTATATCAAATAACACTTAATTATGCACTAGAATACCGTTACAGAAGAGACTCAGAACTGAGCACTCAGTGTAAGCAGAAGCATTTAATAATTACAAAACTCCCACAGAAGAAAAGAGATAACTTGCTGCTAATTAGTCTGGAATTTTACACTCACAATATCCTCAGTAAATTTAGTGAAAATTAGTTGGGAGCCTGAACATACAGTTTTACTATAGCTCCATCTGGTACGTGCCCTCCAATTACCCAGCACGTTGGCTGGCTGTTTGAGGGACACATTTGATATCTGGCCAAGTTTAAAGGTCTGCTGGAGGTAAAACAATGCCCACCCTTTTACAAGGGGATCATTGTTGCTCAACAATAAAGCTCTCTGGCTTATTTGAATGTCAACAATTCAGAAAAGTTGATGTTTGGAGCCATCAAATAAAATGTTTTTGTGAAACAGTTTATTATTTCAGTGGTAATTATTTGAATCATTCATGGTAAAGGATGTTTGCTAATGAGAGCTTGGCTGCTGTAAATTCCAGGGAGACTGAATGCTCTTTGTGCTGACAAAAAGGCCCAAATCACTGGAGAGCGACTGACTGGACAAATCATTCATCTATGCAAATGCCAGCTGAAATGGTCAGATGCATTTATTACCCTGCTCATTATAGTAAACAAGGCAGAAATCGTGACTGGCAGTTATCAACTTGCCCTGAAGTGTGATTTGTTCTCCTACCACTATTTAAATGAGAGGAAGAAAGGCATGCCACCAGGGACTTTGTCGGTTTATAAAAGAGTAAATGTCACATAGCCCAGTGCTTAAAGACTTTTGATTGACAAATGTTTTATTTGACATATCAAACGATAATGGTTTTCATATCAAATAGTCCATATTTGTTAGCAGAAATTTAACCCCTGGAAGAGTGAGAACTGATTTTTCAGAATGCTCTAAATCCAGATGGAAAGTTAGACATAGAAAGAAACTCTCCAACTGGGTGGATTGGAAAGAGAGTAGTGTGGAAAGATATTTTAAATGCAGGCTTCAAATGAACTGCTGTCTTCATTGCTTCAAGAAAGCATCTCACATTGGCAAGGCTAATAGCATGTAACAGAAGGAAATAAAGAGTGATTTATTGTTTGGGGTTTTTTTGGTTTTTTTTCTTAAAGGAAATACAAGAGCCATTTGGGAGTTCTAAACAGGACCTGCCTCATCCTTAAACTATGTTCCTAGAACATTTATGCTTGTAATAGGACAGGATAGAGCCTGATTTGTTTGAGGAATGTATGAGTTTGTCAACCAGAAATTTTACTGGAAAAAATAAAAAACAAAGAAGAAGAACATAGATCAGAACTCTTATTTGTATCACAAGTGTGAAATCGTCGCTATCTTTTATTTTAACAAGCACAGCCTGCACTGTCATTTTTGAATATGAACCAATTTTTATACAGGTGATTCTAAGACCCTGTAAAAATATTTACAAAATCATAAGTTCTCTGGTATTAAATAAGAAAGAAATGACACATGATGCTTCGTATCATTTGCAGATGATGTCTTTTCATGTTTGTTAGCTGCTGCAAGAAGCAGATGGAAAAGCATGTATGCTCTATCCAATTGTGGACATCTGCTGTTTGAGAATGACTTCTTTCAGCTATGTAGAAGTGGGAGGAAAAATTCTGAGCCAGATCCTTTAAACACTTTTCCATCCAGAAGAGGAAACTGGATCTCAAGAACGAGATCCTGAAACTGAAGAAAAATCAGAGATCATTAGGTATTGTAAGAGGACAATAAAGCCCTTTGATTGTGACACTGGGGGGAAGGGGGATACTTCCTGTATCTTCTAACCAATGCATATTGTTGAACTGAGATTCTGCAACCCAGGTAGCCTGAAAGAGAAATGCTAAGTGGAAAAGAAGCAAGAAAAAGGGTATCAGAAAGATGCTTTGGATTATCTAGGAAATATAATGTGATTTTAATAATGGTATGAATATGAAAAATACTACCTATTAGTCAGAATGATAGAGGGGGGAATTAAAAACAAACAGTGTCTATATAATGCTTTACGGTTCTTGTGAATCAAATATTAAGTGGTTCATTCTCTCATTAGCTCTGTGAAGTAACATCATTAATCCTCCTTTGTGATGGGGGAACATCTGCATACATAGATAAGTGATAGATATTTAAGGTCACTCAGCTGGCTGCAGCCGACCTGGGTGTTATTACCTAGAGCATTTGATTCCCACGTGTGTGCATAGCTATTGCTGTAAGCAGGAGTATGTATAGAGACATTTCCTATGTGCTGAAAATTAACTTGCACTGCACACCTCTGCTATCAACACTTAAAAGTTCTTGCTTTTTAGTGTCACAAAAAAAGCACTTGTCATCGTGGTTATCACTGCTGTCATTAGAAACACAGGATTTTTCATTCCAACCTGAAATACTGATTCTTATTCCCAGTATCCAGTGTGTATGGAGGCAGGTTGGCCTGGTGCTTGAGAGTAATACCCTTGGCTAATCAGGCTGTGCTGCCTTGCTTATGGAAGGAAAAATCATCCATAGATATCCTGAAACCACAAGGACATCTGTTGAGATATACCTTGCAGGCAGAGAACTACAAAGATTCTTGCTCATCACAATCCAACAGCAGTATTTGATTTTGAGACATTGTGCAAGGATAACTGTCAGAAGATAATTATTGCAAATGCAGGGAAGAAAATATTCCCATTTTTTTTCCTAGCATGGCTTCTATTATTAGGGCTAAGTGCCCTCTCTCGAATCGTAATACATTCTGGATACACATATTAAAAAATTAAAAGTAATTTGTTACCAGCATCTGCTTTGTGGGCATTTTGACATTACCCTCCTGTCTTGGGATACATCCAGCCCTGATTCATGGGAGCCCCTGCTCCTCCCCCCTCCTACGCCTTCATGTTCCCCTTTGATCATCCTCATTCTCCTGATTTCTGACTCGGTCTCTCAGAAGCTGGTGTGTTTAAATGCTCCCATTGGTCCCCATTCCAGCTGCCATCCATCTCCTTCAGACCTGCCACGACATTCCAGAGTCGCTGCTTCTGCGTGTCTTGAGGGTGCTGTCACAAGGGGCTGATTTAACACAGTGGAAGAGGCAGACAAATGGTTAGCAGCAGACACAGGACAGGCCAAGGGAGCTTTGTAAAAGCTATAAATAGCCTTCTTGGGTTTGAGGATTTTGCAACTGAAGAAGGCAAGGTGCTAATGAGGCAGGGAGGAGCACCTGCTCTTCGATGACATTGCTGGCCTCCACCTTCTCCACTGGAGAAGAAGTTAACGGAGTTGATTAATACAGTTCAGGAAGGTTTCAGGATTAATTTTCAGGAATGTGAAGTAATCAACATTTTCTCAAGCAGTTAGTAGGTTCAGTCAATAACAATGCCACCTTCAGTACTATGTGCCCAGAATAAGTGATCATCAGGAAGCCAGGGACAGGACAACACTAAGTCTAAAGGGTTATAATAATAAAATAGGGAAAAAATTCATAAACAACGCTAAATATCTTTCATTAATGAGTACTGGAAGCTAACAGCAGGCAGCAAAAAACCCAACCATATTTAATTTTGCTTGTTATTCCAAGTAACATGGAATCCCCTGTGTGGAGGTGAATGGACTGTTTGCACATAAGCAGTTTTCTGTGCATCCCAAACCCATGCAGGAGCTGCAGATGTCATTGCAGCTTCATGCTTGAACTGGCAATCCCTATCTACGTCCTCCAAACAGTAAGGAAAGCTTTTGACACAGGAACAGAGAAACCAACAAATTAAAAAAAAAAAAACCAAAAACCAAACACCACTCTTCTTGTGAAACTGCTCTATTTAAAAACTAAGAATAAAATTACTCTGCCCTGAAAAACATATTCCAGTGCTCTTAGCAACTGCACACTGTTACCTTGTTTTTGGATAAGCTAATTAAATGCATTACCAGTAACTCACTGACAAATCTCATGATATGCTGGAGGAAAAACCTCCAGGAAGAACTGACCTACCTAAGATCTTCCTTATGCTACTTCATAATGGGTTAATTCCAGTCACTTCAAAGTGTAAAAATCAGTACAGAAGCAGGCCAATTCTTTTATATATACTTGTAGTCAAAAACTATTGAATGGTCATAATTAGGGGAAGTCATTGGCACATGTGCCCAATAGCCTGAAACTGAAGGGACAATGGAACAAATAAACTATGAAGATATTTCTCCATTAAAAAAACTGTTCCTTACACACTCTGAGCTGTGTCCAATACAAAGACACTATTATCAGCCTTTTCATTATTCAGAATTCTTTCAACAATTGCATTCAAATTAGCATAACCATCGACTTCCATGAGAGCACGAATTCATGCTAATTGTACATTAATTCCCAGGACGAATAATTGAGGTATCAGATGCAACAGCTAAAAAAACTAAATCTTGTTTAGTGCTTAAGTAACAAGTTATAAGCCTTTACGTTGATCAAGAAAACTGTATCTAGGTCTTCATTATCACACCAGGAATCAACCCACATCTGATAAAATAAGATACCATGGAGGTTTAACAGTGTGTGACTCTGTTGTGTTTGACAGCCTGAACATACCTGTGGTCTTTAAGTTTCTCAGTGCTGGTAATTTTATAGCTAGAAACCATCACCTCCCATTATGCTATAAAAGACTCTCCAAAGCAATCATGATGTGTGGATGTAGAAAAGGAAATTTTTTTAAAATGATGCCTAATTTTTCTTGTTTGGGATCAGCTAGCATTTACTCCCACTTTCCTGTATTTCTTCGTGGCCATCCTGAACGGAGAACTTACCTATAGATGTTCTGCCCATTACAATTCCTCTGTGTACTGATATGACACCATGTTGCTTGATATTGCCTCTCATTAACCCTCTCTTTATAAATATTACCTAGATCATGAACCTACTTTATCAATTAGGGAAACCAGACAAATTCTTGCAAGAAAATATGACAATTTCAAAAATTAAAAGATCGCAAAATAGAAGGAGATAGCTAAATTTACTTGTAAGTAACAGCTTGCTTGTTTCTAACTGGCTGTAAGATGGAAATAGAGCATCCAGCCTGCTAAGGTAGAAAATTCCAGTTTAATTATCAGCCAAGAATGGAAAAACCCCAGACTGACCCATGACTTTTATATTCTGATCATTTGAATGCCAACATGGTACCTGTGCATACTTCAGAAGTGACTTAGCCTAGTTGTTTCTATTGCTGTAGCAAGTTCATTGCTAAGCAGAGAATGCTTGGGTTGGCTGTGCTATTTTGTATTTGTGCCATATCCACACTTAAGGGATTTTCACAAATTGAGGAGATCGAAGTGTTTCCTGAGTGTGTGTGTCTACACATATGGAATTTACAAGGACACATACACAGCTTTAGCTGTTGGTATAGCAGGGAAAAGAATGTGGATACAAGCTCTAGTTAGAAGCTGAAGCTCATTAAGTCTTTCCCGAAATTGGCTGCTAAAAGCTTATGTATTTAGGGAAGTGTCAGTTTCTTTACTTACACATTATCTGCTCGAAACAAAAAGGACAAAGAGACTTCTTGCCAGCTTTACACACCTGCCCTACCCAAGATGAGCCCTCTTTCTCAATCCATTTCCCTAGTTTGCTCTACAGTCTGGAAAAATGCTGAATGACAAGCTCAGATGGACAACCGGAAACCATTTATCCTCAACTCTGAGAGGAGGATAATTTCTGCTGGCAAATTGACCTTCTCTGTTCGAGAAGATAGCTTCCTTTTTAGTGCCCTTGCTTGCTGAAGAGGACTCATTAGGTTAACCAAGAGGTCATTAGGTCATTAACTGCCCAAGTTGTGGTAGATTTCCCATGACTTTTTAAAGCTCACGTGTGTTTAGATCTTCCAGACTTTCCTTCACTAAAATTCAGGAACTTTGTTTTAAGTTCAGGAATTTTGTTTTAAAAGAAGGCAACAAAATAGGATGCTGAATTCTAATACGTATTCCGAACTGTTCCATCACAAAATAAGCTTTTTAAAGTGCTTAATATATTTCCTCTTCTCTTTTTTTAAACAATAAAACATAGCAAACACTACAACCTCAACTTTTTATAGATTCCTTTTCTTATATTGTCTTTTGATCCATCAGTTTTACCTTTCATACATGTGATATCCTTAGCAATGGAGAAAGATACTATATAGGCATATGGTTTTACTGTTGGCATATTTACACGTCTGAAAGCTTTTCTGCATCTGTGGATGCACATGCTCTTTCTGAAAGAAAACTTTGGCCCATCTGATCTATCATATCAGAAGCCTATGACAACATTGCAAAGAACCACCTCCAGCTTCTGCACTTAGTGCTGCTGATAACATTGATCCAAACTGAACAGCAATGGGAACTTCACAGTAGTTTTCAATGCTTTCCAGGTTTCTAAGCCCTTGATGGAATCACCTTACTGTTCAGCATCTGTAACTCTTCAGCTCTGCTGAGTTCTGACTCGACTGATCATGTCATTGTGAAATGTGGCAGCAGTGGATGAGCCACAGTCCGTTTTGTAGCCATGGAACACAGCTGACCTATAAAAATATCTCTGGTCATATGAATGTATTGTAGAGAGTTTAAAATAGTTATGTGATGCTTGATGAGGTCTTTTTGTGAGGCTAAATGACATATCGCAATTGAGATCAATATGACTCAGATGTGCGAACACTGAAATACTGCACTGCAGTTGTATCTATTCCTCTGGTTTTTGTGCTAAAATTTTGCAGTGTGGACATTACACATATCTGTCTCAAAACTAACCATTCTCTGCTCCTTGCTGCCAGACAGTTCATACAGCCATTAGGCATTAAAATATTAAATCACTGATAAATTTCTAAAGAAAAATTAATGGCATGATAAATAATACTTGAGCTGATTAACAATTACTACCAATCAATATCATAAGTCTGATAAAACACTAATTGTGCTTCTAATTGTTAGAACTTTCTTATCGTCACAAAATTACACTGAGATATTGTTTAAATGTACCTTACAGCTCTTTTGTTATAAGGAAGGAATCGATTGTCCCTGTTCCTCAAGTGTACCTGCCTGTGATACCTCTCTGCACTCGGCTGCAAGGAAAGCCTAGACTAGAAACAGCCAGCAGTGCACCAGGAGCACTTAGTTTTAGAAATCTGACATTCAGAAGGTTAAAGCAGCAGGTCTGGTTTGAAGAAAGTAGGTGCTTTGCCAGAATTGCCTCTGGGAAAATTTTTTATGGCATAGACACCTAGAGCATTTACTTGTCTGCTGGAATAGAAAAATGGTGGTAGCCCAAGGGCTAAGGGAATTTCCTACTTATTCTTTCAATTGTTATTCAGGTTTCAATGTTACTGTATATCTTCCTAAAATGTTATATAGGTTTTACAGTCCTGCTCTTAAATTTCAATTGAATGCAGTAACAAGCTGTGCAGTGTCAACACAAAAGCTTAATAAGATTGTATCTATCTCTGTCTCTTTAGATCCCTATATGAAGCCTATTGCTGGTTAAAATTAGCATATTATCCTTCCTGGATCCTACGGTTGCTGACAAAGGATTCTGGTCTAAAACTTGTCTGAAGATTCTTGCACAACAACCTCCTTGTATACAGTAGATTTTGCTATCTCATATTCCTAATCCTCATTAAAAATCTCATAAAGACTTCAGTCAGCACATCCTTTCCAGGCTTTAGGATTACTGCTCATATTTCTGTAGAAAGACAAAAAGGAAAGAAGAAAGATGTTTAACCATGGTATTTTGATAAATCAGGATTTTCTCACTCTTTATGCTTTTTCTTTAAAAGGTTAATTACATATCATGTGGAGTATTTACACAGTAAGGGCAGTGCTTAGCCATTCAAACACTGAATCTGTAACTGTCACATAATTTATAAATATATAAAATCATGTATACTAGGGACTTCACAGGAGACAAAGCAAGACATCACCCTTGCTCAATGAATTTATAGCCTAAATGCTATGTGATCTACCAATAACTAGTAACAAACAGCAGAGACACAGATGAAACACAGCAGCTGTTTAATAGCATATAAAATTTAAGCACATACTTGTACTGTGGCACATTCTTCTCTTTTATCTTTTGATGAAATACAAGAAAATAAAGATAAAATGCAGTAAATATAATCAACTACACAATACAGCATTTTCATAAAATATAGCAGAGAAAGAGAGAATGCTACACAACATATTGTTACATGGGAAAAAAACCACACAGGGAATAAAAATTTTCCTTTTGAGAAAAGAGTTCCAGCTAACATAACAGCCAAAGAATTGTTAGGCTCGGCTCATGGGAACACCTACAAACCTACTCAGTCTCATTGACTTAGTATACTTTCTCTTCCATTTCAAAGAATATATGTAATTTCACATATCAAAAAGCAGTAATGCTGGTCCAAAAGGCAGTGAGATGTTTTCCATGCTGGGTTAATATCCTGGGATGCAGAGGAAGCCAGAAAGAACAACTCACACCAGTGGCAATGGTGTTATGCATACACACTCAGTGCTGCTTTGCAGTTAACACTTGGCTAAGTTTGTTGTATTAAAAATAACTCACTGATTAAAATGATTTCATTATTTTTAGGGTTCAGTTTAACACTTTAACATACAAAGCTTTGCAAAGTGATAACAAAATTCAGATCAGTTCCCTGCTGGGAACAGGACCTGTTGACTTAAAAGCCAGCTAGTTTCCTGCATGAATTGTTTACTTAAAAAACGTTTTCTCAAACGGGATGTTAGAAATAGCAACACAGGCCACCTTTGTTTGCAAACGTAACTAAAGTGTTACCCTGTTTCCAGCAGGAGCTGTCTTCTAAGTCTTTACACAAGGCTCAGGTAAGCATCACTGCTTCATCAGCAGATTGTTCTCACTATAAATCCCTCTGCTACATATGCTTTTCCAACAATGGCTTTGCCTGGAAAAGTAGTTCTGGGCATCTTCTGTGAGTGCAGAATATAAATGAGCCTTTGACCTCCAATGGCCGATAGCTGGTGTGTGGGATCTTTACCTCCTCCTGTGGCACGTTTCCCTCTGGACATTTTAATTGGTCGTCACAATGGTGCCTTGGGATGAGTTAAAGTACCCGACTGTGGACTCAAGGCCTAGTCACCTGTATTGGGAGCCAAAATCAATTGAAATGTCACCAGTCATATCACTACCTTATGTGCCTTTGGTATAGACACAGACATAACTTAGTCACATTTATCCATGCCACTTACGTGGCCTTTCCATGCTCTATACCTACTTTTGAAATAACAATATTCCTACTGACTTCAGTTGAGGTTTCCCCTCATGAGCAAGACATATCACTGCTTATAATAATAAGAAAAACCTGAAGGAGAAGCAGGGTGCTGTTAAGACATGAATTTGGTGATTACAAAGTTTGATTAACGCACAGAAGCCAAGTCTCATTTTTATGTCACAAACAGGAAGTTTCCTGTACTGGTCTACCAGTGTATTTCCTTTCAACACAGTGGACTATTTCTGGGACATATTCAATGCCTAGTTTTACTGCTGATGTGGATATAGAAATATGTATAAATTGTCCATGTTCCATAGCTCACTGGAAATTATCTCTCGGCTCCAGATGTGGGTAACTGTTGAATAAAAATAGACCATCAATTGATTTTTGCAAAGGCTGTGGAATGACAATTTGACAGTAATTTGGAGCACATTTTGAATGCACATAGCATGACTTTGAGACAGCAGCCTAGACAAAAAGGACACTGTCACCCAATGTCCTCTATCCCCTTCAATAAATACTAGTCTCTTCAAGTTTTAAAATTCTACATGCCATTGGGCAGCCTCTGTGAATAATGATGGAGTTGGTTTTGTGATTTCTCTAGCTTGTTAAGGATGTGTTCACACATAGCACATCCTATTTTCTGTCTGAAAGCTTGAGGATGATCTATGTGAAGTGAAGAGAGATGTACCTCCAAACAATGACAACTTCCATGCCCCTTAGGCACCTATCACAGGAGTGAAGGGGATACATTGGATCACCTGGAGGTATCCATGTCTCCCTGTGATTTATAGAATAAGCCCAGCAGACTAGACCAAAACTTTGACAATGCTAAATTTAAGAGCAATCTGTTCCAGCCTCCGTGAGCTCATCTCTCAGATGAGTGGACTGAGAGAAAAACTTTTCATATCCATCCACCTTTTGCACTGATACAGAATTCAACCTCTACAGTATTAAAAAAAATAAAGGCTAGGAATGATTTGGCCAAACACAGACCTCTGTACAGATGTCTCTTTTTTGCTTTCTCTTTATAGCCGACAACAGACAAAGATAGAAACTTTTGCATTCCTGTTCTTAGGTGATAGACTGAATGCTAATATAGAAGGGGTTAGATCATTTGTTAAACTAACCAATTAAATGGGTTAGATAATTTGTGCCTTCCAAGTATTCCCTCTCTCAAAATCTAAAATGAAAACAATAACATAAACAAAATAAGCTACAAAAATTCACTTTCATGCCTAACCTATTTTCTGACTCACCAAAGTTATTCATAGTCTTGTTTCCAATTGTACTCTGAATTAAAAATTTAAACTTTGAGTTGGACATTTCCTGGGAAGGTGGTTGTTTAAAGCACCTTTATAAATACTCTTGTAGCTTGCATCCCATTGTAGGATTGAGGCGAGGATAAATGATGCCAAAAGGCACTCTACATTGCTGTCACTGAAACCTGAAGAGTCTTGCTTCTTCTTCCATGGAAGCAGTGCCTTAAAATTTGGGGCTTAAGTTGTTATTTTAAAATAGTACAGTGGTGTCTGAGGCACATAAAACCTGTCTGTATACATGTGCATTTCTGTATCTGTGCACAGAGGTGTATGCAGGTGTATGAATCACCTGGATTCAGGATTTGAAGCTGGTCATCCTGGCACGTCTCTTGTGGAAATCAGGTTTGTGTGGTGGCTTGTCTGCCACTGCAGTTAGCAACCCAGATGTATTCTATACTAAACTTACAGATTTCTAGATTTGAAATTTAATATAAATGCATAGAATTTATATTAAAGCATTATACAAAAAGCACCTTACATAGCAATTACTTGCACATTTTCTGGAGTTTTAGAATTATATTTGACCACCTAGTACAAGTCAGCAACTCTACTTTCTACTGTAACTGAACGATCCCAAGTACCATCTAACATGGAGCCTTGCTGGAGACCTGAGGAGACCAGATGGAGTAACAGCAATTTTGGTGATCATTGCAGAAGCTCTGACTGGAAGGAGTGGTGGGGAGAGAAAGCACTTGTGCCAAATTAAATTATATGACATTTCCTTTGCAATATGCCAGGTAGCAACCCAAGAGGCAACATACTGTGCTGGAGAAAGTACTCCTTAAGATCAATTAAAAACAGGGCTGCCCTTATGATGTGCTAGGAACTCAAACACGACATTGAAAGCATAGCCTGACTGGCCTGGGGCTAGGGCAAGACACACTGCCTGGTGAAAAGCTCTGTGAGAAACCAAGCGGGGGCTCATCATGAGCGGGTGAGCTCACGGCACTCACCTCACCGTGGCTTTCATGTCTGCAGAGGAAACAAGACAGAAAACAGAGTGGGCATGAGTCACAAACCACACCACCACAAAAATTCGACATCCTGGAGGGATGTCAGAGGGACCCTGACACACTTGAGAGGTGGGCCGGTGTGAATCTCATGAAGTTCAACAAAACAAAGTGTGACGTCCTGCACATGGACTGTGGCAATCCCAGACACACCTACACGTTGGCCAGAGAAGTGACTGAGAGCCACACTGTAGAGAAAGACTTAGGTGTGATGGCTGATGAAAAGCTCAACATGACCCGGCAGTGTGCACTCATGGTCCAGAAAACCAATGGAGTCCTGGGCTGCATCAAAGACAGTGGCCAGCAGTGCTAGGGAAGTGATTTTCCCCCTCTACTCTGCTCTGGTGAGATCCTACCGGCAGTACTCTGTACAATTACAGTGTCCCCAGTGTAAGGAGGACATGAAAGTTTTGAAGCAAGTCCAGGCCTAGAGCATCTCCCCTACAAATGCTGGACAAGTTGGGGTTGCTCAACCTGGAGAAGAGATGGTTTCATGGAGACCTCATGGCAACCCTTCCAGTATCTGAAGCGGCCGACAGGGAAGCTGGAGAGACTCTACATCTGTCATTGCTGTGAGACGACAAGGAGTAACGGGTAAAAGCTGAAAGAGGAGAAATTTATGTTAGACATTAGGAAGAAATTCTTAACTGTGAGGACGGTGAGACACTGGAACAGGTTGCCCAGAGAAACTGTGGACGCCCGATCCCCGGCATTGTTCAAGGCCAGGCTGGATGTAGCTTTGAGCAGCCTGGTCTAGTGCTAGGGGTCCCTACCCACGGCAGTGGGGTTGGGGCTAGATGATCTCTAGGAGCCCTTCCAATCCTTACAATTCCAGGGCTCTCCTATGCCATATCAAACCCTCCGCGCCCGCTGCCCGCCGGGGCCGCGCGGGCCCGCCCCACGCCGGGGCTCGGGCAGGCGCAGCCGGCGGCCCCGCCCCCGCCGCGCCGCTTCCCCCGGTTCCCGCCCCCGCCGCCCTCCGTGCGCGCTGCTTCCGGCGGCGCCCGGCGCGGCGGCGGCTCCGGCGGCCCGGGCGGCTCCGCCCTCCGGACGGGGTAGGGTGGCGGCGGCGGCGGCGGGGGGGGCCGCAGCTCCGGGCCCTGCAGCTGCCCGGGTGCGGGGCCGGCCCTGCGCGGCGGGTGCGGGCGGCCGCGGGTGTGCGCTCCCCGTCCGCCCGCCCAGGGGAGGCTGGCGGGGCCGGGCCGGGCCGGTGCTCGCTGTCAGGGAGGGGACGCGGAAGGCAGCGGCGGCACCGCGCAGTCCCGCCCGCATCTGCCCGCTGTTGTCCCTGGGCCTCGGCAGGAGCTGCACCCCGGGGAAGGGAACTGCCCCCCCTGGGGAAAGGAGCTACCCCTGTCGGTAGAGAGCGCGGGTGCCCAAGGAGTGGGAAGGGGTAGGGGTGGGATGGAGCAGGGAGGGCGGGAGGAACAGTGCTGGGGCCAGACAAAGCGGGCAGGGCTGGGCACGGGTTGTGCTCCTCTCTCCCGCGGGTTCTCCGCCGCTGCTCGGTCCCTGCGGTGTCACACACTTACACAGCTTCACCCAGTTGCCCGATCACAACACAACAGAAAGCGGGATAGGAGCTAAACTAGCTATACTATTTTATTTAATTTGTTAGGTGTGTACTTCAGGGCGCTTCACTTCTCGTGGGTTGTTATTCGCTACCAGTGCAGGGTGATAAATGAACGTCAGTTGGATGTGAACGGGCACGATTAGGATGAGAGAACACAGTCTCAAGCTGTGCCAGGGGAGGTTGGCCATGAGGAAGAATTTCTTCATAGCAGGGGTGACTAGACACTGGAATGGGCTGCCCAGGGAGGTGATGGAGTCACTGTCCTTGGAGGTGTTTAAGGAAACATGGCACTTAGTGCCGTGGCCTAGATGACATGGTGGTTTTAGGTCAGAGGTTGAACTTGATGAGCTCGGAGGCCTTTTCCAACCCAATTGATTCAGTAGTTCTGTGACAGTGGGAGATAACAGCTACGTGGCCTAATAGCTGTCATCTGTGCAGTGAGGAAGCGGCTGACCAGCAAGTAAATGCTGTAGAGAGTATGTCTGAATGGAGTGCCAGTATATCTCAAGAGAAAAGTGAAAAGACAAATAAGACAAATGCATGCAAATTCCTTTTTGTAAGTAAGGTGGAGAATTTTTATTTTTTTTTTCTTTTTTGACATGAAGAGGAGAGTTTCACCACAGCTGGAAGGGTAGTTGGTCAGAATGAGGTGATGTAATGCTGGTAACTTTAGGCTGTTAATAGAAAGGGCTTACCTGATGATTTACTCATGTTGAGAAACAATTTCTGTTATCTGGAAAAGCTGCCTGCGTAAGACAGGGTGGTCACTTTGAATGTGTAATAGGTACCAAAGGAACTTTTGTCTCCGTTGTATCTCAGTGCTAAACACAGGATGAGTCTGGTCCTAGCAGGAGTGCAGTCAGTGAAGTAGTCTGAAATTCCTGCATTTTGCATGTTTTGGTGCTCATGAAAGCAACAAAAGATCTTAGATAAAATTGCCGTATATTCCAATTTTTTTCAAACAGTAAAATTACAAGTTAGAAATGTGTAAAATTGGCTCATTTTAGTGCCAGAATATATTATGGGAAGGAATACAGCAAATGAGGCCTGAGTTTAAAGTATACTGTAAGAGCTTATTAATTTTTAATTAATAATAGCTTGTAGTTTCAACAAGTTGAGTGTAGATGTTGGTATAATATAGGTAATTAACAGCAAGAGATGCTAACCTGTGGTAAAAGTACTGTTTTAGACTGTAATAGAAGATCCAGTATTCCCTCTGTGCATTAGTGTACAAAGATAATTAAGGGATTTCCCATTTATGGTCTTTTATCTAAGACACACATATTAAATTGCATTAATCTTTCTTCAGAGATCATACAATCCATTGTTTTTGTCATCTATACATTCTTTGTAATTTGTCAATGTTGCTGTTTCTTTTATAGTCAAATGAAAGAAAACTGCTCATTGCTCCCAAATGTGAGATTAGCAAAGCTGGTGTAAACAGGAATTATTACTTCACTGGCTTTAAAAATCAAACCTGGTGTATGCATGACTTGCATGTTCAACATTTGCTTATCTTGAAATAGTACAAACTCTTGCCTATCATGTGCTTTTCCAGGGATGGCTCAGGGATGAAATGTGCCATATTTCTTTTTTTCCCCCCCACCCCTAAATCTAGTATCTGTTACTTGTTATGTTTTCACACACATCCTTCATTTCACAGCCCCTTGAAATCTCAAGTACTTTTCTGTGTACTTCCCACCTTTTCTCAGCAGTCTGGTTGGTGAATAACTCTGTCCTGTTTCTGCTTGTATGGGACAAAATTGTGGTTATTGAGGAGTTGCATTTGCCAAACTAACCAAAATGAATAGGTAGAATCATAGAATATCCTGAGTTGGAAGGGACCCATCAGGATCATTGAGTCCAACTTCTGGCCCAGCACAGGACACTCCCAACAATCACACCGTGTGCCTGAAAGCATTGTCCAAATGCTTCTTGAACTCGGCCAGGATTGGTGCTGTCACCACTTCCCTGGAGAGCCTGCTCCAGTGCCCAACCATCCTCTGAGTGAAAAACATTTTCCTCATATGCAGCCTTAACCTGCCCTGACTCAGCTTCATGCTGTTTTTTCAAGTACAGTAATCATTAATTGGATGAGTTGCTTCAAAGCTGGAAAATAGATTGGTATACAAAAACTCCCTGTAAAAAGAGGCAAAATAGACTGAAGACATCTAGTGCTTTTGAATGCTTAATTATGCCTTTTCCCATGAAATCTGCAGAAGCTGTAAGACATTTTACTTTGTCAAGGTTTGCTGTGCTTGGAAGAAGGAAATAGTGAATTACAGTCTTAGAAGCCTTTCTGTATATATAGCACACAGAGAGGAAGAGTTACTCAGATTAGAAAAAGGGAGTTTGCCCATATAATTGAAATAATTATCAATTAAATAATAGTCTGGGTGAGAGATATTGTAAATAATGTGATGGACTCTAATGTATTTTGAAAGAATGTATCTCTTTAAAAAGTTTTATTCCAGATCTAGTCCAAAGTGGTTTTCTGGAGGCCTGTCTCTCTTTTAGAAGTGGAGGTAACAATTTTGTAGCCCTTTGAACTGGTCTGACTTGGGGCCTGTGCGGTCTGGCTCCTCCCTCAAGCCGGCACTGACACAAGATGGTTTGGGGAGAACAACACACTGAAAACTACATGTGCTTGCAAGAGTGTTTCAAGTCTGGCTGGGCAAGCCTCAGGACTCATCTGGCTCCCCAGCAGTGCTGGCTGGAAAGGCCTCTGTGAAGCAGAGAGGGGTGGGCTGCATGGTGCATGAGACGGGAGGACAGGGCTCATGCAGCCCCAGAGAGCGGCTGGGAGCTGGATCCAGCCCCAAAGTGCAAAATGGGCACGTAGTCATAGGACAGCAGCTCACAATGTCATCCTGTGTTCATAGCATATTGTTTTTTGTTTCTGACCAAAGTGTTGGCACCTTCTGTGCTCGTCTCTGGTGGCCGCTGAAGGTTCTGGTATTTAAGAGCACTATTTCAGTCCATTTAATGGAATTGACAGGAAAAAAATATGATACAATAGAAACAAAAGATGTAGAAGGCTGCTGCTTGGGAGGAGGATAAAATGACACACTTACAAGAAACCTTTATTAGGCTTTAGTTTGGCATAATTACGCCTGTACAAAAAATTATAAAATAATAACATACAACAGGCCAAAGACCCAGCCAGAGATCGGAAGGCATGGTTGCATGGGCCTAGGTGGATCTCTTTAAACTAGTCAAGCAATTTGAGGGAAGGGGGGGCTTTCAACATAAACTTTGCCTGTACATGAGCACCAGAGCTGTTTATCTTGATGCTTTGCATAGATCTGGTCTGCATTTTAATCTTTTTTTGCAAATTTAAATCCTTTTAATTAGAAATCAGCTTGACTTCTGGTAGTTCCTGAAAAAAATCTCTTTGTATCATCTGGCCCTACTGATCTCTATTTAATATGATTCTTTCACTAGCTTATTATCCTTTAACCTCTGAAGCAATTTTTCATTTGTCTTTTAACTCCACACAATTCTTGATACTTCTTTTCAAATGCCAGAAGAATAATTCCTATTTGTATTGTAGTCCTAACGGTTATTTAATCCTTCTTTTATAATAGCTTTGTCTTACTTGTTTTAAGCTACTATATCTGATACTGTTCTTAACTCTTTAAAACTAATTTGCCTCCACTTCTATTGTTTAGACTAAGAAGTTTTCATGAAAGCTTTCTGGTTTTACTTACTTTTGACCCTGTTGACCAATGCCAGCCAAAATTGACAAAGTTGTGTCAGTGTCAAGGACTTCAAATTTTTACAGGTTTTATGAAATAATCAATTTTGTAGAGGGAGAATGACCCAAAGTAACATTACTGCTAATGGAAAATCTGCAGCATGATTTCAGGTTATTTCCTCTGTTAGACCTGGCATAAGCTGGCCAGCTAGCTGACATACAGCTCTGAACCATTGGGTGGTTTTGCTGCTCTTGGACAAGCTTAGCTAAGGAGCACAGCTGGGTTTTACAGCAGTACCACAGGAGCTGCAGGCTGTGGCCAGAGGAAGCCTGGAGTTTGCAGTGCCAATGTGAAGTTGTGTAGGTTGTGTATGTGAGATGAAGTGATTCCCACCTGGTCTTGAAGTACCACAGCTGAATGATTCTTAAAATTGAGATCTGTAAAGCCATAATTTCCATAGAGCAGCCTTCAAATCATGGTAATCAGTAAAATTTTGAGTTTGAAGGTGGTGTATATAGCTGAACTAGCCATGATTCCAGGGCTTGATAGCAGAATGTTTGTTGAAGTTTAATGTCTGTTGGCATATTCTTTAAATAGATCTTTCTTTTTAAGAGGAGAAAAATCAAGAAGGAGAATATTTTTGTAATCTTTACTTACATCTTACATCAAAGCATCTCTGCTTTGAAAAAATAAAATAACAATTTTCAGTTTGGAGTTGTTTCTTTTTTTTTTTTTTTCTTTTAAGGAGGAGAGGTTCGGGGTTGTGCTACCTTTTTTTTTTTTTTTTTTTTTCAGTGTCTTTTCTGGAAGGTGGCTCAGATTGTTTGGGGGAAATGTGACATTATTGGTTGTTGGCATTCCAGGGAAGCTTGATATAAATCCCGTGTATTGTTTGATGCATTCCCTTCAGCACTTATCAGGAGTAATTTGTGTTGTTGACAGCTACGTCAACATGTGAAACTAAACAAAAAGCCAATGATAGAAGAGGCAAAAAAGTGAGAACTGAACACTTCATTAGTAAACTTTCTTTCTGTCACAAGTAAAATGGGCAAGTAGTGCAGCCTGTCCTTATCTGTTACCACAAGTGCCTTCTTGCAGGAAACGTTCATGCGAAAGAGAGCTGTTTGTACATCTCTGTGTGTTTGTAATTTGGGAACAAGCAACTGACCCAAAAAACATACACTGTGGATCTGTGTAGAGACTTTAAAAAATTTCCATTTGTTTAATTATTTACCTTACTTTAAACTTATGCTTCCAAAAACTCTGTAGTAGGGTCTCACTTGTACCCACTGCAGACATCAAATACATGGTTTGTCTGCCTGGCAGTGTGAAGCATTGTATTAGTTATTACTTGAGGTGTCTTTTACTATGGAAGGGTCACATCTGTTGGTTCAGAGATTACCACAGTGTGTATCCTGTGGTAAACTGAGCGGCAACTCCATCACGGGCTGTTGAAGAAACATTTATTCTATTTTGAGACATGCTTAGTCATCCCTGTTTTGGCTTCTGACAAGTTACAGGCATTACTCCTTATTCTCTCTTAGTGAAGCTGATGGACAAGTTAATGAGAAGGCCACTTTGTGAGAAACAGTTTGTGGTGCTGGAGGATGTGAATTCATAGCCTGAGTGTGTTGTGTAGTGCCAGCAGCAATCGGAGAATACGCTGCACATCTTGTGTGTTGGTAAAACTCACAGTTTACATCGTGCAGGTATGGAGCAGCTGCTCAATATGGGACAAGCATATGTAAGAGGATCTTTATTAGTAGGGAATACGATACAGCCTTCCTGTGTCCTGTAGAGAACATTCAGCTATAAACGTTTCTTCACTGTTGTAAACAGAAAGCTTTAATAAAGTAACTTACCTTTAGTTTGTCTTTTTCTAATTGTTAAACCTGCTTATTTGATTGTTTTACTTGTGGTGGTATAGGCAGTGTAAAACACATTGGTATCCTTAGTTAATAGTATATTTTGTGTTGAGTTTTTTAAGTATGCCGATACATTTTGTATTTAACTGAATTGTTACTTTAATGAAAATATTTTCTCTTGTCAGAATTAAAATGCTTTCTATGGGGACTTCTGCTTCTGATGCCAGGACTCTTTTGAAGACCTCATTTGTTGCGTGGTTTAAAGGAAGATGATGTTGTTAGTGAATTCTGAGCATCCTTCAGGAGGCTGGTGACCCTTGTGTCATTGGTGTGTCATGGACAACTTCAAACGGTAAAGGCGGTATTTTTGTGACTGTTTCAAGTTAGCACTCTGATAGAGGAAGCAGTGGGTTAAGTTTAGATTAGCAGCCCAAAAGCTCATTCTTTTCACTCTTAAAACCATTTACACTGGTTTTTTTTAAGAAAGTAAAACCCTTCACAATGGTTTTAAGAAGCTGTATCTGCACAATGGGAAGGTGTATCTCCAGATATGTTTTCTCAGTTGTTTAAAGCATGGGCCAAATTTAATTTCATACTTGAATTCATTTCCTTGGGTCAGTGCAATTTTTTTGTCTTGTAATAAATCCCTAAAGATAATGCTTATTTTGACCACTAGTTTTTTTGTTGCTTGAGGGCTGGTGGTGCTTGGCTAATGTTTCTTCATAGTCTTCTCTTTTTTTAAACAACAAAAAAAAAGGGAAGTAAGGTAAAAAGTAAATGGAAAGCCACACATAATAGCTTCCAACTAAACAATTGTCTTACAATAAAATACAATAATTTATTAACCTTTTAGTAGCAGTACTTTGTTTAAGACGATGTTCAAAACAACACAATTTGCTTTCTAAGAATGCTGTATTTGCTCACTGTGTTTATTCATTCTGTTTTATCAGCTCTTTTTCAAAACACCACAGGCAGTTAATGCAACTTATAAAGGACTCCTGAGTTTTTGCATCTTCCCAAGTCCTATCTAGATGTCACCAGTGTTTCCCATGTTAACAGTTCTGAGCATGTTTTACTACATGTGCCTTCGGCGCCGAGCTAGGACAGCGACGAGAGGAGAAATGAACAGTCGGAGGGCTATTGAATCGAACACCCGAGCCTTACCTATCAATGTTGAAATAGTTCAGTATGCCAAAGAAGTGTTGGATTTCAGCTCTCACTATGGCAGTGAAAACAGCATGTCGTATACCATGTGGAATTTGGCGGGGATTCCCAACGTGTACCCCAGTTCTGGTGACTTTACCCAGACCGCTGTCTTTCGAACTTACGGGACCTGGTGGGATCGTTGCCCGAGCGCTCGGCTGCCTTTCACGAGGACACCATCCACCTTCTGTAGCCAAGACTATGTGGAACTTGCTTTTGAAGAACCAGTTTATCCCACTGCAGTGCACATTCTGGAAACCTATCATCCTGGAGCTGTAGTCAGGATTTTGGCATGCTCTGCAAATCCTTACTCACAAAATCCACCAGCTGAAGTAAGGTAATTTTGTTCTTCCTTATGCTTTCCTGTAGGAAGTTAAATGCTACAAATAGGGCTATTTAGTGAACTTTACTTCCTAGTATTTATCAGTTTTGTATCTGAGCCACTAAAACTTTATCTCTTCATGCTTTTGAAACTGTGGTGACTCATTTTGGTAGCAGCTTCAGAGAGGTAGACGTTTTGTAGGAATGAATGCATCTCATATCAAATTTAATTTGTGTAATGATAGTTTCGGTGTTGGATTTTTTATGGGCAAAAATTACTATATCTGTATAAAACACAACTTTTGAAATGATAGGAGCTCATCTTCCAGTAGGGAGAGGAAATTGTGTAAGACAGGTTGAGGATTCATGGCTGCTATATCATCCTGCTTCAAGTAGCCATGCCATGGACTCTTTCTTCTTTGCATGCTTTAGATTGCATGTGTAGTACAATCAGGCACTGTAATTATTCATATGGAAATGAAGCTGAAACCACAAGCATGGAACAGTCAGACAAAAGGTGATGCCATTTGTCTGATCTCTATTTTTGGTCTGGTCAGAGGGTGTGGGCTGCACTTGTTTTTACACTCGCTTCAGCTAAAAGAAGCAGAGTTGATCCTGTTGGTTTTCCTTGTATCAGGAAGTCTTTGTGAAATTCCAGTTGCAGGATCAGGAGTGTGGTAACCTGAGGAATGGTAAGATAGTAAAGAAAAGCACTGTGTGTGAGGTGAGAAGCTCTTAGTGCAGAGTTGAGGAAATAGGAATGGTAGCATGTAGAGGGGAAAAACATTGGGAAAAGCCATCATATGTGCAACTGAAGTATTCTGTATCAAAAAGAGATTAAATGATACCGAAGATATAAAGGAAGGGAGAAGAAGATACTTAACAAAAATGTGTCCTGTAAGGATTAGTATGCCAATAAATACTATATTGCAATGATATACACACTTCGGTGGTATAAGCAGTGCTAGTGTGGATGTTGGGTGATTTTTTACTGACTTACCTTTTACATATGGTGCTAAAAAGTTTATTTTTAGGTCTAACTTATTATCCCTTGCTTCCTAATACTAGGCCATTGTTCATTCAAAAGCCCATGGAAAATCAGGTGTCATGGTTTATATTCAAAATTCCCAGTTAATATATTTTGTATGATTCTGTCATCCACTGTGGTTAAGTGCAGTTGCATGTTTTACAGGTCTAATGGGAATATGTTGTATAGCTCTAAACATCTGAATTCAAGGAACAGTGATAGGTCAAAGTAATAATAATAGGCCACCTAACTTTAGAAGCATCAGTGCTTTTGGCACTGTAATACAGAACATATTTACAGAGTAGTATGTGGTGAAGGCAGCTATAAGACTTTCAAATTCAGAACCTAATGTGAAATGACTTCTGGGCAATTACTCTGTGAACTTCCATTTTACTTTTTTATTTTATGATGTAGGTTTTATTTCTTTATGGTTGAGCACAGAATGGAGGAAAGCTCAAAAATAGTTAACTGAAGAACCTGTTTTATTAGGTACACCAAAAAAAAAAAGAAATTGTACAAAGCGCTAAAAGGAGATGGAAGTGAAAATACTAATATAAAATTTCGGGATATGTGCATTATGACTTCTCTTGAGGTGTGGTCAGAGTGAGAGCTCAGATGCTCTTCTTCATAATAAAATATGTTTCTGTAGGTTCTTGCTTTTTAATTTGTAGGCAAGAATATCCCCTGTCCTGGCTGCATAGGTTAACATTTCTGGTTGGAAAAAGGTTGTCTCAGGCATCCATGGAAGGAGCTGTCTGTGCTGCCTCTTCGCTACTTGTTAGTCTGCATGCTAGGGGAGTGTTAGAGAGAGCCTTTTTTTTCAGTTTGCTTACCTTTCCTCTGCAGGACTTGTCTGTTTGACACTGCACATTTGGTTTTGTCTCTTTTCTTTTAAAGGAGGCAGGAGACTTATGTATGGTGTCTTGAAGGGAAGATAAAGAAACCTTTTCTCCGTATGAGGGACACAATGTTCTGTTCATTTGCTCACCTTTATGAGGGGAATCTGAAGAATTGCAAGAGTGCAGTCTCTTTAGTGCTTGTGTTCTTGGTCTCTTGTTTTTACTTCCAAAAATTCTCTGAGATACTAGCTAAGAATTCTTTTTTTTTGAAGATGGAATGCTGCTGTAATCTCAGGTGATTCCTTGTTTAACTGATGTTTTGGTCTTGAAGCACTGCCATACTATTTTCTTCTGTTAAAAAGGCCATGACCTACTTACTCAAAAGGCGCTTAGAACCTTGTTTTCCTCTTCTGACTATTTTGATACTTGGTTTTTTGTTACTTGGTTTATTGCCAATGAAACCTTTCAGTGCTGCTTTGTTTTATGAGCTGATGCTGTATCTGTTTCTGAACCAGTCTAGAAAGTTCAGGTCATTAGGAAAGTTCTTTTTCACCAGTTCCTGCTTTTGATATACAAAGAAGCCAAACTATCAGCGAAGTCAAAACTGCTGAGAGGAAAAAATCTGTTCAGACTTGCTTAAATATTATATGTAGTGGATTATACTGCTCCAACTAGGTAGTACTTTTTCTTTTTGGTTAGTATTTAAACCATCAGCTCATTCAAAACTTTGCTGTGTACAAAAACTTCGAGGCTACAGGAATCTTTGTGAGGAGCTAGTGTATCACAGTTCTTGCTCAAGAGAATTTTAGATGTTTTTGTTAAACAATGGCTAACACCCACATACTTGGTCAATGTATTACTCACTTTGTCCTTCAGTTGCATGAAAGAATAGCTCATGCAGGTGTTCAGAAAATGGTCTTTGGTCATGTTCCTTTGTTGCTGGTGTACTGAGTACTCCTGTTGCAGCTTTGTATGCTGCTGTCTCAGGTGAGCTTTATTCAGTGTCTTTAGAGGTGGGGTCAGATCTTCATGAAATGGGAATAAGCACTTACTTCTCAGAGGGTATGTAATTGTTTCTAAGTAATCCTCATGCTTTGAACACGACAGTTAGTTTGAAGTTTTTTTCATTATGGTTTAACTGGCATCCAGCAACTGGAGGATTCTCTGTCCTCTCATATCTTATGCTGCTTTAAACACAGAAGGCATTACATCATTTTTCTCCACATAAAACAATTTTTAAAAATTGTAAATTTCAGAGAAACTGCTGTTCCAACACATGGAAACCTTCTGTGCTTTTCATTTGTGTTTCTCATACCTTGAGTGGTGAGAAGTGTAGATAATTCCTTAAACTATACTGATGTTCCATGTACAGATTTGTTACGTGAATTACCTGAGTGCAGAAAACCCAAGAAAGAAATTAATAATCTGAGATTAGGGAAATGTTGTAACATAAGCTCTCTGCTTTTATGTGGTGAAGAAATCAATCCCTATTCTTGATTGTGTTGTGTTATGATTATTATACTAGTATGGCCCTGGGACTTTTTACTGTAGTGCACATTCTGTGTTTGTAAGCTTTGGTGACAATGCTGAGTTGTCACCAAGCTTCAGACAGTGGAAGAGGCAGAGCTCTATGCATGTGTAAGCAGGGACAAATGCAGCTAAGCTGAGCCCAACCAAGAGAGAGAGTTTTCTTTGTTTTTCATAGTGTACTAGATTGATGGGTAAGATATAGCTAGCTTCTGTGATGAGAAAATGGTTCGTTTCCTGTTCTTTTTCCTCCTTTTATTACCCAGGAGGTTTACTCTTGATGGTTCCCTAATGGCTTCTTCAGTGTCAGCCCTTTTGATACATTTTGATATTCTTAATAGTTAGTTGTTGTTAGTCTTCGTTTAAATGGGAATTATCGAGTCAAAAATAGTTTTTACGTTTGGAATATGAAACAAAAAATTGGCCCCTATTCTCCTGTTAAGGTCTTTTTAAATTTAATTTGACTGTTGTTTTTATATCATATATGTTACAGTGACAATGTATATTCATGTGCTTTTATAAAAGCTCAAAACCAGAGATTCCTAACTAGTCTGGAATCTGTGGCTGTACTTGGGGTGATATTTCATAGCATATGTCCTTCCTGCTATGCAGTGATTGCTTCTTTAATAATTAGAGATTATCTTGTGATTAATTTTTTCTTGTTTTCGACAGATAAGGTCTGACACTTCTTAGGTTTTTTTGTACAGATGAGATACCATGATCATTTGTCTGGGACCACTTCCATTCTGCCTTGTGTATTCCTGTTGTTTATTTCTATTTAATTTGTTTCGTTTCATGTCATTTAGAATTTTGCTAGAAAGTTGAGCATGGCTCAGTATTTCCAAGCTTAACTATGTTTGCTGTATGCAAAGTTTCTTCCTATTTCTGAAAGTCTTAAAGCCTGTAGAGGCAGAAGCTGTGACAAACCAGAGGAGCAGGCTAATGAAAATGGACAATATAAAAGGCTCCTTCTCCTTCCAACAGGAAATTTATTGTATTTAAGCAGCCTGGACAGGGATCAAAATATTTGATGGAACCTCCACCTCATTTCCCCCCTCCCTCCCATTTTAAAAAAAGGGAGTGAAACCAGAAAGGCAGTGTACTGAATGTAAAATATCATGAGTTCTTACTTGTAGAGAGTGGCATTCAGATGGTTCTTTCACTCTGCCTTTTATTCCCTGAGAATCTCAGATGAAAACACCCAAAACACTGCTGATACCATCAACACGTTAGAGTGTGATAAGGAACCTTCAGGCCTATCTCACCTATGTGTAACACACAAGTTCTAAACATTTGCATCCTTACTTAAAACTCGTTTTGACATCTTCAGGCAAACAGCTTTTTCTTGTTCAGATGCCTGTCATAGAAAAATGAATTCTGGGTTCATGGAATAGAGTCATTTTTGAGAAGCTCCTAAAAAGCTCATGTCGATGGAACGTTACTTGAAGTACCTTTTGCTATTTTAAATGTCCTGAGCAGTCTTAAGAGTCCTGTCTGCTGTCTCTGGTATTTCAGAATTGAGCTCTTGGTAGAAATGAAAATTTGCTTTGTATTTTCCCCATAATAATTAGACTACTGTGAACTCTGCTTATCAGCTTAATCTGAATGATTCTTAAATTGTGCTCATGATCTTCCCAGTCTTCCCTGCCTTTTGTGTTTATGAGCTCACTGCTGACGTCAGGGGTACACTTTCCAGGTTGGTTTGAACTAGTCTGCTAAAGCATCCCCGGCATGTTTGCAGGCAGGAGATTTTTTTTTTTTTGTAGGTAATCTGCAGATTTTTGCTGTGCAGTTGCTTGGCTAAGAGCAGCATGCAATTATAATTGTTGCATAAGTTGCATTTTCACCAAAGATGTGGCTATATTCTCTGAGATTCCTTATGTTCTCCATGTTGGTCTATCTCCAACTCTTCCTTTAAAGGAGCTTTTTAAAAAACTCAGCTATTAGTTTCTTGAGGCAAGGCATTTATTGGATTGCTTGTAGTGCTTTTTTTACTTTCTACACCTATCTTGATTTGACAATACAAGAAACCTCAGCAATTGCAAGCAAAGTTTAATCTTGTATTGCTGGAGAGAAATCTGATTACTTTTCCTTGAAGCCTCTTTTCCAAAAACTCTCTCGTATTACATACAGTTCTTCAGAAGTAACCAGGTCTGCTCAGGCGTCATTTTAACCATTAAAAACCTTTCCAACAGGATTAGGTCAACAAAAAATTAGGCAAGCTTTAAATATGTGCTAACATTTGACACAGATCCTACAAGCATGTTTCTCAGCCTCGGAGTCACCACTGTGTTTTCCTTCATGGTGAAGGAAGAGGAATGGGATTTTTTTTTTTTTTTTAAACATAGGTGTGGTAAAGTCTTTAGTATCAGAAAAAAATAAGTTCCTGTCTGTCTTCATGAGACAGAGAGTAATTTAATGGGAAAACTGAGTGCATGACTGAATGGCTGAATGGAGAAACTCACTTAATGTCCTCCTGTTCTTCAGTCACTAGAGAAAATAATACAGATGTTGCTGACTCTTATTCAGGCTTTGCCTGGCACTCCTTGCTGGAAAGACTGAGGCTTTCTATCACAATCCTGATGAAACCTTCTCATCAAAGCATTCTCATTGAGACATCTTTGATAGCTGTTACTATATATCTGCAAGACTGGAGGACAAACAATGTACTACCTGAATTCATTTGATTCTACTTGATTTTTTGAGAGCTACCTAATTAACTCGGGGTGTGGGGCAGGCAGAAATCCTTTGACTTCTTTAAAGGTATTTTTTGGGACTTGTTTCTCTTTCTTTTGGGTGAAATAGTTTATTGAGCATTGTAAGCTTGAAACAGATGCAGGCAACCTTCTCAGGGAAACTGATTTTGGTACATATCCTCAAACCAGGACTGACTGTAAAAATGCCTTTCTTGTGAAAGATTTTTGATCCTGATATGAATTCTTCACTGCCATTCTGATTGCAGTCTGTTTAAATATCACAGAGGTGATCCTAGAGTAAGAGATCACTTCCACTTGTAGTAATGGGTTAAGAGCATGGGAAGGATTTGCGTGACTCAGAGCAATTGCTATTGCCTGCTCTTGTGTGTGGTGCCACCAAGGCAGAGGACATCATCAAATCAACCTGATAGACTTGACGTTTTCAGATAAACCAAGAGCTAACAATTCCCTTGAGGTTAGATTGGTGGGCTGTGGATGAAAAGTAAGCAGTATGACATGGACAGTGGAAAATTGTCACTGCTTTTGTTGTTCATCAGCGTTTGGTATGCAATGTGGAGCTTCACGAGACTGTGAAGTCATGCTACGTGTCTTCCATTTTCTCTAGTTTATTATAATGAGTGAAAATGAGGCTACTGCTTGCTGGAGCTGGTTATTGCACTGCAATTTGATGAGCCCAGATCTCCAGATGCATTATTTTTTTTCCAGAGCTCTGCTGCTGCTAGATAATCCTCTCTCTAGGGTCCAGAAGGAGAAGTCAATAACAGACACATTCTGCTAAAAGTTGATGGTCCAATGTGTGTTAGATCAGTGAAAAAATAGCCTTGAGTTTCCCTGAGGGTACTTTGAGTGGGTACATGGAAGTGTCTAAGCAAAATGTCAGATGGTGATCTGGATGTGTTCAAGGAAGGTCATGTGCCTTGCCAGCACTAAGTATTTGCTTAGAGAATCGACCTATGTGAGAGGATGTGACAGTGGGACTACAGCTGTTACTTTGCCATGAGTTGACATTCATTTTGTAAATTAATGAAATCTTTTCTTAATACTATGTCTCTTATGAAAACTGTTAATTTTAGGGTAGAGCCGTTCACTCTCCTATGTTAGTACTTCGATGTGCCATATGCCCTCTACTCTTTTATGGTTTTTAGTTTATGATGGGTTTTTTTGTTTGTTTGTTTGTTTTTGTTTTGGGTTTTTTGTTTGTTTGTTTTTTGGGGGTTTTTTTTGTTGTTTTTTTTTTTTTTTTTTCCCCTTTGGACGTAAGAGTTCTGCAAGTCTCCCATTCTACTATAAGGTAGTTGGAAAGCAGCATGATGTAGGATAGGAAAAATATATCTGTGCATACCTGAAAATGTCCATTGTGAAATGGAAGTTTCAGCCAGTATGGATTAATTTTCTTAATTTTCTACTAGCAAATATCAAACTTCTAAACTTTACTTATGCTGTGTGCAATGTTTTAATGAAAATCCCTGCTTTTGCTTGCTTTCTGTTATGGGGAAAAGAGTTTAAGCATTTAGTTCTGAAAGTAAAACATGATTGATTTTATTTTCTAATTAATATTTCCCCTCTTATCCCCACAAGTGTTCTGTGGTAGGTACCAGTGTTAAG
Organism: Phylloscopus whistleri; assembly: GCA_017589585.1. NCBI lineage: Eukaryota > Metazoa > Chordata > Aves > Passeriformes > Phylloscopidae > Phylloscopus > Phylloscopus whistleri. The sequence goes on along the minus strand of JADMLD010001389.1, from coordinate 2,887,104 downwards.
CAATACTTGTAAGTTCAAAGAAGTGGTGTCTGGTAGGGAAAGCCAAGATGCTGAGGTACTGGGAAGCAGATAGAGATTCGTGTGACTGGACAAGAAGTCTGAACCTGGGACTAGGGTGATCAGCAATAGATGGCATGCATGTGGAAGTGTCTGGATTGGTGTCGAGATAAGCATATTGTCAAAGGAAGTAGCAATAGTAAATGCTGGAGGCTTTCTTTAGGAATTAACGAGACTTGAGGGAGGAAAAATACGGACATAAGTGGCTGAAGGATCTCCATTCACTGAGTGAGGGCCTATGCAGGTAAAAAGAGCATGTTTCTGTTTTCAGGCCTTTAGCAAGTTCGGGAGTGCTGAAGATCTAATGAGTGTAAAACTTGGTTCCTCCAGATTATTCAGTTGGCAGCAAGTTTCCCTGTCACTTACTGGAGGAGATTTTGGGTCTGTGTGTGAAAGTAAGGATGTATGTATGGAGGTTCTGTGCATGCCCTGAACTTCTGTCTGTCACTGCACCAAAGAGGAGAAAGGCTTTTCAGTTCAGCAGTTTGGAAATTCTGATGTCTTTTGCAAAAGACACTTTTAAAAATGACTGGAAGTTTCTACTTTCTTTGCTAATTTGTCAGTGAATTACTTCTAAAAGGAACATTTTGCTTGCCTAGGCAGATAAACAAAGGAACATTTATTTTTTTTAGTAATTTATAATGCTATAATTTGGACAGGCTTGATATTAAGGAGTCTGAGTGGTGGGATTTTTTTCTTTTGTTTTGTAGGAAATAAGAGGTCAAATGATACTCTTTGGGTTACTGTTCCTTGTGTACTTGCACTAACATACCATCATTGTGAAGACATGAGCAATCCATTTGTTTTGATTACCTTACCTGTGAGATGTTAGGAAAACTTGGACACAGATAACACTAACACAAATGACTATGAGTCTACTGCTTGTTTTGTTATTCAGCGATGCAGAGAAAACATGCTAAGGTCATGAATTAGTGTGTCCTGTTAAATTCATCATAGGATCTAGGGAAAACATAAGTTTCATAAGTCATCTTTTCAGCCATTTTTCTTGTTAAAGCCATTGCTTGTTAAATTCTTCTATGTTGCCCTCTTACTGTGCTCAGGAATTGCTTTAGTAACTTTGATTTTAATTCCTGTACTGTATCTGTGTCTTTTTTTTTTTTTTTTTCCACAGATGGGAAATACTTTGGTCTGAGGCACCTACCAAGGTGAATGGTCCTCAGGCTCGGCAGTTCACACCTTGTATCAAACAGATAAACTTTCCCACAAACTTAATCCGACTGGAAGTGAACAGCTCTCTTCTGGACTATTACACTGAATTGGATGCAGTAGTGCTACATGGTGTGAAAGAGAGGCCTGTGCTTTCACTTAAGACTTCAATGATTGATATGAATGATATAGATGAAGATGAGGATGAAGAAAAATTTGCATGTGGAATGGACAACCTTAATAAACAGTTCAGCATTGTTACCCTCAGGGAATGGCCAACTAATGGATATTTTGATAAACTGCCTTATGAGGTAAGAAAAGCATTTTTATGCTCAGTCATTGTCTTGATCATTAAGAGTGCAAAGGTCCTTTACAGTGTATTGGTCAGGATTGTTGTTTTTTCTCAGTTAGTTCCTTGCATTCCTTGTCAATCTCCTGCATTTCCTGTATAGGTGTGTCTGAATTCTGTAAGTCTGTCTGCTTCCATGGGTGAATGTTAGATATTTGCATAGTTATTGCACTCTCACTTTTCAAGAATCTGTGCATTCACATGCAGTTTTTACACCAGTTATTCTAACCTTGCATTTCCAGCTCTTGAATTTAGAAGCTTTTAGCAGTTTTCCAGTAGGTTTTTAGTTCTCTTGCTTGACAAAGAAAAGATACAGAAGAGATATGAAAAGGTTCAGGCAACATCTGGAAGTGGAAAGAGTTTGCAATAGGCTAAAAGTTTGTTTTCCTGTTTTCTCTCTTACAAAACCTAGAGAGCTTTGTTCTTGAAAGTGCCTTAATATTATTATTATTATTATTATTAAATGAGCTTTTTCCATCCAGGTAAATTTTGAATTGTGGTGCTGGTAAAATACCTTATAGCTGGACTTCTGCACACTGTCTTCTTTTTATGCTTGCTACTTTTTATTCTGTCATTACCACAGAAAACAGTTGTGAATAAACTCCTTTCAGATCCCCTGGCAGCATGATGGTTGCAAGTGTGCTCAGAATCTGTAGATGAGTATTTTCGTTCTTCTAATTTCCAGTGTAATGAAATTGTGGAGTGTGATTGCTGAGTACCATGTGCAGGCCAGGCAGTGTGCAGCTGTTTATGAAGGCTGGTACCCTGACTGGAGTAAGAACTGAGAGATGAAACAATTATCTTCACCTCTCCTGAAATAAACTGTTGGCACATCATGGAAAGGAGCCTTTACTTGCTGGTCAGACCTTCGGACTTGGGCAGAGACAGGATTATTCCTGCTTTTCAGTGTGCTGCAATCTGGCAGAGGCAGCAAGTGTTCATTCACTGTGGTAACTGAGCAAATGCTCAGAGTGCTTGTGGCTTGACTCAGACTCGCCTTTCAAAGGGAAGGGAGTGTGGTGAGGTGCTGCCACAAATTGAAGGGTGCTTGCAAAAATACCTGATTAATCAAATAGAATTTTGGTCTTACCACATCTTTTGACTCTAAGTACCCCGGTTTGGCACATGAAGGCCATGGTTGGGTGACCATGTGCCCTAGTAGCCTGCAGAAGTTTGCTGTGCTTGTAAAGAGGAAAGAGAAAGGAAGAGAATGTAAGAACTTGTGCTGTGTTCTCTTGAAACTTCTCTTGAAACCAAACATCTTGAGTTTGGTTTGTTTGTTTGTTTTTGTTGATGATGCAGTGGAATAATAAATGAGGATATTAATTTTATCATGAGTTAGCTCTAGTGGTGTTTGTTTGTTTGTCTGTTTTTTCCCCAGAGTATATGTGGTGTTTAATATATTTTACTGTTGGTGCTTGCATAGCAGTACTGAAGTAAAGAAAGTACTTCACATAATTGTTTGAAAGTTTGAAAACATGTTGATTTTAGTAATTCAAGAAAATTAATTGTAGATAAAACTTCATTTAAATGTAGAAATTTTTCTTGTTTGAAAAGACTGGATAAATTCATTTGTAGTATACTAGAATATCAAAGAGATTGATTAATCACTTTTCTGTTCCACAGATCATAGAATCAAGTATTTTTGTAGTTTTGTTACTCCTATGAACTTCTGTCTCTGTGTACTTTATTGTGTTTTTCTGCTCTCCTGTTTGTCTACCAGCTTCCTTTTTTATCTGTTTTTTAAAATGTTTGGTTTCATGAATAAATTTATATGGTCTGTCAATACCAAAAACATTTTCTTTCTTCTGCTTTGATTTAAAGAAACTGAAAATATGGATGGAATATTCATCAGAAAACCATAAAAGACTGTTTCTGTACTGGTTTTGTGACAGCAGAAATCCCAGTTTCCTACTTTCTAGTCCAGCTGGAAGGATTGGGCATCAGAACAACAAAAATGTTGTACTTGGTAGTGTGACAGTTTCTATGACATTGGATATGGAAGCAGTACTCTGCATGCTGTATTTAAGACTGACAAATGTCAGATTTTTATGGGAAGTGTTTAAACTGTGGGTGAAGTAGGGCAATTGCTGACTCCTTCCAGTTTTGATTGATGCATTACATGCAAAATTGTAGGTGTATATTGATAGTCAGTGTGTAATTGTCCTAAGTTTTCATGAACATTCCTGTTCCTTATTTAAGCTGTTTGAAGCTTTTTCATACTACCCTCTGTAATTGACAAAATATACAAGCTGAGTGGGTTTTGCTAAGTAGGCAGCAGTTCCTCCAGCCTTTTTTTTTTTGCCTTTGTTGTATTTCTGAAACTTCCATAGACTATCCTTTCATAGAGTATGTTGTTTCTCAAAATGGCATTAGGAAGGGTTTGCTGCAGTGTGAACTCTAAAGATATTTTAGGATTGCTCCTGTCTAAAAAAGAGAAAAATGCTCAGCTTCCAGGGGCACAGACTGCTGTAGAAGAAACTGTACATTTTTTTATGACCTAGTGAGAGAATTTTCCTTCCCTAATCATGGATGGTGTTAACCAGCACTTATTAGCTGTGAAGTACTTGTATGATCTGTGAAGTATCTATGATCTCTTCTCCAGAACTACCTTAAAACTGAGGAAGGATTTTAGAGGAGAGACTTCATGTCCTTGTCTTCCTTCCCACTTCATTAACCAGCTTGTGCTGCTTGTAGAATGAAAGGAGTAAGGCCTTAGTCTTAGTTGGCTTGGCAGGAATACTTGAGGCCTGAAGGCCTGAACAAATTCACTGCTTTTGAGAAAGCTGAGGAATATCTGCCACAGCATAAGTGTTGTGCAGTTTGTGAAAACCACATGTTGTGCTGGCTACTAAAACCCAGCTTATTTTTCTCCAGAGAGGAGAGATGGAAGACTTTGCGTACTCCAGTCCAAAATATATTTTTTCTAAAAATTTTGGTATAGAAAGGTAAAAATGACATCTGTGTCATTCCTTGAAGCTGATTTTTCTGAAAGTGGCCTACAGGCTTTATGAGCTATTCCTGTCTGTTGGTGTTCACATCCACTATTAAATGTGTGTGCATTTGCTGGTGCAGGTTGTACTGTTGTGGAACCAGGGATGTGTGTTTTCTTAAAATATGCTGAGGGATATCAAAAGCCCTAGAATACCATCTTCTTCTTGCCTTCTCTCTTTGCCTTTTTGTCCTTTGTCCTTTATCCTCATACCTGAGCATGTTTTAATATCAGTTCTAATTAAATAGATTCTAAGCTGTAGCAGCTCTAGCTGCAAGAGTAAAAAAATTTGCAAGTTGTTAATTTGTCTGTTTCTGAATGAGTGGTTTGCATAGGCCGGTGTATTTTTTTTTATTGGAAAACCATTTCATCTTCATGTGGATGAACAGACAAAGGAAATTTGTAGAAAGTGTGGATATTGTAGGTTTGACCAACATCCAGACATTCTTTTCTGATGAAACCAAGTTGTGCCTTATTGTGGCTCTATCACAGAAAGTATTTTATTAGGTACAAATGGTTGTTGCTTGCTGTTTTTCAGCAAAGAAAACCTTAAAAAACTAAAGAAACTTTTGCTTCAATAAGTATTATTAGAAACTGCACCATTGGTAAAGTTTTTCCCCCTGTACTGAGGAGTGAAAATTCTGTCTGGACTTATAAGCAAACTTTGCAGTGGGTGAGAAGCTGCATAGGTTTTTTTGTTGTTGTTTTGGTTTGTTTAGGTTTTAGTTTTTTTTTGTTTTTTTTTTTTAAGATGTTATATTTTCATTTGGTAGTTCAAAAAATATGGCTGTATGTGAGATGCTGCAGTCAGGGACTACTACCTTAAAAATATGGATTGGGTAGGAATTAGGATCCTTTTTGTGCTCAGCACACAGTGATTTTGTGTACTTCTGTTTGTTGAATTGTGGAGAATTATGATTTGGAAACCTTTTGGTTTTGGAGGTGTTCATTGTTGTGGGCATTGATCTCACCATGCATTTAGAGCTGGCGTGTGCCATGTTGCCCTGGAAATGGGTGGGGAAGTACTTTTGTACTTTTTGTCCATCATAGCCTAAAAAGGCAATCAGTGGTGAATAAATTATATTTTGTTTTCCTCTTTCTATTGTTTTTTCCAGTAAACTCTGTTTTTTACTGATTGATTTATAGGAAAGTGTGAAATAATAATGGTTCTCATAATTTTTCATAAAATCACAGTGAAAACTGTTGTTTGTGAGAAATTGTGTTATGAAATTAGCTTTCAAAGCAGATACTCCGTTCTGTAGCGTTCATGGAATCACCACAATCACAGTGTAGCACAGTACAGCACATCATGTCACATACTCATTATGATATCAAATTGTACTTTATGCTAGGGTACACAGGCACAAAAAGAGTGTTCCTGACAGACACCAGACTCCAGGCTAATGGTGATTAATGATTATTGGCCTGTACGTTTTGAACCTGTTATCTTTGTTTAATCAAAACCCAGGCAAAAGGCACTTTATAACCTAATATCATAGGAGTGACATTTCATTGTATGTTTTCATTCTATATATTATGAAGTAGCACAATTTCAGTAAAAAATAAAGACAATTTTTTTTGATTGAGACGTGGGGGATTTAATCTCAGGTGTGGAAAGACATCCTGTGTGTTACAAAATACTCACTGAAGTCATCAATTAGTGTAAATGGACATTGTTCAATCATTTATGGTTTCATTCACCATTCTCTGTGTTGCTCAGAAGTTATAAAATAATTTTTTTCTCACTGAATGAAATTTGTATTACTTTGCTTTTATCAGACATTATGTCACATTAATTGAAGATATAAATTCTGCTAATTGTGCAGCCTCTGCTGAGCTTTCAGCTCTAGAAAACTTAGTAAGTAACCATGGGAAAAAAATCTGAGGGAAAAGGCATTAATAAAATAGATATCTAGCTGACTTACATAGTGTGGATCAGTTGAAAGTTTGCAAAAATCAAGATCTTAACTTGGGATTATATCTTTGTTAGCTCCTAGTTATTTTGGATATTTTAGGTTTCAAAACATCAACAGGCTCCTAAATGTCACTTAGGTGCAAGCTTTGCTGATTATAACTGCAGTTGTTATATGTGCATATATATATGTATATAATATATATAGGCACATATATATGATTATATACTGTTACATTGAAATGTCTGTGCTGGTCCTCTGCATCAGTCTGAGTTCCAGACACCTGCAGAGACAAAAGCCTGGGCTGTTTTTAGGGCAAAGGACAAGCAAGGAGAAAAGAAGCTGAAAGGCTTGAAACCAAGCATGAAGGAAACTGGAGTATATCAAACACTGTATTTTTGCATTGGAGTTGAACTAAAATTTTTTAAGATACGTAGATCTTGTTGGAAATCTAAATACTAAATCTGGAGCTGAGTAGGAAGTAACATTTTCCATTTTACAGGAAGTTGAATTGTTTTGTTGTTCCAAAAATGAAGGGGGGAGGAGGGGAGGTGGAAAGTAGCTGCATAATAAAGTGATGCATTGGAAGTACAATCTGTTGGATCTCACAAAAAGCTCCATTTTCATTTTACATCATGGATTTTATTCTGATATTTGGCAGATTTGCCTTATGAATCCTTCTAAGACATTAAAATGAAACATGTTGGTATTTTGAAAGGACCACAGATTGTCTTCGGTTTAAGTTGATTTGTGAGTTGTGGTTTTTTTAATTTACACTGATTCATTTCAAGTGACTGTTTCCCACTCTGCTTGAAAATAGTCAATTTAAGTTATATAACTTGAGTGCAGGTACTTATATTTGCTAGAGGCAGCTCTGGTAAAGTAAACATTAATTTTTAGATTTCATTTTTCAAGTGCCTTTTCTCTCAGTTCCTAAGCTAAAGGAGATTTATTTATTTTGTTGGGCGTTTTTGTTATTTCCTAAAGCGAGTATTTATGTCTGTGTGTGTGCTGATCTTTCCTTGGAAAGGAAAACGGAGTGTGATAGGAGAGGAGGGATATTTCTTAGTTTCTGAGTGTGACATAAGTTATTACAAAAACTGTTACAGTAATGCTAGTCAGAAAGGCTGGTGATTATTCTGAAGCTGAGATGATTCAACTGATACAGTTAAAAAGGGGTTTTGCCTTTCAGATTTGACTCTGGTATAGAACAAAAATGCTCTCAAAGTATTGCAGCAAGGAAGAGATTGTAAAAGGAGATCTGATTACGTTGAATTTTTTACCGAGTTGCGTAGTCCAGAGGAGAGGATATAAGATAGAAGACAAAATGCTGATTTTTAAAGCAGGGAGAAGAGGAATAAATCTGAAATTGATTTAGGGTGTGGGGAAACTGGAACATGGTATGCCGCGTACTTTGCAAATATCTCCCATCTTAAAAACCAAATACAGACAAGAAGGAGGATGCCAGTTTGTTCAATGAAAGAGCAGACGTAGTGAAAGGAAATATATAAACATAGTGTTTACATATATATCACTGTTTAAATTAGCATGGGTAAAGAAACTTCTGATTTGAAAGCTTCCTGTCACTTTCATATGCTGATCTGCTTTTTCCTTTCTTGTTTAGCATGTTGTCAAATTGAGAAGGCAGTGCAGTTCTATTTAATAGTTAATAGTTTTTTTTGAGAAGTTACTTTCAAGTAAAAGGTTTTACTTTCTTTGAAGTTAGAGCATATTTTCTTATTCCTTTGCAGTTTTCTCTTAACGTTTTAAGTGCTATATGACCATCTGTGACTTTTTTTTTTCTGTTTTTAATATAGCTCATCCAGTTGATTTTGAGTCACCTTACAGTACCGGACCTGTGTAGACTAGCACAAACTTGTAAGCTACTGTATCAACACTGCTGTGATCCTCTACAGTACATTCATCTCAGTTTACAACCTTACTGGGCGAGGATTAATGACACATCCCTGGAGTACCTACAGTCTCGCTGCACTCTCATCCAGTGGCTGAATTTATCTTGGACTGGAAACAGGGGAGCCATCTCTGTTTCTGGATTTAGCAGGTCAGTGTTAAATGTACAGAAATGTTTTGACAAGCTCTGTTTGCAGAGTTGCTGCACGGTAGTTTCACTAAATATTTGAAACTTCTTTAAAAGACAAAAAATGTCTTGGATTTACTCTAAAGGCTGTGATTGGTACGACGTAGAAAAAAGGAACAGCTAAAACAGTAGGAGATACTAAATATAGTAGCAGAAGTCCATAGCAGTCTCTAGAATCTGCATGTTCCAAGCTGCTTGTGACTGAAAGGCTTCTTCCAGGGGGAGCAGTGTTTTGCTTTCTTCTGGGCTTCTGAAACACTCTGCTAGAACTGAGCTATCAAAAATCCATCTTGCAGGGAAAACGTTTGTGGTTGTTCTTTGTACAGATGAGTCATCAGTAGGACTGTATTAGAATGGCTGCAGTAATAAACTGATTGCATGCTCACATGGTATGAGCCAAGTAATCACTGGAGTCCAATGTAAATGCAAATATTTTCATAAAAATGATTTAAAACATTAGCCCTGTTGGAAAACAGGGGGGTTGCATGTGCATATTCCAATGAGCTGAAATTATGACTGTGGTATAGGTCATTAAATTAGCAAATTTTCAGGGATTCTTCTCTGTATAACAGCCATGTTCTCTGCTTTTTAAAGATATCATTTCTTGCTTCTTTGCTCATTTGCATTACTTAAACAGCTTCTACCAATGCATTTCATTTAAGCAAAAGTTGTTGCTTCAACTAAGGGGTAATCAGCAATGGCAGGTGAAAGCAGAAATTGACTGATAAGTAACAGAAATGTTTAATATATCTGAGAAAGTTGTCTTAACTCTCATTTGTTTTCTGAATAAAAAGGTTAACTCAAGTATGCAGACATTTTCTTTTCTTTCATACCTAAGTTCCTTACCTGAGGAAGTAAAATATTTTGAGGAAATACTTTGCCAAGATGGGAATGTTGCTTCTGTTTTTCCAGACCCTCCACTATAGTGCAAGAATCCTATGCCTTTTTGTGCTTATTGGTAGAAAAAGAAAATAGACATCGGCTAACTGTTGAATTGGGTACAAAAAATTCTCCTAAATTTGGATTTGATGTTAGATATTTTATGCAGAGGATAAATATGCAAGCTTTAATTGAGAATTCAATTTTGAAATCATGAAGTGCACGCTTTCTGATGCTTAGCTATTAAGCCTGTCTTTTGAAAACTTAACATTTATGGCAACTTTTTTTTATTTCCATGATTTATTATTTTTTTTTTAGCATACAGTGCTGCTAAAAATCTTTGTAGGTTTGGAAGAAATTATTGCCAGATTCAGAGACTTATATAAACTTTACAGTTCTGGCATTTCTGACTTCCACTTGATTGAAAATTACTTAATTATTACTATTTTTTTTTTCTTCAGTGCTGAACTACTAGTAACATTTATGTGTATACAATGTTTTAAAATAATAAATATTCATTATTTGTCTATTAATAATCTGTGAGTAAACATTTTCTGTTTATATTTCTTATAAGGGATTATATATATTTGTAACAAATGGGAAGTTTTTTTTTGACATTGTTGCAATTCTGAAATTATCTTAGTTTTAGGAAAAAATGTTTCTTGGAAGAGATGGATGCAGCCTGGGAATGGGAGATGCAGTTCAATCTTAAATTTTAGAAGCAAAGTAATAAGCTAAATAATTTGCATGTCTGAACTGTGCTCATCATTTTTCCTTCTGAAACAAAAAATCTCCACTGTAACTAGGTCTGGTTTTAAACTTTTTTCTATTACAGAAATAATTTTGCAACCCTTTGTTCTGTAAAAGTATTTTCTAGTAAAATCCCCAACACAAGTTTTTCTTTTGACAGTCTTCATTCAGCATGTTCGTCAAATTTGCTGGCCTCCGGGAGAGGAAAATTTGCTCATTTGCTATGAAAGTATCTACTAATAGAGGAGACTCATTAGAACAAGACTTGCTTTTCAAAAGCATTATCTAACTCCTGATGAAAAAGGAGCTTCCTGGTAAGAGATGCTGTTCCTTGACAGATAAATCTGTCAGTAAGTTCTTTAGCTCTGTTGCCCTGGTTGTCATTAAGATACCTCCACCCGGGGAATATTACAGCATCCAGGACACATAATCAAGAACTCACATCATTTTTCCTTTTGTCCAAAACCAGGACACATGTATTTCTGCATTTTTCTCAGCATTTGGAGTTACAGTTGGCAGTGTTGAATTCAAAACCGGTAGAGTTAGTTTAATTCTTACGGTTGTACAGTTTAAGTTATGATTTCTACAAGTCAGGGTATGTTTAAATGCTACTCTTGCTTAAATCTTCTTTTGGAAAATACCTTTCAAAAATGTTTCTATCTGTTGTTTCTTACGACAGTCTTAAAAGTAGTAGCTTGTATAAATTTGTCATTTTAAAATGTTCATATATGCATGAAATGATTGAAAATACTAGGAAATTATTGGAAATACATATTTTCTTCAAAATGTATTAAAATGAAAAGAAGTTAAAAGTAATTTTAGGAAATGTGACTGGAGCAAATACTATATTATCATGAGAAGACAGAATGCTTCAGGCATATGAATATCCTGAGGCAAAGCTGAAGGTATTTTAACTTATTGATAACATCAACTCCTTAGGGCTAAAAATTGCTATCATAAATTTTTCATTTCAGCATATAATATAAATTAACTGAACTTTATATTAGATTGAACTGAAAGTGTACAAAAAAGTGAAAGGAGTATCTGAGCAGTCTCAGGAGTCTGAAATGCATAGGGAATAAGCAAAGATTTCACAGCAAGCATTACATAAGCAGCACTGCATTTCCCTTGGCTTTAGAGGTCTGGTGAATCTCTTCATGCCAGGGGGAAATATCAGTGTGGGAGGGTAGGACCTATATAGGAAGAGTGAGGGGAGTTGATTTGAGCAGTACTAAATATTCAGATGCTGAATAAATGCTCTGAGGTTTAAACAGCTCAAGGACAATGACAGTTTAAAAACAGAGTTCTGCATGCAGATTTCCTTGGATCACTGATAATGTCATTAACTTGTTTAAATTCTTTTGCTTTAAATATCTGAGGAATTAGGATTTTTATTTACATCTGACATTTTACACTGTGAAAATGAATTAATAGTGTTTTATTTTCAGGTTAGTGATGCAGTATTTGCATGGCAAGCACATCCAGGAATATTTCCGTAACAGTTTTGTTGTTGTTCATGTTTGAAGGCTTTCATTGCCTTTAGTAGAAGTGTGTTTTGACAATGTTTCAGTTGGTGAGGCTTTGCTAGAAGTCAAGCTTGCAGGAGGGTCATAGAAATTACTGAAATATGCACCAAATAGCCACAGAAAATAGGAGTAATATGTGACTTTACAGGGATTCTCAGTTTAACAATCAAGTCTGTCTCTTGCTTTAATTTCCAGAGGTTTGTAGTAAACCTTGGGTTGGCTGTAACTGAAAGTAAGTCATAACATTTGTTTTGCGTGTTTTTCTTGAAATAGTTAATCCGTGTTGAGAAAAGCACAAGATCAGGTACTTAATATTCTACTTACTTACATGCCATGTTTTAGGATTTGCTTACCAAAAAGGAGGTGTAATACATGCTAGAGTAGAAAATAACATTGTACCAATTAGAATAGCTAGAGGAAGGGAAAGTGACTTAATTTTAAAACCAAATTACCTTACAAAGTCTCACTCTCAAGCATGAATACTTGCATGCGCCAAGAGAATCAAGATGTGTGTCCAAATCAGTTTGTCTGGCATGTGGTCTCACCATCCTGTGCTGCTCCTGTCCTTCATCTCCTAATCTGTGTGCCCTGAGAAACTGCCTGCACAAGTGTTCAAGGATGCCAGTGACCTGCTGCTCTGATTTCCACCAATACGCATCTCTGTTCCAGCCCTTGTGCTGCCATTTGTTCTTTCTCGTGCTTCTACACCTCTGTGTACCCAGTTGTTCTCCACTCATACCAGCCTTAACACTTTTGTTACAATTACCTGTGCTAAGTGCTGCTGCTGTCATGTAACATGGCAGTCTTGAAAGGAAAAGCATCACTGTGAATTTAAAAATGTATGAACATGTCTTTAAGAAGGATATGAAAATGGAATTCCACAAACCATTTTATTAAACGCACGACTGTAATTGTAAGGCAGAAAGTTCTCTGTGAGTTTGTGCAAGTAATCATATAGATAAAACTAAGAGAGAGGGGACATCAAGATCTTGGAAGTGAAATGAGGAAAAATAAAACCCAGGTGGGTTTTGACATTCTGCTTGTCTGGTGGCAGGCTCTGGAAACAGGAGGCCCGTGTAGCTGGAGGGAGCATGTAGTTGGCTTGAAGCAGACAGAAAGGGTTGTTTCTATGAAATACTGATTCTAGGAGGCTTGTACCAAGGAATGCCTGGCAAATGGGGGCAATATTACATCTGTCAAGTAACAGAGGTAATATCCCTAACATGGATGCTAATGTAAGGTAACACTGCTAGGGAAAGCGCTAAAGAAAACAAATTTTGTCCAACCCTTTGTTGTTCACAAATGGAAGTTGTTTCCCTTTTCCACTCTCTCTCTTGGATACCAAATTCAAATATATGTCAATGGGTATAAAATCAGTACTGAAGATTTATGATTGAGAAAAGATTTGGTAAAATCAGCATAATAGAAAACTGTTGTGTTAATTGCACTGTGTAGCTAATTGCATTTAGGGAGGATGAATAGATGAAAGAGAACAGGACTGTGATTCCTGCTTGCTGTAAGGTCTTTAGTCATTTTGAACTGGTGAATAAAGAGTGAGGATTCTAAGTGTAGATTCTGTAGCCACTGCAGTTCCACCAGAAACTATTGGAGCACATGTGATGTGTTCAGTACCTGCATAAGCACATGTCTAAAGGTATTTTGAGAATTTTGTTTGGGAGACCTTTCATTCTGATGTAAAGAGTACTATCTCTTGTACCTTGGATTTTAATTTTGGATCATGAGATATGCTTATGATGTATACATGAATTATAAGATTGGAAATTATTAGTGGGCTAAGTGACCCTGTCATCATGATGGGTTTAACAATACCATGAGCAAATGTCATCCTGCCTGCTAATAGATATATCTGATGTTTCAGAAAAACTTCATTAGGACTTACTCCCCAAAAGGTGAAGGAGTTGAAAATAAGCAGCAGTTCTTGAGATGAGGCAGAAAGTGATGGAAGTTTTTTTTATTAAAAAACCGAATCCCCTCCCCTCTGGAAAAAAAACCCTCCAAAAACCAAACCAAAAACCAAAACAAAACCCCAAACTGAACAACTAAAAGACCTGAAATAGTGCTGTTTAGAGTGAGGATAGACTTCAAGGGAAAGGCCCAATCCAGTATCTACAAAAGAATTGTACATGTTCACATTATCCTGGGTTGTTCAGTCATATTTTATAGCAAACATGAAGGGATGAAGAGAAATCACTTCAGAAACGTATAAAATATTGATAATAAAAACAAAACTAAAGGGATGGATGACTGCAGAACAGAGAAGAGACTGAGAACAGGAACCAGTCAATCCTCAGTGATTAAAGGAGAGATACGTGAAGAAAGGTGAAGAGATTTTGATTTGGGTAGAAGGTGCTTTTTTGGGTGTTGTTTGTTTTCGGATTAGCTAAATCAAGCCAGTCACTCAGGGACTGTTAAGTCTCAGAAGTATGAAGACCATGCCACATTTGTTTAGAAAGCATGAGAGCTCATATTCTACCTTGCATATGGCTCTATCTGGAAATTCATGTAGAAAGACAGCAGCAAAACCTCTGTCCTGAGCAGTCTGGTCAATGCAAACAGAGGTTGGGGTGTCCTCATCACTCAGAGCTCTGTGCACTTCTGCCCAATGTTCTCTGCCCTGTGCTGGTCGGTGACTTCATCAGATTCCTCCTTCTGTTCCTGTTCCTCTCTTTCCTACGAGCATGGCCGCTCATTCTCGTACCCTGCTGCTGCATGTACCTTATCCCCCTTTTGTCTCTGTTTCATGTCTCCTAAAGCCTTTTCCAGCAAGGCAACAAAGCCATGAAGGGCAGTGCTTGTTGCTGTCACTCTGTTTGGTCTCTACCTGTGTGTTTCCAGTGTAATGAGTTTAAATAAAATGTTACGAAGATAATAACTCCTCAAACTGTTGAGCTTGGAGTTCTTCTCCAAGTCTAGGGAGTTAACTGAGTGTTTCCCTGACCTGGTAATGTTAACTTTTAATAGCCCTAGAAAGAAAAAAGCATTGATTACATTTATAACAGCCAAGCCATGTTAAATTATATGGCAGTTAAACTAACATCCATTATTGTAATGGAGTAATTAATAAAATATTTATTTGTTAACAAATTAAAAGCTAGAGGTATAATAAGTGGTGACTGACAAAGTTTTATGGAAAATACCATCATTCAAACAAACCTGATAATTTGTTGATGAAAGAAATTGCGTGAATATATTGTTAAAGCACTCATTAAATAGAGGAATTGGCTAATAGCTAATCAGCAATGTATCCATATATCTCTACTCTGATTTCCAAAGGATTTCCATCCTGCCTTTCTCCATAACAGTGTTGAACTCTATTGCTAGTCTAAAATAGCACTTAAATGTTTAAATACCCGATGTTAATTGTTGTGAATTGTCGTGTCATTTCAGCTTTGATATTCCCATAGGAAGGCTTACCAGTCTCTGTGAATTCACTCTATCCAGTATGGAAACTGCTTGGTACTTGATTAAACTGTCTTTAAAAGCTAAAATAGATGCTAGAGACTGCAGAGTTAGAAAACAACAGTGGAGGAGTAGACTTGAAGACCATACTTGGCAGAACTCCTGTGGCTCTGGGGCTTGTGTCTCCCCTTTCGTGTCTCAGACCCTCTCTTTGTTTCTGTTTGCTTAGGCTCATAGAAATGTTGGATGTTAGGGACCTCTGAAGGTCGTCTACTCCAAGCTCCCACTTGAAGTGCCAGTGTCCCCAACGCTAGATCAGGTCAGTCAAGGTTTCAGGTGACTTTTGGAAACATCCAGGGATGGAGATGCCACCCTGGAATCTCCTTTTCCCTCTGTATTACATAGGATCTGCAGAATCACACTAAGGCCATGTAATATGCAAGGTGAAAGGAATAAAGAAAGGTGTAATGATATGGGATAATAAATGACAAGTGTGTCTTGAGTGAGCAATGAAAAAGTAAGGAAAGAAGGCAGCTTGAAAACTTAGATATTGAAACACAGATTTCAAGTCTTGGGCTACTGTTGGTGTCATTTGAGGAATGCCTCCCTGAATGTGTCTTTGTCTAAGAGCAGCAGCAGTTTTGTCCTAAGCTTTGGCATGAACAAATGCTTGGGAAAGCTAGTAACCCTTTCATTGTAGCAATAGGAGTTTTTGTGCAAGTAGAAGCCTTGTGTCTGTCTGGCATTTCTATTATATCAATTAAACTCAAGAAGTAATACTGACTTAATGGTAGAAGTGTCAGAACCTGAAGCTGCTTTGTCTTCATGAACGTTTTTGTAGGATAGAACTGGTACGAGAGCAGATCAGAATATTTATTAAGAGAAACTAATTCATGCTCTTTCATAAGTAGCTCCATTATTCTGGGAAGTAACATGGGAAACTCATTACAGCCTGTAGTTTAAGAAACTAGTTTTTCTACTGAAGGAACAATCAAAATATAAGCATGACAAGTGTATGGGTTTTTTTATCTTATTAAATATCAAGCTATCTTACAAGCCTAGTGGTTAATTTATGGTTTGAAGGTTATCCTTTGAAATTAAAAGGGACTAAGTTTAAATGTTTTTGGTTAAAGCTTGATTAGAGATAGAAGCCTGAGATTCTGACATGAGATCTCTGACAGGAAAGCAAAATATAGAGGCCATCAAAGTTTCTAAATTTCGGGTCTTTTGTCATATGATATATTAATTTTTTATATTTCAAATGAAAGTCAGATATTCCTCAGGAATTTTGTATTCTAGAACAGCTAGCTAGTGTTGATTCTGACTTGTTAATGAAAAGAATGAGATTTTTTTTTTCCTGAAAGACTTAAAGCACTTCTGAATATATCATCCATTTGTTTAACCTCCTTTTTACATTTGCAGATTTTTCTGAGATAAATATGAAATTGGTGTAAACTTGCAGGCCACTGTCAAAATCAGCTTTCAACTGTTTAAAAGCTTTTCAGACATGATCAGTGTTTTACTTTGCTCCATTGTCCCAAATAATATTAAGAACAAAGTATATATTAACTTCCTAAACCAAAACAGAATTTTTAAGACTAGTGTCTTGTCTTTGTTGAAAGGAATTATTTCCTGGTTTACGTGGTTGAGGTTTTGACAGTATTCAGACTCTCACCTGAAAGTACATTAATCTTTCACTTAAAACATGGGGTTCTTTACAGGTTCCTGAAAGTCTGTGGCTCTGAACTAGTACGTCTGGAGTTGTCTTGTGGCCATTTCCTCAATGAAACATGCTTGGAGGTCATCACTGAAATGTGTCCAAATCTTCAGGAATTAAATCTCTCATCATGTGATAAAATACCACCTCAGGCTTTCAACCACATAGCCAAAGTGGGCAGCCTAAAGCGTCTCATTCTCTACAGAACAAAAGTGGAGGTAGGAACTGCTTATTTTTAACCTTTGCAATAAGTATTTTCAGTCCTGATAAAGTTGGTTTGGGGTTTTGTTTTTTTTTCAGTAATGAAAAAGTAAGTTAGAATTTTGAATGTAAACTCAGAAAATCCAAAGCTACTTTCAAAAACCTTAGGATTTTTTTTGTTTTCAAGATAGCTTTTGGCCTGCATGTTTTAACTTTCATGGTAGGTTGGTGGCTTTCCACCAGCTGTTTTAAGCAATGTGGTAAAATTACAAATTTAAAGATTTTCTCCTATTTTGAAGTGTACTCTAGACAAACTGTATTGCCAAATATAATTGTCAAATTATTGTGTTTAGTAACTTCCTTTAATTCTCAACATTCTCTCCTTTAAAATGACTTACTAATTACTAGATTCCTACAGTCTTTGTATATTAGCAGTATTTGAGACACAGAACACAAGTTTTATAAAAACTTCTCCTTTACAGTGTAAAAATTACTTCTTTATACAGTTACTTGATTGCCCAGTCAGAATTGTTACAGAGTTGTTGCTGCAGCGCATTTCCTCTCTAAGATGGAATGGGTTTGTGTGCTACAGCTGAGAATTCTGATGTAGTTTGCTACATTTTACAAATGTTGTATCCATATAAATTCAGCAGTTTGAATTGGAAGCATTCCATTCCCTCTCAGTAACTACATTACTCATGTGTTACAACCTTACTACCCTGGTTTACCTGGAAGCTGCCCTACTTCTGTTGATGCAAAAACTGTGCCAAAATAGAGGCAAACCGATGTCTCTGCAGGTTTTTTCCTAACTTCTAATCCTAACTTAAGCATTTTAAGAGGAATTTGGTTGTGTATGTGTGTAACTTGTCCTTGTGCTACACAGAGGTCAGGCCGTGACACGGGATTGTGTGGACCCTTATTCTGTAGTGTAATGAAAGGAATGAAGCTGGAACAGTGGGTTCTGTCAACTAGATGTGCAAGGGACATCTGAAATTAAGGGTACTGTATTGCATCCATAAGCAGTTCAACACACTTATGTGGGTCTTGTTGTCCTTTATTTGGTGAATCCTGAGTTTGTTGTGCCCAAGTTCCAGCTAGGTGTCTGTAGTGGTGAGTGGGTAACACAAGGCAGTTAGATTAAAGGGTAACCTACCTGGTGTGAGGTAGTGGTGCTTACTGTGGGGTTTGCTGTGGGGTTTGCTGTGGAGTCAGTCACCATGAAGCCAGTGCCCCTCACTAACTTGTTACTTTGTGGTAGCTGCTCTCTGTATTAAAGCAATTATTATTTTCTTCAAACCAAAAAGAAAATTGGTGAGCCCTGCTCACCTCTTTTTGAATAGAGCTGTATTGGTGCCTTGGGTGTATCTGTTCTGTGTCTACAATACTAGTCTTTCTGTAAATCTTGGATAAATCTCTTTCACTTTGACTGTTGGCTCTAATTCACAAAGCTCTTTTGGATCCAGGAAAGGTCATTGTATCAGAGGTAGTGATTGTATAAATTTTCTTTTTTTTTTTTAACTGTTGATTGGTGAGATTCTTGATTCTACTCAGGTAACTTCTGAAATTTGAGACTTCATGCTCGTAATAGTGCAGCAGATGAAATGTACTCTGAGGTGATTGGTAGCTGTCATCCTCTGCTATGGCTTTGCTGAGCAGAGCTTGGAATTAGATTGAATATGGGTGGTAAATATTTCCTGACTTTGAAGCCCTTACGTTGTGAAGATTCATTTCTGCCTTGCAAATGTATGGACATACCTCTGCTTGTAGCTGACAAGAACATTCATTCATAATCAAGTTTATTTAAGATTGTGCTTCCATTTATATGTAAGTATGAACAAAAGGCACCATTCCTAACAAACAGTGGAAGAGAAATTTCTGGAAATTTAAATAGATAAATTGGAGACGATGCTTGGGTGTTACTTGTTAATATGAAGCCACTTAACAACATACATTGTGTACCACAGGTCAAAAAATAAAAGGGAAAAAATGAAGATGTGGCATAGAATTGACATAGATGTGGCACAGACGTGAATTTAGAGCATTAGAACTACAAAAATCACTGATTTGTAGAAATAACATTATCTTTCTCAACATGGGCTTCTCTTAGTGCAAATCTTTGGTTATCTGTGCAAAATAGGCTGCCATTCCTTCTCTACTTTTCTGCTGGTACAGAAATGCTTGTTACTAAGTGCTGGCTATATGCAAAAAAGGATAGATTGATCAAGCATGCTGTGAAGTGATTGAGACTTCTCTAAAACTTGTCAAGGAGATGTTAGTGTTCTTGATTTTTGTGAAATTTCTACTGCTGTCTTCATTGTTGGAGCTTCTGAGGAGCAAACAAAGTAACAATGCTAATGATTAATCAAGAACTTGGCATTGTATTGTTGCCAACTGGATCAGCTCAGTGAGAAGAACCTGAGGCTGTGAATCCACTAAGAAAAAAATGCAAATTGATAACAAGTATGTGTTTATTATGAGAAAATAGGAAGGTGAGAGAAACAGAGCTGATACGGTGTTCTGTTAAAGTTCTGTCTCAAAATCGAAGAAGAAAAAACCTAGACAAAAATCTGTTCATTTCATTTAGCCTGTTTTCCTAAATAATTTGGGGGCTTGTTTTTGTTTCTTAAACCAAGCAATGAGCAAAATAAACCACAAAATGCTCATATGTTAGAGCACATCTGGATAAACAGTACAATTTTTTCTTTTGGTTGTGGATTTGGACATGTGATTAAGTAACGTAGGAAGAGATGAAGATTCTCCATCCTCTTTGTCAGTATGTTATAATGCTGTTTCTGGTTTTGCATTATGCTTAATAAAAAATACAGAATTAACACTTTAATAAAAGAAATAATATTTTTCACATATACACTCCCAAGTACCTGCCCAGATACAGAATTGTCTTGTGCAGTCTAAACCTTGCTGTAGCCTTTCCCTTTACTTTTTATGCCTTTTAATACTAAAAGATAGGAAAAAAGTTATTTCAACATATAAATTTAAAGTATTTGTTGTACTTTTTCCATGTATATGATTACCGTGATGCTAATAGATAAATTCTAAGGAAAAACTCTGCTGAGATATTGACTACTATTAATGATCTACTTTAGGTGCATAGATTTTGAGGACAATGGAAACTTAATAAAATTGATAACATTACGTTGTCTGAGCAATTGTAATTACAGTTTTTTTCTTATTTTAGCTATTTTCTTTGAATAGGTTTTGTATTTAAAAATGTTGCCATTGTTTCTGTAATCAAAGCTCCAATTTTGAAGTGTGTGTTTTTAGTGAAATGGGCAATGCTGGTGTTTTGCTACTTAGTGCACTTTGGAAGATTGCTGTACCATCTGGGGAACGTTGCAGTGTTTCGTCTTAACCCTGCTGTTTTTTAAAGCCATATATAATGTTATTTCCTTGACACATTGAGTGTGAGGTTGTGTGTATAAAATCGTTTTTCTAACCTCGGAAGCTTCCAATGCCTTTGAATTATTTCAACCTTTAGAAGAAGGAAAGTCCAGTTACTGAAGAAGTGTCCTGCAAGGCTGTCCTCCTCCCCACCAAATGTGTCTCATTTTTCCAGTGCTTATAAGTTCATTAATAAAGGTTCTCTAAGGTTGTTTGATTATGTATATGCTTGAATAATTTGTCTCTTGCTTTGAGAAACTAATCTCAACATTTTATAAATGTAATTTATTTGTGCACAGCACCACTATTATACTTGTGGGATTTTTGTGCTGCTGGTTTTGGTATTTACTGATATATAGCTCCTTAAAGTTTATTCCTTGAGAGTGTATTCACATCATAACTTAAGCACTTGTTGGCATTGATGCATTTGAAGAATACCATGAACAGTGGAAGTATTATTGTATACAGTAATTGGCAATGCACATCTTTATCCTTGAGCATGAATGTTATCTTAATTTATGCTTATTGTGAAGTATTTAGTCCATATAAATAGTGCAGCCAAAATTGTATTTTAAAGAAACCAAAGCCACAATTACAGTAGGAAAACTTGCCTGTCTTCTTATTGACAGGTGTAAATTTTGATGTAAAATTATGTATTTCATGTTGCATGATATTCTGAAATCTTTCTAATGTGTGAAGAAAAAAATTTTACCGTTGGTATTGCAATTATATTTGAAATACAGAATGAACTAAATTCAAATCTAATTACAATGAGCAAAGGAGTTTGTTTTTCACACATTTTAAAGCAACTGTTGTATTTATATATTTTATCTCTGATAATTTTTACCAAAAGCAAATTTGCAACTTGGGCAGCTGCAAGAGAGGACACTGGAAATCTTAGTTACCAAAAAGAAGCAGAAGAATTGTAGCAGTAAATGTAAAAACGTCTTATTTTCTTATGCCATGAGCAATATAACAGTTAATGCTGCCATAAAAATGTTCTACAGAGTTTTCAGAAATAACTTGTTGTGGGTCACGTCATACTTTTGAGAGCTATTGTTTGTAGGGTTTTCAGTTTGGGCAAAGTTCCATTGGCTTGGGTATGAATCTTCAGGATGAAGAGTTGAAAGCAAATAGTGGGAAAAAACCCCCAAACTATGAAAGGCTCTAGCTGGAATGTGGATTCTTGTAATCAAGCTGAGTCAGTGACAATTAATCGTGCAATACACCAGGGCCTTGGTGGTGCTTTTTGATTTCATGTCAGGCTCACAGCATGGAATTTGGTTGTTTGAGCCTGTAATGTGAAGTGAGGGGGAAGAATGAAGGTGTAAAACAGATTTGCAGACATAAGGGAGGACATAATTTGACCAAATAAAGCAAAATCAAAATACAGTAGTTTAATTAACTGTGGAGACTATTACTTTCATTGAATTAATTCAGTAATTGCTGTGTTGCTGTGTCCCAGTCCCTGCTGTGCTCCTGGCACTGCCAAGTAGCTGTAGAGAACAAAAAGGTGCCCCTGTATATTCTGAACCCCAGCTTGCAAATTATACTGGGCCTGTTTCTGCAGAGCCAAGTTGTTCTGACTTTTGAAAGGCTACACCTGCACTCATTAATAAGGCTCATCCACCTCGTTCTTCTCTCACCTCACGCTTACAAGTATTGATACTGCATCAGTGTTTTTGAGTGTGTCATAAAGTTTTGGAGACAAAAGTTTTATCACTGTCTCAAAAACAGTATTTCAGAAATGGTCCTATAATCCATGTGCATTAGGGGGATATGGGGAGCTGATTTTTAATGAGTACGTTTCAGTTGTCTCCCTTTTCATCATGTTTCTTTCCGTGTTGTATCTTCCAAGGTGATAGCTGATGGATATTTGAGGGGAGAATAGAATTCGTATTCTAATGCCAGCTTCTAGTGTGGAGGAAAATGATTTGCTGCCATGTTTATTTTGAATCTATAAATGAAAATTGTCTGCATTAATGTCAGAAGGCGTCACTCAAATACCTTTGTGATTGTAGTATTTAAGGGCAGGGTGGGGGCCTCATCCTGGAAAGGGACTGGGTCCTACATCTCCTGACAGCATTTTTCAGTCAGTTTGGAGATGCCAGCTGAGCTGGAGCCAGGTGATCTGGGCTAAACAGTTCCCAGAAGTTCCTTCCCAAGCTTAGCTCTTCTGTGATTCTCTTAGTGCTGATGACACTAATTGAGGGCTTACCCTTGTTTTCCTATCTCTGCCCGTGGCCAGTTACAGGGTGCACAGTTTCTGTATGCTGCACTTGTTCCATCAATAAAATATGTGTAGTAGCTACTTACTCATTTTGTAGCTGTGGTATGAGGACAGATATAAAGAAGACTGAGATTCTCTGACGTGTGATTCTGTTGAAGGTACTCCACATAGGGGTGTGCATAAGGGCTTGAAATTCTGTACATAACATAACAGAATGCTTTTCTAAGTTGCAGGAAGTTCAGTTTGTTACAAAGTTCAATCTTGTTTCGTCTGGAAAATTGGAGAAAAGGATTGTTCCAGCTTGTTTGAGAGGTATAACCATTTCTGGGCACAAAGTAATTGGGGACTTGGAGGAGATATCTCTCTCTGGGACTACATGGGCATCTTGTTTTTCCAAAAGGCCACAAAAACTGCATTGTAAAGGGTGAGGTGACCTCTTCTATTTGTTTCCTCATGAAATAGCTTGAGGAACTGAAGAACTTAAGCATTAAACAAATTTGGCCACCATTTAATTCTAATTTGACATATAATTCCTTGCCAGTTTCTATAACTGACATTTTCTGTAACATTTCATTTAGCTGAAAATTAACATATAGTGAAAAATAGATCAATAGAAGGTGAATAACTTGAATAGCTCTGTAGACCTCTAGATCCAAGTATAGTTTCAAGAAATACTGTATTATGTGTGTTATTGAATGTTTGTGTACTATCCCCAGATGTGGGGTTTTTCTGTAAAAATAACCCCTCCCCCGAGAATAGGTATTTGTCCTCAGAACTCAAAATCTTAGAAACAGTCTGAAAATGAGCGCTTTCTGCTCAACCAGCAGGTACAAAAACTTTTTCTGAAAACTAAGGCTAGTACTTTATAAGTATCTAAAACTTGTGGGTTTTTAATCTGGTTAAACCACTGACTCTCATGTGTTTATTAGCAGGCATTTCATCTCTGTAAACCTCTCACAGTACCTCATATCTTTAACATAATTGTTTTGAAGTGTCATAGACCAAGAAGTCTGTAACTGAATTTACCTTGATTCCTTGAAATACTGTGAGTGTGGGGGGGCAATGGGAGGGAAAATAATCCTAGAATCATATTTTGCAATTTATTGGAGCAGATTTAGACAAAAATGGCATTTCACCATTACCCTATGTTTGGTTTTCTGCATTATTAATGTATCACAGTCTCCTTACTGTAAAAAAAAAAATAATTGCTTTTGGGGATTACTGCAGCATGATTGTAGGTTTTTAGATGTGGAGCTATGATACCTTGAAATTCATGAAGCACACCTTGTTTTTTTACTTACAGGTAATATTGGTTTGCCCTGTTGCACCTTCCAAAAGGCATGGCTCGATAGAAGTTTACAAAATTCTGGCTTTGCACCCAATGAGGTTTTTAATCGTTTTGGTAGAATAGCAGATGCCAAGTAATTTCTGACATAGTTCTTTCACAGACTGTGCCAAGAAAATCCCCTCACCCAAACAGTTGGTTTTTGGCTTTCTTCTAGTGCTGTATAATGCCAAAGGGAGGAAAAAATAAGTACTGTGAATTTTTGTAGATTTTTAATTACTTTTGACAGTCTTAACAAGATCATCTTTTACATTTGTACGGGGTGCTTGTAATTACAAATATTTATAGCAATAGTGGCGATCAGATTGAAACAGAACTGGTTTCTTCTGGGGATTTCCTTGTCTGGTTGGTTGGGTTTTTTACTACAGGTAGTTCTAGTATGCCAAAACTTTTTTTGGTGTGGTACGTATGAAATACGATTTCACTGGCTTAAGGTAGACTGATACATCAACTATTTGAAAATACATTTTAATTTAACAAGAATAAGTAGCACTCATGGTGTGTGTGCTGAAGTTAGAGATGTTTTTGGCTAATCTGTTCCCACAGTGGTGAGTTTCTCTGGATGAGTCAGCCAGTTCCGACATCCCTTGCTGTAAATTTAAACCTTTTGGGAACCAAAGGGAAGCTTCTGCCCAGGTCATGAACAGAGGAGCCTTTCTGTGCAGTTGTTAAAATATTATGATTTATTTGCTAAAGAATCAGCTTCTGAGAATTATGGATGTGATTGGTGGGCTTGAGAGACATAGATTTCATTGGACTAGCCTTCATCCACAGTTCTCCAGGTCTTCTTTCTTTCAGTATCTCAGGTTCCAAGAATTTTAAGGAATTCATCCAAAAGTCATTGACTTTGATAGTTTTTAGGAAGATGGAATACTTAGAGCACCCTGCAGAGTTGCCTCCTCTTTACCACATTTACCCCTCCTCATTGAGGCGGAGTTGTGGGGATGAGTATTGAAGGAAAAATTTTCTACTAGTAACTTGGATTTTTAATGTTAAGAATACAAAAATTAAATCCTGCATTATTCAGTTTTTTCTTCAACAAAAAGGTTAACTGGACAATTAGTAACCCTGATTAAAAACATAGCAAGCAAAGGAAGGCAGGAAGCAGTCTTTAATTATCTTAAGATAATTTTTAGATTCCTTTGTTGTAGCATTAACTTCACTGAAAAATTTGAAGAAACATTTGCAGATGAATAAAAGTCCTTTAAATGACTTAGGCTTTTGTTTTACTGAGGGGCTGGAAGAATTCCCAATTTATGTCAGACACAGTTCTTCTGAGAAGGGGAAAAAACAGGGTGTTGTTTGTCTCCAGTAAAAAAGTAACAAATTTAAAAGTATCTTTAAAGGTTTATCTATAGAAAGCTTATTAAAAGCTGCACTATTTCTTCCCTAACCAACCCCAAAGCAAAACTTTGTTGTTTTCCTTAAACTCTTCCTTTAATCTTCTGGAGTCACAGCTATGATGCACTTATTTTCATGCCTTGTATGGTAGTGCAGCTGTT
This sequence comes from Phylloscopus whistleri, assembly GCA_017589585.1. Taxonomy (NCBI): domain Eukaryota; kingdom Metazoa; phylum Chordata; class Aves; order Passeriformes; family Phylloscopidae; genus Phylloscopus; species Phylloscopus whistleri. Next base: position 2,861,559 of record JADMLD010001389.1, on the reverse strand, counting down.
ATGTGATAGCCATATTAGTGCATCATTTGTATTTTTTAAACCCTTTGATAGGTTTTTAATCTCTGACTACTTGACAATGAAAGTGCTATGAGTAAATAGTTAAATTTACTCATAGCACTTGCTATGATGCACATAGTTCTAAGTGCATCGTTCGCAGGTGAGTCACATCTGCCACGGACAGAAGGGTTTTCTGTTTGAACAGACATTGAGCTCAGGCTATCTGTTGGATGCTTTCTTTCTCATACTAACATCAGAAATGACTTGTGCTTTCTGCTGCATCCTGGAAAAATTCAAGCAAGATTCAATCTTGCCAAGTGTATTGCTCTGGCACCAGTGTTTGGTTTCTCTGTGGTGGGTTGTCTGTTCAAACAGCAGTACTTTTACAACATCAAAGTCAAACTTGTGTGATGGCCAAGGCCTTTATAAAGACAGGTAGGACACAATTTAATCCAATACCACCTGTTTATATGAGGTATACACAACACATAATTGTCTTCCAGTAAGTATTATTGTATGTATCCATACAGGCGTGTAGTACAGAGTGGAGTACTTCAATGTTTGGACAGACCTGTCACCTCTCTCTGTGGAGTAAAGCAGGATTTCATGTGGTAATCTCATCTCTTGTTCAAGCCAGGAGCAGCTCTGTTGATGTCCTTTCTGACAGACATTCGTTGTACCCATATATAAAGATTTTAGAGAATCTTCAGGCCATCTTCCCTTTTTCTGAGGTTTATGACTAACTACTATGCCTTAAAATATTTCTGAAATCTTCTCTGTAAGGTTGTGTTTAGCAGCACTGTCATATCCCTCTGATCAGTTTGACGTCAAAGTCTTCTCCCTGAAAACAACCTCTTCACTGTATGTTTTCCTCATCTAAAAACATCTTTCCTGGGAATGGAGGACAGGGCAGACCGTTTTATTTGCCCACTTTGAACTTTTTCTGTTGTATGTGGCATCTTACAAAAATTTATTATTTTGGTAGGTTTTGTTTTGTCTTGGATGGCAAAAGAAATTTAGACTACTGAAGCCATGATTCCACTAAGCAAAAGTAAATCTTTACCAAAAGTTTGTTCCAGAGTTTTTTGTTTCAGTGTATTTTGGGGTTTTTATAATCATCCACTCTTCTCTCAATCCCTTTAAAAGGGAGCAGCTACAAAGCTAAACTTCGCCTTTGGTTCAGGGGAAACGCAAGAAGAATCTCCAGATTCTTCTTCCAAGACAATCTACATGTCTTGGCTAGTAGGCTGAAGAATATTGTTAGATGGATAGTCTTTGATTTGACTGTCTCTGCTTGGCCAAGTTGAAGTGTAGCTAGACTCCAGGTTAAAGCTTGCTTATCCAGAGTTTAGGTCACCTCTTAGCTCCTCTTGCAAAGCACTTTAACATTTGAAAGTTGGCCTGTGTTACAGCTCCAGGATGGGGTGATTGCCTTGCTGTTCTCCTTTGCTTAAGTAGGAGTGTTGTCGCTCATGTTGTTGTGCTGACAGATGGCTTGACACAGACAGGTTATTACAATGATAGTCCTTCTATATGTAGTGCATATGGATTCTGTGAGCTGCCATTCTCTCCTGCTATTTTCATGTCTTTTGCCACCTGGATTCTCAACTGACTGAGACACAGCTAGGCATGCACAAAGGTTTTTTTCTTCTTACATGACATATGCAAAGCCCACCTCAGTTACAGAAGAACAGACACTGTGTCTGAAGGAAATCTGGTTTGCTGTGTGTAGGCATGTATGCGCCCCAGAAGAGGAATTAATATAGCCAGTAAAATAAATGTTGAGTATGTAGTTGTTTACTCTTGAGCTTGACTTGGCACAATTTGTGATGGTATGACATGGTGTTCTACCAAGCTCCCTTCTATTACTCAGATTTCTAGTGCTTTTTTTAAGTTGTTTTGGTTTTTAAAATAATGGTTTAAAGCAATAGATTGTGAAAAGACCTTTGAAAATGTGGACTCAATGCATGGCAGTACAGAAAGGACTGTCTTGAAAAAGAGGGGGACTAAAAAGGTACTCCGAGAGATCCATGACATTCCTGTTGAAGTTAACACATAGAGCTCAATTACCTATCAAGATAACTATGAATACTAGTCTTCCTCTCTATTTCGCCCCTCGCTGAAGAAGCATGGAGTTGATCTCACATCCTACAAGCTGTTCAGAGTAACTGTTCACTTTTGTACTGTTTGTGTCAATTAAGGAAAGAGACTGCTGTTTCCCATCCTTTCAGGCCAGTATTAAATTCCAGTCTGGAAATCATTACTAAAAGCCTTGGTGGAATGCAGCAATATATTCAGCTTTCCTGTGGAGACATCTGAATACCTGCAGAAACCTTGTTTGGAACTCTGTGTGCAGTCAGAGACTGATTTGTTAGCTCCGATATTTAAGGTTTGCAAACAGGGGTTTGGGGATTTTGCTTTTAATTTGTGCATCTGAGTAGGTTCTGAAGCTCATAGCTTTCATTGAGTTAAATAGGAAAGACTATATCTCATTCTCTTTATTTGTTTATTCCTCTTCAATGATCCAAATGAACCATTTGCTTATTAAGTGTGCAATTTAAAATTAATTGGATATTTACGCATTTACCGACCTTAAAATATTCTTAATACCATCTTGAGTGATGACTTTTTAATGCCTGTGTTTCATTCCCTACCTACCTTTTCCTTTAAAAAGTGAATGAAAGTCAAGCAAGCAAGGGACAGTGATTTTGTAGGGCTTCTACCAAGATATATGTGAGGAAGGCTTATTCTTAGAATCTACTTTTAGGCGGCCTTTGGGAAATCAAATGTTAGAAGGCCAAGCTGGAATCAAGATTCCATACATGTCAAGTGTTGGGTGTTTATAATTGCTCCTTTGAGACACCTGAATTAAATGTCTGAAATGGTCACTGTGAATACTCCATACTACGTTCCTTTTCTGTGTCTGCCAGTCTTTCCAGGAATGAGATGCTTCTTCTTGGTGGTATGGCAAAGGATCATATTTCTGCCGAGTTCCTTTGGAGTGTAACAAACTGAGGAAACTAAGTAAAGCATTTAACTGTAAACTTTCTGAAAACAAGTATATTTATATTAAAAGAAACTAGAAATTACACTTTACGTAAAATATATGTATATCCCTGCATACAAACATTGTTGACTAGCGTTCTTCTTATAATTATGCTTAATAGTAGTAGATTACTTTGACACTTGTGTATTGTTTGAGTTTTTTCTCTTAGAAACTGTTGTATATCGTGTAGAAATCCACATATTTTTGTGGTTAATATGTTGTGAAGCCTAGTCCTGTTTTAAAGCTCATATAGATCACAAAGTCCTAATAAAGTGATGTTTTGAGTATGATGCACAGGTATTTGTGATGTGAATCCCATATTATATTCTTTATTTCACACTGTGTGTGTTTCCAACTACAAAACAAAATATGTCTACAGATAACGCAGAAGGATCTTTTCTGTATCTTAGAAACACAGATTGATATTCTGTAAAGTTTCCTTTGTTGTGAAACAGAAAAGTGCACTTACAAAAGTGCACTTTTGTAAGGTGCATCTGATGTTGCAGTCTAATTTCAGGCTGAGCAAGGAGCATTACTTTCTGCAAAGAATGGCAACGTTAAATGGCAGGAACGGGAGTGTAAAATACACATTGTATCTGTTTCAGTCTGCTTGATAGTTGTGACAAGTGCTCAATGGCTGTCAGCATCCTTGTCAGCACGGAGCCGCCTTTGACATTAAAGTCCCCAACCCAGCCCTGAGGCTGTGCAGCTCTATTGGCAGTTCCATCAGGCTGCAGCTGATCGGCGAATGTCAGAGCCTGCCCTCTTCTCCTGGTGTGTCGCCAGCCCTCTGTGTTTGCAGGCTGGCCTTGCCTGTTATTTGATCTTGCCGCACTTCTTCATCAGCTCTCCTGTGGGAAATGAGCGGATAGGTCAGTGGTGTGTGGGTATCTTCGGGGCAGCACAGAACCCCATCCAAAGTGACTTGCATAAAGGTTTGTAACGATTACCATTCCTTTAAGCCAATCAATAGGTAAAGTACCCAGAGACTCATTAAGTGGCATTTGAGGCACCTGTAAGAGAGTTTTGAGCTGTATTTCAGGAAATGTGGTGACAGCCTTTAATGTCTAATTGACCTCTTCTCTTTGTTTCACTTTCCGTATTTCCTTCTGATGTGTTCCCCCGTGGCAGCAAACAGCCCTGCTCAGTATTTTGAACTTCTGCTCGGAGCTGCAGCACCTCAGCCTGGGCAGCTGTGTCATGGTGAGTGCACAGACCGTTCAGGGTGTGGGGATTATTGTGTGTGTGTATGTGTGTGCACTTGCTTTGGAACCAGTCTGGGTTTGTTTCACAAAGGTGTGTTAAATGCGAGGTTAATACAAGGCTCTACTCTTTTGGAAGTATGCAGCTTGGTCATATATTTAAGGGTTATGTAGTACTTTAGTAGGCCTAAAATGGCTTGTAGGCTTTCTCAGAGTCATTCAGCCTTTTTCTAAGTTTTTGGGCATTCTCTATGTGCATAATCACTTAATAAGTAATAAATAAGTCTTTCATAAGGAGATGCAGCGACTGATCAACTTAAAATGGAACTAAGTACAGTCTTCAATCATTCTTCAGTAGTTGCACTTCCTGTGGTCGTAAAAGCTGTTGTAATCATCTTTTAAGGGGAAAGAAACAGTGCAAAAAAACCCGTTTCTTCAAAGAAACAACTTTTGCTGCAGTTTGGTCCTCAGTATTAAGTGAATTTAAAAACAGCTGTGTCCGAGGTTTATAGGAAATCTACTTTATTTTTGTCTTTTATAAAAGTAGATCTGACTGTACCATGCAATGAACAATTTTCAGAGCTCTTTAGAAATGACAAATGCTTGAGACAGATGTGTTTCGTGTGTTGGGAAGCAAACCTTGAAACACCTCTGTGTATGTCTGGAATGATGCTGCACATGACCGAGTGCCTGCTTTCCTTGCAGATTGAAGACTATGACCTTATAGCAAGCATGATGGGAGCAAAATGCAAAAAGCTTCGCAGTCTGGATTTGTGGAGATGTAAAAACATAACTGAAAGCGGGATCGCGGAATTGGCTTCGGGCTGCCAGCTTTTGGAAGAACTTGATCTTGGTTGGTGTCCTACGCTCCAGAGCAGTACGGGCTGCTTCACAAACCTCGCACGCAAACTCCCGAATTTGCAGAAGCTCTTCTTACGGCCAACAGGTCTGTGTGTGACACAGACATCGAGGAGCTCGCTGCCAACTGTACACACTTACGACAGCTGGATATATTGGGTAAGAAAATGTGGGAATATTGGTGTTCTTTTATGGGGTCTCAAAAGCCTTTCGGTTAAAAACGAGTCCTTAAGGCAAAACCGCCCTCTAGACATAGTTTTAAAATAATTATTTCTTAAAATTATGGTTTAGCACATGAAAAAAAAGAGGGACATTTTACTCACTGCATGAATTCTGACTCAGAATCCAGTGGATTTATACCAGCTGTGTAGCTTGACTGTTGAGTATGAATTGCTTAAACTGGAATTTAAGTGCAGGATTTTTTCCACCGACTTTGATTTTCATGACCATCAGTTTTTTTAACTGAAGCATTTCTCTTTTGATTATCAGAAGATCCAATTTATTATTCTTTCTGATTTTGTTTGTGTTTTTATTTCTGTGAAGTGTGACAAAGTATATTTAGAGCATGAATCTGTGATCAATAAACAGATTTTGCTTTTGTCCAATAAACATTTGTTATATATTATATAATATATATTAGGTACTATGAAATACTGAATTTCTTCATCACTTCTATCATACGTGAAGTTGAGTTATTAAAGATGAAAAGATAATTAACAGCAAAACCTAAATAGACTTTCTAGCAAGGTGCGAAGGAAGTGATGAGGGTCAAAAAGCATAGCAAGTCTGAAATTCCTAATTCTCTGCAGCTTCCATAGTTAAAAATATTTTTAGAGATCTAAAGTAAATATACTTTGAACTCTTAAGTAAGGACTTTGAGAAGTGTAGTTTTATGTGATGCTGAATTTATTCTTTTATGGTGGCATATGAGGTTTTCTTTTTATAATAATGTAGGACAGCAGGGATGTTTGTGACATCAGTGTGGGAGAAAATTCTTCATGGTTTTACCAACTTAGTTTCACAGGTTAGCTGAAAAAGGGAGATTCAAATGAAAGGGAATAAAGTAGTAGTTGATCTGTGTACTTCTAACGTTTAATAATTGTAATGAAAATATCACATTCAGGTTGAGAGGGATACTGCAGAGAACTGAGAACCATCAATGTGAATAATATTCTAAGTCAATTTAAGGATTTATTCTTATCAGCATTTATCATTTCAAAGTATTTACCATGTGGCTTCAGATTGGCACTCCAGTACACTCTTCTGACTCTGATAAAGAGTTTTACTTCTGACTGAGAGGGTTGCCTTCTGACTAACATGGAAAAGATAGATGAACAGAAAAGACCTTAACTCCACCTGGTACAAGGTGTAAATACATTATGTTTATGTCCCCCAGGGGTACTTTGTTTTGTGTTTCTTGAAGAGAATCTGCTTTGTAGCTAAATTATCAGGGGCACACTGTCCTGTTCAGACAGGAAAAGTTTCCAAATAGTGTAGGGGATTAAGTCTTTCAGAAACACGTGCCCCTTACCACCCACTTCCATGTGTTTCTGCTACAAAGGCCTTGTGTCTGCCCACAAAGTGGTCAGACCTCGTTACTGCACCAGAGGCTCCCCAAAGAATAGCTTGGCTGTGTTAAACCTATGGATAGTCTGTTACTTCTGTAAGTAGTCAGGCTCTCTGACAGCAGTGAAGGCTTGCTGCCACATTTCTTTAGTGTTTGAATTCAGATTTTAATTGTTTGACATCTTAATGATTTCTTTTTTTTTTTTTTTTCTTAATAATGTGGAAGTGGAAAAGAAGTTTATTCTGTTCCCTGGACTTAACCAATATTCCTGAGTCAGGTGGATTTGTAGTCAAACTTTTCCAGTGAGACTGCATGTTGCATTTAGATAAATCCCCTCTAGGGGATATCCAGTTGAATTACCTGCAAAATGAATAATCTGCAAAAAATTATTTCTTTCTTCCTTCAGAGAAATACTTGGTAGGGTAAAAAAAGAAAGGTTGTCCTCTGCTGTAAACAAGTCAGTACATGGTGATACTATATATGTGCAGGAGTTACCCTGCTTTTTTGTCAACAGCGAGGAAACTGTGGGGTTTTTTGTCTGAATATAGTAAGCACTACAGTTTGTTGTTACAAGAAAGAGCTTTCAAGTAGAACCACATCGTGTCATCTGGAGGTAGAGTTGCCAGGTGTTCCCATGTAAGTGCAGAAGTCTCTGTTGTCTGAACTAAAGAGTGAGTCTCTCACTGTGCAGGAGTACCAAGGAAGTCATAAATCTCTGAATGTGCTCTTACTTTGGGCATGTGATACAGGGCCATCCTGTTACTTTAAGCTGCATAAATGCATGGTATGTTTTTGTCCTTCAGTAGAAGTGTGACAACAGGTCTGAAGCTTTAAGAGGTCAGAGCTCAGCTTTGCAAGAGTAACCTTGAACAGTGGGTCTTCTCTGTGATGTGAATGAATGAGAGGTGCTCTCGTTATATCCTTTGTCATCTCCCAAGTAAAGAAATGTCTGGCTTGCGTACGCATTGTGAAGGGTGTAGAGGTATTGCTGCTAGGTTAGCACTGTGTGCTGTAAGAGAACTTCTTTTGCTTCAATGAAGCTGTGTAAAAGCGAGGGGGTTTGCTGTATACAAGCACTTATCTAAGTAAGGGTCACAATGTCTTCCCTTCACTGTAGTCACCGGTGTTGAGGATATTATACTGGTGTCTCTCTGCAGTTGTTAGAACTTATAAACTTGTCAGAGAAAACTTCTTGTTTCAGTTGTAGGTTATTTACCATCATAATAGCTTCAGGGGTAGAGGAGTCTAAGCCTCTGAAAGAAGCCTTGTTGACTGTAAGGGTTTCAAAATGCATATTATATATAGCCTGGATGTTGTTTTAAGGTGATAGGTCCTGAGGCTTGCTACTCATCTATCCTTTACCATAATTGTTTGGCAATTTCCTTGTTACAGAATCAGAGGACTCTGTAGAAGATGAAAATTGCTGGTTTTCAAGGACTCTGTGTACTTATTGGCCCATGTAAAGCATTGTTGGATGTCAGGCTGTGTTTGTGCTGTGTAAAACATAGAAAGTAAATTTCTGTTAAAAAAAAAAATCATGGGCTGGTCCATATCTGCTGTATCATAAGTTTGGAAGAGGAAGCGTGGTGTGTGTGTCACTGAATGCACGAGGATGTGCTTCTCTTGAACTTTTAGTTCTGAGCTTTCTTTTACCCACTACATCCTGAACTGCCTGCTTACAAGTATCATTTCCTTCTCAGCCCACATCTTTTCCACTGACTGACATGGCATGTTTCCACCCTCTGTCAGGATGATCCAGCTATGATCATCTGACAGTTCTGTAGTGACGCAGTACATCAGCCAAAAGTTAAGTGGACACCTCTAGACCAGTAGTTAAAAAACTAGTCTTCAAACTGTGATCAGCATTGAGCAATGTGACAAGTCAGATGGCAACCTGAATTGACAGTGCCAAAAGCTTTTCTTGCACATCCCATCAGCTGCCTAGTTCTCTTGCCATGGGGTTCTCAGCTGCTGTCAAGGGTGAAGAGTAAATCGAATTAACCTCGCTCCCCAAAAGTTCCAACTGCCTCTGTCCTGCACAAAAAGAGTAATGAAAAGTAGACACCCTCGTTACCACAAAATTCATGTATTCCTATCTACATTCCAACACCTCCCACACCTTCCTGAGCAACAGAAAACCCAACTGCCCCCTTGCCAACTGTCAAAGTTTTCAGCTTTATCTTGAGAACATCAACACGTAGTTAGTCAATTCAAACATGAAAATGTGTAGCACATTTAAATTTTGAATTTGAGTTGCATGCAATAGATTGAATAAAATGTAAAGAATAAAATGCTAGTTTGGCTGGTCTAGGAGAAGAAAGGAAAGTAAGAATATTTGAGGGAAGAGTGCTAGTTATTTTGAAGGTTGGTACTCTAAAATATTATTTGGTGTGTAGTAATGTCCCTTGCCCTAGAAATTTGGGTTCTGCAGTTTTTATAGCTGTCCTGGACAGATCTCCGTAACAGCTACAGAATTTGAAGACTTGGATATATGATGGATATAAATTAAATTATTTACAGCTAATAAGCATAATTGTTCTAGCAAAGAGATCATTACTCACAGGTGTCTTTCACAAGGGTGATACCAGAGAATTAACGGAACAACAAAATTAAACACCAGATTTTAATGTTTTGGGTATGTATGTATTCTGAGAAATGGCTGATTTGTCCATGGAGGAGAAGTAGTAGTAAATAATAAAGGTCCAAAAGCCTCCAAACTCTGGAAGAAAAATGCACCGTGTAAGTAATTAACTAGCAGGCTACGTTGTCAGTCTTTCAAAAGCAGAGGAAAATGTGCTGTATTAAACTTCTGAAATGCTTTTGAATGGGCTTTTAAGATACATAACATCACTAACTGTACGTTGTATAAATAAAAGTAAGACTACAGATGATGTTCACTTATCCTGTGGTGTGCATAACCAAGCCCCAACTGGATTGCTTTTAGAAAAAGATATATCCTAATATAAAATTTTAAGTCTGAGGAGGAAAAAAAACTAACAGGTGCAATAAAACATGCAATTTAAGATGACCTGCTTAGTTGCAAATCTATTAAAAGTCTTGTATGAAATGGTAGGAGAAGTATCAAAGTTCAGGTAGGAAGGAATGAAGAACATCCTACACAAAAAAAATCTGTGGGTAGGCATCTAAATCTAGAATTTTTGTAGAAACACACGTTCAGATCTTGAAGCATAAAAGCTGTGATGCATAAATGTGGCTGGGTTTAGATGAAGGTGCTGATGTAGTAGCAATTTTAAGGCTTGGTGGAAAAAAAGATAAGTAGCATAATGCATTTGGAATGGTAGAGCAGGTCCTTATGGTAGAACAGTGATAATGTGGTAAAGTTCATGGTCAAATGAAGTGAATAAATAAAGCATGTTACAGAATTTCTGTGTAAGGCCTTAGGGACTGTTGTGTGAACCACTGGACAGTTCTGATGGTGGTGGTTATATAATGGCAAGGCAGTTAAAAATCACAGTGATAATGGCAAGCTTAGTCTCTGTAGAGGAGATAAAATTTTGGGTCATGATAGCCCAAACTCTCCTTGGGTGATATTCAACAATGTCTCAAAGCAACTAATCTGAGAGCCTGACACAGGATAATTGAAGACCACATTTACATACCCCCTTGCTTATGCAGAAGAGCACTGGAGACTACTGAAACCATCCTGAGTCTTTCAGAAATTGAATCCCGTTCAGAGAACAAAAACAGGAAGATGAACTCTAGAAAAGTGAAACAAAAATCACAGTAAGGCAGTATGAAGTATGAAGGAACCACTGGCTAGAGGTGGATGATACTGTATTTCAGCTGTGTTAGAAGTTTACAGGAGTGACTGAGCTCGGTAGATAGTCCAGATGTGAAGGCTCACCCCAATACGAGGCTATTGCAGGAGAACTGCTGTGTGTCCGTTTGTATTCGTGGCAGAGGGGATCAAGCAGCCTGCTCCATCAGAGCCATTCTTTCCAGGAGATTAGCCTGGAAAGCTGCCTTAAATTGGAATGCCAATACAGAAAGCTTTTGAACAAATCAATACACTGAACAATAATAAATTTTTAGGACTAAATGGTATTTATACAGTGGTTGTAAATGAGCTCAAATGCAGGGCTCTGGAAATCTTATTTCTGGTGTGTGATCTGCCTCTTAAATCAGCCTCAGTGCTAGAGTAATGCAGGGTTACAGACATGGCACAACCTTCTATAAAGGGTTTGGGTTAGGAGCTACTAAACAGTAAGATCATCTTTTGCTCTGTGTAAACTAGTGACAGCCAGGAGGAAGTCAGTCAGTGGACATACAGAGGGCATTACCATATTTTGAAGAAGAGCTGCATCCTAGTAAGGGTAGTATTAGCTTTGCCTCTCTGGTCCTTTAGAATTCCTTGGAGTTCTGGGTGTTTGTGAGCACTACTCCAATCCATAGAAGATTGGATTTTCAAAAGCTTTAGCTGAGGTTGTGCTGCTTTTGTAACTTAGCTATCTTCTTCTGGATTATGAATGTTTCAGAGACAACAGAGGACAAGAATGTATCATGTCTTTTCACAGTGAAGTTATGTCACTACTGTGTCACCAAGGGTCTGTTCTGATCTGCTTGTAGGTAATCTATGCAGAGGGGAGAATAATAGCAGAAGGTAACACACAGGTATTCCAGGTAGAAAAACTGAAGAACTTAACTCTGAAAAACAGCAGAGTGATCTTGTGATACTTACTAAACAGGTGATAAAGCAGGAGGAAAACATTGAATCAAGTTCAAAGTAGTAACATGAGGCAAAATAACATCAACTAAATCTGTAGGGGACTGGATTTATATTAGCTACTGTTTTGTAGGAAAAAGATCCTGTGGACAATTTTTGGAAAACATCAGCTCATTGCCCAGTATCATTCTAATGGGAGTAGAGAAGATTAGGGTTTCTTAGACAAGAAATGGAGAAACACCATAAGACTTAATATAAAATTACTAACTGTGTGCTCAGTGTACTGTATTGTTCTGGTCATCCAGTTTCAGAAGTACTAAATTAGTGCAGAAATGACACAACAGGGGTCATTTTGAGATGCAAGGGGGTCTGGAAAACAGATGGCCTTGAGGGAACAGAAGAGATGTGCATGGAAGTATGAATGATTTAGAAATAGTGAACTGGGAATGATCTCACTGCTTCTTTCATTGCACCTTAATTATTGCAATTAATAGGCTGGAGTTGTTTGGGGTTTTTGTTTGTTTGTTTGTTTTGTTTTGTTTTGTTTTGACATTATATAGTTAAACTGTGGAACTTGTGAAGGGGCTTGTAAGTATGAAGAAATTCAGAAAAGTAGTAGAATTCATGGAAGATAGCTTTAGAAACCCTAAAATTATAATTTTTGGCAACTGAGAAGATGCACCAGTGAAAAGCTACTTTAAAAATTTTGCTTCTTTTTTTGCAGGGGAGCTAAGGAACTTAGGGAACATAATTGGCCCTGGCCCTAGACAAGATCGTGAACTAGATGGCATTTTGGGGTGATAGTTAGCTGAAGATGGAGCTGAGTGAGTTGAAGTGTCTGCCAGCAGTTTTCTGCAGTAGTATTGGATATATAAACTCCAGAGGGAAAGCCTGATGAGCAGTTTAGCCCACTGTAGACACCCAGGCTCAGTTCACTTGCCTAGAGTAACCTGCCAGGCTTCCAGCCTTTCCTGTAAGGTATGAACCTCCTCCTCTGGGGCCAGTGTCCTGTCTGCCAGCTGTGTGTGGATGTCCTACATGGTATAAGGTCCCCAAGGGGCACAGAGTACTTCAGACAGCCGACTCACACCCCAGTGCCCAGCCAGATGAATCAGGTGCTAAGCTGATGGACTAAGATGCCATGGACTGGACTGTCTGGATTTCCATCAGCTGTAATGGGTGTGTGGATTTATATAAACATGGATTTATTTGGTTTTTGTCTGAATCCTGTGCTTGGTCTGACCCTGTGTGACACTTGGGAGTTCAGCCACTGTGGTCTTGTTTTTAGCAGGGTTTAACTGGTGTGTTTTAGGCATACATGTGTGTATGATCAGCAGTCTCTTGAACAGCTGCCCCTGCATATGTGTAATACCCACACTTGCTCTAGAGCCCTGGGAGCCTTGCTGGTGCCTTTGGAACTGGAGTAGCCCCCAGTCACTTGTCTGCTGTGCTGATGGTCTGTGTGCTCAACAGGAGAGTCATGAGAGCATGACTGCAGCATTCCATGCTGCTGCCTAAGCCCAGCAGCTGGTCCCTTGGGAGGTTTTGTGGCTCTGGGTATCTGGCTTCTGTAGTAAGAGATTCCCCTTGAAGTTGTGAAGTTACCCTCCAACAGGAAATGACAGTGACTTAAGCACTGGCTTTTTAAAGGTAAAAGTTCTATGTGCTCTCTGAGAAGCTTTTCATTTGAAAACTAATTTAAATAATGTAGATAAAAGTTGTGTAGTAGTAGCATTTTTTCATGACACAGTATTAACAACTTAAACTCTCCACTATTCTTGGTAACTTTACAATTCTGTTTTGTTTTTGAACAGGAACGAGGATGGTGAGCCCTGCATCTTTAAGAAAATTGCTGGAGTCTTGTAAAGATCTTTCTTTACTCGATGTGTCCTTCTGTTCACAGATTGATAATAGAGTTGTGCTAGAACTGAATGCCAACTTTCCTAATGTGTTTATAAAAAAGAGTTTCACCCAGTGACTCCCTGTATATGCTGCTCTGGAACTCATTTGACAGAGTTGTTTTCCTGTAAATTTGTGCTGATTTTTTTAAGGAGAATATAAATCTGCTATAAAATAGTGGAAACTCACCTACACAAATGGGTAAAATACATTTAAATGTATTATATTTCTTAAAGTTGATATTGTACCTAAGAATTATTTTCATCTGTTAATTGGTGGCACTGCATGTTTTTGAATACTAGCCATATGTCTGGCTTTAATGAGAAGCAAATGAATGTCTTCTTAAATGTCCCTTCACAGGGTGTTATACACAATACACTTGTTAATATCCAGGTGAAAGCAGAAGTTCAATATTTATCAGTAAGGAAAATATGGGTGCTTCCTTTTCATGTGTTTGTGTGTGTATATATAAAGGTATACATATGTATTTGTATATACATACACAGATATTGTAGCATTCTAGTTTGGCCTGCAGCATAAGATTTTATGATCTGGCCTATAATTAGTTATTTGAAAACCAGTTTAAGTGTGTATAAGAACAGATAGAAAAGGCACTTTGTCTTCTTTGAGTTTTGGCAGTGAATTGTGTCTGATACAGTTTTCTCCCTTCCTTCACCTGAAAGAGATGTAGTGATGTTTTACAGTCCAGCCTAAGCAACACAACAGATAAATGGACCACCTGAACTTAGAGCAGAAATGGAAGATAAAATTGACAGCTGCTTCTTGGTATTGAGATACAAGTGTCATTACCAGTTATGACATTAAGCCAGGTACTTAATGTCATGACTGGTAATGTGTAGAAAACTCCAGAGTAGTTTTCTTTTTCAAATTTCTGTCATGGTCAAGACTTGATTTGTGATACATCTGGTTATTGTGCAGGGTACCATGAAAAGTAGAACTTTGGGTAACGCATTAGCAACTGTCCTTCCACTGGCATCAAATCTACTGTCAGGTGTCAAAACAAGCATCTTTGCTCAGTAAAACAGCAATGAAAATATAATGGATTTGAAACAAGAGCAATATGATTTGATGATTTTATGATCACCAAACCTTACCTACTGGATTTGTTTTGTTTGGGTTTTTGTTTTGTTTTTCCAAGAGGAGAGTAGCTCAAAGTACTGTTGCTCTCTCTCTTTAAGACTGCTTAACCTCTGGAGCGGGAAAACTGTGTTGATGGACAATTTCTGGGAGTTTCTTACTTTTGCACTTTCTTGGATGAAGCTTTTCTCTTTTTTTTTTTTCCTTGAATACCACTGCTAGAGTATGTTGCTATGTACAGCTTTGGTTTAGAATTTTACCTTCTTAGCAATTGTTGATGTATATGGACCATAAAATATAGGCTGTTGTTCGATACTGGTTCTGTTATTCTTGAATTCATGGCACTTATTATCTACTGGAATAAGAAGAAAAATACTTTGTCTGAGAGAAGTACGGTATTGTACTGAAGATCAGTGACAAAGAATACTTCAGCTCATGCAGTAAATAACCAACTGCTACTAGAGGACTGCTGCAAATCATTAAAAATCTGACAATCTCTGTGACTCCTGAATGACTGCTTTGAACTCTTTGTGCTGGTGCCAATACTTTATAAACCATGTCATGAAACAGCTACTGAACATTTATCTGATTTTATTGAAAAAACTAGTTCTTCAGATTTTTCAATTTTGCTGAATCTCTGGGGAATTCCAGATCCAAAGAAGGGCATGCACAGTTGGCTTTTGGATTTTTTTTCCTCCACACAGATGGCACTATGGGATTTCCAACTAGTTTATGCCATTCCATTTTTTTTCTTCTTTAGAAATCTGGGCATTGTCACAGAACTTTAGATTGATTTACTTTTTTTCCACACTGAAAGATGTCAGCTTTGGTATGATTCTCTGTGAGACCTTATTTCTCTCAGTCATGTTTGGGCTCATTTGTTTTTCTGTGAACTTTTAACTTTTTTTAGTCTATATTTTTCATTGTAATTGAGTATTAAACATTATTATTCTAGTTACAGGAGAACACAGGTACAGATAATGGGAGTTTACAAAGAACAGAGTTTTAAACCAAATGTTTTTGTTGTAAAATTTTACTTCTCAGGGGTTGTTCCATGTTTATCTCCTTTTTCTTCTATAGAGATCCATTTTGTTTGTTTTTCACTGTAAATAGAATGAGAGGTGGATGAAATGATAGCCATTGTGCCTTCAAACTGGTAAACTTGGTAGATAATACAGTTTAACTTCTCATCAGTGAATCAAGTATGTTTTTGTAATCATACACGTGTAAAGAATTTCATTCTCTGTAGCTTTTTAGGTAGCATAAGGGTTTAAATTGAAATTTTGTTCATACTGAAGGATTTTTTCTTTCTTATGTTGCATCTTCTGTTTGAAATTGTTTTTTTCAGGAATTCTCTGTTGTCACTTGGAAGATAAATTGAAGTTGGCTTTTTATTTGGATTGTTTAAAACTTAGCTACTTCCAACATATAATTAATAAATTCAAAGACCAGAGAAACTATTGGGAATGACTTCCATCTATAGTTGTAGACTTCAACCTTCAGTTAGAGAGTAGGAAGCTCTTTTAGCTATGGCCTTATAAGTCCAAGAAGTCTTCCAGCAAAACAAAGTTAGACCAGACTTGACATTTGTAATACTTTTAGGATAAAGAAAACAACTTGCTTTTAGACTTTCCTCATATGTCACAAAGAAGCAAGAATACGTCGCTGTCTCTTTAGTTCTGCTATCTTATACTTAAGTTTGTCCATTTATTTATACATATGTGTGCGTAAATTATATATATACACACATCTGTGTGTATATAGGAATTTTTTGGATGTGTGCACATACATAAACATATATGTATAAGTCTGAACGTTTTTCATGTAGGAATTACTTTTGTAAAGTGAGCGTAATAGCGAAAGATGTTTCATAGCAGTTCTGCTTTCAGCTGTTGCTTTACTCTACCTGGAGACTGAGTTCATCTCCACCCATGCAGCAGGAGAAGCCTGGACAGGAGATGTGCCAGATTTCCAGTGTTGCTTAGCCAAAGTGCCTTTTGGTTTGTTTGCTCGTGAGAGGTGTTACAGGGTATGAGGAGTGAATGCAAAGTCCGATAACTACTGTGGACTGTCTCCTTGTGAAGCAGTCGTATAGAGGGAAACTTAGATTCTGGTTTCATTTAATCCAAAATGAATGATGTCAATTCCTCCATTGGAGGGATTTAATTGTTCTTGAATTGGGTTGTCATCTCCATCACTAGACTGTCCCTCAGTCATGTCATCTAAATTCTGCTGTTAAGGATATTCTGTTTTTTAATCCTGTTGTTTGATTATCTGTCTTTCTGAAGCTTTGGAAAAGATGTGCTTTGGCAACAAACGTTAAAAAAAATGGCTAACATGTCCAAAAGAGGGGTGTTGCTCTAAACTGCTCCTGTTTTTAAACTAAAGGGGGGCTTCCATACTGATGTGGGATGGCCTGTAGGTAAAGATGTAATTCCTTGGGTGATTTTAAAAACTAGTATGATAACTTTACCATTTAAAGCATCATCTTAAACTCTTCAAGGCTTTAATTCAGTAGTATACTTATTTGTATTCACAATTTTGAGCTGTCTGGCTACATAGCTCTATGAAATGGATGGGGTCTCTGTTCTTTAAATTATACACCTGATTAAGGCCATTAGGGAACATGACATATAGAACAGTTTTGCATGGGAGTTTGGACCTTATAATCCATCATGTACTTGGAGGTCCAAGTTTCAGACAAAAAACCACAAACAACAACAAAACCCAACAAAACAACAAACAACAAAACCCAACAAAACAACAAACAACAAAACCTACCAAAACCTTTGTATTTCCTTAGAGCTCTTATGCTAAGTTTTCCAGATACAAGATGTCCAGTAATCATGGTACACAGTGAGTAGAATTCATCTCACTGAATGTTAGTTCTCTGAAAGTTAGACGTGTACTTCAGGGGAGGAATCTGGGCACCTCTAGAGAGTTATTAATCTCCTATGGCAGACATTTAAGGAAAGTGGAATGAATCATGTTCTAGAGAGCCTCTCTGGAGACAGTGGAAGCTGTGATTTAGCTCAGCTTAGATAGTAAACTGAGATTAATTCCATCCAGTGCTGTACTACCTGTCTTGAAAAACAAGACTGAAACGACATCCATCCTTGAACCTTCAAACCCTCCAAATTCCATCCAGAGAGAAGCAAAAAAAAAAAAAAGAAATTCTGACAACCTTGAGGACTTTTCTTAATGCCAGGATCTGCTTCTGCCCCTTGCCAATACCTGTGGTATATAATTTCTTTTATTTCGTTAGTTCGTTTAGCTTTTGGGTTTGGGTTTTTTTTGGAAATGCATCCCCTTTCCCTGTTCCAAAATCTCATATACCTAACTGGCTGTATGTATAGTTCTGTAAATGCATGAAATGAACAGACAAATGTAATTAATGTATTGCCACTATTTTGATAATCTTTCATATTGCTATAATTAAGACTGAGTAGTTTAACTGCTCTACTGTCATCAGAAATGTCACCCTACTGTGCATTTGCAAAAATTGTGTGCTGAATCCTGGTTCTTATTGCATAAGAATCTTATTGGTGTGTACTTATTGCATCTTATGGGATATATTTCCCATGTCACATCAGCAGGACTGCTAAATTTACAAAAACGAGATAAAATGTAGCATTTTGTTATAAGGACTATGGGAGCGACTTTATAGATATGATTTACATATTCATTATTGCTCTTTAACAATGTTTCTGTAAGTTGGAGCTTTTGAAATTACTAGACTAGAAATCCCTGGTTTAAAGCATCTGCACATGCTGTGTCAGACTCAGTCAACATTTTTTTCCCAAATGAAGGCATTAGTCCTTCACTGAGATAATGATTTCTGTGATTTTTAGATTTCTGACTTGATGATGGAATGCAAGAAGGTGCTCTTTAATAAATGTTACCAGGCACAGGACAAGATGTGGTAACTGACATTTGGAAGGGCTGAGAAATGAGTGTTGCATGTTACAGATCCTCACAAGCTTCAGAGAAGGGCATCAGCAGGAGGAGTCTCTTTAGAAAGATTCAGCCTCTGTAACAGGAAGCAGTGGTGAGATTTTCCTTTTCAGCTAATGGACTAAATACTGTTACTTTTGGCTGAGTTACATAGCTCTAGTTTCTCCTTGTCTTGTTTCCACTTAAGGATGGTAAATGGCACAGTTAGGACAGATGTCCTAAACTGAAGGGCATCCATTTTGAGAAACGAAGTTTTTCTGTTGCATGTTTTGTTCACCTTTTATAAAAATAAAAGAATAAAAATACTCTCAACTATTTGAAAACTCATTTTCCTTAGATTCCGAAGAAATGCAAGTGTCAAGAAGGTTGAGAAAAAAAAAAAGGGGACTTATCCAGATTTATCTGGAAACTCATGGAAGGGTAGCCAGAGCTATTTATAGATGTGAGAAAAGTAAGTCCCTTGCTCTAGATCGGCTGTTACCTTTCTCAGAGACATAGCTTTCCACATAGTATCACATGCTCCTACTTCTAAATCAAGATTTACCATTTAGATGCTCTTAATATTGACCTTTCATGTACGTGTTTGTGCAGTAAGTCACGATGTCTCTTAGTTTCGTTTTTATCAACTACATAAAAATATTTTTTCTTTGCCTACCACTGTGAAATCATGTTTTTTGTTATGTAATGAAACTATTTCATGCATGTAAACACTGGTGCATGTAAGACTTAATTGCTCATGTTTTTGCAACTGGTCCTTTTCTGAGGACAAATTGCAGTATGGGTGTAAAAATGGTAAAGTCTCTGGAGAAGGTTTGAGGGAAATCTGATCAATGTATAGGAATACCTGATGGAGAGGAAGAATGAAGAAGAGGGAGCCAGATTCTTCTCAGAGATGCCCATGAACAGGACAAGAGGCTATGGGGGCAAACTGAAACACACAAGATGACACGTTCTATGGCACAGGTTGCCTAGAGAGCTTCTGGAGTCTCCATCCTTGGAGATACTCATTGTCCTGGGCAACTGACTGTGTGGCCCTGCTTGAGCTGGTGGAGTCCGGACTAGATGACCTCCAGAGGTCACTTTCCAGCCTCATGTGTTCTTTGTTCTGTGATCCAAGATACACCTGTGGTTGGTTTCTTTGCTTTGTTGTACTGATTGCTTGTGGGAAATACAAAAAGCAGAAAGCTTTCATAACAGTGCAGATGTAGGCCTAAAGTTAAAAAGATACAAGAATGAGGACATAGAACAATAAGACCATGGTTTTGTGCTGTATTTTGTGTAGAGTTAGGCCTTAGCAAGTAGAAAAATATGTTAAGCAAGATAATAGAAAAGTTTAATAATGAGGCTCTGTGCTTTGTTTATAGAAGAGTATAAAAAGTTCCCGTATAGCAAAAAAATATGAAACAAGCACCTATTGTTGGATGTGAGGTATAGGTGTAATTTAAATGATTGGTTTATGCAGCTGCCTGTAAGCTTTTAACAATTTGCTATTAGTTAGAAAACTTTTAAAAGGCCTTATAACACAGAGAATTCTGGCTGCTGTTGGCAAGAGGTGAGCTGTTGCCATCTTTCATGTCTCACCCTGTACTGAGGCTGATACCGCAGTAAAGGTTGAGGAACGTCTTCCAGCAGTCCCATCCTGCTGAAGAAGGTAGGGAGAGGGAAAGACTACCTACCATAAGGAACTTGTCATGTTGAGACACAAGAATCTTGTACATTTTCCTCTTCTTTTGTTATTTTAGGAGAAGTAACGTATTTCTCCGTTTTAAGTTATCAGGAAAATCTAAATGGAATAAAATTTTGGAAATGTTTTCAACATGCAGGTCTGTAATATACAGAACATACAACTATTCTTTGGGAGTATGATTGTCACTCCAAAGCCTGAATGTTACACCAAGGACTAAGAAAAATAACCCTATTCTTGGGCACTGGCAATAGTTTCTGGTTAGAAACTGAGTTGTCTATAATACACTAGGAATAGTTCAGTTTGTATATCTTTAGTATTTGTTTACATAGACCTTACACTGGATTGGGATTGCCATGGTTTTGGTGACAGTTATCCCTGCTTACTCTGTTGGAGACTGAGTATAGCAGATACCTGTAGTGTCAAACACAAATGTCTGAATTCAGGTGAAAAAGAGGACCAAGTTTACAAAACACTGAGATGTCTGAGTGTTTTAGGGAGGTACCATGTATAATTGTGGTGAGTTCCCATCTTCTGTACATTTATTGTTTTACCATTCTCAGAAGGTGTTGTTTCTGCTCACCATCAGAAGATGGGTTCCCTTTTATAAGACCTTGGTGTCTCTGGATTTTTCTTTGGGGCAGTGCAACAGATTTTTGCACATACCCACTGTTCAGAAATGAACAGAGAAAATAGCTTGCTTGGTCAGGATTTGGAAACTAATGTCTAGTCTATGCTTGAAGTTATTTTGGAATAGTTGCAAAAGTAAATTACAATAACCAGGAATTGATATATTCACAGGGAGACCTTGCACTTTGTGATTTAACTTTGGCATGCAGACAGTTACAGGTGCCCTTCAGCTGTCATAGTGAAATCTGAGTGATGGTGATCTTTCTGGATTTTGTTAGTGAACATAAAGGCACTGCAGCTCTTCAGCATCTTGTGGCATTTTGCATTCATGTCCTTGCCAGGCAGATGGTGGAGTTGTGGAGATTGGCCTGATCTCTGGAAGTGAGGTGTGTGAATTGCCTGGGGAAATTTCCTACTCACATTTACTCATATGTGCAGATGAGAAGGAAGGGCATCTCCAGACTTTCACATTTAAATTCCTAAACCCAGCACCTGGATTCATTTAAACATAATAGGTCTCTCCCTGCCCCCCATCACATAACTAGCAACAAAATACTTGCGTTGTATTTATGATTTAATAGTACACTCCATTTTCTGCCACAATAGGCATTTGAGTAATGTAACAAGAAACTCCTATTGCATTACCTTTTAAAGAAACTAATTTCTGTAAAGGTGGAAGAGCAGCAATAGAGGGAATAGTTCCAGACACTATCTGTAAATACCTGTGCTGTGCATGCTATGCCTGTAAGCACCAGAAGCAAGTTATACCTTTTTGTAATAACCAGTTGAGAAGGACAAAGGGGATAATTGCCTCTAAGCAATTCTACGTTTTCTGTAGCTGGGGGATATTTATATCATTGAATTTTAAATATCTAGAGTAGATACTAAAGTTAGGACACTATTCTCCTAGGGTCCTGTCACTGAGTAGATAGGTTCTTCTATAGGGTAATTCAGAGCAGATTAGTCTTCAATTGAGGTTTTGAATTGACCTTTGGAAAAGCCGAGGTCTGTGTAGACCAAATAAAATTTCTGTTGGAAGCTAGCACAAGTGGATTCAGGGTAAGAGGTTGCTTACTCCTTGGTGCTCTCTATTAGTCCCCTAGCTTGACTTTCTTCCACCAAAGGCCACCACTTGCTTTGCTCTGTAAGTTGAACTGGATCTGATTGCTCCCTACAAAATATCTTGGTTAAAACTAGAAAACAGCTTGTTTTCTAGTAGTTGTCCTTTTGGTCGTCTGGGGGTTTTTTACCCTCCCAATTTGGCTATTAAAGCCAGCAGAAGGAAGGGGGCATTTAGCTTCAATTAAAAGAATAACAAGCAGCAGGTGGGAGCATGTTGGTTGTGCAAATGTTTTAATTCAAATTAGCATAAATGAGGATAGCCACTCTTGATTGTGATCCAAAGCTTCTTAATTTTTACATAGTTCATCTCAGTACTGTGCCACAAAAATGTCCAAAGTGAGGTTGTTTATTTGCACCTCATAATGGTGGCTCAAGCCCTAAAGTATAAAATGCTACTGTGAACATATGAGAACATTCAGGTCCTAACTGGCTTCAATAAATTCCCCAAAAAAGATCCTTCCTTCCAAACAGACGTTTGAGGCTTTAGATTAGAAAGGCTAATAAGAGCTTATTAAAGTATGGTGAAGGCAGTAGTTAGCAAAACAAAGCTGAAGGGAGGGGCAGCAGTTCTCAGATGTGTTTTTCAGGACTGTTTTCCTGATCTTAAGCTGCACTGGCCCATGAAGCTAACATACACTCCTTTGCAGTCCTGAGTATAGTCAGTATTCCAAGAGCTCTTTCTGTGTGTGCAGTCTTAGAACCCAAATCTGTTTTCTGTGCTCCCATTCAGTAATTAGCCCCACTTTTAGTTTTGTGCTCCTCTTAGTGTACTAGCAGTGTTTATCTTAACACCTGTATTTGTTGTTAATATTCTTCTCTGAGACTCATGCTTTTCTTTTATGCTTAGGCAAGTACTAGATTACATTTCAAAACAAGGTTTTTCCTCTGGTCTGTGTTCTGCTTGACTGAGTGTAAGTGGAAGATAATGTTATTGGTGCATTCCTTCTTTTCAGATTTGGCTACTGTATCTTCTTTCTGTGTGTAAACCCAAAGGTTTGCATTTGCATTTGCATTTGCAGACATGGCATGGATACCTGGCTCCTCCTCATTTGACTCATGCTTTTGGGATATGAAGTATGGGTTGACTTGAACACACACATACACACAAAACAGAGATGTTAGCCCTGTATCCACGAAGGATTTAATTTATTAACGAGAAATCATCTAATGCCTTATATTGCTAATTCAAAGATAAAATCTTATCTTTAAATGTTAACCAATGACTTCTATTTAGGAAATTAAGCCTGTTTTCTTCTGCTTTTTTCTTCTGTGTTGGATCATTTAAAATGTCATAATACTGTGTCGTGCAGTTTACTCTATTACTGCCAGTATAAAGAATTTGAAATTAATGTTCTCCCTGAGTTGTCACTGTCTGCTAATTCAGAGATGACAGAAATGTGTTAAAATATATCCCACCTATAATATTTATCTTGCTTTGTACTTAATTTGTTTCCCTTTGACTGTGTTGCAAAATGCCAAGTGTACATAAAATGAATAAATAAAAAATAAATTATTTGTCTATATTCATTGACCTTTTGTGCATTCCTTTTAAAAAACAATGAAATACAACACAATATGATGCATTCCCAGGAACAGTTTGGTTATATTTTTATCACTGTTCATTTGGAAATAAGACACCCTGGATGTTTTCGAATGGGAATTTGTAACCTAGCTTTTTTTGTTTTTCAATTATTATTAGAAAACTGTTATTGTTTAATGGTTAGCTTCCTCTAGTCCTATGAAAGCACACGGAACTAGGTGTGTTACACAAAATAGATGCTTCACTGCCTGACACAGTTTGTGGTACAAAGCAAGAGACAACAGATGTATGTAGACAGATGGGATATAAAGCAGAATATGGAGATTACAATGTACCAAGAGAGACCTCCAAGAAAAAGATAATTGTTGAATTTCTTTCAAGAATAATTTCCTAGTCTAGTGCAAATTATGTTACCATAAGGTATTTCTTAATCCCTTTAATTATGTGCGCACTGGTACAGTTGCTTTTAAATGTGGAACTTAAGTAACATGATAAACTCTGAATTTAGCAAAAATATTAAGAGTTCTGTGGCTTTGAAAATGGGCACCAGAAGGGGACATGTGATCAGCTGGACTCTACTTGTCAAGAACAACCCAAATGTTGAATTGAAAATGAGCAACTGCTTTGCTGAGAGTTTGTCCTCCTTTTGATGAGTTATCTAAAGTGGTTTTATGGGTTCCAGAGTTCATGTTGATTTAATCACTGCCCATTTTCTTCTTGACAAATTTTTCGAGTGCTAGGTTCTCATGATAGTATTAATTGTTCAAGGCAATTAACTTAAACAGATACAGAGCTTTGAGTTTTCTAACATCTCTAAAGAAACTCTTAATAAGACTTTTAATCTCCAGCACCTCCTGACGGGTTCCACTTTTGTATCACAGCTTTGCCTCAGGCCAGTGTAATTTCAAATGTGCTAAAACTGTCTTCTAGCATCAAGTAAGAGCTGCTGGTGCTCACCATTATCCAGAAGTGTAAGAACAAGACTGGATCTGAGTTCTGTGCATTCAGACAAAACACAGCTGACGTTTGACACCTGCTAAAGTACAGTTTCAGGTATCATTTCTGATGGCCCTGTTTCTTGTGATACCTGTTTCAGAGTATTGTAAATTCACACAAGAATCTGAAATGTGTCAGGTGTCTGTCTTTCCTCTGTGTGGCACTTCTGGTAGTGCAAACAGTTTAAAAACCTACACAGATAACGCCAGATTTCAAAATGTTTCAGGACTTGCAGACTTTAGTGCCTGAGAGCCTGCAATACACTTCTTTACATTATTATTTGGGCAGTTTAAGAAGTTGTGTATTCTCCATGTCCATGCTGAGGAAAGCTTAGTGTTCTGTGAAAACATTAAAAAATGCAAACTTATCTCTGTTACTTTGCAATGCAACTGGCAGTCTTGACTGAAATCTAAACAGAATGCTGCAGATCTGATGCCATGCATGCTTCAATTGTTTATTCACTGGTAAAATCAAATGTCATTATATACAATGTAGGCATTTATTACTACAAACAGATTTTAACATAATGCTTTCCCTCACAGTTTTTTAGAGCTAGAAATAAAAATGCCCTGATGCCATGACCAGGCAGTTTTGAACTGACAAGTAGCTTCAGAAGTTAAAATAAATGCAGCAGCATTTTTGTAGCAAGGTCATATCCACCCCTCTGGATGCAAATGAACAAACAATTTCAGTTCAAACTTCAGGCCAATAGGTCTCCAAAAGCAGTTGCAGCCCAATGATGCGGTCTCCATCATTTCTTTGTGAAAAGAATGAATCATGCTTAGATTCAGCCTTGTTAACTGGCTACAAGCTCAGGGCTCAAAGTGCACCACAGGCAAAACAAACAAACAAACCAACACAAACAAACAAATAAAAACCAAAGAAAAAAACCCCAGATAACAGGCATTCAATTTTGTGTATTTAGAAAGTACGCTGAATGTGACAGAAAGATGTGACTGACAATCTACTTAGGTTATCTTTTCTAGTACCTGTGTCTAATAATGTGTAGCACACTACTGTAGCACAGAAGGCCCATCATAGAAGAATCTAGAAGAAAATTACTGCGTTTGGGATAAACTTCAGAGAACTTACTGTCTGGTATCTCTGTTTAGAGAAATCTTCATTGTGTTTTTGCCATTGCTTCTGCTTAGTAATTGCAAAATGTTTGTCTGCAAAATGATTCAGCTGTCACAGGGAGGGTTCATTGAAGGTGATGACATGCTATTTCAACATATGTCTATTTTTTCCCCCAAAACATTAATTGGTAGACTTGATATGATGCCTTGCAGTAACTTTCACTCCCCCAACAGATATCTTTTCTAGAACCCCTACCTAGTGCTGAGTATAAGATGTTCCCCTTTTTAAAGTGATTGTAGAAGGGAAAAAAATGGTGGGGCATAGCCTTCAGGTGCCCTGGTCTATGTTTTTATCAGTGCTATGGCTGCTGCTTGACCTGGGGAGGAGTTTTAGAACAGTTCTGATTCATCTTCCATTTGTGTGTCACCAGGTAGTATTTACTGTATCTGTTCCTAATGAGACTTACGGAGAAAAATGTTATGTAAGAGTTAATCACTATCTTTGAACTGACTAAGAGAAAGGATTTGTAAGATCAAAATACTGTGGGCACTGATCAAATGAGAGATCTACAATGCTGCTCTGATTTTTTTATATCTATACTTTTAAATATTTCAGCCTTTTCAGAGAATGGCAGTTTTCAAGTTAAAATATTGATTGATGGGTGTTCTGCTGCTCTCCAAAAGGTGTAGAGGCTTTCACATCTGTGTCTCCTCCACTCAAAGTGGCAGATACTGTAAATATACAGTCCTTAGGCAGTTTTTACATCTTTCAGTTCTTTTAAATATTGTAGGGGACTAAGTGAACGCATACAGTCTCCTCTCTTTGCAAGGAAGTACATGTACTGCCTTGCTCCCTAGCATATCTTTTTCCCTCAGAACAGCACTGTCTCCTTTTAAAAAATGCTTTTCCCCAGAAGTCTCCTAAAATAATGAGTTTAAATTTGGAAGAGTGAGGAAATTCCAGCTTCTTGCATCTTTCTGTCTGCTGCTGAATGATTCATATCTGTTGTGGCTCTGTTCACACACAACCGCAGGATCTATCCAGGGAAGGCAGAGGCTGTTCCCTCTGGCCAAGAAATAGCAATGCTGTATCTTGTCTCAAAACAGATATGAGAAAATGGTCCATACTCCCTTGGGATGCTCTTCTGTATTGGGTAACAGGTTGGAATTGTAACATTTCAATGAGGCTGTTATTCGTGTTTTACAACACTCACAGCTGCTGCAGCCGCTGCCTCTAAGGACTCCCGCAAACTCCACAGTGTGTCCTTCTTACCCCAGACTCTCTGGTCGCTGCTGGATTTTACCTTAACTGCAAGTTGTTCAGCACATGGAAATGATGAGGCTTTCCCCTGCCTGTAACAGCCTGTGGCCATGTAGATTGCCTGTTTAGGACTAGTGGGAGCCTACTGCAGCTAGCCTTATTTCCTCTGGTGAGAGTTAGGTCCAAGTCTCTACTGCAGTAGAGCAGTGCTGGAATGTGCTTGGATTCAGGCCAAGGGGAATTAGCTGGAGGTGCAGCTGAGGCTCAGCTGCTGGGCTGTGTGTGTGTTCTCGGGGTGAGCCCCCTTCTGCCCTTTTGCTAGAGATGTAGAGATAGGAGGGCAAGAACCACGGTGCTGGGCCAGGCAGGGGAGGGGGAGATTGATTTCAGCCTTGTGGGTAGAGCCTGTAGGACATGAAGGGGAGTGAGACTGAACCTATAAAACCTCAAGTGGTTTGGCCCCTACTGTGGTTGGACCTGTATTTCTGAATGGTGAGCTAGAGAGGAGGCAGGACCAAAGCTGAATGGACTGAAGCCCTCTCTGCAGGTCCTCTGAAACACTCATCACCTCTTGTGGCTTGCTACACAAGGCACGTGGGCAGGCTGGGTTGTCTGTCCTCTTTTTTGCCCAATTCAAAGAGCCAGACATGCATAATTAAATGAGGGACTGCTTTAAGCTAAAGGCCTTGATTACACCCAAAATTAAAAACCTCTGGTTTGGGATATGATATATATACTGAGCATGTACACAAAATTAGTATGCAAAAGGCCAATGTTCTCAGCTCCTCAGACCTATTAGCAAATAAATCAATCCTTACTTATCAGCTGGTTTAGGAAGGGTCCCTGGAACAAAGCCAGTTTTTCCCTTTAGAGGCTGAACCTTCCTTATGGTTTTTTGCCTCCTGTGAACAGAGCTATCTCCACAGGTAGGACAGACACAGGCTCGGTCTGTAGTTGAAGATGTAGCCACGGCTCACCTTTCCAATTCCTCCTGTACCCACAGCATCTCGCTTCTGTTACCTGAACAAGCCCGGCATTGATGTTCAGCTGGAAAACAGGTTATTTTCTCCCATGTCTGCTCAGTGCTACAGTATTGGCTGCTTGTAGTGTGATTAGCTCTGTGCAGAATGCTTATTTCTTTCTAAAACTTAATCTGTCTTGGGTGTTTTGTTTTGTTTTGTTTCATTTCAATTTGCTTGTTGAGTTAACAAGAGACTCTGAGATCGTGATATGTCACTTATCAGTTTTCAGTGCAATGAAGTCTGCTGTAGCAGAATGTCTGAATGTCTTGGGTTCTTGATATTCACAATATTTTAACATTTTCAGCACCTACATACACAGCGTGGCAAGTGGTAGTTACAAACCGGCAGCACTGAAATAAACACAAGATGTAAACCTGAGTGGTTGTACCAGCCTGCGCTGCTGCGGGGTCTGGGCCCAGACAGAGCCCAACCCCTGACACCTCTCAGACAGCCTGGGGAGGCTGTCGTGGGCCTGGCCATAAAAAGAGAGCACCCAGCCAGCACAAAAATGGCCCTGCAGGAGACCAGAGCTGTCCTCAGATCTCTGTTCCTGGGAAATGGGGGGTTCATCCAACGGTGGAGAGGTTTGGGGTTGTTGCGGGTTTTTTGGAGGTGTTTGGTGACACTGGGCTGGCATGCAGGGTGTTGTGCCTTCAGCAAGAACAGAAGCCATTTGGTGAAATGGTGGGATTTGAGCCCCCTGCCTTCCCAGGAGACGGGAGCCCTGTGGGGAGGCCCTGGCAGAGGTGTGCTCAGGGCCGCAGGACCTGTCCCACTCCCGCTTGCCGGGGGATGTGCGGCGGGCAGGGAGCAGCCCCCGGAGGCTGCGGGATGCCTGGCGCTGGGCTCGCAGCTCCCTGCAAGCCTGAGGGCAGGAGCAGGAGCCACACCGCGCCCACGCCAAGCCCCACAGGTGTCCCCCTCCATGGCACCACGCGGGTCTGCTTCTGCGCCACGGAGAAGTGACAGAGCTTTGTCCTGCTGCTATCCAGCATGCCTGAGCTGGAAGAGAGAATGCCAGCCTGAGGGACTGCACATCTCCCCGGCAGGAGGAGGCGAGGCAAATAGCATCTCTCCCAGTTTTCAGGGGCTTGAAAATAAATCATGGATTTGCTGGTTTTTTTTTTTTTTTTTTTTTTTTTTAATCCTATCCAGACAGCGGGACAAGCAACACTTTTCACTTGAGATTCAGATGTTTGTGTGTATGTTTTTAAAAAAACAACAACCAAAAAACCCACAAACAAACAAAAAAACAACAAAGCAGCCCCCACCAACCACAAAAACAGACAAACCAAAACCAAACCACCAAAAATAAAAATTAAAAAAAAAAAAAAAAGAGGGAAGACAACAAGCGTACTCACGACTTTGTCATCCCCCTCCCAGGAGCACCACGGGCTCCAGCGGCCTCTCCGGCGGGTGTCCCTGTGGCCAGCCCGTTCGTCCTTGTGCGGGGGGAGAGCGCGGTGTCCGGGAGCGGGGAGGGGATGCGGGGTGCGGGATGCGGATGCGGGATGTGGGATGCGGATGCGGGATGTGGGATGCGGGATGGAGGATGTGGGATGCGGGATGGAGGATGCGGGATGTGAGATGCGGGATGCGGGGTGTGGGATGCGGGATGCGGGATGCGGATGCGGGATGCGGAATGCGGGATGCGGGGTGCGGGGTGCGGGGTGAGGGATGCCGATGCGGGATGCGGAATGCGGGGTGCGGGGTGCGGGGTGCGGGGTGCGGGGTGAGGGATGCGGGATGCGGATGCGGGATGCGGGATGTGGGATGTGGGATGCGGGGTGTGGGATGCGGGATGCAGGATGCGGGATGCGGGATGCGGGATGCGGGATGCGGGATGCGGATGCGGGATGCGGATGCGGGATGGAGGATGCGGGATGCGGGATGCGGATGCGGGATGCGGATGCGGGATGGAGGATGCGGGATGCGGGATGCGGGATGCGGATGCGGGATGCAGGATGCGGGATGCGGGATGCGGGATGCGGATGCGGGATGCTCCCCTGCCCCTCCCGGGGAGTCTCCGCCGCCGCGCCGCCGGCCGCTGGGGGGCGCCCGCGCTCCACGCGCGGCCTCAGCCCCGCTCCCGGCCCCAATCCTTGTCCCAATCCTTGTCCCAATCCTTGTCCCAATCCTTGTCCCAATCCTTGTCCCAATCCCGGCCCCAATCCCGACCCCAATCCTTATCCCAATCCTTGCCCCAATCCCGGCCCCTCTCCCGGCCCGGCCCGTGGCGCATTCCCCGGACCGGAGCGCTGCCAAGGCCGAGCCCGGCCCGCGGAGTGGGGCGAGACGATGCTCCGTGGGAAGCAGAAACCGGACCCCCGCCTTCCAACACCTCCAAACCCCAGCGCTGCCGTCCCCCGTCAGCCTCCACCCTGAGGGAAAGCCGGTCCCAGCCGCAGCAGCGGCGGAGTCGTTTATCAGAGGCAGTGGGAAGCCGTCTCGCCCCTTTGTACATCTTGCGGGATTTCTCCTCGCACAGGCAATTGGCAAAGGTTAGGAAGGCGTCTTTAGATCCCCTATAATCCCAGTTTAAATATTAAAAGTATAAGCAGCCTAGGCCCAATATTTACCTTTGTAACTCCATAGATTTCCCTGCAGACCTGGACTTCTAAGAATTTAAGGGATGGTTTGAGTTTCTTCCTTTTTTTCTCTCTCCCACCCCTTCTTTATTTTCCCCCATCCCTTCGTATTTATTTATCAAACTAACCTGAAGAGGAGGGGGGAAACTACAACAAAAAAAAAAGCAGTATTTTTATGACCGAAAAATAGACAGTCTCCCTGTCTGTAACGTGAAAGGAAAGCGAGATTCCATCCCCGCCGCCCGCTTTGTCACCGTCTGGGTTTAAGTGGCCGCCGCATCAACACAAAAGGCCAACACACACACATCCCAAAACCCGACACAAAACCTCAATTGGCTCAATAGTGAGGATGGATATTTTGATAACGAAACAACCTCCCTGCTCTGGTGGGGTCTGGGTTCCGCTCTGTACCCCCACCGCCCTTCAAACAGCAACCGCCAAGGAAAGGGGGGGAAAAATTCCTCAAGAAAGTGTTTAAGATAAAACTAAGTCTCAAACGGGATTAAGGTTTTAATTACAATTCCCTATCGAAGTAACATGTTTGATGAACTGATCCTATCAATTAATAGTAACCTTAATTTAAAACTTATGAAATAGCTTTGCCTGAAGTATACATCAGAATCTTTTTTTTTTTTTTCTTTTTAGGAAAAAAACCCCCACCACATTATAAAGGTTTATACTACATCCACAAAATACTAAAGTACTAGCAGAAGAAATTGTAAAGAAGAAACGTGCTGCTTTGGCTAGAAATAATTACTTGTGAACGCTTTGGGGGTGTTCTATCTGGTGGTGGTGGGTACAAAAAAAAAATAGAAGTTCTTTTAGGTAGGGAAAATAGATGGATGTTTCTACCCGCCAACGATATAATCTCATAATAATTTTGGCCCACGCTATATTAAAGAGAAAAACAAGGTAATTGGAACATGCATCAACAGTTTTCCATGAAATAAGAGTTAAAAGAAGTAATAGAACTAATCACTGTCTCCTCAAATCAAGTAGAAAACATTTCAATGCACTAATTAGAGTAATTAGAATAATAAGACTGCCTATATGTGGTAAGACAATGTGTACAAACAACTTTATTTAATGTATACTGGTAATCAGCGATGCGTGCGTGCTTGAATGCTTAGTGCAATAAAATTCACCCCCGTCCGCCCAAACAATCAAATACAAATTAGTTTAATGATTGTGCCTGCTTGAACGTCTTAGAAATCCACAGGCAGAGGGAAATAAATAGCACCATCCTTGTTTGTACGTCTCCCCTACTGACCACGGAGCTGATGCCTCCATGGACTTGGCAATGAATGACTGTAGACATGAATGAATCAAGGAGGGAAGGAGAATTAATGAATGAGTCAGGCTGGCTAAAAACAAGTCCTAACTCTTAGACGAACGCCTCTTACAACTCCCGGGACGGGAGGAGACGGGACAGGGAAGAGGAGGGGGAGAGCGGTCTCGTCATCACTTTTACAAGCTGCCTCTGCCTGCCAGGATTTACCACCGTGCGAGGAGGAGGGGGAGAAACACCGGCCGCCAACTTCCTACCGGCCTGCTCTCTTTCTGATGCTCGAAAATGACATCTGTGCGGACAGGCCCAGGGGCACACGGAGCGGTACAGCTCAGCCCGGCCGGGCGGGACGTGGTGAGACGGCCGGGAGAGCCGCAGCGGGGCGGGAGCTGGAGCCCAGCGCTGGGACGGCCCCGCCGCACAAGCCGTGGGGCTCCCCGGGCCCTGCATCCCCACCCGCGGGGGAGGCACAGCTCCTGCTCCGGGCCGGCAGCGGCACGGACGGGGCCAGGCGGACACGGGCCAAAATCGCCGTCTCCTTGGGGCGAAGGGGTCCCGGCGCCCCCGCCCCAGCCGCCCGGGCCCTGGCCGGGGAGCAGCGCCCGCGGCCGACCCGCTGCTCCTCCCGGCACTTTGGGCCTCTCCCTTGCCGCTGTCCTTGCCTCATCCCTCTCTCTCCTTGCCCGCCGACGGGAGGGCAGGATCCCACCCCTGCGTCCCGGGGGATGCTCGGCTCTGGCGGTGCCGGCACCGGGGCGCTGCGGGGCCGGGGCTGCGGGGAAGGGGCTCCGCGCCGGGACAGGCGGCCTTCCCGGCCCCGGGGGCCATGCGTGCAGTCCCGGCATACTCGGGACACTCGGCCGAGTTTCGGAGGTGTTTACAGAGAGTTTGCAGTGAGGGATAAACGCATGGAAGGAAGAGACCCACAGCGTGGGCCGGGCCACGGGCCGAGGCCGACTGCGGCGTGAGAATCCCCGCGCTGCAGCCGGGACTCGCCTGCCGAAAGCCCACTTGTTAGGTCTATAGCTGGATGAGAAGTCGGATCTGAAGACGAGTATTTCCTTTTTGTTTTGCCCTTTCTGCTAAAGCACGCTTTGGCTTTGCTCTAATTTTCCCCGGAGAAGTGCCCGCTCCCTCAGCATCGCCCGTCCGCGCCAGGGGCGAACTCGCTTCTGCGGGACATCTCCCTACATCCCCGACGGCAGCCCGGCCATGCTCCGAGAACAGAGTGCCAATTTAGCGCCTGCAACTCTGAATTTTATTTTTTTTTAATTTTTTTTTCCATCTCGAGATCTAAAGCCAGGGAGGCAGCCCAGGCCGCGTCCCTTCCGAAACGCACAATAAATAGACACCCGCCCGCAGGAGCAGGGGAGGCGGGAGAGCCACGATTCCCAAGACGGACCCCCCCAAAGCCAAGGCTCCGTTCTGGAAGCAGCAGCAGGTCGCCGCTGCCCCGTCCACCGCCAAAAAAGCCGCGAGCAGTTTCCTTCTTTCCCCGCCGCCACTCCCTGCTCCGCAAGGCGCTGTCCAGGCTGGGGCTGGGGGGACCCCCCACGCCCGCCACCCTCCCCCAGTGCTGTGTCTAAGGCCAGAGGTTTAAGCCGGACTAAGCCCAGCTCTCCCCCACGCCTCATCTCCCACCGGAGGCCGTGGCCTCTCTCCCCCGGCCGGGTCACCCGCCCTCTATCCCCCTCACCGACGGCACAGCAACAAAGAGCCACCAAATCTCCAACAACGCGGCTTGGGACAGCCCCGAGGCCTGGGGCCGCCCGGCAGGCAGGGTAGGCAGCCGTGGGGGAGGGATTTCCCCATCGGATCAGCCGGAGGGCAGCCAGCAGCCCCAGGCCCCAGGCCCCAGGGAAGGGCCGGCAGCCGGGACCGTCCCGCCCCACCCCGGCGGCGGACAGAAGGGCGCTCGGACACCGGGGCACTGGAGAAGGGACCCGGGGGAACCCCGAACTGCCGCCAACAAAGCCCGACGGAGAGAGAGAGACACGCAGGGCGGAGCCGGGGCAGCCGCGGCCTCTGCCCCCGCCGGGCTCTCACAAGCTGCCCAGCCCAGGCACCATCCCGGCCTGCCCCGCAGCCTGGGGAATTCGTGGGATTACTTCCCCTTCCTCCGCTCCTCTCTTTCCAAACACCGGCCCCCCGCTGCCCACTCTGAGGACAGACGGCGCAGCTGGGCGGCGGCGGGAGCTCCCGGGGTCGGGCAGCACCGACTGCCGCCCCTCGGCCCTGCGGGGCTGGGGACACTGGGGTGACAAGACTGACAGACTTGAGGATATACCGTCTCCTCTCGCCTTCCAGGCTCGGCCTCCACCAGAGAGAGAGGGAACCGAGGAAACAGGGCTTTTGTTGTTGACATCTGACCTACAACAGAGTGTCCCTGCTGGAAATAAGTGCGAGGGAGCCCGAGGAGCTGCCGCCAACCCTGACATCCACCTGCAGAAGGAGCATCCCATAACTGCTCCAGTTCCCCCCCTCCTTTATCTTAAACGAGAGATCGAAGGAGATAAAAAGAATGACCCTCGAACCAGCCGGCCTCCCCACAACCAGTCCGGAAGGACGAGCGAAGTCGCTCCCGTCAGGTCAGCCTCCCTCAGGGCAAAGAGCCCCGAGGAGCAGCCCCGGGACCTCCGCCGGGCACTGCCGGCCCCGAGCAGCGGCGGCCGCGCCGCCCCGCACCGGCCGAGCCGGCCATCCCCGGCGCCGGGCCGCCCCGCCGAGCCAGGCACCGTCCATCCAAGCCACCTCCTGTCCCCCCGACACGGGAGCGCTCCCCGATAGCGGGGCCCTGTCGTCAAAGGGGAAATATTCCCTGGGCGCCCACCCGAGTGTCCTGCAGAGGGCAGAGGCTGCTCGCTTTCCGCAGCCCGTTCCGCGGGCTATTGACCAAGGACTTTTAAATCCATACCCAGCTTCAACATTTTACCCGTCAGCACGTCTGCGGTCACAAAACACTTCTTCTTTCTGTCACTTCTCTTCGAAACTATTGATAAGATCATTTAGCTGAATCTGTTCGGGATGAGTGTAATATTGACTAGAAGTTAGAAAAGATGATTAAATCTAATAAGCCTAGAAACTATCGTGAAAGAGGGGGGTGGGGGGGAGGTGGGGTAGAGAAGAGCAGGATACCGCACTTCGGAAACCGAGCCAGCCAAGAGGGACCTGAACACACCGCCGCGCTTGCGAACGCTGCGCAGTTGGACGCCGCTTGCCAGCGCGCCAGCCCCGCGGGTCCCCAGCCGGGACTGCTCCGGGAATACCGACCCGCTCGTCACCGCACGGAGCCGCAGGCACCCAACGGGAAAGCGGGGCCACCGCCGCGGGGCCCGGGGCCCGGCCCGGGGCTGCGCAGCCCCGCTGGGCAGCCGCCTTCTTCCTCCGTCCTGCAAACGGTACTCCCATCATTAAGCCCCGCCTTTTTGTTTTGCTTTTTTCTTTCTCTCTCTTCTCTCTCTCTCTCTCTCTTTTTTTTTTTTTTTTTTTTTTTTAAGGAGTCAGATGTTAAATTATAAAAAGGGACCGAGAAGAGTCGAATCTCTTGTCCCCCATGCCTTCCGCCAGAACATGCAACAAACTTGAGGAGCAGATCTCCCCACCAGCATCAAAGGCAGGATAGCCCTACCCGCACAGAAATCAATGCTCCAAAACACACGGCTGTGGTTCATCTGCGCAGAGACATAATGAACACAGCTCCCGAGGCTCTCCTTCAAGACCCTGAAAGTTATAAGCGTGGAACCTCTCAGTATAGGCATCAAATTTATTCCAAAAATTCCACGAAATAGAAAGAACGGCGGTGCTTTTACACAGAACTCAGCTCGTTATAAGTACTAGGGGTCTTCTCCCTCCAGATTTTAAGAACTATGCAAATCTGTGCTATCTTTAAAAATAAAATAACGATATTTCAATAATTAGAAGAAACTATGAAGGTATTGTGCATTTCTGTTTTATGTAGATAATAAAATATTACTTTAACATAAATATATAAGGATCTCTGCGTTTTTATTTTTCCCCACAAGCACATCCAAATGTACCAAAACAAAGTATTTTTAAAGAGACTGAACAAAAAAAAAAATTACATCCCATATAGATTTTGTTCACCTACTCATTTAAAGCTACAGAAAAACAGTTTCCAGAACCTGTTTGCTTTAAAAGAAATAAATATACATTGAGGCAGGCCACTTAAAAATGATATGAAAATATTTCCCTGGGTAGCATTTAAAAAAAACAAAAAAAAAAAAAAGAAAAATAGACAAAGAAAACATTGAAACTATTTCTGCATTTCAAAGGACAAATATTAAACATATATACATAGTGGTAAGGTTTGCGTGGTAACTTTTTTTTTTAGTAAACCTATTTGGAGTTTGAGGCTTTCTCAAACATCCTCTCGACTCCGTTGTCTGACCTTACGCACATATTAATAAGTGTCTGAAAGTTCATTTCCTCCCTTTACCACTGGATCTGCCCTGATCTGATTCACTTCACTAGGCGCTAGTCCTCAACACTTTAAATAACAAGCAGCTCAACACATAAACAAACAAACAAACAAAAACCAAAACAAAAAGAAAAAAAAAAGAAAGGAGAAAAGCTTGGTGCCCATATCTTTTTAACAATTGTTGGAAAACCAGGAAAAAGGCTAATGCATGTGCCTCTTAGAAATCATCATCTGTCTTACCAAGAAGAAAGAAAGAAAGCAAGCAAGAAAGAAAGGGAGGGAGAAAGAAAGAAGGAAAGAAAACCCAGTGTCACAGGCATTTTAAAAGACAATGAGAAACATATTCTAAAGCCTTAGCTACTGAATGCAATATTTATAGGAGAGTTCTGCGAGAGAATGCTTCACTGTTTTTTCTCCATAATTGTCCAACACTCAACTAAGTAAACTTTTAGATTATAAAAATGCTTTGTCTCTATAGCACCCGTTTGTGCTGACTAAATGATCCCTTTATGAATTTATAACTATCATAAAATTCCTCTAATGTATATGCATAGCTGTGTGTGTGCATAAGTACACAAACACGCACGCAGACACACGCACATACATGCGCTGCTCCGAGGTCCCGCTCCTCTGCTTCCCTTCAGAGCTTTTTGTTTTCCTTTTTTTTCCTTTTTTTTTTTCCTTTTTGTCCCCGTAGGTTTTTCTCTTTTTTTATTTTGGAAAGTTAACCATTTCTCATCAAGATAATGTCACGAAATGCACTTTAAAACTATTAGCGAAGGGGAGGGGGGGGGAAACACGGATTGAAAAATGGCATTTTTTCCCATTTCATTTCATTTCCCAGTGAAAGACACAAGGCTGCCCAAGTTAAAACTGGTCCTTTCCTTCAATAAATTATACCACAATCTGACCAAAGGACAAGGGGAGGATGGGGAGGGAGAGGGGCTGGATACAAATAGAAAATAAAATAAATATGGAAAGTAAAGTGAGAAAGAAATGCACACGGTCTCTGTGGAGAGGAGGGGACAGCGTGTGTTTACAGGCAGGTGTAAGCACCCGACCCCCACCTCGGGCCCAGCAGCTCCTCAGGCTCTCCCTGGCTCTGCCTTGACGTAAAACTGCTCAATAAAAGAAAGTTTGGAGGCTGATATCGGCTCGGGCGGCCGAGACCGGGGATGCCAAAGGCACGCAGGGGAGCCGCGGGGGGAGGAGGGGAAGGAAAGGGCGCTGAGGGGGCGGTGGTGGGGGAGCTAAATAATCCCCTTTCCCTCTCAAGGAAATGCCACTTTCTCCGGGAAAACTCTGGAAACATGTTGTTCCCTCTCCGCCTTCCCCACACCAGGCCTTGCTTGCCCGCACTGACACAGTCTGGAAGGGTTGCACATATTTTTTTCCTCCCCTTTTGGTTGCGCCTCGACCCCTGGACACACTGCCTGAAAACGAAGTTTACTTTCTTGATTTGCATTATTCTCCCTTCTCCAAACTCGACTCTTGCCACTGAAGGCATATATTAACAATTACGAGAGTCACATCTCTGGAGAATGGAAGCCGGAGGTGCATATATATGTGTATATAGAGATTATATATGTGTGTGTATGTATGCATGTCTATGCACGCATGCATATGAATACATACACACACATATACTAATTCTTTTTGCTATGGTAAAAGGAGAAAATAAGCCTTACACGTATTTAAGAATACTTGTTTATAACAAAAGTTCACATATACACATAAAGCAAAGGCTAAAACACAGTAACATATTGTAGACCGGTCACTGGTTGACTAACGCTCACTGTGGAAAATGCAAGTCATTTGCAAAATTAAGGTCGGAAAGGAAGGGGGGAAAAAAGAAAAAAATAAACATTTTGTTTATGTAAACTTCGATTTTCTTGCAGTGCAAATTGGTACGGTTAAATACTGTCTACATCAAAAGGGATAGCTTTTCAGTTCTCTTCCTTTTTTTTTTTTCTTTTTTTTTTTTTTCCCATATATTCATACAGGGGATCCACAGAAAATAAACACAGCAGCATGTGCCAACACCGAGCGACATTCCACAATGCAATCTGCCTTTGTGTGGCGGGAGGGGGCTGCGGAGGGGACCCGAGGTGGCTGTGCCCCCCCTTCCCCTCCGCCCCCTCCCCGGCAGGGCAGCGCCGTATGTTTTGGCCAGCGAGTGAGGGAGTTTTGTGCGAACCGCTTCGCCCTGCGCCTGCCCTGCCGGTGCCTGCCGCTGCCCTGCCGGTGCCCGCCTGCCTGCCCGTGCGCGGTACCCACTCCACTCCCGTGCACGGGCACTCGCCTGGAAAGGTCAAAATACAGCATCACACCTCCTACCGTCTAAGGGACAGTGTGGTGCAGGTGCTTTGTCTGTCTATCTGTCTGTCCGCTGTGATTCGCGCTCGCCCTCTCGCTCGCTCCCTTTTTGTTTTGTTTTCTTTTTTTTTTTCGCGTTTATGTCTTTTTTTTTTTTGATTTTTTGTCTTTTTTTAAAGATAGGAGAAAATAAAATTTAAAAAAAAGAAAAAAAGAAAAACAAAAAAAAAAAAAAAAGAAGGACAATCAAAAGTTGGGGGAAGGAGAGGAGGAGGAGGAGGAGAGGAGGAGGAGGAGGAGGAGGGGCCGGGCGCCCCCGCCGCGAGTTCACTGCACGGGGGTCTGCACCCCGTGGTGCGGCGGCGTGTCCCTGCTGGCCCCGTACACGTCCTCGGCGCCCGGCAGCGTCCCTCCCGGGGGAGTCATGCGCTTCTCTTTCTGTCTCCTGTTACAAAACCACACTCTCACCACCTCCTTCTCCAGCTGTAGGCTGTCCGCGAGCGAGGTGATCTCCTGGGCGGAGGGCTTGGGGCACTTGAGGAAGTGGCTCTCCAGCGCGCCCTTGACGCTCACCTCGATGGAGGTGCGCTTTTTCCGCTTGCGGCCCTGCGCCGCGATCTTGTCTATGCTGGTGGGGCTGCCCGAGGAGGAGTCCGCCTCCTCCAACCACTTGTTCAACAAAGGCTTCAGCTTGCACATGTTCTTGAAGCTGAGCTGCAGGGCCTCGAAGCGGCAGATGGTGGTCTGCGAGAAGACGTTGCCGTAGAGGGTGCCCAGCGCCAGCCCCACGTCCGCTTGGGTAAATCCCAGTTTGATGCGCCGCTGCTTGAACTGCTTGGCGAACTGCTCCAGGTCGTCCGAGGTCGGCGTGTCCTCGTCGGAGTGCGGGTCGTGGTGCGGCGGCGGCCCGGGGGGCGCGGCGGCGGCGGCGGACGGTGCCGGCCCGGCCGCCCCGGGGTGGGGGCCGTGGGGCGGCGGCGGGTGCTCGGGGCCGTGGTGCGGCGGCCCCGGCGGCGGCTCCTCGTGGGCGTCGCGCAGGCCGTGGTGGTGCAGCCCCGGCTGCCCGGCGCCCAGCATCCCGTTGACGGTGAAGCCGGGCGGCTGCGAGTAGAGCAGCCCCGCCTGCGCGCCGTTGGCCGCGGCCATGCCGGGCGGCAGGTGCGCCGCGCCGCCCGCCCGCCACGCCGCCGCCGCCGCCGCCGCCGCCGCCGCCGCGTGGTGCCCTCCGCCGCCGCCGCCGTGGTGCACCAGGTGCGGCGCCCGCCCCGGCGGCGGGTGCTGCGGCGGCGGCGGCGGCAGCTCGTCGCCGCGCCCGCCCGCCTGCACCACCGCCGGCTTGATGTCGGGCTGGCCCAGCGCGCCCGCCGACCAGGGCGCCTCGCCGCCGCCGCCGCCGCCGCCCCCGCCGCCGCCGCCGCCGCCGCCGCCACCGCCGGGGCCGCCGTGGGACAGCGCCGCGATCCACTGGTGAGCGTGGCTCAGCGGGTGCCCGTTGCTCTGCAGCGCGTAGTCCGCCTGCACCAGGGCGCCGGCGTCGCGGTAGCCGCCGCCGGGCTGCATGCCGCCGGGCGGCTCGGCGTGCACCATGGGGGAGCCGGAGGCGAGCAGGCTGTAGTGGTTGGAGGCTGCGGTCGCCATGACTCGCCGAGCCGCACTGATCGCGCCGGTTAAAGGCGCCGCGCATTTGACAGCTACTTTTTCGCCTCGGGCGCCGCGCGGCGCCCGCGCCCCCCCGGCCCGCGCGGCGGGGCCCACTGCGAAGGCACGCGCGGCCGCCCCGCCCCGCCGCCGCACGCCATTGGCTCCCCGCGCCCTGACGGACGCCGCCGCTCCCGGCGACCGCCGCCGCCGCCGCCCGCCATTGGCGCTCCCCGCCGGCCGCGCCCCGCCCCGGGCCCGCCCCGGGCCCGCCCCCGCTGGAACCCAACTCCGAGGGGGAACGGGGCGCGGGGGAGAGCGGCGGCCGCGGGGCGGGGGGAGCGCAGGGGAGGGCAGGGGCGCGCCGCCGCCGGCCCCGCCCCGGCCCGCCCCGCGCTGCCGGCGGGGGGATGCCGCCGCCGCCGCCGGTCCGCCCGCCCGCCCGCTCCTGTTGCTCGCGCCCCGACGCGCGTCTCTGCGCGGAGCGCGGCCGCGCCGACACGGAGCGGGTGCTGCGGGCCGGGGGGTGCCCGTCCGCCCGCCCCCAACTTTCCCAGCGCCGCCT
Organism: Phylloscopus whistleri; assembly: GCA_017589585.1. Classification (NCBI taxonomy): domain Eukaryota; kingdom Metazoa; phylum Chordata; class Aves; order Passeriformes; family Phylloscopidae; genus Phylloscopus; species Phylloscopus whistleri. The sequence continues at coordinate 2,821,090 of JADMLD010001389.1, read as the reverse complement.
CGCAGCCAGCCCCGCCGGAGCGGCCGGGGAGCGCCGCGCCCCCGGGGGCGGGAGCGGCCAGCGGGCGGCCCCCTGCCCGTCCGCCGGCCCTGCCCCGCTCCCGGCACCCGGTGGTCGCCGGAGCGCACCGCTCCTCCCGGGGGGTGTCGGGGCTTCGCACCTCGGCACTGCGGAGGCGGCTTCGTTGCGCTCGTCCCGTCCCGCGGGGACGGCGTGCCCGCCGGACCGCCTCAGCGGCGCTGGCGATTCTGCGTGGATGCGGAAGATGGGCACGGAGAGGGGGGCGGAAAAAGGGGAAAAAAAAAATAGGGGAAAAAAGAGGGGGACAGGGAAAAGAAAAGAAGTTGCGGCCCGGACAGGAAGGAAGGAAGGAGACCCTGGAACTGGATTCGGATTTCCTAGGAATGAGCAGCGCCAGGCTGGCCGACGCGAAAAGAGTTCGCTGCCCATTTTTGAGCTGAAAGCCATAGCTTTGTCTCGAAAATAAACTGCTCACGGGGGTAGGTGCGCGTCGCAGGCTCCCGCTATCTTCATCGAAATAACACAATAGGGCGGACCGGGGAATTTATTACTACTAACAAGAAACAGCTTTCTTCTGCGAGTTGTTTATAAATCATCGTATTTAACGTGAGCGCTGGAACGGCTCCTTGCCTGGAAATATTCCTCTGCATGGGGGTGTGGAGGAGAGGGGGGATGGGCTCCTGCACATAAACATATACACAGCAGCAGCATAAACAGGATATCCAGTGCCCTGAGACAAGGGGCGCAGCAGGAGTTACCTCGTTTCGTTAGTTTAGCGGCGTATCAAGAGCTCCTTCTGCCGGGGGGTGGGGAGGGGAGGGAGGGAGGAAGAGAAGAGAGGAGGAGGGGGGCGCAAACTTTGTCCATGGAAGAGTGGAGATTCTTCCTAAGGTTTGGTGGGGTTTTTTTTTTTCCCCCCTTTCTTCGAGGTGCAGGCGAAGGGAAGAACAATGCTGCCTGTTCTGCGAGGGCTGCGGAGAGGGAAGTCAGTGTCTCTGAAGTGAAGCTGTGTCTTTTGTTTTCCGTGTGTAAACAACTGGGCACCCAGGAATTTTATAATTTGATGCTCATTTTCTCGTCTCTCTCTTCCCAATTAGGTGTAGACCAGTGAGTTGAAACAAAACAACAGGGCAAGTCCGCAGCAGGCTTCTGCCAAGGCATCGCGGGGACCGTCCTGGGAGAGCCGTCCCGCTCCCCGCGCCGGGCCAGCCCTCCCGCCCCGCTGCTGGGGCCGCCGGAGCTCTGCCGGGGGCGGCTGTCCCGCCAGCCCGCCTCCAGGTCCGCTGCCAAAAGTTCGTGCGTGGACGAGACACGCGGGGCCGCGCCACGCGTCATTTTCAGAGCGAGCTTTTCCCGCGGGCGCCTCCAGCGTGCGGTGCTCGCCGAGCACGGACCTGCCCCGGTGCTCGTCCCAGGGGCCTCCCCTTGTGCCCCGGCCCCACGGCGTGTGCGCGCCCCACGGACAGCCGGTCCCCGTGGAGTGCCGACGGCACCGCGCTCCCCGCCACCAGGAGACGGGACGCGGGGTCAGCGAGATTCAAACAACACTTTTCTGGGGGGGGGGGAAGAGCCCTCCGGGCCTGCCCCTGTCGTGCATTTCCCGTGCCCCCTCCCCGGCCGGCCCTCTGGCAGGTGCTGCCCGCTACGGTCACCGTCCTGCGTGCCTCTCAGCCCCGCCGCCCCGGCGGCAGATCTCACGGGCTCACGGTAATCACAGTTACCGAAGTAGCGCCGCGGCCTTAGGAGGCGGACAAAACCTCGTCTCCCCGGCAGAGCCCCCCGCCGCCCCTCCTGCCCCCTCCCCGGCGGAGCGCACGCCCATGGAGGCGCAGCTGGGAGCAGCGAGAAGCGCGGCCGGTGCATTCAGAGCCGCCGCAGACTCCACCTCCTCGTCCTCCCCATCATTGTTAGCCCTGTCATTAATACCGCTCCTTAAGCATCCTGCGCTCCCAGCTCCCCCCGTGGAGAGGAGCGCCGGGGAGCGGGGAGCGAGCGCCCGACCGCCGCTCTTGTCGCCTCGCCGCTGCCCGCCGCGGGCTCCGGCTCCGGTCGCCGCTCGGGTCCGGGCCGCTCGGGATGTAAAAGAGACAGTCATGTGGCCCCTTTCTGGCGGAGCTGACCCCGCGGGATTAGAGGTCTCACCAGCCTTTCTTTCCTTTTCTCTGCTCGCATAAAAGCAGGTTGAAGGTGATGCGGTGTCTTGGGCAGACACTGCAGTGTTTTGATTCAGCTCAGCCCTTTTCACTGTTCAAAGCAGCTGTTCAAATACTAGGGCTGCTTACTTTGACGTGAAGAAGATTTTCAAACAACCCCAAAAGCTTTGAACTGACAGGCCTCCTTGATATCTCCTTCATTGCAGTGCAGCTACTCGAGAATATTCGCTATAAAATACATAGAGCGCCACTTAACTGGAGCTGAGTCCTGGCTGGGAGGCGAGGTGCTGCATACACATCAGGTGCATCCAGAAGGACGCGGGCGGGTTGCGGGAGTCCTCCGGCCGCCCCCCGCCGGCCCCCCCCAGCCCCCCACCTGGGGGTCCCCTGCCCGCATCCGCCCCCAGCTGCCGCGGCGGGCTCCGGCTGACGAGATGTTGGGCTCCCTGATGTTTCAACTCCGTGCGTGCCGGAGAGAAAGCTGCATTTCCAGCAGCAAAACAAGAGCACGGTTCGTTCCTAGCGAGCCTCGGCTTCCAGCCGCCGCTCGTCAGCCTCCCCGGCTCGAGGGGCTGGGGAACGCTCCCCAAACGCACGCTCCTGTGTGCGTTCGGACGCGTGCGGCTGTAGGGTGGGGAATGTATATTTGCATATGCCTGTTGTGTTTAGAGGTGAAAAAGCTGCTGCCTTTTTTTTTTTTTTTTTTTTTAAACTCTGCACTCCAAACCTTGAGATAGACTCACGCAGCTAAAAGGAAAGGAGGAGGGGGAGAAATCCCCGCGCCTCCTTTCCGCGTCTCTATTATCTACCCATTAGATGTTGTTTTAGGAGGAAATGCGCCAGGAGTGCAAAGACGCGGAGAGTCGCTCAGAGAATTGCTGGGTGCAATAAACGTGAGACTCCTGGTGCTCGCTTTAAAGGCCAACTTGGAAGATTTGTGCTTATTGCTGGGGCGCATTTAATGCACCTTTTGTGAGATGGGATTGTTTTGATCTCTGCTTCCTTTTTAACCTTTCTCTATGAGGTATTCAAGCCTGTGCTTTCGTGTGGCTCTTTCCAGTGTTGCTCCGAGGAGTCTGATTCGGCGGAGAGACCCAAGACATGAATGAAACTTCAACTTTAAGGGCCTGCGGAGAGACAAAACTAAGGCCGGGGCTTCACAAGTGATTGCTTTAAAAAAATCCAATCTACACAAAGAGGCAGCTGGCTGCTTTAATGAAAACTGCTTAAAGCGGCAAGAACCGCAGCCTCAGGGATGTATTTATAAGATGACTCAAAAGCTACACTTTCAAGTTGCTTCTCCTCGGGGTAGATATAACAAACACATTTAACTAAGAAATCTAAACAAAAAGGACAGAAATTGATAACTTTGATTGCACAAGCTCGCATTACCCATTGAAATTAAAATACGCCATCTAAATAGATTTCTCTACCTATCTCTAGAGAAAAAAAAATTTCTCTCCCTGCGTATATAGATATACACACGTGTACGTGTTATTACATGTACATTTTTGCCCCGCTAGAATAGTGATTGTCCCAGAAGACGGAAAGTAGAAAGGTGTAGAATTAAAAAAAAAGTTCCTGTATAGTTTGTATTAATTTTCATTTCCAACATTCCCCACAACTCTATTCTTCCGGCCGCTTCATTCATCTGAGAATCTGCTATTTTATCTGCATCAGTGTTTAAACTAGTGGGATATAGTGTTCTAAGTTCAGTATTTGAAATTAAATTATTTGAATTCACGGATATTAATCTTTTCCCTTCATCCTCCAGTTCTGAATCTTGTCATTAAAAATGATCCACCCTTTGTAGTCCGCAAGTGAATATTTTATAGACAGATACCGCTATGAAGACTTCTAACGCAACGTCAACCAGTCAGACTTAGCTGTTGCAGGGATTACTTTGAGTAATTTATCAAAGGCAGGCTGCTAAATTTTGAGTGGTGAATATGAGGCCTTGGGGGAAAAAGAAGCAGAAGAAGCAAAAGAAAAAAAAAAAAGAAAAAAAGACGAATTCCATCAGTCTAAGAGATAAATTCTGGTTGGAGTTAATACAGCTTGTTTATTGAATTCTCGGAGACAGACCTAGATGCGATTGGTGCAACAGAGTTTGCAATTTAGTGTTCAAAAGCCTGGCTGGGAAATGACCGCCCCGTGCTGAAGCTGGAAGGGCGTTTCTGCTGGCGTGAAAAGCAGGTGAATTGGAAGGAGAGAGGAGGCGATTCGGCCTCTCTGGCTCGGGAAAGCGGTCTCACAAAGGTCTTTCCAAAGCCTGCTCTGTCCGGAGGGAGTTGTGCAGGACAAAACACAGCACCAGAATTTAGGTTAAAAAAAAAAAAAAAAAAAAAAAAAAAAAAAAAAAAAGAGAAGTCCCCAGCTTTCTCTGACAAATCTAACGGTTGCCTTTTTTGTTTGTTTTGTCAATGCTCACGCCTGATGGAGACAAGCGCTCATCCCCGGGAAGAGCTTAGATAAATGGTGTTCCTGCTTCACCGGGCGACGTGATCCTCCCTCCCCTCTTTACAGCTTTCGGGGCACTTTTGGGCACGGCTCCCGGCCCTCACTCTGAGAAGCGCCTTCTCAGAGGGCTCTCTGCCGCCACTGCCCCAGTCCGTCACCGGTCCCGCGGGTGCGGAGCGCTGCGGGCCGGGGATGGTGTTTCCGCCAGCCAAGGGGCGATCCCGGGAGGCGGGAGCCGAGTCCCGCCGGGGCGGCAGCGGCGCTCCGGCCCCGCACACGGGCGCGGGGCTGGCGGCGGCCCAGGGGCGCTCTGCCAGCCCTGTCAGGGCGGGTGAGGGGATCGGGGCCCCGGCTGGGGGCGGTTTCTGTGCTCCCCCCGCTCTCAGCCTCCCACGTGGGGGTCGGCTCAGTCCCGGCGGGGCTGAGCGGGATTTGCAGGGAGCCTGCCTCGGGAGGAGAGGCGAGAACGGGCCGGGGGGGCTGGAAACTTTCTTTCGCTTGGCGAGGAAGAAGAGGAGTGAGGCGAGCAGGAAGGCTGGGCCATTGTCCACAGAGGGTGCATTTTTGTCAGGCTGGCGTTGGTTGCTATAGTGAGGAGGGAAGGGGAGAGAGAGAGGAGGGAGAGGGAAAGAAAAAAAATACCCGACCCTAAACCAAACAGAGGAGCACAGTTCGCCTCCCTTCGCTCCCTCGGCTGCAGCCGGCAGCGCTCCCCGCTCCCAACCAAAATAAGAGCGGGCCGCGGGCCGGCCCGGGCTCCCGGTGGGGCGAGGAGCCTCGGCGGCCCCGGCTCCGGCCCCGGTCCCGCGGGGCGGCCGCCCCACCCCGCCCCGGTCCCGCGGCCGCGCATCCTCGGCCGCCGGCCCGGCGGGGTCCGGGCGCTGCTGGCTGCGGAGCAGCAGCCTCCCAGCGCGGCGGGGTGCCCCGAGTCGCACAGCCAGCAGCACACCTGACCCAGCGCCTACCCACTTGGTCACAGCGGCTTCGCACCCCGCAGAGCATCCGTGACACTGATCCTGACACGGACTGCGGGAGACTTTGTGGGGTGTCCCTTTTTTTTTTTTTTTTTTGTGCCTAAATAATTCAAAGCAGGGGGAAAAAATAACTTCTCCCGATGCAAATGAGCAGCTCTTTAATTTTAAAAGAGACTCTTATTTTGCAGCAGTGTTTTTTGTTGCCTTGCTATTGAACTTTGAAAATAGTGTGGCGGGGGAAGGCAATAATGAAGGATCTCGAAGGCTTAAGATTTAGTTAAGTGAGTGACTCAAGATTGCACAAAGAAAGTTAGTTACTTAGTTAATTGAGAATTATTCACCTTCTGAGATCGGCGCAGCAGTTTGTTCAGATGACAGTGCGAACTTGGGGCGGATGGAGGCAGGAGGCCGACAGGGGAGGAGGCAGGTCTCACTTGAGAGGGTTTTTTGGTTTGGGTGGCTTTTTTTTTTTTTTTTTTTTTTTTTTTTTTTTCCCCTCTCCTCCCAGGACAAGTTAAATTGCAGCTGAAGGAGAGAGGTCAGTATCTTTTCAAATCAATCTCTCTGTCTGTGTGCCTATGTTCCCATCTATTCCCTGTAAAGGGAAAAGCTCCAACTTTGTTCCTCCATCTGTTCTGTATCATCTGCAATCGACAGTTCTTTAGATTGCACGCACTTTTGCTCCCGATGAAGTGAAACTTTTAAGGTGTATAGCCACTTATCTGAAATAGGGAAAAAAGGCAAGTCGTCTTTTCCAGTCTTAGAGGAGAATTGTTTTCTTTCCGTGCAACTGTTAATTTTCTTTTCTTTTCTTTCTTTCTTTCTCTTTTCTTTTCTTTTCTTTTCTTTTCTTTTCTTTTCTTTTCTTTTCTTTTCTTTTCTTTTCTTTTCTTTTTTTCGTATTGTAGTTGACAAGTTTTATTTTAAAAAGAACACTTTACAAGCCACCACTTAATGCATTATTGACATTTTTTAAAAAAATGCTTGAGAGAAATCACGTTAATGAAGAGAACATTTGTAGTAATTTGGTGATAATTATCAGAATCACCAAATATTCGCAAAGGCTTTAACATTACGTGTTGGAAGAAAAGCAAAACACATTACTTTAATAGTCTGATATGCAAACTACGGACCATTCAATTACATGGCTTAATAATGCATACATGATGTGATCTTGTTATTGGGATAGGAAGGGCTGCAGTAATTCACTCCAAAGACCAAGTGTGCTCTTACATTCAGTAAAATCCATTGCCATGGATCAGGGGGCCCTGCCAAACTACATTTAAGAGAATAAAAATTAATGACTGAGAATTTGAGCGTTAAATTAACATTAATTATATGACCTGCCTGCTGGAAAGATTAAATTTCTTACGCCCTAATTAGATAACGTCTCCTCATACATCAAACAATTTCCATTTCCAGATTTCAGGATTAAAATGCAGGCTGGGGAGACCGGACTTGTTCGGTGGCCGGCGCCCGGCGGCCTCACGGAGAGCTCCCGGCCCCGTCCCGCTCCTCCCGAACCCCGGGGGCTCACCGCGGGCGGGCACCGGGGCCGGGGAGCAGCTCTGGGCCAGCCCTTCCTTAACTGGAATTTCCCTCACCCACCGCCCCGGATGTGGCGGCGAGGCGAGGCCGGGCGGGGCGGGGGAGCGCCGGGGCTGCGCGGGTGCGGAGGGAGGTGCGGGAGCGCCGGGGCTGCGCGGGTGCGGAGGGAGGCGCGGGTGCGGAGGGAGGTGCGGGAGCGGAGGGAGGTGCGGGAGCGCCTCGCCCGCCGCCCGGGGATGCTCTGAGGAGCGGCCCGGGCACCCAGGCTGCCCCAGGGGCTGCCCCCGTCAGCCGCCCCGAGGAGTAAGGACAGAGAGACGGGGCTATCTTCCCACCTCGTGAGTGCAACTAATTTGAGTTTAATTGCTTCTCTCAAGAAAAAAAACCAACTCAGCGGTTCTCCCTCCCTCCCCAACCCAGGCACACGGGATCCTGCCTTTTCCTGCCCGTGAGAAACCCCCTCTGGCCTGCTCCTTCACCCCTCCTCCAGCCCCGCGGTCACCCACGCATAACCCACGGGTCACGGCCACCCCAGGCAGCAGCCTGCAGCTTGCGCTCACCCGCGCCTCCTCCCCTCCCCTCCCCGCCCCGCCCCGACAGCGTCCGGGCCACGGAGCGGACACGGGCGTGTGTGGCGGGGCCAGGCAGCTCCGTTTCAGGGCTTCGGGTTTCAGGGTTTTAACCTCGACTTCTGCAGGGGGAAAATAAATTGGAAAAAAAAAAAAAAAAAAAAAAAAGAAGAGAGAGAGAGGCGGGAGCGTATGGCAGGGGGCAATGCGTGGGTGCTCACCCGTGGGGCGGAGGATGCCAGGGGCCCTGTTGGCTCCATCCTCCCTGCAGCATCTCTGGCCTGCTAGTGGGATGCTGGTTGTGCCTCCGTGGTTCTTCGTTGTGTCTGCTTCTGTGCTGAACCTCCAGGAAAGCTCCCGAAGAAAAGACTGAGAAGTCAGACTGGGACAAATGTTACTACCCAGAGGCTGTTTTGGGAGAGCAACTGTGCAACAGGGCTGAGGTGACCTTTGGCAGCCTCATGGTTAAATGCAAAAGTCATAGCAACCCCCTACCCACCTCGAAAAACTGAGGAAGAGGAATCATAGCATCATAAAATGCTTCCTTGTTCTCACTTCATTCTGTAGTACCAGATAATTGCTTTTTCAACTCAATTGAAACTCAGTTTCTGTTATTGCAGTGTTACTGCTCCTCCATGAGCTTCAGCGTTTGTCAAAAACATCCATTTCTTGTCTATTAATGTCTCTTGTTCACTTTCTGGACTGGATTGATAACCATTTATGTTTAATGCTATGCTAAGTAACAGCTTCGAGAAATGGAGTAGGTGAGGAGGCTGTGGAGGAGATAAGAGCAAATTGTCTTGTTCTTCGGCCCTGATCTCCAGAAGCACCTCTCCTTCAGGTCTGAAGCCTAGGCCATGCAGTCAGACCTGATGCTAAAAACAAGTAATCATTCCCCGGGGAGTTAATCTTTCCAATAAACAACAAATACCTTTTATTTTAAATTTGATGGCAAATAAAGTTGGATAAGCAGGGGACTAGAGGCACTGAGGACAGTAAAAGTTATCTGGTAGCACACAAGCAGTCTGCAAACTTGAACAGCATCTTCAGCAACATATCCACACTCCAGCAAAAAGAGCCCTCCACCAGAAAGAGTTGAAAAACACATGTAACAGAAGCAGATCCAGAAACCACACAAAATAATATTGCGGCAAGCAGCTAAAAAAGTAGCACCCTGCAGAGCTCCCACTGTTTGCCACTCTTTCCAGCTTTAGAACAATTGATTCTGTAGGAACTTTCTGCCTCTGGTCAAGCTGATGTGTGCTCCTCCATTTCCTCCTGTCAGCTTCAGTGGCAGAGCTGAAAAAAGTGTAGAAGAGGGCAGAAGTGACTGGGTGGTAGTGGCCTTCAACTAAAACACACTGGCACTCCTCTGGTTACCAAGTTATCACAGTGGGAGTGCAATAACCTGTTTGTTATAACAATCTAATAATTGATCCACAAGTTTCATACTGAGAGGAGGCTACAGCTGACACAACGCTTTCCCCCCTGAAAATGCAGACGTGGATGTGGTGGGATGCCCCTTTCTCTCTGCTGTGGTGAGTTACAGCTCAAAGTTTAATTTAAAGTATTTGCAGTCCAACTTATTTTCTCCCATTTGTGTGAATCCAGTGGCTAGAAACAAGCTAAATCACCCCCTGGCTCTGAGTGCAGGGTGGGCAGGGACCATGACTCAGGCTCTGCCACAGGTGACGTGAGAGTTGCACTTCGGCAGCTATGCTTGACTGTCTGGGGGTGCCGACACCACTTGGAACAGCAGGGAGTTCTCTGCTGCTCCCACACACAGCCCATGAAAGGCAATCAGTCTTCACAGGGAACAGCTCAAATAATTCATGTACCATAATAATTGTATATTCCCACTAAAGTGACACTGAACAGTCGATCCTTCAACAAAAAAGATTTGCCCATCACCCTGGATGATTGCTGAAGTGTTACATTTCTAAAAAAACCCCTAAACCTCCATGATGATATGCAAGTACGTAAAAATTAGTGATGATAACTGAGCCTGGAGCTCCGTGGCTGAAATGGGAGTCTCTCTGCACGTGAGCTGGGTGGCAGAAATGAGCCTGGATCCGTTCCCTTTGTCTGCTGGACCCTTCATACTGTGAGGACTGGGTTGTACATCTCCCCCACTCCACTTTCTGCTGAGCAAACATATGGTTGGTGTTTCCTCAGTGGGCAGCCCCCAGCTGAGAGAGCACCTGTGGTATAGTCAACAGTAAACAGGACTAAAGAGTTAACCTACTTAAGTGCACTGAGAGAGGTGAATTTATCCACTTTTATTTACTGCTACACCACCGGACTGCGCTTCAGCATAAATTGGTTCAAGGTGCCTTGTTTCAGCAGTCGTACAGAAAACTGGCTTCTTAGTTATTCTGTAACTCAAAGGTGTGCAAAATCATTGCCTAACTGGGAATAAAATTATCATAAGCACAATTATGCCTGTGCTGAAAGGACAAGGTCAGAAGAGAGAATCCAGAATGTCAACAAGACTAGTTCATGATGGATTGTCCCAGACAAAGCTGTCTGATGTTATATATCACAAAAAGTTAAAAGATGATGTAATTTATATGTTAGACTCATTGTCAATTCACACCCAAACCCGAGGAATGGCGAAATCCATTGTCGTACTTTCGGCCATATGGCATGTTTTGGGATGTGTGGTAAGGGTGGTTGGCAATACAGAATTTTTATCTTTGGCATGTCAGTAAAGCACTTTGCGAGCTGACAGTAGCTTCTGTGTTTGGCACCAGTAATCCTGGGGGACCCTGTGTCAGTGTGTTTTCCCTGCCATGGCTTCACGACAACTTGCTCTCTGCTCAAAATAAAAGATCTTCGTGCAGCCAAAAGGGTCCCTGATTTAGTCCTTTTGTTCCAGAGTTTTGGCATTACTGGTTCAAACTTTTGGGATGGTGAAACATGGTTAGGCTGGACTACTCAAGGGCAATTTGGTGGTGTAGTAGCTTCTACCAACTCTCATGAATTTCTTGCAGGGCTTCTTGTACTCCTCCCCCGTTATTTCCTTCATTTTTCTTAATAGTCATTTTTTATACTATACCAACGTATTTATCCAGTAACTATCCAGAAAAGCTTGGTCAACATCCAGTGCTCATACATTATTTTGAAAGAGGTCTATGTTCATGGCCGCTGACAAAAATGAAATGCATTTGTCTTGGTATCTGCCAGGGAAAGCTGGAGTTTCCCTTGGAATGGAGAATGTAAACCCCTCATCCCCTCAAAATTATAATTTTGCAATTAAGGGCTTTCAGACAAAGATGTGGGAATAGGAATAACAGTTCTTTACTAGGAATATTAAAAACACAAATGTAGTAGAAAACAAACCAAACAAGCAAACAAACAAACAACAATCCTAGAAACCCTGACAGAGTCAGAGCTACAACCTGACACCCTGTTGGTCAGGGTGTTGGAAACAGTCCACAAATAAGTCCTCCTGGAATGGCAGATGTGGTTCTGTTGGAGCAGAGATGATCCTGTAGAAAAGGGTTCAGTGATGGTGAGAAGGGTCCAGTCTTCCTCCAGGAATCCAGTGGAACCAGATACCTGTGTTCCTACGTCCCAGTTTTTATCCAGGTAGGAATGGTTGGCTCCCCCCACTGGGTGGAGCATCTCACAATGGGATGATGGAATGTGTCATGTCCTTAGTGAGCCTTAATGACCCATCAGCAGAAAATATCCCCCTGGAGGGAGGACAGGTGGTGAAAGAGGTAAGAAACACTGCCCCAACCCACGGTTTTAACAGTTGGCCCATTATCAGAAGGCATCCACCCCCCTCCCCCCAGAGTTACAAGAGATAAAGAAAAAATCATCTCCCCAACTGCTTTCAACAGATGAAATAAAATACACATTTTTGGTTCCATAACCCAAGACATTATTCATTAAAAAATCTGCCTGCTTTGGTTTTTAGGGTAGAAGGTGAAGACTTCACTGTTTTCTTTGCCTCCTATCTGAATGAATCCAGGTCATTACAGGTGGGACTGGGAGAGCTGCCCCTTGTTACAGTTGAGTGATTCTTCTGTTAAAAAAAATTGATTATAATGTTGCTAGATTGCACCAACAAGGCCTTGATTTCCTATTGTCACACAACACTTTGGGAATGAGGACAAAAATTTTCTTGTAGATTTTAACCTAGAGTGGGACAAAGAAAAAAGTCTAGGGAGCGGGGAACAGATTGAAAGGGACTGGCTTCAGATGCAGTGCATAGCATAACAGAGCTATCTTCCAGACACGGCTGAGATCACCCAGTTTGATGCTGTATGTCCTGTAGGCATGCTGAAGGTGGAAACTGGGGCCATTTGGAAATTACATGCCTTCACAATCTAAGTGTGTGGTTGACACAATGAGGATGAATGGTTGTTCCTCTTTTCTAGGAGTGTACAGTCCTGGACCTTTCACTGGACTGTATTTATCGTCTTAGGTTGGTCTGCAAAAGACAACACCATAGACACTGCTTTCTTGATTTGAGTGTAGTTTGTAGATAATGTATTATATCCATAAAGAAAAAGGCATATCCTACATAGATCTGGTGTGATGCAGTAAAAGCAAAAGTTAAACAGCTTAGGACACCCACAAGCCCTCTTCCCTCCCTCGTGTTTGCCAGAAGGTACAGAAAGGAGACTAGCAATGCACTTCAGGCTGGATGCCTAGAGAGAGGCTAAAACTCAGGGTTGCAATACCTAATTTTTAGATACCTGGCTTTCCAAGGGCGTTCTCAGCCTGGAAGTGCACTCCAGGTTATCACAATTACAATCCTGATAAGCACCTTGAAAAGGGCATGCTGGCTGGCCTGAGCCTGCTGATAGGAAATGGTAGGCAGAGACAGTCGCTTGTCTCTTACCAGGAATTGCTGTCTTCTCTTCCCTGGGTAGTTCTGGAGAGAAGGAGCAGGCAGAGAGGGTGGTGATGATATTGCCTAACTTCAGACAGCGCAGTGCAGGGGCCATTGGCAGCCAAGGGGAGGCACAGCTTATCTGCTGTGCTTCTGTGTCTGCTCTGGGAGGAAGTGCAGTGCCTAGGGTAACTCACTCAGGTACAGCTGACTATGCCACAGGTGCTAAAGTTAAGCAAAATTACTGTGACACCCTAGTTAAAAAGCTAGGCATTTCCAGTGATAAATAACAAGGTCTGAGGATGTAAATTTTGAACACTTGTCTCCAGGGATGAATCAGTGCCCAGCCATGTGTATCTAGAAGGTTGAGCCAGTGTAGTTTTCCCTCATATCTGGTGCTGATGATGTAAAAGATCAGAGCTCCTATTTGTGTTTTTATTGTGTTTCCACATTTGAGTCAGGGTTAGTTGCAACCTTGGGCTGCACTTTCAAAAGGCTTGAATCAGAAAGTGGGTCCAGGTTTTTTTGAGTAATGTTTTTGAATTCAAGCACCAGAGCAAAGTGGCAGTTTTCTAGGGATTCATCTTCGGTGAGGCAGGAGGAAACTACTTCTCTTGCTGTTAACTGGTTTGAATGGGATCTTGCAAAGAATCTACTGAAAGACAGTGATCACATGATTGGGATAGTTAGAAGGGATTTTGATGAGTGGTAAATGAAGGAATATGTATGCATATACACAGGAATATATGTCTCCACAACTGAGATATTTTTCTCTATTAGATATGGCTGAGATGTCTTTTCTACTTGACATTGCTGTCACTTCAGAACATTTTTGGGCAATGGCTCTGTGAAGTATACAGATTAAAAAACTCCAAAAACCTTTTGCAGCTAAATTAAGTGTGGGCATCTCTCTCAGGACTTTATTGAAATTTTTTTCCTCCTTAAATCTCCTACTCTTGGATTTATGTAATTAAATGACAATCTCAGCTCTTGTGAAAAATAATAAATATGGTTTCTATACATCATGATTCTAGAGGGATGCTTTAAAAAGTGATTTGAAAGTACCCTGAATGTGCAGCAACCAACAGAGAAATAAAATGAAAACCACATTTATTATTAGGAAAAAATCCTAAAACTTTTAACCATACTTGTCATTTTTAAAGTTGACTTATGATTTAGATTAGACATTAAGAACAGCTTTCTAACTTTCAGTTGGAAAGCACAAGAATAGATTGCCTAGAGTGACAGTGGGAGGATTTTGAAAATAGATTGGACAAATGTCTGCTGGGAATGGTTTAGCTACAGTCGATCCAGCCCAGTGCCAAAGGATGCACAAGTGACCTCTAATTCTCCCAAGCTGCGGCACGTCTCGCTCCCTCCGCGCTGGCAGCGGCCCCTCTGCCGGCCCCGGCTGGGTTGTGCCGGGGTGCCGTGGTTGGCAGGGGCAGACGGACAGAGCCCCGTCCTTCCCAGGACGTGTGCGGAGCTGGGGAGTGCCGGTGCTCCCGGGAGGGCTGTCATGGCTGGGATTCACCTCTCGCCCCGCCTGACCTTTCTGCTTGACTTCTCTGAGCATATTTCTGGTTATAAGCAGTTCCTCTGGGCTGCCAGGAGCGAGGTAGGGAGTCACCTTCTCTGCAAAAGTTATACATGAATAAACACCTTCCTAGGCTTACTTAACCCCAGTCCACTGTGTGTCTGGTTCCCTGCTGACACACCATTAGCATCTGAAGCATCTATATTTCCTGAATCGCAACAGAGATAACTTATCATTCTCCAGCTGCTTATCTCAGACCTGCCCTGTGGATCTGGTGGAAAGATTTCCCCATTAGCACATAACAACAGGTGCCTGACACTCACTTTGAAATGTTCCCCTTTTTAAAAACAAGAAGGTTTGGGATTCTTGCCTTCTACATTTTGCATCTATTTTTCCATCTCTATGCCCACAGAGCCCAGTTTAACATCGGACTGTTGTCCCATGTCTTGCTGACAGTGCTATGAGTTCCACACAAATATGTCCCAGGAAGTTCTGGATATGTTAGCATCATTGCATTGCAGTGGCCAAAGTCAGTGTGCCATTTAAAAAGGAGTTAGGTGCATGTTGGGGAAACTCTTCTGGGAGCTACAGGAATATAGAAGCACAAGAACAAGCATCCATGTACTCGCCTTTTTCATGTCTGTTTTTTCTCCCAACAAACCCCCGGGGTATCAACTCAGCACATATAATGCTAAGCAAAGGATTACTTTCTGGGAAAAGGGTCAGCAGAGGCAGAAGTGTCCACAGCAGCTAGTGTGATGGAGAGTGGGACTGTAGAGGGGCATACCCAGGAGACATCCCCTCTTCCCTCTTCTGCAGAGTCCCTCTTCCACAGAGTTTCACTCTGCTTCCCAGGGCAGCCAAACGTGGCATCTCTGGAAGCAGCTTTTCCAGCAATCTCTTCAGCATCCTTTCTTGGCAATGTAGTAGACAGGAATGTGTTTCTTCCCCCCACTGTAGCCTGGGGTGCCAGGGAGCTCCTGGAATGCTTGGGGTTGCACACAGGTGTGCTCACTGATGCACACTTCTCTGTGGAGCTTGGCCACAAAAGGGTCTGACCCCTCTCAGGCATTGCTCATTGTAAGCTGCTAGCTCAGCCATGGTCCTCTGTACTTGACTGGGACTTGTTAGGGTTGCTGCTGGTTTAGAAATGTTACAGCTCTTTTTTTTTTTTTTTTATGATGGCTTTAGGTAGGAAAATGATGCAAGGAAAGGAGAAGATCAGGGCAAGAAGCTGAACTCTCTTACTGTAGTGAGTACTGCTACCCCTAAATCACTCTTTTTGTCATGCAGTGAAATCTCAACCAAAGCACTGGAAAGGAGCACATAACTAACCACAGAGTTGAGATTCATTGGCTGGAATTTTATCATAAGAGATACGAGGAGCTTGATAGACACACTGGTACTATCACCTATAGATATGTTCCTTGATGCTTTTCATCATGAAATTCTGCTTCCTCTTGCTTATATAGTTGTGCCATCTGTCTTGATTTGAGTGTTTCAGAGCTTGATGTTTTCATCCAGATCAAGATCCAGGAGACAAGTGAAAATATAAGCAGCCTATCTTTCATTTCAAAAGAAAAGCTTCTTGAGTTTGCAAAGTTGCAAAGTTTGCAAGGGAAGCCTTGCAAATGCAATGAGAAAGCTAAAGCACCTCAATGACAGGTGTCTGTTTTTACTGGTATTTAAAAAAACACCAACCCAAACAACTCATTTTTACAGCTAATCTATAGGCTTTTTGTGCATGGCCTGATTTGTGCTTTCTTAATGCTCAGGACTGGCAGTATTGTTTATAGCTCTGTCAAACTTATAAAAATTAAAGAGCTTTTTCTGGCTAGTCTCTGACTCACGGCAAACTATCCTGGAAGAAACCAGTTTCATGGTTCTATGGTTTCAGAGAATGAAATTAAGGGAAACAGATACACTTGAACATCCTAAAAAATTATCACTATTATTTCATTGTGAAAGTCTAGCACATCAAGATTTGGTACAGAAGTGCAGAATTTTGCTTTTAACCAAACTCTGATATTTCTGAAAATGTGAGTTTACAGCTGGTTGTTTATCTTGGGCCAGACACAGTCCTTGCAGGCTCTAGGTACCTTTAACAGAACTCAGCTTCTCCCCTCACCTGGCCATGACCAGGCTCTAGATGGAGAAAAAGAAACCAGATGAGTGGGTTGGGGGAGGTCTTCCCTGCAACCCCTGCTTATGATGACTTTATATTTCTGTGTTTTTGGGTAGGGGAATAGCCAGTAAGGGTTGCTCTCTTGTGATCTTATGTGTTTCATCTTATGGGAGGAGGCAGGAGTACTGGGAGGGGGAGAACTACCAGAAGTGTGGAAAGATGGTGGGAGAATGGAGGTTCACGCAAGGGAAAAGAGGAGGAAGGTGGAAGATCAGGATGAAATTAAGAGGATGAGGGAAACATCAGGGCCTAAAATAGGACAGAATATGACGCTGAAGAGGGATTGAGGGAAAGAGGCCAATGAGTGTGTAGCTCCTCTAAGGGATCCACAGCAGGATCCAAGAGTGCCATCTCTCTGCATTTATGTTCTGACTTGCAAGTAGCAGTGGATGCAGTAGTCTTGAACCTTCTCCCAAACACCCATGCTCTAATACACCTCTGGTGAGCAGCACTTCAAAGAAAACAGCCTGTTACTGCCATTATTTCAAGCAATGAATGATGTCACAGACTTAATTGTGAGTGGAGGACTTAATTCTCCTACCCAGTGATACATTTATTTTAAAACAAGTCATAAAGTTTTCCTCCTCCTGAACTCCATCTGTTTGAGGGGTATGAAGGTTGAATAACTGAGCCTTCAAAAGTTACAGAATGTCAGAATTAAGTTTCTTCTCTTGTGTATATAAATTAAAATGTGAGATTGTGTGATTACGTGTGGTCCCAGTTGACTAAGACTGGACATCCAAAGTGGAGTGACCTCTTGGGAGGAATTGATAAAACAACCAAATTATTTTTAGGTTTTAATTCTATATGGCAATGATAGAAAATAACTAGACATTGCGTATGTATTATTTTTATTCCAAGGCCTCCCTTATAATGTGGGTAGAACACTACCAGCCCTCATCAGGACAGGAAATCTGACCTGTTATTTGCTGGAACACAAGCTCATTATACTAAGTCTTCTGGCTGGAAGTGAAAGAAAGCATCACCTTTTTAATTTGTTGGGGAGAATAAAGAACAGCATTGTGAAATGAGTTATCCTCATCAGGTATCCCAAACTTCTAAAGTGTAGATGAGCCATGGACGCTGGTTAACACAATATGGCTCCCTGACATGATGGCTGGTGCTCACCCTGACCTTCCTGGTCCACCAAGATATGAGGTTGCTGGAATAGGATGAAGAAGTTTCTGATAGTCCAACTTGTCCACGAGAATGGGCAAGGAGCAGCTGCAGGAGCCTCATAGCCAGGGCCCTGGTTTGATGGCTGTTTGTCTCCTCCTCAATCACTTTTAAATCAAGCTCCAAAATGACAATTTGAGGTGGGCAGAATGAACATAACTTGTGGGAACAGAGGTTTAGTGTTTTTCTGGACTTACAAGCTTAATAATTTCCAATGAGGGCACAGCAAAGACTGAAGTCTTGGTTGCACACTGAATATTCAACACTACTCTGCATCTACTAATTTTTAAGTAGAGATGAGCCATTGCTTCATCAAGGAAAATTAGGTTAGTTCATTCACACTTTAAAAAACAATCTTATAAATCTGCATTCTCTCCATCCTACCCATAGCTCTTCTGTCTCCACCTTTGCAGAGCATAAGCCCCAGGTTACCTGGGTGCCTGCAGTACATGCAGAACACATGGTGATCTGTTCCATTTTAATGAAGAGCATTTCCAAAATTAATTACCTAGAAACAAATATTAAATGACTGTTCTGTAGAATATAGGCAGAAGAATTATTGCAGAGGAGTGAATGAAGGCTGTTATGAATGTTGCTGTTGTGCTCTGGGGTGCAGCCCCCACGCACCCTCCCCAGCCCCCCTGAATGGAAATGTAATAGCAACGAGAGCTGATCTGCTCTCAAGGTTTAGCTGTGGGCCTGACTTCTAGCAGGTGGATGATGCTGGTGGTCTGATGTGCCCTGAATGAAGCACATCTTTAAAGCAGTGTTTTTTGTGTTGGTTTTTTTTTTTTTTTTTTTTTTTCTCTCTCTAAATAGAGACTTCCAATTCTGTTATACTGAGACAGTGACTTCAACTAACTCTGGATGTGACTGCATGACCTGGACCTTTCCAGCTCTCTGGCCCCATGCTGCCTCTCAGGCTTTGCCAAACTGCTGCAAACAGGTTTATTATCTTTTGCCCTGATGTTTTATATATCAGTTAGGGTGGAGATTCTATGTGTGAATAAAAAAAAAAAAAAGGAAAAGAAAAAAAAGAAAGAAATGACAAGAAAAATTGAAAGCTGTACGCTGACAGGTGTAGGTGGGGTTGGGTAACAGGGATTATATTGCAAAGTCTAATATGAAGATGGGTTATATCTAGCCCTTGCCAAAATTAAAAGAAGGAAATCTGATCAGCATGCTGGGCAACTCAGTTTGACCCAAAGGCTTATGGAATAAAGTGTCATTTGCACCCCTCTTCTGTAGTCTCAAAGAGGTAACAAATAGTGCAAGAGAAAAGAAGTGGCAGTGGAATGCCTAATTTTAAATCTTTTAATATTAGTCTCTTTTCAAAAGGGATAAAATAAGAAACTTCAGTTTCTTATTAACAGTTAAATGGTCCTTTTTAATATATAAAAACATGTAAATTGAGCTATAAGATTTCTGGTTTTATGTTTATGTGTTTATACTTTTTTGATGACAGAAAAAACCATGACAATGAAGAAGCAACCTTCATTTTTTCCTACTGTGCATTTCACATGCATCGTTTTTTCTTAAGGTGTCTTGGTGTCAGAAATCCCTTGCAATATACACGATACATGGATTTGTCGTGATACATGGTTTCTCCAAACAACAGAGTATTTAGGAGACTCCATGTGCAGTAAATGGAACCTAAGTACTGTATTGTGTAGTGGAAGTTAAAAATAAGACAGTCTGTCTCCTTCTGGCTGTGGTGTTTGCCTTGCCAGCAAAACACCTGGCTAACTTTGTGGCTGCCACACAGACCTCAGGGAGCAGTCTGGACTGACTGGGCTGTGCTGGCTCCCTTTCCCATCTTCCCTGGCATGGCCACCAAGGACCGGGGTTTAGAAGGGTTTGGCCAACGTCTTGGGACCGGTGTTTGAAAAGAATTTGGCTTTAATGTACATATCTCATTCAGGGCTTGGATTTTCAGAAGAGCTTTGCTACTGGATTCTGGGCTGCTTGGAAATGCAGGTGTTTCCTCTGGGTGCCTGCACTGGAGTAGGCAGAGGCAGGCCTATGGAGAGCTGCAGTCCATGAAGTCATCTCTGATCTGCAGTCCATGGAGTGCCCTCTCCAAGGGAACACTTCCAAAACAGCAGTCCCAGCCGGGATGGTAGACACACATGACTGGTGCTGTGTGTCCTGCTGGCTGAGCATCCTTTGGGCACCACTCAGAAATGCCAGGGGCTGTTAGAAAGAGGCAGAGCACTCAAAATACGTTTAGGGTGGAAGACCCACCCTGAGTGAAGGTCACAGGCCCTTTGCTGCTAATTGAAGGAAGATGAGGATTCTTCTGATGAAGAGTCAACACTCATTACTGAAAGCTTTGAATAAATCTTTGAATGAAGCATAGTGTGTCTGCAGCTACAAGCTAGTTCATCTGTCTACACACCATACTTGTGTTCATATGTAAAATGATGAAAAAAGTGTGTTTCTAAGGACACTCGTAGGCTGTACAATGCTGTACTGAAGCTTTTATTACACTGATTCAAACTCTTTCTGCAGTTTATGTAAAGTAATCTTTCTGTATCTTATGGAATTTGCATCCTGGGAGTGATTGATACTCTGAGTGGGATGAAGCCGACTTACATTCCCCACCACACAGGTGTGTGATGAATCCTGGTTTGAGGTGTGCTATTATTTACTGCCAAGGTTATTTCATAAATTCAGTTTCACACTTCTAATTCAGACTTGCACGCTTTCTGTGAGGAGGGCTCTTATTAAGTCATCATTTCCTGAGCAAACTAAACCAAACTAAAAGGCACTGGTAACAGACTGGTTTTATCCCCCTCGATAAATGTGTGAAATGTTGGTTTTTTTATGCATTAGAACTGTGATTAGGTGAGATGGCATCTTTGGACAATGGACAAGTGCCACCTTTCATTACTAACTTTAAACTGTGTGTGGATGACTTTTAGTTTTCTAGGTGATTTGTTAATGGGATTGCAAAAACTAACACACAAACTGGAAAGGGGAAAACCAAATATGTAAAACTGCCACAGAGATTAGTATTAATTTTCAGACTATCTGAATATTGGTGTATGTATATCACTTGCTCTTAAAAAGCTAACACTCTCATGGAGCAACAATTATTTTCCACCTTAGGAACAGGGAAACAGCGAAGGTTCTTGGGGAAGAATGCACTCATACACTGTTACTGTTGGCTGTTCAACCACAACCACTGGATCCCCAGTATTTGCTTTACCACCAAAAAAGTATTTGTGGTTGGCCAGGTAGCTGCAGAGTTCGACCTTTATAACCTCTCCCAAGAACAAAAACAGGGCAGAACTTTTAGAAACGGGAAGGCTGTCTGGTCTTTTTTTAGCCTAGAAACAGGTTATAGAGGATGAGAACATACTTACGGGGTAGGCTCAGTCATGAAACAACTCTATTTGCACATTACCCTTCAAGCTCAGCTTGGAATAGCCTGCCTGCTTATTTGGTCTTGATTTATTTGGAGTCTTTCAGGCAACTAAAGAACAGAATCATGCTCATATTTTTTTTTTTTTTCTTTGTGGTGTAAATTATACAGTATAGTAGTATTTTTTTTTTCTTTTAGACCTTTATTTAGAGCACTCAGGGTGTTTTGTGCCCTGAATCTGTGATCTGAAACAATTTCATTCCTGTATTCTTGTTCATCATGTGTCTGTCTCTCTGTGTCTGTCTACATGTGAGGCAGAAGGGCAATTACATGGCTTCAGCTGTGCCATGTGAGCAGGGCAGGCACCACATAGCCTGGATGCTCAACACAGGAGGAGATATGAACTTTATAGGTGCTTTTGTCCTTCTGCTAAGTCTGGCCTCATGCAGCACTGTTTATACCTTACTAAATTGTTCTGGGTACAGTGACTTCTAGATATATCCTCCACAAAGCTTTTTTGGATGCTTAAGGCTGCTCCTTAAGTCCTTGGTTGAAAATTTTAGATGAAAAAATTAGTCCACTATTTCAAAAGATGAAATCGATTGAAATTTCAGTTGGTCTTCCCTCTTTCTCTTTTCCTGAATACTGCTTCAGGTGTGCACCCCTTTGAATGCATCTCACCTGCTTTCCATACTACACTTCCACTGTTTCTTTGTTGCACAAATACAGAAAATGTGATTTCCAACAGCAGTGGCTCACTAGGTGTCTCTTCTTCACAGTCACTGTGTGAGTAACCTTTGTTATCAGTTTCTCTCTTGGTGGTGGGGGTAGAGCAGGCAAAGTAGGGCTTGACTGGTGCTGGGTATGTAATGCACCGGCCTCTGCTGAACAGATTTGGTGCAAGTTGTGAGAAACTAGGAAGCCACTGAGAAGGGAAAGATCTAAGCAGGAAATAATCCACTCACCTCTGTCTTTTGCATTGAGAATCAAAATTGGGCTTCTAAAATGACACAGTTGTGGTCCTCTAGACCTGTATAATTATCTTTCCAGCTGATGTTTGAACCATATTTTCTTCTCTTGCCTTTTACTTTTGTAGGTTATTGTCTGATGATGTGCACATCTTACTTTAGATTCCACCTTCTTGAGAAGGAATCTACCAGTGTCTGACTGCCCATTTGTCCTGATGACAGGGAAATTTGGCACAGCTCTCCAAAATAATCTTTGCAGCACAGAAGCCTGAAGCATGGAAGTGATTGTAGTGTGAGTTCAAACCAGCTTTTATTACAATAAATTATCATGTTCTATGTAAGTATGAAGTAGTTGATTTTTCTTCTGGTTTGATGCAGACCTTCAGCGGTTCTTTCACATCTGTCTTCAGAAAGGATAATTTGTATGGGCAGTGAAGTAAAAAGTAGGCTCAGACACAGACATGAATGTTCTGTACAGGTAGCAGGAATCCACATGGAAAAATTAATGCAAAGACCACTCATTCTGAAGATGTGAACATGGCTAATTTGCTGTCTGTTTTACCCCTTTCAAAGTGAGAATATGTGTGGCACTTGATTAGAATGAACGTTTGGCATTGCTGTCAGAGTAAATCCATATACTTCCTTTATATTAGATCACTGTTTTATTTCAAGAGTTACATGCCTACAGGATGACAGCAAGCTGATTTTCCAAATTGCTCTGCTTTGTCACTGTTAACTCCTGGCATTAGGCCATCTAGATACTCTGTTCCTGAGGTGTGCTCTGCCAGTTCCAGAGCTGTCCCTCCAACTGTATCACCTTTACGAAGGTCACTTCTGCTTCTACAGTAAGGGCCATGCCACATTTTTTCTTTTCTTTTTTTTTCTTTTCTTTTTTTTTTCTTTTCTTTTTCATAAATAATATTTTTGTAGCCCTAAAAAACACCCTCTCTCACAAAATAGTGGTCTATTGAGAAACAATAGAAAATAACTTATCCAGGCATGGGTCTTATCATTGCCCCTAACTTCTTGACTCCTTTGAATATTGTCTACCACAATGATCCTATTTAATAAAAAATGGTATTTTGAATAAAATACTTCTCAGACATTTTTTTTTCTGTTTCCAGTATGACCTATCTGGCATACCAGGAATCAGCTATCAGGGTAAATACCTTCCAAGCAACAGAGAGGAAGGATTGGAAGTGCTGAGGAGGCAGAAGTACTGAGGAGGGGCAAAAATTTGCTTTCTGTTTTGCCGATAATTTCTTGGCTGCCAATTTCCACATAGAGCTGCAGATTTTACACGGGAGTGAAAACTTTCAGATAGTGTCACACAACTCTTGAGATTCACTGCCACTGAAAATATAATTAGAGATCTGGTTATCCAGCTAGAGGTCAGAAAACCAGAGTTAATTGCTAACCTGTTTATCCTACTCAGGGGATAAAGCACATAAATACAGTTAGAAGCTGCTTAAAGCCTAAGAGACCTCCGCTGAAATCCTGCTGCAGGCTTAAGGTGGCAGTTTTGAAAGTGCCTGGGGGAATGGAAAGTGTGGGGCAGCGCGGCCCCAGTCCCGCCGGTGCCGGTGCCGGTGCCGGTGCCGGTGCCGGTGCCGGTGCCGGTGCCGGTGCCGGTGCCCGCAGCCCTGCAGCAGCAGCCTGGCTGCCGAGGTCCTGCCGAGCCCACAGCCCCGGTCACTGACAGCCTCCCTCGTCCCTCCTCTCCCACCAGCCCAGCACAGTCCCCCTGTTATCCGAGGTGGAAGGGGTAGATATATCCTAAGTAACTTAAAGAGGGGAAGGTCCTTTAGAAAACCAGCCTTAGGTACTCCTGAAAAAAGGTGCCTCAGACTTTTGTTTAAGCAGCTGGGGTTTACAAGCCCAGTCCTCCAAAGCCTTACTTATGTGAATAGTCCTTATCCTTCAGCCCAGTGTGGCTGAAATTAATGCCTCTTCACATGCCCCTTTCATGCTCAAATGGCAGGAGCCACAAGTCACTTGTTTCCTGTCCTTTCACCACCTGATTTCTTACATCAAAACCCTCCCATCTATCTGTTCTGAGCAGGCAGTGAAATCCCTTATGCCTGTACAATCCAATCCAGTTTCAAATGGAAGATTTTTTGTTACCCCTCGTTCCTATTAAAGTAACTCCTGTGCATATAAAGACTTTGGTTATCAAGCCCACATAATGCAGCTAAAACTGAACAGGACATCCATGGGGCTGGAGAAAGTCCCTCTACCACTCCCTAAGGGCAATGTTCTTTCCAAGTATCTTCTCTCTCCTTAGGAGTACTTCTGGGCTGCTGCACTTGTAAGAAGTCAGAAGAAGTATTTTTATATCAGGGAAATGCCATTTTTTTTTTATTCTACTCATACTGGAAAAACTCTTCTTTTTTAAAATCAAAAATTTCAGAAACATTTCCCTCTAGTGCACGTTGAGCATGATATTCCTCTCCCCTCATTTTCACTATTGAAAAGCCAGCAGCCTGGTTCAAGACACTTGCCTGGGCTCCATCAGAAGCTGTTGGGTATTCTTGGAGGGGAGTTCTCTCTCTCCTGGGAGAGGTGTTTAGGAGAAGGGATGCAGGGAGCTCCCAGCACTCTGCTGCATGGCAGATAAAAGGGCAGCTGCTAAGGTGAGTCTCACACAAACCATTAACTTGGGAAGGTTTTGCTGGCATCAGCTGGGGTGACATTTCTGCCCTTGCATTCAGGGTAACACCTAGGTATATGACAAAATTTTAAGTACCTGGTCACTGATGGCAAAGAAGGTTCAGAATGTGCTTTGGCTCTGCCCTCTTACTGACATGTTGGTCCTAATGCACCATAAGTGAGAGTATTAGTGCCTGTTGCTTAACACAAACCTGATGGAGTTGTTGATTCATATTATTTAATAAGAAGATGACTGTTCTGCATTGTCTGTTTGCGTTTTAGGAGCAGTAAAATGAATCCATTAACTTATTAACTTTTATTTTGAAATCTTTCATGGAACTGTCATGTTATTTTGATTTGAGTAAGCGATTCATCTTTTTTAACAACTATTTTTTTGGTCCAGGGAGACTCATGTACTTCTGTTAATAGGTCAGAATTATGAGGCGTATCACTCATGTTCAGAATCTTTTTGTAGTGTATAGCTTATTAATAATAGATTTGAATATCAAAAATAATGATATGCTGTTTCAGCATTTAATTTTGGGGAAACATTCAGAAGATTTCCCCCTTGTACTGGCACAGTCAGTGATGAGGATAGAGAGAGACGAACTGTACTGTAGGTGGGAGCAGAGACACTGCAGCAGCTAATGTGAGGTTGAGCTTTAAATTTTTATGACAATTCATAAACTATTTTTCTAGTCGAGACTCTGGCTAATCGCAGCCTTTCCCTGACAATTTCCTTGTTCTGATTCTCATGGATTTAATAGTGTTCGTGGGGGGTGAGCTGGGTGAGATAACTGGCTCTTGTAAGCTGCTTAGGCTTGTGTACATTTTTCTTCAGGAATGTCATGTCTTCAGCAGGCTGTTTGCAGGCGACTGAGTTCTCTCCTCTTAATTCTTGTCTGTCTAATGGTTTTACTAGTAGAGGGTGGACATGTGAATTCAAAGTGATGGCTCAGAAGCCTTTATTCTTGGCAAAATTCTACTGGGTTGTTATCTTTTACATCTGGTCTCCCTCCGTGCCTCTTCTCTCATCTCCTTTTCCCCCCAGCCCCATCCCCTTGGGGTCCTCTCTAATGCTTCCTTTATCTTCCTTTCTTCCTTTCCCATATCTTCCTTTCCAGTTTTACTCTGTGGGCACTGCAAAAACTCTTCTCATCTCCCACCTTGATTAATGTCATCTTTTCCTTTGTACATCTACATAGCAACTCTCACAGCATCTCCTCACCTTTCCCTCCATCTAACTCTCTCACCCTTCAGGGAGAAAGAAAAGATACCACAAATACGATTTTTCTAGTCTGAGACTTTAATTTCCTCAGCTCTGATCTTGCCAGCAACAGCTCTTACACTGCAGATGAGGACTCCTTTTCTAACCCTTTTCACTCGTGGGGAGCTACTGGCAGCCTCCTAAGTCACTGCTCATCCCTTTGGAGGGCAGAAAAGGACTTTGCTCCTCACCACTGGAGCAGGGTTGGGTGACCCAATGGCTAGTCCACTGTTAGACACTTCCTTGGACCTTTTTTGGCTCAATTTCTCCACTGCCAGCTCTGCATTATCCTGGCACTCGTGCCCTGTGTGATGGTGGTTTGGTGTTGCACCCAGAGGGTTTGACATTGTTTTCCATACCATGTTCCAGGAAGATGGTGGAGCAGAACATGATTTTATAATGAGTAAAGATTTTCTCCCTTGTGTGGTGAGAGTGGCCTCTGCCTTTGGCTGTGCATCCCAGTTACCCCTGCTAGGATCTCTCTGCCAAAGCCCCTACTGTCCCCCTCATTGAATGCAGCTTTCCTGTCCTCAGTAAGATACAGCAGCTCCAATACCTTCCTGGTCACTGTTGTGCCTTACTTTAGCAGTTCCTGGCTTCCAGTGTCAGCAGTCTGATGGTCCTGTCCCTGTGCAGGGGCTGTCCTTTCTGAGCCAGCTAGTTCAGCCACTGCCACCTCACCTGCACAACTCTCAATGCCATTTCAGCTGAAAAGCCTGCAAAAATTGCCACCTGCTTACAGCTAGGACCATTAAACACTTTAAAAATCTCTTATTTTTGGATGTGCTTTTGAAAGACGTTTGGATGTATCCCTGGCTAACTCTAGCCTCCAGAGGAGTCTGTCTAACCCCAGTTCCCTCTGCTCTTCCCTACACCATTCTCCCTCCCATGATTCAGGCTGCTTAGTTGCACCTTTTAGCTGCAGCCTGCATGAAACAGGTGCACACGTTTCCTCTCCACATGTATCTCCTTCAATTTTCTCCAGTGAGTATGGAAAATCTTTGGTGATTCATGGCTTGGCATGGGAAGGGAGCATGTTCCCCCTGGCTCCTCCCAGTCACCTGCTCCTCAGGGATTAGGATGCACCTGCTCTTCAGCCAGCTCTGTCACAGGTAGGAGATAGACTGGGACAAATCCCTCTTAAGATGCTGCAGAGTGGCATGGCTGGGGTGTGTCTGCCAGCCCTCCCACCTTCCTCAGTGGCAGGAAGAGCAGCCTGGTGGAGGGAGAGCACATTTACCCAGGAGACTGGCACTGGCAGCCATTGAACTTGCACAGCTGAAAAATTGTGTCCCCAGTGCACACCTTGGACTCCGGTGTGCCCACTTTGTTGGAAGACATCTGCAAGTTAAAACATCTCCCAGCTTGAGCAAAGGACTTTGGCACGGAGGAGTGTTTAGCTAGAAGCAAAACACTTCAGTGCAGGGACTTTCAGTGAATTTATGCTTTTTAAATTTAAGCTCCCACCATGGAGCTTCAGGTTTGACTGCTGTGTCGACCACACAGCATAAAACACACAAGAACAAAAACTTGATGTGTGTATAAAGCCCATATAATAAGTGCTGCTGGCACTGAGGTAACAAAGTGAAATTAAATGCAGAGCAGAACTCGTCCTTACGGCTTCTTCTCCACCTGCTGCCCCTTTTCTCCCACTGCTGCTCTATCCTGTGAAGGATTTGTGCCCAAATATTCTAAATGTTTTCCCTCCCCTTGTTTTACATATATAGCACATATGCCTTACATTAGTGAGAAGCTTTAAAATTTTAGTGTGGCTTACTTCACCCTCTCAACCAGGAATTTCATAAATAAATCACTGTCTTTCAAACCTTTTTTGCAGATTGCATCTGTCTAAAGCGTGTGCGCTTCAATAAGTGTGCCTGACAGAGAAATTAAAAAGAAAAATCATCTCCCAAACAGAAACTATAAGAGGCATGTTGAGCTAAACACTCACTGCACATTATTACAAGGGGAATATGATTTGAGAAAGAGTGTTTAGAAAGTAAAGGTGACATTTTGTTTCTCTGAGCTCAGTGGGCCAGAACTTCACCTGGGGCAGACTGACACAAATTCATTGAAATCAGTAGCTGATTTGCACTCACTGGGGCCAGTTTTGCTGTATTTTAGCCATTGGTTATTGAAGGGCTACTTTTTTCCTAAGGAACTAAATATTCCTTCCTAATATGTTTTGCTGTTCGTATTTGTTCAGTTTTCTGTGAGTAATTCAAAAAGGATTGTTCACTGAGACTGTTTTTTCATTAGAAATGTGGGTTCCTAACTAAAAAAAAAAAGATTTTTAGAAGCAAAGTATAAGCTTCTCCTGGAAAAAAAAAATTGCCAAGTAAATAGATGTCTTAAAAAAAAAGTGTTATTTTTTGTTTGATCTGGAAATGCTGTGCCAATGCCTGATGGGAAGTGTAGTTTGGAGGTGTAAATCCTCTACTTCCCTCTGTACACTGTACACCCTCTCCTTGCAGGGTTTGCACTCCCACCAGGACAGGAGCCTGTGAAGCTCCTTGAATGAGCAAGGCCAGCCTGGGAGGCACTGCTGTGCCCCTGAGCTTTGGCCAATTTCCTTCAGCTGGAGAGTCACTGATTTGAGAAACCCCAGAAAATTTGCCATGGTGCCCACTGCCAGCCTCTGTGTAAGGAGCAGGCCTTTTTCTTACTTCAGAGTTGGCACCTGTGGTTCATACAGCTGAGCAGTGATCGTGAGCCAAAGTGTATTTTTGGCAAATAATAAGCCTTTATGCCATACCTGTTTTCATTTGGAAACACTGTGGATAATCTGAGTGATGCTTATTTTCTGTAATACCACTTCACACCAGGACCTTAAAATGACAAATGCTAAATTTCCTCCCTCTTTAAGAATTTTGTTTATTGCCAGAAGGTGTTAAAGTCCCTTCTGTGGGAAGGAGTAGAGATTATTTATTCCAAAGGCAATTTTACTTAAAACCTGCAGGAAGGATATTTTTCTGTGTTTTCGAGATTCTTGTTTGCATTGTGCTCATAAATACCAGTATAAATACTAAATATACAGCCTTCTCTTTGTTTTCTGGGTAGACAACAGGGGGTGGCCCTGACTGCTTCCTGCTGGACTCAGCATCCCTCTCTGCCTCTCACCTTGCTTCAGCTGTGTGTGAAAAACTCTGCTGCTGTGGCCTCGGGAACACCAGAAAAGCAACATCACTTAAAGAAGGAATGTTCACACTTAGAAGGAGCTTTATTGCATTTTAATTACTAGATCCCTAAACCTATAAATATACCCTAATGCTAAAATCAAATTTGAACTTTTAAACTTGATTTTAAGGCTGCCTTTTCTTCCCTTTCCTTTGCTGAATTGCGAAAAAAATACCCCAACAAAAGTCTGCATAGTGATTGTGCACTGTAAGTTGCTGTGCTCTTTTGCATAAAAGATTTTCCATATTACAGCAGGGGGCCTTCCCCTGGTATGTCAGGAAGAAGAAGAAAATTCATTTCCTACACCCGCCTGTCATTTGCCCTTTTATGATTGAACCATACACCGTCAGACAACCACAAAAGTGACAAAAGCTTTTGCAACTGAATACATCTGATAATTGCAGTGTTTGGCTAAATTTAGGACTACAGCAGTTGATACTGCAGTGTCCAGGAGAGAAAATTAAAAAAAAAGGGAGAAATGGTGTGTAATCCTATTTTACAGTCTGAGAGTGTAGTGATTACCTTACATGATCCATCACCTTAAATAGCGTTTCTATTTTATTCATCTTCTAGACTTTAAGGAATATTTTTTTTTATTTTAAGGAATTTTAATATTATTGGGGGTTTTTTTATACAAACCAATACTGTAAACACTTTAGAGAAGCAGATACACATGAGATTACCTTTTTAGTTTACTAATTCTGAGGTAAAAAATAATTCACATTTGCAGAGCCCCTTCACAATATGTCCAATCCTTGGGGTTCATGCATTATTGGAGCCTGAGGGCTGAGGGATCCTCCCAAGAAACAAATTTGTTGTAATGATACTGTAGGAAGTTTTGGAACAGTCAGAGAGGTTTGGCAAACAGAAGCCCCACACAGCATTTTTCCTCTTTATAAGGAAGACAATGATTATGTGCTGTCTTTGGAAGTGCCCTGTGCAAGCGTGTTCCAGGTGCTTGTGTTAACCAAGAATATTGTATTTATTCACATGAAGAATATGAGAGTAATAGGAGAAATGGAATTGTAGAATAGTTCAAGGAAACATGCTCAAGATTTTGGTGTATTAATAAAACTATTTCAACAACTCAAAAGAATTTAATCTATAGTAATTATTACATGACTTGATTAAACATAATCCAGCAAAATATACACCACTTGGGGGACCCTGTTCTGCACCTTGCCCAGGCAAAAGCTCCTGTGAGGGGTTTTCATAAGATGTGTAATTCTAAAGCTTTGAAAACTCCACCAGTCTATAGTCTAACACAAATCAATATAACTAATAGTATTAGACTGATATTACAAACAAATAATTTTCTTCCAGAGCAGAAAAATCTTTCTGTCAGACCATGAGAGGGTACTGAAGTGAGAAATTATTTTATATGAAACTATTTCCAATCCTTATATGTAGCTATTTAGTGTTTTCTTGGAGTAGTTTGAAGTTCTTGTTATTGATTTGATGTATTTCAATGTATTTTCATGACCTTTCAGAACACATTGTTAAAAACTTTATATTTACTTTGTTGCTGTGTAAAGACATGGATATAATGAATATTTTGCCCATATACCACCAGTATGAATACTTTCCTCCTCATCCCCATCATATTCATAGCAGTCAGGAACACTGTCCCTTCCCATTCCTGCTGAATTGGAGAGGAACAGTAGGATCTAACAGGGGTGAAGTAAACATGGAAGGGGGCGACAGAGGTGGCAGGCACCATCCACGTTGGAGAAGGGTGCTTAAAAATATTTTTCAAGTTCCAGATGTAAGTTTCATAGTTATTAATTCATCAGGAATCTTGGAGGACAGTGAAAACATGTTTGTATTAGTGTAGGATGGGAGAGAAAAAAAGTGCTGGGTGGCTGAGTAATGGGGTTTGTCAGGCCTGTTTCAGTGGCACCAAGAAGGAAGCAGCTTCAGGGTTATTTGTGTTGATGGGACCTGATGGGACATTGAGGCTTTCACCACTCCTCTAGAACTTGAAGCCTTTGGTTCCCTGTGAAAAGAAATGATAAAGTGGGCCAAGAAGAAGAAAATAGAGGTCCTGGGTGCATTTGTCAGTATAAAGTTATTAACGGGACTCTAGCAGTGATGTAGACCCAAGCCTTTGACTTTAATCATGGTTGATGATAACATTATTCATATGGATGTTTCACACTCCATTTTTATTTCAGATTGTGTCTTTAAATATTTAAAATGGTCTTTAAAATATGGCTATTATTAGGACTTACCTGATGTTACGCTGGACTGTCGTGTCCTTTGGATATAGTACCTACATACAGGAGCTATGGCACACACTCCATCAAATATCCTCCCTGGAATTCAATATGGAAATTGTAGGACACTAAAATTTGAAGTATTATGTTTTTAATGTGGAGTATGTAAAAATTACTGTTTGGGCTGCTGTGCAGCTTTACCGAAGGATGGGCAATATTCACTATTCCCATGGTAAGATTTTGCTGTCTTGGTTCTGGAAGGCTGAGGAGCCTCTGGTTTCTGATGGGGCTTAGTCATCCTCTGCACGCTCAGAGCTCTCCTGTGCTGCAGCACAGGACGAGTCCCCATGGCCAAATGCACAAGGGCTTTGCTGGACTGAAGTTTTAACCTTGCCAGAGGTAACTTTCAATGCAGAGTGGATTGATTCGCTCCCTTGGCCGTGGTTGAGTGATAGCATTTGTACAAAGGAGCTATAGGTGAGGAGTGAGTGTGCAGTCCCAGCAGAGGTGGGGCTGTGGGGAGAGCCTGTGGGGCTGCAGCAGCTGGAGAATGGGCTATGGAGCTGAGGGAAGAGGAGCAACGGGGCCCAGGGGATCCCAGCTCACCCTTGCAGCAGTCATACTATGCATATTTTTACACTCCTTGTGCTCCTGGGCTTGGGAATTTGTTGGGAGCCTTAGCCAGTTTGAATTTGTGGGGTGAGAAGACCCAGCTCCTATGAGCTGGCTGAAATGGGCCTTAATGTAGCCTGTCAGCATCAAAGGGGTGACCAGCTGCTGTGGCTCTGACAAGCTAAACTCAAACTCAGCATCTCTGCACCAGAGTCTCTTCTGCTTGTCTCGCCAGCCCGAGCCAGGCAGATGGAGGGCACGTGTCTTGCCAGAGGTCAGACAGTAAGTCAATAGCTCTACCAAGCTGAGATACCAGGACCTTTCATTTTCTCAAAACCATATGCTCCTCTCTTTTACATCTTCTGGGGGTGGCAGATGGGTAGAAGCCACCTCCTTTCAGAGCAAAGGTGGCTGGTGACAGTGTAAATGCCACTACAGCCTCCCAGAGGGTGCTGTGCTTTCTGTGCCACATACACAATAGAGAGGGGTTTGGGGAGGATGGGAACAATTTTTGTCATCAATTTAGCTTGCTGGCACTGTTTAGCCTAGTGGAATGCCATCCCCTAATTTTCACACAGTAAGGTTTTCTGGAGGGTTTGTTGAAATACACAGCTCAGTAAAGCTAGTGGACACTAGCTACTCCTCTGGAAATCCTGATGGATATTCATGGAGTAACTAGAAGATTTTATACTGTCCGATCAACAATGTCTGGCTGGACACAGTATCTGCTCTTCCCTGTCACTTGGTCCCCTTCCTGCAGCTGTGTGATGAGGCAGCACTGGAAGATGTTTTCCCAGAAATTCTGCCTGACTGGGAAGAGGAGTTTTCTCTTTGAACCAAAACTTTGTGCCTTACTTGGCTCAGCTTCTCCACCCCATGACCTCCTTCAGGATCCCGTGGGCTGCTCTCTCCCTCTCTCTTCCCCAAACATTGGCTCTGTTGCCACCACCCCCTGCCCTCTGCAGCCTTTTCAGGGCTGCCACCACCCCTGGGCTTGCAAAGCCCCTAGAGCCCTAGGGGCTGGCAGAGTTGGCCTAGTGACTGTCGCCAACACAGTGAGACAGAGAGACACCCAAGGAGGCTGAACTGGCACAAATCATTGGCAGAGGGGCCAGCAAGGGGGGCTATGTGGTGTGGCATAACAGGGTGTCACACCACTGAAGAAGCAGGAACCCTCTTGCCTCCTGAAAACTAACAGCAGCTTTCCCTGGGAGGTTCGTATTTTACAGGAGGCACGTAAAGCTGCTGTCCTGATTATACAGCTGCTAGCCTAGTTCTGGGAAATGAGTGCACGAAAATGTGTGCAGAAAATGAGCCTTCTAATAAGGCTCAAAGACTTTGAACTTCCCCTATTGTCACCGTAGGTCTTCCCCTACTTGCTTAGCAGAGGGAGAACTATTCAGCTACAATCAAATAATGCAAATGACCTGAAGGAAATTCATCCTAGAGACACTTGCTGGATAAACTGCTAATATGGTTTCCTCTCTTTCACTATTCAACTAGAATCTAGGATGACCTTTCCAATGAAACATAAAACCTACAATGTGCACCCTTACTAATGTATTCTAATGCAATTAGTTCATACAAAAGGCTTGTTAAATTTGCAGTATCTGCTTTCACCTTTACAATAATTGCTAGTGATCCCAAACCATAAGTGTGTGTCATTCTGCAAGGCTCCTGAACTGTAAATAAAATGGAAAGTTTATTTGATAACTCTCCTGCCTGTCTCCTCCTAAATGGTCCTGCTTTTCTTACAGAGGTGTCTGCATGAAGCCTACCAGAGGCTTAAATCTGGCTCAGGAGAGAGGGTCAAAAGAAAAGGTACATACCTTAGTGAGGCATTAGGGCAGGAGAGATACAGTCTACGTAATTGTGCTTTTTGAGGGGCAAGAAAGGAAATGCTAAGGTTAATGAGAAATAAGGAGGCTTAGAATGATGCTGGGTGGTGACTCCATTTTGCTGGGGAATTAAAGGAGGGCACTCCTCCCTCGATTGTGTTCATCAGACTGCAATCCCTTCTAAATAGTTTTGTCACAGAGAAAAACCTGTGAATAATTACCTCCTTATGGCTCTTGAATTGTGCAGGAAAGCTGCCATCCCAAATGAATGTCCACTATTCCATTTAGCTGCTGTGTGACTGATTTCTAAGGGCTTCTGGAGGAATGTGACACTTGGGTGGGTGGGATGGTGCCTAAGCAAGCCTGGTCCATTAACCAAAGCCAACTCATCAAGCTCACCAGGCTGATGCCAGCATCACTGACTGAGACAAGCCTGTCTGGCTTCTCCCTGGTGCTAGAAAATCCACCTGGAGTGGGATGACAGTACTGCAAAGTACCCTGAGCATCTGGGTGCTTCAGAAGATCTGAGACAATAATTTTGGCCCATAAAATGAATGAAAGCAACGTTCAGTAATTCTATCACAATTTCTCCTGTTAGTGAATGCTGCCTGAAGTGTCAGAGACAGAAACAGGTATGATCTTGCACTTTTGCTCTACATTGTTACTGCTGTACCAATTGCTGCTGTTATTTGGGTAAACCTTTCTTAGCCTGAAGTCTTTTTCCTTCCCAAAATAAAACTTTGCCAAACTTTGCTACAAACATGGTCACAGTGATGCACTGAAATGATGTTGCATTTCCATTCCCCAACTCCTGGCATGTAAAGTTGCAGGAAGGGAGCTTTTCCAAGGGACCGAGATGAGGTCAGGGAAAACAGTTCTTTTTTTCAATCCAATAGCTCTGTATGTTCAGCTACAATGGGAGCTACCAGGGTTTCTCCCTGCTCTCCTGTGAGATTGATCTAGACCTGGCTGAGGAATTCTTTGGTAATTTTTGGAGGCTGGAAGCCTCAGATGAGGTACCTAAGTCCAGGAGAGGAGTCCCACAAAGGACATAAGGCCATGCAAAGACGGTTCTCTGTGTCTGACTGTCTTCCCCTACCTAGAATACTTCCTAAGGAGGGTTTTGGAGCCTAGGATTTCCAGCCACCTGGCTGCCCTACCCCTGCTATGGCTGCAAGCTGGCTGTGGGCACATACAGGTGGACACAAGCATCCTCTGTGGCACAGGCTCAGGGAGTCCACTCCAGACTGAATGATGACCCAAGCCCTGCCTTGTGCAGTGGACACAGGCTTAGATACTTCTTGCTCAGCTGGTTTTTTTTTTCTGCAGACACCCAAACTACCTTGTGCTCTGCAGCCAAAGATCCATGCCTCCCACCCAGCAGGAATTTTGATGATGCAGGACTTGAAAATGCTGTTAGTGTAGCCATAAAAGGATTCACCTACGGTGAGTCACAGTTTCAAGTGAACTCTGAGGGTGAGCAAAGAGCTGGGCTGAAATACTGCTAGAGCTGGGCAAGTGGTTTTGTTAGTCCTACCTAGACTTGTCCTGCTGCAGCTATAGGAGCTGAGGAGCAGTTTTGTTGAGAGCTGACTCAGTGTGCACCTTTTGTAAACCTTGCCCCTTTCCTTTGTGTTCCAGTAGGTTTGACTGAAGAATTGGCAGATTACAGCTGATATCAAGGTATATGTTGTCTTTTTATCCCATTTGTTTGTACAGGTTCTCAGTTACAGAGAAAGAAATGAATGCTGTAAGCACACAAAGAAGAGTTTATCTTTCTTTGTTATGAGCTCTTTACTATTCACATTCTCATGTGTCCTGTGTTTTTTGATGCAAAGCCTTGCTCCTGTCTAAACAGGGAAGTGCTGGGATTTATTTATTTTTAACATCAATATTTAATTGTGGGCAGTTCCTAATTATCTACTGCTAATTTAAAATGGGAAGATGAAGTCCTTGATTTGACAAACTGCCTTCTGAAGCCAAGAGAAATGTTGTTATGCAATAAATGTGACCTGCACGTGCTAAGAAATAGGTTTTATTTGCATTTCCCTTAAGTCTAATACCTGCAATGGCTGACTTGAAAATCCCTCCTCAAATATATTGTCAAATCACAGCAACACAGAAGTATGTGAGCTGGTTTTCCTTGGTTGTTGTTATAAGAAGAGAGGGAGGAGCAGGTTTCCGGCAGGTATAAATGGATGGAATCAGTGCAGGAATACAGCTGGGGACGTGGTCCTTTTCCGTCTGGTGGGGAAGAAACGAGCTCTTTACACTTTCCCCCCAGGCAGGTCAAGCGCTGCCTGTTGCTGCAAGCTGGATTGCTTTGGCAAATCGTGCTGTCTGTCCGGGCGCTGCTTTCCCAAACCTGTGTGCGCCCGTGCTGCTGGTGGGAGCTGCAGGCGTGCCATGCCCAGCCCTGGTCCTGAATTTCCCTGCCTGGCCCTTCGATCAGCTCATCCGAAACCGGAGCTGAGGCTTTGGGTGGCAACACGGGGATCCGAGCTCGAATGAAAGTCAGAGCTTGCAGGACCACTTTGGTCGCGAAAGCATCTTTATCCTCGATCTGCAGGAAAGGATTCCTGGTGCTGTTTTCTGGGCAGAGCAGGCGGGATGGGGACCGCTGCCTGTCGGGGGACACGGGAGCCGGGCAGCTGCAGGAGGGGTGTGATTAGAGGGGACCCAAGGGCCAGGCGGGTCCCAGGGGGGCTCGGAGGGGAGCGCGCACCGCCGGAGCAGCACACACTGCTGGCTGGCTTCCACTGCTGGGAAGTCAGGGCTGGCATCACTGCAGACACTCCCCACCAGTGGATGTTGCTGCAGGCACATCAGAATTTCTTAATGTAGTGAAGAAGAAAGGGGAAAGAGGACAGCAGGGAAGAGAAATCAGGGGAAAAAATGTATAAAAAATTCACTACATAAATTAGCTGCGCTTCTTGCAGCAAAACTAACAGTTTCTTTTGAATGAATTCTGTTGCTTCTCTTAACTAAATGCCTAAAGGAATTGTATCACATAATATACAAGGGTAATTATTAAAAATGCATAAATAGTCTTGTAGGTACAAAAAGTTGCAACTTGTCTCCTGCAAAACATTAAAAGGTTTGCATATGTCAATGAATTACAGGCTGTTTGCTTTTAATCGCTGCTATTTTGGGAGTTCCTGTAAGGATGTTTTTAGAAGAAACACATTTGGTAATTGGAGGAGGCTGCCCCATTGTAATGGGCAGTTGAAACCCAAAGGAGGCCTAGCGGGGATTATTCAGGGTGTCTAACGGTTTTGGCTCTGCCTTTGGGTGTTAAGTATCGGCTAACATGTTTATGCCCGGCCCTCAGATGTCCAAACACAAAGGCCCTTTTCTTCTGCTCCTGGCAAGAATCCAGGCCAATCTTAGAATATTTGCCCATCCTCCTCTTCTGTATCCGACCCATCATTGAGGACAGTGTTTCTCTTGGAGTTTCATCTGAAAAACACTACAGCAAAGGAATGTTCACTGACCCAGAAGCCCAGTGACAAGAAGAGGGAATTATATGTGTATGAATGTCTGCCTTTGGGAAAAAAAGCACACGGAAAGAGAACTACAACAAATCCAAAGTTTCTTTCCAAATTGAGCCACCTGGATTTTTTCTTTTTAAAAGTCAGTTCTGGTGAGATACGTTTGTATTTTTTTTTTTTTTAAGCAAAATATTATGTTAAGACAGCCTGCTTAGCATTACAGCTCTGAGACGGAAGAAATGGAAAATGCACATTTGTGTTTAAGAGCACAGACATCAGTTCAGATTGATACTTGGAGATTATCTTGAACTAGAATAATGTATTTATGACTAGGGTCAAAGGGATTACCTACATGAATAAGACCTAGCTGGATCAGGCTCTGCTGCTTACAGCCAGCCAGGAATGGATAATGTGATATGAAAACAGACCTTTTTGGATGTTTTTTTTTTTCCAAACTTATACATGTTTCTATCTCTGTGTTTGAAGCTATTAAAAGTATTTGATGCAATCCTTACATTTGGTCAATATTTTCTTTTAATTGCGTATTTTTGACTCCAGTCCTGTAGTTCCAGGCAATAGAAACAGATTAGTGTTTCTTGCAAGCAGCTAGAAGGCAGTTTCTAAGCACTTGCGTTATTTGTAAGAGAAAGGATCACCAGCATGAACATTGCGAGATCAGTCCCTGGGTTTGTTGTATGAGTGCTCCAATGTTCCTATTAGCAAAGATCGGGCAGAGAAAACCTGCATTCAGCTAAGTCCTCATGTTTCCAGTTATGCAGCTATGCACAGTATCTGTAACGTATCTTCTTGGCTTAAAGTCTGATGTGCTACAATGAATGGCGATGACAGGATACAATAAATGCATTTTACTGGCTAACAAGATGGGAAAGAAAATGAAAAGCATTCTTAAGTCTTAGTCATTGGCTTCTGTATTCAGGCTTTGTTTCAATAAGCACAATTCATCAGCTGCTTACAAGAAGTGTTTAGTTATTGAGAGTATTTGCATGCTGTGTACATGTCCTTCTAATATAGTTAATGAGTTTGTTTTTATTACAGAAGAACCCTGAATCTTTTGATGTTCATACAACTCTGTCTCTGCTGAAAGGGCCTCTCCTTTCCTTAATCCAGATTACCAGTCAAAGCATGAATTTCAGATTTTTAGCAAGGAAGGGCAATGGAAGAGAAGTTACCTGACAGAAAAAAAGCTGGAAGTTAGGTTACTCTAATTACAAAGGTAGTGTTTCCAACTCTGTTGCGTCTGCCTTCTCCCATTAAACAGTGATTAGGATGGAAAGACTGAAGGGCCAGCCATCATTAACACCCTTACAAAAGTTGCTCCTTCCCCCTCTGCTGCTGAAGCAAAGGCAAAAACTCCAACTGATTTCAAGAGGAGCAGGATAGGGCCCTTAGGCTGTACATAAGTGTCTGTGTTGGAAAAGAGAATGTACAATGTTGGGTGCTTCTTATAATATAAGATTAGATCAAATCCTTTCAGTGCCCTGAAGCACTTAATGCTGGGCTACCTGTGGCAGATAGCGAGTGAATGCCTGTCAGCACGGATCATCCTCTCAGTGTTCTCAAAAAAAGTACAATTCTCGTTTTGCAGCATTGGAGATCTTTTAAAAAGCAGAGTCTAGGGGAATAGAATGTAACATCAAGACACAGAACTTCACAGAATCACTAGGTTGGAAGAGACCCTTAAGATCATCAAGTCCAACCCATGCTCTAGCACCTCAACTAGACCATGGCACCAAGTGCCACATCCAGTCTTTTTTTAAACACATCCAGGGATGGTGACTCCACCACCTCCCTGGGCAGGCCATTCCAGTACTTTATCACCCTTTCTGTGAAAAACTTTTTCCTAATGTCCAACCTATACTTCCCTTGACGCAGCTTGAGACTGTGTCCTCTCATTCTGTCAGTTGCTGCCTGGAGAAAGAGACCAACCCCCACCTGGCTACAGCCACCTTTCAGGGAGTTGTAGAGAGTGATAAGGTCGCCTCTGACTCTCCTTTTCTCCAGGCTAAGCAACCCCAGCTCCCTCAGTCGTTCCTCACAGGGTTTGTGTTCCAAGCCCCTCACCAGCCTTGTTGCCTCCTCTGGACGTGCTCAAGCGTCTCAATGTCCTTCCTGAACTGAGGGGCCAGAGCTGGACACAGCACTCAATGTCCTTCCTGAACTGAGGGGCCAGAGCTGGACACAGCACTCAATGTCCTTCCTGAACTGAGGGCCCAGAGCTGGACACAGCACTCAAGGTGTGGCCTCACCAGTGCCCAGTACAGGGGAAGAATGACCTCCCTGCTCCTGCTGGCCACACCATTCCTGTTTCAGGCCAGGATGCCTGTTCATGTTCAGCTCGTGTTCAGCTGCTGTCACCAGGACCCCCAGGTCCCTTTCTGCCTGGGCACTGTCCAGCCACACCGTCCCAGCCTATAACATTGCAGGGGGTTATTGTGGCCAAAGTGCAGGACTCAGCATTTGGATTTATTAAACTTCATCCTATTGGACTCTGCCCATCCATCCAGCCCTTCCAGGTCTCTCTGCAAAGCCCTTTGTCCTTCCAACAGATTGACACACGCTCCCAGCTTAGTGTCATCTGCAAATTTACTAATGAAAGACTCAATACCCTCATCCACGTTGTCATTAAAAACACTGAACAAAACTGGCCCCAGCACAGGCCCCTGAGGGACACCACCGGTGACTGACCCCAGCTGGATGCAGCACTGTTCACCACCACTCTCTGGGCCCAGCCATCCAGCCAGTTCCTAACCCAGCAAAGAGTGCTCCTGCCCAAGCCACGGGCTGCCAGCTTGTCCAGGAGTGTGCTGTGGGAGACAGTGTCAAAGGCCTTGCTGAAGTCCAAATAGACAACAAGACAAAAAGACAAGTAGCTTCAATTTTTACCTGATCATTGGCATAGTCAAAGAGATATATGGAGACATATGGAGATGCCTGACAATCAATGAGCAGTCAGAAAACCAGTTAGTTAGACCAGATAGTCTTTCTGTTAAGGTGTATGAAAATCGTATGTAGCTAATGTGAGTGAATGGTTCACTGGGCAAATAAATGGGTGTTTTCAGCAAAAGCAAAAATATGCTGATCAGGTGAAAGGAATTTCTCTTGTGCCATCTCTAATTTACCTGTGAAGGAAACTTCTCCTTGTCTCACTAGCACTCAATGGTCACAGCTCTGAAACGTGTCCCCTCGCCATCAGTCTTCAGGCTGGGTACAGATTCTGTACATCTGAGCTCCTGGGCAGGGGTCAGCACCCATGGCCACCCCAACTTCAGTGACAACACAGTAATAGTAGGAAACTGAGAAATATGGTGATTTCACCGGATTAGAACAAAATAGAGCATGGAAAAATAGCTAAACACTAGCATGTGTTGTAGGAGCCTTCCTGGAGTGTTTGGATGTCCAAATCCTACTGACTTTGCACAGTTGACAGGACCTTCCCTTGGTGCATTTCTGTTTGAGGACAGTGCTTTGCCTTTAGTTTCACCCCCCATCTTCCCCTCATGGCCACATTGTAGGGACCAGAGACTCCCCAGAGAGCAGGCACACCCTCATACCAAACTGCAGGCCAAAGACAGTGGAGTGCAATGGGCTGGGGCATGTGGCACAGGGTAGATAAAGGGAGCTGCACTTTATTCTCCCCAAACCCAGTGTGCTTCAGCTGTCTTCCCTTCATATCCCAGGCTGTCCCCAGGCACTAGGTGGAGAGTGTGCAGCTACCTGCAGAGCTGGATATTTTGTGCTTTGGCACTGCCTAATTTGCAGGTGTAGCCACCTCACAGAATGATGCTCAGATGCCCTCACCAACCCTTCAGTCTGTGACAGAGGAGAAATCTGTGCAAGGCTGATGGCTCCCAGGCTGAGGTTACAGAGGTGAACCCTGAAGACCCCTGCCCAGCATTTTATGTTGGAACAGGACAGAGTTGAAATGAGACTAAGTGTTTCCACCCCACACTATCATGACTGGAATTTTGAGCCATTAATTTTTTTGGAATTAAAAGCTGCTTTTTACATAAGTAATATACAATAAGTCAGTGAATACCAATTAAAAGCATTTTCACAAAATTAGACTTTCAGTTGCCTGTTCTATTGAATATCAGTAGGTAATAAGCTTTCCTCATTTCCCTGAGCATGTAATTTTTCCCTTGAATTCTTGAGTCACTGCTTTGATCACTTCTTGATTGCTTAAAGGCTGTGAGTCAGTAATATTTCCCAGTTTTGTTGTCACATCAAAGATCTTTGAGGGGCTTTCTCCATTAGAAGGCAGCCAAGGTTCCTGGTTGACATAGTTCATCACCATGCCAAAGCTATGCTGCACAAATGAAAATAGGGAATAATGTAACACTTTTAGCCATTTGTGTAATCATTTGAATAATATGTATCACCTCCTTAAATGGGCCAGCTGCTATACAGCATTTTTTTTGGCATGAATTTCTACACTTGAAAATATGGAAGACAAACACTCAACAAGAAAGGTGATTTTTATCCAAACATGCTGATGAGTGGAAGCAAAGGCAGTTGCTTTCCTCCATTTAGAGACTTTTGCTCTATTCAGGCATTTATGACATGAACAATTCTGGCATTGAAAAGCCTCACATTTTTACAGAAATGTCATTTAATGTGATAATATGCAAAACAATTTGCGCACGATTCCGACTTTCAGATTGGTACAGGAATTCACATCCCACAGTGGCAGTTTTGATCAGCTGAAGTCATTAATGTGACTCCCCACAGCATGCCAGATCCTGACATCCTTGCTCCACTTTGTCTTAGGTTCTTCTTGGGCAAAACTCAACAGATTTCCAAAAAAGTTGGGTCTGAGAAAAATGAGGGCCAAATTACCGAGACTCAACAGAGTTTTCCTTGGCTTGCCGGAAGGGGAAAGTCTATTTCCCCACCAGCTGCTCTGTCCTGTGAAGGCTGTGACACCAAAGCCTCTGGACTTTCGTCTTTGGATGTGAAACCCTGCCCAGCCCCACCTGAGCTGCCTGAATCTTATTTTTTCTCCCTTGGAGGGAGAGTCAAGGCGTGCATAAGCACCCTGCTGGGATGTGTTGGGCTCCCATCTCCCACAGAGGGAGAAACGTGTAGGGGAAGAGACTTGCTTTGGGATGACCTGAAAGCAAAAGCTCTCTCTGAGGAAGGGTGTGAAACTTGTAGCAAATTTAACTTCTTCAGGAGCTTTAAGTATTTCCAGTGTGAACTTCAACGCCGTCATCCCTGAAGCAAATAAATTACAATGGGAAGGCATTTAAAGGGACATTGTCACCTTACAGCGTTGAAAACAAACAAATGCCTTTACCTGTGTTACAAATCCCGCCTTTACATTATTAAAAGTGAAAGAATTTTTAAAAATCCAATTTACTTGTCACTCTTTCTGCTTTGTTTACTGGTTGTGTTTTCTCACTGTGGACAATAGAAATCAATGAAGTCAGGTTTGCCTGTGTTTGAGTCACTTTCACTTTTAAGTTTCCAGGCTTAGGGTGGAAAGTTCAGGGGAATGGTTATTTCATCAAATACGACTGTTTTCATTTGCAATTAAAAAAATCAATGGCAACGTTTCTATTCAGACATATGTTTGTAAAAGTCTGCTTCTGTGAGATTTAAACTTCGGACCAGCCTTGGCAGTGTTCTTTGAAACACGTAGCTAAGTAAAATATAGTGGCAATAAAAGAATTCTTTCCATTATCATGGCAGGTTGGAGACCAGTTATGCAGCAGGACCCCATCTTTATAGGTATCGCAAAAGTGAGGGGTAAAATATGGTCACAGCCTCTGAAACAAGGGGCAGATACAACCCTAACAAGAAAAAAGATAATGAGATTCTAATATGCAGCACTATGAGCCACGGTTTCAGCAGCCCAAGAAACCACAGTTGCTGCAGATAACATTGCAAAGGTTTCTCTGGAAAGAAATGTGAAGGCAGATAAAGGAGTAACTTTGCAGATATTTACATGAGATTCTCATAAGCACAAGGGGCAGCTTTTGATCAAAGGATATAAATCTGGGTGAATCTAAATGTGGTTTTTTTTCCCTACGCTGGAGTTCCCTGTTCTGTGCTGCTTCAGGAGGGCTCAATTTAAGTCCTCATAATGGTATGCAAAACTTGCAAAATGTATCCCAGCTGGGGCATGCTCTCTAGCTAAGGCTTCCTTCTTGCTCCAGCAGGACTTCATTTCAGGGAGCTGCTGGAAGAGTGAAACACAGAATAGCAAGTGCTGTTTGCATTCTGAGGAGTAGCCCCAGCCTTCTGCTGCCACTCATGTCAGAAAGGATTTCAGGACTGGGCCTAAGGCTTCTGGCCCTGAATCTAAATTTCAGTAAGTGTACATGATTTGAATAATTAAGAATTGATCTATTTATTAAAAAAAAGTAGAGTCAAAACAAAGAACTTGCAATCTGAAGTATTTTTTTATTAATTACATTTTAGTGTATGTGACATTATTTCCAGTGAATAGGTTTTGTGGTTTCATATTGGCTGGGATGTACCCCAGGTGTGGCAGAGTGCCCCTGGGGACCTGAAAGGCTCACCCTTCTTCCTTGCTGAAGTGAGAAGTGGTTGGACACAAAAGTCTCTAACCCAGAATGGTGAGGCACTGCTGGTCAGCTGGCCAGTAATTCACATGTATGGACTGCTCATCTGTGCTGTGTTTGGCATACACTGCATAATTTTGCAAAAGGCAAAATAGCAGAGGTAGTTGTTAAAGGACAGATTCTTCTTTTCCTTAGAGAAGTAATGAA
This sequence comes from Phylloscopus whistleri, assembly GCA_017589585.1. Lineage (NCBI taxonomy): Eukaryota > Metazoa > Chordata > Aves > Passeriformes > Phylloscopidae > Phylloscopus > Phylloscopus whistleri. Next base: position 2,777,281 of record JADMLD010001389.1, on the reverse strand, counting down.
ACTCCTAAATTGAGGTCGAAAACCATAGAAAATGGTAGCTCTAAGTTTCAACTACAAAGCATTGGGAGATGCCTGTGCCAGAGTCCTTTATTGTTCCCCTTGTGGACCAAGTGCTAAAGGTCTCACCTAAAAGGAGCTGCTTTTTGTTTAAAAATGCTGAGAGTACAGATTTCATCGAGTGAACACCACTTCATCAAGGAGCTGTCTTCATGCCTTTCAGTCACTGCTCCTCCTGACAAGCTCATGTTCTTATGGGCAGCATCTAATTGCTATAAATACCTGCAATGTATCATTCACTTCTCCTTCTTAACATAAAACTTTGGCTTTGGAGGAAAATGGAAACTGTTATTCCTGATGTTTCTTAGCCTCTTGCTGTTGCTAGATGATACCAGGCAGGGTGGCAGGAGAGGAGATCAGGTTGCTTCCAGGTAAACTGGCAAATGTTTCTGCAGACCCGGCAGGGGCCACCAGGCCCCCTCTAAGGCTATAGGTATCATGGGCAGGGAATTTCCAGACAGTGAACCCTCTTGTACTGGCAGACTCGGAGTTGTTTTTAAAGGGGGGAGAAATGGGGGATAAGAAAAGAAGACCTTGTAGAAAATTCCAGTCTCTATTCATAAGGCTTGTGCTAAAAATGACCTCATGTGTTTCATAGCGCAGCAAACAGAGTTGAAGAATGCGGTCTTGTGGCCAAGAGGCGGGTGTTTCAGTGACCACTTAGGAATATTTGAATCACACAGTGGCTTATTTTGCTGTTCTTTCTTATTCCTGACAGCACAGTGTTTAGAGAGGCTCTTTGAGTGGGATGAAGACACTAAGGTTTTAGTATGGATAATTCAGCTGCACTTTTCCAGTTGTACACAGCTTTGCAGAAGGAGGGACCAGATTTTTGGCCTTCTAAGACATCTCATAATCTATCTGTGTCTGTCTGTCACAGATTCAATACTTTGAGCTATGATCCTAAAAGCCCTCAGGGGCCAAAATTCTTGGGGAATGAAGCACTTAACACAGGGTCCTCTACAATCAATCCTTCAATACTAGAAAGGCTTTTAAAATACTTTTATTTCCTAAAAGAGAAAAGAACCAATAGAGATGAAACCTACTCACCCCTCACTTTATTGCTATTAGGAGCAGTTTCTACAAAGCTTAGAATGACCCGTGAGATTTTTCTTTGGGTGACGTCTTCAGAAACTCCACTGTTCTTTCATTTTCACCGCACAGCACCAGTTAGTCTTTCCAAAGCAAATGGGCATGTGAGCACCAACTGGATTGCATGGTTTCCCAGCCCAGCTCACATCCAAAACTCTCCAAGGTGAAAAGCCCTCTTGGTTCTTACAGTCAGTTTCAGGCTCTGGGACATGGGATGACCACTTGCTCGGCTTATAAATCCAGAGATCCCAAACCTGTGTCAACAGTGGTACGCTTAGGACACAACAAACATAGCTTTTGACCACGACATGTCATTAGCTGCTCAGTCCTTAGGAATGTCTCCAACTGCAGTATTTTTGACTTTTTCCTTACTTGCAGCTTTGCAGAGATCTGCACTGGGATGGAGGTTGGCGGGAATTGCAAACTCATCTCCTGTAACGAAACCTCCAGCAACTGCCTGCTGCTGGCTCTTTGTCTGCTTTTTGGAGAGGCCCTACTCACCTGTGTAGACACAGGAGATTTCAGCTGACACACAGGTCTCCCCTTTGCTGTCTGCCCTCTCTTCCCCAGACTTAAGAGGAAATCGAATGCTGCAATATAAGCACGAAGGTTACACTTGTATTTAGTTCAATGGCCTCTTCTTTCTAACAGTTTACTTTGTCTCTTCTAATTCAAGCATGTCAGTAGCAAGTATCATATCTGTGACATCGATAATAAAAATCCCATTGTAAATGCCGGGGTGTCATTTTCCATTCTGCCTAAACAATCCTGAGCTTTGTACTTTCTGGAGTGGCCCCTGTCTTTCACGGGTGACATTTGCAGATGGGGACCCGCATGTGTGAGGCACGCAGCTAAGCGTCTCATTTCCATATGGACAGGCTGGCATAAGTGCACTTTGTGTCAACCAAGAGGCCAGTCTGCAGCAGGTGGAAATTTGACCATACTGGATTTATCACGAAGGAAGAGGGCCTTCTCCCTCCTCGGGAGTGCCAGCCTGGTGGAGGCAGTGAAGGAGCACTGCGCAGTGCCTGGCATTTTCACATGCAGCTCCACACTCTTTGTTTAGAGGGGAAAATCAGGAAAACCATCCACAGGCTTGTGTGCTTTGACTCTGAAATGCTTTCATTGACATGCTTTTGCCCAAGGGTGCCTAGGGAAGTTGACACCTGACTTGTGTGGAAAGCAGCCAGTGGTGGCACCTCCAGAGCTCTAGAGCAGCCAGATCCCTCTGCAGCGTCTCAGAGATGTGGAAGATGCAGGTCCCAGCTGGGCAGGGCTCATTTGGAAAGAGCCAACACCTTTTCTGCATCACCACCATGGCTGCTTCCGTGGCTCTGTCAGTGTTGCAGTGGCAATGTGGAAAGGACTGTGCTCCCTTCTCAAAAGAAAAGAAATGAATAATTTTTAGAAAATGTGACCCTTGGGAAGGCTTAGTTTGGGAATAGGGTGTCAAAAATGTGCGTTTTTTTTGTGATCTTACCCTTCTTAGAATTACGTCATCGTTTATATACTCTCTTAAATCACACCAATTACTCTAAATATGTACAGACATATACCAAAGTAGCTAAAAAGGAACAATTACGATACTATTTGGCATGGTTACAGCATCTGTGAAAAAGACATCTTTTATGTGTAACACAATTTGTCCAGAATTAATGAAAATATCCAGGGCTGTTTTTATGAAGTAATTTGTCACATTAAACTAAAAAAACCTAAGGTTATGTTGGACATGAAAAGAAACTCCCTGAAGGTCAAAGCAATTAAACATTGAAACAACCCATCAACCCAGGGGTCACCGAGGCCTCATCTAATGAGAACGTTCAAACGAGAGGAAATCCTGCAATCGTCTCTACTCATTTCTTCGCCAGGTTAAATACCCATTTGAAGTCTTGGCACAGCACAGCCAATGGAAAAATTCCCATGGGCTTGATTGGGACTGTGTCGGGGTTTTTTTTTTTCCCTTGGATTTTAATAAAACCTTTGTATTTCAATCAGATCTGGAATAGTTTGCATCTTCTATGAATTCCTGTAAACCAAAAGGCCTGCAAGGAACTTAGTAGTAGCATCTTCAATGGCTTTTTCTTTCTTCTTCTGTATAAATATTAACAGCTAACATTTGGATGTTGCAAATAGATTCAGACTTAGATGTTTCTGAGGGAATCTGTGTGTGTGTATTTATAACCAAAAAAAAAAAAAAACCACTGCAGAAAACTTCTTTAGAAGAGAAGAACAGTAGAAGAACTTCTACTGTCCAACAGTAGAAGAGCATTTATACAGATCTGGCAAGACTATAGTGTGACTTTAGCATTCAGTCAAATATATTCCTAGTTTGGTAATCCTGATTATTAAAAGGACTCATCACTAACAAACTGAGAATTTGTGTGCTGCCCTAGCCTTCTAGAATTACATATAAGAAGACTTATAAATATCTCTCCTTTAAAACTGGTTTTGAAAAATGCCAGGTAAGCTCATACAGATTTGTGGAAAGAACTATGTGGGTCAAGTGCTACCAATTTCTTTGTGAGCCTCACATTGGGAAACTGTTTTATATCTGGTAATGATAGCACAGCACAGAGCAGTTTCTTGATGCTTCTTCCCTTTTGTGCTTTACTGCATTGGTGTAGTCATTAACACTGCTCCCTCTTGTTTTCCACTCTTCCTTCCTATTCTTCTTGGTGTATGAATATATGACAAGTGTGTGTTACTCAGTTATCAGTGTTATGTTCTATAAGCTATAATTTCCATAGGCAATTCCCTGCTTTGGAGCAGGTTCTTTTACTTTAAACTGAAAAAGCCAAGGAAAAAGGAACCAACGTCTTCGTGAAATATTTGTGCATGCGACATATTTTTGTATTAGACAGAAGGATAAAAGACAAAATAAGTGCTTCGAACTATGTATCATAACCTGTCCATGTACAGAGCTCCAGGGGGTTCTGTGCAGGGGCTGGGAGCAAAACCAGTGCAAGTTTGGAGTTCATTAAGTGTGATAGTTTTTCATTTGTAGCAGCTGAACTCATGATCCAGTTAGATTAGGAACATACATTGTTTATGAGAGAATATTTTGTGCATTTTGGATAAGAGGGATACAATGCATTCCTCTTTTCTGCACTTGACTGCTCATCAACTTTTAGTTCAGATAGAACAGAAATGGTATTTTGAGTGTGGAGATGGTGTTACAAGTAAAGACTCCAGCAATCACTTATGCTGATGTTTTACAAGTGATCACCATACACAAATGGGAAATGGCTCAAAACACACTTCATAACGATTTATCCATAACTCCACCAATTGTCCACTGTTAAATAGTGATATCAGTGCTCTAATCATGTCAGACATCATTTGTGTCTTGGTTTCCTTCCACAGTTGTTAAGTTTGAGGGTTCATTTAATGTGCTTTCTCTGGCAGAACAGCGGGCACGTGGAGCTGGCAGTGATGAAATGTAGTGGTACAAGGACATGGAAGTACACTTAGGGAAGGGAAAATTTAAAATCTACTTCCCTACTGTCAGAAGCTCCACAGAAAATCAGTCTGAGACACCAATTTTCTTAAAGGAATTAGAATTTAGACATGCCACAATCATTAATATTTTCAATGCATAAAACACCTCAGCAGTGTTTTATGTCTGAGGGGTTTTTAAAATGTCCTGTCACTGCCTTTACATGATGTGGGTACATGGCTTAGCCAGGTCTCAGGCTCCGTCTGCAGGGGAAGGAAGAAGCTGAGGTGTTTCTGAAAAACGGCTCACCTTTAAAAGAATGCTTTTAGGGCTAAGTGCTGTCCTTCAAAATAGAATAAATCAGAAGGTTCCACCAGATTAAGAACCCAGCATTTTGAACATTGCTGAAAAAAATATTATAGAGGACATTAACCAAAAGTTTGCAGAAAGCAGGCAAAGTCTGAACTTGTGCTCACTCTGCCAGGCAAGTTCACAGCCCTGTGGAGCAGGGCAGTGTAGACTGGGGATACCCAATGCATGGCAGGCACCACACTGTACTGTGGGAATGGGAGCATGGCACTGGCAAAAGGGGTTCTGCCCAACGACAAGAAAAGACAACCAGGGAACATTTGTTTCTCCCAAGAACTGTTCTCTGCCCCAGATATTGCTTCTTCAAAGCCTGCATTTGGAGCTTGCAGCAGCACCTTCCTGTCATCTCTCCCTTCAGTGTCTGCAAAGGAATGCATTTTCCTCTGAGATGGTACTTTTTGTCTGCTTCTCCTGGCAGAAAATACATGCAGTTTTAGAGCATGATTCCTCTTATCTACTACTGCTTGAGGAGAAGGATTACTTTTTGGTTAGATAAGTCATACCCCAAAGGCTTTGTGGAGATCTATATTTTCTGGGGCTTATATTGACTCATAAGGTTTTTCTCCTTTTCCTCTTCCCAACATTTTCCTTCTTCTTTTATTAGGTTGCAAAGCCATACAATCTGAAAGGACAAGTTTTAGGTTTGATATTTGGTCTTTTGTCTTCTCCAACTTAAACGATTCCATGATTATAAATGAACACAGAACAATGGCTGGCTGAAACCTGGTCCAGGTTCTGTGACCAGATGCTGGTTCTGCGTGAACCAGAGGTGAGGAGATGCCTCATGAGCTCAGACTCACCCACACAGTCCCAGAGGGAAGCTTCATGTTCCAGCTTCCATTTTCAGTGGTTGGCTATGGAAATAGAAGTGGTTTTTCACAGCTTGTTCTACCCCGCTGGCACAGCCCAGCTTCTTCCAGCTCCTGCCTTTTTTACACTTGGTTGATAAAATTGTAAAGTGTAAAGCATATTGAATTTTATCATTTTACAAATGGTATTTATAGATGGAGATAATAGCAATCTTGGAGCCAGGCAAAACAGAAGAGCAACCGATGCAGATAACGATAGACAACAGGGAGTAGTGGGCACTGATCTCTCAGGGGTTTCCAGGAGTAACTGGGGAATCTGCCTCGTTTCGAAAGTCTCCCTCCTCCAGACACTAAATGGAGGAAAGATAATGAGCTTTTGTAATAGGCATGGGACTGCTAATAAAAGCTTGTCTTGCTGACATCCCCTTATTGAAATTATTACGTGTTCCTTTTCATGTTGAAGCAAGATTAAAACAACCCTAGGATATTACTGTTTTATTGGAGCCAGAAATCTACACAGTGCCAGAAGAGACAAAAATCTAACCCAAATTCATACCTACATGCTGGAGGTGAGAATTTAATCATCTTTTTCAACAGACACCATCAGACAAAGTGATCTTTTAAGAAGAGTCTGACTTTTTGTTGACAGAGATGGACAGAGACATTGAATGATCTCAGTGGCAAAACTAAAAGAATAATGTAGCTGGATCAGCAAAATGTCATGGTTAATAGTATCAGAAGTAACAAAAATAATTAAAAAGCAATAGGTCGGTCACATTGCCACACTCTGAAGACTGTAATAAATAATTAAAAATTCAAACGAACCCAGTCTCAGTGTTATGGAAATCATACTGGACTTCAGGGAAATTTTTTTTGACTAGAGGGTCAGACATGGAACCATTTTTCCCTTCCACCCACCCAGTTCTTTTCTAAGCTCTTAAACAAGGGAGGTGAAAGAGAAGGTGATAACCCGAGATGATTAGGAGACAATGGCAACTTACTTATGATAACTTAATAACAGCAATATGGTTCTAAACAGATAAAACAGAATCACAAACAAGATGTAGGATTACCCACGTTGAAATAAAAGGATCAAATGCTCACAGAGGCATTGATTGCACTTGGGGGTATTTTGAATCTGGATCATGTAAAGCTTTTCCATGAACTTAATTTATTCCCATTAGCTTGGAGAATGTCAATGGAGAAACTCCAGTACATCCAATTATATGTGCGCCTAGATGATTGTAGCATCAGACTGTAGGGTGAATATGACCAACACAAGTTGAAATAATGAGGTAAAAGTTAATCAGAGAAGAGAGATGGGATATGCAAATAGTTAAAAGGCAACAGGAAAAGGTAGCAAAAATTTCTGCAGAAGCTTCAAAAAGGAGTTTTGCTTTGTAACGAAAAGAGATATTGATCAACTTGAAATAGCTTAGTAGGACTGGAAGGGTACCCAGGCTTTTGCTTTCTAAAAGTGATACTGTTAAACATTTGAACGCATTGTCATCTCATATTTTATAAAACAAAGTTGAAATTTGCTTTTGATTTATTTTTCCTTTATTCAGTTCCAGAGACACAAAAATACAGGTATCCCATGAAGATGCAATATTGAGTCACTGAGATTACTGACTTGACTTCCCATCCTCTTGGCCCTGCAGGCAGAAGGTGGAGCTGCATTTGTCCTGTGGGTTGGAGCCATTGTTGGGGTGATATGTGCTGCCTCAACAATGTGCCCTGCCTCCCGTGGCCCCCCAAATCCAGGTGGGCCTCTCTAGCCATTTTGCTGTCCACAGTTAATTTTACATGATTAGGTGAAACGGCAAACCAAAATACAGAAAAAAGCCCATTCTGTAAATCCTTTCTCATGTAAGGAGTTTGTACCTTACAGCCAGTCTTATCAACAAAGCAGGTATGAAAGAAAGCAAAAGATGTGTTTTGACATCTACTTGAGCTTCTCCCACCAAGACTGTCAAAGGAAAGTATATCAAAATCCCTTCTGATCCAGTTGGCTCATTAATCAGTTCATTTCTTGACAAATTCACCATTAACCAAATGATCCATTTCAAGATTGGTGCATAAATCCAGTTTAACAATTTGTCAGTAGAATGGAGGTGTTCAAAAATCTCTTCACCAAAATCATGAGTTATACCACTACTAGTTTTGAATTAAAGTTTAAACAGGCTAGAATACAGAAAGACATAGGACCAACCATGTCTGTTGCAATGGAATCTATTCCAGTTATTGTACTGAATTCAGTTGAATTCCAAACAATTCATGATTTCTGCTGAAGCTGAATTTGATTAATAAATTTGATTGTTGGCAGAAAGCACAGCATATTATCCTTACTGATACCTTGCACACTGTTTTCAGCTGTAGATCCCAAAGTGCACACTGGACACTGAAGATCCTAGTTGTGACCTTGATGCCAGCAAACCCATAAAATATCAAGACTCATACAGAGGTTTTTATGATGTTGGAATATGTAGGTCTCAAAGCCGTAAGGGACAGGTGCCATAACCAACACAGTGGGCCAAGTCCACTGCTAATTGTAAAATGTCAGCACAGATAAGATCTGAGAGTGGTGCAAGTGGTTCAAAAGGTAACATATGGATTCCATACTGAGTCTGAGTCAAAGGATCCTGTGAAGCTGAAACTAACAACTACCAGTGCCAAGAGGACAATGCACAGATATCGATTATCCAGAACATTCCCTTCACCAGCATCTTTCTGTGTTACAACCTTTAAAAGCCCAGTGGAGGAGAAGGGTGTTGTTAGCACAAAAACATCCGGAGGGGTCATGATTCTGCTCTTCTGCGCATATCCCTCACATCCCTAGGTCCTCCAGACTTCTGGAAGTTGCTAACTTAAACAACTTGCTTTGGTAGCTACATAATGACTTCCTGCTTGTGTCTATCCATCCAGTTACAGCTGCTGTAGAACTTATACTGGACTTTAGATTTTGTTCAGCTGCTCTTTCTTAAAAAAAAAAAAAAAATCCCAGGAAATTGATTCATAGGAAAATATCTCCACACCTTTCCCCCCAGTCTAGCAATCTCATCCACAAATCAATTCTACTAACTTGTGATTGCATTTTATTTAAAGAAAAATTATTGGTTGGAGTTTTGACTCAGAGAAAAGTACAAGATAGGGAGAAATCTCATGTCTTGCCAATAAACATCAATTAATGTTGCAACTACATAAACAGAATCAAAAGAGTGGTACTGCTGCTCCAGTTTGTCCCAAAATAGATGTAGCAAGATACAGTCAGCCTCAAAAAAATGCGTTACTTTTTTTTTCAGAAAATGGTTTCAGAAAAGGTGCTTGCTGTAAGCAAAGCTAATAAGTTGCTCTGTTAGCACTGAGATTTACAAAAATTGATTTCCTATTGCACTGTGTCTTCTGACTGGATCCCATGGTGTCTAGTAGGGCTTAAGGAATGAGCAGAGTGTATGTGGGGGTTGGGGTGTTTTTCCCTCTCAATACCTTCTCTGGCATCTCTTGGTGGGCACAAGTATCCTGTATCTGCCTTCTCAGAGAAGGCACTGGAAAGGTCTGTCTATTCTGCCATTTGCTTCTCTGCATGAAACATTTAGGAAGAAGAATGGCTTTGAACATTGTGCAATTCTGTTGGGTTAAGCTGAAAGTGCTCATGAGTTCAGGAGGAAGGTAGAGTAGAGGGGCAATGGTACCTCTGTCTTTTACATCCACAAGAACACAATTTGTGCAAAACCTCCATGACCATTCAAGCCTTTTTTTCTTAAGAAAGTTAGATTCAAAAATTCCCATTGTCTTCGCAGAGCTCTAAGCCAGGGCTAGTATCCCCATGGGGTCAGTTGGGTTGATAGTAAAATTACATTGAGAGTCATGCTAAATGTGTTGAGCATCATATGATGGGCGTCTTACACGGGGTATTATCCTTGTGATATATAATGAATATTTCCAAGCTGTGCAGGACAAACCTGCAGGGCACTGCAGGGACACGAAGGATAGTGGGGCTGAGGAAGTGGGATGCATAAGCCTGGTGTAGAGCAGATCATCCCAGGTGTAGTCACATCCAGCTGACACAAGGACCAGGGAGAAAATTATCCCTTTGGGTCAGCAGGCAGAGGAAAAGCACGTGTCTCAATGGGTTAAGGAACAGGCACGTACGAGCCCGGCCCAGAGGGTGGTGAATGAATGAGCTTCCTCCCCCTCTCCGTTCCAGCAGTGATCAGGATTCCTTTCCCAGCCTGCCCCCGGGATTCCTTCGGCAGGAGGAAAAGGGAGGAAAAGCAAGCCCTTTCTCTTCACGGGGCACACAGGGGCACGGAGCAGCGCTCCCCGCCCGCGCTTCCCCTCCGCACCCCTGTGCTGCCTTCTGGGTGCTGCAGAGAGAAGTCGAGAGTTGCTCTTACAAAATGCAAATACATTCACAGGACTTTTCCTTTCTTTGAGGGCAGAGACAGAATCCAAGTGAGGAAAGGCACACGATTGAGATTTAATGTTTAACACGGTCTGTTCAAACAGAAAGATGAATTGAGACCCCTTTGAAAATGTGGTCTTTATGATTCTTAGAGCAGAATAAATAAGGCGACTGCAGCTAATATTATTTTTCTAACCCTGTCACCTGGGGGTTTCAGCACATTTTTTGAACTTTCCACACTTACCACTCTTAGAACCCATTTCTGAAGATGGCAAGTATTACTTTCTTCATTTTGGAGGTGGGAACTCTAAGTGCTGAAGAAAGGTTTTTCCCAAATATTTCAGGAAACCTGTAGCAGAGAGAGGAAGAATAATTTTTCAAATTATTCTACTCTTTCACATTGTATCATTGTTTCCTTTTAATTCAAATAACTTCAGAGATTTGCATTGCAACAGACATTTTCTAGGGCACTTTCTAACATCCTGAGCCCACTGAAGTGTACCAAACCCACCAAAGTCAAAAGACCATCCTTAGACTAAGTTGCTGTGTGAACTTGTCTTAATTTGGCTTATGATCAATAGCCCACAATAACACTGGGACCAAGAGATTGTAAACATTAATCTTGACTCAGAACTATTTAGGATCATTGGCCAACCCAATAGAAAGTCAGTGTATGTCTCTGTACATTTAATTCAATTTAAAAACATGATCTTCTTCACATCTTTTAAAATATCCTTTAACCTTTCCTGGGGAAGAAGAGGTCTTAGCACAGTGGACATAGTTGGAAATCCATTTCTCTCTGGTGTATTCCGTCTTCTTTGTCAGTAAATCCTACTGTGGTACACAATTGATGAAAAAGCAGACCTTGGTTTTCTTTTTCTTTTTTTTTTTTTTTTTTGCCATTTGGAGGATGATTAACAGTGTGGCATGCTGGCCAAGAGCCAGCCATACCAGTCATGCTTTGCTGGTTGTATGTGTACCCACTGATAGACAGTGTTTTGAAACAAATTAGAGGACTGAGAATGAGCAGAGTCACAGATCTGGTCTTTGGATCCAACAGTGGAAGCAACTGTATGTGAGCCTTAGTGACTTTCTCAAGAGTTTTCAGTGCTGTTGTAAACATTTCCAATTTAAACCTAGGTCATAGACCAATATCTTCTTATAGGCATACTCATGTCTTATCTGGAGATGCATTTGTGTCCCTTAGCCACACGTTTACAAGAGTCTGTTTTGGATCAAAACATTCCAAAAGACCATCTTGTATGTGCTTCTGCTTGTCAGTCGGAAAGCAATCTTCTCCACCTTCTACTCCCCTCTTTCCATAACATATCCTGGATAAAATGGGTGCTGAGGTTTACAGGGAAAATAAAAAGAAAAAGGGCAAAAGTAATAATCTGCGTAATAACTGGGTAGTAGTTTCTCCTCCTGCAGTCATTTCAATGTATTGGCTGAGCTTGATATGACTTTCTCTTCAGCTGGTTCACTAAGAAGCAGGTGTTACTGGACTTTCAGAAAGCTGATTTGGGATTGCTGAGATGCCTTTTTCCCTCCATGTGGGAGACCCTCATCTCAGGCATGTGGCAGTACTGGTCAACATGACACCACGTGTGAGCTGAGGGACCCAGGCGCTGGGGGATGGTGTCATGGCTCACTTTCTGTTCTGCTCCCTGCTCCAGCAAAGAGGATCACTGTGGGGAGTAGAGGAAAAGAGACCCTGGCAGTGACCTGCAGGTGTGGAAAGAAGGAAGTACTGCAGGGGATGCCTTCCCAAAATGACTGGTTTGGTATGTCTGGTTGTATGGGTGCAGCTTCATGGAAAATGAGACAGCTGTACCTGTTTACACAAGAGATACTTTTGGAATAAAAGACGCAGAGAAGCAGATCTCAGAGAAGAAGAAATCTAGAGACAGAATTATAGATACTACTAAATCCCCAATGTATTTTTAAACTTCATTTTAAAGGGAAAACAATGGGAAAAAAGCCTCAAAGGCACATATTTAAGTGTTAGTTTCAAAGTAATACCTCCTCAGAGATCTGACTTTATCACTACTGAAAGGAGAAAGCAGAAAATGGAATTGTTTTTGTTGTTCTATCATGTTTATGACATGACAAAAACGTGGAGTTCTTCTGCCTTTTGCTTTTCACCTTGTTGAACTGCTGTCAGACTTCTGTAAATCGTTTGCACCATAAACAAGCTTTGTGAGTGAAAGGGCAAGTGCTGAGAAAAGCCAAAGGCAGAGATTTTATATTGAATCTTTTCCTACAGAGATAACTGACTTCAGCATGGACCAGCTTCACCTGGATCTGGGAAGAAATGCCAAGCATCATTAACAGCAACAGCATAATGAAGCACAAGCAACAGCAAATGGGCTAAGACTCTGAATGTGTTGGGTTTTTTTTTAGGCAAAGAGTAGGATAAATGCAGCTGAGAGCACTTGGTTTTGAGCAAGAGCTACTGCCTTGTTTCTCCTTAGCATTTCAGCCACTGATTTGGAAAGGCTGACATCCCTTACGCAGGAGTACTACCTGGAAACTGCCTGCTGTTGTGAAGCCCTGACTCTTACTAATTGCAATGTAATCATAATTAGTTTGGAGGGCTATCTGTCCGTGCACACCAGCGATGGGATACGAAGATGGGAGGAGAGGATTTTGCTTGCACATGTGGCTGTTGCAGTGTCAGGATCCAGCACAGCAGGCAGCTCTGCTCCTTTGGCAGGGAGCCATCAGGCAAGAAAAAGGCATCGACGTGGTTGGGAGCATGGCAATGACAGGCTGGGATAACCTGGTCCCATGGGGACTGCTGCTTGTTTCAGTGCAAAGTGAGAGGCTTAGCAGGGGAATGGTTTATCTGGCTAGCTCTTGCTGTATAGAAGCACAGGAAGAAGGCTGGAGAGGTAGGGCCACACAAATAAATGCATCTTCAGCTCACAGAAGATTATGTAAGTTCGGTTTGTTCCCCTAGAGTCCTCTTTGCAAGTATGGTACCCCAGACAGATGGAAAATAGTATTTAAGGAGCTTGAGAGCCATTACTGATCTTACATTGCATGGATAAGCCCAAACCCACCTGTGCTGGAGCCCACTAAATCCAAGCACATCTTATGCAAATACCTGCAGGCTATGTTCAGCTTGTGCCTCTGAGGGAGAAATTTGTGTGATTGGTCTCTTCAGTAGTTCAAGGTGCAAAAACCTTTCTGTCTTACATGCTTAGCTCTTCTTGGTTGTTACATCTGGGACCTTTTAGAAAATCATGTGAGACAGTCCAGTACTAATTACTTTCCTTTAAACATCTTCTTTTTATTTTTCTTCCCAATTTGCTGCCACCCTTTCACCACTGCTTCAGTATGTCAACCTGATTTATGTAACAGGGGTCTTAATATAACAACAAACTCTTAAAAATATTGCAATCTCAATAACTGACAACAAAAAGCACAAATACATATCTTAGAAATTAATAAAAAGACAGAGAGCCTGAGTTTAACTGGTTCTGTGAAGTCTCAGAGGGCTGTGCACTGCTGGGCGTTCTTGGCTGGGTATTCTGCCTATGGACAGGCTTAACATTTTGACACCAGGGATTCTCTCTATAAATCTATTATGAATATGGAATACAGATGAATTATCTGGTGTTCTTACTTCCTTACTGGGGAAGAAGCTGAGGAAGGGCTGGGAGAGGGTCTTCGTCCTGAGACAGGTTAATGATAGAAACTTCTGCTGATGGGAAATTCAAATACAGATCATTAGGGCAAAAAGGTGGATTTGGCCCAGAGAAAATCCATTTTTCCAGAAGGGAAAACCCATCTAGTCCAGAAGGGGAGAAAAATAAATTAGAGATGTGTGTCTGATGAAGCTGATCAGAAGTTCACACAATTAAAGGACATACATAGAAGAAAGGATTTCTCAGGAGAGGTTGGGGAAACACAGGTGAAAGACTGACCAAGTATGTTCTGCCCACTAGCCAGGAAGGCATCTTTCAGGTGGTCTGAAAGATGTCAGGGGCAGAGAGGAAAACCAAGGATCTGGTTGTAGCAGTATGTCTCTTCAAACCAATGGACAAGGTGAGGAGAAAAGAGACTAGCCGAGGAGAGAGGGATCATATAGATTTATATTCTTTAGATCTGTAAGTTGCTGTGTCACTAAAGACATGACAGTGTGATTCTGAAACTCCTACTATCTCATCTCAAATGGCTACCTAAGGCACGTGGCATGAATTCCTTCCTGGAGATGCTTGCTTCTCACCATGGACTACATATGGAGTCTTGGTAGAAGGAACTTTTCCTTCAATACTCCTAATTTTTGTCTCCAAATAACAATCTTGTGGTTTTCCTAAGTGAAACTGGCAGTCTGAATCTTGTCCCCAGCATGTCTCTTAATTACACTATAGCTGTTAAGCTATAGAGATGCTCCTTGAAGAATGGTCTGAAAATAAAGCTAAGAATAAACTCAGATGCCTTGCTGACGCAGAACCTAAATACTAATTTTTAAAGGCAAGACCCCAAACACCTTTGTCTGAGCCTCCAACTGAGTATGAAATATGCGATGATCACGAAAAAGAAATAACATGCATTTATGAGGTAAGAAGTTAAATTATGATTGGCACTAGAAATCTTTGGATCCCACATGGCTTGAGAATGCTCTGATGGATTGCATTGGTATCTACTTCATTCAAACAGGAATCAAAAATGCCATTACATCCCATTTCCAGGAGTTGTGGTTCACTCTAAAGGGAGAGCTGAGCTCAAGCCTGGGGTCAATTCGGCAGCCACTGGTAGTGCTAAGGAGGGGCTGGGAGGAGATTAGACAGAAATGTACATTCAATAAAATCAAAAGGATTTTGTCTCCCTAAAGGTTTGGAAGAAATGAGTTTATAGACAACTGTTTGCCCCGTGGACATCATTCTTTAACTTTCACTGAGGCAGCACATGCTGTTATCCTATAGATATCCAATGAAGCAAATGATAAGGAATAGATGATTTTCCTGGCCAGTTCTGTAGTACATTCAACACTTATTTTAGGATAGATCTTCTATGAAACTTGTATCAACTTCAAGGTTATTTTTAATGGCTTTAAGGTTTGCCAGCTACTAATGGTATTTCTTTGGAAGCCTCCAAAACCATCCCAAACCTCCACTTTCAACTTCCATATAATTGTCTGTCTAAGAGATTGTAACTTTGAAGACAAAGTCCCACAGCTTTGATCTTCTTGATCCTTCTTTGACTTAGCTTGAGATTTGGATTTTTCTGTCTCACCCTTATGCAACTGAATTACAAGCATTTTCTTTTAGAATCAATATCTTTGATAATTTTCTACATGGCTTAAAACTCAGAAATTAATTGATAACATGGTCTTTTTAAAGCCAAGTTAAAGATTAAAAGTTGGAAAGTTTCTTAGTGAGCAATACAGTAATTCCTAAAATGTTTTTTGTTTCCTTGCCTAGTCTTGCCTTGCCTTCTTCCCTTGTCTCTCCTTCTCCTAGACAAGGGTGTACTGAACCTTTCACAAAAAACTACCACACCACTGAATAGGTGTTTTTCCATTAATATTTTTCTCAGAGATTTTTTTGGGACTTCCACTTGAAGTTGATCTGAAAATTTTATTGTGATTTAGAAATGCTGAACTGACTTTCTGAAAAAAAGATCCCCTTTATCATTACAGAGACATTACTAGTTAATCACCTTTTAGAAAGACATTTCTTGCTCCAAAACTCTGATACTCTGCATTACTTTCAGGAATAGGTTTCATGCTCCCTTCATGGCTAGAATTTTATCTTCTTTGCAGGAAGGAAAGAATAAAAGACTTACAATAAGCAGTGTATTTGGTGATTTTTTTTCCTCCCTTTTGGAATTATCTGTGAACAAAGCTCTCAGAAATGAAAAGATAAGTAGATTATTACTGGTCACCAGGCTACGTGGCACCACATTTCATGGGGCCACCAGCACACATCAGCTGCTGCTCTACAGCATATTTCTAGCTGGAACATTGGGTGTTTGCCCCATATGGATAGTACGGCTGAGCAGCTGCTGAGGTCATCCATCACTGAGGGTGTTTGGTGTGGAGGGACCAGGCAAGGCTGCTCTGAGAGTCCTCGTCACAAATCTGTGTATGCTGAACTTCATGAACTTCTCCTCTTGCTGCTGCCTATGGTTGTGACAGGACAGACCACGGAAACTTTGTGTGAGCTGTTTCTTTGTGAAGGTGCTGACACAGTGAAGCAGCATTTATACAGTAGAGCATCCAGTGGTTGTCAGTTGGGTAGCATTTCCTGAGACACAGACAAGCAGCTGGACACAGCTGATTGAGTCATGGCAGACTTGGGCTGACATGATAAAATACTGTGATTGCTGCATCTTGGTGGAGCCAGAGAAACTAATGGGGTGAGGTTAATTCATATCATCCCACAGAACCAGAACAGGAGCCCCAGGATTTGCAAGTGAAGCAAGGCGCCTTTGTGGCACTGCCTGGTGTGCAGAGCTTGCCCTGAACCTCTTCCCACAACAGCTGTCTGAAGAAATTGATGCAGCAAGGTATTGTCACTTGCTTTCATATTTGGGATCAGCTAATTCCTGATTAGCTGTATTTTAGGTGCCTCTCTGCTGTCAGTAAGAACTTTGGACCACATGTACTAGCAGTTTTTGAGAGGAGAAGGCATTGAAAGCAAGACAGTGCTGTTGGCAGCCATCTAACTTGGCCAGTGACATATTTATGCTTTAGATGATGTGCCCTGTATGTTTGCTAGGTTCAAGCAGAATATTTTTATTTGTCATTGTCTCTGCACACTGTAAGTTATTGATTTGCAGGTCTGGTACAGGTAAGCAGAACTTGTCTGCCCCCATCATAGTGGGTATGTATAGAGAGGGGAGGAAGCAAAGGGCTCCTTGCAAGTCAGGGTAAACACCATCTGATGCATTAAGGTGAGACCTACATAGTTCAAACTGATTTAATCAATTTTTAGTCAGCTTTTACTACACAACAACAATTTATTAGAGGGGTTATGTGATTATAGACTTACTGAGATTTTACTTGTTGTCTTACCATAGTTTTTATGGGCTTATGATGACTTTAAGTTTTATGTGCTAATGACATTTTCCAACTAAATGCATATCTATACAACATCCCTGTTACCCTTGTCTTGGCAGAAGAGAACATTGCTACAGGCTGTCCCATTTATTAACCAAATATTCAAATCAAGGAAAAAATAATTTAACATGCACTACAGACTTGTTATAAATGCAGAATGATGTTTTGCAAACACCGTGCAAATGCATGCACCTATAGCCACATGTGCTTGTGTAACATATTCAATGCTGTAAAAGGACAGGAAGCTCTAAGCTCTGAGCATCAAAGTGTTCCATCTCCAAAGTGCATTTGTTCCTGCAAAAGTTGCCAGGCTGGCAAGGCTTCGACAGTAGTGGAATGAACCCTAGGTGCCAGAGTTGTCTCCAGAAGTTCCTGTTTTTTCCACCTCTGCTACTAAACAGAAGGAGCTTCTCCAGCCACAGGGAGCAGGACAAAAGGATTTTGCATGCTCAGAGACAACTTTAGAAGTTTTGTCAATTGGATAGCTTATTGGTGACTTGATAACTCTTGGGACAGCACCAATGTGGTCCTGGCATGAGGAAACTGCTCAGAGGCTTCATGAACATCCTGCTGATGCCAATGGGCACAGAGAATTGAAAGCCTAACTATGGCAAAGCAGTAAAACCAAAGGAAAAGTGGAGTTCCTCAAAGATGTGGACACTTCTGTAGATCATGCCATAATTGCAGCACCAGTGGCATTCACATCACAGTACCTTGAATCTGGCTGAGCTGCTCAGGGACTGGCACAGACAGGAGCAGGGTGGAGGACATACAAGGCAGCAAGTAGCATGGGGTGTGTGTGTACAGAGAACTACGGGTATGGTTGTTGAAGACTTTATTGACTGGACTCTAAGAACCCCTAATGCCTCCCTCTGAGATTTGCCCACGGTTTTGCGTGCGGACTCTTCCTTGCCCACAAAGCAAACCCTCTGGTTTGAGCACAACTATCTTCTCCCTCCCCCCTCCACACAATGCTTAAATGTTTTGAGGGGAGGTTGGAGGCCTCACTGCATGCCACAACACTTGATACTTCCATTTCAAAATGAACTTTATAGAGGGATCAATCTAATCTACCTAAGCCATAAAGCTCTCCACTGCCTAAGGAGAGTGTCAGTAGGAGGATGGCACAGTGTGTCTGAGGACAGTTTGGCACAATCTTGCAATTCGGGACGTTATCTATTCCAGGCTTCCCTTGTGCTAGTCTAGATACAAGCCAAAGATGCCGTGGGCTGTTGTGAGCAGAAAGGTTATCCTGGCTTTGCTGCTTGCTTTGCCTTTGTCACAGCCCGAGAGAAGCCAGCAGGCTGCTGCTGAGCGTGAGATCAAATAGAGATGGCCACGGCGGGGGACAGCAGCAGCCAGCCCAGCTCTGCAGATCTTCCCCCAGGCTCCTTGTCCCAGCTCCATCCCTTCTTCCTCCCCTCCTAGACCTGAGGCAAAAGATGCCCCAGATGTTCTCTGCCTGGTAGGGAAACCCCACTGCGTCAATGGCACTGTGACCCTTTGGGCTGGCTTTGGCTCTGCGTTTCTTTACACTTTGCTGGGTGGAAGGCTCCCGAAAAGCAGTTCAAACATCCTGGAAATAACCCTCAAACAAACAAATTTGCCTTACTGGTCAGCACTGCATTTTTATCTTCTGCTTCTCTGTTCAGTGTTACGAGGAAATAAACATGAATTAATCTTGCAAGCCAGCACTAATGTGAACCCCATCATCAGTTTCAGTCACTAAGGTTGGCTTTTAGGGTGATTCTTGTGTCAGAGATGAGAAAGTTACACAACCGACATCAGAGAATCACTTTAAAAACTCCACAATCCTGCACTGAAATCCTGTCCAGTAAGGGAGAGAACCAGCCCTCGGCTGGCTGAGATGCAGTCACATGAGTGTCCAAAACAATGAACACACAGTGTCGACAGCTGAGGCCATTGAACTTTATGTCACTTCCCAACTGCAGCATTTCTCATAATTTATGGTTATACTCGCCTTTCAACCTTTAAAACCTTTTCCCAAGTATTTGCAGCATTCTCACATAAATATTGCTACAATAAGTAACATCAACATTTAGTAGCTGTTTTTCAAGAATAACCGTGTGACACTATTATGGCATTCCATTAAACCAGCTGCAATGTGGGGAGGGCCTAAATCAAATCATGCCCACTAAAGGTAATGTTTACACATATTCAAGGGAACAATGGATGGGAAAAGTTTATTCTGTGTTTCAAGACTTAAATGACAGTTCTGTCTCCTTTCATGGTTATGCAAGATGTCTCTCTCTGGTGAAATGACCCGGAGTGGACACAGACAGCAGCTTACATTCCAGTGTTATTTGTTACCTCCTCAAGAAAAGTTGCAATTACAAAATCTATGGTTTGGTCTATTTATTTATTGTGGTATTTTTAGAGAGAAAACCTTATTTCAAAGGAACAGAGAATGCTGTCTTTTTCATTAAAGCTATCAAATGTTGTGAAACGATTAGTAAAAAAATTCCTTGCCAGAATTGTTCACTGTCCAAAATGCATCACAATGACTAAACGTAAATGACAGATAGTTAGCTTGCATATAGATACGTGCTTAATTGCCTCCATCCCTCCTGTCTGAAGAATGCACTTCAGCATATGCTCATTTAAACACATATGCTTCGTTTCTGTTTAGGTCAACAGGATTTGAGCACATGCTTAAACATAAGCAAATGCTTAAGTGCTCGTCTTGAATAGGGATGCTTTTCTGGGGCAAAGCCAGAAAATACTATTTTGTAATATTTCTTCTTACCTTAAGCCTGTCTCTTGCTCCAGCTGCACTGTTGGAGTACTTCTCCTCCTTCCCAAAAACTACCATACCTTCCCTCCTCATCTTCCCCGGGGCTGATGTCAGACACAGACAGACCCCATCGTTCCGCCAGCTAAGCTCGTACATCGGGGCTGGCAGAACTGCCCATCGTGGCCAGAGGTGAAGGGCAGGGAGGCAGAGGTCTGTGGAGGAGCAGAAGGGCAGCTACACTGAGGAATGCACAGTCTTCCCCGAACGGGGCAAACATCGGCAATGCCGAGGCTGCTGAGAGGGGGAGAGAAGTCAGCAGCACCTCGCTTGTGCCCAGCTGCCCTCCTGCAGGTGCAGGGGCTGGGCGCTGTGTGTGTGGGACACTGTTCCCACCTGGCCCCAGGTGAGCGTGGCGCCGCAGCCTGTCCCTCTGCATCCCCGGCAGAGCTGGGTGATTTCAAATCGCTTTGCTGTACCTTTTGCCTGCATCCTGCCCCCTCCCCGTGCCAGCCTTTCCTCGCTCCGGGCTGCGGCGGCGGCTGGCGCAGAGGGAGCGCCGCTGCTCGGAGGTGTAGGTGGGTGCCGCGCTGCCGGCACCCGGGGCTCAGCTGTGGAGCTGTGTGGGTTCCCTGCAGGAGAAACATCAGATCTCATGGCAGTGTCGAAACCTTGGCCGCGAACCACAGAGCGATGCAGGGCTCGATTCCTGCTCTCCGGCGGGCTGCAGAGCCTGCCCAGCTGCTGCAGCAGGTGACGTCTGGCTGGGCGTGAGACCCCTGTACAGACACGTGCTTGCCAGAGCCTGCAGCCTTCAGGGCTCTTTGCAGTTGCGCTTCGGAGCTGTATCTGTTGTGCGTTATCAGCTTAATTAAGATAAGGATATGGAGTTTATGCTATACTCCCGTAAATGACAGGGCAGGGAAATGAATGATTTATATGGCAATAATTGTACTTGTGAAGCTTAGGTGTGTCGATATGCATTAATAAAACTTTCATTTGAATCCAACTAAGGGAATGAAAGTACAAAAAATTTTTTTTTTCCTCAACAACTTTCAAAATTCTGCTGCTTGCAAAAACAGCCAACATGCAATGGGCAAAACTTTGGAAGGGGTCGGTCTGGACCGCCTGGGCAATAATCAATAAAAACACATCCAAAGGCAACTTTAGGGAGTGAATTTGATTCAGTGAAAGAAGACTGGCTCCTCTCCCTGCCCTGCAGGTAATGTGTTTGCCTGTGACGGCAGCAGATTATTTGTTCTTTTTTTTTCCCTGCCACCGAACTAAAGAATGCATTGTGGGAAAACCGTCCTGACACATGACACTGTGCAAAGGAGGATCACAGCGTGAGGCAGCATCAAGGGGCTTACTTGGTCTTGATGCACTCTTGCACAGCATGGGGCTCCAGAGATGAGTGTCTCTTCCAACGAAAGCACTGGTGCAATTTGCACAACTCTCATGAGAGCACACGGTGAAGCTGCTCTCAAAGCCCTCATGTAAACAGGGCTGGGGAAAGAAAAGGGAGAGTAAAAGAGCCTGCACCATGCACGGGGAAAAAGCACAAAAGGAGATGGTTCAAAAGAGCCTGAGCTAAGGAGGAGGGGAGTTGTGAGGGAAGCAGGCATGGGGCGCGGAGGGGATGGGGCAGAAAATTAAATCCAAATATTAGAAGCAGAAGGGAAAGTCTGAGTAATGAAATGGAACAGTTAGCAGCACAGTGACGGGAGCGGTCAGGAGAAGTGAAGTATGGGAAGACACTGGATGGCAATGCACAACTAGAGATTTAGCTTTCAAGGCAAAACCACAGATGCGCTCTGAAGACTGTGCCTCAGATATGCAGCCCTTAAACTTCTTCAAAACCTCCTAACTTCAGATAATAAGTTTGCATAGAGAGAGAGAAGGAGGGGAAGAGAAAAAATAAAGGCGGCTGTAAGTGCTCCTCACTAGCCTGTCTCTGAGCAACAGGCCTTCCTGTACTCACTCTCCCTTGTTGCTCCTGCTTATCATAATATGCCACTTTTGCGCATCAAATTTACATTTCAAAAAATGCTGTATCGCTGCTCTAAAATTAATTATTAATCTTTCATCAGTCCCTTCCATAGATACATTTTTAACTTTGATTTTGCTACCCGTTCGGGGGAGGGATAGAAGAAGGGGGCGGGGGAGAGAAGATCCTTTAATCTTGTCACTTTTCTGTGGGGTTCTCCTCTTGTGTGCTGCTACTTCCAGGCCTGCGTGTCCCCATAGCACTCTGGAGGTACAACTTTAGTTTTTCTGCTCGCTCGGAAAAGAATCTTCCCACACTTTGGAGAGCATGAATATTTTCACCCTGCAGGATGCAACACAGAGAAGCGCCTGCTCCTCTTATTTGACCTGGCATTTCAGCCTCAGTAAAGTGAAGCTGTACTGATAAATCTAGCACCCCAGGCCAAAGAGGTGGGGAGATTAAATGCCCATGCAAGAGAAAGACATCCGGGTGGGATTTATAGGGTCTTCCTAGAGTACAGTATGAGCTTATTCACCAATCAGCTCACCACAGTGACTTGTAGGCAATGGTCTGAACTTTGGTTATTTACTGTTCAAGGTAGGCAAGTACTGGAAATGAGGAAGGGGGCATTTTCTCTTAGTTTAGTGAAGACTGAGTCCTTCTCTTGCCTGAAGTGCAAAAGAAAGATGCGCAAAGAGGGAACGATGGTCAGATGGATACTGGAGAGATGTGAGCTGCTGGAAGACCTCATATTTGAGTCACCCCTGGTCTGGAGTTGTGGGAAATGCTATAATCTGCCTGTAGGAGGGGGAAAGGGCTCACAGAAGATGCAGTTATGATGAGATGCTTTTATGGGTTACAGCATAAACACATTCCTTTTTACCTCTATGCTGTGGTAAATTTACCTCATACTGATCGGTGGCTTCATAGCCAAATGCATGTGTGTGTAGGTGTCCACACACACAGTCACACACAGACACAGACACACACACGTGTGCTTTTACTCACCCCTTCCCCCAGAAAT
This sequence comes from Phylloscopus whistleri, assembly GCA_017589585.1. Lineage (NCBI taxonomy): Eukaryota > Metazoa > Chordata > Aves > Passeriformes > Phylloscopidae > Phylloscopus > Phylloscopus whistleri. The sequence continues at coordinate 2,754,278 of JADMLD010001389.1, read as the reverse complement.
ATGCCATCTGGACATTCATGAAACTGAAGTGCTGTGTGTAGGCTGCTTCCTCGAATTAAGGTGGAAAGACTTGACGCACCCCATCATATTTCACTGCATTTTGCTCAAAAGGGACAAAAAAAATTTCACATTGGAAGACAGATGTCAACACAACATGGCATCTAGTTAAAGGCCAAATTCTCCCAGTTATAAACAACAATACTTTACATTGCACTTTTTATCTTTCTACTCACATGTGCAGTACAGAATGTGTACTCTTTTCAGAGCCTCCTTTGCTGTGAGCTGCTGGGCGTATGCATGGGTGAATGTCTCTTAGGGTGTTGGACTTAATCATAGGTGAATTTGGATCAATAGACTATCACTTGCCAGAAACTCAGATAAAGTACAGGGTAAAAGAAAGCTAAAATTTCAGAGCAAAACACCCTATGCTTCTTTTCCAGACCCACATTCCTTGCATGTTTCTTCCCCGGTTGCACTTGCCCAGATTATGAATTTATCCCTGTTGTCGTCACCTCCAGACTGTGCCTAGGTTATGCAGCCCTCTCAGATAAAAATCTGCACTGCCAACCAGCAGATCTACTTTGAAGGCTGCATGCTGTAATGCTTTCATCTGGGCTATACTTCACCAGTAATAAATTAGCATTTACACAGATGCAGTCAATAGCTCTCACAGCACACCTCTACATAAATATTATCCCCTCTGCCTTTCACAGTTGGAGGAACCCAGCCAGCAAAGTTGCTGGAGGTGAAGAGGGAGTCAGCAGCAGCTCTGGATCAAAACTGAAGCCTCACTCAGTCACATCTTTCTTCTCCATCTTCTAGACAGCATCTGAATACAGCTGCACATCTCCTCTATGTGATTTATTCTGTGTAATAACATGGAATTTTTTTCAAAGCAGACTTTGATTTCAGTTTGTTGACACTAGTTCTGCATATATGTGTAATTATGTAGGATTATCAGTGTGCTACAGAAGGCCCACTTTGTATATTACGCCTCTACAAACCACTGGAAATTAAGTGCTGTGATTCTCCTTGCAGATTCTCATTTGGGGAATGCAAAGTGAGACCAAGTAACTGTAAGCATAGCTCATGTTTCATAAAAACAAACAATGCTTATGTGGATGTGTGACAGATGTTACACCTTGTGGAATGCATTGAATTCCTTATAGCCAAGTTAAAAAAAAGTGAGATCACATAGGCTTTGGAGTAAGTGTGGTTTCAGCAGGAATGCAGCTCTTGCAAAAATCCAATATTGGCCTTGGGAAATGTCACTTTTTATCCACATAAGAGCTGAATAATGTTCATGGCCGAAAATGCTAAGGATTCTTAATTGTGCACAGTCTCTCCTCAATCAAAACACAGGCTCCATTTTCAGTGAGTTACCCTCTCTGCCTGCCCAGACTGCCAACATAGCTGACAAGCTGCATGTGTCAGAAGGAAGTAGAAAGAATTTTCTTACTTCTCAGAGCCTTTTCTTTCTAAATGTTACAATTGTTGATTTTTTTTTTTAATTTAATCTCAGATTCTTCTAAGGGTTAATATTGGGCATTTTTTTTTCAATTGGTCTAGGAGATTACCTTGATTGTTTTCTTTTCTTTGTTGCTTGATAGGTCTCTTCAGTAGAGTGGGGCCATAACAACATTTCCTGATGAACAAAAGGTATGGCTGGCATAGGCAGGACAAATAAGGGAAGGCATTAGTTCTTCAGCACTTGAGACACGAATCTCTAGAGAAAACCATAAGCAGATAAGAAGCATTTATCCCATATGTCATAGCTATGCAACACTGCTCTCCCTAGCCAGAAGTATGCCTGCTGGTCCCGGACCAGGACATTCTTTTCCTCCCCACCTGCATTCCCCTTCCTGCACCATGCACCTGTGTAAAGACTTTTGACCAGTGCTACCTTTCCCCACCCACAGCTCTCGCCTCCAGTGTGTGCTGGAGAGATAATTTAGCTCCTTGGCTCCATTTAGCTCCTGTCTTTGCAGTGGGACAAGGATCCAACCCTGCAAGTGGTCTTTCTCTCCTATGAACTCACTGGTCTGTGGCCATTCCCACTGCTCAGGCAAAGGAAACACTGGCCAGAGTGAGCCCAGGCTCTCCCTGAGCTCCTGCAGCCCAGGCTCTGCTGATGGCTGTGAGCCAGTCCCACACCTGCTGATCAGGGCTCATCCAGAGCTGCCCACTGCTCGCATGGCAGGAAAGGACAATTGCCCAAAGCTGGCTGCCTGAAGAACCAAAAAGTGCTGCCCTACTCAGTGCCCTGCTGCATGGGGAGCTCAGCAGCTGCAGGAAGCCTTGTGGAGCCAGCAGCTGCATCTCCAGGACAGCAGGTAGTGAAAGCAGCATCCTTCTGCAGCTTCTTGCTGTTTCACCCTCCCCATCCTTTATCACTCTCTGAGCTATGCTTCGCAGCACTTCTAATTACAAAGTGAAGCCATCACAAAAACCTTGGACCGAAATAGAGCGGAAGTCACAGAAGCAGGGCATATGAGGGCAACTGACTCAGGAAAGGCAGAGGCACAGGGGCAAGCTCTTGGAAGATGGAATCCAAAACTGCAGCATGTCTTTTTTCCCAGAGACTACAGACATGCTGCCCCAGCCAAGTGTTTCCTCCCCAATGGACAGGATATCTCACATGAAAGTCCAGCAAATTATCTAGGAGGTCTCTGCATGGAAATAATTTCAATACTGCAAGCTCACGTCCTAGCTGATAAGGTCAGCATCTTCTTTGGCTCACACACTTGCCAAGCTATTTGTAAAAGTGAGCCCATACACTGAGGTTAAAAGGATGTATTAATTAGAGGACCGAATCTTAAAGCCTTGGGACAAAAGAGCATTGTCAAACTCACATGCCCTCTTTGGTGCAATCAGCCTTGGCAAATGACATCCAATTGGATTTAAAGGGATCCAGAAGTGCAGACAAATTCCTTCCATCTAACTCTCCTTCCAGGCTTGGGACTAAGGTCATTATTGAGGGGCAGCAGCACTGGAAAAGGTCTATGGTCATTGTCCTCTTCCTATCAACATCTTTTGGATCAAAGTTGTTTTTTTTTTTTCCTCTATGGAGAAGTAGGAAGAGGAAATGTTCCTTAATTTTGAAATTCATACTACTGAGAGGGTTTGGATGGTTGGAGAAAATGCATCAAAGATATTTCACATCTGTAAATCCCAAAGAAGTGAAGGCTCATCTCTCTGCATCCCACTCCTCTCTCAATTTGTACCATGCTGCAGAAAATGCTGCAATGAGTCCAACAATTGGGAATGCTTCCCTGGCTGTTGTGGAGCTTCTGTGGACTACCTCTCCTCCATAGGGGACTGTCTGCCTACATTTGGTCCTGGGAGCTCCCCACAGAACTGTGGCACAGGGCTGCAGCCTGCAGAGCACCTTGGGGTGGCAGGGACTGCCTCTGGCTCTGGGTGGAGCTGACACAAGCAGTGGCCACAGGGGTGGTCTGTTCTCTGGCTGCAGGAGACACGATGGGGTGATGAAGGACCTGCAGAACTGCTCCAACTCACCTGGCATTAGGGTTATAATGTTAGACAAGATGAATTTTATCTTGTGACCGACGATCTGTTTGGTGAAAACTCCCTCTTTTTAAAAATACACTTTATAATATATTAAAATATTCTCCAATGAAGAAAAGAATTTGAGAGTTGAAGAAAAGTATCAGAGCATGTGAAAGTAAAACATTTAATATTTATTTGGTGAAATGAACCAAAAATGAGGAAGGGGGCAGGACAGAATGAGAGGGAGAAGGGAAAGAATAAAAATAGACTGATTGCAAAGTGTTTCTAAACATTTTGTTTACTGATGCATATACCTCTTGCCCACACAGGCTTGAAGAAGACAGTTTTGTCATTCAGGCACAGACGTACCCTGTGGGTTGGGAAGCAATGTGCTTTGGTGAATGGGAAGTAGGTGGGAAGGTGGGCACTCCTCCATGCTGAGTGCTTCTCTGCTGAGACTCTGCTGATTGAGCCTAAGACCTGGGGCAACTTCCTTCCACCAGTCACCCCTTCTGAATGAAAAGGAAGGGTGCCAGCAGGCTGCTCAATTTGTAACCCTCTGCTTCCACCAGGAGTGAATCAGGTACAGTGGAATTCACCTCTGAGGATGGACTGAACCTCCACATAGAGATGCCTGTCTGCCTTCAATTTTTGTAGAAAGAGGTCAGAAGCCAAATCTTCAAAAAGCTAAAATCAGGTGAGATAGTGACTCTTCCTCATAGTATCAGTAAGGAGTAACACTGGAGCATAGTAAATGGGTATAAGCCTGCTGTAGTCAGAACAATTCCCCTTGTTCAAGCAGCTGTGTGTAGAGGCAGAAGAAGGGGCAGACAGCCAAGCCTGCAGGGTCTCAGCAAAACCCTCTGGAGAGAGGTGACTGTACAAGCCTCCAATGGGCATTAAAAACTCAAGGGTGGCAATACGGGTATTCACAACAGGGTAGCAGTACCATTGCTCCTCTAAGAGCAGTCTGAATGTCTTTGCCAGAGTGTCCAAAAGAGGAAGCTGAACTCCTCAGGGTAAATGGGCATGGTATCCACCACTAGAATCAGAGCTATGTGCTGGCAACTGTGGAAAGCCTTTTGTGAATTGGTATCTTCACGTTTACATCTATGAGAAACCTAAGAAGGAACGTTTAAGCATGTCTGTGTTTGCCATGTGCTCCATCATTAGGGAGTGGAGAAGCAGCAAAGGCAGAGAACTTGGTCTTAGCACTGTATTGCACCATTAGTGGTTTTAGCTGGGAACATCAAGAAGGAATGACAAAAGGTGCCTGCTCTGCATGCTAGTACCAGGGAGGGAAGATGTCATCTAACAAGGACATCTCACTTCTACTGAACAGCCCAGCAGGAGTATGCTCGCAATTAGGAAATCAAATATAATTTTAAATTTCCCAAATCAAACAAAATGAAGTCTGAGTCTGAGGCCAGATGGAACTTGTTGAGACTCAGGACAACATTCCTCTGTGTAGGCCACTGCCACCTCCAGACTGTTTTTGCTTTCTCCTGAAATTTGAAGACAATCTGTCTGCTTGCTTTTTTTTTTTTTTTTTTAATGTGTTTTGAATGGCTTGGCCAATGGCTGTGAAACAATATTTAACTATTGGCAAAAGCAACTTCTATTTCCTCTGGTAACTGTATTTTCATATACTGTATTTTTCTGCTTTTGTATTTTGAGCAAGTAATCTCAATTACTTTACTGGGGGATCACAATTCTCCATTGCTCAAACTCACAAGTCCCCTGCACCTGCCCATGGTGCAGAGATGGTCACCCTAATGGGCTGTAGGATTAAACTACACTTACATTTTCTTCTGCAGAATAAACCTGTCTTATTCTCTTTCATCCCTGCTCTACCATACCACATTTGTGCTAATTGCATTATTTCAGTGGTCTCAGGAGTCCTTTAGAAAACAAGAATTGCCAGTGTTAGTGGGACAAAGGCATTTATGCCTTATTGGCCAGCATTTTCCACGGGCATAATGCTAAAGCTGAACAAATAGGCCAGCCCTAAATGCACACAAATTCACAATCAGTAGCTCAGAGCTGCCAGACTTGCCTCTGCCTCGAGCAGGAGGCAAGGGGAGGTTTGCAGGGTCTCCCCAGATGCAGGGTTGTTGCCCAGCATTCCACAGAAAGCCCAGATATCTCAGAAGGGCTCACACTGATGAACAATTACAACCTTTGCACACCACATGGATCAAGGGCTTTATATTGGAAATGGGGTGATCCTAGGCAGACTGCTCCTCTCCTTGTACCTCACGAACATTTCCTGTGAGATAGACCCTCCTGGAGGCTTTGAAACCAGCAGATGAACAGCATGGTGTGAGTGTTCACATCCAAAAGGTTATGTGAGGAACAGAGCTCCCTGGCACAAGGCTTCCTTTCAGCTACGTCAAGAAAGCAATACCAAAAATCCACATTTTACTTCAGCACTTCACCTAATAAATAGTACTTAGTTCCTATGTAACACTTCTCAGACTTCTAAGTGTTTTGCAAAAGGGTCAGTGTCAGATGAGGAGGAGGAAGCAAATGCCATCACCAGGGTCACTGAAGTCTCCTGTTTCATCTCTAACTACTAGATCCTAGTCCTTACACAGGTAGGAGGACTTCTGTAAGACTATGGGGGAGCTGGTGCTCTTTTAGGACCTATTTTCAGCTGCTCTGAACACTCCTAGACTGTGCCCAGTGCATGGAATTGGGAAATGACAGAACACTGCTCGTGCTGAGTGTAAGGGCATAAAAACTTTTCAGGAACACACAAAGGCTTAATTTTCTTTAACATCTTATAATCATCTAGATATTTATTCCCTAACTACCCTTCATCAGAGAACATCATTTTTACTCTTCTATGGATGAGAAAATGCAGTGTTCTTGCCTCCAGAAGGGCTAGTGATGCAGACACAGTCTGGAAAGGGGCTCATGGTCACTCTCCCACAGCCCAGGCAAGCTCCCGCCCTTCCTGCCTTACAGTGTAAGCAAACCCATGCACAGCTGCCTGCAGAAAAGCTCTCAGTGTCTATAGAACAGGCATCACTATTTGCCCCTTAAAGTAGTAATAGAAAGCTAATTAGAATGGCAAGTAAAGTGTACAAAAGGAAAGAAAAAAGAAGAAAAAGGACCGAAAATGGAGTTTCGTTTGACTATACAAGTAGACAAAGAGGTAAAACTCGGATAGCAGAAGAGGAGTTTCAAAAAGCTTTTGGTGCATTCAATCTCTTGCCTCTCTACTCCTGGTGGAAAAGATCACACATATCATCTTACAGTGTTTGTTGTTCTCTCTAAAGATCTGCTCTGATGGAGCTCTCACACTGGCTTCATACTCCATTGTATTGCCTTCTTGTTAACACTTATCAGCTGAAACAACATTACAGCAACCCAGAGTCCAGAAGAGTGTATTTTACAATACCACTAGAAGACTATGTGTAGGGGGAAACACACGGGTTTTCTTTCCCCTTAAAAAAGAAAAGGATAGTAATACAAACCCCAGCAGATGTAAATAATTTGAGCCAGTCCTGCTGTTTGCCCAGAAGTACCTGCTGACATGCAACAGTTTTGCAAAGGCTACAATTCAGTAAGTTTGGACCTTTTCTAATTACAGCAGGTGGAATCCTTCTATGATGTGCAAAGGACAAGACACGGGATGGACAAAAGACCTACTTCTGCATCTTTTCCTTACAATTTCTGAGGTGTGTGCCCTGTGAGCATAAGGGTATTTGATTATCTGAGTACATGAGAGGATGGCACCTTGGAAATCAACAATCAAACAGCCTTTGCCACAGTTTTATCACATCCTAGCAATAAAAAATAAAGCTGCATGGAAAAGCATGGAGAAATTCTACTGTGTTCAGTCCATAGGACCATGGCCTACCCACTGTCAATAGAAGAAATGGTCTTCCAGTTTTTTCTGATGCTGTAACCTAAATTCCAACTTACAGGTTATTCGAGTTCAAGCATCCACTATTGGCAGTGCCTGAGCAGGCTGCCTGCTTCAGGCTTGTGGATTAGGGGTACAAAGACTTTCAGGTAAACACTAACCAGAAGAAATGGCCTGGATCCACTGCAGTTTGAGCAATGATGAAGGAACATGTGTGTGTCATGCAGTACCTTCTGCATTCTGGTGTATGTGATACCATTAGGCCTTAGGAAAATGCAGTCAACAAAATGAACTCTTGGGTCTTGTGAAGGCAATGAGCTGAATGAAGTGTATAATGGAGCACAGAAAAAGCACATAATGATTTATTTGCATGTTTCTTCCAGGGAATAGGCTCCACATAACAATTACAGCTTACACACAAACAAAACATAAACATGCATTCTTACAATGGAGCAGTTGCAGTCTATCTGAGTTGTATTAATACTAACCAGTGAACAAAAACAGTTGGTCAAAAGTCTCAAATACATATCTACTGTAAATTTTTTGTTTGTCCTCGATTTAAAACATATGCTTACATGTGCTTTCTTGGATCAGGGACAATACATCCTTTTGAACAAAAAATGCGACACACCAGAGATCTGCAGAAGGGAAGGGAACTATGGGATATGGTGGATTTACCCAAAAATCACCCTAAGGATCAGGATGCCTATAAGAGAGAATTCCCTGTCAACTCTCCTTTTGGACTTGCAAACACCCAGTTACCCCATCTTAGAATGAACAGTGTGGCCAGCTGAGAAAAGTGTCTACATGAGTGCCTCTGTATACATCCCACATTGCAGGGAAAACAAGTGGTGAAGGTAGAAACCTGCAAATTTAGTTCAGATCAGAGTAAAAAGAGGTGTGCTACTGATCCTTCCCAGATTCCTTTCTCTTCCAAATGTTTCCAAATTACACATAATATTTCCCAATTACATATATTTCTCCCTTAAATACTACAAGTGTTTTATTGTGGGCTCTAGAAACTGACCCTAGAGGAATTATTTGACATTATTTCCTTAAATGAAATGAAAAAAAATTCTTTCCTGAAATGAAACATAGGTTCTTCATGGATACTACTCTTCCATAAACAAATCTCAGCTGATTTCATTGCTCTTGAATAAGATAACACAAACTCTGGTTTAACCTTAATCAGAGTTAATAAACAAAATAAGACAGAACTGGAATGAGTCTCTGGGTCACTGATCTGAGTCCTCTGCCACTGATTTCAGTGTTGTGTTTTCCCTTTCATTAACTCATCAGGCTCTGACAATTGCCATGTCTTAGATAGACTTGATGGCTTTCCCCCCCTCAAATAAAAGTCACTTCCTCAAGGCAGTTCCAAGACAAGGGCAGGATAAAATCCAAGGATCCTCAGTCTCAGCCACTCAATCTGTTATAATAGCAAAACCAAAACATGTCCCAAATAATGCTGAAGGTGGATCATGCTCATAAGCTATATAGGGAAAGAAAACTGTATTTTCTTTCTCCAATTCACTGGAATTCTCATGAGAGAACAACAACCAAGATAAAAGCTCAGCAAAGACAAATAAAGAAACAACTCCACCTCTTCCTGAAAAGATGTGAAAGTAATGTTAACTGGAGAGAGCTTTGTTTTGCTTCGCTTCCTCTACAACACAGAGGATGTTAATGAATTACACTGTTAACTGGAACATAATCTTGTCTGTAAGGGATCAGGGGAAATTTAGATATGGGACTATCAGATAAAGAGAGGCAACTGGGAGTCGTTGGAAGAGTTAAGAAATTGGCATATGAAAATAATAATTATAGATTTTACAGTACTTACTGGCAAATACTATGGAAAAAACCTCTTTATTTTTAACTGTGAGCCATGGTAGAAAGGGAATTAGGATACCTGGTGTTAAAATCTCCTCAAATCCCTCAAAGCTTTAACTGAAGATCTAATGCTTTAACTGGTACACTGGAGTTTGCTTAGCTGATACAAATCATATTTCCAGGAAAATTTGTACATTAGACTCCCAGATGTCAGCCAGCTGATACAAGGATATTTAGGCTTGGAAGCTGCTTTTCTCCTTTTCTGTTTTGCTTAAGAAGAAAAGAATTGCTTGTATGCTGTTTACAAAGATTTCAGCATGATGACTGCTATTTTAGCCACTAACACAAACAACCTTGACAATCAGAATGCATTTTTTCAACCTTCTTCATCCAGACAAGTAAGCAGTCATCAGTTACAATCCCACACATGAAATACAAATTGAGCAGTACAGAAATGAAAACTAAAGCAATTTATACCTTTACTATTCCAAGGGGATTCATTCTTGCTCTGTTTACTATGAAATATTTCCTCTCTTGAAGTCAAAGTTACATCAATGTCACCGACCTTAAGTTGAATCATAGTAAGAAGATGATATCCTGGCATTCCTGGCACCATCTCCTCTTTATTGAAGTTTCTATTTACCATGTGTTTTAAAACAATGCTGAAGCATTTGTTTTCCTTAGGTTGCACTCAAGTTTGATTTATTTGAGTTGATGCCATCAAATTCAACACTAAAAAGTGGATTTTAGAAAACCTGATTTTTAATTGATGTCCATTGAACAAATTAACTTTATCAGCAAAATATGTTATATGTTTCTTTACCCACTACATAATATTTTTTAATAACAGCTGTCATGGCACTAACAATCTGAAATGCAAAAGCTTACGAATGTCTACGGAAACATAGGTTTCTGTGAACAGCTTGGAAAACAGAAAGACATTTCTGACTGAACAATCCTATTTCACTTCCCGCTCTTACCCTTCTTTTGTCTTAGAAACAACCAGAATATTAATATGGGTATTCATTCTTCTACTGCACTAGTCTGTAATTTTCCCTATTAATAAAATTATTGCTTCCAGTAATATAGCATTTCCCACACCTGGATGTGCACACACACACACATACACAGAGACACATGCTGATCACAGTACATTCTAAACTAGCAGGGTAAATGAATGAAGAGAGCTTTGTGTCCTGCTGGCTCTTTCAGGAAACAGTGTCACATAAAACATAATGGAAATGCTCTAAGTGGTGCACCTCAATCCCCTACACACCTGAAGGTGCTCTGTGCCTTCACTGCTGGAGTGCACACTTGAGTATATGGGCAGTTACATTGAGCTTCTCAACACTTCCCCAAGACAAAGTTTTTGTCCAAGACAAAAACTTTGTCACTCTGCTGCCCAACCCACATGTCTCAATACAGTTCTGCAACTCCTAACTAACTCCAGCATGGTGAATGAAGCCACTCAGGATTTAGGCTTGTTTAAAAGAAGATGGCAGAGGTGCCTGGGCACCCTCTTTCCCACAAACCTTTTCAAGGCTATTCCACCTTCTTCTCTTTTAAAACTCTGCTCCTGGTGATAATTGAAAATATAGGTGTCTAAACACCAATTCTACTGATCAGTGTTACTCCTTACTTCCCTTCTTTTTGATCTGCTCCATCTATTGCTTTTGTCTTCCACTCAAACTGCTTGTAACAGGGATCACCTTTGGGCTAGTCTGACACAGGTCAAATGCAACGTGGGTCTGCAACATCCCTAGGCTACCTGGGCACTATGCTCATCCTTCTTTATTCTAGGGAGTAATGTAGATGCCTAATTTGGGAATGTGTCCACACTGCTATCTCTGTTGAGGTGAAAACAGCATTTTGTCAAGACAACTAAGCCTCAGTAATATCTGGAGAGGTTTTAAAAGTCTTCTCTCACTCCTTGATCTAGAGAGAAAATCTAGAGCAGATATGCCTCACAGAGCATCATAAAGTAGTTGGAATACTATGGGTTTGTGTAGCTAATACAAAAAACCTCCATGTACCATATCACAATCCACAATAACCTCCCTGTGCAAGGCTCTGTTGTACTACCACAACAAGACTAATTTTGTGTGATGGGCTGGCATGGAATCATCATTCTCATTTTCCTTGAACATGAGGCCAGAATTTAAATACAAACCCTAATGGGCTTTTTCATACAGTATTTCAAATTGTTCTGTTTGTATGGGAAAGTCAAAATAACTGCATCAGTTTGTAGGATATTTGGCTGAACCTGATGTTTCTATTTTTGAGCATATGGTTTATTGAATTGTAATACTTTTCAAGATAATTCCAATTGCCCTATTCTGAAGGATTAGTATTCTCAAGTAGAACATGCACAAGAATAAAGATTTTGATTGCAGCTTTAATATCAAAGTAATATGTTTCAATTGACTAAGCAGGCCACTAACAATTTAGATAAAGGGATGCAATATAGCAATTAATGAGCTATACACAAATTCCTCATTGTTCATTAACCCTTCAGAAGCTGTCCATTTGCATAAAGCCTATGTCTTCCCTTCATTTTATCCACACCACAAAAGATGGTAGAGTATTCAAAATATGTTGCTCAGAGGTTGTTTTCATGTATGGCAAGTGATATGCATACACATTATGAAATAATACGTACAAAACTGGTCATGGTCCCAACAGGGGTAATGGAATTTACTGTAATTTCTAAAGGGTCAAATTCTAGATAATATCCATTACAAAATCAGATATCTCAGGCAGACCTGAGTTAACAAGACCAGTCAGCCTGGGACAAAATTGCGCTTGAAAGAGCAGCAGGATAGGAAATCTTCCAGGGAATGGGCTGACCACACTCTTATTCTCAAATTCCGCCCCAGCAAAACCCAAAACAACGCAAGGTGTACTCTGTTCATGCAATATTTTTCTTTAAACACCTCGTGCTATTGTATTGCAGCAACTGGTTTTATCTGGAAAGGTCCAGATCCAGCAGTCACATGGTATCACGAACACCACCACTTTTCTCATGTACTTCTTTGACCTTGTGGGATGTGGTAAAAAGGCTGGAATTATTAAACCTGAAAAACATCATAAAAGTCCAAATTATTTATTCCCTTTTGTTTTCTTGATTCTGCCAAGACTTCCTCATGAGGTCCTTGGGGTGGGAGCATTAGAGTCAGTTACCACAGCTGCTTCTCCCTTCTGGATGTTCTCATTTCTCCTTATTCTTTTGGATATATTTACTATTCTCTTGAGTATTTGACAGAGTAGTTTAGGTCAGAAATGGTACATATACATAAATATATATTAGCTGGAGTAAATAAGAGTATTTCTACTGATGACAGGGGAAATATAGCACAGTATAAGGCTACAACTTAGAACTTTTCGTTACTGAATTTGACATTTAGGTGACCTACATATGACACAAAATTATCATTCCTGTTTTACAGATGGGGAGCAGAGATGTGAGGTATATTATAGAGATTTTCCCAAGGACACACTGCAAGTCTTTAACTGAGCCAGAGCTCAAGCAAAGGGCTCCTGGAGGCCATCCCAGCATCCCATCCTCCTGGCAACTGAAAACACTAAAAGGCCATAAAAGTGTATGAGACAACTGAGTGAATCATGTCCGTAATTCATTCACTTGAGCTTTGTTTTCATTCATAAACTCATCAAAGATCAGAGCCCCTGAAGTGAGTTATAGTCCCATCTCCAGTGAAAAGCTGTTTGTTAATCTCAGACTTTGCCTTTATGGCTATGCAGTGGGTGCAGTTAATATACTTTCATTTCCTCTTTTATTGTTAGCTCAGATATTAATGATGTCAGCTGTATTCCCAGCTCTACCAATAGGCTGGGGTTAAACCCTGACAACAAGGAATACCTGTACAGACCAGTGTCCCACCTGCATGGTAAATGGATCACCTCTTCCACAGGTAGTGCAAATGTACCTCCAAACCCAAGGCAGCTGGTAGTCAGAGACCCTTCAAATTAAATGGACTTTGGATCAACTCCACCCTTCCTAGTTCTGAATCATCAACCTATGTATTGGACTAATATTACTTGATATTCACATACAGATATGAAATAGCCTCTTTTAGCTCTTCGTCCGAGCCTAAGCAAGTTGGGAGTGGAGGAATCTGCAGGGCAGGAGCTAGTCTTCTCTTCCTCACAGAGAAGAGCAGCCCAAGAGGAGATGCTTTGTGGCTGTGGCTTCCTCACATCTCATGGACAAGGTAGCAATCCTTTTGCAAGCTAAGGATTCATCCCAGGCAATTTTTAAATTTTTTTCCTTAGACAGAGAAAGAAAGGTCTGCATTCACAAAGGAGAAGACTCCCTTGCTCTAAGAAGGACTTAGTGACCAGTCTCTGCTACAGTAACAACACAGAATATATCCTTAAAAATAAGTACTTTCTAATAAAATAGAACAACCTTGACATCTTGGTTCCAAAGCACTTGTAATTGCTATTAAAGGAAATTAATGCACTAGGATTGCATTAACACAAGAGATTGTGGTCATGTAGATTCCTGTGGCTTTCTGATATGTTTGCTTGGTAGCTTTTTCAGTTGTTTCATATACATTTTTATGTATAGCACAAATTTGTTACCGAGACTCACCAGTACCATGAAATTATAAATTTTAATTTAAAAATGTTTGCATACAACTAAACAAATTCAAGGTGGACAGTAACAATATTCAAGGTACAAGCAATTAGAAAAGGAGACAGACAAAAAATAACCCATCATTTTAGAGCTGGGGCTCTCGACTACTTCGGAAAAAAGATTTCAGAAAAAATCCTACTCTGCATTTTCTCCCCTGGTACATCAAAGTTAAAAATCAAATCAATACCATCTTAGTATTAGACGGTGGTGACAGCATGCGGACATCAGTGTTGTAATTAAAAAGTCATTCAGCTCAGTTGGTAAAATGTAATTTTAGCTGTAGTCACTGGCTGTTTCTAAGCAATCTATTTACCCCAAAACGTCCTTAGGCATGGACTGAAGAGTGTGAAATGATCGAATTTTAGTTATCCTCATACATAACAAATTTCAATTATAATTCCTACTGTAAAAAATGTTATAATAATATTATGCTGAAGTCCCTATGCTAACTTGCCAGGAATAGAAGAGGAGGAAGAAACTTTCTCTGCTTTACTGCTTTCATTGGTCTCATTTTACATGGGACTTCTTCCCTGAACCTGTAGAGGGGCTAATTCCAGCTGGTGACTGAGGCAACACTCTGTGCTGCTCTGGTCCATAGCCCACACCAAGAGGCCTTTGTGGAAAATTGCTGTGAGATTTCCCCCTGCTCTGACAAGGACAGTCAGAGGAATGTCCCTCATTGCTTGAAGACTGACAGAGTTGTGGCTTCAGATGCTGCTCACAGGAAAAGCTTAGGGCCACTCATTAAAGTAGCAGCTAAATTAACGGTAAGCAAAACTAAGTAAAACGCACATAACATTTGACTTTCTAAGCTACAACTATCAACCAATTAAACCAAATAGCATGCCTGAATTAAATATTAAGCTTATTTACAGATAAGAAAACTGAGGCAGAGAATCAAAAGGCCAGTTTTGAGGATAATACTTGAAAACTGTTCTACTATCAGCACTTCTTTTGGGTTAACTTATTTCTTTCTAAAATGCTGTGTGCCCATAAGCAACTTTGTCACAGTTGTAAATCATTTGATGTTCTACTGCACATTATGAAATCTACAGAGATGGACCTGTCCTCAAGGCCACAGGTGTGCCTGCATCCCCAACCCCATCCATATCCATATCCCTATCTGTATCCACATCTCCTTCACTGTCTGCCCATCTGCTTGCTTTTCTGACTGCTTGGCCAGCTCCCAAGGTCCCTTCAACTGTGTCACCCAGCCATAGACTTATCCTGGAGGGAGACAACTGGATGGTTAAAAGAGAGTGCTTCTTCAGAACCCCTGAACCATCCTTCTTCTCAGCAGTCCAGGGGCAATAGGATACTCTTCCCCATCAATAACAGCAAAAACTGATACACCAACATGTGAAGTTGTGGGTGTGCAGGCTTTTGGAATGGTTTATAAATATCTTCCAGAGTCTGACAAGACTTCTAGACCTCAGGAGATCTGTGTCTGTGTTAGGTAGTTGCTGTGGTCAAGGGTTTCACAACTCACCTCCATGTACCCTCAGTGGGGCGCAGTGCAGGCCAGGAGACTGGTTTTCAAAGCCAGAGCTTATCAGTCTGATAAAACCAGAATCTGAGACTTGGAGATCCAGCAGCTCCCCAAATCACAGGGGTTGGCACAGGGAATGTAAGTGCAGTAGTAAAAGCAATAATTTTGGGTAAATATGGAATGAAATTTCTTTTTTTTTTTTTTTTCAGGAAGGGCAGAAATAAAAGTAGAAGCAGAGATATAACCTATTTGCTTAATTCTGTGCTAGACCTTACAGTAAAAATAGGAGATGTTCAGATAAAAAGACAAATCACACTGCAATATGCAGTGCAAATGCATATGCAACTTGTCATTTCCTACTCTCTATTCTTGTCATAGTAGCTATTATTCTCTCACCTTTGCTCAGTGGCACTAGCAAAAGCAGTGGTGGGCAGCTAGGAATACCATATGTGTTACAAGTCAGATGGTTAGAAGTACAGCCACTTCAATTGTAGTGTCAGAGAAAAAGTTTAGAACCATTTTCCTGACTCTCAATTTCATCAGTGCCCTCAGACTCGAGGCAATGAGCTAAATGGGCCAAGTCTTACAGAACAGAGGTTTCCATCCCTTTGGGCTGCTGTAGGATGCAGGTTATTGTACGCTGCATGTTAAAAAGTGAAAACATAAATTAGAGACTGTGCTCAAATCTGGCATGCAGATGACTGTGGTTCCTGCAGCAAAGGGGAGGCACCAGGCAAGAAGCAGCAAGAAAGCAAATTTTCTTAGTTTCTCACATCCTCTCTCTGCAGAACTCTTTACTCCTTGAGGGAAGGTGCTGCACTGTAGCATCCTTCAAAGGAAGGTGAGCTTGCAGAAACACATACAATTACTGGCCTGTCTCTGCTGCTTTTCTTTAGCTAGTCAATCCAAGTCCCTAACAATCCTATTACACCTGGCATTTCCCCCCATTCACTGTTTGTATGGCCAGGTTAAAATTTAGGGGCAAGCTGCTTGGATTTTAGAGCAGCTGCTGACACAGAGAAGTGACCAGGGACTGGGGCCCTCACTGTCTCTGATTTGCATGAGAGGGAAACCAGAGAAGAGAGGACGTGTTCAGACAACATTCACACACATCCCAAAGGAAGGGTGAAATGATGGAGGCATACAATGATGTTTTCTGAAGCATGGTAAATGGGAGAGAAAAGGACAGAGAAGGGTTAGAAGGAGCTCATAAGGACGACTGAGAGGCAAACAGACCACCCTGGTGGCTTTTGGGGAAAGCAAAAAGCCTCCCTCAGTCTTTGGTGTAGCACAGTGTCCAGCCTATCAAACTGCCTTATTTTGGGGTACCCATCTCCCTCTATTCCTGCAAGGCAGCAAGGAAAAGGGTAATCCTGGACTGCTCCAAATGTCTTCTTTTGCTGTCCTCTGAGAAGAGAATATCCATTAGCTTCCCATCTGCATTGCTTCATGTGGTCTTGAAGGCACAAACTTATCTGTGCGACATTTATTTTTAGGTTTTTAAAAGATTCTAACTTACTGTATTGACATACAGTGATCACTATTTCTCCCGGCTGTCAATAGCTAAAACAACAGTAATTGACGTTGGATTTATATTCATGGTATGTTGCTGGAGGAATTAATTAAAATGTCCAGGCTTACTGCCATAAAAACCAAATATGGACTAAAGCAGGTGTCCTATACAGTCTTGTAGGACCCCTGTGATGCACTGGAATGGCTCCTCATCACAAAGTGACCAGTACCTTACTCATTAATCACATGTGCCAGTCTATTCAAAATTAAGAGCAAAATATGTTCCTCACCCTTTCCTAGACGCCTTCTTCATTTCTGTGTACAACATTCAGCTGAACAAGCTGTTAAGTGGGAAAAGGAGTAGGAGGTGACCAGCTTTCCCTTCATCCTTTCAACTAGTGAGCAAAACAGCACACAGTAACTATCAGGGGGAGCACATATTTTTTAGTAGCCTGCAGGCTAAACATCCCTCCTCCATCTACCTGTCTATCTTCCCTGTGCATGTTGCACTGTCACTCCCAAAGTGCTCAGAATATGCAGAAAGAGCTCCCAGGAAAGCCCGAGGAGCAGAACTCAACCTGGCTCTTCCAGGATAGTTAGATGAATATCAGTGCTTCCTTTTTCTGCCCATAAATATGAGCAGAAAGGTCATTTTATCACTACAGTAGACAACACAGTATTTCTCAAGACTGAGGGACCCTAAGCTATCAAATACCTAAACTACAAATTGCTGATAATTGGGAAAGTATAGGAGGGCTTTGTGATCCTAAGCTATCAAATACCTAAACTACAAATTGCTGCTAATTGGGAAAGTATAGGAGGGCTTTGTACTGTTTTTATATTGCTCCCTAGAGATCCCCTTCTGGCCACTGTTGGGCACAGGCTACTCAGTGAGGTGGCTCTTTGGTCGGACTTGATGCCAGGAAGTTCCCTAAGATCTTAAATGATTTCTAGACTTCTGAAACACCTTAGTATTGGTAAGCCCTCTATGACAAGCCTTGCAGCATCATGAGGATATCATCTAATGTGTTCACAGAGTACAAAGCCTGGTGTCTAGGACACAGAGTATCTGTATTAATAACCTCAGTACACTTTGGATGCATCTATATGGGTGAATCAAACACACCCAGGACTGTTTTCTGGCCAACTGGCCTGGAACAGCTTGAATCCATATATACACCGACTGCCTAATGGGAATGCTCTCTGGACTACCTAACTGTAGCATGTCCAGGAACTGGGAGAGCACTAGTAGGACGGGTCAAAACTGTGCCAAGGACCCTTCTAGCAATTTAATGGTTCAGACAATCAAGTTTCAGTGCGAGAGCATTTTCATTCAAGTTGTTTAATTTACTTGGGTAGTAGTAGACTTAGGCAATCCAAAAGTCTAAGTTCATTGATAGCTTTCTATATATCATCTGCTGTTATTAGCAAGAGTAATAGCACTTTCTTGATTGATGTACATATCTTCCTTACACCAGCTTTAAATGGTGTGCTCTGAAGGAGCAATCAGGAGTGGCAAGTTTCCAGGTAGTCCCATCTACTGCCAGTCAGCCTAGGTCTGAAGCTCTATTGTCCCACAGTAGCTGCCAGTTGGACAAGCCTAAAAGAACCAAATGAAATTGTTCATAGAAAGAAATAGGTCAGCAGCCTTCACAGCTTTTCCTCCGTAATAGCTGGGTTCAGAGCATGGGTGTCCATATGTTTGCAGTGACCTGCTTGTGGCTGGCACCCTGGTGATCTTTCCTCCAGGGTGTCTGATCCTGCCCTGGAAGTGGTGCTGGCTGCAGAAAGCAGAGGGATATTGGGATAAATTAGGACAGCTATGGAGCTGTATTTTTTGACACTAGAATTCCTTTGACTTTTAGAGAGATGAAAATGTCACAAAAAATGCATAATGGAACACCCTATGAAATAGGAATTTTACCATGGAGCTAGCAAGAACATGGCTCTGCACTGAGTTTCTATCTCTGTTCTTTAACAGAGTGCTGTTTTACCATTCTTTTAGCAGACGGCAAAGGCACTTAATCTGAAACAGCAGGACTTCTCTCTGAAACAAATACAAACATTTCCTGCAGAACACAACAATATGTAAACCCAGTGGCCAGAGTGGTTTTCTGGTGATGTGTTCCCAGGGCTCTAAGACAGGCAGCTCTTGAGTCCCAGACCATGGTGAGTAGTGGGAAGCTTCCACGGCAGGGCCACTGTGTGGGGAGAACTCTGCTCCAGGAAATCCACTGTGGGTCTCATTTGAAGAATGCCATCAGGCTCAATCCTGCATTTCAGACTGGTACAGGTCTCACAGAAGTAAGGTGGGAATCTTCAGTTGACTTTGGGGCAGTAATGTCATGCAGGCTCTCATCGCCAGGAATGCATGAACATGAATGTCTCCAAGTCATGGTGGGAGCACAGGAAATCACTGGATCCCCATTTTTTTCTGTGTAATTGAAACAGATTAGAGACAGTGTACCCTGTTCTTGGCAATCCCACATTTCCTTCTTTTTCCCAGCTTTGGCTAAGCAGAGCCAGCATTTAGCTCAGGAGCAGCAGCCGGACTCGCACTCTGATGTGGGATAGTTGCATAATGTCATGTGCTCTCTTCTGTTCTCCTCCCTCACCTCACTGGGGATCTCTTGTGATAAAAACAGTAAAAGGCTCTTGATTTATTTTGCTGACTTGAACATTTCATTATATTGATTCAGCTCATGAAAGCCCCACAAGGAAATGGAAAATAGCCCATTATTTTTAATTTCCAATTGGAAAAGTTACAACACATTTCTATTTATGATGTGCTTTTTTTTTTTTAATCTAAATCATCAAATTCAGCACTTATTTTTAGAACAGTCTATTTCCATCGTTAAGGAAAGACTAAGGTTTGAACTTGTGTTTCTCTGTATCACAAGATGCTGAAGTTCAAAGAAATTATTCATATATATTTTGCAGAGAGTTGGTGAGGAGGTGAAACTGCCAAATATCCTGAACTTCTCTATTTTGGGAAAAATGGTGGGCTAGGATGATCTTATAAAATATATTCATGGCTTAAATTGAACAATTTAACACTCTGAAGCTTAAGTAAAAAATTAATAGAAGGCAAATCTTTGAAGTGGTGGCATGTGTGTAAGCCTCTTGTCCCCTGCAGCCAAAAAAAAAAAAAAGTCATCAAGGCTTCAGACAAGCAGTATTAAGCATTTGAATTCTCCACAAAAATATTCGTGATGTAGAGCAATTACTTGTTTCTGATATTAGCAAGTAGTTGCTCAAACGTGTTTATTTTGCCTTTCTCTGTATAATATCCTTTGGAATATCTGTTTTACGTGACTTCTGCCTCATGGTAGATTCATCTTTTGTGGTGTAATCATATGCCCCCATGCACATTCACACGTGTACACATACATTTATACACACACACACACAGAACAAATAAATGAGATGGCCAGAAATTCTTGGCATGCTCTCTGTTATTTCTGTGTTGCTCTTGCTTGAAGCACATTTAACATTTTACTTGACTTGAAAACTTAGTAAGGTAGATGGATTAAGGAAAAAAAAGCCAAAGGTTGAAAGGATGAATAGCTTAGAGAATAAAGCATCGGGCACTTACAGTACTGCTGGCACTGAATGCAAGGAATCAGTCCTGCAGACCTCAAAAGGGTGAGGAATGAAACTCAAACACACCCGGTTTGGTCAGCCCCGAAAACCTAACTGAACAAAGACATCCCAAACCTGCAGCTTGGGTTAAAGAGCTAAGACACTAATCCAGTACAAAGGGCTTTATTCAGACTGTTTACCCTTTTGTATGTATGTATATACAATCAAAACTAATTTTTTTTCAGACCCTGATGTGAACCAGTGCTCTATACAAATCTGTGGGGAAAAAGTCCAGCAAGTTATTTCACTGACAAAAGTGGCCTTTATGTTGCTTCAAAAGTGGCCTTTACTCTTTGCAAAGTTCCTTTAGAATAAGGTCTGCGAGGAATTTTGTGGAAAACAGAGCTACTTTACAGTATTTTCTCCACATTGACTCTTTAAACATACTAAATCTGTGCTTTGTTAACTAAGCATTCAAATGTAGAGAAATCCAAAGAGCAGGTCAACTTTCTGTCCCTAACGACAGCTTTCCCTCTCAACCGGCCAATGGCCTGGTCACACAACCTAACCTCCTGCCCTGGAAGATTTATCATCAGCTTTGCATATGTCCTTGTCACTTTGAACTAAATGGGGCTGCTCAACACGCCCTAAAATCCAGCCCCTGTGTATGCCTTTGCTTGACTGAGCCCCAAAGAGCTGTTAGTACTGAAACTTAATTGTAGGTGTTTTGCTCTGATAGTGTATCCCAAATTTAGTGTAACGTGTATCTTGCTGTCTTGATTAAACTGCAGGATCTTCAGGGAATGAGCCACCTTTTATTCAGTGTAGTTTTCAGAGCAGCAGGACTCTAACTTCAGATGGGGCCTTTAGGCGCTACCATGATATGGATAAATAAAAGACGGTGCCCACCAAAGGAAATGAAAGATGTGAAAGGTAATAAATAAAGCTAATTTAATCCATCTGAAAACAACTGATTAAACCAGCAATCAGATCAGAAAAAGGGTAAAAAATGGAAATCTTTCCATAAACATTTTCTACCTTTCTCAGAGGAGCAGTGCAAAGATGATGTATCACTCATCCCTACACAAACCTTGCTTTGATTTATTACTTCTTAAGTAAAAAAAAGACAACCTCTGTGATTTTTGTACCAAAGCGTTTTTGCAACACTTCTCAAGAGAAATCCATGCCTATACTAACAGACCTTACATATATCTCCTTAATTGGTAAAAATACAAGCTTCCAAGACTTTCTAGAAGCTAGATAAGGAGCAAATAACATGGATCCAAACCTTCTGCTTCTTGTCTGTGGACATGAAGTATATTGCTGTGAATATAGAGCTGAAAGACTATTCAGATGCAAGAAGGCAATACTCAATTTCTCCTCCCAAAGACAGTTTCTTTGTCAGAATTAGAGGAATTCTAAAGGGCTTTTCACTTGCACAAAAAGCCGCCTGCCAGCAATGATCATGGTTAAACAAAAAGCATGTCCAATAGAGCAAGCCACTCATGTGACTATCATTTGCAACCCAGGTACTGGGAGCAAACGCTGCCTGCATACTTTGATCTAAATATACCCCAATTAAGGTTTGACTGATTATCTGTGCTCACAGAGTGGAGGTAGGCAAATTTAACAAATGGCAATGAGGAAACTTGGGTTTATGGAGTAATTTAACAAAGGCAACATAATGGCAATAACATAGGAGCAGCAGACCACCTGCTCCTCGGCTGGGTTCACTTTCTCATGGACCTGTCACACTGTAGAGCTCCTCACACAAATAAAACAAGAAATAAGTAATTCTCCTGGAGAGCAATTGTTAAACTACCAGTCCTGAAATACACCGTGATGGAAACTGATATTAACTGACATTTTTAAAACCTGTTTGAGGAAATCAAAGGTCCCATTGATTAGAGCAGAGGTTTTAACAGAGAGAAGTGTGAAAACAGACAACTTTTCTCACTTTAAGAATTATATACGGATATTGCCAAAAAACTGTAAGTGCAGGAGAATATTTTCATGAAAACAGCCTACAGTAAATAATGGAAAACATTAGCTTTTCTTTAAGCTCTTTAGTATCACAATTTAACATAATTGCCAGAGATTCAGAACTTTGTTATTTGGGTAAATCATTGTTCTAAATTTTTTATCTTTTGTTGGCTGTTTTGGCATGATTAACATATTTGTTTAATCAGTACTGAGCAACACAAAGTGAAATTTAGAAGTAAGAAATACAATAACACATCTTAAAAATATCAGGTTGTGCCACGAGACTGATACCAATGGATCTAGAAGATAAAACTGCAATATGAATTACCTTTCTTGGTTTGGTGGATGAGAGGAAAGAGGCTAAAACATAATGGAATTGAGGTATAACTATACAGGAAGCTCTGAAAACACTATTAGCAGGAGGTTATTTTACATTTGTGAAGGAAAAAATGGGGGAAAAAAATCAGTGACTAACAGTTGTTTCAAAGACTCAAACACTGACTGTTAAGATGGGATTTTTTTCCCAGAACATTTGGCCTGGATCCTAAGGGACCAATTTTACTTCCAGGTGACCCATGGACGTGAGTCAGCACCTTGGTAAGCATTTGAAAACAGATGCCCATGCACCATTTATTCCTTGCCTCTTGCCACTGATATAAATGACAATTAATATGCACATCTCAACATGCATACTCACTGTGGGACTGCAGACACTAGAGACCTTTGCTTCATTGTCATAATGTGCTTTTTCCCATGAGTAAATTTACTGCAAATTCTTTCAGCACTCACAACTGAGCATTGTTAAAAACAGAAAAGAAAAAAAAAGAAAAAATATCACTCAGACACAGTTGGTGAGAAATCTTAAAGTTTTGATTAAAAAGATGTTGACACAGATGTTGAGAGAGCTTGCAGACTGGATTTCCTGGAGAGAGTAAGCAGAGTAAGGATTTAACTCACCTCACTTCAGAAGTCTGAAACACAGATATCCTAACCACTCTGTTTTTCCTTCAGTGAGGATAGAGAGAAAAAAAAAATCTTTTCAGTGAACCATTCACCTTAAGTTTTTTAGCTACACTGCTCAAATTGCCTCTAGAGGGGCCTATTTTCCACCATTACGGTGAAAGTCTAAATTGAGGAGTTTCAGCTGAGATGACTAACTCCTAGGCACTAGCTTTAGGGTAGATCTCTTCCAAATATCCATGGAACTTTCTTGCATGTCAGGCAGGCCCTAGTTTGTGCATGCTGGGGTACTGAATGCCTCCAGGGAAGCCTGGACATTAAGGTAAAGCAGATGACTCCCAAATTTACAAACAAATTGTTAGGAAAAAAAGGGATCGGTTTGGAATGGACCTGGCTGTGAGAGGCTCAGATCTGGATCTAGAATTGGACTTTGGGATACAACAGCCACTGGAAAAGAGTGAGGCCAAAATTTGGATCATGGTTGGCACTGCTCTACCTGTGCTTACAAAAGTCCCAGGTCAGTGCTTGGCACTTAGTGCCACATGCAGCAAAATGCCTACCCACTCTGAGACCAGCTCAGGGTCATGTGTCAGCATAAACTCACCATTTCTTCTATTTATCAGCTACTGTCACAACTGGAACATTACTTTAATGCAGCAGAGATTTGGGGTGTGTGTCTGTTAATCTTGCTTTACTGCAAAAATGTTCATGATGGTCCTTTTGCTATCAAGATGTAATGCTGCTGATTAAATTACAAATGACACACTACATCAATTCTTATTAGAGATGCTCAGGTCCCTGAGTATGTACACTCATGTGACTGATACCCTTCTTGCCCATTTCTCATACCATTCAACCCAGTAATTATCAGCAAAGATTTCAGAGCAGACTTGAGGTAGTCACGCATCTCACTGTCAATCAAGGGTTTTATTTTTTTTGGCAATGTTTATGTGATATCAGGGGTCAGAGGTTTTTAACCCTACTTCCCCTGGTGAACTATTACAATCCTCTGCTGGATTCTGCTGGGAAAGGAACATATCCTATTATGCTGCTATCAATTCTTCATCTTGTAGCATCACTTCACAATTCACAGATATGATATCATTAAGGCTGAAATTCTAGTGTAGGTTGAACCCTTTGTTTATTTCACTAAGACCTGAAAGATCTTGGGACTAGTCTTCAGATATGATGAGACCTGTCAAAAATGAATTCACCAGTTTTTGTGTACTATCAATATTTTATTACTTAATGGTAGTTTAAGGCTGTACTAGATACAGCTTGATCATAACTAGTCTGAAAAATGAATTTTTCTTTTGCAAACAGTTGCCTTTCATCCTTTTCACCCAAAACACAAATACATTTGGTTGAAAACAGAAAATGTTTATTTTTTAATGTGATTGTTATTTTTTTAATATGATAGCAAAGAACTTTCTGTGAGAAAAAAAAAAAAAAAGAAGTTATGAAATAATCAGGTTGTTCAGTGAAAAAAATCCACATTGGTAGAAAAAATTCTTGGCCAGGCTGTTTTTTACAACCGTTGGAGCCCTACACATGCACTCTATGAAAAGTTTATAAGTCCTGGATAACCTCTATACATGGATAAACCAAAAAATGTAACATGGTAGTTACTGAAAGTGACACCTCAGCTATTCTGGTGTTATGGCTGATTTAAAAAATTATATATATATATGAAGTAATAATAATAATAATAATTTTTCCCTTTTCTACCAAGTTACAATATGATGAGAACACAAAGTTCCCTCAGTATAATGCTCCAGGAGAAACTTGGCAAAAAATTTCAAGCAGTGCTGTGACAGCAGAGCTAAGAAAATAAAACAGATGCAATTGTTGACAAAAGTAATGTGACTTTTAATAGGATAATAAATAGAAGCCAGCAAAGCATTTTGACCAATAAAAGAGTGGTTCCTTTGTATAAAATTGCCTTACGTACATATGAGACAGAGTGGGGTTTTGGTATGATGCTGCAGAGACACAAGGGCACTGACATAGTCCTGGAGTGGCCTTTTAATAAGTGAAGTGTTAGGGGGCTGGGCAACCCATGGGGGTGATACGGAGCCGCTTGCTTCCAGGTCACTGCTTTGAATCTGGCCTCGGCTGATGCCAGCTGAGAGCTGTAACTCTTTGATGCTTGCTTGGTGGCCTTAAAAACTTCTTCTTTTTTGGGTTCAGCACGAGTGGGTGCTTGCTGCACTGGTAAGCCCTGTCATGGTGGCAGGAGCAGCATGGGGACAGTGAGGCTGGGCCTGGTGGTCTGTGCACAGTGGGAGGGTATGGGTAGAGCACGCTGCTCCTGTGCCTGTAACCCCGTGCACTGACTGCCGTGCTGGTGCAGCTGTGTTGGCAAAGAAGCTCCCTGCAGAACACCAGTCTTCAGGACAGAGTGCTTTATTCTGCATGGCTGTTCCTCAATATCATTCCTGAAAAGTTTTCAGCAAGTGAGCTAATCCTAAAAAAATTTTGGTTTAGAGTAGGTCATTCTCATGCCATTTTATGTCTATTCCTCCACCTCCCATACTATGCACCACCTGGGAGCCCAAGAGCAAACTCATAAAGCAGCATAACATTTTCTAGCTATTTATTTATTTGCTACACTTACTTTCTAATGGAGTGTGTGCAACATCATATTTAAAACATGACCTTAGAAACTTAAAAACACATCCATTTCTCTGAAAGAATATACAGCTGCCAGAGAAAAGGGGACATTCAGTAAACTGCATGTCACTATCAGCTATTGATAGCCAGTGATTTGTTCTGAATCCAAAGGCTAAACCAACCCTCATGCTGCTGTATGTCAGATGCAATTGGTCCAAAGTCAAAGTTTTACAGCTCAGACAGGGCGCACTTTATCCTTCAGGCTGCTACTTAAGATAGCCATGACCCTGAGGAGAACCAGTCAACAAAACAGACAGACAAGAGGATGTGATTTGTATGCATCCCTGAGCCTGCTCAAATCACCTCTGACCTTCAGGTCAGGCTGCAAATGACAGCAGAGTGCATGCACCTGATCAGACAGCACATTCTCATTAGAAAGCCTGGGAAAAGGGGGCAGCTACACTGTGTTTACTCATAGACCAAATGCAATCTACCCAGGAAATGAGAGGAAAAAAGATCAATTTAGCTCAACAGAAGGATGTGAGCAACATGTAAGTATGTTATGAAATTCCATA
The DNA here is from genome assembly GCA_017589585.1 of Phylloscopus whistleri. Lineage (NCBI taxonomy): Eukaryota > Metazoa > Chordata > Aves > Passeriformes > Phylloscopidae > Phylloscopus > Phylloscopus whistleri. The sequence goes on along the minus strand of JADMLD010001389.1, from coordinate 2,727,690 downwards.
TCAAACTGCTTATTCTTATAAACCCAGATGGGAGCTCTCTGCCTGGGTGAGTCACCAAGAAGACAGGTTAGCAACGAAAAATGGGTATTTATTTGCTGCAGAATACCATGCCAGGAGACTTTACTGGGGTGCATAACTTCTAATAGACTGAGATCCACAGTCAAAGGCATTTATAGGCTTCATTTGCTGCTGGTACTAGTTGACCATCAGTGCAGTTTGCTGATTTGACTACTTGTATAGTCCTTGCTGCTAATTTAAATCAGTATATGTGAATTTACCCAGTAGAGAGGGCTGGGTTTATCCAACAGAAGGGCAGTGTTCACATGGAAATCCAGGCTTTCCTAAATGTGGTTGTTTGGATATGGCAGCCTGTCAAGTTACCAGAGAGATCAAATCCATGTTTTTTCTGCCAGGCTTCTGGAGGTAATCTGTGCTGAGATTTTGGTTTAGGACAATTTCCAGCACATTTGGAGCAAGTCTGTGATTTGAAGGGTGAGTATGTTTGGTGACTCTGTTACTTTGTGCACAGACTAAGGACCACCCTTCATTGCTTCTCCAAGCTGGCATTACATTTCTTATAGATTTCATCTGGCATTAGACTGAAGGCTGCAGTGCTGCCACGATCCATCTATGCTAAAGAGGCCTGCCGATGGCAGTGAGGGACCTGTGGCAGGGGTACATGGCATCACTTGTGCAGACACTAAGGAAATGTGACTCGTGTCTCCCCTTGTCAGGGGCTGCAAGCACTGCTCTGGCCTTGGCGCCAGGTCACACCTGGGGCTACATGGGGAAAGTGCTGCCCACCTATTGCCTCGGCCCGAACGGAGATCAGCTTAGCGTGCAACTCCTCTGACTCAGCTGTTTCTGCTTCCAGCCCTTGCCGTGCCACCTCCCTGCTCTGTCCCACTTCTCTGCCCAGGCTCCAGACATGGTACTGATTGTGCCAGGCAAGAATTCCAGGGTAGTCTGATCTCAAACTAACCACAGCATGGAGGCTAAATCCCCCCTGTGCAGTCCTGGACAACAGCAAATTTAGAGAGTCCTTCTGGAGCCAATCTATCTGTAGGGCACACCAGCAGCATACTGTGATAGGCTTCCTGAGTGTCCAACATGTGGTCAGCACCATGACTTATAACTACTCTCTTCTGAGAATAAAACTGAATGGTTTTATCCGGTAATGAATGATGCTGCTTGCTAGACATGAGATTTTGCTGTCAACATTAGATGGGAAACGAGGCCAAAACAGAATTTAAGGCTGGGCTTGTCCTTTACTTGGGTTGAGTTGGGACTCAGTGTGTGAAGGTTAGTTATTTTGCATTTTCCACACAGATCAACACATCTGTGACAGATTTTAACTGTGACATTCAGATTCATGTTTTCCTCTGGTGATATCCATGTCAGCAGAAAGTAAAGGAATCCTACACAGTGGGGTTATTTTAGTATCAATCCTGTGAATTAATTAAGTGCCTTTTTTAAAGCTCTCAGAATAGATAGTATCTGGTGACAGACATGTTCTGGAGAGGAGCCATCCTTACTTTTACATAGGTGTCAAACTACCCATGTTATGACATTAATGTTGTTTTCAGGCTTACTAGGCAATCACTGAGGCCTGTGAGTATATTGCCTCTTGATTGCAAGGCATTTCAGCACTCTGAGCTGGAGAAGACAGAGAATGCCTCTGAGACAGCCACCCTGTGCAGACAAAGAAATAAAAAATGTGTCCCTGTGTGTACCATGAACACTCACAGCAGTCTGGATTCCTAGTAAAATCCTTTCCAGTGTGCTGGCCCCAGTTCTAGGGAGAAGAATAAAAATAGACTTTGTTGTTGGAATAAAATAAGAACAGAGGAACAAGAGAACAGCTGTACTGAACAAGACCAAAGGTCCTTCTGCTCCTGTCCCTGAGAGTGTCTAGTAATAACTGCTTAGGGAAAGACTATGAGGAGAACAGCACGGAGTGACCCTTCCCATGGCAGTCTGCTTTCAGCTATCTATAATTTAGGAATTTCCTGACACAGATGTGGCTATCCACTGGACTTTTATTTTCTGGCTTTGTGTAATTGCTTTTTGAGCCCATTTGCCTTCCACATCCTCTTCTAGGGAGGAGTAACAGGGTGAAAGGAGCGCAAGCATGTAGTATGTGAAGGGGTGCTTTTGTTTGTCTTAAAATTACATCTAGTGATTTCATTTGGTGTTTCTCTACTATCAGACCAAGAGAAATTGCAAGATTCTGACTGGACTAGGATGAAAACTCACAAAGCCAGAAAATCTTCCCATCATTTATCTTTGCTGTGGTTTCTCCTGCTTTACAAGCCACGCAGTGTTGGTGAGCTGCATCATGCAAATAGCAGCATATGGAAAGTACAAGAAAAGACAGCAGAGTCTGGAAGGAAATGCATTTTTGTATTGTACGTGCACCTGTAGGTGTGTGCCCAAGACATGGGACAAAAGATTTTGAACACTTACTACAATGTGTCACAAACTGCACAGCCACTTTCAAAGGCAATGAAAAGCCAGGCATGTTACAGGGATCTTTTTCCCTAAAGAAGAAGAATGTGGCCAAATAATTTTGTTTCATCTGTGGTAATAATTTTATTGCAGTTTGTTTCTCTGCTTTGTCACCCATAAAATTTAACTAATTACATCCCAACTATGAGCCTTGCACAATAGTAACATGTATAACAGAAAGGATATAGATTATGGAGAGTTAGGCAAAGCAGAGACATTGCTGTTTTCTTCAAGTTTCAGCAATGACTACAAGTAGAATGGTTTACGTTTTTGTGAACCACTGAGCTTTCCAAGTTTTCCAGACAAACTGATCAATTAATATGTAAATAAAATATATTGTATCCTATAAGAAAAGAGCAGTTGATAAAGAGGATCTAGTGCTGTGAGTCTTTATGACCAAGAGAGGGAAGAATTTCTTTGTGTGACTACAAAATGTTACTCTGCCCCTGAAAGGAAGGAGACAGAAGGCTAGCTCTATGCAAAAGCCTGACTGCATGTGACTGACCCAGCAGGAGAAGGGCTGGCTCTCTTTCTCGGGCTCCTTCTGTTGCAAGACACAGATCCTAAGTACGTGCCGGATGCCTCTGCCTGATTTCTTGGGGGTATTCAGGCCCAGTGATACATTTTAGAACAAGAAGGGGAATGAGCAGATCAAAAATGTAAAGCACAAGCTGTTCCTCTTGAACTTTGTTGCTCTGCTGAAAGTGGAGCATAGCAAGTACATGTGCATTTCACTTCTTTTACGTTACACACCAATAGTGACTCCTGCTCTTGTTACTATAAAAGATTTCATCCTTTTTGTTTTTCCTTTTAAACAGCAGTTCTTATTTAAAATTATCTTGTCCCTTCTGAAATGTGCTTTTTCAGGGTGAGTGAGCCTAGAACAGCTTGAGAAAAAATACAGTCCTTCCAAGTTGGACTGCATCTCATCAAAGTGTTTTTCCCCTTAGGATTTTATGGAATGTTACCTCACTTTATGACAGTTCACATCACAGTGTAAATGCTGAACATTTCTGTAAGTGAGGCAATGCACTGTGAAATGTCAGGCAAACGATAAAATCAATAATCTGCAAGTTACCAAAGAGAAACGAAATTCATGGATGTCAGTAGTTTTTGGGTCAAAGGCAGATGCTCCAGTACAGAGAAGTTTGTAGTGGCCAAACACTTTTGGGCTGTTTTTGTTTAAGTTTCACTCTCAAAAAGCACTGAAAAATACTCTTCTGAGCAACTAGGAGCATCTTTACATACACTTTTCCCATCTTTTATTCTTTTAGCTGAGAAGGTGAGATTGAAAAATTACTTGTTTTCTTTTGTATCATCTTTTTATGCCCTGGATGTATGTTCTGTAACAAAGTTAACTTGTATTCTTAACAAGCACTGAAAGAAACCTTTGAACAATACCTACCTGAGATCAATGGTACATTTCTTTTCCACTCAGATATGACTGCAAAATCAAAAAATGAGGATTGGGATTCTGTTGGAACTAAAAACACGTTAAAAAAAAGATTTTAGCCAAAAAGGAAAAACATTCATAGAAGTGCTCTGTGCAAGTCTAGAAAAGGAAAATATAAGAGTAAGCATATTTTTGTATTTTTTTTCATAAATTAAATATTTGAAATCAAAATTGTTTTTTAATGTATCAGCACTGAAAGAATTTTAGCCTAGTTGTTCAGTTCTGGCTTTCAGTTTTTAATTGAAAAAACCAATATTTTTATGAAAATCTCCTCGCAATTCTTCATAACAATTATAGCTACTTTTCAGACAGCTCTATTCAATTTCTTAGATAGCCATGTTCAGGAAAGAAATCCTATTGGAGCTTCCCATATTCACTTTAAACTTTAAAATATATGAGGGGAAATGCATTTAACACTGGGATTAAAGCATGTTCTGGGTCACAGAACAAGTAAAATAAAAGCAAGTGTTGGTATGTTTACTGAGCTGTGCTTATTTATGTGCAGGCTTCTGAAAATAGAACACCATTGGAAAAGTTGTAGGATAGGTATAGCAGTTGCTGAAATATCTGCAGATACACTGACAGATGTACAGCTGGAAACATAGCGCTTCAAAAAAAAAAAAAAAAAAAAAAAAAAAAAAAAAAAAAAAAAGGTGCAAAGGATAGATATGGATGCTTTCATCAACCCAAACCAAAAATTCCCTGTCAAAGCCAGGCAAAGTGAAAACATCCCGATACAGTGATGTACAGTGAAGACTAAAAGGTCAATCACCGTGGCTAAAAGTTATCCAGATAATTACTGCTAACGCCTTGACTGGGGAAAATAACTTGACTGGGGAAAATAAGCACCGCGGAAGCTGTTCAGCCTTGCATCCCTCGCAGCCTTGGGAGAGCTCCTCTGGCCAGGCATTATTTTTTTGATAGAAAAGGCTTTGGGCTTTCTAAGCGCCGCACCTGCGGTCCCGCCGCTCCTCGGGGAATCATTCAGGGAGAGGAGAGGCAACCACGGCCCTCCCGACATCAAACGTCCCCTCTCTCCCTCGCCCCTTTCAGCGGCGGCTCCCTCCCTCCCCTCTCTCCGGGCGGCTGCCCGCGGCCTGGGGAACCTCTCACTTTTTGTCCTCTCCCGACCCTTCTGGACCACATTCTATGTTTTTATTCAGGCCATCTGCTCGCCGGGGAAGGGAAAGCGGCTGCCGCGGCTGCCGGCCCCATGGCCCCTCCTGGCACTTCTCTGCCCAGCGACGGTGCCTCTGCCGCCGGCCGCGGCCCGGCCCGCGCAGGCCGGCGCTGGCCAGGCGGGATTTTATTTCCGCTTAAATATAGACGGCGAGGGGTAGGTTTGTGTTGGTGGCCTCCCCCTGCTCCCCCGGAGTGGTACGGCCGCCTTGTTCCTGACAGAAGTCTTTCTAAAGACCTGCTCAAGCCTCACTAAGCAGCTGTGAGTTAGGTCATTTTCCCAGGAGTTTTACATGTGGAAAACCGGGCATTAGGAAGGCCTCAGAAAAGGACACCATCTGGCCCCAGTGAAAAAAAGGATCATGACACTTTCTGTGGTACCAACAGGCCCTGATGAACCATAAAGGAATTCAGGCCTCGACTGTGATCCGATGGTGACTGGCCCAACAATCCCCCCCGTGACAGCCTCCCCCATTCAGCCCCGCAGTTATCTCATAGCACAATGGACTTTTGTGCCACGCTGTTTACCGGGGGCGTCGTCAAATCCAGTCGGATTTCTGGGCTCGGCTTCAGCGCCCCTGCTCTTTGCTGCAACATGTAACACGAATTGGGAGAGATAAGGACACAAAGAAGGCGGCTTTTTTTTTTTTTTTTTTCTTTTTTTTTTCTTTCTTCTCTCTCCCCCCACTCTCCCCCAGCATTCAAACCCCCTTGCATTTCTTTCACTGTACGATGGAATAAAGACTAAGGCTCTGTAGTGGATGCAAGAAAGATCTTTGCTGGGAATCAAGAAATCTCCTCCCATCACCACCCAAGTTAAGTCAGACTTCATGGATTAAGGGGAATTTGCACCAGTGTTTTCTAAAAGTGAAATTTAATTAATGCAGGTCAGGATTTACAGCTTACATGGACTTTTTGTGAGAAAATAAATGGATTTGTTTATTTTTTTTTGTAGCCAACATGTCAGTATTTCCTCATTTTAATTTTGGAATAATTTCTGTCTAGGTAAAAAAGAATTTTACTTTTAGCAATATTGGAGTTACCATGCTATTAATTTTGTGGCGTGATTTCAATGTGTGGGTGTTTATTCTTTAATACAGGAAGTGTCTTAATTAGTTTGTACACTTGGGTGCAAGCTCTGTGCAGCCACAAGCAGAAGTAAGCCCCCCCTTGCCTCCCCACACAAAGGATGCTACCTTCTCCCTGCCATTCTCACCCCTCTGCCCCACTCCCACTGCAAGAGAGAGCCTGGGAAAATAAACAGACGTTGTAGCCTGCCCTCAAGGTCACTGCATTGACCTTGAAAGGGTAGGGGGTACCAAAATCCAGACTCAAGGAGCCTACGGGGAAAGAGACCTGCTGCCTCCACCCCCCCAAATCCCCGGTTTAACCCAGTCTTGGTGGTGTTTCCACTCTCTGGGCTCCCATGGCACCACTGGTGATGAGGACATCTCTGCTGCTGGCACTCAAAACTGGACATGGATCCTGAGATCAAACCCAGCAACTTTGACATCATCAGAAAACTATCAGGGAGCTGACACAGCTTGGGCAGCAAGGACTTAAGGACAAATGTGACATGTGGGTCCCTGTTCGGGCTAAAATGGGCTAAATTTGACAGGAGATTTTGGGCATCTTGCAACTCCCCAGGAAAGATCTAGTGCTGACATCTCAGGGGTATGACTGACTGATAAGTGATTGACTTTTATTTGAAATGCTGACGGACAGATACCAGATGTGAGTAGCTGTTAGTCCTTCCAATTTTGTGCTTGTGTGCCCACCAAGAGGGCATTTCTTGTGCCCAGCTTGCTGCCCTCACCCTTCTATGCTGCAGTCCCTTTAGAGCTTGGATCCCTTGGGTGTGAAGGGGAGCAGGCAAGCCAGCCAGAGCATGCCTGCCTCACATTGACTGTATGTGACAACTAACAGAGGTGTCCCCAGAGACAGAAATGCCACTTATCCTTCTTTTGGGAAGGAGAGAGGAGGAACTGAGGTATTCAGGGCTCTCAACAAATTAGTGCCAGAGTGGGGTAATAAACCACATCTTCTAAAGCATCAGGCTGATGCATTAAGGTATTTATGCAAGTTTCTGTTAAAATAGATCTCCAAACTCTTGAGTGCCTAATTGAGCTTTGTGCACCCAGGGGTAGGGAGGGTTGGGGAAACACTTCATTCAGGTTTCATACATTGCCTTAATTGGTGACCTCAGGCAGCAGTGCATTATACCTGTGGCTTCATTAAATGCTTATTACATGAGCCTCCCCAGCACAAAAAGCAGACCTCTGCAAACAGCCCTGTATTATCCAGGGCTGTATCTAAGAGCACAGGGGATGGCAATCCACAGTTTTTAATGGGATCACTCATTCTCTCATTTCACCATTCTTTTACCACCACACCATTTAAAGAAGAAAAATCAGAAAGATGAAAACCACTGGAGTAACCACATCCAAGTAAGATATTGGAAGCAAAACTTCCACAAAAAGAAGACTCTGCTCACCACTGAACCAGCGTGTTGTTTGACAAGAAGACATATTAAACACCAAATACCAAGGTGATTTTAAGAAAAGGCTAGTTCCTAGAGGAATTGCTTTAATATTTTATTTTTGAGATGATGCAATTTCCTATGGGTCATAATCTCTACCTGTAGCTATTAGTGGCTCCCAGTAAGCAGGAGATTTACAGTTTATGCGTTCTGACTTTTGTGTGTGCTCCATTGAGAGATGTCAGGAAGGAAGAGCTTGACTGTGAGACAAGGAGCTGTGTGTTTGCAAAGGTCTGAAGATGAGGTCTGCAGCATCTCATATGCACTTACTGAAGTGTTTTTGCAATTATGCACACAGTTATTGATCCTATTATGAGTTACAGTCTTTCAGAGGCTGCCTTGAGTCGCTCAAATGAGAAAACCACCAATGGCACTCTGAGCCACGCAGGAGGGAGAGCAGCCCCTGGCATGAGTGTGCAATGACAATCAGCTGGGACCAGCACATGTTAAAGCCCCAGTGAGGCCTGGTCTCAAAAAGGGCTTTGGGGGCTAGGAAGACCCCTAGCTAAAACAAGAAAGAGCATGAGGAGGAGTCTGGGATACCTTGGTTTGGGTTTCTCTCTGCCACCACAAAAGGTATTTATCTAGTCTATTGGCAACTCTTTCAACAGATGGAAAACCAGGACGAAGACTTTATCATGCAAATAGTTAAATGTTCTGTAATCTGGGGTACATGCTTACTTTTTATTCAGAAAGCCCTGCTCACTGTAATGAAAAATGTCAGGCTCTTTTAATAAAAGAACAATTTGAAAACTTGATATATCACAAAACCATTAATTTTAGCTATTATCTGTTTGACACTTTTCATAGCAACGATTTCACTCTGTAACATGCTTCCTGAGGATTAAAATGATTTTAAAGGATTAGAATGTTAATTAAAAATATAATAGAAATATCAGTCGCCGGGAAGACCAACATAAGTATTTGTCTCTTTAACTGTATAATCGTGCTGCTGCCGTTTCCTCCTGACTCTTTACAGTTTGGAGTTTGAGTTCGGAGGTAAATGACAGATGCAGGAGCAATTCTGTTCTTTAACTATTTGACAATGCATCTGTTTACACTTCACAAAGGCAGCGTTATGTCCTTGAAATTTCTAAAGGTCATTGTTAATGGGATCTTTTTTTTTTTTCTTTTTTTTTTTTTTTTTGTGCCAACTGTGTCTTTCTTAGCTTGTAAGAGCACTATTCCCGGAGAGAGGCTGGAGGGGGTTGGAGCAGGCAGGTCCAGCAAATTCCATGTGACCAGTTCAGCTGCAATAATCTCTTTTCTCCTTCTGGTTCGAGCTACACATGAGAGCACTCTAGTGTCTTTCATCATTATTTGTCACCCTTTTGTGTTGAGCAACTTATATCCACAGCCATTCCAGCAATTAAAATAAAAAAGGACGAAACATTATTCACAGTGAATAGCTCTGAGACCAGTGACATCAAGTACCAACCAACCCATTGAAGAGTGGGTACCTGATATCCCTGGAGTATTTTATGGAGGGAAGAGAAAGTGCAGCCCAAACTCAAATCCAGCAAACACACCGTATATGGATAGTTCAGAGCCTGATTAAAAGATAGTCTCTCTACAACAATTTGTCTTACATGTTCCTAGTAATGGGAGGAGAGGGGAGCAGGGCAGAGGGGTGAGAGGACAAGCTCTCGGTTACTGTACAGCTTACTTTTAACACCTTCAAAGATTATTTATATGTTCAGGCACCTAAATGGACCACAGGGCTGCATCATCTGCACCCGCCTTCTCAAATGCTGTAATTTAGGAAACCTTCGTCATCAGTGCTCTGACAAAGTTAAGATTTTCTCTGGTGCTTTTCAAGTGAATGAGTGACAGAGCCCCCCTCACTTTTTCCTCTCTGGGCAATTGTCTTCCCTGTACGTCTACTGTGAGCAGGAGCAGTGGGATTTGTATGCCTAGGGAGATATGGCTCCTTCCCCACCTGACCAGGTAGACATTCATCTTCTAGAAGCTGATTGTTTTCTATCCCATATATTAATTCTCCTCTCAGAACACCACAGCCTTGAATGAATTCTTGGCTTCAATTTCTCCTAAAATATTAAGGAAAAATATATTCTTGTATTTTTAAAGGGTCTTCAAAGTAAGATGACTTCAAAATAATAATAAAAAAAAAAAAACCCAGCCATCCCAACAACAATGCATTTATGTTGTATCTCTTAGAGCATGGATTAATATGCCTAGGTATGGACAGTGGCATGAAGAGAAATGATTCTTTTGGCAACAAGAGGAGGCAAGAGATTTATCTATTTATGGAAGTGGACTGATTGTCTAACCATGGAGCTGTGTGGGGCTTTCTGGAGATATTAATTAACAATTTCTGCAGCGAACACATAAATACTTCATGGTGTTCAAAAGGCTACCACATCCTTTATAATTACTCAATTAGTTAATTAATAGCACTGTTAAAGCAATGTCCTTTATTTCTAATAATCATTTGTGAAGATTGACTTTTCACATTCTGATTGTCAGGCCTCTTCTGCATTAGAGAGCCATCTGCTATCAGGAAACTTCCTTCTTTTCAACAGGTAGAGCTTTATATGGCATAAATTTGCTCTTACCCTTTTCTTGAAGAAAACAAACACACTGAATTATCTAATTTCTTAGTGTGGAATATTCCATAATTCTTAATGAATAGTAACAATTTTCTGTATTATTTTCACATTTTTCCTACATATGTTTTGAAGTGGCTGAAAGATGGGGACAATATTCCAGTAATGTTCTCAGTGGTGCTGTTTAGACACAATTCACTTCTCTGTTTGATATTCCTCTGCTTTTAAATTTACTATGCCTCACAGCCAAAGCACTGGACTGGGAGATTTGCAATGGTATATAATATGGGTATTAAGTGGGTTTTTAGGGTCAGTGCAGTCTGGGCCAACAGATTTGCATCTCGTGAGTCTGAAACTGAGTCTGAAAGTTTTTTTTTTCTTATTTTTTTCTTTTTTTTTCTTATTTTTTTCTTTTTTTTTTTTTTTTTTTTTTTTTTTTTTGTTCTGAGGTGAATTACATCATGTTTGGAATATCAATAACTTTTGATGTTCAAAGGAGACTAGTTTATCAAGCAATCTAGATTTCTCTGTTCACCTGACCTGCCCCTATCGTTGATTTAGGACTGCACTACTTAACCTTACTGCAAATGATTAATTTTTTTTTCCCAGAGCACTTTTAAGGTATCAAGTGACAATAAACAGAAAACAGATCCTGACAACAGTGTTCTAGAAGCTTTCTTACTGAAATTGTCCTCTTAATTATTTTGTATTAGTTCCTCTCCTGGGTCTGGACATGAGTCTCTAGAAACTGGGAAGCTGGCAAGCAGATGGTGACTCTGTTCAAATTATCCCTAACATTTGGCTACTTTAGTGACCCATCCAGTACCTGTTGCACAGATTTGTCACAGTGCTGCTTTTTAGGCACTGACATTTAGTGATGGCAGAGATTCTGCCCCTGGCTCTGAGCTGGGGGAACTCAGGGCTCTCAGCCTTTGGGGGGAGATTTCTCTCCCCCATGGACAATCTCTCATTGAGGGAGGAGAGGAAAATGGAAACTTGAGACTGGGAGAGTTCCCAACTATACTTTCACTGGACAAGCTCTGTGCCTCTGGAAGGATGGGATTCAGAGTGTACCTCCTGGGGCTCTCTCTGTACAACTTGTTCCTGATGAGGTTTGGGTGGGAAAATTGTGCGCCTTGTATTGCCTCAGAGGGCTTCTGCCCTTACATTTGAGCTCACAGATGCAGGAAGGAAGCTTAATTTATAACCATTTTTTAAAGGGCAAAAGAGGAGAAAAAATACTGACATTGGCAAGGATATCTTTCTGTTTACAAATGACATGAATAAAATAGTGATGTATTAAATGCAGTGCTCTGTTTGGACCAGACACTTTCCATTTGTGAAAAATGACCATGCTTCTCTCCCTAGGAAAACCAATCTTTTTCTTTAATGCGATTTATGAAAGAAATCACCATTTGTACATTACTTTTAAAACTTGAGGCACTAAAGAAGAATGCTCTTAGAAGTTTCCTCAACTTTGGTGAAGGCTGAGCTGTTTGTAGATATGTCAGCGACAAGATTGGTGGCTAAAGATAGCAGGTTGCATTCAGAATGGCTCTGTGTCTGTTTTCAATTTTAAAGGAACTGGCTTAAGTGTTGCAAACACTTGAAACCATGCATTCTGCATTACAATAAAAGTGGTATCATTTTGCACATTACCCTCAATAACAGCTTCCTTCTTAATATATGCAGGACATCATAAACAAAACCTGCTGAGTATAAACCACTGGAAGGAAATACTCCAGACAATCCAGACAACACTGGATGTACCAAACTTTGTAGCCAGTGCTGTGTTCATGGCTTTTTCCCTGTGATACTGCCATAACTTGTGCATAATAAAACCAGATCTTTTTAAAGTAATGCATTAGTGATAGCTGTCAAAAAAGACATTCAAGATAACTCCTGTTTAATTTTCTTTGCCTTGCTTTACTTTTCAATAAAACATTATATGCAGCATGTACAATGACAAAAAAATTCCTAAGCAATGCATGCACCACCATGACTCCACTGTGAACTAGAGGCCAAAGTCATATTGACACAGACAAGTAGGGATCCTTCTTGTTCATTCCTGAGAAGATGAGAAGTCCAGAGCTGGAGCTAGCAAATCCATTTGGCACATTGACTGCCTAAGCCCTTGTGATAGGTGACCCATTTTTGTTCTCTGAGAAACTTTCTTCTTTTAAAATCCCATGTCTCCCCCAGCAACAATTCACCTGATGAGATATTTCACCAGAAGCAGCTATTTCCATCCTTTCTTCTTTGCAGACAAATACCGAAATGACCAGACCAGTTGTAGACAAATACTTAAATAATTTTTATTGCTGAGATTTACTGGGGCATAAGTTATATTTTTACTATTTTCAGGAGGAATAAATAGGGACAAAACTCCCCCATGTTACTTGGATGGCAGAGTTGGACATTGAGTTGACACAGGATAAGGCACCTGAGACCTCTTTTCTTGGTGTCAGACTCCCAGGGCCAACCCTGACCATCACCTGGCCTTCCTTGACAAAGCAATATCTGAACTAAGGCTCTAACCAAGACTCCTGCCTCTGGACAAGATGAACAAGAATATTTTCCCAGATGAGTTTTAATCAAGCCTTTAGTAAAAATGTCACCAGCTGATTTTGTCTCTAATAGGCAAAACCTTAACTGCAGAAGCCCTCAGGAGTGCTCAGAATAAAACTCCCATTTTCACTGTGAAGAAATATCAATGTCATTGTGGGAGATGACAGTGGGAGAGAGGGAGAGAGGACACATTGGCCAAACATATTTATTTTGTTGGAAACAGTTTGATTTTTCTTACAAAGAGATCTGCCACTGCTTTGCTTTCTAGAACACTAGTATTAGAAAACAGCATTATAATAAATTGCAGAAGGAACAAGAAAATACTGTTGAGCAGATAAATCTTCTCTGTGTTTGTTTCATCCTTGTAAGGACCAACTTTCACCTAGCTTCTCACCATGTACTGTGATGGGAACAGAAAGAGGAGAGGTTGTTTACCCAACAATGTTACATCTTTTCTTAAATGCTAGATTTTGCCACTGGCTGTTTTGTTGAACTGGGTATGCAATGAACACATGGTAAAATTTGTACTAACAGCAAAGAGACAAGGACTGAACACTTCTAGAAATCCTGCTTTATGCTATCAAAACTATTATGGAGCATCTGAAAATCTTTAGATACAAGTTACTGGAATGCAAATGTGTGATTTTTTAAAATGCCAGTTCTGAAAAGACAGAACACAGGAGCAACATTTAAGCGTGTTTTGGAGAACACAATTCAAAATTAATTGAAATTCTCAGTTCAGACTTGGCCATTCTGGATCAGAATGTGATGATGTGTATTTATGTTTTTCAGATATCTTCAGTCATTCAAACTCCAGAGTATTCATGTTGTTGATCAATTCAGTATTTGATTCTATGTTCATTTTGTGGACCCTTCCCCAAACTTTCATCTTAACATATTTTTGTGGCTGATATGCGGATTAAAAAAAAAACAAAAAAAAGCCCCAGAAAATTTTGACAATACTGGGGGTTACAGGGAAGACTAATGAGCAAGAGAAGAACTCTGATGTGAGGTTGAAATCAAAGTGATGTGTGCTATTTAAATATTATTAAATTCAAGGGCTTCTCTTTTTTCACACTTCCTTGCCACATACTGGTTATTTTCCTAAGAACTGGATAAAAGACATATATTTCATATGTGAAAAACTTTAATGAGAAGATGAACTTTCTCAGTGATGGGATTAAACTGTTTCCCTGAATGCTATCCATGTTTCCTTACAGCTCTTTGTTAAAAGGTCCATGAGCCAGCATGGAATGGGCATCACAACATCAAAATGAGGGCAGGCAGCAGGTACTGAAGAAGAAAAGTGGGGCTTGGAGGGAAGCTCCAATGGATTGAATAAAGCTCTAAAATCAAGAAGAACGGGACATAGAAACATATCCTTCACTGACTTCATCTTACTGAAAACACCACCGTGCTCAGGGCAGGTTTAGTTCTGCCTGATTGGGATTGCAGTTAATAGAATTGGCAAATAACATATAAAAGGGACGTAGCAATAGATCTCAGCTGCTTGCATGTAACTGGCTTCCACCCCAGCACAGGCACATAGCATTATTTGGAAAATATGGAGTGAGATTTGAAGAGGTGGTTTTGTAGTCTTAAATCCCTGCAAAAGCCTGTGGGAACGGAGCACTATTTGGTGCCAGCTCTTTGGGAGATAGGAGTGAAAGAGGAGGGCTTGAGGGACGTAGCACTGACTTGCAGTGGGAAGCAACAGAGCCTTTTGTGCTTGAAAGACTCAGACATGGCACTTGCTTGGGAATTTCCTGCTGCTAAAGTTTTGCCTTTATTTATAACAGGACCTTTGATTTCCAGTGCCCACACTCATAGTCCTTGGAGGAGAGGCAGCTGTGACACAGAGGTAAAAATACTTCAGGTGCAGATTCTCATCTAACATATCTCAATGTTGATCCTGCTGTGTGATGGTATGGGTAAGGGAAGGTTCTGATCCCCAGAGATCATCTAATGGCGTATCTTGTTTGGTCCTTCTGACAGCCTGGAAAATACCTGCATGGGTAAAAGGAGCACAGAGAGTTTCAGTCATACAGATCTGGCCATCATTCAGTTGACTGTTCAGTAAAGAATTCCAGGATACATTTTCTGTTCCTTTAATTGGTGCAGCAGGCAGAAGCACTAGCAATAGAATTTCCATGCTCCCTTGGGTGGGTGGAGAAAACTTCCACTGGCTTAACTTCAAGATGGTACTGAGGCCAGGAACTTGGGAGGATTCAAAGAAAGCGTTTATTGTTCATGCATACATCCTGGTATTAGTCAGTATAAATTAACTAAACTGATAGTAACTTTTATTTTCAGTGTCAAGGCAGGAAAAAAACCACTCATTTTCTAGGTTTAAGATGATACTTTGCATCTGGGAAGGCTTTGTCCAGGATATGAACAATTTTGATTTCTCTTTGTTTCCTAAAATCTACTTTGGTGGTTGTTCCAGAAAACAAAATTTGGCTAGACGAACCATTTTCTTTATTCATTTTCACATCTCATGTTCATGGCTGGTCTTGATCAGGGTCTTGCAGTGGATGTTGGGAGATGTCTGGCACTTGAGTGGAGCACGAGTCCCCATGAGCACTGGATGCTGCTGCCCTTGTCCAGCTAATAACCAGAAAGGGAAGTGTGAAGAGATGGATCACCCTTCCAGTCTAGCTGATGAAAAGGGAAGAAATCTGGCCAATTGTAATGCTTTCATAAATGCGAAGCTTTATAGGGATGCAGAGAGCAAACCTTCCCCAGCAGTGAAGCAACATGGCCCCAAACTCTACCACAGAGCGTTGTGGAAATTACACAACCTAGTCACACACACACACAAATCCACTGTGCCTGCAATGTGTTATTTGATGTTTCATGGAAGAGCTGATCTCTCCTCTTGGGGATCAGGGATAATACCAAAGGGGTACGGTGCTTTTTCTTTTGGCCTGGTGGGTAACAGGAGCTCGTATACTA
Organism: Phylloscopus whistleri; assembly: GCA_017589585.1. Lineage (NCBI taxonomy): Eukaryota > Metazoa > Chordata > Aves > Passeriformes > Phylloscopidae > Phylloscopus > Phylloscopus whistleri. The sequence continues at coordinate 2,711,921 of JADMLD010001389.1, read as the reverse complement.
AATAAGTTATCTGCTAGGAAATGTAGGTGTGCTGCTCCTTCGGAGTGTCTGTGGGATGTTAATTCAGAAGTGGTGGGAGCTGATGGCTAGCGGCACTGCACAGGGCTTCTGGGGACAGGCAGAAGCCTTTGCAGTGTACTTCAAAGGGGGATTCTCAGTTAAGGGAAAAAAAGGATAGATTTTGAAGTTTCTTTCTGCCAGAAGGCTTTACTGCGAGCCCCTGAAGTTCTTTTTTTTTTAATAATCAGGGATGAGATAGGTACTTTTTTCTTTCTTTTCTGCTTAATTTGGGCCAATGTATTTTGAACCTTGCGTAAATTCTTCTGTGAGGAGAAATCTGAATGTACTGTTTATTTCTTCGTGTTCATCAGGTATCTTGTTTATTTATTTTAAATTAGAAACTGAGCCTTGAAAGATGTTTACAAGGCGACCTTAGCAACTGGTTTGACATTCATTCAGCACACATTCCCAAAGTCAGTGGAATTATTCTTTGGCATTAAACATTGTGTGAAAATAATGCTTTGCTGTACTGGACTGAATGAGTCACCACCTCCCAGGACTGAGCCCCAACCTTTTGATACTTTCACCTTCACTCCTCTTGAGGGCACATGAGATGCATCAGATCAGGCTCATCCCTGATCTGGGTGATGAATTATCATGGGTTTTCAGCTCTCTTTCTCCCCTCCTTCTCATTAGTTTCTTCTCTAGCCTTCTGAATGAAAACCAACTTCACCAAGTGAGAGACCTTCAAGTTCTTGTGTTTTGAAAACAATTTTTGTCCAGGGTCAGGATGGGAATGGGATGCTTGGCTTACACCTGCATCCAGTACTACATTACTCTCCCAGGTGCCAATTAAAATGCCAGTTGCATGTATGGTTGCAGTGGGAATATTCTCTGAGACCACAGGGGCTGCACAGGACATGTGCAGCGACCCAGGCCTCTTGGTTTTGCAGCCTTATCCAGAGCACATGAGGAGGTGATTTATTTTCCTGTTAACCACCTTGAATTGAGTGGTTTGTTAATGATGTCTGGATTGGCATTGGGAGCTCTTTGGATGTCTCCTGGCAATGTCTTCCCAATGGCATTGTGTTGTTTGCCTCAAATCTCTTGTGTTCATACTTAGATAGGCTTGTGATGTGGAAGCTCAAAAAATTTCAAGGTCTAGTTCAGAATGGGACAAAACAGGCCTGGAAGTAGACATCCTGTTGCAAATGAACAGGTACAGCTTTGGGCACAACATAATCCAACAGATCATTTCAGAGTGAAAGTCCTTCTTAATTAAAAGGACTCTGAGATATGGTTTGTGTTTTTCAAAAATCGTTCTCTCAAGCCACATCTGTTTCAGAGCTGGAAACGTCCCAGTTTGTGATCACAAAGTTCAGAATAAATGTTGCTTTCTCAGAAGGTCTTACAACATTTTCTCACATTGTCATACTGTTTATTAACCGCTTGCACTAATTGTGGTGAAGTCTGCAGATCCGTGCAATGAATTAGAGCTTGATATAGTAGAAAAAGTTTTCTCCAGAAGCATGTAGAGAGCTTCTGCGACCTAAAAAGTGCACCTTGGTTAAAATTCAGCTCTCAGTTTATGAAAAATAACTGACTGTAAATGGTGTCCATATTAGATGGTACTTTAAGTGGCATCATAACCTATTTGTACATTGTGGTTCTATTTTGGAAGTAAAACCAGAAGACTTTGTTATTTTCAGGGATAAGACTAAACATTTTTTTTCACTGTATATACAGAGCGCAAAGTAAGTCATGTTGGCTTATTTTGACTTATTATTTATAGACTTATTTTGGAGTCTATATCAGCAAAATATTATCAGATTCTAGAGAGGACTGATGGTTCCACGTGAATTACTGGTGGTGCAGTTCATGTTGCTCTATGATTTTATGTAGCTACAGTAACTACTATCTGATCCATTTTAAATTTTTAATTTATTTCAGTCAACAAGTTTTAATCTTGCAAGAAGATGAAAAAAAATCACAATTTTTTCAAGGCCACCAAAGGACCAACAGCCTTTCATTTAATCCCTCATAAGCTGAATGCCTTGAAAAGACGTGTGACTTGTTTGGCGCTGACCCTAGCAGAGTATGATATTAATAGGTTATTGACTTGGTAGGTCTTAAACAGCCAGAGGGAACATCATTTGCAGTAGCTGCAATGCACTGGAGGTTTGTTTCATTGATTGTGCTGTTTAACCCATCATCTCCAGGCATTTAAACAATGATATACGCTTGACAAACCTAATATTTCATTCTCTATCTGGGGACCAAGAAACAGAAATTAAAGGAAAGAAAAAGATAACTGGACAGATACACAGCAGAAAATGATGATAAATGAGAGGGGAAAAGCCAGACAGATCAAAGGCCCAAATTTTGGAATGTGCCATAACTAAAAAATATATTAAAAAAGGGATTATTTTCTATGAGAAAGGTGGGGAAATGATAGCAAATACATCTGAGTGCCGAAAGACTCAGAATTAGCATTAATTTGGAAATCTTTGGAAATTAGGAATTCTTTTGCTCTCTGTAAGGAAATTTTGATGGTGTAAGTAGTGTGCTGAAAGACATGGCTCTTTCCATTTCCCATGTATGAAATTCTGACTGTGAATTTTAGTTAATTCAATAGATTTTTCCCACTAGTTTCAGGTGGGTCAAGCAGGGTCCACAGGATGCAGAAGCTTACATGGAAGAAAGTATTTCTGTTTTCCTAACAACATGATAAGAAATGAACACATTTATGTGAATTTGTAAGGAAGACTCTTAATTCATTCTGTCCATGCAGCTGAGGCTTATTTTTTCCTCTACCCTTCTTCAGTAATCTAGGCACCACTGTGAAAGCAGCAAGACTAACTAACTAACTGTGAGTGATGTGCACCTGTATTATTCCACAAAAACACATCCTGCTCCTGAAACACCACTGTTCAACATAAGACAAGAAATGTGTTGTCTCCACACAAGAAAATGCTCTGCTTAAATTGCAGATGTACAGTCCTGATCTGCCCCAGAGCTCTACAGCAGATCAGGGGTGAGCTGTAACCAAAGACAGTATGTAGATATGCAGTATTTATTTAAAAGCTGAAAGCAGAAGTTGAGTACATATTGAGAGGGAATTATGAATTGTTTTAGTAATATCACATAAGAAAGTTCAAAGTGGCAGAAAGACCCTCTTTAAAAAAATATTTACTAATGGAGTCCTGAGCAGATGCTGTGAACACTTCTGAACATTTACTATGATGAACACTCTTTAATATTACTAATTAATTTTCCTTTACTAGTACCAGCTGGTATTTATGTGTATACTTCCCTCTTCAGTAACCGGGTAGTTGGTTAGGGCATGTTTTGCAAACCTCTCCCTGTCCTGAACTGGCTGCATGAGCTTTCTTGTTGCTCAGTACAGCAAAGTTACGAATACATGGTCTTTACCTACTGTATGCAGAAGTGAAACATGAGACCTGAGAATCAACACAGAGATCAATCATTTTTAAAAGTCTCATGCCATGGCAGTGTTGTGGTTTAACTCCAGCTGGCAATGCAGCTCCACACATCCAGTTGCTCACTGCCCCATGTTCATGAGGATACTTGATGCATAAATCTGCTATCTGAATTGCATCATACCACTCTGAGAAGTCACCACTGTAACTTGTGTTTTGCATAAAGAAATTGTTTTCTGCTGCATAAACCTAATGTGGGACTATACATGTAGGTTGACCATGGGTGGCATATTTCCTACAAGGCAGCCTCACTAAAATCAGCTGGAGATACACATAGCATATATGTAACTTTGAACCAATATATGCATGAGCTACCCAATAGCACACTCTATGGAATAAACCCTCTAATTTACTCAGAAAATGCTTAAATTAAGAAAGATGTGTTAGAGATGTAGTTTATCTCTAAGACTGTAAGCAAATATATCCCACATGACGTCCATTTAAAATACAAAATATATGTTCTGCAAGATCAAGCTCTTACAATTATGCATCTGTATGTAATTCCATGCATACACAGTTTTAGTTATGCATGCTCCTGAACTACTAATGCTCCTGAGCATTCTGTGTCTGGAGAAATACCTTCCTTTTTGCTTCACATTTCTGGTTGTATGTTAGCTTACCCTCCATCATTAGTGCAAATGTTAAAAGTACAAGTAACCAATCACTTAGGCCTTGTTTAGAGTCACTGAGAAAACAGACTTTTTCAGAGAGTAATAGGAGAGCAGAGGAAGAGACAGGGGACACTCCTGTCCTATCTGCCCAAGCTGATGGAGGAGACTCCTACCATAACATCTGCTGGCAGGACACCTCTTTACCCCACTGCCTCTGTGGTCAGGACGGGTGAAAGTGTGAAAGCATTTTGCTCTTTTGTTCAGGGCTGAAACTGCCTCCTAAGTTCCCTTTGACTTCCTCAAAAGAGAAAATGTAGAGCAGCAGTGAAAGGAGAAAAAGGTACAGCATCAATCTCTGGTAGATCCAGAGGCAGAAGTGAGAATCAGATATGTGAATGGAAAATGTGCTTTGCTTCACTCAAATCCCTTAACCCTGATGGAGTAAAAGGGATAGTTCACTCCAGAAATTAAAAAGCTCTGTGCTTCCCCTTGGCTCCTTCACTGAGTTTCCAATGCAATGAACATCTCCCAGGTGGTGGGAGGCCTGTTGTGTTGCTTTTAACAACCAGGGGGGAACTAAACTCCAAATAAGCCACCCCACTTCTCCCTGCCAGCAAGGGAGGGACAATAAATGAGAGAGGTGCTGTGGTCTGCCAGTCCCTTTGCCTGAGTGAGCCAGACAAAATGGGCTCCCTCCTGGTTCCAGCCACAGCATTTGCCCTGCTGAAACCATGCCCTGGCTAGAACATAAAATGGTATTTGACTAAACAGAGCTGACAGCTCCACCCTCTTGTCTTTGTACCCAGGACACCTGTTCAGAAAAGAATGGAATGATTGCTGCTTAGGTATTCCCACTACATATTAAGAGGAAACATTTTGGTTGAAATCTGATCTGAGTCAGGCTGAGAGGAACAGGCTGAACTACTTTTTAGCCATCCCTCTATTTGTTTCTAAATGTATATAAAAATGTGAAACTTAAAAGTCTTCTTCATGAGTCACTTTGGCTTGATGTCCCTGCTAGAGGTCACTAAAGTTAAAAGAGAAACTCTACCACTGAATCATTTAATGACTGGAAATTGGAGGTAATAGACTTGAAAACGTATTCTCATTTCTGTAATTCAAAACCCTTTATCTGTGCCATGTAGTCCTGCTAGAAAGAGCAAAATGGCCTTTAACAAAGTCTATTTGCAGAATAGTAAGAAGTGTTAAGATGCCAGATGCATCTCATTATGAATTTTAATGAGTAGATTCACACCTTGTCTTTCATTAAATAAATTACATGTTTTTTCCAAACTCTTATCTGGCAAATCTGATTTTTTTTCCCTAAAAAATAGACTCTAGAAGAGTTTAGGACTGTTCATCCTGGGCCCAGGACCTGTGGTCCATAGTCAGCCAAAGAGGGAAAAGGGGTCATGCTCACTCATGCAGCAACACCCCAGAGCTCCTCTGTGCCATTGGCACAGAGAGAACTGCCTGGAACATGATTAAAAGTGAGAGTCAGAAAGCAAGATACTCTGGTTTGCAATTAAAAGAGAAATCAATCATCTAATTTTCTTTTTATCTCAGGAAATAAAGAGCTAAATTCATCTTCATCATGCAGAAAACTCCAGAAAAAGACAACAGATATTATAGTGAATAGTGAAGCATATTCTAGTCCCATTATCACAGCAAATGCAATCTCTTTCAAAACCATTTTTCCTTTTGAAAATGGTCAGAGATATTTGTTTTACAGCAGGAAAGTAACTGAGTATCTGTGGCTGAACTCTTCTATGCCACTTCACCTCTGAACAGGTTTGAAGCTTACAGGGCCCTTGAAGTTAGATATTCATTGTGGTGAGGGATGTTTGCAACACTGTACTCTGCAGGAGTGAAACTGAGGGGAGGAGCACTTTTCTTTGTATCCTGAAAGGAAGGATACTGAATGCAGTAGTTCAAACTACTGATAATTGCACAGATTAGTCTTAAAATTGAAAATATGAGACATTATACCACTTTGAACCAGTGTAGTTTCCTAGAAACCAGTGTCTGCACAGTGCTGCAGAGAAGCAGAGGACTTGGTCCTTTTCTCTTGCATAATCATGTTTCAATTTTTTCCCCATTTATGGACAGTCAGATCTATTTCTGTAGAAATAGGTAACAGACAACCTCCCTGAAATAAGCTCCTTGTGCCCATGATCAGAATTCCTCTTGTGAGTAACAAAACCAGTGAAATCAATGGGATGCCCTATTTTACTCTTCCTCACTATAAGGAGGGAGAGTTCAAAACACGGCAATAAAAACGGCAAAATTTCACTCAATATTATGGTTAAGAGCATGCAGCAAACATCCAAGCAGAAAACACATGCATAGTCTTTTCAGCCTGGAACAACCTGAATCCAGTCTTTTGCCTTTCAGTCCTCCAGGCTACCCAAATTCCATATTTTGTACATCAGATACAGCATGTGTTTATATAATTTTATTCTTCCCGCCATAGCAGTGAATGCAACCATCACACACTTATATCACAGAATATCCTTTTAAACAGTACACACAGTGTCAATAGGATAATGAATGGTGCTGAAGAAAAGTCATGTCTTTGTCAGGAAACGTCTGCTTTTGGTTAAGGGGAAGAATTCAGGTATTACATTAAATCCTATGCATTGTATATACATGTGTATATGCATAAAGGACATGAATGAATATGTGGATCTGGTTTTGAATATAGTCCCTTGAAGGTAGGGACTACCTGATGACCAGATTTTATCCACATATTATACATTTCCACTTCTGTCTATTTTGCCAAAGCACCTGCCAAAATCTAGTACCTACTTTTCTAGTTCAAAGAGCAAAGCAAAAAATGTTGGGTTTGCTTGTTTATTTTAAAGGGGAAATATTAGAAATTAATTAGTACATTTTTCTGGGTCAGGTGAATGAGATGAACAGGAAACGAAGTGCAAGCACCAACTATCACTGAAGCACCACTAGTTAAGATACGGCAGATTTATGAGCTTTATTTTCTACCTAAGGCCTGTCATATTTTTTCACCTTTATGTTAGTTAATTGCAGAGTAACATAAATTAACTTTTGGAACACAGCAAAAATGGGAACTTTATTTATGAATTTCTTGGATTTCTTTACCCCAAGCCAAACAACTAAATTGCTACTTAGCATAAATTATTTATTGGCCCTGGCTCAATACCATCCAACACCAGCCCCTGGAGGTCTGGGAGATATAAAAGATTTAAAGCATCTGTGCGACAGCATTGGTGCAGCCACAAAGCCATGTTTCTTTCCAGAAGGGTCCACTTTATTTTGTTGTAAATAAATAGAGCCTAAATTTCAGGGGAGGGCTGGGTAGCTTCTAGCAGGACTGTGGTGTTTTGCATATGTTAATTACCCACAGTTGCATGACAGAGAGATATACACTGTTTGCACAACTATTCTGGAGAGACCTGTTGGCAAAAGGATGCATTTTAATCTGCACATAATACAGGAATGCTATAATTTTCTATCACTTTGTTTTATGCATATATGTGTATAAATACATTGCAAAGCGATCATATGTACATACAGTCACTTCATAATCTATCTTTATCACATTTATTGTTATAATCTTTATCTATGCATCTCTACATACATATAAGGAAATTATGAATAAAACCAGAGTGAACTTGCAAAAGGGAATATGCCATTCAGTACATATTCATATGAGAAGCTAATCTCTAACTTTAATCTGCCAAATATGCCCAAACAATGCCCCCATCTAGAGTCTGGAAATGGCAGCTGATGCCATCCTGCATGGCTCCTGTGAGCTTGCTCTCCTTTGATGCACCATCTCTATGCTGCATTGGCCTGGCTCTTCCCTTGCAGTCTGGTACTCCATCATGCTCTCCTCAAATTCCACACACCCCCTCACTCTGGCAACTGCAGGGGCTCACACATGACGGGATGCAGAATCCCATTATGCTGGTACCTCTCTCCTGAGAGAAGGTTCCTGAGTGTCAGAGCTGAAAATGAATATGTAGGTCATAACTCAAGCTCTGAGGGAGCCTGTATGCTGAAGAACAATTATCTGCACACTGACTGTTGGCCATACAGCTGAGCACTTCTGAAGTACATATATAGCATATATTTTATTGTTCTGTAGAAGAATTCGCTCCTACAATACTTAAGTGTACAATTTAGTTGTCTCCTGCTATTTTTTTCAAAAACTGTCTTATTTTTCAGTCAAAAATGTCAAAATGAGGTACAGTAAAATTTTGTATAAAGTTTTAGAAGAACTCGTAAAGACTTGTGGAATAATAAAGTGTTTTTGCTTCATTAAAAATGCCCTTTTTTGTTATTATTTCTGGAAATGAGAAATCCTTCTACCAAACAGAGAACAAGTGAGCAACACCAGTACAACAGTCTTTAACAAAAGACCTGATCCCATATACATACACATGCTTAGCTTGTCTTTCCTTGGCCAGTCCTGTTGGTTTCACAGTAAATTCGGTCTCAGGACTGGAGCTCAGGTAATATGTTCACAGTAGAGTCTTTATATCACTGGACATGAATTTACAAGACTATTTTAATACCTAAGAACAACAAAGGAAAGTTTTAAACCGCCTTCTTAATTATTTTTATAAGCTTTAAAAATAAATTCATTTTCAGTGTCATTAGCACTTAGAGAAACTGAAAAAAGATAACTGCTCCAAGCAGCCTACAAGCAAGCAGAAAAATATTTACTTCTCTCAACATCTTAAAGCCAACACATACAAAACTGACAAAGAGTGGAGAATAGACGGAAACAGGGCTGTGAGGTGATTCACAACTTGTTGCAGAACAGAGCAGAATAGTTGGATGAACAGATTTCCTCTCTGCCAATTCGTTGCCCCATCCACTTTTGATGAGATAGCAAGCATCTCATCAAAAAGATGGCTAAAATCCTGAAAGGCTGTAATGATTTTTAAATACAAACCCACTGCCACCTTCTGTCCATGGACTTGTTCCAAGTACTGGAAATGAACACAGGCAATTGTTGTGCAGAGAGTTATTTTCATAGTTAATAGACATGAAGGGTGAGAGATTCCAATGGGTCTGAAAGCAAGGCCATATTTACCTGGAAATAGCCCTGGGACCCAATTTTGTGGTTGTTATCATGAAGACCAAGGGGACAGTCATGGCATGCAGCCAGCAGTCAATCATCTGGGCAAACAAATATTATTTGGGTAGGCTGATGCCCCAGTACCATTAACAGAGTAATGCACCACTTAAACATGTACATTCTCTTCTTAAGACCTCTTTGTATTTTACAGTTCTAGTAATGAGAAAGAAACAGAATTTCAAAACTCCAGCAAATTTAAATACAAATTGAACTATCAGATGATTTTTACTTTATTTGTAATACTTTTTTAATTGATGTGACTATAGAATTTCTCAATAAATAGCTTATACTGTTGGAGCCATAGAGCTAATAAAATTATAAAACTGGTTGGGAGAAAAAAAAAGCAATTATGCAGGGGTGAAAATGCTGTTTTCGAGGCATATCCAGAAAATCCATAATCGTCAATAAGTTTGGCCAATGTGCATTCAATAAACCCTTTGTATGAACTCAAAATGATTTCATGCAAAAATGATTTCTTACATAAAAATCTTTCTTCTTCATCATCTTTCTTGTCTTGCTTTGACAGTATGTTTTTAATTACATCCACTTTAGTGAGTTTAATTAATCAACCTGTTTCTCTGAAGAGTCAATTTTATAAAAGCTCTGCAGTACTGTAGAGGCACTGCTTATTTTCTCTCGATGCTCATTCAGAAAAGAAGACCTCTAACCCTATCTAGGGCTATTCACACTTACTGACTCCCCATTGGTAATTCAGCTCAGAGTTTGGCATCACTGCTCATGAGGTCTGCCAAGGAACCACATCTCCTGCTTCTGTGTTCAACACAATTTGCTTCTTGCTGGGTGTTTGGGATCTGAAAGTCCTGCTCTCAGTATGCCAAGTGTTTTGTTGCTAGTCATGTTCAACACAATCCTTTATGACAGTAAAGTCAAGGAAAATGTTTCCTGCATTTAAAATACACTCTTTAAACAACCTTAGCAGTGTCCCTATATAGCCTTAAAGACTTTGCTTTAGATCAACATTAAAACCAATCTGTCTAGCCTCTGCTTCCTTGTTTATGAAGAAGGGATATAGGTGGCCATTCATGATCTGGCATCATTCAGTACTGAACCATTAGAAAAAACAGGCTTGGATGAAGGCATTCTAGTGGTGACCTAAATAAAAGAACCTAGCTATGAATCAGGAAACTTCTTCCCTTGCTGACTGTGCTCTTACTATGTATTTGTTTAGAGGCATTAAATTCTTCTCGAGGCTTACATTTTCAACAATAACCTTTGCTCACATATAATTAAAATTTGCAAGTGAATAATCAAAATAGCACTAAGTTTTAAATAAATTTAGATATACAAAACCATCTCTGAGCTCTGTTTTTTGTTCGTGTTGACAGTTTTTCTCTCTCTGTACCAACATGAAAAATACCCTGATACTTCAATGCAAGCTGTCACGCAGAATCCTCAGCTGCCAGTATCCAGCGTATTTGAAAAGTATGAGAAAAACCAGTCAGTGCCAACAGATTCCCTAATAAAAAAATAATAATGAAGTCTTGAGAACTGTCAGTCCTTCAATTATGCAGCTCTGATAGTGGCTGTACATTTGCAAGGATCCAGCCTTGCTACTGGAGGGCATAAAAAGGCCAATTGAGCTTTGTCAGAGCCAGATACAGTCAGACACAATATTTTTGTTCTGTCCTAAAGTGGACAACCATATCTTCAGAAAGTTTAGTGTTCAATCTAGGATCAGCTTTGCTGACACAAAGAACTAAATAAGTTAAACATAAGTGAATTTTAATCCTGACACAAGGAAAAAAAAAAAAAGAAGCATAGTGAAATTCTCAGTATTACTCTTGCAGTGCTCCTTGGATGAGGGCTCTCAGTGGCATTAAATTCAGCAGCTAGTTAAAAATCAAGTAGAGCCAAGAGAAAAATATGATCTGCTCTTCTACACTGTCTCTAAAACTACAGGTCAGGTACAACTTTTGTTGGGAAAATATCATTAGGAGAACATTTGTATTGAGTGTATCATTGCTTTGATAGGGCTGACACTGAAACTAGTAATCAGTGAAATTGGGGGCATCGTATTCCATATTTGAAAAAGAGAAAGATCCTGACACAATGGAAGGATCCATCCCAATTTGTTCTGGTATTTCCTGATTGAGATCTATCAAAATGGTATCCCTTGCTTAGTCATAACTTAGGTGTAGCTTTCAGAGAGAGCCACTGTCAAAGTGAGACATAAGGCATAATTATCCAAGACTGTTAGAGCTCAACCTTTCTTTTTTTTTTTTTTTTTTTTTTAACCAATTAGAAAGCAACTCTATTTTTGTTTTAAATAGACTCACTTTCTAATTGGTTAAACAAAAGACAATTAATAAAGCATGAAGTCTTGGAATACTCTCTTGTGATGTTACCTGTTCAGTAACCCAGCATATTCCTCTGCAACTGGACTGGTCAAGTTAAAAAGGGATCAAATACAGTCTTGTCTTGCTCTTTGCTGGTAGAAAATCAAGACGTGAGTATCCTTTCCACACCCAAGATTTCCCCCCAACCTTCTCTATTGGATAGGTTTGTGGGTTTCCCAAATAAATCACCCTGAAGGGAAAGCCTGAAGGACTGAGGGAGCCGATAATAATGTGTTTCTCCCTGTCTGTGCATGAAGCTACTGGTCCTGAGCAGGTGTCTGTACAATCTTACATGAAGTAAACCTGTACCAAGGGGTGAACTAACTGGTGACATCTTTGGGCTAAGGCCACCACATATTCTGCTCCTTCACATCATGGTGTGCAGGAAGGTGGCCTTTTTTCTTTTGAACCACATGTAAGATCCTGAAAAGGAGTGAGAAATTGCTTCAGCCAGACATACCTGCCTTTAAAAAAACCACCACTACTTTTCACAGTGATACAATGTGACAGAGTTTCTGATTGTTCCTTCTCCCTCTCCTCAATAAAATACACACTTGCGATACTTGGTACACAATAAAGATTTCTCTGGAGGGGAAATGTAGCACTGACAGGAGTGCTTCAGTTTAATCCTCCTTTCTTTCTTTCTTTCTTTCCACTCTCCCTTCCCCAGCCTCCTCCCACCTCTTCACCCACCCTGGAGGCTCTTATGGGATTTTCCAGGTAACTAAAGGCTTGCAAAGCCAGTGCATCAGAGCGACAGACCAGACCACCGCAACATTTAGGAGTGAGTGACACATCATTTCTTTAACTCTCCCTCCTCCTGAGTCACTCACAATAAGGCTCCAAGCCATTCTTTACATTATATACTGTTCTATTACTTTTTTGGTAGGGAACTGGTGATATTGTATATTGTAGCAGACACTTGTCAATGAATCAATGTGTATCTGTGTATACCCTGGCTTTAGAATGATGACTTACTCAAAAGCATTACATAGAGAAGTGGTAATCACGGGGGGGGGGGGGTTTATTTGTTTTGGTCAAGAAGAATCAAATTTTGGTCAGCAGAAATTTCACTGCACCAGATGTTTCAATTTATAAAGAATATATTCAGTAAGACCTGGATTTTGTTATAATAAAAAATGTATAAATAAAAACCTTTTTCCCTTTTTCTTTAGTGTAACAGTTATGGACAATGAAGTTGTCCTAACACACTGCAGAGATGACCATAATGGCTTTTAAGATCTCAGACAGACCCATGATCATGGAATGCTTAGCATTTGGAATGGACCTTAAAGATCACCTGGTCCCAAACCTCTGTGCCATGGGCAAGAATGATGATATCTAAAGATAAGGGCCTCTTGGGAAGAACTAAGTGCAGGAACCCCATCTTATCAGGCATTGCTGGATGGTCCTCAATGGGATGAATATTTCCGCCTCAGTGATAAGCAAACAGCTCAGGTGGATTGAGGCTGTATTGGGACAAATTGTCTCTATTCCAGCTGATCTCTTGGTTGTTGGGGTAAAAGATGAGGCTGAAGCATCAACCCACCAAACCCACTTGTCCCTTCCCAGTATTGTGGGACAGTTTGGCCCCATCAGCAAATGCATTTTCTGCAATTAATTTTGGGAATTCTGAATAATTTCACAGAAGATGCAAATCTGAGAGGTTTGACTGAGGGCAAGGACTGCCCAGCCAACTCTGCTCTGGTGGGGACAGACCCACATGGGTGAGCTCAGGCAAGGGAAGAGCACTAGGCAGTCAGGTGAGGAGCTCGACATTGATTAGCTTGGTTAGCTTATCTTCCGGGCACGGAGCTACTCACTGGGCTAATTCACAGTGATGAGCAGGGTTGCACAGTGCTCTGGGAGACCTCTGGAAGCCTCCTTGCTCCCATGCTCCCCATCTTTCATTAACACAGCAAGTTGGTGTTCTCACACTCTCCTCAGTGCACAGAGCTGTAGCCTCTGTGTTCTCCTCTGTGACAACACCAGTGGTCCTCCTTCCTGCTGACAGCAGACCTGAGAAATGTTTCAGCATAATTTATAGAATAGCTGTAGGTGAGAAAATGTCTGTATCACAGTGATGCAGAGGGAACTGAAAGTGTCTGTTATCACTCAGGAAGCACCAGGGAAGGGGACCATTTATTTAGCAGATTCCCTCTCTGGAAAGGATGTTCTCATCCACCCTAGGGGTGACTTTGCCGACAGATCTTTCCATCCTCAGGGGAGCAGAGGAGGATTCAAGCACCTGCTCTCTGTATTGTCTGTACTATCACAGTGATCAAGAAGGAAATCATTAGACAGACCAGACTTCCAGCTTCCATTATTTTTAACAGGCACTGCACATCTAATTTGAAGTGCACAATGCTAATATTTACCTTCAAGTGTCAAAGGAGACTATAAAGATCTTTATGGATCTTCACACTTCAAGGACTTAATTCATTAAAAATAATTATACATATATGGGGATTACTTCCACGGTGGAGCTGAGATGTGCCATCAGTTGCCAAATGGGAAAGTACAGCATGCATGCTATACATCTGTGTGTCAGCTTTTACGTTAGAGAGGAGGGCTCTTCTACATTGGAACATATGTGTGTAAACAGGGCTGAGAGGAGATCTCGCTGGAATTCACTGCTGAATAAATTAAACAAAGTCACCGTGTGGCATTGCAGACTCCCAGTGCTGCAGACAAACTCTTTTGTGCTTGCCCATCTCCTTTGCCTCAACCCAAATACTCCACATGCCTCTTCATTTTAGAATGAAAGCAGTTTTACAAAGAAAAATATAAGAAATTGGCTTTGATTTTTCTTTGCCCCTCAGAGATTTCAAGGTGTCCAATGATTTGTTTCCAACAGTGCCAGTTTTACAAGATTGAGGCTTTTAGCCTTAAATTCTGCATTATTTTGTGAGAGCAGACAGACACTTTCCCATCCTTGAAATGTGTCAGTTGTTTAAGGGGCAGATGCTGCAATTTTGAGCAGGTAACGGGAAAGAAATTACTGCTGAAGTCAACGGCCAAGAGGAGGCAGTCAATTAAATTCTCAGACACTAATAATCTGTTCTTACTTGTAAATCATCAGGACTCTGTTTTAAGCGCTTGGAAAACTTCAAAAATGAATCATGTAATAACAAGCGCCTTCTTTTTCAAAAATAATATTAATAATTTAGGCTGTCTGTTTTACTGCAAGGAGCATGTATTGATCTGACCTACTTGTATGCCACCACCAGCCCAAACTGTGAGGGCGTCTCAGCTCTCATCACACGCACAAGGAAGTAGCGGGAAAAGAATGTCTTTCCTGTCTCACTGCTCGTGCTTGAGGTGTGGTGGTTTTGGAGAACAGCTGTCATAAACAGGCTTTTTTTTCTCCTTGTGAGGAATCCCATGGCCATTTACCTCGTCTTGCCTCAGAGAACTTTCACACCTCTGCTCAGCCCCTGCAAAAGTCCTGCTGGTTGAACTTGCCAGCCTTCTGGCACTGTCACTTCCCTGGGTGCCAGGGGCTCATCACCCTGGGGACCAGGCTGAGGCAGGGAGGAAAGACTCAGAGGGTCAGGACAGAGACAGGGAGATCTTGCAGTACTGTACCATTTATTCTTAATGTTATGTGTTAATGCTTACCTGTGCTCAGGAGACGGCTCCGAGAGTAGAGTCTGAGGATTAAAGTGTCACAGCAACGTGTGCTATTTAGTAGATTTTCAGCTCAATTTGCACAAGTTGGTGTAGTCTTGAGACTATGGCAGTTTAGTCCAATTTTTAGCTAATGGATCTTACCTCTCTTCATGGAATAAGTTTACACTTTATAAAATCTCACAGAATTTCACTGGCTGTAGGAACACAACCCAACTGCTGTTGCTGGCAGTGAAACTTTTGTGGCGTATGAAGAGCATTAGGACATTATCTGGAATCCATTGCAACATCAGACATTCGCCTTTGACATCAGAAAGGTGGTAATGATGAGATATGCTCCGAGGGTACATCTCATTTAATAGTGCCTATTACAGTTGACACACACAAGCATGAACCATGCTATCTTGCATTTTTGCAAATAATATTTATTCCACAAAGAAGTTCATGCATGCAGAATAAATAGCACCTTCCTGGTGAAAGCATATAATTAGCTGAAATCCAAGAAGTGACAAATATTTGCTTTGCCTGAAAGTTACTGCACGAGATTCTCAAGTTTGAAGTATTTCAGAGATAGAAATGACAGCCTTCACAGTTTCATCATTATTTGGTGCTGATAATTGGCACTGGTTGCAGATAGTAAATTTCTAGCTAATGCAGAAATTATTTACCCTGTTCCACCTTTCAACTCTCTTCCCACTTCCCTTTTGCCTTCTTGCATCTCTGCACACCTCCATTCTTATGGATAATTCAGGGAAGCTGTAGCACCTTCCAAATATCATGGACTGAAGCCCTTCAGCTGTTCTTCAAATGGCCTGAAAATGTTTCTGTTGCAACTGAATTAACCCATATTTATGTGTCTATACTTTTTTATTTATTTGTAAAAAAAAAAAAGAAAAAAGAGAAAGCTTTCCATTTTGACATTCATGATAGTTCAGGTTTTTTAATTTCGAAAAATCTTTTTTTATCAAAGGTTTAAATGTATCAAAGTAAAATGAATTGTGACCCCAAATATTTATGAAAAATCTATCGCCTACTGATTTGATCTGATAAACCACAGGAGATTAATTAGTCTTGGTTATGTGACTTTTCAAGCACTAAACATGGCTGAAGGGGTTTTGATTTTTGTAGTTTAAGCCTGTATTTTTACGTAGTTATATTAAATATATAACATATAGGGGAATTTGCTACATGGCAGCATTTACCACTGGTATGATGATTTTACCCCAAATATGAAAATCTCCATTCACCAAGAGCTATAAGGCTATTTTCATAATGAGAGTAAGTCTATTCAATTTTTCATCCATTAAATCAAAACTACTCCTTTTCAGTTGTTTTAAATGATTTTGTACAGTAATTAAAAAACTACTATGAAAATAACCTTTATTTCCCTTTTAAAGTCAGAAGGTATGATATACACATTGAGCAATCTAGATAAAATCTTTTTCTAAGAAGCAGGCTACAGTGTCTTAAAATAGACCATAAGCCTCTCCTCTCCTCTCCTCTCCTCTCCTCTCCTCTCCTCTCCTCTCCTCTCCTCTCCTCTCCTCTCCTCTCCTCTCCTCTCCTCTCCTCTCCTCTCCTCTCCTCTCCTCTCCTCTCCTCTCCTCTCCTCTCCTCTCCTCTCCTCTCCTCTCCTCTCCTCTCCTCTCCTCTCCTCTCCTCTCCTCTCCTCCCGAAGTAGCAGAGAACTCTGCCCCAAAGATACTCAGAATTAACTGCTCTTGTGCCCTGCTTCACATTGAGAATGTCTGACATATGTTCATGGTGTTTTTAGCTCTAGTCAAAAGTCCAGACAAGTGAAACATCTAATTCTAATGTTAAAAGTAGAAGAAATTAAACTTCCATAAACCACACTAACTGTATCAAACTCAAATATCTTTCCTGACCCTGCTCCATTTATGCAAATACATTTATACTCTTCCATAAACAAGCAGTGTAGCAGTTTGAAAGTTTAAAAATAAAACTTCTGCAGAGAAATTAGCTTTAATTCCTTTCAGTGCCTTTTTCTTTTTCTCTTTTTTCTTTTTCTTTTTCTTTTTCTTTTTCTTTTTCTTTTTCTTTTTCTTTTTCTTTTTCTTTCTTTTTCTTTTTCTTCTTTTTCTTTTCAATGGATTTTGTGATTTAAGGTTATGCTGTGTTGGGGTTTGGGTTTTTCTAGAGCTGTGAATGTCTTTCTTCATTTGGCTTGTAGACAGTCCTTTCACAGTCTGGTGCTATTGCAGGTGAGGAGCATCTGTGCCTCTGCCAGGCATGTGTTTGATAAGGATGTTGACAGGTCAGAGGTTGTCACCATTAATCCCAAAAAGCTATTTCTGACTAACCATCATGACAGAAACACACTGTAATAAGACTACCAGGTTCAGTATTGATTTCCCATCTAATATAATATCATGATTGTATATTACTTGTTTTTGCACTTTATTATTCCCTAGGATGTTAACTTTGAAGTTTTAAAAGCATTTAGTTCTACAGCTGCAATCCTTAACACCTCTGCAGAGTTCTATGCATCACTTTGTCACCTTCCTCTCCCCTAAGTGCTCAGCTGACCTGGTGCAGTGGAAAAACCCTGTCTATTCCGTTCATCAGGAGGTACTGACTCCTGAAACAACAGAGTTTTAGAAGATGCAGCACTATTAGAAAAAGGCTTCTAAAAGAAAACAATAAATAAGCATCTGTATTCCCTGGAACATCTTTACAGGGTAAGAGGAAGGTTCATCAGAGACCGCTGCACTCATGGGGATTTAGGAGACTTGACTTCACTGTTGACTCTCAGGAGGGACCAGTTGTTCTCTGCTGGTCCATCTCCCCATTGTCTCTCTTTTGTCTATCTTACTGCTGTGGACTTTGAGGACTTTGGGACATTCTTCTGCTGAATGCTTTTATCCATCCATCAGCTGGGTTCTCCTACAAGCTGCTGTAGGTATCTATAGCAGTGCAAGTCAATTAGAATACAAAATGGTTAATTGAATTCTCCTTTGTTCCCTGCTGATATTCAGGGGGACAGCACATGGTACCTGCAGATGGATTGCAGCTAAATAGCCTTTTAAAGCTGCAAGCAGAAGTGGAAGTTTGTTTTCATTCATTTTCTCTCTCTCGTTCAGATACAGCAAAACATTTATTAATCCTCCTCCAAACCATATGCCATGTGTCTAATGAGTGGTAGGTTAAGTTAATCATATACAACCAACCAAGTGTAGTAGAAAAAACATTGCAGAGTAGATGAAAAAGCTAATACTGTAGATCTGAGTTACTTAAGTAACTGAAGGAGATGAAGAATACGCAGGGTCAGGTCCTCCAGGATGTTCAAATAAATATTGAGTCAGCCAAAATTCTTCTGGGTTCTTGAGGTGTTCTCCCTGTAACTTTTGAACTTCTAGCAGGGACATCTTAACAGCTTTTGTGAAGGCTCATGCTGCAAGTATTGCTGGCCCTGGTTTTTTACATTTAGGGGTTATTCTGAAGGCTTAGAAGATATAGACATATATACAGGACTTCATCACATGGTTGCTTAATGCTCTAGGGAACCAGTAGAAAACTGAACCAAGAGATTTCCCAGGCTTACCTGTGGGGTATCTGAATTACTGAATGAACCCATACTTAAGTTTTCCAGACATATTTTATTGATGAAGTGTCATGACTGCTGATAAACTGTGATAACACAGAACATCTGCAAACTTAGCAAGGAAGAGCTGGAGGAATTTTTTTTTTTTCACTATTCCACCAGTTTTACCAGGTTGTGGTATCTGTTATGATCTTCTTGCTGGGACAGCAAATGCTGACTGTGAAAAATGAGTGTTGACAAATTCTGTGCAAATTTCTGTGCGTTGTTCAGTGCCAAGTTATAACTTGTAACAGCTCTTCTATTCACAAGAAATTAGCCTGCAATGCTTGCCAAACTAGAGCAGTTTTGTGGCAGGACTAGGAAGACACCATCACACTCATTTCATTTGAGCCCTAATTTGACCCAAAGATTTGATTTCCAGCTTCCATAAATGCACTAACTACTAACCCACTCTTCCAGCTAGGCCCTTGAGTCCTTTACTTGCTGAAAATTATGCTCCTATTTAATTATAAATATTTATAAAACCTCTGTGATCTTTAAAAATGTGAGAACTATCTTGTGTTTATAATTGTTATAAAAAATATCCCAAACCCACTAATTGAATGAATCTTTCAAATGTGAGTAATTTTTTATTTGAATTCTACATCCTTATGTATTATGTAACAATTAGTAATGATGTGATGGATAATTTTTTTGGAACAGTTCCTGATTCCATTACTCAACTACTCGATCGACCAGTAATTATGAATCATATCTTTAATTAGCTGCCGCTCTTCAGAAACATATGAAAGCCAAGGGCATAAAGTAATTGGCATAAAAGTTTTCCTAATTAATTTATCTGTCTATGTGAGTAACCGGGACTGGAGTCAGGGGAACATTTATAACTCCAGGAAGGCCAGCCCTAAAACCCAATGTCAAATGAGATTTATATTTCTGAATTATAAAAAGAACAACAACAAGCCACAAAATTACATTATCCCCAACTCCAACAATAAAGCACATAATGCGTTGTTCAGAGATGAGCAAAAACTTCTTATTGATCCAATTCATTTTCATCGTATTCTCCAGTGGGTCTTTCAAATCTCTCTGGCTATTTCCCTCATTCCACATAGTAACAGTAATCAAGCACATTAAGCAATTCATTAAACAACAGCCCCACTGACCACAGGGAGTATTACAGCTAACATTCATTAGGCAACTAGCAACTTTATTTAAGCAGAAGAGAGCTGGGGAGTGCAAGACTCAATTCTTTGTCTTTTGGGAGTCTATGGCCCACCTAAGCAGTGCTGGATCTGCTTTTCACAAACTATAAAACCTTTAAGCTTGCTGGCACAGACAGTGCTTTTTTTCAAGGAGCCGCCTGGGAGAGAAGACAAAACTGAGTGTGTGCTAGTTTAATTCTCAGCCTGCCAAAGATTAAGTTAAAATCTGAGCTCATTTTTAAGTGAGGGTTGTCAAGATTTATGCCTGATATAAAACTAAAACCTTACAGTATTGATATTTAGGTCCTATATTTTTCAGATCTGATTTCAAGAGGGCAAAAGCTGTAAAGCATCCAGGTTTGTTCATCTGAATATCCTGGTTTGCCTGGCACTTTGCAGTAAAAATGATATATATGGTCCCTCATAATAACAGAGGAAAGGCTAAAACAACAATGGAAGAAAAATCCTTCCTACAAACAACAACTAGAAAAGTGTTAGAAAAGTTAAACTGATATGCCTGTACAGTGTTTCTGGCCTAATTAATGAAGAACCTAATATTCATGCTTATTTCAGAGTCTCTGAAAATGAGAAAAGTCACATGAGCAAATGCACTGCCATTCTCTTGCTTGTTCATTTATTTATTTTTTTTTTCTAATTGGTACATATTACAGAAAAGAGGAAATTAGACAATATTACTTGGCATTACTTTTTTGTATAAGAATTCCCACAGATATCCAAGCTATTTTTGTGAAAAGTTTACACTCCGAAAGCATTAACCCAGATTTTTAAGTAGCTATTCTTCACTGTCCTACTATGTGAACCCACAGAATGAATATAATATGCATGAATCAGAAAAAAACCCCACCTTCTCCTTCCGTAGTGTTATTATTTTCTGCTCACAGAATCACAGAATTGTTATGGTTGGAAGGAACCTCTGTAGATCCTCTAGTCCAACCCCTCTGGCACAACAAAGTTTGGAACAGTTTCTCTTAAATTATACAGTGCTTTAAATGACTTGGCTTCTTGTGTGGTGTAACAGAGTATAAATCCCTCGAATTCAGAGGAACTAGATCAACTAAAGAGTTATTTTTTTTAGTCATGGCCTTATCCTAGCTTTAAAATCATCAACTACAGCATTCATGTTATTCCCTATTACTGATACAGAAATTATTCAGACAATTCAAAAGAATTAATGGCACTACTGATTACTGACACTTAAAACTGGAAAGCAAATACAACTCTGCTATAGTTTGAAAACACATTTCTGGTATGTTTAATTATTTGAAACCTGATGATTAAACCTTCAAACCAACGTCTCCAGAGTAATTTGCCATCATGG
Source organism: Phylloscopus whistleri (assembly GCA_017589585.1). Taxonomy (NCBI): domain Eukaryota; kingdom Metazoa; phylum Chordata; class Aves; order Passeriformes; family Phylloscopidae; genus Phylloscopus; species Phylloscopus whistleri. The sequence goes on along the minus strand of JADMLD010001389.1, from coordinate 2,690,595 downwards.
CCAGAAACACAGTAAGAGCTTCTTTCCAGATGTTAGATGTTCTTCCCGTCTGGATGGACCCATATCTGGGGAGTGCAGTAATCTTTCATTGAGGGAAAGTCAAGGGACGAACTTATTTCCCTACATTAGGAAGATGAAACTTGACAATGGATGGAGTTTCATCCTAGAAGGTAGCTGGGAAGCTCACTTAATCTTCATTACTTACTTGTATCAAAAGTTGCATAGAGGCAGAGAGGTGGTGGGCCGAAATGCTGATAGGGAAATGAGCTCCAGCAAGCAGGGTGGGCTGTTGGAAGAACACAGAAGTCAAATACAGCCCATGGGGCCCTGCTGCCTCCTGTGCTCCACCACTCATCAGCACTATAATTCATAAGAAACCAGCAGAAAATAAGACATTTATCTCATCCAGACATCTTGACAGCCCTTGTGAGCAGAACACATTTGGTTGTGTGACCGAATATTTTGGGATAACATGAACCCTGAGTCCACGTTTCTGGCCAGGCAATTCAGAGCCCATACAATAGCTGAGGCTCTAACCTTGTTATGAGATTTAAAGGGCAAAGAGGGTATCATGCTTATTCATGACACAGAGCCTGCGATTTCAGGTCTGCCAGACTACCCCTGGAAGAGAGCTAGTGACTTATTTGGTTAGCAACAGAAAGTACTACAAAAGGCATGTCTAACATATACAGTTGACTGCTTGCATTTCCTGTACTTGTTTCCAAGAGTGGCATATAAATGCATTTGTACTAAGGCAGAGAGTTTATTACATATGATGAATGGCACTGAAATATCAGTTTTATCCTTCCTGTAAAAACAAGGGCCATAACTCATGACAGGTGCAGCCTCCAGATGCCAACAGTGGTATTCGTTTCAGGGCCAGGACCAGGAAGACATAGATAATTTTGCTAATTCCCGCCATTATATTATTAAATTCTTACCTGCAGTGTGAGAGAGTTTATCATGGAATCATCTGACCAGAAATACATCTTAAATGTTTTATTACCAAAAATTAAAAGTGTGCTGCACTTCGAGCACTTTTCAAACTTTACGCATTGTACAGCAAACACTGGTCAATGAATGCAAAGTTTTTGATCTTTTAAAATTTATTTTTGGTGACTGGATATTTGAATACCATTTTTTTTATGTTGTTTTGTTTATGTTGTCTGGTGTTTTAAACGTCTTTTAAACACCAGATCCGGGCATGGAAGAGCTTTTATATATATATATTTATATATATTTATATATGCTCATGTGCTGTCATGACAAAGGACAACTGCGCAGTGCCATGGGCCCTGGGACAAATGTTCCTGATTTATTCTTTCTAGTTCCTGCTGAGTTTTCCTTCCTAGTTAGGGACTACTAGTAGAATTTACTACATAGTAGAATTTATGACATAGTAACAAGTCCTATTGAAATGGAGGGACATTGCCACTTTATTTACTAAAACTGCAGGATCTCTGGGGAACTTGCTCTGCATTTCTCTAAAACCTTGTTTACATCTCCCAGAATTAGGATAATATTGCAGTTCTTGCTTTATAGGTGAGATGAGGCACAAAAAGGAATTTACTTGTCCAAAAGTCCCATAGGGAAACTCTAACAGTGCATTGATGCAAACCAGGGTGACCCAAGGTCCAGGCAAATGCCGTAACCCCCGACAAGGGGACATTTAACAGCATTATATTCATCCTTTTTCCTTTTACTCTTCTTCTGTTCTTCCACCACTTCATTACCTCATTGATTTCAAGGAGCTCCACTGCCTCTTGGAAAACTTTGAAAAGCATTTGTTTTTAGAAACCATTTTGCTGATTTGTAGTTTACCTTATATACCTTTCTTCCTTTATTATTATGCAAATTCCTTGGAAGAATAAGCACACTTCTGAAGAATTGCCCTGCTAATACTGCTTATTTGTGTCTGCAGACATTCTCATTTTGCTCTTGTAAACACAAGCAGGAAGTATGGAACATACAGGAGAACAGACCATGAATCAAGTTCACATACTCCTTAAATATTTTGTGGAGGCATCTTGAGAACACTGAGTTTGCAGGTCTACCTTATCTGAGGCTTGGATTTTATTTTCACTGAGTATTTACAAAAATGGCCTCTATAAGAAAAGATTTGGCTGCATTAGAATTGCACTCCTGCTGATCTCTGGTATGACAGATGGGATCAGCTGAGCTGCTTTAAATGACAGTCTCTGCAGGAAGACAGACAGAGAAGGAGACTTGCCATTACTTACAACCCATCAAAACACAAATCTGACTTCAGTAAAATCTTCACAGTGTCCAGCATAACTTTCACACACACTATCCAATAAAATACAGCCTAAATCACCATGGGGTGAGAACAAACTGGTTGAGGACTTCTGTTTTGAGAACAGTCACCAGTCTCTTTCTGTCATTAGATGACCCCAGCAGGCTTTGCAACACATGGTGAGGAACGTGTGCAAGGCTTGAGTGGGGGCAGGTCTCTCCCTCATGCCCACGATGGAGGACAACATAAAAGTTAGAAGGGGGGAGAGTGTGGGAGGGCTAGCTAACCTTGGTGAAGACAGGGTTGAGGAAAGATACTGGAAATTATCTGCTTGATTCTACCCATCTTCTCCCCCCCTTAATGTTTCTAGACCTTAGTTTGAATTGCTTTTCATCCCTTCCCTCTGTGCTTGCCACAGACACAAACGGTTAATGGAAACTAGGCATGCACATACAGTGAGAGCCCTTGGTTGCCCTGGCTGCATCCTAGTGCAAGGGTTGAGATAGAAAATCTCTGTAAGATTGCAATGTTCCTATGGTGTTTTCAAGCCATCATTACATTCACTTTGATTACCATATCCACTTCTGTTCCCTTGTTCTTCTATTTTGTCCACAGAGTTTAAACTCTCAAGCTAGGAAGTGTTACTGTGTTTGTATGGGGCCCAGCAGCAGGGTCTTGTTCTTGGCAGATCTCCAGATACAAGTGTATAAACCCAATTAATAATAATGTACCGTTCAACTGCAGTTGATATGTACATGGGCAGTATGATAAAATTTTTCTTAGCATTTAAAAATGCATAAAACTATACTGACAATGACAAATTTAATCGTCAGGCTTCGCACCAATAGGTCTTGCTCACAAACTCTGAGAGCTTCAAAGACACTTTGTTGCCCAATTCCCCTTCCATTTTACCAAATATGTTTGAGAACACGGAGCTAAATTTCTAGAATCTACAGTATAAACCCAGGATCCACCTCAATTTCATCTGAGCTTTTTCCTGGACATGTTTGATTTTGTCCTTGCATGTGACCATCCCAATGGATGGATATTATTATAGGAAGTAACCGACTTAATTAAGTTATAATAATATTTTATCATCATTATTTAGTCCTCTTCAACTGTTTATTAGTAACAAGTATTCCTAACAGTGTTCTGTATTCCCCAGTAGTAAGAAAACATGAAAACACATTGCAAATATGTTGTCACTGAGATGCAAGTCCAGAATGACAGCTTATATTTTTTTACCCTACTAAAAAAGACTTAATGAGTGTAGATGTGGTTTTGCCAGCTTTTCTTATACTTTTCCTTAAATTTACTGAAGTATATAGTACTGTTACTTTAAAATAATTGTTTGAAAAACAATGGAGCAAGAGAACTACTTAGTGTAGCACTGTAGTTCTCTATCATCCAATATTAACAATTATTTTCTGCACATATCCTTCTGCTGGAATGACACACACTCATACCAATCAACCCAGACAGACAACCTGATACAAAACTTTTCCTAGTTAGAAAGTGACTCACTGTTTCCTAGAGAGATATGTAATGAGAACTTTCATTGCACAAAAGCTTGGAAAGTTTGAAGGGTTCTTTCAAGCTTTGCCAGTTGGATCTAGAAATAATTTCATCCTGACTGTGGCAGGAATGTTGCACAGAGAAAGACTAGATGTAGAAAAAAATCCTTGTCTGAGGTTGTCTGGGACTTTTATGCAAGGAGCTCCTGGTGCACTGGCAGGTTTTTGCCATTTTAAGGGTTTCTGCCAGCTCAGTGCAGAATCCAGAGGGAGTGGGGAGGTGGTACCTTAGCTGGAGCTGATGTTCCTGCACCCTTGGCTGTCCCCCGGGAAACCGGGAGCAGAGCAGAGGGCAGATTTAGCAGTGCTCTCAGCTGAGCCATTTGAACCTGGCCCTGGTGCTGAAATTCAATGCTAAACATCTACGTAAAAAAGAAAATAATCTGGGGTGAGACACATGCCCAGTGCTGCAATTCAATAAAGACTTCCTCTCTGAAAGCTTTACTTTCCTTTGCAGCTGCTCCACACACCATTATTTGGCACACGCTTTAGATCTTTTAAGTGTGTACATGTCAGTTTTGTTCTTTTCAGCCAGTTCTTATTCTTCTCTTGCCCTTAACACTTCCTCTTGTCCACTCTTTTCCCTCTCCCACCCACATCCACCAACTTCTCCTACCCCCCACCTCTGGCATTCCAGAACCACTGCCTCAAACGATAGAAAACCCCTTGGCCTCAAACCAGAGAAGACCTAAATGCAGGAAAGTAAGGATAAATTAAAGTGACAGGGTCTCAGCAGTGGAAATTAGTGCAACTCTTCTAATTGCATGTCTAGCCTGAATGATGGGATACTTAATTCTTACACATCCCAGACAATTGCTTTATACTAACATGAGCTCTGGGAAAAAGGCAGATTCCAGAGACATATGGAGCAGTAGATGGAGTGGAAAAATAAATCAGTTGTCCCAGCCACAGTGGAAAAAGTGCTTTATCTGCACTGTTAATATAAGGTGTTGCCACTGTTAAACAAAACTAGTAACGTCTCCTTCATCCATTCCTACTATGAAAATAGAACATTAAATAATTAAGTGGCAAAGTGGGCTTTAGGTTCTATTTATTGTTACTTGAACAAGAAATGAGCTTTGGGTGAGGAGGTTACATTCCTCTAGTTAGTGGACACAGTCCTAAATACAGGATTCTGAGAGAGATGTAGTCAGGGGAGCAGAATGCTCTACTTCACTTCTATAAGGACTGCTAATAAAAGGCTTCGAAACTAGCATGGGTTCTTATATCTATTTAACCTTTTGCCCCAAGAAGCAAAGAGCATCTGGTTAAGTGGAGAGTAAAAGCACAGCTACTTTTCATTATCAGGGCTTAGAGCCAGCCTATGTGGAAGCCTGAGCTGCCAAGCCTGGGTTAAATGCTTGTTGCCTTCACTGCCTGAGGCCATCTAGCGTGTTTAGAAATGATTAAGTACTGCAGCCTAGAAAGGACCTGTCCTGAGCGTTCATCTCTGACTTCCAGCAGAAAAGAGAGCCTGGCAATGACAGAGGCAGATGGATGAGTCTCATTAGTATGGTGAAGCAGCGAACCAGACTGCCTTCACAGAGCTGTCCAAAAAAAAGCGAGCAAATTAAAATAGGAGCTGAGAAAACCAATGAGCAAGTGTTTTAACTCTCTGATACCTGGATTCGTCTCCAGCAGGTTAGGGCAGCTGGCTGTTCTTCCCAAGAATCTCTGATCCATAAGCAGGTGATGAGCACTTGGTAAGGCATGGAAATTTCCACCTGTCCATATTTTATTTTTGCATCATTTTTTTTGGCAAGCTTTTAAAAAATGTAGGATCCTTATACAGACTATACCTCACACACACATACTTCAAATATTCTATAGCATGGCAAGTGCAAACTAAACATTCTGCATTTATAAGATTCCATTCATGCTTATACCATTATCAAAACCCACATGGTAATTAGGTTCTGACAGAGAGTTTTGGCATACAACATGCTATGAGGATGTCAAATCTCTTACATAAAAAAGTGTTACATTCACAAGATTGGTAAAGATATGCTACTGCATTCTACTAATGCATGGGATTACTGCCATTCTGTACAAGGACATCTCCCTGACCACAGCTTTATCTGACACACCCTTGTGCAATAAAATAGCAACTCTAGCCCTGAACTGCAGGGAGCTCCAGTACAAAAGTTTGGTGACTCACTGGCATCAGACCCATCACCCTGGAAGTCTTCGCAGTGTGATGGACTGGCAAACCTGCAGCTATTTTGAATGAGATTTTCTGCAAGACCGATGGGAAATTCTATCAATTTATTACCTACTTTGATTTGTCTGAGTTGATTCAGGCACCATCAAACTATGAAAAGAGAAAGAAAAAGCATCTGAATAATTCAGAGTGCAAATTGCAGCATGCAAGGCAGCCATTTTGCTTTGTCTTTTCACGCAAGATGAATAGTGTAGCACAGCAGAAATGCACCTAATGCCCTTCATTTTTCTTTTGATGAAATTAGTAGGATCAGAATGCACAATTTGAGAGGACTGTGAAAGAAATCAAAGATCTAGGGCCTTCTCACTGTAAAAGAGGCAGCAGAACTGCTCCCCAAAAAATGACACCGTAAGAGATCCTTAAAAATTTGGGATCTTTTATAAATAAAACTGTAGTTCACAGTGTTGGTATCGGCACTCTTACTCAGGAGTATACTGAAGGAGGTGTTGAAGAAAAAGTTTCATTCTCCACTACAGGTCTCTGCAGTCCTTGACGGGATGGATGAAGTCATATAAGAAAATTAATCTCACAGAGGTTTTGTTTTTCATGAAGACATAGAAAAGTAATTTCATAATTGCTGTAGAAACTGGATATTCAGGCAGTCTTTAATATCTCTGTAGTCTACAAGGACATGATTTTCAGACATGCTAACATCTTAGTGCAGTCCCACTTGTTTCCTACTCAGCACTTTTGTCTTGTGATACTTTGTGTTTGCTCAGAGACCTCATTCCACCCTTGTCATCATGCCCAGGAGAGTCTGGAAAGAGAGATGTTATTTCATTTTTTTTTAGAATTTGACTTTTTCTATTCAGAATGAAACATCAGTGCTCAAGGGGCATTAGGAGCCTGCATTTTTTAGGTCTTTTCTGAGGAGGAACAAAATTACTCTTCTCTGGTGAAAACGAGCCATTTCAAGAAGGATTGGGAAACTGTGGAAGCTGCAGTCTCCTCCCCAGCTCCTATGCTATTTTGCATTCAAAACAGGACAGATGACCTGACAGATCATCTTTGTTATCCCTTTATTTTCACTTAGTACCTTCTCCTCTGTGCTCTCTTCTACTTGCCACTGCCAGCCAGCTGATCTGTACCTCTCCTCGTTTGCTTGTTCTGGGCCAGGCTAGTGCTGGTAAGGCCACAGTTACACAGGAGAATATTCTTTCTTAATCACTGCATGAAGATGATCGTGGGACCCAAAGGCCTATGGAAATATTTTTTGTTCACTTTCTTTTGTTTTGCTTTTTTTAGCTAATAGACATCAATGCCATTTCCCCCCTCCAATTTAAGGTTATGTTAAGTCAGTGATTAACTTTCAGGTTTCAGGGCAGGCTATAGTGGGCAGCTAATCTGAGCTGTGATATAACAAGAGTACAGACAATACTGATTTCTTATATTTAACACTTGTTTGAACTAGAGCATTTCCTTTTCTGAAAATCTAATCTTGAATCAAAAGCTACTTGAGATGGTGAATTAAAAGCAGTTCTTAATAAGTTCTTCCAGTGGTCAAATGCTTTTGATATTAGATAATTATAATTCCTCACTAATCTGAATTTATCAAGTTTTAACACTGAGCCATTCATCTGAGCACCTAAGACATTTTGAAAGAATAGTGGCTATAGTAAATGATTTAGGCTTCAAACTGTGATTTTTCAGATGGGTGCCTGGAAGATGTAGGGCTTGGTAATAAAAGAAAGACTTTTAAATAAATTGCCTTAAAACCTAACTGCTAGCCACAGAAAATGACTTGGGTATTTAAAGTACACTTAAACTTACACCTCTAAAAATCTTATTTGAGATATTACCTAACATTGGAAATACTAGAAAACACAGTCTCTGTCATTTTTCACAATTACATTTCTCACAAGTGCCTCAATATTGCCAAGGCAGAACAATCTGATGCCTTGTTCATACCTAAAGCCTATCATCATCCACAAGTCAGATGTTCTTCCTCTTAGCTTGAAGCAAGGTCTGAGATAAACACACCCAATTGCACTCCTCCAAAGAACAGGCCACTTTTTTTAAGAGTCCAGACTGAGGTAAGTTTCCAGGTCAGCTTCTCTTTAGAGGACTGTTCCCAGATGCAAGAAGTTGTCATAAATTTGTTTTCAGCCTCATAAGATTCCATTTTACCCTACCTGTAGCTAACTCTACACTTTTTCCAGAGTGCAGGATAGCCTTTGAGACAGTGTCGTTATGCAGATAGAGTAATCACTATTTGCCTTAACTTTACCACTTACAGCTCATCATAGGCTACTGCATTTTTTTTTCATGAAGCATATTCATTTTCTGACCTTGTGGTCCTGTCATAATAAATTTCTTCTGACTGAAAACAATATTCAGGACATTTTTTTGGTCCCTGCCAGTACAGAAGTTTTTCTTTGACAAAAGTCAGCAAGGGAGTGGGTAGAACCACAGTTATAGGAGTAGGAACTCTTGCAGGCAGTGTCAGCACTGCAAGGACAGTGGTGGCAGGAGGCAGAGGGAAGACTTGACATCTACAGTATCCTGGTTCCTCCATCCCTGCAGCTGGGTCAGAAAGGAGAAGCTTTGGTGCAGAAATGGTGAAAAAAGGAGAAGGCTGTTTGGGAAACTCCTGTGCTGCAAAGGAGCGTTGGGGAGGTCTGGTGCATCACCTGTCCAGTCATCACTGCTGGTGTCCTGCTCTGAAGACAAGAAAAGCAAACAAGATTATTGCCCTCTCTCAGGAATTTTGTGAACACAGCAGTTCTAAATTTGTCTTACTGATAGGCACACCTGGCAGTGAGAAGGTGAAGGGCGAAGGAGGAAACTGGTAAATGGGGAAGATGGTTTGTTGGAGCTGGACTACACATACAGCTCTCACCATGGCCTGAGGATTTCCACCCATGTGGCACCCTGTGGACACAGGGCAGGTACTGATACTGCAAGCACTCCAAGAAATGCCTGACTGCACCTTGAGGGCACACTGACAGCACGTCACTAAGCTGGGCCCCCATATTCAGGCATGCTCATGCCCAGCCCCTTGTAGACAGGCAAGTGGTGAAAGACCAGCAAAGCCAGCACCTAACTCCCAGGGGGGTGGCTGTGATGGGGGTCTGGGCTCCTGTCACGACCTGACATTTAGGGATGGGAATCTGTGCCACTGACTTATCAGCTCTCACACAGAAGCAAGCTGCTGTCTCAAGGCCAGGCAAAAGAGATCTCTCCTCCAAAACAATATTTGGTGCCAGTTATAAGAAAATGCTCATGGACAGGGGTCAGGAATTATACTGCCGTGCTGACCTCTGAAGAAGAGAAGAAATAGCAGCAGGTTTACAATCAGATTTAATTACATATTCCAAATTGACCATGAAATTTTATCATTAGGTAACTAACCTCTTTTAAGTAGGAAAGGTGAATGATTGAGACTGCCTCATTGACTATTATTGCTTTACCTGGATTCCTGTGTCTCCCTAATGCATCTACTAATCCTTTAACTCAATATGAGGAAGAATTCAGCTTTGTTCATTCCATTTGCAAAATGAGAAGAAGCCAACTTTTCCCCTTTATAGACTGGTATTTATTTTAACTAACAACATGAAAAAGAGCACTAGAGTTAATCACTTTCAATCAATGTCAACTACATTATTAGTTAATGGGAGTTTATACTGCATAATATTTGTTTGTGAGCCATTTTCTGATGTGTTACATCTAGTTAAATGCCTTATCCTTGTGTATTTTAAATAGAGAAAAAATGAAGGCTAGAATCAGTGAATTTGTAAACACTGACATACAGAATTAATTTTACTTAATCATAATGAGGACATTAGTTAGGAATGTGAGACTTATTTCTGGAAAACATGTAGTACGCTCTATGGAGAGCTAATTTTTGCTTTTTTTGCCAGCTGATTCTGAGCAGATCATTATTCTACAATCTGATTTTAAAAATTATTGTTTATATACAAAATATAATTTATATATAAATCTAATAATTTCTGGTTTGCAGAGCTGTTGCAAGCTCCTTAACCTCTTTCCCCCTGCCTCCTCTTCCCATACTCCAACTTCTGGCATACACATTGCATCTTCTTGTTATAGTCTCATTTTTGTTGTTTGAGGATTTGGAAGAACATTCCAAGCCTGAAGATTTGACTTGAATTCAGCAAACTCAAATCAGAAAAAAGAGCACATTTCAATGAATGTGTCTATAGCTGAGTCTTCTATCTACCAACATTTCTACTTGTATTTTGACCACATGTTCCTTCTTCACACTCATACCTTAGCACCATCACAGTCATGAACTAAATGGTTTTAAGTAGTAGTAGAGTAACAAGTAGATGGAGCTTGAGTGAGAAAGGAATGAACTATACATAAGTTCCTTTTTTAAAAAAGACTTCCTGTTCCATTATTACTTTACACTACGACAAAGGCCTGACCTGAAAGTTAATAAAGAGAGCATGTTTACTAATTAGGCTTTATTCTCATTGGTCCATGTTAATTGCAAAATATCAATCTATCTCACTTATGAATATGCAAATGTTATGTCAGAGTGGCATAAGTTTCCAGCACACAGTACTCTGCTAGCTTTAATTAGATCAAAAGTGGGTCCAGCTCAATTCAACAAGATGGGTCCTACTCTTTAATCAGGAAAATAAGTTTGTCTCCTAACAGTATCTTCTTTTGACAGTCAGCAAACACTAATTAACAGACATAGCTATATTAATTGCATTACTCCACTGTATTCTTATCAGCTGGCTGATGTTGCCTGTTTGCTAATGCAAATAGTTGCTGCTTTGGTAAAGTCAACTTGCAAAAGTCTTTCTAATGCTAACTAGCAATCAATGCATATAAGATTTCTAAGATTCTGTAGGGAATTCTGCATAATAGATGTATTCTGTCTTTTGAGGTATCCACGGCCATTTAGTATAATTATTCCTTAGAGCTGCACCTATCATATTATCAGCTTTTTCGGAGGATAAAGAACACAACTTATTTGTTTAAGAACAAAGGACTATAATCATTTCCTTTAGGAATCACTAAATCACTATGTTAAATGAAGATGTATGACCCAATGGAAAACTTGCATTTATAGTAATTATGTATTTTTTTTTTCTTAAGATTCCTTTAGCATCTTTTAAAAGGCAACTTACTGCTTTTATAAAGTACTGACTGGACAGCCCTGGAGACTGTAATCCCATGGAATGGGATTTACAGAGACTGTATTAGGCAAAGTCTCTTAAGGTGCTATCCATACATTTTACCTACAGCCCTATTCTTTGAGAGCCACTGGGAAGACTAAGAGGGTAATCCAGTCTCTGTGTTCTCTGTGTTCTGAAAACAGGCTTGTGGAGAAGGACTTGGGAGGAGCACTCTCTGCTCTTGTGAAATCCCACCTGGAGTACTGTGTCCAGCTCCAGGGCACCCAATGTAAGATGGACGTGGCCCTGTTGGAGCTGTTCTTCAGGAACTCACGAAGATTATCAGAAGGATGAAGCATGTCTCATATGGAAACAGGCTGCAAGAGTTGGTGTTGTTTTGCCTGGAGAACAGAGGGTTCCAGGGAGACTTCACAGCACCTTCCCATACTTAAAGGGGGCTTACAAGGGGGATGGACTGTTAACGAGGGCATGTAGGACAAGGGTAAATGGCTTTAAAATGAAAGAGGATAGACTCAGGTTAGATATCAGGAAGAAATTGTGAAGGTCAGTTTTGACAGTGCTTGAATAACCTGTGTAGTGGAAGGTGTCCCTGCCATGTCAGAGATGTTGGAACTAAACGACCTTTATGGTCCCTTCCAACCAAAACCATTCCATGATTCAGCTCCTAAACTCTCTTGATTGCTGGCTTGAGTGTTGATTAATGCAAGGGAGTTTTTATCAGCCAATTGGCTGCCATGAGCAGGGCTGAGACCACCCACCACTTTCACAGACTGCCAAGCAGCTGTCCCCAGGTTGTCCATGTTTTCTCCACACCAGCTAGCACTATTACCCTGAGAGATGCAGTCATCTATGAGGTGACATCTCTCTGCAGCCAGACTGAGCCCTCTCACCTTTGCCAAACACAAAGCAGACCATGATAAAGGGATCCTGATAAACATATATGGAATATACATAATTAGCCATGTTCTCACAGTCTGGGCAAAGCTAGGCACACAAGTTTTGGGCAACACCATAACTAAGACAGCCTGCACAAACATATAACTGTACTTTCTTAATAACAGTGCCTTCTTGTACCTGGCTGTGGGATGGCCTAAAGTGAGAGTTCATCCACCCAGTCCAAACATGCAGGGATAATCAGCTGGAGACCACCATTGCATCTAATTGAACTGGTGTTATTTCAAGACCACAACTCTTAACTTTGTGATGCAGAAGGCAAGTCAAAGTCCACAGGGCTCCCAAACCACAGGATGTTAGCTTGGTGTGAGGACACTGAAGGAAAAGCCATGTGCCCACTTTGTACTGTAGCACCAACATTATAACTACCAGTGGAGTCACACTGAAGCAGAATAATGATTATGATTTTCCCTGGTATAAGCAAGACTAAAATGGTTTGGGGCTAGTATTCCCGAGTGGAATCTGCAAATGGAATTATTATGTATTATTTATATATTTACGGGTATACCTTCACACAGCTGACATTTTAATGAATCCCTACAGGGAAGGAGTGGAAGTGATAATGAAGCCTCCATGTCAAAGCCTTTCCAGTTTTCCAGTGAAGCTGCAATACCTCTTAGTTCTCCCCCAATACTTTGTTCACCTTTCCCTTTATTTATTCCGGATAGGAAAATGAAGTTGAAAAAATATGGTCAAACAGATTTAAAGTGTAAGATTAATAATCTTATGAACAATAAAGGCATTTTTCAGATCCTCCAAATTTTTAAAATAATGTTTTAAATTTAGGTGTACAAACATAAGGGAAAATCTCAGCACTGGTTCTGATTACCTCTGCCATTTTTTCCTTCTGTTATGATATTTAGGGTATGGAATCATAACCTCTGTAGTCGGTATGAAGCCTGAGGACTGTCTCATTGCAGGATGAATTTTGTATAGGAGTGTCAGATGAGCCTCACCTTTTGCAAAATACATTGTAAGATTCAAGGATATTTGTTTTACCACCAGCTCTTTATACACGTAAAGCTGGCTGCTCTGTGTGTCACATCCTAATATTATGGAAGAAGATTCATTAAAGTAACTCTGCTAAAACTCTACGTGATTATAAATTTCCATGCTGGAGAGTCAAAATATTTTTTCTAGGTTTCAGTTACAACTGGCAGATCATTTCTGAAGAGAATGCTAGTGAAAAATATGTTTTATATGTCAAATAGGTCTAATGGTTTAAAAATAGTTCAATGATGTAAGCTTTCAGGCAGGTACTTGATGCTTGTCTGAGACAATTTGCTGAGAGTAAAAGATGTACCTGTTGTTCTCCCCATTAAAAATTTGCTTGAATTTAGAAAAATTAGAGCCTTTGAAGGAAACCTCTATGTTCCCTAGATAATTTTTGGAGAGTCTTCACAGCTAAATGCACTTTAACCCTTACTAAGACACAGCAAGAAAGCCATCCAAAACTTCTAGTCCCATGACTGTCTCAGCATATTAGGCTAAAAGACAAGCAAGAATTATGCTCTGGATTTCAGAGTAAAAGCCAGAACAACTTGAAGAGTTAGGCACTAGCTCAGGATCCTACTACAGACTCCCAGCAGGGAAAAAAGGAAAGGGAATCCAGGTGCTTCTGTTCTCAAACAACTGGCATGATCTACACTTTACTTACCTGCCAGTGCTGTCCCATTTTTGTTTTCAATACTGTAATAGATACCAGTGCTACCAAACTGATACCAGTTTATGGTTCACTGGCTGGTGACAGGGATCATCACCCAAGAATCAGTTCCTGCCTCACTGAATGACACCTCAGCCAGTATGCAGTGAAAGTGTCAACATGATGAAGTGGGGATATCCCTACCTAAAACAACTGCAGTTCCCTGGAGAGGCTGGAGCTTGGTTCCAGGTACAGAGAAAAGTGACTATAACCTGGGGTAAAGGGACATGAATGCCATCTTCTGCAGCTGATTTGGGATTCAGCATTTTCTGTTTGTGCCATAGGAGAGTAAAGCAAAATACTGTATTATACCTAAAGAGAATGATCTAAAGGAAATATTTCAGGCTGGTTTGCCAAGGAAATAGAGCCTCTGTCCTTTTGGCTCTCCACTTTTCTGCCAGTCAGTCTCCTTTATAACTTTTTAGTCTGTTGGGAAATTTAACTAGAATTTGAAAGAGAAGCAGAAGTCTTAGAGACAATTAACTGCATTTTTTTTTTTTTAAATCTGCAGCTGGGAAGTGGAGAGAGACTCAGCATGAAAACCCCATTGAAAAGAGAGCAGGAAGAACTCGGATGTGATATGTTATGTGGCTTGGTAGTAGCCAGCTGCCCAATCTGCATATGCATGGATCCAGATTAGCCAGGGTATGTGTTATTTCTTGCCTGACAGATGTCAGAGGGTTTACAGAGGGAGACAAAACTATTGTGGTGAGAGTGAGGGAAGGAAACGGGATACAAATCTGAAGGAAATCAAACCCAATAAGCTGTGATACTCACAGGACAACTTGTCCTCTTTTGCATATTTGCTAAGAAAAAAATAAAAGCACTATACAATTGTACCTAACTAAATGCTTTTCACTTCCTCTGCCAACTAATAAAAACCCCAACCCTGTTGTGTAGCCTAACATTTCTTAAAAAGGCAAATTTTGGAAATACACACAGTAAAAATTACACTAATAGTGAGTGTCCTCAAAAGAGATGAAAGGGGCAGGACGAGGTAGGAAAGAAATTCAGGGTATATAGTCCCTTTTTCAGGGAACAGTGGGAGGGGTGGCAGGGAAACAAGACACCTCCGGGTTAACAGGGTTTGACAGCAGGAGCAAATGGGAAGGCAAGAAGATGTCAGCATTCTGTGGTCAGCTCTCAACACAGCAATGCACCTCCAAGAAATTGCAGTGATGCCTTCATCAAGTTTTCTTCTTCATTTTGCAGCAATTAGTCCAGGCTTTCTGTATGCAGCCTGTTCCACTACTCAAAGCAGACACGGACTTTTGTTTAGATGTTTTTGGGGTACATTATTTGGAGAAAAAGTTAATTCCTCCACCTCCTTCTCATCCTAACCCAGAGTTCTAGCATAAAAGCTAGCAATAGGATGGATAGGAAATAAAAAGGAAATCCATCCTGCTCCCAACTACAGTCCTCCTTTCCCTGCCTGCATCTTCTGCCCCCACTTACATGAATCCCAGGATCTAAATATAACTATGAACTGGTTAAGCTGCTCTCACAGCACTTAGACTGTCCCTCCAAACCAGTGCTGCTGCACATCCCTCAGTCCGGCAGTCTGACCAGGCTTCTCTGAAATACTCACCAAGTTAGGTATAATTTTGTCCAGTTCATGGTCCTTCCTGCTAACTAATCTTTTCTACTGCTTCCTTGTGTGCTCATTTAAGGCAGACTTCATTATAAAATAAATACCAGCACTCTGTGACCCTGCTGTCAGTGCTAGCTGTGCTCCTTTCAGGCTCAGAGGACATTACAGCCACACAGTCTCTGACAGAGCAGACTCCAGTAACAGTAATTCAGCTGTTTGCTCCAGCCTTTATATATATGATTTTTCTTTGCCCAAACCCAGTGCAATACAGAATTCTTACAGATTCTTTGCTGAACTTTTTCTCCTTTGGATTTAAATCGGGACTTTACCAGAGCTGTTTAAAGATTAATTATCATACAGACCAGTACTTAGAACTGACCATCCTAGGATATATCAGGTTATTGTTTAACTCGCTTGTCATTGTGCATCTGTTATTAGCTCCTATTTCATTCTTGGAATACAGGTACACTTCAGACTTTATCTAGTCAAAAAGAAAGCTTGCCCTGTAGCTCTGTGGAAAAAAACACATAGTCACAATGATAATTTTGAGCTAGTACCTCACTGGAAGAGAACAGCAAGTTCATCATTCCTCATTGTGATGCCCTTGGGGCAGGAACATTTTGGGATTGTTCTAACTATTATTACTTTCAACTAGGTGTTTGTCCAATACCTATTCCCATTGGTCTGGTTCATGGCTGAAGCTCTAAGATCTGACAGGGACCAGAGTCATTGAGGGAACTTACAGCAGTAAAAGCAGCAGAAACGTGAAAGTAAGGGCAGAAGGAAACAAAATACAATCTAAAACACTTTCTTGTGTTGCTTATTTCTCATTTTTTCTTCTGGGAAATCACACGAGGAAACTGTCATGATTTCCTTTGTTTCCTAGAGAGATGCTGCCCAGGACATATCACATCAAGAGCTTCAGAAACAAGCACTTTTTGCCTCTAAAGCACCTGTAACAAATGACCTCAGTGAAAGACTCCTCCAAAAGAACACTGTAAGTTCAATTCATGGGCTTCCATGCTGCAATCCAACCAGAGAGCACAACCAAATCACTGGCAGTTGGTGGAGATAAAAATCTATGTCTAGTGGGACACGGATTTATTTCTTTTTCTCTGGGAAAATTGCAGCTAGGGCCTGCACACTGAAATTTAGGGCCAGACAGATCTATCTACTTGCCTGGCTGAAAAACCTTGGCAATTCAGTCACCTCCTCAGTGTGCAGCAGCCCTCTGTGTAATACGGATCCAGACACCCAGGATGTCAACAGTGGTCCTTTAATGTCAGAGGGGGTGTCTTGAAAAGACTAGGGCCTAAGCAAAAAAGTGTATTTAGAAAAAAAACTTATCAAGCCTACTCATGATGTTGCCAACTTTCTAAGGTGCCTGCCTACACGGCACATCAGAAAGCAAATTCTTTCTCCTTGCAAACAACAAACACCTTAAACCCCACTGTGCACTTTGTGAGAAGCTGAATGTGGAGCGTTTTTACTGTGGCTTGGTGACTTGACAAACACAAACAGCAATAGCTGTGAGAAGCAGGGCTGGCTTCTCTGTATACAACCTTTAGTGACAGTACAAATATTTAAAGGCAATTTTCAACAATCTCTTCACCACAAGAAAAATTGATACTTCTAGCCATCTTCGTTGCCAAAACTTTAATCCTTATCAAATGGAAATCACCATCTGTCCATTAGATCAATGGCTGGCACTTGGGTCTCATTGATTCAGCTATTATGGAAAAGATATCATATGAGATACATGATAAATTAGACTCTGTCATGGATATTTGGTCAGATTTTGCTCAATCTTTGCAAATGAGATAATTAGTTATAGCTTTCTAATTTTAAACTAGTGTAAGTGTTACAGATTAAGTGACTGTAATCTCTCTTTCCTATCCACTTTTCTTTTCACATGCATGCATAATGAGGCTTTTGTCTATAATTTTGGTGTCACATTAAAAACATTAAAAGGAGATCCCCCTCCAGTTTGAATTGAATAAAACTTCATTATTAGTCAAAATCAATCATTATAAATCTATTTAAAATTATTCTGTACATTGTAAGTAAATAACAAAATGTCCCAAATAAGCTTCAGTCATTTGAATAAAAATTGCATAATATTTTTACATCTTAAAACACCTTTTCTTGAAACAATTGCAATGCCAAACTAGATGTCTATCTTGTCATAATTTTAAAATGCATGCATTTCTTTTAAATTTCTGTCATACCTAAAAGACAAAATAATAACTTCAGAAACATGGCAACTGCCTATGTTCAAACATATAATCTGGGTTCTTATCCAACCTGATGTTTTGCAGGTCTTGCAGGTGCACAGTTGAAAGTAGCTGCCATTGTCACTGGCTCTTTGAAAGTCAGCCTTCCCTGTGGCAACTGCAGAACCTGGCTTTGCTACAGTGGCTGCACGTATAGAGGCAGTGCTTCTTGGATGGGCTCATGGATAGAGAGTTAATCCATACAATTGCTTATTAACTTTCTTCCATCTGTATCTCATCCATCAGTCTCAGAAGGCACTTTTCTCCCTCTCCTTGGGTTGGTCTCATCGGTCCTCACAAGTTTTGTGCACAATCATGGTGGCCTAAAGCTCAATCTTGCCATCTCACCACTCTGTACTCTGCTTTGCACCTCACCATCACCCCGAGAGGCGTTTAGGAGTGCCAGCTCTTTATAATCACGCAGAGAGAACAGCATTGACTTTACTGCCAAAAGTAGCAATCATCTCCTTTATCCCCCGTTCCTAATCCCCAGCCCCTCTGCGGCAGCCCTGTAGGCAGCTGGCTCAGGGGACTGTGACTGTGGTGAGCCACGGTGGGGATCTCTACTTCCATTCCACACTTTTCCACGGGGTAGGTTACAAAGGTCAACCACCAGAGGTGTTTTGACCTATGCCTGCTGGTATGATAGGGCACGATCATGCAATGAGGAGAATGGGTGGAAAAGCCTACCTGGGGCCAGAGGCAGGCAGGATTGCTTCTTCTGGTGCCAGTGCTGGCTTTAGTGAATGTGAAGTGTCTGCAGAGCTACACATTTAAAGGGCAATGAAAGTGTATACACTTAGCCTCACTGTCCCAGTGTTGGGTGCATTATCTCCTGGTCTGCTCCAGAATGAAGCACCAGTGCTGCTGCTGAAAGTGTACAAGCTCCTTATCAGTAAAGGTAGTGGGGAGAAATAGAAAGGAGAGCACTGGGTAGCCTGAAGCTCCAGTTGATGTTAGAAAAAGCCTTATCTCTGTATCTAGCACGGCACCAAACCAGCAGTCAGCCCTACCTGTTTAGTTCAGGAGCAACACCTCCCCCCCGCTCTCTACTTCCTCCTTTCCTACCCCACAGGCTTTTACTAACTGTTTTAAAGTACTTTTCCCTGTGAGCAATTACCATGTCCTACTTGTTTAGATTAAGTTGCTGTCAGTTCATTTTCATCCAGATTCCTACTTCAGTCAGACAGCGAGGAACTGCTAATGAGACAGCATAATCTGAGTTCAAAGAAAATAGCAGAGCAGAAAACATTTTCCCTGGTTAAAAAAGTCTTAAAATTTCATTATACACTGGGCTACATGTCTCTTGTAGAGTCATGGCCACTGAATTCACCACAAGATTCAGAGTAGCTTCAAGATTATGATTCTACAAGGTTTTCTTGAAAATACTCAAAATATAATTAGTCCTGATGAGATTTTTAAACCTTCCAAAATAACTTAAGCTGAAGCTGATTCGTTTTCTTGGACCTTCAAACAGCATAAAATTACATTTCTTAGGGAGGTGAGGACTGTCCCACTCGGGAGGTGAGGACTGTTCCACTCATGTCCACATTTTACTCCTGAAGGCTAAAAGAGATGATGCACATTTCAAATCATAATTACTTTGGCTGTTAATCCTCCTAATGAGGCTACAGCTGTATGGTGACTGGAATGGTTACTCTGCAAAATACAACACCCACCCACTTATCAGGAAACCATTATATCCAGTATATCTTCAAATCCTTCACTGCAGTTATGAATAGGGGCTGTTAAAAATCAACACTAGAATAAAGTTAGCAAATAACAGAGCCTTTGGAATAATTATTATACTTAAATTAATTAGAAGTAATGTGTTTTGTTTGCTTGTTTTGTCTCAGAATTTCCAAGGAGCGGTTACAGAGTACTACAGAAATGAACAAATCTGGCTAAGGGGGCCAGATGCCCATAGCCTTGCCACAGAATACTCAAGTCCTTGATTTTATAAGGACAGGAAAGATGCATAACATCTGAGATTACAATAATGCAAAGGACTGAGCAGTTAGAATACACACATACAGAACCCTGGCACCAGCACTTTCCTACATCAGTCTTGACTTCAGGAAATGGAGCTTTGAGGCTCTAAATAAAGGGGAAGTTTGCCTGCCCTCTGCCTGATTCTACTCCAGCAAGGCCAATGGCATTTTCTGAGATTTCATGGGACTTGCATTAGTGCAGGATTTGCTGCTGCTGTTTTCTCATAAGCTCCCATTTCCCTAAAGTTGGCCGTACTAGAACTTTTGAAGTCAAGCAAACTGTATCTATATTAGCTTCCCATTATTTTTTCATGATATCTTCTAACCACTGTACCTCCCTTGGTGCTGTAGGGTTTCCAGTTTATGTGCTGAAAAAAGGTACTTTCATGACCCTGAGGACAAGTATGATGTATTTCCAGTTTTGCTGTCTTACTAAAAAAACCAAAATCCCACGAAAAACCCCAGTAAGCCACAAACGCAGAACTACTAAACGAGGGTGCCTAATAATGAGGTGATTCATAAGATCCTGTTTCACAGTAATCTAACTAGCATAAGAAGCATACCAGTATTATTACCTAGCACAAAGTGATGTAAAATGAATTAACAGCCACAGAGCCAGTGCTACCAACTGAAATTCGCTGCTGTCAACTTCTAAGTGAGAACTAATTGCTCATATGATTCACTTTTAGCTTCTCTCCCACCCTCCCATGTAACTTCCCCTCTATTTGTAGCACTAGTTTCAATAAATCTAGTTTATTGCACAATTACTATTTCCTCATGTGGCTTTTTTTGAATAAGGCAAGCAAGAGTTGGTATGGGAATGTTTTGTTATTCAACAGAACTCTTGCTCCAGTTAAGTAACACATTTGTACCTTTTTTTTTAATAGATGCCATGTATGTTGTCAATAATTTCAGGGGCTTGAAGCTCATATAAAGCATGCAGATATACATCAAATAATACATAACATTGGAGACTACCACATATATGCTATATATTCTGTATGGCCAGATAGAGGGCTCCTTGTTTTAATATTCCACATCAAAGATATTTGTGCTTAGGTTTTCACAAAAAATAAACCCACAATGTTGAAACCCGCACCTTGTTGTGCCATAGTAATGACATCAGGTTAAAGAACCCCAAAACCCAACTCCAAAATAACCCAGAGAAAACCCCCCTACCCTATAGTTTAGGCCAAGCTGCCAAATCCTATTACAAATTCAATCCTATTAAAATGTTCCCAGGTTTAAGCCTGCTTTGGAGTTTTTCATAAGAGTGCGTGACCCCAACCCAAACCCCTCCATGTGTGGTCAAGGGACCTGCGGATAATTGTAAACTTCACGGGCTCCCATTAATCTCGGCACAGTCAGATATTAGCGCTTGTAAATCAGCACCTAAACAAGGACAATAGTTAAAGCCATCAATAGTCTTTTAATGAGGCAGATCAAAAACAAATGAAAGCAGCGGGGCATTGGGCTCTGCCAAGGAGGGGCAGGGGAGCCAGGGGGCTTTGTCTTTCCCCCTCGCACACCAGCCCATGGACGGAATCCAGGACCCCTCCGCGGCGGCCGGGCCCGCCGCCCAACGCGCACGCACGGCCGCGGGTGGAACGCGCTCGGCGGGGCCGGGGAGCCTGCCGGCGAGGCTGGGAACAGCCGGCGGTGGCCGACAGCCGCCCCGGGGGCGCGGGTGCTGCGGCTCTCCGCCGCTCCCACCGTGACAGCGCCCGGCCCGGCGCGGCTCGCTCGGCAGCCGGAGCGGGGCCCGCGCTCCCTCCCGCCGGCCGGGCGCCGCCGCGCCCCAGGGGAAGCGGGCGGGCCGGGGCTCCCCGTTGCCGGGCAACGCGCAGGGGCGGCGGGGCCCGAGCCAGGCAGTGCCGGGCGTCGGAAATCGCCCGGTGTTTGCACGGGGAATGCCTTTCCACCTGCGTCCGCCCTCGGAGCCGCATATTTTAGGTTCACAAAGATGAAGAGTTAGGTGAGGAAGTGGAGGTGAAAGCCGGCCCCGTTAAGGTCACCGGGGTCGGACATTCTGCCCGGAGCTCTACAGCCGCTGAGCAAACGCGGTTTTGCCCGTATAGTACAACGGGGCCGGGAGACGGTGTGAGGCGAGGGCCCACGCTTGTTTCTGTAGGTGGTGAGGTTTGCGTGGGGAGAACACGCGGCGATCCTGCCTCGATGAGGCACCGAGCTACCGCTCTGCACCTCGGGCAGCCATGGACACCTGGGCGAGCCACGCACGCTGGGACGGCGGGACAGACACTGGGCTCCTGAAACCAAATGTTCTTTTTTGTTCTTTTTTTTTTTTTTTTTTTTTTTTTCTTTTTTTCCCCCCACCTATGTAAGAACTGCAGATGTAGCATGTGAATAAGAGTTTGTAATTTAATCACTGGGAAATATTTCTGTGGCTGATAGTATTTTCTTTTTCTTTCTAATGAGATCACCTCACACTCACTGGCACTGATACAAACATTCACAGCTAAGTGCTCAAAAGAGGTTGAAGTACAAACTGTATATAATTCACCGCTTGAGAAAACACTATTTCAGCACAACACAATGCAAGATACTCTCAAGTATTCCTGAGGCAGGAAGAGTGTACCACAGTCAGGCTGAAGTGACTGTTTACATCAACTTGATTGCACTTAGTCTTTAGTAAAGCTAACAGCTCTTCGCATTATTAGCCCATCTTCTCAGTTCCGAGGACCTCACAGATAAGGGGCAAAATCTAAGTTACGTGATGGCAACATGGTGTGTGCTAGCATGGGCAGTAGTGGGAAGTGCTTCAAGGTTGGGTTGGCATGAACGGGTGGTTTTGCCAGATGCCCAGCCTGCCCTAGAAGGACTCTGGCAAAAAATCACCTCCTCGCAACTCCCTGGCCGTGGCCACAGCCAAAAGGTGGCAGTGTTCAATTCATCATCCATCTCCACGCCCGCACCCGGGCAGGTGCTTGCCTTCAACAACGTCTTTCATCTCAATGCAGTGACCTGTGCCGATTTTCGTTGCAAACCCCTCCTCTCTCCCTGGACTCAAAACATAAAGGAATTGAAAAGCTAACAGAGTTAGAGAATCTTAGAGCTCGAGGAGTATAACACAACCAGGTCACTCACTGGTTTCACAGATCCCCAGGTCTCACTTTGGTGAGATGTATCCAAACAAATTGTCTAATTCACGATTTGGTTTTCCTGCTCTCATGCCAATATAGAAATATGGGATTTAATGAAATTTGAGGCTTCTTGACTAAACTTACAGTTTCAGGAGTAAAAGGTGATGCCTATATGAAGAAGGAGTAATGTAGAAGTAATGACTACCAAAGCCATGTTGTCACCTCTCTCGCCCCCTATCTCTCTCTCTCTCAAGTAGTAATGTTTATTGTACAGGCACACTCATATAGGCATGCATGTATGTGAATAAGCACATTTCAGTAATGAATATAACAGCCAATTTTTAAAAAATCTCAGGAATTTTTTAAAAATAGCTTAATTTTGTCAATAATTTTTTTGTGTGTCTGTGAAATCTGAAAAGCTAGCAGTTTTGGCCCTGGGAGTGTACAAGGACACCACCCAAGATCATTGACTTCCAGTGAAAGCCAAAAGAAAGAAAGCGACCCAGCCATGTATTTCCTTATATAATTAAGGGAGAAACCTGGTCTTGATAACTGAGTCTCTAAACAGGTATCAATATTCTTTACAGAATATAGGATTCTACAGAATGGTGGTGCACTCAAATTCACATACTTAGTCAAGGGCACAGTAATGAGTAGACCATAATATGTTCTTTGCCTGCTGTTCAATATACTGTAGTACTCTGCCATGTAATTTAATCTCGTACAGGTTGCAGCATTAAATAACAGCAGAGACACAAAATATTTTTGGTTTCTTAACCCTAGCAACAATTAAAATATAAAAAAAAGTTTCCCTCTGTCCATTTTTGTTTGTTTGTTTTGTTGGGTTTTTTTTTTTTGGTCTAAGGGAAAAAGTACTCAGGAGAGAGAAAATTATCTTCCCAGTCCCAAGGTGAGAACACTTCTGTTTCTCCTGAACTACATAGTTCTACATGTATAATTCAGTGGAAAGGAATACCCTGAAGATGAAGACCCTGATTACATATTCTTTGATTATTATTGTTAAATATGCTGTGATTAAATACTGCCACACCAGGTGCAATAGTGGGTGACAAAACATTTGTTTTTGTCTTGGGCATAAGGAGTGCCCTCCTAACCAGGAGAGGGGGAAGGGAATTTAGGGTAGTCACTCAGACACACAGACCAGACTCCCCTTATTCCAACATCAGCCTTTGCCATCAGGGACCCCAAGGCATTCAGAGCTGTGTGTGGGGTCAGTTCACTCACACTTACCTTCTTCCTCTGAGAGATGTCAGTAGGTAATTCTAGACACCTGCTTATCCTCACCGGGAGTGCCACATGCCACTTCCCTGCTCCATGTGTATGTAATTGCAAAGCCAGCAGGGGATATTGGATGATATTAGAAGCTATGGCACCATTAGTATGCGCTGCAGCTTCTCGTCATTAAATACCGATGTTCTCTCTATTGTCATCAGGAGGCAGGAAACTACAGAAGAAACTGATTTTCTAGGTAGGAACAACAGGAGCAAGCTGAAGTGGTTACAGCACAACTTTGATGTACTTTGCTCATCCTGTACAAAAAAAATTGTTTTCCTTGCTGTTCTGTTTCCCTGCTGGATGTATACGTTTTCTCAGGGATTACCTGTTGGGTCAGTTTTGTTGTCACCTGTGGATGACATGCTTTTTTGACATGCAACTCACGGGAATTAGCCAAAAGCCTGCAAGTGCCTCTCATTAAAATTCCCCCACAACTGTGCATGAGCTTCTCTCAGCATCACTATTTGTGTCTCTGTTAGAGGTGCAGGCATTTCTAAATGCAAACCGGGACATCCAGGCTCCTACTAATGCATTGTATTCCCACTAACTTTGCCATGCAGTTTAGTGAGTGGAGGTGTCAGTAGCTGGTCAGAAGAGAGATGCCCACTCTAACTTAGATGTCTTGAGGCCAGCAGTAGTCACTGGTTAGAGACCGGCACCTTCAGAAGGCAATTGATCTAATTTTCAGAAACCGTTTTAGAGTGAGAGGAATTGCCCGCTGAAATTTAGTTTCTCTGTTTACTCTAGAGGAAATCTAAGTTAGCTTAAAACATACATCTAATTTTTCAGCCATTAACTTTGTGTATGATGAATCTTAGCTTGATAATTACTGTACATCCTTGAATTCTACATTTCATTTGCCTTACCTTGTCTGTTACATTTAGTGACCGGTCAGTTCCCAGCATTATCTTAAACAAATCTTGAAACACAGAACATTTTAAACTAAACTATTAAAATGTCGTATTCATTATCACTTGGTTTTACAGGACTTTCCTCTTAGTCACAGTGGCTCCATTTATAAAGGGAGTTTTGTCCCTTTAAACAGAAAACAAGACAAAGATAAATAAAACTATTGATTCTCAATGTCTCTGAAGACTGAACCTCAAAGTATATTGTCAGTTAGTTATGTTGGCATAGAAAATCAAAAACTTTCTGAGAAGTGATACTCCTTAAGATATAAAATTAATATTTTGCTATAGGAATGATGAAAGATACCATTAAAATATTTTTAAACAAACCCATTCTCCTAAAATGTGCAGCATAATTTCATAATTTTAAGAGGTTTGGGAGCAGTGTTCTGTGATCTAAGCTCTCACCTTGTTCTAGAACCCAGTAGGTTTAGCATAGAGAAAAGGTTTAAGTGTGAGTGACGTGCACCTCTGAGAAACAGTTTGTTGGAGGCAGGACCTTGTAAGTGCCTTAGAATGAAAAGCTTACTAGGATGTTCTGGAAATTTGCATGGTAAGTATCTGTAAAGTCACAGGGTGCAGTCCTAGTCCTATTTAAATCAGTGGGGTTACTGATTTAATAAACCTTTATTTTGACTTTAGTGCTGCCACTCTTGTTCTTAAATTAAATAAATTAAATCTGGTTTGTGGTGAAAATATTGAAATTTTTCGGGGACATTAATTGTTTCAGGAGATAATTAAATAAGAATGCAAATTTTACATCTATTTAAACTGTATTTTTACTACACGTAAATCAGGAAAGCAAGAAACAAAATGAAGGCTATACGATAAGATTTTGTGTGTGTGTGGAGCTTATTGGTTATATCTCCAATGGTTTGGTTAAATTCTGTTGCCTGAACTGTAAAATATTAAAGATCCAAGATAAGAAAGTGCTCCCATGCTTCAAATCTGACCAATTCTATTATGTGCACTATTGAAGGATGAAACTTTTCTCTAGGATCAAAATGCTGCCAAGGAATATTTCTATTTTTTATAAAGTTTTCTTCAAGGAAACAAGTATATACAGTGATACAAGCAGCCATAAGATGATTTTTTTTTATTATTATTTTGAAGTAGATCAAATCTGAGTATTTTGCTTTTGTTGCAATGGTCATGTTAAGCTTTCCAATTAGGAAAGGATATGTCTATGAAGTTCTTCCAGTTTTTATTGATCCCTGTGTCATTTTTAGGGTGATGAATATTTGTGTCATATGCAACTGAGTTAAGGATGCATTTCTTTCCTGAAATCATCTGAAGGGAATGGCTTTGGCCATTTCAGTGCCCATCCACTTTACCATCAGAGGACTTTACATTAAAGGAAGCTTCATGTATTTTTAATATCTGTTGCAATGCTGCCAAGCTTTAAACTCCTCAGTAGACACAAGCCTGCTGCAAAGAGTCTAATCTGTGTATTTCCAAGCCCTTAAAACCTGATTCCAAGCCCAGATCTCTGGGAAATTATCCCAAGTGCTAAATACACTTTGAAGCAGTAGAGCCCTCTATTTCATCTTCTCAAGGCAATGAGTGTATTGTTTCAGCATCCCCAGATCCAGACACATGCATGATTTCAGTGCTTGATCTGGGGAACCATAATGTACCTCAGAGAAAGAAAACAAGCAGGGCAGAATTGCTAGTTCTCTACAAGAATTACTTATTCAAAACAAATTTCTCATAAACAGCCTACTCTGCTAATGAGTGCTGAAAAATCACAGCCTCCTTGGTCTAATATCTTTATAACTGTGATCTTAAGGTTGATAAGCTGAGGCAACTTGGCTCTTTAATATATAAGCATGGGAGACTCCCACTTAAACACAGGGGCTGCTCTTTAAGGAAAGAATAAGAATTTCTTCTTATTTTTGTAAGGCCGACGGAACGTTTGCAGCTTTCCAGCTATCCATGTCCTGTGGGAAGTTACCGTGCTCTCTATTTTTGGCAGGTCACTATATGGATGAGCTACTGAGTTCATTTGCTCAAATTTCCTATGCAGAAGGTTCCAGAAACAGGGGTAATTTCAATACTGATGAGCACAGTGTCTCTCCTACCTGGTTGTGTAGGTACTGGGTGGCTAACAGTAGAGAAGATCCATTCATTCCCAGATAGTAAAAGAACACAAAGTATAGGTGGCTGTGATGGTTGTGATCCAATCAGAGTTAGAAATGTGAGGCTTTGTGCAACTGAAGTTGGATTTATCACAAGACAGGGATATATTCTTTTTCCTCAGCATATCACAGTACATGATATTCTTGAGTAATTCTAGATTGCGCTACAAAAGAATAACTCTATAGAAAATGTTAATATTTGTTCAGAGTAATTCCTTTTTATCATGCTTCAAAAAGTAATAAAATTGCAGTCTTGGATCTGTTATATGAGGTCCTTGAACATGCCTGCAAGTAAAATTAAAAAAATAGCAAGAAATAAGAATACTAAGAAATCATGTAATCCTCATACACCTTCCAAGACAGACTGAATGGATGGACTAAATCTTTTACCCTGTGGCCTCCTGGTGCTGATCTATAAAAAAAAATGAGTAATTCTGCCTCGTCTTGCAAGTATGAAGACTTTTTTTTTTTTTTTTTTTTTTTTTTTAATTAGAGCATTTCTTTCCTTAGTTTCACATTGCTATGCTAGCAAAAGGAGATATCCAGAGGTGTCTCATTACTTCCCATTATCTCAGTCCCATTTAAGAGGAAAAAATATGGCTTAAAGGGCTCGTTGCTCCCTATCTTTTGGAAAGATATTTGTATCCAGTACATTTTTCTTCCTTGTTTCCTTCCCCCCATGAGCAGAATACACTTTTTTGCAAACATTCCAACAGCAGGTCATGACCACCATGACCACTGAACAAAAATTAGAAAATTAATAAAACCCAGTCTCTTGCTCTTCCTCAATCCCCTACCATCAGATGAAAGACACAAATGCTTAGTTTCTCCATCCTTGATGCCATCCAGCACTCTGCTCAGAGTGAATGCCACAGTATTCAGTTTCATCAGTCATGCCTCTTCTCCCTCTCTTTTGGCTTAATGTCCTTCTTTAATGTGTACTCTTCCTACTGGATCTTCCCTGAGATGTCTCAGAAGAGTGCCCAGCACATCTTGGCATGTCCCCAGTTCTGATGGATCCTGTGCTGGTCCCTCAAGCATGAATCAACTCAACCCTTTGTTTTAGGGATCTTTTCTCTGTTCTCCATGTTTTGCTGGATGCAGCAGCTGCTGCTAAACCAGCTGAGAAGACTTGTGACCTCTTTGGCTTGGGTAATGGTGGTCTAACCCAGGGTGCATTTGTGCCATACCTTCAAAGAGTTTCTCCTACCAGCTCAGCGCAGCGGACTGGACAGGACTGGCGTGCCAGGCTGCGTGTTGTTAACAGACCAGCAGAATAACTGGAATCTGCTGGAGGTGCAATTAAGCCTTTCTTCCAGTTTCCTTTCATGTGTGCCAGATTGGCCTAGCCTGCCATTTTATTGAGCCTGACAGCAGCTTTCATCCAAGCGACATTGATGAGAGTGCGTAGTTGCTCACACCATCAGCCTGCCAGCTCCAATGGACAATCTGAATAGCTGTGATCCTACATTAAAATGTCAGTATTAAGGGAGGAGAGTGCACCATTTTGTTGCACAGCTGTAAAACCACTTCAGCAAGGCTTTCAAGCTCATTATTGCACAAGCAAGGGGTTTCAAGCATGAGTGCTCGTTCCCTGTTCTCCACTCCATACCCTCCCCCTCCCGTTGTCAGCCTTGCTTCTATAAATATACTTTTTTATTTTATTTTTTTTTTAATGGAATTCCCTGTTTCATCAAGGAGCAGCTCTCAGACCGAGGCAGTAGCAATGTTGCAGACATAGCAAAACCACAAACTTCACAACTGTGGAGCAGGACAGTCTAAGCAAATGAGGGGCTGTCTTTCAGAGACAGATCTCATTTTCAGTAAATTCCATGCAGGCTGTCTTGCTGGTGTAGAAACAAAACAGTACCCAAAAGGTTTTTGGTAAGTGGCTAAGGGTAATTCATTATTCAAACAAACAAATAACAACAAAAAACGTGTAACATCTCACTGAAATACTTGCTTTCCCTCTGCTAGGAGGACATATGTGCTCAGAAATTTGTTGTAGTAAGGTAAGTCCCTTTATGCTTTCTTGAACGCGCTGTTCACTTTCCAATGTCTTTAACACAAAAGGGTATTTTGGAAGGGTAGGAGAAAATAATAAATGAATGTGAATGATAATTCACTAGAATGTGGTGATGAAATTAGAAATTATTCTTATTTTATAGAAATAAGTAGTTTTTTGCAGAAGAAAAAGATTTACATGTTCCACTTCTCTCACTGAGCCACAGCTTTTCTCTGAAGCATTTCCAAGTCTCCAAGTATCCTTGAAATTTCTGTCAGCTGCTAAGAATTGAGCCTTTCCACATACCCTGCTAGTTTATCTCCTCTCCTCTCCTCTCCTCTCCTCTCCTCTCCTCTCCTCTCCTCTCCTCTCCTCTCCTCTCCTCTCCTCTCCTCTCCTCTCCTCTCCTCTCCTCTCCTCTCCTCTCCTCTCCTCTCCTCTCCTCTCCTCTCCTCTCCTCTCCTCTCCTCTCCTCTCCTCTCCTCTCCTCTAGAACAAGTAAATTAACTTGCACACTTAGTGCATCTTTAATATTCTTGGTGGGAAAAAGAGATTTTTGCCATTCTTTCAGTGCAGAGGACTTTTACCTAGACAGATATTTTATCTTGATGCTCTGGTGTTGTATAACGAAAGAGCTCCATGTCAATTTGCTGGCTTTGCTAGAAGTGCCTCAGGTGCTTTGCACTGTTGTGGGCCTATTTCTAGTTTTGATCAAAGCCATTTTGGTGTCAGAAGACAGCAAGATCACTGGCTGATGTTCATCATACTTCATTGTAGAAGATCTGTGTATGTGCTGACCAGATTTTTCAGCTGCTGTCACTCTGCAATTTTGCCAGCTATTTTTAGAGAGCCCAAGTACCTGGCTGCTCTACTAAACACTGGAACCATTTCTACTCCCAAGGAAGCATTCTATAACTTGTGCAATTTTTTTTTCTGTTGTTCTTGGGAATTCCTTGACCATTTGCTCTTACATCAAATGCATAGGTATTGAAATGGTGGAAACACACCTCTGTGTTTGGACCAACATGACTACCTAGAGAATTGTCAGAGGAATTTAAATAAAAAGACTCCAGTCATTGAGGGTAACATCATAAACAACATCAAAAGCTAAAATTTCTTCATCTTTCTAATACTGAAGAGAGTAGTGTTATCTACTCCAATATTTTTACTTTGCATTTGATTGATGTTCATTAGACAAGCTGGAAGTGAAAATTTTCAGTGAAAATCCAGTATGAAGAAAAGGAAAATTAGTTTTGGGATGGTGAAATGTTAGTAAGTAAATACTGAATGCTGAGTTCTTTCTCAGCCTTGGAATAGTTTTTTACTCTAATGAGCTCAAAATATAAATCAGATTAGTATGATTGTGTGATTTGAGTAAAAATGCAATTTACCCATTATACTGTTAAAGCTCACTGCCAAACTAGTTATCTGGAGGTTAAGAGGTGGTGCAGATTAGTGTCTGAGACCCCCATGCAGCTCATGAAAATAGCCAACTACCTCCCAATACCGAATCCAGTGCTAGATGAAGTATTAGGTGTGGAATGACTTGCTCTCTGGAAATTCTTGTCCTCCTGCCCATGGACTCTGGACTCAGCTGTGAGACCCATCATGTAACCTGTAGTTGTGATCAGATGAAGTGAATTCCATGGACAATTGTGGACTGGTTTCCTTAGCATGTGGTAGAAGTAACTGGTAGTCTTTCAGATGATTTTTTGTAGTCACTCAGAATATTTGAAAGTCCCAAATCAATAGATGTGTTTGTTTCTAGATTTTATCCAACTTTATCATAATTTTAAATTTGAAAACAAAAGAAGTTTCTACCTTCTGCATCTTGAATATGCAGGATTCAAGCACAGGTATCATGGTGTTATATAGAGTACTGAAAATTCTGTTAATGGTGCCTTAAAAAGAGCAACCTTTTTATAAAACTTTTTATTATTCAGATTTCTTCTTACCCTGTATTATTGCTTTATTTACTACATTTTCGGAGAGCTAGTACATGTTAGGCCACTCTCCACCTGCAATAATAGTGTGCATCTTCTCTGATTTTCAGTTTATATTAGCATGTTTAAGTTGTTATTTGAACTTTCTTTCCTTTCCTGTGCTCTTTGAGTATTTTCAGAAGATCAGTTATTTATACACGTTAGCACTTAAGATGGAATTTAAGTGGCTGGAACTTAAAAATTCTGCTCACAAAAGATTCTGTTTATGCAAAAATTAATCACTGAAGTACATCAGATATAATTTTAGGATTATGTGGGCAATTTTAAGGAGGGGTGGCAAACAGCCACATCTAATATTTATTTCCTGATGTATAAATTCAGAAGTTTTCTAGTCCATGAGGTTGTTTACTTAAGACCAGCATTTATCTGGGCAGCTGCCAGGGAAAAGGCTACAGCAGGTCACTGCTTCTTTTCTTGTATGCATACCTGCTCTTTTATGCTTTCCCTTATGTACTGTTTAAACCAACCATGACCTGTAGGCACAAAATTCTGCAGTATTTAGAGAACTTGTTTGTTCATTTTTAAGGAAAGCTTTCTATCTGTGCTGCAGAAAGGCAGTAAAGGAAAAGAACCCAACATAATAAAACACACAGCCACTCTCAAATAAAGATCTTCTTTCCTCTGGGTTCAATTTTCCTGATATCTTAAATGTCTCTTATGCTTGTGAAGATTTGTTTTACTGTTTGATATGTCCCACCTGTGATGCATCACTGAGCACCAGACACCCACAAGGGAACAAGCTAAAGTGTATTTTCCTGCTTGGAATTTTCCTTTTCTAAAGTGGATGTGGAGAGACCCCACCCAGAACACTGTCTCATTTGCATCATGTCTCTAATCATCCTTTTGTCCCTCAGAAAGCACTCCTGCTGAGAGCTAGGGGAGAAATCCTTCGATTCCATCATTTTGGTATCTTGCTTTACCATCTTCATTTCCATTTTTTGTTTGATAAATTAAATAGATAAAAGCGAACATCTCCTGCTTGGAGATGGCTAATCTTGCAAAATGTTTATTCATTAGGATTTGCAGTTTGTCTTCCCATTTTGGGCATTTGGCACTAGTTTGAGAAGCTTGCAAAAAAATCAGATAGCTTCTTTGTTTAGAGTGGAAGAATAATCCAGCTCTAATGGGTCACAGAGGACCCAGTATCCACTTCAGAGGAAGAAAATTATGAGTAGGTGAGTACGTTTTACATCTCTCTCTCTAGTTTGTGGGAAGTGCTCTGTTTCTAAATGACCCTTATTTCCCATCTGGGCTTGCTGGAGCTAAGGCCAAAGATATGGCTGCATTATGAACTACATTTAACAGCTTTCAGTGCTCTCCTGGTTCTTATCGTGAGACTGGCGAGAAAATACAAGACGGCAGCATGCTTCTGTCACAAAGCAGAGGCAGGTGCCCTGGAATCCTGACCAGTCTTGCCCTCTGACACTAGGACTGTAAAATGGGCATCCTAACCAAGCATAATCTGCTTTCTAAACAACACTTCTCTCTGAGTTCTCTGTTCTGAAGGAGTTAATTTGCTGCCTCAAAGGGGACAGCTTTTGTTCAGGATCATTCTCTTCAGAGGTTGCCACATGCTGGAGAAGATATTTTCAGAGTCGTTAGCTTTGCCCTGGCATTGAATTCCTGAAGCCTCAAATAATTTTCTCCTTTGCTTTGAGAAACGTCTTGTTTAAAATCCATGGCCCTAAAGAAAAATAGCTCATAAAATCAGGACCTTTGTAGTACATATGGAATGCTAAATTATTTTCAAAACACATGATGCACTATTTCTAGGGATGAATTTCTGCAAATGAGAGGCTCAAATATATTTAAAAAGAAAATTAATTATGATGTACAGAAATAGGCTCATCATCATAAGGTGATGACTGTTTTCTTTAAAAGGTGGTATTTTGAAAAAATAGAAAGAAGTTTGGCTTCCCAGTGCCAAAGGAATAGACACATCAGGAATATTGTTTGGCTAAACAGCTACTTTATTAACATACCTGGGAGTTACATACCTGGAACATATCTTTCAAGAACTCATCTAGAACTGGTCTTTTTAGTTCAATTTGTTTTACTTGAGGGAGACATAGACTTTAACCTTCCCTCTCTCGGTGATATTTGGCAGAGTGTTGCTATCAGCAGTCACCCTATCATGCTGTCTTTTCATAGAATCACTGAGATTGGAAAAGACCCCAGAGATCATGCAATGATTACTCTAGTACTGACAACTTCCTTCTGATGCTTACCCATAAACACTCAACCTTACTGCCACCATCATTAAACTCCAGACAGTCAAGACAGTCCCTAAAATGCAGGGCTACCCCACTGCCTCTGCCTCCTTGCCTATCCCTTCTGAAGAACTTATAACCATCCATTGTAGCATTTCAGTTTTGTGACTTGTCTCACCAAGTCTCTGTGATGGCAATCAGTTTTCCTGCTGCAGCATGGCTTCTCCTTCCTCCTTTTTGTTGCTCATGCTGTGTGCATTAGCATAGATGCACTTCAGCTGGGTTAACAATCCTGCTCCCTTTTTAGAGGGAGAAGCTCTAATCCCTGCATGATTATTCTCTGCTGCTTCTATGGTTTCTTGCACATCAATAACCCTTTGTATCCTTGCTGTCACATGGATCTCCATCCCTTACCTGTTGAGGTAACAGACTGACTTTGCTGCTGTGTCCCTTACCCTTCCCTCATAAGGGACTCGCAAGGAGAAAAAAGTGATGGTCTCTTTTATCAGCAGCATTGGGAAAACCATTCACAGACCACGTAACCTCTAGGGGATAACTTGTTTTCAATCTGATTTTAATGTCAGGTCACTTTTCACAGTCGGCCTCAAAACACCATATAGCCTTTCATTATCCAATACAAATGTAGCAAGAGTTCAGCCTCTATTGTGAACATTTACTTTTACTGAACAAAACTGAACAGATGAAAAGTTATGGAAAAAAAAAGTATCTTTAGTAGCAAAGTTACTCAAAATCACCATTTTCTTAGGAAAATTAGGAGGGAGAACCCATTGAATTCCAATTACTCAGATTGCCTGCTGATGTAAACTCCTGCTGGGTGGCTGATGTTGCAACACCCACCTGACCTGACCCCACTGAATTTTAAGAGAGATTTTGTACACAATGTTGAAAGAAACCTTCTCCATTAGTAGAATGAAATACGAGACTTTATTAAGACAAAAGTAACTGGTCTGCCATTTTCAGTGTGAATGCTGTAAGGCAATGCTGTGATTCAATAAGAATACCGTGATTTATCATTTGTGCTGTGATAAGTTTTAATAGAGAAAACATCAGAAACATACACCCTGATGTTTAATCTGGCTGATACTAGGCTTTTCCCAAATAAGTCTATAGAAGAAGGGTTGTGTTAATTTTAAGGCCTACCAGAGTTTGCAAGTTGAGCTTCAGCTTAGGTCTGATCAAAACATCTGGGACAAAGATATACTTAAATTTTAGGTAGGAAGTCCTGAGAGAACTTCTGAAAATACATGTGTACATAAAGAATGAGGAAGGATGGGCATTTCCAAAAATACTGGGAGATCAATCTTGGCTGATTTCCACTGAATGTGAAGGAAACCAACACAGTACTTTCCTCAGTTTTGAAATGCAAGCTTCCAGCTGCTCATGGAGAGAGGATTTAATGGGGCAAGGTGCTCCGATGAGAAATGGAGGCAGTGACAGCAGATGTGGCTTGCTGAGGACATGAGGGGGCTGGTGTGGGGATTTTGAGCAGGAAAGCCACCAGCAGCTGATGTGAGGTCCTAGTAAAGCTGAAGGGAGGATCCTGACTTCCATCTCCAGTGATGCATAGCTGGAGTTCCAGACCTTGCCCCTTGAAATAAGTAGAGATTTAACATTAAACCATCATGGATAAAACACTGACACTGGCAGGGTTACTCTTCCTCAGAAAAAAAATTCTAAACCAGAATTTCTCAGTCTGGCTTACAAGGAGAGAGAGCTGCAGCTAGCATAATCATGGCCTGGTGTTTGATGCATTTTTGTGGACTTTAGGTTCGTATACCGTGAAGTGGGAGGATCTAGCACCTAGTTTTCTCTTCTAATGAATGTATCAACTACTAAACTATAATGTAAGAGAGATCCAAGAACCGTTTTTATGCTAAACCACCAGTAAACTTTCCAGTTCCAGAAGGGCCAATATAGGCGACTCAGTGTCGAAAGCTAAATTTCTTCCTTCGAGGTAGGTTCCTATCCTGCAGGAACAGAATGTTTCTGAGTATGCTTGTCTCTAACCATAGGTGTCCTGGCTGAAAGAAGGACAATAGGCATCTCAGGAGATTTCCACAGATTGGAAGAATATACTGTGTTTTAGCACTGAAGGCTTTGAGAACAATGGAGTGTGGGCAGTCCAGATTGTTATCTGTGATTTAAGTGGAACTTTGGTTCTTAAATCACAACTGACATTGGGTGCCAAGGGATGGTACCGTGCCCCTACATTTTGAGCAAGGAAGCTACGAATCTCATAGAATCACCAGACTTAAGGAATGGATTTTTTAAGTAAAAGGATAAATTTTGAAGAAGTGCAAAAAATGCATGATAAACATTACAGCATAATGTGATAGACCCCATATATCAGAGAAATACATATTTTTCCATTCCAAATCCTAGACATGCTAATATGTTTTTTATCTGCTAAAGTGAGAATTCAGTTTACAGAAGACCTGAAATATTTAATCTTAGTGGGACCATTTATAATTTTAACTACTAGCACACTTAAAGCAAGAAGGAATCCCTCATTAGAGGGAGAATAATATTCTACAATATCTTCTGTTCTCTTTCCTAAGAGCACTGTATTAGTGTGTTCCTGGGAAAGTAATTAATATTCTATAAAGTAAAATGATAAAATGCTAGTAACTGAAAAATAAATACTTTTCAGTTTTGGAAAAAAAAATCAAAAAAAAAAACAACCCAAACTTAGCTCCGAGGGAAAACTGAATATCCTGAAAATCCAGTTCACATCTTGTGGCTCTAGGAGCCTCCCGTAGTAACTTGTTGCATGAAGTATCTGGTGAAAATGTAGGAAGTTTTGTGAAAGTGTGATAACAGGTCACTGGTGAGCATGCAGGTGAGGAGGTACAAATAATTAGGCTGCCAAATTCAGCAGTGTGTCACTTACTGAGACTAAAAATTTCTGCTATCTGGACCACTGGAATCTATATGAGCAGGTAGCAGCCATTGTGCTATGACTACCTGGTGGAGTTTTCTGTCCTACAGGGAGAATTCACCACTGGGTGCTCAATGCTATATTAGATTTGTAGCTATCAGTGTTTTATAAACAGCTGTTGGAATTAGCCTGTGTAAAGGACTGGAGAAGATTGTTTCCAACCTCTCAGGTTGCTGAGAACTTGGTAGCTCTGCAACAGATACCGCATTTTCTTAGTTCTAAATAAGAAAACAAGGATTGGTACGGGTTTTGGAACAAAATGCCTGTTGTAACCTCAATAGGAACCCAGTATTACCAGAATGGTTTTGTCTGTAGGAATCTGAAGACGTGCTCAATTACCAAAAGCTCAATGTCTTTTGTTAAACAGAATTATGTGTGGTGTGAGGTAAAAGCAAATTCAACAAGCTTGCTTTATTTTCATATTGATTTAACCAAAAGCAAATGTAAGTTCCCTTTTGCCCTTACTGGGCACAGCAAGATCCCTTATCTCACTGAGCTAAGAGTTTATTGTTATTTATTACCAGGCATTTTGAAAGTGAAAGATATTTTTGTGGCATACTGTATATTATTTGAATTAAGAGTAGTCCAGCTTTTCAAGAACAGGAAGGAAGTGTGTGACAACCACTGGAAGACTACGCAGAGGAAAGTAACTCTGCTGAGTTATCTCCACAGATGTGGTTTAGATTATTTTATAGAGGAGTCAAAGGTAGGCTATTATTTGTTCTGAAACCAGCAAATCAGAACGTGCATGCCTAGGTAAAATTTGACACTCAGGATTAAGTCTGCCATTGCAAAGAGAAATCGGTGCTATCATACACAGCCATGTGTACATGTATGTTTAAGAATGATTATCCAGATATAGAAGATGATGTGTAC
Organism: Phylloscopus whistleri; assembly: GCA_017589585.1. Classification (NCBI taxonomy): domain Eukaryota; kingdom Metazoa; phylum Chordata; class Aves; order Passeriformes; family Phylloscopidae; genus Phylloscopus; species Phylloscopus whistleri. The sequence goes on along the minus strand of JADMLD010001389.1, from coordinate 2,653,428 downwards.
TTTATTGCCCTTCTAAATGCCCTCCCAGAAGCTTTTCTCAACACTGTCAAACATTAAAGACTTTTGTTTGAACGTGTGGAATTTGCTTTGTATTGCCTTGGAAGGAATACATCTTTCACTACCACAACCTTCTGTAACCCTCCTGCCCTCTTCACTCCCACACCCCCACACAAAGACACTCCTTAATTGTATTACTGTTAGGCTGACCTCCAACCCCTACTAAAATGAGGACAAGGCTAGTTTTGTGTTTCATGGGATAACAATTTATGAGCAATTAAAAATGAAGAGACACAAAGCATTCATCACAGTCTCAGCTAGACAGGCAGCTGAGGTCAAAGGTTCTAGCAATGAAGTGTGCACAATATATTTTTATTTCTGTTTTCACTAAGAAGGAAACGGGTTAGCTAAAAATTATGGCATGCAGCCTCCAGTTCAAAATAGGTGCACTTAATCTTTCAGGACAGTCCACGCTTGGGCAGATAGGTTATGACAGCACACACACACACACACATACAGAGACACACTTCCAGTACCTCAGAACATATGCAGAACATATTATTGGCAAACTCAAGCACACAGTTGCTTAAAATGTGAATCATTGAGTACCCTGAATGTTTATCCAATTTACAGTTTAGTAGTTAGTTTTTGTGCGAAAAATACCTTTTCCTTTAATTCTCAAAAATAAAATAAGGTAGGATTTGATCCCTTTTGTCTGTATTTCAGGCTGCATGTGGGAGCTCAAGGAAACTTCATGTCTTAACATTGCCAAAGCTACAGTAGATAATTTGCATAAATATGGAAATTAAGGTTTCCATGTTAATATTGGTGTCATGGCACTTCCGTGTCTCCACAACCACAGTAATGTCCTGTGGAGACTTTTTGTTTTGTTTCCATTTTTTTTTTTTTTAAGATAGACAATGCAGTTCCAAACCTGTCACTGATTGCTGATTTAGGGTCTGTGTCTCAGTCTGGCACAAGCAAAAGTATTGGTGAATCATCTATTACATTATGCCATAAATCTGGCCCAGTGTGATTTGCAATGTGTCATATTTCCAGCCTGGATCCAAGCTAAAAGCTGAGAGTGAACGTTTCTGAATTGTCATCCCAAAAGGGCTTGATGTGCTTGTTTTATCAAAGCACCCAAATGGCAGTGCCAACAAGAACAAAGTGAAGCACTGCCTAATGGGTTCAATTTTGCTAGAGCTGTGAGTGAACATGGACATATATATACACGTATATTTCTTGTGGGATTGTGGTAATTGAAAGTTCACTTACACAAATAGGAACATTTCTAGCCTTCTGGAATAATTTTCTATTAGAAAAGAAAATGTAAGTTAAAAATGTATTTCATTTGCATCAGAATCACACCACTTTACAGGTGGATAAATAATGTAAACTACCAAAGGAGGGTTAGGATCTTTGTGCTTTATTTTTGTTGACTGAAATGACACTAGTTTATTCAATAAGGAATATTTTTAGTAAAAAAAGGGATTTATGTGAAGCATGACATTTTCTGAATTAAGCCAAATGATAAAAGTAAAAAAGAGTTGGTAGTGATTTGACTATAGAATATGATGCATTTGTTAAATGAGAGTTTTCTTTCACCAGGAACAAAAGCCAGTAAATAGTTCTCCAAGAAAACAGGGGAAAGTTAAAAAGTCAATGATACTTTTAGTCACTGTTGGTGACTAGGAAAAAAAAAGCTTAATAAGAAAGCAAGATGAAAGACTTAGTGGATTGTGTCAGAAGGATCTATTTCATTTGTGCCATGTTGAGAGCATTCTTCAGCAAAAGAGAAGATTCTGTCAAAGACTAGTCAGAACTAGCCATGGCAATAAAAAGATGTTATAAGCATAATAAAAGTACCTGTCATGCAAATATAATCTAATCAGGTTAAGTGCTATCCTGTATGCTGGGCCTAAACTAAACAGGGACGTACACACTAAAAGCTGATGGGAGCTGCTCTCGTGTTTCTCATGACAGTCAGTTAACACGTTAGCTATGTTTGGGACTCATGCTGCAACAGAACAGTGGCTCCCTTAAACATCTCCAAGTCACCCACACTGACAGTGGTGAAAATCAAGTAGGAGTCTTTGGAAGAGAATTAAATATAAATTTTTAGGGTTTTTTTCGTATGAAAGGACAATAGTGCATATACTTGGCTCCTTCTGTCTGAGTAGGAGCAGTGCATGAGGAGATAGTAGTCTTTCAGGACTTATAAAAGGCTGTATCAGGCAGGAGGATTATGTGAGATAAAATACGGAAATTATTTTAAGAATACTGATTAATGTATATAGTATATATTATTTATATAAGAGTATGTATATATGGTGTAAGAATCATTGCTGTTTAAATGTGCAGTGGAATATGAAATTTTTACTTTCATCTTGAGTGGCAGAAGCATCAACAAAGCATGCAGTCTTTCTGAGAAATCGCAAACCTGGTATTAACAATAATCTCAAATTATGAATTAAAGAATACTTTTCTTGAGGTGGCAAATTTCATAAGAATTTAAAAATGAAAGAGCAGTTTTAATAAAATATTTTTACTCTAATAGTATTATCAGATGTCTGTGGAATAACAGAACAGGGAAAGAAATGAGAATACAGACAGGCCTTTGTGAATCCTTAAGATTATACAAAAAAACCTTTCCTACAGCATGTCTCTGTTTTATCATTTTTTCATGGATAGTTTGTGTGTTTGTACTGAGGATGATGTTGTGGAGTTACGTGCACCTGGCAGATATCCCCCAGCCAGCACGGTGCCTGAACAGTACAGGCAGCTGAGACATGACCTTTCCACCAAAAGTATTTCAACTCCTGACCAGAAGAATTTCTGGGATTTATAACGCAAAATGGGAATTAGGATGTTTGGGATTAGATTGCATTGGATGCTTGCGCAGCTCTATTGCGGTTGTGTCCTGTTCTCTGTCACCTTTGTAATTGCTTTCTTTAGCTCACTGAGGTTATGTTAAGGTTAAAGTCCAGAGTCTGCATGTTTGATCTTCTTTTCTAGGCATAGAGTAAAGATCCAGCAGATCCTCTGCTCTTCTATTTATGAACATTTTCATGTGTTACTCAATTATTGAATGGAGGGGAACAGTTTGTTGTTATACTGGCATGGTGTCCCGATCTTTATCATTCCCCAGTGAGAGTGTTCAAGAACTTTTTTGCTAGTCTGAGAATAGGTTGCAGATTCTTTCTTCTTGCACAGCAGAAGTCACCTTTGGTGTCTTACCAGATTGCAAATTACAGTGGTTATGAGAAAATCTGTTACATGCACTGCCTTTCATGGGTTTATTTCCCGTTCTTTTGGAATGAGAACAGCCTAACTACCAGGAGAGCTTGGGATGGGAGCTGATTTGATCAGCTTGGTGACGGAGGTCCCACTTCCAACTGATTGCAAATTACTAGGTAACAAGCAGAGCAGTGTGGTGGTGAGATGTCGATGATGGGTTGTACTGCCTTGACTGGATTCTGAGGCAGTCTGTCCACATATGGGCTCAGTTTGATGCTGTTGCTTTTTTGGTGATGGTGCAAAATTGATCCGCACCTGGCAAATATTGGCAAAGGAATAGACACCTTGATTGGTACAAGTTAGCAAAAAATATATTTCTTCTCAGGATCACTAATAACAAGGAAGTATTTTCAGACTGTATGTGTGTGGTTGGATTTCTATCCCCAGGTACTTATTCTTTTTGTGGCGATCTACCTGGTCAAATATTCTTCTAATGTCCACATCCTGCCTCTGTTTGGGATCAAAGTCAACAAAGGGAGTATTTTCCTGAAGATCACTGCAGCTAGACTTGGCACCTTGTTCTGCTGAGGAGTGACTGTGAATCATCACAGTCAGAGGGAGGAGGGACTAGGAGAAGTCAGGGGGTGCATTCTGCAGTTCTCCTGGCCAAAAGAGGGATGCACACATGCCCCTGTGGAGACGTCTGATATCCTCTGGAGAGAGATCCCTGGGAAACCTCTAATGTGATTATTTATACTGAGATCATCAGGACAGTGTCGAAGAGTATCAAGAGGTCACAGGATATTAGTTAAAGCATCACCACAATTTTGGGGGATTAATTCCGACATTATGCTTTCTAATGTGGAACACTTCTTATTTAATTGAGTTAATAAATTCAATCAAATGTTAACATTTGGTCTGCAAAATAAGGAATCAAGTCTCAAAAGCATCTTGATAAATGACTAGAATCTTAAATAAGTGGCTTCATAAATTATAGATGCATATATTTACAAACACATCCACATACACAGTGGTATGAATGTGCCCTTTACTAAATGAAATGCAGCACACCTGAAGCCTGAATTATCTCTTTGGTGGACCTTGGAGATGTGCTTTTGGACAATGCTGTATGACAACTGTTTGGGCCGCTTATGTACTTGTCATAAAGCTTAGCTATGTCCGTTTCACCTTGGGCTTGGCTCAGGCCAGTTCACAGTTTTGCAAGGTCTGGACAGAGCACCCCTGACCCATTTTTCTTCAAACAAGGAGCTTTTGATGTAATCTAAGGCTGCATATTTTGTTGGTGGTGTTAGAGTTTACACTGTGAAGAACTGTGAAGTCAGGAATATTAAAATGTTTGTAGAACTGACAAGCACAGAGAGCTGAGTGTAAAACAGAAAATACCATCCAAACCCTTCAAAATAGCACACTCTTCCACTAACTCTCCTTTTATATGGAAAAGAGTTTTGTTCTGCATCTCCTCTTTGACTGCTTGACTACTGGTCCAGTATTGCAGTAGCACAGTCCTCAAGGCTGAGATCTCAAACAGAACACAGACAATACTTGAGAGGAATGGGATCTTCAGCAGGAGTTGAGGATGTTTGGATATCAGCTGGCTAGTTTTAAAAAATCCTGCCCTAAATATTGACAAAAACTATGGAACATTTCACGCCTCTCTTCTGTCCCTCTTTGTGGTCCTGATGAAAAGTATCACAAGAAGTGCCCTGGTCCTGACTGGTTTCCAAGTCTCATTAAGTACAATGGATTTGCAAGTGCTTCCGTACATACCGGCTGTACTACATCATCCCTTGCATTCCTGGGGCTGAAAGCTGCAGAAGGCAACCAACGGGGAGGGGATAAAGGGTACACTTTTTGAGACTCTCTTTTCCCAGCTTCTATTATTTGCTTCAACCAAAGGAATGAAATTACAAAGCCATTACCTCATTTCTGAAGAGTTTGGAAGGCAGCTCGCTGCTCTGTTTTGAACTTGGGAGATTTTCAGTTGCATGGAGAAGTGGAAATTTTGTAACTGATTTTTGTTTGTTTGTTTGTTTTATAGGAGTTACATTTCACCACAAAATGAACATGAAATGGTAGTGAGTTGGAAGTTGAAATGCGAGAGTTTGCAGGGGCTTGTTTCCCAGAATTTGATTACAGGCATATGTCTCCCCTGAGGCTTGTAAGATTTTAGTAATTAATTTTTTCTAGAATTTAGCTTGTGCTTTCTCTTTTTCTTTTGTGTTCCCTACCTTTTTTTTTTTTTTTTTTTTTTTTTGAATACCACCTGATTTCAATAAGGACAATATCATCTTTGGGATTTTGTGAGGCTTTCTCATAAATCCTCTGCCTTAATTTGTTTTCTTCAGATGGCTCAGTACAAAATGTCCTAAAAAATCAATGCTAAGAGCAGAATCATATGGAGAAGTATTAATTGTTCAAGTGAAATAAAAAAGTTTCCCACACACGTAATTACAAATGGAGTACTTCGTTTGCACATTATCAAATTAATTTAGTCTTTGTAATGAAAAAAATTTCTTTGAATGGGGAACCTCAGAATATCAGGTAAATGTCAGTACATGGCATAAAATCATAATTAAATCAACAGACATTCATTGGGACTGGTGCTTGGAGATGGTCTAGGCTTCGTATCCATTTTATACAGGATACTCCTTTTGTGGCTATCTAGGCTGAGCAATGATATGTGGTCTGCTGACTGGTACCACAGCAAAGCAAATCATCTTGCAATGCAAGCCAAAATGAATGACTTCTTCCTCAATTGTATATCCTTTTTTTCTCTTGGCTGAGAGTAAATGGCAGCCCTGCCATGACTTCCACAGTGCGTTGTGTGTGCAGAAACTCCGGTGCCTTTGTACACGTGTAGTTTTGGGAGCTGCTGACCTAGCCCAACATCAGAACTTTATCCTTACTTTTGATGCTTGGCAGGTATGTTGGCTGGACTTACCAATCTTCTCAACCTCTTTCCCAAGGAATGTATGTCTCCCATAGCTCAAGTTTTGTGATTTTATCTGGAGCGTGGCTCCCTGTTCTCACCCATTCCTCTCTCTCTGTGCACTGAAAGATGCAGTGTTGTGATCCTTGGCCCTCAGTAGATAACTATGTCTTTATGGTTAGATATCAAAAATATTTACAGAACCTACTGAAATCTCCTGATGTGCTGTTACATTGAATCTGCCCTTTTTCACTTTTTATACCCGCTAATTAATTTTTTTCTTTATTGCATCTATATCATGCAATAAATTAAATGTTGTGTAACATGTAGCTAATGCTTTGCTTCCTGATAGCAATATGGTATAGTTTGCCCAACACTATCTAATTGCATGTGTGAAATTCAGAATTATGTACCTTTTTTACAAAGGATGAGAATCTACTGAGGCAGAAGGCCTTATGCAAGGTCTGTTTATCAGTCTTCAAATCAACTTATTCATAAGACTTTAACATTGTAGAAGTCTTAAGCTGAGTCACTAAAATTAAATACTTTAATACTTCTACCTATCCAGAGGTACAATAATGAATTGTACTGAAGACATTAATATCGAAATGCTTTTAATAGATGAAGAGATGTATTGTAGGTATGTAGAAGAGGAAATCACATTTTATCAAAAGAGTAGTGTACCAATTTGTCTTGGGTTATGGAACCAAAAATGTGTATTCTATTTCATCTGTTAAAAGCAGTTGGGCAGATGTTTTTCTTTGTCTCTTGTAACTCTGGGGGGAGGGGGGCGGATGGATGCCTTTTGATAATGGGCCAGCTGTTAAAACCAGGTAGGGCATTGTTTCTTATCTCTTTCACCACCCGTCCTCCCTCCAGGGGAACATTTTCTGCTGATGGGCCATTAAAGTTCACTAAGGGCATGACATATTCTATCATCCCCATTGTGAGATGCTCCACCCAGTGGGGGGAGCCAACCATTCCTACCTGGATAAAAACTGAGATGTAGGAACACAAGGTATCTGGTTCCACTGGATTCCTGGAGGAAGACTGGGCCCTTCTCGCCATCACTGGACCCTTTTCTTTCAGGATCATCTCTGCCCCAACAGAACCACATCTGCCACTCCAGGAGGACTTATTTGTGGACTGCTTCCACCCTGACCAACAGGGTGTCAGGTTGTAGCTCTGTCTCTGTCAGGGTTTCCAGGGTTGTTGTTTGTTTGTTTTAGTTTGGTTTTTTCTACTACATTTGTATTGTTAATATTCCTAGTAAAGGACTGTTATTCCTATTCCCAAATCTTTGCCTGAAAGCCCTTAATTGCAAAATTATGATTTGGAGGGGGTGAGGGGTTTACATTCTCCATTCCAAGGGAAACTCCAGCTTTCCCTGGCAGATACCTGTCTTTCCAAACCAAGACACGATTACAAATGACAGATGGATAGAGGAGAGAGAAAAATATTTGTGAAAACATTTTTTCAATGGAAAAATTAATGACTGAAAGTCTAAAACATCAGAAATCTGAAATAATACCTACTTATCCTTCTTTTTTTACAAAAATTCAATTTCCATGATGTAAACTGTTGTAAAGCTCATGACCTGCCATCACAAGGAAATGTTTGGCTTTGGTACCAAATACAGGGATATGTTTTCTTCAATGAATGACATTAGCCACCCCTAAAAAAGTGAATACAAAGAGAGTATAATTCTCGCTGTCTGCAATAAAAATAGCACCATCTCTTTGTGAGTTTTGTCAAACCTTTAGTATAACTTTCTTCTCACAGACACCTTGATCCATCAAGGAAATTCAGAATGTGATGAATTCAGGAGTAGAAAGTAATCTGATATAAATGAAATTGCTCCTGTAGTTTTTAAAACTCAGAGATAAGCTAAAGTGGCACTGGAATCAAAACCCCTTCATTCAGGGACCTATGGGACAAAGTATAAAATCAAACTATAGTATCTCTTAAAAATCGCGAGTGTTTAAAACTAGCAAAATTGTTTCTTAACATATGCATTTGAGCTGAGTTTAAGATGGATAGCAGCTAGATAGACTGTTTCCTATATCATGGTGTTGAGCTGTCCCCTGTTAATGCTTACTGCTAAAGTATCTTATGCAAGAGGATAACACAATATCTAAATGGCGCCTTCATATAAATGGTGCACACCAACACATACACCATTAATAACGTATGAACCCCCCAGTACTTTATCTTCACTGTTTTGGAAAAAGACCTTTGCTATAAACCTTATAAAAAATGCCAACAAAGACACATATTCTTTTTTCAATACACTTCTCAACTTCTCTCGCATCTGGTACTAAACTCTTGCTACTCCAGCTATGAAAGCACAGGAAGAATCTGTATATAAAGGGAGACAATAACAGTACATAGCTGTAAATGGTGCAGATTGATGTATTTCTGATTAGTGGAACAAGTGCACTGGTTTTTGCTAGGACTGGGAAAGGTGTCCCGGGATACTACAGTGCAGAAACACAAGGGCCTTTGGCTGCAACCAAATGTTGTGTAATTTTTAGCTGTCATTACTGAATATAACTCTTCCCACAGCATATTTTCCTCTGAATCATGACTGACCTTCAAGACGGTCGATGCACCCTTTCTGTCACAAAAGCCCTTTTGTCTCAGTGTGTTTGTGTGTGTGTGTGTCCATTCTGCCCATTTCCTCCTCATGGTGAAAAACAACTGCTTGAATTTTTCTTGTTTTTGTTTGAGAATCACAATTTGATCAAAAGAGATTAAATAAATCAGCAAGTGATAATACAAAGCCATTAATACAACTTTTCTGCTCAAGTGGTTTGGCATCCTTTATCTTCTGGCTTAAACTTAAACAATTACAGGCTTCCAAACTAATTACAGTGCTGAACATTATAGGATTTATGAAATTTGGCAGCTATCACTTAAAAAACGGGAAGGAAAAGAAGGAAGAAAAGTTCATCACTATCCATTATAGACATCTCCAGAAAGTTCCTCAAAACAGAAATAATAGAGTACTAGTAAAGTCTTTCAGAAGCTCCTAGCATCTTGACTTTTAATTTGTATATTTTTGTTCATTTTTCATGCTTCATAAGCAAGCATATGGAAAATACTGTGCAGATCTTATGCCAGCAAAATATCTTCCATACTATTTAATTTACAGCACCAATGCCTTAATTATATTAACTAATACACAGCTTGTAAATAGGGTGACAGTTGTCTCATGAAAACCCTGCTGTAGATTCCATTCTTTGCCAGAAAGAGCTCTAATTCTTGTTGCTGAAACAGGTCATGATAGAGAAAACCATGGGGATGACTAGCGGGTGGGACTGGAAGACGTGGAGGTGGCAGTGGGATTGAGTGCAGCCTCAGCAAATTTGCTGACAGCACCATGCTCTGTGATGCAGTTGACACTTTGGAGGGAAGGGATGCCATCCAGAGGGACTCTGACATGCTTGGGAGCTGGGTCTGTGTGAACCTCACAAAGTTCAACACTGTGAAATGCAAGGTCCTGCACTTGAGTTGTGGCAATCACACCACACCTGCATGTTGTGCAGAGAAGTGACTGAGAGCCACCCTGTGGAGATGTACTTTGGGGTGATGGTTGAAGAAAATCCAACATGAGCCAGCAGTGTGCACTCACAGCCCAGAAAGCCAATGATATCCTGGGCTGCAGCGAAAGGAGTGTGGCCAGCAGGGTTAGGGAGGTGATTCTGCCCTCTGCTCTTGTGAGATCCATGAGAGTACCATGCACAGTTCTGGTGTCGCAAGGATAAGGACATAGAACTGTTGGAGCAAGTACAGAAAGGGCCTTGAAATTAATAAGAGGACTGGAGCAACTCCCCTATGAAGAGAGGCTGAGAAAGTTCAGGCTGTTCAGCCTGGAGAAGAGAAGGCTTTTTGGAGACCTCATGGCAACCTTCCAGTATCTGAAGGGGCCTACAGGGAAGCCAGAGAGGGGCTCTACATCAAGAACTGTTGTGATAGGAGAAGGAGGAACAGATATAAACTGTAAGGAAGGGAATTTTAAGTTACCTATTAGAAAGAAATTCTTAATTGTGAGGGTGGTGAGACACCGAACCCCAGGGAGGTTGGGGATGCCCCAACACTGGCATTGATGAAAACAAGGTAAGGCCTAGAGCAAGATGGTCTAGTGGGAGGTATTCCTGTCCAGAGCAGCAGGAGGTGAGACTAGATGATCATTAAGGTCTATTCCAACCCTTTAACATTCTGTGATTCTATGATTCTCTGATTCTCCGACTGTATGATTCAAGGCTCAGGTTTAAGCTGCTTTTATTATTCCAGTTATGGAATATGCTGTATGCTGTGTAGGCACTATGTATTGCTGAGTGTACACTGGTTGTGCCAGAAGTGAGAGGTGGGAGTCAACAGGATGACAGCTAATTCAGGGAAAACACAGGCTGGCATGACCCAGGTTTGGCCCCACAGACTCTCCATTGCTATCAGTCTCTATCGAAGCAAAATTTGCCCATCACTGTTTGAAGCTACCTGGTCATCCATTCTGTTCTCTCTTAATCACCAAACTCCTAGGCATTAGTCTCACTTTTTTCCCCCACCTATGATTAATTAAGTTATCATCTTCTCTAAAGATTTATACCCTTTCCTGGAAAAAAAGGCATTTTTTTAATGGAACCTTAAGATTTGAACAATGTCCACAAATGCTATAATACTGTAGGTAAAGCAACAATTTTAGAATTGTATTTTTTTTTTTTTTTTTTTTTTTTTTTTTTTTTTTTTCCCTACATCCATCTCGTTCCTCCATGGAGCAAGTCCAAAAATAAAAACTAAAATCCAGGCTGAGGTGAATGAAAAAACCAACCATGCTTTAAAAAACACAGCTCCAACCTGGTCACCAGCACTGAAACTGATTCAACACAGACACTCCAGTACTTTCCCTGGGGGCAAAATGCCTTGAATTCTTGCTGTGATGTACATACACATGCAGACACACACGTGTATGCATTAATATACACAGCCCTACAGACACACATGCTTACAGATATACATATAAGTTTGCTTTGCTAAGCATTGCTAAAGAGCTGCTACGGTTAAGTAATGTGATTCGTGACTGAGTAGCATAATCTTAATTTGGCTCGATTTAATCTGGTTAATTAAGGTTGGTTCAAGTGAAGGCAGGCTTACCCGCATTTCAGCATGGCACACACTCCAGCATGGGCCATAGGAAACCACAGACCTTCAGTGGGGAATTTATGTTGTTAGTTTGGAGCGAAGTGTGCTTCACCATGTAATGAATACTACTACATGTGCAAACTAAACCGAAGGCAATATGAGTAAAAGTATCCATTGTGACTTTGTACTCACTCTGCTGTTCCATATATTCTGATATCGTCCATGAGGGTATTACGAGGCTGAGTGGATCTAAAGTCTTATAAAATGCCATGTATTTTTTAAAAGATATTTGCCAGATATTTGTTAGAAGGCCAGTAGTGTGTTCTTTTAGTGCTGAGGTTTACCACCAAAAACGTAGGGAATGTCTGCGCACACTGAGTAGTCCACGCTCACTGAAGACTACTCATGAATCTCCTACTCTGCTTTGTCAACAATTCTTGTTGTGGTCTGCCTTACACTCTGCATTTCATGACCACAGAGTGCTGTTGAGGTATGATAGATCAATTTACCAGGTCTGTCGAAACTCAAAACTTCTTCCAGAATATCCAAGCCAGACTTGGGTGAAACGTCAAATATGAGAACGATGCCAGTGGATCTCCTTTCTTCACCACTCCAGCACAGAGTATTTCTACTGGCCTATTGGTAGGGAAGATGGGAATTGATGGGGCAGGGGATGTGCCAGATAGCTTTTCTGCTCTTGAAAAAAAGTATCCTGTCCTCCCTAGCAAATGCTGGATCCAAATTATTCTGTTCTAGATGGTCGAAGTTATAATCTTAACTTGACACATGACAAACACTCTGAAACACAGATTGCTGGAGCCAAAAATAGACATCTGGGAATCTGGAAAAAAAAAAAAAAAAGAGAAAGAGAGAGAGAACTAGACATGTGCTAGTGGTTTTAAAACAAATGCTAATAAAAGAAACAGAAACGTGATGATTGCTTCTCCTGGAGGATTGCAGAAATCAATCCCAAGCCTCAAAAAAGGTGCAAAATGTTTGGGAAAGAGGATGAAATAGATGATATGTGACATGACAGAATTTTTAGCAAATCTAAAACTTGAAAGAACTGAAACCCTCTTAAGGCGAAATTCAGCTTTCTCTCAGTTTACACTGCAGATTTTACCATTCCTTCTTTTGTGCAACAGGAATTGGGTCCTTTTACATGACTTACTTCAAACTTGACGCCAAGGGTAGGGCATTTTATGACATAGAGACCTGTCATGCAAGAGAACATGGGTAATGGCCAAATGTGTGGCAGCTGGAGAGAGTCACAATGACTTGGAGTAAGGATTTGCACTCAACCTCTTGCCACAGTTATGTGTTTGATCAGCTAGTAGATTAGACAGTACTTTAGGGGATCTCTGTGCTTGCTTGCAAATAAAGCATGTGCAGTTCCCTCCATTGTTTCCTGAAGACTGACAAGGACGGGTGCATGAAGTTACTTTTGTTTCTCAGTCATATTTTGATGTACCCTGTGTAATGTAAATTAGCTTTAGTTAGCATATAGAGTTGAAATGAAAGATCTATTCGCCCCCAATAAAACTTCATATCTATAATATCTTCATGCAGGAGAGACAATGACTGAATTTTTCTAGGCAAGGGAGTAAGATTAAGCTTCTTAAAACATACCCAGACCCTTTAATAGGAAGTGCTCATGAATACACCCAGTTTCTGTTAACTTCACAGAAAATAAAGCTGAGGACTGGCTTTGTTTAAAAAATATATCAGCTATAATTTCAGGTTGCCTAGTCAGACACAGCTTCTGGCTGCAGGTTTCGTGGCTCTTAATAATCATTTGCAGGGAAAAGGGCAAAAGAACAGGGAGCAAATAAAGGTGCAGAAGAAAAGGGAGAGAGATATGAAGGGATTGGACAAGAGCAAAAAGCATGCAAAAAAGGGGAATTGCAGGATGGAGACCATGAATGGAGAAGAGAAGGGAGAAAGATAAGAGCACAAGCACAGATGATGAAAGAGAAAGCTGGCGTAAAATGGATGGGCTGCAAGAAATACAAGAGAAAGAAATGACTGGAGAAAACCCACCCAGGGACTCTTTCCAGTCATGGACAACACAAAGCACTGACCCAAGGGGAAACAATTTTGAATCTGGGTGGGAGACAGTTGGAGCTGTGGGCCTCTGCATGGGATTTTGAGGAAGGGACCTTGCTGATTTTCCTGAAAAGTGGGTCGCCATGGGTTTTAAACGTGGAAGAGTATATATGAAAAGGCATTTTTTATCCCTGTCAGAAGACAAAAATTGTAAGAGGACTTGAAATGTACCATTCTGTATAAGGTGTCAGATAGCAGACAGACAGAGAACAATTAAGACTGCACAAGGCTCTCCATCAGCAGCGTACAATGGGAATAGGATTTTCTTTTTCCCCGGATGTCAGCCCAGCCACTCAGGCGAGACGAAGAGAATTTCTTCCACTTAAGAAATCCTTTGTTCGGGAAAGAGCTGTTCAGGCCTCTGTTCTCTCCTTAGCCAAATTGTATGTTGTTTTCACGAGAATACTCCACTTTCTGAAGGGCATTGGTAACCAAACTGCTTCTGGACAAAGTGCAAAGTGCAGCAAGTCCAGAGTATCCTTGGAGCCTGACAGGAAGGCTAAAGAATGAATGGAAACATTTTCAAATGCAAAAAGGTTGCTATTTATTCTAGCAAAATTTGCCATAATGATTTTTGTTCTGTGAACCTTGCAAGTGCAGAACCCATGTTTGTTTTCTGCAGGGTGGATGCTTGGTCCTGTTTGTGTTTTGTTGAATGGTGGTGACTTGACTGTATTCTCAGTACAAGAAAAGTGCATGTAAATCTGTATAAAACCTGTCTAGGTTCTTGTGGAAGTGTAGATCATTCCTATGAAAGCTGTTTAACTTGACCCTGAATATCCAGCATCTGTACTGATTTAGTTGCACCTTCCCTTTTCTCCTGGTGTGCAATACTGGATATTTAAAAAAAAAAAAAAAGAAAAAAGCCAAAAACCTGTTCAACAAAGAAGGGAATGAGACATCCCCACTTCCAGAATTTATTTAGCCTTTTTTCACTGAGATTAAAATTGCTGGATTCAGCAGAAATTACTTGTCTGATATTTTTTGTCTTGTGCCATGAATACATATGTGCACATACCTGCAAAAATGCTGGAATGTACATGCACACACACACAGATGGAAACTTGGAATACAGATTTTATCACCCAACTAATGACAGCTTTATGTATAAAACATTTAAATTAAATTAGTAATTAAAAAATTACTACCTCAAATGTGTGACTTCCCAGCCTGTGTACATTACTTGAAATTTCTTTTTCATAAGGGTAAAATAAATCCTCAATATAGTTTTGGATGCAGAGGTACTGCAATCAGCTATCTTTCCGTTTTACTTTTGTTTCAGTCTGGCTATGTATAGTGTATTGCCCTGTTGGCTCTCACAGACCAGACTAGGAGTCTCACAATTGGGTTTGATACTAGATCCTACTCAGTGGAAGGAAAGAAGCCTATGTGTCATCATTTCATGAAACCATGTCACTAAAATGCACATTCAGGTCTTTATACCACGGTATAAGTACAGAAATACTTGGGAGTCCATTCTGTCAGTAGTATCTCCCTTATTGGGTTACTGATTGCTGGTAACACACTTTACACAAATCTACATCTTAAGATCGCTTGGAAATTTCACCTCTTGCATACAGTGACTATTCACTTGTTAATGGGTGTTTCTCACCAGGATCTCATTACAGTTGTGCCCCGTTTTCTGCCCTCCTGTCCAGTTCATTTTCAAGTGTAGTGTTATATGCTGGTTCAAATTTGTGTGCTTTTAAATGGTTTAGTTCATTGATACCCAAAGAAAACACCTCTCTCTTCATGTGTGACCAGAGGCTGAGATCAGCAGAAGGGGATGAAAACTGTAACTTGCTTCCCTAACTGTCCCATCAGAATGTGGGCTGCCTGGCTGGTAAGTCATAGAGCAAGCTTTGAGGGGAAAGAAAGCATGAGCATTATTGATTGATAAGGGGACTATGAATGCTTGATGGGTGGAAACGGAAGTTATTTTTGTTTTTTGATATTATCTCTGATTTAGTGCTTCATTTTTGAGTGTGTATTCAAGCATCACATGACTGCATTCATAAATACATCAAGAGGATTCTAGAAAAAATTAGCAATTAAGCAATTACAACAGAACAGAACTTGTGTCTGCAAATGCTTTTTGGTGCACATATTTGACATTCTTTTGCTGGCACTCTGTTTTTGTATTCTGGATGTCTTTACACATTCTGAATCTGCCTCTTTCTAATCCTTCCTTATTTTCATCAGTTTATTACAAATAAAGTTGTGTATTGCAACAGGAAAAATACCCTCACATTCTGCATTGCCTTATTTTATCGTAGCCAGACTACTTTTCCCATTGCACATTATTATGAAAAACTGTGAAACACACATAGGGCAGGATCAAAAGTCCAGGTTTTAGCAGAATACATATTACCATAATTTGTCATCGACAGTTAGGAATTAATGCTAGATTAAAAACAAACCAAAAAAACACAACTGAAAAAGGAGAAGAAAAGCCATAAAAGAATATCGAGTGTTTTGTATTCTCCCAGTTATCTGCTACCACATTTGTACTGCATATTTACTAACGCCAGAGCTGCACTACCCAGTGCTTCTCATTTTAAAACAATCATTTATGGGTGTTAAAGTATGCCTGTGAAAGCAGAAGTGTACTATGTCAATCAAAGCTAATCACTGGTACAGGCAAAGTGCTTTTGTTGGCCTCCATGCTCTAAGCCGCGCTTCCACATCTGTGTTTGAAGAGATTAGAGAGGTGCTTCATACAAGAACTGTATTAGTTAAAGCTGATCGACAGTATTTGGAATAAATCATGAAAAAGTTGAGTGCCAGAAAGAAAAGGCATGGTGAGTGAGTTTGAAATGGACTAGGACTAAATCTGACTCCTTACTCTTCCCACCCTTCGTCCCCCAGATGTACATGGATAAACATCTACACACTTTTTTTTCTGAGGGCAGGAGTGGTTATCCTCCTCCAGCCACTTTGCAACTGATGTGCAGCTGCATGGCCAAATTTATCCGAGCTTGTTTTTACTGAGGTACACACTGTTTATTGGCCAAGGCATTGATATCATATTTGATGTGCTTATAACAGTCAGGACTGGCAAGGGATGGGGAAATGGGTGTTAAAGGAGAAGAAGAGCTCTTGCAAACTGCTGTGGCTTGGAGCTCTGCAGCTCCCCCCACCTCCATTTCCAGCAGCACTCTTCCCTCATGAATGCCATACACTTTCAAATAAATTATGAGTGACAAGTATTTGAACCAATAAAGAGGGCACCATATTTTATATGCAGTAAATTTAATTCCAGATTGTGTTTCACCTCAGCAGTGTGACATGTTTATTGCCGCTGAAAGATGAAAGCACCAGGAGTTAGAGACAAGCGTCAGCAGTTCTACTGGGCACCCGCAAAATGAAGATTTGACAGACTGGTGGCTGAGCCTGTGAAATGAAATGCCAGATCAAATTTTACCCAAAAGGGGTCAGATGTACTGTCATGCCCCCAGACTCTCAATACCAACTGAATAAATGACTCTGGTTCAACAAGCTGCCGAGGAAGGTGGTGTGCAATCCATAATTCACTGCTAGAGGGCTATGATGCCTTTCAAAACGCACCAATGATTGGTAGTGCCAGAGCTGGCTTTGAGGATATAATGCAATGAAGTTACTCTGTTGGTGCTGAGAGGTTTTGAAAAGTACTATTAACCAACTTCCAAAATTTGTTGTTTGGTCTGCCTTTGTCCCACAGTTGGCCCTGCAACTGCCTGCATTAACAGTGAAAATCAAGGAATAAGCCTCTAAATTTGCTTAATAAGATATGCATGCATTTGGGATATTTCTTTCTATTGGGCTAGCCCAAATCCAAGGAAAAATCTTTTGACAATCAGCTATAAAATGATGTTTTTGTCTCATCCCTTTGGAGGCTGAAAATAATAGGGAAGCATCACATTTGTTCATTCCTAGCCAAGCTTTGCCACCTTTCATCATGTGCAGCAGCACTTACTCATGTGGGTTATCCCACTGGGACTTCATAGAAACTATTTGTTTGAGGGTTACTTAACATAAGTAAAGCTGGCAGAATTGGATCTGATATTTGCATACAACAAATTATATTAAGGGCAACTTGTATGCAGATTTAATTGCACAATGCAGGAAAGACATTTAGAGAATCTTTCGGTTTTAGTGAGACATGCTCACTATAGAGATACCGGTCAGCAAAACCATCTCTACTGACTCCTTAAAAAGTTTCAGATCGAATAACATTCATTGCCAATGGCAAACACTAAAACATCTCTATCAATGATGCCACCAGCCACAGTGCTTCCAAGATTCAGATAACAGCAGAGTGTCAAATCTGTGGGTCAGTAAGCTAAACTTGCTGCTTCTTAAATCCGTCCTGTATCTGCTCGTAAGACAAGACATATTTCAAGCTGCTGCTGCTTAGGAGTAGTTATAATGTTTTTTCTTCCCATAACAGAAGATGGCTGTTCCAAATGTTTACCTCATTCCTCGTTGTAAATCCCTTAGTTTCCAGACTGAAGCTAGTTGTGGGCAGTTTATACCTATTTGTTCTTGTGTCAATCTTTTCAAAATAGCTTTAAACCTTTGTAAATAGCTTTTCACTCTCTGAGATATTTTCCAGCCTGATGTGTATATAGCCAGTCATCTGGGCTTTGTTTTGCTAAGTTTACTGAGATCTTAGATTTTCTTCTAATATGACAGATCCTGAGGTCCCTGACTGCCATAGTATTTTCCTGTCACTACTCCAAGTATACCAGCAATTGTATACACACTGAAATTGGAGTCAAAACGAACAGAGGTGAGTGGATCTTTGAAAAATATTCCAGGTAAGGAAGATAAAAATATATAAAGGTTTGAGCCTCTATCAGAAAGATATTGCTTCATCACCCTGATTTTGCACCTGCCCTTCTAGTGAGAATCTCCTGCAGTATCTTGTACACAGTGTATGGGTACCATCAGCATTTGGAAGGGCCACATTTCTGACATGCAGAGCATCCTTCTAGTTTCCAACTGGGTGAACTCCCAGATGTTATTTGATGTTTCTGATACTTGTTTAAAGTAACTGACTGCATTTCTGTAGATATTCCAGGGTGAAGTGGGGTGCTCATTCCAAGTATTCCCAGCTGCCATCTCCTGTTGCTCTTGTGCACCCATACAAAAGACCCTGGAGAAGATATTGATAGCATTTTAGTTGGCCCAGACACTTAACATAAGTGGGAATGATTACGCCTAGAGGACCCCATGGGGCTCCAGGGTACACACACATAGCTGAGCCTCAGCAGAATGTTGGCAGCCTTAAGGAGACAAGTGCCAAGTGAGGAACTTGGCACAAGTGCTGCTAAGTCTGATCACCCTCCAAGTCCATTTCTCAAACCAATCGAAGCCAAGAGTTTAAATGGCACATTTGAAAAGAAAGAAGCAGGTGTGATTCCCCCATCACTCCAATGAGGTCCCTTGCTAGTGATCTGAATTTAGGTCTGTCCATCTTCAAGTTACTTGGTGCTTGCTCGAGTCTGCCTTCATCATCACGTTACCTGATCTCCTCTAACTGGCAGGGACATGCAAATCTCTGCAGGGGTCCTGCAGAATGAGGCTCAGCAGTACTTCATATCATCTCCAGAAGCTGGTGTCCTTTAGTGGATAGTACAGAGCTGAAGACAGGGTTAAGGCAGGAATGTAATATTTACATAAACAAGATAATGTGCTATAAGGAATGTCAGGCAATGCAGCCTCCATTTGAGGAGGGCATTTTGCATTTCCTGAAGATCAGTTTGAATTCTGCTAGTCTTGTCAGTTCTTTTAAATGATCCTAGGGTTTGACTCTTAAAGAGTTATCATTTTGGATAAACAATATGGGTTTTATTAGTTTATAGTTTGTTAAACCAAATTTTATTTTAATCCAGCTGTAATAAAGTTAATGAACTACAATAATTGCTACAATAAAATCCCATGCAGTGCATTGCACATAGAGTACAAACACCACTAGCCCTTGGGCAGTGTTAACAATGTGCAGATATTCCAAAAAATACTTCAGCGTCTTTCCTCCAAGAAAATAAAACAAACAAACAATTTATTTAGAAATATAACAGATGACATTATGTCAGGACATCGTGTTAATCAAGGTACAAACTTTGTGACAATGGCTCAGCCAGTCTTGATCTGGGCAAGTGCCAGGCCTATGAAACAGTCCTTTAGAGCTATGGTTTATTGTATGCTTCTTGTATATAGATATATATACATATACACACACATATATGTGCATTTAGCTTCATCAACTAATGACATTGCTCATGCTCTTCTCTATGGGAACGGTAACACAGGAGCAAGCATGTATTTACACTGGGCTAGTATTTTCTTCAACTTTTATGATTTTATCGTTTTTAATATGTAGGTATTGTAGAAGCAATACTTCATGGAATGTCACCCAAAACCTCTTAAATTAAAAGCCTGAGAAAAAAGCCAAATATTGACCCAACTCCTTATGCAATACTGTATTAGGGGATTTGGATTTTATTTTTTTCATTTGATAGTTTGGGTATCATTGAAGCTTTTCTCTGGAAAAACTAAAGGTTTTGCTCTGAAGGACTTTCTGTAGCAGAATTCCCAGTAAGAATAGGCATGAAAAAATATATTAATACAGACAAGATCAATGTTTTGCTTTGGCATCAGTAGCAAAACCTTTTTTTTTTTATATATTTTTTGAATAGAATCAAAGCAGATATTATTACTTATAAAAGAAGCATTTTTTTTCATAGAAAGAGGATCTAGCAAAGAGAACTCATATGAACAGGGTTCTTAAAAATTTTTATTTGTGACCAGTTGTTTCTACCTAATTAGATTCTTTATCTATATTTGGTTTTTATTCATTTTTTTGGGAAATGGCCATAAGCTGACAGAGGGTAGGTTTGGGTTACATATTAGGAAGAAATTCTCTACTGTGAGTGCAGTGAGGCACTGGAACAGTTACCCAGGGGTGTTATGGACTCCCCATCCTTGGAGATGTCCAAGGCCAGACTTGATGGGGCCCTGACCACCCTGGTCTAGTGTAAGGTTTCCTGTCCATGGCAGGGGGATTGGAACTAGATGATCTTTAAGGACCATTCCAGGCCTAACCACTCAATGATTCTATGATGATTTTATAATATGAAATATTAACAGATTAATATTTGAAAAAATTAATCCTGAGATATACCCAGAAGACAGAAATCCTTTTATCTCATGTAGATCAATTTGGAACCTTTTTTTCCTTACAATAACTTTCCAATTTACTTTTATTCACATTGTAAGAAAAAAATATACTGAAAATAAATGAATTCTGTTCTTCTAATTATTTTGAGGCATTCCTTAAGTTGATTAAGGCTCCTGAAGTCCTCTAGATGAACAAATCTTACTGGTTTATTCAAATAAAACCTTCCTTTGAACTCCTTTTCCATAAATAAGAAACCCATGAAATTTAGCTTTTACTCATTCTGTATTTCAAACACCTCTAAAAGATAGAAATATATTTTTATAGATAATGACTGAATTTTGTGTGTGACCTGTGCTGGTAACAAATCATAATTTCTTAACAACTAATGGCTAATAAATAAAACATATGTAAGTGCTTAATTGTAAGCCTGTTCATAGATCAAATATTGACAAGGCTATCTGGATATCTTAGACCATGTTATCATTTGCAGAGAGGACTCTAACACTTGCTATAGTCTAGATCAGTTCACTCCAGGGATTAATAGAGCATCTTACCCTGCCAGACCCTCAACTAAGAATAAGCTGAAATAGGTTCAACCCCACATGATCTTGAAGAATAGATCAGACTGTATAAAGTTTATGTTATTTTAATATACATCAGCCTTTGGGGAGGGAAAGGTATTGAAGCAGAGCATGAAGAAAATGGATTCAGTGTCTACTCCGACAGACTTTCTTTGTCAATTTGGGTAAGTCCCTCGATTTCTCAGTGCCTCAGTTCTCCCTCCATAAACTGAGGAATTAATATTAGCTCTTTTATCTGCCTTGTCTGTTCATACAGAAGACCCCTTGGAGCAAGGATTGCCTCTTGCTATATGTATTGCATTATTGAAGTGACATTGCATCCCTTCCCTTCATTTCTCTTTATGTTCATCTCAGTTAGCCTTTAAGGTTCTAAAAGTATGCACTATTTTATTAATTTTTGTAAAGTGGTTAGTCCAATATAAATGAGAAATAATAAAAAATAAAAGCAAGTAATAAATCATATTTAGCAATGAAAATACGTCATGACTGCAATTGATGGTAATTTCAACATTTCCCCAGTCCCCCTCTGTAAAATTATCTCAATTTAAACTCTTCTGACAAACATTCTTTCTTCATTCTAAGCTCCATCTCAGATAATATTTGCTCAATAACCTCGGCTAATATATGTACTTTGATCAAAGCACTTATTTTTTAAACCATTTAAATTGTACTCATTTTTTTGCAGGCCAGATCCTCATCTGGAATAAATAAAAATAGTTTCTAAGTCATTCTTCGAAGTGTGAAGCTCTGAAGAGCAATATTGACCTGCAGGTACTGATTTATGCTGTTTAGATCTCCTGTCTTGCTTTACACCACTGAAATATCTTGGCCCAGTCCCTCTCTGTTATCATAAGAGCAGAGCACAACACTGTCTTTCCTCCAGTTTCAAAAGGATTTATCTTCCACAAGCCCTCTCAGCTGTTTGTCCTTTTAAAGTTTTATTTTCTTAAATTCTTAGAAGTTTCAGTTTAATTTGAACATTTACTTTGTTAATTGAGCAATTGCCATTTTGGGAGAGGGAACTCTCCCATGGAAATATTGTTTGTCTAGAACTTGATTGTACATCAATGTCTCAATTTTTGCCTAAATCTAGCAGAAAAGAATGCATCAAACCTTTGTGTGTTTTAACATAGGTGTTAAGGAATGTGCAGGTGACATACAGTGATGGAGAATGTCTTTATTTTCAAATATCCCTTCTGTGATAACGCACAAACAAAATCTTACCTGTCTGCATTACCTCTGAGAGGCTTTACAAGAGTAGGAAATATTAGCATGTATTTTCTCTCTATCAGAGAGTGCAGTCACACCCTTTGAATTGTGTAAGTGGCACAGAAGAGGGCTCTGATCCCAGGCACTGTGGTCTGGCTGGACTTGCTTATGAGGAGACCTTCTCCCCAGCAAGAGCCATCAACCCATCCAGGCTTCCTGTGCTCAGGGTTCTGGGGATTGAGACAGATATTTGTGTCAGTGTATTGAAAATTTTTGGCTTCCAAATCGCACAAATAGTTGAGGAAGAACAGTAGCTGTAGAAAATGGTAAGTGGCCACACAGAACACAACTGGGAAGAATATTCCTGAGTGTTTTGTGAAGGAACTTTAAAAGGAAAAGAATCATTATTCCTAACCCATCTTTGAATTTAAATTGCACACTTAAGCAAACTTTGAACTGTACCACACAATAAGCATAACAAGTAAACCTATGCTTTTAATAGTTAATCATCTGATGCATGACAAGTGTCATCCTGAATTCTGTGTGAACTGATTCACAAAAATCATTCAATAAATTAATGTAGTTTTGCAATATTATCAGCAAAATAGGCAAGCAGCCAAATGTCTAATGACAAATTGAAGGGTTTTGAGATGTGTCTGTCTCTATGCAATATTGAAATTGTTTTCAAAACAGAAGCACCCTGGAAAAAATTGAGCAACACCACGTGAACCATAGCACTATTATGAAAATTCAATAAATAAACAATGTGACTTATATGCAAATAAATTTATCCATCCTTCAACTTTGCCATCAACATTTTTTTTTAGTGGCCCGCTTTGACTCCCAGAGAAATAAATGGCAACATTTCCTTTGGCTCTTAGAGAAATGGATTTTCTTCTGCGCCCAGCATTTATTCAGATCTGGTGTACTCTTTACGCAATATAAATACTGCATTTGAAAAGCCTAAAAAGGAGCCACTCTGAGGAGAGGGTAGCAATCTGTCAAAGCAGTGGTTATTGTCTGGAGCATTACCTGTCTTGCAGGTGCTATTCCCCGTCATTTATCTTCCAGCCTCGATCTGATGGATTGGGGATTATTGCTCTTTTGGCAATCAGATCCTGAACATGTCTCCTATTTAACTCTGGGCTGTAAAAAAGGGAAAATTAAAAACCATTATGAGACCTCCATATAATTAATCTTCAGATGGCTTGAAGCTCAAGCATGTAATGTCCTCAGTATACTGTCTACTGTAACAAGTAACAGGAGGGGGAAAAAAGGCGACGTATCAATACACTTTATCCAAGGGAAGAAATTCCAGTTGTAGCATTAAATATAAATACAATAGTGTGTTGGCATAATGTAGTAAGGTTCCTGTACTATTAAAGGCTTTGTTCTAAAGCATATCTGTGTACACAATGAGATGATGAACACAGTGCATCACATAGCTAAATTTAATATATGCAGGGGTATGATGTTTGCAATGCATGCATTTCAGCAGGTCCCATTAGTGCGCCTTTCCCCTCCAGTGAAAACAGAATGAACCACAGCCCCTTCTGGTTTGCATAAAGCAAACAAAATTAGATTTGCTTTGCTGAATTGAAACCCGCTTGGGATTGTGAGCCTCTCTCGGGGACAAATTACTTCAAACAATCCCTTTGTACCATAACAAAATCAAAAAATTCAGGCCAATCAACATGGCTCAAAACCCTTAACACAAGAATTAATAATACAACCTAGTCTATTTTTATTGCTTCTGAGCTACAGATCCTTGTTTTAATATAATTACACTTATTTGTGGTCCACATGTTAAATAAGCTTGCATATGTTAACTAATGTGACATAAAACAACTTTTGTAATTTCACTATTGCTACCAGTTTTGTTCCCCCTAGAGTAACATCCCTAACACAGGACAAGCTAAACTTTGATTGCATTAAATTAAATAGATTTTTTTGGCCTATATAGATATAATAATTGACATTTCTGAAGTTAAGTAGGTAAAAAATATTTCACTTAAGTTCCACTTTAAGTCCTATTTCCTGATGAGTTTCCAGATCTAACCCTTCCTTCAAAGAAATGACTTGTTTTCTGTAGCAGAGAAAGCTCTTTTAAGGTGGCATGTGGTTTTTTTCACTTATTAACATAATACCCATGCTCTTAATGGTGTTACGCAGGTCATGAGCACAACAACTTGCATGCCACATTTCACTCCAAACTAAACCAATTTTTACAACATCTCCTGACCTTTTATTTAGACTACAACATTTTGAGCATTGTGCCTACTTAAGCTGAAACACACTGTAAAGGAAGGCAGTGAGTTTATTTGCTTTCTTCATCAGACACACCCAAAACAAACCATGGGGAAGTATGTTTGTCATTTCTGTTTTCATCAATATTTTATACATTGCTCCAGACAGTATTATTTCTTAGCATTTTTCAAACTCCAACCTTGGTGTTGCACAATATTATTTTAAATACAACAAAATAATGGCAAACATAACCAGCTCTGATTTTCCATCCTAATGTAATACAAGATTATGGACAAAAAAGCAGGAGGTCACTTTTATTACTTTCTAATAAGACTTTACCTTATATGAGGCTATAAGCAATATATCAAGATGTCACTTTGTGCCTCCTAATATGACATAGTGGTGATGGAAGGAACCAAGGAGTTAGCAGAATTTTCTGAAGTATTCTCCCCAGAAGCGTGTTTCTGCAATGCACAGTCTCAAGCACTTGGGAAGGAAAATGCTGACATAGGGCAGAATTATACCCTGACTCATAGTCCATGTAATCCAACTGATGGATGCATAACATATCAATCAAGACAGTTCTGCTCCTCGAATATATATTTTCTTCACAGAAAACAAAACCAACCTTTTCCCAATTTAACCTGAAAAATTAAGTCTGGAGATATGCAGAAGAAATAAAAGGTGCAGGAAAGTAAGAAGTGAATTTTTTTTTTTAATAGCCACAGGAATTTCAGAGCTAATATTTGCATTTAAAATGGTGTCAAAAAATTAAGAAACAAAACAACACAGAGCACCTTAACTGTTTAGTGTCACTGTGCATGCAGATATGACTATCTAATGACTATCTATGACTTCTAATCTCAGTAAAACTGACAATGATTCCTAAAGATAGGTTTGCATATTCTGTTTTTTCTCCCTCTTGTTGCTGGAAGATGGACTTAGCTGGACTGCATGCCCCTAATTAAGCCTTTTTTCTACTCCAAATTCCTTAGGACTATAATCAACTCATTAACACCTATTTTCCTCAAGCTTTTAATAGTTATTTTATTTGCAGATCATATCCTGCCTTATCTTGCTCCAGATAGACATGAAGTTTTACAATAATATCTAAATATCAATTTACATTGGAAGGAATGTGTTTCCAGAGGGAAATCAGATGTTTGTATGCCAGGCATTAGGGGAGTCAATACGAAGCACCATTAACTAGGGAGAAATAATATCTGTCTGCTGGGACAGGAAAAGGAAGAATAGAGACTGATCAAGCTCCACGTTTTAGACAGATTTTGGTACTTAAAGCAGACAAAGAAAACAGACTTGCCTTATGCATTCCTTGTTTTAAAGGGGTTAGTCCCAGCACAGCCAATGTAACTTTCAGACATTGGTAGGTTTGTCAGCCTAAATCACTACCAACCCACAGGAGATTCAGAAGCTTCCAAGAAATGAAATTCTACCCCGTTTACCAAGATGAGTATGTCAAAAAAAGCAGAGGCAATGAGAGGGCAACTCCAGCAAGAGCAGCAGGCACGAGTGGATTCATTGTGGAAGAGGAAAAACTGATGAGAGGGGAGCCTTCAGCACAAAGAAGTGGGCTGACTTCACTCCCTGCCCAGCTGCAAAGTGATCACCTGATTCAAAGGCTAATATTCAATATACAAAACTATTACAGATTGCCTGGAACATTCCTTACCTGCTGCTTTCTGTCTGGTGCTGTTCTGTGCCAGACCAGATCCTGGAATGCAGGCAGCTCTATGCCATAGTCCATAAAAGCGTCAGAGTTAAGATGTTTTTTTATTAAAGTACTCTCTGAGTGCAATTGCATGGAGGTGTGAATGAGCAGTAACTCTGTTTAAATACCAGTAAAAGCAATGTCTCTGGGAACTTGCTGTGTGGTATAACAATTTGATATGTTGTCATGTGTTAAATGTTCTTATTTGTGCATCGCTGTTCTCTTAAACCTCTGTTGCACCTTGCAGCCACTGCATGTCACTATTAAGACAGAGCAATAGAGGAAGATTTCAGAAAGATTTATAAACTTCTAGTGGAGATGGATGTCACCATCAGCCAGATAAAAGCTGCCCCCATACGTATGTAGTTATTTATTGTTTAAACCCCAAGCAGTTGAAGTGCACGGAAGAGTTCACAGTCCACTCTGTGCTACGCAATTTAGATTGTTTAGGGTTTTTCATGCATTTGTTATGTATTTAAGTGTGTGTTAAACCATTAGGTCCCAAGAAAATCATAGTCATTCATGATTCATTGAGTCATTCATATCTGAAAGTTGTGCCCTAGCGCCAGTGTATTTTCTTGGGTTGAGATATGTTCCTCCTACAAAATATATAAAGTATTATCCATGGGCAATTACCCGCTTCTACCCATATTTCAGGGGAAGCACTTTTAGCAATATAAATTATTCATATTATATAAAGCAGCATACAAGTGGTGTACTCTGTCAGAAACTCAGCCTTTTTTGTCATGGGGTTTTTGGTTTTTTTTGTTTAATCTGACGGCAAAATTCTCTTTAAATCCACGTGATAGCAGTTTGCTTTGGTATTCTTAGGTATGTATTTTGGCAACTGGTATAAAGGAAAATACAGAGTAGATTAATGTAATTAAAACCTATAGGGCAGATCTGACATTTAATTTTTGGCCTTATAGGAATATATCACTCTTTCAAAAGAAGGCAAGGTTAATTAAATTTCTATAGTTAAATCAGTTACTGATACTAATTTATTTCTTAAACTGTAGGATCTGGAAAGACTTCCTGTTTCCATGTTTTGGTGTATCCCCTCTTGCTGTGGTCTGGCTCCATGCTCAGACCCAGGTCTGCAACATTTCTTTGCTCCTTTTCCCATTGTGCTGGGGAGAAAAGAGGGACCTGATCTGGAGGGGAGGTTGATTCCTGACATGGAGAGAGAAATAGGAATCCGGACCCTGCCTCTATTAGTTCACACCTGCTGCACAAACACAATGACAAGATCAATGTAAGTTGTGGCTTCTCTGTACCATGTTGGGCAAATATAGATTAAAAACATCCCCACTGTGAAGTGCTTATGCTCACACCCTAGATAGTAAACAATATGATGATATTTGATTGCCCTCAGAAGCTGGATTATATTTTTGTGCTTTCTACCAAAATTTACCTTTTCACAGTCATTTTGCTATTAATTGTTTTAAGACGTGTTCATGGAGCAGTGACGGTGATCCTTAACTGTACTTTTCTAGGGAAGTTAGGCATCACCCATGTAAGCACCGTTCTAACAATCATATTAATTCACTGGCTTTATATGAAAACCTTGATACTGATCTTATAAATAGTTCCTGCTAATGCATTTTGGGTGAAATGCTGCCAGGTTTTAGTGATGCAAATTAAGATGACTGTAAAATTGTTACTTAGCGATTTTGTTAAATGTAAATTTGCAGTGTTGGATAGTGTCATTCTGTTTCTTGCCGTATGTTCAAGCTAACAGGCAGAACCATGCTCATTTGTATAATGTTAATATCTTCTTGCTTAACTTTTATAACATTCTGCACAAATTAACTTAAGATCCTAATAATCAGGCCAGCTATTAAAGAATTCTGTGATGTGTTCCAAAATGAAGTGTGTAACGCCTATTGGGTTCACACAATAATTACAGGCTGACTGCCGTCTGCTCTTCTCATCACAGTGACACCTGCTAACAAATATGTTGCTAACTGTGTTTGCAGCATTACAAATAGGTAGGAGCTTATTGGCTGCTATGGGGCGAGGGTGCCTGGCCTGTGTCCTTACCCGTGGAAGGTGATTTAGTGAGTCTGCTTTGATGATCTGCTTTTCACAGTGTGAAACTGTATTTTGCACCCTAGAGTTCCCAGGTAAGGTGTCACAGTGCAGATACTCCTTTTTTCACCTCTCCCTTTTCCTGCTATAGCATGCTTTTGTGACTATAGTGTTTTTCAGTTTATTGGCATTTCTGCTAAAAAAAAAGAAATGAATAATTTGGGAAGCTGGAGGCCAAAGCGTTCCTTTTGTGTGTGTCTGTATGCATGAGCATGTCTGTGTGTGTGTGTGAGGCAGAGACAGTAAGAGCGAGATATTCTCCTTTTCCAGTACAGATTTATGTATATACTATTCAGCTATATGTGGACTGATATGCAATAAAAAATATTACATGTATCTTTTCAGAAATAATAACATTCTCTTTCTGGAAACATGCTAATGACCTAAACTTTGTACTCTTATACAATGAAAACGATAATTGTAAAAAGCTGGTGAAATATCTTCATGGAATAGAAAAAGTGTGATGCCTCATTTCATACAATGCTCTGGCCTTTATCCTACTGCAAACAGACCAAGATTTGGATTCACTTAATGTTGATTTGGAGAAGTGGACCATTCTGATACAAATTTGTCCTTCCGTTTATTTATCTGTTTATAAGGTCTAGTTTTAATTCCGAATACAAAACCATAACCCAAGAGGTGACACTACCTTCACTAAGCACTAGCTTCATGTTCCTTGCTACATCTTGGAGGGCCAGTGATTAAATAACCCCAATGAGCATACTCATTGATTCCTACATCTTCTACTGGGTTACTAGAAAAAAACAAACTTTCTCAAAATCAGACTTTTAGGACTCCCAAAATGTATGACATATGGAAACTAAATTTGCAGAATGAAAATTAAGTGCACATTTGCAGATAGGATGGGAATGGGATGTTTTAGAAAGGGAGGGACAGTCTGATATCATATTATATTCATTCTTAAAAATGATGAAAAGTTGTTTCCAGTGCTTTCAGTTTTTTTAACAGCCTTCTAAAAATGGGAAAGCTGAAATGAAAACACAAGCTTAGACAAACTAAATATTAAATAAGCTACCAAGGTGTCCAAAAAGCGAACCTATGGAACCATGATGAGTATTCTTTCGTGAAACCACACTGCCCTTATACTCTAAGTTTGGTGATTGGGGTACAGAGTAGTTAGAAAAAACAGGTGGGATCTGACTTCAAAAATATCTGCTCACAAAATCTGTGACATACTGATGTAGATGGTTGTTTTTCCAACCCATAATGGATTGGAAAAAGAGCTGAGAAAAAAGGGGTTGATTTATGAAGAGTTTGAACTCAAAAGTAACTTTCAGTTTAGCTATTCAAGACGTTCAGGATTTGTCTTGCCTATAACTAGAAGCTTGAACTTTTGTAGTGTGAACACTTAAAAGCATAGTTCAAGTTATTTTGATGCAAAAGTTGCCCTCCTCCTGACTCTACTGTCAATGAATCTTACATTTCAGCTAAATTCTGAATGTTAGCGTGAACAGGAAAAAAAAAAAAAAAAAAAGGTCTCTGTATTTACTTTCACCTCCTATGGTCAGTCTGTGTTCCACCAGTTCTTGTGCTATTGTTTGCACCAAAGTTTCTGGAGCATTAATTAAGTCTGCTGTTACATTCCTGGAGCTTACTGTTTTCAGATGATGGTCTTCTAATAAAGGAGAGTCTGGTGAGTCTGATGTGTGTGGACACTTTGAAAATGATGAAGACTGAACAGGATTGTGATGTCCTTTGGCCTAAGAATTCTCTATTAATTTGAACTATTTGTGTTCCTTCCATGGTTTCAAAAATTAATTATTTTCCTATGTGTATTTTATACTTCAGAAAGGTTTAATGTCACTGCAATTGTGAAAAAAAAAAAAAAAAAAAGACCAAAGACTATTTCTCTCTTGCCTTCTAAATAAGGATTTTATAAAATCACCGGAGATGTGCAAAATCCTCCACAAGTTTACTCTTGTGAAAGGCCTTTCACAGAGAGGATGTAAACAAGTCCTGGAGGAACAGCTTCCTCAGCAAACAGGTGTAATCTTCCTCTGAGCTTTCCATTATTT
The DNA here is from genome assembly GCA_017589585.1 of Phylloscopus whistleri. Taxonomy (NCBI): domain Eukaryota; kingdom Metazoa; phylum Chordata; class Aves; order Passeriformes; family Phylloscopidae; genus Phylloscopus; species Phylloscopus whistleri. The sequence continues at coordinate 2,622,938 of JADMLD010001389.1, read as the reverse complement.
TCTTCCATCCATTTCCTGATATTTTCTGATATTATTTTGTAGTCTGTCCTACATCTAGCCATGCAAAAGCAAATCTGGAAAACTAAAAGGCTTAATTTTAAAAGGCAACAATTTTCAAAGGCATAAATATCTAAAATATTCCTAAATCTAGTCCCACTCAGGACCAGTACTTACTTTTTAAGAGTCAATCATCCTAACATCCATAAGGTAAGGTGGAAATGACAGATGGTGGCATGCTTCACTCTAATTTTAGGATTGCAGATAGCTCGCCTGCTCAGCCTCTCTTCTGGCTTGGACTGGACCAGGATCAACTCTTCCCTCAGCCATCATGTCCAGAAGTTTAAAAGATTTTCATGGAATTTGATGTTAGTAGAGGCTTATTCTCAATACCCAGAGATGCATAAAATCCCTTGGATGTGGAAAAGGCTTGGTGCTGATCCTGATATATACGCTATATTTTATTAAGGAGTATTTTTCATCTGTTTGAACTGCATAAGTGAACTTTCTAAGATAGTAAATGACTCTCTTATGGCACCTCACTTTATGAATATTCTAATTTAACCAGGCTGATTTGTAATTTTTCTATTTTATTACTGAACAATTTAAGATCAAGCACATCAAGTGTGAAAACTAAAACCTAACTAAACAGTTTGAGATTTAGAAAATTCATGATGGATTTTTAAAACCAAGTGAACAATTGGTTTATTAATCCTATCATTTGTTTTTGATTCATATTTTTTTTTCTAAAGGAAAATTCTTAAAGGATTTAAATTTTATAATATTCAAAGGACAGAAATATTCAGGATTTAAGTGATTTAAATTCACACTCAACAGGAGACTGAATGACACAGGGATTGCTGGAGGATTGTGCAGTCTATCACCTCCACGGCACTGGGCCTATCCATCTTTCTAGGTGCGTATATATGTCCACAATAGTAGAATCTGTTAGTCCAAATCAAATACAGAACAGATTGTATTATGTAATGACTAATCGGAGGTGTACGACAGTCATAATTAAGAAAACATACATCAACACTTGCCAACAGTTTTCACGAGTTAGAATGTGAGAGAGCTCAGCGATTTCGTATTGTCATCGTAGGTAAAGAGACAAAACCCATGTCAGACATCACGGTAGGAAACTGTGAGCAAGTGTTGGCTGGTTAGTGCAAACAACTCTGAGGCATGACTTGGTGGTCCAACACTTGGTGTCCACATCAAACAGCTCCCCTTCCCTCTCCTTCACTAATTGGCGAGCTCAACCAAGGCCTGAACGAGCATGGGGGCTGAGAACTGTGCTCCTCTCTGGAGGTGCCGTAAGTAGGTCAGGGTTGAGACATGTTGACAAGATAGCTTATGGAAAATTGCGCTGCCGTCAAGATACATGTAATTTGGATAAATTGAGCAGCTCAGCCCCATATGATGCCAATCCTGCTTCTACAAGGTGGAAAAGTTTTTAAAGACAAAAATTCATTGCGATAAGTTACAGTAAAGCGCCAAGTTAATACTATATAAACCATTTATATTTTTAAGCTACCTAAATGCAGAGAGTATCTTGCGAATTTTTCCTTTATCTTCATTTTGATGTATGGTAAATATTACTTTCTTCAGAACATATTATTCTTTCATAATTACAGGCATAGCATTGTCTTTTTGAGTAATAGCATGTTTGTTGACATGCTGTACATGCTTATTTCACTTCAGCTACTGTTGCTAAAATTACTTGGGTTTCCCTGGTCTCTCTTTATGCAATTGATTCTGATAAAATGAAGATAAGGCAACTATTTCAGGATGAGATTTTGAAGGCTTCATATTGTAAGAGATAATTTAAATAAGAGGAATCTTTTTCTGAAGAGTCTTATACATGCAATTTATCACTTAAGAAAATCAGATTTACTCAGGTAAATCAGGTTTGTGTTTTTTTCATCAAGAGTTTTGAAAGGTTATTTTACACAGAAAATGAAAAATAATGTCCTCTATTCTATTGAGCCATTTAACTGAATGTGTCTCTCGAACCTGTTATCCCAGTGCTTAGCATCCTGATTTCACAATCTTGCAATTAAATCATGACCTTTCCCACACGACACAGTTTTCTTTAATAACCTTTTTTTTTTTTTTTTAAGACTCATGGCTCAAATGTCATCTCAAGTCTTATTTCCTATTTCTTGTCTGTAATTTGGCAAATAAGAATAGAACCCAGAAAAGGTTATCCATTATCAGTTATATCTATAGCTCAGAAGCACCATGCATTGGCAAGAAGCTGACAATTCACCAGATCTTTTTCCACCTCCGTCTTCCAAAGTATATTAATGTTCAGACCCTATAATCAAATGCAATAGAAAGAGTCTCCCTCTAATTAATGGCCTAGATGTGTGTCAGATACATTGCACTGTACAAAATGGTCCAGCCCATCATATTCTTTTCTGATCTGGGGTTTCACTTTAGGAAAATAATTATCTGACTCAGCTTTTTTTCCCCCCTAACCACACTTGAAGACCAAATTGCAGCTGTATCAGAGGGATCTCCCAATAATCAGTTGTCATGTAGTCACAGCAGTCTTTCTCCTTCCTTAGTCCTCTGGGGAAATTACAGTGTTCTTTTTGGGAGCTTATTTCTTTTCTGGTACTGAATCTGTGATATTGATTAGGACTTGATGAGATGGGCAAAAGAAGAGAATTTTAGGGAACTGTGGTTCCCCTTCATCTGTGCCTTGCTGACTGAACTTGAAGTGGTATAAATAGCAACACTAGATCCTTGGTCTTATAAAAAAATGTTCCCCTGATTAAAACATTACTCACATACTTGTGTAAAGAAAGTCACACTCTTTCATCCTTTTCATGCTCATTTAAATCTCATATTCTCCTCCAAATCATCTGCTGTCCTTAAGAAATCAAGATGTTTAGTTTAACTGGGTAAATATATAGAATTCATATGACTACTCGAATCACTCATTCCTTTGATGAGAAGGAAATTTCCTGAAATTATACTCAAAAAGGTCTCTATTACCATGACATATAGTTTTAGACAAAAAATACTTGTTAATCTTGTCACAATTTTGGTTTAGAAGACACAGAACCTGGTTGTATGCTAAAAGCACATAAGGTACCAAGAGGTTAACAGTTTATATATACACTATTAAATGTATGCAGAGATTTTGGAAGCACACAGACTTTAGACCCAGATTTGCTCTTAATTAAGCTTGGCCTGTTGGAGTGAGTCCAGAGGAGGGGCACAAAAATGATAGGGGGATGGAATGCCTTTCCTGTGAGGATAGGCTGAGGGGGTTGGGATTGTTCAGCCTGTAGAAGGAAAGGCTCCAGGAGGACAATATTGCAGCCATTCAGTACTTAAAGGTAGCTTATAGGAAAGATGGGGACAAACTTTTTATCAGGGCCTGTTGTGATGGGACAAGGGATAATGTCTTTAAACTAAAAGGAGGTTGATTTAGATTAGATATGAGGAAGAAAGTTTTTATTCAGTGGTGAAACACTGGAGCAGGATGCCCAGAAAGAAGACAGATACCCCATTCCCAGAAATACTGAAGGTCAGGTTGACAAGGCCCTGAGCAACCTGATCTAGCCCTGCTTATTGTAGGGGGTTGGATTAGATAACCTTTAAAGGTCCCTTCAAACTCAAACTCCCCAGTGGACTTGGTTAAGTTCAATTATTTCTTGCATAAAGCAAAATCTTAATGATGCCAATGGCATTGTCTTGAGGCATCCATCTATTTTTGGGCCATAATGATATACCTATTCTATACTCTGTCTTTAACACAATTAATACCGCATGATATTGAGAACTGAGCTAGTCATACATAAATCAAGGTTAAAAGAAAACTAGTGGGTAAAAGTAAGCAGTTAAATGAACAATTCAGTACACAAGACCATGAACACTCATACAACCAAAATGCAGACCTGAACTCTGTGTACATGTTAGAATACAGACTTTGCATATTTTGAGTCTTCCTGTAAGTCCATTTTGTAGAAAAATAAAAAGGACTTACAAAATCAGTAAAACAGAACTTAGAAGCCATATTGGTGAAGGTCATCAGGAGCAGCTGTGATGGTAACATCACTTTGTGGCATGGATCTTGAGAGTCATACTTGTAATGCTATTGGCCTCAGGATCTCACTACATGTGTGTGTACCTCACAAATTCATACCCGTGTCATTTAAGCCAGATGTAGGTACCTTCTAGGGATGTAAATGCCTGTATGTTGTAACAGAGGATGTAAAAAGGCAAAGTAGTCTCAGTTTCCTGGTGTTGTTATCTATACAAGCTTGGGTTAAAGGACCCTAAACCAGTGGGGGCATAAAGAAAAGGGATCTATCTACCCCAAAGCATTTCAGGGAACTTTAAATATTACAAGACACTCTCTGTTCCTCCAGAAGTGGGCCTCCTTGATCCCTTGATATGCTGCTACCTCACAAGAAGATAGGCAATAAAATGTTTGTCTAATTAACAACTCCAGGAGACCTCATGTAGAAGTTCTTATCCTGGAGCAATGCCTGGTGAGCACATGAACTGAACTCCAAGCAGCTGCCCTGCACAGTACAGAACTAAGGATTCCCCTAAAACCAAGCTAAAGATATTGCCTGAGCCACAGCAAAGTGAGCCCTAATTGAGAGGGGAGGGACAGTTTGTTCAATGCATGCAAGACCCTCATACAAGTTGAAACCCCTTTGAGAGCCTCTGGGAAGAAAAAAAAAATCCCCCTGGATTTATTACCAAAAGCTACAAAAAGCCTGAGAGATTTTCAAAATGGCTTTGTTCTAGAAAGATGAAAAGACATAGCTCTAAGAACATCAAGTGTATGAAGTTTAGTCTCTGTGGGAGAGTCATGAAGCTTGGAAAAATACTGGTAAATGTATAAACTTATTTGAATAAAAACCTGAAACAATTTAAAAAAAAAATTCTGGACCATAGGGAATAAGTTGATGAGGGACGTACCAAAGTCTTCATTTTGCACATTCTGCAAGATGAAGTGATAACTATACCACAAGTGTGGCTGTTTTGAGAGGTGATGAACTGATAATTTCAGAAAGAGGAAAAATTCCACAGTATTAAATTCCAGATAGAACAGATAAAATTATGTGAATTTTTAAAAAGGAATCTGAATATGGTTAAATGCGAAAGATCTTAAGCTATGGAAATTTGTGTGGACAGCAGAGAAAATAGTCTAGTAGAGCTGACACAGATCCTAGCATGTGACATATAATTTAATGAGAAGCATTTCTCAATTATTTCAGCTTGTTTACTCCTGCCTTTTATATTTGAACATGTGATCTATGTATGCTTTGTCATATAACTTGCCAATATTTTATGGAATTAGGATGGTGAAGGGAACAGGGGTGAAAGAAAATTTAGTTCAATTCTTACCTCTGCAGACTAGCTTTGAAAAAGTTGCTCTAATGGTCTATGCTTTGGTGTCCAAATGCATAAAAAGAAGGTAATAATAATCTTTTTGTATGAAGTGTTTCAAGATCTCCAAATTAAACATATGAAATCAAACCACAGCATTATTACTATTACTATTATTAATTATTATTATTATTATTATTATTACTTGAACTGATTGAAATATTTTAGAGGTCATACTGAGTTGTTTGACAGAAAAAATTAAAAATGGAGAACAAAAGATCAGAAGATTGAATGCACCTCTGAATGGATGAGAAGAAAAAACACTTCCTTTGTATGCAATTCTTGCAGACATTTTGTCCTGGATCAAACCTTGTTGCACACCTCACTCATAGGCTCTTAGTGAACTTGACTCTATGACATCATATTTCAAGATGGGGATGTGGGAATAAGGCCAAGTTTATGTCTGTAACTTCATCATTTTTGAGAAAATCACTGCTAGAAAAAAATCATGGGGCATGAGTTCTCCTTCCTACGTGTGAAACATACTCTGTATTTGCAAACTTTTGTATTTAGCCCATGAAGAAGGAATAGTAATATGGATAGTTTCAGTACACTAAGTGTGCCATCAGTTTTGGCTAGGTGACTGGCTTGTACAGTTCATTTAACAGGGTCTAGTCTAGTTCTGTCTCAGCACAGACGCAAGGTAGCAGCACAGCAACTTTCATGGTAGATGGAAGCAGAACAGAAAGTAGTTATGAACCAGTAGCAAGCCATCACTGAGAAGTGACTTCGGCATTAGAAACATCTCCTTTGACATTTCCATCAGAAATCAGCTTTAGATATCATGCTTTCTGACATCTACTTAGCCAATGACTCATGAACTGAACCGCTCTCGTACACAACTCCTGACGGCAAGAAAGCCATTCAGCCTCTCGGTATTCACGGCCACGGCTGACACACAGGCAAAGCAGATTTTAAAGTCTGGAGCTCAAGTGTCAGCCCTGAGACCTGTACCTCAGCACTCATTTGAGACTTGAAGGTTGATTTGTTTGTTCCCTTGAAGGGTTATTGCATGTTTTCTCTCCTTTTGTCAGTAGGCTTCAGAATGACTTGTAACAGCAACAAAAACTGTGTGGAACAGAGCTGTTCCAGGGTGGATAGGGCTGATGAAATTTTCTGAGCTCCTGTGACTAAAGCCTGCATACCTACTGAGGAATCCTGTCACAAATGTGCTAAAAGTCTAAATCTCTGTAACTTGTCTTTCTACAGAAGCAAGTCTTAAGTGTTTGTGTCTGCCAGTCTCTGTACATGTATCTATCTGACCAGACAAGTTTTATAGAAGATTTTCAGCTGTCTGGCAGTTTTAATACTCATAAGATTCCTAAAAAGTTCACAAAAATAGACTGCTCGAAGAGCAGAGACCTTCTAGTGTCAACCTGAGGGAAAAATTTCAGATGCAGTGAAATCCTGTCAAATGAGAGATCTTGCCTGGGAGGAGAAGCGCTGTGATGCCTCAGTGGCATGAAGAGCATCAGTCACAGCTCCTCCACAGAGAGGCACTGGGAGATCTGACCATAGCATGCAAATCCATGAGAAGCCAAGCTTCGCCAATGCTACTTTTCCTGGACCTACTAATGCCCAGTAAGACAGCAGTTGGGTGCTAACTTCCACAATTCCTTGTCTCATTGCAGAAGCAGAGAGAACAGCTTCAGGGGCGATGTGACAGCTGCAAAACAGGCAGAGAAAAGGCCCAGGAGCAGATCTGACACAACTACCTTGATCAATGTTTGCTTAGAAACGAAGATTTATATTCCTTGTTTATATCAAGAACCTGTGAAATACTGACCATTTTGAAGCTAGTGACAGATCTCCCATAACCAAGATTTCATCACAGTTCCTTTCTGTAGACTCCTCTGTGATTTGTTGTACATTAAGAGCAAGGGGAAGTTAAAATGCTCTGAATCAGGAAAAATATTTTACAGAGCTAGGTAATTTGAAAAACATCTTTCATCTGTTAAGGTTTGAGCTTCTACCAGTAATAACAAGAACTTGATCAAGCATGAACACTCCCTAGCTATCTATAGATTTGTACGACACAACCTTAGAAATGTCATTGGCACACTTCACAGTATAATCAATACATTCTTTTTAACCTTTACGCAAGAAGGTTGGGATACAGACTAAGATTGATAAAAAGACTCTCCTGCAGTGTGAAAGGTGCAAAACTAGAGAAAGAGCAGAAATGGGAGATTTTGTTAGCATAATGCACAAACTGAAATGTGCTGTTTTAATTCCCAGGGGCTGCAGGTTTCAGTGTGAGCTTAAATCTAAACCAAACTTCGAAAGTGAATAATTCAGATGCCTTGTCTCCTCTGGTCCCAGATTTCTTCCCCTTCTTTGGGGCATCAGTGTCTTGCCACTGTCCACATTGTCATGCTTTTTGTGATTTCCGTCAGCATTCTGAAGATCTGAAGAGCTTCCTTATTGTTCTTGGTAGTTTTAATGTCGGGGAGAGGACTGCTGCTCCTGTCCCACCCTTCAGCGTAATGGGAAATGTAGCCTGTGATGGTATATCTGGTACTAGAAGTTCTGCCATAGTTACTCTACCAAGGTGAGTGAAAGAAGCACCTCAGAGTTTCTGGAGCTTTTACTCAGGAAAGGCTTCCCAGCAGCTGACCAACAGGAAAAAAAACCATTATCATCTCCACAACATAATGTTTTTTATGAATCTGAGAACAGCTGAAGTGCTTAGCAAGTGTTTTTCTTCTCCTGCTGTCTTATTAGAGGGCAGGGATTTCTTGACTGTTGACCCTGTCCCCCATCAAAAAAAAAAATCTGCTGTGCCAAAGGAAATGTGCAAGTGACTGTGATGGGACCTTGTAATGACATTACAGGATTGTGTCTTGAATATTGGCATTGAATACTTACAGTACATACTGAGTGAGCCCAAAAAGGACCCTGATCCTCTCCAACTATAAAGACAGGGTCTCATCCCTATTAACGCTTTTAAGTACTTCTCAGCTTATTTCTTATGTCACCAGAAACAGATTTCAATGCTACTTATTCTGCAATTTCACTCTTTTAAAATGTTCACTACACACAATCTTTTTTTTTTTTTTTTTTTTTTTTTTTTTTTTTTTTTTTTTTTTAATGATGACTGAAGCAGAAAGATTGTTGCTTGACCCCAAAATTACTCCTTTTCACAAGAAATCCAGCTTTGGCTACAGTAAATATTTTATTATCTTAAGCTGTTTTGTGCAATTAGCAGTAGACCATCACCACTTGTAAACATATATGAATTGCAGTGATAAAATGTCTCTTTTGCTCTTTTGTGTACAAGTTGATCTCCACAATGCAGTTGATAGCTGTTTCCACAAAATCTTCTTGTAAAACAAAGAGTAATTCTGAGGAACAGGGGCAGTACTAATGTGAACAAACTGGAACAATTGAAAACTTGCCTTTTACCTGCTGACCAGTGTCTGATAGAAACAAGTGACAACAAAAACTGAACCAGACCTTGTTTTTCTGTTTGTGGTTTGTTATCATATTCGGCATTATTAAATTTTTTTGTTAAAAAAATAGTGCAGTGTTGTCATGTGGAAAAGAAAATATATAGTTGGAGCACTCTGCCTTTTGCATAAGCTAGTTTTCTGTGCGGTCTGTAGGTCAACAAAATTAGTTTTTTTATTGTTTATTATTTTCTCTTTACAGGTCCCATTAAGTTCCACTTTGTAAGTGAAGGAAGGACAGGAGGCAAGAGGAGCTGTCTGCAAATCAGAACTTCATGACAAAATATTTTAAATTGTGAATGACTCAGTAGCAACTCACTTACTAATGTGTCATTGAGTACCAGAGACATGCTAGACAACTGAGAGAGAAAAAATAGAAGCTAGACAATAATTTTTGGTTTGAGAAGTTGATCACAAAGCAAAACAAGTAACTCATTAAGATTTCAGATAACAATTGGAGAGAACAAAAAAATGAAGTGTTTTAACTACAGGTCAGTGCCTACAGCCAAGTAACTGGACTTGCACTGACGTGCAGATAATTTATTTTTTTTAAGTTCTTAAGAGTTCTGCATGTTCTTATATTGAAATATTATTTAGAAATATTTCATTTGTGAAAGACACAGATTGAGTATGTTGTGATAGGTGAGTGTTTTATTATAAATACTCCTAATAATATATTATAAGTTAACCAAATAGACTACGTGTGTGTGTGCACTTGAATATGTGCATAAAATATATGCATGCATATATATATATAAAGCATAGATGGACAATTCATCATGTGCATGAAATTTTATTTTTTCTAAAAAAAATATTATTGCCTGTAAACTAAAGTACAAAAAACAGAATTGTGAATACCTTCAGCTCCTCCAAAATAAGTATTTAAAAGCCTGTATAAGTTTTAGGCAGTTAAAGTGTTCTGAGACACAAATATCTTCATAAAATTTGCTGTATTAAGTATAAAGCATTCTGAGTAGTCATAAGAAGGAATGAAAGTAGAGGCAAAAGTCTTTGATAAATATTGAAGGTAAACAAGATTAGCAAATGTATTGTTAATCCTGGAAAGAAACAAATGTATTTGACTACAAATCCTGCATTTAAACTAGGTAATGATATAAGAAGATCTTTCTTTCCATATATACCCGATATCAATTCCTGTAGATGCCTATATGTATGAATATGTATGTATATATGTACCTAATGTAGCTTGCAATGTGAGACAGCTGAATATAGGAAGGATGCAGAGTCATGCATATTTTCATCCTATTTTAATCTTATAAAATTTGCTGCTTCTTTTTCCATTGCACAGGGTTTTGCACATCAGGTAAAATTTCAGAAGAAATTAATTGAAGAGCTGCTGGTGACTAAAATCGAACCAGTATTTCACCTCCACATGACATGGTTTGCTTCCTTCCAGCTAGCATTAAATAGCAAGCAACAAATAAAGACACATTGCAGTGGAACCAACAACAATTGTTTCTTCAGTCTATGCACTTGACAAATACCCTAAAAGAAGATGTATAAGGATTCTCTTATACTAAATTTAGTATAGGAAATCTTTAATAACTGGAACTGACTATAATTTCCTCCTTTAGACTGTTCTGTTTCGATGTTTCATAAATCCTTGTATTGATTAACTTTACATGGAGTGTTGTACAGCCCTAAACACAAGAAATTAAAGTGAATGGCAGCTGAATTTTAGCAGAGTCCTTCCAGCCGACACAGCAAAACAACAAAGCAAAAAAATGAAACACACAAAGTATAAATCCAAATATATGCAAAGGAATATTAATGCCAGTAAATGAGTCAGTTGTTAAAGTTCTGAATTTTTTATTGCTCACTACTGCTGAGTTTCTAGAACCAAAAACCTAATGGAGGAAAAAAAAGACTTATGACACATAACACTTGATTATAAGAATTTAATGCATATAAGAAGTACAAATAAAATACAATAGTGGAGATCATGAGAGAATGAAAAGTAAACTAGGAAAGCTACTTAACTGACATCTGAGATAGATAATTCCTCTGTGAATCCTTTCCACGAAGATCTTTCTGATAGACAAAATGGAGTGGAATGGAATGAAAGAAAAGAAGAGAAGAGAAAAGAGAAGAGAAGAGAAGAGAAGAGAAGAGAAGAGAAGAGAAGAGAAGAGAAGAGAAGAGAAGAGAAGAGAAGAGAAGAGAAGAGAAGAGAAGAGATTTCAGTTGGAAAGGACTTATGATGATGATCTAGTCCCATTGCAAGATTCTTTATGCTTATTTCATGTGACTTCCTTCACTTCAGGCCCTGAACTTGATTACTTGTACTGAGCACATTAAGCCTTTAAATTTCACAGTCAGAGCCCCATTTCTCCATTTTTGGTCAGGGAGTTTCACAAAATCTACACTTTATAGACTCTAAAAATATTGGTGCTTGATTTTGGGTATATGAGCAATGTGAAATTGATAAATTCCTTCACTGGAATAACTTTTTAGCTGAAAATATATAAAAATATTTTGCAAGAAACCAATTTATTTGAGAGAACAGTCCTGTATCCTGAAGAGGAATGATGCTAGCATGTTGTGGGAGGATCTTTAACAGTGCAACCGTCAAGTGCGTTGAACTGCTTTTCAGCTAAATAAAGATTTAAATAGAAAACATCAACACCATGAAAACAAACTGATATACAGATCACTACTTACAAAGACATTTTTTGGAAGAAAGTCCTGTGTGGCGCCCTTTGGCTCAACATGCCCAGAAGGAGAAAGGGAGGGAATTTTTGGGAACATGGATGGACCAGCTTTTGCTCTTTAGAGACCAGCTCATCAAGGCTTTTCCTGCACACTGAGCACTGCCTTTGTCCTCCTGCCCTGCTCTGCTGGAGCCTTTGGCAGCCTTCTGGGTGCTGCTTGGGCCTCATGCTTGTTGGCCAAGGGATGCCCACTGCTCAAATTGTTTAGGAAGAACAGTAAAAGCATCATAAGTTTATGCTTCTGGAAGTTACTGAGGAAAAACACTCTGGGCCTGAGTCTCCTCGGTGTGAAAGTTTTTGTTGGCTGCTTGGCAGTGGAAATGTCTGTAGAGTAGGTATAGATGAAAGTTGTGTCCCATTTGAAGAGCACCATGGCGTTACAACAAGATCACATGGCCACCTTGTTTCTTGTGATACACCCTTGTGGCAGCTCCGTGTCTCAAAGTCAAAATTAGTGCTACTTAAGTGGGGAAAAAGATAAAGCTTAGCTAATCATGTTTAAGTTTGTACTGGTTCACAGGCACAAGGGAAGCAACCTAAGTGACAAGAGAAGTTAGAGAAGCCTCCATCCCTGTTGCACTGTCTAATCCAGAAATTCATGTAGCCAAGGAACTGAACAGATTTTGCCTCGGTTTGATATTATATTATATTTTTTCAACAAACTAGAGTGTGCCACAACGTCCTGATGGTAACTGCCTACTGAAATGCTGTTCTGTTTCTGTCTTTGCTGTTTCAGGGATTGAATGTGCAATGTGGTTAAAAACTGACTGGAAGTTTTGGCTTTGGGGAGATTAAATTCATCTTTGGCACAGAGCAGTTCTGTACTGAATGAGGAAAGAAATGACAAAAAAGTATTTCAGGCTTTAAAACAAATTTTTGTTGTTGAAAATTTTGAACATGGCAAAAAGAGAAATCTGAAGATTTTGACCAGGAATAACAATGAATTTTTCTGAGTCTGGCTATCTGCAAAAGAAAAATGTTTTCTGAAAAATCCCTCACTCTTAAGTTTTCTTCTGATCCGAAGGAACATTCAGAATAATGGACATGTTCAGAAGGAACAAAAGAAAGCCATTTCTCCAAAGAACCATTAGCAAAGAAAAACAAAATTGTATCTTGTAAGTTGTTCAAAATTTCTTTTACTAGGGAATAGTAATAATTTTACTAAAGTTGTAGCACAATAAAGTTATTTTGGAATTTTTTATTCTATTTTTCAGTATACAAATGTTTCAAAGGTACAGTAAAAATGAATTTGAAGCTCTCTGTTGAATACAGTGATGCAAGTAGGTAAATTTGGCTGCTTCTGTGCTGGCAACTGTTTCAAGCAACCCTACCCAGCCTCCATGTAACAGACAGAAGAGTGGATGAAAGGTCTGTGAAATTTGTTAAATTTTCAAAATCAAGCAGACTAAGACAAGCTAGTGTTTAGAACCTGTGTTGGGTTTTCCTTTCAGAAGCATTAGCATTGCAATGTATGCACACCAAGCACTTCAAATTCCAAATCAAGTACCGTTAATGTTAAACTAGGTGGAGCACTCAGTCCCAAGCCTGTGTCATTCCTATCTTTCCACATTGTCTTCTGTAAAAGAATAATACTTGAACAAACCTAAAGTCTGAGTTTATGAACTTAAAATTTGTGACTATTCCCCAAAATTTGTTAAAATTTTGGTTTTCTGGAAAAATACTCAAACTGAATCACCATTTTCATTGTGGTGCTGTGCCTATTTCCCAGTACTAGGAAGCCTTAAACTGGATTTACTGTGTCATCAAACACTGGCCCATCACCTACCTCTCTCTCCCCATGTCTTCTGAGGCAATCTTCAGTTAGAGCACAAGATACTGTTATTTTTCCCTGAGACCCTTCCTCCTTCAGGGCACAGTGCACATCAGTGCTGTGTAATGAGCTGTTTAGCTATCTGGCACCTCCTCATTGCTTTTCTTGGCTTTGTGCCTTATTTGCCACTTGCCTCTTCTGCTCTGAAGACAAAGCTATTAATTTGCTCGTGGCTTTTTATTTTACAGTCTGTATGCTTCTCAGATATACATTATATTTATTTTCATGATGTCCTTGGTGGGTGAGGGGTATGATTATTATTCAAGCTGTCTAGGTGGGGAATCAGGGTACAGGGACATGAAGGTCCAAGCTTTCCATTAGCTCTGTGCTCCCAGCTAGCAGTGTTTAGGACCTGTGTTTGGATGTTTTCCCTCCAGAGGTGTTAGCATTGCACTGTACAATGCTTTATGCCATCAAAGTACAGCTCCTGTTATTGATTTTGGTTGCAGGTGTGACTGATCCAAAGCTCTGTAAATCAAAACCCAAGGTCTAAACTGAGATACACAGAAAGCACAAAATAAAGGTGGCATTCCTCGGCTTCATAAATCTCCTACATCTCCTTCTGAGGCATTGCTTTTCAGAGCAGTCTGGGTCTCCTCTGAAGAATTACCTGCCCAAAGTTTAGCTTAAGTGATTTGACCAGAACCTTGGAGGAATCCTGTGGTGGAGGTCTGGCCAGAGTTAGGTCTTCTGATCAGCATTTTTTGCCATAATTTGTGCCTTAAACTTTCTTTCCCCACTGTCTTCAGCCTACACGTCTTTACACCAACCAAAACAGGATGTCTAAGGAGAGCAACCACCTTCACTACTTAACTCTGATTCATCCCTGCTGCAGGTGCATCCCATGCCTCCAATGATACAGGGGAAAAAATAACAAGCAATCAGATAATTATAGACTGTATCATAAGGCATGTGCAAGGGGTGTGCATGTGAGCAGCAAGGTTACCCAGGCAGCACAGATTCTGGCATTTCTTACCTTTTGAGTGATTCAGTTTGTAACCTTGATAATTAGAGCTGATCAGCACATTTTTGGAAAATGCTGTTCTGCTGAAAGTGAAAACAGTCTGCATCGACGTGAGGATTTTAACCAAGAGGCTGTTGCTAAACAGGCTGCCTGGGCCCTGCTGATTCACTCACCTCGTTACAAGGTAGGCTGGGGTCTCTCACACAGGTCTCAGGGGTCCAGGCTCCAGGATTGGCTCCTCAGGCATGTTAACAGCTGCTCCAAATTTACAAGGTATACCCAGGAAGTATAGTTAATTACAGTTTTACCTGGTTCTGGAAAGCTTGTATTTACTTGCATAAATTTCTCCTGTTTTGTTACTTAGACACAAACTGAGTCCTGCTCCCCTTTCAGTCTACATCAAAAGGTCTCATTGCTTGGCATTGTGCTGATGTCTGGAGGGCTGTAAAGTGACCCTCTGCTCAGTCCTTGACTTTGTCAGCTGAAGGATTGCCCCTGACCATGACCTGGGTCATTGGAGTTTTGATCCTACGAGGGAACTAGTCACACAGGCAGCAAGTTTCACAGCTACATACTCACCAAGACTAGAGGAGCAGTGACGTCCAGAAAACCTCATTTGCATTTCCACCTCAGAAAAAGGCTTTTGCCACTCTCTAAGTATCTTATTCCTGTCCTAATCTTCTGCTCTCACAAGTCCCACCTCATCACTCCTGGCTTTTTGTAATCTCCTCTCTTTTTTTCTTCATGCCCTTTTGTACAGTGGGAAAATACCTCTTCCTCCTCCAATTGTTATTCCAGCATCAATTTATTTCTCTCTTTGCTGTTCTCATGTTCTGTCAGCAATTAAATGGTTTGAAATATCCTGTGTGGTCTGCACTCTAACTAAAAAGAAATCTTGGGAGAGAAGCTCCCAGCCCAGCTCCTGTCCCCTCTGCAGAAATCCATGCCAGTGAGTAATGAGCAACCTACACCTCAAATTCAATAGTATTGGTGGAAGAGTTAGAAAACCCTATGCTGTCCTTCCAGTACCTACAAGAAAGAGAGGGAGAGATTATTTACGGGGGGATGTAGTGACAGGACAAGGGAGAATGCCTTCAAATTGAAAGAGAGTAGGTTTAGATTAAATATTAGGAAAAACTTATTTTCTCTGAGGGTGGTGAGGCACTGGAACAGGTTACCCAGAAATGTGGATGCCCCATCCCTGGAAATGTTTAAGGTTAGACTGGATAGAGCTCTAAGCAACCTAGTCTACAGAAAGGTCCCTGTCCACAGCAAGGGTGTTGGGACTAGATGATCTTTGAGGTTCTTTCCAACCCAGGACATTCTGTGATTGTATGACTGTAAGTAGGAAGCAGCTATTATCTGTGGCAGTCAGATATTACAAACAAATCTGAGAAGACTTACCCATGATGAAAACAACTGTTTCTAGCACCACCACACATATATCCTGACTTCCTCTTTTTCTCAGGAGCTTTTAAAATATTTTCAGCCAAAATTCCCCTAGCAGTAGAGCTATCACCTGTGCCAGGCTACTTATAGCTGTAAAAGATTCATGAGGGATTTTTTTACAGCAGGCCTTGTGACTCTGAAAAGTCTGTCCAACTCTTCTGTACTTCATTATTGAGGGATATGCATTCACTTCACACCAGCCCAAGCAGTAATCATAAATAAGGTGCAACAAGAACTGAGAGGAAGTACACAGCTACATTTCAAAATGTTACACCTAGTAATACCAAAGATATAGTAAAACAAGACAATAAGTGTGTGCAGCTCTAAGAAAATTAAAAGCCAATTAATATATAATCACTGATTTACATTCAAAGGTTTTTTTGATATTGCATATTAATTTACTCTGTTACTCTAATTTTCCTTTTCAAGGTTTCACAGCCATCCCACTTTTTCACATCTGGTGTAAAGTTCATCTCTACTGCTAATAAAATGACTAATTTTGTTTGATTTATTGTTTTAAATAGTTTTATGTCATGGATGTCTTCTTGATGAAATGCTTTTATAATGTCTTTTCTGCCTTAGTACTTCTGCTGTAAATTACAAGCCATACAGTTTCTTCATCTCTCCCCCTAATGCTTTGAAATAACTGGTTTTAGTGTAAAGCTTTCCCTTCTGGATCTGTGTGTTTCCTCCATCTCACACTTTGCTTTCCCATCTTCCGAGCTGCCAGGATTGCTAAGCTTCTATGCACATGATAGTTTTATACAACTAAGCTAAACAACATCGGTGGCCTTCTACCTTCTTATGCTCATCCCTGTCATCGTGTACACCATTCACAGCTTCAAAGGTTTCCCCAGGGGTCCTAGCACAGTAGAAAATCCTGATTATAAGTGACATTTGAGTGGATTTTTAGAATTAGTGTATTAACAATTATACCCAACCTTAGGCTCTTTATTAACAGTATCAAGACTGGAGTCTAGTGCAGAATTCAATGCAGCTGTGTCATCTTTTCATGAAAGCAATTTCCAGTGTATGCATTGATCTTAGCAGTGATCTAAGGCTGGGCAAAGAGGTTGGTATGATACTTTTTCTAAATAGAATGAGGATCTTTGGCTTTTTCTGAAGGAAGAAACATGGTTACAGTCACTGAGGCTCACATTGTTTGAGGTAAACAGCTTATATGCCCTACTCATTTCCATTTGCAGTATTGAGGGCAGCCTGGGAAATATATAGATTTTATCTGTTAGGAGTCTTCTGAAATAAGTCCTTGAAAATCATCTAGGAATTGGCTTGCATGCCTTAAAACAAAATCATCTCTCTATATGCACATGTGACGTGTCCCAGTAGAGTGCAATGGTTATAAGAGAGACAGTGGTTGTAAATTCTCATGGCTTCATTGGTATAGATGTAATTCCGTGGGAAATATCATTAGCAGGATTTTAGCTGTACCTTAAAACACTTGCATCTGCTGAGGCATTTCAACAATTTCCCTTACCTTTCTAACCGAGGTTAAGATTAAAGTCTACCGGCCAGTGTCTCTGAAACTCAATATTTTGGTGTCATAAGATTCTTGTTTGCTTGTTTGTGTGCCTGGATGCCAATTAGCTACAATCAAGTGAGACTTTTCATGCACTTGGATTAGAAGCTCTAACTGGTCTAAAAATAAGACGGACTCTGCTACCTGCTGCTGTCAGGGTTTTATTAGTACTCCTGCTGTCATGCATAACAGAGAACAGATTTAAGAGCAATGTGCTTATTGAAAACACCTATGACTACAAATGACAATTGTGGTGATTTCAGATATTGATTGACCCTGTAAAAAAATTAATAACTGGCTTCACATTTTTTTTTTCTATATAATAAGCCCATTTGTTTTTAAGGGCCTGAAGAAGAAAAAAATTAGGTAAGTCAAGTATCAGGACAAGGTGATTACTTAACATCTGTGACCAAGGAAAAGGCTCAAGGAGAAAAATCATCCAACATCTGCACTGTCGGTAAAATACTTGTAAAAAACACAAGTGAAGTGTGATTAATCACCATGGATGTATGATTGAGTCAATTGACTGTTACTTTTTCATGATGATTAATCAGCTACAAAAATTATAATTGTCCCACTTGTAGTGGCTGCATGCTGTGCCTGATGACATCATTTGGGCTACAGATACTCAATGAGTGGTTTTCAAAAGAATATGCAGATGAACCAGGAAGGGTGGGTGAGGTTAAAACTACATTTTGAAGACCATCTCTCTCTTTGGCAACCCAGACTTGAGACTGCTTTATCAGCTCACTGAATGGACAAATTCTCTGCTATCTGATGAATATTGTCATCAGATTAAGCTAAAATCAGAAGCATGAGTTTTGTCATTTAACATTATTAAATAATATTTACATTAGGGATACATTTGGAGGCAGAGAACAGAACTAAAATTATTTTCATGACATTAGATAAATGAATGCTACACTCAGCATAAAGTGTAGTGCATCTCAGAAAATAAAGAGCTTTCAAAATGGCAATGGAATGCTTAGATGGATGAATATAAGTTAAGAAAATAAAAAAGAGGAAGGAAATTGCTCGCTTTAGACTGTGGGTGAAAAACAGAGAATGGTAAGAGTAATTAAGACAAAAAATATTTAGTGGGAAAAAAAGGAGGCTGGCTGCTTACTGTTTCTATGAATTCAGAACATAGGGTCAACGAAAAAGAAAGAAAATTCAAATGCAACAGAAGAGACTTAAAAAATGTCCAAATCAACCCAAGTGAATTAATTAATGGCAGCTTGGTTTCTGTGACTATTTTAAACTGTGTGATCTGAGAGCCCATGCCAGGTTGGGAACTAGACATTCTTTATCTCCCCCATCTCTGGACAGGACTTGGATCCCAGGAGAAAGAAACTTGACTGTATTGCCTAAAAGCAAACTGCAGCCTGTCTGGGTCAGCCCTCAACCTGGATAATGATCAGGGAAGTGGGACTGTGCTGTGGAATCTAGACATAGCCTTGAGATCAAGAATATAATACAAATATTATAAGGATAGTGACAGCTCCTGTAATTATAACAAAAACCCTGTAATTTTTAAGGCATATATGCAGCCATGCTTTAGGGCATAAACCAGTCACTTACTAAGGGTTTAAGAAGCAACTCCCTTTACAGGCAGGTGCTTCCAGAGATTTTTTCTGATGAGGTTTCTTACACCTTCCTCTAAAGCAGCTGGGATTTGGCATCTGTCAGAGACAGGGACCACGCTAGATGGATCACTGATCTAATCCGGTGTGGCAGCTCCTATGTTCCTACAAAGAATGTGCAAGCTTCATGGCAGATATTGGTTTTGCATGTAAGCCTGAAAATGTCATCAGACTGTTGAGTGGGTAAAGTGCAGCATTTTATAAACATACAACCCTCAAGGCTTCTAGGGAAAGATTGTTATGTTGGGATCTTGGATAATCTGAAAGAGATGATGTACTAAGATCTGACACAATAACCCAAATGATGAATTATTCTGGGCAATTTTGCCCATCAAGCTAGATTCATATATACTAATGGACTGTGCAAAGGACTGTGCACTGTAAAAACCTCAACCTCTGTACACTCACTGTTATTTTAAATATCTTTGTGCCTACATAGAAATAGTTTCTTGCAGAAAGATCCTGCTTTAAACTTAAAGTTCAAAGCCTTATTTAAGAAGAGAGATTTTTTTAATGGAAAATTTCTTTAAAATCCTCAGAGATAACATCCTTGGAGGAATACCATCTTTTACACTCATTTAAAATAAACTTCTTTCCAGTCTGTTCTGAGCAGGCAATACCTTTCTGAGCTGTACATAAAACCTCACTAATGATCTGTAATGAAGTGCTTCTTTCTGCACATCCAGCATTTTTGCTCTAAAGTTAAAGGAAATAGCACAATTTTGCCAGCACTATACCCCTTTTAGCACACTGGCTTTGCTTTTGAACTATAGCACTAAGAGCAAAACCTCAAAGTATAATCCTGTGTCTCCTCCTTAGGTTGTCACTATGTCTTACAACCACGGATCCTAAAGTTCGCTTCTGTTTTATTTCTCAACTCTTCACCTTTATTAAAGCATGTTTTTATCAGCCATAGAAGAATTTATTTAAAGGTTTATGTTTACAGGAGATTGCCTTGGTAACTTCTTGTATTTAGATAAGAAAGGGAAACATGGGAGCTCTAGTCTCTTGAGCTTTTCCTAGGTACCTACTAATTGTTAATTATTAGAGACTAACTAAGTCACTGAAGTGAGTCGTTTGGCTGGTGTCTCAAATGCTGTCATTTACTACTACACAAATCAGCCTAGTGATAGAGTGTCTTTAAATTAGGTTACAACCATGCAGTTATTGGACAGGGAGTAATTGATAAAACCATTAGTAACACTTGTAGAGATAACAGCTAGCAAAATCATGCAACCATAATTATTCCTAATGGATACATGCTATAAATTGTGTCAAGAAAAAAAATCTTGCATTATCTTTCAATCAAATTTGACAGTCCTGGTAGATTACTGTAGACTAAATGCTTATGTATGGAAAAAAAAATGACCTATCAGAATATCTTGGCTTTTCCCCCCCTTCTCCTTTCCCATCAATTTTTGTGGGGCATTTTCCCCCTCTTTTTTTTATTTGGTACTGTCTTTCTGCATTGGTGTTAAGGGTAAAAAATACAGTCCTTCTTGTTAGTTGCCTTTATCACAGTGTTTTATATTTTTAGTCAGACACAAGACACATCAAGTCTTTTTGTAATGTGACAACATGAAAAGAATTACCAGTTTGAATAAATGATTCCAGGTTGCATTACATTTTTCCAACAGCAAAATGTATTCTTTAATAATACATAAAGTTTTATCTGTATTCTGGTGTTAACATTTGTTTCACTGAACAAAGGCTCCTACTCTCAATGTCCTACCCCACCCCCTTCTGACTTCTCTCCCATCAAAAAAAAAAAAAAAAAAAAAAAAAAAAAAAAAAAAAAAAATCACTGGTCGTTTCAGTGAATTTTCCCTCTCCCTCTGCAAGTGACAAAGATCAGAAACTGCCTCTATTGACTAAAAGATCAGACTTATAGATCAGATATATAGTTTGATTATATCTTTTCTTCCTCCCCTATGGTGCAAGGTGATGCTTCTCAATCATATGCATGAAGGGTTTAAGAGATGAATCAGCAAAAAGGAAAAAGGTAATTACATATGAAAATGATCATATAATAATAACTTCTCAGAAGAGAGTTGCATAAATTACTGGAGTTCTGTTGACCTTTAAAAATACTTTGCTCCTGTGGCTATTATTGTGAACTTCCAAAGTCTCAAACAGTAACTCCTTTGTCCCAGAGTACTCCACACAGTTTAAGTTGCACATTTGTATATATACTATCGTTCCAGAAAGAGGGAAACAACTCAGGAGCATAGCTTAGTTAGAAGGTATTCAGAGACTTCAGCTCTTGGGTCCTTGGTTCAGTATCACCCATCTGATGCTTTAACTTTGAGCCTGTTGGAAAATTCCCATAAGAAAGTCACTACTGCAATTAGCATGCACAGATAGTCCTGAACATCCAAGGGAGAGGGGCTGCCAATACTGAACTTCTTCCGTGCTCACAAGAGGCAATCATTTGAGAAGGAGGTTTGAATTATGATGTTAGGAAGAAATTTGTCACTGAAAGGGTGGTGATGCAACAGAACATTTTGCCCAGAGACATGAACTCCCCATCCCTGGAAGGGGATTCGAGGCCAGATTGGGTAGGGCTTTGAGCAACCTGGTCTAGCGGATGGTGACCCTGCCCATGGCAGGGGAGTTGGAACTAGATAGTATTTAAGGTCCCTTCTATCCTAAACCATTCTATGTTTCTATGAATTGTGGAGCTGATGAGCTATGGCCACTGATGCTGGTGAAAATAGTGTTTTTCTCCAAATTAGCAGAGAAATCCGTTATCTACCTTGCATAATGCCCAAAGGAAATAAAAGAGAAAGAGCCTGACAAAATGCTGCTAGGCTGGCTGTACTGTGTGACTTATCCCATCTTGTTAAACCATGTCCCTGTGCATCCTGCACTGAACACATCCACTTCCATCTTGTTCCACCTCCTCATTCATTGTGGGTATATTCCTACACTCTAGGGCACAAAAATGCAACGCTCACAGAGCATCACACATTACAAATGGTACATCTGCTACTTTGTAGAACTGGAGGAACTTCTGGGGTTAAACTTCTGCATTCCTTACTGTGAGAAAAATACACTGGTCCATTTTTTTTCCTCTAGAAAAGCACAGTCATAAAATGCAGTTAAGCCTAAACCCCATGTCTTACTGCAATTCAAGGAATTTTAAGCACTGGGAGATTTTTAGTTTCCTTCCCTTTTACTCTGACACACGGGTTGCAGTGTACCTATCACTTCTGCATTAGCCAGACTTAGATAGCCTTAGCAATATTTCCTGGCAACTCCTGAATTCACACTAAAATGAGTCATCAACATGTTAACAGCATGCCAAAATGGTTCTGATACTTCTACAAACAAGCCCCCCAACTTCGTATTGATTTGCTGCATGCAGATTTAATGAAGATAAGTCAGCATTTACTCAGCAATGATAGAGAGCAGGAGAAAAACATTTGGTCATGTTTGAAATCTCAGGCTTTGCCTCTCTGTGTGGGAGCAGGGCAAGTACACTTTCCCAGTCCTGAGAGAAGTACCCTGTTGCAGGTAGGACAGGAGCAGTGTCCCGGCTTTGCTTTCCACTGTGGGTGCTCCTCTGCTACACTGAGGTGGTGCAATGTTGTAGTCTTGCAGAAACCTATTGTGCCCAACTCCCTGACATGACAATCTAAATGGATTAGTTTTCTGACTGAAGCAAGGACAACTTATGTATTATATGCATCAAATTTCAAGCAGGTAAATGCCATCCTCATCTTCAATAACCACATCCACTTGATTTTTCTTTCTGAATGATTTGTTGAATGTGCATACAGGCCCATACATAAAATTCTGCTTATTACAATAGAAAATTGGAATCCAGCCTAGACTTATGTGCATTTTTATGATACCACCCCAAACTATAAAAAATCCATTCAGAAATCAGGTTAAACATACAAAAATGTTTCAGTAAGAATCACAACTGAGCTTTTAATACTGCTTTTAATGGATTGTTAAATGCTTATAAACCAGTTTTGAGTATAACAAATTAGCTCTGTGAAAATTAGTTCAGGTGAAACCCTTTGATTTTCTCATTGTCCTCTAAATTAAAAATTAACCATCCTGGCACGTGCACTATACCAGAGCTGTACAAGCTTTTAATATATCCAGTCTCATACAAACCTCATACTTCCCTTGAGAAAGTTGAGTTTCTAAAGATTTAATTCAAGTTCCAAGGTCAAACTGAATAGATCTGAATTTCTCCTTAAAATGGGAGTTTCATTCCAATGAGGACTCGACTTCAATTTACTGCTTCTTCCTAAGTTGTGACAATATGGCACATAACATCACATGCAGACAGTAAATCAAATGCACTGACAGCACAATGCCAAAAAAGGTGCCCAAGAGAACACTGCCAAGGCTAGTTGTGAGATGGGATCCCTTTTTTTCAAAAAGAGTTTTAAAAGATACTTCCAAATCACAATTTGCAACTTTTAAACAAATCCAGTACATTTCCTGTGTCTTGTGCAGTGTCACAGGAGAAACACAGAACAAAACCTCTCATCTGTTTTGTAGGCAGTGGAACTATATGACAACAACATTTTCCTTTCTGTACATTTTATCCCTTTATCAAATTCACTCTCATGTAAATCTGTCTGCCTCCATATTTAGTTCAAATAATGAGGAAATAACCACATGTTTTAGGGACAGATTCTGCTCTCCATTCAGTCTGTTTTACTGAGCAACTTGAAGCTGGGAAACAGAATCTTTTGCTTTTACACAGAGAATTTGTGGTGATGGAACTTTGTGGCTGTCTCTGTGCTGTGCCTCCAGCCGCTTATGGAGGAAGCAGGATGTTGTGAAAGGGAGGCTACCAGACTCAGTTACCAACTGACTCTTGTCAGTCAGGGACAAATTACTGATATTCAGGGCTCCTCTAAGCTGGTATGTAGGTTATATGTTCACCATGGGCGAGTGAAGGTCCCTGAGACCTTTGCTCCAGCTCAGACCATTTTACCCACGCCATGACTGCATCTGAGGATCAGACCTGTGTGCCTACCTTGTACAGTGCAGCACTCTGATGGGTCTTATGCTAGGTTTCAGCAAGCTGGTATATCTGTGAAGCACGGCAAGACTTTGCAGAGAAACTGTCTGAGGTCCAGGAAAGAGTCAAAGCTGTGAGCAAGGCATTCCACCTGCACTAATGACCTGTGTGTCTCAGCTGGTGTCAGGGGCTGCCAGGGCAGCGCCCTTAGGGATGTGGTTTAAGTGGTAGAATTGGCTGTGCTGAGTTAATGGTTAGACTTGACGACCTTAAGGGCCTTTTCCAAGGTAAATGATTCCATGATTCAGACCTGGCTGAATGGCAGAGGCCAGAGGGTGGTGGTCAGTTGTGGCTGTGTGCCTGGTGCTATGGCACTTGGCTGGGGTGTCACACAACCCCCGGAATCCCGAGAGTCCCAAGCAGTCACTGCAGGATCAGCATAGAAAGGAGCAAAGTGGGCCTCGCTTGCAAATCTGAGGAATCGCTTATTAGAGCAACATAAATCCTAACATAACTCAAACACAGAGCAGGGGCAAGGGCCCAGAACAAAGGCAGGACAGTGGGTTTTAAGGAGCAGAATCAGGGTGGAGTTTAGGGTAGAGAGGCCAATAGAGAGAAGACTGGGGAGGGACACAAGGTGGAGTTTACAGAGCACAAACCAATGGGGAGGCTAATGGGAGGAGATTAATATAAACAAACTGATGGGGCTGCCAAGAATAGGGGATTCCCCAAGGGGCAGTCCAGGCAGGGGCTGGGAGGATTGGGAGGATGGACAGAACATTTGGGAATAAGGAGTAGGTACCAGGGAAGACTGACAACTTGATGGGTGGGTGCAACTTAGGCTAGACCAACAACCCGGGATGGGGGAGTGGGGGGAAGGAACAAACCATTGGGGATTAAAACACAAAATCATACATCACTACAGTCAGTGGCACAATTGGAGAACTGTCACTAGTGGTTATACCCAGAGCTCAATACTGGGCACAGTACTTAACTTGTTCATCAGTGATTTGGATGAAAAGGACAGATGCCTCCTCAGTAAGTTCACTGATGACACAAAGCTGGGAGGAGTGGCCAATCCCCAAGGGTGCTGTGCAGCCCTTGGAAAGGACCTCAGCATGGTCGAGAGATGGACAGAGAAAAACTGTCTGAAACTCAACAAAGGGAAATCCAGGGTTCTGCACCTGGGGAGGAATAACTCCATGCACCAGTACAGGCTGGAGGCCAATCTGCTGGAAAGCAGCTCTGTGGAGAATGACCTGGGTGTCCTGGTGGACAACAAGCTGTCCATGAGCCAGCAGTGCGTCCTTGTGGACAAGAAGGTCAATAGTGTCCTAAGGTGCTTTGGGAAGACCATTGCCAGAAGGTCAAGGGAGGTCATCCTGCTCCTCTACTCAGCCCTAATGAGGCTGCGTCTGGAATGTTATGTCCAGTTCTGAGCTCCTCAGGACAAGAGAGACATAGAGGTACTGCAGTGAGTCTGGTGGAGGGCAACAAAGGTGAATCAGGGACTGGAGCATCTCCCTTACAAGGAATATTGGCTGATGTAGTTGCCAAGCCACTCTCCATGATACTTGAAAAGTCATGGCAGTCTAGTGAAGGTCCCAGGTGACTGGAGCGGGGGAAACATTGTACTCATCTTTAAAAAGGGCGACCTTGGAAACTACTGTCCCGTCAGCCTCGCCTCTTTGCCTGGGAAGGTCATGGAACAGATCCTCCTAGAAGCCAAGGCACATGGAGGGCAGGGAGGTGATTTGAGATGGTCAGCATGTCTTCATGAAGGGCAGATCCTGCCTGACCAACCCAGTGGTCTTCTATGATGGACTAATTGCATCAGTGGAGAAGGGAATGGTTACAAACGTCATTTATCCGGACTTCTGTAAAGCCTCTGATGTGGTCCTCAACAACATCCTTCTGTATAAAGTGGAAAGGGATGGATTTGTGAGTGAAGCGTTGGATAAGAAAGTGGTTGGATGGTCACATCCAGAGGGTAGTGGTCAATTACTCAGAGTCCCAATGGACATCAGTGATGAGTAACATCCCTCCAGGGTCCATATTGGGACCAGTGTTATTTAGTAACTTCATAATTGACAGAGATGAAGGGATTGAGTGCAGCCTCACAATCTCGGTGATGGCACCAAGCTGAGTGGTGTGGTTGACACAGCTGGTGAGGAGTGGCCCCATGGGAACATCATGAAGTTTAACATGACCAAATATACCATGCTGCACCTGGGCAGGGAAGCCCTGGTATCAACACAGGCTGAGAGATGAACAGAAGATAGAAGCATGTGAGGGACATATTTATAATTACAGAGTGCCAGTGAAAAGAGTCTTCACTAGAGTTACCTTCTGTTTGACATTTTCTCCATAGATGAGTTGCTGTCCTCGGACTACCTCCAATGATCTTTCTGAATTTTTCTATGTTATGGAAACTAGGCAGTCCCCTGCTGGTTAGATACTGAAATGGAAGTAGGTCTCTGTAATAAGTCCTCTAATTTATTACAGTACTTTTACAAATTATGTTCTGTATAAACTATTTGTTATAAAATCTGAAAATGTAACTGTAGTGGTATTTTACTGGGGGACTTGTATCTGATTTGGAAACAGCATAGAAGGAATTTGAAGGTGTGCAACTATGAGTCTAAGAACTATAAATTAGAAATTGGTAGGTTTCTATAAGAACAAAGCACATTAAGAAAGGCTATTCCAACTATACAAGAAAAATAGTAATTAATAACATTAAAGTTAAATTTTTTTCACCATCCACTAAATGCATGTTTACATGATTATAAGAACTAAAGTTAAAAAAAAATAAATTGATGAGCGCTGGTATCATAAATATAAAGCATATTTAAAGGTGAACAGAATATAAGTAATGCAGTTGACTTTGCAAAGACCCTATTAAAAGTGGTTCCAAAGACATGCCATCTAGGACAGTCAGCCAGGGCAGCAGAATATATATATTTAAGAAAGTTAGAGACAACATTCAAGCTGCACAGTGTTACCTTTGATATGTATTATAGATGTGATATTTGCTGTTCTTGAAAATGCTTGACAAGGTTGAAGGCATAAGTTCTAAGGACAAGCTGAACATCTAAATCTATGAAGTCTAGAAAGAAAAATCACTTAAGAGGTGATTTAATTGAAGTATTTAAAATTTTAAATGGAACAGATAATGTCAACATGAGCTGCTATTTTCAGACCAGCACAAGAAGCTAGGACAAGAAGAACATAAATGGAAATTAAAGGAGAACAAATTCAGAACAGATATAAATACTCATCCATGATGAGAATAACAAACATGAAAAAAATGGCATGGCCTGCAAGGATTTGAATCAAAAATATTGGAGTTTTTCTGATGGGATGTGCAGTGTGTCTATTCTTCAGTCAAGTAGTAGAGGCATGTGGTGCTGAATAAAATCACTCTGCTCATCAATTAAATCCAACTTAAAAATAGTTTTAGAGTTCACAAGTCTTTCATTACCCTTATTTACATCAAAATAATTTTTAAGTATGAGACTTATGAGGTTGCAAACTTGCTGAAAGCTAAAAGCAAACTTCATGCAGAGAATGGCATGGAAGACATTCTTTTTCATTCAGTTCCTCAAATTCTATCTTGAATCTTTTTTATGCTTTTCCCAGAAAGCACTTTGGAACCAAATCAAACAAAATTATGTGTAGATCTATACAATAAGTAGCATGTGATTCTTTAGGACAGATGTTTTTTTATTCTCTGGAGTGATTATAAAAGTGAATGTATTTCATACATTGCACATTTTTTTAAGAGGAGGTGTTAAAGATTTTTCTGATAAGACAAGCAAAGATTTCAAGGGAATATTGTGTATGTATATATTCAACGCTGGAAAAAAGTCTCAAGGAAGCCATTAATAGCCTTAATCAGAATAAAATATGTCCAATCACATGGCAGTATATGTCATAATAAACAAGCAAACTGTGTGCATGAGACTTGCCATGAGATTCTATTTGGCAATAAAAAGTATGTGGTGACATATTCTATGTGTTACTTTTTATCCAAAAGATTGTCAGCAAGCAAGGAAAGATTTTTACATCCATGCTATTAAAATGTTAGCAAGAGTCTGGGATTTTCACTGAGGTGAGCACTGAACAACAGAGGAGTGCTAAGCTATGACAGACATAGAGGGGTCAATTGGAGAAAACAGTTCTTCAGCGTGCAAACAAGATGAATAGAAGCAGTTGGACTAAGATTGGTGCATAGACAGACTAAATTAGAGGCTATTACTTGAACTTTTAAAAGGCACAGCCATGAAATGAAAAATCTGCTGTCTGTCCCACACTTAAAGGGAAATTAGAGTCGTCTGCGTAGAAAAGAGAGAAACACTTGAGTTAGGAATCTGAAGAACTGCCCAAACTGATGTAAGTAATTATGAGCTACAGCATTTATTGATAAAGGTGATTTCATTCTTCCCCTCTCCCCTGCCCCCAATTATTGTAGTTTAATAAATTTGGTGTGTTTATATCTGTGTGAATAATTAATTATTGGAGTGCATACTGTCTTCCTTCCTCTACAGAGATGAGACAAGCTGTTTTTCTGAAACTGTACGTAAAACTTACTTTGTTGGGAGCAGGCAAGCAGCTCAGCAGCAGCAGAAGCTGAATTGCTGCCATTATAAATATTCTTCTGTCAAAATTCCCAAATAAGTAGCTGTAGTATAACAATTTTAAAGGTGAGACTACTGTTCCATCTTTTAGGACAGATGATTTCACAGAACTACTGTAAAAAACCCCTCCAAACCACAGTAACTATCAGGCATTATACATCAAGGGCAGTCATTATTAATTTTAAATTTGTTTAGAAATGGTAATGTACACTTAGGGTATCAAAACAGCCTTAAGTGTGCCTTTTGATAATGTTACACAATAATCAGGAAGTCAAGCTTAATGGAAGCAATTTCATGCTTGCAGTTTCAGATTAAAGTGTTTTCTGCATTCCTCTCCGTCCCCCAAACCTGGAAAGTCTTCTGTGCAATGCCACTGCCTGACAGCATTAAAACTGTTTTATTTGCTGCCCTCATGTACGTATCTCAATAACTGGAGATCAGTTCTTTAATCTTGCTTATGCATTTCATGGATTTATAATATTTGCACTGAAAATTGGAATGAGGTAAAATAAAATGTCACTTGACTTGCATGTACACACACACACACGTGTACACACACACACTCCAAATTTCATCTCCTTTTGGCAGCTGGGGATTGTTTCAGACCTGGTTGCCCCAAATCACCAAAGACTTAAGACAAATCACCAAAGAGGCCAGACATCCAAAGTTTCTGCAAGCAAAACAGTGAGGGTTGAGGCAGTGACCCAGGAACAGGAGGAGCCCTTACAATCCCTAGCATGATGCAGCTGCACTGGTCCAGCTCATTCCCTCCCACCTCAGAATGCGCCACATCATTTATTTATTTATTTCACAGCCAGTAGTGGAGCTGTATCACAATGTAACAGCTCAGTAAGCGTTCAGACAAGACCCATATTGCTCATAGTAATTAAACAGATTTACTTGTAAATTCTCAATAAATTAATTCAGTACTTAGGGAGTAAGTGCTATAATATTAGGAAAGAGATCATATGGGTTTTTTTCCTTTAATTCATAACCAAGAGGTTGAAGTAATAGCTATAAGGGTTGTTTTTTTTTTCTCTTTAGCTAAGTCAGTAATTCTGGTTCATGCAGGGGGTATTCATTAAAGAGACTGAACTTTGTGTTTGCCCTCCTTCACTAACATTTATATTTTCTTCAAATAACACAAAGCAACTGGTTGATAAGGGAATGTTTCAGTCATTTTCAATTAGTTGTAAAGTATTTTTTTACAGTAGTCTAGTTTCTGGTTAACTGACCAACAGAACAATGATGGCTATTTTATACTGCAGAGACAGCGCTGACAGGGGGTATAATGAGAGAAACTGTCTCAGATTTTCTTATTAACAACTGTAGCCAAAGCCCCTGTTGGCCTCGCTAAATGGGTAATAGCATATTACTCTCTTGGTGGAGGCCTCTAGGAGATTACAGACAAAGTTGGTTAATTAGTGGGATCTGAAGTGTTACTTCAAATGCTGTCCCAGCTCTGCAGTTTTCCTACAGTTTCTAATTATTTGCCTTTGAATAAGAATACAGGACTAGATTTCCCAACCTGATTATTTCATAAAATCTGAATGGATAATCAAGCACTACTTATTTCAATCAAAATACGGTCAAATTGAACTTAACCACAGATGTATGAATACGGCAGATTCGGTATTGATATTGATTTTCCAGTAAATCATCTTAAGTTCAAATGATCAAAAATCAAGACAGGTCAACATCAAAGAAACAGGAATATTGGCATGAAAGCAAGCTCTCTTGATTGGTACAAATTAAAAGATCATTTATTAGTGATTATGCTGTATAATACTGCCAGTGCCAAATGAATGCAATTAAGATGAAATGGGCCCCTGCAGCTACAGGGGTTAATAAAGACTGAATTCCTAATGATTTTTCCATTAATTATGAAGATGTCCACAAAACAGCTTTAACAAAGCTGTGGCCACCTCCGACAAATCTTTGTAATCTGTATAAAATGCCTCCCTTAATTGACATGTTGTTGGGATAACGTAAAGATTTAACAGCTCCGAAATCATTACTCACCAAAAAAAAGGTACTCTCTGAAGAATGCGAAACTTGGGGTTTGTAGGAAGTGCAAATGTTTTGAATGGCTTGAAAATTCCATGTTGTTTCAAGTCTTAAATGACATACATTCTTACTAGAAGTGTTGCTGCACTCTGCCTGCGATGAATAAACTTTTACCTCCTCTGAGTGCTTGTGCTCTTCATAGTTTAGGGAGGCAGAGTATCAGCCGTGAGAAAAAACTGCCAGGGGACTGGATCAGCAGCCTCTACACACTCTGCTATTATGAGGACAAAATTTGTCTTTTAGGACCAAAATTAAAGACCAATCTGGTCTTTTAGGACCAGAGATAAAAAAAGAAAAAATGTCTTACCTTTGAAGGCTTCTTGCCTAGACACACCTGCCTCTCAGGACTCTTGCTGTGGGGTTGCCTTGGGCTGGTGTGTTCGTGGCTGGGTATTTCCAAAGCAAAGGAGTCTGGCCTTTCTGTGGGAAGGGTAAAGCCAAATGGTGCCTTTCTCTCTTTTTTTTTTTTTTTTTTTTCTTTGCTTATCAACTTAGATAATCCTTTTCTGCTGCTGAGAGCACGCTTGCCAGTTTTTTGGCCATTTCTTGCTTATTTGTGGGATTTCCTCAGGTTTTATAACTGTTTTTTTCGTCAGTATCATCATTACCTCTCATCTGTCAGTTAACAAGGAAAAAAACCCCTAAAGATCTAAAAATGAGGAGATTGCTTGGATGCTCGATTAGGCACCTGTTGCCTCTCAGCATTAAGTTAATTTCCCTGCTAATTATACATGTTTTCCATACCCTCTGTCTCTTGGTTTTCTGTTTTCAAGATGACATCAGTTTTGAAGGTGGATTTTAAAACAATTGGAACTGCATGAAGGGAACACCAACATATTTGCAGTCGGGTATTCTCAGGCAAAAGGTGGTTTAGACATTGCTTTAGACACACAGAAATTTAAGTCACCAAACATCTGCCTAGTTTTGCAGACAACACCAAACTGAATGCTTTACACCAAAGGTGGCTAAATGGTTGTGTCTGCTCCCAACAGGAAGAAATTCTGGCATTGCAGTGTGCAGGACTGTGTTATGGAAGTAATCACTTAAAATGGAATATTGGGAAGGTAAAACCATCCCAGGGAGAGTAGAACAATGAATTCGCTGGATAAAGCCAATTGAGTCACTAAGAACAGTGATAAAGTAAAGCATTTCAAAATTCTTTGCAAGCTTGCCTAGTTAGGAAGTTAAACCAAATATTTCATGTGTAAACTTGTAAAAAGAGAGCAACTGAAGAAGGTACAACATTGTTCATTCCTTTGGATGCAGTCAGGATTAAAAGTAATCCAGACACGGCCCCAAAATAAAACAAAAGTTCCTGTTTTCAATGGGTACATCAGCTATCCAGGCAAGGAAGAAATATAAAATGGTAAATAGGAATAAGGTTTCCACATCAGGAAACAAAACTTCCAGAGTAATATATTTTGCAATAAGGATATTATAATTTTTTAAATGAGCAGAAATGTGAAATTCTTAGATTGCTAACTTTGAGGTAAGATGTGTGTTCAAACTATGCTTAAATTTTCTTGGTGGGAGACAAGTTACAAATGTAGGCTTTTAAAGGATTTTTGGGACACTTGAGAATACAGACTATTTGAGTCTGAGTCAGCAAATTCCTTCAAGTTGTAGCAAAGAGGAGAGTTAATGTGGATAAATAAGGAGAGTCAATACCAATTTTGTAGTTGAAGATCAGAGCTAAAAAAGTTCTTCAAAGAAATAAACAGACACATGGATTAGTCTGCATTTATTAATATGATTAACATGGTTTGCAAAAAATTGTTTTGATAAATCATATTTTAGATTAATTACCACTTGAAGGTTCCTCTTTCTCTCCTCTCTCCCTATAGGGAACCTAGATGCTTACTTAGGTTTGGGCAAATGATTCTACAATCCCAATCTAAACCTGTAGTAATTCCCATGTGGAAAACCTCTGATGATACAAAACCAGACAAACCCACACCACTGAATAGGGCATGTGGTAACACAGGATATTTTGCAAGTGGGCGAGCTTCCAAACGTTGCAAAGCAGGACAAACCTAACTTTATCTTCCAGAATTTCTCAAAACCATGAACACTCAGCTTCTCAAAGAAATCAGGTGTTTGTGATTTTGGCAGACAGTCAGATTTTTTAACAATCTGTCTTTTTACAAATACAGATTGCAGAGCAGAAGCAATTTCTTTTTACTACCAGAAAAACCTACCTGCACTCTAAAACCCTTAGTTCTGAACAATGTCTTAGCACTCTGAAATAGGTTACTGTTTAGATGTAAGGCCAGTTCCAATCAGATTTGAAAAAGAGTTGTGGAAAATGAAGACTGACAGAAGACTTTTGAGAGTATAGAAGATCGGTATTGGACCTCTAAATCTTCACTCTTAATTTGAAATATTTTGGTAACTTCTGATTAAAATGCATAAACATTAAAAGGGATATAAAGAGACAGGAATTGCTACAGATGATACCTCTAAATCCTGTATGTCTAAAAATGCTGGAGCAAATCCAAAATATGTGTTTTACCTGTTGTCCATAAGGATTGTCTACTTGAAATTGTTTAGGAAGAAACAGTCAGAGGATGCTCAAGAGGAAATAGATGCAGGACCAGTTTAAACAGCAGGATGAGATGTGAAATATTTCATGAAGAAAGAAGTCAAAGACTTGATGTTGACAGGAGTACTGGAGACTGAGGATCTGAAAACATTGACTGCAGCTGCTCACAGTTTCCTCTGTGCCTTGGAGTCCAGGTGCAAATATAGAAAGACTGGCCACTTTCTTTGAGTACCCATTTCTCCATGTGCTTTAGGCTCATTATTGTACCTCTGGGATTGTTGTTGTATCACTAAAATGTGTTCCTGCTACTTGCACATCCTTATTTCCTAAATCTTGCTGATTTGCATATGCATTAACCTTTCTTATTTTACGTCTTTATTATGGAACAGCCTCTGTTCTTTGATCAAATATTTTTTTCTCTGCCCTTCAGCTTAGTCCAATTTTGTCCCACTGTTTTGGTGATCCTGTGGTTCTTCCATTTTAAGAACTATATTTCTGCACAGTTCCTCATATCAGTTGAGCTTTTTGATTTCTCTGAATTCTCTCTAGCTCAAGTGTCATATCTCATCTAAATCCCTAATCTTCACTAATTGGACTAATGATCACTAATTATATGTACTGTGCAAGTACATCGGAATTTCCTTGACATGAGTTGCAGGGATATATTTTGGAAAAAATCCAGTGTGTTGTATGTGTAAAAGTTACAAGTGAATATCACTGGTTTCATCCTACAGGGTATCCTTGCAAGAGCTAGTACTAAACAAAAAACAAACAACTCTGATATAAATAATCTATTTAAGTGTGAAATTGGATTTTCAACATAAAGATCAAATTCATTGACTTCAGCGATGTTACATGAGGGATGAATTGGCCTTTTAGTCATTTTATTGCATCTGCAAACTCATACCTCACGCCTTATCTTTGTCTGATCTGCTATCAAATACTTATTCATACAGCAAATAACTTATTTGACTCTTTAGCAAAAAGGCACCAAATTCAAATGATATTTGCTACACCAATAAATATGAAAAGGCTGCCAAATATGCGTGCATAAAACCCCATAATCTTACTTAGATTTCCACCTATACAGGAGATGGTAGGAAGAATATTATAGAGGAAATGCATCTGATTTTGATCTCTGTGGTATAAATCAGAAATAGCTCTTTGGTAGTCAATAAAATTACACTGTTAAATCAGAATAAGTGTTCATTTTTCTTTTTTAAAATGTTTCAGCACTATTGCATCCACAAACATCTTTGAAGTAGCAGAATATTCAGATTTCATTATGATACTTTTCCTGTAAAATTACAAGTTAGACTTTTTCCTGCACTAATTTAATACTTGGTTATTATAGCCACTGATTTTTAGAACACAGCTGGGGGCGGTTTTGCATAGGTGAATCAACAGAGAGAAAAGAATTTGGGGAAAGAACAAGCCTGTTATTAAACAAAGAACCTGTACTTTTGTGTGTATATGTACGTTAACTTCAGGAATATTTATTTATGTATTTATTTATCACAAATTATACACATCTCACACTTGCATTTGTTGCAGGGTTAAATTTGTGGTGATTTTCATCTCCTTGGTGGTTTTTCAGCGTTTTTCTCAGGTTTATAAAATAGTTGTGAATTATATAAGGCAATACTGTTTGCTGATGATACAAATAAAAAGACTGAGGAAAGGAATTATGGCCTGACCTTTAACATGCATGTTCATAGTTGTGCACGTTTCAGTCATACAAATCAAAAGTAGGTGTGAGTACCTGGCACTGCACTTAAAATGCGGCTGTAAACCATTCTGTAAACTATTGAAGGGTGTTAGAGTGATGAAAATGAGGATCTGCAGCTGAATCAAGCTTCCAGTTTCTGAAGCTCAATGGCTGCTTTTGGTTTCTACCTACTCCACCTACCCTGGCTTCATATTTTCATGTATATTATATCCATATATATTATTTACTCATCAGTTCTATCTAGTTCCAGGTGATCAATAGTCTGTGACTTCTCTGTAGCTTCTACACAGAGAAACAACTAAGCCTAATTGCCTTAGAAAGATCTTACAGATTCACTTTCTCACATCCTCCTTTCCTAAATAAAATTAAGAACTAAGAATCAGTATCAGCGTAACGCAGACTTAAGGATGCTTTGAAATATCCTAGTAACCAAGCTGAAATTGGATTTCAAGTAGGCATTCCTGCAATGCCTACTGTCAGTATGTAGACCTAAAAATGCTCTCATAAATACATAAAATAATGTCAGGCATTGGTGTTATTTCTGGTTGGTCTACATCTTGAGGCATGGCAGCCCAAATTTGCTAGGTATCTCCTGCCTGAGACCTAACCAAAAAATGTGGTTGCATTAATGCTTATTGCTTCTTTACCTTCTGGGTTTTGGGATCGTCATGAACAGATCTTCTGACTTACCTCTTGTTTGTTACCACTGTTGCCATTCTTGATATGCTTATATTTGAATTAAAAGAGTTTTTGCTTCTCATGTTCTTTTATATAAAAAAATTGTTACATCATCTCTCCATGAGAGCTCTGTTACCTTTCTATCGAACAAAACTTGAGCAGATGACAACCCCTGCTTTCGGTGCTACAACTTTTCAATTTCCTAGTGCCTTATAGCATGAGCATCCAGCTTTCCTCTTCTGACAGTGTGCTTCTGTATCTGTAATCTGCTAGGTTAAGGGTATGAGAGCAAAATTTATTCCTCTATTTACATACATCCATGCAAATTGCTTAAATACATGTATACTAGGTCATGTAGATCATGTTTAGCAAAACAGAACTGCTACAGCACCTGCTTAGCAGATGTATCTTCCAGTCAGGATGCCTGAGTGAAGAGGGAACAAATATAGAATGATATATACTATTAAGAAACTTTTTAACAACCAATTTACCAAACAGCCATGGGAAACAGAAATCTGAACTGTGGGATCTAACTTTTCTAAGCACTCCCATTTGCTGTGGGACTATCCTAATTTTCTCCAAGTAATGTCTTTAATATCTTTGCTTTTCTAAAAAGTAAAATCTTCTAGAATCTTTGGCCTTGGTTTAATTAGTTGAATGTAAATTTCTTGATCAGAGAAACAGAGAAATGTATGTAGAGCAAGAGCCACTGTTCAGGATTTCCTGCCTTTTTAAACTCTCACATAGAAAACTGTTTTCCATTACAGATCCCTTCATTTATTATGGTTTACCTCTGCATGACCTTAATCTTGCACAGTATGCAGAAAGAATGGAAAGCACAGAACCATCTCTTGCCCCTAAGAATAGGTACAATGTATAATCTCTATGATGAAGGTCATAAAGGTCAAGTCTCTTTAGTTTCGGTTCCCTCCAGGATTTTCACACCTCTAGAACAGTAGCAAAGAGTGGCTGAGTGCAGATTTCAGAGCTGCTATGAAAAGAGTGCAGATCCTAAAGAAAATCATAGAGAGAGGAG
Source organism: Phylloscopus whistleri (assembly GCA_017589585.1). Lineage (NCBI taxonomy): Eukaryota > Metazoa > Chordata > Aves > Passeriformes > Phylloscopidae > Phylloscopus > Phylloscopus whistleri. The sequence continues at coordinate 2,586,233 of JADMLD010001389.1, read as the reverse complement.
ATTACTGAGGTCCCTGTTTCCTGATGCCAGGCAGAATAAATGATGGTGCTGCACTCTTTGTAAGAGGCAGGAGTTAGCTTTTTCTGCTCTCCTTTTCCTTTTTATCAAGGCCTGTGATGAGAGGACAAGGTGTAATGGCTTTAAACTGAAAAGAGGGCAGGTTTAGATTAGCCATAAGGAAAACATTGTTTTACAGTGAGGGTGGTTGAGACCCTTACACAGCCTGTCCAGAAAGTTCTGGATGCTCCATCCTTTGAATGTTCAAGGCAAGGTTGGATGGGGCATTGGGCAATCTGGAAGAGTGAAGGAATTTCCCAGCAGGGCACACAAGAAGCAAAGGACTAAAAGCTAAAAGACTGATTTATTAAATAAATAAGGAAATTTACACAATAATCAGCAAGAGTTTTTTTCTGCAGCTCAACATTTTATCTCATATTGGTCAACATTCACATAATTTAAAAAGTTGGTGCTGGATTGTAATATTTTATTTTCCTGTACTGTACTTACTATGCAGCTATGCTCCAGTTATGCTAATTGAAGTTCCATGCATAAATTAGTAATATAACATGCTAATAAAGATGGATAGTATCTCAGAATGTCCTGAGAAATGAAAAAAAAACCCCAAAAACAAAACAACCAAAAAACCCCCAAAAAACACCAACAAAAAACCCAAACAAAAAACAACCTCCCCAAAAGATCCACCACCAAGTAAAAAAGTATTAAGAAGGTCTGTCATGGTATATGTTATTTCAATATTTTATGAGAAATTATGCAACAGGCGAAAACCAGGTGATAATAGGATAAAACCAGTTGTTCTGCAGTTGAGACAATCATCAGATATCCTTTAGAATATAAATCCAGATTTACAGCAATGGCAGTAAATAGGTGATGAAGTAATTTCAATAAAATGATTCATTTTCTTTTCTGTAACTACAAAGAATTCAATAACTGACAACTGTAAGGAAAGATCATGGTTTACCAATTTCACAATTTTTTGCTAAATTATGAACAAAATACATTTCTTTTTCAAATTCTAAAAATATTTAAACAGACTTGAAGAAGCTAAAACCAGAAGAATTGCATTGAAACATTGAAACATGGACAATGTAGAAATGTTGTATTTAGAAACAGAGTACAGTTTCCTTTGACTACTAAATAAGCATATAGGATACAAGAGACCCTTACATTACACAGAAAAAGATATACAAGGGTACTCTTAAAACAAATGCTACAATAATGTGTACAAGACATAACACATTAAGTTCACATTTTATGAAATATGAAGTGAAAATAATTCAGGCATGTCCTTGCCAAATCCTAGTTAAAATATTGTTGGCTAGACAATAGCAACAACAAATTCTTTACAGAGAAAGATGTGATAAAGCAATGAAAGAATTCTAGCACATGGCTAATGGAGTATCTGTTCCATCTTATAATTCTAGGGTCTGCTGAGTTCCATACAACTCTGAGGCTTTTCCAGGCACCAATACAGAGAGAAAGGTGGTAGGTGTCACTCTAAATTGTTGCACTTCCACCCCAGAAACCTAGGTCTAACAACAGAGAAGTGAATAATAAAATAGATTTGAACCTTTCACCGTGCTAAACAATTATCTCCTTATCAATTATCACACAGTTTTCAACCTTCATCCATATCCTCTTTGTAAGCGAATATCAGAGAGGCTTATTTTTAATAGAGATTTTTCTAAAAAGATTCGCAATCACTTGCCTCCTGTTTCTTGTAGCCTTCTGTTTTATTATTCTCATTTAAGGGAGAAGGCATTTTGAGAAGTCAAACTGAACATTAGGTAATGGTTAATCATGCTTAATTGAAAAAAAATCTGATTATTTGTAACATGTAAATTGAAGCTAAATATCAAAATTGCAATGCTATCAGAAAAACTGAAACAGAAGGCATATCACTCGATCCTCAAACATGTGCTGTTTATTGCAGAAATAACACCGTTCATATATTTTCATTTACATTAATTCAGTATATTATTTGCAGAATCACTTGTGAATTTTTAAAAATCTGATTAAGATATTTGCAAATATAATCATCAGAAAATCAGTTTCATTCCCCTTAGTTTTCCGACTAGAAGTGCTACTCTTAATATTCAGCTTCTGAGGAAGGTAAATCACAATTACATTGGTTTTGCTTTACCATGAGTCGTATTTTATTATTTTCAGAAAATATTGTATATATTTGTCAGAATTCCAGAACTGTAAGATTGTGCATCATGTGAATAAGAATATTTACCTTAAGGTCCTATTCTGATTTGATTTTCAGATGCTGTTCTTCGTATGTCTACCTTAACTCAGCTATATGAAGACTATTGATGGTGATGTTCTTTTCTTGATGTTCTTTTTGTTATTGTTCTTATTCTCTTTCTGTTATTTTTAAGTCAAGATTCTTGTTCTTCTGAAGAGATTTAATGATCTCTTAAAAGTAACCTCTAGTTTCTTTAGTTTCATATATGAGGAGTGAAGGCACTTTTAGAAATAGTGATCTTATTATAGTTCTTGTAAAAAAAAAAAAAAGGAAGCAGGATTTGCAGGTCAAAAGAATCCCTAGTAAGCATAGAGGTGTTCAACAGGAGCCTTTTCGGGTTTTATATTTTGGTCAGTGTTTTCCTATTATCTGATAATACTCTATGTTGCAAAACAATGAGAGAAAGAATAAGAGAAAAAATAAATCTGGTAAATTTTATTCATTGCCCATTAGAATTTGATGAAGTGAAAGAAAATCTGACCAATTTCTTCCTTTGACTCCCCAGGCTCTGCATAGCTAAGTCTTTTACCTCTGCCACCTGCAGAAATCAAACCAGGATCTTGTGATGACTGATACCCAGCTGAGCTGGTTCCTTCTCTTTCATAAGAATAGGGAAGAAAAAAGAAACCCAGCTTTCTGTACCTTCAACTGTGTTTTTGCACGTTTGATATTTGTTCCTTTTTGTGTACTGCGAAAAGAAATATTCATAAACAGCCTTGCATCCTATACTTCATTAAATCAAGAATGATATGGAGATGTTAAGCCAGAAAATGTTAACAAAACTGAAGAAGCACAGCCTGGTTTTAACAGTGTTTCATCATCTGGGGAAAAAAAAGAAAAAAAAAAAAGAAAGAGAAAGGACAAGGAAGCCATCAATAGAGAAGAAATGCTAAAAAGTCTATATATTATTTTGAATTGCCTTGATAATGTGTCATAATTGCAGAGGCAACCTTGAAAAATGAATACAGGAGAATCATAAAGATGTCCATGAATGAAAACCAGGAAGACCAATCAAAAAAGTCAAGGAAAGTTCTTTTTCTTTCTCCATTAGCTATAGCCCAGAGAGGGTATTTGAACAAGAATAACATCACAAGAAATTTACAAAAGGCAGAACAAAATGAACATCTTCAGCAACAACTTTCCACTTATATCAAATTCCTTTGAAACAATACAGCAATTAGTGGGTTTTGATTTCAGGCCATTCAACCCGGGAGTGCAACACACTGCAGAAAGTCTCAGGACTGGCTGCACTGATGTGTTTCCTATTTTATCACCAAAAGAAACTGTGGGAGTGCCATACTCTACCCTTAGGTACTGCTTAAACTACATCCATATCTTTTAAATGGTGTGTGAGGGAGCATGTGCATGTGTATATGTGAGCATGTTGGCAGAGGAGAATTTAAACATTTTTTTTGAACCACCCAGATGTTGTAGTGTTGTTCTAGAAGCCACATCCTTCAAATTTTGCCTTAAATGAAATAGTCTTTGTATTGCTGAATTAAGGCAGACATATGAAGAAAAGCATCTGAAAATCAAATCACATCAAGCTAAAGGCTGCACAGGGAAGTTCATGAGATTGAACATCATTGTCTGGCTAAGGCCAGACAAAATCACATCAAGATATTAGTTTCTTCCTGCTCCTTTCTTTATGCAACTCCAGTGGAAGCTTTCAGCAGTTTAACACTACTCCTTAGAAACTCCACATCTGTTTTGTTAGGAGCAAGTTCAGCCTACAGTAAGTTTCAGGGAAATAAATATTACAGGTTTTTTGCTTCTTCCTCCAAATGAGACACGTGGACCTAAGCTGAAGAGGATATCTTATTTTATTTCATGAAAATATGAAATACTTAAGAGTCAGAATGCAGATTTTGATTTTTCAGTTTGTAGAATCTTAGTGTGTGAATTTTCTATGTCTAGTACAGGCAGTACAGAGTTTTCACTTCTCAGCATCTGCTGAAGAAATAACAACACAGAAAGTGGTTGATAGGGAAAAACCTGCCAGTACAAAACTTACTAGGCTTTTGAAGAAAGATACAGAGGAAAATACATCCATTCTTGGGTCTCTGGTTTAAACCCAAGTAAAATATACTACAATGATAGTACAGAGAGAAAATGCTGTATAAAACTACATCTGACTCTTTTGTTAGAAAAATTAGTCAGTACTGCCTTAGTGTTCACAACAGTCAGGTTTTCAGCAGCTTCTTGAATGGAATCAAGGGTTTTAGTGGGGTTCTGTTCTATGTGTGGAAATTATCTATTTGCCTTCAATTTCTAAACACATTGAACAACATTTTAGTTGTTGTATATCAGGTTAATTTTTCTGGTTTGAAAGATTTAGAAAATTCTTTCCACAGTCTTGTATAAGAAGGTAATTTTATCAGACCATATTGTGTATCAGGTCACTTAAAACGCTGAAAGGAATGATAGTGAGACCCAGAGGAGTAATTATGAGTATGCTAAGAAGAAAATGCCAAGAGGGAGATATGTGTTAAAGGAGAGAAAGGAAGGTCTGCAGAAAGAGGTGTCAAACTTACCAGAAAGAATCAGGATGAAAAGGCATTCTGATAATTTCTTGAGAATAAGTTTATCAGCCTAGACAATCTCTTTGAAGATGTACCTGAGAGTACCTGAGAGGTACTTTAAATTTGGACTGCTGAAGGAGAAGTAAAAGTCATGGACTTTTTTGGATCAGGAAGAAAGAGAACTGTGTGGTTTGGATTTGGAGGGTTTCTGGAGTTTCAAATGCACATTTGAACTTTTGGGTGCTTTTTCAAAATGAGCCTGATCTCAAAAGACACACAAGCCTTATTCAACCTTAGACAAATATGTTATGTAAAATCACCACCTTTTTAACACCTGTCAGAGAATGGGGAAAACCCCCTCATCAATACTGTAAATTTTCACTCAAAATAAGTTAGATAACACGGACACATTGTCATTACTATTTTTTTTTGGCACTTTCCCAGTGTTTTATTCATCTGCAACTCACAATTTGTAGGGACCATGCTGAAGCATTTTGCTGCTTCTTTAAAGTTTTAAAAATACATTCTAATTCCTTATGTATACTTTCAAATTCAGGAAGTTATGAATTGTGTTCAGTGCTAATGTTTAATTCAAGACTCACACTCACATTCTCAAATATTCAGCTTCTCATACAGTCATGCAAGTTGTGTCTGCATTAATGTTTTGATTTGAGCAAAAATCTAGTTTTGAAATAAATCTTCTGAATATCTCTGCTAATTGAAGGTTGCCTTGCTTGACAGAATCATTCCTGATGAGTGAACTGTTTTATTTTTGAAGAACTCTGTCTCAGCGCACAAGTCACTAGGAGAAACTCCAGTGCCTGCTTCCCTGAAGAGTGTTGAATGGTATGCGTGGTTGGGATGCTCAGTTCAGGGGACCTGGTGTAGATCTTGGCTGAAGCAGAAGATGCGAAATGCATGTAACAAATGTGGACCTCATCATTACCTGCCTGGGCTGACACATGTAGCCACTGGCTGCAATATGGTGGCTATTTTCAGATTAGATTTTGGGAGAGGATGGTAAGGAATGCAACCTGTGAACAGATAAAAAAAAAAGTTTATTCTTATCTTTCTTAATATCAAACACTTCTGTAGACCTTTATCTAAACAAAACAGATTATCTGCTTTGCACTTGGTTTAGTATGGAAAATCCATGAAGGCACCTAATTTGAAGTTCCAGTGGGAAGACTTACCATTCCACAAATATTTTTAACACATCTGAAAGTTTCTCTTTCTATATTAAGATAAGCTCATGCCTAGAGCTTTTGATGAAAACCCAGAGGAATGCACCTGATAGCCTTATGGCTGGGGAAAGATTTCTCATGTGATTGATCTGAAGCAGAGACTTGGATCTGGCTTGTTGTTTCCCAGTGTTAAACCAGGTCTGTTGAAAATCCAGGACTGTTTCAGTCCTTGCTTATACTGCAGCATTTGGAAGCACTTTCCTCTGCCCACATCAATCTACCTTTGCCCAATCTTTTCCTTGTTTCTTTGTCACTGTGAAATCCAGACCAACATCTGGTTTTCAAAGAAGGAGAACACAGTTGCTTACTCCAGAAAAATGCTATCAACTAGTCCAAACACATACTTGTGTGGAAGACTGAAGATGCGTTTTTCCAGGCATGTTGAGCAGAAGTGGGGACTCAGCAGTTTCTGCTGCAGTTGCAGTAGCTCTGCTCTGTGCAACTACCTGAAGCTTGATCTCCAGTGTCTCAATCTTCTCCAGGTATTCATCTTCCAACAACCTACTGTCTTTCACTACTTTTTGTTTGTGGCAGTTAAAGCAAAGCAGCTTTTGGGATGTTGTGTTCTCAAATTTGGACATATTATCAATTGTTTTTATTTGTTCCTGGGTTAACAAATCCTGAAAAAACATCTCGGCACAATTTCTCATCTGTCATTTCAGGAAAAGCCTTCAGTGGTTTTGTGAAGGTTGAATGATAAGTGCTCCCTGTCAGTGTATCAGTAGCTGTTATCTAAGCAACAACACAAAAGTGAATGCACTTTGGCAAAGGTCAGCAACTTTTAGTTACTTCCACTCTGCAAGACTGTGAAAGCAAAGCGATCCTCTTCCCTCCACAGTTTTATATTGAAGCAACACCTCTTCTTAGAGAATCTCTACAAGCAGGAACTGAGGCAGTATGAGCTGCAAACAACTTGAGCACTCTAATAACTTTAATTCTTGGTCAATCTGCTGGTTGGAAAGTTTGGAGACTGAAGTCTAAATATTCCTATTGTTTTGTCTCAAAATGTTCAACATTCTTGTGAAGACTTACCCTGAACTGAGACTGTATTTAGTAGTAATTCAATAAAATATGCAGGGAGAGTTATCCCTTCTGATCAGGGAATTTGAAAGGAAAGAGCAAATTCGCCAAAGGAACTAAAAAACCAGAACAATGGATGCTCCATATTCATAATGGGGAAAATCATGAGCATGAAATATCAATGTCTCAAGCAGTCACAGAGTTAGTTAGAAGAACTTGAGGCCAAAGGCTACATTTAGTTAATTTTGAATGAAATGTCTTTTTATTATCCAAGAGTCATTTTAAGCCCTTATGAAGCCAAGGGCTGTACCTTAGTTGGCACACTCTACCTCTTTTCCTGTCTGTTTCCATCTTTCAAGCTCTTTTCTTCCCAGGGTGCTGTATTTTTACTGGATTTGAGGCAATGGCACACCAGAACTGTGCCCCTAGCTCGTGAACATGCTACAACTTCACAGCATTCCTGCTACTGCTGTATTTTTGGTTCCAAATATACCAATGCAATTGCTGCACTCATACCACCCTTGTTATAAATCTACATAGGCTTGCCTGCGTACGTGTGAATTCAGGCGCACTTGACACATAAGGTCTTCCATGTAAGTGATTTTCCCTACTCTTTGCAAACTTCAGTTCCTTCCCTGAGTATACTTTGCCTACTATTTCACAGATACTTCATGTTCCTAGTTAACTTCGAAACAAAAACAACCTTGTCGTTCATCCAGAAATTCAAACATATCCTTAACCTCAACATCTCCTCAGACACTTCAGTAGAATGTATTGCGTTGCTTTCAAGAACCCTGATTGATATGGTTATTAGGTTCATGCAACTGTGCAAGAAAAACATTCTATATTCAGGAAGAGAGACTCAATTGTCATCAGAAGTTCCATTTTTCTGGGCAGGCAGAAATTCTGAGATCAAATGTTGTATCTCTTTACTCTATCTCACTGCAGAAAATATGACTTGATAGACCTTTCCTTCTTCAGAATAAGTTGGTGCCTGAAAAGAGAAGCAGCCACTGAAGCTGAACTCCTACAAGAAGCTGCTGTGCACTGGAGCACTTGGTGCTCCTCAGATTTCTAAAGCCTGTGGGGTTGACTACGATTGCCTGAGTTGATGGCCTCCACAAAATGAGTCACGTGGCTTACTTTAACTTTTTCCCTGAAGTTCACAGAGTAGAAATACTCCAGGGCTTGGGTCATTTGCTTTTTGTAAACTTGCAAATGGACAAACCCCAAATACTAAAACATCTGCAAAATATGTGCATTTTTTAAGTGAATATTTTAAATTTTAACAGGGAAGGTTCAGTTCCACATTCAATGTGAGAAAAAAGGAATACATCCTGGTCTTTTTTGTTGCACTTCTAAAAGACAGAGCATAGCATCTCTGGTATTCTGGACTTAAGCACTCACAGAGCTTCAAGAGAATGACACGGTCAAAATTTCAGGAGGTTTGATCAACATTTGGGGTGGTTGAGAACACTGACAAAAGGATGAAAAATAAAGGTGTAAATGAAATGGAGAAAAAAATGGAAGAGAGAGGGGAGGAAATGTTGAGATTCTTGCATTTCCAAATAAGGGAAACTTCTTCCCCCAGCTATTTATTCAGACATTTTTTAATAATTTAGTTTCTGTCAAAGGAGATAATCAATCAACAACTATTAGTGTATGTATGTGTTGTAATTAGCAACTGATACTTGTATATTAATGAGATTTTGAAGATTATAAATAAATCAACATTTGGGGACTGAGGTCAAACTTTACCATAACTTCTGAAAGGTAAGACCTGTAGTTTATTTCCAATAAACCAGATGATTTATTGTTGAAATAGGGAGTGTGAGAGCTTTTTTGTCTCAAAACTGAATAAATCTAATATTGGTTACTTTATTTCCAATAAACCGGATGATTTATTGTTGAAATAGGGAGTGTGAGAGCTTTTTGTCTCAAAACTGAATAAATCTAGTATTTCATTTAAAAATTGGGATTTTCCCTAGTTTCAGGCACAAAATTCCATACTGGAGTGACAGAACTAGTGATTATTATTAGATTAAACATTTATTCACCAACAGAAACTATAAATGACAAATTATAATTTAGCGCTGTGCTTTTAATGCAGTACCCAAATGAGACATTACCATTTATTTATATACTGTTCTTAAAGAGGAATTGAAAAGTAAAATTATCTATAAGCTGTAACTGGAAGGCAGGAAATCAATCAATGAACATTTTTTTTTTAAATCTTTTTTTGTGAGTCTATTCATTGAAGTTATGTTGCTTTACCTGGTCTTAGCTTGTAAATTCTAACCTAGGATGAAATCATTAGCCTTACATACATACTGGTAACTCTGGGCTATGTATTTAGTGGATGCAAATAAAGATACACATAAGTAGCCAATTATCTGAGGAAATGAACCATTAATGGATTAATGTAATTGGAATATATTCTTTTATCAAGAGAGGCATTCACTTAAAGTGGTACTGTATTTGCTTTACACATGACTTGTTGCATACCTAATGCAACATATTATCACATATTCCAAACCAGCCACATCCCAGAAGGAGTCAGACTTGGAAAAAAAAAAAAAAAAAAAAAAAAAAAGCCAGACAGAAACAGATACAAGCCTGACAAGTAATCCTCTATTTTCTCCTCAGCCCACAAATATTTTGATGCATCATTTACGTGAGCTCTCTTTCAGAAAAAAAAAAAAAAAAAAAAAGCCAGAGGTAAGACACAGTGCACCTGCAGGATCTTGTTTGCCAATCTTCCTTTATAGAAGCAGTTTAGTTTGTACCATGGGTTTTAGCAGTGCCATGATACATTTACTGCATAGAATGATTTGATAATGAAGAGCATTTCTCAGAGATTTTTCCAACTATATGTCATTTCCTATAACAAAAAGTACAAAGAAATGTATCATCATTGAAAGGGCAAGTATTCCCCATGAAAAAATCCAAACCATTTCTCATCTTTTCTCCCTTTTTATGCCAGGGTTATTTTGAGGGGAAGAAGGAGAATAAAAGTATTTCTGTGAACATGATGGCAACCTTTGTCTGTTTTTTTGATACTCAAAAAATACCCAAAATAGATTCTATTTAACACTGTGAGTGAAATATACTAAAATTTTAATAGAACAACTATGATGAAATCAAAGTCCTTGACGAGTCTAATAGGAAAAAAACCACCAAAACCCAACCTATATAAAGCTATCTTTATGTAGATAAAAGCAAAAAGGAGAAGGGAAAGAAAATGCAAATGGCCATGGTTATTAATCTCAGAGCATGGAGAATGGATGTATCTCTAAATACATAGCTGTCGTTTCTTTCAGAAACTTCTGGAAAATATGAGAAAAAATACTGTGAAAAAAAAATGAGAATAAATACTGTATTTTTAAGCAGGGGTTTTGTAGGCAGATATTGGTACCCATAACATACAATATTTTACAGTTTTAATAGACATTTTGTTGCTTCTCCATTTATTAGTAGAATCTGAATTTGTGGCCTAATTGAATTGAAAGACAAATAGTAAAGTAAGGTACTTTAGTGGGTTTGGTTTCCCCCCATCCTGACCCTCATATGAACATGGAACTCATTTCAGGACTAAACCTCAATACCTTTTGAATGCCTTTCTACACAGAAGAACTACAGCTCCCTTGCAGCTGGAGACTGAGGAAGAAGGCAAAGAAATTGAAATTATTTTCTACGAGCGAATGAGCTGACCCTTCACCGGTCCTGTCAGTGGAAAATGGAGTGCTCCTCAGCTGCTCTAGAGACCATCCTCTAGATCCAGACTCAACTGCTCCTCTTGTGCCAACTCACGTGCAGCTGGGTGTCCTGCCTAGATTCCGTCTGTCTTTTGTCCTTCTGTGTGAATGTTTGAAACCAAGAATTAAACTTTCATCAGCACACTGTATTTCTGAAGAATTTGTATGATGCCTCCTTGCATATAAATGCAGGGAAATCTGGAGCAAACCCAGCAGAATTCATACTAATACTACTTTCCAAAAAAAGACAATCTCATATCATGTTAGGGCAAATTTAGAAAGTGATATCCAAGTTTAAAATGAAAGCCATTTAAACATGTCATTTCAGGACACATTCCTTGATATAAGGATTTGGATAGATTCTCTATCAATCATATTATAATTTGCTTTCTCTGCCCAGATATCTAAATGTATCTCAGTTATTGTAGATACAAATGCTATATTCAGAACTAAGGTAAGTTTTGAGGAGGTATCACATTTTTATGACTATTCAAAAAAGTTGATATCTTTTATAAGTGATGTGTGATTCTTTCCAGGGAAAATTACTTTACCGTTTAATTTTTTTTTCTGACATTTTCCCCAATAAATAATCAGCTTTTTTCCAACAAGACAGCACACAGTCTGAACCCTGAGCCTGGAGGTTAAGACACCATCCATTTATCTCTGTTCACATAATGTGAATTATTGGTTACTTGCTTTTCATTGTAACTGTGTTATTGGAAAATTATATCCCAAGACATATTTAACATATTTTACTTAATCTCTGCTCACATTTGATTTGCTAAATCCCTTGCAAAGTGTTTTGCTTTAATTCTATTGACAAAGCACAGGCTTCAGATTTTACTGAGAAGATACTGCAGCTTGATATGTATGATGCTTTGACATTTACACACATCCTAACTTTATTTATATTGCAGAAAAGTACCTAACTTGTGAAGAGAAGAATGCACATTCAGCAACTTACTCAGTTCCAGCCACAGGACTCTTTTACTATCTCTTGAATAATTAGCAACTTGAATTCAGATGGAATATACAGTAACTTCCCTGACTTTGGGGTAGGAAAAAAAAAAAGATTAGAATGACAAATAGTCAGACTCCAGGGTCAAATGCTTTGCCAGTAGTTGCATATGTTTATGCCAAAATACATAAAGAAATGTCACTTCAGCACATGAATGATGACAAACACTCCAAGTGGGACTGCACTTCATCAATCATTTCAAATGCACAGATTGGGTTTACCTATATAAACAAAAGCAATAAAACTACTCAAAGGCTCACCTTAAACTATTGAGGCATGACATAAACAGTGTTACCGCACAGTCAATCCCCGTTTTACTCGAGAAGCAGCCAGAAAGCAAGTGACAAACTGATTTATTAAGATTAATAAAGCATGCCCTTAATAAAAATAAAGCCACTAATATTTTGCATAAACATGGTAACTTTGTTTGGGGCTAGAACGGACCAGGATGCACGGAAAGAGGGAAGGTGATTAAGAAATATTTTTGCACTGTTCATCCAGTAGTACTGGGAAGATTTGAAGAATATTTGATCACTAGAATTGTTCCCAGGCACAGAGACTTTCTGCAGACCAAAACTGCATGTCTGAGACCAGAACAAAATGGGTTCTCTTGGTAAAAAAAGAAAAAAAATAAGGTGACTCAGAGGAAGAGCTCTAAGTCAGCAAAACACCGATGGGACCTTCTCTGGCTGTGTCCCCTGGGTCTCATCAAAACCCCCCTGAAGTGAGTAGGAATCTTTCTGTTGTCTTCAATGAGATTTGGAGCAAACCCCCTGTGAGGGAAATTTAATTGAATTCCTTAGTATTGATCCTTTCACTTCAGTTGCTCATTTAGCCTTTTTTCTTAAACCTGCACCTGCTTTGTCAAAGGGGAAGGGGAAGGGAGGTGAAGAGAGGTGAAGGGAAGATTTAAAGTTTAAGTATTAAATTAATGTCAGCAATATTTTATATATAAAACCCGAGACATTCCTAGAATATTATAAATATCCACTCGATAACTTAAGGACAGGTTAAACAATCTGTTTAAGTGCTCTTTTGTAATCCCTTACTGATAAGAAAGTGGGCTCTACATCACATTTTCTACCACCTTCATCAGCTTCCCCCTATATGCATTATGCTCTTTCTCTTTTTTTTAATTACTGTGTGACAGAATCCAAGGTTTAAACTGAGCTTTTCCCTTTCTTTCTCTGCAGGCAGTCACTGAAGTGTTACATGACCTTGCACACAAACCGTTTCCTTAGTCTAATCTGGATAGAATTAGGAAATAATCAAAGCAGGCAACAGTACATGTAGAAGGGTCTCCTTGGTTCAGAAGATGCTGACACAGTAGATTTCTAGCCACATACCCTAACATAAGCCACATATTCCTCACTTAGTGGAGACTATCCAACTATATCACAAGCACAGAAAGACAGGTCAATCTAACTCAGATTTGTAACTTTAAAAATTGATGCTCTAGCCCCTCAAAGATAAGGAAAAGGGAAGTGATCCCAAATCTTTTGTAACTTGGAGTTATGTTCTTTTTTTCTATGTCACTTTGTCACCAGGTATTGCTTGTCCTCTTTATCCCACACAGAGTAATTTCCTCTTTATGCCCATTCTGCTTGTGTCTGATCTCTCAGGTCTGTGTCCCTTCTCTTGCATAAGTCCAACAGATTTCATCACCCTGGGGTGACCTGGCCGTGTCCATTCCTGGCCTGCTCTTTGGGAGTATTCCACTGCCTGGAAAACAACATGGCAAGGGCTGATAAACTAAAACCTCTTCTTATGAGTTTCTACCCTCAATTTGCCAGTCAAAGAGCCTGTTTGCTTAAAGGAGAGCATGTTTCATGGTAGTCTCCAAAAGATTTTTGCCTATCTCCAGCATATTCTATTTTTCACTTCTGAATGTTAAGATTTCTTTAAATCAGTTAATAAAATGCTGGTGGTTTTGTGTTTTTTTTTGTTGTTTTTTTTTTAATTGTCCATTACTACTCCTTAACTTGTTGTTAACCTATAGAGTATAGCCCATTATTTTCTGTTGTTCTGTGGCATTCTTCCTTGACCATGACATCATTGAGGGAGTGAAACAAGGTCTGAGTTATAAACAGATAACAAACCCCTGCTGAATCCTGGAGAATAGTTAGTTATTGGCCAATATTTATAAGCAGCCCACAATGAAGTTACTGGGTCACCTCAAATGAGACAGTTAGCCCCGCTGTAATGACATGAAGACAGCAATACAACCTCCTCGCATCTCAGAAAACAACATCACTTTTATCAATAAGATACTTTGGGAAGTCTCTGAGGTACAGAAAATATGCCCCTATTTTATAAATAGGAAGACTTTGTCCCTTATGTCATAGACTGCTTGTAAACAGCTGGACATCTTGGGGAGTGAGATGCCTCATAGACACTTCCTTTAACCTCTGTATTCAGTTTCATCTGGCAGTTAGAAGCTGAATTACACCACAAGAGTAGCTTTGTTCAGTTTCAGAGACCTTCAATCACTAGCAGTGGTGAGAACTGTGAATGCAGAGGAAAAAAGATGAACTTAAGGCACTGACTGCAGCAAGGTCCTCTAAGAGAATTTACCTTTCTATTTAAACATAATTTATTCTTAAAAAAAAAAAAAGAAAAGTAAAAATATTCTATATCTAACTGGATAGATAATAGTAGCCCATACTTTAGGGACTGATAACCTGTGTGAAGCATCAGGATAACAGTGCCTTTAACACAAGGACCTCTGGCTCTTTTATTCAGACACACACTTGAATGAGGAAGTTTGTGTGTTTCTCAAAAAAAATGCCAGGGTATGAAAAAAAAAAAAATCATGGCTTTTCTGTAGTTCTGAGGTTTGAAATACACTACAAACAATAAAATGCCCTGAAAATTAAAAAAAGCAAATTAATACCGAAGGGTTGCATAAAATGCAGGTACTCTCTGAAAAGAAAGTCTTCTTCATTCAGCTCATGCTTCAAACATCCTCCTCACTTAGCAGAGCTCAGTTGCTGGTATTTATAGATTAAGACTATACTTGGACAACACTGTATATTACATGGAATTTATTCTTTAATTAGTTCTTATTTAATAGAATGAATTTTAGCACTATGTTTCATTTACTGTTTCAGTATTGTGAAAGAATACATAAGATTCTATGAAAAAGTAACTAAATCTGCATTTTGTTAGATCTGAAATTTTGATTCATCAAGCTGCCAAAATGACAATTCCAGTGTTAGCAAGGAATTTCTTTTATCGTCTTTTGGTGACTACACTATGATATTTGTTGTGTAGGGCAAACTCTTTGCAATAACCAGTTACACCTTTGAGAGAACTCACTAAATCTTTGTAAATTTCTGTGACAGATGACAGACTATTTGGGCCTTGGAGAGAAGAAGGGAAGAAAGGAACTATATGATAGTTTGCATTAAAGTAACAAAAGTCATGTTTCCAGTTAATGCAGTGATCAGAGCAGTAACCTTGGAGTGCATTTATGTCTTATTTGGAATGTAGCTAACAGAGATATTTTTGCAGTCAGGTAATCCAGGCATCTTCTCCAAAACTCTTTTTAAAATTAATCTTCAGAAGCATGGATCAGGCAATGCCATGTAAGTGTGATATTAATGCAGGGATAGCCCATGAGGCACTACAGTTTATAGGACAGATTATATAATATATGTAGAGTAAATGTTGCTTTAGGGATAAACCACAATGCATATAGAATGGAAGCTTTTCTGGGAAAAAAATCTCTAACACCATTCTTTTGCAATGTTTCTGCTTGTGCCCAATGAGGTCATAAGGATTGCCAAGTGCTTGGTTTTATTGGAAAGTGCACTCAAAGATTAGGAGAAAAAAAGTATGTTCAACACATCTTAATCTGCCAGTGTAAACATGCAGTATTTCCTACAGTAATTTCGATTAGTATCATGGGAAGAGGTAGAAGGCTGAACATGTTTAAAAATCAGGTAATTAATCTCCATCCTAAACTTGGTCAATATCAAAAAAATAGTTAGCTTTATCCTAGATAAATGACAGCAATAGATAAGACTTTTACAATTGTTAATTAACAAGTTTAAAGGCTTTTGGTCATTGTAAAGGCAGAGAAATCAATGTGAAAGCACACCAGAAGCGAATCTTTGTTTCCTATCAAAGATAATTTTTTAAAATCCCTCTTTCTCTTGTCAAAAAGAGAAATAAACTTGAAAAGAAAAATTATTTTGTTTTATGAAACTGGCAAAAAACAGAAGGAAAAACCAATTAGTTTGAACAAACCAAACCAAATTTCCTTTGGGGAAATTAAAGAGTAATTTGGGACTTGCCCAAAAATGTCATCTGGTCTAAAATTCAATATTTTGACATGCTTCTCAGTTTTGAAGTCCTTTGTCTTTTTTTTTTCCCTTATTCTTTTTTAAGGTCAACTTTGAAATGCCAAATGGAGTAGCTGAAACATATTGCTATAAAAAAGATAAAATCTTCCAGCAGATCTTGAAAAAAAAAAATAAAGGGCTTTTTTCTTTTGGAAAAATCACTTTTTGAATTCAATGTAAATTCTTGAAAAAATTTGAACCTATCAAACATTTTTCAGAAAGTTTTCTGTCATGATGGTAACTAACTATCCTAAAGCAGGTTTTGGAGTAATAGCTAAAATACAGCGCTCTGTTCTCTTGATTCTCTGGTTCATTTTCATCAAAAGCATCTAACTTTCAAATCATTGTACTTGCAAAAAGTAAAGCTGCAAAATAAGCAGCACATGCAACTGCAGACAGCTTGATGCTAGATCTCTCTCCATGAAGGAACCTTTTGTAAATATCTAATGCTGGCAATGTCACTTTGGGGGTGAGACAAGTCCAGGTAGAACATTGCTGTACCACCCTGAACAGCCAAGAGCTGCTGGCAGGAGCCTATTCCTGGATCCAGGAAAGGATTTGGGTGCCTGAAGTTTGACTGAACCACATCAAGGGAAGATTATTTTCAAAACACTACTTGCTTGTGATTACAGGCAATCAAGCTGACCTGGAAGTATCTTTTTGCCTTCTGTACCTACCTGGAGGTATATTTTTCTAAAAAGTTAAAGGTAGCTTCTGCATGAAAAAAAATATAAAAATCCACTTTGTTTGAGCATTTGATCACTTCATTGCTTATGCCCTACTTAAATTCTAGTTTTAAGAAACAGAAGGGCATTCAAGTCCTCTGTTTAACTTTTTTTTTTCTTCGTTTATTCTTGTTTCACTTGACTGAACTACAGTTAGAAGGAATTTAGCCCTGGAGACACCTATGCTTGTGTTTGGAAGGTCTGTGCAACTAATTCCAGACCAGCAGCACCTGTAAGTGCAATCCCAACTGTGGATGGAGACTGAAAAAAAGGTGATAGTGTGTGCCTGTCTGTCTGCCCCCAGTTACTCTACATGATTTTAAATGCCTATGAGTTCTGGGAACAGAAGCAGTAAGGATGCAGACAACTGGGCTCAGCTGTTGCTGTCCCATGTGTCCTTTTGCCCCTCAAATCTGGGATCCAGGAACGGCACATGCTGCTTCTCATCAGGCAAGAGGGAGGGTACTGAAGCACCTCACAGGTGCCTTGGGACAGGAGAGACAGTAACTCAGAAATTACTGATAGAACTTCTTTTTTTATATCAAGGACCACAAAGGCCAAGCCCAGTTCCCTCAGCACTTTGAGGTCCTAAGCATTGTGAAGGAACATGCATCTGTCAACAGGGGACCTGAACTGCCATACAGGTGACACCAGTGCACCAACACAGCATTGAGCACACAGAAATCCAGCAGAGCAGTGTTGAAAATTTCTTCATACTCTGTTCTTTCTAGAAAATCATAGCACTCATATTCCCAGCATGGCACCTGCATCACCTCTGCTTGAAAATCTTCTGCACGTAACTTGCCACAAGCTGTAACACAAGTTTCTAGCACAGACAGGAAGGCAGCTGCAATGGTTTACCTCCCTCTGTTTAATAATAAGGTTCCTCTATTATATTCGTTGAGAAGCAGAGCTCTATATTTATGCACTGAACATTTTAACCACAAGACCATTCTTCTTCTGTATTATCTTTGATAAGGGAAAACATTTTTGTGTTTATGTGCTGAACATTTTAATTGACTACTTCCAGCTAACAGAATATTGCATCTTCTCACATGTAGAAGAGATATGTATAATTCCATATGTAACTTTTAATGAAGTCAAAATTAAATAAGACTTCTGATAATTAAAAATAGATACTATATCAAATATATACAAATTAAGAAAAGAATTAATGCAGTAATTTAATCCTCTAGCTACTGAAATAATAATACATTTGAATAAAGCAAAAAATATGTGAAAAACATTTGACACAGTGAGGGTGGCTATTGCACATTAACTTTTCCGTCATTTTATATTTGCCAAGGTGCAGTACCTGATCCAGACTCTGAAAGGGATTCTTTGTTAATCTCTTAGTAAAAATGGAATTGGTTGTCAGATGCTCACAATTCTCACCTTTAGAAACAACTGGCTCCTCAATTGTTTGATAATAATTACAAGACCCAAACTGGAAATTTTTAAAACCTCCAAAGATTATCTTGCCTGAAAGAGTGTATATACTGTCATTATAGTATTTTCTTTGAATACAGATTTACACATAATTCACACAGATTTATATATAAATACACAGATATTATTATAATTTTGTCCATACGAGGCTGTTAAGATTATCGAAACTTGGTTTGGACCCACAAGCATGCCAAAGTGCTTTGCAGGTTCATATCTTGTTAGGATGGAGTATTCTGTGTATGCCATGCTGGGTTTAGCATGAGAGCACTCCAGGCTTATAAAGCTAAAGCTATTCTTAACTGGAAGACTATTTGCAGACAAGTTGCATCTGCAAGTGGGAGTGCAAGTTGAGCAAAATATTGCTTTCCAGTCCTTCAGTCATCCCTTTTCTTTAATAAGTTTACCCTTGCCCCTGTAACATTGTGAGTTCAGAGACATGCAGGGGGATGCAGAGCTAGAAAATATGGAGATCCAAGGTGTCACAAGCTAGTTCTGAATAAGATGATTATCACTGCTTGGCTGTGTTGCAATGAAGTGTGAAAATTTGATGTGCTGGGGTTCCTTGCTGACTGTTTCTGTACTGTACTTTGCTTCCCAGACTAAGAAGCAGAAAAAAATTTCAGCATGTTCTTTTTTTTGTTGTTGTTTAATAAGTAGAAAAATAAAACTGACTTTTCTTGAGAAACAGAAATGGTTCGGTTCTTTCCTGCCTGATTCAAAGGTATATCTAAGTTTTAATGGGGTGAAGAAAACTAACTTGAGATACGCTATCATTTGTATTTTCCATCATAGAAAAATGAAATCCAGTTCATCCCAGTTTCAGTTTCAACTAGAAATCCAGATCAGTCTCCTGACAATTATTTTCTTTAGATATAATATGAAAGTAGTGCAATCATTTTATTATCACTGATTAGTGAACTAGAAAAATGGAGAAACAGCAGAGTAAACTTTACTGGTTACATTACAGTGCTAAACTAGTGTTGCCAAGAAAATCTGGTCATTCTTCCAGGAAAGAAAAGGACGAACAAGAATAATAGACCAAAAGGAAAACCTTGAACTTCCTCTGGACATTTACTCCTGTCTTCAGTTGTGGACCCAGGGGTGTGTATTCTATTTCATCTGTTAAAAGCAGTTGGGGAGATGTTTTTTCTTTATCTCTTGTAACTCAAGGGGGAAGGGATGCCTTCTGATAATGGGCCATTAACACCTCCCCGGACTATGCCCTCCCCAGAGCGGTGCACCCGCATTCCATCATCCTATTGTGAGATGCCCCACCCAGTGGGGGGAGCCAACCATTCCTGCCTGGAAAAAACTGAGACTCAGGAACAGGAGGCATCTAGCTTCATGCCTGATTTCTGGGAGGAAGACCAGACCCCATCTCACCATCACCAGACCCCATCTCACCATCACCAGACCCCTTCTCACCACCCTTGGACCCTTTTGCTGCAGGATAATTTCTACTTCAGCAGAACCACATCTGCCACTCCAGGAGGACTCACTTTTGGACAGCTTCCAACACCCTGACCAACAGGGTGTCAGGTTGTAGCTCTGATTCTGTCAGGGTTTTCCAAAATTGTTGTTTGTTTGTTTGCTGGTTTGGTTGGGTGATTTTGTGTTTCTACTACTTTTGTATTATTAATATTCCTAGTAAAAAACTGTTATTCCTATTCCCAAATCTTTGCCTGAGAGCCCTTAATTGCAAAACTATAATTTGGCGGGGGGTGAGGGGTTTACATTCTCCATTCTAAGGGAAACCCCGGTTTCCCTGGCAGATACCTGTCTTTCCAAACCAAGACAACTCCTAAAAAGATGTCCTGTCTAATCCAGCTCGTACCTAGCTAAGTAAAAGATGTCTCTCATGCAGTGGCTTGCACTAACATCCCTGTTAGTTTTAAAACAGCTGCACAGAAAGTAGTTTCATCTACTTGTTTATATTAGGGCAAAAAATAAAGGATCTCTATTGAAAGTTCAAGTACCTCCACCTTGGCTGAAAAATAGTAAGTAAACAAAAATGAAATAGCAATTTCAATGGTGGCCCCACCAGTGAGCAGAACTCTGCATGCTGGGGAATGTAAAGCCTTTTCTCTTTGCCAACTGAAGCTTTTACAGAAGTTTACCTTACAGCATGCAGTCATATCTGATAATATTTCTGGAAGAAATTTCACTCCACACAACTGGGCAAGGTGTATGTATAATTTTATTAGTGTATAAGGCCAACGTCACCTCAGTGGGCTAGCAACCTCCATATTAAATGCATTATGCATTACTTTTCCTCAACCTTTCTGTTCAGAATGAATCATATCTTTACTTCTTAAACTAGATACCATGATAAAAACCTCACTCCAGCTCCCTTTGACACCTTTCTTTTGGGATAAGATCAGGACAATTTGACATTATGCAATTTACTGAAATGTACAAATGGTAATCTCTCTCCTCTTTCTGATGCTGGTGATCAGCCAGTGAACACAACTGGGAACCTCACCACTTACTCGAGCCCAATTTCTCTGAAGCTTTAGTTAACACAATGAAATTTTTAACTGAAGCTTGTACTGCTGCTTAAGAATAATTTCATTTCAGCAACAACCAGTAAGTAGCCCCACTGCACTTTTGGAGATAATTTTCTCTCATGTCTTCAAATAGGTATGAACTTCCATGAGCTATGCCTCTAAAATTTTCAGCTTAATTTTTAAAGCATGTTGTATTAGTTCCTTGCCCCCTCCCCTTTCCCCCACTCCCATTGTGTTAAATATTGAACTTTGATATATATATAAGTTCAAGATACTGGTTTGCTTTTTTTTTTTTTTTTTTTCTTCCTCAAGTACATTTCTTGGAGATGCTTTCATTTGTAGTGCTTTGGAGCTTTGCTCCTTCCTATTTCAGATGCTAATAACTGCTAAAAAGGTTGTTGAAAAGTTTATTTTGCTGTACAGGTGACACAGCTTTGCTTTCTCCCTGAATAGAAAATGCACTGATTTCTCTTCACTATACCCTTGCTTCTTGAAGCACATTCTGTATTCAAACCACTTAGACACAATGGATGCTTCCATAGACACAAGATGCCCATGTGTGTTCAAAGGGTAAGTCTTACCAGAAGAAGCATCCACCATCCGTGAGGGGGCAGACAGAAGGTCATACAAGATGCATCTGTACATTATAGAAAAAGATTCTTGGGCAACCTAAGATTTCAGTGGAGAAGGTTGTGTTTTTACACTGGCGAGAGTTGTTCAATATCTCCCATTGTTTTTGGTACCTATACAGAGATGTTCCAGAATGCAACATGAATAAAATAAACCCTGTAATTGATACTGTACTATCAATATCACTTGAAAGGCAGCCATGGAAGTTTCACCAGTTGCATTTACTCACAATCTTAAGAAATTAACAAATTGGCTGAGCTGGGAAGAGATCTCTGCGTTCTGGTTGCGGAGAGTTGCATTCTGTCAGATTTTTAATGTTTCCTAGGACAGAGGATCTGCACCCTCTGGGCAACCAGTTTCTGTGCTCGGTTACCCTCACAATCTTCATACATTTTTGTTTAAATGGAATTTCCTGTCTTTCAGCCTGTGCCCACAGACTCTTCCGTCACTGTATACCACTGAGAGTGTGGCTTTGCTTTCTAACATCATCCTATCAGGTATTTGTACAAATTGATCGGATTGCCCTGAGACTTCTCCATGCTGAACAAGTCCATCTCTCTGTCTCACCAAATGCTCCTGTTCCTTCAACACTTCTTTGGCCCACCTCTGGATATGCTCTGGTATGTCCTTGTCTCCTTTGTACTGGGAAGCCCACACCTGGACACAGTGCTCCTGAGGTGCATTGGGACTTACTACACGGGAAGGACCACAGCCCTGAGCCTGCTGATGATAGTTTGCAATCTGTAGGTTATTAGCTGGTTTTGCTGTAACTGTGCATTCCTGCATCGTGGTCAACTTTTTGCACATCAGGACTTCCAAGTCTTTCATTCCAAAGTGGCCTTTGAGATGGTAGAACCCCTTCCCAGGGGCAGATCTTTGCATTTTCCTTTGTTGAACTTATGAGACCTTGTCAGCCCACTTCTCGACCCTGTCCAGGTCCTTCTGAATGGTGCACAGACATCTGGTGTGTCAACCATCCTCTCCCTTTTGTATTATCTGAAAACTCATTGAGGGTACACTCTGTCCCCGTGATACAGACCATCAGTGAGTGTTGGCTAGTAATGGCCCAGTTGGAATACATGTGATTCTGGTGCTTGAACCCTGTCTAGGCTGAGAGGTGCTGATCACAAGCCTCAGATGTTCAGCCAGCTTGCTTTCCATCTCACTGTCAGTTTTTCTGGATCATCCTTCATCAGTTTGTCCATGAGGATGTTTTGGGAGACAGTGTCAAAAGCCTTGCTGAAGTCAAAAGAGATGATATAATTTATTCTTTTTTCCTGCACCAAGCCAGCAATTAGTTGTAAATCTATGCTAGCTACTTCCAATCACCTTCTTGTCCTTCATGTGCCTAGAAACACTTTCCAGGATTAGTTGCTGTTTCACCTTGCCCAGGATTGAGGTAAGCAGCCTGTAGTTCCTTGAATCTCCTTGCTGTTCCTCAGATAAAAGTGACAAGCTGTTCAATAAGCTGTACCCTACTGCCGGGTGTGAAATGCACTTGTTCTGTGTTCAATCAAATAATATACAAATAATCCCAACCCACAGATTCTGATCCTTTATCTTTGTCCTCAGGCACTGCTCAGAATCTGCACTGGAATTTATTTAGGTGCTTCTGAAGCTGCTATTGTCAGATTTTACCTGATGTCAGACAAGATGGATGCCATTCTATGGATGCTGCTTAGGGAAAAGCTTCCACACACAATCAGGGCTGTTACAGGTCCAGCTGGGCAGCCAAGGTCTCAGCAGTGCACAGTAACTTTCCCCACTGCAATGGAAGTCATTGCTCCTGATTCTTTTCCTCTCTGGAGACTCACAGAAGTTTTATTTTCTTTAGTAAATAATGGAGCATTGTCAAAACAAAGAAGCAGCTTAAAGAAAGGAAGGAATTCACTGGTAGTAGTTCCTATTTGTGTGACCTGGAAAAAATTTAGGTCATCTCCAATAACATCAGATAGAGAGTACTTGAACTACAGTTCTACCATTAAAAAACACCAGAGGTTTGGTGTTAAAGAAACCCCCAAGCACAAAATAAAGCAAAGCTTCTCAGAAAAAAAATCTCTGTTGCTTGGGGTGGCTTTTGAAAAAAAGAATAATTGCATTGACAGATTTTAATCTGTCTTTTTACTCATCATTTAAAATAACCAAAACAGAGAGCCAACAAACAGCAGCAACTTAAATACTAAGGGTGGGTTCTGTTTTGCCCTAAAGATTTCTGAAGCTTTTATTTTATTTTTTTTTTTTTTTTTCTGGAAGAGAGATCTTTCCTTTGGCTGACGCTTTCAGAGAGAGGTTGACCTCTGCTTGTTATCACCATCACTGAAAGGTAGTGAGGT
The DNA here is from genome assembly GCA_017589585.1 of Phylloscopus whistleri. NCBI lineage: Eukaryota > Metazoa > Chordata > Aves > Passeriformes > Phylloscopidae > Phylloscopus > Phylloscopus whistleri. Next base: position 2,562,415 of record JADMLD010001389.1, on the reverse strand, counting down.
TGCCTTTGTAATAGGCAACTAGACTCCCAAAGGGACTTCTTTGTTTGCTCTCAACTTCCCTGACCGAGACAAGGGTATCTCCCAGGTGTTAACTCCCCTTAGCTTATCTCTCCTCAAATCTAAGCTATAGTTTAAGGAGTGTATGGCAAGGACCATTACAGAGCACAGTGACCCTTCCCTCTCCCACCACATGCTTTTGCAGGCCAGGGAGTTCTCTAGTGGGTACCTTTGAATCTGCAGATATTAGGCACACAAAGTCTGCACAACAATTAGTCTTCTAAGCCGATATTTCAGCTTTTCAGTATTCCATGACTGAATTCTGCTAAAGCTCAAGTGCTAAGGCTTTGATTAATTTATCTTGGCTCTTGGTGCTTCACCTCAACTTTGCTGTAGCCCTCTGCAGGCATGCAGCTCAGAGCAGCAGCAGGTACCTACAGCTGCTTGGCCCTTTGTATCTATGGCAAAGGCTTTTCCAACAACTGGCCCGTCCGGCTTTGAAGTTTGTGTGCGTCACGTGCCAAAGCAAGATTATCAACTCTTATAACAAAACACGTCAGGTTCACAATGTACACAGGATTATATTGCAAACCTCGTTTTCTGTGACATTTTCCTTCCTCTGGGAATTGTAACTATTGAAGAGACAGTAAAACATCACGGCCATCATGTTCTGCTTTTAGTAATTTATGCAAGGTACAGTGATATGTTCAGAAAAAGGAAGAAACTGAGAAGACTGGAAAAATGCTTAGCTTTGAACCAAAATCAGCTCGAAATCATTTCCAGTTTTACTTATCATAGGGGCAGTTAGCATTTTTCTTTCAGTAAATTGAGTAAAGACAGCAATAATTTTCTGTCTTCCAAAGAGATGTATACAGTATAACTGAATAAAATATGTGAGACAATACTTTGACCAAACAAGTGGTAGAAAGGTTGCAACTATAACCCCTCCTGCTCTGCTGAGGTTGGACCTGGCAATGTATTGATTTGACAGAGTAGCTCTACAATTGTGATAAATAAATCCATCCCACTGAACTGCTCAGCAGCTATCTCCCACCTGGGCCTGCTAATTTCATTACAGATGAACAAGGTCAGGTTTCCTGGGATGCTGAAGGCATCCTGGACAGACTGGTAAATGGCCAAACTGTATCTTTGTAATACTTACATTTATTTTTTTTCTATTTTCTCCTCACTCTTGGCCAAAAAGTGATCCAAGCCAAAATGTGTAACTGGAAATACATCTATTAGCTAAAAGATTTAGGACTAGACCTCTGAGAGACTTTTACAATTCAGTGTTTTCAAAAAATGCAGTAAGTAGAAGCCACAGGGAGTCTGAAATATTCTTATGATAAATGATAATCTAGAACAGGAAAAAACTGTAAGGACAATTCACCATGCAGCATAACATACTTTGCTCTGTTAAAAAGGAAAGTTATTTTTTTTTTTTCCTCTGCAAATGAGACAATATGATGGGGAAATTAAATTAAATGGTGATGTTATTCCCTTGGGGCAAAACAATTCTATTCAATAAATTAATTTTACATCAGTAGCTCTTTCCTTTCTTGAAACTGACAGTAATAACCTGACAGCTTAAAGCTTTAATAAACTTCAAGAACTAGGAGACTGTCCTTCCACAAAAAAAAAAAAAAAAGGAAAAAAAGAAAAGCCAAGTGTATCACAGGTATTAGAGTCTTTCCTTGTTCATTGTAGCATAAAAGTCCTCTAAATTCAATTCTACTTAGTGTATTATTTGATGAACCAGACCACTTAAGATAGCTTTTGACAGCATGCAGTTTTAGTATCTTAATGCTCCCATTCTTCAGAAGATACCCAAAACCTCAATGACATTTCCCATTAGGTGGCTCTAAGTAAATATTATACGAAAAGGGCAAACACATGGAGGAAAAGTATTCTGTCTCAGACAGTCCTGTTTGTTAAAAAAGAATAAGTCATTCTGTATAGGCTGCTGTGTGAATTAAGCCAGAAAGCATGAGTTGATATATCCAGTTGTCTTCAAGGGTTAGGAGATTTCTTATCACCAGCATCTGAATTTGAAATGAAATACATTATAATTTTAAAGATAGTAGCTTGCCTTCCTTCCTTCCTTCCTTCCTTCCTTCCTTCCTTCCTTCCTTCCTTCCTTCCTTCCTTCCTTCCTTCCTTCCTTCCTTCCTTCCTTCCTTCCTTCCTTCCTTCCATCTTCTTTTTCATCCTTTCATCCTTTGTTTTGTTCTTTCTTTTGTCCTTTCTTTTATCTTCTGTCCTTCTGTCCTTCTGCCCGTCCTTCCTTCCTGTTTAAAATTTTGAAATGGAAATCATGAAAAATGAAGTCTGCCCACAAATAAACCCATATGTTCAGAACCCTGTGACTGTAGCTCAATGTCTTCACTTTTCTATATGAGATCTTGAGCAGATGCTGCTACGTCTTCTGAATAACTGCAAGGGGAAATAAAGGACTTTGACTTTCTTCCTCCCTCTTTTTATTTTTAATTCTTGAAGTCAGCCCTCAAGTGCAAATATTAACCCCCAACCCCAGAATAAGTCATCTCTTTTATCATTCTTCTCATAAAAACTTTATGTTTCTCCGAAAGTATTTTACAACTGTGACAGAAAGCACTGTGACAGATTCCGGTAGAAGAGGACCAGGAGAAAGACTGGGAAGTCAGCCAGAAATTAAGAATGATTCCCCTTTTGCACCCGTTGCTCTAGTGTATGACATCATCCCTTGTACTTCAATGCCTCCATACAAAGGCTTGGGATAACAAGCCAAACATATTGTGCCAAATATCTTTGCTATTATTACAATTTTTCATTTGGGTATGATTCTGATAAATGATTGGTAAATGCAAAAAAACCCATTAAATGAAATAACAGGGAGTTACTCAATTCTTCAGCTGCACTGAGTAGCTCCAATTAGAGTCTGAAGGAGGAATATTGCCTTTCTATCAGTCAAGCCTGTGACACAACACATCTCCCTGAGGTCATGGGGCCTGGATATTCAAAGAAAGATGTCACTTGTATTCTGAATAGATTATAGAGGTTTGCTAATCAGTAAAAATAGCAGTCTCCCTACAGCATTCATTGGGTAGTTGGGCAGAAAGGGTGCTTTAATGGCCTAAACTCAAGGCCTTAGAGCACTGTCATGATTCAAAGCACATTTTTGAATACTGAGTAATTAAGTTGAATATTTTTAGTTATTTCTCAGCACTGGATAAAGCAATTACTTTTAAATATTGAAAATAGCTTCAATTAGGTGAACACTTTCTTTTCCCCTGTTCACAAGAAGTTATTTGAGAATGCAGCAGCAAACCATTAAAAAAGATGACAACATGAAAGAGTACAACTTTAAGGACAGGACATATTTTTATTGAAGACTGAGACAGGTTTTGCCACCACCCCTGCCCTCCCCCCCCCCCCCCCCCCCCCCCTTCCAGCTTCCCCTCTCTCTGCTCTCAGTGGGCCCTACATAAATTTAGGAGACATAGCATCTAAGAGAACTAAGGCTTTTGGTCTAAATGCTGAAAGGTACAGTGCAAATGATGGGTTAGCACAAAAAAAGGACAATAAGCTTTGGGGTTTTTTGGAAGTTGTTCAGTGCCTTGTCAAACTGAGGCCTTGGTAAAGAGTTTGTGCAGTATAGGACTCCTCTTATCATTGTTGTAGTCAATGGAAACCCTTTCCCCAAGCTGAGCATAGCTAGACTCCTTACAGCCAGCTTGGACTTAACTGGCAGTCCTTGCTAAAGTTATGTGGAGGCATGTTTGCATATCTGCAAGTGCAGTTAGTGCCCCAGACATAAAAAAACAAGAATGGGAATACATTCTGGTAAATTCTCTATTCAATTCTACTGAAAATATTGATTTAAATTGATTCCCTGCCTCTACTGTTTTTCACTGAAAACAAACAAGAGGTCATTTTTAAGCCCTAAGGCCTATGAGCCTTGGTAATTATGGAAATTTTTTTTTGAACGACTCGAAAGAGTAAATTGACTATGGTCAGGCAAGTTTATTAAAACCTGTATTAATAATATCCTAAATTCAGCCCTATTACTCAGCAAGTCACTAGGTCTGGAACATGGTCTTAGCCATTCTTACAAGGTCACCCAGGTAATTTCCTTTGACATATGGCAGCAATTCGGCCTCCATTTCTTTTCCCACCAGGCTTATTTAACATACGTATCAGAGATGTGATTCTTTTATAGTACTATTGGCATAATGATAATGTCTTTATAATAATAGTGATTTTATATTTTATTAAAAACATTAATAGGGAATTACTGCTCCTATGAAAACAGCAAAAAAAGGAATTAATCATATGCTTTCATTCTGTAAATTCCATCTTTTGGAATCAAAATAACTGCAGTTACAATTTCTTTTTTAATACGCCAAATTTGAAATCAAACTGACCAAATTATTCTGATTGTTTAATGAACGTGAGAATGGTGTACCTTTGACAATACAAAGTTTATGGTTGATTCCCATTTTCACATCTATTTAAGATGCAGTATTAAGCTATATCCATTCAATGTGGAAAAAAATAATTAAAACATTCTTTATGCATTTTTGCTGCCATTAGCTGTTGGGTTCTTTTAAAACCTGTGTTTTGGAAACACATTTATATCTGAAAGAGTTTAAGTAGAGAAGAACTCTCCAATTTCCCTCAACCTATCTATTGATGAGTCTGACAACCCTCAAGGGACAGCTTGGTTTTGTCCTGCAGACATCCTCCATGCCCCAGGATTACAACCTCCCTCCAACAAACAAGAAACAAGTAAATGTTTCTTCTCAGCTTTCAGGACCAAAAAAACCAGTTCTTCCCTTTTGCTGGATGTTTTGTGTCGTCCAGCATCTTCATCTCCTGCTCCCAAATTCACTCTTCACCTGCTCACTGGTTGTCCTATTGGATGAGGAACAAAGGCTTGTGAAGACTGCAGGCTCATTAAGGATGTAGTGGGATGAGGCTGGAAGAGCTGAGGCCTTGACAGCGTGAGAAAGAGAGGGAAGGTATACCCATATAACTGTTTTAAGAGCTGATGTTCCATGAAAATTTCATGAAATTGAAATGTTTCATGCTGATGACATGAAACTGTGGGAAGTGACTGATACACTAGAAGGCTGTGCTGCTGTTGAGCAGGACCTTGGGCTAGAGAGCTGGGCAGAGAAAAACTAAATGAGATTCAACACGGGCAAATGTAGGGTCCTGCACCTGGAGAGGGATAACCCCTAATGCCAGTACGTGCTGGGGGCTGACCTCCTACAAAGCAGCTCTGCAGAGAAGGATTTGCTAGTCTTGGTGGATTACAAGATGACCATGAGCTTGCAGTGGTCTTGTGGCCAGAAGGGCCAGTGGTATCCTGGAGAAATGTGGCCAGCAGGTGGAGGAAGGTGATCCTGCCCCTCTACTGGCCCTAGTAAGGCCACGTCTGGAGTGCAGTGTCCAGTTCTGGGCTCCTCTGTACAAGGAAGACAAGGAGCCACTGGAGAGGATCCAGCAGAAGACCCAAGAATGATGAGGAGCCTGGAGCATCTCTCTTATGAGGAAAGACTGAGGGAATTGGGCCAGTTTAGTGGTCCCTAACAAAAGGATGAGGAGCAATGACCATAACTTAAACACAGGAAATTCCACCTCAACATGAGGAAGAACTTCTTTACATTGAGGGTGGCAGAGCCCTGGAACAGGCTGCCCAGGCAGGTCATGCAGTTTCCTCTCTAGAGTTCCCTCTGTAGAGACATTCAAAACCTACCCAGAGGTGTTCCCATTCTCACTTCAAACATACACACACAACGAGTCACTCTCACACACCAATTGAGTCACCATTTCTGTCCAAGGGGCACATTACCATTAGGTCCTTGAAACAGAGATGAAACAGGGAGAAAAGGATGTGTGCTCTTACTGGGTGGGATTCATCTCACTTAACTTTAGACATCTAAATTTATTCATCTCTATAGTCAACTGTGACTACCCTCAAATCAGAGGTAGCAGAGAGAAATAGGTGCACCTGAAATGCATTTATCCTTCCTACCTTAAAAGAAGATGAATTTTTCTTTGGAATTACCCGCTTCTTTCCATTGATTATAAAGGGGAATGTGAAGTAAATAACTCAGACAACTGACTTCTAGATATCTGAAAGTTAGGAACTATGAATCTCTTCCTTTCCTTAGCCCTGAGAGGGACTGATTTGCACCCTCTGAACTTTGAATGAAAATGGTACCTGAGGTCTGGTTGTATTTCAGTTGAAGATTTTCCAGTAGTTGCTGTTAAATTGAAATGTGAGATGTTTTGTGTATAAATTATTAAAAAGAAATAAAAGAAATATTTGGGGGGAATACAAAACAGTACTAGTACCCCGGAAAACCCTATGCAGTGAAAAATCTTTCCAGATTTAATTTTAGTGTTCTAGATTACCTAATTCCCTAAAAATAAGAATAGTACTTAATGGCTCTAAAACAATCTTAAAGTAATTGATTCCATAAGTCCTAGGACTTTGAAAGTCCTTGAAAGATTTGAATTAAAAATGAATTATTTTTGACTGTGATAAAAATATGGTTCTGACTATATTCCCAAAGTTAGTGCATTGAATTTAGCTTTCAAGATTGGTTAGGGTAGAACTTTTTTCTTTCTTCTGAATTAGAGTCATAAATTTATTGAGAAAAAAGGTACCATCATTCTGATCAGTATCTTCATGGTAACAGTATTTCATGAGGGTATAAAAGATCATTGCTCAGTTTCTTTTTTGAATTGGATGGATTTAAATAACAACTTTCATGAAAGGCTTCAAATCCTAATGCTATAAGGTGCATGGGAGGAAGTTAACTTTTTAAGGATGGTTACTGCAACTGAATTAATCATTGGGCTGGAATGTCAAGAAGAATGTATCAGAATTCCTCTGCTTCATTAAAAAGGTATTTAAATCTTAGCCTACAAATGCTAATCTATAGACGTGGCAGCATTCATTCTGATTTTTGTAATGCGTGGTTTCACTCTCTCTTTTGTATCTTATTCAAAAAAGAGAAACAAAGCACCAAACTGAAATATATGTGTGTGTCTATATGTAAAAGTAGCCAATAATTAGTAACTGAAAGGTTTTGTGCTGTGCCTATTCAATTACAAATTATTACAAAGATATAATGCACCTCAATATAGTCTGGATGTTGAAATTTGTGTGCTGAGACATGTCCAGAAAGAAGAATTTGAGGAGTTTTGTTTGCTAGAGCTTTTTGTTTATTTACTGTTTTAACTGGATAAAGAGGATCTTCTGTTGGTTATTTTGGAAACATTTAGTCAAAGAGGAACATTTGGCAGCAAAAACTCACTCTAAATTTATCAATATATATATTTGGACAAACATTTCCAGATGGTTTTCTGGGTCTTGGACTTTCACAAAGCTACGCAAAACAAACACTTGTCTTTATGAAATATTCTAGTTATGAAAGGTTATTTTTTCCAGTCACTGAAGTGATGTTTTTAGTCAGTCTTGATCTGGTAAAACAGAAAAAATAATCCCTCCAGCAAATTGAACTTACACTTTTTATGTTTAAACACAGCAGGGAGGCAAGTCTGTCCCAGGTATCTGCAGTTTTTATGGGCTCTGCAATGTATCAGAACATATAACAGTAGACATGACAATAGCTCTGTGTAGAAAAAGTAAGTCTCTTCAAAGCTGTATAGTCTGATGATTTCAAAAGGCAAATTTTCCTGGAACATCTCCCTAAGTTTTTGCAAACTGATGCAATTACTAAAAGCTTCTTTTCTACCCCTTTATATAGGCTCAGATGCAGGTAAAAGATGAAGTTCAGCTTTCACATGCTAAAAATCCATGGGGTTGAGATGGGAAAAGCTTTAAGTCTGTCCTTGGTGCTGTATTGGGAAAGGAAGGATCTGAGTACTTGTTTGAGGTTTTGTGCTAGTAAGTTTGTTTTGTTTTGTTTTATTTTGTTATTTCCAGTTCTATGTTTTTCCAAAGTGATTTGGTCAAGTAGCTTTGCAGTGAAGTGCAAACTATAGATACTGGGGATCAGTTGAAATAACAGCCCAAAACCCCTGTCCTTTATTCTTAGAAAATAATATAATCTGAGGGGAAAGAATCCCACACAACCCCTCTGAAAACCTTAAACCCACAATTCTTTTAGGAAGAGTTAATTTTTTGCAGGTAGATCTCTGAAAGACACAGCTGATCCTTGTGTACTGACATATTCTTAACATATCACTCCTTCAGATGCAATTCCTATCAATCACATTCTATAAGAAGCTTCAAACTAAATATCAAACTCAAGTTTTCAAAGACCGAATTTACCCCGAATTTGTTCATTGATTTGTTCTCTGCTTGCATGAGAATCTTAATCAACATTTTTTAAAACCCTATAATTCATTTTGCTTTCTCCTCCAAAAAAGGTAGGAGCAAGTGGAAGTTAGCATTAATTAGTCTATAGATGATGTGCAATCTATCAAGATAAATTTGTAGTAGTTTCCTTGTCTAGTTACCCATTCTCTATGTCTGAGCTGTATGTTCTCATATATAGGTACTAATGAGATTACTGTGAAAGAGGATCAAGTTGGCATCAGTCCCTGCAGCTCTGTAGGGCTGTCTATGTGATTTTGGAACCCATGTGACATGGACTTGGATGCTTTGACTCACCACTGAGAGCAAAACACTTCATTATTAATCTGTTGGGAGGAATTAGAGATGGCAGAGCTGGACAAACTGAACAACAGTATGGATGAATTTACAGGAATCAAGTTTACTGACTTATATATAAAATTCATGCTTTAAAAGGCTTACAGGGAAAAGCACCTTACTCAACCAAATTAAGTTCTTGAGCTTTTCATGATCAGTGAATATGATACAAAGAGTATAACTTGTAAAGCTTTTCCACATCTCTCCAGCAGCCTGTCTTATCTCACTCTGTTATGTCACTCAAGGGCTTGACCTTTTCTGGTTTCTGGTATTTATTGTACAAAATTATGGTGTTTTTAGCACCTGCTCTCACAACTTCCAGCTCTTTTTCATTCTCCCTGCCATCTGTAATATTTCCCAGCTCCTGGTCTATGAAGTCTGTAGTGTATAGTTAAAGAGTAAGGTCTATTAGAGTACATTACAGTTTTTATTATGCTGATGTTAGAAGTTGAACTGGGAGGACTGAAAAGCTAAGGTTCCTACTTCACTCTGCCAACATACCTTCAGTCTTGTTATCCTTGACTTGAGCTTTTCTTAGCACAAATTATTGATTGTACCCAGTCATGCTAATTTGTGTTTCTGACATTGAACAGAATATAACAGAATAACAGACCCTTCTTTGGTCAAGTCATGAGAAAGAAATTAAACTTGGGTTCTTGACACGATACAGTAGAACTGAACTGGAGTCTAGCATAACCTTGAGGAAAAAATCATACGGTTTGTTTAAATTTCTTTACATTTTGGTTTTAAGGGTGATAATGATGAGACGTCATTGAACTACAAATTGTTTCTTGGGATCAAACTATTAGTTGATAAAAGCTTTGATAGAATGCTTCTATAGAAGTTTTAAGAAGTTTAATTCTTTTTGATTTATGAAATTAAGAAGTAAATATCGATCATCAGTGCCTTATTTAAGACAAGGAAAAAAGTTAGTTTTAGGAAATGTAGCAGTTTGTGTTTAGGAAAAAATGAGGAAAAACATAGATTTTAAATTAAATCTTTGAAAGCAAAAGTAATATCATTGCTTTCATATTCCTAAAATATATCAATAATTTAATCTAACTGACTTGGCTGTGCCTACAAGGCTCTAGTTTAGCTTTCAGTCCTTCACTGTAGATATTTATTGTCGTTGACTCAAATTTTCAGATAAGAAAATCAGAAGGTTTGAACTCTTTCTAAAAGTGTTCATAAATTTTGGATAATGGAGTAGTAGGATTTCAGACTGAATTCTCAAGCCAAGGTAACTGTATGGTTCTGGAGCACATTATAAAGAAAGCCTCATTTGAGACTTACTCATTTGGCTCATTTGGGGATGTATGGAAGAGAAATCAGTGGAATTCAAACCTTGTTATTTCTGGGTCTGTGCTGACAAGGCTGTCATTACTATAAAACAAGGCTTGTGCTAAAAAACCATATAATACTGACACAATTAGCTCTGGATGGCACTTACCTCATGTTCAGATTTAGAGAATTTTTTATTACGTCATGTGGATTTCCTTTGATACTATGCTACAAATCCCAAAGATTTCCTGTGGCCTCAATTGATTTGAATCACTTTTAAAGTCATTTTTAGAAACAATTTTTGGTAAATAAAATCCAAAGAAATTAACAAGAATAACAATTAATGAGAGCTAACTTGGAGAATAATGGTTGAACTAAAGCTACAAAAACATGAAGACAGTCAGACAAAGGGAAAAGGAAAAAAAAATAAAATTAATTTGAAAACTGAAAATACCACTAGATTTTAACTTCTGCTTTAAGACTGAATCAAGGGATATATTGTGATCTTTTATAATCATGAGTGAGATTTTCCCTCCAAAAGTCATCTCATCCATTTTTCCGCTGGAACTGCTTGCACAAATGGCTTCTCACAAGTGTGAGAAATGGGTTCAAACTTACTGGCCCATATCACTGGAATAGGAGAAAAATAAACTGGATTTTTACTCAAGAGCAAATGCTTCTGTTGTCTTCATGCCTGGACTTGAGCTGTCTGAGGACATGAGCTTAAGTAGCAAAACTATAAAACCTAACACTGATTACACTAATCCTCCTGAAATCCATGCAGACTTGCCTAGCATCCTGTATATAATGTTTCAAATAAAACAGTGAACTGAGAAAACTTTAAGCTTGCCAATCCTGTAATATATTTAGGTGCATTTCCCAATGCTTCTGATCTTTCAGAAGAAAAAAAATCACCTTCCTGACACATCAAAAAGCAACACAACACCAAAGCAATGACACGTTTGATTCTGAGATGTGTGTCTTGTTTACTTGGATTTTGTAAAAGACTTAGTGACTGGTATGGAAGAAATTAAAATATATAGGAGCAGTATTTACAGGTATGAGCACTTGAACTGTAGTGAAAATGTATGGTTCTCTAGTATAGAGAGGTGGCTATGGAGAGCAGTTTGTCACCAAAACCATCTACCAGGGAGACCTGTTTGCGTGTGTGGGTCTCTGAGTATGAGGCGACTGGGACACCAGGTGATGCAGGGAGTAGTTACTGCTTAAACCAGGTGTCTAAGGCCAGTTGCTAGAGAGATCCTGTGTGTGTGTGCATGTGTCTGTCTGTGTCTCTGTGAGTGAGGGGCTCTGTACTGGCTATTGGATTGGGCTTGTGGTCCCAGGGGTCTCATATGTGCAGGAGCCAGCAACTGAGTAGACTGGGACTCAGTGGCAGCTACCAGACAGACTCTCTGCCGTAGTGCACCATACTGCATGTGTTCAGATGTAGTTTTCAGTGCCTTTCTTTCTGCTCAGCCAGAGAGGAGAGCAGGATGAGGTCACCAGTGCTGTTTGTGATTGCATGAGTGCAATGTTTTCTGTCTGGGGTGGTCCATGTGGCTGTGTGAGCACTTCCAGAAGCACTGGGTGCATGTGTGTATGTGTGCTCACTGGGAATAAGTGCTCAGACTCGCTACTGGCTGGACCTGGGGGCATAGAGCTCACCTCTCCCTTATCAGCTTGCTGGGTGCACTAACCCCATACACTGTGGTGGCTCTGCTTCTCATACAGCCCTGCAGCGAGGGCCTGAGGTTAAGTGGAATAAATTATGAGCCTGAAGTTCTAAAACATAGTGGCTGACTGCAAAAATAGCCCTGAAATGCACATGCATTTGTTTATCCTTATAATACTGCTTCAAATATAAGTTCTAAATGGTGAAGTCTGACTGATTTCCATTTGGGGCATGTCAAAAGCAGGTTCTGTTTATGTATGTGTCCTTATAGCAAGGCCCTTATAGCCTCTTGGAAAATAGGGATAATGGCATTAATTTCTTTAGGAAAATTAAAGAAATTTATTTTCTTTATAAAAAAGAAAACTCCTCCTGAGTATTTTCATTGCTATGCTGGACTAAAATTTCCTCAGAACACAAACAAACAAACAAAAAAAGAAAACAAACACCACCACCACCCCAAAAAAAACCCCAAATCAAAATCAAACAAACCAACCCCACCCTCCCCCCCCAAAAAAAACCCCATCATGTCTAATGTTGCTGCAACGGTTTTTATTTAGAATAAAAAGAAAAAGTAAACTTGACATATCCTTTTCTCACTTGAGTTTTTCACCCCATCTTCTATGCAAGAATCAGTGTATGTAGCATTTGTTTTGTAATGTATTCCTGTCTGCAGTCGTACAGTAATACAGAAGGAGGGAGTTACAGGCTTTTTTGCAGACTACTTTCAAATCTTTCTTGGTTCACAAATACTCCACAGATTACAGGTGGAGAAATGTTGCTTGAAAACAGTTTGAGATCTTGTGATGGAAGCAATACATAGGAGCAAAGTAGTACTACCAGCAAAGAAGATTGCTGCAAACATCGTGTGTGCTTTGGCTATGAATTCACACCCTGTAGGCAAAAACAACCTTGCTTCTTTGGCATAAAAGCATTGTTTTAGTCTCAAACAAAATGCTCCTTTGTAGCAGCACAAAGTAAATTTTAAAAATGAATTATTAAGAATTCTATTGCATTGAACATTAACATTTCTGAAGAGACAAAACCCCTCCTCTGCCACAATGAGAAAATACTCAGCATTTATCTCAGTTCCCTTTAGGATTAGCAGGAGTTTAGCCCTATATTTCCATGGAAGCAGAGGTAGGGCAGAGCTGAAAACTTTCCAAAATTCCCTCTCAACTATTTCCTTTTCCCATGTGTAGTCCCAAAAGAGAACAAACAAAACAGAAAGAAGGGAAGATTCCCAACAGTCTCTGAACTGTTTCCCTGCTTCCTGCCGTTCATGAAGAACTTCTGCATGGCCTCATAAATTCTGTGGTCAGAGACAAATTCCTTGAATTTCTTCCACTGTGGAATCACTGGGGAGCCACAGCATGCCAACAGTCTGCTGAGGAATGGTCCACACACAATCAATGGGAAGTTTTGTGTTTGGGAGCTGGTGGCAGAACATACCCCACAGATCTGCCATAAACTCATTGCTCTGTTGCATCAAAACAGTTTGTTATATTTAAGTACCAGCTGGAACTAGTGACTAGTTCTTTGAGGTCTTGGTTATTATATGAATCATGACCTAGTGAGCTAAGTAGAGGACCAGGATAGGAATACTGAAAATCTAAGCTCAGCTTTATGCTTGCTTTTCTCTTAGGGTCAAATAAGAAAACAAGCTTTTCTTACATTAAGGAAAAGACAGGGATTCCTATTGAAAGTATTTGTTTACATGATGTCATTCAAATCTTAAACTCATACAATTATGCATAGTATTACCACTTTTTTTTTTTTTTTTTTTTTTTAAGTAGCAAAGGGCTACTTAAGGTCTTGGTGGGAGGGATTGGAAAAAACTCACTTTAAGAGAAAGTTTGGGAAATCTGTTTAAGACAAGATCAGTGGTAAAAACAGTATATAAAACAAACAAAACAAAACAAAACAAAAATATTTAAAAAATCCACAATCATAAACATTCTTCCTCCTCTGTGGCATAAAATGTAAAAAATGAAACAAAGAAAATTTTGAAGTCATTAAAAAGGAAATGTTTTAAAGGTCAACAAAAAGTTCAGCTGTGGAACTCTATGGGATATTGTTGAACCAAAGTGTTAGCACAAACAGAATGGCATGAATATGATTGCAGATGCACTACAGCTTAACAGCTCTTCTATAAGTGGACAGAAATAAAATGCTTTCAGATGAACAGTTAAAACCAATAGATTCATGCAAAATGGTGGGGTTTTTAGACATGATATCTAATTATAAAAATTGTACACCATTTTCCTAGAAATGCAGTTTTTGTGTCACAAAGATATCATACAATAAACATTCTGTAAAAATGTAATATAAAAATATCACATCATATAACATCACTCAACGAGCATAGTATCATATACAAGTCTTTCATGAGTCTTCTAAGGGTTTCTGTGAGAAGAATAATATAATCTTTTAAGGAAGGTTCATCTTTCATACAGACATCACCTCAGAATTTCTTTGTTTTAATTTTTGGTAATGTCAGTCCAAACTGAAAGGGGGACTAGAAACAAGAAACATAATTAGATTAAAGGAGAGGGGTAGTTCTTCAGAATTCAAAAGCCAATGGTAGAGACCAGAGATGAGGATCAATATACAATGAAGAATTAGAGAAGCAGCAAATATGGCTAAATATAAGAGAGGTTTTAAAATCAAACCCTGGGTATTGATGGGGAATAGAAATCAGATAAGAAGAGACAAGTGACAAAACAGAATGATTAAGAGAATTGACATGCTTAAAGAAAACAAGAAATTTAATAATTAAAATATCTCCTGTCAAAAGAATGAAAAAGGACAAGTGAAAGAAAATAAATGAGTAAAGCAAAAGTCAAATCAAACAAAGGAACTATGATCAAATAAAACTGGCAACTGAGTTTGGATTTCTAAAAGTTCAACACAGAACATTACACTCCTTTTGTCTTCTTGTTTCTTTGTGTTTAATAACACAATCAGAGAAGTCACTTATTTAATTGCAGTCTCTCTTCTTGCCTTCACTATTCACATAATTTCTATGTTTGGTAAGAATTGCCTATGGGATCTCAAGCAAATCACTTAACTCTTCTCTCACCTCTGCTCCCTCATCTGAAAACAGTGAATATAAAGTGTCTCTTTTTTTTTTTTTTTTTTTTTCCCCAAGAGGGTTTATTTTTTATTTTTATTCTATTTTCTTAAACAACAAATCTTGTTTGAACACCTGTTAATTTTCACAACTGCTCCATGCAAGCCTATGAGCCAGAGGGGCTTTGTTTTCTGTTCTCCACATTGTTACTCATTTCTTGCATGACTCTGGATAGGTCACTTAACCTCTGTGGGCTTCTGCTTCCCCATTCATACGGTGGGATAATACTGACCTACCTCAGAGAGGGATGTGAGGCTAAATTAGTGTTTAGAAAGGACTGCTGAAGTACAAGGTGTAAAGTATTATTATGCTGAGTGCTTCACCGGTGAGAAACTAACCTCGCGACTGAAAATCAGTTTAATATATGAAGCTCTAGCAGCTAGCATGGATTTGCTGATGAGAAGGGTGGCTGCCCTTGAGAATGGAAAAACACAGTCCCACGTTGCTCTGGCCACATTCACTTTGCTTACTCAAGAGCAGACAATGACAGGCAGGGGCTGAAGGGGGAAGGAGGAGGGGAGGATTTAAAGTTAATCTTGCCATGTGACTGTGTACAAGAATTACTGTCAGTACAGAAAACTGACACAAGGTAGGGAATGAATCCAAAAGACATAAGCTAAAAATGTGAACAAGGAAGAAGCTTTGCTTTTTCTTTTCCTTTTCATTTTTTTTCCTCTTTGTTTTATTTTGTGCAGCAATCTAGACCTCCTCCACTGCTCCCTCCCATCCCCCTTCCCCTGGGAAAAAAAAAGAGAAGAACTCTTATTAACCAGTGCCTCTTTCTCCTGTGAGTAGGGAAATGCTTCAACACTAAGTCACTTAAGTGTAGGTTACTGTGCAGCCATACTGCTGTCTGTGAATTATGTATGGCTATTCAAAGCAGATATTAGAGTGTGTGTGCAGATACCACTGTACATATTAGATAGCTCCAAATAAGGACACCTCTGGTGAGGCTGGAAAAAAAGTCACGCCTCAGACATATTTATGGAAAAGAAGATGTATTGAAGTAGATGAACTAATAGATCAATGCACCAAAGTTTATGGGTACAAGTCAGCTGTCACAGGCATGGTTAAGGGAGTTATAATATTCCAGTGAAGTCCCAAGCTTAAAATAAAATAATAAAAAAAAAAGATTAAAATTGTTCTGTCACTTAATTGATAGACCAAACCTGAATCAATCACTCTTGATTGCTGGCCAGCTCTCACATTCACCATATGTCTCTGGATTTCTAAACTCAAATATAAATCTTTTCATCACAGGCAGGTTTGAACACAACAAAACCTTAACAGTGAAATTTCTTTTGAAAAGAAAGGCAGATGAAGAAGCAGAGATTCTTATTCTTCCACTATCATTCATACAAATAGCTCTCTTGAATCACTGTAGAAAGACAGGTACTTGAAAAGCAGAATCTGGCTCTGAATATCGATATGCATTGTAACAGGGACGCTCCTTGTATAAACTACAGTGTGCCCTTTTGAGCTTGTGTGTGATCTCTGTACAAGCTCCATGCTGTACCAAAACAGGCCATATTATGAGTCATCCAGGAAGAAAACTGGTTAAACAGATCTCTTGTCCTTCCCTTCCTCTCAGCTCCCACAGCATAATCGTATCCCACCCTGTCTCCTCCAAGCAAGCTACAGTTCTTTCTGTCCATTAGAAAGAAACTGAGCAAGCAGATAATTTCACAGCATTAACACAGAAAGGGCCACAGACACAGGTTTGTGTTCATCCATGCAAATGTACATTCAGGTCCATATGCCTATACACACACACATGCACTTAGGTGTATGTAATGTGTATTTCCATGTGTATTCCTATGTGTATGCAGTGAATACAGTCAAAGTGGCAGGAACCTCTGCTGGGGATAAGCTGTGAAGAATCAGGAGCAATGGTTAAATGGTCCACAGGGTGGAAGAACCTCTAAAAAATGCTCTGCTGCCACAAAATTCATAATGTGAAACCACAGATAACAGATGCGCAGATGCTTCTGTACAGTTTTTCCTTAGCCTCACAAAAATAATTTGAGAATAACTGAAATATAACAGTTAGCACAGTAACTGCCATTAAAAATGTGATTTCTGTGGTGCAATTACATGTGGAATTATATGGCAATCACTGATACAGAGCCATGCTCTACCTATAAGAATGCATTCAAAACCCTAGAGAAGTAAATTTCATCTGTCAGTAGCAAAGTCTTCCCTCTTGCCTTAACATGCACCATGCTTCACACCTCAGGTTTGATCAGATTAAACTATTACCCTGGTGAGCATGTACATATAATAAATGTATATTCATCTGTTTCCCCAAAACATCCCTATAAGAAGGGATAGTGACCATACCCTTTGTTATGCTATCATAGAAATAGATAATTATCATTCTCTGTGTATAATCCGATACGCAGCAGGCAAACTTTAGACAGAGGTGAAGTAGGCAGCCAAGACCCCTCACTCTCCTCTTGGTTTTCCCTGTGCTCTGCAGATCCATGCCAACTGGTGTTCCCATAAAGTCCTGTAATTTGTGCATCAGAGACCACTGCTGGGATGTGGTGGCAGCCCACATCCCCAGCATTTCTCCCACCTTGGAGACTCCAGCCTGGCCCTTTAGGGCTGCACTTGGGCTCTTTGCTCTGAGCCTGCCCACATCATCTTCCTCACTGGGGAAAGGTTAGCCTGTTTTGCTGTGGCTTCAGTCTTGTCTTTGGGCCAGCAAAATTCAAGTTTGCAGTAGTGCTGGTAATTTTGAGACACATCCAAACATACATTTCCAGGTCCAGAGTACAGAGTCACAAGCTATACTGGTGCAAATTTCACATAAATGAAGAAAAAATAATTGGCATTTTTGGTTCTTTTTCTGGAAGCATGTCACTCCAGGCCTGAGAAACTGCTGTCTGTTTTTTTGTGCATGACACTCTCCTTAATATACTCAGTGAACTTTAGTATACAAAAACTTCAGCTGCTAATTCAAGATAATCTAGGTTTTCGCCTGGCAAAATTGAAGTAAATATAAATCACTTTCCCTGATGATGTTTACAATATTTATTCATGGACCCTTCAGTATGAAGCACTTTGATTAAACAATTTAGCAAAAGCACAGCAAACCCACCTGCTGTATGCAGAACAAGAACTGAGCATCTCCAAGGTTGTTACGAGCTATTATGTGTGTATGAAAAAGATACTTTACACTTGCAGCCAGAGATCCAGAAAAGTGACAGCTATACAAATATACATGAGCAAAACACAACAGCATGGGAAATTATCTATTCCCAGCCTTTTCTGTATGCTTTACAAAAGTGGAAAGTTTTTGAGATTATCTACAGTAATTAGGAGTCCCCAGTTGTGTTTACATGGTTAGCAAGTGTAAAATATGGTGACCTGCTGAGGATTTGCAAACAGCTAAGTTATAATGATGGATCGTGGTGAGAGGACATGTAAGATTTCCCAGACTTCTGCTGGGAATACTTCAAAAATAAAGCACGTTGTTTTCCCTTGGGGTTTATAACGCCTCTTTGACTTAATCAGCTTGCCTTTTTGCTCTCAAGGAGAATTTTCTCCAATTTTACTCATCGGGAGAAATTGCGATGTTCACAGTGTTATGGTGGTGATTTTTTAACTATCTTTTCTCCAGGGAGACATTGGTTAGGGTAACAAATAACTCCCTCATAACATTTGGTTCATTATTTTGTAAGAATACAATGTTTGAGGATATTATATTTATATATGTGTGTGTCTATGTATGTATATTATACTGATGTAAGTACATGTTTATGAGTTTTATATATATATATATCTTTATAGATAGATGCAAAATTCAGATAACTTAAAGACAAAATTTACCTTTTATATTAAACATATATGAACAAATAATTATTTATTTCAAATTGTATTGTCGTTAAAGGAAAATTCACATTTAATTTATATTCTTATAGTGCCCAAGAAAATAATTCCTTTTCTCTGTGGTGGGATAATTTATGCAAGCCATGCTCACTTATTTTATACAGTAACATTTGAGCAGAGCTATCAGTGACTATATGTTTGCTCTTGTGGCTCAGAGAAAGCAAGCAGGGAAATGAGTAATGCTTTATTACTGCCAAACCCTGCTCAAAAGTGAAGAATACCCCTAGGCATATTTTGAAATGTTACTGTGGGGTAGGGGGAGTTTTGCATGTCTCCCTGACAGAGCCATATAAAGCAGAGTCGAGAGGTGAAAATGATTCAGGAGAGCTTCTTTGTAGCTTCAGGACAAACCATTCCCATCTTTGCTTATATTTCTGGCTATCACTAGATGAAAAATGAGAAAAAAATAAGATTCCAAAAAAAAAAAAAATGGAAACCAAGTGACACATTTGACTGTAATATTCCATCTATAGTGTCCAGGACACCAGCCTGTTTTAGGTTTCTCATTTCTGCCACCGGGTAAGCCAGCCAGGATCTGGACTCCACTCTAATATTTGTAGGCAGATACTCCTTTTCCTTCCAAGCAGCTGGAGGTGGTGGGCTGTAAACAAAAGGCAAGATTTGTCTCACCTGGCTTTAGTTGTCTAAAGGTTTAACTGTCACCAAGCTGAAAATAATGATTCAAGCTTAACTAATCATTCAAGCCCTGTCTATAAAGTCAAATAGAGATCCAAGAGAGGGATTTTATCATATCTGAGATGCACACCTGAGAAAAATTTCCCCTCCTTCTTTGTGCCAGAATTGGAAACGGATCCTTCCTTAAATTAGATAGCTAATTTTCTTGTTTAAAGCTAAGTGGAATGAAACTGGGACACAATGTATAGCGTCACATTTTTGATTTTCCATGATTAAACCTCCAGGGAGTACCCAGAGATTTACATTCTCCTTTATATTTTCATCATCTCCTTTTTACACCCCTTGGCCAATTTAGAGCTGAAAACTTACAGGAGTTGCTCTTCTTCATCTTCTACACCTTCCCAGGAACAATTTTGTTATTTTATCTTTCAGACTGCCGAGGTGAAACATTGCTCCAAACCTTTCTTTTTCCACACTAGGACAGCACTTCCTCTTGAGAAATCTGTACATGGCACAGTATTGAACATTTTTGGTCCTCAGTTTATTTTTCATTCTAATTACTGAGTTCCAATTCACTTTAATTATGTGGTTGTGTATGATGATTAAGGTTCTTCCATTTCACAAGTGGCTAAACTTTATGCTTGTATTGATTACAAATGTAGATAATACACTATGCTTTTTTTAAACTATTCCAGGTTTGTGACAGGTAGGTAAAAGGTATACTAGATACAAAGGTCCGCTTGGTTTTTATCTTTAGGTTTTTTTCACAGCTTTCATAATATTTTCTTATTTCTGTGTGTGAAGGAAAATATTATAATCTTGATTTTTTAAAGTGGTACTTAATGCTTCAGGTGTGCTGAAACACCACATACCACTTTTCATCAGGAACTTGCAGATTAACAAATATTGATGAGCTTCTGAAATTCCTATGAGACTAGTACATGCGTGTTATCTAATGAAGGTAAGGCACAAGGAAGTTTAACACGTTTCTTCAACTTAAAGCTTTCTGAAGTGGATTACTTAATGTTTATGACTTGTGTATATGTCAAAAGATTTCAGAATATATTCTTATTCACTATCACTACAAACATATCCCACATACTCCAGATTTGATTGCATCTTACTGGGGGGATTGCTAATGTTTCATAAACTGCATTCATACTTTTAACTATCTCTTTCATCATGAAGTGACTCATTGCCTTTAACTTCGTGAGAGGTTCTCTCTTTGATGTTCTTTTCTTATTTTGCATAAATTTGTTTTGCAGTAGTTTCTATCTGTGGTTTAACACTCTGTCATTGTCTGTCAGTTGCATTATTTTTATTACTATTCCAATGACACATTTTTGATTTTCCAGTCTCTCCAAACACTAAACTGTTTGCTGGTTAGGGGCATGCCTTCAAAGGCCAAGAGTAAAGAACACCATTCAAACTCTTTTCATACTAATCAACCAAATATACAATTTAGAAATTTGTTTGTATAATATAAGGAGTGGGTCCTCATTAATTAATTTAATAAGCTTGGCTTTGGTTCCAAACAGAATCACTTTTACAAAAACACCCATGCTTCCACAGCAGAGGAACCAGAAGCTACAGAAAATACAGTAGCCATCACTAGGATGTCAGCATCTATCATAATGATCACTCGTTACTTGATAGAAGCTCAAGAAATACCTATTTTTAGAAGATATTCTTGAATATTCTGCAGTGGACATCTAGATCTCTACAAAAAGTTAAAAGTTAATTAGCACTTTTTTTGGATATCTAATCTATTAAATCAAAATAAATGAGGGCTATTTGTTTTAGTGTATTTTCTGTCAATCTCTTCTATGTATTTAAATGAGCATGACATTTACTCTCATGGACTGAGCCAATTTGGAAGTTTTAAACTGAAGCAGAATCAGTTTGTGGAAAGCCATATGGTCTCGTGATCTGACATTAAACTAAATAACAGATTTACAGCCACAGATACAACAGCAACAGCAAAAAAAAGAATAACCCTCTATTTTTCACTTTTAAGTTGTATCTGCTCTGAGGGTCTTTAATTTTTATTTTTATGCTTATTTTTTTTTTCAAAAGTAACAAATGTGCTGTGGAATCAAAGAACACTGTTTGTGTGTCCTTCTAAATTATCAGCAAATGGTTATTACTGAATGTCCATCAAGACAAAAAAAAAAAAAAAAGTCAGAAATCAGTTTATCAATTAGCAACCCATAGCTGTAACACATGAAACATTTGGGAATTTCTCACTTCATGCCCCTCTATTTCTTCTCAGTTCTTTAAAGTGGCTGGAAGATGGAAAGAAGGAATATTCCTAAAATGTCTTAACTGAATAGCACATGAGGCAAAATAGAACTCATTCTATTTCTAGTAATTTCTATTAATTTCTAGTAATTTCATCCAGTAATCTCTGCAATCTTCCCCCTTCAACACAGAACTGAGGCCAGTGACATGCTTGGATAAATGCCGTCTCCCTGATGCTCAGGTTTCATATCAGGAAGACACCAGAGCTGGAGACACCATGATTTTCACTGGTATTTTTTCATGCTGGTTAGCTGTCCATGTTAATTATAAAAAATGTAGACAGTTTTTCATTTTCATTTTTATGGCTTCAGTCGCCATCCACAAGTTTATCTTCTATCATAACCTAGCCATTATTTTCCTCACATGGTCATGCCAGTGTTCTGTAAACAGGTAGCCTCAGGAGCTGAATTCCCCTGTTTCCCCCCTGAAAATATTTAGTTCAAAAATTCAAATATTTTCTGAAATCTTCTACTAATCCTTTTAAGGGTTTAAATGTGGATGTTGTTAACTTCTGTAATAGTCTACTATCTATAAGTCTATCTATAAGTCTACTATCAAACTTATTCTTTCCTTATAGAAAAGTAGAACACTCTGCGTTTGGTTAACTCTTCTCTGTTTATGAATATTCCTATTTCATTAGTCCATTTTACCACCACATTGCACTGGGAGCTCAATATGTGCTGTTATCCACAATAAACCACAAATCTATTTTGGAGTTATCACATCAAGGTAAGGCAAGGTCCTTCAGCCTGCACAGACCTCCCTTCATAGGACTGCAACTTTGTACTTCCCAGTATTAAGATGGAATTTGTTTGAACAAGGCACAGTTTGCTACACAATTCAGTTCGCTTGGTATGACTGCCATCTTTGTCATTATGTACCACTTTGCCAACCTCTGTGTTGCCAATTTTATCAAGCAGCAATTTTATACTTACTTCCCAGGCCCTGATAAAAATATTGAATGTTGCAAGGGGAAGCACTGATCTCCGAAGCACCCTGTGAAAACCAGTCCCTTCTAAACGACAGTCTCATTGACAGCTACCTTTCGAGACCTACCAGTTTCTCAGTTTTTAATCCTTACAACATGCATTGCTAATGTTTAGTACTAAAGTTCAGCTAGAAGATCATGTGTACCTCAGCTAAAAGCCTTATAAATGTCTACATTTATTTTTATGAGGTAATACGTACCTTTTTCCTAACTTAGATTTGTTTGATAGACTCTATTTCCCATAAAGCCATTCATATATATTAATTCCTTATTAAATCCCACATAAGTTTTAACAGTATTTTTCCCAAACTGATGTTAAGCTAATATATTACTATGATATATATAGCTCATGCCAAGCTATATATGTCGAATAAGGCTAAACTGTGATATGTTGAATAAGGCTGAACTGGAGGACTTGGTAAGAAAATAATCTTTATTTGATAGCTAGTCATAGGCATATCTCTGGAACTAGAGAGGCAATTTGTATTTTTAGATAGATAGAAAATGTACTTGCTGTTCATGCCTAACTTACCCCTTCAGAGATGATTTAGTGAAATCAAAAGTGACTCAGAAAGTGCATCATTGCTTCAGCCCTTAAACTTCATGAAGAACAGTGGATTATTACCTCTTTTTAGCATCCTAAGCTAACCCCTTCCCTCTCTTCAAGAACCTTAAGAAGGTGAAAAGCCCTCAATCCAGTTTTACAATTTGAGGGAAACCTTTGCAGATTCAAACCTTTGCATCTGCTGGACTCTAGCTTCCTTTAAGAAAGCTGTGCATCAGAGGATTTACAGGAAACTTCCTTCCAAGATTTGGGGTTACTGTATAGTCTTGAAATATATTCTGTTAGAACTTTCTTCCTTAATTTTTTTCCTGTGCTATGGATGAATGATCTTCAAGATTGCATCATTCTTGGTAATTCCTTCTTGCCATTATTTTATACTTGACAATAGTCAACAAAACTCTGTAGAGCTTTTTAATTGTGTGCTCTGAAAATTTCACAGGCAAAGCGCCAGCCACTTAATTGTGCTAATTATTATTCACGCAATAACGCCTATTAGTCTGCACTTTTTTTAAAGGGGTTCAATCTGCATTCAGATCTTGCTTGCTTGGCAGAATGTCATTATAGCGGATTTCAAAATCTGGCAATAAGCCTAAGAAGAGTCCATTTTTGCCACTGGGACTGCCTAATCCAGGCATCATTATCGATCAAACTGACACAAGCCTGCCAAAATGGTTACAAGAAAAACAGGAATCTACACTGCTGCAGTATCTCCAGCCCAAGTCTTCAAAAATTATAGGACCAAAAGATGAAACTGTATTTACATGTGAAATCAGACATATAACTACAAGCAGAAGAGTAGATTTCCAGAATTGCATTTAGTGAGTGTCATTTCAAAGACACGCTAGAAGAACACACTAGAAGAAAAGGGAAGTAAGACCGCTGGAAGAATCTGGTTGTTTAAGTCAAGTCCCAGTTCTGATACTGGTAACACAATATCAAATTATCAAATGATAAAGCTGAAACATCTCCTATCCTTCCGTCAGATATTTACAGATCTGCTTTGGATTAATTCGAGTATGAAGTAAGGGTACAGTTGCAAAAGTAACTGGGAGCATCAAGCTTCTCAAATAAATGTGATTCCTCAACAATGAAAATTGCAGGAACAACACAGGAGCCATTATGATTTTTCTACACCATGGTATCAGTGACGAAAATGGAGTTCACGATGCATAAAAGATTGAACTTGATGGATAAACACAGGGTTATTTGGAAATTCCATCGGCTATTTTTTATGTTGCTGAATAAGCAACTCCATGTAACCATTTATTAACGTGAAGGACATGAGATCAGATTTGCTTGTTAGCAGTTAACATATGATGTACAGCAGGATGCAGCTCTGAGCAAGGCCAAATAGCAAAATAGGTGTAGAATTGCCGAATGAGGAGGGTTGGAGGGGACCAGAGTAGGTCATCTGGTCCAGTCTCCCTGCTCAAACAGGGCCATCTAGAGAACATGGCACAGAATTGTGTTTAGACACAATTGAATATCTTGAACATCATCTTGAATATCTTTAGTGAGGGAGACTATTACCTTTCTGGGCAACCTGTTCCAGTGCTTGGTCACCTGCACAGTACAGAAGTTCTTCCTCATATTCAGATGAAACTTCCTATGCATCAGTTTCTGCCCATTGCCTCTTGCCATTGGTTGGCACCACCAAGCAGAACTCTGCTCCATCCTCTTGGCACCCACCCTTCAGATACTGACAGACAGTGATGAGGCCCCCTCTCAGTCTTCTCTTCTCGAGGCTGAGCAGGCCCAGCTCCCTCAGCCTGTCCTCATATGAGGGATGCTCCACCCTTGAAGCCCTTTGCTGAACCCATCTCAGTTTTACGCATTCTGGACGCTCTTATCCTGGGGAGCCCAGTATTGAGTTTTGGTGGAGGACACCACTAGTGAGTGACCTTCAACTAGACCCTCTGCCACTGATTACAACCCTCCTCCAACTGCTGTGCAGCCAGTTCTCACTGTTTAACATACAGAAAGTGCATCACATGATGGAACTCTTGTGCAGCCTCCTAATATATCCACTAGCCACCTATTAAGGAACTTTTACTGACTGATGCACTGAACTGACCATCCAACAGCTGCAGAACAGAAGGAATGAGGTCAATGGAAAATTGAGTTTAGCACTGTTTGACCTCTCTTCCTATATGAATTTAGAAGTCAGGTATCATGAAAAGGTTCACTGACCTTAAGAAATGTTGGTTAAAGAAACAGCACTGAAAGGGGAGAGAAAATTAATTTGAGGGATATGATAGAGAAGAAGAAAAGTTTTCTTTATCTTTTTGTGGAAGACTGAAAAAAAAAAGAAGATAAAATAGGGAAATTTAGATTTTGTCTTAAGAAGAAATTTGTCGAATGCTAGTATAAACTGGAGAGAAGTTAGAAACTTCTGGCCAGTAACAAGCTCCATGGGTTTCTTCAAGATCTTAAATGTTCTGCAAGTTTACCCTATTATTACAAAAATAATTCACTGACTATAAATACAGTTTTTTAAATTTCTTAGCCAAGACTTGTTGGCAACCAAATTAATTTTGCAAATCTTAAATTCATATCAAATAAATTAGTTCAATGATTTTCTACTTCTGATACAGAATCATATCAGCATGAATAAGAGAGAGACAAGGATGCTGAAACTGAACAGGATTTTACTGATGATTTTTTTCACTGAAAAATGCTGATGCACTGAGCTAAATGATTATTTGAGCTTATCAAGTTCCACAAAACTTTGAGCGGGGAAAAGCTCTCAAGTCTAGAAAAAACCTGCTGATTAAAACCAGAGAAAGATAAAGACAGAAATGACTGCTTGCCACAGAACAGCTACAATGTAATGCCTATTGTCTGAAGCATGAGTTTTCACAGAAAATCTCTCACCTTAGTTTGCTGCATGTGTTTCTTTTTACATAAGTGTGAGGTAACAGAGTATAATGATGGAGACGAACACACAAGAATTAGATAGTTTGGATTTGTGGCAATATTGAAGAGCCAGTGTCACATCACAGCTCTTGCTCAGTCATAGCAGTGAATAGAAACTGCAGATTTTCAGATCATGCTTGAAAGCAGATGATGCAGATTTTGGTTGAGATGGATTGTGACAGGTATCCCTTCTCCTTATGTACCAAAGTAGAAACAAAATGGTGAAGCCATGACATTTTCCAGAAACTGGAACAGCCATTTTTCAGTTGGAATTGAAGTAAATTTATTTCTGGGATTTTCAGAACCAGTCCTTTCTGTTGCTGTCTTTAGTCTTCTCACACTGCTGATGCATGTTAAGCACTACTCTGCTTTGCCCCACTTCCAAGAGGGTCAGCAAGCCTCAGATGCCCTCACATGGTGTCAGATATTACCATCTTTCCCTTGCCATTTTTTCACTATCCTGCCACTTATGCTTTATTCCCATTTTGGTTTCCTGGTCGGAAGTACAAGACAAAATAAAGAAAAGAGGGAAACACTGGAAACAAATTTAAAAGAGTAGAAGAGGCTAAGGAGGGAAGTGATGGTTCAAAAAACAATTCTCCAGAGTAAGCTGCAATCTCTGTTCTCCTCAATATTCCCAATTATCTATCTACATCACATTTGTCAAAAAAAAAAAAAAAAGGAATTAAACAAACTTTCTTTAAATATATGGTCTAAAAAATTATGACATTTCAAACTTGTTTGCACTCTATCATGTTTTATCCTACTGATACAATGGCACAACTAACCATTGGCAACAAGGGAAGAGTCCTGCTTTGAGGACTTCTACAATGCTGGCATCAAAGTAGCCTGTGATGTTCTAGATAGTATGACAAATCATTATATAAACCTTCTAAGGACCAAGGGGATAAAAACTTGTTTATAATTCACCTCTGTTGCTGGTTGCATGAAAATTCAGTTGCTATAGAAGGATCAGCCAATTCTACTTTTTCACACTTGCAGAGTACATGTCAGCAAGGCTATGTGCTGAGTGTCAAGAGTGGGTTTAATTCTATATACAAGACCAAAAGTTTTGCCATCCACCCAGTAGATTCAATAAGATACCGAGTTAAAGGAGGAACTAGCCATTTATGTGATATTCTCCTGGAACCCACTGAAGTGCCAAGAAGGATCTTGCACCATTCCAAAAGCAAAAGGAAAGATTATACTGCCAAGCCTCTTACATCAAAGAGAGTTTGGTGTTATTGACAAAATAGGACTGTTGAAAAGAAGAGAGAGTCTTGTATGAAGAGGTATCTTTTCTATCAGCTTGTCCTAGTAATTGTTGCCTTCTTAGCTGCAGGATTATATGTAGCTCTCTATCATTTTGATTTGAAGATGCCAGTTATCATATTTATAAGCTTTTGAAAACTGTATCCCTAAGTCCCTCTGATTTTCAATAAGACAAAGAAGCATACCTGATTTAAAACATAAGGTTTGGTTTTCTGTTACATGTGCAACATTATTGAAAATGTACTTGAGTATCAATGAATGTATATGAAATCTATACTCCCAAATACCTAACACTCTTCAGAAAATGGAAATCTGGTGCTTCTGGAAATATTATTTATGGTGCATTCATAGACTTTTATTTCCTGGTTGAGCATTCTTGGTGGTAAAAGGAGAATCTATATTAAACTTTATATAATTCACATTATCTTAAAAACCATACAGAAAATCTGTGAGTGTCCCTCACTCTGGGTGTCCTTGCCTTCTTGCTCTCCTTTGTATTATTACAACACACTCATTGCACCTTCTCATAAATTAGATCATCCATATCCCAGAGACTGCACTGTGTATCCATGGGAATTTATACAGTGATTAGAACAATGGGGCCCTGATTCTGAACGGTGCCTTTGGGATTTCCTGTGATATCAATTATATACAATACAATCCTGCCCATGAACAGCATTACCCTCCAAGCCACTCAGCTCCAATTGCATGATACTTAAAATTCCTCACCTCATACTCAATGGCCATGAGAGGAGAAGAAAAGAGTAAACAAACAGGAGATGACCTTTATGAGTAAAACATCTAAGCATAAAAAGATTAATCGACCCCCGTCAGCCAGTCATTAAATCAAATAAGAGCTTTTCTTGTACTTTTAAAGCTCAGATTTACAGTCAGGCAAATTGTGTAAAAAGGCTGGTAATACAGTGACGCCCAGTGCCACTGGGCTTTAGAAAGCTGACAGTTGCTGTAAAATAGTCATTAAACAACCTCTAGAAGAGACTCATCAGCAGATGCCCCCAGGTGAAGGAGAGAGAAAGCTGAGAGAATGAAGGAGAATCTAACATCTTAGCATGACTGAATTAAACAGAGCATATTATGCTGATTTTCAGAGTCAGCCCAGTAATTTAATTTTCATAGCAGTTCCTTTGATTGTAGCAACCATTTTATGAAACATTAATAAAACTTCTTTTTTATGTAGCATACATCCCTTTTCCATTTCATTAAGAAAAAAGACAGGATGTACAAATTTGCTGACCATTAGCACTGTAAATGACAAAAACAAATGAAAGATAATTTTTAATACAGTACCACTGTGGTGGGTAGGCTATATTTGGCTTCACAATAATTTCAGCACAAATTAGAAGAGACAAACAAACTGTACATGGATTTGCCATATTGTACTGCAATGTCATTTCATAAATCAGAATAGACTACTATGTGTGTGCATGTGTGCCCATATACTATTTTTATATGTAATTACAGTTGGTAATGATATATTCATTGAAATAGATTCTTCTCTTGCTTTTACTGGTACAAATTGCATAATTATTTGGAATTAATATCAACTTAAAACTGTTGTAAAATAATAGAAGAGATAATAAATGTAGCTACCTTCTTGGGATAGTGCAATACACACATACAACTGTATGCCTGTAGTCAGCTGTCATTGGTCCAAGTACATGTCAGCATGGGGAAAAAAAGGCAGAAATTTTCAAAATTTTCAACAGGGATTTATTCTACAAGATTTTACAAAAATAGGGGGAAAAATTAATATCAATTTTATATTTTTGTTTCCTTCCATCCTGCCTTTTGGCAACTCCTTGTTTTTCTCTACATATTATAACAAGATTGAAGACATAACTATAAAGAGATGAACAAAAAAATGAATGAGAGAAAGGAAAAGAGAAAAAAAGTTGCACTGACTTTACATCTTTCACTTCTGTTGGGATAACTGTCCTTTTCTCTTTAAAACAAAATTTCCCTCTACATTTTTGCTTTGAAAAAGCAGAAAAAATATTTTTCAGCAAAAATGTCTTCCTTGAAGAAATACTGACACCTCTTTAACCAGAGAAAATACGTTTTGCAGACAGGAAAGACATGTCACAAAAACATGTTCTCATTTGGTTACAAAATCTGTTTCTTTGTTGACTCCCTCATTTAAATGCTGCCTCAAAGTCAGACTCCTATCATAACAGATAGACACAGAAACTCATATGTGGAAAGACACACATGTTTATATTTATCTATATGTATATTTATATGTATATTTATTTACATATACAAAACATGCAGTCACAGACAAACTCTGTGTAAAAATAAAGACCATGAAGTGAAGCATTCAAATGACAAGTTTTCTCACATTTAGACCGCCTGCCCATATACACAGAGGCATCAAAGCCAGAGGATTACATGCCAGTTTTTTCCCCGTGATAATTTAGTTTCAGAAAAAAAAAAAAACAACAAACAAAACCAACAAAACCCAGCAACCTAAATACCTGGCTGGTTAGTGTACAGTCAGTGTTAAATATTTTCATATATTTAATGTTCCCTTGTGAAGGAAAAAAATTACTCATTCATCTCACAGCGAGGGATCAGACTCTGAAAGATGCTATGGAGTTTATTCATAGAAATGAAAGCACCAGTGGGAAACAGCCAGGTCTAATTCAAACTTTTTGTGTGGTCTCTATCAGACCACATCCTTCCTCTGTGTCTCAGCTTTTCCTTAGTAAAATATCATTAGATATATATTGGTTAGACTGTACAGATGGGGTTATCTGATTTCACTTCAGTTTTCAAAAAAAATCAGGCTTCTTTATAATTAAAGTACCTGTTGGGAGCCAAAGAAGAGCAACAGCTGCTGCAAGAGGGTCTGTTCATTTGCAATGCCACCAGAGCAGGATGCACAGGTTTTCAGCATTAGTTCCTTTTATTTGGTCACTACAGGGAGACTCCAGGCAGCTCTCATAGATGGTGCAGCTGTTTTGGGGATGCCAGGTGCCTCATGCTGTCTTAGAAGAGCCCTACCCTAGTTTTGCTGCTCCTAGGTTGGCTGTGTAGTCCTTGCATTCCTCGTCTTAGACTTTTGCAAGAGGAAGTCATCCAGCAGGTATATTTTATTTGTTATTGATCTGGAAAAGGAAATTTCTCTTTCATCACTATCTTCATCTGTAAAATGAGGGTAATGTTTATTGCTTAGCAAAGCAGCTTTAGATCATCCTGTGACATATATGGTTTCAAGGTGTCATAAACCTCCCATAGATTCATTTTTGTGTACTCAGTATTACAGTGATAGCAACTGAATGGACACATAAATTACATTACAAACTGTGGCTGCTTTTCCAGGTTTGTTTCTTTTCTTCTAAAAATTTTATTATCTAATAATTATCAGTGAAAACATGCCAGTAACATGTGGAAAATACTTATTGCATGAAGAACTAGTATACATTCCCTTTGATTTTTTTTCTGTAGGATTGCATTCCTGCAAAAGTCCTTTTCAGAGTTATTATCGATTACACAAAAAAGATTTTATTGCACCTTTTGTGTGATTTTGTGCAAAAGTGACACAATTTTATATTTTTAAACTTTGTATTATTTTAAGTGGTAGCATGATTTAATATTCAGTAAAGTCTCTAGCAAGTACACATACAAAATGCTTTAAAGTACCTTCCCCAGAAAATTCCAGGAGGATTTACATAAAGTTTCTTCATCCAACATACACCAATAATTCCTCTAATTACATCAAATGTACTAACCCTTTGCTCCCATTCTAATTGAAGGATTTAATTATGAAGGAAAATCGATACCTCATACTGCAGCCTATAAAGTTATTAGTTTGAGCAAAGAATTTTGCAAGTCACAAAAAGGTTGCAAATTGTAGCATATCACAAATTTTAATGTAGAGGGGAAAGGCAGACTATGGCACCATCTTTATTGAGAGAATTTTATAAAGGTGATTTTGCATTCATCATATGTGCTTCTCACAGAAAGAGGTGTGGGTTCCCCAGGTCACACTTTTTCTATTGAAATTATTCTAAATGGCACTGAAATAGAGTTTGTTTTGCTCACAGGAGTTTTTTTGTTTGGTTGGTTGTTTTGGTTTTATTTTGGGGCTTTTTTCTTCTTTCCTTCTTTTTTTTTTTTTTTTTCTTCTTTCCCCAGAGAAGGTATACAAGCAGGCTAATGGCCAATATCACAATTAAGCAACTTACATTCATTAAGAAAAACTTCTATCAGAATCTTGAAAGGAAGTTCCTGGTGCACTGCAGCTACACTAGTCAAAGAAGGAGGAACAACTCTAATTACAGCAGGCAGAGTTGTAACTAACAAAAAGTGGAAAGAATATGCTGGGTTATGTAACCATGCACTAATCATTCCTTTTAAAAGGCATTAAAAAAGACAGAAAAAGGGTAAAATGTCCAGAAATTAAGTTATATGACAGACCGGGCTGCAGTTTCTCAGAAGTTTAATCTGTACTACTAGTCAAATAAAAAAACAGATGTTGGCTTCAGTATTTTCTTGCAGTGTTGTTTTTGATTGAAAACTTTGTGAATGTTTGTGATATTGCTGAGAGCCTATTGGCAGATGAGCATCTCTTGCTATAGTCTCCATCATTATTTGCCTGTCTTGTCTATTAACGAGCACTATCATCCCATCGTAAGATGACAGCTGCAACACGTACTCAGGCGCAATAAACAGCTAAATGAGGCGCACAGCAATTTCACTTGTCACCAGAGCCCTCGGCACGACTGGCTGCACAGCTTGATGCATAAATTCATGAGGCTGTTGCATATGATGGAGTATGCCTGGCTGAAAGAGGTGATGGATAGCAGGGCAGCTAAAAATGGCCATCACCTTGACTCTGTCAGGACATTTTTTAAAAGTACCCCATCAGCTCTCTTGCATTCTTTTATGTACACTATCCCCAAGCTAAAGGCTTTCGAAAGTACTGATAGAAGACTTTTCCTTACTGACGGTTTTTGGATCTAAAGTCAAGTTTCTTCTTAGGTTCAGTGAATGCCATATATGCTACTAACGTGTAGGGTGAAATGGTCCTCTAATAATTGTTCATTCAACACACAGTGGAGTCATGAGGTTAAACACTAACAACAGAAATTTCCCAGACTATATCTAAAATGCTGGTAAAGTGCATACATGTACACAAAGACATGTATGACAGCAATATTTGTGAAGCCATGTGCAAAAGTACATTCAATTACAAACATGCATACAAAACTATGCTAGACAAAAAGCTATAGGTAGCGTTCTGGGGTACATTATGGTGATTATACATTATGCAAAATGAATACAGGTTGAAATAACTTGCCATTACATACTGTTAGATCTGAATTAAAAAATGGATTTTTTAATAAGTCAGTAAAACTGAAGGGAAAATTACCACAGAGAAAAATGGACATACTGCTCTCAGAGTTTCCAAATAAAGCCCAAAACTCGGGTTGCCATAAGCACAGAATTTAATGTCCCAGTGAAATTCCTTGCATCCCCTGTATCTATGTTACTGGAAGCCACCTAAGGAAGACAAATACAAAGGCAACAAAATCAATGAGGCAGTTTCCTGCAAAGCTTCACGCATTAATCTCTATCACACAGAGAAATATACACCACTACAAGGGAAGGAAGTCACTTGTTCTCTAATAAAAGAGAAAACCCTTGGTAATAAGCAATTAATAAAGTTGTCATGATTAGTTATGCAACTATGAATCAATGTTCATGATGAAAATGACCACTCTTGTGATTTAACATATCTATGATCTGGTGGTATTGCAAACATCATTGCCATGTTGAAGCCCAGAGAAACACTGTGGACATTTTCTTAACATTGTTAATGGCAAATTTTAGCAGAAGGTGGTTTCCCTGCCCTGCACAAGCATATCTGTATATCTGAGTGCAAAGTGTCTCCTGCTGCCTCTTGTCTGCTCTGAAACTCTCTTTTGGTCTGGCCAGCTCTGCCTGGTTCCTGTCTGCAATAGAAGGAGTTTAGACTTTCCCTGCCTGTCGACATCTGCCAGCAGTATCCTGTCACCCAGGTGCAGATCCTTCAGGCCAGCTGCAGCCAGATGCCACTGGGTCTGCTTGCTGCTCAGGTCACCAAGTGATGGGAAATGCCCCTGAGTGGGAGCACTCAGGGGCATTTCTGGTCCTTCAAGCTCTTACACCCTGCGGCCACTCAAGTGGTCCTCATAGCTGTGGTGTCCAAGCACATACCAAGAAGTGACCTCAAAGAGCACAGGCACCCCTCGAAGACCTTGAGAAGGAACAGTTGTCCCATTGTGTCTTTAATTTTCTCTGCAATCCCAACAGGGATGGAAGTGTTGGCACCACGTTAAGGTGACATTCTCCCACCCACTGGCTCCTCTTGGGATGGTCAGCAGCTGATGTATCTGAAATGCAGTGCCTGAATTTCTGAGGTGGGATTTTATTATGAGTTTTTATTAAAATTAATAGTGCATCTTGGGGATTAAAAAAAAAAAAAAAAAAAAAAAAAAAAAGCCTAAATAGTGATTTAAGTGACTGATTTTCGATATGGCATGCTGCCATCTGGTGGACAGCGCTCTGATCTAGCGTTTGACCAGAGCTATGAGGAGCTGGGGCAAGGAAACAAAGGTCTGCGTGGAGTTTTGAGGTCCTCTGCGGAAGAACCTGCATCCAGTGCCAGTCTTCACTCTGCAAGGAAACCATCTCTGAAAAACCCGAGAGCCCCCATTTCCTCACGACTGCAGTGTTAGACACTGAATCCAGGAAACCTTGGCTTATTTTCATGGAGCCCCTGGGAAAAACATGAAGAAAAGCCTGTCTTTCACACTGTCAGAAAGGAATTAAAAAAAAAAAAAAAAAAAAAAAAGAGGCAGCAAAAGAAGCACTACAGTGGAGCCACAGTGAAACTGCAACAGGCTTCTAAGCATGTTTTACTTGTGGGTTGTCTTAAGGCTAACTTGGTAGATCAGAATGCTGCTCCTATGGATGAAGTCACATCCTGGGAGGAAGCACTTAATGAGCACTCAAGCATTTAGATAAAGCTAAGATGGACCCCAAAGAATGAGACATTTAGGGAAATTTTAAATAACACAAAAGACAGTGGCCATATTTTTGCCTTTATCCAGCTTCCACCCGTAGCATCTGTGGAAACGTGATTCCGGAAGTGATACTGGAGTCCAGACCATTTCAAGTGCTAAAGAATCTGGGATACTGTTTGGTAGGTCTGGTGAAAGGAGGAGGAAGAGGAAGGGAAGAAATTAACTGCATATTATCATACAGACTGGATGTTTATTCACATTTCTATTTTCCTAGCTTATGCTTTCATGAAAATACAGCAGTGAAGCTTTTATCAGTGCCACTTTACTGTCCTGAATATCAAAGCTCAAGGAAAATGATGCTTCTTTAAATGAATGCAATAGTACAACACACAGCCTAAGAGCTGCTGTAATTCAAGAACTTCGCAAATGCTATGAAAAGGCAACCAGAAAAAGAGATTTGTGTCTCATGGTGTGTGTGTGTGTATCAAGCTCTTTACAAAGCATTCGTACACTTTGTCCTAAACACAGTAATCAAGTTTCCCACTGAGAGACTTGAAGATCAAGACTAGGGGCCAAATTCTGCTCTTATAGTTACATGTTCACCTGTGTAACTGACAGCAGAATTTGCCCTTAGGACTTTAAACTTGATCTGCTATTCGATGGGCAGCTCGTGCACTGATCTGAGCACCAGAGTGATGTGCTCCTGTCAACCTGTGAATCAGAGGAATTGCTGCTCTCATACAGAGGAGGAAAAAACCTCCTTGTAAATTGCTCTTGAAATCGCCTCATGCTTCTTTCTAGCAAGGATAGGCAAATTTGAACACAAAATTCAACATAAACTTAAATAATGCTTAGATATCTGGGAGACAGATGCCATAGAAATACAAGCTGCTTGATGACTAATTGTATTTGCCTTTCATTTAGGACACGCTATGATAAAAGGAGTTAGTGAGGGGGAAAGAGAGAAATTTAAATGAAAAAATGCACGAAGCACACATAAATATGTACATGCTGCATATAAACAAAGCAAATTTAGACCAGCTTCAGCATAGTTCTTCACTGGCTAATACAGAAAGTGTGCAGAAAAGAAGCTATTCTTTGTAAAACTGCCTTCATCCTCTGAAACAAACAACAAAAAAAGAGATCAATATAGACAGGGCAAAAGGTTTTATTGGCTGAGATTACCTTGCAAAAACTACAGAATTGTCTGTCGAATTCTACATAAGTTAGCAACTTTGTGAAATGGAATATATTTTTCCAAATTTACTGCTTTGCATAAAATTAGTTAACACTGAGCATGGACTGTCAAAATGTGTCTAGTAGAATGAGAATATGGGGCACTTGGGGAAGACAGCTGAGATAATTTTAGTTGTGGATACACTACCCTCAGCAAACCTTGACCCTGCTCAAGCAGCACTTGCAATCAAGATTTACTACACCGTGTTATCAAGCAGTGAGCCTGTTCTGTTTATGTAGATGTGTAGACTTCTCTCATGATGCCAGGCAGCCTTCCTTGGCTGTCTGGTCCCAGGCTCCTCTCCTTCCTGTGCCTAGCTGCCAGATTAGCCCATTCTGGCAGCAGTCACATGAGAGGGAAGTGCTTTTGGCTGATATTGCCCTCACGCTGCTGTTGAAAATGTGAGTTAGTTGCAGTCATGCCTAAAGCCTCTGTGGATATGGGACTGGGCTAGCCCAAGCCATTTGAACTTTCAAATAAACCTAGAAGGTATGAAACTGTCACATGAAAGATGGAGGTGCTCATTTAGTTTGTAAATCACATGTGATTGCTGCTATAATTTCTTCAATGGGGAAAGATGGCAAGAAGGCTTACCTACATAAGTTGGCCAAAAGATATTTTTGATAGTGCTTCATGAAAGAATGTGTGATCTTTAAATCAGGGAGGTAAGCATTATTTTTTTCTATGTATTGAAGTAATGTCAATGCCTTAGTTACAAACTGCTATTGTCCCTGTGATGCTGCACTCTGCAGAAATAGACAAGAACAGCTTCTTCCTCAAGGTAACTGCCTGTATCCATTTAACAAACAAAATAAAAAAAAAAGACAAGGTGGTAAACACTTTTTTTAGGTACTTTTTTCACTAGAAAAAAAGCTTATAAGACTCATTGCAATGATCAACTCTGTCTTGCAAATGTAGAAAAGGACCATTTCTTTTGCTCAGACACACTATTGACATTATGGCTTGTATGAGCAAGAAGGGATAAAAAATAATTTTTTTTTTTAAATGGTTTTATTGTCTTATTTTATTCTCTATTCATTTGCAAGTTATTCCATTTTCAAGGTCAACTGTTTGATAGAACACTTGGAAGGATATTCCCTGGACATATTTTTGAGGGGAAAAATAATCCAGTTTGTAAACAAATGAAATAAAATGTGACAGAAGATGATATCAGACATGCAACATTTGTGACAGATGAAGCTCACAAAGATTGCCCACAGACTTCAGAATGTCTCCTCAGTAATCCCCTCTTCCTCAGGAAAGACTGCTGCTGGGTTTCCCTGGCCACTTCAAAAGTTCATTCTAGTATCTACATTGAATTTCTAAGACTAAACTCAGTAAAATTAATGTATTTTAAACTGCCCAAGAGGTTCTATGAGTATCTCATAAACTCTCTTTCTCTTTCCTCTAGTCATCCTCTCTGCAAACACCCTTATTCCTTTTCCAGTCTCAAAAAACCCCTCAACTAACCAACAACAGGAATAAAAAAGAACAACCCTAAAAACTTCCCATGATTATTCTGCAAATTGCAGAATGGTACTTGAGGCTCATCTCCTAATAACTTTTCCAATATTTCTCAGCTGCCTCAACAGGCTCTGTCAAAGTCTCATCCAAGTGTTTGATCCAGAAAGTTAAAATTACCTCAGGAATCACCTTTTTCAACCCTCAGACCTAGATCTCCTGAGCCTGTTTATATTTCTTGTCTACTTGCAACTGCTACGATAAGACCCAAAAAGCTGTGAACATTTTTTCCCACTGCGATAGACAGGAACAAAGCTTTCTTCAGAGAGCAGTGGATGGAAAGTAAATGGGTTCATAAGCTCTGAGAACACTAGCAGTGCTGCAGGCAGGGGAGCAGACAATATAAAATACAGTTAAAGAGTAAGAAAAATGTATTTACTTTTGCTCCTTTAAGCTTTGAGCTACTTGAGAAGGTTGTGAAGGAGATCCTAGTTCAGAAGGGTGCACAAAAATTTTACTTTTAGGCTACACTATTGCCTCACAGATGTAAAGGTGGCAAATTGGATTTCGAAAGATTCACAACAGATGAGTTATAATCATGAAGAATATGATTCCCAAACCATTAGGAATGAACAGATCATGTCTGGCAAGCATCCAGATAAACATAATTTCTGCAAACATAAGTAATTTCTCCTATCAGGTTCTCAGGACTTACTAGTAAATCCCAAACAACTAACAGAATAGCTATAAATTGAAGAGACTTGAGAGAGGCATTTTGCAGATTTCTGAGAATTATTTGTGTCAGCTTGCACCTCACTTGTACTAGTAGAGTAAAAGGCACAGTCTATAATGCTACAAAGAGGTCAGTACTGTATATACATGCACATACACACTTTTTTTTTTTGTTTGCTAACTGTGAGGGCTTTGTTTTAGGGTTGGATTCCTATTTTTTTTAAATGAATAGTGCCTAGAAGGCACAAGAGAACCAACTAGAGAACCAACTACTGCATTAAATCAATATTGTGTCTTGTAAAACACATAACAGCACTAGAAAATAACACATAATCTGAGAAAAACCATGGTCATGATGCATTTCTATCTCTGTGGAATGCTGTAGAATGTAAAATATTTGCTTCTTTCTCCTTTCAATTTAAACCCTGCTTTCCTCTGAGATTATGCTCAAAAAGTATTTCAGCTTGAAGAATTAAGATAGAATGCTTATACATTTCTAGAGGTGTGGACTCTTCAACAAAACAAAAGGAATTAAGAAAAATTATTTTGAGGCTTTTTGCCCATCCTCCATCAATAAAGTGCTCTTAGCTTTGTCCCCAGCCCTCTGTCCAACCTGCACAAAAAAGATACTGTATTGCTCCAGCAACCCAAGTGCTATATACAGGTATTTACTGTAGTTGTTTTTATTTTTTGTTCATCACTATCTCTTTTTATTCTGAAATATTTGTTACTACTTCTAATACTTCTATTAACCAGAGTGGTAGCAAGTTCCCATAGATATTTTCCCTTGTGAAAGAATACTGAAATTTTGTAAGGTTTCATTTCCATTTAGGATGAAAATTAAGGCCTTTTGAAGCTTTAGTAAGAGGGAAGATGAATATGAGAAACGTCCCTAAGTACCTCAAGCTCTCGTGTCTGTTGTAGGGGAAACTAGACCACCTCACCTCACATAATTTTTTCTTCTCTCTCTCTCTCTGTCTCTCTCTCATGTGTACCTCAGCCACTGTTCTTTGCTATTTTGGGATGGCTCTCTTTCAAGGGGAACTGCAAACTTCTGCATAAATTAACTTTTACTGTCCCAAGAGGTAAAACTTGTGTATCCTCCACTCCAGTAAATAACCGAAGGCTGTTTGGTTGGAGACTCCGTGTTGTGTTTACTTTTGCAGAGCAGGTCTGCAGCAGGACAGAAAATTCAGGTCAAAGCACTCACCTGTCTTGTGGAAGATGAAACACAAACCACCACGGTGAACCAAGAGGCAGAGGAATTTATTTGGCCTCTCTTACATCCCAAATCAGCAGGACCATTAGATTGTGAGCTACTCTGAGACTGTCCTGTTTTCTGACTGGACTTTCTAGCCTGAATCTCAGAAATTTTAATGAAAAAGAAACCCTGTGCCAAACTGGTACACATCAGCAGCACATGTCACCCTTGAAAGACTAGTTCTTCCTTTTGACAACAACTTTTTGGCAAAAATACTCCTAATATAGCACAGCTACATGTCCCACATATAAAATTGGTTTAACCAACCAGTATCTGCTGAAGCAAAGTCTGACTGACATAAACAAAAAGTTATATCCTCTTCTCTTTCACATAGATTTTATGCTGCACTCATCGCTATGCTGCTGCCAGCACCATGTCAGTGATGCATATATGAATCAGTACAAACCATTCACAAGTTCTATATTTAAAAGGCTCCGGATGTAGCAGCTCTTCCAGCCTCGTCAGATGTTCGGAGGCGGGTAGGCGTGAAGGGAGGAGAGGGGAAAGGAGTGTTCCGCTTCAAATTCCCACCAGTTTGTTTTGACATTTCCCTTGTACCGAAGTGGCTGGAGCTCACTCAGTGGCTTGCAGAGAGACGTGTGTTGCCAATCCGATATGATGACTCTGCATACACCGCCAAAAATTGTAGTGGATTTTTCATCTCGGAGCACAAAGCAAGCTCATGTTTAATTTGGTAGCTACTATCATCCCACCTTTTTTTGTGAGACATTGCTGCTTTACATGTGTATCCCTTTTTTATACAAGCAAATGACAGGCAATTTTTTTTCATATACTTTGCTCAATTATATAAGATTGTCACAAGTATATAGAGGATGGGGAGAAAGTGAGCTGTTCTGGTGAGACAGCTGACAAAGGAGCAACTCCAGCTCCCTGTACACTCTGGACTCGGCAGAAAGCCCTTCTGGTTTTTTCCTGATTCACACTATATGAAGAAAATAAAAAATGTGGCAGTGGGGAAGGGGAGGAACTCAGAAAGGTGGAGGTAAGGAAGGCAGGCAACAGAAGACTAAAACCTTGGCATTACTGCCCTCCATATCAGGGAAATAAGGTGAAGGTTTTGTTCAGATCTCCTCCCTCTCTGCCTTAATTTTCGATTTCTACATCGTAACACACTTCCTTGTCCTGAAGGCATCTGCCCTCCAAGAGCCGGCTCTGTTTTGCTTGTGCCTTTATTATAGGCTTGGTGTCTCTGATACATGATTGAGGCCTGACTCATAAATAAGAGCTACTATAAATTTAAACCACTGTCTTGTTTAATCCCCTTTTGCCCACATAGCGAGGAAACTGACTGGAATTTATTGCCTTGCGTATTCTCCCTGATTTATTCAGTCAGGAGCCTGCTTGCATTTTCCTCTATTTGACATTACTTTATATCTCATAACATAATATATTTTCATTATATTTTAACACACCATGTGGTAAATGCAACCACACTGCAAAATTTTGGGATCTTTCTGCTTGTGCTGTTATTTCTCACGTAAAATAATATCCACTACATGATGAAGACCTGACTCATAAACAGTAGCTTAGGTCACTGCCTTATTTATTTCCCTGAGCACTCTGGCCAAGGAACTAACGGCCTGGTAATATATCTGGCATTTGTATCAGGATGGCAGGATCTATGCCCCTGCACAGGAACACGGGGCTCATCTGTTGACCCAAGCTATTAGCGAGTGTAGGAATCTGCATCAGAACACCCAGAAAGTTTTGCTGACTCAATTCTGCTGGCACAGCATATTAATTCTGAGTATGAAAAGCCTGTGTCAACTTGTACGCAGGTGGACAGAAAGAGTGAGAGGCCACCTGAGGAAATCTATGAGAATAGGTAGCTTGGAGAAAAAGGAGGTGTGCAGTGTCACCAGTTGAGCATGATAGGAACTGAGTGAGCACATATAATCCAAGAAGTCTGCTTCTATGTATTGTTTGGTGTGCTTCCAAAATCACAATTAGAGCTGTTCATTTTTTAAAAACTAAAGGTTTTCTCCTTAGATTACCTTTTTAGAAAAGAAGAAAAAATGCCACAGAAAATTGATTTTCAGTGAAAGCGATTTTTTGAACGTTTTTTACTTCCCCGCTGAACAAATCAATTTCTGTGCAAAATCCAAAAAGCTAAAGTGAGATAGGGTAGGACAAGAAAAGTTGAGATACACAGTAATTACCAGGCTTTTAAAATTTGTTTGTTAAAAGTTAAAAACAAAAATAACTTTCACCCTTTCTGTTTTAAGGCAGAGTTTCACAGAAAAACATCACCAGACTCACAGTGTGGGAGAGAGGAGCATTTTTCAAAAAAAGGCACCTTTGCAGCATGGACTAGGTAACCAGTACTTTAAGACCAGGGATTAGAGCACAAGGTGGGCACATCACTGGGTGTAGCACCTGACAGTGCACAGCATTGGGGAGTAATTTCGGAGAGAAGGTTCCAAGAGCCTGACAAAGAAAGAAAAGCTTGAGCTCAGAATAGCCAAGACACCCAGTAGCAAGGTCATTCTGAAACTTTGTGACACACTCACACCATGACCAAGGTTAGTCCTGTATTCTCCCTGAGTTCCCTATGGGCTTTCACCACAGGGAAGATGAAGTAAATGCTTCTTAAGGTTAATACCCGAAATCAAGCTACAGGACAATATTTGGTAACTTCAAGTCTTATTTCAAGTCTTATAAGGTATAGCTCGATGTCATAGCACTGGCTATTGCTCCTGCAGGTACTCAGAAAAAAAAGTTGTTCCAATGATTCTGGAAAACAAAGTAAAGTTTGGTCTGATTTTAGAAGAATGTCAGTACTCATGCATAAAAGATATAAGGTTTTGGGCTTTTTTATTTCTTTTTAACCACTTTGTTATCAACCTTTTCCATCTAAACATTTTGCTCTGAACTGCTGAATTAGGTCTGACTTGGAAGGAGTTAATTTTCATCAGAGGAACCATTATGGTGCTGTGTTCTGGATTTGTAACTAAAGCGGTGTCCACGGCGTGCTCCAAAGGGATACTTTATACCATATAATGTCATGCTCAGCTGAAAAAAGGGAGTGGAGGGACAGTCTGGAGAGATAACAACTGCACAGTGCCTGGCTGGACATCAGTGTATTTGTGGGAGGTGGCAAGTGATTGTTTTTGAATAATTTTTCAATGATTTTTGTTCTTCTTTCTTTGCTTATTAAACCATGTCAAGCCATGAATTTTTTGCTTTTGCTCATCTGATCCTCTTCCCTATTCTGCTGGGAGGGCTGAGGCACCACACAGCTAATGGCTCTTTGGTGCTGCTGCATCACAGCTGCGTATCTGTCCTATCCCTCTTCCTTCTAATCTGGTTTTGAGGATTCCCTAAACACTTCAGGTCCAACTGGGGGTCGAAGAAAGACCAGCAACTTCATCAGTTTCTTGGTGATATTTTTTAATTTTTATACTTCAGTCATGTTACTTTCAAATAAAAGGACATGAGAACTGTTGTAATTTTTGATGTTTTTATTCTTTTTGCTCTGTCATGACAATGGACTCAGAGACCTGCAGGAGACAGCATGAAAGACATGAAAGAGTTACTGAACCCTTCGTTCAAGACATGCTGTCAACGTTTTCTCTTTTTCTCTGGCCTGACATCAATAAAAGGATGGAAATTGAAAAGACTCCTAACTTATGAGTCCACATGAAAATCTTCCTGTACATGAACTGTAAAAATAAGATTAAATGCTCCAGGGCCATCTTTTTCAGGAAAGGAAAGTGTTTGGGCAGTAGCTGTTCAGACCACCCTGCATCCCTGCATAAGTAAGGTCCATGGTATCACAGAGAAAAAAGAATGTTCTAGCTCCACTCTTTTGTGAGAAAGGAGAGAGAAACACAGAGACTCAGAATTGAGAGCAAATATTTTTTTGGCTTTCATGCCTGTTGATTTCTGAAGAAATATTTTGACTATGGAGTGTAATTTTGTTGCTGTTATCCGCCTACTTAAAATGACAACTTTTCTCAAACACTGCCTCTAGCCATTCTAGAACAAGAATTAAGAGCAAATACCTAAAGGGTATGAAGAGGTCGTGACTGTCCAATAGCCAGTAGCAAAATAATAGATACTCGTTTTGGTCAAAAGATCATTTACCTCAACTTCATACCCAGAGGATGGAATCCAGAAACAATGTCTTTTGCTGAACAGATTTTTCTTTACTAAATTGAAAGCTATTTGTTTGTACTGTCTTTTTTTTTTTTCCTTTCTTTTTTTTTTTTTTTTTTCCCCACAATGGTGATAATCCCTTTACCTCAAAAAACACTTCACTATTATTTCCGGTGCAGTGATAGCTCCTGGAGAGTCCAGTGATCATCAATCACCATCTCCCCTGCTGCTCAAATCTACACACACACACAACTCATGTCCCATTCAGTGTCTGGTCCTGTAGCACTGGGAATGCTTTAGGCCTAGCTATGTCTTTATCAATACCCTATGTTTATATGAACAGGAATAAAACAATCTGAGTGGTGAGCCCTACATTTAAATGTGGTAATTAATGAATA
The DNA here is from genome assembly GCA_017589585.1 of Phylloscopus whistleri. Classification (NCBI taxonomy): domain Eukaryota; kingdom Metazoa; phylum Chordata; class Aves; order Passeriformes; family Phylloscopidae; genus Phylloscopus; species Phylloscopus whistleri. Next base: position 2,518,850 of record JADMLD010001389.1, on the reverse strand, counting down.
CTGAATCAACACTTTTTTGTTTTACAAAATACAAATAAAACAGAGGGGAAGACAAAGAGAAGATTAAAACCGGAGAAAAAATCAAAGAAAACAAACAAAAAAATAAAAAAGAGAGAAGAGAAAATGAAAAAATTCTACTTTTTCTGCTTTGAGAATAGCTTTCAAAAGCGTGGGCAAGGTTTGAGTGACAGACACTTTTGTTAACACAAGGTACCTACATGCACTGACCTTTCAAAGCAAATGCAAAGGTGTTTGTAATCTTTACAGTCTGAGACCTTCCTAAGGATATGATTTGCAAAGTTGATATTTACACACTTTAAAAACAATAAAAAGTGTTAGTGATTTTTAAAATAGAGATTCTACCAAAGAGTCAATACTGTTTCTAAAGCATACAATTTGTGCATATTTATATTAGCTGTGATAGAATTAGCTTATTTGATACATGGATAGAATGGGCAAAAATCACAGCAGTGTTTCTTGTGATATTTCCAGTCTTATCTATTAAATGGGTTATTTTCTCCACAGTACAGTTTTATCCTACTACCCATTGTCTATCAGTAAAATATAAAGAAAACAAAGAAACAATGTATGTAGTTTTACTAAGTAAAGTTAACAATGGGTTAGATCCTGCTTCCTTTGGTAATAATATCAGGTAAAACCTCTTCCTTGGATTTTGCAAATATTTGTGGATGTAATTAACTTAAGCATACAATAAGTCACTCCAAAGTCAGTGCTTAATCAGTCTGAGAGACTTACAAAGGAAATTAGCATTTATGAAATACATTATAAATAGCCTCATTTGCACATAGGGATCCCTAGTAAAATATTTGGTTTTTACATTTTGTACACCCTAAGAAATGGAGAACTATTTTGCCTGTCTGTTTTTTTCATTAAATGTATTTCTTTTCAGGAAAAAAAATTGCTAAGCTGTCTGTTCACTTATCGTTTCACTTATCATACATTTTTTTAAACAGGAGCAAACCAGGCTGTAGGCATTTCCAAATATATTTATTAAAAAGTTTAACCCACTTTTTAAAAGTGTTAATTGCTTTAAATAAACTGTTTTCTCTCCAATTTCATTTTATTGATATATTATTTAGGCCACACAATTTCATTGCAAAAGAATTGTGAGCCAAAGTATTAGACACATATGCTTTTTGAAAACCTATCCAAAATTAAATTACACTGTATTTGTCAGCAGGCCATTCAGCTTAAAATTCCAATTATTTCTAATATTTAACTAAGTAAAAATCTGAAATGCTTGAAAACTGACAGGTTTGTAAATGTGTTTGTAATTGCGCAAATTCAGCAGTTATTGACAGAAAGAGTCTCAAGATATATCAGTCTTGAAAACATATCTCCATTATATATCCATCAAGATAAGGAAGTCACTCTCTGGTTGTCTAGGAAGATTTTGGAATTTTCAACCATATTTTCACTGTTGCTATCCAGCAAAATAATTATTCATCCAGGAGACCAAACTAGATGAACCAACGGTGCCTTCTACCTTTGAATTTACCAGTCCTTTTTTCTGAATCACAATATAATCTCAAGCAGATGATTAAACATATTCTAGATATAAGCATTTTATTTTTCCCTGCTGGCTGAGGTCAGGAGGAACATCAGAACTACAGTCATAGTTTCCTGCTACTTTAATTCTATTCTGAACCAATCTAACTTCTGCTGGCCCATAGGGCACAAAATAAATATTTTTAAGAAGTACTAAACATTTTTTCAAAGACCGACATCTGACTTCATGTTTAGATTATAATTTTTGAAGAGATTTCTAAAAAATAAAATTGATATTCCTTTCCTTTCTTTCAAAATATCTTTTTGATGGATCACAGATCAAAAATCATCTACCTTTTCATACATCTACTTCCCTCCAGTTTTAAATAAATATTCCCAATATATTAACACCAGAAACCACAATGTGACCACTTACACTTTTTATATATGATTATTTTAGGAGAGGTTAGAGATTACATTCACTGCAGGACTGCCTTACTCCCTTTATAGCTGCATGCCTCTGAGTTTTCATTGCTGTTACGGATTGCTGAGAGTCTTTCCCAGTTACTCTTTTCCATCTTAGCATGGAGATCAGTGTCTATTGACAAAGTTTCATCAGACCTAAACATCTAATGAAAAGTTAGTTTGGGAATCTTAGGTAAAGAAATGGACTATTTGGCAACAAGATAATTTTAAGAGAAAGAGTGGGTCATTTTATTGCAACGCAGCCAACAGCAATGTAGAAGTCCCTTTACACCAGTCTTAATAGAGCAAATTACTGTTTTTGAAATCGGAGGCAGACAGATATAAACTGACTATTTAAGAATGAAAATATTCTCCTATGCTCTATCTAAGAATTTATTATTCCAAGTACCACTTTAACTATTTGGTTATCCCTAAAATATGAGACCAGTCTTGGGTTGGGGATTTGAAAGGAGGAGGTTGAAATACCCTTTGCTTGGAAGGTGATCACATTTATAAGCAAATTTAAAGGTATTTTATTTCAGAGCAGCTTATTAAAGAGCTCACTCTGCCTGTGCAAGTAATTGATGGTGTATGAATTGTATGACAGTGGTGGGATGATTCTCTATAAACTGTGCTGATTCTTTGTTAATGTACTTACTAAACCACAGATCAAGACACATCTGAAAGATGTTTTGAGAAAGAAAGCAACAACTATGTCTGATGAATGAAACAAAACTAAAATTATGTTGCAAAACACTACAGAACACAGAATATTACAATAGTAACTCCAAAAAAGAAGAAGTTTGGGGCAATTTCCCATTTGGTACATTTGATGTGACAGTATTCACATAATTACAGCAAAAACTTTCCTTTCCTTGAACCTGGATCTTAAGCATGGTAGGGACATCTCTTCTCATGCATTGCCCTTGACCTTGCATGCTGCTTCTTAGATTCAGAATCTGAATCCTTATAATGATTATAATATGAAATTCAAGTTTTCAGTCATCTATGTATGCCCATACATAGGACAAGGTTTGTGGGTTTTTGTGTGTTTTTTTTTGTTTGTTTGTTTGTTTTTTTGTTTGTTTTTTTGTTTGTTTGTTTTTGTTTTGTTTTGTTTTGTTTTGTTTTGTTTTGTTTTGTTTTGTTTTGTTTTGTTTTGTTTTGTTTTGTTTTTCCCCAGAAATTTCTTGCTTGTGTAAAAGGCTGACTTGAGACTATACTGGCCAAAGAAGGTAGAAAATTCATTTTTATGTGCCTTTCCTGTAATTTTTGCCATCAAGATAAATCACTATACTATCCTAGTGCACAGTTTGAAAAGAAAAAAATTGCTAAATTTGAAATGTACAAATCTCATGAAGCAAAAGAAGCAGAACTAATATGTCATTTATTTAGATTCAGTTATGATCATCATGTGAGAGCAAGACATAAAAAAATAGCCTTAGCAGAAGTTATGGGTGCACCTGTAACACCTACATCCAAGAAGTGAGTACTTCAACAAAAAGGGAAATATATCAATTTTGTTGATAAATTAAGAAAGCAATCCACATCAACCAGCAGACATTCACCTTGTATTTTCTCTACAGATTTTATTTGCAGTATAGATATGGCAAAAATATTACTACTGAGTGTTGGCCAAGCAATTTGTGAGCCTATAAACTTTGATTGATGGATGTTGGGTAGAACAGACCAAAATATCTTGTACCTGAAGATGATGTACTGAGTGACTCATGATAGTTTACGATGATGTTTAAAATCTTAATAGTACTGCTTGTTTCTGTGCAAGAGCTGATTTTATTACTTGGACCAAAGGCCACTGACATTTTGGTTCCATAAAGCATAAATATATCCATCAGAACAGTTTTATATTCAGAATATGAAAAGCAACAGTTAGGGCTGTGCCCAAACACTGTTGAACTGAAGCAAAATAACTTTTTCTCATGAGAACACCATGGGATCATGGCAACATGGAGAAATGGGAAGCAGTTATCAAAATCTGCTGAGCCTTCAGTAGCAGAACTACATCGAGTAGTCTGTAAATATGTTTTACTCACACTCAAAAAACACTATGTGCCTTGATTTACTGTGGGCCATATTTCATCTGAATTCTGATCAAAGACTTAGGGTTTAGGAAACTGATGTTTATAAAGAGGAACTGCTCAAGAACAGCAGCCTGTACTATGTCCGAGCAGAATTAAATTATTTTAAACAACGTGTTTTGATTTGGTCCTCTTTGTTGAAGGGGCCAGTAGCTTGAATCAGCTCCTTGCAGGAAGAGTCTGATAGATTTCCCAAGCAGTCTACAAAAATCTCTCCATTGATGGTCATCTGTTTTCAAGTTTATATTGAAATTGCAACTCCTTGTAGCTGGACATACCACTAAGGCCTCATGAAGTTCAGTTACAATAGCTGAGTGGGTAGGTCCAAACCGCCAAAATTTCAAGCAGTGAATCCTCTTTAAATTTAGTTTTCATGTCAAAATTTTTTCTCACTTCATATGTATTTTGACATAAACATTGCCTATTGTAGGGATAGGAACAAAGCACTTCTTTTGAAAATTGTGAAAAGCATTTAATTATTGTAAACAGTAACTGACACCTCCTCAAAACTAAGGGATTTAAAAGTCGTATTCAAGGCAAGAGATTTAAAATGTTTGGATAATTTTCCCACATAGCTTTTCTTTTTTTGTTTTTCAACTTCCTCTTTTTAAAAGTCATCATGTGTGAAAATGAGGGAACAAAAGCTCTCTCTCTAAAATAAGTAAACTGGTGGATTGAATATGTTCCTTAAATGATACAACAAGGTGATGGACGCTGGACTGCTTGCTATAGAGTGCTGGCATTTTAAGTAGCTTCATATTGAGGAGAAATGAGTAACCAAATCTTAAAATCTGCTTCTGTGTGGGGGCAGAGATGAATAGAGGAAGCAGACAGTTTTTCTAATCAGAGAGTAAATGCCTTGTCTACCATTTGTCACAGCAACTCAAAATGCTTCTAAACAAAATAAAGCTAACAGGTTTTTAGTCTTTGGAGTCACATGTTCATAGATTTTCTGTGGTTCAGTTGCTTTGTGTCCCTTCCCCCCACTAACAGAGATGTTCACATGTAAAGTTACCACAGACTTTTTGTGAATACAAAGAACTTCAGCCTTAGAAGTGCAAGATGTCCTCAAAATGAGTGATCCACCATGGTCATGCATAGCAGGAAGTGCTTTAAATCTCTTCTAAGAAGAAAAAAAGTATTCAGAATTTCTCCAGGTCTTGGGATGAAGTATATTTCCTCCCACCTGATTCCTCCTCTCCCCAGATTAAGAAATCTTTAATATTTCCTTCACTGACAGGACCATCACAGGCAAAACACTACATGTATATGCATCTGTATTTCCAAAAAGAAAAATATCACTACATTTCCTTTAAGATTCTGTTAGAAGCTGTACAGAGATCAATTTTGAGACCTGTAGCAGTCCATGATACTAAAATTGTATGCCATGCTTTGAAAATGTACTCCTTCAGTTTTTGAAAATCTGTTTTCATGCAGATACAGTTCTTTCCCGAGAAAGAAAACCACGTTGCTTTCTTTCACTGAAATATCACCAGCATACCAAGGTGCCACAGCAGTCATGAATAGTAATGTTGACAGATATGTGGACAGATTATATATAAACATATACATCCGTAACTGTGTGAACAGTGAAGGCTGTGATTTAGTTTTCAATTCCACTAGCAGTGTCCCATCATTCCCATGAGAACCACTGATCACTCAGAGCTACATTTTGGGGTGATTGGTCCATTTTTGCAACATCTTGCTATTTTAGAAGTGCCAACAGCATCCCACTTTGTATAACATGCCTGCAGTTCCTGCTGCATTCTGCTTGTAATGCTGGCCAAAGCTTGCTTGTTTTGATATCACTTGTGCTCAGTGGGCAGTCTAATCAGCCTGGTTGATGGCTCCCCTGATTCACATTGCTCCCACTGTGCTCAAGGTTGCAGTATATTAGTCTCAACACAAATATGAACTTAAAAGTATACACAAAGTATTTATTTAGATAGCACATGCAGAATTCACATATTCCCAACAATAACTATATGACTGTTATGTGATATATTTAAACACCAAAAATGATAGCTATGATATGCAGAGACTATGAACTACTGATGAACCTATTCTTTATTGTTACAATACATGAGACTTTGTACAAAATGAAGGTGGAAATATTATGTTGGTGAGTACATTTATCACACTCAGTTCTTGAAATGAAGTGTTCCCTACTTTTCAAAATTCTAGTTTAAATAGTCACAGTTCTAACTATTTAGTCCATGAAATACCAATTTCAAAATTGCTTCCAAGTCCCTGATCCTTTGAAATTCTTGCTATCTGGAGTTATTCAGTGTCCGTTTGCTTTCCATAAACAGAAAAGTGGGGAGGTTAGGTGGGGCTGTGATTTCTGAGATATAGTGTCATGATACAAAGTGACAATCAGCAGGACATGTCACTGCAAAATTTTCTATATTGCAACATCAGACAATACTAATACTTCAAAAATCTATAATATGAACCTTTCACAAATCAGAATTGTCTGCAATATGAACCTAGAATTTTTTTTATTGAAATTTCCTTATAAACAGCCTAGCCAATACTAACAAATGCAATGTAATTCACTACATACAGTCACAACATTACCATGTGTTTTACTCTATCCCTTTTACAGTAGTCATGTACTATCTGATTTACTGAGCATAAAAAAGTATTTTGACTTCCTTCTAATTAACCTGCTCCACCTCATGGCTGCTGTCAATGTCACACTGTAATTTTTGCAGGTATCTCTCAGCCCAAATACATTGTTTGGCAGCTGAAGTGCGCAGGGCTTGTTCTCAAGACAGTTTCTACCATGTGCACCTCTGAAGAACTGGGCTGTGATCTCTAATCAAATTCCTTTTCTGGAATATCGTTGAGACATTTTCTAGGGACTGAATGAATTCAGTTCTTCCTGGCCCCAGAGCGTAAAAAAAACCCCATAGCAATGTATTTAGAAAAAGGACCTTTATTTTTTGGTGAAAATGCTTTTGCTACTGCAAACTAAAAGGGAATAGAGAAGGAAGTACAAGCAAATGATAAAAATAACCTCTGAAATATTACTTTGAAGGAAGGTTTGTTGATATTTTTCAAATGGAATATCTGGAAAAGCTGTTCTACTGCACTTATATCTACAATAGATATTAACTGCATGCATAAAATCTGTATTAAAATGGTGTTAAATTAACAGGAATTGGGAAGCATGCAATTTAAAATGACATGCTGCATTTTATGTGCACAACAACAAATGCCTTAGTTGTATACCAACTGATTATCTTTTACATAAATTCTTATATTTGCCCTCCTCCCAGTTCATTCTTTTGTTTCTGTGCCTTTTCCCCCTTAACCAAATAATTCCTCCCCAGCAGAGTTCTGTAGGAATTGAGAGCTCCAACTTGCATTGAATTAAAAGTAGGAGTCTGTTTTATACATTAAACAGTATATAAAAAAATGAAACTACATCCAAAACATAGACATTGTCTGCACGCAATAAGGATTCCCTCATTACCGGGATGAAATCATCTGTATCTGATCTAGATAAAATCCAATATCCCTATGATAAATTCCTTCTCCCCTAGAAAAGAATACAAAAGGCTTGATCTTTCTATTGGCATTTATCTTCTCTGATGTAGAGGGATAAGTCAAGTGCAATAGTCACCAGTGACTTATTATTTCTCTCCTCACAGGTGAAGATGAATGTCATAAGGGAGATAAGCCATCGTGTGCATATATTATATATAACACTATATATGAATAAGGAGATATTAAACACACTGTGAATATTTTCTTTTCCCTTTCTGTATTTTTTTTTACTCATCCTAGACTGTGGTTAAATAAAATTAGAAGATGCTGTAAGTTCCTCTTGAAATGAAAAGCTTCAAAGGATTCAATATTTCCTTCAGCACGACAACCTGTCATCAGTGAAAGAGACATAGCCTTTGTTTCTGTTTGACTGAGAAATGTTTGACAGAGGCACTAGACTGGGACCACAGGCAATGGGCAGAAACTGATATACAGGAGGTTCCACCCAAACATGTGGAAGAATTTCTTTACTGTGCAGCACTGCACTGGAACAGATTGGCCAGAGAGGGTGTGGAACCTCCTTCACTGAGGATATTAAAGAATCTTGTGGGCACAGTTCTGTGCCATGTGCTCTAGAATGTTTTTGCCTGAGCAGAGAGGTTTAACCAGATGACCCACTGTGGTCCCTTCCAGCCTGGCCCATTCTGTGACTGTGAAATTTATTGACTTGCTCTGTTGAAGATTTCTTCAATACTTAACTTCCCATGACTCAGTGCTCCATCTTGTAAACATGATATTCATAGCTCTTTCCTCTTTCAGTGCTCTACAAGCACATCGAAGAAAATCAGGTCAAAGAGCATTTTACAAGATGTGTATTTGTCTTGGAAACATATCTGTTATTTGACTTACAAAATAAAATATATCTAGAACTAAAAAATTACTACACTTAAAATAACCTATAATATTTCAGAAAAAAAGGCCAATTTACTGTATTTATTTGTCTATAAAAGTAGCTAATTGCAGAAGCCTAGAAAAGAGTATCAGGAAAAAGGGGTCCTAATATTTTTTCACAAGGAGAGATTTCTGGCTGTAAAGAACAGTGATGAATATTCTTGAGTATGCCAAACCCATATGCATCCTGTAGACCTCTCAGGTCCTGCTGTAAGCTCCTGCCCCCAGCAGTCGGGGGGCAGATGGTTTGGCTGTCGACACCGGTGGTTCAGCTCCGAAGTGGTCGGGCTATGCCACTTCACTCAGCCTGCTGAAAAAGGGCTGTAAGGAAGCCTCCAGAGAGGTGAGAAAGGCAACACTGAAAACAGTGTAGGTTGTTGAGAAAAAATCCTGCAGGGAAAAAAATAATAAAAAGACATGGGGAGTCTGTATATGTCTATAAAGGTCACCCGCAGTCTAGGTCTAAAGGCAGCAGTCTGTAACTTGTTTTCTGGTGTTATATTGCAATTCATCATTTGCCCAGGTTAACCACAGAGCACAACTCCTTTCTAGTTGTTCAAACAAAATAAATTTCAGAAGCAAAATTAAACACCCTGTCTTCTTAGATGAGCTACGTATGTCCTAAACCTAAAAAGCGACATATTCAGTCTTCTCACCAGCTTGATAGATTGGCACATATAATACAGACTAGGAAAAAGTATTGTTGCACATGGACTGTGATGTGCATATGTATTGTATATGTATTGTAACATATAAATATGTGCTTGCCTTAATGATTTTAAACCAAAAAAAGTTTGATACAAGCCATATTATATTGGTGAAAACCACATAATATTTTATATCATCAACAAATAATCCCTTCAGCCTGCAAAATTAAAAAAAATAATGAACATACAGGTATACTTCAAAATAGACATACAGACTGTCAAAGAAGATTGAATGAAGATATTTATTTAAACTACTCACCTGAACTTTAGGTCATTGTTGTTTTGGTTTTTTTTTAACTGCTATGGATTAATAAATTAAATCTATCAAATATATTTTATAATGATTTATCCAATGCTTACGGTGAAGGAGAAGGAAAATGTGGCATGTCCTGTGCTTTGTGTGGTTACAGGGAGTACTTAGAAAGAATATAGTTGAGTAACGTTGTGTAATGTGAAGTTCCCTGGAGACAGAGAGTAAATCAAAGCTGTGCATGGGAGACAATGTTCTTCCTTGCTGCATTCCTGTTTTTCAGAACATAGCTTCATTATATCTGGTAAAGGTGAAAATATTTTCAGAATGTTGTTAGTGTGAAGGATAGATACCAATGCTCTGTCATATGTAAAGGTACAGTTTAAGTGAAAATCTGGTACCAATAATTTGTTTGCAGTCAATGTATTGTTGGATAATAATAGCACATTAGAAATATACAGCTGGCTTAAAGAAGGCCATAAATGACATTCATGTCTTCGTACAGATAAATAATTTTTAAGATAGTCCATGCACCTTGTCAGAATGAATGCAGGGACTGTTGGGCAACAATTTCCTATAACACTTTGATAACATTTGGGTTGGATATCTAATATGCACAACACTGAGGGAAGTACCGGTGAGGCTGACTTCTCTGATCTAAGTCTTTCAAAACAAGAATTCACACGACTTTCAGCAAGTCATAGACTTTTTATATTTCAAATCCACTTTCATAATTATCTTGTGACAAAAAATACAAATTTTCACCCAATAATTGTTGCATCAGAACTAAAACCTTGTGGATGAGCTATAGCATCTCTTTCCAAAGGATGAAAAAACTTAATTTAAATAGTAAGACACTGCCAAGCAAATCCTTTGGCAATACATGCAACTAGCTAATGACCTTTAGTGCTAAAAAACCTAGTGTTTATTTCTAATCAGAACATAACTGGTCTAAGCTTCTAGCCACTGAAGTCTCATTATCTCTCTGCTAGAATAAAGACCTCTCTGATTAGAAATCTCCTCCAACTCTAGATTCTGACCAAAACATCATGTCACCATTCAATCTTCTCTCAATAAAGAAAATATGTTGTGCTTATTGCAATAGTAGCAAAGCATGTTTTTTCTCCCTTGGGATTATTTTTGATAGACAAATGTAGAGAATGAACCAGCTTCATGCTGCCTTGTGTGGAACTTTTTCTCTCCCTTTATTTAGTGCTACTTTTAGACTAAATTAAAACAACTCCCATCATGTCTTTGCATAGAAATTATATACAGCACAGTATAAACAGATTCTTGTTCATAGCATGTTGCTACGAAATAATTTACTATTCAACTAATTATAAGTATGCAGTTCCTTGTGTCTAGCCTAATCCCAAATAATAAAAAAGATCTTACTTTAAAATATTTTGAAACTATGATGCTATTAGTTATTTGAGCTTCAAAAACTACAGCAATATAAATAAAATTAATCCATTTGTTGAAAATAAAATGTTTTTCCTTTTTGGCTGAATATTTTAAGATTTTGAGACTTTTTATTTATAGGAATTAGTCTCTTTCTACTTAAGTTTTACTTGATATTCTGAAATGTCAGCTACTTGCACCTGGAAGCTTTCCTTTTTTTTTTTTTTCCCTAGCCACTTGTAATGAAGTCTGTTTTGTGTGATTTGCATTTTTACTTTGCTGAAGAGTGAAGTAAATTTTGCCCCCAAAATGCTCTTCCCATTGGAGCAGTTCCTGGATGGCAGCAAACAGCCTCAGAAACCAAGTGGCATAACCTACATCTGTTCCAAAATGGGGACGTATTGTGATGCAGTGCCCAAGGCATGTCAAAGTGCAATGGTAAGAAATATACAGACTATAATACACTATAATACAGACTATAATACACTTTCCTACCCTTAGGAAAGCAAACTAGCAGATTAAGCTCTAGTATGCTACAATGTCTTTTAAAAGGAAAAAGAATCTTGAATTTTGTTCAATTTGACAACCTTCCTGTAAGAAAACATTTATGTTTCCAGATTTTCTTCTCCTATTTCTTACTGACAATGAATGGCACCTTCCTCTCTTCCATGACTCATCCATCAAGATTATTTAAAAGTAAAACAAACTCAGGAAAACACTCTTCCCCCATCTCTCATCCCACATAATTTTTTTTTTTTTTTTTTTTTTTTTTTTTTTTTTTTTTTTTTTTTTCATCAGGCCAAAAGACAATTGGCTTTCTGGTACAAGGGTGAGTTGGCTAGAATAAAAACTGGCAAAAATCTGTATAACAAAAACCCCAAATCTTTTTCAGGCTTTCTATTTGCAGCTGATTATCTCAGTTATTAGGGTACAAGAGAACTGTTAGAATGAGCCATGAGACTCTAGTGACTACTGAAGTCAAAGGAAATATTCCTTTTACCTCATTAGGTTTTAGATTAGGCTTTAAGTCAATAAGATGGCATTGCCCAGATTTCTGCATAAGAGTAATATTGTAACTCCTTGGACTACAGCAATAGGGGAAACCAATGGGAAAGATTTTTTGTATTATGACAACAGTACAGCTTATCATTTTTCACAGAACTATGTAATTGCCTGCAACTGAAAGCAGTTCACTATACGTTTTAAAGACATGTTCATTAAACTCACTACTTCTGTGCATTCTTAAGTGTTAGGGATAAATAGGATAATAATGTAGGATTCACAGGTTAATATTGAAAGCATAGGTATGCATGAAATGTGGTATTTAAGCATATGGTTTTATTTTTGGTGAGGAAAACCATCCTTTCCTTATCAATGCATTGTGCAGTCATGACTCTATTGATCAATTCCATTTGAAATATAAAAAATTTTGCAATTTTCTTTTCCAAATTGCAAAATTCATGTTTTTCCTTATGTACTGCTCAAATACTATTTGGTAGGAAAATTACAGTACCTGAGATCCCCCTTTACCTTTTGCAATAGTCAGTCCAGAATAACTATAGGTGTTCAAATCAAACGTTGCAAGGAAAGACAGCACCATCTACTCCATGCTGAAAATCTTCTGTGGCAAATTGCAAAAAAAAATGAAATAAAATGGTTATAAATCCCTTGAAAACAAGGTTTTAATGGAAATGCTCAAAGATATTCAGTGATCATCAGCAACAGTTGGCACCGTAGTAATAAGATACTTAAATGAAAAGAAAAAAAGTCTGTATTCTTCACAAAGGCTATGTGAAGGATTTCAGGGGAAAGCTATGCACAGACTCAGTGTAAGGATGGATGTTAATAATTCATTATGATGCTTAGATGTCATTTACAGAAAATCTCAGAAACTCAACTTGCAGTCATACTGTGAAAGAGTCAGAAAGAAGAAAAACAGTGCTGCACCTTGCACTGGTATTTCCCTCTCCTTCCCTCATGATAAAAATCATGCATCCTAGTCTTTCTCATGCCTAAGATTCAGTGGCCAGAACAGTCTGCTCAGTTATTGTGCAAACAGCAGCTTTCAGTCTGTATCAAAACAAACGGAGTGCCCAACTACAAATAAATAGTTAATGGAACTCGGTCTCCCACTGTCTGACACTCAGGTAAGCTTCCCATTCACTTGTGACAAAATGTCTTTTCCCCAGTGGACAAAAAAGGGATTGATGGGCACTGCTAGACCAGGTGGCCATGTGCAGCCTTTGCCCTACAGGGGACCTGCAAGCTAAGAGCCAGTAAGGTACTCAAACCAGCAAATAGTTTTCATATTTAAAGGATATTCACATACACAGGTACATTAGCACTTTTCTTGCATCCTCCAGCCTAGATTAAAAATTAAAGCAATGACCTTAGACTTCTCCTGTTGTTAAACATTTTCTTTTTATTCAACAGGCAACAAAAACTAAAGATACTTCATTTTTCCTCTCTTGCTCTTTAAATTTCTATTCCCTCTTCTCTCTCCTTCCACCTGTTTTTTCTCCTCCTTCTGTTTTTGTTGGCAGCAGTGTATTTGACTTGACCGCTCAAATACCCACTAAGGTCTATTTGCAATCCCCAAGCAATAGCAATTTATAGATGAAACTGGCCACTTACATATTCCTGTCTCCAAATAACGAACCAGGTTTCCCTCAAATAGCTCCACTTGGTAATCCTTTCATGTCTATTCTGCTCCTGAGCCATTTCTGTAGAGCATTGTCTACTGGGAAGGGAATGCAAAGTGAAAAAGAGCAATTGTGTGCATCTGTGTGTTCTTTCTCCATGCCTATAAAACCCAACCCAAACTGTCAAGGTGACAATCCAAAACGATAATCAAAACCACTTTTTACATTCCATCTTGTAATTGCCGCAGGCAAGTTTGAAAGGAGATGCTAACAAATCCCAAAGAATACCAGGTATTAAATATTTGATACAGCTAGAAATGTATACAATAGACATCAAACTTATGTTGTATATCTCTGTAATTTCTATACCATAGGTAAACAACCATATTTCAATAACAAATTCTTAGGTGGGTATTTGGAAATCTACATTAAAATCTGTTTACATTTTTGAAACAGCTCTGTTGTTTCTACATCCTGCTACAACAATAACAACAAAAAGATTTTGCTTGGGAATATTATCTCCATAGACATACTACAAAAAATATTTTCAAGGGTGCCTTTCTAGCTGTTCACACCTTTACAAGTATTTGCTTTAAAGCAATCTTACATTCATACTACAGCCTGATTTAAGAAATTGTAAGACTGCTGATTTACAAAATAGTTTACACTCATGCCTACAGTCTGCATTTTAAATTTTTCCAGTACTTAGGTATTAAAATTCAGTTTTCATTCAGTTCATTTTTACAGTGTCCTTCATATGGAGCATTGAGAAGGCTGCATAGAAAGAGGAGATACTATGAGTTAAAGGGAAAGGAAAACTAAGAAGTGCAAACTGAGGTTACCCTGCTTGAGAGAATAAGACAAACACAGTGTGCTGGTTTCAGCTCAGGTGAAGTTAATTTTCTTCACAGGGGTTGTTATGGGGCTGTATTCTGGATTTGTGCTGAACACAGGGTTGATAACACAGAGATGTTTTTGTTACTGATGAGCAGGGCTCACACAAAGCCAAGGTCTTTTCTGCTTCTCGTACTGCCGGGCTGGGGAGGAGGCTGGGGGTGCTTGGGAGGAGACACAGCTGGGACAGGTGACCCAAACTGACCAAAGAGACATTCCAGACCATGTGACATCATGCTCAGTATGTAAAGTGGTGGGGAGAAGGAGGGGACATTTGGAGTGATGGGTTTGTCTTCCCAAGTCACCCAGTTGTCCTTACCCACGACAAGGCCGTGCTTTCCTGAAGATGGTTGAACAATTGCCTGCCCAGAGGAAGCAGTGAATGAATGCCTTATTTTGCTTTGCTTGTGTGCTTGGCTTTTGCTTTCCCTATTAAACTGTCTTTGTCTCAACCCACAAGTTTTCTACCTTTTATACTTCTGATTCTCTGCCAGATCCTGCTGCTGGGGGAGTGAAGGAGTGGCTGGGTGGGGCTTGGCTGGCGGCTGAGGTTAAGCCATGGCAAACAAAGAGCCAGTGGAAAGAGTGAGTTTGCCCTCAGTCTGTACAGTAAAAGAGAGGAAAAAAAGAATGGTCTTTGATAAAACTTGGTCCCAAAGTAGGCTGATGGTAAACAAATGTAATAGAATGTTGTCTTTACATAAAGAAGGTGAGTGAATGTGTGATTCACTTAACATGCGATGCCTGAGCCATGTTAACTGCATGTGTGTGTTTAGCTCAGAATAAGTGTAAGACAACTTGACCTAGGTCATATAGTTAGTTGTATGTTGTATCAAAGTAGTTCACTTTTATTTGGGACAAACAGCAGATATATGAGCAGTTACTAGGAAACTAATTTCCACATAACTTTAGACTACTGCAGTGTGGAAATCTTCGTCTCAGCTATTTCTTCTAGACACTCTTCATAATCAATGGAGAAAAATAGGCATTTGGGGAACATGATTCATCTGATATATGTTCGTTGTCTACTGCGGAATGAAACCTAAGAGTGACAAATTTTTTCAGTGACTACAGAGAAAGTCAAGATGACTAGTTCAGATGTAGTCATTTACCCTGGCTCAGACAAGTCCCCCTAATGAGCAACAGATGTAAGGTACCTTGTTACAGTGCAGTAACTTAATCATGAGCCTAAAATCCTGGAATTAACAGCCAGTGGTGGGGTCCTGCTAGGATGGAAAATGCTCTCCAAAGACAGAATGAGCTCTGCATAATTTTATGCTGTGCTTTTAAAGGAAGCTATAGAGGGGAAACAAAAGAGAGGCACTGAGAGGTGAGTGGCCCAAGGTCTCCCGAAAGGTCATAGCCTCTATCTAATTCAGTGACTTACCACTGAAGTGCACTGCTGCTACATGAAAACAGTAAAATAGCATGAAGCAGGAGAATTTTTTCCTACTCTTTTTTCCCCTCCACCCTCTAAGGATAAAGTAGTGCAGTCCTTATTGAATATTAGGTAGGTAGCTGTAAACACTGAACAGTTGCTCCCCTAGTGTACAGTGCAAGGTTCACAAAGATGATCCTTGTGTGTCTCATTCACAGCAGAGTATCACTGCAGAATATCTGTATTAGGGCATTTAAATCCACAAAGCTTCAAAGTAAAGGCCCTTCAAGATAGCAGCTTTACTAACATGTAGCATACTTGGCAGAAAAAGCATATTTGACTTAAATGCCAATTGTAATGGACTGGTAGAAACTGAAAAGCCAAGACAACTAAAAGTTATTTCAAAAAATCCAGGGTTGGGATCCATATGCAATCAAGAAAGGGTCACTTTCAAATCTGTAATTGACACATCCCTGTTCTGATTTTCTTGAATGTCACTGGCACTTGGGTTAAGATTTCAATGTTTGTAGATGCCCTCTTTCTTCTAGATGACTATGGCCTTTTAAGTTCTTTTTTTTGGCACCCTGATTTTCCAGTGTTGAACATAGCCTGTGGAGCAGAGTTGTGATATGTTCTTGCTAGTGCAGCTCTTGTGAGGGAAAGCAACTGTGTTCTGAAGTAACTGGAGGTTTCAAGGATTCTTCACACTTTGATAGAGTGCAATGTAGTAGACAAGCCTGAAGGGATTCTCAGTTATGGATCACCGTAACAAAGTCTGCATTTAAGAAGAAAATGTGCCAGCTGAGATGATAAAACAAAATGTTTCTAGTCACTGCTATCTGAAGGACAGAAGAGTCTGATATGAACTGAGATTCTGAATTGGCATGTCATCCTTAGCTCGCAGAGAAAATAGACTTGATCAGTTCCTAAAAATGCTGCCTTACACATTTCAAGATCACAGCTGTCTTCCACTTACAAAGACCACCCAAGACTGAAAGAAAAAGGCAGTAACTCTTAGCATACCCTGGAAAGCATCAGCACTGTCCGAGCTGACTTCACGGCATTGCTGATAGGCTTCACAAAAGCACTGAAGGGAGGGCAACAGAAGCACAGGGCACAACAAGAGGCCCTGGCAGCTCAGGGAGCAGAACAGATCAGGGAAAGAAACTCCAAGTTTGCTGGGTTGCCCAATTACAAACCACTAGGTACAGATTTTCTAATGACCCAGTGGATAGGGGGATGCTTGAGAACTGAACAGATTTGGCCACAAAACAAGCCATACTTAAATTTTTATATCAGCATCACAAAGACGGTTGGATAGAGTGACAACACTGGAGACTGGGTTTTTCTTTTAAAGAAAAGGCTTTACAGATAAAGGTTCCTGTGAAAATCAAACACTCTTAGTAAATATAAACACTATGAAAATATATGTATTTCCTGGAATTTCCATGACATTGGAAGTTACTTTATTATTCTATAACTGATACTTAATAATTAATGTCTCTTTCTCATTTAGTTTTGATAAGGTTGAGGTGACCAGAGGCTGTAGAGTGGAGTTACTTATAGCAACAGTAGGAGGAAAACATGTCCTCCAATAAGCTGCCTGAGAGCAGACCCTATATCCCCGTTTTATGCCACCTGAAGAGAAAAAATCCAGAACTAAATGTTTTATTTTATTTTCCTGCAGTGCCAGCCCATTTATTTAGAACTAAATGAAAAAGGAAAATATATATGTGAATACAAGGCTTCCTGGAGAGTTTTAAAATGTATTTTTAAAATTTGTATCTTGCTGTACATTATGCTTTGTTGTCAGCCACTGGTACGAATTGTATCTGCAGTCCAAGAAGGTGGAGTATACAGGTAGTGAAGTACCATTTTATTAACAAAAGAAAAAAGGTGTCCTGAAAAGTATTATAATCTGTCCTGGTCAATAAGAAGCCACAAAGGGAAATTAACTCTGGTTATACACATCCTTTCTCTACAGTTCCTTAGGCTCAAGAAATGAATCATATTTCATTAGTCTGAACAGGTTAGTGGAAGAAAGGAAGATAGAGAAATACTCCCATTATATTACAATTTTAAAATATTTAAGCTACAGTATGACTCAGACATCTCAGTGGTTATCCAAGAATGTAATGCAAAAGTTATCAGAGAGGTAGGTACATGCGTACACTTACAGGAGTTTTTGTTTTGATTGCTCTACTGAGATTCTCTCCTGTTACAAAAACAAGGACGTGCACAAACACAAACAGAACTTAGGGGTCAAACTAATATGAAATATTTCCCTGCAGTAATAGAGTTTGACTAAGACCTTCATTCTTTCAAGTGTGTTATACTTCAGGAGCAGAAACGACTTTTAGTTCGTGTTGTCTCTCTACTACACAGCAGAAGCTTTCATGGAGTTGTTTCTGTCTTGACCCCTGATTTTGCCTTTCAGAGTAAACAATAAGATTGCCTTCTCAGGGAAGAAAAAAAAGAACAGAATATAGATGCTAGAGGTAATTATGTTTGCACCATGTCTTCCTCCATACTCAACATTAACTCTTTTATATATTCTGACACGTCAACAGACAAGGGACAGGGAAATCCTGATATGGCTGTTTTAGTGTGAACCTTAAAAACTGCTTAAGAAAGGACTGTTCTGTTTGTTTCTACTGTACCTGGCTTTGTATTTGTTTCCAACATTCTTTCCTACTGCTTTGATGAATTTCTTTGAAATCTGACTGCATTTTCCCTGTCTCTCAGATTATTGCATTGCGGCTTCTATGATTTAGAGGAGCTCTCCCTTTTTTTCAAAAGTGTCCTTTTCACAGAAGAACAAGTGTGACATGATGAACATGAACCCAACCCTTTTCCAAACTTCCTTGTTACTGAGCTGACTTGGTTTTTGGTACTGAGCTGATGGTTTCAGTTTCCAACAAGAGAAAGATACCACATCTGTGTAGCTGGTGATCTGAGGTCTTGATGTGTCTGTTACTGGTGCACAAGACACCTCATCAGTGCTAACTTGTACTGATAATATAGTTGTTTTGACCAGTGTGTATTCTTATGTATTGTGTTAATATATATATGATTTTGCTAATAAAAGTTGTTTAGCATGAGTTTTACTGGTGCCCGAATATCTTCCTGATACCTTATCTGTCTGGCCTTGCTTGCTCTTGGCTTGGCAAGTGCCAAGTGGTTGTCAGTTCAAGACATTGCCATGTTCTCCCCTTGGCTGAAAGTGTGGCTGATTTCCCCATTTCTGTTGGCTTATATTTCAAAATAGTCTATATCCTGGTTATTTAGAGGAAATGTAACCTTTTTAAAAACAAATATGATCTCTAGAGGGAAAAACAATTTCAGAAGAAAGACATAATTCAAAGTCTGACTTTGTCATGCATCTGGATTCTGTCCATACCCACGTAATTTTGTTTTATTCAGAGAACCCGTACAGCAAAGGCAGTCACAGTAACAGTACAAGTCCAGAAACAAAAATTGCTTATCACTAATCTCTGATATCCTGACTTTTTCATGTAGCTCACACTGAGGCTGCAGTAAGTTTTAAAGTCATCAGAAATACAGTCCAAGTTCTTGAGGGAAGAAAGCATAGATAACCACCAGAGGTGAGAGCTGTGTGCAGTTAGTCATGTAGCCATAGTGCTGGTTTACTTTAGCATTCACTGTAGCAAATCCTCAGTCTACCAGAAGAACACAGCCATATAATCCCATGAAGTATGAGCAAGGCAGTGTCATGTAAACTCGCTCAGCCAATAATTTTTTCTAGGATATAAAACAGACAGTGACTTATGTTGGAGTTACATGATGCTGACAAGAGGTGATAGTGATGCTTAGCAGTAATAATATTGCTAATTACATTGCTATAGTAAAGATATAATAAATAAAGCTATTAGTTCCTCTGTAGCATAACACATCCTTATGGCTTTGTAAACACAGATAATATAGCTGGCAAGCATCAGTTCTAAAGCATGACAGCATGGTAGGAAGCCAGTTTGCAGCCAAATTAAAAAAAAAGGTCCTAAAAGTCCTTTTGATCTGTTACCATATGCCTCCTCTACTTTGCATAGCATTTTCTATGAAAGTCTCGGTGACTATACCTATATGATGCAAGAAAATAAGATTTTGCTAGTCCTTGCTTTTGTTGGGGACTTTATCAGATGTCTGTAGGAAATAAAATACAGCAGAGATGAAATAGTCCAGGAGGTTCCTGTAGTGTGTGGAAGGTGATGTCCTGAAAGAGCTGGTGATGGAGCCAGCTGGGGGAGCTGCCCTACTGGACCTGTTGTTTGTGAACAGAAAAAGGCTTGTGAGTGATGTCATAACTGGGGGCTGTCTTGGGCACAGCACAAATCTATGACAAAATTATAGTTTTCCATTCTCAGAGAAGTAAGAAGTGGGGATCAAACAAACAAACAAACAAACAAAAAAGAATTCCAGAAATACATCAGCAACATAAGGAGAACTAAGGAGAATCTCTATCTCTTATGGTATGCAGGGGAAACACAGCAACAAAGGATGAATAAAAGGTTGAAGTCCTTAATGCTTTTTTGGCCTCAGTGTTTAAGTAGTCAGACCAGTTGTTCTCCAAGTACACTGCCCCCTGAGCTGGAAGACAGGGATGATGAGCAGCATGAGGCCCTCATAATCCAAGGGGAAGTGGTCAGTGCTCTGCTACACCACTTAGACATGCACAAATTTATGGGACCACAGAAGGGTACTGATGGAGATGGTGCAAGAGCTTGCCAAGCCACATTCCATCATTCACCAGAAGTCTTGGCTTATTGGTGAGGTCCTAGCTGAGTGGAGGTTAACAAATATGATGCCCATCTACAAGAAGAGCTGGAAGAAGGATTTGGGGAACTATAGGCCTATCAGCCTGACCTTGGTGCTGGGGAAGGTCATGGAGGAGATCCTCTTGAATGCCACCATGCAGCACCTACAGGACAACCAGAGGATCAGAACTAGCCAGCAAAGATTTGTGAAAGGCATGCCCTGCCTGACCAACCTGATCTCCTTCCATGACAAGGTGACCCAGTGGATAAGGGAAAGTGGATATAGTCTACCTGGACTTTAGTAAAGTATTTGATGCTGTCTTCCACAATATTTTCCTGGAGAAACTGGCTGTTCATGGCTTGGACATGTGCATTTTTCACTGAGCAAAAAATTGGTTGGATTGCTGGGCGCAGAAAGTGGGCTAAATCCATCTGGTGGCTGGTCACAGGTGGCATCCCCCAGGGCTCAAGTTAGGGGCCAGTCCTGCTTAATATCTTTAACAAGGATTTGGATGAGGAGATCTGAGTTCTCCCTCAGTCCATTTTCGGGTGACACCAATTTGGATGGGAGTGTTGATCAGCTGGAGGGCAGGAGGACTCTGAAGAGGGATCTCAACGGGCTGGACCAATGCTCTGAGGCCAAATGTATGAGGCTCAACTAGGCAAAACCCCAGGGCCTGCACTTGGGTCACAACAAACCCATGCAGTACTACAGGCTGGGGGAAGAGTGGAAGTTTGCTTGTTGAAAAAGGATCTGGGGATGTTGGTCTATGGCAGCTGAAGATGAGCCACTGTGTACCCAGGTGGCCAAGAAAGCCAATGGCATCCTGGCTTGTATCCAAAATAGTGTGACCAGCAGGACCAGGGCAGTGATCGACCCCTGTGTATGACTGCTGGCAGCACTGGTGAGGCAGCACCCTGAATCTTGTGAAGAGTTTTGGGCCCCTCACTACAAGTGTTGGAGTTTGCCCAGAAAAGGACAAGGAAGCTGGTGAAGGGTCTGGAGCACAAGCCTTGTGGGGAACAGCAGAGGGAGCTGGGTTTGTTTAGTTTGGAAAAAAGGAGGCTCAGGGAAGACCCAATTGCTCTCTACAGCTTCCCTGAAAGGAGGTTGTAGTGAGATGGGGGTTGTTTTCTTCCCCCAAATAAAAATATTAGAGGAAATGTCCTCAAGTTGCTTGAAGAGACATTTAGATTGGACCTCAGGAAAAATTTCTTCACAAAAAGCGTTGTCAAACATTGGAATGGGCTGCCCGGGGAAGTGATGGAGTCACCATTCCTGGAGGTATTTAAAAGATGCACATCTTTTATGGCACTTGGGGACATGTTTATTAATGGACTCAACAGTGCTGGGCTAACAGTTGGACTCAGTGATATTAAGGGTCTTTTTTGATTCAGATGAGTCTATGATTCTATTCTATTATTCTGCAATTTTATGGTTTAGAAAAATTTTAATTTTTAGACTTCAGCTACTTTAGGAGGGAAAAAAATAAAAAACCCCAAACCCATCCAAAACCAAGTTATATCATTCAACATGTCAGATGTATTTTAAGACAATAGTTTCGATTTTGGGAGTCTTTAAAATATTTCTTATAATATTTTAAACATGTTGAAGAAAGTTTACAAAAGTTCCTTACATGTATATTTAATGATCCGCATTTGTAATCAAACATGCAATCATTTATTGTGAAGATTCTGCAATTGCCAACTGTACTGGCATTCTATTTTCTAAGGTAGAAAATAGAACCATTTTTCTCTCTCCTCCCTGTCAAAAAGCTACACCCCTCTGCTGTTTGTACATATAACCTAAACTTTAACCAGCGTGCTCTGACCTAGGTAACTGGTTAGCAAACAGACTTATGGCTGTGCTCCTACTCAGTATATTCACACATACTCAGTGAAATTGCTTCAGGCCACATTTCAGCGTTGTGCTCTCCATTGGCTGCATCCCTGGCACTGTTTGGAAATAAGAAACCCTTCTGTAGGGATAACCCAGGCTCTATTTTACAATCCCGAGTATGCCGGCCACTTTACAAAGGAAGAACCTGCCAACCCGTTTCCTTGCCATTGCAAGCGCCATCTCTCAGTATTCGCTTGGTCAAATATTCCACACTTTTTAAGCACGTGTAAAGGATTACAGAAACCCCTATGTTCATCTCCAGAGAGCAGCCAGAAAGGGTTAAACAAAATCAACCCTGACAATACTAGAAACAGTTCTCTCAGTGTGTGTTGGTTCACTGCTCCACAGGGCATAGCAGATGTTGTGTCTGGTAGTAAGAAGGGCCCAGGAGGTGTGAGCTGTCAATCACTTTTTTTCCTAACTACAGGCTGTGCTATGGATATGAAGCACGACTAAAACAATCTGTCTCAGCTGGGGTGTGTGAGGTATCAATAACCCTTGGCAGAGGTGTCAAGAGCCTTGCTGGAATCAAACTACCCTGCTGACCAGCTGCTTAGCAAGTTAACAAGGCAGCATTCAGTGCTCGCTGCCCTCCCAGCCCAACAATTAACACAACTGGAGCAGGGCTCTGCTGAAATGCAGGAGGAGCCTCGCCGCATTGCCCTTGCGCTGGTGACAAAGAGATGCAGAGTTCTTTATTCAGAAGCATCCGTAAAAACATGTGAGGAGTGAGAGAAACTAGGGCAGAGAACATATCTTATCCTCAAATCAAATATGCAGATAAATATTAGCAATATGAGACAAATGTGAACGGACTGAGGAAAAATAGATTTGTAAAATATTTTCACTCATGAGGCCAGTAGCTGTAGAGCAGGCAGGGAAAAAGAGCTCCAGTAAGGAATAAATTGTGCTGAGAAACTAGAGTAAGGTAAATTTGAACAACAGCAGGAACAAACAATGTAATGAAAGAGTTCTGAGGCACTGGTAATCCAAACAAAAGCTGCGTAGTGGCTTGTTACAATCATCCACATGGCTGGTTAGAGTATTATAGAACAACCAGGTTGTAAAATGAACAGGCAACGGTCGGAAAGCCTTAAACATTTTGCACTCATGGGTCATGTACTACTCAGCCTTGTACCAGTATAAATTCGGAAGTAATGCCATTAAAATCAATGGCTTCACAGTGGTTTAACAGGGAAGGATCGGGCCCATTTGCAGAAAATGATTCAATTTTTCATTTTACAAACTGCTAACTCCAGCTTCTGGAGTTAATGTTTTTCCTAAGCCCTCAACACATTTTTGTTTTGTTTTGTTTTGAAAACTGAATTACTTTCAAGTCTTTTTGTATTCTACATTGCTTTGTTTTGTGGTTTTGTTCTCAAGGGTATCAACCAGTGATTATATACTGTTCCATTCTGAAAAAAACCCCAAACATGCTGTACGGCAAAACATGAATATTAGCTTTAAACAATTTAATGTTGTTTGTCTTTGCTTTGAAATTCAATAATGCCATCAGCCCATAAGACCTTTTAGAGCAGAGTATTTCACACAGTGAAAGCTGCTTTCTGCTACAAAAGCAGAGCAGCTGTGGCTCCTGCAGATACTCTTAAAGACAGATATAATAAAACACTGGGAGGGAGTAGGTCGACACAGGAGCATGAAATGGACGAGATGAAGCCCTTTGTCACAATCAAATAGGCTGTAAAGTTACTATAGTAACATACAGTATTAAGCTCCAGGTGGATTGACTTAATGTTGACTAAACAAAAAGAGGTTAACGAAAACCAAACCAATAATTATTACACTCTCTCTACCAAATGTTTGCCAGGATGCCATTATTTTGATTTAGCCTAGCTGCACAAAATGTGGTGCGGGTTACTTTCTGTTCTGATGAGCGGTTCCTCTATGAGAAAACCTGTAAAACAAAAACAAATTCAAAACTGTATGAAGGAAGGGGATAGGTTTGCTGTGCCTGTGACAGACACCAAGGCAAAATCCAGGCAAAGGACCATGACAGAATTAAACTGTGTCAAACTGTATCAAATGCTTGTTTTTTTATTATCACCATTTCCGTAATGTGAGAAATGTGGAGAGGAAGGGGATGTTCAAACTCATCTTGACCTACCTGAGCTAAAAAAAATGGTGAATGGAAAAGATATATACATTTGGAGACTTTGTTTTTATCTTTCCTGTAAAAACTAGCCTTTGTATCTAAAAATCTACCAGGAGATATTCCGCTAATTACAACTTGTATCTTCAGCAGGAAGCAGTAATTCATCTGGCTGTCAGGGTTTGTTTCTAGGTATATTCTTTACTGTAGAAAGAAAATGCCTGACAACTTATGAATGGGGTGCCTCTGGCTGCTTGTCCACCCTTCTCTTTTAGCTGCGTATCAAGGAAAGCACTTTGACCTCTAGATAAATCCCACAGTGTTACAAAAACTTCTCTTAGCTCCAACGGCCATTTCTTTCACTTCGTTTCAGTCTGGGAATTAAAAAATCTTAAGATTTGAGTGAAATTCCTAGTTTTATTCTGAAACTTCTGACGCTGTCAGAATTCACACCTTCTATCAGAACTGTAATTTCATGTGTCTCTGGTATAGTTAGTGAACTCCAAGCTGCTGCCCTATAAATCTTTAAAGGTTGCTATTCGGAGAGGGAAAGAGATCATATTGGTTCAAACTGAGTAAAACAGAGTGGGTCTTTCTTTCATAAAAAGTAGTAAGTACAAATCAGAAACACACTTGGATAGTCACTGCAAAACTGTAAAAAACCTCTTATCTGTGCCATAAACTTAGTCTCAATAAGACTTGAAATAATTCCACACTGTCAAGGAGAAAACATTCTCACTGTATTCAAGACATGAAGTGTAGCCTTGGCCTGTTAGAAAAAAAAATTAAAAAGAAATGTAAAATCACAAAAGAGGTTTTAATTATGAAAATTTTGAGATGGTTTTAAACTGTACATTGTTCAAGTACACCTTTGGAAAAGACAGTATATGAAGGATAGAAGCAGGAAATATCTGAAGCTCCAAATATTTCAGGGGTTCCTGTGGTTATTACAGCCTCTTGGCTGGTTACAGCAGCCAGGAAAGCAGTATTACTGAAAGATGAGTGAAGGATTAAGCAGCTAGCCAGAGTTTTCTGGCAAAAATAACACAAGAGTTACTCTTTTCAAGAATTTCTTTTCTGCAACCTGGTAGAAATGTAACGTGGCTGCATCCTTGGAAATGCAGTGAGGTATGATCAGAGTGATAATAATCAAGCTGAGAGGCAGTCCTAAGGGCTTCAGTGGAGACAAATACCACTTGAAGAGGTACCAAGCACTCTTGTTAAAATCAGTTCAGAATGGTTTCCTTTTGGATTAGATTTATAGAAGTACGTGGCACAAGCTGGAGCCATCTGAAGGGCAGCATTAGAATATGACCAGCTTTCTCAAGGGCAGACAAATTCTGCATACTCATGAAAATAATGATAATAATAATGAGCACCTATACAAAGACTCAAGCCTTCCAGTTCTCCTGGAGTAGTACTAGCTCTCATTAATGGTTATGACATGTCACAAACAATTCTGTAGCTGGATGACAAAATATTTGAAAATCTCCTTGTGATTATTTGAAATGTCTCTGCTAAGCTGGACTGCTAGAATGTCCTGAGTGTCCTAAAGACTCAATGTTAGACAAAAAGAATATCAGAGGAATGTCATTGGTCTAGAAAGCATCTTCACTTACTTGAATCTGCTTGTACATATTCTTGAAACAGCAAATCACATTCTAACATGTCATTTGTCTCCTAAACCTAAGTAAGACCTCAGATGGCAGCCACTACATTGTTATCTGTATTTTCTTCTTCAACTCAACAGACTTCAGCTGGGCTGTTGAGGAACAGAATCCAGTGAACTGTAGCCTGCAGTTCAGAAAGCTGGTGTAGGCACTGCAGACCCCATAAAGATCTTGCTTGTGAGTCAGGAAGAACAAAAGGACAATGAAGGCCCACCTCAAGTATTTATGTCCTGACACACGAGGACAGCCTTGCCTAGAAAGGGCAGGCTCTTCAAAAGGCACAAGCACATATCCTGCACACTTAAGGAACTGATTGCCTTAACAGAGGCAGAAGTGGAATCCATATAGGAAATGTATAAAATAAAACCCCCATATGTACATATGAACTGTAGAGAAGAATTTATTTATTCATATAAAACCCAAGCATACCATTCCTTCCTATATATTCTTACAATAAGGACATGTGCCAGCCTTTGAATATAGTATGTGGGAAATAAGATGTGTATACAGTCAGGTATCTGCCAGGGTTTCTTTGTACTTTTTCAGAATGTTCTCTCATGGCCACTTGAGTATGTAGCAGTGCTTGAATAGTGGATGCTACATAACCCTGGGTAAGTACCCCAATTATTATGCTGTTTCAGATCTTTGCTCTTAATGGTTGATGTTTGCATGTTAATTCTAAATGCTGGATATCATTCTTCCTCCTTTGCTTAAGAAGTCCCAGACATGACTCTGCTCTGTCAGTTCTTGGTTTAGGTTCTCTGCAGGGAGCTATAGGCAGGAGACCAGGTGCAGCTCATCTCTAAGGAGTGGATAAACAGCAATGCTCCTGTCTTCACAGATGGGGTCCCCTTGCCGTGCCCTTGGTGACCCACACGGAACAGGAGCTAAGTCATCTGCTTCTTTCCTTAACAGCCTCTTTTACCTTCCTGTGTTGCCTAGATTAGCTGACAGGATGGAAACCCTTCCCTGACCCTTTCCAGCCAGAGGAGATCACTTTTGTGTTTCTCTGAGTGGAGCAGCTGGAAGCCCACTGCCTCCTGTGGGGTCTGCACTCAGAAACACCAGCCCCACAGCCTGCCCCTGGGGTGATGCCCTCTACACAGTATTGCCCCCCTCCCTGCTTTAGAAACTTCTTAAAGGGATGCTGTTTTTATTCTCTGCTCATCTTCCCCAGCACTGAAGTGGCCTATGCATGTGGCTGTTTATAAGAAGCTCAAATGAATACTTAGAGGTAATTTGAGCCTAAAGGTACTGAATTTTCAAAACTGCTAAAATGTTTGTTTCTTGCTCTTTAACTCAAAGGAGTCACATGGATGCATTGGCCTTGCTTGAGAGCCATTGTAGATTAAAAGATAATTTGAATTATAATACTGATCCAAATACTACTGCTTCCGTGACTTTGGGCATGCCACTTAACCCCTCTGAGCCTTATTTTCCCTATTATCTGAGACTAATGGTATTTTACCTGTCTCAGACCACAAGGGAGCTATGAGGCTTAATTAATGTTTGCAAACTGGGTTGTTGCATAGCATAATTAAATAGCATTTCTAAAGTTTAAAGAAGTAGAAAGTCCTAAGACCCATCAGCAGTAAAGATGAGACAAGGAGTGAGAATGTCCTGAGTCCCAGGACAGTGCTTAATTCTCTCAACCATATGGCTTTGGGAGGAAAAAACAGCACCAAATTGTCTTCAAGAACATTTTCCAAAGTTCAAAAATATGAATTTTAAAGCAAAGGTGGCTATTCACAACTTTAAAGAACATCCAAACGGCAATACTGTTTTGATTGTTGTATAATCATTTTCTTCTTGTTTAGTTGCGTGAAATTGTCCGACATTTTTAGATGTTACTGATCTTCCAGCCAAGAGACTTCTGTTAAAAACAATCCTTCACAGCTACCTCTGCTCAGTTATAACAGTTTTAATGAGCCACACTTATTTTCCCCTTTGAAAGCTGAAGGTTCTTGTCCAGGTTAGTTTACAGTATTCAAGCTGCAGTTGTCATGGACAGCATACAAATGATAGAAATATTTTGCAGGGTCAGACCTACCAGATATCTCTTGCCCTATCACTTTGGCTCATAGTATCCCTACAATATTCTACAGCTGTCTTAGCTGTAAAATGGAAGCAGATCACAAAATTATTACAGGGATTACTGTAGGACTGTACCTTATTTTTTGATTAATGTGAAATTTAGTACTGATCAAGTTAAAGAACAGTTGGATGAAGAGTTCCATTTTGCTCGTGTGACTGTGTCTTTTCATATCCTGAATGAGCAAAAGAAAAGGAAAATCAGAGACATTTTAGTCATGTGTTTGTTATATTCCTTATTTTTGTAGTTTAAGGCAGTAGGATTTCCAGTTAACACTTTCTGTTTACAGTATGTTTTTCACATCAGGAAAGAAAGCTCATTATAAACATTAATTTCATTTCATTTTCTTCCATTTTTCTATTTATTGCAATAAAATCAGGTTTTGACGAAAATGTTACAGGGACGTTTTTATGCTATGGATGGTATAAAAATGTGTGATATCAGCCATATCGTTAAGCTTACTTCAACGGATGTGTGATGCAACTCAAGTTTCTTTATTTGGATTTAAAATTAATATTTGAATTTCAAGCATGGTTGAAGGGCTCTAATTATTGGGATAATAGGCTTTTTGTTTCCCTTTAGATAAAAATAATTATATTTTATCATCCCAACATTCAATCTCTAGTTTTAGATCTCTTTCAGACTCTCAGAAGAAAACGATAAAAGTTGTAAACAAAAGAGTTAAAAAACTGGATTTCTTTTCTTGAAATCAGAGCTTTAATTTTTTTTTGATATATATAAAATAAACTAAGAAGTTACTAAAAATGAAATATTTATTACTATCTCACTATTCTGTGGAGATGAAAATCCTTAAAAATAATGCAGTTCAAATCCTAAGGGATCTAATTTATTTGAAGTAAAGTCTCTTAGAAAAAGGTGTATCTGGAAGGTTCAGACGGGACCTTGCTATTTAGATCTTACATATCTGAGAGGAACCTAAGACAGTTCAAAGTCTAGGATATGGAATTGCATGTCAGGATCTATTGGTACCTCATAGAAAGTCCTTAGAGAATGACCTTAACACAAGAAATGAAGAGTTCATGTTAACTATCACGCAGCCCTAGCAGTGCCTGTTTGTGTCTATTTCTCTCCTGGTCTTTTCTTTTCTGCACGTTGACATAGTAGCTGGAATCAGGACAGCCTTACAGTTCTGCATGACTGAGATAAATAATTTTTATCATGAACATAAATGTTAGAAACCAGTGATGGTAGCAATTCCAGCCAACAGCTGGTCATTTTCTCTCAGCAAAAATCTACCTGTGAAGGCTGTCCCATCTCAGTCTTATGGTTAAGGCAGCAAAATAAATCTGTATACAATGCAGGTATCCTGTGAGTGCCCACCATGAATTTTAGAGGATGCTCAACCTCAAATTTTCATCTTTGACAGAAGTTAACTTAGAGCAGAAAAGAAAACAAAAAGAAAAGCAACTCTAAATCATGTTTTCATCACGTTGGTTCTTCAGAGGTAAGACTTATGTCAAAGTAAAGGTGATGCTAAAGATCAGGCAGTGTTAGAAGGGTACTGCCTCTTTGTGCTATCCTAGCAGTTTCGGGTTACTGTATTTTCCTTTGCTTCTGTGGATCCCTGCTCCTGCAACAGGGGTGAAAGAGTTTATCCTTTGGCTTTCTGCTTATTGCAGTCTCTCTCTCTCTCCATTTCCAGACAGACATTTAGGGTGGATTCTGATATCATGCATTGGAAGCTGAGACCTGACCACCCATTTTGTAGTAAACTATAATATCTTGATTATCTCAATAAAAATTTTATAAATCTGGTTAAAATTTCTTATAGGAACTCAGAGATACACAATGCCATTGAAAAACTAGTTGCTTCTGTTGAGTATTTTCTGTTAGGATTGTTATTTCTCATAATTGTGTTCCTCTTCTCCACTAAATCTAGAGAGAAAAAGGAAGATAAAAATACTTCTGCCTCTTGCTACTGCAAGAGGAAATTAGTATCTGAAAAGTCTTGCTGAACCATGACTAGGAAATGTTACTTTGGGTTCTGTTGATGAGCAGACAGTGATTGGAGGCAGGCAGGACTAAAACTGGGACCTTAAAGCAGTCAAAAAGAGATTAGTTATTTACATCAGCTAAAGAGATCTGGGGGGTGTTGGAGGATGGGGTGGAGCAATTAGCAATCTAGCGCATTAAGGGAAGCAAAAATTTGCTTACACCCACTAATTCAGACTGAGATACAATTTAATAAGTTATTTAAGAAAAAAAAATTCCTGACCTAGAGTCACCTTTCAACCTGGGGAACACTTGGAAAAGCAGTGCTACTGCTTTGCCAAGTTCAAGGAGGTGAATATCCACTAAACAAACACAATCTTGAGAGAAAAGTGGGGAAATAATCTGAAAGCTCATTGGAACTGCTTGTTCTCCCAGTCTGAGAGTTTCTGATTTTTTCTGACAGCTGGCAATGAAAATTTTTACGGGATGAAATTGTTTACAATGCAACTTGGAGGACACTGATATGACCACGTGAGATCACTTCACTTGCACCAACCACATGTTGGAGTCTGCCATGGCAGGATGAAAGATGCAGCTGTGCCCTGCATCCTGCTGGCCTGCACACGGGAGAGCCACGCACAGCAATAGTGACTGACTGCTACACACTAAAGTTTTACACTTCTAAGAAGTCCCCACCAGCAAGGGAAGCTTGTAAGGAAACTTTGTAAGGAATAGCGAAGGCAGCTTGTGACAAAGGAGATGCAAACTATTTGTCCTTCCTGAGACTCTGTTTTTGTTCCCTTTCATCTTGCAGTTTCTCTTAATCTAAACTAAAGGCCTTTCAGACTGCATGTATGACTCTCCTCGGGATTGAAAGAATGTGTGTATGTGGGCTGAAAAGGAGAGGAGACAGCTGAAGTAAGAAAAATGCTAGAGTGCTGAAAAATGCTAAAACCTGGAATGTGCTCCCAGGATTTTTTGTCACTTCTAGTAGAAGATTCATTAAGAGTGTGTTTATAATTATATATGTACACATATATACATAAACATCTAAGCCATATGTATTGATTAAATAATTACCTAAAATGTAATTGCCTCCTAGGCCTGCCAGATTAGTTTAAAAAACAAAACAAACAAAAAAGAAAAAAAAAACAAAAACAAACAAACAAACAACCCACCCCAAAACCTCCAGCAACATCACTGCACATAGATCTAAGACAAGACCCACAAATTCTCATTTTGCTGGGATTTTATTTCATTCTTGTAGGCTTAATATCTCACTGCATGAACAAAAAATATCACACAGAAAGGGCTTCGGGCTAGCTACTTCCAAAAAGATTCAGCCTTCTAAGTACTATCAATATCATCCCTATACCCACATGGTTAGCACTTTCTAATGCACTCACTGAAAACCATTAATAAAGCAACATATTTAGTCTAGTTCTTAGCCATGTGTCGTACTGAAATAAGTTCATGTAAATCTGTGAACTGCACGACAATGATCAAATTAACAGTCGTTTCAGGGAAAATGCCCCTCAGGCTGAAAAATAATTAGTAGTCTCTCACTCTATCTTTTCCTACTAATAAAAATCATGCTATTATTGTTGACTGTTCTAATAAAACACCTTCCATGACCCTGAGGTAGCTCAATGTAAAATATAAGGACTATTCTATTGTGCAGATGCACACATGTTTTATTGAACATTTCTATTTAGTTTCTCATCTAGTAACAGAATTACCTCCACGAGAACTTTTGTCAGAATGATGCAGGGCATACGCTCTCTTCTTCCCATGCAATTCATCTTCCTGAAGTAAGCCCCAAATTTTAAAACTCCGTAGACTTTCAGTTTAACTTCTCTGTGTGGTGATCGTTATGTAGTAGAACAGTGCAAAGATTCATTTTTCCCTTTCATGACCACTCAGAAACAGAGCATTCATTCAAACATGTATATTCTCGCTCTACAAAATTCAGAGTGCCTCAGACTTTCAGCAAAATTTGTGCATTTTGCTCTCAGGGTTTTAGTTCAGTATAAAAGAGCAATTTACCCTGTGCCACATTATCAGAACTACCTACTTAAATATTGACTTTATTATCTGTGCCTACATTTAATTTTCTAACAGGGTGGCTGATGAACACTGCGTAAGAGAAAGTTACCAAGGCTGTGAACACCCAGTGAAGAAGTGGCCTGTGGTTATATTCCTGTCTTGCCATATCTGGCAAAATTTTCCTAGAGAAAAATATATTAGTGGCAACAGTGTGCTCAACTATAGAGCAATGTTAACCTATTCCCTTATGCATTAATGGATTTGTGGGCCCACATCCCAAATATTATTTTCTTTTCATTTTAACTGGACGTGAAAACTGTATAAACACAGAGATAGAGATAGAAAGCTTGTTTGAGTTTTATGTTCATGAATAATATACAAACATTTGGGATTAATTTATAGTAGCAAGCAAATAAAAAGAGCTTTCCAAAATGGCTCCCAAGAGCACTTCCAAGGGAAGTGCTCCCACTAATTTGCACTAATAGGAAAGTCAGAATGAGGTTCTTCTGTAAACATATTTCTGGAAGCACTTTGAGAGTAAGTTATCAGGAGTGACAGCACACACTGAGGGGGTAAATAAATGGGCTGACAGCCTGGAAACACCTACTGAAAACAGAAAGACTGTTGCCAGTTTTGGCAGGATTTGGAGTGCTCTTTACTTCCTTAGGATGGCTACAAGGTGTGCTCCTTTCCTCTACGTGTGTGTCGGTGTGCAGGTGCATGTGTGTGCACACGTGTACACGTATGAGAACATACGGCCATGCCCAGCTGCTTCAGCCCAGCTGTGCTGTCCTACATGAACCTCTGAGCCAGCATAGCAATCAATCAGATATTAATGACTTGTGAATTTCCCTCTGGAAGGGAATGGGTCTAATGCTGTGGTCCAAGTGGCCAGGAAGACATTCTGGGCTCTGGTCTTCTGCATTGTCAGCCTATGTATGTAAATGCTCTGCCTTCCTCCGTGTACGTTCTCCATTATGGTCCTAGAAATGGTCCGTGGATGATCTACCCTGTCCTCAGTTTCTGCATCAATATTAAAAGTAATTTTCTTAATTACATCTCTGAATTGTTATAATGCATCCGTTTTTGAAGAGGAAAGTCAGCTGGTTTGCAAATTCCTATCATTTATGGGGGTTCTTAAAGAATACATAAAATTCTCGTATTTTAGAGATTTATATTTTATGCAATCATGTCTATTTAGTGTTGTCTTGTGACAAAGGAGAATAAAAGGATTGCAAATAGGTAACAGGAACTAGGTAGATTTTTTTTTAGTATTTCTCTAATGTAGCCTTGCATAAGAATCAAATTCTGTACAAATTACTTTTGTGATATGTGGATGCCATAAATAACAGGATGGAAAAGGGATTGATCTCTTTCTCTCTCCTTTACATGAGGATATGTTATAATCGGAAAGGCTAATATATTACCAAAGTCATCTTTTCTTCTTTTTTGGAGATAAAGCTCTAAGACCAAGAATTCAACCAATTGCCTTTTATTGACAGGAGAATTTCTGAGGTACCACTGCCCTTCAGAAATGACAGTATCAAATATTCAGAAGTCCAGAAGAAACTATCTTTCTGTCTCTCAGCCTTTCACAGCTTGTTAGCATAGTGTTTTGATTTTACTTGGCCTAATTGCTCAGAATTAGACCTTCAGAATAATAAGAAATACATGTTCCCCTGATAAAGCTAAGAATACTTCAGGCTCTGTTCCAGAAATAGGACTGAAAGTAATTTCCATCTTTCAAGTGTTATCAGAAAACAAATGTTGGTAAACAGCGGGTAGTGAATAAATGAGGAAGGAGGGAGGTCAATGACAGCATCAATCAGCTACGTCTTGCTGAAAAATTAAGGTGCTACAGGTGAAAAAAAAATTAATTTCATGAAAGGAGGGGATCAAATTAATTTCCATATCCACTTTTAGACATCTATTCTTCCATAATGGGATAAAACCCTGCAATTTTCATGGGTGGAAATTCTTACTGAAGGGCTCAACCCTTTGAAGGGTGATGCCTTGAGCTATTGAGCCTAAACATTTTCACACATTTACAGAATAAGGGTTGGCATTTGCTTAGGAAAGGTAACTTATTGTGTACTTATAGTTCTGGAAAAAAAGACAGAATAGCTTCTGAATGCCAGTGTTTTCAGTCATTAGCTGAAACACTGAACTTTGTCCCATTTCCTTATGAACCTGAAATATGTGTTCTAAGGACTGTTCTTAACTTTCTGTTAGTTTATCATAAAAGGACTGTACCCCCTAGTCAGGATGTTTGGGAAAAGCTGATGCTAACAGATTAATGGAAATGTTGCAAGGGAAGAAAATAGGCTCAGCCCCTAATTTTGAGGAAAGTCCCAGCTGCACCTGCTGATTCCAAGTAGCCGCTGAGCCTGGCTGTGAATAAACCAACCAATAAACCAGAGATAACTGCAGGTTTGTTGAGATTTATTTTTTATTTGCTTGTTTGTTTGTTTGTTTCCTCTAGCCCCCAGAGCTCACTTAATTGAAGTACATACACAAAAATTCTTCCTGCTGTGATAAAGAGAGATCTCATGCATGCGTGGACTCAACAGGTATTGTTAATCAATGCAGTTTCTCTGCGGTCAAGGAAGCTGTGCCCACTTGCACTAGAATTCTGCTTCATATTTACAGGTTCCTTATTGGTGGCTGATCTGTAATCTGAAGGATTAACCTGTCTTGTCCATGCTTCACATGTATACTTTGCAGAAAGCCTCACAGAGGTCTGAGACTTTTTAATCAGCCAAATGTTAGGGTGCACTTCAGATATCCTCTGGAACAATGGCTGCATTCTGCCTCTGATTTACCAGAGTCTTAATCAACTATGATAAATTTCCGGGGAATGACAAGTGAGTCAACTCAAAAATATTAATTACAAAGGTAATACTAGCAAAATTCTTCACCATCTGTATGTTAGGCACCTCTGAAGTTGGTCCTGTATTTCTCTGCATAGAATGGACTTTTTGCTTGGTTGCCATAAAGAGGAAGTGAGGTATAAATGAGAATGTCACACAAGCATGGAAGATGTGGAACAGCTAGCACAGCTCAGCTAACAGTTGGATCTGCTCTCACCATGCAGTGAGGACTCATTTGACCAGCACTGATGTAGCAGATAGACTGACATCAGTACTGACCTTTCAAAATGACATGAGTAAATGTTTCACTTTAAAATAACATTACCAGTGCAACAAAAATACAACAAAATTCTTTAAATTAAAACACTGTAGAGAATATACTTTGATACTTTTCTTACTTACAGTTCATTGGACAAATCTTGGAATTAGAGCCTTTTGAAAATAAAGTCAAGAAGCAAATAATTAATATGTGTTCTGAAGGCAGAAAGCAAGTAATTAATAGCTAATTAATTAATTTATTGATTGAATTTAATCCTAAGGAAATTACTATATTTGAGAACTGCTTTCTACTCTGCAATATAAAATAATTTAGAGCCAACAGACAATAATGAGCAAGGGTTTTGTTGCTCATCTCACCTCTTATTCTGTAGTCACTTGAAGTTTTGTAACACCATTTAAAAGACAACTTCTTAGTTTAGTGCCATTGAGAGCAATGCTACAAGCTGCAGAGTTAACAAGTTTCAAAATCCAAGTTGGATCACACTGGCCCTGTAATAGTACACTGAAATAATTCTCCCACAAAGCAGCTTATTCATTTTCACAACAGCTTGATGGATGCTGTTATTTTGATTGAGTAGGAGAGTGTGAAGAACACTGCCTACGACAAGGCTGTTGGGACAGACCTTAAATGTTAATACTTATAGAATGGGAAATGTATTTTAATAGTTGGGTTACATTTCTCTGATCAACCATCTAAGAATTTGAAAGTCTGCTGATTCCCAATGTCCTGTCTAAGCATTTTGATCTGAGGTGCTGTCATTACAAAGGTCTCTTATAGGGAGCCACAGATACTACACATACAGTGTGCTGACTTTTGTGGACAAGTGATTGTTAAGAGAGAAGAAATGGTGAAATGAGATTACTGGGAGAAGGAAGACAAGCTTATCAAGTGACTGAATGTCAATAAGGACCTAGAAGCCTAATAAACCCCTAAATGTAGGGGATTATTTTTAGTATGAAGGAATTAACACAATGAATTGGGGTAAGAGTTTCTCAGCATCATTCACTGATTGGAGGGCAAATTGAGCAATCAAAAAATCCTAATGCAAAAAAATTCCTATTAAAGAAACCTGAAAAACAGAAAAATATAAGACACACAGAAGAATCAAAAGGATGGTATTACTTAATTACCTGTTCTTTTCTTATTTTTTTAAACTAAGGTTCCATTATCTGTACTTAACAACCAATACTTCCACTTCACATTCAGTTGAATTAGTTTACTTATTTTTATTGACCTTAGGGGGGCCCAGAAACTGACAGTTTTTGTCAGAATTGTCTGTGATTTTCTTGAATGTAGGTGCCATAATGCTCGCAATGACTGACTTAAACATAGTTGGATGTTTCATTACACATCATAGCACTTAAATCTTTCTGCAAAGCTTGGTACGCATAAGTTCTGTCAATTTAAACAAATATTCCTCATCTACTTTAACCCTTCCCCAAACTCTCATTGCAACAAGAAAAGCTCAGTCCACTCACATAGCTGAATAAAGATTTCACTTATGAAGTAAAACATACATTGGTGGCTGAAACACAGCAATGAACGAGCAAGAGAAAGAGTCAGTTTCTGTGTAAAGTAACACACTTTGAAGCAGCTTGTATCGGCCACAACATGGCCAAACATTTATTATGGGGAATTAATTGACAAGGAGAACAATAGTGACTGACAATGCAAGGAGAGATGAAGCTCTCTCTGTGGCTTCTGGTATGGCCCCTTTAGGGGTTTATCTCAGGGTAGCTGCTAAAAGGTCACAGGCATCCTCTAATGTCTAGGACTTCTTTTGCATTTATGCCCCCTACCCCAAGGAAAAAATTATGCTCTAAGTGGTTAAAAATCAAAACTAAACACAAGGGCATGCAAATGCAGTAACTTTTACAATTATCAGAGCGACCACAACTGATGATGTATTTTTATGTATCATGCTTGCTAAACACAAGCAATTCTCAGAGTCCACAAAAGTGTATATATAAATCTTAGCATTATTATGGAGATAATTTTAGACAAGTGTATTGTTAAATATTATTTTATCAGCTCTATATGAAAACAAAAGGGCAATGCAGGTGCTGATCTCAGATAAATACTACTGAACCAGCTTTATTTCATTTTCAGGTTATTTTACTTAATTTACATGAGATTCTGCAAACTAAGTAATCAGTAGTATTTTAAATTATGTTGACACATATTTTTGGACAAGTCACCATGAAAAAACACTGAATAAAGAAGATTCAGAAAATGAATTGAAATTGGCTGTCTCTAATTTATCCATCATATCAAACCATTTACATACACCTAGTCATTAAAGATAATTTCTATGTGGTTTGTGATCCACTTTTTAACTGCAAAAATGCACAAAAGTAATTAAACCAATTGGAAACAATTATAGAAAAACAATATCCAATAGCTGAGGTGCCAAAAAGTTTTACCGTATCCTAAGGATGCAAAAAATTGTCCAATCAGCAGTCATATTATTCCACATTACATTTATTCCTGCAAGCTAGCCAAGCTCAAATTAATTGTACTGACTAAACTTTTCTTCTTGGAGAAAATTAAAGATATGCTGTTGTCAACACTTGAGCACAACCTTGCCGACACTTAAACGCAGAGAAGGGTGTGACATCCTGCCCTGGCTGCTTCGCGCTAATTAATCACTCTGGTATTTAGGACCATTCAAGCAGACAAATTAATGGAGAATAATTAGTGTATCTTTGTTCCAGCTCGGCTTTGCACACCAGACACTCCGAGGGAGAGAGGGGAGTGTGTAGAAAGTGAGCCATTAGCATGCACATAGTTTTGCTTCTGTTCAGCAAGTTCTGCAGAGATTAAGAGAAAAGCCAAATTAGCAGTCGTGTGACTGGGGTTAGGACATCTCTCAGTAAAGAAAGCGCTCTGTTTGGGTATCAGCTTTCAGAAGCAAGTTGTTAATCCAGATGTTACCTTTCATAAAGAACAAAACACAATTAAAAACCTCCTCCTCCCCCTCTCACCCATGCACACAAAAGAAAAAGAAAAAGAGGAATTGTTCTTTTCCATTACAAAGATTTGTCTTCAATTTGGCTATGTGTGCCCAGTAAAAGGAATTTCTAAACCTTCAGCTTTCCTTTCCAGGTCTTATTTGGTCAACATTAACTTTCACTGGGAGCACAAGGGAGAATACAACAAAGAACATGCATCATTTGGTTATTATAGTCAACAGCAATACTTATGGTTATTTTATGTGATTGCTTTGAACAGAGAATACACAAATCCATCAGATTTCCAAAAATAACAAATAGCGTCAGATTTATATTAATTGCAAAATTAAAATAACGTAAAATCATGAGGTAGCCTAAAATATGAAAAAAGAGTGATACCTACCAAAGAGAGCAATGATATTAAGTCCTTGATACAGAGGTATCCTGAAAGAAAAGAAAGGTGTTTCTGTACACATTCCATAGAACACTTTCTGGTTTTCTGGTATAAAAACTTTTTGTGCCAAATTCCTCTGTTACTTATTCTTACATTATGAGATATATAAGTATTTTAATACTATCAAGAAGGAGATGATAATTGCTAATTCACTTTGACATCATCTCAAGCTTAATGTGATGAATACTACTTGGTGGGACTGAACACAAAATTAGTGCACTGGCAATTTCTGTGGTAGTTTAAGAGTTATTCTTCAGACATCATCAGGATTTAGTCTCTCTGATTGATGCCAAAGCCTAACAATATGTAACTCATTGCAAGACCAGGACATAAAATATTTCCTTGTTGAAGAACACTATGTTTAAGAAGATTGGTGTAAAAACTTGCTGCTCAGACCCATTTGTAGAGTACATTGCTTACAGGCAAAAATGCACCATGGCTCACAAAGCACAGTGTCTCGAGGGGGTGGGGTTGGGTGAAAAGGGTCAGGGGAAAAAAAGATCAAGAAAGACCACACAGTGAGAAAAGCTGACCACTTTCAGAAGCTGTATCAATCCTAATCAATCCTATAAAATCTTTTTTTTTTCTTTTTTTGGAAGAGCACACAATAATGTGCAGACTATAAAACTGTGCTATGTGTGCTTTATTTTTGAGCAGCATGAGCTAAAAGCAAGAAGAGAGGGAAGGAATCCCACCCAGGTTTTGACACGATATAGGATA
Source organism: Phylloscopus whistleri (assembly GCA_017589585.1). Classification (NCBI taxonomy): domain Eukaryota; kingdom Metazoa; phylum Chordata; class Aves; order Passeriformes; family Phylloscopidae; genus Phylloscopus; species Phylloscopus whistleri. Next base: position 2,479,241 of record JADMLD010001389.1, on the reverse strand, counting down.
CTGTTTTAACACAACATTACAGGGCTTCATAAAAATGTGATATTTCTGTTCACAGTGTCCTGGGTTTGTTGGTCGAGGGAGAACAGCTATGAAATCATGAACTCTCACAATTCCTCACTGTGAGGGGGAAAACAGAGCACCTCTCCACAGTTTCCACCAGCACAGAGTTACTGTGTGGCAAGACCAGATGCCATTAGAAATGCTGCCATTCTGGGAGTGGGTTTCCTCAACCTTTGAAGGTGCATAATCCTCATTAAAGGAAAACCCTGAGCGTAGGAGGGGCAGCACTGACATCAAGGCACCTGGCCATGACTAAAAGAGCTGGCCCCATATGCGGCTGCTGCTGAGCAGCAGAATGTAATTTAGTCGCACCAGCAGGAGCAGAGGTCAATGATTTTATATTAATGGGGATCACGACAGTTCTAAGCTGTGGCGTGCTTTGAAATAAGTGTTGTACAAGGCAGCAAAGAGGGCTCAGCAGAGGAAATGAGCTGTGTCACTGTCTCCTCATGCCTTGAAGCAAATACAGAAATGTTTAAAGTTGCTATAGACTTGAAGCCGTAACATTTTATAAACAATAATTACCTGTTTTAATCCAAAAGCTTAATAATAGCTTGTGAATTATTACATCTTCTGACATAATTCAGATGAAATTTAAAAAAAATTAAAAGCTTGGGGCTTTTAGACTGCAATCTAAACAGAAACAGAAGTGGAAGAAATGTGATAAATCCTTTAAAAAATCAAATACACTTTGTAATTAATCATTTGCATGCAGGGATTATGGTCACATGGCATTAAATCACAATGCATCAGCAAACAATCCGTGTCAATATCACCTAACAAAAATCAGAGATTTAACCACGCAAAGGGGTCCAAGTTTTGATTAAAAGATCCTCAGGAGTTTTAATATGTACACTTCAGACCTTGAACTAAATTCACATTTAATCAAGCTTCTTTGTGGAGCTGTAATGTGAGCTCTTCTGTGGCTTTTTGGGGGATTTAAATCTGGCCTTTCATGTAAGTGCATGACACAGCAATCCTTTACATGGATCAATACGTAACTCAAGGGATACCTGAGGTCCTTAATGAGGTTTTCTGGGTAGGGGTTATTATTATTGTTGTTATTGTATTCCATTGGCACCAACAATGTGGTAGATGCTGTTCAGAGGTGTGGTGGACACATGGTTGTCTCAACAAAGAGAACTCCTTGTGAGGGGATATTTGTGTGAGCCAGAATACAAAGAGAACAGTGCTGCACCCTCCCCTACTAATTCCCAGCAAAATTCAAATTACTCTTATTTCAGTATTGATCCCAAAGCTTTTTGGTAAGTATTACAAAGGATATCAGAAGCTGAAGTTAGAGTCACAGCCTTGTGGATCGGTTCTGAGATGTTACTCCATGGTGTAAGAAGGCACAAAGCACAACCATGGTGGAAACGCAAAGAAGGGTTAATAATGGTGGCGTAGCAAAGTGGATGGGAGATACAAGATAATGACTCAGGAGTAAGGACTGTGAAAGTTCTCAAAGACAGTGAGGAGTAGTTTGCATTTTACTGAAGGGTGGAAAAAGGGATAATTGACATGGTTGGAGTGATAATCCAAAAAGGATTGAGAAACAGTACTTTAAACAGACAGGAAGTTGAAAAATAATTTGTGTTGAACCACAAAATTAAATACTCCAACAACTGTGGTAAAAGAAGTTGAACACAACATTAACTAATAAAATATTAAACACAGAACTGAGAATAAAGGAGGAAACAATGAAAAGAGTGGAGCAGGGGGTGAACTGACAGTTATGGAAAAGTCTAAAGGGACAAAACCCAGCAAACTGAGAGGAGGCTGGTAACAAAGGCACATAGAAAAAAATTTCAAAAAACCCCACATTTTTACGATGTTTTATTGGTTTGTGGAGACATATAAGGCAGTAGTGGACCAAGGACAAATGAGAACTTGTATGCAAGGGTCTAGTCATTATGCTAAAGCAGAATTAATAGTTAACAACAGCTAGAAATGAATGAAGAGTGCCAATGTAAATAACTGGAATGTAGAAAGCTATACCAGAGGAGTAGGTAGGGAAGTTCCCCAGAGATAAGAAAGCCCCTGTAGTCCCAGTGTCAAATGCAAAGTCATGCTGACCAGCTGACTGCTGAGACCTTTGCATCCTGCGAGGAAAAGTCTGTTATGACTCAAGTACCTCCTTGGTTAGGAGCCACTTTCCCCTGTGTACCGAACTTCTTGAAGAGCCAGATGTATTTAGCTCTGCGAGGGTTCAACACCTCTGAGGGTGTCCAGCACCTCACAGAAAATGGCTTAAGATAACCAGCGAGATGGCATGATGGAGTCTGTCTTGAAAAAGCAAAAAGGTTTTAATAAAAGAAGAAAATAATACAAAACCAAAGAACAAAGCTGCACATAGTGTAGGGACAGGTCCCTTACACCTGCTACAGCACCCCAAAAATGCGCTGAGAAGCCTCGTGCTCTCCCATAAGCATTGAAGGATTTAGGTGGGCTTTTTGGCAAACAGCTCAACAGAGAATAGCTACATTTCTGAGGAACAGGTAAAGAGACCTATCAGTGTTTTTGTCTTGAAACTGAGCCAATTACTGCCAGGAGAGCAAACAAACTTCTAGGGTTTTTTCCCTTAAAAGTCCTAAGCTGAAGCTGGAATCCTTTTCCTTATATAGAAAATATCTACCTGGTGCAGTGCTACACCTCTGGTGGCAGTATCTTCTGGCTCTGTCAGTGACAGCCTGACTCCTATGACAGCAAGGGCATTGGCAAGAGTTGAACTGGATGCTGGATGAGAAACAGCAGCTGGATCCTCAGTCATACCTGGGAAAACCACTGGCACAAAACCAAGATCCTTCTGGTCTCTGCTCTTGGAAAACAGCTCCCTCACCTGACTCTCATTACAAGCCAAAGCTCTGCCCAGAGCTGGTTGCCTCTGGCCAAGCAGGCAGGCAGAGGATGGAGGCAGAAGGAGCCCAGAAGCTGTAGAGCACTGTTTGAGTGAGCTTTTCATCGTCCCCAGGCTAAAAGCTGTAAGTCCTCTGTCTCTATCTCCTAGCACTGATCTTGCAGGCAATAAAATTTCACTTTCTGAGAGAAGCCTTGCAGGAAGCTGAGGATTGATTTGAGACACAGAGCTTGGCTAGCACTAAATTTCGCAGCTAACCCTTTTAAGCAGGTTTTAAAGCAAGTGCAGTATGAGCCTGATATAGGTGTTCATTAACTAATAATAAATTGTAATGGAACGCCATTGACACCTATATGAGCACTAATCGGGTTGATGATCACGGCCATTACCAATGAATGCCAAACGGACTCGTGATAACGACACACTGGCTCCAGAGTACATATGTTATGCTGAGAATCACTTACGCAGAAAATCCCAAGAAATAACAAGGTAATTCACCTCTCTCTTCCCTTGGCTTACAGCTGGCATGTGTCTTTTCTCCCATCTTCTTGGCTACCACCTACCTCACTTGGGAAGGGATCTGATGCCCTGGAAACTGGTGGAAAGACTTCAGCTGACTTAAGCCTTGGACAGGAGAATAGTGAGCAAAAGATACAAGGGAAAAAATATTAAAGGACCACAGGAAAAATAAAGTCACTTTATTTCTGTGGCCATTGTCCAACCTGTGCACTAACAAAGGAAATATTTTAAAATGCTATTGTTTAAATAAATTATTTAATGAGAGAGAATACTCTTGGTTTGACAACTGTTTGCAATTTTCTGACTTCTGAGTGTCATGTATATTTTAATGTCTTTGTTCTTTAAGTTAGCTTTTCAAGTCATATTCTATTTAAAGGTATGTTGCAAGTACATGGAAGACGAACGTACCATCTCAGACAAAAAATTAACCTGTTCAGCTTTTCAAATTGTAAACTACAGGAAATATTATGTTAAATGATCTGAATATAAAACTAAGTTAATGACCTAAAACTTGTCGCTGCTTCTCTCTTTTTTTTCTCTCTGCCTGGCTAGTTGATAAGAGGAAATATTTCCTTCACTAATGAACAGATTTATCATCTTATTTTTACTATGAGTTTTAGTACTACACATATTGCAGGAAACATACAGAAGGCCTGGTCACAGATTAGGGCTGCTCTGCCAAGGCACTGTAGAAACAGAAGAATGATGCCCTCTGTCCCGAAGAATATTTTCTGACAGCTTCCTACGAGTTCATTTAAATGAATGAGAGCAATCATCCAAGTAACTTGCTGCTTTGGAAAATTTCAAACAGAATTTGCTAACACCCATTCTAAGTGAGCGTTTTTGTAAAATGAATATCATTATAATCCATTAATGACTGAGGGTGGGATCAAGTTCACTCAGGTTAGGCACTTAACTTGAATCTAATTTTTAAGTACCCAGTATACCAATCCTCATTAGTAAGAGCGTGCCTAAATTCCCCTACACAGTCAGTGGGCAGAAGATGGGGTTTTTTTCTTCTACTTAAATGAGCCAAGACCAAAAATAATAATTTTGCACAGAAAGGTGGGAGATAAGAAATCAATATCCTAATTCCATGTGATAGCAGAAAATTTGATAGATGTTAATGCACAGATAATCCCAATGAGTTAATTGCTTCTGCACAGAAAGGCTTAAAAGGAAACCCCAATGTTTCCTGTCAACCTGGCCTGGAAGTCAGATGTATGAACTCACACCTTGCACTTTTGATCAGGCTAGTACTGGGCATATAGATATGACACAGGTGTGGGTGATACAGATATGTAAGAGGTGAGGTCTTAAGCATGGAGTTAGAATCTTATTTTACTTCCCAGATATGATTCTTTTTTCATATATAGTTCACAGTATTTAGGATTGTGTGCTTAGAGCCATTCAAGGCACATTCAAGCTTGTCCCACCTAGGTATTTACTGCTAGAGGACACTATTTCCATCTCAGCTTATTAGAGCAAAAACACAAACGTAAAAAATGAAAGCCAACACCCAAAACATCAGGACCAAAGGTGATAAATCCATAATTTCCATCCTTAGAAGCATTGAGCAGTACATTCTGGAAGAGACCTTGAAAGATCACTCAGTCCACACCACTCCACAAAGCATAGTCAACAAGATGATCAATACCCCTTTTCCTTTGGATCTTGAAAATTTTCAAAGGCAGAGATTGCACAACTTCTCCAGGCAGCCTGGAGAAACTCACTGCTCAATCATCCTCATGGCAAGGGAAATTCCATATATGAACATAAATCCTCCTTCACTTAAAACCTCCCTTCAGCATGCCAGTCCCCAGTATACAGAGCTGCAGGCAATGCTCCCATCCCAGATGTGTCCTTGTTAAATTCAAGACCCAATTCAAAGGTACCCTGTCCCTGTGCAGACCAGCTTGTACCCCACTTTTCTTCCGTCTGCAGGCTTGATGAGAGTGCACAGTCTGTGCCATTCTGTCTCCTGGTCATTGATAAAGACTTGAAACAGGGTTAGACTGGGACAGACTCTCAAGGAATTCCACATGTGCACTGGTATCCTGTCAGTACAGACTGCTTTTCATGCACCTTCAAGACCAGAATGTCCCAGTTTGGATGCAAGGATGCAGTGGAATACTATGGTGAAAGCTTTGGTAAAGTGAAGACAGACGGCACCCATCACATTTTTGTCATCCACAGTCCTAGACATTTCATTTTAGAAGGCAATCAGGGAGGCCAGAAGCATTTTACCCATGGTAAATCCATGTAGACTTTTCTCAGTCACCACCTTCTCATTTGTGAGCCTAGAAAATTCTTCAAAGAGAACTTCTTGTATAATTTTCCCAGGAATCAAAGTGAAACTTATTGGTTGGTAGTTAAACAACAGAAAAACAAAAATTCTTCCACTCTCCTCAGGATTAAAATAAACAAAACAAAACAAAACCAAAACCAAACCAAACCAACAGAAATCAAGAAAATGCAGCAATAGACAAGATGCAGTCTCAAAAAACAGCACAAAAGGACCCTGTTTCATAGCTTTAGGCTATGAAACCAACTCCTCTCATCCAGGTAAGTTACATTAAAAAAACCATATTTGTTTATACTCCAGCTCATTCAATATGCATATACAAAATACACATCTTACACAAAACATTCAATTGGAATACTGTGGACTTGATTGTCATATATGGTCAAGAGGTTTTCTTGCACACAATAACACTAACAAAGGGCCTTAAAAGTAATATCAGTTTTACCATCATGGGAGGTATTTTTACTTTTACAGGGTCTTCCCAGGAAGTCTTAACATAATATGATGAGGTTAAGATTTGGGTTTATTTCAATACAGTCACAGTTTCTGTGGCATTACATTTCTATTATGTTACTGTGTGAGCTCACAGCATTAGGATTCTGCCTCATGATTTGATGTTCAACAATATTTCTGTTTGTGTTACTAGTTTTACTGTCACAATGGAAAATACAGTAGTGACATTAGCCTTAGAAAATTAGGCTTCATTTATCTTAACAAGTGCACCTTAGAGTATAAGAGACACAGAAAACACAAAGCATGAAATATTCTATTGAGATAATGTATGTCATAAATTTTATAGAATTATTTAATAACATTTATTGTTCTTGATGGCACCTTTGTAGAATACTGCTGCCTTAAGAGAAATCTTAAAAAACAGAAAACAACCAGTATATTTTAATTATGTATATTCTTTATCAAATAATAACATACATCTATGTATTCTTTCAAAAAGCAATGTCTAAGTGTCACAGTTTTGTGTGTCTAATCCTAACTCCTTGTATAAACAGCTTCCTGATTTTTTTTAATGGCATGGTTAAGTTTATGAGCTTGGCTTTTAAGGAGGTGCTTATAATAAAGATCTTGATTCTTTGTGAAATCAAAGTCTTAGAGAAATTCATGAAAGATCCCTACAGCAACCTTAACTGTGGTCTTTCAGTATCAACTAGAACTGTGTCCTGAGATACAAAGCCTGTTACAGAAAGACTTAGTGATACTGTTGATCATGGCTTTGGGGAGTTTGCAATAGCCTGAACTCCCCCTCTGTTTTACAAGTCCTTATACACACCCTAAGGTTATTTCCTGTTTTGCTTGTCCCAGGTAAATTAGAATGAGGTAATTTAGATCTCCTTCATTCTGTACAAAAAGCAGCTGTAAAAGACCCTACTTGAAAGTCCTGTCTGTGTGATCAGTGTGGTCAGTTCAGGCTGATACAGTTACCTAGGAAAGTTTCTCATCAGTTTTAATGTAGATTTAGAGATGAGTTCTAACCAGCCTTGATGATTTAATCTTTGTTTTACAGTTATGGAACATAAGACATTTTTCCCCCTAGTTTTTACAGAAGCTGGAAACTGTATAGGTTAATAAGTACTGGAGCACTAGTGCATGGCTGAATCCATGTCACACTTTAATATTAGTTTCCATCTTGAAATACCAAAGCTGAAATCTCTCACTATTTTAGTGATCAGTGGGACTTTCAGTGTGGAATTGCTTACTTAAAACATCACTTAAGTCACTTGACATTGACCAAATATGCCCCCATTAAAATGACATTTCACAAATATTGCTCGATTAAGCAGTAGCAGTAGCTATTTGTTGATGAAAAGATAAATCAGTTTCCTGGGAAAAGTGCCAGTAGATAGCTTGTATACTCTACTTACATACTGGATTCTTGATAGATTTGGTGAAGATGTCTTCATGTTAGTATAATAAAAGCCTATTATCAGTTCAACAGCAGAAAACTGTTTTCATTCATCAAGAAAATAGCAGGTTCGACACTAGTTGCCTTTTTAAGTGAAAGATTGGACATACACTATGAAAAAATTTCCTGCCATTGCAGAGAAGGATAGCACACTCAAACACATTTTTAAATTTAATTCCACTTCTCAATTCAGTTGTCAGCCTCTTTCAGTAAATTACATGGTTACTATTAAAAAGCATACTTTAACTTGTTCCCAAAGTGATTTTTTAAAAAGTTTGAGGAAATTCTTGCAGCCATTTTGGATTTATGACAAGAGTAAAAACTAATCTTCATTCCCTCAACTTCTCCGAACAACACAGGAAAAAAAAAAAAACCTAGTTGTTTTTTTTTTTTTTTCTCTCCCCATGGGAATAATTCAAAAGTGGATGAACTGCCAAACTTCAAACTTGTATCACTGTTATTGAATATTAATAATCTTTTCTTAAGAAGGCTAAGTGCCAAATTTGACGAGGCACCAAACCCGCCCCCCCACATTCCGTGTCAGTCCCTGCTTTGTAAAAACATGATGTAATAGGTAAGAGGAATTGAAAAGTGAATGATGGTAACGAGGCTTGTGATACAAGGGAGGACAAGAAAACAAGAAGTCCTTCTGGTACTACAGGAATTTCTTAGAGCTTGCCCAGGGAAATACATAACAAATAAAAAGTTCCTTGCTACATTTAAATATTAAATAGGATAAAGGTATCAGACAGTTTTCTCTTCTAAAAAAACCTGAAAGAAATAAAATTTCTTCCTAATGATTCTGCTACGTATTTTTTTTTTCAGTCAGATAGGTATGAGAACAACAAATTGCCCTTCATTCTCTCTTTTAATTTCTGAAAAGAAGAAAGGAGATGAAAGAGAGAAGAGGCACCTGGGATTATCCTAAAAATTAGTAGACAAGGGCAAAAGATTCATTACTAGTTGAACTATCTCATGGAAACTCTCAGGTGTAGTTCCAAGAAGGAGATGAGCCACACCGTGTTCAGACTTCCAGAACTTCTATTTACTGTACTGGTTGTCCACAAGCAAGTGCTCACTCTCTGCAGACCCACTGGAAGAACTAAGCTTGAACATAAGTACCTGTATTTTTGACTTTTGCACAGACCAATAAAGCTAGGCCTGAGAAAAGATGGTTCTTGGATCTCTCTGTGAGGAGGAAGAGGTTAAATGATTGTTTCTGGAGCAATTCTAGGCTAATGAAAGAATTCAGCAACTAAATACTGAAGCCTTGGAATATTAGCAGTTTTTTAAAATCAAGAGAACTCCATCAAAATGGAGAATATAACCTTAAACATATTTGAAGTCTCCTTTAAACAAGCTGTCATGTCTATTTTGGCCTCTTTGCCCATCTTTGAGAAGGAAAGCGACAGCCCTTGCTGGTGCAGGGAGCCAGAGGCAGTGAGACAGCTTTGCTCCACAAATGCTTTTAAAGGTGTTTCTTTAGCAGTGAGAATCAGGTGCAAGTTAACATACACAGAGTGTCTTTCCTCAGCTGTGATTTGTGCAAGTCATTTATGGATAAGAGTAAAAAATGTGATAGCAGCTATCCCTTACAAAATGCCCTCTGTGGATTAAAGTTCCGATTGTTCCAGCCTAGCCAGTCTTTTAATAGGGAGAATAAAACTAGTTTAAGCAGTGTAAAAAGCGTGTTTACAATCGTAGTGCCAGGTTACTTTTGGGTATGATACTGCAATTTTATCCTCACTCTAAACAGGGTTCTTAGTTTATGGTGGGCAATGTAAACTACAATCCATCCCTAGTATTCACACTTTCTACTCACACCCTTTAAAACACGCAGGGCAAGGATAAGAAACCTGTGACAGAGGTTAGACAGGGCCTGTCTACATTTTTATCCCAGAGGGCTCCCAGCTGCAGCATTTTGTTGATTTGGGGATGCTGTCTGGGATAGTTCCAAGGCAGGTGAGTGAGCGGTAGGCAAGCACATGTCAAGTGAAGAAATGTGCCAGGCCCAAACCAAAACAAGGACCACATGCCATCCAAAGTAGCTGTATTGCTCTGCAGTGAGGTTTGGTAACCTCCAAGCGGATGTACCCTTTATTTTAATAAATGTACATTTTGGTCATGCTTTGGCAGCAGCAATAGTGACATCCAATTTGTGAGATCTGTAATAAATGTTCTCTATTTTATTTCCTTTGCTGGAGATAAAGAAAATCACTACATTGCCTGCTGCTGTAGGACCTGTCAGGACCACTGACATAACCATGAAGGGATGGCAAGTCCAGCACCTCTTGCATTTCAGGCAGAAGGAGAAGGAGGCAGAGGGAAGCCTTGTCTGGCTCCTTGGGCAATGCCTACAGTGGTCCAGGAGGCACCCTTTCTGCAATCTGTTAAAAACCAGGGAGAAGTCAGGCAAGCTCCAGACCAAACAGCAGGTTCCACACTAAACTACAGCTTGTAGCTAAATCAATAGAAGCAAGATGAATTAGGAGCGCATGTGCCAAGATTTTTAACTGATATAATTAAATCAGTTTTTAAATGCATCTTTAGTTACATAGATGCGTTCAGATCAGATCTTGGCCATCTTTTCCCCCTCACATACTTGAAGCCTGAATCCTCCTTGCCAAAGGGGCAATATGATCAAATCTGCATATTCTAATTTTTCAGAGCTTGTAATATGAAAGTCTTTGAGAGTTGGTGGTATTCAGGTGCCCAAGTATCTAAGCTAGTTTAACACTGTTGAATCTAGGCCAAATAAGTGCTTTTAAGTTTTCCCCTTAAGCTCTTTGGGCTTCAGTTTTCCCACTTCTGAAATCAGAGTTTTGAAATCAAGATTTATGGTGGGAGAAAAATATCAGCTGCCTCTCACACAGAGATCTTTTCTGCTCTCACTAAACTGCCATGAATCTTAATTCTGAGCAAGAGGTTTTGAGATCCTCACAGCTGAGGATCACTGTTTTAGCACCTTCTGCAAGCTGAAGGGGAAAAAAACACCCTCAGTACTGTCATTTCAAACCAGCCTATAACATTTCCCTAAGAAGCTATTTGGGATGTAAAATTGTATCACACCAAACCACATCAGGAATCAGTGAAAGACAAGAACAATTTACTATTTAAAATATAAGTATTAATGTTTTAACAAGCATAGATCTTTGTCTATAGTTTTGTGAATGAACAAATAAATAATTAACCAAGAAACAAAACCTAAAATATTGCAGAATAGCTCTATCTTTACCAACTCAGTGACTTCACCCAGTATTTTTATCAGACATATTTGTTCTGTGAAAATGGAATGTAGCTCTTCTTTAAAGTGCATCTCCAAGACACACGAGAGAGTCAGATCTCAGCTGGGAGCTGAATTTTGATTCTGGTTTTGTCACATCAATATGAAACATATAATTTGTTTCTTTTGTTTTAACATTCTGCATATCTGATTTATTTAGCTTACTTGGAACCTTCACTCTCCCCTAACATCTTGGATTCTGTAAATAATCACCTTTTGGGCTTTCGGCACACAGTTTTCTCTCATTTAAAACATATACGAGATGAAAAAGCTCAAACTAAAAAAAAAAAAAAAAAAAAAAAAAAAAAAGCAAGCAGGGAGAGAAGTGAAGGTATTTTTCCAGGATATTTCCTGAGCTACAAATATTTATTTTTGTCATAGCATACACACAGAGAGAACAGCTACCTCCTACCTGCCTTGAGCATTGCCCTGTGTGCACACACCCAGGGTGACAAGGGAGACCTTGGCTGGGGGCACCCAGCAGCAGGAACATGCCAAGATGCTGGTAGTGGGCTATACAGCAGAATTCATTTTCAGGGGATCACCTCTGGGTATTCACCTGAGGACAGATCTTGTAAGGTGTTGAACACTCTGGCACCAATCCAGAAAATCATTTATACCCACGAGGAGTGTGCCCAAGTTGAGCATGCAGTTCTGTCCTTTCCTTGATTCAGCTCAAATGGTATTCAGCTCAGTATTACTTTTCAAGAGCTTTTTATTCTGTGCCTGATGAGAATGACCTTCACTCATCACTCATATGTTTGTTGCTTAGGGTCATAAAGAGGATCTGACAGGAAGGCTTTCTCTCACTTCTGATTTCCAAGGGAGAGGGAGAAAGGTCCACTTTTTCTTTTTTTTTGAGATCTAGTACATTGCAAGCAAGGAGAATGCAGTTTGTGCACTGCCTGTTACAACCTCTCCTCTCCTGTCACTGAAATCCCTCAAACATGTCTGCTTATTCTTGGAAACTGAAAATATTATTTCTTCATATGTGCTAAATCAAGGAAGGTAATTGCTTTAGAAAACTGTAGTGATTGCCTTGGAAATAATAATAATAAAACCACTTAAAAATTCGAGTGTGCAGCCTTTTCTTTCTCAGTAGGAAACATCCACTGTCCAGTACTCTGATGCTTAATTGCAATCCACAGAACACTGTAGAAAAGAGGAGAGGCCACATTGCAGTCCCTTGAGTGTTCCCTGTATGCTACAATTAAGTTCCTCCATGCATCTGTCTTATTTTCCTGTTCTTATGTCCTTTCCAGGCAAAAAAACCCAAACATTTGTCCTGAGGGATGGTTTTATATTTTGTTTTTCTATAATTATCTGAAGTAGAACATGTAAAAGTCATTATTTTATACTGTACAAAATAAATCCTGTTTTCCCTATTTATTTATGGCTAGGGAAAAGTTTCTGTTGAAGTTAAAAATAAGACAATTTACCTGCAAGGCAATTAAAGCCCTATTTATTTCTGAGTCACAAATATCATCAGTTCTGATATCAAATCAGTAAATAGAAAACTATATGGCATGGGGCCAGGGAGAGAGACAGCATTAGCAGTCATTTAGTGTGACCACAGTAAGAGCTGAACAATCTGATGCTTGGGCAGTGCTGAACTCAGGGAAAATGCAGCACTGACTCTCTCTGCTAGTTTTTTCGCCTTTTTGTCTGTGATGGATATGTAATAATTATATTTTGCCAGAATGCCAGTGGAAATGGAAGTGCTATTGCTAATGTAGAGGCTGTAAAGCCATCAGAGGAGCTTTAAGCAAATGTTATCTGTTTTACTGAAGAAATCAATTACACACAGATTGCTTAAACCAGTGACAGGCATAGTAAGGAGTAAAATCTGTTAAGCAGAAAACGTACAGCCATCAACGTGTACAGATTTACATGTTCTATGATACAACTATTCAGAATTTCAGATTAAAAAATCAAGGAAAAAGAAAAAATAAGAGAAAGTCTAGGAAAAAAAGGTACTTTTTAATGTTCATGTCTATATCTTATGCAGCTGAGAGGCTTCACCTTTCTTCACCTCCCCTTTCATTGGCATGGAAAAGAGCTGGTCAAGACTACACTACCTAGAAGATGGGCAGTTTTGAGGGATCTGGTCTTTGACATTGGTCAGTTGTTAATGGTCTGTCCAAGTTTGGAATATGTTAGTAATTTCCCTACATTACTTGTGCTCTGCCATTTCACGATATTGCTTTGGTTGAGAAAAAAAATTTAATAGTACTTAGGCTTCTGCGTTTAATCATATTATCATCTCATTGTTTCCGGGTACAAAACAATTTCTTTTAATTCTGAAAGGATGATTTATAAGATGATATGCATGTTAGCACATATTAACAATTACAGCAAAGAATGTATTGAAATCGCTTGCCACAGAATCATTTATCTTTTACTCACAGGAGAGTGTTTGCACATACTTGTGTTAGATGGGGCCACTTTGAAACCATATTTTTATATTTAGGAATGGCAAGATGATATCTCTACAACTTGTGAGAAAGCAGCATGTAACTGCACACTCAAAAACAGAACTACTGAAAAATTAGCCACTGCTTCTGAAAGTATTGGCCTTAATCATTCATAAAGTGAAAAAAACATGTAATCAAAACTCCTTTGACAAAAAAATCCCTAGTCAGATCTGCCTCTGCCTTGGCTTTTGCACTGCTGATACTCAGAGCATTAAACATCCTTACAGAGAATATCACTGTTCAAAAGGATTGTCAAGCCTGTTAATTACTCAGGTGGAGTTAGCATACAGCTCATTAAACCATGTCAAAACTTTCAGTCCTTCTCCACTATATCAGTCCCTTTAGAGGCTCTCACATCAGGATAATTTGATTCTTAAAAATACATTAATTCAGATCATACATTACACCAACAAATTATTCCACTTCCTTTGTAAAACAGGTCTGATCCAACCAGAAAGGCTATTGCAGCAAAGACAGCTTCTGTAATTAATATGTAGTGGGTGTGTCTGGTGCAGGCGAGGAGCGTTTGCAAGCTGTACTCCAGGGTAGCGCTTACAGAATGGTTACTGGCAGACCTTTTGAAGAAATATATTTCTTGCAGTAGAAATATAAAAATAGTTTCTTGCTCTTATGAAAGGTTTATTACAATTGTACAAGTATTCACAAATCCATAGTCTAAATCTTGGTTATATGGGTTACAGTGTTACCTCAATTTTGCTCTGCAACAACAGAATTTCTGTGAAAAAAAAAAATTAAAGGCGAGGTTCCCCTCACACCAATGCCTGAGTTATCAAAACTTCTTCCCTTCAGAAAAAAGTCATTAAAAAATAAGAGTTAATATAAATCTTCAGAAGTTGGTTTGTGATTTAGAAACCTGCATCTCACTATCAGAGGTACTCCTGACACAAACTTAAGCTATATTTAATTAGAGACCACCTCAAGTCCCATCCCTCCAGGAGGAGCTCCAGATATTTTTACAGGAGTCTGCATCCTGCCGTGGTTCAAGGTATCTCTGAAAAAATCTAGAGAGGCAGTTGAAAAAAACTACACTGGAGAAAGGCTCCAAAAGTGTCTGTGTGTAAAATGTTTGTAAAATATTTGTTAGAGTTAGTTACAGCCATCTTTTTTTTTTTTTTTTTTTTTTTTTTTTTTTTTTTTTAATTTTAGAAAAGTACATTTGATCTGATGAGTAAACTGGCTGAGACTGGCTTTCATCTAATGTCTGCAAACCAGAGCACAAAAATCTGGTTTGAACTCAAGCCATTTGGGTTCATGGCACTTTATATATCCTCATTCAATGCAATCAGAATCGATTTACAGGAGTATGAGATTTTTCTTATGAATATAATTGCATTTGGATATAGTTTGTGAAGACTCCTCTTTTAATCAGGGAATAAAAGTATGATTTTTATTATTTCAATTTGCTGAATAGAAACTAAGGAATGTGACAGCAGGAAAATATTTTGCAGGGGTAAGCAGGCTAGTTAGTGTAAGACTAGCCGCAAGTTTTAGAAAGAGGACAGGATTTTGCTCATTTTGTTCAGTCACTCCAATTGGCTTTAGCAGAAAATCATTGTGTGGAATGTCTCGCTAGATCAGCACAAAGTTTACAAGATCTATGACTGAGAAGCAATCATCCACCACTGAGGAAGACCTAACTCTGTTAAACACATTTCTAAAATGACACTTCCAAAATGGATTTCAGCTGTTGATGAATGAAAGCCATCATCACGGTTTAAAGTTTAGTTTGTTGTTTTTAAATGTGCACTCCATGGGAGTCAAACGTTCATTCTTACCCTGCCTTGCTGGAAAAAAAAAATGGAACAAAGTGTAGAGGACAATTAAACATGCAGAACACTTTCTCCTCCAAAATCCTCACATTGGTAATACTACAGTAATCTTCAAATTTATCACACCAGACCTCCAAGTGTGATAATGCATCTTTAAAATACGAACTTCAAGCTAAAATATTAAACATGTGTTTCCTCCTCCTATAGGATAAGTGCTGAAATGTCACACGCTATTGGGGAAAATGACCCGTAAGTGTTTTTTTCCCTCCTACTGGAGCAGTTAGTGTGGCGTGCAGTGAACCAAATCAACAATGTGATTCAAGCTGTCTCTGCAGCGTCATGGTGAAAGAAAGGATAAACTATAAAAACTACCCTCCTACAGCTCTTAGTTCTTGCTTCCCACACTTTAACATCTTCTGTCACCCCTGGCGCTGTTACTGACCCATGCTAAGCTAAACTAAAGGATGATAAGTTTGCTGCCTTTGCCCTTGTCCTAAGGGGCTGCACATTATCCTATCAAGCATCAGAAGCCATTTCTGTGGGATATTTGTCAACCTAAGAAGTCCTTTTAGAACAAATGAAATGGGCAGCGAATTACAAAAATGTCATTCTCTAAAGGAAATGGATGAAGGCTTTTGTTCTCCAGTAATAAATAGATGCCATAGGCTTATAACACTATTTTTGTATTACATTTGACAGGGTTACTATTTCCAGTTCATTAAGGAAACAGCTTGAAAACTATTTTTTTCATATGCTTTTCAAAATAATGTTTTCCCAGTAATAAATATAAGCAGTAGCTCACATAACGTTAACTTCAACAAGAAGATTTGTTTCAAGGTATTTGTATTAGGGATTACTATATATCAAAAGGCAAGTTTTAAATACATATTTTTCAGCATATATAGATGCTTTTTTAACAGACAGGTAATAAGCACATAAGTATTAGTGCCTCATCCTGATTTATTTGAAATATTTAAAGATTGTTTTTAAATCTTAAAAAAAAAAAAGATCTTTAAATCTTTTGCTAGACCAATTTTCTTGTGCATGATGATCTTATGGAACCTCATGATATATACTCCATAGGCTAAGGTCAGGCAAAGGAATAATAACTCACTTCCTTAAATGAATGCTTCAAAGTAAACCTTCTATGTTTAATAGCAGTAAACAGAGGTCAGGATGACACTCTCCCAGGCTTGAGAATAAAGCCCGTGTTTTAATTATTCTCCAGGAATAACAGTGGAACTTCTGGGTGACAAAATGTTTGCCAAAGTATGTCCCTGACAAAATATTTTACAGTGTTATGAATGTCAGACATCTGAATTTTACATAAAGCTAATACATAAGCTAATTTTACATAAATTTGAGACACACATGTAGAAATACACATAATGCTACTTTGATACTTTCCTTTGCTATTAAATATTGTGCTAAAATGCTTCAAAGAGGATTATTAATTATTCTGGCACACAGAAAGTTCTTTCTGAAGATACTAACTGTCTGAAAAATTAAGTGATATGTGATATATTGACACAAGTGAACTTAACTGCTATGCCAGTCATAATATTTAATGTGTAAGGTGTATTTCTCTCATCATTCACTAATCAATTATTAAGGGAAAATTTTATTTACATCAAAGTACTATAATATTTTTTATGTTTACAGCTTATTTTTGCCTGCAAAATAGTCTCTCAGCTACTGTACTGCTGGCACTAGTTACTACTGATTACGAGTGAACATTTTGTTAATAATAAGAGCTCAAAATTGATTTTGTAGGAAGGTAAATCAGTAAACCAGACCATTAACCGGTCCCTTGCTTTGTAACTATTTCACTAATTCCAGACTAATTATATTCAGGTCTTTATTAGTTAGATATTTCACAAAGTAAGCTGGACATGGACCAAACGTAAGGCGAGCAGCAAAGAATATCTTGATAAATGCACTCCTTCCTTGTAGTGTATTTTTCAAGACACAGACCAGTGCACACTTCAGATTAGAGTCCGTCCCTTAGTTATCATTAGTCAGGCAGGCACGGCTGAACTTGGCCATGCACGGCTCCCGGCAGTCCAGCACGTTCCCTTTCTCCCCCTGCACACCAGAGCTGCGCTCTTGCATGCATGGCCTCCCGTTTGCAGGTGAGCAACTCGGACTCTTTGAGACCTGGAACTGTGGGGTCCTGCCAAGATCCACTTCCAGGAGTGGGGCTGAGGGAGTTCAGCTCTCCCTTTAGTTGGGACAGACAGAATTACCCCTGAGTTCAGGCTGAACCGATGAACGAATTTCTTCTGCCGAAACAGAAATGACAGCAGGTTTTTTTCAGAAGGATGAAATTATTTCCTCTGCTGAAACAGAAATGACAGAGTTTTTTCAAAGAATGATAAAATATTTAACTAGACAAAAATGCTTTAAGTGGAAAGCAAAGTTTGACATGCTATTTCCAAAATACTTAGCTGTTAGGCACTTTTAGGGAGTCTTGAAAAAGCAGGTTAGACTTAGAAAATGTTGTAATGAAAGGGGACACTGGTAGAAGTCCTTCATTTAGACAAAGCAGATCTTGTACTAAATTTCTTCCCCTGTCTAACTGATAAAGTGAAAATTTCTTTCCCTCTAGGATTCAAACTGGGATGTCAACAGTAAAGAGAAAATAACATATACCTATGACTATGGCATTTTTTTGGGGACACCAGAGGTCATTTGTTTAAAACCCCTCAGAAAGAGCAGAGAACAGCCCCATCTATTCTGCAAGTTGGATGCACTGTGTAACCCTGGTGTCAGAGGAATCGCCAGCTCTGGTGAGGATAGGCAACAAACACGGACTTCTATTTCCTCACGCCATTTCACTTTTTTCAGTATCAAACCAAACTACCAAAGAAAATGGTGTTATTATTCCATAATGTGACTTAATCTGCAAAGAAAAATATGCTTTTCTTCCACGTTATCATCCTTCCCTTCAAGTGGGAGCCCTGTGAAACCATGTTCCAAGGGGATTTTTGTAGCTCCTATATTTTCTGGGGCAAAGTTGCTTTCAGTGTTAATAAGAATTCCATAAAGGCATGAAAGAGCATGTTAACTTCACAAAAAGGTTAAAACTTTCAGAATGTGTTATCTGAATTATCTTATGAAGAATATTATGTCATGTTAAAGGTTATTAGCAGTGTAGAGATCAGAATTTCAGGATGCTCAGATCCTGTTTTTTCTCTGAAATACTGATCTTCCTGAAGCTCTTACGGATTTCAGGGTAGACGCCAGCCCTCTTCACCTGTGAAATCCAGGCCCTACTGGGATTTAGCTGCCAAAAAGGTATTTTAGCAGATAACTTTAACACACCCAGTTTTGAAAAAATCTGTCTTTGATTTTTTTTAGCATTCATCACTGCTTCTCTAAAGAGTTTGGGAATATTACTGTATGCTGTCGAACAGCTGCTGCATTTCACTCCAGGCATGTATGAAGTGTTCACCATACAGTTTTTCATACCAATTTGCTAGGTTTGCATAGCACTCTGGGATCCTGTAGATGAAAGGAACTGTATCGAGGTTAGATTACTGTTTCAGTGAAACCCGTCCTAACAGGCACAAGCTAACCTAAATCACCTGTCTTAGCACACAGTAAAATTTCAGCTTCTGTGAAAAGTTCCCTTATATTAGTTCTGCTATATTATGTGACTACCTTTTGTAATGGCCAAATTAATACCAGGCCCTTTGGTGGCTGATAAGAGGCTTTTACTTTGGATAGTACACGAAGCCATGAACAGATGCAGAACCAGGAAAAGAATGCCTGGTGTTACAAACCTGGCTTCATGAGCAGTTGCAGCACAGCTTTTCTGAAAGTAGAGCTGCAATAATATTAGGCAAGTCTGAATTTTTTACAGGCAAAGTTTAATATGAACTCTCCAAGGAAAACAACCTCAACAGTAAACATGAAAAGCCATTTGAAGAGATATAGTTATTTCACTCTGCTGATCTTACAGTTTCTGTTACAATGGGCCTTAAAACACCAGCTGTAATCCCAGAGTCAGCTTCAGTGGCTGCCCAGGTTACAGCACACAGTGGTAGATAGACAGACAGACACACAGGAGCTCTCACAGCCAGTAAAAATCAAAGATTTGGGGAGTTTAAATTGAAGAGTGGACTCATACCTACCCATATAGTGCATGGTACTACCATGCCTTGTAGTTTTACCCTCTTTACCTATGACCCACAGTGCAGGGTAGTTTGTCCTCATCACTAAATAAAAATGTGCAGTTGCTGAAAACACACACCCACACCCACATACACACACACACAGAGTGTGTTTATACAGAACAGACAGGGGTAAATAAAAACCAGACATGTACAGCAACTGTTGAGGTGAATAAGTTTGTCGGTTATTTTTCAAAAGTTTATAGTTAATGCAGGATAGTAAGTACTATTTGTAACTGAAGAGTGAAACATAAACCAAAAGCAAGAATTTACTTGTAAAAACATGATCCCTAAAAGGTAATAAACCCTCCACAATTGACAAACTTAACGTTGTGAAACCTCAATAATAATAATAACAATAGTAATAAGAATAATAATAATGAATTTGCAGTTATACTTTGTTTTCAAGCTTAAAGATTTCAATATGCTTGACAAACACTAAATATCTGAGAAGTGCAAGTCCTGCAGATAAATAAATTACGACCCAGACCACAAGCCAGACTAAGGAGCAAGGCTCAAAAATTCCCCCTCACTCTCATGCAGTGTCTATTGGACAGTTTTTGTCAAACAGAAGTAACTCATTCCTCTCCAAACAAGAGCTCAAAAACGCAAAAGATTAGTTTATGGTAATTTTTTAGCTGAACAACAAAACATTTGCATACACTAAGAGCATCTGAGAATAACTGGTCTTCATCATAGCTGATGGTCATGCCTCTTCATGTCTTGGAAAAAGGGTGAAACTAATTTATATCAGTGGGCAAGCAGTAAAATGTTCTTCTTGGCTACTGATTCATGTATGCTGCAGCCGTGTGACATGTATAAAAGTGGGAAACATTTCCTTCCTCCCAATTCCTTTCACATCTCTAGATTACCAGAGGGTAATGACTATGGCATGAAATCAAGGTCAGTTCTCATCAATTTCAATGAACACTTTTACAAAGAGTGAGCTGGTCCAAGAACTGCAGTATTCATTTACCAAGACACCTAAGAGCTAATATTTTGAGGAACCTGTGAATTCCATCCGCTATTTTCAACATAAAGTGAAGCTTGACTAAAAGTGAGCATTTCACAGTATTTGTCACATGAGTCTAAAAGTGCAATTTTAATGCTACCAGACAAGGGAGAAACATCTACCACCTCACAGAATGTGTAAGTTAAAGAAATAGACATTATTCCAAGGATGCCATAAATGGCGTGTCGCTTACAGACTCAGTAAGTGAAAATATACTATTGACATTTGATAATTCAAATCTGGTTTTGTATGTGGCTCGATCAGTGGCAACAAAAATACAGAGAATTCGAGAGAACCCAGTACACTAGACAAAGTATGTATGCTCAGCTGTGTTCCCCTAACATTGTCACACGTTGTTTTTCTCACAGTAACTCAATGCCACAGGGCTGTTGGCATAGAAAGGTCTCGGTTTAATCAGCACAGAACATCCAAACAAGTCTTAATCATATACATTATATGAGATAAACATTTACAGAATTAATATTGATGTTGCCTATGCTAGCAAGCAAACCTGTCAATGTGGGAGGAACGTACCAGTACAATAACAGTAACAAATGCTCTAGAGCCTCCCCGTGACTGAACCACTGACTTTGCTACTACAATCGAGTGCCCTCTTTTTCTCTGGTGGTGTGCCTCTTATCCATACCAAACAAAGCTGCCTTCTTTGTAGTAAAGGAATTCAGGACCAGTTTCTTAAAAAACTTGGTCTTCCCATGTTCAGTGGTTGTTGAGCTGCCTTAAACACTTAAAGTGATATAGAAGAGTGTTCCTTCCAATAATATTTCAGGAAAATATGATTTTTATTTCTGTCCTTTTCATTGATTTATCCTAATTTTTCTTATTAGGACAGCAAAGTTAAACCAAGACAGAAACATATCTATTCAGGATCATGAATGGTTTGAATTACTTCCAAAAGCTTTTGCTGTGGCTCACCTACCCTCACCAGGGTATCCAAGCTGTTGGCAAAAGAATCATACTCCTAGAAACAGCAATTATTCAGAGGCTGGAAAGCATTACATTTGCAGAAGCACAGTGAATGTACTAGAGCTGACAGTAGCAGAGACCTCCAGGCATAGGGGACATCCATACCAATATTTTTGCTCAGAGCAGGAATGTGCTTCTGAAGTGAATCTCCTAACTTCTCCACTTACTGCATTTCAGTTTGCATCATGGAGAAGTGTAGCAACACCCATGCAGCTTTCCAAGTAAACTGGCAGCACACCCCTCTCTGCTTCTACTCCTGCTGGATGTTGGGTTCACAAGAGCAGATGAGAAGTAGCACATATTAAAAACTTTTCAGGGCATACACTACAGAAAGTCATGTCTTCAGCATCAACAATTTCACTCCACAGGTCTGTTCCTACCAGGCTATGCTACTTGCTAATGGCAACTTCGCTGCTGTGAGGCGCAGCCGCTCCTGCTGCGCATTCCCTCCCCTGATGTGCTTTACCCCCTTGAAAATATATGCAGGGAAAGGACTGAGAGAAGAAGTCAAATAACTTCAAAGGAAAATTAATCATAAGTTTCAACTCATTATTGCCTTTATTTTTAAGATATAACATGGTTAAAGTATTTCATTTCAATACCTACCCACCAAGAACACAGAAATAGTATAAATGAGTAGAAAACAACAGGTGAACGGTTAGGACATCTATGTGCTGTGGAATAGCACAACAACTTTTTCTTTTCATTGCTTTTCCCACCCACCCTCTCTTCTGATAGTGGTTTTTCACCAAATCACTTATCTCCAAACTAAATGGGCTTTGGGCTGATGCTGTTGTAGCCTTCACACCTTAGAAGTGCTAGTAGTTCTTTTGGAAATCACCCAGCATCTACAAGGTTCCAATTCCTTCAGCCTCCAGACCCAGCTCTGATTTTTAGTTTCCTCCTGACCCAATTAATTAATTGGCTTTAATTCAGTACAAATCAGGGGGTTTTTAACCAACCCCTGCTACTTTGCACCCCTAATTTAACCACTTCAGGTGTCCCCTACTATGCAGAAAGCAAGCAGAGCATCAAGATGGGTACCTCTGCTCTTCTTCAGTCAGAACATGCATACTTGCTGTGGGACACATTCCTACAAAGAGAAAGATGACTTTCTATCACAGTACACACACTGTTTAGTGCAAAAGAAGTGCCATAAACATTAACATTCATTTAATTCATTTCTGTTGTGATAGATAGCAACTCACATTGGCTTTAATGGAGTTACTCTAATTTACACAGGAGCAAATTTGGACCATAGGGATGATATTAAATGTGACCTTAATCTGATTTGGTCAGAATATATAAATTAATATGAATTAATATGTTTTTATTTCAAACTGGTATTATAGTGCTCGTCAGTTACAAAGGTTGCCAAAGTATTATAACACCAAAATCTTTATTAATATTAAGCAATAGCATATAAGGATTTAAACTGAGGAAAAAAACAACAAACAATGAAATTGCTTCCAGTTACCAATGACCTGAGAGGTTATTTTCTATAGCAAAGAATAAGCAATGGCTCTGTTGCCCTGTAAAGAGCTACTAGTCTGCATAAAACCCTTTCAGGACACCCTTGTGCATACTGTACCTACAGAAGTCTATCTCTGTCCGTCTCCAAACACCTCTCCCTACGCACGCAATGTCCAGACTGTTCTCCTGATCTGCTTGAAATCCTGTGATTCATTCAGCTTCAACATTCAACAATGTGCACTTTACTTATGTAATTTGAAGGGAAAGAGGGAAGAGGGAAAAGAGATGGCTTTTTCTGATGTAGGAGACAATTCTCTCCTTTTTCTAACGGATAGGCAATAAGAGACTTCTGAAGGTAGTCCAGTGGGATCAGAAAAAAAAACAACAACCAACCAAACATTGGAAAAATGCATCCAAACAATACACTGTGATAAATAATGGGAGTGAAGTTGAGGAGGGAATTGGAAAGGTCTGGTTTGGGGTTTTTTTAAATTTTATTTTTAGGTAACATTAATTCAGCATATAAATTAAAATTATTCTTTTATGTAATGTGTATACCTACAAGATAAGTATGCATTATACATATAGGAATAGGTGTTGACATGCAGACTGTCAGGTTTTCCTGATCCATCACATTACCAATGAAATCTATTACTATTAAACATTCATAATCACATGCAGACACATACACATATATCCAAACATTCGCATTTTTGCCTATATGCACACAGTTATACACGAACACTGCAACATCGTCTCTGTGAGGATACAGCCCTACAAATATGCTGCAGGATTCACACAGAGCCACACAGTGCTGGAATTATGAAAAGCAGCAGAAGCTGGACCAGCTCTTCCAGGGAAGTCTGTGGTAAAAACCTCAATGAACTCCACAGGATCAGAGCATTTAACAGGGCATACTGATCACATCCAAACAGCTTACCCATAAAGTGTATGTATGCATAAACCATGTACTTCTTGTGTGCCAGAGGAATGCACATCTGCATATCGCTACATAAATCTTAAACACAGAAAATATATGCTATGGCTATAAAAATTCAGTGTGCTAGAACTCGATGGGATGCTTACATTAGTGCAGATGAGGTGGGTATTGTCTGAGCTTTTGTGTGCTTTTTGCTCTACAACAGGCAAAAGACTAACTGAGCTTCCCTCTCTAGATTTGTTGTTTTTTACCTAAATAGGGTGATGGGATGAGTACTGAACCTACACCAAACCATAGAAAAAAACCCCTCTTCAATCAACAAGTTCAGTATTTTCACAATTTTCATGTCACTGTAGGTGATAAAATATACACAGTGTTCTCTTTGGACCTGTAAAAGGCTTTTTCCCTTGCTAGAGCCCTAAAGCTTATTTTACATTTTAATACTTCAGATAGTAGCTTGTCCAGCTTCTTTTCATCTCTACGTTTCCCCTCTCTTCTTTCTTTCTCTTTTTCTTAAGTATTGTATTACATGAAATTCAGTCCTTATTTGGCAGGATTTTATGCAGTCTGTGGTGAGAGCTGAATTCTGAAAATGTTCAGGAAACACTGGCTAAGTGGGGAAATTTATTTGCCTGAGCCAGAGATAACATCTTTCTTAGACTTCTTTCTGAAACACTGGCACTTGTCAAGCAGAATTCTCCTGTTCCCCCTTTCCTCTCTCTCTCGTAAACACACACGTGCACACTTATTAAGGATGCAGCAGAACTTAGCCGACACTCTAAGCTGGAGTTTTTTATTCAGTCTGTTTCTACATCCAGTAGGAAGAAAAAAAAAAAGCAGAAATCAGAGATATTGAAAAAAACCATGACATTTTATTTTCCTATTTCAAGAACATCCAGCTCTTCTCATCCTCTTGTTTAAAAAAAAATGATCTATGTCTCCTGTGCCAGGCAGGCTTTCACATTTTTCTTCATTAGAAAATACACCTGTAAAGCAAAGTCAAAATTTTGGCATTTATTTTTATGGTCACAGGGTAATGTTCTTCATGAAACATAATCTAAAGCATAAACCGTGAGGGGGAAGCAGTCATTTCTCATCCAGGCACAAGACAAACCTGAAGAGTAAGTATGCACTGATTCAGAGCTCTGCTCGCCTGGCACAGCTGCTTGTTACGCATTTTGGGGAGGACAGCTGGGGGCCGAGCAGGTGATTTGGTAAAATCATTTGGGGGTGGCAAGGAGCGAGGCTGAGGACGAAATTAAAGGCTCGAGTGTATGAGGAGAGAAGTTTAATGCCTGAGTGCTCGTTTTGAACTGTGACCTAAGGTTTGGCTGGGCACTAACCACAGCATGCCTCATCAGCTCCTGTCACGGGTACCCCAGGGCATACCTCCAGCAGGGAGCCAGCTCCAGAGCTGCATCCTCAACCACCAGCTCACTCACACACTACTGAGACCCTGCCGAGAAATCAGCATGCAACCCGAGAAAGCATCCTTTCCTCTGGAATAAAAATTAATATTACTTGTCATATTTCATGTCTGAGCTCTTTTCATGCTTTATCCTCTGTAATGAGGGCTAAATTACCAATATTAGTAGATTTTCATGGCTAGCACAGAAAGAGCTGTTACCAGAATAAATGTTTGCATTGCTTCTGTTGGACACAGGCTTTGCTAATGCAGCTTTGCTAATTATTTCTAAATAGGCAATAATCTGCATCCCCTAGTGCTGGGTAGTGGATTGGCCACGTACCTGCTATTTCCCTTATTTACATGTTTTACAACTTTATCAACTACACTAATTACACTCTGAACACTGTTTAAAATTTTCTGTTAATAGAGATACAATGATGCACCAGAGGATGTGTATTTATGCCATAATTACGCCTCTGTTCCTGCGATGCAGTCTCCAATTAGCTGTCGACGGTGGCACAAGCAGCTGCCTGATATTCTAAAGCAGTGAAACATCTGCACGGCGGATGATACGCTCACATGGATTTTTTTTTTTAAGCCTAGAAATTTACACCCAAGGGAGTGCAGACAAATAGGAGCCTGTCATGTGTAGGGATGATTAGAAATCCTCACCATGGCAACATTGGAGCAGCCATGTCACAGAGTGAGGGGACACATGTCTAGATGAAGGCGCTAAAAACATTTGCCTTTTTTTTTTTTTTCTCCAGCATTCCCAACTTCCCTCCCTCCCCCTCTCCTTTTCATATTCTTCTCTTTGCATCTAAAGCCAACCAAAACAGCAGGTGAAAAGGCCAGAATCTGCAGCCCATGCAAGGAATATGACACAGTAGATTTAGTGTCAGGAAAACAGCAAGCAATCAGAGGATGCTGCCAGGCATCCATTGGATGTTTTCTTTCAGGTGGGGGAGGGAGAAGATGGAAAAATAAAGGAGAGAAAAAATATGGGCATCATTCAAAATAAAGCTCCACTGTCTTGATCCTAGAATGACATTTAATAGATAACTTCCATTTAACCCTCATTAACAATTTTTCTCTGACTAGTTGACCAGCCAGCATGTGCTGATGAGAGGGGGGAGGGGAGGGAAAGAAAGGTTAAAGCCTGGTATAAGCCTCTGTTCCCAGCATACTGTTTCAGCTTTGAGCCTTTGTATGTGTTAGAGCGTGTAACAGCTACTAGAGTTACTGTATCTTATACATCTTTATACCTAAAATCTTGATTGTACAGACGAGGGTGTTAATTTTATCAGGCTCCTTCTGGGCTATTGCCATTTGCAGTGTAATATCAATTTCACATAATAAAATCATTATAATTAGTCAAGGGTATCATTCTAGAATACAAGCTTGCCTGAATTGGTTTGGATCCAAATCTCTTGTTCTTACTTCATCTCCCTTACTCTTTTTCTGTGACTGGTCAAATACCACCAATATGTTTAGGAAAGGCTCCAGAGAAGTCCAGAAATCTTGCAAAGCCAACTTATTGTACAAGATTTCCTTTGTTTAGTTGGATGGAGAATTTGAGAGACCAGCTGCACTTCTCTGTAGACAGCACACAGCATTTTGCCCTCACTGGATCTTGAGCCTCAAATACCAACTCTAAGCTGCTGTTTCTACCTTGTCTGAAGTGATGCTGTTTTAATAAGCATTTTATTTCTAAACCAAAGGTTAACTTCTATGGTATCTAAAAATATTTAGTGCGACCTTTATTATAAACACAAAACTCTTCTTAAAAGAACATATTTATGGTTTTAGCGCCCAGGGATCTAATTGATCTCCTGAAAAAAAAAAATCAGTGTAGTGGAGAGAGCATGGAGAGAGAGGAGGGAGAGGGTTGTGAAGGCATACTTCGGTTACAGAGTAAACAAAACTGAGAGTCCCAACTGGACTGTCAGAGACTGCCACACTTATGGGCACATCACACACCTCAGCTTAGCTCTGAGTCTCTCTGCCCATGCCATAGGACACAGTCCCTTCATGCTACCTCTAATTAAATTCCAAGCAAAATAAGCAAATTAATTAACATTTGTTTACTTCAGAACATGTGCTCCAAATATATAGAGAATGAGTAAGTACAATGTTTTTGGAATGTAATGAGGAAGTTTCTCTCTGCAATTACTGAGCTGATGGAAAGAAACTGCCCGGTGTTACAGGGTACCTATGTCACCATACCATGTGCATAAATTTTACTTGTTATTCATTGTGCATACCCTGTTTTGCTCAGTTCTCATACAGGAGAGTGTGATATTGAAGAGCCACTATGTGTCAGTGCAAGGACAGAGTTTATCTGATAAACAAGTCATTTTTGGAAACTGCAGATGCTCCTACTGTGAAGCATTAAACGTGGCCCCTCTTAGATACACAGAATGGGGTTCTGGTCAACTGAGCACGGGCTGATAAGCTCTGCACAGCTCTGAATGCTGTTTGCCCACATACTAATGTTAAACAAAAGAACTGCAGACTGTAGAGAAAGCATGCGGGTCAGACAACTAAATTGCTTAAACCCTTAGGCAGCCTTCTGAAAAGAAAAAGCATGAAAGAAGCTGATATGAGCTTTTATGCAGAATTGTTCTGTTTATTATCCCTGTTAAGAAAATGACGGTAAGGATCTTGTTAAACTATATATTCCCAAATAAGACAAGAGGACAACCATCTACTAAACAAGATACAATATGCCATTGGTCATTACATGATCAGACATGTATCTGTTTTACATTATTTTCAGATTATGAATATAATAAAAAGACAACAATAAAGCTGTACAGATAATAACAAGTGCTGTTAAATTGCATTTTTTTGCATTCAGTCATACGATTTGTCATTGGAAGTTTGAGGGTAATAATGGTCTGTTATTGTAGAAATCTACTTCCTGTTAAAATTTCACAATCTTGTATTAAAACTTTGTTAGAGTACAATTGTTATAACTCTATTCAACTACATTATGTGACAGCTTAACAATAAATCTATGACAAAGTATATCACTGTGATAACATCCAAACTTGCCTTGGATGAAACAGAGATATGATTTTATTACAAGATTTCTCCTATGGCTAGCACAATAAAATATTGAAAAATAACACTTGTCTGGAAAAATGGAGGGAGTGAAGAGTGTACGTGTGTTGATGGAATCTGTGCTTTCCCTAAAGCCTCCTTGGTTTGCTCACCCCACAGATCACAGTAGTGTCTTTGCCTTTCATTGCATTGTGCTTCTCTCTTACAGGCATGCATGCAGGCACACACGGCACAACGTGGAGCAGAAGGGTCCCTAAGACTCAGGATGCCAAACTCTACCTGTAGGAAGATGAGCCACTAGCAAAGCCGAAGTGTAGGGCGGCTGCATTCAAAATCACAGCAGCTCGTGTAAAGCAGAGACTCTGGATGGCCCATTTATCAGGAAAAACAGAAGAATACCTCACACTCTGAAACGCAGAACAGCAACAAAATTAAACCCTCTGCTTTTTTATTAAAAACATATATAAGACATCATGGGATTCCGTTGTCATCTTTCTGACATATGCCTCATCTGATTACACATGAAAACCATTCCTAAAGAGGCATTGCAAGAATGCAACATGTTTATCAGTACATGTGCACAATGCCACTCCGTGTTAGTGCTTGCTGGTCTGAAATATGCCGCTTTGTAAATAAAGTAAACAAATTTATGACATGTAGCCCTGGTCCCTAGGAGGACAGCTTCACACCTGGCACAGAGCTGATGCATGAGACAAGTGCCAAGCCCCCATCCTTCTGCAGAGCCCCATTGCAACCTGGAGCCCACACGGAGTCCAGACCCATTCTGGTCTCTGTGGTCCTTTCTCTCTCAATGCAGGCCACGCTGAATTCCAGCCTTTGCAGTGCTCCTTGTAGCACACCAGTGGGATAGGGTGCACAGCAGAATGGTAAAAACCAGGGGAGATTTTATTCAAGGGCACACAGAAGATGTCACAGCTTAGTGGTGTAGAAGGAGCAAGATTGTGACAACAATAAGAAAGGAGTCACTGGACAGAGCTGAGCCACTTACACACTTCTCAGGAAGTAAAATACCGTGTTTCTAAGTATATATTTTTTAAAAGAAAGTAAGTAAAATCACACAAATGCTGTGTACTGAGGTGGTTTATTTTTTCCACCCAGAAAACAAAGCCAATCTTTCAACTCAGATGTTGCAGCTGTCTCAAAGAAGGAGCCAAAAGGTGCTATACTGATTTTAAAATATCTTATCTGGTACTCACCATCTTACTGAGAAATTCCCTTGCACTGTGCAGTGTCTATACCCTGAATAATATGGATGTTTTCTATTTAGTGAATGGGGAAATTATTTAGCTTGGACCAAAGGAGACCACTAAAAGAGATGGAAAAAATGCATATTAAACAGAATACTTACCTCAATTTTTTTTTTTTTTTTTTTTTTTTTTTTTTTTTTTTTTTTTGCTTTGCAAAAAATATATAGTACTGAAAACACTACTGTAATAGTACTGAAAACACTACTGAAAAATACAAAATTTAAAGTTGCAATTTTGAAAAGCACCTAATTAACTATCACAACATTAATATTTCTCATTGCCTCCCAGGGCTCTTTGATCTGAACAATTACCTATTTCAACTAGATTTTCAAACATTCTTGGTCGGCTCAAAGTATGCTGACGAGCGGTAAGAAATTGCTTTTCCCCACACCCCTGACCAATGAAGTACAGAAGCATAGCTGTCAGTATGCTCAAAGTGAGAAGCAGGATCAGAGAGATCAAGGCTCTTTCTGTATTGTAGTTTAGGCTGCTGGGCCAGAGAGCAAGTTATATCCTTGGACTCCTGATCCCCAACCTGTCACCCTCATTATGGATTACTCTTGCACCTACAGTGTCTGGGTGTTAAGAGTTTGGATCTGAGCGCAAGGTATCGTGGACATGTCCCTCATCATCTGAACTCAGAGGCAGGAGGAACTGAGCCCTGTGCCTGTATTTACCACAGCACACACACATAGAAAATTGAGACTTGTGTACACAGGCTTATGCTACTACTTTTTTTTTTTTTTTAATGCTTATCATTTCTAGCTCAAATTATTTCTATGGGGTCTTGTACACAGGTTCTACTCCTCCTGAAGGTAGAGACTTCAAATTGTTTATGTAATCCCTATAGGTGGATTGCACAAAGTAGCTGTTGTTAGAAGTGCTTTATTTCACAGTTTTGACTATTTTGAGATTTTAGCTGCTAGCAAACCTGTCTCCTTCCCACCCTTTGTAATTCTGTAACTAGCAAGGGATGAATGTGGGTAATAAAAGTGGGCATCAACATGATCTGGCGACTGTACGTACCAGCTGCTGTTGCAGTTTTATTGCAGAATATGTGGTCCAGTACAGACTGAAAGGTGTTCCCAGACACAACATCTGGTACTGAACTGTCAGAATTAGTCCTACCTTTAAATGACAGAGTACATGTACACTGGCTTTAGATTCAATTTATTTTTAATAGGAGGTGGTTTCATAATTAATTGGAAGAAAAATTATGTACCGTTAACAACCTTTTTCTGAGAGTAAGACCTTTCTTGATTCTATTTGTTCAGGCAGAGAGTAAACAAAAAAAGGACAAGGTTTACGAATGCTTATCTTACTTTGTTTCTCTTTTGTCTTTCTTTCTCTTGGGGCATAATCCAGTAAAATGCTAAGCATCCTTGATATGTAATATTTCCTGTGGTACTCACACCTTTCCATATCAGGAACGTTACTTACTTGGTTGGAGACAGACTTTATCATCCCATAGAATAATATGCAATTTATTGGATTTCACAAATTTAGAGGTTCACTCGGTTTTAATGTATTCCAGTATGTTTCTGATTGTATGAAAATTTCTGTGCATCTCAATGATAGTGCTGTAAATTAATGAATGTACAAATTTTTTTTTGTTATTATTTTTTAAAGCCAGCTACAGTCTATCCGTTACTGGATCATATGAACTTTATCCCTCTAGCAAAGCTACCCAGAATAAAGACTTGCACAGTAAATCCCAGATGGTGAAGAATTGTTTTTATATTTCAGTTAAGGACTGAAATTGGGAAATTTCTCTTTCACACCTCAATTTCTGTGTAGCTTGCACTATTATGCTCAGCTGTATTATAGAGCAAGAAGCCTTTAAAATATGTAAATTTCCAGATGAATTTCTGAACAGAGAATGGTCGTACAGACTCAACACATTCCAAAAACAGAAAATGTCAAAAGAAAGGAAACAGATCAAAACACTGTTTTTGACATTACTTTCAATTAAAGCTGCATCTGTGAGGTCCACATACGCTTGGTGAATTTTTAAGGAAAGAAAAGACATGAAGGAATTATTTTATACTGGATGGTGGAGGAATACCAAATAAATGGCATGCATTATTTCAGTACATTAAAATCCCCTCTGGTACTGATTTCAGAAGATCATTTTTACTGTCTTCATTCCAAAATTATAGTATTCTGAAAGGAAAATCCGACTTCCCAAAATTTAGAGAAAAAAACTCAGAAATATTATGAATTAGATGAACCAGTATATTTCCTGCATTCTTATTGTGCCTAAGAGCTTTACCATTTTTTAATGCAGTCTAAGTCAATAAATGTATTAATTGATGGTTCTGCTATTTTGTAGGGTATTTCGTGGCAATTCCAGATTTTAAATACCTGTTCTTTTCAGAGAAAAATTGAGTATCAACACAACTATATGTTTATGCAAACAACTCCGTCAATATTTCATGCAAATGATGCATTTTAGCATTCAAATGAGCATTTAGGGTTTTAAGCAGAAGTTTACACACAAGTGTCTGACATATGTATTCCTTTACATATACGTATATATATGTTCCATATGAGAGAAACCTACCAGCTCAAGTTAAAGCCTATATTCTGAAAGTAAGAGGAAAACAAGCCTTGTGGGCAGAAGAAAATGAGAGAAAAAAATAATATATAAAGGTTCATCTTTTCACAGAATAAGAAACTTTGAACAGAAAAAAACCCACCATGAGCTCACAAAAAAAACCAAACTAAAAACCCCACAACGACCACATGCCCTCACGCCACTCCTACCCCAATTTTTAAAATCCAGATTAAAAGCTTATTTATTTCTGAGTGATTTTATTTTTTTGCTTAAACAGCAGATTTTCCCACATTGTGGTCTTTGGTGAGACATTTTCCTGAGGGTCTGCCCCACCTGGCACCTTATTCCTGTGCCCTGTTGCTGCAGTACATACTGTCCTTGCCAAATGAGGCCCTGAGCATCAGTTCATGGGGGTGGCAGGAACTGGCTGGCTGTAAGACCACCTTGCCAACAAATTCGACCTGACATTTGCAACTGGAGTTGATAGATGTGCAGTAGTTAAACTCAGGCTAAACTCGTGATCAATATGTCAGATTTTAAAACTGATTGCAACAAAGTAAACCCAGGATTATGAGGCACCTGCATTCACAGGGCCCATGGAAAGACAAGTCTCAGTCACTTGTATTTAACACGTCATGCTTGATGGCATGGTGAAAGATCTGAGCATAAGGCCAACACTTCCACACTCAGTTTAGCTGTGACCCATTAAGAAGACCAAAAATGTACAATATGCATAAAAAGGTGGCTAATAATGCATACACACACTCACACATGCACAGGCTGCAGCTACCCAGAACACCAACACTTTTTGAAAACCACATGAACCTCCCAAACTGCACCATAAACATCCATTAACATGATAATACCCATTAATCCAGCCAAACACAACTCATTTGTCATCTTTCTGTTGCAACCCATCTGTGAGCGTGTAGGAAGGGGAGGGGGGGAATTCACAGTCTTATCTGTCTGGGGATTAGCTTCACAAGAAGGACTGATTTTAAGTAATTCCGTGGTAGGGAAAAGCTCATTTGTTTCTATTTATTGAAGGACCTTTTTAGTATTGTACTTTCATGATCTTAAGTCTTAAGCAAAGCAGTTAAAATGGGGAGAAGAATTAAAATGTTATCCAGCATCCAGTAAGAATTTTACTTTTGCTGCTTGCATCATAATTTCCTATTATTTTTTAATTCCTTATGAATTAAGAGGTGCATTTTAGTGGCTGTATTAATGTTTGATTTGGTGGGAAATATTTCTAACTTGAAAAATCTGGTTTTTCATATTCTGTTTTTTTTTGCATAGGTCTCCTCTTGGCTATGAAGAAGAAAATCTATACGACTGCAACTGAATACAAGGCATCCTGGCTCTAGAAAGATTGTGCACAGCAAAATATAGGTCCACAGGATATACTCCAATTCTACAGGAATCTCTAAACAATGTAAATGGCATGTAACTTAGCCTCTCCCTCTCAGAGGTGTTGCTTCTATTCTACATTATCATACATCTTCCTCTGGAGGTCCCAGAGAAAGTAGAATCTTTTTCAACCTTGAAGAATCTAAGAGGCAGAACATAAACATTTGGTAGAATCTGAATGAGAGGTAATATTGGTTAAAACTATCTGAGAAAATAAAATCCCAATAGAAGACAAAAAAACCCCCAAACTGTTCTTTTTATGTTCAGGACTTTGAGCTTGTAAAGTCTGTGCAGGTCTAAGTCTTAGACTCCCCCTGAAGAGTGTTGAGGCTGCAGAGATGGTCACTGAGCTCTCACCCATGCAGTGCCAGGGTTCCTGTGTAACTCTGTATTAGTCAAGAATGTTTAAGACAACTTAGGAGCTTTGGAAGACTACAAAAGTATGTTGCTAAAGCACTGAATTTGGTGCTACATCAAGTACAAATTTTGCTTTTACTCATAGTAGTTCATTAGCAGTTTTGGAGACCTGCTCCTTTTACTTCCCCTCTTAAGCACATTCTGAATGGCTACTCAGCTGTTCTTGCACAGATCAAACTTCAGGTATTACTGAAATGGGTCTGAAGAAAATGATGTCTGATACAATAATCAGAATTTAATTATTTGTACATAAAGTCCCTCCTTTAAAGCTGAAAACCTACTTGAAGTTTGTACCTTCTGTTGTTTGGGGGAAAGGAAATAGTCTGTCTGGCAAAGTGTATGCCCAAGAGTAAACAGCATATCCTATGTGGTGCAAAAAGATCTGTTCAGTCTTAAAATTTTACCACTGAAAAATAAAACAGGGAGGTTTGTTTGTATTGGGGTTTCTTTAAGAGTGACAGTGTTATGGGGCAGTAGAAACAAACCAAAAAACCTGAAATTCCTAATTATCATGTTTTTCAGCAATCTGATTTAATATTTCAGTTCAGCCTTCATGATAAATTAAAATCCGAATTATTCTAATTGATAAATATACCTAATTATCCATACGAAAACCTATGCGCTCCTAACCAGAAAGTAAAATAACCGAGGCATTATTTTTATAAGTAGCAGGAAAATCAACTGACGAAAGCAAGGTAACACTCAAGAATGATCCTTTTAATGATTAAAAGTTCTAAGGGGGAGATGATAAATAAGGGAAAGATGTGATGAAGGAAAGGCTCATTTGTTTGAGCATTAAATCTCCTTTATCAGTCTTCTTCCATACCCTCGTACACTCCCATCTTCACCAATGTGATAAAATTTTGTTATCAACAGCCATCTAATCCTTAAAAACCAGAAAATTCTTTAAACCCAAGAAATTTCCTCTAATTATGGGCCCAAATTCACTGTATAAGTAATTTTCATACCTCTGCAGAGAATATGAATGCAAATAGAATCTCCCTTTTATACAAAATTGTTACAATGATAAATTTACATTGTGTTCATACATGAATGCAGTCCCTGCTTAGTTTCAGTGTACTACATGTATTTCTAATGGAATTGTTCCCATTTCAGTACTTGTGAACAATATCCTTTATATCTTTCATATGAGAATAGACATTATGAGTCCATTAATGGGCCAGATTTGTCCATGCAATACTCCAGGGAATTTTCATGTAAATTTGCATACTTTTCCTAAATATGTATGCGAAATTGAAAGATGAGACTCTTAGATATAGAGGATGTAACATTAGAGATAGACAAACCCATCTTCCATCCCTCACAGACCTGACACTACACATGCCGTAAACTGCTTTTGCTGCTTTTTTAAAGACAAAAATTCTAAATTACTAGAGTTCTAGAGCTTAGTCAAAATTTATAGTGATCATGAAGATTTTGTCTTTTCTTAATCAAATAAATGCAATCTTGCTTATGCATTTAGGCCCCTAGAAACCATATCTTTCAAGAGAGCTGTAGAGAAAAGACACAATAAAGAACACTAATTATGAGACATGATAAATACCTTAGAAAAGAATCACCTCTCTTTGAAAAAGATAAATCTTCTTTTATTTGGAAGTTTAAAATTAGGCAAAATTTATCTAAGCCAATGGACTGGAGTTTAATAGCATACATTCCTTTAATACTTTTTATTCACCCAAAAGTAGCCTTAGAAAGTATCCTGAAAAGCAACCTTTAGCATCATAAGCAAAAGTGCCTAAATCCTCCTTTTTCATTTCTTCCTTTGAGCTTCTCTCTGGTCTCCTGCTGTCTCTTTCCTCATCCCTTGCTCTCAATTTTAAGCACATTGCAGTCTTTCTGTTCTGAGTATGACTTCTGTTGCATCTGTATGTCAGTGCTTAAACAGTGTTCTTAAAACACCATTACAGCAGAAATAACGAGGGGTGTGGTTATTTTTGAAGTGATCAATGCTAAAACAACAGTGGGTTGCCAGTGTTCACATGCAAGAATGAATAGAAAAGTATACAGTAAGGAAAAAAAAATTATGCTTTCTGAACCCAATCTGGTGTTACCTGGCCCGTGCTAGATTTTTATTTCAGAAAAAACCCAGATGCTTTCAATAAGAGTCCCATTATAGAGTAGACACAAATATGTAAAAAAAAAATGCTATGAAAAAGGAGAAACATAGAAGCAAGCATGAATATCTGTATACCATTTGTGGTGAAGTTTGAAAATTATACAAGAGAGGTACAGGCACAAATCTTGTTTTTTGTTTAATGGATTTGTGCTTGCACCTGTTGCACACATATTTGAAAATACCTGCCTTTGCAAAAGGTATGTGCTTTTTTCTTGATACTTTTACACTGTGTAGTGAGTATGTAATCTCTTCAAGTTTTTTATTTATGTACTTTTGACAATTTTTTTTGGATGCTCTTGAGTCACACATATATATCTCATTGCCTGGCTATTCAAAGTTCCCAGCTATATTACTTACCATACTGTATCTCCTATGCAGAGGGACCCTGAAGTTTTTTTCTCTGGTTCAAAGAATTATTGTGAAAAACACATATGTACTGAGGCAATGCAGTAAGTAATGTGGAGGGACATGCACACATAGCCCAGATAGCCCAAGTAAGAGAATGAAAGTAGAATCTGTTTAATTGCTTAACTGGTTGGGAAAAAAATGGTCATGAAGCATTTGTTCATTCTAAAATCTAGTCTAGGATTAAGAACACCTTTGTACCTGAAGGAAATTAAGTAAATGGCTTGGAAACTAAAAATTTTAAAATGGATTAGTTAGTTTGCTGTCTATAACTAATTAAAAGCATATAGAAAAGTACATTTCTCTGTTTAACAGAATGAGGAAGAAGCAAACAGTGACCAACATGAAACAGAGAAAAGAGAAGGAGAAGGAGAAGGAGAAGGAGAAGGAGAAGGAGAAGGAGAAGGAGAAGGAGAAGGAGATGAAGGAAGAGGAAGAGGAAGAGGAAAATAAGGAAAATAAGGAAAATAAGGAAAATAAGGAAAATGAAAATGAAAAGGAAAAGAAAAAGAAAAAGAAAAAAAGAAAAAGAAAAAGAAAAAGAAAAAGAAAAAGAAAAAGAAAAAGAAAAAGAAAAAGAAAAAGAAAAGGAAAAAAGAAAAAGAGAACAAAAAATTATGCAAGCTATTTATTGGAATGAAGAAAAAATAACTTTGCTACATGACATGAAATTGTTTCTTTGAGCAGATTTATTATTTCTTTTACTGTTAAAACAAACCAACCATAGATATTTACCTCAGGAGCAGCAAAGTTGCTTATTTCTGTACTCTAGACTTCGACAGAACTATGGACTGATGGTTTCACAAGGCATCAGTCACACTTACACAACATTTTCTGATATAAATATAAAAGCTTCATTTTAAAGGATAAATAAAGCAACACTATTATCTAAACAGGGTAAAATTTAACATCCTTGTGGTTTGTGGAAATTTTTGATGTGCCTGCTGGCTTTTCAATAAAAATCAATTATGCCTTAAATGCGAGCGGTAGTCAACATACTACAGACTATAAATTCAATTTCATACTCAGAAATATGGATTAGCTGAACTTGATGCCCTTCCATTGATTTCAGAAAGCAAAAGCTGATAAGGTAAATAATAGTAAGAAGCTCTCTGACACTCCACATCAAGTTCCGGATTTCCATATTATTTTTGTAAGAACTTTCCAGCCACCACAATATCCTCCTTGTGAAATATGTATGATGAATAGATATTATATGGATTGCTGATTCATCTCTATTTACAGAATGGATATTTGGCTTTTATAATGCAAGGTGGGAACTGGATAGGAAATGAATATACTTATTTCTTTTAGTACCGTGCAAGGTATATATCATCCAGGGTGAATGAAGCTGGTGAATAATTACTGAGCAATCTGATTAAGCCCATGTTCTCCAGACTGCAAACTTTTAAAAATAATGTTTCCAGACACAAGGTAAGCAAGAAGAAGCCAGTCTCTTTAACATACAAGAAATTTTAAAGCTGCTTTAAATTTAAAACAAAACCATCTCTCTGCTCTCTGAGCAGAACATCCGAGACTAACATGAATTACAGAAAATGGGCTGTAGTTTAAGGAAGAGAGAGGCAATAATGTTAGAACTCAGAAATATAGGAGGGAAGATGGATCATGAGCTAAAACTTTGGATAGTTTCTCAGAAAGATCAAGTCATACATGAAAAAATTTCTTCCCTTCCTGAAATTACACAGCA
This sequence comes from Phylloscopus whistleri, assembly GCA_017589585.1. Classification (NCBI taxonomy): domain Eukaryota; kingdom Metazoa; phylum Chordata; class Aves; order Passeriformes; family Phylloscopidae; genus Phylloscopus; species Phylloscopus whistleri. The sequence goes on along the minus strand of JADMLD010001389.1, from coordinate 2,441,075 downwards.
CTTGGGCTGTAAAGCTTATATTCTTTGGCTTTCAAACAGGGCTCAGTGACGACTTCTTTTCAAAAAAAATCTGATCCATTCAGGTTAAATCCAAAAGGCAGCTTAAGTAGACTTAGCCCACAAGGACTTGTTCTTACCTTCATTCAAAGGCTTGTCATTGCTTTGACTTCAACTTACAAACACTGCTTTCTTTTGTCACACATCTAGCATGTTGAAAGAGACACTGTCATCTTATGTGGGTCTTTCTCAAGGAATGCTGAATCCCAAGAAACATCTGTGATAGACATATGGATACTAAACCCTTTTTGAAAAACCCAAACCACTGCTTGGGACCTACTGATGCAAATAATGTTCACAGCATTGCAGAACCATCAACATTTAAAATTTCAGCACTATGCAACTCAAAAGAAGCTAAAGTGCCTAAGCCTGAAATTTAAGGAACTGTTTTAGAAAACCCAGGGTTAAATTCACCCCCAACACATGGTTTGCTCATTATACTCTGTCAGCTCAGTTCCACTGGTAGCTTCTGCCCTGGCTTTCCCCCAGAGGGTCTGTGCTGAATCACATATTTCTCTGGTTGAAGAGCACAGTTTTTGATGGCTCACTACAGATATCAGTGCTGTCTTCTGTTTTTACACCTGTAAGGACTTAAAGACACAGTTGCCTGTCTCAAACACTGCCAAGGCCACAGAAGGAACTTGCCATAAGATAAGCCACCACAGAGGGAACTTGAGATAAGCACAGAAGGGAGAAATTACGACAGGAAGGTGCTAATTCCAGGCCTGGTGGAGGCGAGATCTGATTAGCACATCCTGGTTAACATATCCAGACAAAAATTCCCACTGTGGCAAACTGTGGGAAAGGAAGCAACTGCTCATATGTGTATCACCCCAAGTTATGGGAAAGGCATCTGCGACCACCCCGTGCATGCCCAGAACCTGGACTGTATACCACTGGTACCCCCAGAAGAATGAGACCAGGACCCCCACCACCAAGAAGCCCAGGATGAGTAAGGACCAATGGGATGTTGCAGTATCCACAGATGGTGGGTATCTTCTTCTCTCTCTCTCTCTTTTTCTCTCTCTCCCCTTCCCTCTCCCCTCAATTTTTTTTTTTTTATATCTCTCTACCTCACAACTACTGTTAAATAAAATCTGTGTTATTGACTTTGGGAAACAGTCTTGTTTGCACCTTAATTTGGGCAGAGGCAACTCTCACTAATTGGATCAGAGCAACACCTCATGGGTAAAGCACCTAATTGAGATTTAGAGACCCAAAGATTATTTCCAATTTTCCTGTTGGCTCTGGCATGAGCTTCCAGCATGGCACTACATCCCATCAAGATGGGATGTCTCCAGTTTGTGATAGCACCAGCCATTTCAGTTGTGTTATCCTCTTCTGTCATCCTGTGTTGTGTGCCAGGGTCATACTGCCTCTGAACTGAACAGGAAAACAAATTGTTGAAATAACGCTCTTTAGTGCCAATTTTGTGGGTTCAATTCTTGTATAGGTCATTCACTTAAGAGTTGGACTTGATGATCCTTGTGGGTCCTTTCCAGTTTAGCATATTCTGTGACTGTGTGAGAGGACCTCATGCCGAGGGTGTGCTCAGAGCCATCACACCTCATCTTTCCTCTGCACAAGATTTCCAACGTGCCATGCAGCTGCACCTTCTACCTAAGGAGTCATGTCTGGAAGACAAGCAGCAGATGTGCCAACTGCAGGCACTGGGATGGGAATTGGGAAGCAAAAAACCCCAAGTGAATCCCTTATTTAATAAGTGTGAGGCACAGTCTACAGGAGCACCTGCTAAAGTTGCTGGTTCCCTAAAATTCGCTTCCTTAATTCTGATCTAGTTCTAATTCTGATACTAATTTAATTCCTTCTTCAAATTCCTCTGCAGAACTTATTTCCAGCACAAGCCTCTGTGGATTCTGCCTTTTTTTATTAACTGAATGAGTTAATTTATACACCAAACTACTTTAGAAATGATTGAAAGAAACTTGCATTATGCTTATCTAACAGAAGCATATCAACTTGTATTGTTATAGATCATTTGCTTTCCCGTAATTTCCCATCTTTCCCTCTGGTCAGTTTTAATGCAAGTCCCAATTTTAAAAGTCACAGCATGAAGCAGTTCCCTGACAGAACCAACTGAAACTTCATTTTCAGGTATTCTCCTTTGGAGGGCTTATTCTGTAAAGCAATATATTCAACACATGTATCCTGCTACAACACAAGCTTTTAATTTTCATTTAAATGGAGGTATAATTACATGCAGTTCTTGCACTGTAACTGCAGCAAATCACATCCTAAATACGCAATTGTGTTAAATCCTGATTAATGAAATTTCTTTGTAAGCTAGACATTCCCTGTTAGATTTATATAAAAATGACATATAAATCTAATAAAACAAAAAAAGCTCCTGATATTTCCCTATACTGTTCCGGTGTAACCAAGGTATACACAGGAAAAATATACAGCATTTATTATGAAAATATAATTCTTGTAGATACACTCAGAAAACTGCAAACATTCATAAACATCTCTCTCTTTGGGGAAAGAGAAAAGTGCCATTTAACAGGTGTTAGAATGTAAATGACATCTCATTAGTGACTTCCTTTTGCAGCTCAGAGACAAATAAAACCTTCATTTAAAAGCATTAGTGTTGTTCCTAAGGGTTTCTGGTATCATAATGTTTTGGTTTATGATGATATTTAGCCTTTTCTAACATTCCCACTTATTTCTACAGAATAAACCAGCCTCTGTCTTTAAAGACTCAGAATAAAACCAGGGGTGGAAGAAGATGACGGTACAACTATTCAAACCTTTGTCCCTTGCAAGGAAGGGACAATTATCATCTGCAGGGAATTATCATCTGCATAAAAAGACAAAAGAAAAAAAGAGCAGCCCATCTTCGTTCTGGACACCAACTGGTTTCTAACTTTCCTCTGCAAGGTGTGAAAATCTCTGCATGTTCTAATGTATCCTTTTTTTTGCAAAAGAGTTGCTCTCTATCATGCTCTTCCCAAATAAACCCACTCCTCACAAAAAAACAAAAAAAAAACAAAACAAAACAAAACAAAACAAAACAAAACAAAACAAAACAAAACAAAAAAATTGGAAAGACATTAAATTAGCTCAAGTGTTACTGAAATACTAATTCAGTTCTTCTGGATCAATCACAATCCTGTCATTGCTACATCCCAGTTTCCTTTTTTTTTTTAGAAAAAGGAAAAAAAATAGAAATCAAGCACAAGGACTTCCAAGGTAACAAGAGGAGCTTTCACTTGAATTTTTAGGAATTACTGTGGTCAAATAGTATATTAAAAATATGGGCATCCTTTTGGCAACAAAACTGTCAGATTCAATTTCCATGCTGATCAACAAGGCTCCTGTGAACCAAGGGTGCAAGGAGGTTTAGAAGATGAATGGTGTTCTTCAGCAGGCATGGGAAGGAGCATGAGAATCTCCTAAGCTGGTCCTCAAGATCTATTTCTAAACAGCCAGAAACACAAGAAGGTGCGTGGCCTTCCAGTTTAATGCTTGACACTGCTTGGAGTCAGAGGCCCTCCCTGTGACTACTGAATAACTCACTCAGCTGACCCATTTTTTCCATTTTTCACATAATTTAATAGTTAGGTTTATTTATTTACTGGAGGTTTCACCATTTGTGGTTTAACTGCTGCCTCATGTTACCTTTATCTGCAATGATGTACCCATTTGGGACATTTTTCTGAAAATCCCAAAGATCACAGATGACAATGTATACTTTCTCATGGTGTAAATTAGTTGTAAGCACATAAGACAAAGCCTGAAGCATTATTTAAAAACCTCAAGGTAAATGTATGCGAAAGTGCAAAGATAGGAAATAACAGTAAAAATGGTAAAATAATAGTAATATTAATAGTAATAACAAGTGTTTTACACCTTTTCACTATTAGTTCTTGCTCCTATCTCTTTTAATAAATCAGTTTACATCCTGAGGAGGAGTATTGTTTTTAGCCTCAACCATTCCTAGGCAAAGAACATGGCAGTGCAGGAACTGGAGACAAACAGGGAGATATTCAGCTTCACAATGAAAAAGGGATGTAAAGACTGTGAAAAGACATGCAAGAAACTGACTCTTAGTGGATGGGAACAGATTAAACTGGCAGAAAATTCTGAATGCTGCAGGGAAAGCAAATAAAGGTCTTTATTTACACTTGCTCAGAATAAAAGAATGAATGGGACATTCAATGGCTTCAAAAAGCAAAAACTAACATGATGATTACATTTACTTTTTGGAGTTCTGTAATTTGCACCTGTAGTAGTCATTATCACACAATATCATTATATTTTAAAGTAATGCCATTTTGAGAATAATGTTGAGCACTTAGATCTGAATGAAAAAGGCATTGCAGGGAGTCTACAAGTCCACAGATCTTACGCATAAAGGAAGTCAGCTTTAGTAATTTCTTACTTTTTTTAAAAAAAATTTAATTCTAGATTAAACCTATCTATTTCATTTACTCAAATCCTTAATTACTTAGTGAGTTTGTCAAATATAAAAAAATTGGGACAGATGTTGCAGTTAAAAAAAATTAAACTTAGTAGAATTAACTTCACGTTTTAAAGTTTTGACTATGGGTTTTGTTTGATAACACTAAATGTATATTATTATCCCAAAATAACAAAAATCTATACATATAACCATAATTTTTCTGGCTTTTGTTTGCATAAACAAAGCATCTCACAAAACATGAAGTGTTTCAGTTAGAGCTTTTCAAGGCATTCACATTTAAGAAAATCATAGTTATCTTCTGAAAGGCATAAAACCTGCTATCTAGAAATTAGCTAAATCCCCTACTCAGATCTACAGGGAATATTTTGTTCAGCAATCTTTTGACATCCTTTTTATTTTTTTAATCAATGTGATTGCATGGAACATTCTACAGTTTGATAGAGCACAATAAAGTATTAGCTAGTGAAAAAGAATTCACTGGATTTCAATCAATAATAAATTAGAACAAACATTTTCTGAATAAGTGCACAATAATTGTGTGACCAATTCATTCCATATCAGTTTGTTACTCAGCCAGTGTATCATTTACAATTAATCTGGAGGATAGTAGTGAGTAAAGGGAGACTGGCTGAGGATTTTTTTTATATATAGGAAAGTCAGACATAGTTCTGGGAAAATACTCTATTTATAGAGTGAAGAATATTTAATAAAGTTAAATGATAAATAAATATTTTAAACAAAACAGACAAAACAAAACAAACAAACTAAAAAACACAACAACAACAAAAAAAGCCCTGAACAACAATAACAAAACCTCCCCCAAAAAACACAAAAAAACCCCAAAAGCCAAACCAAACCCAACTGCAAATGCACCTCCTGGGTTCAAAAATATGTTACAGTGAGTGGTGTTTTATGATTTGCTCACAGGCTCCATTTTTCCAGTAGCGCCTTGGTTTGCCCCAGAAGAAAGAAGCATCAATTCCAGGCAGTGAGAAAGGGAGGTGCAGCGCACAAAGCTCTGGCATGATGTAAGGGTTTCTGCATTTTAATCTCTGTTCTCTTGTAATCTCCCTCTGTGGTTCAAGTCAAACCACTTACTCCTTTTCTGCCACTGTTTCAATTTCAATACAATTTACTTATTTCCCAGGAGAAATGGAATGCTCATTTGTTATATGTAAAGCTGACTATAAAGCAAATACAACTCTCCAACACCCACTCCCCATTACTTTTGGAAATATCTTAAAATATTGGCAAGTGGAGGAGGGAGGAGGGGGTACAGAAAGGACAAATCATTTGTGCTCTGCAAGTTATCTGGCTGCATCAGGGATTATATTGGTTCGCAGAAAAAAGTATCTCTCTCATCCCAATGAGATCTTAGTGTCTTTCCTCATCATCCCACACCAGGGCTGCTGATGCCTTTGTGATTACGAAGGGAAGAGGTCTGTGACTGTTAACCACAAGATCCCTAATCTTGTCATCCCTTGTGGTTCCCCAGCCATCCTCTTGCTTGTCACTGACTTCAGTCAGCCTTTTGGTGACACTTTTCAGCACCTGTGACAAAGCGCCCCAGGTCAGGTACCGTCAGCCCTCTCTTCTATCTTTTGCCTAAGGTAAGAAGTTTGTTTCCCTTGTCCCAAGGACCAGACTGTAGTAAATACTCCCCCAAACAGCCGTAAGATCCAAAAGGGTCTTCAAGAAATCGATGTTTATTTGAAAAACAAGAAAATACCACAGCCAAATCAAAGCTAAACTGTTCAAAAACACCTATCCCAGACTCCCCAGTGGCAGAGATGGGTCCAAACAATTGAAGTCACTGAAAGAAAATCATAAAATTTCTTGCTTGGATTTCCAGAGTCCTGCATCTCTCTCAACTGACAAAGTCCTTGTATGACCCTCAGTACTCAGATGTCTCTGAGTCCCCAGTGTCACCATTCTCGGTCTCTTGAAGCTAGATAGATATCTGTCAATTATACTCTTCAGGGTACTTTGATGTGGCCAGATATGACCTTACTCATTACCATATCAGCCATGAAAACATCTTTTGTACAGACAATAAGATTTGTTCATGCCATATGCAGGCTCTTTTCTTTGGCCTAGCTTATACCATGTCATCCAGCCCAGTTCAGTATTATATTTGCAGTTTCTATAATTGGTACATTACTTTGTTGTAATTGCTGCTTTATTTCTGCACCAGAACTCAGTGGTGTGTGTTTGTCTAGTCTTACAGTGAATGAATATGCTGGTACTGCCTTCTCAAATATGTAGAATATCCATCTTCAAATGCAGTTATTTAATGCTAGGTAGATTTTTATTGACATGGCACAGCATGTTACCTGAAGCTATGTCAATCAGAAGTGCAGAGGGATCATATTTCATAACAATTCTCAATGAAATACTTCTATAACAAACATAATACTGCCACTATCCAAAATTAAAATTACTGAAATTACAACAAAGTCTTTCTCTCATGCAATACCATTGCAGGCAAAGTTTTATACACACACACACATGTACACACACACGCACATTCACACACCCCTTCCTCTCCTCACAGCCCCCAAGCAGAATATTTTTTAAAAGAGAGACTTGGTATTCATGGGAAGCTGGTTATTTTAGTGTCATCTTATTTCTGAGACACTAAGCAGAGCCTATATGGAGACTGGTTCTCCAACACAGCAGCTTGTTAAGGGGAGTTGAGTGACATCCCAGCATACATCTAGCTTCCTACTGAGTCTCCAACATCTGTTACTGCCTAACTGCCTGAAATACGTAGTGCTTTCTAAGAAAAAAAGTAAGGTTTGTTTTTGTTTTTACACATATGCTCAGCTGAAAAGTGTGTGAGCTGATCCCCATCACATCCTTGGACATCTATGTCATCTGCTCACATACTGCAAGATATAGACTGATTTAGTGTAAGCTTTGCTCTGCTAACACTTTCTTAAACACACAGGGAAAGGTAAATAAAGCTGGAAAAACATATATATATATATATCACTATTATACAGGCAGAAACTATGTTGAATTGACAAAAAATGTGGGTGTTCTTTCAAACAAACTTAGTGATGGAAGCTTAACATAGCTGTAGTGGGTGACAAATCTTGAGGGCAGATCCCAGTTCTGGAAATGGGCACAAAGTTTAGGCTGAAATCCAAGCATACTGCATTAAACCTAAATATTTTAAGTCTGGTGTGTATCAGACAGCTAATTTGTTGGATCATGTCATCATCACTATAAAAACCCCATATCCTGGAACTGCCAACTCCAAGTTCAGAATTTAGCAGGGAAATGTCTGGCTCCTGTTCAAAAATACAGCGCAGAAGTGCCTGTGCTCCCAGAATCAGTCCCTAGTGCATGACCACCTTCAGGTAGAAGCAGCCAGACGGGAACAAACAGTGCTCTGCATTGCAAGTCCTGGAAAAATTCCAGATGAATGACGGGTACGGAACAGCAGTAAAATTTAAGCTTTAAATGCCACTAAAAATATATATAATGTAAGAAATTATTGAATCAAAACTAAATCCTTTATAAAATTCAAGGTCGTCTTAATAGGTAAAATCTTCTAACCCATAAAAACTGGTGTTCAGCAGATCTCAAGGAGAAAAAACAGTAAATTTCACAGTGCATTCCAACAGGCAAATCATTTCAGAAGATTTCTTAGGAGTAGTTTCAGCATTGAGAATAAAATTCTGCAAAATAAAAAAGGAAGCACGGGATACTGGACACAGCTGTCTAATCAGAATTTGGCTAGGGTAAACAAGATCTGGTAAGTGAATCTATAAGGGTATTATATGAATAAAGTTCAAAAAACATCAAGTCTGTGTTATCTTATTGAATGATACAACTATATTTAAGTAACTAGAACTTTTAACTTTATTAATTTTTATTTAGTTAAGAAAATCTATACATGACTACCAAATAAAAGAAAAAGGTGTTTTCTTAGACTAGTCCATTACTTCCTAGGGCCACATATAAATATATGCAATAATGTTTAAAATTTAAGTTTTTATTGAGATAAAGAGTGCTCAGATGGAAGTTTGAATCTAACAGCAGTACGATGACAGTATAATTTTGGTAGCAGAAATATTGTTTGGAAGGAGGCATTTATTAGTAGCAAACTGAGTCACTAACAGCAAGTCACTTCTGGATTCATTATTTTTTTTGGTTTTTAATTGGTATCTAGTGCCAATCCACGTATTTGGGGCTTATCTTAAAAGGAGGCATAAATTAGGGCTTTACATACATCACTGACAGTCTGTCCCAGCAGAGGGTTTCTTCCCAGTAAGGCAGGTAGCAAAGTCAAGGGCAAAGGTTTTAAGAGAAGTAAAGCATAGCCAAGGGAAGAGAGTAGAACTACAAAGGAAATGTAATATTAATACTGTAGGAAAAAGATGTCAGAATTGGAGCGGAGGCAAGAACGAATGCAGAAGAGCTAATGCATTGAGGCAGTTAACGATATGCAAACGGATTCATCCCATTCACAACTCCAGGCATCTCTGTTTATTGATATGGGTAGCTACCAAAAGAGATCTAATTACACTAAAATTTGACTGATGAGAAGGCAGACACTCAGAAAAATTATTTGTTTGCTTCAGCTGTCCCACAGGTGATATTCCAAATATTCCCACAAAGCTATGAGCAAATAAAAAAATAGCAAAAAGAACAAAAGAAATATAAAATTCAGAAAACTCAAGAACTGCTGTGATACAGCTGCAATATACCTTCTCACTGTTTATGATAGCAAATAAAACAAATACAGGACCTGAGTATGTTTAAAATCTCTTCTGAAAATGCACTCAGCTTTTCTTTGTTTTCCAAAAGGGCTACACCATCTACAGTGGCTTGGTACACAAGCCCCTGAGAATTAATGAGAAGGATTAATACATATTGTTATGACTCAAAGCATTTTATGATTAAAAAAGAGCCCATTTAACCATAATGATTCAAATTCAGCTGCAGCAATAGCCGGCGAAATTCCCATTGATTTAAGTGAGGCTGAATTCAGTCCTCATCTCTTATGCCTTAATAACACTCTGGGCCTGAATGTGACAGTGCCTCTTACTTTGTGTTTAACCAAAACAAATGTCTTAAAGGCCACTGTCCATCTTTAACCCTCAATAGAGTGCTGTTTCATCATTTCCTCCCTACAAGGTGTATCTCTTAATTCAAATGTATGCAATAAAAAGCATTCCCAAAGTATATCATATCTAGTTAACCACATTAAGTATCCCCTAAATGGAAAGGTCATTGATATTGGATGGATTTCTCAATTGGAACAGAAGACTACATCTCCAAGGAATTTTTATAGATGACATCCATATGTCTTAATTCCAGATTGTTTAATGCAGAGTACTTTTTGGTAGATACATTAAACTGCATAATAAGTTAAAAAAAATAGAGAATTAAAAATAAGAGTCTCTTTCTTCATTTGCTTCATGACTTGTTTTAGATTTTGTTTGTTTGAACAGTGCAAAAAAATTCTATTAGGTGACCTGTGATAGCATTTCAAGAACAGACATGCAAATGCCTTGAAATCTGAGTGTGCTGCACACTAAGGGAAAAAAAACACAAACAACTTTAAAATGAAACATGACAAACCAAATAATTGAAAATCCTTTTGTTTGGCTGAAGTTAAATAGACATTAATAAGACTTTATGCAGTCACTAATATTAACTTATGCACTGTTGTACAAAACACAATATTCACAAATTTCATAAATTATCAAGGTAGTTTCCAAATTACTCATTTTTCTGTCCCAGAGATAAAGAATTATTTAGGGCAACATGAAAACAAAACCATTTTCTCCCATGTTCAGACCTCACGTAAGGCAGTTATTATCAGAATATGTTTTCCTGTCATGTCATGATTCTGTATCTCAAATGCCTCCACAGTGCATTGCCTGTCTCATGTTTCCCTCCTGCACAGCTCTCACATCTGCTCACCTTTGTAAGGAGAGCCCTGAGGACAGGCCTTGGTGGCCTTCAACTGTCCCAAGGAGGAAGAAGGAAACAATAGCACACAGGAGTGCTTGTTTTAAAAGCATTCCAGCCTGCTTCTGGGAACAAAGCCCTGGACACTGTAGGGTGAAGAAAAGGTTACATAAATGCTGCACTTTGAAATTTTAGAAATTTCTAGAAATGCTACCACCACCACCACTAGACGTACATCACCACTTGTGAGGTTGTGAACCACCATAATGTGTCTTTGGGGAGTATAAAAAAAACATGCAATTGGTTTTCACCTTGGAGAAAATGTCCAAATAGAAAACTGCAAAATGTGGTGCATTTGCAGTTCAGGCCTATATCCAAGCCTGAACTCAAGTGGGGCAGCACCCCACTGGTCTTTGGTAGCTCCTTCCTGTGGTACTTTCTCTCTGAACAGGCTTTACCCAAATCAGTCAAACAATCTTGACCAGTGAGAGATCACTTCACAGCTCTCAGATGACCCCTGATTACCACCACTCAGACAACAGTGCTAAGAGGTGGCAAGGAAATTGGTGGGGGGAAGGGAAGGAGCAGACAGTAGCAGTCTTTAATTCGAGATACTGGCATCCTTGTAATGAAGATGCTGGTCAACTTCAGCAAGGGGTTTGAACAGTCTTTTCTTCATGTTTCTTGAAAAGACTGACCTGGCTAAAATAAACTGTTTTTTACAAAACCAGACCAACAAGACTAATTTAAAAAAGGGCTTTCAGTGAATAATTTCTTTTAAATGTGCAGTTTGAGAAAACTGAATGGAATTATGCATCAGGTAAGAAGTGGTCTTGTGTTTCAGGTGAAAAGAGTGAGTTTGTGCACAAGTCAGCATTAATCTTAAAGCCTAACAGCAACTTTTGATCAGCAATGTCTTTTTCCTACCTTCTGTTTAAACAAAGAAGGAGACTATCACAATGCTCCTTAAAATGTACAAATAATTTCTTCTTGTCCTGAATTTGCTTTGCATCTCCATTGATTCTGCTGATGAGAATTTTGCTGCTGCTGCAGAATCACACAAGGGTACCTTCCCCTGCACAAGGGTAGCAGCAACATCTTCCTCCGAGCAAGACCTTTCCTGCTTCACCTTTCAGGTCATGCTGCCTCACTGATATTTAAATTTTTTAAATGGCTTAGCATGCACTTCTGAGTCCTAATCTTTAGACAAACTCTTGGTTCACCTTCTAGCCCTAGACTCCTCCAAGATCAGCCTCACATAAATATTGTTAGTTAAAGCTACTCAAATCAGGAGAGACCTACCCTGTTCAGCCTTTTTCCCTCTCTCTTTCTTTTTAAAAAAAAGGGCAAACTGTTTTATATTGACAGCCATCTGTGAGCCTGTCTTTTAGGCCATCAAACTCTTCCATCCATTACCAGGAGCCTTCCTCACCTCCGCTGCATGACAGCGCCATAAAGATGACATACTAATTCAATGACTTGTAATTTCAGCTAAACAAAGACAAGTGCTGCAGCTTCTCCTTTTGTATTTTGGTGCCATATCGGTGAAGCCAGCTATGCAAACATAGCACTGGGAGGGTTTTATGACAGCAGTTGAATGGGGAGAGTAGCTTGGTGTTGCTTTTTTATGGGTTTTGGCTCCATGATATTTGGCTCGGTGCTGCTGGCCATTGCCATTGTGTCTGGATTCTATGTCAGCAGCAGCTAATTGTTCCAATAATGTTTATCATAGGGATCCACCAGGGAGCTGTATATGTGGAGATAAGCTACAGGGCAATGATACTCACTATCTTACTGATCTCTATACACAGTGCTTTTGCTTCATGCCAAAAAGCTCTTTAGGTTTCCAGTCTAAAAAAGAAAGGGGAAAAAAAAAAACAACCCAGGAAAAAAATAACAGCTTAATCATTGTGCCAACAATAGTGTCTAAGGGGATGTAATCAGGTTCCTCTGATAATCTTAGTAACACATGAAAGTCATGCGCAAAAGCAGTAATTGAAGTAGTTGGTTCTTTCTACCACCTGCTGTTGAAGTCACAGGTTAATCTAAATGAGGTCTCCTTCCTATGAAGTAGGATGCAGGGCACTTTTTAAACCATGAAAATGTCTTATGCAGGCTTTACAAAATAATAAAGAAACAGTTCATTAAATGAAAAGTATTAAGTATCCAGTGCTTGCTCAACATTTCATGCTGCTATCGGGTGCCATATCCAAGTGGAAAAGCCATTCTAATGTTTAAAGCTCAATGCACACTTCAGTTTGCATATGGAAGCAGATAAAAGGAGTTTTTCAGGCAGATGTCCCCAAATAACTAGACATTAGGGAGCCAATGTAACAGGTAGTAAGAAAGTGACTGGGTTTTAGGGCTTGTTTTTGACCCCCAAGAACAATACACAATGAAAGACTAAGGACACAATGAAACACTTTAATGTATATACCAGTAGATAATTTGCATTCTTAATTCTCTTGCGAGTTCTTCACATTATTTCAAGGATTACAAAATAAACTGTTGAAGATCTGAGCTCTGAACTGGTCAATTTACGATGTTTTCCTCTTGTGTTTCGATCCAGAATCCAAATATAGAACAAAAAAAAAAAAATGAAAATGCCACTGTTGTTAAGAACCACTATAATTACAAACACTCTTTGTACCTTTTAGCGTAATAAATGACTTATAATTAAAGCCTCAATGCTGTGGCTGTATTACCAGCTAACTATTATTCTTACTGGCCCTGTGAAGTTGCCCCAAGATCTCTGCCACACACATTATTAATCTGCTTAAGTATTAGGTGCATAAACTCAGCAGAGTTAATAAAATGCTATAGCTTCATCTCCAAAGTACAGAAATCCCTCCCTTATGGAAAAGTCCTGAAGGATTTAATAAGGATACCACTAGTTATTTCCTATAGAAATTACTCCGAAATAATTTACATAATTTGAGAAAATTATATACTTCCTACAGGCTTTTGAACCATCCTAAGGGATTCTGCAGCAAAGATAGCAGACTTTCTGAAATTCTATTGGATATTATAATATTCTGCTATATTCTAGAGAAATCTTCCATGAATCTTCTCTGAAGTTAAACTGATCCTGTTGCTGGGAACAGCAGGTTTTTGAGTATTTTCTCCCTTTTGTTTCTTGCCATACATGTCACCGTTATCAACTAAAGCTGCACAATGAGAGTGGATCTGTAGAGCCAAACATCTGGGGCTGCAGATCCAGAATTCACATTATACACACTTTTGGGCAGTGGTTAAAATGGGCTGGATTTAGTGAGGTGCCACAGACCAGCTGCTGTGAACTAGCTGAGCTCCTAGAGAGTGTCCTTTCCTTTAGTTTCACATAAAATTACAGTATGTGGGGATGTTTCTCTTCAAAAGCACATCTATTGCACAAACTAATGGGTTAATGCAGGCATACCAGCATACCTAGTGTTTTCTGTGTACCGTATAAGCCACACACTATTGGGAGGAATTGTTTTTGTGATAAACTGGTGAAAACAAAGCCAGAATATGAGACATTAGAAATATTTCAGACATAAAGTAAGAAACAAGTCTTCAAATGCATTTAACTTCTACCACAATGACTGAATACATAACAAAACAATACAGCAACAAAATCCAGAGAATTGTGGCTAAACTTGAAAATCTTCATGCCAAAAATCCAGGCAATATTTCTATAGTTATTCATAAGTAGTGAACAAAATGAACTGATCATTCACTTGTATTTTTTTGCTCTTTCAGGGTTATCCTGATGCAGACAGTACAGCTAGGAAAAGTATGACTGTGGATCATTGACAGAAGATTAAAAAAATTCAAACCCAAAAAACCCCCAAATTAACAATTTAAAGTTTTAAGTGTTTTTCAAGATGCCAACTTTCACCAACTTTCTTAGAAATTTTGACACGCCTCAGCTTTCCCTGTATTACAAGAGAAGCTAAGCACATACACTGAGATCCTGCAACCATCAAAAGTAAAAGTGGAGTGTAACACAGACTGTCATTTAATAAGGAACATGATGATGACTGGAATTTTGCAGCCTACATGGACTTCTAAGATCCCCCTGCTGCACAGCCCAAGTGATATATTTTCATTTTTCACATTAATCTTGCTTTTTATTTTAGAAATCAAGGCCTGATTCTGCCATCATTAGTCACATCGAGTAGTGCCTGACTCTGCAAGTAATCCCTATTGATTCCAGGTTTAATTCTTGTTAAATGCTGTTCATACAGGAGAAAAGGTGCCACTAAGGAGAAGTTAGAAGAATTCATGTACTATTTAATCTTATTTCAGATGTCTTTTTCCCTCTCCATGTTAGTGTGAGTGCATTCTTCCATCTCTCTCTTTCAATCCCCTTCCTTTTGTCCCTAGCCCTTTTCCTATCTTACATGTGGTTCTCTCCCTTCCTGTCCCTTCCTCCCTCTCTGGTCTGTCCCCTCCCCTGTGACTCTCCAAGTCCACTGATTGTCAGCAAAGAGACAGGCCAGAATGGGTCTAAGTCCACCATGCTGTTTGTTACCTGTTTCCAAACTGTACAAAATGTTGTCGGACCTCTGTCTGTACTTGCCAAGTTCCCAGTATCCCCCTTCCCTACTTGAAATGGGCTGTGAAGGACAAAAGGATGTGTAGAAGTTCCAGAGATTCATGAAAGTAACACTCTCAAACCCTCCACCAATCTGTAGGGAGGAGCAAAATGTTGCTCATTACCCGCTTTGCCTTCCTGTTTCCGTACTCAATACAGGGTTAGCTCCTGTGACCTTGCTTTCTTAACACATATAGGAATATGCAAATTGAAAATAAACACAAAAGCAACCTTCCAAAACAAAATGCCCATTCATGTTCCCTCAGGGATAGGTGAGAGAACACGCTGCCTTTAATGACTAAGTTACAGCAACACAGGACTGGATATACAATAGCCTTACCCTCTTGCTTTTACTGTTCCACTAAAAGTGAGTACACATTCCATCCACTGTATTATGTTTAGAGGAAAAATAATATGCTGAAAAATGGGGAAAAAGCACCAGAAAGACCCATTCTATTCCAACTGCACTGAGGAAGATCTATATGACGTATTTCAAAAATCTTTCCTCAAAGACCTCACCATTTTATCCTGTGCATTTCGTGTGCTATGCAGAGGTTTCTAAAAGAGGCAGCAACTAGGTTTGGATGCACAACTTGGATTCCAGCTCATCTATATTCTTGACTGCTGAGTTAACTTTTTAAAGATCTACAACCATTAGGAATAATTCAAAATATATTGGCATCTCTTATTTCTCGTACTTGGCCTGAGTTCATTCTTCTCCCTTGGGAGATGAATCTTTCAAGCTTCACTTTTCCATTTCACTGCTCTAGTGGCTTTCTACAACATTTGCAGAGCCAGGATGGCGGATTTGTAGCTTCTGAATGAACTATAATTGCTTGTACCATCTTCAGAATATCAATCTTCAGGACTTCTCCTGTTTACTAGTTTATTCCTAAAATAAACTTTGCTTTTAAGCGCCAGATGGCTTTTCCACAGCAAGATGGCTCAGGGTACTACCAATGTTTATTCCACGCTCTCAGAGAAATTTCTGGTTGGATTCTGCTTAAAATAGGTGATGGATTCTATCAAATACGTGTTTTTAACTTCCTCCTGTTTAACACTTTACTGTAATATGGCATTTAAATACTACCAAACTTCTAAATGCCAGATACAGATAATATTTATTAAATAAAATGAAAGTATGCCCTTACCTATGGGTAAAATGAATGAAATACATGCTCGATTTAGAATAAATGAGAAAAAGTCATGTGTAACCACTGTGCAAATTATTTTTTATAAGAGGAAAAGAAAACACAATAAAAGCTAGTGAGCACTTATATTAGATTCTAGAAGTGTTTCTGACGGAAAAAAAAAAGATTTTAAAACAAGCCATTTATGAGTAGACAAATAAATGCATTTTTTAGGGAGTTTTTAATGTGAATGATGAATGTTATAGGAAAGAGCAGCTGTTGGCCTCTTCTACCCTGTAAACCAAAAAACCCCCACTTAAGCACAATTATAGCAGTAATTGTACAAGAAAAATAGGAAAGGGAGTCTTAAAAACAGTCCCAACTGGGCCTGAGAAATTTGTGCAAAATATTTTTAAAGCCCTTATAGAGTCCTTACATATACCTGTTTAAGAACTGTTTTTCCTATTTTAATTTCTTCATGATTAACACATTTACCAGCTAAGCTCTGATGCCAATATTGTTATTGTTAAAATGGCAACATGCAGAGCTGTTGGAAATATTGCAAATAAATATTAATGTGTCAAGCAGTATTCTGAGGTGAAGCATATTTCGTTTAAGGAACACATAGAAGAAAATTCTTACTCAACAGCACTGAAATGCTAAGGACTATTTTCTTATTTCTCAGAGCATGCATCTACTTCCAGAATAACACTTAGGAATTATACATAATTGCAGAAAATTACTATGATTTCTGTCATTCATAGAACTTCCTAGGAATACTTTTTCCATTCTGATAACCTATACAAACAGCAAAGTGAGAAAATAACAAATACCCAAAAAGGCCCACCAAAGAAAGGTAACAACATCTAATGCAGGTCAGCAGCACCTGTGTAAAGCTTTAAAGCTGCCACAGAGCTTCAGGTGTGGGTCTGAGCAGGACTGGCCCTCCTACCTGGTCTAACTTTTTTCACCTGCAAACCATCCTCCAGATCACTTCCTTTAGATAAAAGTGCCCTCTTAGCCTTGTGCCAGACTGAGGTGTAAATAGCAGCTTAATCAGCTTTATATTAGAGCACTCTTCTCTTAACAAGAGAAGCCAGACTACAGCCTATAGCCATGACCAGATTGTAGTGAAAGAGGGATTTACATAACCATCTCATGTTATGCATCCACTCTGCTCACTTTATGTTATGTGACTTATATCCATGGGTCCTTCCCATCAGGAAGTGAGAAAAGGAGCTGCTACTAGGAGCAAAAACTTACAGCAAATGCAAATGTCTACATTAGCTCTTGCTTGTAGTCATTTGGGAGAAATGGGAGCCACAATATAACTCTATAAAAATTGCAAATAAAATGTTCAATTCAAAGTCTAAATCAAATCAGAAAAAAAAAATAGAGGAGTTGCAGCATTTCACTAATTTCACCTGCTCCATTTTTGTAAAATCATGCTAGCACAGAAGAAAAGAGATATGAATTAATTTCTTCAATATAGGCAATTCCTATTAATTTCTGTGGAAGATGCATGAATCAAGGGTAATAGACCACCATTAAGATATATGAAACTGAAAAGTTGTTGACTTTCAGAAATCAGTTAAATTAGGCTAGCTGAAAGACAAGTTAATATATTTTTAATTAGATCTCCATTTGCTCAAGACAAAGATTGCAATCTCAGTGTGAAATGTATCTCAAAATATCGAGCCAAACATGTGGTCCGAGAAAAGCTATTTCTTAATGTGCTAAACATCTACACTTGGACTAAGGGGTCTGACTAAATAACAAATCCTTGCAAGACTGATTACCTAGGTGGTATGATATCTGTGCACCGTGTGCCTATTTAGATCTATTTGATGTCTAGCACAAAAATAATAAAAAACAATAATAACTATAAATAGTCTAAAATTACCCAGCAAAGCAGAACTGCTTGCTATTGGTTAAGAGAGAAATCCTTTGACTGGAAAATAACTTTAAACATTAACTAAATTAATTACACCATTAAATTTTAGTTGTTGCTAATAAGCATTCCAAAGCATGTTATTCACACAAATGCAATTTGATATGTTGTGATTTTAAGCAAGTAGAAAATAAGGAACTATTGGCCCTAGTTCAGCAAAACTGTCAAAAGCCAGTGATGAGTCAAAGGCAACTCTTTCTCACTCTGAAGACTGAAACACCTCCTCTTTGAGACGTGTTAGGAACAGCAGGCTATCTGCAAAAGTCACATTGTCACGGTGAGAAGAAAAACTTGGTGATATGTGATATCCATATATTTTCATCCCCTAAAGAGGCTAGAAAACCCATCTGATCTACCTACAATGCATCTGGGAATGAGATGACAGCTCTCCAGTTCCTGTGAGACCACGTCCCTTTCTAATAGGGTAAGCCAAGAGAAGGTTGACCAGTTTTCGGCGTGCGCAGACAAGCAAGTCTCCCACAGTGACTCAGGAACTGACCTAGGGGAAAAAAAAAAAAAATCTTTTTATACCTTACCTCTTAGAAGAAGGTTCTGTGTGCAGGTAGGGTGGGCCAGAACCGAACTCCTCACCGGCTAGCTGGATTCCCAAAATTCAATGCCTGTGTAAGATTACACAACTGGCAAAATAAAACTGATGCAGATTCTTGAATTAGCTGGCTGTGAGGCAAGGAAGTAATGATTTATAGTGTTCATGCTTCTCATTTTAGCTTGGATTTTTCATGAATTTTAAAACTGTCATTGGCTTCATTTGGCATTTGCTCTTTTCTCACTACATACACTCTACCAGATACATAATTTAGAATTCCGCAACTACAATTTAAGTAGAAAAAAAAAGAAAAAAGAGAGATTCATTTTCTTAAAGCCTTCTTAGAGCCTTAAAACAAAGCTCTGGGTTTTAAAAAAATCTAAATAAAGGAAAAAGGAAGCATTAAAAAATTGAAAAAAAAAAAGAGTATTAATCAAGCAATACAAAGGACATAAAGGGTATATATATTGCCCCCTTCACTGTTTTAAATAGGTGCAACTGAAATACCTGTAACCAAAATTCTGAGAGGATGAAAGGTAAAACCAGTCACTCTGCCTTTATTGTGTATGGA
The DNA here is from genome assembly GCA_017589585.1 of Phylloscopus whistleri. NCBI lineage: Eukaryota > Metazoa > Chordata > Aves > Passeriformes > Phylloscopidae > Phylloscopus > Phylloscopus whistleri. The sequence continues at coordinate 2,421,865 of JADMLD010001389.1, read as the reverse complement.
TTTATCACAAAAACTCTCATCTTCTGCTTGAACCTTGTATGTTGAAGACAGATAAATCCTTCACTGTAATAACTCTTCTGCCTCCAAATCTGATGCAGAAAACCAGAAATATGCTGGTACCAAAACTACAGTGATGATCCCTGGAGCCAGGTGTTTTAGATAAGATCATCAGCCTTGAATTTATCTGACTTTCATAACAATATTTTGCAGTACATTTTCAGTTTCTCTTCTCCATTATGACAGTGATATCAAGCCACAGGGAGTGCTGTTGGTGGGGTTCAGGGGCAAGAAGTAGAAGATGATGTAATGGGTAGTGAAACAGCTAAAAGATTTGTGACGTGCCCGCATGGCGAAAGGTTCTAAGAAATACCTCTTGCATATGCTAGAAAAGATGCACACATGCCAGGCTTCTTGTTTATAAAGGAGAAATATTTTACTTCCTAAAGACTGGGGGTGAAAGACCAAAGTAGTTGAATTGTGTAGGTTACAAAGGAAGTATATTTTATCAGAAGAATATATTTCAAAGTCTGACCTTTACGAGGAGAAATATAGGTCTGGCACTGTCAATTTGTTACGAGTAGTAGCGGTCCTGATGTGATTATTTGGTTTGAAGCCCACCTGGAAAGATTTGGTCCTTCACACTGTCAGTCCAGTAGTGTAGTTCAGCCTGGGATACATGTAAATATGATTGATCACATTTCTGAGTAACAGAACTCTCATTATTATCACTGACTTCTAGCACCAGCTACACCGAATTTGCATCTCCGAAGAATATTTGGGATACCATGTGGTGAGCCTTGGGCAGAATGATCAAAAGCTGGAGGTATTTTTCACACAATTTCTACATCCTTGTGATGGATTTTTCTGGCATTTTCATGTGAGATTTGGAGACATTTTTCTGACTAGACGACAGGACCATGTATTTAAAGATTCTGCCCAAAAGTGACAGTTGGCAATCTAGTTGTAACAAACATCCCACTGGTTTGGGCAAGAAATTACACACTTTTCCAGTAGTAATGCTAGTTTGAGAGAAATTGAGATAACCCAACGAGAAGGAATCAAGATGGAAATAGTATAGATTGCTCTTTAGATGACCTTTTCTAAATAGTAGATAAGATTTCTCTCATTAAATTAACATATTTACATAAATATTAAGCTTTCAAACTGAGCAATAATCAGTTCTCTTCCTCTGAAGCAGACAAACGGAGTTATTAAAAATACATCAACTCTTTGGGGGAAATAGAAAGCACTAGCTTCCTCTTTCTACACCACTGGAGCCTCTTAACTGTGATGTGTTACACAAACGAGCAGTGTAGAACAGAGTCTGAGCATGGAATCCAGCCACCCCAGAAGGCGAGGTCCGTATTGAGAAATTTGCACTGCAGTTCTCCACCCACACTGGATCTATTTATTTGCTCAGACTAAATAGAAAACAAATGTTTAAATGGTATTTTTTAGACTAAAACACACTTCCAGACACGTTGCAATGTTTTATGCTTGGTTCTGAGTAATATGATTAAACATCTAGTACAATAATTAGATTAGACTCACTTAACAGCCCCACTTAAATTCAAATTCCTTCCTCTGTCCAGAAAGTACAAAATATGATGTACCAAGTTGTATGTAAAATTTCCTGATTATTAATCCTCTTAGTATCTATATGGGAGAACAGTTACTCTGAGATCAAGATAAAAGTCCAAAAAGCTGTTCACTTTCGCTGCCACTATAAAAGTATCTTTTTGTCTACAAAGACTCAGACAGCCACTGGGGCCAAGCCAGGATTCCTGTAGTGAAACAATCGACTTGGCATCATGTTGACACATATAAACAACAGTCTGTCAACAGGCCTCACATTAGTGACAGAACATTTTTGGCAAAACAGTAGCATCCTTCTGGGCACTATGGCAATAACAGCCAGTAGCATCCATTCATGCCTTCACTCTACAGCACAATATTAATTAAAAGATTATAACAGTGACACTTATCCAAGAAGCTAAAAACCCGCAGAAACATCCATGCAGAAGAGGAGAATGTTTATTGAATGAGAACATGCCTCTAGCTGCTTTTTCATACAGTTATTTTAGACTAACACACTGTATGTAACCTCTGTCAGTTCACAATTAGCAGGTAAATGTAACTGCTTGCTTGCAAATGGCCTTGTGAAGTGTATGTACACACACGTGCCATCAACTTATGTAAATCAACTTCTCTCCAGCCTGAACTAAAAAGCACACAACAAATAGCACTGTTCATGAAAATAAGCAGTGCTGTAGGCTTTCCTCCCCACCTTTTATTTTTAAATAAAGGCCCAAATTAAAAGAGAATCACCCTTTTTGACGCTTTTATATTTTGCCTTTTTTGTCTTCTCTAACAGCTAAAATATACATATAAGGGGGTTTTTATGTATGCTGAATATCTGTCAATGAGTTTAAAAAAGTATAAAAAATATTTCATCTAGCTAATATCTTTACCGTACCCATGCTTTTTAACTTTTTAGAAGTCCTTTAAATATGTGTAATGCTTATTAATAATCCTCTAGAGTCAATGGATCAAAATTAGAGGTAATGTATAGAAGGGAACTTGGAAGGATGGAGAAATATCAATAACCTGCTGGCAACTGGTGGAAGCTTAAAAAGTAAGAAAATATAACATGCAAAAGAAAGTGGATGGCATCCAAGGACCGCAGAAGAAGCATGACATCACTTTTGGAAGCTGTATATGCAAATTAGTAGAGTAGTATGTCTGGACTAATTATCCTGAGATACCCCACACCGTCTTGCAAAGGAATTCCCTGAACTCACGTGACAAGAGGTATAATGCATATGTCATTCACAGGCCCAGCACAGGAACCTACAGAAACATATCTGGGGAAAAAGTGAGAAAACCTCTAAAGGTTGTATAATTCCCCAACACAGTATTTTATGACTAAACCATCTTAAACAGATATTCTTCCTTGCCTAAGTATTCAGTAGTGCAGATTTTGTAACATTTTTGTACATTTTATTTCCATTTCCCTGAAAACTTTTTGATATCTCATCTCTTACTTTAGTCCCATGGAACAGTGGTCTTGACTTTCTCATTATTAAATATCTGAAGGGCACTCTGGCCTTCTTCAGGCTAAATTAAACCAGTTATTCTAATCTCATTGGATTCACAGCAACAGGTGTGTGAATATAAGGACACCTATTGCCAACAGCAACCAGAGAGTTGAAGTGTCTCTGACCTGTTATCTCTCTCCCATTACAAGGCTGGATGGTAATCTGAGCTTTCCCATTGAGTTAAATACATAAATCCTCTTCTCAGGAAGAAGGAAAGAGTTAATTTTCTCTTTTAAAACAGCTGGTGATAAACTTACAGTTTGAGCATACACTTCAGTGTGTCCCAAATGTCAGACTACAGGTTAGCCAGGGACTCTAAGGAACATAAGGAGAAAGCAAGCCAGAGTATAGGATACCTCACACAGGAACACTCATTTTAAAAATCCATCATCTGATTTTCAGTTTCAGTTTGGAGAGTTCTTTGCAAATTGCATAATCCACTTTTTTTTTTTTTTTTTTTTTTTTTTTTTTTTTTTTTTTTTAAGTAAAATGGAGAATCTAAGAAAAACAGGTATTCTTTTGGAGATCAGCTCCCTCACCACCAAGCCTCATGTGCTCTCCCTGTCCCTGCACCCAGAGCTCCCTGGCAGCCTTGCCTCCAAAGAGGTAGAAGAGGGTGCAATAGCCAAACTGGTCTCAGCTGGGTACTTGAATGCTCTTCTCAGAGGACCATGTTGTTACAGGGTTTCAATCTACCTGGGCAGAGAGCCCCAGGCTCAACCTCTTCCATCTTCAGGTGCAAATCTTCTAACTATGGGAAACGTTATGTTGGTTACTTTTCTGCATTTGGGTTTTCCAGACTGAGAAATTAATTTTTAACAATAATGGGAGCAATGAAGCCAAACACATCTCTGAGACTTGCAATTGGGGGTGATAAAATTGGTTTTGGCCAAATTCTTCCTCTCCTCCATGTGCACATTCTTACTGAATTCATTATATGCCTGCCAGGAGCTCATGATAAGATCTAAAATAAAACTTCATTAAAGTGCTCTTTTGTCTATGAGACACACAAGTTACCTACAGAAGAGTGCAAAGACCTTCACCACAGCACAGTGTGACATGGTGCTGTGGTGAGGAAAAGACAGTTCAAATGACATGTTAGGTTCCTTTTCTTAGCCAGCATGCTGTATCATAACATACTCCCATGTGCTGAACTCAAAGCTAAGGAAAGAGTTATTAATTGATGAGGGATTGTAAGACTTCCCTATGTAGTCCATTTTAGCTATCTTTGTAGAGTTTAAAACAAAGAATGAATATTTAGGCAAAAAAAGAAAAACCATTATTGTACAAGGAATATTCTTAGCAAATTAAAACAGTTAGGATGATACTAATTGAGATCTACAATTTTTAGTCCTGCAAGAAATCTCATAATTTCTGGAATTCTGATTTCAAACCGAGGTTTTGAATGTCCAACATTTTGCTTTTCCAATATCAAAATACAACAATGTATTTTGTTTCTTCTTGGATCAAAAATTTTTTTTTGCATTTTTACATTAGAATATTTCATTTTGATGATCTAACCAGTCTAAAAAATCTTTGAATAAATTCACATTTGAATAGATTTTGCTAAATGATATGTCTTGCCTGTATCTTATAGCTGTTACCGAGTCACTGATTTCTCATACTGGGTGCACAGACTATACATTGCTTCAACAATATAAGTTACATGGTGTCCCTAGGCTTGCTTAGCTCAAAAAAACCCCAAAACAACCAAATAAAAAACCCTGAGGTATTTTCTCTGAAAGTGATGAGTGACAAAATCAGCTGGAGATCTTTACTCATCAAAGTAACAGTGGTCTGGCCAAAAGCTCTCATATCACAGTGAAATACTGTGGAAAACAGCACTGGACTGCTATTCAAGAGACTGGAACTGCACATTTAGGATCTGGCCTTTAAACTAAAAGGAGATACCTTGATTTTTCAAGTTAAAAATTCAGTCAGGAAAACATGCCACAAAATAAAGCCAAAACAGAAAACCACGTGACTCTCTAGAAATTTCATTTCCATGGCAAAGAAATGGTCAGTCAAATGTGTGTCAGAGATAGTTGAATGTTGGAGTCTTGCAATAGTTCATTCTTTCACTATCCACTGGGGAAGGGAAAAGATGAGAAGGGAAGAATTAAATAGCAAAATATACTGAGATTTTTTCCAAGATGCATATCTAAAAGAAAGATACCTAGACCTCTCTCAAATTCAGCTGCCAGGCTTTCATGGGTAGTGCTCTCAAGGTCTGCAAAGTTATTCTCACAACAGAAGAAAGAAAAAAAATTAGTAGCTGAAGTTTAGGCAGGTATTTTCTGGGCTTGCAACTTTTACAGAAAGAATACTGTTTATTTTTTTCCCCTTTTTTTTAAATTCAATTCCCTCTAAAAACCAAAAGAATACAAACATGCTTTTTGTTATAGGGTTTCAAGTTTACTCTCCTGCTTGTGGGTCTCAAAGGAAAACGTCACAAGAAAGGAATTAAAATGACTCTTCAGGGGCTCAGAAAACATGAAATAAAAAGGCTTCAAATGATGAAATGTATAGAGTGATTTGTGGTGGTTTGTGAAAGTTTTATTGAACGTTAACTAGCAGAGTGAAACTGTAGCACTCAGTCTCGATTCGCCCCCTCCCAGCCTTTTCTCTCTCCTGTTGTTCAAATGTCATAAGCTTTTTACATTTCATCTGAGTTTCTTCTGACATTGAACTGAAGTGAGAAGGCTGAGAGAAAAACTTCTTGAACTATCATTTTCCTCTTGTCTCATTGTCCTTATGATATACATGGATGGTTCTTATCCATGAAAAGTTAGATAGAAATAGAGCTCTGACTCCTGGATCTTGAAATTACTTGATGCAGGGCATTGTTGGGAATGAGCAATTGTCCTTTGTCTTTAACTATTTAGATGCTCAACACTCATTGATTTTACTTGAGATTGTACAGGCCTGCATCCAAAACAAAATTAGCCAGTGACAATAATATGAATGTGGTTACTTTTTTTTAATATACTAAATTATAATCTAAAAACAATGTAAATTTTATGAACAATATCAAGTTCCCTTGGTTAGCATTCCTAAAAAGAATTGTAGATACGGTTCAGTTGACTAACAAACACTTGTTTACAACATAGCCTGAGAAAAGCTACAGTTGGTATTCCAGTTAGAACAATTTATTTATCAGGACTCAGATTTTCAAACACAAATGTTCAGAGATTCAGAGATAAATTTTCATAGCAGCAGGCATAACAATGTAGTACACATATAACTTTGGGACATATTATGCACATGATCCAGCATATTTCTTGTTTGTTCTGTGATATCCAAAAGGACACCACCTACAGCTCTCAAAAACTTAGTTTCAAATGTCTTAAAAACCTGTTAGCTAGTACCTTTCATCCAAAACAAGCGACCTTCCAACTTTTGTGTACAGCTCTTAGAAAGTTCTGGCAGTTCTTTTGTGTAACCTTTAGTTTTAGACTTTAGTGGGTGTATGTAAAATCTAAAATACAAAGAAGAAAGCTTGTCATATTCCATGCCCTGAAAAACAAACAATATTATATTAGCATAATTTAAATACCCATGCATAATAGCTTAGGAAAACATTTCTAAAGTTTTTACTGGAAGCTACTGTCTAAAAAAAAAAAAAAAAAAGTAGTATGCTTTATTCTTAGAGCACAATTAAAGACAAGTGTCCTGGAAATGAGTTGTATCACTGTTGTGTTTGCCACATTCTGATCATCTTTAAAATAGCCAGTGAATAAGCCCAATGTGTACTAATTCACTAAAATCACTTATCAACATCTTAGCCTGTCTTGACCTCTGTAAAATTTCTCCTGTGCATCACTGTAATCACTTGATCACAAAAATAAGTTTCAAACATGTCCTAGGAAGTATCTATTACAACATATCTAAAATGAGTGACTCCTGCATGGCTTTGACAGGAACTTGAATCAGGGAAGATACCTAGCAAACTCATACAGCCCTTGACTTCCAAAACCTTCTTTCATTTTAAATACCTATAAATGGAAGATATTATGCCCTGTGGTGATGACTCTGAAAATATGCTCAGGTGCTCTTTACTATGTATCATCATTTATTTTTATCTATTGGGCAAATCTTTCCTATATAAAATTAAAACACGAATAACCACTTCAAAAAAATTTGGTGTGCCATTTTTTTGCTGCCTGTTCCACAACAAATGCTAAATTGTCTCAGAGAGTGAAAATTGTCTGAAACTAAAGGTGAGGCACATCATGGAACATACATTACAAAACTGGAGTCCTCAGCCAATTGGGTGAAGTACTTCCATTGCTTTTTAAGGGAACGAGAAAAAAGCCACCCTCATCCTATTCCAGGTGTTTTAAAAGAAACAGTGAACAGTTCAGATTTTTTTTGTTGTTGTTTCAAAGATTTCACAAGATATTGCAATATCTTTTTGTTAAGTTAGAAGTGCTGCCATATCTCCAGGTAGGTGCATTTCAGAAGCGTGTACCTCTCTCAGTGTGTGCTAGGGTTGCTGAATGAGCAGAGGAGCAAGTGCAGGGAGTTCAGTCAGTTGTAACCTGGGCAATATGACTGCTCTGCCCCTCTGGAGGTCTGGCAAGACCCCTGCATGCCCTACCAAACACAACACTGGCATTTCAAAGCAGAAAAAATATAGTTGTGTTTTCAGTCATAAAGCTGGCAGCCACAAAACTTTCCGTTTTTCAGTGGTTTTTAAAACCTGGAAAACAAAATGTTTGATAACAAATTAACATTGTATTCATAGCAGATACTATTGAAAAAAAATTCAGTTCAAAAATGTTTTTTAAAATAAAAATCAATAAGGCAGCTCTAAATGGGTATGATGTTCACATATTTGTAAAAACCAACATTTTAGAATGGCTTCTATTTCTAATGAAACTTTACATGCCATAGATATAGATTCACTAAGGGGTTTTTAGTAGCATCAGTTGTAGATTTTAATGAAATAAAGTTCTTATTAGATTAAGTTAATTTATATTTATTACCAGTGAAAGTATTCCTTTAAGCTTTCACATGAAACACTTAATTCTTTATGGATCTCCACACTATTGTCCACAACTTTGCTCAATGTCCTTTTCAATTTTCATGTAAATTTTATATTGAAAAATGAGAAAAAAATTTGATTCTAATTGAAAAACAAGAGAGTGTCAAAAAATCTCTTTATTTTGAAGGAACTGCAGGGAAAAGTGGAATCGTTTGCTTTTTAATGTTCATGTGACACACACAGCATGCATAAACACAATACACACCATTAAACATTAGCTGTTACTTCATCAACAGCTTCTTCTAAATGAGGATGGGAAAGGACACAAACAGTTGCTTAGGCTGAGGTTTCAAGAAACACCCAAGGCATCAAGGCAGCAAATTCCCATTTAAATTCAGCAGAAGTTGGGACTCTGACTCCCCTGAGCTCTATTAAAAATCTCCCCTCCCCCTTGATTCACAAATGTGTTTGCTCCATTAGTTTGATTTTGATTAATTAACAGTGCTTTTAGGCTTTCCATGCATGAATTTATCAAATGCAACCAAACTGAAATACATCAGTTATTTCCTCTTTTAAGCATAAGGAACTCGGCGTTATTTCAAAGTGTTTGTAAATGATGGCTTAATAGCTCCTAATGCATCATGGCCCAGTTTTTACAAGTTGATTATGAAATGCCCATGCAGTTTAGAAAATCAAATGGCAGCCCTTACAACCATGGCTCATGTTAATTGAATAGGTAAATTACACTCTTTATAGCAGGCTAATACATGTGACAATAAAATCCTAACAATTTACCTCTCCATGGTTGGGACCCATGTGACAACCTGCTCTGTGGCTGGGTACAAGTACAGGCAATAACACACGGTACTGAGGAATTCTCTCTGGCATAACTCAGCATCACTGTATCACCACAGACTGTCTCCAATGGACAGCTCTTCCTTGTCAAAGCACATCTAAAAGATCAGTAAGAAGAAAGAATATGTATGTACTACCCTTTAGTAACAGTGAGTATCTGATAACACAAAAGCATATTGAAACCAGCACATGGAAAAATGGAAGGCTGAAATTTTACTAACAAAATGAGTAGGAATTAACCAAAATCCACCCTGATCCTCAGCTGGCCCCAAAATGAACTATAGGGCCTGACAAAGATAAATTCCCATTACACTTCATAATTTAATACATTTCTCAGGGTTATACTACATTCTAATAATACAAAAAGTGAGTGTTGCCTAATAAGACCCCAGCAGTTCTGGATGGAATACTAACATGCTTAATATGTCAAAAAGAAAACACATTGTTTTTCTGTTTACAGTCAAATGCAGGAGTGAAAAAAGTAAATGCAGCTCCCATGACCACAATTCCAAACTCTATGTTTTATTTTCTATAAAGGGTGAAAGTGGGACAAATTCTGTCTCTAACTCATTAATTAAAAATTCTGCAGGGAAACATTTACTGTCAGAATAAAACTGCCACATCTTCTGCTAGTCACACAGCCTGGTGTTAAAGGCAGATCGATCGTAAGTCTGAGAGCCTTAGGTGTTTTCAAGAGTTAAATGATTACCTGTACTATAAGTCCTACCATCATGGAGTCAGAGGACTTTCTCTGGAGCTTCTGAAAGCTTAGACCCCTCTGGAGTTACTTCATATTTTCCATCTGAACTTTCATTGAGTCATGTTAATAGGCTTTTTGCCTCACCAGTCAGGCAGAAAGACTATTTAGCTGGGTCACACCAACACCAAGAAAATAGAAAAGAACTTTTCCTTTATCCTTGTTCACTGCCTGGGCTGCAGATAAATATGTGTAACTGTTCAAAACAAATAACTTTCATGTAGACTGGTACATTTTTCAATATCTCTCTTTCAATATTTCATTGTGTTGTAAGAACATCTGACACACCCATTAAACAAAATGTTATTAGCAAAAGCAAAAACTGGGAACACATCACTTCTTTTTATTAATTATTTCTACAGCACTATATGAGTGATCAGTGTTCAGAAAGAGAGAAAAATACATCAATTGGTGACCATGTGTATTTAGCCAACAAAAAGCATAAAACATTCCACAGGATTTCTCTTTGTGGGGTTTTTCACAGAAGAAAAGCAAAAATTACTTTTTCCCATCCTGCCACAGGAGTAGTCACAATAGAGGCATAAAGATGTAACATTTAAATACATACAAAAATTATTTTTGAGAATATATTATAAAAATGAATAAGCAGAAAGGAATTACTCAGCTGCAATATGACAGTTCACTGTGGCCAAAGACTTTTAACTTCCCACAAAAATACCACTTGATCCTTCGATATTCAGATATGCTTGCAGCTTATACGGCTTTTCAACAGGGGACCTCTAACAACCCAATTCTTTAAATATGATGCTCAGAAACTGGCTTAAATGACATAAAAAGACAGAGTGACTCTGAAAATACGACTTGAATAAATGATGGAAAGACTGCTTGACTAGGTTTCAATGGCAGCCTTTGGCAGCCAGTATTTGTGCTTGTGAGTACATTTGGTGTATATAAACATCTACTGAGGCTTGCAACTTATAGAAGCTTAAGTGGAGCTATGCTTCTTGAGTACAATACTTTTCTGTAGTCTCAATCTTACACAGAATGAAAGAGCATGGAGACTACGCAGTATATGAAAAGAAAAAGGGGTCTGTTTCTTTTCCTTCAGTGTCCTAAAGGTCTGTAGTCTGTCCAACACATTCAGGGAGAAAGGGCTGTGTGGGAGCAGCCTCCCACCTCCCCTTCCCTCCCACTATCCCAGCTGAGCATCTCCAGTTCTCGTCCTGCAAATCCAGGAGCACAGTTCTTCTCTGTCCTTGCAAATAATTGATTTTCACATCTTTTATGATGCTGTTGTTCAGCATGTTCTGCAGCCTACACTGGTAGAGTTGTCTGTGTGTTGCCTGAGAAACAACGTTCATAATTTCTCAAGGCTGTAAGACTTTTTAAAATGGCATTGTAAGTAAATTCTGGTTTGGGAATCGGGAGAAAGCTGCATTTTATTAGAAGGTACAGTCACGTACCTTACAACTTTTTAGCAGACACTCAAAGTTTTTAATGCTTTATTAATGGAAAATTTAAATTGTGTTTTAGAAGGTGTTTTACAGATATCTGTTTTTTAGGCATGTGATATCAGTACAGTCTGTAAGTAGAAGTGCTAAAACAGTCAAATCTCTTAAATGGTTTTCCAGCACACAATCTTCTTCATTTTCAATGCATTAGACCAATGTAAACTCTCAGAACATGATACGTAGTATACTTTAAACACTATAAAATAACTTCTTTCATATTCAGATCAGACGGTTTCATGGTACTCCAAACTATAAAAATATGTTGCAAATCTAAAGCAAATACTGCTATCTAGCCAAGGACTTATTTATTCTATCCGTCCAATTACTGAAAGTTGAAACACTAGAGTTATTTTTGTGGGATGTGATTGGGACTTTGTTAAAGATAAAAAGCTCAAGGGAGATGGGATAGGATACGCTTTGATTTTGAAGGAATAAAAACGAATTTACCATAACTAATTTGAAAAAAAATCTAATGACTTGTAGAATTAATTGGTATGCTTCAGCTAAAATGTAATAATATGAATTTTACAGAGAAAAGTATCCTACCTTAATATCTTTTAAAAATTACCTCAGAATAGCTGTTTGTGTCTAAAAATGGAATACTTCAACTACAGTTGATTGAAAAAAGTATTCCACTTTGCACTACTTATTGATGTCTATTTTCAATATTTCGTTAATTTGCTTTCTCTTTATAGTTTACCTGACATAGAATGTTTTATGCCTATCTTCTGAGAAGTTTTACAAGACTAATTAAACAATATGGACCCTAAATTGAAAAAGAAGCTGAGAAGAGACAACATTTTGAGATTATTTATGGTAATGAAAGGCACACGTTTTCTTGACTAAGGGTCATTTTTGTCCCTTTTTGGGGACAATATATATGTATTCATAAAAGCAGAATTGTATAGATTTTTAAAATACAGAGTTACATTTGTTAAATTTATTTTCCTTAAGAGCAGTCACTAAATCAGAAATGGACATCTTTGTGCATGCTACAGAAAAAGACCTCAAGTGTTAAGGTTTATAGTTTATTTAAACAGGAGCAATAACTCATATTAACAAACACAAATATTAAAATTAACAATGAAGTAGGAATATCAGCATACCAAAGAATTTTCCAGTTGATTCTACCATACTTGCAATCATACATTAAGTAGCAGGGAAGGCCTAGTTAAGGGAAAATAATTTCTTGTCAGCATTCATCTTTCAAATAAACACACAAATACCAAATCTCTTTGGTGAAAACTCTGGTTGACTATATTGTTCTTCTGCCTCAATGAGCCCAACTGCTTCACTGTAAGAAGAGGAAGGCTTGTTTTGTGAAGATAGGCACAAGACCATAAAATAAACCCCTCGGGAAGTAAGCGCTGTTATCATTTTTTTTCAGTGCAAAGCATGTATCCTACACAGTGATAAAGAATCCAAGAGATCTCTAGCTTAGTTATTCCAATGTAAATTGACTTTTCTCTTGTAATATTTGTCTGAATGTGCATAGCTGTGAGTTTTCAAACACGGAATCTCATTACACTTTATTCTACTGGATTACAGAACCTTCTATGAGAAGAAATATCTTCCTTACGCAGGTATTCATAGATCACAGTCAAATCATCCCTACCTTCAGTCAGACAAAATAGATGATTTTAGCTTGTTAGTCTCATTACAAAACAAGCTTTCAAGGCCTTGAAACATAGTGCATCTTACACTCCAATTACTGACTGGAAAACAGAAATGACTCCTCTCAGCTGGCTATGCAGCAAACTTTGTACAGACTCTATCAGTAATATTGTTGGGTTTCATTTATGTCTTCTCCAATGCTGCTAACATTTGCTGTATTTATATCAGAGGCATAATAACCAGACAGTGGGGTTAAACGCCACTGTGAATGGAGATGAAGTCTGAGCTACAAAGTGGTTCTAATGCACAAAATGGGAAAAACCCTTTTGCTTTATTCCCCAAAGGCAACAGGACGTACTTATTGCATTATTTCACCATGATCCATCACTCATTAACTCAGCAAAAATCCATTTCTGAACATTATTTAGATTTTATTTTTCATTTAGAAAGAAGTAAATCAGACAGTCCTGTTAAAATGTTGTAAGAACTGACTACTGCAGAAATTACTAAATATTATTTACTTGAGATATATCTAAATTATATATTATAAATATATATTGAGTACAGTACATTTATATCTGTGTTTACATATAGGCTGAAATTCAGTAAGGCTTATCTCATTTTTAAAGCAAGAAAATATTTCCTACTTCTAAAATTTCTATCAACATTTGAGTCTTATATATAAAAAACCAAAATGAGGCAACTTTGCAAATTCGATATTTGCTATAGAAGCAAAAAAGACGATATGCAGGAAGAAGAAAATGTGATAGGAATCATGGGAAAAAATCTAGTACAATAATAAATGAAAATAGTTTTATCACCTGATATAGATATTAGAAATATTTCTCTGCAGATGATAAGTGTGACTAGAATAGCATCCATTTAAAAGAAATTACATTACTGGTTCATCTCTGATGGCTATTGTGGGACTGATATTAGAGTAGTGCTATCTGCAATTTACCTTTTTTAACTAATAGTTCTTTGTTTTCTGCATGGATCCTTTTAAAATCTTTCATATGCTTTTAAGATATCACTTACCATTTAATCACTTTCCACTTACTCTTCACTCTCCAGGCTCCTCAATCTTTAGCTACATTATGATTTTTTTTGTATATATATTTGAGCATGTACACAGACTTGGTTTCTTACCAGATTTGTCTGTCTTGACAGACATACAATGTTTTGCTTTAATATTCAGCACGTTGCCAGAAAGATCAAGTTATTTATTGGACTTTTAGTAAGTACAGAACATCCTGAGACTGCAGCATGGTCCAAATGAAGAAACTGGGGCAGAAGAGTGCAGGGACAAAAGGGATGGTGAAGTCACGGGGAAAGAGAATGGAGATGACACAAGCTTCCATTTCAAATGCTCTGTTTTGTTGAATAATACACCCTCTTTTTTTTTTTTGTGAGGCAAAATTGCACACTGGTGGGCAGCAAGCCCTGAGGTGTGGCCTTTGAAATAAATCACAGAAAGCTTCACAGATCTGTGTGCAATTTTCTTCGGGGCTGTAATCCATAGCTGGCTACCCTTGTGATGGTCAGACCATGACAGCAAAAGCCTGACCCCAAAGAAGATTTCTGTAGGACAAATGATTCCAGAACAGTATCGAAACAACTTTAAAAACTGTAGATGTCCTCCAAAAAGGTCTGTGGCTCCTTGCTTAAAAGGCCCAAAAGTACTTTTACCCCAGTTTTCCTGCTTCAGATCATTTGCTGTAAATATGTGCTTAAATGCTCTGTTAAATGGGGATCTTAAAAGCTATGACTGCTGTAAACCTCTCAATTGTACTGCCAAAAAATGGTGTCTTTGCAACACTACTATAACTGCTAATATAAAAGCAGATGAAACTATTAGCCACTTTCCAGACAGATATTATTCACAGAAAGAAATAAAATCCTTCTGAATATCCAAGGAAAAAGGGTAGTTTACTGAGTCTTTAGCATATGAATTTTGGATTAAGGTATAGCAAATATCTTTCTTATAATGAAAGTGAAAGGTTCAATTAAATTCCAGGGATAAACTCGGGAGAAAAATTTGCAAATCCAGTGCTCTCTGAGGCATGAGGCAATGTCTGTAAAGAACCAGCAGGCTGACTGGGGAGGAACTGAGTCAAAGCAACACTGAAGAGATCATTTTCTCCTATCACTGTGATCACAATTACACCAGCACTGTTAGGAGACTCATTCTCAACAGAGTTCAGGAAAACAGGAGTGGCTGAGCCCTTTTTGCCCCTTCCTCCACTCCAGAAAATCTCTTAGGCCTGAAATGAGCTGATCATACACACCCTTTCCTAAAGCACAAACAGAAGTCCAGCTCAAACAGTTGAGCATTTCTCAGGATTCTGCCCTGTACCCCCAAATTTTGCAGGTCAGGTGGGAAGGAGCTGTTGAAAGAAATTGTTTACTTAAATAACTTTCCTTCTATGAGGCAGCATATTCTATTGCTTAATACAAGAGACTGTGGAGAGGGGAAAAAGTCACACCTCAAAACCCAAGAAACAAACTATGATATTTCAAACTCTTTTTTGGACCTTTGCTACGTGAGGTGCTATAAAATAGCTGAAATATATGAAGTCTCCTGATTCCTAATGATTATACGTGTATGGATTAGTGGCATGAAATTGCTTTTTTGTCCACATTGTGTTTTAAAATATACTTCAGAAACTCAGTACAATTTGAATGTAGGAGAAGTAAAACAATTATCTGCAATATCATTATTTCTAAAAAAAATGGGAGTTTTCTACTTTAGAAAGATAAAAGCTGGTACATACATCCAAATGTGCAAACACATGCACATACATAGCAAGTAATAAAAAATAAAACACACAAAGCCTACATTCATTTTCCCTTAGATTAGGCACAAGAAAAATAATGTTTGAGCCTCTTTATATTTTCAAGTTACTCTCTCTTTTTATATTTTTATGTTCCAGCCATTCCAATCCCATAGCTTCACAGTTCTCCATAGGACAAATTGGTGGGTGAATGCAGAGTGGCCATCAGCTGTCTTCTGTGAAGATGAGCTTCATTAGCACACTGATCACAGAATACATTTCTTGGTTGGGCTTATCAAAGTATCATGGAATATAATTTAGCTACATGCTTTTCTCCTCCTTCCATTCTCCCCTTTTCCCACTCTTTCCTTATGACTTCACTTATGATCAGATGACTGCTGCAGCCAGTTCATTGTACCAAAGCAGGTCCTACTGCAGAGCTCACCAGTTCAGCACCAGCTGGCAAGCAGGGGCGTGAGGATACATTCAGCAAGGCTGCCCAGAGCTGGTTAGTTCCTAGGGGTGCAACTGGGGGAGGAGTTCACCTTCTCCTTTCTTCCACAAGGACCTTGCAGGGCTCAAGCATCTTGAAAGCTGTGCTAGAGAATTTGCTGGAGACAGGGGGCTCTGCTGCCTGGTTTTCAGAAGACTCACACTGAAATGGTGAAAAATATCAGGCTTATCACTTCTTGATGTGCTGAGGAGGGGTATGGGGTAGCACAGGGGGAGGGTGAGCAGCACTCCCCCTGAGTTATGCCAGACTGCAATGTTTGAAACCTGTGCTGGGCAGACAGATCCTCCATGGCCTGCTGGAGAGAGCAGAGCAGTTGCACAAGGATGCATTAGTGTGCAACCTATTTCTCAATACTTAGAAATACTCAGAGAAATAATTTTTAATTATAATATAAACTGCACTCATAAAGTCAGAGGACTTTAATACTGAGCCTATTTCTATCTATTTCTCTGGAAAATCTGGAAGGTGAATATGGCTTGCAAATTCAGGAAGAGGAATAAATTTAGGAGGAGTCCAGCCAGCTATGACTCTACATATTTGGGACTTCTACAGAAAAAAAAAAAAAAAAGACTAATATTCCAAAAAACACAGATGTCATATCAAAAGAGCATGAGGAGACATATGGCACTTGAGATTTGAGTTCATATTTAGAGTAACCTTCCCTTGGAGAAACTTGTGCCAAGCCTTCTAACCAAATGCCATTCCATGTTCTTATTACATGCAGTCATCAGTAGTGGAGATGGGTCACTCTGGTGGGTTTTTAAGAGGAATTTTTATCATTAGTAGGAAATTTTTATTTCTCTTGCACTCACAAGCACATAAATCAGACTCACTGAGGAAACACTGGGTCTTTAAGCCTGATGAGGAAGCTTTGCAAGACCTGCTCAATTTCACAGAAGCTGTGAGAAGAGTAAATGACATTGGAAAAAGCCATGTTTCCTACAAAATTAGAAACATTTGAAAGAGTTACTAAAATATATTCACAAAACCAGCATGTATTTGGAACTGATTAGAATCACATGATGTAAATGCAGTGTCATAGATGAAAAACTAACCCAAAATTTGTTAAAATACTGGGATGAAAGCTGAGAATAAAAGACTGCACAGGTAACAGTTAAAATTGTTAGACCTTTTTAAGATTACCTGTGACACTAAAACTAATTGCTTACACTCCAACCTCTTAGAGTTTGTTCCTGTGAGAGGAAAAGGGAAATATCCAGCCATTTATCTCACCCACCATGTAAATGTCCTATGTAAATTAAAATATTGATCCTTACTTTTGGTTGGTTCAGCATTCCCCATTCCACCTACAATTTCACACAGAAGTAGAAGTAGCCCTGGTAAGTGAATGAACGAAAATAGTTATGAAATTCACATTTTATTTCTTCCTATACAATTAAAAGGTTTTAAAATATTGGGTTTCAGGTTTGAAGGCTATTTGTTTTCACGTTTCTTAATATTGTTTTCTGCTTTCAAAAATTCAGAATGGACAGCAATCAGGGAAGGGTTTTACCCGACTTTTCAATACCTCAGTTACCAAATATGAAACAGGTAAGAATTTTATATTAATCTCAAATAAAAGTTAACAATGGATGTGATCTCTCTGTGATCATTCATTTTGAATACCAGTGATGTGGTGCAAGTGTAGCAGATATGCTGAGGATCCATTTAGGGATGGTGGAATCTGTCAAAGGGGGTTGTCTGCCAACATTCACCTCACATAAGGATTCAGCAGGGAAGAGAACAAACACTGGAGAGTGTATTTGTGGCACGCAATGGAGCTAACTGCTTGTGATTCTAATGTGGTGCACTTTTAAATATGGCAGCTAAGAGATAAAAGGAAGAAGGGGTTCAGTAGGTAAGCTCTGCTCCTGGAGGTGAAGGAAAGTTGTGAAGATGTTCCTCCTCACATCATCCTTATATTCAACCTGGGAAAATTCATGGGGCAGGAGTGAGGTGAGGAGAAGGAGTAGACCAGAAGTAAAACTTTAATTTCATCCCTCCTATGTCAGAATACATTTCAAAGATGGGGAGAGTAGCCCTGTAGGTTGCTAATCTGTGCCAGTAAATAGAAGAGACTCTGGAATGCTACTGAGAAAAGACTCACAGCTGTCTAAGTTATGAAAATAACTCAAGAACTGCTTTCCCAAGACTTCATGAGTGCAATGCAGAAGCCGGATTTTCTAAAGGCCACAGCTAGCAGTCAATTTGTTGTGGAGGACAGCAGCATTTACACACCGAGTTTATTAGCATGGATGTAGTCATAGTGCCCCTGTAACTTATAAATTCTGTACTGCCTCTTTCATCTCTCTACCATGCTGAGTCTTTGACATAGCATTTTATCCTTATGTGTTGACAAGAGGCATGAAACATTACTCTGAAATTCCATCTAGACTTAAGTACTGTATTTAGAAAGCATGCTTTTTTCAGCTGCCTTTTTTAGGTTCATTACAGAAAAGCAGGTCTTGTGAATAATCTGTTTAACACATCTGTTTAACAGTTCTTCACAGCTGGAAGAGAAAGTTTTCTGGATATTACTTAGTATGTATGGGATAATAACTTTAGCAGCATTTCGTGTCTTCTGTGTAGGATCCTGGGAATCTGAGAAACAGCAGAGGATTCACCAGAGAAGGCAAAAAGGATCCTAACAAAGACAGCAGTCTGAACAACTTTTGCAGTAGTTGGAAACACTGTGGCATGCACATTGATCAGCTATATTAAAGATATCCCTAAATAACTCTATTTAAGGGCTTAGAATTTCATCACCTCAAGATTCCTGTATGTTTCACACAGCAGTTTATAACTATTTTCAAAACTACAAAACATTAAATTAATTAAACAAAAAATTATTAAAAATGGAATATTTAAGGGTCATATAAGGGTCACTTACTGGCACCTGTGCCATTCTAGAGCTAATCTGCACATATGAGTGTAAGAGATCTAACTGCAGAGTGACTGTGGTTTTGGTAGTAAAACACCTAAGTAGGCATCTTTTTTTGCTCAGATAGAACCACTCAAACGGTGGTTGGATCCCTAGCACCTCCAGCTAGACAATGGCTTTAAAAATCACAGTCCCTAATGCTTGCTGAGTCTGCATCCATGTCTGAACAGATGAAATTGTCCTTGGGTAGAAGAAACAATTGTCACATTTCCTAAGCAAGTAAAAGAAGAAGAAAATTAGAAGGCTCATGTGGATAAACCTGCTTCATTACTGAGAAAATTCAATGTCAATTCATGTTACAAGTATATCAGAAGTGAACTGATGAAAACTGTCTTCATCTAATCATTCACCTCATGTTGGATTTTCTGTAGTGCTCATGTTTGGCAGGATGCATTACTCAGAAAACACCATCCATCTAAGGAAACTGTGAGTCATAGTATCCAGCACATAATGTATTTTGTCATTGTTCCACTGATGCTCTGTTATTTCAGGTCTGCTCAGGAAGGTGACCAGCCAATTATCACTTGCCTGTTCAAGCATGGGTGTTCAAGATCTTACCAAAGCCTGTCTTTGTTCTTAAAAATTACTTAAGTGTCTAGAGTTACAACATAAATCCATAAATTATTTCTTTGAAATAGCTTGATTTTGTACTCACTAGTATTCAGGCAATTCAACTGCATTTATTCAAAAAGGTTTAAAAGAAGGTGGATTCATAAAGGATTTGCTTTGCCTTTCTAATTGAAAATTTCAATACAGTTAATACTTTTCACTTCTTGTCCACTCTAATATTATTTATTGTGCCTCTGACACCTTCCATTATTCCTCTTCTTACTCGTTGTTTTAGATGAAACAGTTCTATTGCTTTAAAACTGAAAATTACATTATTTCTCTACTATCAGTGGCAACTTCCTGTGCCTTTATATATACAAATTAAAGAGTGGATTATCATTAATTATGCACTACAATTTTTCCTGGCAACAGTCTGAAAGTGACAAAACATTTGCTTTTGTCATAATTCTGTTAAGTGAACCCAAATAGAGCTGCTGAAATTTATGACACTTAACTGTGTTTTTAATTTGCAACACAGGGTCAGGATCATGACAGTGATTTTATTTTATTTTGCACTTTATTTTCAGCAATCCTTGTAAGGATGTTAATTAAATTGTTTGAACTAAACTGGTTTTTATCATTCCAACAACCTATATTTATTGCATATTAAGGAGAAATTTCTTGTTAACATTACTTAATTTTCTAAAGGATCATTTTAATAATGGAAAAAGCTCTACGCTAGGAAAGACAAGTGCTTCAACCAGAATGATAATGAGCCAACTTTTCCTTAGAAAATAAAATGAAATTTACAGCACATTCAAAGAAAGGGAAATATCTAAGTATTTGGAATTTTCACATAAGCATATCAGTTCTGGACATGGAAAATACTTTTCCATTTGTCAAGAACATGACTGAGGATTTTCCATCCCAAATGACATCTGTCATAAACCCTTTCCATACTCCGTATTTAGTCAAAACAAGCAACCAGTAAGTACAAAGTTATGAAAGAAACAGTTAAAATAGTGTCTTATCTCAAGACTATCGCCAGTGTGCCAAGCAGTACCTGAGAGATGAGGTCTGGCTCTCATGTAAATCTTTGCTCACCCAGGTGGGAGCACATTTCAGTGCCACTCCTGGGAAAACACAAAACCCACCCTAAAAATGTTGCAGAAGCAGGGCCACTGAGAATGAGGACTTGCAAAATTTTCCACTGTGACATGGATAAAGAGAGGTGAAGTACAGACAGCCCTTCATCCCCAGGCAGCCTGAGATGGGCAGCCAGGATTTCACACAGCATGCAGATTCCACTACACCCTCTACATAAATATTTTTAGAAGTATAGAAGCAAAAGCAAGAGCATTTTTAACCTATTCCCCATGTTCACTCTTACGCTAGCATGAGTTTTGGGTGCGCTGACAAATGTTAGGTTAAGAAAGCTTGAATTATTTATATGGACATTATACATTGTGTAGCTCTATTAATATCTATATATATTTCATCAAGGCAATTACTGTAGTGATAATATACATATAAAAACAGGTTAATATATACTTGTATTATGATGCATGTATTAATATTATGACATAAACAATGAAAAATATATAATTTTAGCTGATCCAAATCAACAAAAATATCAGAATTTTTCTATTTTTATACATGACTTCATGAATACAAGGTAGCAAATCTCATTCAGAAAAATATCAAATTCTGAGAGAAACTTACATATTTTTTTTTGTAGGAAAATATCTTTAATGATTTTCTTTAAGTGTTAAGCATGTTAGGTTTTTTCTCAAAATTACAAAAAACCTGCAGGCCCATCTTTCTGACAGGTGACTATTTATGAGCTCCAGTGGCTGTAATGTTTTGCTCTTAATTAGATGGAGAAAAGGAGTTAATTAAGAGTAAATAAAGAAAATTTTATTATTATAAACAAGATGGAAAAACTAATAACAGAGACAGCATATTTGTGTTAATATGTGCTCTACAGGAATCAGAAATCACTAAACTTTTATAATATAAAAAGGCAAAAACAACATTAAGTCATCTTCATGTTTTTCATTTCTTTATGCAGTACTTATAGATGTCAGAATAAAATATATTTGATATATTTTTAATTTGGCATACAAAAATCAATGAACCTGTCTGGATCATTGACCTCTCACCTTGGATTCTTATTTCTGAGCACTGAAAAAATAAATGAAAACATTTCTCTTTGGTAAATGGTAAAAGTCCTTAATAACCCTAACAATTAGGGTCGCAGCTCCTGTGCAGAAGTAGGATCCATCCTGTTTCTGCAAGAGTGTTTAAAAAATTCTTTGCCCTCTCCATACTCCCTAGCATCTTAATTTCATATTTTCTATTGGTACTTTCAAGTTGTTCTGTCATTTTAACTTTCAGCACTTGAGGCTAGAAATAGAATAATACATTAACAAAATGCATAAGTGTTTCATGAAATGGTCAGATGCTAGTTAATGGTCTTTGGCACAGAACACTCCTTTTTTCACTGAACTACAAAATTCTACCTAGATTCTGTTTATAGAAATGTAATGCACTTTCTCTTTTTTTTTCTCCCACAGCAATAGTAATTTTACTTTGATCTCATAGCAGCCAAACTATTAAATGTAAGCATGCTCATAAGCAAGGTACAAGGCAGGCACAGCCTATGATTTCTAGTAGAAGGTCATAACCCAGATTTTTTTTTTAAATAACTATTACAATGAGGAACAGAGTATAGCCACAAAAGGAATAGTTATAATTTATGCCTGACTTACTTCAGCAGAATATAGTTTATTTATAAACTGCTTATGGCAAACTCTGTATGCCCCTGTTCTATGCATGTGCTGAACTGTCTTCTGGTAAATTATTTAAATTACACCTAGCAGTAATTCCTGAGGACTTTCATACTTCATTTTCTCTATTAATGTAACAGGGAAAAGCTGCTTTGCAAGGATTGCTCTAAATTCCCAGAGTGTGAGTTCCAAACTCTGTATGTGTTGCATTATGCCTGTCAAAAAACTTGTCTTCTCCTGAAATTTATTACTGAAGTCTCTCCACTAGAACTACTCATTGAAGCCTTACGGAAAGCTCATACATGATTTAAGAAGCTAACAGCACTGAAAGAAATAGGTCAGGTAAAAAAACCCTGAATTTAAGCTACCTTCACTTATTACTTATGCAAGATTATGCATAATTTAGCACACTGCTGAATATGCAAGGGCAGAATAATTGTTTACCAAAATATTTACTCTGTGTTCGTACCTGTGTTTTAGTGAGATAAGGTGATTTCTCAGCCCTTGCTAATCACTTTAGAATTAGAAAAGGATTAAATAAGTTTTTGATTATGCTGATAACTGCATGACATTATATGTAAACAAAACTCATGTTTAACAACCTTTTTAAAGAGGATACCTTGTACATTAGACATATCAGGTTGTTGAGAGTGGGAAGTTTAACCTTTTTAAGAGGACTACCTCCCTTTTGTATTACCTGCTTAACCCTTCACAAACACAGGTGTGAAGGAATATAACAATGAATGTAATGTCCTAGTCCTACCAGAAACCACCCCCACCAAGAGTGCTCTCCCAATTTTCTAAAAACCAGATGATAATTCAATGAAATTTCGTGAGGGGATAGTTTTCAAAATAGAAGCATACAGAGAAGTGTAGCTTTTGCATTACTTGACACATAAGTGTTTAACAACTCGGCGTCAAAAGAACCCTTGAAAACAAATGCGTTTAAAAAAAGTTCTACTTTTAGCTTTATGCTTCAGAAAAAAACCTGTGTTTCTAAAAAAATTGTATAATATGTGAGTATGGATCATTGTGACAAAAGTGATAGCTTATTAAAGGCTCTATACAACTTCCCTTCATGTTAAAATAAGATTAGAAAAGATAGACACTCATGTGAAAATGATTACTTTATTTGTAATGTGCATTGCAAATGTAATAGCTTTGTAGTTTTAAAGTTGAGGAAGCATTACAAATATGCACTTCCAGCCCAGAAAGCCAATCATATCCTGGGCTGCACCTAAAGCAGTGTGGCCAGCAGGGAGAGGGAGGTGAGTCTGCTCCTCCACTCCACTACTCCACTGAGACCCCACCTGCAGCACTGTCTGGCTTTGGGGTCTCCAGCACAGGAAAGACTTGGACCTGCTTGAGAGAGTCCAGGGAAGGGCCACAAAGATGATCACAGGACTGGAACCTCTCCTATGAAGACAGGCTGAGAGAACTGGGGCTGTTTAGCCTGTAAAAGAGGAGGCTTTGGGCTTTCCCAGTAGCTGAACAGGGCTCACAAGAAAGCTGGAGAGGGACATTTTACAAGGGCATGTAATAAGAAAATAAGGCAGGGAATGGAATCAAACTGAAAGAGGACGGGTTTAGGTTACATGTAAGGAAGAAATTCTTCACTATGAGGGTGGTTAGGCACTAGAACAAGTTGCCCAGAGAAGGTGTGGCTACTCCATCTCTAGAAGTGTTTAATATCTGGTTGAATAGGAATTTGAGCAGCTTGGTCTAGAGTAGAAGGTGTCTCTGCCTATGGCAGAGAGTGTTTGAACTAGATAATCTTTTAGGTCTCTTCTGTCCAAACCATACTATGATTCTATTAATCCTGCTCATTTAACTCTTCATCATAACTTTTCTAATAACAGACATTATTATATATGTCATCTTTAAATCTAATCACAGGTAGGATTCTCTCACATACTAAACTCCTAGATTACATCCAGTTTACAGTTTGAAAAATTATGCTCTTTCTGTGATCAGAGAGCAAAATTGCAAAAGGAAGGAACATCAATAAAGAGGATTTCCACTCACGAAAGATTCCTCTGATGGGATATATTTGGTACTATACATTAGTATAGACATTTTTGTTTATAGGATAATGAACAACTAGATCCGCTCTGCATTCCAGGCAACTTGTTTCTTCAGTAGGCATAGATTTATATAAAAATTAACTTAGAAAGCTTAAGATAAACCATAGGATTTCTCACTTCAAACAATCTTTTAAGATTGTTCCGAAAAGGAACATTAGACTTGCTTAAATCTTTACGTTTGCTACTTAAAAGCATCAAAATAATTTGTCCCACATACAAAGCTAAAGGAAAAGACCTTTTCTGGATTTAAGCATCAGAAAAAAAATTCTAAGCTGAATAAATACTATAGTGAAAGCCAGTAAACACCTCAAACAGTAAACTGCCTGTCTGCAGTCAGAAAACCTATTCATGATTTGTCCCTTTAAATTCTTCAGAGACAAGTAACACACGTAGGATAACTTTCATTACTGTACTATTTCTAGTATTTAAAATTAAATCTATGCAGTGCTGTCAGTATAATTAGGAAAGTTCATTTCTCCTCTTTGACTAGAAAGAACACTGTTTCCTTAATAGTGTCTCAAAGTCAGACCTGATGAAGGCAAGAGATTTTGCACGTTAGAGATCGAACCAAATAATGTATTTTGAGGCTGAAAGTCAGCAAAAGAAATGGAGCCTCAAAAGAACAAAAATACTGCTTTGAGCCAGAGTAGATATACAGAGCCTAGGTGAAAGGCAAAATCCATCTTACTGATTGAGAATTCAGCAAGAATTCTCTCTTTCCTTAGGTGATCTTATTTTTGTTTTGTCTAAGATTAAATTGTGGTGGAAAGACTTCCACCCTTAAGTCTTCACTCTTAACTCTGAGGTGACCTACAAAGAACAAAAATCAAAAATTCCTCATCATCTTACTTATAAAAAATTCCACTGAAATTAACTTTGATTATTCATCCCAGACACATCAAATGCATTCATATTTCTCCTTGTAGTCTTCACAGACAGTTTACTCTGCTCTGTCTTTCAGCTTTCTTTCCTCAGATGTACACAAGACCTATCAGTAAGACTTGGTTAGATCATGAGCTTTTTAAGTTTGTTCATTTTCAAAGCAATGCCTGGACATGCATTTAACCTATTTGCTCTACCAGCTCTTGTAAAGCATTCAATGTTCTGAAGGGAACAACCATCCTTATCAGCAACAAAGAACCATCACTGGCATAATCCTGTGGCTTCTTCTGAGGACTGGTTGTACAAGTACTGCTCATCATATGGACACTCTTTGAAGCAGCAGAGCTGAAGTTCTTAGTATCTTCTCAGTGTGAGACCAAGGAACATAACTTAGAATTTGTACTTTATTATATATGAAACTTTCCAATGACTCGAATGTCCATACATTAAGAAGCTATTTCTTTCTCTATCTCCCAGCTGAAAGCCTGAGAAGTCTTCTTAGCGTTTTCAAAGGAAGAAAAAACAATCCACTTTAAATAGCATGTCCTGGGGCTGAGGGGGATAAGATTAATAAAACCTTAAACACTGTTGCAATAATAGGGATTCAGTTGGTGCAAAACCACATGAGCACTGTCTCCCACAGCTTGTCTCAGTTCTGGTCTGCTGAATGAAGAGTGGGAGAACACAATTTACAACAGCCTGAGAGAGACTGAGTGCTGGCAATTACTTTTCTTACAGTGTGTGACTAGCAAACAGAGCTTGAAGATACTTGTCCCTATCTCCCACCTCAATTCAAAAAGCGAGTCAAAGGCCTTTAAGAGACCTTGTGCCCAAGTGCCTCAACTTCAGGACACGATGCACCAGAGCTGCCTTCCTGATCTGGTTTGGTTGCAGGAGCCAGCTCACCTTTCCACTCCAGAGACAGATTTTGCTGGGGCAGACTAAATATGTTCTGTGTGTCCAAAGAGCAACAAAGTTGGTGAAGGGTGTAGAGAACAAGAGTTATGAGCAGTAGCTGAGGGAGCTGAGGGTGTCTAGCCTGGAGAAAGCAGTCTCAGAGAGGAATCTTATTCTGAAAGGAGGTTGAGATGAGGTGGGGGTTGGTCTCTTCTCCCAAGTAACAAGTAATAGGACAAGAGACATGCATTTCAAATTGCATCAGGAGGTTGAGCCTGGATATTGGGAAACATTTCTTCTACCTAATGGATTGTCAAGCATTGGAACAGGCTGGCCAGGGAAGTGGTGGAGTCATCATTGTTGGAGGTATTTAAAAGATTTGTAGACATGACATTTAGGGACAAGGCTTACTTAACTGTTGGACTTGATGATTCTCAAGGTCTTTTCCAAGGTAAGTGATTCTAAAAGTGCTCTGGAAAACTTGAAGGGTGGAAGTATGGCAAACCTTATCTCATTGTCAGGATGTACTTTTAAGAGTTCATGCGAAAGTTTAAGTGCTCTTGCACCCACAACAGTCCATTGAAGAGGATGTTTCACCCCTCCCTTGGGTTCTGCTGGGAGACCCTGATACTTGTTCAGTGTTGAGACATTGGAGGGACCTGCACAAAGGGTGAAGGCCATTGCAGGATGCAGCCTTCAGCTGGCTGGGCTATTGGCCCCATTAAGAGGAGGTGTAGTCAGCAACATGGATAATCCTGAGTCACAGAATCACAGAATATGCTGAGCTGGAAGGTCCCCATGAAGATTGGGTCCAACTCCCAGGCCTGCACAGGACGCCTCAAGAGTCACACCACGTGCCCAAGGGTATTTTTCAAAAGCTTCTTGAACTCTGTCAAGTTTGGTGCTGTGACCACTGCCCTGGGGAGCCTGTTCCAGTGCTCAACCACCCTCTGGTTGAAGAGTTAGAATTTTTCTAATATCCAACCTAAACCTCCCTGGACATAACTCCAGACCATTTCCTCATGTGCTGTCACTGGTCACCTCAAGAAGAGATCAGTGTCTGCCCCTCCTCTTCCACTTGGAAGGAAACTGTGTAATGAAGTGAGGTAGCCCCTCAGTCTCCTCTTCTCCAGTTATGAGCATTAAATAGTTTCTTTTATGAAAAGAAGTAGTCTTCTTGTACATTATATGAAGTATGCTCTTATAGGTTTGAAATCAGACCTCTTGAGCATTGTATGTAAACCCAAGCATATACATCCTGGCTGCAAACCCAACATTTTGGGTTTGTTTGGCATTGTATTAATTTCAATATGTCTTGAGGACTGGCCTTTATTGTATTAACGTTTAGACATTCACATCATTCCTCATTTTTAACCTTCCCTGGAGTAGATCAAAGTATTTAACACTCCAGGTGCTGCATAAAATTTCTGGAGTCCTATTCAAAAGAGTAGCTTATGAAGTGCAGTGCAAGACAAGTTTGCATGTAAGTATTCCTGGTTCTGCTTCTATCCCTGGGAAGTTACTTAATAACTATGTAATTTCTGTGCAGTATTGCCACAATCCTCCAGGAGCAGTGATTCTACCAGACAACATTTTTGAGGAAAGACATATGCAGCCCTATTGCTCTTCATACATATATGTATGTAAAACCAAAGGTTACCAGAACACAAATGCAATAAACAAAAAGCAGGAGTGTTTATCACTGGTGGGCACTAAGCAGTAGACTCTGTTATTCCCCTCTTCCCTAAAACAGTGATTAATTAATGAAACTATTGCTTTCATAGGGATATAGTTGTTGGAAAAAGAAAAACTCCTTTTTCTAGCACTTATCAGGGCTATGGGGACAAAGTAAGGCATGAAGATAACAGTTTGCATGTTGCCTATGTACTGTTCAGTTTTGTTTTGTTATATTGTAAATCATAAAAATCACAATGGTTTCTCCTGATTGGGAGGATTGCTGCTATATAAAAGCACCCATAAATCAAAGCAGTGTGATCTCTTGGGTATAATTGTGCTTTCTGGATCAAATCCACTTAGAAAGGAGAGGAAAAATGCTTCCTTAAGAATGCTAGTAATTAAACATATTTACCCCTCAATTCTTAGACAAGACAAAATATAATCACTATAAAGAAGCACTTAATTTTGTCTTTTAAGCAGTGCTACTCTCAAAATGGAAATGCTTTCTAAAATAGAGACATTGGTTAGATTACTGTTGACCCCATGGTGCTAAAGAAGGCCATATTATCATCTTCCACATCATATGGATCTCTGAATTTCCAAGTTGTATTGCCAGCAGTGGCCCCCTCAGCTTTTCACAGTTAGGTCACTGGTTCAGTTTAGATCAGAGACTATTGGTGACTTGGCTTAAACACACAAGAGGTCTGCTACCTACTTAAAAGGTGTTGAAGGCAAAGTGCAGTGTGTGTGTGCACAGTTCTTTCACCATCCTACTCACTTTCTTCTGTTCATCTGATTATGTTATTGGTTATTCCTGCCTTACAAAAGTTCTAGCACTGTGTTAAACTATGCCTCTGTATCCATTATAACAGAAAGAGAAATGCAGGACAAAGAGAAAGGATGAGAAAAAAAATCTTTATTTTTGTGGTGAAATTGTATTTGTGGTGATTGTTTTCTTATTTTTGTAGGTATAGCATTATTCTTTGGGTAGCATAAATCCTTATATTTAAGGACATGATTTTTGTAACAACAGCTTTGGAGAAAATATGATTGAATCACAGCAAATTTGGATATAGTCATGGATTTTATAAAACTATCAACTTCCATAATTTTTGTTCCTCATGAAAAATTCATATACAAGTAATAATTATTCTGCTTCATCCACCTTTTGCTTCCATATATTTAGCATAGTTATATATTGATGGTATTTCTATATACTGAATTTCTGACTTCTTGTAATGCAAAAAAACTACTGAAAAAAAGAAACATGAAACTTCTTTTTCAATTATTTGAGATACCAAAAAGATTTTCCATTATTATCTCAGTCTCATAAACACTTATTCACAAAAGTTCATATTCTTTAACAAGCAAGCCTTGTTAAACTCTGAGATTATATTTTAACTGCTCATCACAGTCAGTGGGGGTTATTTTGGTGACTGGAGTATGTTAGGGGAAAACCAAGAAAAACTTGTTAATATTTTCAGATATAAATAAATCAATAAGAAGGAAGATAAAATACTAGAAATACATTTATGATCTATATCAAATTTTTATATAGCTAAAATCTTCAGGATGGAATTTGCACTCTAAGATTTTATTTAATATATACATAAGAAAATGTCTAGGTCTCTTTTTTTCAAAGATGATTTGGATGATTTCAAAGATTTCTTGGATGATTTTATTTGTAAAAGAAAGTGTTCATATATTCTAAAATCCTCAAATTCTTGTAACATTTATGCAGCAGTACTTCTGTCACTTCTATACTGACACAAATTGTCAGAATATATGCAAATTAGCCAAAATGAATTGTGATCTTCAAGACAATGCTTATTCTGATGATCCCTACCTGCTCTTCATCTGGTATAGCCACCATGATGTATGAAGATAAAATACTTCAGAAAGAGAGTGCATGATCATGAAGAAGTAGAAATTATGGTTATTATAGCATATTTACTGAAGTGAGATAAATAGATTTGTTATTTTTGTGGAGCCTCTGAGGAAACAAAATTAGCTGATGAATGAGAACTCCTTTTTATCTTTACATTTGTAATTTTCAGAGAAGAATTTTGTCATTTTTTGAGAAGATCTCAATATACTTCACTCCTCCTGGATGTCAGCATCAGCCTTCTGATTAAATTTTGCTCTTGGCTTGCTGTACACAGTCTGCTAGCCCCTAACATGTATTTCTGCCAGTACTTTTTTATTATTTTTTTTACTATGTGCCAGGTTTTCTGTATACTCTTTATAACAGATAATGTTTTTCAAACAAAAAACCATAACCACCTTCCCAAAGGTTCTTGGACTTTCTGAAACTTATGGAGTGAGACAATACATACTAAATATATCATCTATACCACTTAACATGAATTCTCCTTTATATCATTGAGTTACAGTTCTATATTGAAACCTGCAGCAATATTTTCATTTTTTATTTTCTTTAAGATTTGGCACACAAATTACACTAAATCTGTCTAAAATGTCAGATTTTCAGAAGTTCTATGTTCATAATTAAGTAACTTTTGCCATAGACATTAGTTTCCCTCAACAGTTACCAAAGTTACCCACCCAAATGGTACTGAGAACGAGTAGTTGTTACATAGGTTTCTGAAAATCCAATCTTATTTTGCCTACATTTTTCCCATAACCAAAAAAGCAAGCCCACATGGTAGCCAAACCTCTACTAATACGGACTGCATAGAGCTTTAAAGGAAAATTAATAATTCATTGTGCAAATAAACTCCACCTTCATCCTTAGACTTAAATGACTATTTAGCTCTTGGGTCCCCAAGTCTGAAGCATCAGAGTGATTACATCTAATGGTGTGGGTGTCCAGCACTTTGGTTCTCCCACTTGTCTGGATAAGCCTTGGTTCTCACTGATGACGCCAAAATGTGGGGTCTTTTAAAGAATTTATTTTGTAGTGTGTAGCCATGACAATTTTGGTTTTAAAAACCAGTATGATGAAAGAAAAAAACTAGATACCCAGATGCATTACTTTTACACAGTATCAATTAAAGCATGTAGGGTGCTTCAAATATTTGGAATTCAAATCAAAAAAAGAGGGTTTAAATCAGTCAGAATGTTACAAATGAATAATGCTTATTCTTCCTGACTTTCTGGAACATGATGCTAAAGAACAGACTTTCATGCAGAATATGTCTAATTTGCGCTTTAAAAAAACCCACCAAAACCAAAAAACCAACCAACCAAACAAAACCCCCAAAAAAACCTCACTCAGAAAACATGATTTCAGAGCACCATGTCAACCGAGAGATTATATGAGAGTGCTTACCTCCACATGAGGGGTTAGCTAATGGTAGTATCACGCACAAGATGCACAGTGAGGAAGAAGTTGTGATGATTGTCCCCAGATCCTTGAACAAAAATCCCTGCTACTCTCAAGAACCATTACATTACAAGCTTATAAAAGATACAAAGCATACAGCTGGGTAATTTGTAGTCCTGCCTGTATCTTTGAAAGGGGACACAACTGGGACTTTTCTGGTTAAGCAGGACTGCTGGTAAATGATTGAAAGTGGCTTAGCAAGCTCTTTCACCAGCTTCCTCATTCTCTTGGGTGCATCCCATGTGAGCCCATAGAGTTGTGGGTGTCTAATTGGCATTGCTGGTGTCTAACCATTTCTTGCTGTGTTATGAGGGCTTTACTCATGTCTCTGTCACTAACTTCCAGCTCTGGCAGCTGTATACCTTGAGGACAACTGGTTTTGATATAAAAGACTGAGGCAATGAAGACATTGCCTTTTCCTCATCCCCTGAAACTATGCTACCCCCTACATCTAGCAAAGGATGAAGCCTCTTCTTAGCCCTCCTTTTGTTGCCAATGGATTTACAGAAACTTTTTTTGTCTTTAGTTGTAGCTGCCAAATTTTCTAAGTTGGCCCTTATGATTTTCTGTGTGCTCTTGTTAAGTGGTCTGTAACATATTCCTACCTGCTGACCTTCCCCCTGATCTTTACCCAGAGGCACTCAACTTTGTCATCATTGTCACTGATTTCAATACAATCAAAACAATCCCAAAGGTAAAGAACCATCCCACTGCCTCTACTGCTTCACCTATCTCTTCTAAAGAGCTTGTAGCCACCCATTACAGCGCTCCAGTTGTGGAGTCATTCCACCACATTTCTGTGACTGTGATCACATCATAGCTTCCCTGTTGCACAGTGGCTTCCAGCTCCTCATGTTGATTGCCCATGCTGCTTGCATTGGTGCCCTGGACACAGGCCAGCCACATCTAGGCTCATCTCTAGTGGGCCTGGCTCTATCCCCTTCAAACCTAATTTAAAGCCCTCTCAATCAGCCCCACCAGCTCATGGATCATAATACTTTCATTTTTCTGAGACTGGTGGACCTAATTTGTCATCAGCAGGCCTTGTGCCCTGTAAACTGCCCCATGGCCAAAACCCCCAAATCTCCAGCTATGGCACTAGCCTCTTAGCCATCAGGCTAGTTTTCCTATTCTTTACTGTATTCATCCCTGGTGCTGAAAAAAATGAGAGCACAATCTGTGCCCCAGCTCCTTTGGCCAAATGCCCCAGTACCCTGAAATCCTATTTAATTGTCATGGGGCTTCTTCCTTCAACCCCATCACTACCAATCTGGAGGACTAGTAGGCAGTAATGATCAGAGGGGCTGTACCAGATAAGGGAGTTTACTTGTAATGTCCCTTACCTTGGCCCCAGGGAGGCAGGAGACTTCCCTTTGGGATAAGTCCTGTCAGCATATTGGGCCCTCCCTTCCTCTCAGAATTGAGTGGCCTGCAATGGTTATCCTTCTTTTTTTTTTTTTTTTTTTTTTTTTTTTTTTTTCTTTTATAAAGGTTGTTGTAATATGTGGGGTTGGCTGATTTGCCCTGGGCAATGCTTTGTCTACTTCAATGGTCCTTCACCTGCCCATCCTTGAAATGATGAGGAGGGAGGGAACTGACTTTCACTCTACCTTCCCAGGCATCACTGATGATCAAACCCCAGAGACAAAACTAATCCAAGAGTAATGGGAAGACAAAAAACACCCTAAAATTCTGTGGCTTTAAATCTGATTGTGAGTTCTGTACTGGAAAAAATATAAACCATAACTCAAGCCTACAGGAATGCTTAGACAACCTTGTCCACAGCAACGACATTGGTACAGTTCAAGATTCTCAAGGCCTGACTAAAAATTATGTCAACTCAGCCATAGATTCATAGATAGGATGGCTTGGGTTGGAAGGGACCTTAAAAATCATCTATTTAAACCTCTTCTGCCCTGATCAGTGCCACGGGTTCTAAAATTCTAAGAGTCTGGAAATAAGTCCCAGGCACCTCTTATTCCATATGTAATAGTATCGGCCTATATAGTATCGGTAATAATGTCTTTGGTCTACTGAGGTTTGTCTGAGTGTCCTTAAAAAAGGAATGAGTAATGGCAAAGTTATAGAGCAAACACAATAATTGTTCATTTCTAAGACCTAGATCAGGTCCACGTTTGTGTTGCTGCCTTTGGTCTTAAACAGGAGTACCAATGGGTCTTTCTCAGTTATTTATGGTATGATGGGAAAGTTATAATGTTTCATAAGTGTTTCATAAGCTCTGATTATAGACTTTATAAAGTGGCATATGGAGCTGGCCTGCAGTATGCAGAATATATGGAGCTGACCAGACCTCTAGCCTGGCAGCTAGAGGCCAGGTGGATAACCATTAGGGATCTCCAATGACCTTTAATGCCTGCATTCATGCCACTGGACTGAAATCTCAATGCATACCTCTGAGGTGGTGAGTGTACACTGCTGTCCTACTCTGCCCTTTTTGAGATTATCAGAGAGTACTTAAGTGGAATGAACACCATGGCAGTGTTTTAGTCAGTCTACACTAAGTCAGGCTGTGAAACGTCCTATATCCCTTGTCAAATTCCCTTGTGTCACATGACATCAGGCCGAATAAGAGTCTGGATTTTTTTTTTTTTTTTGCCAAGTAAAAAAGAAATGTAGAGTATTAGGGAATAGGAAAGCTAGGGTTTAGGTAGAGATAAATTTACTGTATAAAGACACATATCCCTATATATAATGTACCCTGAAATGTGTGAAGTAAAATCCATTTTAACCCAAGTCCTGTCCATGTTAGCCCATATCCTCACCATTAACTTAGTCTTTAATGTCATTATTCATGTGATGTTTCTGCAATGTGATTATTAGCATGTAGCTATTTAGAAAGAATTAGGATTACTTGCTGAAATGTTCAGGAAAGCTGAAATGTTCAGGAAAGCTGTCCAGTTACACTGGGTGCTAGCCAGAATAATATTTTATGCCAGCATTTGTGGACACATATAAAATACATCTTCTATTAAAACAGATGCAAGTGATTGCAATTTAATGCAACTCAAGTATAACTAATTAAATAGTTTAATTAGCTAATAAGGCTTATATTGAAATGAGCAGTGCTTAATGAAATGGACAAAAATGCTGAATACTGTATTTACATTGCATTAGATAGGATAAGGCTTGAAAACAAGTTCCACTCTCCTACTGAAGGACAGAAACAAAAGGGTTTCTGTTTTGTGTTTTCTATGACCATATTTGCTTTGTTAATTACTCTATACACATAATGGCTGTACACATGGTGAATAGATGAGATCAGATTACCTTGGCTGTAGCACAGATAAACACACTGGTGTTCACATCCTGTTTGAAAGGAGAGGATGGAGGAAGGTGGAAGGTACATGGTAGACCGCGTGGTCTACCAGAGCAGTGGTACTCCTTGTGGGTAAGCAAGAGAGAGATTTTGCTTCTAACACTTAGTGTAAGTTTATCTTTCCTGATATTTAACTGAGAACCTCTACTACCTCAGATTTTGGACTTGGGAAGATTATTACAAGTGTAAAACAGAGTTCATTGTCTCCAAGTGCACAGTTGCCAGATCAGCATCTCTACCTGATGAGATCTACCTTGATTTTGGTCCACCTGTCTTCCCCAGGAAAAATTACAGGGGATCTCTCTTAGACTCCTAACAAGATGATACACCCTTTGATTAAATCAGTAGTAAGATTCCTTTGGATCTCAGTGAAAATAGCATTTGGCCCTAAATACTAATGATATTTCGTCTTTCCATTTTTGTAAAGGAGGTTGGAAATGCCTGCAACGCTTCAGGCCAGGGAGCTTTCCATTTAATTTCCCAAACCATCGAACATTGCTGATGTATTTGACATGAAAAGTGGTTAGAAAAGGTATATTATATTACAAAATAAGATTCTGAACAAGGGTCATTACTGGGGGATACTTCTCCAGAGAATACAGCTCTCAATACTTTCTGAAGGTGCAAGCCCATTAGCAAAACTCTTTGGATCCCCATACAGAAAGTTTATTCACATTAGAGTCAGTAAAATATTTGGTACATCAAAACTGCTATGTCTGAATGACATAGGCTTTAAGCCACTTTTGTCACTTCATATGCTGTCTATAGTTCCTCTGCCTGGTTGTGCAGAGCCCAGATATCTTTGGTGCCCCAGGAACAGTGAAAGACTTTATCTTCACCACTGGTAGACCAGAGAGCATGTATCTGTTTATTCCATTCCAAGGTTGTGTTATTTTTGAGCTGTTTGTTGAAAAGTAAGAAAAAAAAAAAATAAAACATATTCTGAGATAGTTTGAGGGGGTTTTTGTTTTTTTTTAAATTTAATATCACAATCAGTGCTTGGATTCATATTCCAGGGATCCTCAAACAATTAACCGAAGAACTATGTTGATTTACGCTATTTGGGGCATGTATTTAATTTGTCATTTTTTTGCTGTGTAAATGAGATCTACAAAAATGTATGTAATAGACAAGACAGGTTTGGTGATTTTTTGTTTGTTTGTTTGTTTTGTTTTGTTTTGTTTTAAATACTGGCTAATCAGAATGATTTGCATCAGGAATCTAATTCACAACTTGCAATTAATATCCCGTTTACCAATTCATGTTAAAATAAACACTAATTATGGCAAAAGTTTGCTTCATAAATGCTCTGGTTTAGGTTGTTAAGAAATGCTTTGTGCAACCAGACTGTTTTTTATTTTGCAAATCAATTGCACAACTGCTTGGTCCCATAGAGAAGGCAAAGCTATGCCACACATGGTGGCTAAACAGCATATGAATTAAACTCCATATAAGCAAATTTCTTTGTAAGTAATTTATATTGTATGGTAAACTTGTATCCCACTAGAACAGCAAATTAAAACATTAATCACATCTGTAAAATTTAAGGCCTTGTGCATACAGAAAAAATATTAGGGAAATACATTTTCCCGTATTGCTGAAATAAATATTCCACATATGGAAGCCAGTCTAATCCTTCTCATTATAGTGTGGATGAAGATGAACATTAAGCCCATATAACATTTCTTTCAGAATTAGTCGATAGCTCATTTTAGTAGGTAGCACATATTTCCAAACCTGAAATGCCCACATTCAATCAGATTTGCAGTCTCCTTCCCTTAGCTGTTGCAGCTTTTCATCACTGTTAGGTAACCACTGTGATTATTCCATATCACATACTGATGAGAAGACAGAACAAGCTCTCTCCCCAACGCTGAGCAGGTTGTAAGCTGTAGCAAACTAACTTGCTCTGAAATTATCAAGAGTTCCAGCACTCCTTAGCATCACTAACATAGGCAGCCTGCCAGCCCTCTCTCCAACATCCAAATCATCTTCCTCTCTTAACCACATTTTTATCCATCTGCTTCACAAAACAGCCCACATGCTTTAACTTACTCTTGTATTTGAGTACAATGTGAGTTTACTTTTACATCTAAGCCTTTCTGTGCTATTTCATCGAATGTGGTACTCTCCCTGGATAGCTATCTAATTATCACTGCAGCATGGAATTTAAACATGTAAGTAATGCTGGCTTTATCACCCCACTACTTAACAGCTTAATACCATATTGCTCTTCTCATCTCCAGCCTGGACACTACTCCCCATTTTGTAACCACACAGGGATCCAAAACATAAAAAGACCCCTTGCATGTGACTGGCCAGTGGAGGTGTAGCACACAGCTGATGGCACTTGGGAAGGAACCACCAAAGTGCATTTCCACTGGACCTTCCCACCTGCCTCTTCCACCTCAGGTAAAAGCCGGCAGAGCCCAGGCTGGCAATGTGAAAGCGAGGGCTAAATTCAGGTTTTGGCAAATCATTTCTGGAGGGGGAACTAGGTACCCATCTGACAGCAGCTGGGCGCCTACACTTAACCTGCAACTTGTTCTAGTGCCCTCCAATCCAGTAAGGATCTGTTGCAGTCAGATGTACCTGTGTTGTCGGCTTCCCTGAAGACCAACCCACCCTTTGTTTCCCCCATGAAAAAATATATTTATTTTACTTTAGCCAACTTCCAGTGTGACTGTCACCATTTGCTACATTTGCCAACACATTCATTCAATGGTCTCTTCCACTTCCTGGATGCTTTGAGCTTTGTTATTGTATACAATGGTCAGACCTTGGAGTTCAAGAAAATTATAAGACTAATGTGTCCTTCCTTGCCTGAGAACCGGGAAGATACATCCCATAAGTAACATTTGGAGGTATTAATCATGGAAATAAGCATTTTCAATTTATTTTGTCCCATTACTGTGTTCAACTGTTTTCTTTAAAACAAATTTAAAATAACTTGTGAAATAATGATTGGTTATTAACTTTAGAGAGAGTCACAAGAGAAAATTCTTCTGCTCTCAAAAATGCAAACTGATAACTCAATATGGATTTATTTACACTGTTCTGCCTAGTCATGTGTATTGCCATGTGTTATTTTAATAGTTGGATGTGCATACAGTATTACAAAAACATGAGAGATTATATATTTTTGAAGTCACCATGTTTTTTTCAAAGGACTATAATTTTTAAAGTAGCATCTAAGGCAGAATGTATTTATAAAGAAGTATCAGGAGAGAGCTACCTAGTGGGACTGTCAAAAGCATGTTAAATTCCTAATTCCAATTAAAATTAACAGAGATTGTCTCCCTAATGACTACTGAATTTTTTTCTAGGTACCTCTCTCACCATCAGGAACTTAATGACTTCTGAGACTTTTGCAAAGTCTCTGAATCATTTAGGTTT
Organism: Phylloscopus whistleri; assembly: GCA_017589585.1. NCBI lineage: Eukaryota > Metazoa > Chordata > Aves > Passeriformes > Phylloscopidae > Phylloscopus > Phylloscopus whistleri. The sequence goes on along the minus strand of JADMLD010001389.1, from coordinate 2,383,896 downwards.
ATTGGGGGCTTTTGGTAGTTGTTTTTTTGTTTTTTCCACTGAGCAATGTGAAGCAGACTCCACTGTGCTCCTGTCTGGAATACCAAGCTGCAGATCTGGAGTGCGGTCCTGAAATCGAACATCACCAAGTATAAAAGCATAGAGACATAAACAATTAATTCAACTGAATCAGACCTAGTCCAGCTGGGATTGGACTGTGGATGCTTTGCCCACACTAGTAATACTGTTAACAGTTTCATGCCTTAGCTGAAGAACCCAGTCCACAAATGCCATTTTTTCCTGACAGTGGCTTTAGGTATGATCTGCACAGGCAAATGTTTCTGCATGAGGAGCATCTCATTACCTTTTGGTTCTGAACTGCTGCCCCAGTGAGATCCAGCTGCAGTGTATATCGGTGCCACCAAGATCTGAAGGCATCTGCTACCTGTAAGCAGACTTTGAAAGATCAGGAATGGGTTTATTGTTTTGTTGAACCACATGAGTGCTGATAACTCTCTATTGAAAATCTTTGTTTAATAAAGAAATTATGAAATTAATTGGCTTTCTTCCTTTAATGTCATATACTCCTACATCCATTTACCCTGACACACTGACAGTAGAGTACACACAGTGATGTTCACACAGATGGGATGGCTGCTGCTTCTTTAAATCCAGCAATAGTCTGTGAACCAAACAGCAATGAGAAGGCAAACACCAACCATATTATGATGAATCTGGGTGACTAACCACTTATTTCAGTATTTTACTGTGGATTTATTTCACTGTCTGCAGAGTTGCTTATTAATCAGTGACATCAGAAAGTAGAAAGTGAAATCAGCTCCAGAGGAAGAGATAGCCCCCAAGGCATTAATTCAGAAGGCTGTTCTGGTAGTTTTGAGGGATAGTGCCATTGCCTGGTGCAACATGAGGTGGCCATCTTGTTATTTCCATACGCCAAAGTTGTGATTCTCAGAGATTTACACTCACCTACTATTTTTATTCTCTGCTTTTTCAGCAGGAAATCAGCAACCTTTTAACTGACATTCACATCCCCAATGGTTAATAGTCAAGTTTCTCTCATGAGCACTTCTGCAGCTGTTCAATTTTACTGTTCTAGTAAGTCCCCCAGTAACCTGCCCATCCTGGTGTAATTGTGCCTCTGTAACCAAGTTGGTGAAACTGAACAACTCATACTGAAAGTCATCTTGAAAGCAGCAGCCTCTAGTGTCCTCCTCTCAAAATGTTTTCACTCCACAGGTCTGGGGGTGGCAGATGATGTGGCACATTTTGGATCATGGTCATGATTCTGTGAAATTTGCTTTCATTCCCTTTTTGAGTTTTAAGCTACAAGATTTATTTTAATGTCTTATAGGGTTTTTATTTCATTGTAAGGGTTCTTTATGTTTAAGCCTAAGATGCTTTTGAGCCTGTGTCTAATGTTGGCCTTTCAAAAAGAGAATTCCACATCAATGCAACACAGTAGTACTGAGTAGATTGACCAGAATTCCCATTGTACAATGCAAGCATCCCCTGCCTTCTGGGGATGGCTGTCCCATGTGGCTATCAGATATAAATAACTTTGTACTGGTAATTTGAAGAAAAGAGATAACAGAAATAAAAGAGTGTCCTGTGTTTCAAATAAAAGACAGGGAACAGAGCCCCTCCTATTGAATTTAAATGACCATTTTTGATGAAGGGTAGATTCCTCTTCTTTGAGAATCCATACAAATAACTGTTTTCACTTATATTCTAGCCTAAAAGACGGGCATTTGTCTTCTCAGTGCATTCCCATGACAAAATATATGCTAGAAATTTGATTTAGAATGAGATAACAAAACCCTAAAAGCTTGCTTCATTCCTCTCTCAAAAAAAGGGTGCATTTAATATGGAGATTGCAGAGTTAAATATAAAAAAGAACACTTTTCTGAAACCTTTGTTCCTTTGGACAGTCCAGAATATTTGATACCATTACTGAGGCTCCTCCTAATACGTATAAATTACTAATCACTTTCTATGACACATGTGTAAACCACAAAAGAAAAATCACTTTTATGAGCATTAATATATGCCCTGCTTCATTGTTTGTCATACCACCCTCCCTCCAAAAATAAAATATTAAGATATAAAGAATCAGAGCTGAGGTGATTATTCCTTTTTTTATGGAAGGAGTAATTGCTATTTTTTGATTATATAAACTTATTAACAGGAGGTGTTAATAAAATAGGTAAGTTTAGCATACTTGAATTCCTTTGGAAAAATGCTCGTATTCATAAACTGCATCCACAACTTTGGAAACAGTACAGATGCAGCAGGCATGAATACTATCTTATTTAAATGTCTGTATTAAGCACAACCTCTCTCTGCTAAAAATGGGGAAAAAAACAAACAAGTCATATTCATCAAAGTAATTGTGTAGGTACTTTCAGTACCAAAATGCCTAGAATGAAAGATTGAACTGCTAACGGCAGCAGTGACAGCCATGAATCATGGTAGGCTACTTCGGGGCCTTTACCACCATAAAACAAAAGATGTAGATGAAAAATGCTGCAATTAAGTGATTTGATTTCTGCCCCCTTTTTCCTACTGCATTCGTGCATGGCTGCACAGCAAAGATTGATGGGAAAAATTACTCTACGTGATCTCTGACAGAGCCTTGGAACAATTCTATAAGGGGGAAACATACAAATCAAACCAGCTTCCTTGTATTCAAACAAAATAATACATATAAAGCAAATACTTTAGCCTATATCCAAAGCACCAACATTTGCATGCACACATAAATTTTTGAGAAATGCTCTGCTATCAAAACCAAACTCATGGATTTTCCAGCTAGTTGGGTAATACTGATATTTGTTTAAATAAATATTCAATCAGTACTACTGAGTGGCATCCTAAATACATTTGTGCAGTGAAAAGAACAAATTGCACATACAAATTTATGGAGGTAAAATGTTCTTATCTTTTATATCAATATGTTATTAATAAAATACTCTCAAAATAAGATAATAAGAAAATCTTCCCGCATATTAGACTCCACTATCATTACCATCATTTAAATGGACATTTTCAATGGGCATTTGTAAGTGAGTTCGGAGAAAGCATATAAAGGATTTATATCTGTAGTACTTGTGTAGAGGGAAAGCATTATAATATGGCTGACATATACTTTAAAATATGCTAAATGTGCAAAAGTCATTGGATAAAATAAACAAGCAATGTTAATGCAAATGGGAGGTGACTGCTTCTACCGTAGCCTGCTCTACTGATATTATGTGAGATTTATTTCCTGATGAGAGAGTAAAGACCACACAGATCCAGCCCACTGTAAAAAATGTGCAGATGATTTTGCTCAAATATACACAATGGAATCAACTCACCGAAAAAAAGATGTGTAGAGATTTGACTGCATTATGCATAGTAAAGCAGAGCCTGAACAGGCCGACTAGGGCATTGATAATTAAAGTTAGGTCTTTTTGCCAAAGACCTAATGTTACATTATGCTTAAAAGAAATCCTGCTGCAGTCTCCTTCCCAATGTCAGATAATATTTTTCATTTTGATATGTATTTTTTGCTGTGTATTGAACACTTCTTCTTTCCCAGAGATTTTGTTTATCCGCAGTGCATAAGATCATATATTTTGTTTCTGCATGTAGCTGACTTATTCGCCTTCAGATTTTTTTTCTTTTTCTGATAAGCAGGTACAAGCCTCGTGAGGTTGAGACTTCATATACATAAGCCTCTCCACCCTCAGCAGCTTTCTGCCTGATTTATGGGGGCCTACAAACCATCCTCCATGACTAGAGAAGCAACTTTTTCATTTTCAAAGTTAATCCAGTTCTAGGATGAATTAACTGCTGCATAACACCCCGACAGCTAGATTGTGCTTTTATCCAGCTAGCTAGCATTCCCTATAACTTCTTACCTTGTAAAATAAACATTAAGAGCTTTGGCCTCCTGATTGCTTACTATTGATCACTTTTATAACCCAGGACACCTTATCTTCTTTCAGTATTTTACAGTATCATTAACTGTAAAAGGAGAGTAAGTTTCTTCTGCCAGCCTATCTTTGTATAAGGAGTGACCACATCCAGAAAAAAGAGCTGATAGTGGTATTGTGTTGGCTTCCTGGTAACACTCATTAGGCCCACCCTGGCAACAAGAGAAGTGAAAATAGCCTTTTGGGTTAGCAGGCAGAACTGGAGTTTAGGAAGACCTTTCTGAAAAGGCTAGGTGCATTTGGATGTGGATATTATATTCAAAGACATACCTGTTTTCTCTCATTATTTGGGCCAAAATTCAGACCAAACCTTTGGAGTCTCTTAGGCTTCAAACTCTTGGAAGAGCCAGAGTTTATTATAAAAGATGCTGAAAGCTAGTACTGTTTTTTAGACTTTCCTGCTTTATGAATATTAAATAGCTTATACTTAAAGTAATATTTGTGATAAAGCATAGGGTATTCTACATTGAGCCATTTTAGTTTAGCAGTTTGGAAAAGCAGAAGGAGTGACTGGCATAGGTTTGTGACTGCAGTTTGCTCATGGAGCAGTAGGCAGCAGGTGGCAGCCCCCATAGTCTAATTGTCCCACACAAAAGGTAAAAGATAATGAGGGATAAGAATGGGAGGGATAAAAGGTGCAGTTGTGTTTTCTCCTCAGCATTTCACAAAACAGAAACATTATGTTCTATACAGAATCCAAAAAATCTGCAAGCATCAATTTAGCATCATCTACCTTTGTGCATTGGGAAAGGAGCCATGAACCTGTCTGAGAAGGCTGGGAGACATTCCTCAGGAGTCAGAGTTTTTGGCAATCAGGGAAATCCAGTGACTGTTATAATAGTGCAACCATCATTTTAAAGGCTGATGGCTGTTTTAGCAGGAAAAAGGTTCATCAACTTCAATTGCATTTGTTGCTGAAATCACTCCAAAGGGCAGAGGAATTTGAGAGGAATTCACACTGTGTTGGAACATGTGAAAAAATAGATATGCCATGCCAGAATACAGGCCAGCCAAACTGCTGGATAAAGGACAGAAAAAGGCTCTGAAATGAGATAAAGAAGAAGAGGGTGAAAAGAGGACATACATTTATTTCCCTGAGACCCAAGCAGGGCAGAAGGGCTGCTGTGGGTGCAGGGCTCAGAGCCTACCAGCAGTTTTTCTCCCAAGGATTCAGAGCCTTCAGGGCTCTAAAATGATATTTAATTTTTTATTTACAATTTTTGACTTCGCTTTTAATGTCATAGTATGAAGTCCATCATGAGGTTTTTCTATGGAGTGTGTTTGAATTTAAGAAGATATGAAGCATTAAAGAAGAAACAGGAACTTTAATGTGGTGATGACATATCTGGAATGTTCAGATGGGACTCAGAAAGAGAAGGGTGATAGGGAACCATCTCCTTTCAAACCATGGGAACAAATGTGGTGACTGTTGTGGCCCCTTGCTGGTTTTGGAGAACATAAATCTTCCTGCACACAGAGGTGAGGAACCCTTCTGTAAAGATCAGAAAGGATGGGGAAGAACATCAACAAGTCCCAAAGTGCTATAGTGGATTTTCCAAGCACATTTGTTTGTCCAGTGCATCAAATATTCTTATTAAACCCAGAACAAGTTGTTTAGCTTTGTGTGATCTTGGAGTGTGTTGTTATTTCACTGTTTTGTCATTGCCCTGTTATGCACCTCCTATTCTTCATATTATGCTTTATTTCTTACTTGAACCTTGCATGGAGCAAATATGAGGACTTCCACTTGTGATCATAAAAATAATAACAAAAACAACAGTACTAAGAATTCAGGTTGCTCTCAATATACCGATCAGTCAAGAAACTGGTGGTTTTGCAGACATGTGAATAAGTAAATTTCACTTAGAGTGCATTAGAGATTAAAAACCTTAAATTTTGGTATTTACCTGTAGGTTTTTGCAAGTGCAGGTGTGTGAGTTCCCATTATACAGTCAATGGGGAACTACTAAACCCATCTGACAGAAGTAAAGCATCTGAAGTTCTAGACACTGTCTGTCATCTGGAATATATTGTCTGAAGTTTTCTCCTCCCCTCCACACCCCCCCCCCACAGGCTGCTAGCTCAGATTTGGGGAGTTTTGGGAGAGGAGTTCTTCAGGATAGGGAAAGGAAATTCAAAAGAGGCTCCTTACCTCAGGATGTATTCCAAGGCTTTATTCCAAGAAGGGAATCCCAGGGCAAAGAGGGAGATCATGGAGGAGCAGGCGTTTTTATCTCTTTCGGGGTCGGGGTCAGATTACCTGGCCAAAGGCCATAGGTCAGAGTCAAGGAGCAGGTAAAATCAGGCCAGGTTACAGTTTCTGGGGGAGGGGTTTTTGAGGAGAGACCATTCCCTAAAAGGAATGCAACAATTGTCCTCTGGTTTCTTTACAATCTCCATGCATACAATGACATACACTACTCCAAGAATAAAAACAAAATTAAAAGTAAAAAAAAAAAAAAAAAAAAAAAAAAAAAAAAAATTAAAAAAAAGCCTAGTTTTCCTGCTATGACCACTTTATCACAAAGGAATTCATATATGCACACGGAGTTGATCCCACTTCCACTTTATCAACACAGTAAGACTAAAAGTACTCTTCACAGTCAATATGCAAATATCTGGAAGCCTCACCTTCATGCAGACTTTTGCCTTTTGCATTCTAGTACTTTGGGAACAATATAAAGTGATAGCAGCCTACAGAAATGAATCATATATCTCTATTGATATATTGTGAATTTAATGGAAAACTACCAGCATCCAAAGTGAGTTACATTCACCAAAGCTGATATAAAAAAAGAGATGCCTAGATCAGAGTTAATCCCCATTTAATGTACCACGTAAGAAATGGCAATTCTAGTTACGTTATCCCTTCTATAACACTGTGGCAGGCTGGAGAAAATGTTAAAGAGCACGGCAGGAAACCAGATAGACCATTAAATAAATATTCTGTAACTATTTAATTAACCATTTAATTAAGCCTCTCTGTTTTACCTTTTGATTTATCCATAGTTCCAGGAGAATGAAACAGTAGTGATGCCATTCTTATAAGAACCACCAGATATCATTTTACATTTTACATTTATATTTTACAGTTAATTTTACATTTTATTATTTTCTGACACAATTTCCTTAGGAATCCATCTGTTTATTTTTTTATTTATTTGATTATTTTTTTCACTCTTACATAGACAGTTGTGTTTTTGATGTTGGGGGTCTTGCTTGTGGAAGATGTTGAGCTGTTGCACTTAATAATGTGTTGTCCACTAAAGCTGCAGATAAATCCAAACTATCATGTGGTACAGGGTTATAGGCAGTGATTCATCACTCACCAAAATGCTTTCATGCATGGGCATTCTGGAAAAGAGAGGAGGATTCACACCCTCTCCTGTTAAATAAATGAAGACCTAAGGACACTCACTGTGGCTCCTAAGCTGCATTTGGAATAATGTAATCTGCTATGCAAACAGTTCCGTGTACAGCATGCTATTTTGATCAGTCTCTCTGGGGAAAAATACCCCCTGCATCTTATAATTAAAAAGCTATTTAACAGTGTAAAAATACAAATATTCTCAAATCAAGTTTCAGCCAAATATCCTGTACAATTCAAAACACGGATATCAGAGACAGCAATGGTCTTGTGTTTACACCCCACAGCACTACAGAGAGATGAACACTTAGCTTTTGTTTTGGTCTCAATTCATTTTTTCAAGAAGCATAATTAAAAACTGCATTAATGCCACCAATTATGGCCTCCAAGGGACCAGAAACCCCATGTTACTATGTGATGGAACACAACTGAGCTGCGAACATCCATTTGCCATTATAATACTCATTAATCCTGCCAAATACAACTCATTATGAGACTTCAAGAAAATCATCTCATAGGCAAACACAGCACAGAATCTATCTGTCACTGCATTCCTCTCAGCACAAGTTGCAGGGGTGGAAATTGTTCAATGTAACTAATTTATGAAGCTGCAAACTAGCCATTCATTTCTGACACAAACCAGGAGGTGTCTGAAAATGTATAAGGACTTCTTTACTGCTGGAACATCCATTGTGTTCTTCAAAAGTGAATGTTTGAGAGAAGTTGAAGAAAACACTGTTAAAATGGGAAGAATTGCCTTGAAAATGTGCTCAAATCAGTGTTTCTTAATTAAAGGCCATGCTTCTCTAAAAGAGGTGCTGGAATTTCTCTTTGAACTACTGGATTCTGTGCCAGAATCATTTGGTATTTAGATTTTCCTGTGTGCAAAAATACTGTCCAGATTGCAAGGATGTGTTCAGATTTTCAAGCTGTCCACTTAAAAGGATTTGAGAAAAAGTTGAGGTATTCAAAAGAAGAGGTTGTTTGAGAAAGACGGATGCACACTGTGGATGGGTGGAGAGTTCCTTGTAACACACCAGCTGTCTTCAGCTGTGTTGCAGAAATTTTGATTCCATTCAGAAAACATTTCTGTATTTTTTTCTGATGTAAACTGAAAGGATTCTTTGATTTCTAATACTGCAGTTTTTAGGGAGTAGAATCCTATGTTTTTGATGTAAAAATAAAAATCAGAACAGAAAAGTTCTGAGCTGGGAAGAAAAATAAAACAATAACAGAAAGAAAAGCTATATGTTATAGATACTCACACAATTAAATGAGTTCCTTGGGGAAGCTAATGTATCCTTGCTCTTTGATGTCTGAAGTCAGGATTAGTGAAATCCAGACTCTAGAAAATTTAAAGATAGCATAGTCCTTCTCTTTTTAAAATAGCTCTTTGAGGTCAAATTTAAAACTCATGCAGAGAAAGGAGAATATTAAAGGAACTCTCATGAAACTCAGCATGCTCGGCATCTCTGAGGTTAACATTAATTTTGAACAATACCTTGTTCCATTTAAAATTGAGAGATTGTTGCAACAGTGTGTTTTCAATTCC